>CM072998.1:210030225-214830225 GCA_037038555.1 Rhynchonycteris naso | reverse complement strand
AGCAGCAGCACCCTCCCTGCTGTCCCTCCTGATGAGCCTGTCTCTGCGGTAGTGGTTTTCCTGCACAAGGCAGCTGCTCAGGCGCGTGTTGGGAATGAAGTCGGCCCCGAGGTTAGACGGGTGCGCATGCGCGTGTGCGTGTGCGTGGCGGGGGGCCCCACAGTTCTGCTGGGTTTGCAGAGCTGCCATCCCTGGTCTGGAGTGAGTCACTGCTGTCTGGGTCTGAAAAGCCGAGACAGTGACCTGTTCATCATTTATTCCTGAGCTACCGCGACACTAACAGGGCACGTTTGTCTCTGACTTGAGGCTTTCCCAAGTCCACAGGTAAAGTGGTCCGTGGCCAAGGCACCTGGGAGGTAAGTGAGAACGATGAAGCCTGGAATTCAGTGACCCCTGAGTTGCTGCACATGTTTTGAAAGGCAGATTCCTGAGCCAGGTTTCCCGTAGGCCCCGATTTCCACCACTGTCATTGCTGTTCTCTCTCTTCGCTGGGTTGTAGGCTGGGCTCTCCATTAACCCCAAATAAAGCCAAGGTGGGTCAGGGACCCACGGGGTCCCAAAATGGCCCAGGTAGGGTCATTATGGAGGATGGAGGCAAGTACCCCCTTTTCTCCACACCCACACGTCCCACATTTTCATTTAGTCAGCTGTCAAACGCAAAACAGCAGCCAGCACTTCCTGCTCACAGAGTCCCCACAGCTACCCCACCAGTGTGATGCCATCATGGCCCACCTTTTACAGGTGAGGAAACTGAGGCTGATGGAGGTCAACTGGCTTAAGATCACGTACATGTTGGAGCTGGGATGCTCATTCCTAAGCCCAAACTGTTTGATCCTGTTCAGGGATGGGCAAATCCGGAATCTGAGATGGAAAAAAGCACATTGATTAATTAGTTAATGAGCATGTCTTGATCTTCTAGAGATCCCCTGGGATTGATGGTTAACTCTTGGCAGTCCAGAGTTCTTCCAGAGTCCTGGTGCTGGTGTGTCTAGGGTCACTGCATCCCCTTGTGGTCAGGACTGGGACTGCATCTTCCTGCAGTTCCTAGCCGTCCTGCTCACATTACTGGCCAGGGAAGTACCTTCAATTCCCTCTGAAACCCCAGAGGGAAAATTCTGCTACAGTTGGGCTGGGCGCAGCTGGCTGATTCACATCTGGCACTGGCAGAAAGCCTTCCATCCCTCCTTCTTGCATTCCCACTGTAAGGCCAGTGGCCGCCGCTGTGGCCACGCAGGTTCAGGTTCTCATTGGATTTGGGCAGACGGTAAAGGAACTGTGAAGCCAGAAAATGGTGGGCCATTCCGTTTATTAGAGCCTCCTAATGGCAGATGCGCCAATAGGCAGGGAAGACTGGTTCCTTCTCTCTAGGGGCTCCCAAGCTTCTCAGCACTCCGGACTTACCGGACTCATTCTCCAGACTCACTGGACTCACAGGCCCCCACCAGCCTCAGCACTTCCCAGCAAAACAGTCCAGGCTGAAATACCCCTTCTCTGGCAAACAATAGCAAACAGTCACCCCTCCCCATGGAGGTAGGCAATCCACAATTTGCAATCTGCCACCTGAGGGCAAGCCCCCGCAGCCTTCCACAGACCACACACACATGCTGCTGCCCCTGCCAATGCAAAACACAAGCCAACAAACCTAAACACACTTGTTTACCCAACATTCCACCCCTTTAGGATTGCTCCCTTCACAATCTACAACACAAGTATCCCTATGCAAGGAATGAGGTATATTACATAAACAGACTACAGCAACAGCACAAGTTATACAATTACAAAGGTGCCCTTTACAATGTCTCCCTGAGCACTCTGCTCAAGGCACAAACTGGAGGCCCATCTCTAGCCCCTTACTTCACTGTAGGTAGGAGGGCCTGTATAGTCCAGGGCTTTGTCCGTAGAAACCTTCAAGTGTCCTTGGTGCGTTTCTCCAACTGGATGAGAACAGCTTCCTGGTGCAGGAGGATGTCCACGGGAACTGGGCCCCGCCTCTGGGTCTCTCATATTGTCCAAAGGTGGCATGTTCATCCAACAAGGGAGCCGGTGCCCCCCACTGATTGCAGTCCAGGAGTCCATTACACCGCTCAACGATCAGTCCACGACAGACAGCACAGCTGTCTGTACAAATCACCAAGGTAAAGGTCCATTACAGGCAACTAGGGCCTCAGGCCTCCCCTCTCATCCCTGTAGTCATGGCAGTTCTGGAGACACTGCCCCAAGGAGGAGTATGTGGCAACAGTGGCCAACCTCTCCACCTCTGTTCCAGAGAGCATGGTGCCATCCACCCCTATGCCCCACAATTGCAGCAAGCCTGCCAGGGGGGATATTCTTTGCTGCTGGGTTTTTACCTTCTGGACAACCACTGGCCAAGCTCTGAGTGTGCAGATGGCAGCTTCAGTCCGAGCCTCTTCATCCTCAGAAGAGGAGCTGGAAACGCCTGTTCCCGCCAACTCAGAGCCACTCCACAGGCACAGCTCCATCTTCAGCTCCTGTGGCTGCTGGCTCTCAGCCTGAAGCTGAACCCACAGTTGTTCCTCCAACAACTGCCACTGCCAACATTCAACTTCCAGGGCTAACTGTAGCTCTCAAACCCAGATGGCCTCCTTCTCCAGTTCAAGCCGTTGCCGGAGCAGGGTGTGTAGCTCATCCTGGAGCTCTCGACCTTGGGCAGCTTCTTGCAGGGTTGTAAAAAACAGCCAGCCCACGGTCCCCAAAAGGACAGTCATGGGGAATCGTAATGACCACTCCACTACCCCACCCCTCAAGAGAGGCTGCAACTCCATACCAACCTGATCTGAATCTTGCCGGCTACACCAGATGTAAAACCAGTGGCCATGGCCATACACATGCAGGATCCTATTGGATTTGGGCAGATGGTAAATGGCTCACTGTTTTCTGTGGAGCCAGAAAACAGTGAGCCATTCCATTTATTAGAGTCTCATAATGGTGGACGAGCGAACAGGCAGGGAAGACCGCTTCCCTCTCTCTCAGGGCTCCCAAGCCCTTCAGCACTCCAGACTCACTGGACTCACTCTTTGGACTTACTAGACTCACAGGCCCCCACCAGCCTCAGCACTTCCCAGCAAACGAGGCAGGGCTGAAATATCCCTCCTCAGGCAAACAATAGCAAACAATCCTCCCTGCTCATGGAGGCAGGCAACCCGCAATTTGCAATCTGCTGCCCTGAGGGCAAGCACCTGCAGCCTTTCACAGACTATACACACATGACGCTGCCCTGAGCCAATGCAAAATACAAGGGAACAAACCTAAACACACTTGTTTAGCCAACATCTGCCCACCACAGCTGAAGGTCATGCTGATGGGTGCTTCTTGCAGGAAGTTGGGACCCTGCAGATAGCACGCAGTCCCCCTCACTACCATCATTCCTCCCCATTCCTCTGTAGCCCTCTCACATCCTGCCAGGTAATGTGGCGGATGCTGTCTCTGACCATTTTCTCTCCACGTGAGTCTTTTCTATGGGAAGAGAGAAACATGGGTGCTTTGAATTGATTTGCCTTCCTCTTTGCAATTTCAGCCGAGCTTATCTTACCTCTGTCACACACAGGACTGCAGGGCCTTGGGCCAGTCACCTAACCTCTGTGAGCCTCTTCTGCAAAATGGAGAGACAGACAGGCCAAGGATCTTTTTCTTGTGTGTGTGACAGAGCCAGAGAGAGCCAGAGAGAAGGACATACAGGCAGAAAGGGAGAGAGATGAGAAGCATCAATTCTTCGTTGCGGCACCTTAGTTGTTCACTGATTGCTTTCTCATATGTGCCTTGATGGTGGGGGAGGGGGTGGCTCCAGCAGAGCAAATGAATCCTTGCTCAAGCCAGTGACCTTGGGCTTCAAGCCAGCAACCTTTGGGCTCAAGCTAGCAACCACGGAGTCATGCCTATGATCCCATGCTCATGTTAGTGACCCCATACTCAAGCTGGTAAGCCTGCACTCAAACCCGTAAGTCCGCACTCAAGACAGCGACCTCGGGGTTTTGAATCTGAGTCCTCTGCATTCCAGTTTGATGCTCTATCCACTGTGCCACTGCCTTGTCAGGCAGGCCAAGGATTCTTGTGATGATTAAATAAACTGCTGTACTAAAACCATTTCGTAAACTGTAACTAGGTATGCAAAGGTAGTTATTATCAACAAACGTTTCTTCCTTGCCACCTCCTGTAAGAGATGATGGCTTGTCTAGGGGGCATCGCATTCTCCTCCCCTCCATGTAAGTGAGGTGTCCATGGTGGGGGCGAGCAGGAGGGACTAGAGCTTCCACAACCAGAAGGAGGATCAGGATCGTGGCTTCATCATCAGACCCAGGGAATGCCGCCTTCCCTTTGTTTAGGGGCTCTAACATGTCTATCACAATGTTGCTACATTCCAGTAGGTGGAGTTTCAGGGCTTATAAATCCTTTCTACTTGTGGTCACTTTGAATCTCTGTGGTTGTCCTGAGAGAGGGTTGAGAATACCTGTTTGCTTGTGTTACAGAAGAAGCTGATGATTAAGAAGGGAAATGATTTCCTTAAGTTTGCAGAGTAGCAGAGTTGAGTTGAGAATGGGGCTCCTTCCTTCCCCACAGATCATGTCATCTCTTTACGACACAGAACAGGGCCTTCCACGCTTTCTGTCTGTGAGCCACAGTAAGAGATCCCTTACGCATAGCACATGCACGAGTGTACTGGCGAAACAAAAGCACTGAGAAACAACACCCAGATCACATATGATACACCGTCTTCTGCCCATTTCATTAATGGAGTGTTGTTTATTCACAGCTCATTAAATTGCTTGCAGCAGGGCACTGCACAAGCGTGGGGTCCCTGCTCTGTGAGTCCTTGCCACATCTGACAGCAGCCAGGGCCACACACGCAGCTGATCCAAGAAAGTCAGTGCAGCCTGAAGCAACAGGATGGCTCTTCAGGTCCTCATGGCTATCTTGCCAGGGGGATTCCCATTGATACAAGTGCCAGCCTTTCTCCCTGGCAAAGATCCAGTGTTCTCGATGGACTAGGTGTGGAGCAGAAATACTCATGCAGTGCATCTGGGAAGGGCAGGAGCATCCTCTATCTCCTGTCCTCTGCGTAGAGAGAGTGCCTGTGCAACCTCCAGTCATACATGCTGAGTGCTGCTCAAAGAGATACTCGGAGGGATGGTGTGGGAACAACGCCCTCTCTGTTTTCCTCTTTGAAATAAATTGGGGAGGAGGGGAAGGTGGTAATGCAGTTCTCAGGATTTTGCTTGTGAATAATCATTCATCACAAAACCACCAAGAAATTCCTCAATTTAATTTAGTGAGAGGCAGGGAGATAGACATACTCCCCCGCAGGCACCTATCTGGGATCCACCTGGCAAGCCCACTAGGGGGCGATGCTCTGCCCATCTGGGGCCACTGCTCCGTTGCTCTGAACTGAGCTTTTAGTGCCTGAGACAGAGTCATGGGAGCCATCCTCAGTGCCTGGGACCAATTCGCTCCATGTGAGCCATGGCTGCAGGAGGGGAAGAGAAAGAGAGGGAGGGAGAGAGAGAGAGAGAGAGACGAGAGGGAGAAGGGTGGAGAAGCAGATGGGTGCCTCTCCTGTGTGCCCGGACCGGGAATCGAACCTGGAACTTCCACACGCTGGGTCAACACTCTATCACTGAGCCAACCAGTCAGGGCCCACCAAGAACAACTTAAAAGAACCAGTATATAAAGTAACAGCTTCACACAGGCACTGCCATTTAAAAAGTAATGTTCAAATGTTTTCTAGGTGTAGCAGATTTCTTTATTCTATGAAGTAGAAATGCTTTTGAAAAAGTGTGAATGGGCACGATAATCATGATAATTTAAGCATGCATGAAGAAAGGAGAAGAATATGAGCTTTAGATTTAGGCAGACCTGGGTTTGAATGGCGGCTCTGGCCCTACTAACCCGTAGGACAGTGAAAGTTCAATGTCTAATCTTCCGTATCCTGAATAGTTTAATAGCAAGTTGGGAAAATGATACGTACCAGACAGGACAGCTGTGAGGATTAAAGAAATGTGTAATCCATGTATTAAATCAGTTCATTAGATCACCTTTTCTACTTTCAGTTAGTAAATGCACATTGTTTGGTCTGTTATTAGGTACCTATGTTTATGTGTCAGCTTTCATGTATGTCTCACATCCAGTTTTATACAAATAAGATGTGAAACATTCTTCCAATATGCTTTTTGAAGCAGGAAAGATAAGAACATTAGTCCTATTTTACAGGTGACACAATGAAGCCCCAGGAAGAGAATTAAGTATCAAATCAACCAAGACTGGCATCCACTTTTATAGCTTTCTAACCCTTGTAGGCACTAGGGCACCTAGTCAACTCTGACACTAGGCAGCAACTTCACTCAGCAGGGGTGGTGGTGGGGCATGCGTGCTTGCCACATAACGTGCCCACACTTAGTGGTTCTGCCTCTGATCAGGACCCGGGGTTTACCCTGGACCGTCAAAGACCAGGAGCGGGAGCGGAGGCTGACCTTTCTTTTCCTGGGAATGGGCTCATCGAAGAGTAGGTTGCCGGCCTCGGACTCGTCGATGCCGTCATCAGGCGCGGGGCTGCGGAAGGGCTTGGCGCTGTCTGCAGACAGCGGTGGTGACGGCGTGGACGGGTTGGACTGGTCGCTGGGGGCGCTCCAGCTCCAATAGCCACTGCTGCAGCTGCTGGACGGGGCACCGCCCTCCTTCCAGGATCCGCTCAGGCCCTCTACGAGCCAGACAGCCATTGTCAGCACGCATGGGGCTGGGGTGCAGGGGACGCAGAGGCGCGCGGGGCGGGGAGGGGCAACCCTGCACTCTACAACACTGCAACCCACCCAGAAATGTGCAGCAGCTGGGGGTACACTACACATACCTCGGGGGCGGGGGAGTTGCATTAGCCTTTATAAACACTGAGCTGTTTTAATCACTTCACAGGCTTTTCTAACAGTTTCCTGACATGGGTGGTTTCGTGCAAGGATGATAGTGGAGAGATAGCAGGAAAATGAGAAAGAAAAAGATGTCCCCAGTCTCTAAGTCTGGGGAGCTCTGAGTTTATCGATCTTATTTCTATGAGGAAAATAATTTATAATATTGTCTCTACTCCTTCACCCCCTATTTTAACCTTTTAGAAGGAATTTCTCACAAGTTTATGATCTTTGGAATGAGTTGATAGAAAAAGTTCGTCCAAGATGTAAGAACCTAAGAGAATAATTTCCAGATCGTTACCTAGAGCCACTGACCGTGTTGTAGGAAACAACAGAGCTTTACATGGGGTGTTCTCCATCTCACGAAGCTCACTCACACCACCATCTTATGCGTTCTCCCAGCTCCTGTCTCTCAAAGTGAGGGCTGTCATGCTGGTGTCATAGACGAGCACGTGAGGCACCAGGAGGTTAAGTGACTTGTCACAGAACAATTACGTGGACCGAGGCCTAGCCCTGGTCTACCAGTTGACCTTCTTTCACCTTCTTTGTGTGTGAGTCCTGAGTGGTAGGAATCCTCCTCTTCCCAACAAAGCTGAGACCAGAGATGTTATTGGTGATCATTTCTGGTAAGATGGCTGCTGGGGGTCACCTTTCCACTTGTGAAAGAACCAAGACACGTTGGCTAATGTGGAGAAACCTATGTTCCGTTGGAATGCCTCGGGGAGGCTCTTTTGATCCTGGAGGATCTGCTTTACCTGGTAAAATGCCTGATTTTAATTAGCTTTTGTACAGACTCCACTTCCTTTTTGGATAATTTCTCCTCCATATTTATGTACATTTCGAATAGATTAAAACTATACTCCAAGTAGAAGAGGGAGAAATCCCAAAAGGCCTCATTAAAAAAATGCTGATAACATCTATATAATTAGTAACAAAGTGAAGACACACGGTGGACTAGCGTTCATGGAGAAATGTCTCCCCCCTTCACTCAGCTAAACATTTCCAGCACATTCTTCAACTACGTTGAGCAAAAAAAGTTCAATGAGAGGAATGAAGTTTTGAGTTGTAAGAGAAGAAAGTTACCCACCTCATTAGAGTCCGGCTCTCACCCAATGAAATGGTCATTTCTGTTTCTGGCACCAACAAAACCAAATTAGCATCTCATTCCCTGCAGCCCACTGGAGAAAGAGGCACTCACTGGACCGGACAGGAGTGGCCTTTTATAAACAAGAAAGCTCCACTCAATACAGTACAATCTCAAGAGGAGCCCAAAGTAAGGCCTCAGGCAATATTACCAGGTGTGACAAACTCCTTGGCAGGCAGGCTCGGGAGGCTCACAAACAGACCATAGCATGCGATTGTAAAATACAATGAACCCGTGGAGCTAGCTGCAGAATCATGTAAAGTGTGAGGAACTGAATTTATTTGGAAAAGGAACAATTCACTTTGAAAGGCAGCGTGGTTGCATGGTTACCTGTCAATGCCCAACGTTAATTTGCTTACTTGGAAATGACATTTCCTGTAAGAAACACTATTTAATGAGAAGGACAATATGATATAGGAATAAATTTTTTTCAGAAAAAAGTCAAAACCAATTTGCAAATTATTATTATTATTTTTTTAGACCTTATCTTAAACAGGTACTGGGCAAAAATGCAGACAGGCCTGCTGGTGTCTCACCCGTCTTTGCTGGCCCACTTCCTGACAAAATGATCCTTTTGGGGCCCATAAAGGATCACAGGAGTTTCAAAAAAATCACTGATACACAATAATTCTGGACATAATATCTATTTCTTAAAAAAAAACAATGCCTTCATTATCATTAACTGCTTCTCATTGATAAGAATTTGTTGCCTCTTGCAGACTTAATGAGCTATCAGACAATTTGGGATTATTAGTTGGGTAGTTTTATTTTAAAATCCTAATAAACACTGAATTACTTTCTTTATAACTATGCAAACAAAGGTTTGCATTGAAAAAGCAGAAGGTTTATTTTGATTCTAACCTTTCAAGACAAAGGAGCATTAAAAAATTGTTCCCAGTTCAAAAAGAACGTCATGTGAAAAACAATGATTGCATTAAAATAATACTCTTTCTCTTCTGAGGAGTTGATGACATTTTGCAATTCCCTTTTTTTTTTTTTTTTTTTGGTAAAGCAATGACAATCTACAATTTGTTTGCATTTGGTGGCCCAGCTTGGGTCAAAATAAATACTTGTTTATAACCTCTAAGAAATTTTTTCTTCATTAACTCTTCAATCTTTTACACAATTCCTTTCTCCTAGGATGTGTTTTGGGGGTGTCTTTAGTGTCATGTTCACTGCTGTCTTCCTTTCCTGTCAGTGGCCACCATGAGCAAAGTCAGTTAGGATGCTGCCAGAGGGGCTCCTAGAAGAGAGGTGATGCCATCTACCAGCAAGGGTTCGATGCATCTCAAGATCGCCTCATCCACTCTGTGTAATGAGGTGGCCTTACTCCCACCTGTGGGGGTCGTGACGGGGGGGGGGCACTCCTGATATACGGTGTCGATGTGACTTCCCAGCACCGTGACTGTATTTCACACCTACAATTGCAGTGGAGTGCGTATGGGTGAGGACTCACCAGATGCTCCACAAATTTGTTTTCACACCTTGCACTTACCATCAAATTGTGTGTGACCCACACCTCAGTCCCAAAACTGACCGAGCTGGCTCTTGAGAGGAGGCGTTCCCGTGCTCACAGCTTCTGTGCCGTGCTCTCAGTGTGCTGCCTTTCAGCCAACTGCGACCTGACTCCTGCCCACGGGTGGTCCTCCGTGAATGACCAGTTCTCCAGTGAACTTTGACTTGATGCAGAATTCAGTCTGATTCATGCTTGAACTTTGGAAGCATTCGATGTCTGTCCCGAAAATGCTTTTCCCTTGGCTTCCATGCCGCCACACTCTCCTAGCTTACCTCCACCTCTGCCACCCTCTGGCTCTTCCTGGGTGCTTTTTCCTCGGCTGATCCCTTAAGTGAGGGTGGGCTTCCCCTCCCCCTCAGTCCCCTCTTCTACACATGCTGCCTCTACACAACTCTGTCATGGTGACCATCTACCCTCATGGCTCTGAAAAACTGCCTTCCAGTTCTGTAATGACAGTGTGGATCTGAGCCAGACCTGGCCCTTTGGAGCCTCAGTACTACCCACTGAACATGTTTCCAACTGGACCTGTCATCTTCTTTGGTAACCCCGGCTCTTGCCCCAGACACTCACCAATAGACGTGTTCCTCTGCCTTTGTTCCCATTTCAGAGTACGGTTCCCCTTGCTGAAGCACGCTGAGCCTAGAAGTCACCCTGACACTCCCTCACCTTCATCCTCCTTGTCCATCACCACGTCCTGCTGATTCTGTCTTCCTCACACCTCTCAGTATGTCCTAGCCATCTCCTCTGTAATCATCAAGGCTCAGCACACCCGCATGGTTTTGCTGTTGTTGTTTCTTTTTTGTTTTTGCCCGTAAACCCAATTGTAACTGCCCAGTGACCAAAACCACGTTATAGCTTTCCTGCAGCCTCAGATGAGTGTCCACACCCCTAGCCAGGTCTCCGATGTCATCTCTTGCTTGAATTCTATGAGCTACCTTGTGTCATAACTAAGATAACAGATCCGGAATCAAGAAGATAAAGAAGAGAATTTCAGTTCTGTTATTTACAAGTCACTTAATTCCCACATGCCTCAGTTTACTCATCTATAAACCAGATATCACAACAGCTCCTAAAGTTGTGTGAGTGACTTGAGATAGAGCAAGCCCAGCACTCAG
Organism: Rhynchonycteris naso; assembly: GCA_037038555.1. Classification (NCBI taxonomy): domain Eukaryota; kingdom Metazoa; phylum Chordata; class Mammalia; order Chiroptera; family Emballonuridae; genus Rhynchonycteris; species Rhynchonycteris naso. The sequence goes on along the minus strand of CM072998.1, from coordinate 214,819,542 downwards.
CACATAGTAAGTGCTCAGTAAACGAGACCCATCGATAGGGCTTCAATAGACAGTCTTTTTATTCCCCCTAAAAGTACGGACAGTGTTTTCAATGATGTACTCAAACCACCTAGCATAGTACCTAATAAATATTTATGGAGTGAATGAATGAACTAAATAACTGTATTTTATTGAGGAGTCTGGGACAATGCCTTTTAGAAATATTTAATTTTCAGAGTTCTTTAATCCAACTACCTCTTCTGTTGATCAGAAATAATGCTGGGGAAATAACTTCATTAGACCAATCTCCATTCACCTTGGGAAAGGGACCAAGTCCTACAGGTAAGTGTCTTGGCAAGGTGGTGTGTGTGGAATGGAGGAAGGGGCGCTGGGGTCCCCATCACTCCTGCATTTCCCCTGGCTTCCTGCTCATGGCAAGGGTTAATTGTATATTTCGTTTGGTAAGAATGAGACCCCTAGGAGGCCCCTCAGAGGGAGGCTGTGCTCATCGCACCCAGGGGTCCTTCCCGACACCTGTCCTCCCCGGCTCACCAGTCGGCCGCACAGGAGGGCTTCGAACCAAAGGGCTGGTGGAGAGGCTGGTTAGGACCATTGCCGCCGTCACTTTGTCCATGTCCAGTTCCTCAGAGGATTTCCTAGAAAGCAGGGAGGGACAGTGTTAACAGCACTCACTCTGCGTGGACTGATAGCCAGGCCACATACTACACGCGACCATACACGTGTCCTCCCTCAACTTAATCAGCTTGCTATATAACTTGTAAAAGCAACTAATTCCTGGAAATAGGAACTTTATAAGCAGCGCAGTGGGAAAAGAGATTCCTAAATCAGAGAAAAATCTAACTGTTCTGTGTTGGGGTGGGGCTGCTCTATCAATTTCAGACTGAAGTTACAAAAAGTATTACAATGTGGCTCTCCAACATCCACCACAATGCTAAATTACTAAGCAGAGCTTGCTCTTCGGACCCAAAATGGGAATCTGAAATTCCCTTCTGTAGTTCTCCTCAAAGAACCTGGCATTCCTTCCTGGAAGACTGTTCCATTGACAGAAAAATCACTGTTTTTTCAGAGACTGGCACTGAAAGATGCTTTCAGAACACAAGCTTGCGCATACAAGGTGAAACGGACCCTGCAGACATTTTCAAGACAACCTCACACCCCAGGGAGAAAACTGCCCTGGCATTTGGCACACCCTGAAAAGCCTTTACATTGTCCACCATGCCCAAGACCCTCGGACTTGGGGGTAAAGGTAAGGCCAGCTTCCTATAGAGATGAAGTCTCCTGAGGCTGTATGGAAAGACTTCAAAGCACCTTAAGGCCATTAAATGTTTACTACCCCGCTCCCTCACCCTCTGTGTGGGCATGTCAGAGGGCGTAATGAGGGGCCTCGCAGGAAAAGCCTGGGCTCGCTGGACACACTGCTGTCCTGCTGGCTGCTCGCCTAGAGCCCAGCTGTCAGCATTGCTCCACGCTGGGGTGGGGATGGGAGCTGGCCACGCTGTCATCTGTCCCAGGGCTGAATCACAGGAGCTGCAGACTGTTCTTTCTAACTGTTCTCTCTTTCTCTTTTTAACAAAAGATTTGAGAATGAGGGTAGGAAGCCCAAGACCTGGGTATAGGGAAATGGCAGGACTCCGCAGAGAGGGGATCCCCTGCCTCCTGCTCTGATTCCTTCAGGGATGTGCTCCATGTCACTCCTTTTCCTACTCCTCTGTTTCTGGGACCTTTAGTTTCCCTTCTGCAATCTGCTTTGCATCTTTTTTGATTTTTCACATCTAAGGTTTGTTTGAGAGGTCTAGTTCAGGCGTGGCCAACAGTTTTTGCCCCCAGGCGTGATTAGAAAGAAAACATTTTTCACGGGCCTGACGAAATATTAAAATTTAAAAATGTTAAATACAAAGAATTAGTAAATAAACAAAATTTTATTATGCAATTTGTTCATGAATAAATCTAAGTGAGTGAAAAAAAATTTAATATACAATATTATTTTAATAAAAATTACCTATAGTATAAATATCCAAACTGTATCACAATCAATCAAAACAATATTTAATTAATAGAATGAGCTTGAAGGGGTTATATCGCAAATAAAACAATTATTTCGTTTTACAAACAGCCTGGACACGTTTTCAGTTATCAACTGCAGCTATTGTCTATGCTACAATGCCACTTGATTCAGCACACTTGACCACAAAAATAACGAATTGTTCGACCTTGGGTGAGCACTGGCAAACTCCGCCTAAAAGAATGTGGGTTTCACATCACCGCTAAACGTCAATCAGTTCATATCGAGTTCAGACGAGTACAAAAGTTGTAAATCTTAATAATGGAATTTTTTTAAAAAATAAAGAAGTATCGTGAATCCATTCAACCAATTATTGGAAGTTAACCCTAGATTAGTCACACACGGAATTTTTTTCCACATATCACTATCTTATTAAATATCTCAATTTCCAAAAATCAAAGACGCTTCTGCTTCTGAGTAGCTGAGATTTTAAAGTAGCAGAGAATATTCAAAATTTAATCGTGGGCCGCATAAACTCATTACGTGGGCTGGATCCGGCCTGTGGGCTGTATGTTAGCCATGCCTGGTAGTTGATAATTAACACAACAGCTGATGTGTGTGTGTGTGTGTGTGTGTGTGTTTTAATATGAAGATTCAATAAAGTATCGTTACAAAGTTCACCTCCCCCTTTTTTTCATTGCCCAAATCTGCTACTACCTTTCTTTTCTGTTTTTGTCATTTGTTTTTTACTCTTCTTTTTCAAGTGAGAGGAGGAGAGCTAGAGACAGACTCCCCCATGTTCCCCGACCAGGATCCACCCAGCAACCACATCTGGGGTGGATGCTCTGCTCATCTGGGGCTGATGCTCGCAACCGAGCTATTTTTAGCACCTGAGGTGGAGGAGACTCCATGAGCCATCCTCAGTGCTTGGGGCCGATGCACTCAAACCAATTGAGCCATGGCTGCAGAAGGAGAAGAGAGAGAGCGAGAGAGAGAAGGTGGAGGGGGTTAAAGAAACAGATCGTTGCTTCTCCTATGTTCCCTGATGGGGAATCAAACCTGGGACTTCCACATGCTAGGCTGACGTTCTATGGCTGAGCCAATTGGCCAGGGCTTCCATTACCTTTCAACATAATTATCAGAAAGCAGACTCCTGATGAAGAGTGGAAAGAAGAGTGAACATTATCATCTTCACAGTGTCTCTGTGTCTGGACTATTTGCAAGTTTCCCATTGGCATTGGTGGTCACTGACGCCGACCACGACACATGCCAAAGTCCCACACCACTCACTGCTCGGTTAACGTGTATTTCTCAGGAAGTGTTTTTTGTCATGCTGCCTGAGACATTACTGGATGATATAGCTTTGTGCTGAATTTTGTTTTTGTTTCTGCTTTTTTATCTTTGTTTAATTTCTTTTGGTAGAGTGCTATCTAATTACTGATTAATTGGTTCTGCAAATTCAAATCCTTATAATTAAATGCAAAGAGAGATGATATACAAAGCAGACTTTGTTACACTTTGAGAAAGCTGTTGCAGAAAGCCTCTGGTGGGTTTAGGGTTGTTGAGAAAAAAAAGAAATACAACTTATTCCAGATGAGAGTGAATGTTTTCTTCTCATTGGCAATTGAATTGGAATCTACTGTTGAAGACCTTTCCAATCACACATTTATAACAGGCTGAGACCTTTTCCAAATAATCTTTCCTCCCAGACCTGGTTGAGCACTATGGAACTTAATATTTACAGTAAATTTAAAAAAAATGTCACGCTCATTGTCATTCTACACGTGCTTTGTCCCTCAGGTTGACTAGGCTTTGATGAGCGAATAGGATTTTCAGGTGGGAGGATCACGTTTCAGGCAAGGAAGCAGGCAAGTTCTGGGCTTGCAAACAGCTTAGGAGTCCTGCTTGGAGGATATCGTGGGAGACGAGGAGGAAGCCTGGGCTGGTTGCCGGGCCTCCTAATGCCAGGCTAAGTGGTTTTTCATGTTCGTATACTCAGAGAGAGCCACTGGATGTTCATGAACCCAGGAGATAGATAGCTAGATAGCTAGCTAGATGGATAGCTAGCTAGCTAGACAGATGATAGATAGATAGAAGAGATGATCAACCTTATTTTAGAAATGGGTGAAAATGCAAACAGGAATGGAAAGGGAGAAAACTGAAGGTGGGCTGTGTAGCTATTTTTAGTTGAATCGTAATTCAACCCCAAAGTACTAGGACTGTGAGACATCTGCTCCTCTACGAACAGACGGTATTGAGTCTGTGGACATAGGAGTCCCTTGATACCAGCTAGGGATGTGTCTCTGGAGGAAAAGAGAGTGCAGGTTCTGGAATGAATTACAACATGTGGCTTGAAATCCACTCTCTGCCGTGACTTGCTGTGTGACCTTGGGGAAATTACTTAAACTCTCTGAGTCTCTGTTTCTTCATGTGCAAAAGGAGAATAAAAATAGGTTTATTGAGACAATACATTGGGAAGACATATGTGAACACCAGCAAAGCCTCACCCACAGCCAGGATTCCACAGACATGAGCTTCTAACCTCCACATTCACAAATCTGCCCCAGGCATCTACCCTGGTTTTAAGAGGGACATAGTTGATGACTATCCTTGCTCTTTTTATGGGGCACCAGCACTAGCAGGTGTTGTTTTCTTCCTAGGGGGTGGGGTGTTGTTGGTTGTGTGGTTTTTCATAAAGAACCAAAGAGTTCCAACTTCATAGGAGTGGCTCTGACAGAGGTGACAACTGGCCCTTGGAGAAGCAGCTGCTGCACCCCTTGCTGGGGCTTCATGGCAGAGCCATGGCTAGGATCCAGCTCATGACATCATGGTCACAACAGCCACAGCCTGGAATGCGCCTGGATTTCATGTTCCTGCTTTCAACCCTGACTCATAGAACACACGCCCAGTGCGAGGGGTTCTTCTGCATACTGGAAACAGAGGCTCAAAGAAAACTGGCGGGTCTCATCCTCCTGAGATCTCGTGTGTTAGAGAACCAGACCTCAGTCAAACACACACAAAAATGTAAACACATGGATGTTACAAAGGCCAGAAAGGGGGTATGGACTTAAAAGACCTCATAGGTCCCCAGCTAAAGGAACCTGGAAGTGAGCCCTGGCCTTGCCCAGCTGAGGGCCAGAAGGGACTCTGGGCGGGCAGTGCCAGTGCATGGGCCAGGCTGCCCTGGAAAATGGCAGAAGGCTCAGCATGGCGTGCCATGCACTTGGGTAGGAGACAGGCCCTGGAGTGTCTTCAAAGGTTACTCAGGGTTTTCATCCTTATCTTCTGGGCCCTGGGGAGCACTGATCTGTCTCAAGCAGCCTGGGCTTCCAAGAGGTAAGGTCAGATTCGGGTGGTGCTATCAGATTTGCTTTTCAAACAACTCACTCTGGCTGCCAGTGGAAAATGAGTTTCTTGGATTTGACAACTGATCTTTTATCTGCGGAACTGACTGCCTGGGGCCCGTGGCAGTGGGGTGCAGGATGATATCATCGGCAACATGAAGAGGCAGTCAGAAGCGTGTACGGTGGCCGAAGACACACCACAGGCCCAGGGCTGTACACCAGGTGGGCGATGCTGGTCTGGCTGGAGTGCCCATCTGTAGCTATGGCTTACAAGACCAGCTATTGTTTATGTTACAGGAAGTTTTTTCTCTTTTGAGTCACTTCATGCCTGAATGCCATCTGCTTGGAGGGTGTGTACACACACAGGCTCTCCTGCTAATCCACCAGCTAAGAGAGAGATATTTTACACCCCTGAGAGCCATAAAAGACATTTATCTGCATCTACAGTGCTACAGTAACCAATGGAAATGAAAATGAAGAATACATTCCTTAGATAAGCACTAACCCAGTTCCTTAGCAACAACCACAGTCTGCTGTCTAGACCAAGTTCAATTACTTTTCAAACTTGTCCTAATCCTGAAACAAGGAATAACGTCTGAAAGTAAAACCCCTTCTACTGGAAAGGTCACAGTAATCATCCCCAATCTTGGAATTTGGGAACGCTTTCACTAACAGTTTGGCAAACAGGTTCCAGCGAACTAAATGTGGTTTAAGCAGAAACACTGTTTCCTTTCTAGAGGAATCTTGTTGCAAAAGTGGTCACTGTTAATGCCCCCAAATTCATTTTAGGTGTTGTTTCTTTTAAGACTATAGAAAGGATTAGGAAAGCTAGCTATTGCAATAATGTGTCCAGTGACTTGGATCACATGAGATGTGGAAAACAGAGCAAACACATTGTAACACATAAGGCTACACAGACCAGTGCTTCTGAAGCCACCTGTGGTGAAGGATCATTTGAAAGAAATTTCAAATCTGTTGTTGGTCAGCACTTTTTTTTTTTTTTACAGGGACAGAGAGAGAGTCAGAGAGAGGAATAGATAGGGACAGACAGACAGGAGTGGAGAGAGGTGAGAAGCATCAATCATTAGTTTTTCATTGCTGTTGCAACACCTTAGTTGTTCATTGATTGCTTTCTCACATGTGCCTTGACCGTGGGCCTTCAGCAGACTGAGCAACCCCTTGCTGGAGCCAGCGACCTTGGGCCCAAGCTGACGAGCTTTTGCTCAAGCCAGATGGGCCCGCACTTAAGCTGGCAATCTGGGAGTCTCGAACCTGGGTCTTCTGCATCCCAGTCTGACGCTCTATCCACTGCGCCACCGCCTAGTCAGGCAGGGTCAGCACTTTGTAAAATACAAAAAAAGTTGTTGGTCCAGGGAAATCATGGCAATGTCATATTGCTAAGCGACATCTACACGGTTGCAAATTCTCCTGGTCTCTGCTCCCTGTGGACTGATGACAGTCCGCACACCAACACTAGCCCGTGGACTGCATGTTGGGTACTATGGAACAAGACAAGTGCTTTGATGTCCACTTCACTTGAAAAGATGACATTTAGTCTGTTCCTCTTTCTCTCACTTGCTGCTCTCTCCTCCTGGTCCTTCCACTGTGGATTTCTTTCCTGGCCCGTCATTCTGGCTACATGGTCCCACATGCTGTTGTGACAACCCCTCCCACATTCTCACCTCCCCCCTTTTACTGAGCCTAGGTTCTCCCCTAAGCTCATCCTGTTCCTACTGGGTCCCTCATCCTGGTGCCCTAGGAGACAGTCCCCCTTAACCCTCATGCAGAAGCCCCTGGTCCCTCGAGGGTCAGCAGAGCAGTAATGTTCTCTGCCTCTTCCTTGTTCAGGCATCAACCAGCCTTCCCATCAGCACCTCTCTCCCCTAATAGCCATCTAGTATTGTGGCTATTATAAATTCCAGCCATTATTTTTACCTGATATTATGACCCTAGGAGATATATTGAAGGTATCCAATAACTTAATCATTTCTCTCCACTGAGCCCCTACAACATCTGGCAGATGGATTGAGAGTCATTGCCAGCAACTGCATTTATCTTAGGCAAATCTCATAGCTTTGCAAAGCTTCATACTCATTTATAAAATGGGAATGACAATAAAACTGACCTCGTAAAGTTTTTGAACAATAAAATTATATATATATTTGGCATATACTAAACACTTAATATTCAGTAATTATCACCATCCTTTACTCAAACTCTCATTTCAGTAACTATCTCGGGTTAAAAACCTAAACTGTGCCTACTAAAGCATTTATAGCTGAAACAACATGAAAACCCCCCAAAGGGTGAGCTGGGGATGATTAGATGAAGTGGGCTGGGCCTCATGTTCACAAACTTTTTAGTTTGATGACCCATTGGTTTACTTTATGACTTTACTCAATAAATCATTCATGGGGAGATATATATATATATATATATATATATATATATATATATATATATATATATATATATATATATATATTTACTGGCCCTAACAAATGTTGGCATCTCTATGCCAAAATGATTTTGTTCCAGAGTCTGTGATAATACTCCTGTATTCACAAAGGCTCTCAGACCCATCAGGGGACTCTGCAATGGCAGCGGTAACATCATTAAATAATAAGCTCCAAGTCCCCTGAAAACAGCTCTGGGTGATTAGCTGGACCCTTGCTGTGGGCGGGGTGTGCAATGTTGCTCAGTGAAGCGTTGTGTGCTTGCCCAGACACACAGAGGTCCGTCGTAGGCCTGGCACTTCTGACTGCACCAGCACGGTCTCCTGGCAGGGAAGGGCCGGTCATAGTCCATGCAGTTCTCTCCCATCATGGGGGCCTCTGTTTGCATGGGGGTGCCCTTTGGGGATGAACATTCAGGTACAAGGTGATGGAAGACCAGGGGGCACAATCTGGTTCTTGTGATGGTGTGTGTGTGTGCCTGTGCGTGAGATGATGTCCTGTGTGAGTCTGTGCATGTCTGTGTGTCCGAATATCTGAGTGCTCATCTGTGTATGTATCAGCCTGTATCCCGTATGTATCTGTGTGTGTGGGTCTGTGGGGACCTGTGTGTGCTCTGTGCATGGAGGAGGACATGAAGGGAGCCTGAGGGGACCGTGTTCCCAGACGCTGTGTCCTGCATGGGGGCCAGCCTGTGTCTTGGTCGGCCACAGCTTGCTGACGTCTCCACCCCATGAAGCATCTTACTGCACCTCGGCAGTGGCCAAAGCAGTGGTCAGACCATGCAAGAGAGCTCAGGCCATGTCAGCCCCAAGTCGTGGGGCACACGTCAGGTAGACCGGCTGTGTGTGCGGGTGGGGGCTAGGGTGAGTGGGGTGGAAGGGCCCAAGTCAGCAGGTGGTACAGGTTAATGGTCCACCTGCTTAAGTGTTGCAGGTGTCCTTGGGGAGAATACTGTGACCAGAATCGCATCTACTGCTCCCACATTTGTGCCCCATCGGGTCACTGCAGACTCACAGGTGGGGCTGACCAACTCATTGCTCAGAGCTCAGAACCACTTAGGTCCTCATAAAGAAAAGAGCTTTCAGCCACATTTATGGTGATAACAGTGGTTTCATGCGTGCACTTGGGAAAAGCCAAGTCCAGTGTTACCTAGTTTGCCTATTAAAGAAAAATAAGGTAATTTTTGTCACTAGATTTTTTAAAAAAATAAGGTTAAAAAAGACTATTGTACTTATTTCTACAGCTACCTTTTCCTGAAATAGTAACATTATTATGTTGGCAACAGACCTAAGTGTGGGCTTGGAATTGTAGCCAATTAACCTCAGTGTTTCTGCAGAGAAAGAGGACTCCTATTGTTCCCCAACGAGCCACTCCGAAAGGCTGCCCTGCAGTGAGAGAGGTGTAAGCACAGGGACAGGCAGTCTCTGAGGTGCTGGGGTACCTCCTCGGAGAGCGAGGCCCACTGTCCCGAAGCTGCCACCCCAGCCGCACAGGGACTTTTATTATATCTGTAAGTGCTGGTTTATTTTCGGTCTGAGCTCTCTGGGACCTGCCCGCAGATATCAGCCACTTCTGACTCTCCCTGGGTAGAATGGATGCACCCCGCCATGCCCCATCTTGTGCTTTGAAGAGGGGACGAATTGGTGTATGGAGTAGATTGAATTAATCCCTTTTAAAGCTGCTTACGTTCCAGATTTGGCTTTAAAAGATGTCATTGTTTTTTCTCCAAAAGCTGCATTTTCTTTGTAATAAAAGCTAATATTTACTGATCATGCCCAATGCTGGATGCTTCATATACACTATTTAAATTGCTACCGTGGGTTGATATTATCACCCCATTTTACAGATGCCAGCAGGAACCTGTGCATGGTGCACTCAGCCAGCCAGCCAGGCCTGCTTAATTCTGGCAGCCCAAGGGGCTCTTCAGACCACACACTGATGCTATTTGCATGGTCATCTCTACGCCCTTGTTTTAAATTTGAGACATACTCATCATCTTCTATAATTCAACTATACTTGTGAACTAAATGCAGTCTGCTCTTGAATATACATTTTTTCTGTATTCATTTAAAACCATCTTATAATGAAAAGAATTATTTTCATAGACATGGGTGAGTCTATGTTAATGCGAACATAGCATATAAATGCTCAAGTTGACAACACAGATTAAATTATAGGCCTATTACTCATATTTAAAAACAAATATATAAGGTGACAGAGGATGATTTGACTTCGATGATGGGCATACAACATAATTGACTGTTCAAATGATGTGGAAAATTTTTCTCTAAACTTATGTACTCTAGTTGATCAATGTCACTCTGTTAAATTTGTCTAAAAAAAATTTTAAAAGGTGTTTTGCTTTCAAAAGGAAACTTTCAACAGAATTTGAACTAAATGGATTTTATTCAAATCAAGTTCTCATAATGTGCTTCAAATGTTGTGAATGATTACATTTTATTCAGCTCATTGACTCAAATTCTAACCTCTATATCAAGACCTGTTCGATACCGTTAGGTTGAACCACATGATATTGTCGATACTCACTACTTTTTATGCACAAAAGTGGCAGTTTCATATGGTACATATGACATTTGTTCTTATGAAACATTTATCTTTAGTTTTCACGAAGTAGAAGTGAGCCAGTTTCCCCCCATTTTAAATTGATTATTTCAGGTCCATGAGCCCAGACCATGGTCCTTGTTCCTGAGGTGCGGACTGTAGTAATTTTATTATTGGAGCTGGCTTTTATTGAAAATAATCTCTTACAACATAATTCAAAGCAAGCTTCAATTCAACAATCTACTACATGCACAGCATCTCTCTGTGCAGAATTCTTCACTCCACAACTTGTGTGAGGCCGACACGAGGCCTTGGAAGTCCCATCCCAGGGACCGGAGTGCGGGCATCCATGTGCCCTCGGGAGCACCCTCACACACAACATGATTGCTCTCTTGCTCGGGTTCTTTGAGTACATTTCCACCACGTTAGTGGCATTGTGTCCATCAATTCATACAGCTGTGATTTGTCGAGGGATCAATTCAAACCATCAGTGAGGTAGGCATCTTGTCATGGACAAGGGTAGTTCTATCATTCTGAGGTATGTGCACAGCAGTACGATCGAAGCGGTATGAAATAAAACCTAGACACTGAACAGTCAAAGCTGAGCAACTGCCCATGGAGCTGCGTCTGCCCTGGACACAAAGGACGTGACTTCCCCCGAGGACTAGGTGGGAGAAACTGATAGCGTCAGGAGCACCATGCAAAGGTTCCCGTGGAGCATATCGGCAGATCAGTGACACGGCCTGGTGGCCACTCGCCAGGGCATATCCAGTTTCTTGTAACAAGAGGTGGACGGGTACAGGTCAGTAATGCCAAACAGGGCATCGGCTGCAGCCAGGAGACATCTACGGTCTGGGGAAAGCAAAGTGTTGGAGCTATTTCGCGTTTCTTCTGCAAACAATATAAATGGCTTTAGAAGCTCCGGATACTGGAATTAATATTTAATGTACAAAGTATCACTAGAAACGACTGGAGAGCTCTCAGGTATAAATAATAATTTCCACCTCTGCTGGCAATTTTTCACTCATTTAGATTGTCACACTAGGGTAGTCAAGATTTATAGGTGCAGTTACCATAACAGCAGGTTGATTAAACTGTGGTGGAATTACCAATTCAATTTATCTTTCAATTCTGTGCTATTAAGAAGTTCTAAATATTTCTAAAGCAAACAGACTTCTATTAGTCAACAGTTCAGTGTTACCTGTCTTCTTTCTTTTTTGAATCATTATAAATTTGCCTTTCTACGTACTTGAACCATTGAGCTTATGGGAAGGAACTGACAAGTGTATGAACCACAGAATCAGGATTTACTGAAATTTGATAAGAAAATGAGAACCTTAAACATGATTTAAAAATATGAAGGAAAAAAGCCTTTTTCAATATGACACGTCACGAACTCCATGAACATGACTTTTCTTGCTCAGTATGCGGTTTCTACACAGACAGCTAAAAGCACCTGCTTTCACTTGTAGGCAGGTGAAAGTTTTAGCAGTTGAGAGAGGCAGTAATAGCTGCTGTGTCTGAGTCTTCCAAGAAGCTGACAAGCCACAGAGACAAGATCAGTTCTGTAAGTGACATATTGGGAAAGATGTCTGGGAAGGATAGAGGGGTGGGAGCCCAGAGGGTCAGAAGAGCCCGCATGCCCCCAGGCAGGTCTGACAGTTGTGGAGAGGAAGCACTGGACAGGAAGGACTTCTATACAGTTCTAAGAGGTTAAGTGATAGGGTGTCCTGAGCCATCTGCCTGTTAGAGGAGTCCCAGGGTGGGTAGAGTGGCCTGACTTCCTCCAGCAGCCCTGGTGTGCTGCATCCTTGGAGAGGGGACTTCCTGTCTCAAGGATTTGCCTGAGAATTACCTTTATTATAACTCCAGTGTGTTATAGTCCTTCTAGGTCATCTTAGTTAACATGTATGCAGCGTTCACTACACGCCAGCCATTGCTCTAGCCGTGACCTTCGTGAACTCAGTTGATCCTCATAAAAAGGCCAGGAGGTGAACATTATTAGAGGTCCCAGTTTCAGGGATGAGGAAACTGAGGCAGAGAAGTAGTGCAAAGTAAGTGGTGGAGGTTGGATTCCCACCCAGGCAACTGGACAGCACAGTATGTTTGTTTGGACTGAACATTTGCGTCCTCCCAAAATTCATACATGAAGGCCTACCTCCCCCCTCCCCCCACCCAGTGCAACGGTATTGGGAGGTAATTAGGTTTTGATAAAGTCATGAGGGCGGGGCCCCCTGGATGGGATTGGCACCCTTCTATGAAGAAGAGGAGATACCAGACCAGAAGGCAGCCACCTGCCAGCCAAGAAGAGGGTCCTCAACAAGAACCCAATCAGTCGGCACCTTGATCTTCCAGAACTGTGAGAAATAAATGTCTGATGTTTAAGCCACCCTGCGTCTCTGATATTTTGTAAAAGCTGCTGGAGATAAGACAGGGCTTTAACCCAGTATGCTAGGGAAACAGGTTGGTAAGAGTTAGGCAAGTGAACAGGGCCAGGCATGCACGTGCAGGTTACAGAAAGCTGGAGATGAGGGACACGCCCCGTGGAAAAGCTGGGCCAGTCCAACAGCAGGGAGAGCAAGGCTCACCTCACTGCAAGGCTCCCTGGCTCCTAGGCAAGGCCAGTGCACCCCTTCTGACAATAGCCAGGGTGGTTCCTGCTGTCTTTCAGCCCAAGTCTGAACTGCCTCCCCAGCTGTGCATGTCCTGGTCTGCCAGTGACAGGGCCGACCTGTAAGCAGCAACTGGAACAAGAACAGTGATAGTTCTGACAGTAGCAGTGGCAAGGGAAGCGAAGAGCAGCAAACAGTGACAGTTGCGTGGATACTGGGACCAGCGGTGTTCTGCTCACAGACAGTAAGGCCTGAAAATACCCTGTGAGTGGCACACAGGTGTACACTCTGTGTCTGTCCCTGTACACAGATTTTGTATATTATTCCAGTGGTGGATGGATTCCTTGAAATTCACCCGTAACCTCTGGCAGGTTCAACACTGTTTTAAAGAAACCTGAGGGAGAACCTGTGAGCCTCAATGGCGTAAGTGCCCAGAGCTAAAGGGCGAACACCAGCATAACTGTATTATAAGCAAGTTTCCTGCCAATGGCGTAGGCTCAGATATTTTTTTACCTTTTATGTTGGTGAAAGAAAAGTGACATGACTTCTGCAAAAGCAAATCACACCTGACTTGCCTATTATGACGCTTTGAGGACAGACACATGCGTGTGAGTCCAGCCCTCCATCCTCATGACTGATGCGGCTATGGAATCTTGAAGGTTAGACCCTGCAGGGCTCTGACTAGCTCAGGTGTGGCAGGCAGGGCACGGAAGATGACCCCTTTAGTCTTTAAAGATGCCTTTAGTAACCAGTTTACAGACAGAATAAAAGGGTGGGAATGAATGGGCTCTTCTCTAGATGGAGACATGTCAACCAGTGAGTTCCTGTGGAACTGAGGCTTTGGACCATTCTATAAATGATCCGGACAAGGGCACAGAAGCACTTTTTGGATTTGCTGATGATCTGACTTCTGGTGGGTAAGAATGGATTTCAGGAGCTATTTTAAGAGTCTATTAAATGAGCAAAAATATTGGTTATATGTTAACGTGAGGCGTGCAAGATAACACATTAAGAAGACAAAGTATCCCACACGCCCAGGCATATGGTTACCTGAGTGATGGGTTACAACCCAGGAGAGGTTCCTGGGATTAAATGATAGCGTTCACTAACAGATAGGAGAGCTAGATCGAGGTCAGCCAGGGCAAGCTGTCATCCAAGACTCTGCTCCTTCCACTGACCCTCCCCCACACATGCTGACCCTGTGCTCTCACAGGAGAGACACTCACCACGCTCAGAGGCGGCTCCCTATTCTCCCCAGACAAGTCAGTGTTAGCAAGTTCTCCTTTATCTTGAGCCCACAGCAGCCTTTCACTTGTGGAGTTCCATGTTTTAGGACAGACGACAGAGGGCAATTCTGACCCCTGCTCACATAAATGTCATTCATATTTCAAGGACTCAAATGTTACCTGAAAGCTTCTTCTATTTTAAATAGATTAAACAACACATGTCTTAGAATGTTTTGCTCCGAACAGTTTAAAATCTGAGTTTCCAAGGTAAGATAAGCTCGAATTTCCAGCTCTCTCAGACCCAGGGTTGCATTCAGCAAGTCAGGCATTATGTGACCAGTGCTCTATGAAAGGGACCTTATTCTGGGAACTCCTCTTTTTTAAAAAATTTTTAATGACACCTTTATTAAGTTATAGTTTATACACCAAGAAATGCATGTTTTTAAAGTATACAATCTGTTGGGTTTCAGTATGATGACAGAGTTGGGCGGCTAGCACCATTTCTAGGACATTTGCATCCTCCCCAGATGAAACCCTGTACTCATTAGCAGTCACTAGCTCACTCCCAGCCCCTGGCAACTGCTCCTCCACTTCCTGTCTCCATAGATCTGTCTGTCCCGGCCATTTCACAGAAACGGGCTCAGGCAACACATGCTCTTTTGTGACTGGCTTCTCGCACTTGAGTGTTTTCAAGCTTTAGCCATGTTATAGCGTGTATCAGGACTTCATTTCTCTTTATTGCTTATTAATATTCTATTGTAAGGATAAACCACATTTTTCTTTTTTTCTCCTTTATTAATTTTAATGGGGTGACATTGATCAATCAGGGTACATAGGTTCAGAGAAAACATCTCCAGGTAATCACATTTTTCTTATCCATTCATCATCAGCTGAGGGACATTTACGTTGTTTCTACTTTTGGGGCTATTATAACTATTGTTTTTTTTTTTTTAAATATATATATTTTATTATTATTAATTCTAATGGGGTGACACCAATAAATCAGGGTACATATGTACAATGAAAACATCTCCAGGTTATCTTATATAACTATTGTTTTTATGAATATTCACATACCAGTTTTTGTGTGGCCATGTATTTGCACTTCTCCTTGGGATATTCTTAGGAGTGGAATTGCTCCAGTCACATGGTCATTCTCTGTAAGACTGTTTTCTACAGCGGCTGCACCATTTTTCAATAATTCTACCAAGTAATGTATGGAGGCTCCCATTTCTCTATATCTTCTCTGACACTTGATACTGTTACTTTTGGTAATAGCCATTGTATTGGGTATATAATCACTCTGATTGGCGTTGCCCTAAGGACACATGTGCTTGTTTGCCATTTGTAAACCTTTAGAAAAATGTCTGTTCAAGTCCTTTGTCCCCCTTTCATTGGGTTAGTTGTCTTTTTATTATTGAGTTGTAAGACTTTTTATACATTCTGCATACTAGACCAATGTCAGATACACGACTTGCAAATATTCTCTCCCATTCGGTGGGCTCTCTTTTGATGAAGCCCAAGTTAGTTCTTTTCCGTTTTGTCACTTGCACTTTTGGTGTTATATCTAAGGAACCGTTGCCTAACCCAAGGTCATGAACTTTATTCCTATATTTTTTTCTAAGGGTTTTGTAGTTTTACCCCTGAAACTTAGGTCTTGGATCCATTTTGGGTTGGTTTTTTAAAAAAATTTTAAATATGGTTAAGGAAGGAGACTAAGTTTATTCTTTTGCACATCGGTCTTCCAATAATTTCAGCACCATTTGTTAAAAAGACAACTCTTGAGTTATCTCAGCCCCCTTGTTGCAAATCAATTGACTGTGATGGGCTCTCACTGGTAGGGATGATGCTGGACATCGACTTTTCAGACTGCTGACTCACACCGAGTTTATCATCCACTGAACCCTCGAACTATATCACTGGTGCTGCTGTTAGGCCAAATCTCCTCCACCCTGCCCCTGTGCAGATGGACACGGGGGCCCAGATAATAGACTTCATCTTTTTTTTTGCTCTTAAATGCCATCTTCTCAGTTCAGCTGGTCATTTCACGAAGTTCAGAGCTTTGAGACATGGAATCCAATGTCTCTCTAGGTTTGAGTCACCTATAAAATCTGTTATTCATATCAGTCATGGAATCAGGCAACTGGTCTAGGTTTCGGTGAACAAGGCAAGGAACCTGCCCTGAGGGAGGAGGCACAGGGAAGACAGACAATCCAGAAGTGAGCTAATAAACAGATCATGTCAAATAGTGAACGTCTTCAGGAATAGGTCATTTAGGGATATCCTTTCTATCTGTAATTATTATTAGTAGCACTTATGTCATCACAGTCATCTTAGAAGCCAGTCACGTCTCAATACCATTGCCTAAGATTCAGGTCGGTGCAGGGGGGACGTTGAGCAGTGTCCTCCTTGTATCTGGTGCTGACACAGAGGAGAACACCCTCTTTGGTACCCATAGAGGGGTTCTCTGCTGGGATGGCTGGGCCCCAAGCCTCACCCAACAGACTTGTGCTTTAGGTTCTGGAAGATTATATTGCAATCCTGAAACGGCTCTTTCAACTTGTTATACTGGGCCCGACCGCATTGCTGACACGTTTTCCTGGATAAATAACACAGTCCTTGGGGCGGCGGTTAAGACCCTTCCACCAGCAGCCGCAGCACAACATAGATGCACGTTCTTCCTCGCCATGAAAGCTGCTCTCTTGCAGGAACTGTGTAGGATCAAAGGAGGATAATAAAAGGTCCTACAGAAGCTAATGAAAATGAAACACGCCAGAGGGAACCTTTTCCCAAACCTCTATCACCTCCGAGATGAAAGTCCATCATCCATCCATATGGATGAAAAGCCGCTGTATCACCCGAGCCAATAATAGTGCCTGGCACATACAATGAATGTCTGTTATGTGAATGAGTGACAGAAGAAAAAAAATTGCACTTGTCAAAATGCTGGAGTCTTCTGCTAGTTCTCTTGTCCCTGAAACTTTTCAAATTCATCTGAATGGCAAATGTTCTGGGATTTGTTTGTCCAATTGGTTTACTTATTTATTTATTTATTTTTAGGCGAGAGGAGGGGAGATAATGAGACAGACTCCTGCATGTGCCCTGACTGGGATCCACCATGCAACCCCGTCTGGGGCTGATGCTTGAGTACTGAGCTATTTTTAGTGCCTGAGGCTGACATGCTTGGACCAATCAAGCTATCCTCAGTGCTTGGGGCCACACTTGAACAAATCGAGCTACTGGCGGTGGGAAGGGAAGAGGTAAAGAAGGGGGAGAGAGAATAGGGTAGAAGCAGATGGTTGGTTCTTCTGTGTGCCCTGACCAGGGGTAAAACATGAGACATCCACACACCAGGCCATTGCTTTATCTGCTGGGCCTAATAAATTCACAGCGATCCCAGAAACCCATCCTGTATTTCTGCCCCTGAGAGCAGGGGAGTGAATAACTGTTCCACAACATTGTCTTGTTCCCCTGTCCCATCTGATAGATGTCAGGACTCGAATGCAGAGTATATGTTGATGGCCTGAATTTTAATGAGTAATTTAATTTGATGAGTCAGAATTTTGATATTTGCAGCCAAGAAAGATGATAAGCATGCATCCATAATTCCTGAACCACCTGCCAGGGCCCAATTTGGTTTATAATTGCCTTGATCTATGAACTGTGCACTACTCTTAAGGCTCTGAGGATATATTTCTGACTGCCCGGAAGCTTCTGGCTCCTCGGCAGTCTCCCTCAGTGGGATAACTGGATGCTACTAACGATCTCTGCTGGCCAGCTCTTTGGTGGGCCTTAGATCTTTTCCTCCCTGGCTTCACATATTTGATCAGCAGTTTTCTTCGATAAAAAGGGCTCCAAAATAGAGTTTCTCTTAGCAACGACAGGTTTCCATTTGACTGATAAGCCATCTTCTAAGTGCAATTGTGAATAACAGATAGGCCCTATCACAGGTCTTATAAATGGGGTAGTGGTAGGACCCGAGAGGGTCAGGGCTAAGGTATTTCAGCACAAACATTTTGTTTAGCACAAAATATCTCTATTCACACTGATCTTTTCTGCCATTGTGCCTCCATGCACACAAGAAGTCAGATTTAATATTCATCAACTCAATGGACTCCATGGAAACAATAGTGATTTCTAAGATGAAAAAGAATTATGGATGCATGCTGATCATCTTTCTTGGCTGCAAATATCAAAATTCTGACTCATCAAATTAAATTACTCATTAAAATTCAGGCCATCAACATATACTCTGCATTCGAGTCCTGACATCTATCAGATGGGACAGGGGAACAAGACAATGTTGTGGAACAGCTATTCACTCCCCTGCTCTCAGGGGCAGAAATACAGGATGGGTTTCTGGGATCACTGTGAATTTATGAGGCCCACGCAAGGTGGGACTTAAACTGCCCTGGTCCTTTGTTTTCAGTAAGGCTACCTGAGACGCACATGTTTGCTTTCCCCAGAGGGGCCAAGGCGGGGTGAGGCCAGGGGTGCCTCCTTATCCACCTGTCAGAGACCTGCTTGAAAGATTGGTCTAATCCTACATTCCTCAAACCTTTCTGCACCTTAGACCTCCTTGAACACCTTTCAAAAATGATATAAAGGCCCAGATGCACCCCAGGCTGATGAAATAGAAACTTCTGGGGGGGGGCAGGGTTCTGAGCCATTGATATTTTTAAAACTTCCCAGGGGACTGTCATGAGCAGCCTGGGTTCAGAACTACTGAGTCTGGGTCAGAGGTGAACAGGTGTAGGGGAGCCTCTCACAACAGAAGACTGGAGACTTCCACCAGCTCCTTGGGGAGGGGGGGGCTCTCAGGAGGTCATTTAATTTCTTTCATCTTTCATTGCAAACAGGAGGGACAGGAACCTTAAACCAAGTCACATGACATACTGGGATTACGGGAGTTTGACTTCAACGACCTTGATGCTGATAGGTCAAGAGACTTTAGGATTCTGTCCAGCACTTAATGTCCTTGAGCCCTGCCTGCCTTCTAGAACACTTCTTCCCCTGGAGAGGGACAAAGGAAACCCGGCCACTTAAGAACAATTCAACAGCTCATAGATGGAATCTTAGCTCTTCTGAGACCCTCTGTCCTTGGGTCACCCAGACATCTCTCTTTAGCCTTCTGGCCTTTGGAGCTGAAGTCTACGAGACAACACTCACCATTCCTAGTTCCCATAACTGCTCCTGATTGCTAACAGAAATCTTATCTCAGGACTTGACCAACAGGAGGAAGATTTTGGACTGATGTCTAACTGCATGCCCATGAAACTTCAACGAATCCCTTAGGAGACATTTAAATTGTTTTTATTCAGAATTTAGCAATTCCCAGTAAAAACAGTTACTTTTTATTGTTTTTTTTTTTTCTTTTTGGCACTATTCTCCGTTCTGTATTCTTTTTTTAAAAATATTTATTTATTTATTTATTTATTAATTATTTATTTTACAGGGACAGAGAGTCAGAGAGGGATAGATAGGGACAGACAGACAGGAACGAAGAGAGGTGAGAAGCATCAATCATTAGTTTTTCATTGCCCTTGCGACACCATAGTTGTTCATTGATTGCTTTCTCACATGTGCCTTGACCGCAGGCCCCCAGCAGTCCGACACACCCCTTGCTGGAGCCAGCGACCTTGGGTCCAAGCTGACAAACTTTTGCTCAAGCCAGATGGGCCCGCGCTCAAGCTGGTGACCTCAAGGTCTTGAACTTGGGTCTTCCGCATCCCAGTCCGACGCTCTATCCACTGTGCCACCGCCTGGTCAGGCTCCATTCTGTATTCTTAAGATTGCGTATGTCACCTGACCTGTGGTGGCGCAGTGGATAAAGCGTCAATATGGGAACACTGAGGTCACTAATTCAAATCCCTGCACTGGTCTGGTCAAGGCACATATGGGAGTTGATGCTTCCAGCTCCTCCCCCCTTTCTCTCTCTCTCTCTCTCTCTCTCTCACTCTGTGTCTCCTCTCTAAAATAAATAAAATAAAAAGAAATTAAAAAAAAAAAAAGATTGCGTATGTCTGTTCCTAAACTCTGAAAACAAGGACTTGGAGTCTATTCAAACTGGGATTACAATTTCATCAGTCTTATCTACTGAAGGAGCATGGTTTTGGATTCTCCATGGAAGGCGCGTGCTGTCAGGAGCAATACCTACGTGCCGGGTAGGCAGGGTCTGTTACTAGCTGTTACTCACTGTCAGCTTCCTCTGCTGGTTTGGTTTATCCCCCGCAGGGAAAACTAGGAAAGGCCAATTAAAACACTGTTTGCACTTTATCACACTCTCGTTTTTAAGCAGCAAAGGCACCCCATACTCTTTAAATACCTGGAGTAGCTAAAGCCTCTCCAACACTTTTAAACGCTAATGGAAAAGCCTCCTCGGCAGAGAAAACTTAAGGAGAAAAAATGCATATATGTGAACTGTCAGATCGTCCACCTACCACTACCTCATTTCTTGCACAAACAGCAGGGCTGTTACTCATCACTGTGAGAAGACACTCACCTACCCACTGCCCTGTCACAATACCCCTGCATATAAGAAGCCTCACTCGCTCACTCAGTGACTTCCTGGGGAAATGTTTGTTTATTGGTTCCTTCTCTGTGCGCTGAGAGCATGACAGAAAAACAGAGGTGAACCCATAAGGCTCCAATGCTGAAGGGGAATACGGACTCTGCAGCTCGAAAACGGTTCAAGTTTTTGCTTTCTCGACTACAAAGGGAACCAGTAATACCTGCTCCATTGGGGTGGGGCCTGGTGAGATCTGAGAGATAATGTACTGAGCACCGCTGCCTCTCCCTCCTCCTATGTTAGCCTGAACTTGACCCTGCTTCTTTGGATTCTATTGCTGCAAATTCCAATCCTCTCCCTTCTTCTTAGATCCTCTTTCTGAATTACTGTCTTGTTACTGGGGTTAATACCAGTTGGCTAGCTGGTCTGTCTGCCTGCTCTAGCTTTTCTCTCCTCCATTCCTGGTCATCATCTTTAATCAAGTCTTCCCACTGATTCTTATGTGATCCTGCTGCACTTGACTCTGACCATGACATTTCCCCTTCTTCACATCAGAAATCTGTGATGACTCCACATTCCCTGCTGAGTGAAAGTCAGCCCCCCACCCAGCATGATCTCCAAGGTCATTCATGAACTGATTCCAGTCCAGAATTGTCTCCTTATATTATTTACAGGCTGAACTTGCGTGAAAATATCCACGTGTGCTTATGTGCGTTGTTCTAGTACAAAACTTCAAATTCTTAAAGGAACCCAAAATGTTTAAGAACTGCCCAATGGTGCCTGCCTGGTCTCTGTGTCCACCTTCCAATGACCCCTTGCCCCAGGGCCTCAGCCACCCTGGAAGACTCACAATCCCTTACTAAAGTCAGCATTGTCTATAATTTTATTTATGGAGTTCTCTCTTCCTGGAACGCCCAAACTGCCATCTTGAATTATTTAAGTCCTACTCAATCTTTAAGGTTATCTCAAATTCAAATGAGTAATAATGATTCCCTAGTTAGAATGAATTCCTCTCCCTATTATACCCTCAATACTGTGAACTTGATTATATTACTACAGCAGTCCACATTCTTCTTCCCAGTACCCACACACACCCTTCACTGCAGGAGCTGACAGTGAAGTTCCTTCCTCTAGAGGTGGAGTGCTTTCCCCACCCATTGGCTCTGGGTGCGCCCTGGGGCTTGTTCAGCTTGGGGAAGGGGCAGACCTGGGGGAGAGCCAGCTCTGGGTCTAGACCTCAAGGAGCTCCGGTCATCACTGTGGAAGGACGTGCTCTGCCTAGCTTGCTGACCCACGCAGGGTGAGTCACATGGAGTGAACTGGAATCCAAGTGCAGTGTGAATCCCAGCCCTGCCAAATCTAGTCTACTGACCTCCAGCCAATCCGCCGACGAAGGAGCAACAATGTGTCATGGCTGTTTTAAGCCATTGACTGTGTGTGGGAGTGCTTTGCTACTCAGCACGGTTGTGCCAATAAGTACCTGACACAATTTTTGTAAAGTTTTGTATTTTAGCTTTCCATGTACACAGGTCTGCTCCTCCACACTCTTCACCTTCCTGTTCTTTAGTGACTTCGTCCATTTCTCGCACAGTGGGCACTCCACACAATTTTGTTGGTTCTGATTGGATAACAAACACTGTATGAAGGTTGACAATCAGCAGAGGGAACCACTACATAGTGATGTCATGAAAGACTGCCTAGCAAGCTTGGTGCCAAGACAATCTGACAAGCTCCCATAAAATGCTTCCAGGAAAATTTCAAGGTAACAGTACCTACTGATGGACATATAGGTACCTGTTAGCTGGTTGGCCAATTATGGCAGGGCTGCCCTCATAAAACGTGAGGGCATTTAATGTTAACACTGATTTTATGAGTTCTAAACATACTGGGAGCCACGTGGAGCTTGTCTTTAAATGGGAAGAGATTATTTCTCTTCTAAAAGTTAAATTAAAATGTTTACATGTGACCAAGTACAGCTAAGTAAGATTTTAAAATCATATGTGTAAATAATGAGAACACCAAAATACTGACCATTTGAATCACAGATATGAAATTAGTGATCAAAAAAGACCATATTTGTTACTTAGTCACCCTCACCAGCATAGAACCTCTTACTTTAAAATATACTATTTAAATAAAATAAGCCATTTAGGACCCTGGCCAGCTGCTCAGTGGACAGAGCATCAGCCCAGTGTACGAACATTCCCAAGTTTGATTCCCAGTCACTGCATCCAGAAGCAACCTTCTGCTTCTTCCCCCACCCTCTTCTCTTGCTCTTCCCCTCTTGCAGCCAGTGACTTGATTGGTTCAAGTGTTGACCCCAGGTCGCTGAGGACAGCTCTGTTAGTCTGAGTGTTGGCTTTAGGCACTGAGGATAGGTCAGCTGATTTGAGCATTGAGCATCGGATTTCCCGGGTGGATCCCAGTCCGGGCATATGCTGGAGTCTGTCTCACTATCTCCCCTCCTCTCACTTTAAAAAAATAATAAATCATTCTGTTTAACAACTGACAAAAACAAATTAGCAATCTGTTTTTTCCTACTGCATAAATATCAATATTTTTGGGGTTTTTTTGTTTTTTGAATTTTTCCAAAGTTAGAAGTGGGGAGGTAGACAGACTCCCGCATGCACCTGACCGGGATCCATCCAGCATGCCCACCAGGGGGCAAAGCTCTGCCCATCTGGGGCGTTGCTCCATTGCGGCTGGAGCTATTCTAGCACGTGAGGTGGAGGTCATGGAGCCGTCTTCAGCACCCGGGCCAACTCTGCTCCAATGGAGCCTTGGCTGCGGGAGAAGAAGAAAGAGATAGAGAGGAAGGAGGAAGGAGGAAGGAGAGGGGGAAGGGTGAAGCAGATGGGCACTTCTCCTGTTTCCCTGGCTGGGAATCAAACCAAGGACTTCCACATGCCAGGCCAATGCTCTACTGCTGAGCCAAGCGGCCAGGGCCTCAATATGTGTGCTTTTTAAAGTGTTTAAAATTTAGCTATGAAAAAAGCAACAATTCATATAAAATATTTAGAGATCCCTTTTAAAAGAAAGCTGAGCACTGGAAAATATTCTCTGTGATAAAAAAAAAAGGTATAAAAGACATTATTGAGTAATTGGAGATATTTGAATATGAACTGGATGTCAGATGATAATAGGGAATTATTTTAATGTCATAGGGAACATAATAACTGTAGTTAAATGAAAATCCTTTTCTGTTTTAGGCACATCCTCAAGTGTTATGGGTATAACGATATAATGTCTAGGATTTGCCCTTAAAATGAGCCCACCAAAAGGGTGGGGAGCAGACCAAACAAAGTTGCCAAAATGTTGATTATTATTGAATCCACGAGGATAAGCCAGTGGGCCAGTATACGATTCTATTTCAGTGTATGTTTGAAAATTTCTATAATAAAAGGTAAAACTCAAGCAGGCCTTTTTCATGGGTAAATCCTTTACTTGAAAGTATATTACGTAAAACATTTACATATTCCATCCAATTCACATTTAAAAATACCTATATATTTACATCTATACATTACATATATTCTCTTGCTGTGAGTATGTATATCTTAACGATCACTCAGATTCGTGGGCCAGGCGCTGTGCTCAGTGGTCACCATGCAATATTAATTTAATGTCTGCAATCCTCTTTTGATCTAGGCTTATCATCCCCATTTTACAGATGGGGAAACTCAGGCTTTATGATGCAATTCTCACCATGTTTCACCTGTCTGTGCTGAGACCCAGACTGAGGTTGGCCTACTCTTTGAGTCCATGTGTTTAACCATTACCTGTCCGGCCAGGTAGACTAGTGGGGGCGTGACTATACTCACAATATAGATTATAAGAAGAAGAATGTGGCGGTCCTGTGATCAGCTCAGCCCCCGCTGTGTCAAGCACCAATCAAGTCACTGTCTGAGCAGAAACGGGGAAAGCTGTTGTCAGACAAAGGAGAGCGACGTGGAGCTCAGAAGGCTCTCAGCGACCACAGCAGCTGTGACTGCTGATTCCTCACTCATGCAAAATACCTAAAATGTACAGTTGGCCTTTTCTGTGCCTTTCCAAGCATGTTTTCCATCATTTATCGGGCACAGCCTCTTGTTTGGTGCTGTGGCCAGGAGAGGGAGAGGGACAGGGAGAGGGGAGCTGGAGGACGCACAGCCACCGGGAGGGGTGGCGCAGCTGCAGCAGACTGCCCCATGAGCTCATCCCCTGGCAGTGTGACCAGGGTGACATCATGCAGCCTCCTTCCAGCCGCCACTGCCGCCGCCGCGGGAGCACGCCGCTCTGCCCGAGAACAGGGGAAAATTAGCCTCGTTATTTCTGGCTGTTCCCGAGGAAATGGCATTTTATTCAAAGGCGTCATGGGAAATGTAACACATTGCCTGGTATCAGCTCCTGTGGGAAAGGAAAGGGGCGCTTGTAAGGGAAGAAGTCCCTGATCACCTTCCTTATCAAACAGACCCACAATGATGGGCTGTGTGTGACTTCAAAGTGGCTTAGCCCAAGAGTATATAAAAGACCCCCACCATATCAATAATATCAAATCACAGTGTAATTATTATTTATTTAGCTCTTACTGTATGCTAGGAACTATGTTAAATGTTTTTATACACAGATGTTACCTAATTTAATCTTTATTACAACCTTGCAAAGTAGGCATATCCCCCCTGCCCCCCTTCACACACACAACACTGTTCAGATGAGGAAACTGAGGCCTGCAGAGAATGATAATTTGCCAAGGTCAGACAGTAGCAGAGCCCATATTGTCAGTTGCTAGGCCACAAGACAGCTCTGCATCGGCTTGACAATGCTCAGTAACAACTCAAGAGAACACAGAAGAGGGGGCTGTTTCCACCAAGAACTCCCAGGCACCAAAGCTGTGCTTATCTGCCATGCCTGGTGTTTCTCACTTCCTTAGACCCCCCCCCCCCATCTTGTGAAGGGGAAGGCCTGGGGAGTGGTATTGATTAAGAACTTACTGTGAAATAATAGAAGAGACATAGATTGGTCTCAACCCCAGCTCCTGGCATGGAGCTCCTACAATGGTGATTTCCTAAGTGATAAAGAGCATCCTTGTTCTAATATTTGATCTTTTTTTATTATTAATTTTAATTTATTGTGTTTACATGGATTTACGTGTCCCACTGAATATAACTCCCTCACCCCCCACCCCGTGTCCCTATTTATACCCCCGTTGCCCCCTCCTTTACTCCCTCCCCCCTCCCCTCTGGGATTTGCTGTCCTGTTATCTGTATTTATGTGTTATGTATATATAATTTCACTAATCCCTTCACCGTCTCTGATCCCACCCCCTCATTCCCCTTCCCTCTAACAGCTGTCCCTCTGCTCCCTATGACCCCACCTCTACCTCTATTTTGTTCCTCAGTTCACTTTGTTCATTAGAGTTCACATATAAGTGAAATCATATGATATTTGTCTTTATTGCAGCATTGCTTACAATTGCCAAGATTTGGAAAAAGCCCAATGTCTGTCAGTGGACGAGTGGGTTAAAAAGCTGTGGCTTACACACAAACACACACACAATTGAATACTACATGGCAGTGAAAAAGGAAATCTAACCTTTTGCGACAGCATGAATGGACCTGGAGATTATTATGCTAAGTGAAATAAGCCAGGCAGAGAAAAACTAATATTTGGTCTTTGATCCTTGTCACTGACACTGAGCTTCTAAAACCTTTGGAATTTCCTTTGGGATAGGAGCATATTTTATTCTCATGACATGACTCTGGGTGGGTTCTGGATGGGGACAGATCTCTGGGAAGACCAACCCATGATTAGAAGCTTGAAATTTCTGCCCCTCCATCCCAGTCTGCAGAGAGCGGAGGAGGGCTGGACATGGAGTTAATAATCGATCATGCCTGTATGGTTGAAGCCTTTATAAAAATCCCCAAACTGTGGGGCTTGGAGAACTTTCAGCGGGGAGGAGCACGTGGAGATGGGGGAGGCTGGTGTCTGGAGGGTGTGGTTTAAGATGCGAAAGCTCAAAGTGCACCCGACACCAGCTTTCATTTTATCAGTGGTGTCGCAACAGGTGCAGAATCTTGGTAATCTTCTCCAGGGACACTCACAAAATCCATGCTCAACAAATTCTTTTCCGACATATTCAATGGAGAGTCCAAAGTTGTGACAGCACTTCACTGGATGGGAACAAGCCTGTGTGACCCGGATGCCACTGCCCGCACTGTGCCAATGAGCTGACCACATGGAAAAACAGAACGGTCAAAACCCCCTTTGGTAGAGACCGGGCTCCTGGTCGATGACTTCCTTCTTTGGGTTACGCAAGGGGATGAGATAACAAACTTCCACCTTAATTATAGGTTCTCTAGCTCACGGCTCCCCATTTCCAGCATAAAATAGGCAGACCTTTCTTTTGGTTCAATAAAAAAGGATATTTAAACAAACTGGTAATTTATTTTTTCCTAGGTACCTTCAGCAGATAATTCTCTTAGATTCATAGGCAGCAAATGTTGCATTGGTTCTGACACTTGATGGAGAAGAAAGGATACGGAAATAGAAAAGAAGGAATCCAGTTTAGTACGTTAACCGAGGAAAACATTAACTGTGCTTTGGACTGCAGTTCACAAATAGCTTGTTTTGCTGCCGTAAGGTCAACAGAATTATCTTGTGGTTTCTCTGCCTAGCTGATAAAAGTTTGCTTTATTCCTTTCAAAGGAGGCTATATAATCAATCAATCCTATGCTAGCTAGTTCAGTAAACAGTTTCTGAATCTTTTATTTTATTTTTTTGCAACACATTCTCCCCCAAAGCAAAAAGTCAACCCTTTTGTGTACGGCAGATGTCCAGGTGGCTCAGGTGGGTGTCCCACACTCTGGCTTAACTGGAACACTCAGCAGCAAACCTGTGGGAGGAAGGCCGTTAGTCCTCTCTCCTCAGTCTTGCTGACCTTGTCTTATTTGCTGTGCAGATGGACAAAAGGCTGCAGTTCAAAGGTAAGGGCTAGCTCAGGATATGGTTCATGTGCCAACAAACTATGGAAGACTTAGCAAAGCCCTGTATCCAAGACAATACTCATCAGATTAATTACCCTGCAAACATCTTCTTCCTTCAGCCTTCTAGCTGGAAAGCAGGCTCAGACGATACATCTGCTTTTCCTCTCCTCCACTCAAAGCACTGGCTCCAGGAGCAGTGGGGAGGAGGGACACCGGTCACTTGCCTTCATCTATAGTCAGCAGACCTTATTCACTCCAGAGACACAGAGAAAGCCTCCTTATCAAACCATATGGCTCTTAAGGACACAAATGTCTCTGCGATGTTAGTGGATAAATATCCTCACATATCCCACACTAAATAAATATACACTGATCTGTGAGAACTCCTGGCGGCTGAGTCAGCCTGGACCCCCAGTCCCTTGAGGTCAGGACAGTGAGCTGGGGTGGGATGGGGGGGATGAGTCCAGCAAACTGGCATTCAGATCTTGACTCTGTCACCTACTACCCACTTGACCTCCATATCTCAGTTTCCTCATGGGTAACGTAGAGGTAACAGATACCTAACTCCATGGGAGTCACATGACAATTCAATGAGCTGACAAATTATGGTTGCATGCGTGTTAGCACAGGGGATGGTTCAGCATGTGATAGCTTTTCCAATGATTAAACTTGCCTTTCTCCTAACCTTAAAACCAAAGGATAGTCAAATGTCACTCTGAGTTAAGGAAAAAAGAATGTTCATGACAAAACCATGTGAGTGGCTTTTGGGTTGTGAAATAGGGAGATCTTTCTAGACTTGAAATGTGCCTTGTCTGAGTTGAGATGTGTTGTAAGCGTTAACAGAGATACCAGGTTTTGAAGACTTATTTTGAAAAAGGAATGTAAACGATCTCATGAATAACTTTAAAATATGAATTATACATCTTTTGATACAATTATTTTGAGCATGTTGGGTTAGATAAAATATATTATTAAAGTTAACATCACTGCCTCTTTTCCCTTTTTAAAATGTGGCTCCTAGAAAACTGAACATGACA
The DNA here is from genome assembly GCA_037038555.1 of Rhynchonycteris naso. Taxonomy (NCBI): domain Eukaryota; kingdom Metazoa; phylum Chordata; class Mammalia; order Chiroptera; family Emballonuridae; genus Rhynchonycteris; species Rhynchonycteris naso. The sequence goes on along the minus strand of CM072998.1, from coordinate 214,790,833 downwards.
TATGTGTCCCGCAATATGCTGTTATGGACTACGCTCTTCTAGAACACTGAATTCACCCAGGAGAAGTTCTTCACTGAATTCTATGCCAGGGCCATGAAAGAGTTAATGAACCCCCCTGCTGCGTGAAATAACTCAATCACAGGAGACACAAGTCAAGTACGTCACAAACTGCTGATCACACCATTAACCACGGTCTCCCCTGGCACCGTGCATGATCACTTAGGAGTGAGCAAAGAGTTCAGGGACTTCCGGATCCTGTGAAGTTTCAAATATCCACGCAGTAATCTCCTTGGCATCCCTGCTACATCGGTCATAATCTAATCTGGCTGCAATTTAGTGCATGTCATTTTTATCACAACCCACAAATATACTAACTGACACACAGAGGCTGGGAAAGGGTGATCTTTGCTTAAAATAATGTGCTTAACTATTGGGCTGACCCTTTTATCAATGGGGAGGCCAGAGGAAAGGGGAAAACACATGTGGCTAACCAATAGCCAATATCCAAACAGCTAATCACACTGTTTACTTAAACTAGAGGATAAACAGTTAAAAGAGGAGACCCATCCATTCCATTACAAACACGTCATGTAGCATTCCATTAGTGTTTTCTTTAACTTGTCTAGAATATAGTTTAATAGGTATCCTCTCAAAACACTTGATAGAAAAAATTGAAATTCTCAAATGCATATTTAAGGAAGTAAATAATTTTACTTCTCTCTTTGAGGACCTATGGGATTTCAGAGCAGTGTCACAGTGTATCATTGAGGCCAGCGCCTACCCTCTCTAATGGTATTATCTACTGTATTAACCTTTAGAGACAGCCACATTAAAAAGAGAAATTTCAGGCCCTGGCTGGTTAGCTCAGCAGTAGAGCATTGGCCCTGCGTGTGGAAGTCCTGGGTTCGATTCCCGGCCAGGGTACATGAGAGAAGCACCCATCTGCTTCTCCAACCTTCCCCTTCTCCTTCCTCTTTATCTCTCTCTTCCCCTCCTGCAGCCAAGGCTCCATTGGAGCAAAGTTGGCCCGGGTGCTGAGGATGGCTCCATGGCCTATGCCTCAGGTGCTAGAACAGTGGTTCTTAACCTTTTTTGAGGTACCGAACCCACCAGTTTCATATGCACATTCACCGAACCCTTCTTTAGTGATAAAAAAAATATGATTTTTTTTTTTCCAAATTCAAGACACAGGTATATGTTTTTTTACTGGTGCACAAAATGAGTCGTGCATGAACATCACCTTGCTCAAAGAACAAAACCAACGAAGTGCATGAACTCACAACAAAATATGGTATTACTTTATTCTGGCCTCTGCGGCAGAGGTTTCTCCTGAGACCGACTCATCATTCAATAGAACCCAGGTTAAGAACCAGTGTGCTAGAATGACTATGGCCACAACGGATAAATGCCCCTGATGAGCAGAGCATTGCCCCCTGGAGAGCGTGACAGGTGGATCTGGGTTGAGCGCATGCGGGAGTCTGTCTCACTGCCTCCCTGCTTCTAACTTCGGAAAAATACAAAAAAGAAAAAGAAAAAGAAATTTCAGTTCAAGGAATTTCCCAGGCACAGAGGAAGATTCCTTATTTTTGGTTGACAGGGCCAAGTTCAAGAAACAAATGCTTTAAAACAGGGGTGCTCAATACGTCGATTGCGATCTACTGGTCAATCGCGAAGGAAGTGTGGGTAGATCGCATGACATTAAAAAGACATTTGGCCTGACCTGTGGTGGCGCAGTGGATAAAGCATTGACCTGGAAACACTGAGGTCGCCAGTTCAAAACCCTGCACTAGTCTGGTTAAGGCACGTGTGGGAGTTGATGCTTCCAGCTCCTCCCCCCTTTCTCTCTCTCTCTCTCTCTCTCTCACTCTGTGTCTCCTCTCTAAAATGAATAAAATAAAAAGAAGGTTAAAAAAAAAAAAAAAGACATTTGTCTTTTGATTGGCATACAGGGTAGCCAATCTGACGTCTGAACTTTTGACACCCTACGCATGTGCGTTAAACCGTGCTAACTTGTTCAGTTACATTGCTGCGTAGTTAGCCTTCAATTTATTTAAACTAAATGCAACAAAGGGTATAAAAATGAGTGCCGTAGCTGGTCTGAGTAAGAAGCCTAAAACCTACCACTTTCATACAGAATGGGAGGGGATTTTTTTCACTATGTCATATTCTAAGTGCGTTTGCCTCATCTGTCTGTGTTCCATTGCTATTCCAAAGAAGGGAAATGTGGAGCGGCTTTTTCGGACTGTTCATAAAAACTATGACATTGACTTTCCTCCAAAAAGAGAGCTGAGAAGGAGAAAGGTGAAAGAAGAATACACAATATTAAATAGTAATAATAGTAACTTAAATAATGATAATATAGAAGAAATAAATTTATGTTTTGCATTTTTATTGTAGGTAGATCATTTTGACTTGGTCATCTTATAAATAGCTCGCAAGCTGAAAAAGTGTGGCCACCCCTGCTCTAAAAGAAAATGTAATGATGGGTAGGAATGACGTTTTTCAAGAGAAATAACAGTGTGTGTTGAACAATGTCTAGTATCTTAAGGGATCTTCCACCTGAGTTTTAGATAAGGGCAATACCTTAAACTTATAACATAATATTCTATAAAGTTTTCAGTCTGCTTTACTAGAAGCATGTACAGTGTGTCCGTAAAGTCATGGTGCACTTTTGACCTGTGACACTGTATATCAAAACAGGAGGTATTCCTCCTATAGATAAGTGTGACCATTAAAAAATTACTTTGCAGGGTACATACTTCCAATGAGTAGTAAATAAGCCATGGAAATCTAAAGCACAGTCTAATGTATATAGACAATGCTACTGAACTGTAATGATGTAATGAGATAAATATTGCCACAGGGGCAATTATAATACTATATAACACATTTAAACATGAAGTGCTTAAATTTAATAAGCAAATGTATCAAAGCACGCCTTAAATGTATATAATGCTACATGCCAAATTCATTCAATACAAAATTACTTTGCCATCCCTCTTTCTAGTTTTGGGAGTGCTTCTACCTCCCAGAACTCCATTCCATGTATGTCAGCGTGGCCAAATTCCACGTCAGGTTACAGCCAGAAAAAAAAAAAAAAGACATTGCACTTCCAAATGAAGTGGAAAGGGTGCTCAGAGCCCAGCAGATGTGAAAGACGGGCGGTGTGTACACCACAGGAAAAAGCAGGCCGTTCGGAAAGATAAGGGAAACATCAAAATCATCTCAAGCACTCTTGGCTGATTAAATATATTTCTGTCAGAAGAAAGGAGATTTAATTTCCCAGTGCAACTCAGGCTTTGTGAGGACTGTTGTGAGGATTGCAAAACCAGTGCAATCTCTTTGGAAAACTGTTTGACAGTTTCTTATCAAATTAAACAAGCATCTACTCTAGAATTGTAGGTATTTACCCGAGAGAAATATAACCTCCTACAAGACTGTGCGGAGGATGCCATGGCGATTAATGAGATCACGTACATGGAAGTGGTTCACACAGAACCACGCATGGGGTGAGAGCTTATGAAATAATATTTTTGACCCCTTTTCAGATCTTTGTACCTAATAAAAAGAATATGTCCTGGCTGTACAATTCACTTGTTATATTCATTCATTCAAAGACTTTAAGCATCTAGTCTGTGCCAAGCACTTTTCTAGGCATTGGGGGTTATCATCTTTTTGGGGGGTGGGAGGAGGTTATCATCTTGAATGAGATAGTCTATGTCTTTACTCTCATGAGATTGACAATCCAGTGCCCTGGGCGAGACAGTTAGGGTTTCTGAAGCTCAGTTTCCACCTCCCTCATTCAATGCAGCAGCTGTGGCATGCTGGGCACTGTGCTGAGTGGGAAACATAAGAATCACCATACAGAACCCATGTCTCCTGTTCTTTGCATGTCCAATAGGGGCATCAGACAATGTAGGCAAGTTCAGTGGACAGTGAGGAAGATGAGATGAGAATGGAATGGGGAAAGCACTCATCAGTCCCATAAAGTTCTTTATAATGTAAAGCAGCCTTCTTTCCATTTTAAGGCAATAGTATTAAAGTGGAAAGATGTTGGGTTGTCCTGAATCCAGTTCATACTCCAACAGTATGTTGTCTTTCTGACTCCTGTGCTTAGTCTGGGCGTTCCACCTGTCTTCTCAATCCCAGCACATCTAGTTTCTTCTGCCTGAAGAAACTGGGTCACTGAATATATGGTGCCTAGACACAAAGGGCCAGCTCTGACTTCCAGCCCAGTTTCTGGGGTCTGCTAAATCCACAGTCTGTGTGTGGTGACTCTCTGTGGCCTATGTGCACGGGATAGACTTTTGGAACAACCAAGATTCCAGATCTCTGGAGCTCATTGAGCACTTAATAATTTTTTCCAGTTTAATTGAAAGGTTCTGTTTATGAGACTTAAATACAGTTTATGCTGTAAACACTCAAAACTGCAAAGTGGTACAAAACCATTGACTCTGCCAGACAACGTGTGTTTGCACTTGCCACTTTGTTTTCCATGCTACACAAATGTCTGGAATAAAAAAAGGAAGTAGGAAGGGGGACCAGAGACAAGGACTTAGAAAATCTTTTTTCCAAACAGTGTGTCATGGACATGAACTTGGATGAAGAATGTCACTAGCCACGGTTCACAACCTCAGTGCACGGCCTTCTGACTGCATCAGCGACTGGGACAAAAACCACCTCTGCACACGAACCTTGAACCACGTAAGTAGACTTTGAAAGAAAAATGTCCAAAGTACGTCATCTTCCTCTTGGGAGGTGGCAAAGTTGTCACACAGAGAGATACGCCTGTTCATGGCAGGGGTTTAAGCACGTGTTATAATCTACCTTTGGAGACATATGTCTAACAGTCAGATGCTGGAGATAGTTTCTGGATTGTTGGGAAAGAGAAGCTGTGATATAGAGAGGCCCCTTCCAGAAACAGCAAGTACATACCCGAAAATGAAGTCTTAATGGCACCCTGCCCACAAGCGGACATACCCAAGGGGCCCTCTCATGGGGGCGGGGCAGGTGTGGGTGATGAAATAAGAATGAGCAAGGTCTTTACTCCGTGGAAAGGACAAGCTGGCCAACAGCAGAAGGGGCCCACGGCATGGGGGTTGAGGCGGCTGTCCAGTTCTGCCCGCTCTGGCATCAGTGCATGATACACGTAGTGACCAGACTGCTGACCTCAGTGTTAGCAAGCTGCCCCGGAGATCTCACCAGCTCTGCCCAGAACCGTGGGCCCAAACCAGTGCACCAGCAGCACCTTTCTCTTTCTTAAACCACTGCCTACAGTTCGTGTCTTGTAAGTGGAGCCGGCACAGGACTGGAATGGTGCAGGAAGAAGCAGGAGGAAGAGCACCCGGGTTTCCAGTGGAGGGGAGAGAACCGGAGAAGGCTAGGGAAAGAAGAGGACTCATTTGGGCAGGGGGCCTGGCTCAGAGTCAGAAAATACACCAACTTTTGGCAGGGAGTTAAGAAGGAAAGAAGAGAGAGGAAGGGAGGGATAGAGGAAGGAAAAGATGTGCAGTTAGCATTCAGTAAATATCTTCTGAGGAAACTGTCCCTGTGGAGAGCTGCAAAGGTGGGCACCTGTGGCCCAACCCATGTGGTGTCAGTACCGGGTCCAGGGGGTTTAAGTATGTGTTATAATCTACCTTCAGAGACATATGTCTAACAGTCAGATGCTGGAAGGTTTATCCCCTCTTCCTCCTTCTATCTTTGCCAGAGCTGATTTTCGAGCTGAATCTGGCCAGCCTGAATTGCTCCCTCACCTGCACTGGATCAATCAGTGAAAGGTGTTTGCTCTGATAGACCCACCTTAACTGTGGTGTGAATTTAGTGCAGTGCCCTGGAAGCTTCTACTCGACCATCCCTGAAGCCCACCAGGAACTCCTGGGCAGACAAGTGAGTTGAGGCTGGGAGTTCGGGCACTGTTTCCCACTCAGCGGAGGTATACCCTCTATTCATCCTCAACACCCTCCCAGGCACAGAGAGTGACTCCTCGGGGTGCCTCGGATTAATCCAATCTACTGCTGGAAGAGCAGAGAACATGTCCTGCTGTGGAATTGGGGGCCGGGGACTATCGGTCACTCTCACTGACTTAGAGGCATGAAATCTCTTACATTCTGGGGCAGCACAGTCGCAGGGAAATACCAGGCAGGCATGTGTTCTGAATTTTCTGGTAGTCACATTAAAAAAAAAGAAAAAGAAAGAGAAAAGAAGAAATGAATTTTAATAATGTATTTAATTTAACACAACATATGAAAATATTATCATCTCAACATGTAATCCATATGAACACTATGAATGCGACAGTTTCTGTCCTTTTTCCCATATAAAGTCTTCCAAACCCACAGCACACTTCAAACTTAGAGTGCGTGTCCCAGCCAACAAGCCTCATCTCAACTGCTTCGCAGCCACACGGGCGCCGGGCCACTGCTCTGGACGGCACAGCTCTGAGTTTAGTGAAATCTCTGAGGACGTCCCAGAGTCCCTGTTCCGAAGACAAGTCTTTTTGCATGAAGATCAATTTAGGAAAAGTAAAATGTGCTTACAAACAAAGAGCGCTAATCAATTCTGTGTGGGAAAAAATGTTTCTTCTTGCAACACAGGTGACTGGCTTCATTTTAACAGAAGATTGTTAAGGAGAAAAGTGTCGCTCCTCTTTCGCCACTAGAACCTTAATACCCAGACACATCTGTGCAGTGGCAATGCAGAGGAATTTTTTTTTTTTTTTTTTTTTTTACAGAGACAGAGAGAGAGTCAGAGAGATGGACAGATAGGGACAGACAGTCAGAAAGGGAGAGAGATGAGAAGCATCAATTCTTCATTGTGGCGCTGATTGCTTTCTCATATGTGCCTTAATGGAAGGAGGGGCTACAGCAGACCGAGTGACCTCTTGCTCAAGTCAGCAACCTTGGGCTTCAAGCCAGAGACTTTGGCCTCAAGCCAGAGACCTCTGGGCTCAAGCCAGTGACCACAGATGCTCAAGCCAGTGACCCCGTGCTCAAGCTGGTGAGTGCGTGCTCAAGCCCCGTGCTCAAGCCGGTGACCTTGGGGTTTCAAACCTCGGTCCTCTGCGTCCCAGTCCGATACTTTATCTACTGCACCACCGCCTGGTCAGGCAAAGCTGAGTATATTTTTAAATGTTCAGCTGGCAATCACATGATGATGTCACTGCAGAGGGAAGTGGGTGGCAAGTTGCTTCTAATGGTCAGGGTGCCCTGCTCTGATCAAAGGAGGAGTCGGATCAGCAGCTGCTGCTACTCTAGTTTCTGTTTATAGTGGCAAGACAAGGACCCTATAAAGACATCCAGACACATACTGCATCTTGGTTTCCAACCTCTGGATCCTAAAGGGTTTTGTGAGTCTGCATGGACACCCACAACTGTCCCTGGATGGAGTGTTTGATTTTCAGTGGACAATTTTATTGACTGCTAATTATGAGGTAGGTGCTATTTCAGCGGTTGCAATCTGTCTTCCACATACCTGACCTATTTCCAAATATGCACGAAAGATATCCTAATGAGTAAAATAGAAGTTCATGTAAGAACATGAATGAATGACTTGTCGTTATCTCCCCCTCACCTTTTCCTGATCGATGGCCTCTAACAATACTGTGTCTCCCCATGTATAAGATGCACCCTTTTTCGAAAAACTTGGAGTCTAAAAACTGGGTGCATCTTATACTGTGGTTGTAGATTTTTTTTACTTGCATGTCCCACTTTTTCACACGGATGAGGAATTGTAAAAATTTTATGATGAATAACACTTGAGTTCAATAACTTTATGTAATACTTTTTAAAAAAAATTTCGGGTCCCCAAATTAAGGTGCATCTTATACATAAAGAAATATAGTACATGCGAGGATTTGGGAAGTCAGTGGATTGCTAATGTGTGGTCCTTCAGTATCACAATCACCAGGGACCACGATGGTTGAGGGTCGATGGTCAGTGTGAGATCACTGGCTTGTTCTCCTTCCAATGGCTAACTCTCTGTCAGCTAGGAAGCTCCGTACCTGAGCTCCTCCTCCACTTACTCCTTTGCTACTGAGTCAATGTTATTGACGGTTAAGAGGTTCCGGGTTTCGGACCCCCACTGCACGTGGACATTAATTGTTCCATGCGAAGATATCCTACGTAACTGACCTCATTAAGTAACTGGCGCTGGCCACCGGGCAGCATTTCTTTAGGCTTTCACCGTAAAAACCAAATCAACGTTTGTCTGCAAAGCTGTCATTTAATGCCTATTTCCAAGATTAAAAAAAAAGTGAGATAAAGTGAAGCTTTAGAAAGGAACTGGACCCAAGCAATGATCAAACCAGATCTCTCCATCCCCTTGGGGCAATCTGATCTGCTAGCCAAACATGGAAATTTATTATTAAATAAAAGAGGTTTTATTCAATTGCTCAGGGCTAGAGATGGGTGGGTATTTTGGAGCCAAGCTCTTTAGGTGCTGGCCTGATCTGCTTTTGAAGCAAATGGAAAAACAACCTTTTAAAGTTTGTGTTTCCAAGCCAGTTTTACTAATCCTACTAGATTAGTAGGATTGAATCCTTTCAACTGTGTCAAGAGCGAGCAGGTAGGAAAGATACAAAGCTGCCCGGGAGAACAGGGGGAAAGCACCCAGGACCCAGAGCTGGCGTGTGGACAGGAACCAGCTGCGTCCTCCCAAATGTCCAAGCAAACAGGTGAAGCGATGTCTCTCTTCCCTTTTTTGCTACCTCTTATAAACAACCTGTGTTTAAACGAGGTATGTGCACAAGGCTTTCCTTCTGGTCTCTAAGCTGGACATGGTTACGCGGTTCATTTCATTCCTAAATCTAAAGAGGAAAAGCAGCCAGCCAGGTACTGACTGTTTCATCCACGTATCTTGGCTAGAGACATTAGTGTGCCACACACCTGCCCAGGCTCCCAGTTCTGTGTCTCCTGTGGAATGCCCGGGGCGGAGGCTGGCAGATCCCAGCGCGCCCTCCCTACAGCAGGGCAGCCGGGATTGCCCGTGCACACCAGTTGCATTCATGAGCAAACAATCTTCCTGCCCACCCAGCACTATATTTAGAGCCATCTCTTGGCATGCTAACTTATATTTCTGGGCTTTCTGCCACTCACCAAAAAAAGAAAAAATAAATAAATTAAGGGACAAGAAAAACTGGTTGGGTTCCAGTGCTGAACCCAAAAAAACAAACATGCCACGTGGCAGTGGCCTTCCCCATCGATTCATTTCTGTGTCAAATGTCACTCCTTTTTCCAAAGCAGTCAGACCTGGATACAGCTCTCAAGAACACTTCTCCTCCTCCACCCCCGATTCTATAAGTAAAATGTGTCCAACCTTCTAAAAGGTTACTTTGTAAAGAAGGAAGCAGTGAAACAATTTTCTATGGAAATAGCAGGATGTTTTGAAATTTCAAATTTAGTATCAGCTGTCCTGGGACTGTCCGCTGCCCCACCATGGGAAAGCTTACCCCCAACACTGCCTGCAGAGTGGACAGAAAAGGAATACATAGCACTGAATGGCCAGGCCTCCCACCCTGCGCTTCAGACCCAGGGAGAAACACTCTGGTACATGGGAATATCAGGATCTTCACCAGGAGGAAAAGTGATGAGACAGAGACCTTGACACAGATACCCAGAGCCATCAGCCGCCAATGTCACTCATGCTGGTGCCAAGTGTGTGTCAGCAGCGAAAATGCACCTCCTGCCTGCGCCCGAAGCTGAAGCCCCCCCCCCCACCTTGTGTCCTCCAGGGTGCTTTTCCCCACAATCACACTGAGACAATTTCGACATTTCTTGTAGGTCAATGTCCTAAGTGGACATGAAAAATAAGCCAGAAATAAACCTTTGCCATTTAAATGTTAAATCCAAGGAGATTTGGGGGTTGCTTGTTACCACTGCACACTGAGCTTGATCTGACCGCTGCGGTAAATGAGTCAACAATCAATAATAGCAGATGAAAACTGGTCAAAGTCCCTCCCTGGTCCTGGCAACCAAGAAAGCCCTCAGGTTGGTCCTTACATGGCGGCCCTACTCTACCAGAGCTGAAGAGTCATATGCACTCAACTTCAGTTCTTCTGAAACCCAAAGCAAATAAAACAAGAAACAACATAACAGAACGGGTTCAGGTAAGAAAACCAGACGTGAGTGCTGAGAGAAGGCGATTGTAGGACCCCTTGTAGCAGGAGGTAACTGAGGGCCAGTGTGCCCTGCTGCTCCTCCAGCTCTCGTAGTCCCTGTCTCCGAGGACCTCGGCTTCATCTAAAGAACGCGCCTTCTTAACAGTGCCCATAATGCATGATTCTGACAAACACATATTGAGTCACCATTTCTACTCAACATCACCATGGATTTAACTTCAATGTTGATGAAGTTTGGCATCTGTATATATATTTCACTTCTCTGCCTCAGATTAATTTTTTTCCCCTTCTTTTCCAAGTGAGAGGAGGGAGATGGACAGACTCCCGCATGCACCGTGACTGGAATCCCCCTGGTGACCCCTGTCTGGGGCCGATGCTCTACCCATCTGGGGCCATGCTCACAACCAAGCTCGTTTTAGCACCTGAGGCTGAGGTTCCACAGGGCCATCCTCAGTGCCTGGGGCTGATGCACTGGAACCAATCAAGCCATGGTTGCAGGAGAGGAAGAGAGAGAAAGAAAGAAGGAGGAGGGCTGGAGAAGCAGATGACTTTTCCTATGTGCCTTGACGGGGAATCGAACCCAGGACATCCACATGCCAGGCTAATGCTCCACCACTGAGCTAACCAGCCAGGGCCTCTGCCTCAGGTTAGAGAGTATTCATTTAGTCTACCCCTGAAGATTAGAGAACTTTCTTCGTGCCAGTCGCTACAGAGACAGTGGGGAGCCATAGGGACTTTTGCTGCCCCATCAGAGATTAGAGTCCAGAAAGGTCCACAGGTGACTGCACAGCAAGAATGGCAGGCTAAGGAGAGTGACATACAAATATTGTGACAATGTGTCCTGGCCAATGTAGCAGACACCGTCTTCACGCAGACACCACTGTTCTCTGATGCTGCCTTGTAACTGTGGCTCCAGAGCAATGGCATCACCCCCCTGTGGGCTTCATGCAGACCCGCTCAGCCAGTCCCCATATGAGCAGTCATCACAGGAGCAGGCCAGCACAGCTGGGCCGTGTGCAAACCCGGCTTTCAGTCTGGTGAAGTATGCGTTGTAATTTGAGCCTTTATTCTACCTTCGTTTAAGAGATGAAATTTGGGAGGCACACTCCCCAGCAACAGGTCTTTGTCACGTGTCACACTCAGTGAACTTTTTGGACAGAACCACAACCATTTTGCCAACATCCCACCCCTGCTTTGCAAAACTTGGCATTGTGTACTGCAACTCAATTTCAGATATTAAAGTGATTTGTTTAGGATTTGAAAAAAGACCATCATTGATAATGATAATAAAATAACTAATACTTATTGGGCTCTTATTGTAGAAAAGGTACTGTTTGCTAGCTGTTTCATGCATGCTACCTCATTCAAACTTTATAAAAACTATAGAAGGTAGAGGCACCAGCATAATACATCAATTTTAGAGCACACATTTTTTGTTCACATTTTAATATGTTTGAAATCAGGGGACATCTTAAAATCAATCAAGTTACAGCCGTTTAATTGACAGCAACTTTTCTTTGTGAGTTTCCCACTCAACGATATTGTGAGATAAAATACGGAATTATTATCCCTATGTTCCAGATGTAGATATTGAGACTTGCAGAATTTGAGTAACTTGCCCAAGGTCACATAGCAAGTAAAGGGGCAGAGCAAGGATGTGATCCCAGGTGCTCCTGGCTCCATGTTCACATGCTGGACTGGTAAATACACTGCCTCCACCACATGGGAACAACACATTCTAGAAACATTCATTCACTCTGCGCTTAGCCTTTCCGATGAGTTGCCGCCAAGGTAGGGATGCTGGGGGTACACAGGTGATGGAGTCAGCTTTTCCTATGGTCATTTAGGGACTGTGGATACCTGAGCAGTTCACTAGAAGGTTGAGCTTCATACATGTTTAACGGACTCTACAGTAACAGCAGATCTAAGTCTGGGTTTTCTTTTCAGGCCTGTTTTTGTATTATTTTTTCACTGGCTACATATCTCACTCCTACGCAGCAGCCTTACCCGGAGTGAGTCTTATTTAAGTCAATATTTTGGTGTAACAGACAGACTTACCGTCCTCCTCATCACACCCGCACGCAATACCCTCCCCACGTGTGTGGGAAGAACCTGTGACTTGTTTGTGACCAACAGAATATGGCAAAGGTGACGAGGATGTCCCTGCCATGATGAGGCGATACGGGCAGACTGTCTTGCCACCTTTGGTGAAGGAAGTTACCGCGTTGGGGAGGCTCACGTGGGAAGAAATTGAGGGCAGCCAGCTAGGAACTGAGGCCCTCAGTCTAGCGACCCAAAGAGAGGTAACCCCTGCCAACGACCCTGTAAGTGAGCTTGAGAGACCAGTTGGGGTCCAGAAGAGACGTCAGCCTGGCCGATCCCTTCCACGCAGCCTCATGGAAGAGATCCCGGGCATCGGCCCAGCTAAGTGGCACGCAAACTCTTGACCCACAGAAACACCACAAGATAACAAATGTGGGTTGCTTTATGCTGCTAAGCTTGTAGCCATCTGTTATGCAGCAATAGAGAGCCAATACCCTCAGTGAAAAGGTACATTCTTTTGTGTCATGGGCCTGCATCCTGTTCTCAAAGAGCTGATGCTGAAAATTCCAGTTGTGATTTTAATCTCTTTGGTTAGATCATAAAAATAGCAGCGACCATTCTGTGAGCTCCCACTAAGGGCCCAGTAACTGCTAGTGCGGCTGGTAGCAAAGCTCGGGCCTCATTTAGCAACAGGAGTTCACTCGTGCTGTTGCTGTGTAGACAAGAAATATTAAATATTCATTTCAGTCAACAAGTTTTGGAAAGGTTAGTGGGCCTTACCATGCAATTATCTCCAAGGTGTGCCCTCGTAACGATGTTTACAAAGAGCTTCTCCCACTTCTCTCCAGTGAGCCTTCTCTGCTGCTTTCAAAATTGCCCCTCCAGCCGAGAGACATCCGACCACATTTCCTAGTGGGCCCTCTGCTTTCAGCACAAACTTTAAGAATAAAGTGCAGTACCAGCAATATGGTCAATAATACTGTAAAGATTATGTCTGGTGCCAGATGGGTACTAGACTTATTGGGGTGACTGGTCACTTGATAAGGGTTTTAAACATCAGATCTCGATGCTGTACATCTGAGACTAATATAATATTGTATGCCAACTATAATTTCAATAAATAAATTAAAAAGAATACCTCGGTCTCCGAATCACCTTGAGCTTCTGGAGATAGTAGGCTGGCTTTTCCAAGATTCTCTTGGACAGTGAAGCTCACTGGAAATCTCTATAGCAACCCCAGTGCACAGGCAACCTTGGACAGCTGCAGCAGGAAGAGGCTTTAATGTGGACTACAGCAGAGCGACAGGACGGCGTCAGCTCCGTCCCTGGGACAGCCTTTGGAGCAGAGGGTAAGTGTGACTTACTCAGAGGTGAGGAGGGGGGCTCTCGCCCTGAGACACGAGCCCATCGCATGAAGCCGACTGGAGATTTCTCCTTGCAGACACCTTATATAAACCAAGCTTTCTAGCATGTGTCCTTTTAGGTAATCACCTCCAAGAAGAAATACCAAGGCTGACTTAGACAGCTTCCATCAGGAGCTGGACACTGGTAAATCACTGTTTTCACACCTCTGTCAGCTCTCCCAGGAACTGTGTCTTGCCCATCACAGAAAGGTCTGTTCACTGACAATAAGCTATATTCTTGTTTACTTTTCTTTTCCAGGAGGAGGGCATGGGTTTGCTTTGAGCCAGCTACTTACGGACCCTCACTGAATTTCTTCAGTCCACAGAACATCTTTAACAATGCATGTGGAAGGGACCGGATGGTGGCCCAAGGAACAGTTTCCTTTGTGACTTAAACTGGACTGCACGACATGGACACCAGATAATGATGATGGTCAGCACCGCATACACACTGTCCAGCGTGGCCCCAACCAGGGCTGTGCTGGGCCAGCTCTCATGCTCCTGAGGGTGACTGCTTTTATTTTTTTTTTTTACTTATTAAATTTTTATTTTTCTATTACAGTTTACATTCAGTATAGGTTTGTATTAATTTCAGGTGCACAGCATAGCGGTGTAGGGTGACTATTAACACCCCGTCCCCACTCCATGTTTAGAGATGTCATGAGCCACGGAGGAAGATTCACAGCAGAGAAATCGGCAAATGATATAAATCAGGGCTTCCTTTTCTTCCTTTCTATTTTTTGAAGAGCTAAATGCTTGAAGATAACATAAGTTATAAAGTCATTTTCAACACGTCATTTTTCCGTGTTGACAGAGCAGATCAGTACAGACACTGCTCAGCTATGTAGGTAGATCCGCATCGTCCATATGCAGATAGGGCCAGGTCTATAGCAGGTAACACTCCTGAATAATAACCACCACTTAGTGAAGGCCTAGGAGCATCATCTCTGAGAATATATTCTTTCACTCTGCTTCTCGATGTACCTCCAGTGTGGTAAAAATGACAAGGCAGGAAAAATGAGAAAACTGTACAGCAAGAACCACAGTACGGCACACTTGTTTGAGTATTTATCTTTCTGGAAATTTCTAGGGTGAAACTGTAAGTAATGAAAATTTTCCTTAATACACAGATAAATGCTGCCTTACATGGAAGATGGCATGGATTTATTTTTCTTCCTTGGAGGGGGAAAAGAAGATATATTATGAAGGGTAAAATCTTTGGTAAGGGAAGGAATATTTATCCTCACGATGAAAGGTAGCTCATAAAGTTGCCTTGAAAATGTTATTTGTATAATGCATGTAATTTCTTAACATTTTTAAACTTCACATTTATAAATGGGTTTTTTTTCCATGCAATCTCCATAATCATTTCTAATAGCTGCACAGTATTCCTTTGGGCACTGTACCATAAATTCACTAAATAGTCAATTGTTGCTAAATATTTAAGTCATTTGCAATAAATAATCTGAGTGACCTGTTTTCACACATAGTTTCCACTCTACACACTATTTTGGATTCTTTACTTAAGCCAGAACCCGTGAAATAGTACTGCTGAATCAATGATATAATGATTTTTATGACTCATAGTAAGACCTGCTAACTTACTTCCTAACAGAAGTGGACAGTTTTAACATGCCACCACCAATGGGGAAGATAAGGGCTGGTCCGCACCCCCTCGAGCAAGTCACTGTTATTTTTTTTTAAAGTGTTCATAGAGTTTTAATAGTAACTACTTTATTTGCAATGACTCATTTAATTAGCAGCTGTCCACTAGTTTTCTTCCTTTTGTGAACTGTCTGTGATTGACCTTTGCCATACGTCTCCTGGGATTTGGGATTTTCTTTCTTTAAATCAATCTGAATGAATTCTTTAAAATAATGAAAATATTATCCTGCAAATTGTCTTCCAAATTGGTCTTTTAATATTTTTTTAGTGTAATAAGGTTTTCATTTTTATATTCAGTTCAAATTTCTGATTCTTTTCTTTGTGATTTGTTCAGTTTATTCTAGTTTTAGAACGTCATTTATTATAATTCTGTTTTTCTTTTGATATTTATTTACATTTTGGGCTCTCTATCCAATACAATTTAGTTGTGTTTGAGAGGAAGAGTAAAGTTGATTTTGATTCCCTCCCCCCCCAAAAAAAATTGCTAAGAATCTATCCCAGTATGATTCCATAATTAATCCTTCCCTTTGCTCCTGATTTATAACGTGAAAAATTCTTGGTCACGCCAGGTCCTTGGACAGACTGTGTCACCCACCAAGCCAATGTGGTCCTGTGCCCACGACTGCTGTCCTAACTGTGGTCACACAGAATGCAGTACATACTCAGTGACCGTTGTTCAGTGACTCCCAGAAATGACAGGGCTGGTGACTCTCATAACAAATTTTTTAGAATTTCCCTTAATATTCTTTCCCACGTTTGGTATTCTTCCTCCACCAAGCATTTTATTCTGAACAAATTTCAAACCTACAGAGAAGCTGAAGGAAGGACTGGGTGAACACCTGTGTACCCTTCCTCACGTGCTTTCTCCTTCTTTCCCTTCTTCTCTCTGCCCATCCTCTCTCTCTGTCTTTCACAACTTCACATTCTTTTTTAAAAGTCCAGGTCAGCAGTTTTATTGAATTTTCTTAGGTATGGACTTCTCTGCCGGTTTCCCCACGTGTGTGCTATTCTGCATACGCTTTAAGTCCTGGTTTCCCCACTTCCTGTCCTCACTCACGCTGGCGAAGGTCTGGAGCCCAGACACCGGGGACTGTTGGCCTGCCTGGAGCGCATTTTTTCTCTCTTTTTTTTACACATTTTATTATTTAAAAATATTTTTCTTTCTTTCTTTCTTTTTTTTTAAAGAATTTTTTCTTATTTATTTTTTTACAGGGACAGAGAGAGTCAGAGAGAGGGATAGATAGGGACAGACAGACAGGAACGGAGAGAGATGAGAAGCATCAATCATTAGTTTTTTGTTGCCGTTGTGACATCTTAGTTGTTCATTGATTGCTTTCTCACATGTGCCTTGACCGCGGGCCTTCAGCAGACCGAGCAACCCCTTGCTGAAGCCAGCGATCTTGGGTCCAGGCTGACGAGCTTTTGCTCAAGCCAGATGGTCCTGCACTTTAGCTGGCGACCTCGGGGTCTCGAACCTGGGTCTTCTGCATCCCAGTCTGACACTCTATCCACTGTGCCACCGCCTGGTCAGGCTTTAAAAATATTTTTAATTAAAAACTTTCAATTGCAGTTTATATTTACTATTATTTTGTATTAGTCTCAGGTGTACAGCACAGTAGTCAGACAATCACATTCTTTACAAAGTGTTTCCCCTGACATTTCTAGTACCCATCTGGCCCAATACGTAGTTCTCACAGTATCACTGACTGTGTTCCCTGTGCTATACTTTACATCCCCGGGACTGTTCTGTAACTTCCAAACTGCACTTCTCAATCTCTTCCCCTTCTTCAGCCGGTCCCCCAACCCCTCCCGTCTCTGGCAACCATCAGTCTATTCTGTGTCTCTGTCACTCTGTTTCTGTTTTGTTGTTTCATTTATTTTGTTCTTTAGATTAAACGCATAAGTGGAATCATGTGGCCTTTGTCTTTCTCTTTCTTAACCCCTCCAAGCGCGTTGGTTTCCCTAACCCGGAAAATGGTGATAAGAATCTCTAGGGTTGCTGTACAAATTAAATTTTGATATATACAAAGTATTTGGAACCAAGCGTGGTGTCAAGTAAGTGCTCTATATGCCTTATTTCTAAAATCATATACCCATGTCCTAATCCTTACAAACTGTAAATTAAATGCAACCTTATGTGGGAAAAGGTCTTTGCAGATGAAATTAAGTTAAGGATCTTGAGATGAGATCATTTTGGATTATGGAAGTGGGCCCTAAATCCAGTGGCAAGTGTCCCTATCTGAGAAAGGCAGAGGGAGATGTGACAAAGAAGAGACGTAGAGAAGAGGCAGCAACGTGGCCAAGAAGGCAGAGATTGAAGAGACAGCAGTCAAATGCCAACAGCCACCAGACACCACAAGAGGCAAAGGACTGATTCTGCCCCTAGGGTCCCTCTGCTGTTGTTCTGTCACCTAATTTGGATTAGTGGACATTTGGTCCTGTCTAAACATACATGAAGCTATTTGGTCCATAATTCAATAACATTATGAACATTTAATGTCGTTAAAATTTTATTTATCCCATTTTAATTGTAATTCGTGATGAGTTTTCAACCAAATTCCTCCATGGACATTTTGGAGAAGACCAAATTTCAAGGACCTTTTGACATGGACCCAATGTCTCCAGGGACCACACGTCCCACAGGTCTGCTTTGTGCTAATTTGTTAGGGCAGCCATAGGAAAGTGACACGGCACTCCTACTATCCAAGAAAAATGTCTAGAAGAGAGCTGACTTGGAGAAGTTCTTAGAAACTGATCAGTACAACATTTTGTACAGCTTGTAGGAGAATGATGGCGCATAGGATAAAAAGACAGCTTGTTGGTCAGAGGAAGCAGGGCAGGGCCATTTCCTTTCTCGTCTCCTGAGCTCATCACCAGAGTTTTGTCTGAGTGTCCACCTAGGTGTGAACCACAGGAGGTGAAATGCACGTTCTTGGGCCCCCATCTACAGATTCCGATTCCTGTGGCCAGGGGTGGACTGAAGAATCAGTCTAAAAAGCAGTTCTGGTCAACCTGGTCCCTACCGCCCACTAGTGGGCGTTCCAGCTTTCATGCTGGGCGGTAGCGGAGCAACCAAAGTATAAATAAAAAGATAGATTTAACTATAGTAAGTTGTTTTTTTAAGATTTATTCTGCCAAACTTAGCGAAAATCCGACATAGAGTACTTGGTAAGTAATTATTATTATATGTTTTAACTTGCTGTAAGTCTGCTTTAAAAATTTTATAAAGTTACTTCCCTATTTTATAAATCATCATTACTGTGGAACCAGTGGGCAGTTAGAAAATTTCACTACTAACAGAGATACAAAAGTGGGTGGTAGGTATAAAAAGGTTGACTAGCCCTGCTCAAAAGCATCCCCAGTGAGTCTGATGCAAGTGATCCTTTAGCATGGGTTGGCAAACATTTCTACAAAGGACCAGGGAGTTAATAGCTCAGGCTTTTCCAGGGAAGTTTTATTATACATCCTGAGATGAGAATTTCATATAATTTTCACATGTCATCAGATATTTTTTTCCTTTGACCATTTAACAATGCACACAAATAGGTGGCGAGCCAGATTAAGTCCACGGGCCATCTAGTTTACCAGCCCCAGCTTTAACACGTGGCGCTATGCAAACTGCTGCTTTAAATACTGGCACTGAGGCCCATGCTGGTTTAGCTCACTGGTTAGAGCACTGTCCCAATATAACAAGGTTTCAAGTTTCTAACCCTTAGCCAGGGCACACATGGGAAGCAACCAATGAATGCACAACTAAGTGGAACAACAGATGAATGTTTTCCTTCACCCTCCCCCTCTCTCCTTTCCTTTCCATGTCTCTCTAAAAGTCAATCAATAATAATAAGATAAATTAAACCCTGGCCAGATAGCTCAGTTGGTTACAGCATCATCCAGAAGCAGAGAGGTTGCAAGTTTAATTCCTGGTCAGGGCACATACAGGAACAGCTCAATGTTTCTGTCTCTCTTACTCTCTCTCCTTGCCTCTCTCTAAAAAATAAAATTAAAAATTAAAAAAAAGAAATGCTGGTGCGGAGACTTCTCAAGCCAGGGGTATACCGTGAAGCAGCGGGAGGGAGGCGTCGGGGGGTCTGATGCACCAGAGTGGGTGCAGCAGCCCCCAATGCAACCATACTCCTGGAAGGCTGTCAGTCACGGGAACAGGATCCTGCAGCTGTGAGGTCGACTTAAACACAGACTGGGGGCCAATGGGCTGGAGTACTGATGGGCAACCCAGGTATAGGTTGTAGCCTCCATGATAAAGCTTGGTTTCCACTAGTTTCATTTGCCCCCAATTCTCTGCTTGAATGTCTCAGAGCATGCAAGGCAGTGGGGGGTGGGGATGGTGACAGAAATAGTCTCAAACTCACTCTAGTTTGTAAGTCCTTCATAAACTTCAATCTGTTCGACACAATTAAGAACAAATGACTTTCAACACATTCCCCAGTGCTGGAATGTGACCGGCCACCATAAACACTATGGAACTGTGGTTTTGTTAGCGAGGGCAGGCTCTGCCCAGTCCTGGCGGGGAGAGAGCGATTTGCACGCTTCCCCCTCTGCCTGGGTCACAGACACGCGCTAGTGTGCATCTCAGAAATCCCTGACAGAACCAAGGTTCAGGAAGACCTGAACAAGCTGGAACTCTGGGCTCAAAGAACAAGATGAAATTGAACCAGGACCAACATAATTGTCTGCATTTCCAATGAAAGAGATTCGATTACAAAAACACAAGGTGGAGCAGACTTTCTGAGCAGCCCCAGGGATGCTTTTAACTAGTGTCCAGGCTGGTGAGATGTGGCTGCTCAAGCACTTAACATAATTTTCGGCAGCATTAGCGCAATCACAGTGTCCAGATGAACACAAGAGCCCAGAGTCCTCGGACTCATCAGTTGACATGTGGCATCCTTAGCAGGTCTGGGCTGCAGGTTTTAAAAGTAACACTAAGACAGAACAGTAGGAAAGGTCTTTAGTAATCCAGTGTAATCCAAGGAGGAACAAGGTAAGAAAGAGACCGAAAAATGTATTTTATTGAGAATATTTGAAGAACCTGGAAGGGTCAGCAGTGCTCCTGAAAAAGTACTTGGAAATATTGGGTAATAAGAGAAAATGTCACTTTTTGGAAGGTAAATGACACAATGAAAGCATAATGGGTCAAAGACACGCATGTATAAGGTCACAGACTCCTAGAGTTTAGAGTCCTAGACAGCAGACCTTTAGGTGACCCTGCTTCAAACCCTCACAGGGACTTCTAGTCTGGGGGAAAAGTATTGGAGTAAAATGTCACATACAAGAGAGGTGACTTGGGTTGCTCCACAGGACAGAGCCAAAACCAACCATGTAAGCTATTTGGAGCTAACATGAAGAAAACAATATGCAAAAATCAGAACTCTATTTGGAAAAGGACTGAGCTCGTCTTGGGAAGTCATAAACAATTCTGAATCCATAGGTGTGGTGGGTCACCCTCAGCTTGTCCTGGTGGCTGTGATGGAGAGTCCTTAGTGGGTATGGACTGGGCTCACTCATCGCTATGCCTCCTCAGGCAAAAAGTCTACCCTCTAATAAAAGCTGCTTAAATATTTTCTCTTGTGATCTAAACCCGTGTGCTTCTAGCCCCAAAGACTGGGATTTATTACCAATAAATAAATGAGACTCCTGAGTATTATTGTATAAAAGAACAGATTTTTAGTAAGTCCCCTTTCGTTGTTAAATAGGGAAGCAACATCAACTGAAGAACAGAAGAGGCTTGTTTCTACTGAATAAGTGTAACTGAGTAGAGGTGGAGCATGTATGCTGTAATTGCTGAGATTATGGCAAATATTTGAACTGCTGCGATAACCTCATGCAGAGGAAGGACACAGAGCATGGTGTCACATTCGCCAAGAAGCCTCTGGGACTGCATCCAAGGAAGCCAGACGACTTGGAACACCTTTTCCAGAAATGCTGCCAGATCTTCTCTCCCTCTTCTCAGATATTATGCACGTGGGGCGTATACACACAAGCATGTCCGCATGCACACACAGACACCTTTACCGTCCTTATGCAAGTGATCGGGGTCCGATTATGTCCCCAACACATCGCCAGCCACCTGGACATGTCTACGCAGAAAAGGAACAATGCAAACCCCACCAGGGTTCAGAGATGGAAGAGCTAAGCCAAGCTTTCAGCCATCAGAGCCCTGGCCTTGCATCCTTTAAATGCGGCAGAATGAAATCATTAGAAATCTGAATGTAAAAATGTATTTCAAAGGAGTCAATGAGAATGGTTGATTCATCTAATTTTCTTTTTTGACAGCAAGGCAAATTTTCACTGCCTCATCTTCACCCCTCTCCAACATACATATATTTTCTGGTGACAACATCACGGCCCAGTCCCCTCTCTCTCCCATTACTCTCTAGGGCCGTGATGGCAAACCTATGACATGCGTGTCAGCACTGACACACGTAGCCATTTTTGATGACATGCGGCCTCATGCGGCCGCATACCAGAGAAGTATGGGGCGCATGCCGAGAAGGACGTTTCATCCTCTGCTCCTACACGGCCAGGTGCAGTAGCTGAGAATAAAACATTTGCTGTAGTGTAGACACTCTGTACGGGAGGTCTGTAGGCCAAAACAACAGAACTCCGGTACAGAGCGCCTAGTTCTGGGACTTCCGGTTAGGCAGTTTTTCTCAAAGTGACACACCATCTGAGTTATGCTCGGTTTTTTGGCGAATTTTGACACACCAAGCTCAAAAGATTACCCATCACTGTTCTAGGGTCTTGGGTTCACAATGAAGCCTGTGACTCAAAATTACCAAGGCCACCAGCATATTGTGAAGAGAGAAGAGAAAAAAATCGTAAAGGAATTCCTTTAAAAAATTATCTTGTATCACATCTTAATTACCACATAATTTCCACCTAAAAGTGCCCACTCTGATGAGAAGGAAAACAGATCCTTTGCCATCTTGTAGCCATAGAGACTCATCAAGTTCTTCTTTTCCCGTATTAGTAAGATTTCAAGTCTATTTTCAAATTCCAAATCAAAACACCAGGCATCATGAATTTAAGACACATCTTTTTTTCCCATGAAAATTCCATGCCTAACAATGATCAGAGCCATGATCTTTTAAAAGCACTGGAGTGATGAAAGTAGCTGAATCTTTCTATGAACAGAAAAAAGGAAAACCAACAGAACCAAACCAAACGCCGAGCCAAGCGCATCATCACAACAATCTAGCAAATGCCAGTCTTGAGTTAATCCCTCTTGTCTTTTCAGACCAAGAAATTCACAATTTTTAAGAAACCGCGAAGGAACAAGAAAATAAACCAATGAAACGCCTGCTTGATTTGGAATGGCAATGTTCCCAGCTTAAAAAAAAAAAAAGGAAGTACCTTTCCCAGGTTATAGAAGTGGCCAGGAGACAAGTCTGTCCAGTGAGATATAACTACAAGGCAGAGGGTGGCCCTTGGGGAAGGGAAAACTCAGAGAAATCTCTTTAAAAGGGCAAACTCCACTCTTCTTCTTTTGCTCTTTGGCCTTCATCTTATCTCTGCCTGGAAAAGAGTGTGATGTCAGAAGCTGCACATAGGATCTTAGTCTAGGAGGGTGACAGCCACCTGTGAGGAAGGTGGATGGCGCACGGGGCTCCAAAGCCATCCTGAGCTGCCGTGGAAGCTATGAAGTGGTTTTCCTAGGACTTCTTAGTATGAGAAAGGGGGAAAAACCCTCAGTTGTTTAAGCCACTCTTAGCCACGTTTCTACTCTATGTTGCCAAACTCCTTGGAACTGATAACATCGATATCCTTAAGGAATTTAAAAATACCCACTTAAAAACAACAGATATACTATGCACTACCCATTTTTAACTACTCTTAAAGCAGACTGCCTAAGAATCTCTGTTCTAAAAGTAGTCCTGGCTGACTGTGAGTAAATATATGGTCATGAAAGTGATGCAACGTTTTCACTAAGAACAGCTAAAAACGAACATTGTCGCTGTTTGGGGGAATAATGAAGTGCTACACAGAGAACTGTTTGATTCTCTGGGAGGGCCACTGATGGCAGGAATGGCAGGTAGAACAACCCTGCAAAGCGATGGGGTGTAAGCGAGATCAATGCCCTCAACAAGCAAGCGTGCCTGCTCTCCCATCAGAACTACTGCTCAGGTTTACCATTCGGAAGTATGTAAAAATGTGCTCTAGGCTTAGCTATCAGGTGGTTCATGCAGGTGGCATATAAGATGACTCCTAGTGATCCCTGCACCTTGGTGTTCTCAGCTAGTCCAGTGACTTGCTTCTGACAAACATAATGGGGCAAAGGGGAGGGCTGTCGTGTCTCTGATGAGGTGACCAGACGTTGGGAGTCCTATTTGGCTGGCAGACTCTTCCGGGCACAGTAAAGGCATGATATTCTTTTAACACATCAGAGGTAAAGGAAGGCTCCTCTTGCTGAAGTTGGCTTTGCTGAAGCAAGCGGGAAGATTGAGGAGGCCCCCATGGCAAGTTACTGGGACCCACTGCCAGCCAACAGCCACCTACGAATGAGGCTCTCCATCCAATGGAAGTGAATTCTGCATCAGTCACATGAGCTTGGGAGTGGCCGTGTACCCGGAGGAGCCTTCACAGGAGACCTGGCCCTGGGTACTACCTTAACTACAGATTTGTGAGAGAGCCAGCAGCAGCAGGCTCAGTTAAGTCACATCCAGACCCCTGACCCACAGAAACTAATGTTTGTTCTTTTAAATCAGTAGGTTGGGAGATAATTTGTTAGGCGCCCTAGATAACTAACTCAGTTAACTACAGTGCTACTTGTAATAATAAATAAACAAACAGAAACAACCAGAACATCCACCAGGGTATTGGTTGAGTAAAAATAGCACACACATATGATATAATGCAATTCATCCACTAACATTATGCTCTAGATGAATATAAATAAATACTTATGAAGTATGTCTGCAGTGTAGTGGTTACAATATATATTTTTCAAAGTTCAAAACCTTCTGTGGCATAGAAAACCATTATTTTGGAAGAAAACATGTTTTATATATGCAAATTTAAAGAAGTGAGCAGGATCATACATAGCTGGGTGTGAATAGTACTTATCACCAAATGATTTCTTTATGGGTGTTTTGTTTTATTTCTTCTGCTTATCTGTACTTACAAATTGTTTTAAATGATTGTGCACTGAATTATAAATAAAAAAGCACAGTTATATATACAAGTAAGAGGAAAAGAACACTAAACAAAAAAGGAATCATCAACAATCTAGAATACCACAATACATCAAGGAGGTTTCATTCAATATTTTTGTCAGTTGCCTTCTATGCGCCAAGATAGAACCTGAGAAGTTATTCAATTTGATTTAGCAGGAAACACAACTAAAACAATAGCAGCCTCTGCTTCAGTGGAAGAAAGGTAAGTGATTCCTTCCTACTTGCTACATGTACTAGATGGTATAGGATCTAAAAAAAGAAATGAAAGAATTTCAAATAGTTACAAAGACATCACAATCCTTGCAGATGAGTAGAAATCATTACATAGACAACATATGCAATTGACACTTCATATAAATAATAAAGAAACTGACAGCAATTGGACAAAACTGAGAGGTAACACAAAAATGAGGCGGTCTTAGGCAGTGTAAGCACTGATAGGTGAGATGCAGACATGTCACAGAGGAAGAGAAATGTACTATTGCTAAGGAAATCTTAATGTGGTTTTTGTGAGTTTTGACTTTTCTGCCTGGCTGGTGTGTGTTGTTCAGAATACAAGTGATTGTAGGGCAGACGCTTGAGTATCTTCAATTCTATTGGTCTTCTGAAGAACTACACCCAGATATCAATCATTCTGAGCTGGATTCTAGTGATAATTACCTCAGAAAAACAGGCCAGGTTGACTATGAATGAAAACTGCCATTCATTTTGTAGCTCCACATTTCAAAAGTCTTTCTAGGAAACAGAGCATGTAAAAGACAACCAGTCAGTGGTAAAGTGCTCTTCACTAGACAACTCAGCTCTTTGGGGCAGTAAGACACCACACCGAAAGGAACTAAAAAGGGAGTTTCATTTCCCAACACAGCTTTGATTCCCAGGGGGAGAGCTATGTACCATGAAAGGAAATTTCCCAGACGAAGGAGATCAACCGCCAAGGCCTTTGCAAGCAAAATGCACAGTTAAATAACAGGTCCCGCTTCTGTTTTGACACACAAAGCTGGGCTGGGCACACAACAACAAGTGGATATGAGTCCCGAATAAGTGAACAGTGGATGGTAAACATGTATAATGATTGAACGACAGTGAAACTTGACCCTTGGGCTGGTTGGAAGAAAAACTCTAGGAGGATGTTCCCTGCCTGGCCTCTCTGTGGTCAAGTGAGTAGAACTCCAAGGAACTTTTTCATCTAACTTTATGACAACAGAGGTGAGAAGCCACGGCATAAATGGACGAGAAGCACCGCACGGGGACTGAAGTGTGGACGGTGAACTCAAAACTGAGCCAGCCCGGGTCCAAAACCAGGAGGTGAGCAACACAGCTCATGCTGGGAATGCAGAGGGGACTTACACGAATCCAGTGGAGATACTCGGGAAGACAGACAAGTAGCACTAGCACCCGGAGATGTAGAGACATTGCAAATGAATGACCCTTGGGTTTCTGAATGGAACATGCCTTTTACTATTTTTTTTTTAAATGTTGTTCACTCTGTTTAAATGGCACAGTATAAAAATGGAACTGGAACTTGTAATTTTGAGATATAAAATGTTAAACATAAAGCAAGGGGGTTATAAATCAGCGGGAGACCAATTAAAATACTTAGACTGTCATTCAAAAACATTGCACAGAATGTAACAAAATGAGTGGGTGGTTGGTTCTATTTTAATAACTGAAGGCAGTGGAAAGATTTTTATTTCTTCCAACTATCAGCCAAATATACCCAGGACTGATGGAAACATGGGAAATACACTTTCACATTATATTAAGCTACAAAAATAAGATAAATAAAATAAAATAAAACACCTCAAAATACTGCATCTGAACAGTGTTCTGATTCTCCTGTCAGCTCATGTGAGGACCACCTACCCTTTATCTTTAGTATTTTATAAAGATGTTGATAAACAGTATTTATGCAGTTAATATAATAATCAAATTAGGTTCTGCTCTTAGTCCACCATTTATCATAAATACGACACTCACCCATGTTTCTCAGTGAGGTCATACTGGTATCTGGGGCAGAAGAGTTGCTCAATGAGCAGGAATACTTTGCACAATGAAAATTGTCTCTTAGACATTTCTAAATGCCTCTAATGAGTAGAACATGGCTTGCTGGTGGTGATACTACTCACCTAGAGAAAATTATTGATTTTGACTGCTGTAAAATGTGCGTCCTTTAACTGGCATAATCATTTGCTGCTTTGAAAATTGAATCCTTATTCAGAACCCAAACAAAGTTTGGAAATATTGTTAGTGCTCCAAATTATAGGATTCTATCTAAAATTACATATAAAAAGTGGCAAGGAATAATTACAATAATGCATTATGCTGATGTATTACATTAAATCACAAATTGTTTTGGAGTTGAATTGGATTTATTGTCTAATTTGGAGACCTGAACCCTAAGGTGAACACTGACTTCTCCTGAGACTAGGCGGTACGTCATGATAAATCCTAATGTTTTTGGCTGTCCCTGTTAGAGGGGATTTTAAGAGCTCGACAGGTCCAAATGCCTAAAACACCTGTAAAAACAAGTGAAAAACGAAGGTTTCTGTGTGCCTAGGGTATGCAATCAGTGGGGTGGAAGAATTCAGTTCTCATGACTTCAGGGGACAGTCCTTTTCTCTACTTAACAGATTTTTTAAAAATTTCAAATACAATATAAAAAAAACTTGGGAACTAAGATGAAGCGCTAACGTTTTAAGTTGTCCACAACTTAAACATTAAAAACAACCATCTACTTGCCTGACCAGGCGGTGGCGCAGTGGATAGAGTGTCGAACTGGGATGCGGAGGACCCAGGTTCGAGACCCCGAGGTCGCCAGCTTGAGCGTGGGCTCATCTGGTTTGAGCAAAGTTCACCAGCTTGGACCCAAGGTTGCTGGCTTGAGCAAGGGGTTACTCGGTCTACTGTAGCCCCACGGTCAAGGCACATATGAGAAAGCAATCAATGAACAACTAAGGTGTCGCAACGAAAAACTAATGATTGATGCTTCTCACCTCTCTCCGTTCCTGTCTATCTGTCCCTATCTATCCCTCTCTCTGACTCTCTCTCTGCCCCTGTAAAATAAATAAATAAATAAATAAATAAAAACAACCATCTACCATTTATCACCATGACTTCACAAAAGAAAAGCCATTTCAACACTGGAAATGTTGCAATTCCACAAAACACTGTCCCTTAAGCTGAAAACGTCATGGAGCAGTGTGTGGAGGCCACACCAGATCAATTAGTTCTTTTACTCACTCCTCATTTGTGGTCACCAACCACTGCAAGCACTCTGCCAGTGACCACTGAGGTGTACGCTTCCTCTTTTTCATTCTAAGTGATCTGTTTGAACTGCAAATATTAAATACCTTACATTGAAATAGGCAAAGACCAGGTATATAATATAACCCTATCTGTCACCCACAGGCCAGTTGCCTGCTGTGGGAGTGTCAAGTGTGGGGACCCACCTTGTCACTTAACAGAACTGTCACTGCCTTTCCCCTAGCACTTCTGGCTGTTGACACTGCAGCTCTGGGGTATGTGGAGAATGAATGAACTGAAGCAAGGAACCTCTGACCTCTGATAAGACAACGCCCTGCCTTCCCAAACCCACAGTTGGAACCCGCACAAAGTCAATCACAGATTCTTTAGTGGGATTGGGGGGACCCACTATGATCTAATGTCTCCCCTTAGATAACATAGAAAATGTTACTGGGAGAAATTTCAGTCTACGCAGAGAAACAAAGCCCCCTCCCCAACAAGAGTCAAAGAATAAACATTAAAACTAGACATCATCTTTCTCAATGTAAGATTATTAACTCCTTTTTTCACTAAATTTTAAAATGGTTGGCCATTTGTTTTTAGTGTCCAAAGGTATAGGAAAAAGGTATCAAAGTTAAGGTATTCTAGCCACTGAATTAAACATACCATTTTCTAAGAGATGGATCATGAATCTGACTATAGTAATTGTGGCCTTTCCTCCCCCAGCATGATCAGATTGACGTAAAACGATTGCCTGCTTGGAATTCCAGTATTTCTGACTCTGGGATTCTCACTGAGCCCTGGGCATCGCACACAGCAATGCATCAACCTGGTTGTGCTGGTCACCCTCTAAGCTGCCACCTTTGCTCCTCGGTGACCGTCAGTGTCATCTTCAAACAGCATGGCTGTTCTAACTGCAAATACAAGTGGACTCCTGGGTGGAGAAAGACTGCACCCGGGGAACAGGTGTGTTTCTGAGTGCGAAGCAGCAGACAGCATCCCTCCTGCACCCACAAGAAGGGAGCCAGTCAGCACTCCACAGACAAAGTCACTGCTACTCCACGAGTTCTAAGTGCTGTTCAACCAATGAAAATGCAGCAAAATCTAAAAAAACAGCTTTTAGAAAGTGTTTAAATCCATTCTTTGAACCCAAACTCTTAGCTTAACAATTTTTTTCTTCCATCTTTCAAATAATGTGGATGGACCTGATGATTATTAGGATGCTCATAATTCTTTTCTCTTTGTGAGCTATAAAACCTGCCTTTGGCCTAACATGATGACCACTGCCCTCCACACTACCACCGTGCCTGCGGCATAGACATCGCCATGGTTTCCATCTATCACCGTGATGAACTATCCTACTTCACTGGGGTCCAGGCAGGCAGGAGAAAAGGCTCATGTTTTTCCTTATGTGGATAATTAGAATTTATAGAGTTAAATTACTCTGAGTGGGGGAAATAAAGAGGGAGCAACTAGTCAATTTAAGATGTGACAACTGCTGGGCAGGGCCATGTTGTCCTACTGTGTATGCACAAAGAAATAGTCTCTCATTTTTTCTCAGTTTCACCATGCACTGATGGGATGGCGAAGACAGAAGCCCCATGTCTTTGCTACAAATGCTGCAACGAACTTGCAAAGCTCCTTGGTTTCTTGTCTGGGATAGAAGAAGCCACTGACATACTCAGCTCTGCTGGGGGTGATATATAATTCCAATGGAATAGTGTCTCCCTCTGTTCACAGTAGCCACAACTCCATACAGAAAGTACTGAGCCTAGAAACACCAAACACATCAATGAGATGCTGTGGAAACCCATCCCTTACAGATAGGCTGGCCAGGCCCTCTTGCTTGTTCGGGGTGGGTGCTCACCTGGCTCTGGGTGCTGCACTGAAGCAGTCCAGGGGCTGCGGCTCTCCCTCACGGCTAAGTGGACTTTGCCACGGTGATGAAATGAGGCAGGAAGCCCTTATGGCCACTAATGATAGATAACATCTCAAGTCATCGGATTCCTGAGAACACCTACCCAGTGAAGAGAGCATGTTTTTGAGATGATGAGAAAAAAAGCTACTAAAGTATGTACAGGACAGGCCTTGGGACAGCGTATCACAATGGTTAATTTTCAGGGGACATTCAATACACTTCTAAGCAGTTATCAATAATTGATAACAAACAGACAACAAACCGACATTTCTAGAGTAGAAAATGTGGGCAATGCGAATGTTAACATAGCTTATGAACACTTCAGCTCCCCTTAATGCATTTCCATTTGTTTGCATAGGAAAGTAGCTGGCGTATAAAACACACAAATGCATATATAGTGTGCCATTGTCTGACACACTGATGGCAGGAAATGACCTATCTTTTTATATCCATTCCTGTGGTGACAAAAAGAAATTGTCAAAAATTTAATTCAGAACAGGAATTAACGAGCACTTTGAAAACAAAAGCTGAATATTTTAAAACCATGAAATGGGTTTTCACTTCTTTTTAACCTCAGCAGATTGTGGGATCTTTCTAGAGTTGAAGGAGGTGAGAAGGATCCAAACCTACTAGGTTTTCTCCTCCCAGTCCGATCCCAACTGTGGGTGGCACAGGCCACTCACTGCTCCAGTTTCAACAATGGAGTTGGGAGCAGGGAGCTCTCATGTTGGCTGGGAAAAGCCGAGACGTGGCCAGAGGGCAAGGCTGTGGGGGAGGGGGGGAGGGGGGAGAGGCATGTGGGATGCCTGGCCTTGGACACACAGGACAAGGTTGAGGGACTTCCTGGAGGTCAGTGTGCAGCAGGACCCCCAAATTCCTCCCTCCTAGATACCAGTTCTATTTTCTAAGCTATTTTATCTCCAATATCGAAACATACTCTTCAAGAACTCTCCTCTTGCTTAAAATTATATTCTTCCTGAAGCGCTCTGAAATGACAATCGAAATGTATCACTGAATAGCTCAGTATCACCTCACAGATAGAAATCAAATTCCCTAAGTATTCCAAGTTAAGCCGAACTCTCCACCCTTAACCCTTAACATTCCCACACCTAGAACGCTATTTATGAGGGAAGAAAACACCAGTTAAAATGTAAAAGAATCAGTAACACTTTAAGCCAATAACAAAGTAACAAAGTAAACCCTTCCTACTTAGTAGTCCTTTTTAAAATTAACACAGCCTAACCAGACAGTGGCACAGTGGATAGAGTGTTGGACTGGGATGCGGAGGACCCAGGTTCGAGACCCCCAGGTCACCAGCGCGAGCTCATCTGGTTTGAGCAAGGCTCACCAGCTTGAGCCCAAAGTCTCTGGCTTGAGCAAAGGGTCACTCGCTCTCCTGTAGCCCCCTGTTCAAGGCACATATGAGAAAGCAATCAAGAACAACTAAGGTGCCACAACAAGTTGATGTTTCTCATCTCTCTCCCTTCCTGTCTGTCCCTATCTGCCCCTTTCTCTGTCTCTGTCACAAAAATAAAATAAAATTGATACATCTGCTGCATTTCCAAGTTTCCAAAATAGCAGGCATTAATTAACTATTTTGTTACGAGCAGGTAAAGAAGCATATGCAAATGGTGAAAGTGTGGTGGCCCAGGTCACCGAGGTGCGCTGGCTTGGCATGCCTGCACGGCCCCCAGGGCTACTCCCGCAGGGGACATCACCACATCCAGTAAACACGAAGCAGGCTCTGTCCCATGCTGGGAATGGAGCTGCTCTTAGATTTTTAAAAAAATAGGACTGTGACTCTACCTATTTAACCCATCTCAGACTTAGATGGGATTAAAACCTCTTAAGAATTATAATTGTGCACAATATAGTTACACACAGCCAGGATTCACTTCTTTAGGCAACATACTGGGATTGTGCTGCTGAATTTTCCCAACTAAATATCTCCTGAGCAACAGAAGCTGAAATGTATCTCTTTGCAGGAAATGCGCCTCCCTACCCCAACCCTTAAGAAACATGGCTGCCTGACCAGGCGGTGGCGAGTGTCGGACTGGGATGCATTTAATTAGAGAAACTCAACCATATGCACTTGACAGGAAGGGAGAGCTATTTTTAAAAACAATAAACAAAAAATCCCACCACTCCATTCAATGAAAGTTTGCCCCAGAGTAAGGAGGGAGAGAAGTCTTCTTAGAATTGGTTTCAGATCCCACACCTTTCGTGGTGGGCTCTGGTCTCACAGATGATTGAAGGCTTTATAAAGAACAACTTGTCAGTAACTAACCTTGACTTATTCGTTGACCTTAGAATGTAAAGCCCTGGCAAGAGGACACAGTTGTGTGCCAGTGGCGCAGTGTGTTTCATGAAGTCATAAAATCACACTGGTCCTTGCCCTGCCTGGCTGGGGGTGGCGCCGTGGATAGAGCCGCGACCTATGATGCTGAGGACACAGGATTGAAACCCCAAGGTTGCTGGCTTAATAAGTGTGGCCTCCTCAGGCTCCTGGGAGAGCACTTCACACTTCTGAGTCTGTTTACTCATTTGTAAAGTGGGAATTAGGATGCCTTGCCATGATAGACATGCCATTTTTTTGGATGCCCCTCCAAATCTAGGTGAGACAAAGAATCAGAAAAGAAGCAAATGTTCTCACGTCTATATTCTGTGTTCTGTCCTCATTCCGCTATGACGCTGTCCTTTGGTTCAAACGTACCGGGTGTGGTGTAAGTAAAATTATAACGTGATAAAAAACCTTCTGATATTTCAGATAAACTCTCTTGGCCCAGTTCCAAGGTAGATATGTCTTAAAAGGATCAGCAAGATAGAAACCAGGGATTGCCAAACATTTTCTATAATGAGTCACACATTTTAGGCTTCGGAGGCCGCCTATGATCTC
This sequence comes from Rhynchonycteris naso, assembly GCA_037038555.1. Taxonomy (NCBI): domain Eukaryota; kingdom Metazoa; phylum Chordata; class Mammalia; order Chiroptera; family Emballonuridae; genus Rhynchonycteris; species Rhynchonycteris naso. The sequence goes on along the minus strand of CM072998.1, from coordinate 214,758,360 downwards.
TGTCACATAATCTTTTTTATTTTTAACCCTCTCCTAGAGGAAAACCACTTTTATGTTGAAGGCCTCAAAAAAGAGGCCTGGGGGTTGAATCTGGCCAGTCACAGCTCTCCAGCCCAGGACCAAAGACTGAGTGTCCTTGCTGTTGAGTGGGTATGCTCAGTCCTACATTTCAAGTGTCTTCAATTTTTTTACATTTATTCTTTTCTGCTCTTTGTTATTCATTTGCCAAAATCTAATAAAATTTCCTAGGGAGACAGGAGTTTCAACAACCCCAGCCTCAGAATCAGTTGTGACAAGCTCTAGTTCACAGAAACCAGAAAAAAAACCCTGGAAGAAAACCCTTCCTCAGCCCCTAAACGTGGCACTGAACTCCTGGGCAGACACAGAGAGAGTCTCGCGGTCCCTTACCTGGCTGGAGGAACGTCAATGTTGGAGGAAACGACTTTTCGCTTTTGCTCAAGGAGACAGATGGAGCGGGTGTTCTCTTTGTCATGGTCAAGGGCTCGGTTGGCTGTTTTGGTGTCTGCCACTTTCACCTCTTCCTCCATGGCCAAGGGGAACAAGGGCAGATGAGACATTTTTTTGTTTGAGTCCCGTTTTAGGTCCTCTGGTTGAAACGTGAAGGTCATTTCCCGCTTGATGCTCCCCACCTGTGAAACGAACACAAGAACCCTCACTCGCACACACGTCAGCTCTGCGCAACCACGCACAGGCGGCCACGTGGGGAGGCCGCAGATGCCACCCTCCCTGTTCCTCTTGAAGACTATGTCGTTTAAATGGGAAAAGTCTAACAGAGGAATAAAATACTCAATGCTACAAAGTCATACACAATTCAAGTGTCTTCTCTTGTATGCAAACAAAAAGCATCAAAACACAAGAGAAGCCTTTCAGTTACACAAAACATTTGCAGGCTTGAAAGCACAAGGCTTCTAAAAAGAACCTCAACATTTAAAACATCATTGTCTTCAGCAATTAAGAAAACTCAATGAAGTCAATAACTGCTTAAGCCTGACCAGGCGGTGGCGCAGTAGATAAAGTATCAGACTGGGATGTGGAGGACCCAGGTTCAAAACCCCAAGATCGCCGGCTGAGTGCGGACTCATCCGGCTCGAGCACAAGCTCACCAGTTTGAGTGCAGGGTTACTGGCTTGAGCGTGGGATTGTAGACATGACCCCATGGTCGCTGGCTTGAGCCCAAAGTTTGCTGGCTTGAACCCAAGGTCTCTGGCTTGAGCCCAAGGTCGCTGGCTTGAGCAAGGGGTCTCTTGCTCTGCTGTAGCCCCCTGGTCAAGGCACATATGAGAAAGCAATCAATGAACAACTAAGGTGCTGCAACGAAGAATTGATGCTTCTCATTTCTCTCCCTTCTTGTCTTCTGTCTGTCCCTATCTGTCCCTCTCTCTGACTCTGTCTCTGTCAAAAAAAGAAAGCAAAACTGCTTAAATACTTCATGCTGATTATATTCCACAGAAGACAGCTGTAAATAAAAAAACCAAGCCTTATCTTTGACTGTGAATACAGATTGTAACCACACTCTTCCATTCATGAAGAATTCGTGTTTCTCCTTTATCTATGGCAGTTAATATCTTAATGAAATCCCTCCACGAATGTGACAATAAAAAAGACTTTTTTATTGTCTTCTTTTCTTATTGCTGATGAAATGCAATGATGTTCAAAGTTTAAGACAAATAGAAAATTAAACCTTGAAGGAACTGAATCTGGTTATTTCAAAATTTGGGAAGACTGAAAAAGGAAACTGACATTAAAGAAAGGACTTTGTCAGGTGACGGGTACTGTGAATGAGGTTTTACAGTGACCTCAGTCAAGCCTTCAGTTACAAAAAAGGGTCAGGCTCTCTCGTAATCTGGACCCTAACTCATCAGAGGCTTCAACAAATGCCTATGACATGTCGCTGGTCCACATGATAGTCCATTTCTGCGTGGACACAGTTTCTGGAGTCAGGAAATCTCCACCCATTCACTCAAGTAGAAGATATGCTTGCTTGCTCCTTTTTAACTGCAAGAACAAGGAGAAGCACAAAGATTGTGGTCGAATCAATTTAGAACTTTGAAACATAAGGGATTTTTCAGAACAAAATGAGAACATGAGGTGTGTTTAATGAGAGCAGAAGGTGGCAGAACACAGTATTCATGGCTAGAAATCCTCAGACTAAAGGGAAACTGAGGTGTGTGTGTGGCGGGTCACAGGACCTGCCTACAGAAGAGAACTGCCGGAGCCCGGGGGTGACCTGTGCCCTGGAAGCCCCTGGATCTTCCATGTGAACCGAGACCCCTGCTGTGCTGGCCTGCGCTGTGGGCAGAAGAGACCCGCTGTGATGCTGGCAGACCAAGCCCAGCTCCACAGGGGAACAGTCCACCACTCTGGGTCTACTTGTAACTCATTAAAAACTTACATATTTCTTAGAATGCCTCAATAATATAAGAGCCCAAGAAAAATGGGTGCTTTTAGGAGCTGTTTTAATGACATCAATACATAATAGCAAGGAGTAAGAAACTATTTCAAACATCCAAAAATTCAGTGACTGTTCAATAACAATGTAGTTTGGGAAATGGAAACATGTAATTGCAAATATTTTAAATATACACCTCTAATCATTTTCTATACAATGTCTCCTGACTGGAGGAGGGTGTGAGAGTGTTTGTCTCCATAGCTGCTCATTCCCAACTAGGGTTACAACAGGAACACTCTAAGCAACAGGCAGGAAAGATGAAAACAAAGGCCTGGTTCTGACGATTATAAGTCATCTCTCCCTAAGTATCAAGTACTATACTGATTAAATACTGTAGCAATAATTGATACCCCTACCTCCCTTGGGGTCAACTAGACTGGTGAAATGAATTCAGACCAAAGAGAGGTAGGGTTGGGAGGGGGGTGAGCATTACAGGAACCTCACCTTTGGCCTCAAACCTGTAGGAAAAACCCAAGCACCTAAAGCAAATTAATACAGAGCAGAATAAATTTCTTACAGAAATGGTGCTATAATTGTGTGTCATGTCTTTAGCCAAGACTTCATAATAAAATAACTTATAGTAATATTCAACAATGAAAGCCATTCATCTTCTGTAATACATTTTAAACAACAAAAAATTCATCTCGGTGTAGTAATCAGGGCATTTTAGCAATGTCATGGGTTTCAAAGACTATCCAGCCCAGACTCCTTGTTTAAAAGTGTAATTAATATGAGTTAGAAATGACCAAAAGGATCAAAAATAAAAACGTAGAATAAGTAAGAGATTTTAGATACTTTGAGTCTTAGGTTCCACAGCTTGTAAGGCATGGTGACATGTGGACATTATATTTCTATGCTTTAAAGTCTACGTAGATATTAATGCCCTCATTAATGTTCTCTTATTCGTATCAGATATTATATTTAAAAGGAGAGCTCCCAGGAGAGAACAGTGTGGAGAAAGGACATGAGTCCAATCCTGAGAAGGTGAGTGGGTTCCAACACGGTTGGAGAAATTGGGTGGCAGCTGGAGAGGCCTGCGGACAAGGGGCAGTCTCACAGGTGCTCCCACGATGTCACAGAGAGTCGCATGAGACCTAGCAATCCCACTCCCGGTACACACCCAGGAGAACTGAAAACAGATGCCCACACAGAAACCTGTGCAGAACTGTTCACAGCAGCATTATTCATAACGGCCAAAAAGTAGAAACAACCCAACTGCCTATCAGCTGAAACACAGATATGTAAACTCTGCTCTATCTATGCAGTGGGATGTTATTTAGGAATGAAGTACTACTGGCCCACGCGACCACACGAATGGACCCTGGAAACGTTACGCTACGTGAAAGAAGCCAGATACTGTAGATCTCACACTGCGTCATTTAATTTATATAAAATGGTCAAAGTCTGCCCCTCCATAGAAATAGAGTAAATTCGCATTTGCCAGGGCCGTAGGACTTAAGGGAAATGTGACTGTTTCCTAATGAATAAGTTATTTCTTCTGGGGGGATGATGGAAGGCTTCTAAACTGGATTGTGGTGATGCTGTACAGTTCTGTGAATACATTAAAAAACACTGAATTTCACACCTGAAAGTGTGACTTGTAATGTATGTCAGTTACGTCTCAAAGCCGTGACAATAAAAGAGGAAGACATGGAGGCACAGAGCGTGTTTGGATACTGAGGCGGGAGTGGGGAGAGGCATGGTCCGGCTTGGAACTGCTATTAGGGTAGCAGAAGAGGGCAGCTCAGGGAAGGTACGGACCTCCAATCAAATCTAAACCCCTATTCAGTTAGGGGTAGGGAGCAGCTCAGGGAAGGTAAGGACCCCAGTTAAATCTGAACCCCTATTTGGTTAAGGGAGCAGTGGAAAGAAGACTAGATCTCATTCACAGGTGATTTCCAGAGAAGGCAAATCTATAAAGACAGGAAGCAGGGCCAGGATTGCCAGGCGCTGGGGTGGGAGTAGGGACTGATTAACGAAACCACAGTAACATTTGTGCAATGCTGTGAATTCGTTAAAAATCACTGAACTCTATTCTCACAAGAGAATGAATGCTGTGGTATGTAAGTCATATTCAACAGTTCTGTTAACTAAAAAAGAAGAAGAAGAAGAACCAAACCAGGAGTAGCTGGTGTGGGAAGTGTATTCCCAGAACCAGAAATTGGGAAGCTGGGCCTAAACAGCAGCCACAAAGCCAGTGTCTTTTTTTTTTTTTTTAATCCCAGTGGTACATATTTCCTGCCCGGCTGCTATGGGGCACATCCTGCTTACACCTAAGACAGGGCTGACACCCAGACCCCACTCAAGCCAGGTCTACACCTTCATCCCCCATGGAACAGAGCCATTTCTAATTCCTCCACCTGGACTGAAATGCTGTACTTCATCTGCCCAAAGAGGGCACTCTGATTTGTTTCCCCCAGCATGCCCAAGGCCCTGGTGACAAACAGCAACTAACTGTTCTGGTGGTGTTCAGGGCCTGGGCTACCTTAGGAATTATGTGACTCCTTCAGGATGTGCTGAGGACATTAATGAGGGCGTTAATGAGGCAACCTTTGAGAGTTCTGGCTCATAAGGAGGCAGAGAGTTCAACAAGAGGAGACAGTACAGAGGCCAAAATATCTGACAGGATGGAGAGAACACGACAGCCACATCAAAGATGGCAAGTGCAAAAGGAGGAAGAAACAGGGCATGCCCTGAGCCAAGTCACAAGTAAGGACACTCTGCTCCAGTGGGAAGCGCAGCTCTGCTGAAGAACAGGTCTCCCTTTGTCATGGGCGTCTGCATGAGTCCCAGGAAAAGAGCAGAATATGGGTAAGAAAAAGACACCTTCCAGCCCTGGCTGATTGGGTCAGTGGTAGAGCATCGGCCTGGTGTGTGGATGTCCTGGGTTTGATTCCCGGTCAGGGCACACAGGAGAAGCGACCATCTGCTTCTCCACCCCTCCCCCTTCTGTCTTGCTCTCTCTCTCTCCCCCAGCCACGGCCCAGTTGGTTGAGTGCATCAGCCCCAGGTACTGAGGATAGCTCTGTGGGGCCTCTGCCTCAGGCCCTAAAAATAGCTTAGCTGCAAGCATGGCCCAAGATAGGCAGAGCATTGGTCCCAGACAGGGGTTGCCAGGTGGATCCTGGTTAGGGCACATGCAGGAATGCGGAAGTCTGTCTCTCTCTCCTCCTCTCACTTGGAAAAGAAGAAACAAAAAAAGAAAAGGAAAAGAACACCTTCCCAGGAGTGATGCAAGGCGGCAGAGCTGGTGTGGCTCTTTAGAAATATGCTCACTTGCCTGGAGCAGACGTCATTTCCAGACCTCCTGAGTCAGTACCATCACCAGCTGCAAATGCATAATTATAGTCCAGAAAAAAAGAAAAACAAAAACAAAACAAATAAGAAAAACACCTAGAAGTTATCCCCAGTAACCGAAAAGATTCACTGAGGGAAGTGAAAGAGTTATTTCTAGTACAGTTTTTTGTTTTCATCTTAACACTCAAAACTTCAGAAGGCAAAGGGAGATCCCGGAGGCTAATAATTGGCTTCAGCAAACAGTCAAAGAGAAAGGCTTGATTCTCTGCGTCGTCGGAATGATGAACTCTTAGCCAGACAATATGGGTCTTGTGAGATCAAGAATTTCCATGTTAGGAGATTCACTGACCTGAAAATATGGCTTTAACCTAACATTTGAGGAGGCAAAGGAAAACATCCCAATGAAACTCCCAAGCCTGAAGCTCTACGTGACAAATAACCAAACAGCAAGACTGTGACTGGTCATTTTCAGGAGAAAAGACAAGGCGGAGGTTTAGGAATAACCTTAGTCTGGATTTTCTTTTTAAATATCTTGTGCAGCTCTGGATGGGTACCTCAGCTGGTTAGAGCATTGTCCTGATACACCTAGGTTGCAGGTCTCATCCCCATTCAGGACACATTGAAGAATCAACCAATGAATGTATGAATAAATGGAACAACAAATTGATATTTTCTCTCCCTTCCTCTCTCTCTAAAAATCGATAAATAAAACATTTTAAAAATAGTATCTCATGAACATGGAAGGAGTAATCTGACAGTACCCCACACTGATGAGACTAGAAGTTAGGGAGCAGTATTTGATTCTGGTCATCACAGTTCAAGATGGACACTGACAAATGGGAACAAAGGATCTGTCAGGATGGCAAAGGATCTTATTAGGAGGAACTGGGGCTATTCTGTCTATAAAATAGAAGCTTTATGGTCCACACAGCTGACCGTAATGTGTGCAGTGCTGTACCTAAGAAGAGGAATTTGAGTTCTTCTGTGTCCTGGGACCAGGATCAATGGCACCCACCAGCTAATCCCTGCTGACCTCATGGTTTCTTCTCTCTTCCTCCTTTTATCTCCTCATTCTTCCTCCATCTTGTGAGTGAAATATTTTGTGCCTATGAGAAATCTACTTTCTACTTAACCGAGTTCCTGTGGACTCATAAACTGTTAAGTGGGTACAGTCTCAGACTTCCCAGGCTCACATAAACATTTTATTTTTAACTGTTATCTTTGTAGAGTTTAGATGTACTTTTCATTGAAAAAAAACCTGCTTATTTATTACAAAACAGCACCACTTGTTAAAATGTCAATTAGAAAGTGTGTAAAAGAAAACAACAGAAGCTGTCTATTCCCTCCCCACTGTACTCCTAATCCTGTCCAGACAGGTCCCACCTAGAGAGAACAGCTCTGAACAATTTGCTGCCAGATTGCAGGTTACTTAGGATATATTAAATGCCTAGCTGTGCTGTTTTGGGTGTATAAACACAAATGTGATTATACTTTCATGTATTATTCTGTAACTTATCTTTTCACTGCACAGTAAGTCATGGCATCTTTCCATGTTAGTAGTAGATCTACTGCCTTTAAAATTTTTGAGTGCTATAACATTTCATGAGATCATATATTTTTTTAACTGATCCCTTCTTAACAGACATTGAGGTACTTTTTGAGGTTTCATTATTAAAAAATAACGCCACGCTAAACATGCCCGTGGATGTGTGCTTACACCTTGGAGCACTTCCACAAACAATTTGTAGGAAAGGAGGGTGGAACTGTTGAATCCAACAACCAACATTTCCTTCACGGGGAAACCTAGGATGGACACCCCTATGATGGACAGAGCCTGAAGCCAGTAAAAGACGGGTATCAGAATACAGCTGCGCTCTTTGGAGAGGAAAACATTTGTTCATGATTTATCAGGAGACACAGGCAAATTGCAGACAAATAAGTCAGGCACAATTTCCGGTGCATTTAGAAGACAATGCAGATTGCTCAAGAGCTCCATGCCCTAAGGACAGGGGACTGAGAGGGCCCTTCCATTTCTTTTCCTATAAAATTGAATCCACATGTTCACACAATTTTTAAGTGGTGAGATTATGGAAGATTTTTACATTTTTAAAGTTTTTCAAGTTAAAAAAAAAGGAAAGGAAGAGACGATTTTAAAAATGAAATTCAGAAACATTATGAGGCGGTGTTAGTGCTGGCGGACACCCTCTAGGAGTACACCAGTCACATGAGGCCGACTGGAAGAGGGAGCAAATTTAACTGTGCATCCCGCACCCCTTGTCTCAGCAACTCCACAGAAACATGCACCCAAGGATATTTAAAATGCACATTCCCTAAACATCCATCGATAAACTTGAGGTTAAATCCGCACACATAAATTGGATAGTTGAGAACAAAGACATAGCTTTCTTTCTATTTACTGATCTGGAAAAAACATTTAAGACATTAAATGAAAAAGGAAGGGAAATGCACACGAGGCTCTGTGAAAGGAACTCAGCAAGGGGGGTGTGCAAATGTAAAGAGAAAATACTCTGAAGGGACGCTTCCAAAACGCTAAGAATGGCTTTCTGTGGGCGCAGGATTGTGGGCCAATTTTGCTTTCCATTCTGTTTATGATTTTTAAAATGTGTGCATACTGTTGCATATTTCAAAACCTACTGTGTTATTCTATTGTAAAAAATATACATTGTTTTTATACAATTAACTTTCTTAAGAACCTGGCATTTATACAACTAACTTCTATCAGCTTTCACTTATGTCTCTATTAAAGGGGGAAATGAATTATACTTAAAAAAAATACATCCACTGCCTGACCAGGCAGTGGTACAGTGGATAGAGTGACGGACTGGGATGCAGAGGACCCAGATTTGAAACTCCGAGGTCACCTGCTTGAGCGTGGGCTCATCCAGCTTGAATGCAGGGTCGCCGGCTTGAGCGTGGGATCATAGACGTGACCCCTTGGTTGCTGGCTTGAGCCCAAAGGTCACTGGCTTGAAGCTCAAGGTCTCTGGCTTGAGTCCAAGGTTGCTGGCTTGTGCAAGGAGTCACTTGCTCTGCTGTAGCCCCCCCAGTCAAGGCACATATGAGAAAGCAATTAATGAATAACAAAGGTGCCACAACAAAAAAATTGATGCTTCTCATCTCTCTCCCTTCCTGTGTGTCTGTCCCTATCTGTCCCTCTCTCTGTCACACACACACACACAAAAATACATCCACTGACACTGCTACTTTTTAGGGATCATCAGCACCCCTGGTCACAGTAACTGCGAGACACTGAAACATAGTAACACTAAAACCTCATTCCCACCCAACATGGTAGCCCTTTATATAGGATCACACACACACACACACACCCCTTACCCAGGGTCCTTCCATGCTAGGAAACAAAGCTTCAGTGTTCAATTACATGAGAATACTACCAATTACTGAGTTAACTGACAAATAAAATTCAAACTTCTTATTCCCACGAACAGCTTTTGTTTTCCTGGGAGAAGATAAACAGTGAATCTATATAAACATGATATACAGTACTTGGGAAATTTGCAACTTTTTAAACAAGAAGCTAACAGCATCCATTTAAATCTTGAGTTTCTCTAAATGGTGTCCTTTGTAGACTGGACGCCACTTTCTAAAAAGACAAAGACTGAGCTCATCAACTTTTCTCAAAACAAAAACATCTGGTTTCCACAGGAAGATTCTAACGGCACACCAGAAATGAGGGTGGCTTCTATCATCAGTCCACCGGGCTGACCACCCACTCCACCTGTCTACATTGAAGTGCACTGAGGACACCTAAATCCTAACACCCGCCCTATGGATCTGCCGCCATAAGATGCCAAAAAGTGCGTGTCAACACTCACTCTTGGAAACTGTCCTCACTCATCTCAACCCACTAAGACTGGAGAAGCTGGCCCTGGAGATTCACTGAATTTCCAGGAATAATGTGCAGCAAGCCAACCCACTGGCCTCCTGTGGTTTTCTGTGCAGTACAAAATTCTGGAAAAGATAATGACGTTCAGGCCACAGCAGAAACCACCCTGGCAGAGCATGGCTGTGGAAGGCCAGTGACTACACGCCTTGGCTGAGCATTTCTCTGAGACTCTCCTACTTGAAATCAAGTGGTCACACCAGACAGACTTTATAAGAGATTTCCTATTTCAGATGGCTTTTTCTCACATTAGGATGCACTTCAAAACATCCTTTCAAAGCATATAATTTCCACATTTAGTGACTGATGACAATGACGCATCAACCACAGTGTGGAACGTGGAACCAGACCCAATGATTTTTAAAACTTGTTCCAAAAGAAGCAGAGGTTATATGAATAATAGGAACACTTTTTTAAAAAACTGATTTAAAATATTACCACTTAGAGTCATGCTCAAAGAAAGATCAGACTCTTTCATCAACTGATTAAAAGCTCTGTCCAAAAAAAGAGTCCACAGAGCTCTATTCCTCACTTCAGAGTAAAGTCTTCAAATGTCATGCTAGGTACCCAGAAAAATCAGTTGGCTGGCAAATCCACCCCGTCCTGAGGAAGAGCTGTAGTGAAGACACTTTAAACAGCATGGCTTCCTATTAGTCGCCCCTTGATTATACTGTATTTTTTGCTCCATAAGACATACCTAGGATTTTAAGAAGAAAAATAAAGAAAAAATATTTTGATACAAATAATGTGTTAAAATATTTAATAAAATACCATATTTTTCGCTCCATACGACTCATAGGCATTTTCCCCTCCACCTTTTGGGGAAAAACGCATCTTATGGAGTGAAAAATACGGTACCCCCTTAGTCCTCTGAAACTGACCAGTGGCCGCCTTTTTTTTTTTTTTCTGCTTTATCGGTAAGTATGTAATTTCTCTATACCAAGACAGAGTAAGTGGCTGATGAAAACCAGCCTCGACTGGAGGTGTGATGCTGAGGCAGCAAGCAAACATGGCAGAGTTGAACCCCTGGGCTAGTTTTGGGCGCCATGCCTGCCGACCTCACAGTGGCGCTCTCTCAGCGGCACGCATTGTGAAGGCTGGTTGTGCCACAGCATGATCTGACTTCTTGTCTTGACAATTTTATATTCGACAAAGCATGATTTGGTTGGGCTGATGGCTGATGGTCAGCCCTTAGGATGAAGAGTGACTGAAAAACTCCTCGGTGGAAAACAACTTGGTTGGAGTTTCAAGCCTTCTGTGAACAGTCTGCGAGTGATCACACACAATGTGGGCATTCTAAAAAATGCTTCTTAAAAAGTCCTGAATGGAATTATCCATCTCTATAAACTCCAATAGTTGATCTAAGCTCAGCAACATTATTGTATATTTTTTCCAGCCAAATGTAAGGACGGACAGAGGGGAAGTCAGTATCAATACAGGCCAGTATTCTGGGGCTTTCCAGTACATACAATTTTGAACTTACTGTGTTAATTAGGCATTCCATTTGTTTTATGTAAACCGAAGTTTAACTCGACCAATCACAGCCAATCCAAGGGATTATCCGGTGGATTTGACCTTCAAGAATATACCCAGAATCCAATCACATGTCATCACCGCCATCCACAGTGACCACCTTAGTCAGGCCACTGTCATGTCTTGCCTGGATTTGAACAACAGTCTCCTCCCCGGATCCCTGTTTCCAGTCTGGTTTTGCCTTCCCCTTCCCCAGTTCCTCTTGGAAACAGTAGCCAGCCTCATCTCGTTATGCCGGACTTAAATCATGCCCGAGCCTAGTGACGAACCTTGCATAGCTCCCGTTTCTCTCAGAGTCCACGGCCCCATGCGGCCTGCCCCCAACCCCCTTCCGGCCTCTGCCTCCACGCCTGCTGGCCTTGGTGGAGTCTGTTTGAACACATGGTTGCTCACACGTTTCCTCAAAGTGGTGAGAACTTCTGGAGAAAGTAGTTCTGACCTGTCCAAATAAAAGGGTGAATCTGTTCTTGAAGAAACTATAGCACAAGTTCTCTGGTCACAAACAGGGACAGGGAAGCCTTTCTTTCAGGAATCTGGTCTGAGAGACCCAGAAACTGATGTCAGTTTGTGGCAGTGGCTGGAAGTGACAGCACAGGTGACCGGGCCAGGCCGCATGCACATGAGAAGGGAGAGGAAATCGGGACAGCACCAGGAGGGTGGGGCTTCCCCTGGGGCAGGAGACTCATCACACAGACCAGGGTCTGATAGTGCCCCGTCCCACACACTGCCAGGCCTGTCTACACCCCAGAGCAGGGCTGCAGGCTGCTTCCGTCCTACACACCCCAGTCCTCTTCCCCACAGTCACAATCCCCACCCCACCCCACCTCCCCAACCTTTCCCATGTGTAACACATGAGCTGGTTTCAACTGCTTGCAACAAAAGAGCTGGATGGGCTAACCCAATACCGTGCATTTCTTTGGCAACCACAACCACAAACCCAGCTTCTCAAACTCATCCATCGGCAGTTGCCACGGTCTCACAAGGCTTTCATTTGCAGAGCAGATTAAGCAGCAGATTTTTAAGAAAAGAATATCGGTTGCCAAGGGTTCCTCCTTAAACACACACTTCATTTAAAACACAATTTATCATTCCTTTGAGCAGAAAACAGCAGGTGAGATGAAAAAACTCAAGCTACAAACTAATGAATTCGCATGTTAGCTTGGGTTGTGCTCTCAGCTCGTGGGGAGCCAATTACTTCCACTGGCAGCACAGATGACTAAATAAAACCTGTTAATAAATGCATCTAGCGCGTGCTCCAGGAATTAAGCAGTGCACGCCAGAATAAAATGGTACATCTGCCTATTACAAATTTAATTCTTTAAAATAAAGGTCCAACTGGTGTATAAGAGAGTAGACGGGAATACTGGGGGTGGGAGGGAATACCTGCCACTTCAACACATGCTTTTTGGATGAAGGTAGAAGGTTCAGTGGAAGAACAGTAAGAGTGTAGAGTTGACCTTCAGGGGTTTCAGCCTGTTTTAAGTTCCTTCCATCCTGCCTGGTTGCCTATGGATGTCAGGCTTGCTTCACCAGCCACAATAAATACACAAATGTGTGTGTGTGTGTGTGTGTGTGTGTGTCCCCTTGTGGCCCTGATCTTGCTAGAACCCTGATGCAACATCAAACTTGGCATATAGTATATAAGCTCCACCCATCACTCTCCCCTGTGGTCCAGAAACTACCTGGAGGCAGAGATGAGTTTTACTCGGTTTTGTATCCCAGGCACCTGATAGATGCACACCTGGCACAGACCTGGACATTTGATATATGGTCACATAATTAACACGATTACGTAGCGATAACGTGGCCCCGGGGCGAGCAGAGGCAATGACAGCAACAGCAAGCAGCAGGAATGATCATGGCTACATCTACTGAGCCCTTACGAGGTACAGGGCACTGATTAAAATCATTTCATACACATTATTTCACTCCAATCCCCCAAATCCTATGAGGACGATCTTACCAACTAAACCTGGTAGGAAAGCAAACTAAGGCACAGAGACTTTAAATAACTGACACGAGGTCTCACGGATTTTTACCCTTGCTCGCTGTACCTGTCGCTCCCCTCTGCTGCATCCTTCCAAATGCGCGCTGGTATTTCTTTCTCTTAAAAAAGACCCTTTTTTTGACCTCTGCTCCTGCTGACTTACTGCCTCTGTAAGAGTCAAGTTATCAATAGATATGCCTTCATGCACTGTCTCCACTTCTTACCCATTCTCTCTTCTATGTCATGATTTCTACTTCCCCCAACACACACACACACACACACACACACACACACACCCATACACATGGTTTTGCTAAAGTCCCAGCGCACTATACATCAGTAAATTAAATAAAGCACACTTTTGTGTTCCCTTCTCAACAGTATGCACACAGTTAGCCTCCTTGAAGCACCATCTTCTCCGGGTTTTATGAAAGCAGGGCTAGACTCAAATCCTCTCTGCAGAAAAAGACAGCAGCACGCTCTAGCTAAGCAGAAGAGGGTGCTGGCAGTCCCCAAATCTCCAGGAAGCCTGCAGAGTCAGGCTGGGATGGTCACCAGGACACCACAGGAGGAGACAGTGAGACCCAGCTCACTGGCTTACAAAGGTCTCCGCCTGCAGTGAGCCCAGTGGGGGGCCATCAGTGCCACTGTCTGGTCATCTCATCTCACTTCCTGAGCTCTAGCGGCCCTTAGGGAAAAGGAGCCACTGTAGAGACGCAGAGGCAGCAGGAGGAGGAAGTGTCAGTGATGGCACCCTCCTTGCCGGACCCCACTCCCAAAGCTGGTGCGACAGCAGCAACCTTCCTCACATCCATGGGACAATGCATGCGTCTCCTTCCCACGGGCAGAGGGCAGGCCTCCTTGCTGGAAACATGCCACCCAGAGCTCCCATCTCACCTGCTCCCTCCTCAACTCGGCACACCACCATGGCACCCCGACCCTGGCTTTATGTACCTATGGCTTCTGGCCTCTGTCAACCACGGAGAAGAAATTATTTTCCACCAGTATTTCCTATATATTTGGCCTAGAGACTCACTCAATTTATAGTTAAAAAAAAAAAAAACAACAACCAAAAAACCCAGGAACTTTATATGAATATAAACCTCACTAATTTGGTAAAGGAGAAACTATGTATTACTTTGTATATTCAAGAACAGAACCATTTAATTTAGTACTCAGAGACAGAATCCATAGGAGGTAAGACTATGTAAGTAGTTTTCCAGGCTTTGTGCAGCAACATTCTCCTCGTGAGCACTACCGACTGTCCCCCGCGCAAGACAAATGAAACTTGGCTGGTAGCCAAGCGGTTACTCATCCCAGGCCCCTGCATGGACCAAATGATTGATATGTGCCCACGAATGTCAAAAGTCACACAGCCAGTTTTTTAAAAGCTGACATCTACTGTTCATGGGTCAGCAATATGGAGGATATTTTACAAAAAGAAGGTACAGTGTGAGAAGCCACAATTCATTCTCCAGCTTCAAGAGGCAAAAAACATTGTTTACAGCCAGAAGCACATACGTACGTTCCTCCAGAAAATCAGCAGACAAGTGACAGACGCTATATAAAAACACCTTCTGTGTCACTGTGTTAACACACGATGTTTAAGTCTACGGCAATACGTTAATCCCCAATTAAGCCACCCTTAATTTTCTTATTTAAAGATAGTTTTCATAGAAGGCTTTATAAAGGATATTGTAGAAAAGATTTCAAAGACAAAAATTCTAAAGCTTGACTTGATGTGTTCCAAGCCACACATACGCCGCTCTCCTTTCTCCCTGGGATAATAAAAAATAAAGACATGTTCGTAGACGTCTGAAGAGAGTGTTTGCTGGAAAAGAAATCACTCAACAAATATTTTTACCAGGTATGCAGTCCCAAGGAGTAACAGTGACATGTACACATGTACATATGCATTGTGTACACACGTGCATGTGTGTGTGCATACATGTATGAAAAGGGTACAAAGGTCCTCACACCATGGATCACTGGGAAGGAGGGGCAGAAGTCAATGAATCCCACAGACATGATGCCACCACGGCAACAAATGCCCTGACAGAGAGGTGCAGGGAGATGCTGGCGGCACAGGAGAGAAAAAATCAGAGAGGTCTGGGAAGGCTTGGCTGCTATATCAGAAATACCACAGCCTGGGCAGTTCTAACAACCAACATTTTTTTTTTTTTTTTTTTTACAGAGACAGCGAGAGAGTCAGAGAGAGGGATAGATAAGGACAGGTTTGAGACCTCAGAAGAAACAGGAAGGGATAGAGATGAGAAGCATCAATTTTTCATTGCAGCAGTTTAGTTGATCACTGATTGCTTTCTCATAGTGCCTTGGCCGGCGGGGGGAGGCTACAGCAGACCGAGTAACCCCTTGCTCGAGCCAGTGACGTTAGGCTCAAGCTGGTGAGCTTTGCTCAAACCAGATCAACCTGTGCTCAAGCTGGCAACCTCGAGGTCTCAAACCTGGGTTCTCCACATCCCAGTCTGACGCTCTATCCACTGCGCCACTGCCTGGTCAGGCCAATCAACATTTTTTCCTCAGTTCTGGGGGCTGAGAAGTCCCAAGGTCAGCATTTAGTATCTGGTGAGGGCCAGAGTCCAGTTCACGAACAGCTGTGTCCTCACACAGCCAAGAACAAACTCTAGACTCTTTATTCCTTTATAAGGCCATCAGGCCATCATGGGGGCTCTACCCCATGGCCTAATCCAAACATAATCACTTCCCTAAGGCCCTGCCTCCAAGTACCATCTCAGTGAGCATTAGGCTTTCCCATAGGAGTTTGGGCGGGGGGGGGGGGGGACATAGGCATTCAGTTCGCAGCAGAAAATGATGGTTGGAGACATGGCTAAAGGGTGGTGTGGTAGGAAGTCATGGCAAACTTCAGAACTTGGACGAGAATTTCCCAAGCTGGAGACCAGAGTAAGGGATGGTACAGGGCATGAGATAAGGCCAAAGACGGGGAGGACAGACCACTTGCTATGGGTTGAACTGTGTCTTCCTAAAACCCCCATGTTGAAATTCCTACCCCCAGGACCTCAGAATGTGACTATTTAGAGGTAGGGCCTTTCCAGGGATGATGAAGGTAAAGTGAGGTCATATGGGTGGGCCCTAATGCAATGTGACTGGTGTCCTTATGAGAAAAGGAGACTAGCCCACAGATGAGACAAAGCCCAAGGGATTACCCTGTGAGGACAAGGCAAGAAGGTGGCCAGCCTCCAGCCAAAAAAGAGACCTCAGAAGAAACCAAACCTGCCAGCACTTGGGTCGTGGACTTGGGGCCTGCTGAATGGGGGCTCAATCAATTTCTGTTGCTTAAGCGACAGAGTCTGTGGCATTGGGGATGGCAACCCTAGCGAACTTGAGGCCCTACAGAATGTAGTCAGGATCCTGAGACTCTGGAATCAATGCGTGAGGTTGGGGGGAGGAGGGATCCCAGGTCACATGTGCCCTTTCCTCTAGCTGCTGTCTCAAAGTGACCTGCAGGGAAGCTGAGTGGATGCAGGGGATGGAAGGCTGAATAACAGCTCCCAGGGACATCCACATTCTAATCCCTGCCCTGGGACCTGTGACTGTGACCCAGGCAGTAAGAGTAGCTCTGCAGGTATGACCGAGTTAAGAATCTTGAGATAGGGTGAGTCTCCTGAATGACCTGGATGGGCCCTAAATCTAATCACCAGGGTTCTTAGAAGACGGAGACAGAGGGACAGTGGAAGCAGGGTAGAGTGATGTCCTTTGTTGACAGAGAAAGGACCTATAAAACCAGGAGCACAGGCGGCCACCAGACGCTGGAGAGGATGCAGCCCCAGAGCCTCCACAGGGATCCAGTCTTTCCTACACCTGACCTCAGCCCAACGAGAACCATTTGGACCTCTCACCTCCAAAACATGTAAGAGAATAAATCTGCATTGCCTTAAAACGCTAAATGTAGGTAGTTTGTGGCAACAGAAACCCAATACACAGGAGATCAGCTGGGGGCTGTAAGCAGCAGCCTAGTGGGGCAGTGCTCAGGTGGGGGGTGGGGAGATGTCCCTGAGACACTGCAGGAACAGGTGCCCGCTCTGGTTGGGGGTGGTGATGGAGATGGAGCTAGTGTGAGTATCC
The DNA here is from genome assembly GCA_037038555.1 of Rhynchonycteris naso. Lineage (NCBI taxonomy): Eukaryota > Metazoa > Chordata > Mammalia > Chiroptera > Emballonuridae > Rhynchonycteris > Rhynchonycteris naso. Next base: position 214,741,044 of record CM072998.1, on the reverse strand, counting down.
GTGTTCTCCACTTCCCGACCACCGCCAGACTCTGGCTGGGCGGTCTCCTATCTGGCACCGGGAACTGGCGGGGGTTGGGGGACAGTCGGGGTGTGTGTGACTTGTGGCTGGGCACACGAAGATTTGAAGGCAGGAGAAAAAAGCTGTTTTTCTCATTTCATCCTGGAGTTTTTACATTAAAAAAAAAAAAATCCCACCTTCCAATGAAGTATGCTATTAAAATTTTACGTGGAGACGACTGAAACTCTTAGGTTTAACAATGTTTCCGAATGTGGAATAGCTTGACCTTGATTTTGAAAATGCCTCTGGAGCCCTCGAGGGCTCACCATGAAGATATCTGAGTGTAAGTTACAGGGGACTTCTGAGTTCTGTTCTGTCCCGCTGTTCCATTCCAGTCTGTTCCATTCACTAATTATCTGCTGCTTCACTCCATAAACGTTTGCATTCTCAAGACCGCCAAAGACATAGAACGACATTATTTAGAACTGCACACTGGACAGCACCTGCGCCACTCCGGTTCTCCCTTCCTGTGGCGACCGGTCCCGAGCTCCTCCACAGGAGCACGGCGAGCACGGCCAGCCGAGGGCCCTGCTCCACGCCCCACCCACAGCCAATCACGTCCTGCCCTGCAGCTCCACTTCCTCCCTCCGGACGCTGACCCTGTTGATAAGAAGAGCCTGGGCTACATTTAGGAAGTTGGAGCGTTTAATTGAAAGTGTTCATGTGACTCGCGCTACTTTCCTTTCTCACATTCACTGCCCAGCTGACATCAGGACAGAGGAGCCCGCTGGCTCCCAGACTCCGCCTGCCTCTCTCCGGGACAGCTGGGGGAGATTCCCGCATCTAGGTACAAATGTCTGCGGACGCTGCTGAAAACTGGGAAGGGCCTCCAGCTCTGAGGAGGGAGACAGGTCTTAAAGGGGGAGGTTGTTGCAGACCTCCACAGGGATCCAGTCCTCCCTACACCTCCCTAAACCTTAACCTCAAATGGTAAGGAACAATCCTCAGAGCCAAGAAATTAGACTTGCTTATATACCTGAACAGAAGAAAAACAAAAAATCTGCAAAATTACAGCAATCTGGGGCAGCATTACTCAGGTGTTAGTGGCACTGAGTTACATGAGTATCTGAGGCCCCTCCCTCACCATCTTATCCTCAGGTGGATGGAAGGGTATGCTTTATTTTAAAAGATTTCAAATGTTCTCCCTCCTGGAAGCAACCCACACCTTCCCTGCCCTTCTCCTCCCTCCCCCCCCCCAACAGAAAATAAAAAGATTTCAATAACAATTGCTAAAGTACAATAGGCAAACCCCTAATGGTCTGCTATACCAAAAAACAAAACAAAACAATGTGGCACCTTCATTTCTAGTAATCCTAATAAATACGATAAAGACTGTCTTCTGTACTGTTGGGTCGAGGTTTCGAAGGACAGATCAACAGGCTCCCCGGAGTCTTGTCAGGGAAGCTGCTCGTGACCCACACGTGTCCAAACCAGCTGTTTGGTTTTGCAGAGACCAGCATCCCCACCTAGGTGACCCAGGGCCACTCAGATGTCTCGGGGGCTATGACCCTGCACAGTTTCTCTGTGATGTTCAGCAGCTGCTCTTGAGTGAGACTCACAGGTAGTTTCCAGAAGCAGTGACTCATTTCCTAAGCTGACAGTTTAAAATACAATTGTTATTTTATCTCAAAGGGTATGAACTAAGGAAGTAACCCAGTTTTACAAAACGGATACTTAATACACACACACACACACACACACACACACACATATATGTCTTAATTCTATGTTGAGGATACTGCTATCATATACTGTGAAATGAATCTAGAGATTAGTTTTACTAGGGGCTGGGGTTAAGGGTGGGGAGAAGAAGTGGCTGTGGCTATAAAAGGGTGACATAAGGGACCCTCGTGGTGATGGGATGGCTCTATGTCCTCACTGTGGTGAATCTACACATGTGGAAACATTTCACACACATGCAAATGCAGCTAAAACTGGTGGGGTCTGAGTCAGGTGAGTGGGTGGGTCTGTCAGAATCCTGGTTGTGGAGGGTGCGCTATCTTAACACACATGTTCCCATTGGAGAAAACTGAGGCAAGGATATATGGGAGCTCTCCGTGTATTTTATCTTTTAAAGTTTTTGTGAAAAGCTTAAAATTAAAAAGAAGAGGCAAAAAAGAAAAAGAGATGTAATCTAATTACTCCCACTTTGCAGGTGAATAAAAGAATAAGCAGGAAAGAAATTTACTCAAGATTACATTTGTTCAGAGCTACATCAAAAATAAGACCCAGGCCATAATCCCTAATGCAAATAAGACTGAAGAAGTCACTGCTGCTCCATCCTGTCCTGGGGGGTTGAAATTATAAAGATACCTACAAGCAGATAAAAATCTAGTTGAATCTACATGGAATAATATTAAGGAAATAAGTGAGTGCTAATTTAGTAAGTATCTTATGGTTCAAACTTAAGTATAATAGAATTCAGAAAAGAAAAAGGTATAGACTTATATTTGTCATACACTTCTACTGCAAATCTGAACAAATCTAAGGCAAATAACCTCATTTATATAGAATAACCCGTAAGAAAGAGACATCATATCCAGATGCACATACCCCCCCCAAAATGTCATCCCAATATATGCTAAGCTTAGGGACCCCTGTGGAAGGGGATGAGCACAGAGATGTGCAGCTGATGGTTCTCAGACACCATGATGCTTCCCTGTCCCCAGCTTCTGAGTGACAAGCACAGCCACATGAGACATCCCAGGAGAGACACAGGTGCTTCCCTTCACAGAAATAAGCCACACACAACAAATACACTTGAGGTGGAACCTGTTAGTTCCCTCTAGATTAAAATCTGTTACTATCGTAACCTCTGGCACGTGAAGGTGACAATGGCTTTGCTCTAACACTCATTTCCAGTTTCATATAAACTTTGCAAAACACACTGCAAAGGCCCGGACAGCGGTGACCTGTGCACGGGCCACCTGGACCTGCGCAAAGGGCACTCCAGTGATAGACGAAGAGTATCATGAAATTCTGGCCATGACGGAGGCTCTTCAGGCTCTGTTCACCTGGCTCTGAACGTGGCTGACTTTTAAGGTCTCACAATGAAGAAGAAAACTACCATGAGAGTTTTATGCATTTAGGGAGCTTGTTAGCTAGCTTAAATGTCCACTGGAATATGTTCCTTTTTCGGATTCAATTCTTCTCGCTCTCAATAAAATATTTGCTTTTCTTACACAGCGCGCTTTGATCCCATTAAGCTTTTGTTGTGTTTCGCATCTGTTTATCCTGAAATTTATTTTTATTTATTTTTTATTGTTTGCATATCCACTTAGGATATTGCTCAAATTCATTGTGATTTGCACTTTTATTTATATTCGCTCTTCAATCATGTGTTGGACAGAATGTCATTCCTCACTGTGGCCAGCACTGTGACTTGCTTCCTAATGACAACCCAATTATCTTCTTATGATCATATGCGTGGCCTGGAAAGCAGCTCACCAGAAACTTGTCTTTTCCGTTTGCTGTTAGTATTCTCTACCATAGAGACTCACCTGTCTGCACACTGTCGTGTTTTTGTTGTTGTTTTCCAGAATGGGCAGGCTACGGCGGTCTTCCCATTGCTCGTTATTTCTGTATTTATAGGAATATACCACCTGAAAATCACGTGTAACACACGCATGGGATATAAAAAATACTTAATCCCTCCCTCCAGAAACACCTTCCCCAACCAACTGAAATGCATCATACATGATGGCATGGCAGGGAGCCCGCCTCTACCACAGCCACCACCAGGCTCCGCACCTGGGCCCTGACTCGCTCTGAGCTCCTGTGTTGTCCTGCCTCTGCCCAGAGGGCCAGCCACCTCCTTCTCCACTTGCGTTGTCTTTCTGCCTTCAGACTTAGTGCTAACATCATTTACTCCAAAGCCTTCACGACTCCCCCTGGCAGTTAACTTCCTCTTTCCTGGGTTCCCAGAACACTTGAGCTCAAAGGCTGTACAGGTATTGATCAACTTACGACCTTACGACCATTCGACTTTACAACCACAATCGCTAGCCACGACTGCTCCGTGTCTGGAGCAGTTTTTGTATGCACCTGTATTTTGTAATTTTGTATGTTTTGCAAATATTAAACCAGTTGTACTAGTAATGCAGTGTTTTACTTAAACCTGACTAATGTAAAAATAAGAAACAAAATGGTGTAGAGATGATACAAATGGCATAAAATGAACAAAGAAAATTATGATATATAATAATGAAAGAAAATTATGATAAAATATGACTTAAATATTTTTATAACATCATTTCACAGTACTGTACATATAGCCTACTCAACTTATGACCAAATCGTGTTACGACAGGTCTGTCGGAACCAATCGTGGTCATAAGTCGAGCACTAGCTATACTGCAAATATCCATTAACATGCTTGTTCCCCATGCTGAACAGGTGGGGACCCTGGGAATGGGTCATCATAAAGCAGGTTACGCATGGAGCAGGCAGATTTCCTACCTGTCCCCAGCCGTCAGCCCGCGGGACCAGGCTATTGTTTTGTTTCTGGGAAAGGACCAGGTTTATTCCCAATATGTTGGGAGAATACATGAGCCAACTGTACAGGCGGAGACGTTCAGTTCTTTCCAGCTGACTCCGGCAGGCCCTCTCAGGACTCCCACTGAGAGATCAAGGACTGAGAGAGCACATCCTTTCTGGGTCCGGACTCTGTGTGCAACACGTGGCACTTCCTTCTCTGGTAGGTGACCCTAGAGGGCACTCCCACTTTGAGAGCAATGGCCAAGAGAGGAAACCAGGGCCCTCAGTCAGAAAGCACCCCTTGAAAGACACACTATATGTTAAGTGCCCAATGTACTTTGCACACTAAGGTAGCATATCATTTCTTGTACCTTTAAAATCTACATTTTGAAATCAAGCACAAGAAAGCAATGCAGGGCTTTGCCGATAAGCACCTTAGACGACTGTCAGGAACGAATGACATTATTTGGGGATGCACTTCTGAAAGGTTGTACTTATGGTGCAAATAGTAATCCCATCAATATCTGTGTATATATGCCACTTAAATCAATTCTTTTTCACATAAATCAACTTTTAATGAAAAACGTTGCTATCCCTGTGAAGGGGAAACCTTAATAATTCTTGTTGCAAAATTTTCTAAAATGTATTCAATAAATTCTTGCCTCTCTATTGAACATAACAAATGTTTCTTGATGGTACAGGTCTTAGGAATATTATTACACTGTAACACAGAGTGATATGCCCTCAGGGGCTCCTTCCCACCACATTAAATGGATCCGGAGAGTTAAACTATATATATTATTTCCTACGCTCAGTGGCACAGTGTTTAAACAGATCACATCTCCTCCACTAGCATCAGTTTCATGCCTGCTGCTCTTGGGATATGGACCATAAGTAAAGAGATGTACTCCCTCCCCGCTAATGCCCAGCTTTTAATTTGCAGCAGGCCGAGAAATCACATAACCGCCTTTGTCGGGACTGAACGTAAAGTAAAAGTGCATAAGGCAACCTGTCTGCGTTTCTTTCTGAACCGAGAACTCCTGCACACTGGAGCACTAAGTAAATGCTTTCTGATTTGAATTAAGCAAGTGTGAACTGTCTCTTCATATTTATCCCAGCTATTATCAAAGCATTGTTAACTTGCTTTTTTGTTTCAAGGTAGGTCACTGAGAAAAGAGTTTGCCCTAGAAGTGATCTCCCTGTAAGTGATGCCACACCTGCGGTCTGGAAGGGTACCCCCAGCAAGGGAACACGTGGTGTCTGTACGGGAGCGGAACTCTACGTGATTGTTGGCTCCTTCATTCTTCTTATTGGGACTTTAAAGTAGTCAACAAGTATTGTTTCTTGAATATGAGATGTTACCTAAGACCTAAAGTTATTTTAGCAGCTCTGTGAGAAACAGACTTAGGTGAAGAGACGCTGTATGCAAGACGTAAGCCGTGAGGACTCTGCAGGAATGAGGGGAATCCGTGATGGGAAAAGTACATCAGGCTCAGAAGTACACAAGAACCAGAGAAGAAAGGTGATAGAAGGAAATGATCGGAGTCCTTGGATGACAGAAAGTTTGGTCTCTCACCTTCCGTCCATTTAAACATTTGCTGGGCACTCACCCACTCCAACAGAGGTATTTTTATTGGGTACTAGTGCCACCAGTATTGCAGAAAAGGAGAAACAATGGGTGTTTGGGGAGGAAGGGAAGACTATAATGATGGTCTTGAACTCACTGGGAAACAAGATGAGTATCTACCAGTTTGACCTGGGTAAACAAAGATATTAAAGCATGAGTCACTGCAGAAGTTATCACTATGAAAATTCACAAATGCATGGCAGATGAGGGTAGGAGGGTCAGAAAGAAAGAATTTAGTCTTTTAAGTCATCTTCGAAAAGCTACTTAATTAGCCTCTGGCCATGGCTGCCTCATAATTAAATTGAAATACCAATGACTTGTAAGAAACACAAGAGGTATCTATGTGGGGTGAGTTCTAAGGACACAGACACAATCAATGTTTTCTTGTCACAAATCCAAGGGCAAAAACAACAAACAAAAGGCATTCACTTTCCAATACATACTTACTTTAAAAAGTCTTCTCTCCCAAGTGATATGCTTCAAATCCAAGTTTCTGTATTCCTAACCCCGCAGCACCTTCCTGCCAACTTTGCCAGCTTTTTTAAAAGGGTCCACCAAAAGTACTCAGCAAAGCAAAGATCGGGCAGAGCTCTCCTTTCCGATTCACTAGGCACTACACAGCAGACGGATATCATCAGGGGAACTTGCCTAACTGATGCTGATATCATAGCCTAAAAAAAAAAAATTTAAAACAAGGCTTTTTGAAAGACCACAGCTTCAAAACGCGATTTCTTTAAATATCTACAACTCCATTTATCTGTGTAGTAAACCAAAAGCATGAATGTCATGCACTGCTTGACCTAGCCACCCAGCAGAAGTTTAAAATGCCACTCCCTTTGCTGAGAACAAAGGAAGGAAGGAAGGAAGGAAGGAAGGAAGGAAGGAAGGAAGGAAGGAAGGAGAAAGGGAGGGAGGGAAGGAAAAAAGGAAGGAAGGAAGGGAGGGAGGGAGGGAGGAAGGAAGGAAGGAAAGGTAGATAGATGTCAGGGGTGGGGTGCAGATAGGATCAGCAAATATTTGCTTTGACTGGCTTGGCAACTTGGTGGATTCACTGCGACCAAGTTTCTACATTTCTAAAACAAAAACTGAAAACATGAATCCTATACTTACACTGTCCTGGCATTTGTCATTTCACATGGTTTGCTTGACTACTTTTCCCACTAACATGAATGCCCCATGAGGACCATACAGAGGCGGATTAAGGTCAGTTGAGACCCCAGGCACAGAAGAAAATATTGGGCCCCTTAAAAAAAAAGAGACATGAAAAATAAAAATACATGTTAACCATATTTTTAAATTAATAAAAAATATTATGTACTATTAATGTTAAAATTGCAGATATGAAACCAAACTTGGTGTCATTAGGAAAAAGTATAAAGTTGGGGTTTTGTGGGGCCCCTCAGAAGTTGGGGCCCAGGGCGCGTGCCCAGTGCACCCGTCATTAAATCTGCCCCTGGGACCACATCTTTCTTGTTCAACAATATCCTGTGCATCCAGCTAAGTGGTCAGCACAGAGTGGGTACCAAATGAATGCAATGTTTGGATGCTCTAAGACAGAAGGGATATGGCAGAGGAAATTTACTAAACTATTCATCTACTTTCTTTTTTTTTTAACTTCTTTTTATTTATTCATTTTAGAGAAGAGACACAGAGTGAGACAGAGAGAGAGAGAGAGAGAGAGAGAGAGAGAGAGAGAGAGAGAAAGAGAGAAAGGGGGAGGAGCTAGAAGCATCAACTCCCATATGTGCCTTGACCAGACCAGTGCAGGGTTTTGAACTGCGACCTCAGTGTTCCCAGGTCGACGCTTTATCCACTGCACCACCACAGGTCAGGCCATCTACTTTCTTAATTGTGTCTCTCGATGGGCATACATTTTTAATTTTGATTAAGTATAATTCTTTATTTATTTATTTACAGGGACAGAGAGAAAGTCAGAGAGAGGGATAGATAGGGACAGACAGACAGGAACGGAGAGAGATGAGAAGCATCAGTCATTAGTTTTTTGTTGCCCTTGCAACACCTTAGTTGTTCATTGTATTGCTTTCTCACATGTGCCTTGACTGCGGGCCTTCAGCAGACCGAGCAACCCCTTACTCAAGCCAGCGACCTTGGGTCCAAGCTGGCGAGCTTTTGCTCAAGCCAGATGGGCCCGCGCTCAAGCTGGCAAGCTCGGGGTCTTGAACCTGGGTCTTCTGTATCCCAGTCTGACGCTCTATCCACTACCTGGTCAGGCTGATCAAGTATAATTCATCCTTTCTTTTTCTTTCCTTTTATAACTAGTGTTTTCTGATTCTTGTTTAAAATTCTTTGCCTACCTAAGGTTGCAAAGACTTTTTTCCTCTATTATTTTCAGAAAGCTTTATACAAGTTTTAGCTTCTACACTTATATCTTAATTTGTTTTGAATTGATTTTTGTGGATGGTTGCCATGGAGGGGGTGTAGAGGTTTTTGTGTTTCCTTTCTATGTGGATAGTGTTTCTAGGATTGTCAGTTGAAAAACTCTTCCAACTGAATTTCTTTGGTGCCTTAATTGAACCGTTTCTGTGTGGATTTATTTGGGGGTTCTCTATTTCATTGCATGACTCTGTCTGCCTATCCTGGAGCAAATTTTCTGGATTACTCTCACTTTATAGGAAACCCTAAGGTCAAGTAGAGTAAGTCCTCCAATTTGTTTCTTATTTTTCATAAGCTTTCTGTGATAGTTTGCATTCCCATTGACCTCTACACAAAGTCCTGCTGAGATTTTGATTAGGATGGTGTTGAACCTATTAATCAGTTAGTGGAGAACTGACATCTTATCCATACTGAGTTTGCTAATTGAACATGGTCTATTAATTCATTTATTTATTTTTTCTTTAATTACTCTCATCAATGTCATAGATTTCACACATCTCTTTTGTATATTTTCATTAATTTTTCCCCCAAGTGTTTAGTTTTGGGTACCACTGTCAATATTTCTTTCAAAATTTCATTTTCTAAATGCAGTGCATGCATGCAATTGTTTTCTTTGTAAAATGACCTCATATACTGTGACCTTGCTGTGATAAGTTCTGCTGGTCTATTGATTCCTTAGGGGTTTCTATGTAGATGATTATATTACCTGCCCATAGAGACAGTTTGACTTTCTTTTTTCCTAATATTTATGCCTTTCATTTATTTTTCTTGCCTTATCACACTGGCCAAACCTCCAGCACAATGATGGATAAAAGAGCACACATACCTCTTCAATACCACCAAGCACTTACGTAACAAGAAATGCAGAAAGCAACCACTGCTCCCTTTCCATAAACCCTACCTGGGGTCCTTTCAAATCTCTAAGCATCCCTCCCCTGACTGCCAGCCACATCTTCCCCATTCTAAGACAAGATAGTATTCAGTGCACCTTCCTCCCTTTTCTGAGATAATTTTTTTACTGCATCTAATATTTGATGAAACAAGACTATTTTGCTTTCAGATACTCTTCACATATTTATTTTACAAGTTCTAAGGTCCTTATTCTAATATCTTCGCTATTTTCCTAATAGTTTGTTAAACTAGTTTTGTGTTGCAAGTATGTGAACCTACCAATTGAAAACATTTTCAATAGCTTACATTAAAATATATATATATTCTTTAAACTAAACTTTGGGTCCTAGCCCAATTTAATAGAAATGAGCAAGGTGTGGTCTTCAGTAAACTCTTGTATCTGACTTGCAAAGCATGTGCAAGCTACATGGACGTATGTATGACAACCCACAATAATTCTATTTCACATTGTTTTAATTTCTAATTTACTCCAAAATAAAGCCCCTCTGTCCTCAAATTCTCATTGTTACTTAGGTACCCATTCCAATTATTTTTTAAAATCTGTTGTTCCAAATGTTCTTAAAAATGTTTCACAAATATCTATGCCATTTGGAATATAATTACCTCATTTTATTTTCCCCCACAGAAACTGCCTCACTCTTTTCTGGGGGTATATTTTCCACATCTACTAAGTGGAGAAAATAGTATCTACCTTCCAAGATTAGCAGGAGGATCAAATGAAGTTAGCAACAAGGGCACTCTATAAATGATAATACATTGCAGGTTGGGTAAGACGGAAATCCACATTGCACAATACCCAACAGAGAGTCCTACTGCAAGGTGGGCAATGTCCTAAATGGGGAAGCCCCTTCCTGCAGCAGTTGACAGAGATGTGTTGATGCTCATACCCCAGCAAATTTATACGTGCTTTTCATTTAGAGTGTTCTGATATTTTCCATCCTCTTTTTCCTTTTAGAACGTGAAACACATATTATTAAATATACTTTCCTGGGTATTAGCACCTGTGTTTCTCTGCTCCCTGGGGCTGATTAATTCAGTTCTGACCCACTTTTCACAGTCCTCACCCCCCCCCCACTAGACCCAATCATGCATCCAATTTACAAGAATGTGTGATTTCCACTAGTTTTTAAACTTCACACAGGAAGGAGAATGGTATCTGCAGACATACAAGTAAAAATTTACCACATGAAATACTATTTTTTTTTAGAAGAAACTTGATACAAAAAAATATCATCTTATGGGGAAAAATGTTTCAAAGTCCACATGACCTGCTAACATTTTAACCTCTTTGTGCATGTGACAGTGTACTTCTTTAACAAGGCAGTTTTCATTATTTACCCCAAGTTAAACCACTTATCCATGGATTTCCCATTTAGAAAAATAATGATAAAACAGTGTTTCCCAAAATGTGTCCCAAGGGGAAGATGCTCAGGGTTTGGCAAGCCTCTGCAGTCCAATAAATAGTAAATGGTGCAATTTATACTCACTCCTTAGAAACACACAAACCCTTGGTGTCCATGATCAGTGACTTTTTTGCAGGTACATGGGTGATGTATTACTCTTCCGATTAGTCTATATTGAAATATTTTCAAACTGTAAAACATTTGCTTATCTGTTCCGAGCTAGAATTTCCCCAAGTTGTTCAGCCACAGAGTCCTTTCATTTATTTTATTTTTAAAGATTTTATTTATTCATTTTAGAAAGGGAAGAGAGGGAGAGAGAGAGAAGGGGAGAGGAGCAGGAAACATCAACTCCCATATGTGCCTTGAGCAGGCAAGCCCAGGGATTTGAGCAACCTCAGGGTTCTAGGTCAATGCTTTATCCTCTGTGCCACCACAGGCCAGGCAGGCACAGAGTCCTTATCTTACTTTTCTGTTGTCCCTCCAATGGCAGAAGCAAGCAGGTCGCGGAGTTTACAGTAATTTGGTGCTAGGCATCCCCATTCATCCAAAGAACAAAGAATGACTTCTTCACCAAACACAAGTACAGCTGGTCCCTGCACCACAGTGGAGGGGGAAGGGAGAGGCAGACTCACATCTCCATTTCAGCCACGTGCCAGGCAGAAGTGGAAGGTGACATCATTGTGTGGCCATGGCAGCTTTCAACGACACACATCAATGTGTATGAGCCTGTGCCCGCTCCTCTGAATGGCAGCCAGGTTCTCTCCAGTATAAAAGATGCTGATCTGAACAGCCTGGTGAACCTCAGAGACAGAAGGTCTCTGTCCTTCTCACACAAGGAGATAAGTGACACACAGCTTCCTGAGCCAAAGGGGAAGCTTCTAGCTCGCCACATACGACAGCATACCATGGAGTTCAGCTGTGCAGTCACTCTGGGAAGCAGCTCTCTGAACTGCTCGGCTGTCCTGGACCGAGGAGGAGGAGGGTGGGATAGTCAAAGTTACTGTGGGACTTTGGATCCTCGAACAAAATTTCACTAAAGCTTCCTTTCTGAAACCATAAAGAAAATGCATTGCCATCCATGTCTTGTTTCAGGTCTCTGGGCTGTATTCAATAACAACAGACTGTGACAAAACAATGTCATCGCATTTGTATTTGAGAACACCAAAGTATAGAGATGGTAAGTAACTTGATAAGGCCACACAGCTAGCCAGTGGAGAAGCCAGCATTTGAACCCAAGACTGTTACATCACTTCGTGATCTGCCCATAGGGAACAGCAGGTTGAGGAAAGCCCTGTCCTCTTCCTCTTACTGATGAGCTCATGACAAAGATCACATTAATGAACCAAAATTATCCTGTTTGCAGGGGTTTTTTTCACACGGTATTTCAGGGTACACTGCCTTTTAAAAAACTGGATTCAGTTTAGAACATCAGTGCATTTTTGACATTCACTGATTCTGACTAGCCATGCCCAATTAGTCTGAACTCAGGGAGATTTTACTTTTGTGTAACCTTCCATTATGACAAGAACAGGAGGAGAGCACGTGTGTCATGGGGACAGCGCGCTCTGGAGCAACATGCGGTTAGGGCCCTTGTTGCTCTTGTCATCTCAAGGTTCCTGGGGTTCTGCAAGACGCATGAAACCCCCTTGTGTGTTACTGTAAAGTTCTTACCCTAGAATGACAGTCTCTCCTTCAAGACTCCAGAGTTGAGCCTGTTGGCTCCACATACAAACTGTCACTCTGGAGTTTTCAAAACGGTGTCTTCAGTGAGTGTCAGGGTCGGATCACTGATTCTGCTCGACAAATCTCAGTTCTATAGGATGGCCCCTCCCATCCAGTGGGTGGGCCACTGTTTGCCAAGTTCAGTGATCTAATCTCATCCTTGACTAGCTATTTAGGAAGTAAGCTCCTGGCCAAACCATATCTCTTCTTCATACAAGTTGTTTGACTACACTTGTAGTGTCTACATCACAATCACATCTGAAATTATGCGAGCCTTGAAAGGTCTCTTGACAGATCTGATCTTAGGGATAAAAGAAAGGGGGGCTCTGAGCCTTCTTCTAGACAACTCGGCAGGAACTCGTTGACTTGAACAGACATCATTTCAAGTCACTGACGAGGCTGGTTTTTCCATGCAGATTTGATGCTCTGATACCTCACAGCACAGTGCGGAGGGAAAGGCTCTCCTTCCCTGCCGCCAGCCACTCTCCAAGTAGAGGACACAGCACTCTGGCTGCTACAGGTGTAATAAGGAATAGGCTGGGTGTTTGAAGAAGTCAAGCACATGTATGGCGGTAGCTCTCTCTGGCTCCATCTCACTGGGAGGCGGAGGAAGTGAACACAGGAAAGGGCTTCTTTCCACTTTTTCTCTCCTCTTTTCTTTAATGCTCATGGGATGGATAGAGGACTCCAAAGTCAATCAGCAGTAAAATCCAGGTGAAGGAGGGAAGGACCTAAGTAAGGGCTGAGGATATGTCACGTCTACAGTCCACTTCACCAGAGGCACCAGAGGCATCACAAGGAGATGGAACCCGTTTCCCATGGTGACCACCTACTGAATGCACATGCCCTGGGGAAACCACACAGGGTGGGGGAACTGGCTCAGGCAGGATTCACAGAAGGCCCCACCCATCTGACCACAGATACAGGTGCTCTGCTTCTACCTGCGGGACAGGACTAAGGAAGAACTTTCCAAGAAGAGAAGTTGATTAGCAGTGAATGGCAGATCACTTGAGAAAATTGTGACTTTTTCTCTTTCCACAAATCTAAGTGAAGTAAAATCATTCCAGCCAGACCCAGGGAACTAACCCAAGAGGGTGCTAACCTGGGGCTGGCAGACCAGGACACTAATCCTGGTCTCACCTGCCCCGCCCCCAGCCACAGCTGGACATGGCACTTCACCTTCATCATCTCCAATGAAGGTATTGGATTGCGAGATAATGTCTGTTTCCCTTCCAGTTCAGCAGTGAATGGCAACTTTGTCTGGTATCTTAAGCACGTGCCTTTTGCTGCAGCCAACACAGACCATTTGCAAAACACATACTTGTTAGCAAATTGGAATTCAGTGTTTGCTGCACAGCCCCTGCCAAAAGCTTCTTACAGTCATCTGATATTCAAGAGATAGTCTAATAGCCGTGTTCGCCATCCCTCCACGGATTCCGTCCCGTTAATATTTACTGAGCATGGAAAGTGAGAGCTCTGACATCTAGTATCTCATTTAAAAGCCTTTCTTCGCAGTTTTTCAGCAGAGGAACTCTGGATAGAATGCCTAGCCGTCCTGCATGTCCAGGTATTTTTCCTAAACGTATTATCCCAGTAAACTATCAATCACTTCAGAGATTCTCTGGTTCTGGTCCCTGAACTAATCCACAGAACTGCAGGGAGTCCTGGGCCTCGTTATCTCAGACCTGTACCATGTGGCCTTCACTGAATAACAAGGTATTATAGAAGCCTTTCTCCATTTGACACTTTGTGCCTTTTTTTTCCCTTTAACTCTGGTTAAAGATACTGTTTATGCTGCTACTTTCTATTTCTTAACATAAGGGCCCAGGAGGGTAGTCAGTTTTTCCTTGGGGGGGGGGGCATAGGGGGTAGGATTGCACCATTGAAAATAAAAGTGTAAGCTGTCTTTGGTCAGAAACTGAAAACCATACCATGCAATGGTTCTCTTCTTGTCTCATTTAAAGCCTACATTTGTGCTCATTACAGTAACCCAGCTATGCATCTCAGATCCTTACTAGCATTTACTCCTCTGTTTCCTTAGCAATCCTGGATCCTCCTGGAATTAAATGGGCATATAAACCCCAAATAAATATAGGAACAGTCCAGTGACTAAAAGTACAGTCTGTGGACATGAGTGAGGCTGCCACTTGTGACCACACTGCTGCAGTTGTGATGTTTCATTGCTAAGTCAGCTTCCTCAGTTGGAGAAGGGGGGGGCCACCCTGATTCCCAAGTCGTACTGTCTCATGAGATCCTCCTGCCTCTAAACCATTCAGCACGGTTCCTGGCTCCTAAGTAGTCAGCAAACATTCATCTGCATTAACATTATTTTGGAACCCAACACGTCCTGTGTTTCATTTCCACTTATATTGATTTTATTGGTTTAGTCTTGTTTCTGATTCACTGGTCCATGACTTTTTCAACCACCCCTCACCCACTCCTGGCCTCACTTTTCTTAGATCCCAAGTCTATGGTTACAGTCGCAGCCGGGCCAACTCCCTTCAATATGTTCCCCTCTTTCTTTCCACTGCTCACCCATCTGGCTAAACCCCACCCCTGCTGAACCCAGCTGTCTGCTGTCTCCAAGAGGCAGCGTCGCATAAGGCACAAGGGTACTAGCTCTGTAGTTAGACTTCCCAGGGCTCAAGCCTGGGCTCTGCCCTCAGACCCTGTCTATCTGTAAGTGGACTGCTTATTGCTTCTGTAAATAGAGGATGATGCTAACAATGCTGGATGACTCATGGGTATATAATCAAACTTAAAGAAGACTGTACACTTAGACTTATATGGACCACCGTGGGCTCTCAATAACTAGAATTCTCTTTATTGTCATTACTCTTATGGAAAATCACATTCCTGGGACCATAAGCACCAGATGGGTGCTTGCTTGAGTCTGGCTACTCTGTGTGCCTCCCTAATAACTTCAACACTATGTTGTGCCTTCAGCTCCACTTCAAATCTCTGTCATTCTCAGCAAAGTTCCCTCCCACTGCGTGGGGAACTCAGAGGCCATCAGACCAGTACCACTTCATCTGACCCTCATCCTATATATAACTGCCGACACCTGCAGTCTGTCTCCACCTTCTCTCTAACTCAACGGGCAAAGGACTCGTGCTTCCATCAAAGGGGAAGCAACCCCTGTCCTTACAGTCCAGATCCCCTCCCCTATGTCTTTTCCAAGGACTGTCATCCTGAAATTATCTCTCCTCTCTCTGCATCTCTGGATCCTCCCTAAATGACCCCCAATGATCCTGATGTTCATGCCTTGGAGTATCATCTCTCCCTACATGTGGGTGGAACTCAAGGCTCACTTCTAACCAATAGCAAAGATGATAGGTTTACTGCTCCTGTGCTTATAGTGCATTATATGAGACATTAGTTCACTAGTAGAAGGGCAGTAAGATTCTCCCTGCTGGCTAGATGAAGTAAGAGGCCGTGTCTAGGAAGTCCTTGTGACAGAGCACTGCGGAGTAGAAAGAGAGCCTCTAGGAGCTGAACGCAGCTTCCAGGTGATAGCCAGCAAGAAGCTGGGACTCTCAGACCTAAAGATGCAAAGAAGTGAATTCTGCTGAAACCCGAGTGAGCTCAGAAGGCGCTCCCATCCCCAGTCCAGCCTCCTGATGAGAACACAGCCAACCCGACACCTGGACTGCAGTGAAACCTAGCATAGACCCATTGAAGTTGAACCCGGACTTCTAACCCACAGACACCCTGACAACTGCTGTCAGTCAAAAAGTTTGTGGTACTTTGTTACCTTACAATAGAAAACAAATATGCTTGCCTTCTACCAGATATTCCCATCATGCACCAGAGTCTACTGGATCTTGTCAAAAACAATCTAGATCAGCGGTAGTCAACCTTTTTATACCTACCACCCACTTTTGTATCTCTGTTAGTAGTAAAATTTTCTAACCACCCACCGGTTCAACAGTAATGGTGACTTATAAAGTAGGGAAGTAACTTTATAAAATTTATAGAGCTGAGTTACAGCAAGTTAAAGCATATAATAATAATTACTTACCAAGTACTTTATGTCAGATTTTTGCTAAGTTTGGCAGAATAAATCTTTATAAAACAACCTACTATAGTTAAATCTACCTTTTTATTTATACTTTGGTTGCTCCGCTACCACCCACCATGAAAGCTGGAACGCCCACTAGGGGGCAGTAGGGACCAGGTTGACTACCACTGGTCTAGATCATATGCCCTCCAGATGCTCCCCTTCTCTCTGCTCTCCTTTCCCACAAAACTTGTAAAAGAGTTTTCCATATGCCTTACTACGTCCTCACCTCAATTTACTCACTGCTCTGCCCACGCGGGTCACATCACTAGCTTTACCTTCTTTTGCCAGGGATACCAACAAGTCCCACATATTGAATCTGAAGGAAGATAGATGCCTCTATCTTATTCAATATCCCAGCAGTATTCAGCACCATTCCAGGTGCCCCATTTTCAGAACTATTTCTTGTCCTGGCTGCCTGCCCTTCGTATTTTCCAGTTTTCTGTTGTTCGTGGTTGCTGCCTTCTCTTCCCACACCCACACCTGCTGCCCGAGTGGTCCCAAGTCACAGGGTCTGGCCTGGGCTGGCTTCTCTGTCCTGGCCTCCCTCATTCACTCCTCTTGTCTCAGCTTCCAATGACATTCACATGCTGGTGACTCCCAAATGTTTCTCTCCAGCCCTGGCCTGTCCCCTTGGCTTCACATCCCACGGCCATCTGCCAAACTACAGCTTCCACCTGGATGTCTAACTATCATCTCAGATGCAAAATGTCCAAAGCAGCGCTCTTTTTTGTACCTCAAATCTATTGTTTGTCCAGTTTTCCCAATTACAGCAAATGGCTCATCTAACCAACCTTCACATGGGGCCTCACCTTGGATTCTTTTTCCTCTGCCCACCCCCTCACGTCAATCAGCAAGTTCTCAAGGCTCGACTGTCACAATAGATCCTGACTCTGTCCACTCCTCTCTGACTCCCTCCTGTCAACCTAGAGCACATGGCCCTCACCTCTCATTTGGACGACAGCCACCCAGCTGGCCTCCTGCTGCTCCCTGCTGGGCACGTTCCTCCACATGGCATGGCCTTTCAAAGCCCCAAGCCACCTTACAGTCCTTTACTGCTTAAAATGTTCCCAAGTCTTCATACTCTACTTTTGAAAAGACTCCTAGGCTCTATGTTGCTGGCCCCGACCTATGGCCCCAGCATATCTCCAACCTGCCAAGTCCCATCACGCTCACCTCTTCCTCATTCCCACATCAAGACTTTTGCAATTGTTACTCCTGCTTAAAAGATCTCAAGCTGCAATAGGGACATCCCCTCCTCAAGGAGGTCTTCCCATAGCAGCATTCTCTTCCTCCAGGACTCCAATGTCCCACTCTTTCCCTCTCTCTGTATATCACTTCTCAAACACCCGTGTTTATTCACCTGTCCATTGACTGTTACTGTGACTCCTCTTACCAGATGTGAGTATATGAAGGTGCTTACTTCTGTGTTCTAGAATACCACCTGGCACATCACAGGTGCTCAATAAATACTTGAATAAGTGAGTGCATAAGTGTATACACATACACAATGTTGACATTGTTATACGCATTTATAATAAAAAGTTCTGTTACGTTCCATCAGAAAATCTCTTCCACCCCAATGGCTAAAAAAGCAGTAAAAAACTTACACAAATTATACCTCAAACTACTCAATACATATAGACATTTCTGAAAAGCTGTGGGAAAAACCAAACCCTCATAAAATAAAACCTATGTTGAAAGAAAGAGTGTAACAGAAATGTGTCGGGTGACGCGAGAAATCTTTTTTTGATAGCGTAAATTATCACACTGTAGATATTCTGTTTTTGTAGATTTGATCTTCCTCTCCCACTATGTTGGGTTTGCTGGGATCACAAAGCATAAATTATAATTAATTTTTCCATCACAAATCATGCAAGCACTGTTCAAACTACAAGGCATATCTTCAGTACTTTTAGATAAAAATGCTCAAGTCACTACTCCTGTCCCTCAATGTCACTGATGCCATATGACTTACTTCCAAACCCAGCTAAGTCCTATAGCCATCTGATCCAGGCTTTTAACAGGCAATGGTAATGAGTCTGGATTCCAACAAGCAACTGTCAAAATGATCTTCCCAAAGGACTACTTGCTGAAAATTTCTCATTCCCAGTGCAGAGACGCCCAGGGTAGTTTAGGAAAGAAATCTGTGACCATGCCTACTCTGGGGCTGTTCCAAATGCTGGCATTTAAGTTTCCTTAAACTACAATTTCCTGCTATGAGGAGCTGACTTTTATGCCAGTTCTTGCAAACAAACAAACAAACAAACAACTTTTCTATCTATTAAACTCACATGCTTATGTATTTTTCCTTCCTAATATACCAGTATCTTCTGATAACAGGTAAGCAGTTATACAGTTGATGCTGAGATCCACTGTTGAGAAAAAGCACACCCTCCCTTCCTCCTTACCACTTGCTGCCCTCAAAACTTCTTAGCAATACACACTGTGCATGAACCTTGGCATGGTTTGCCTTGGCCAATCGCATGCCTGGAAGCCCAGCCAGTCAGTTGTGTAATAATAAACCCCTTATCTCCTGAAGATACACAAACCAAAGGATCTCGGTGCTCCAGTGCACAGAGACTTCGCTGGAATCCTCAGATAAAACTCGAATTCATTTTCAATGCCAGATCCCCTACCCCACCCCACCCCAGTTTTCCCGCATTCCTCTTTTTTTTTTTTCTCGTTTGTAATTTTGAGCAAGGAAAAAAGGCAAAATGCTAAACAATGTCGAGTTCAAACGGGAAGGCAAGGGGCAGTGCCAACATTGCCAGCGAAATGCGTGCAGAAACCGCGGGCTTGCTGTGACTGCGCTGGGCTCATCAGTCGGTTCCCTACTGGAGCCTCCGACGGACACGATAATTGTTCTTGGGTGGAGAGAGGCTCAGATGGACAAAACAAGCTGCCTGCTGGTAGCAGTGAGCCAGACTAGCCCTCAAATCCAGGACAAGGGGACACTCCCGCTTCCTCGGGAAGAATAATATCCCACTCCTCCTGCCTCGCCTGTTCCCATCCGGCGCAAACCCGCGCGTACCTCGTCCCAGCTCCAAGTTCCCGACCTCAGGGAGACAAGTGGCCTTTCCCCGCACCCGCACGAGACCGGCCTTAGAGGAAGCGGCAGCGGCCGCACTCAAAGGGGCCGGGACCAGGCTGAGCAAAAGCGGCCCCTGAGCTGCCCGCGTGCTTCGCACACCCCTCCCGGAACCCTGTCCCCTCCCTATGCCCTCCCCTCCGGCCCCCTGACCCCTCCCCAGCATGTCTCCTCCCCAGAATCCCGTCCCCTCCCCGGGCCGTCTCCTCCCGGGCCCAGTCCCTTCCCCGGGCTATCCGCTCTAGCCCCCGGTCTCCTCCCCCGCCCCCCCCGGCTCGTGCCCCACACGCACCTTCAATGCGCCCCGGGCCGGGCCCCTGGGGACCGCGCGGCCAGGGCAAAGGGGCAGGAAGCGCTCCTCGCCGTCCTCATCGTCCTCGTCACCGTCCACCACCTCAATGACCCCCTCCTCGTCGTCGTCCTCGTCGTCGTCATCGTCCTCCTCCGCGCACCCTCGGGGCTTCTCCAGCACCCGCCCAAGCCCGCGCCGCCTCCGGCTTGCACCCTCTTCTTCCTCGTCCTCCTCGCCGAGCAGCAGCAGCACGGGCGACACGGCGGCCCCGGCGGCCCGAGCGGCGCCGGTCCCCGCGCTCCGGGGCGGCGGCGGCGGCAGCGGCGGCCTCCCGCTCTCGGGCGCCGGGCCGGGTGGGTGCAGCGCGGGGCTCCCGCGGCGGCCGCCCAGGCTGGAGCGCTTGGCCAGGCGGCGCGCCTGCATGCCTGCCACCGAGCTGTCCCTCCGCTGCGCTCCGCTCGGCTCCGCTCGGCTCCTTGAGGTGGCTCCTCCCGCGGCTGCTGGGCACGCGGCGGCCGGCTGCGGGCTGCGGGCTGCTGCGGGACTACGGCGGGAAAGAGGTGGGTGTGAGCGAGTCGCGCGCCGCCGCCTCCAATGCCGCTGCCGCTGCTCCGGAGCCGCGGGCAGCGCTGCGCCCCATGCGGCCGGCGGCCGGGCCCGCGCCTCTGGGCCTAGCGCGGCCGCTCAGGCGGAGCTGTGAGCGCTGCTACTGCCGCGCGCCCGCCACCCGCCTCGGAGCCCTCGGCCCCGAGCAGGCAAAACCCGGACTGGACTTCTCCCCGCCTGCGACCTCCAGATCCGGGGCTTCCGAGCGGCCGGGCCGACGCGGGCCGCCTCCCCTGCGGTAGCCGGCGACTCCCTGTGGACGGAGGACCGAGCACCTCGCTTGACTCAGGTTCTCGGTCCAAAGTCAGACTCGGAAGCAAGAGATTTGCCCCGGCAAGTTCGTGGGAACGATCTCTGCTGTGCGTGGTGTTTGCTCCTGTGCTTTGTGACATCGGGGAAGATGGTCCCATCCGAGATTGGGGGCCAGTCCCTAAAATGAGTCACCAGACATCTGGATTCTTGAAACACTTCCCTGGCATTGCATGCCCACCTGTCAGCCTCTGAGTTCACCCCTCCGAGTCCTGCCTGGTCAGCAGTCTGGGCCCAGGTGAAGCCCTGACTTGGAGCTTTTATTCCTGCATTCTCAGCTAGGGTGCCTGGATACCTCAGCTACCTGCCAAGAAGCGCGCCCCCCCACCCCCCATGTGTAGGCTGCTGGCACTTTCAGCTCGTTCTTTGGAGAAAGAAACAGGAAGGCCCATTCAAGAGTCCTTGAGTTTGTTATTAAAAAAGTTTATTTTAGTATGAAATGAGATCAAGTCTGGAAACCAAGCACATAACTGGTTTGCATTGTCACTTTCTGAGGATTTTTAGGTGTGACACGGAAAAGTTACTTGCCACTGTTTGGGGTTAGGCTATTTGGTAAGCTGTGCTCTTCACACTTACATCCTATGCCAAATTCCACCTCTGTGGGTGAGGGCTGGGCGCATCTAACTTACCCAGTACTCTGGGAAGCACCTCCAGGAAGAAGGCCTTGCTCCCAGCACCCTTCCTTAGTGACTGTTGGAGATGTGACATCACAGGCTCTGTGGGATGCTTGAAGGATCTCATTAAATACTCATTTATGGTGTCTTTTCAACTGTTGAGTAGGGATGATTACAAGAATTCTAAAATGAACTTCTTGTTCTCCTTAAATCAGGTGAGCTCCCTGGTAGACCTATTTAGGTCATGACACTCTCATGATGCCTATTCGAGCCCAAGATGGGATCATTTTAACTGCCTTCTCTCCAGTGACCCCAGAAACAGTTGTCCACCCATAGGATCCACTGTTCTCTCTGGAATGACTCTGGAATCCATCCCTTCCCCTCCATTCCCAAAACATCCTGCAGTGTTCATGGCTAAACTTTACAATAGCTCTCCCCCCAACCCCCCTTCCTCAACCACATACCCTCCTCCGGTCCCTCTACATACCAGCACCAGACCCATCTTCCCCAGACCCTTCAGATCATGGCATTTTTCTGGTTGAACTCTTCACTTTTAAGTATTCCAGTTAAAACTTCAGGGAGATAGAAGGTTAAGCAGGGGCCAGCCAAGAAGTGAACTAATCGGACCTGTGAGTCTTTGCAAAGAATGAAAAGGGCCACTGAGTGGTTTCATCCCAACGGCAAGGAATTCTGGGAGATGACTGTAGAGATGGGCAGCAGGGTCTTCTGACCAGAAGGATAAATAAAGATCAGGGCCAGGGTTCGGCTGGTGTAGTGATGAACTGAGACAGGTAGGGGAATGCCTGAATCCCCATCCTGACTCAGGATCTTCAGCTCTATATACTTACTCATTCTCTCTCTGAGTCTCAGTTTCCTTTTCTGTTAAATAAGGATAATAGCAGTCCCTATCTAATGGTGAAGTTGTTTTGTAGGATAATGAGGTAATATGTGTAATCAGCTTAGAGGAGTCCTTGGTATAGGAAGGTCTATATAAAGGCTCGTTATAGTCAATGTATTGATAACCATATAGAAACAAGGTAGCTTGGGAGACTTTCAAAGAATAACAAGTTGGCTGTCTTTTAAGTAAGCTCAGAACTGTCAATAACTACCAATAATGTGCTTAGAAAGCCCCACTACATCTTATCAAAGAGCTGTGGTCAGGCCAAGAACAAAGCTTCTCATGTCTGAAATTATCATAGGTGAAAAGAAGTACTTTAAATGTCTTCCTACAAACTGATGGGGGAAGACAAGATTAAGTGAGTCTGGGGCTGGTGTTCGTGGTTTAGCAGAAGAAGTACTAATTTACACCATTGTTCTTTCTTTCAGAATTGCTGTATATGCTTGGAAATTGGCTTGTTCTCTGTCTCAGGCCACCTCAGCAGAGCCCAAGCACCTCCCTAGTCCCTGGCCCCACTGGGCCTGAGAGGCTGCCCTCTGAAAAAAAGAAAGACTGACCTGAGTATTGGGACCATGATGTAAAGGCCAGTGACACAGGAGAGGTTTGGCCAAGCTGTTCTGGTGAGAGAAGAGAAGGATCTAGATGGCCAGGGACATGCAGGTCACTAAAGACGAACCTTGTAACAACAGAGGACATCTGTGGGAAGTAAAATCAAATGACCTAATTCATCAGGAATCAAGAAATGTCCCACCATAGGGGCTCATTATACACTGCACCCAAACATGGGCTCTGAGGTCAAGCACTATCTCACCAGGTCAAGGAAGTGGGGAGGAGTCACTGCTTCTTCCTTCCTCCAGTGCTCCCTACACATCACACTCACATCGTCATTCCCAAACTAGGCACACTTGCCACGGAGGGGCACCCTCTTCGTTAGTCATCTGATGGTCGGACTTAACACATCACCAAAACATTCGTCATTCATGTTGGCTACGTATCTATTGAGCCTGTGATGTCCCAGGTCTGATTCTTAGCACTGGTGTGCAGCAGTAACCAAAGTAAATAACACTCACCACCAAGGTGACAGTAACAAGGAACACAGGCAAACTGTATGATTCCACAGGTGCGCCAAGTGCTCTAGAGGAAGTATAGCAGAGGACAGGCTAGATAGAGCTGTGGGTTTAATGTAAAGAAATAAATACTATATTTAAGGCCTAATTAATATACTTAATTTATTATTCATTATTCTATGTATTTATTATAGTTAGTTTTTACTTATAATGACTTACAGTTATACTTATTTCTGATACAGTGTATTTATTATTTATGATACTTATTTATATTTTAACATTTAATATAAGTGAATATAGTGCAACAAACATAAGAGTAGGGAGTGTAATGTGAAATTTGAATGCAGACTTGCAGCAGCAGCCATGGCAATGGACTCTTATCTCTCTCCATTGGTGAGTAGCGTTCACTTTCCCATTTCCTGCCTGCTTTGGCTGAACGGTGTATGAGCTTCCGATGAGGACTGAGTATGGGCTTTGGAGTGAGGACCACTTCATAACCACAGAGCAACTGGTTGCCTCCACCCGGTTTCTTCTGATCCTAAATGACTCTTACACCTTTGTGTGCTAAGCCCCAACCAAACCCCAAATATTCTTTCCACATGTACTGGAAAACTATACAAAAAAAGGATCAGGTTCAATTTGACCTTTTGTCCAGTTTTTTTAAAATTCAACATTTAGCCTGATCTGTGGTGGCACAGTGGATGAAGTGTTGACCTGGAATGCTGAGGTCGCCAGTTTGACACCCCAGTCTTGCAGGTCAGGGCACATGTGGGAAGCTCCTCCGCCCCTTTCTCTCTCTGTCTAAAGAAAAAAAATCAATAAATAAAATCTTTAAAAATAGTCAACATTCAGAAAAATAATAATCACACTTGGCAAATTGTGAGGTGTACCTTTGACCAGGGCAGAGATACAGCAAACTCCTCCCTACTTGCAATAGCTATTTGGTGTCCCAGCAACCCAGAAAGGGTTGGATTCCTGGAGAGTGACAGGTCCGTTTAAAAATTATTTTCAAAACAAAATTCAAACTTTGCCCTTGAAACAAGTTATAAAGGAATGATTTGATTAGTTTTTTCACACTTCTGGAAAACTTAAAAATAACTTCAGATAATGACTGTCATCCCACTGCATAAAAAATAAATTAATGTTAAGAGACTCATTCATTTCTTACAACTAACTGTCAGACTGAAAGCCTGTGTCTGTCAAGCAGAAACTCCCACCCAGATAAATGTTTCTTCCATAAGCAATTAACTTCAACCCTCTTTAACAACAACACAGTATACTTTCAACACGTCTTTAAAATACTTAACAGATACTTGGGTTTGCATGTGTGTGTGTGTAAAAAGGATGAGAATTACTTTCTTCTTTAGGTAACACATATTTGTTATTTTGAGGTGTGTGTTTGTGTGCGTGTGTGCACACAGAGGGAGATTTTGTCTTTGTTGTTCCGCTTTAGCCATCTCACGTTGGCACTTGAAAGGCAATAGAAAGACCATCAGACTGGGTCCCAGACACGTGGTTTGAACCCTACACTGGGATGACTAGTTATATGACACCAGTTAAGGGCCTGAATCTCTGCAGGGTTCATGACTCTAAGATGAATGAGCTACACCCTTTGAAGTTTTTCAGCTCTTGAGTTCCATGGTATAAGACACTGCCCAACAGTATGTTTTAAAATTAAACCAAACACCCCTTGTTAAAATCCACAGATGGAGTCTAATCATATGCCTGCAAATGTATGTAGGTCTCTTTCTTTTGACATCTCGTTTGAGCCAACCTGAAGTGCTATATCTTCAGAGTGCCATCTCTGTTCCTATCAACATCCCGCTTAATGTCATTGGCCTACCCTGCCTTGCTGGGAACACAGAGATTATGAAATTATGCAGACGCTTGCTACCATCTTATTCGGTTAGTTATCTCTTCAGTAATAAGATGCTCTAATGGCTACACACCAAGTGGCTGCTGTTTTATGTTCCATGTATTAATGTCTCTTCTACAAAGTGAGGGTTGCCTCAGTCCCAGATGCGTGTATATTACTTCTTACTAATGATATTTTCCTATCTCTGAAGCTTTCTCTCCTCTCCCTTTCCTGACAGCTGTTTTCATGCAGGACCCTGGTGGTACAAGTAACTGAAATCCTACTTACCCTCAAGCAAAAAGGGAGGAAGGGATTTATCTGCTGGTAACTCAACCACAGATGGGCCTGAGCTTGGGGGAAATTAGATCTGGTGCTTATGTGATATAAGGCCGTGTGTGTGTGTGTGTGTGTGTGTGTGTGTGTGTGTGTGTGAGAGAGAGAGAGAGAGAGAGAGAGAGAGAGACTTGTTTCACTATCTGGTCAGCTCAAGTCAGTCTATAAGCAGCTCTGGCCACATACCTGTCAGCCTTGTGACCAGGGACAGGGGTATCCTTCACCTCCTGCAGCAGCTAAGGACCCTGGCAGGTCCAGTCTACACCAGGAGTCAGCATCAGTGGCCAAGGGTAGAGTGCTGTAATTGGCTGTCTTCAAATCATGTGGGTATAGGGCAAAAGGACAGGCACTGTACTGGGCAGAAAAAGGGCATAAAAGGTGTTATAACTATAACCAATACTATCTAAAGTCTCAGGCATAAAAACAATTAGAAGGGGGAGAAAATCACATCTAATCACTCTACCCAAAGACAACCACGGTTTATGTTTTGGTATATTTATTTTAATTTCTTTTCTATGTGTCATTTTTTGTCACATGTTATTCTTCCACATAGTTTTATCCTGTAAACTTTCTTTCACACATGGCAATACAACTTGTAGATGGATTTGAGCCTGTAAGAAAAACATAATGCATGAAAGTATCACAAGCAGATGTGCATGAATATTTCTATCATCTCTGGGGAATGATAGCCATTTTAAACAGCATATGAAGTCGAAAGCATAGCAAACAACTGATAAATTGGACCACAGAAGACCTTTAGGTTTTATGAGAAAGGTACCACTAACAAGTTTCAAAATAGTTGAAACGTGATTAGGAGACATTTTCAACATAAAGCCAAGGATTAATGCACAGCTGAACACAACCAGTTCAGTATCATGAAAACAATTCGATATGACGTTCACCTCTCAGGCTGGCAGACATGGTAACTCTTCGATAATAGTCAGTGTTACGAGCCTGGTGCACATGGCTTCTCTTGCAGTGTCAGCTGGAACTCTAGCACACAGCCCGTGTTTCCACCTCCGGCTCTCCATCCTATAGAAGCATAGTGCACGGGCTCAGAGAAGAACAGACAGGGGACTCAATCATAACAGCGCAGGTTTTAACAGCAAAATGTCGCAAACTGTAAATATTTGTCAAAGGGAGGATGGTTTTAAAAGGCATCTTTGATGATGTGATGTGACCCTCGGTGCACCTGCTCGGAAGAGCAAGGGATGTCACTGTGGTCTCACAGGGACAGGGAAAGTGATAAAGTAATACTTAAACATGATTTCATTTGTGTACAAAACCAAACCCCACAAAATATATTGTATACCTCTACATAGTGTGATATCCCACGGAAAGATGGGTAGATGGATGACTAAGTGTCTGAAGGACACCTCCCAACCTCAGTGCTGGGGTGGGGGGAGTGAATGGGATTGAGGAAGAAAAAAAGGAGGGCTCCCAATTTCTGTGTTTTTGGCTTCTAAAAAGAATGTATTCAAACACTTCCCGGTTCATTTTATTTATTTATTTATTTATTTATTTATTTATTTATTTATTTTTAGAGAAAAAGGAAGGGAAAGAGAGAGAGAGAGAACACTAATTTGTTGTTCTAATTATTTATGCATTCACTGGTTGATTCTTGCATGTGACCTGACAGGGGTATGAACCTGCAACCTTGGCATATCAAAACGATATTCTAACCAACTGAGCTACTAGCCAGGGCTGCCCAGTTCATTTTAAAATAGGGATTGTCAATCTTGGCAGAGGAAGCATTGTGCACCTTTTGGATTCTTTGCTTAGCATCAGAAGTGGAATCAGTGGTCAAAGGGTATGCACATTTTCTCAGTGCGTTTTACTGGACAGTTTTTGGAAATGGTTGCCTTGATTTACATTCTGATAACTGGGAAAGCAACTGGCCTCCTGTTCTATCCTGTGCTTTAATCATATCTCACTCTTTCCATCTTCCCCTCTCTTTGCCACTTTGATAAATGTTCCCGCAAGTCACATTTTTTTTTGTATTTCTTTGACCATTAATAAAGCAAAGTCCCCATGTGTTCAAGGGTCATCTCCCTTTCAGCGAATTCTTTTCTTATGTTTTGCCCACATGCTGATGAGAGTCTGGGTTTTTCTTTCCACTTGTGTGAGTGAGCTTTGGACCTTAAAAATCCTATTATCATATTTTTTTTGGCAAGGTCTTCCCTAGCTTTGTTGTTTGTCTTTATGTTTCTGCCCTGAATCTTAAGATTTACCTACGAGTCTTTCTTTTCCGATTTTATTTATGTCTTTACCACCATTTCCCCAATGTTAGTACTAATAACATCCACTAGACTTCGTCCCTTATCACTTTCCTTTAGTTCCTGTTACCTTTCAAAACTTTTTTTTTTCATTTCAACCACCATTATTTTGTGTATGTGCTCATCAAACGTAGTCATTTCCACCCAGTAGAGAGTGTGCTATCTCTGGGAGGAACTCTTAAAATTCAGTTTTCAGATATGATTCTCATGCACTGTAGTTACTAATTACATGCCTTCCTATGTGTATTTCAGTTAATAACCCTGGGTTAATTCTTTCATCCCAATAGAAATATTTTGCAGTCATCATGATACCGTCTCTAATTAGCCATGTTTCTTTGAAAAATAAAAATAAAAAACCTAACCCTTTTCATGTATTTAAAATTAATGTCACCGTGAGCCTATGAAAGGGTCGCCTGCTGGGGCATTCCGTGAAGATGGACATGGTCGCCATCTGTGCTGTCCAATATGGCAGCCACTGGCCACATGAAGCTCATGGGACAATTGAAATGTGGTCAGTGCAGATGAGGTACTAAATTCTTAATGGTGTTTAACTTTAATTCAATTTAACCAGCCACATATTGCTCATGGCTGAGCTATAGGATGGCTCCGGTTCGACCTTTCAAAAGCCAATCTCTACTTTCCAGACCCATTTTTTTTAGGTGAACCTGATTTATTAAGAAAAACAGAAATCACACTTGTAAACTTGGCTGCAAATCCAAAATCCAAATGGCCACAACTATGCTTTCTCGTTGACCTACCTAATTGTAATAGACTAACGTTTTTGAATTATTCATTTTATTGGACAATTCCCATGTGTCACCCTCAGCATGCCCCCAGTCAGACTGGTTCCAGGTCTCAGGGCAAGAAGACATGCAGAACTCCTCATCCAGGCCCTGTACTTTCAGTGCGGCCGTTATCAACATCATATTTGTTCCCATTCTTATTTTATTCTCAAGCTATTCCAGGGGCAAAAGTACCCGAATTAACCCCGGCAACTTATGAGAAGATTCTGAAAAGCCATACAATAGAAGGAGACATCAGCCTGTGCTGACATGGCTATTCCTGGGATTTTGTAAGATCTAGTTGTCAATTTCCTCTTGTCGTTATTGTTATGCCTGTTCATATGGGGGTAAAAATGAGAGACAGAGTTTTATAAAGAGTGTAAAAATTCTTCCATGCTCACTATACTCACTAGGGTAGAGACTTTCCCCTAAACCTTGCAGGGATAAAACCTAACCTTGTGGCCTGGAACCCGCATGGATAAGGGAGGGCGGAGCAGCAGCCCGACATGTTCCGGTCCTTTCCCCATGGATGCAGAGCTCACGAGCAATAGTTTCCTCTCATCTCTGTTGATGCAAGTCACACTGCTTGTCCCAGCACCTCCTGCATTGGAAGCCCATAGCCGCCAGGCCTCCAGTGGCCCTGTCTGTTTAACTAGCCACAGCCACAGCTGACACCTGATGTCTCACTTCCTCTTACCATGTGGCATGTGGCATGGGGGCTGACTCCCCAGACTCTTGGCTTGAACTGAAATTTCAAACAAAGCCTGGTGAAAATTCTATTATTGTCTTTTGTTCCTTTCTGGAAGTTAAGAGGAGGGAAGAGAAGACAAATGAAGAGGAAGGAGAAAAGAGAAAGGAACAAGAAGGGTGAGCAGTCTTGCCTCTTTGGTAACTTACTATGTTATGTGCTATAATCTGTTGGAGGCTGAAAACTGACAGGGTCCTTGCTGCCCATCCCCCACCTCACTTGCTTGCTTAAATTGCTAAAGTCTAATCTCTTCCCCACCACCTCTGACTGATTGTTTAAGTTGGTAAAGGCAATTTACATGCCCTTCCACACACCTCCATGTTAGCTGTGATGCTGGATTGTTTCTACTAGTCCTGTCCCCCATGTCCCTCAGAGAGACTGGAGGCAGTTTTCTTTTACCCTTTGTTTTGTGAAGTTAAGATGTTATGTAGCAGGGGTGCTCAATACGTCGATCGCGATCTACTGGTCCATCGCGAAGGAAGTGTGGGTAGATGGCATGACATTAAAATGACATTTGTCTTTTGATTGGCATACAGGGTAGCCAATCTGACGTCTGAACTTTTGACACCCTACGCATGCACGTTAAACAGCGCTAACTTGTTCAGTTACATAACTTAACTTATTCAGTTGCTGCATAGTTAGCCTTCAATTTATTTAAACTAAATACAACAAAGGGTATAAAAATGAGTGCCGTAGCTGGTCCGAGTAAGAAGCCTAAAACCTACCACTTTCATACAGAGTGGGAGGGGATTTTTTTCACTATGTCATATTCTAAGTGTGTTTGCCTCATCTGTCTGTGTGCCATTGCTATTCCAAAGAAGGGAAATGTGGAGCGGCTTTTTCGGACTGTTCATAAAAACTATGATATTGACTTTCCTCCGAAAAGAGAGCTGAGAAGGAGAAAGGTGAAAGAAGAATATACAATATTAAATAGTAATAATAGCAACTTAAATAATGATAATATAGAAGAAATAAATTTATGTTTTGCATTTTTATTGTAGGTAGATCATTTTGACTTGGTCATCTTATAAGTAGCTCACAAGCTGAAAAAATGTGGACACCCCTGTTATGTAGGGTAGGGGTTTTAAACACTTGGGAGAATTTTTAATTTACCTCTGAAATGTGAATTTGTTTTAGAGATCTCTTTGATTTGCTAATTGATTACTTTGCTTTACACTATAAAAATAAAGCTTTTGGGAGTGTAGGAGCTTTTTGGTAGGCCATCAGCCACCATAAGACCTCCTGATCTCATCCTTTTTCTTTCTGTGTTTATTTTCTAATCCTCCATTGTTTCCACCCCAGACTGGCGAAATTACATCGGGCTGGTTCACAACAATAATCTACACATCAAAGGTTTTCTTCTGTTTAGCCTAGATGTCTTCTGCTTCACTGTTTTTTAGCTGTTACACATTTATGCTGAAATATGTGATACTTTATCTCCTAAAATCATCTTCTAAATTTTGAACCACAAAGGAGGCAAAGAAATTCATATTGATCCCAATGGGTCAGAAGGATGGGGGACAAAGAGGAGATGCTTCTAAAAGGTTTAAAGGTATGTGCTTTGATCAGGATGCTTGTGCCTTCCCCCACCTCTCACCCCTCTAAATTCATATGTTGGAGCCTAACTCACAAGGTGATGGTGTTAGGAGGTAGGTCCTTTGGGAGGGGATTAGGTCATGAGGGCAGAGTCCTCCAGAATGGGATCAGTGCTCTATGACAGAGATGAGAGAGCTCCCTTGTCCCTCCACCATGTGGACAATGAAAAGACCACTGTCCATGAGAAAGTGACTCCTCAACAGTTGCTGACTTTGCCTGTGCTTTGATCTTGGACTTTCTGGCCTCCAGAGCCATGAGACACAGGTATATGGTTTTGTGTTTTGTTTTGTTTTTTTGGTGTATGTGTATGTGTGTGTGTGTGACAGAGACAGAAACAGAGAGAGGGACAGATAGGGACAGACAGACAGGAATGAAAAGAGATGAGAAGCATCAGTTCTTCTTTGAGGCACTTTAGTTGTTCATTGATTGCTTTCTCATATGTGCCTTGACCAGGGGGGCTACAGCAGAGCAAGTGACCCCTTGCTCAAGTCAGCAACCTTGGGCTCAAGCTGGTGAGCTGTGCTCAAACCAGATGAACCTGTTCTTAAGCTGACGACCTTGGGGTTTTGAACCTGGGTCCTTCACATCCCAGTCCGCTGACACTCTATCTACTGCGCCACTGCCTGGTCAGGTCAGATACATGTTGTTTATAAGAACTTTGTTATAGAAGCCTGAACAGACTGAGACAGCGTGTATCCGTGTGTGTGTGTGTGTGTGTGTGTGTGTGTGTGTGTGTGTGTGTGTGTGTGAACTTCTGCTTAGATGTGTCTGCCTGATGCACTTTGGTCCTATGAGAGTCCCCTTTCTCTTCCCCACCTCAACCCAACTCTTCTCATGCATGCTTTTAGCAGGTCTTCGAATTCAGGAAAGAAAAATTTTGTGAGAAAATTATGGGAAGGTGAGATCAGGGAAGACCTAGGGCCATGGTCAGCAAACTCATTAGTCAACAGAGCCAAATATCAACAGTACAACGATTGAAATTTATTCTGAGAGCCAAATTTTTTAAACTTAAACTATATAGGTAGGTACATTCCTTATCGAGGTAGCGCCTGCACGTGGTATTTTGTGGAAGAGCCTCACTCAAGGGGCCAAAGAGCCACATGTGGCTCACGAGCCGCAGTTTGCTGACTAGGTCCTAGGGCAACAAGAGTGATGGGCAAGGTGCCCTTGTGACAGGCTGTTCTGTATTTGAACTGCATGCAAATCTACCATGATTTCAAACAAACAAACAAACAAAAAGTATCACAGAGAGGACAGGACTGGTTGACGTCAGAAGTCACAGTCCCGGGCAGCAAGACATTTGAAGAGCATGAGAACTCAGAGAGAAGAAGAGGATATAGATGGAATGGGAGGGGAGACACAGACAGAAGACAAATGTATTTCTAAAGAAAAGCCCATTCTCCTCTGCTCCTTAAGTTATACTATAAAAAACTATTGTCTATCCCTAAGCCATGGTTTCTAAAATGATCATCCATCAGTGGCTACAAGTAATAACAACAACAGCTGTCACTTATGGAGCGCTGCTGGGTACCAGTTTCTTTACATGAGTCATCTCAGTTGATCCTCTCAAGAGTCCTATAACAGTCCTATGGGGTAGGCACTGTTGTTCTGACTACAGATCAGAAAACAAAGGCAGGGAGAGAGGCAGAAACACAAGTGGTAAGTGGCAGAGCCAGGATTTACCTGATTTCAGCCGCAGTGTCACTAGCGCTCACCGGGGCCAGGTGTCCCATCCTAGATGCCTTCTCTCCATGAGCAAGAAAGTGCCTATTACCATGCCACCAAGTCTGGAAAGTTCTCTATCGTGCATTGACATCAGGTGACCACACTTGCTTCTCATATGTTTTCTAAGTACAGCCACATTACGTAAACTATCCCACAAAGTCTACACAGCCTGTCTGTCTGGATGTGCTACCTGCACTTTATTGATAAGAACAGGCAATCCTAGAGAAGTCTGGTCCAAAACCACACAGCCAACATGTGCAGAGCTAGTGGAGGCACGCAGGTGGGCAGGCGCCTGAGCTGCCCTTCGACCTCTGACCTCTGTGGCCTTCAACCCAGAAACTACGAACTCAGAACTATTTCATGTCTCCCCAAAGCTCGATGCTTTTCCAGCTCCTGGACCCACGTGAACCTGTTGTGTTTCCTAGAGCTTGCAAATTTATTCTTCAGATCCCAGTCAGGGAACTCCCTCTGTTATGTCAGCACTCCCTCTCCTCAAGGCTGGGACAAGTTCTCCTTCCTCACGTGGTTCAATAGCAGAAGCCAGCCCACACGACCCCGTGTAAGGTGCCCTCTTTAATGTGGGTGGCAGTGACGTTTTTGCCTGCAGGACTGCAGGAAGCAATGAGCATTGACTTTGAAGCAGAAACCTTCAGCTCCTTCAGCGTCTGCTGCCGCTGGGTTACTTCAGAATACCTGGTAGGGGACTCTGGATTTCCTGGGCTGTCTATTACTCCTGAGTGATGGGGACATATTCTCTGTTGCTTTACCGCCCTGTAGTCACAGAGGCTATACACAGAAGGACCTCAAGGGAACATTTCCTGCAGGAGTTGAGCAATAAATTCACAGCACCAAGCTGAAGGCTCCGAGTACAGTGTGGCTCTGTCCCGCAGGCGGCCTCGCACTCTTCCCCTCCCACGCCCCACCCCCACCACAGGGCACTGGCCCATGCGGAGCACTCCACTCCTGAACTTTGCAGTGGTTGCAGCCAGGGACAGGCTTGGAGAGCACCCGCCCCACCTCCTCCAGGCCAGGCCCCAGCCTTCAGTGAGAGCCAGACTCTGGCACCACAGCTGGGAGGGACACTTGTGTTCCATAAGAAAAACAAATGGTTGGGTTGCAGGGCTGCCAGTTCCTGGTGGGTGTCTGTGACCTGTCATCAGAGACAGCTCCCTCTGCTTCCACAGGATCACAGGGAGATGACATAGTCAATTATGTGTGTATTGACCTAACCCTGCTGTGATCATGAGGGGAGGACCCTACACCAGGGGCCTGTTACTTGGGTGGGGAATGCACCTTGAGTCCTCACCACCCCACCGTTTCCTGACTCCTCTGTCAGAGAACTTGTGTTCTTCCTCTGTGGCCCACGGGCTGTCCTTTCAGGTGAAGTGATGGGATCATTTATTTCAGGAAGGAAAGCTAGGTGTTAAAAGTCCTACTGCAGCTCACCTGATTTGCAGTGTCTGGTTACAGATACATAGAGACAGTGTGTGCTCTATGCCTTGTTTGCTGTTGGCCAGTTTAGAAGGCTTGCAGCTCCGGGCCATCCCCTCCTCAGAGAAAAGTCACAGGGACAATCCAAACAGCAAGCCAGATAGACCAGGGTGAGTAGTCTTGATTCAGAAAGGATGGCTCACGTTTCTAAAGCATTAGAAGACCTTAAGGACTCTCCCCTCCCCTGGAACAAAAACCCCAC
Source organism: Rhynchonycteris naso (assembly GCA_037038555.1). Classification (NCBI taxonomy): domain Eukaryota; kingdom Metazoa; phylum Chordata; class Mammalia; order Chiroptera; family Emballonuridae; genus Rhynchonycteris; species Rhynchonycteris naso. The sequence goes on along the minus strand of CM072998.1, from coordinate 214,706,505 downwards.
CTCAATCTGGCGTCCTGATTCTAAAGCGCCACCCTTAAAAACGTCTTCCTTGGAGGAATGCAAATGCTTTTGGAAATGGTGAGGTTAAAAAAGAGTCATGTACACCTGAGCATAAATGAGTCCAAGCCCTTCTTTCCTGAGAGCAGGTTTCCACGGAGGGAACAGACTGGTTGCAGCTGAATTCCTGAAAAGAAACAGGAGCAAAATGAGTGACAGTAAATGCAGAAAATGGGAGTCTGAAAATAGATGTTTGTTGCTTCACAATTCTGGGGAAAGTCAGCATTCTCAAGAGAGGTTTTCTGTTTGTTTTGTTTTTGTACTTCTATTTGATCAAAGTTTCTGTGCTGGTGGAAATATTTGTTCTCCATCCTCACTGTCCAGTGTGACAGCCAAGAGCCTCAGGTAAGAAAAATGATGATTAGTCAGTGTGAGGGAGGAGTTTAATTTTCAATTTTGTTTAATTTAAATAGCTACGTGTGGCTAATGGCTCCTGGTCTCACTCAGGCCAGTGTAGCACAGAATGCTTGGATGTTCTCTGTTTTACTTTTTATTTTGCTCTCTTCTATGGACATATTAGAAGTAACCACTGTGGAAAAAGAACCTGGACATTAAAGTAAAATAAGTCATATGTGATTATTAATTGTGCCATAGCCAGATCAAAAAGATAAAAGAGAGGGAGAGAGAGAGATTCATAAACTCCAGTCCTCTTCTATGCAGCCTTGTTGGTTATCTCCAGCTTCATTACAGGGAGTGATACTCATTTGTAAATGCATTTGGCAAACTCACCCTGCGATTGTTTCTATTATTTTACAAATTGCAGACATTGAGATGAAGGCTCTGAGATTTCCTAGCTTCTCCTTTATTCCTGCCTGGAAAACGGGGTATTGCCCTGGCACCCTTCCACTTGGCTGTTATTTCTTTTGAATGCGGCAGATTCTTTATGGAAATTAACAAAGACGTCTGCTCCATTCCTCTCCAAATATCCGTCCCTTCCTGGAGAGGAACTGATTTCTAGCCCTGCTGTCTCTTTGAATCTCTCTGCTTTGTGGATCTCAAAGATGTTCAGGACAACAGACACCCAAGTGACATGTTTTCTTTTGTGTGTGTCTTTCTTTTGAATTTGTTATATGTTTAGTAATTTTACCATCATATGGAACTTGTTTCTCTTCTTTCAATGGTCTGATTCCGTATAGCTCCTTCACTCATCACTTAAAAGCCTGAAAACAGGCAAGCAGTTGGATTCGGTAATGTGATATTTTTAAGCTTCTTTCTGTTTTAACATTTCAGTTTTCCTTTTTTCTCATGCTTATATCTCTTGAGGAGCAACATTATTTTGTAAGCAGTCTTGATACCGGCACTTGGGGGCATCTTGAATGTGCCTGGGGTTTCCCGAAGCACTACACATTTCTAAACCATGCATTCATCCCTGGCAGTTTGCTAGTCACGCAGGTTAGGACCCCTTAGCAGGGGAGTGATCAAGGGGGCTAAAGCATAGCCCTAAGCATTAACCCTCAGGGATAACATCTAGGCCTCTGTGTGTTTCAGCTCCAGGCCCTAAAAGCAGCAAAACTAGACAAGTGATATTAAGGCTGATCTCAGGACCAGCTGCATTGACTAATGACCCCCTGCCCTGGCACTGACCAATCAGTGGAGACCATGACCCTAAAAGGCCACAGTTGGAGAGCGGATGAATAATCTATTGAGATCCTCCCCTGAGACCCGAAAATCCCTACTCTTAAAAGCTGTTAGGACGGAAGACCCAGTGCTCTCCTTCCTGGGAGCATGCTAGTATCTTTCCCTTCCCCCTCTCCCTTCCCCTCTTCTTCCCACACAGGTATGCATCTCCTAAACTCTAAGGGTCCTCATGAGACTTGCAACCAGGGGAGCAGTGGGCAGCAGCAGCTTGTCCTGGGCTAACCCCCAATCCTGTCTCCAAGGCCCCCTTGTCTCTGACTTCCCAGTGAGCCAACACAGCCTCGCCCAGGCTCTTCTGTTGCTGCTTTTGTCCTAGGCCCTTCCTTGTTTCACTGTCCCCAGCTTTAATAAACTTACTCTCAAAATCACCTGGACTTATGTTGTGAAATATTTTCAATGTGAAGTTAAGAACCCACACACAATACTGCCTGGTCCTAGGCAGACCCGAAGGGACCCGGTTCCCTGTCCAGTAACAATACCTCAAACTACAAAAGTTATGGCCATAGTGTGTGATAAGTGCTCAGTTAAGATGGAAAAGGCTGTAAAACTATGGGTACAAGATATGAATAGAAAACGTGCTCTGATTGATGAGAACGTGTTTCTCAGAAGGCATTGAGCTCCTGCATAGGCTTCAGTAAGAGACCCCTGAAATGAGTGATCATCACATAACTTTATTATCATGTACTGTCCTAATTTTCCTGCTCTAATCTTATTTATTGCTGTTAATCTTCTACTGTGCCTGATTTATAAATAGAACTTAATTATAAGTACAGACATATAAGAAAAAGCATAGTACCTATAAGGTTCGGTAGTACCCATGGTTTCAGGCATCCACTGGGGGTCTTGGAACGTGCTCCCCTACAGGAAAGGGGGGACAACTGTATTGCCATTTCGTATCAACAACTGGAGGAGAGAAATGTATTTTTATCTTCATTCTAAGTGGGGAAACCAGGCCTGGAGAGGGTCAGTCAATTCCTCAAGTTCACACAGACAGTGAGAGGCAGAACTTGGGCACGTATCTGCCTCATCTTCTCATAGTCTTTCCTGCTGAAAAGAACCTTGAAGGAGACAGGGATTGTCCAGAACATGGGCGGGGCGGATCACTCACTGCCCTCTGTTCCTGTCGCCCCGGGCTGCTCTGTGAGCGGACATGGGAGACATGAGTGTTCACCACAGTACCTGCAGGTCGTGAGTTGGGAGTGAATGGTAGCCCTTTCCACACAGGGCACTGCCCTAACCCTGCTGCGGTCCCTGCGATTTGCTTATGGAAAGAAAATAGAAAACAAGAGCACTTTTGCCACAGCTTCCGCCTGAGGAGGGTTGGTATCTGCCCACTCCATGGCTAGACTTTTTTTTTTTTTGTCAATATTGTATTTACTATACTGGTCATATGAGCCCAGAAAGAAGGATGAGTCACAGTTAACTGACTGCTAAGTTAGAAAAATGTAATTCATTTGTTTCTTTCAAATGAGGTACTACCAAAGCATTTTAAAGCTCTTTTTCTTCTTTCTTCCTCAGCAGTCATAGTCACAACCTAAACAGTCCACGCTTTCGCAATGCATGCTAATCTGGCTCTCTATTATATTGCAGATAAACTGCCATTGGTAAACTCTCTTCCTATGCGACAGCAGGATTTTGATTATATTAATTTTTACTTACAAATATTTATTGCGTCCAGGGTTTCTTTATTATCATGTACTGTCCTAATTTTCCTGCTCCAATCTTATTTATTGCTGTTTCTTTGTGGGGTGAGAAATAAAATGTTCTAAAAGTAGATAGTGGTTGGTGGTCGCACAATACTGTGGATGTATGTACTAAGTGCCCCTGAATCATGTGATTTAAAATGATTAAAATGGGTGAAAGAGGTGAAGGGATTGAGGAGTACAGATGGGCAGTTACAGAACAGTCACAGGGATGGGAAGTACAGAATAGGGAATATTTAATGTTCATTTCTTTGGAGGGGTCCAAGATGGCATCAGCATAGGTAGTTGTTACACTCACTTCCTTCTAAGAGCAAACTGAAGTTGCAACTAAATTTAAGAACAAGCATCCTGAATAACCAGCATAGGGACTGTTGTCAATAATATTATAGTAACTATGTGTGGTACCAGGTGGGTTCTGGAAATATCAAGGAAATCATGATGTGAAGTATGATTATCTAACCACTACGCTGTACACCTGAGACCAGTAAAAAAATAAAATTGAAAGCAAACTGTAAAAAAACTTTTTAAAAAGAAATTATGAAAATGGTAAATTTTGCATTATGTTTATTTTACTGCAATAAGGAAAAAGAAAAGAATATCATGATAACACTTAGCCCACAGGACTGTTCCTGGTCTTGAGTTATGTAGTGAGCACTGGACAACCATTGTCAATGGTGGTGTCAGCAGGAAGGAGAGATGGACAACTAGAACAGATGGCAGAGAATTCAGGACTGAAAGGGGGGCTGGGGAAGAGAAAAGCTGAGACCTGGTGGTAAGAACACGGGAGGGGATTGCATAGGATTGTGGAGGAGGACAGAGAAGGAGGAGGTGTGCGTGCTGTACCCTCATGAGAGGGAAAATTCTCAGCAATGGGCTGGTTTCTACAAGCCATCTAAAGTCGGTGGCGTGCTTAATATTTGTGGTGTGCAGATAGTCAATGGATTCCATGCCATGTGCACAGCTCTGTAAACCCTGATTTGTGAAGTGAGCCCAACTTCAGTTTCCAGGGGAATGTTCACGTCAAGTGACCTCATGTTTAACACTCCTGGGTGCAGCAAAGCAGAGGAGTCAGGACGCACAGATGTCAGGATGGGAGGTGGTGATACTTGACCCCAGCTGCTGAACTCTGATGCTAGAGCCTTCTTGATAAGGTGTGACTCAAGCAGGGAAGGACTGCCACCCAAAGGGACTCTGTAAGTCTGTGAATGAAATGATGCCTACCCCCCACTTCCATATCCCCTCAACCCTCCCATACCCCCAGTACTCTGCCCATGCTAGGCTAGTGTGTATTACTGCATGGCACGCAGAAAGAGCTGTAATTCTAGGGTTAAACACGGAAGGAAGACAAAAGGGGGACCCTGGGACTCACGGTTGCTTCACTTGGCCCTGTCTGGTGGGTGCACGAGAATTTCTTCCTGGCCAGTGTCCCAAGAGGGGAGAGAAATGCAGATGCAGAAGCCACGGTCCAAGAGGCCTCAATGGGCGTTTTGCAGTCTGAGGAGGCATGAGACTTGTGTAGTGCGGTGGGCCCAGCTGCTTGGTGTCCATTTCCAGTGCCCTCTCTCCAAGTCCCCACCTACAGAGTGAGGTTCCTGCTGGGTTCCTGCACAGTTGATCCGTTGATGAGGAGAAATTGGGAGATGGGCAGGGGGTGGGCTAGGGAAATAAGAAGTGGGGTGGGACAGATCCTAGAGTGCCAGGGACAAGCCACTCCTTGAGGAGGAGGGGACAGAGGCAGACAGGGGACAGGAAACCTCTTGGGCTGTGTGCTGCCGAGGATTTGAACTTGGCCTGGGAGAGGCTCTGTGGGGGTTGGGGGAGACGGAGTGTTGGGGCCTCTTAACTAGAACCTTGAAGGAGATGAAAATAAAGATTCAAGTCCTTCTGCATGGCTTTTAGCTGCTGGACTGGTCCCCTTTGAATATTGAGATAAGACCACAGGAGACCAGCTTACATTTGGGTTATACCATAAAGGAACAGACAGACTTGAACACCCTTAAAATGGGTGAAAAAGGGACGTGGTCAACAGGGACAGCCTTCCAGCTATAAAATACCTAAGTCCCGGGGATGTCATGTGCTGCGTGGTGACTCTAGTTAATAATACCCTATTGTATATTTGAAAATAAAAATAAAATAAAATCAATCCGGGACACGAAATCTCTTGGCCTCCCCATCCTCTCCTCCCTCAATGAACTCTGAGGAACATTATCAAACCAAAGCAAAACCTGTGATGTGAATCCCATTAGGGATCACAGCTTCCAAGTCGGAGGAAGTAGTTGCAAGGGACTCAGCCCAACACGAACAAACGCTGGGGAGGGGAGGGCGCAGAGCTCACCAGCTGCGGGATCTTTCTCCACCGAGTGCCTGCTTTCCTTGACCTGGCAAATTCAACATCACAAGTTTCCTCCCAGCTTTGAGGACCTCTTTGTAGCAGTATTTTAAAAGTAGAGAGAGTCTTGTATGCTGCCACCCACGGGCCACCTTGGTTCCCCGAGTGCGAGTCTAGGTTTGGAGGCACTCTAGTGACAACATTGGCAGGTTCCTCCTCATTGATTCCTCGTGCTCCTGGCAGTAAAGGCGTTCTGCTCAGGGCTTGGCCGAGCTCTTGGCTGGAGCCCCAGCCAGCCACTCAAAGTTCAAGGAACTTGACAGACAGAGGCCGTTTGTCTGACCAGAGACTTGAAGGGGCCGGTGAGCCCGCCATGTCATGCCAGCACCTCTGTCTTCATTCAGGAAGCTTCCTAGCTGACCAGGCTCACTGGGCTGTGTCCCATGTGGGAACTTTGACCCACCTAGGGTGGCTTTGACCCTGCATTTCTCCACTGTCCCACAGGAGCATTGACAGTTTGTGCATCTGTGGGTGGGTGTTTTACTCAAACAGTTAAAGAAAAATAAAAAAAGGACAGAAGGCTTAAACAGATTTCCAGGAAACAGACTGTGTTAGTCTAGACGAGTAAACCTCAGCCAATATTATTCATGAATTGGTGATTATATTTTTTGCATTTATTTTGTATTTGACCCCCTTCCCCCCAAAGCGACATTGGGAAGAAAAACCATGTGTACGTATTAAGCTTTCAAATGACCAGTGCCAACCATAGTGTGTTCATGGTGTCGAGAGAGTTAAATTCCAAAGACTAGAGATAATAAATCCTTTCAATATATAAAAAAACCCTTTATGTTAGTCTTTTAAAAGTTCTACTTTTTTAAAATAACAAGGCCAACACATGTCAATGCGTCCATCTGATATCCTCAGCATTCCACTCCTACCAGTGCTAAGTCAGGAGAGATAGGAACTGAGAGGTGCAGCCAAGTTACCTCTCTTCCCTGCCAGTCAGCTGGGGGTGGGGGATGGGCCATTGTGTGGCTTCCTCTTGGACTCACCAGGCTGGGGCATGGAAGGGCAGCACTGACCAGAACCCTGCACAGCTGCCCGCTGTTTGAGTGTGGGCTTCTTCTCTGTGGGGGTTTCACTGATCACTGCAGATCCCTGGTTTCTGTGCTTCTCACAAAACCACCTTTGCCTGCACGACAGATCACCTGGGGGGGAGGTTTGAAAAAAACCTCTGTGTCCAAACCACACCCCACACCAACTCAATCAGAACCTACAGAGGTTGGATCTAGGCATCAGGATTTTCTTAAAGATTATTTCTAGGGGGGTTAAATATACAACATAAAATTTACCATTTCAACCACATGTAAGCGGACAGTTTGGGGTCATTAAGTATATTCACGAGTTGTGCAACCAGCACCACTGCCCATCTCCAGCCTCCAGCACATCTCTGTTCTCCCAATCAGAATGTTTGTCCCCATGGGACATTAACTTCCCATTCTCCCTGCCCCCCCCACCCCAGCCTGTGGCAACCACCATCCTACTCTCTGTCTCCAAGAATTTGACTGCTCTAGGTCCCTCATGTATGAGGAATCATACAGGGGTTGTCCTTTTGTGTCTGCCTTAATCCACTCTGCACAATGTCCTCAAGGTTTGTTCATGTTGTAACACACAGAGGAATCTTTTCCCCTGTTAAGGGTAAATAGTATTCCATTGTACGTAGCTGTCACCAGCAAATGCTCCCATCCAGATCCCTGGGAGAAGCGGCTCACTTCTCACCCCTCCACCGCTGAACTGGAAGTCACCCGTGCTCTGTGGCGGCGCTTAGAGCCTTGTACTGCAGCCAAACACAGTGTGGGGTAGACAGCTAGAGATGGCTTTTCACGTGAAACAAAGAAATTAATTAAAGCCAGACAGGAAGTGTCTCTGATGTGGTGTCTGGCATTGTACCCCTTCTTGGGCCTGCAGGTGTCAACGAGGAGGGTGCAGTGTGGCAGGTGGTTGTTGGGAACCAGATCTTGAAGTGAACAGAGAACCCCTCACGGGATCAATGGCGGTGACCACTGCTAGGGCTAGATGGCTGGATGGCCCATGCCCACAGAAAGGGAGTCGGTTCTGAGTGTGTGTACGTATTTGTGCAAGGGTGCATGTATGTATGATACAAGTATGTGTGCACATGTGCATACATGTATATATGTGTGTTTATGTGCATGTATAAGGGGGTATATGTGCAAGGGTGTGCATGTGTGTGCATCTATGCAAGCATATCCATGTGCATGTGTGTGCAAGTGTATGTGTGTGCATGTGAGTGTGTGCCTGTGTGTGTATGTCTCTGTGAGTGTGCAAGCACTACTGTAGGACCTGGGCAGGAAAAGGGGGGAAAGGCAACAAGAGAGTCATGATGGTGACGAATGAGTATCCTCTCTGCCGCCTGGTGAGAAGGGACAGGATCTTGAGTGAGAGGAACCAAGGAAACCAAAGGTGTTGGTAGGCTAAGAAGCCGGGCCCTTTCATGGAATTCTTCATCCCATTCTTTCAGGTGAGTAGACAGAGATAGACCTGACACAGGCTAAGTGGTGGGTAAGTGGCCTTATTGGGATCTGATTTCTGATTTCTTACCCCAGAGCCAGTCTGCAGACACCCTGTCCCCCACACTGCCTCCCCAGGGGCCCCTTCCTCCCAATCCTTCCTGGTACCAGAGACATGTATCCCAGGGACTTAGTAAACCCAACCTTGAAGGAAATGCTTTGCCCTCCTTGGCTTCTGTACGTTTACCTGCAAATAGTGGTGGATGACTTAGGTGAAGGCGAAGATTCCTTCTAGGTCCATGCTCTGTTTGTGAAGCCTGATGGATTTGGTGGGGGCTGGGTGCCCCAGACTCTGGACTTGGCTGGCTGTGGTGGAAACCTTCCCTCATTAGCCCAAGGCACATCTAATGATGTTTAGTTTACTAAAAGCTGACTTGGAATGGAGCACTGATCTCCCACTGGGTTTAGAGGGAGGAAGAGCACCTGTTCAGGTGAGCGGTCAACAATGATCTGATGAATGAATAGAGCTCAGCTGGCATCCCACACTCCCTGGGCCGGGTGGGGTTGGCGGGGGCGGGTGGGGGGGTGCCATGTGCGGGGGACACAGAGAAGCATAGGCACCTGCCCTAATGTAAACAGGTATTTACTATCAGGGCCATGTGGTGGGCTGATTTTTTTTTTAAAGGAAACACTGATAGAGTTTCGGTGGGTTGGTTAATGACTAACTTTGATGTGGTACTTTGCAGACCAACCTAGACAGACAGCTCCTGTCTGCAGAAGAGAAGAGAGAAAGTGACAATTCAAAGCCACTGCCTATTTATCTTTGCTGTAAAGAGGGCAACCCAGAGCGGGTGGTCTTTTGTATCTAGATGCCCATTAACTAGTTCTGCAGCGTCTAAGGTAGGTCCTGAACTCGGTGGGAGAGAAGGGAATTCCACAGCATGTCCAGATGAGGAGTAGGGGGAGGGGGAATCCTCAGGTCCCCTGTAACTTCCCTGAATGCTTCATGTGAATGACTGCCAGGAAATTTTGAAAGGCGGGGTGTGGGTCACGGTAGGACTGGGTAGAGAAACATTGCAGGAGCTAAGAGACAGCGACGGTGGTTTCACAAGCTGGAGCCCCTTATTCTGATGGTCCTGTGCTCCCAGGAAATCTCCAGGCTGCCTCGGACTTCCCACTTTACATGGGGGTAGGGGGTGGGGGTGCGGGGGGGGGGGAGGGCGATGTTGTTTGTATTTGAGAAAAGGTGCGACCTTAGCAGAGACCCCTGATGGTGATGGGATCTGTGGTTTAGGAAGCACCTATGGCAGGGCCCGTGTATACGCCCTGAGGCATTCAGGAGGCAGAGTGGGACTCCCCACTGGCAAGGGAGACAAATATTTATGGCAAGATATAGATGGTCAGAGAGTGAAAGACACTGGACCCGACGAGTTACAAAAGGAAGTGAGGTGCATCTGAGGATCACAGATCAGTTAGGGAAGAAAAAACCCTAACAATAATTGTAACAGATAAGAATCTCTGAACTAAAAACAGTTTATTTTCAAAAGCTTCCCCGTAATTAATAAAAACGAGTAAGTGGTGAGTGTAGGAAATATCTTCTTGTGGGATAATTATTTTTTACCTCCATGTAGACAGTGTGCATTGGGTTTTACAGGCCTTATCAGTGGGGGCAGTTAAATTGGGGCACCTTCTTCCTTTCCTCTAGCGGCTGGGTGCTCTCTGCTTCGCTGCATGTCCACGACAGTGTGGTGACTCTGCTGGCCTCCATCCCTCGACTGTGGAGTGCGTCAGCCAGTGCTGGCTGTGGCCCCTTGTCCACCAGGGCTGGGGTCAACATAAACCAAGTTAGTGGGCGAGAACGCTGAGCTTTTGGCTAACCCCTCACATGCAAGGAGCCACTGATTTGGCTCTTGTCTGGTTCATCGTGTTTCCATGGAAACCCCATAGTTCCCCAATTGTTTATAATTGGAGAGTTTACACCTCCTTCCCCTTCCCACTCATGTCACGACATCACCTAATGCCTTTCTCCAAGGAGTTCAGAACATCCTCAAGTTTTAAAAAAAAATTTTTTTTTAATTAATTTTAATGGGGTGACACCAATAAATCAGGGTACATATGTACAATGAAAACATCTCCAGGTTATCTTATCATTCAACCATGTTGCATACCCGTCACCCAAAGTCAAATTGTTCTCTGTCACCTTCTTTCTGGTTTTCCCTGTGCCCCTCCCCTCCTCCCTATCCCACCCTCCCCTCTTAATTTTTAAATTTTAATGGGTGACATTAATAAATCAGGGTACATATGTTCAAAGAAAACATCTCCAGGTTATCTTGTCATTCAATTATGTTGCATACCCATCACCCGAAGTCAAATTGTCCTCTGTCACCTTCTATCTGGTGTTCAGAACATCCCCAAGTTTTACACAGCTGCTTCAGGTCAGTCAGGCCTTCCCGGGCCCCCCAACATAGACAGTGTCATATTTTATCACCCTGCCCTCAGTAAACTAAAACACTCTCTATTTCATCACCATTTTATCTACTTTGCTCCTTCTTATTTATTTTACTCATCACATGGGCTGGGAATCACCTCTTTTCTCCCCGCACTGGGCTACGAGGGTCACCGGGACAGGAATTCTGTATCTCATGGCACCGGCCTCCTCTCGATCTAGAATAACGCCTAGGAAATAGTACGCACTCTGCCATTACTTGATTGGGTAGTCAGTCCCCTTTCCCTGACCAAAACAGCCTTGCTGTTTTGAAGAATTCTGGTGGTGGCATGGAAGGTGTCACAGAGACACTTAGGATGGGGATGGGCTGGACCATGGCAAGAATGAGGGAGAAAGAGAAACCCAAGGCCCAGCCGTCCTGTCCTCATTTGTATCTCAAGTGGGAAGGGTGAGATTTTCTGGGCTTGGAGTCTTGGCATTCTCCAGCTTACCATTTCAGCCTCACCTTAGCTGTCACCTGTTCACGGAGGCCTTTCTGGACAGCGGCTCTCCAGAGCGTGGTACATAAGCAGAGGGACTGCGGTACGAACACTGAGTACCCTGAGGATTTCCCGTCACTGCTGAGGCCGCGAGGGAGGGAGCGCCAGTGAGGCAGGGTCTGTCTTTGCAGCACCTAGCATGTAGTAAGTGCTCAGTAAATATTTATGGAATGAATCAATACATGGTTTTCCTGTGTTTGTTTGTTTGTTTGATTTTCCCCTTCAACTTGTTTTTCTAGCTTGATGTTGCCATTTATATATTTCTTCTCCTTCTGGACATGAGTCTTTAAAGCTGTTCTGAATGCCCTGTCTGTTTTAGAAGGCAACTCTGCCAGGTGCCGATGCTGTTGATCTATGTCGGATGTTTCTCTGCCCCCTCCCTCCCGCTGCTGCTTTTTGGGCTGGTTAACTTGGAGGACATCCCTGCCATGTGCTTTTGCCACCGATTCAGAAATTACTGTCACAGAGAGGTGTTGGGTAGAGGAGGAGCCCAAATATAAAATCCTGTGAGTTTATCAATGCTAGTCCAAGACAGGCTCAGAGGACTACAGATGACAGAGGGGTAGAGACTTCAAGTCAGATCAGACAGCAATCTAGTGCTTGGTGTGTGGAGGACACTTGTGTGTCCTGTGGGGAACACTTCCAAGCTCAGATGTGCCCCAGAGGGGAAGCAGGCAGCCATGGAAGCAGTGCCCCACTGGGCATCCAGATGGAGAAACCATGGAAACAAATGTGACGGCTGGTGGACAACTGGCTTTGGAGTGCCTGTGGTCCAGGTTCGAGATCTGAGGAGCAATGAGGGTGACGGCAAATACTTGGAATGGCAACCTTAAAGGAGCAGCACGATCCTGAATCATTAAGAAAACAACCCCCTTCCAAAAATAAAACAAAACCAAAAAACAATGAGAGTACAGACTATATTCCCAGAGGGAGAAAGCTTGACCAGCGAACCGTTTTCTTTTCTAACAGTGACATGGAGGGCAGGGTAGGTCTGGCCCACCTTAACTAGGGTCTCAGGACTCTTCCCACTCCTTAAGGAGTGTGTGTTCAATACCCAACTTGACCTAGCATTGCGAAGATGTTGCCCTCCTGTGGGCGATGCAGCCCTGGTGGTGAGGCTGGCTGTGGTCCCGGATTCAGAATAAACTCAGCCCCAAGCCCCCGCACACAGCATGGAGGTGGGCCCAACGGCGCTGGGAAAGGACAGGGAATTCTCCCCACACGTTGAGGAGGGAAGCAGGGGCCATTTGCCTGGAGGTCCTAAGACCACCTGGACAGGTTCTGCACTGTTCTCCCTCACTTCCTGTGTAAATATAGGGGCTCAGAGAAGCCCAGCAGCTTTCCCCAAGTCTGCGTGCAGCTGGAACTCCAACTGTGCGCCTGCTCTGCAGAGCCCAGGCGTGCAGAGCCCAGGCATCCAGCCCCGCACCCTGTGGCCTGGCCACAGAGCACACCCTCCTCCCCGTCCCGGCCGTGAGCTGGAAGCTAAGACCCCAACCCTGACTATGCACTAAGGGCATGTAAAGGAGCCACTTTTGGTCTTCCCAAACACCAAATGAATTTGAACAAGCCTTTATATAAAACTGACCTTTATTGCAATTAAAAAAGAACAAAGACCATTTGATAAGTGCCTTTTAATTACAACGTACCTGCAATTTACATGTAATTATACTTTACACATAATTTGAATAAGGTCCATTACATGTAAACGATAAGATATTAGAAGTTAAACTCCAGCCTTTGGGGAACATTCAGAATAAAAACACTAAGGGCAGAAACATAGAAAACAAGTAACCATTTTGGTCCTTACATACCATCACTGAATGAATGATCAAGACCTGCCCCCTCCAGGAGAGTTGTAAATATGTATCTAATTGAAACTTACTCTCAACATGACTAACAGTATTGCTATTGTTTAAGCCCTAAACAGAATACCTGGATCATTAAAATCATTAAAAACAACACAACATTAATTTACATAGCACCTTCCTTCTAGAGTTCGAAGCATTGGTATTTCTCTACCTTATTTGTCCCCATAACATCCCCATGAGGTAGGCAATGGTTGGTATCATTGTCTCCATTTTGTACATGGAGAAACTGAGGCACAAAGAAGTTAAATCATTTGTTCAAGGTCACATAGTCAAGTCAATGCTGGAACAGGGACCACAGAGCTGTGAGCTTGTCCAAAAAAACCAATGCTTCTCTTCACATTATCCCCTCTGAGAATTTAATTCAACACTTCAATTCATTTTCCCAAGGAACAAAGAAATATGCTTTTTTTTTCTCCCATAAAAATTGTTGCAATACTATAGTCAAGAAACACACACTCTGGGGTAGATGTTAAACTGCTGCTGCACTGTGCCAGAAATTTTATATGAAGTCTTTTGTTGGGTTTGTTTTTACCATTATGAGGGGTTTCTTTTCCTAGTTAAAGTCAGAAGTCTTTAAATGAAACTTTTGGAAGGATGCGTCTAGTGATTGCCACATGCTAGTTTTATTTCTTTTTAAGATTTTTAAAGGGTTTTATTTATTCATTTTAGAGAGAAGAAAGAGAGAATGAGAGAGAGAGAGAGAGAGAGAGAGAGAGAGAGAGAAGGGGGAGGAGCAGGAAGTATCAACTCCCATATGTGCCTTGAGCAGGCAAGGCCGGGGTTTCAAACCAGCGACCTCATCGTTCCAGGTCAACGCTTTATCCAGTGCGTGACCACAGGGCAGGCCTGTCACATGATAGTTTTATCAGCCATATTATGCTGTCGACAAACCAGATTGATTCCTGAGCTTATAAAGAAGAAAATACCTAAATAATAATTTAAATCCTTGAGACAGCCTTTCTCATTTATACCTATTTACAGTTTGTCCTTTAAGAGACACAGAATGGTAGACAAGGAGTTGGAATAATACATTTTCCAGACACCTAAATGGATGGATAGGGAGAGGAAGTCTTGCCTGTGTCACTTAGTCCAGATTTTACTTCTAATCCCTGCCCGGCCCCCCTCCCCCCAGAATCGAGTGTGTAGCTGATACTCAGAGGAAAAAAAAAAAGAAATTGAAAACAAAGTCTCAAAGTCTGAAGCATACAGGACTCTCTCAAATGCTTGCTGACATGAACATAAAATCCAGCTTTCCTGACATTTTTCATCTGCTCCTCTCTAAGAGATGAGCACTGTCCTGCAAGCCATGGAGTAGCCCCCTGGAATTAGCTTTCTCGTATGGCTCTAGGCGATACAACACAGGCTGATGCTCAAGCATAAATATTAAAAAGTAAGCAAGCAAGCTTGTGGGAAGGTCAAGAATATCACGTCAGGTTCATTTATGGGGGGTTCTACATTAACAATACATGAGGACCTGTCAAACGGATGTTCAAAGTCCCTTATAGACGGACATGGGCCTTTGGTGTCAGTCCCCTGGCCCAGGGGCTTTCCTGCTGTCTATCAGGGAAGCCCCTCTTACCTCAGTGGGAACCTAAGGTGAAAAAATTCTCTTTAAGAAAGGAGAAATGAAAAAATTTGTTTTACACTCATGGTTTCCAACTTGTTGTGTTACAAAACAAACAAACAAACAAACAAACAAAACTAACAAAAAGAAAAAGAAACAAAAGCAGACATATGACCAGACAGTTCTGGAGTATAGACCCCAAGGGCCAAGGTTAATTTCTCTTTCCCTTTAATTGTCTTATTAAGGGTGACAAATTGGTGGCTTGGGTGGACTTATAAAAATTAAATGGATAAAGAGAATGAGCAGTTAATTTGGAAAAGATAAAATACTCTGGAATACCCATTCAAATAATTAACTGTGTGTGATGTTAAGTTCACTTAAGAGTAAATTTGAAAAACTTCAAAACTGAACAGAACTATCAAGGTTAACGGTGGTGGATCCTAAGGTATCCAGACCCTCAGCCACTGTGGAACCATTCCCCTGATCGAGCCCCCAAAGGGGGCTTTGGTCTCACACTCCACACATCACTTCGTCTAGAAATGGCTGGGGGGTTCAGTGTCTGGTAACTCCAGTTAGATGTTTGAACATCCTCACTTTCTTGGGACCCACTAGAGTAACTCAAGCTGGTTATAACTAACATAACTCATAAGAAATATGGCCTGGGGAAGGGGAAAGGGGACAGCAATAATTCAATTTGCTTTATAAATGATTACTTCTTACAAGAAAGGGTTTTTTTCCCCTCCCCTTATAATCAGCACCCTACTTTACAGGAACCTATTGGTCCACTGTCATATGATAAAAATTTTGCATCTGTGAGTGTGAGTATGCAAAAGAATTTCTTAAAAGCTCCCTTCCACAGGCCCGGCCCTGTAGTGCCGACCATTCTCATGAGAGAGGTAGGTAAGCTCGTACCTAGTTGAGCAAAGCTCATGACAAAGAACACCCAGCATGTGTTTCCCGGTAGTACCTGTGGCTTCACCTGGGCAGTCTGCCATGCAGGAAAATGAGCTGGCCAGGGCTGCCTGCTCACCTGGGGGTGGGGATGCTCTATGCTGGGAAGCGGGAGCTGCGATTGGTATTGGAGAAGAGAGGTGAGACAGGACTTTCTGGGAACAGCGGACTTGAAGGTACAGCTGTGGGGTGGGGGCATTGCTGGGGTGGGGAACAGGCCCAGGGGTCATGCTGTGCAAAGTGACAGCAGGTAATCTGTGCCGGAGCCTAAGGGAGGAGGGAGGAAACAGGGCCTTCCTGCCCACCCTCTTTGAGTCAGGGAGGGAAAAATTATAAGCTGTGGAAGCTAACAGGAGATATTTTCAGACTAAAACTAAGGTTTGGAAATTCTCAGCATTAAAAACAAACGGTTTTGTAAATTGGACAGTTTGATGGTGACAGAGACCTTTAGAGACATTGAGTCAAAATGCCACTCAGTGTCATGAATCCTTTTTGAGTCAGAGAAGTACTTTAACACTGATTGGGACCACCTAACAGAAAAGAAGTCACTATTTTGGGGAAAACTATTTTTATGAGGGGAAAAAATGCACGAACAATGAAATGCAAATTCCTATTTGTTTAGCTGTATTTCAAACTTCCCCTTAACACATGAGGTATATTAAATACAACACAATTATTTAAAAGGTAACAATATTAAAAAATGTACTATTGTCAATTTTACAATTGAACAAATACCAGCCTTTATAATTCATTACACAAGGTGATGAAACACCCAGAGTCCAATATACTTTTTAAAAAATACCCATAGTATTTAAGTGGTGAGCACAAAAAAAAAAAAAAAAGGAAAAAGAAAACACTCTAAGTGCATTACGATAAATAATTACCAAATTGAATGCTTTTTCTTTTTAAACTTGTCCTTTTAACAAAAATGTACTCTCATTTCACCTGGCATGAAGAAGGATCTGAACTGCCATTTCTTAGTTAAGTAAAAGTAGAACTTGGAAAACAATGAAGTACTTTATAAATATTAGAGACTAGATGTAAACAAAGACTTAAACTGAGCTGTGGGGTAAAAAGCACTTATGAACATTTGTTCTCTTCTGGACTGCGATTTTACTTACTCTCCTTTGGAAATTCCAGGTGAAGACTCTAACATTTATCATGGTTTCTGGACTGATCCCTTTAAGTCAAACACTTTCTAAGTGTGTACAACTCTAATGACACTGCCAAACAAATAATGTACTGAAGAAAAGGTATACTACAGAGCAGGAAAACACTGCCATGGGACCAGGAATTTCCATTGCATTGCAAATAAAAGCCGTATTGGATATCATAGACACATGTTCCTATTTTCACATCAGTAAGTATTAACAGCAAACACTCCACTTTAACATCGCCCAAGGACACAGCACAGTTGAGTCTGTCAAGATTTCCAGGAAATAACCATCAGTACTTACTGGGCTTCCAGCAGCCACAGTGGAGCTGGCCGGGCACCAGAAATCAACACTTCCAGGGGAACAGAGTCACATTATTACAAGAAGCACTGAAAACTGTCATGGAATCGTTTATAAAGTCCTCATGCAGGCTTGCACTGAAACTCTGAGAGTCCAGCCTGGCCACCGTCACACAGCAGTTTCTTTACATGTCTCACTCCACCTACCACCTGCCCATGGACCCTGCAGTTTCTGAGGAGAGCACAGAAAGCAGTCCTGCGTGGTAACGGGTTCTGCTTCTGCTACCTGGTGGGGTCACCCTGCTGGGGCCCCACTCTGGCTCACATGGCTCTTGTAGCTTTTAGCCGTATCTCTTCTCCAACACCTGTCTGAGGACACCTGCGTACATCTCTCATGGGGCTGAGTATATAGCGAGTCACATGAATAACAAAACTATTAAAAATACCACTGCGGTTCAGATCAAAGAATTGTGGGCACAATTTAAAATCTAAATATATTCATCAGAAAAAAATTAAATGAGAACAACTAAAGAAGGTTTTCCTATAACTACCAAATGAAAACTATTGGAGAAATGTTGTTTTTGTTTAGATTTTATGACGATAGTCTTCACACTAGTAAAAGAAACATTCAAAATACATAATAGGATAATAGGACGTGTCCTAATTAATTCAGCACCAGAACGCATATATGAATGTATGTATATGTGGGTGTATACATCTTATATATATATATACAGTGTGTCCGTAAAATCATGGTGCGCCATAACTTTACGGACACACTGTAGTTTGTTACGGGTTAAAGTTAGTGAGTGCTCTAATTAGAAAAAATAAAAATCCAATATGAGAAACAGAGATAGTGACATGTTGAGGTTAAGTTTTACTTCTTTGTGTCAACTACCTATTGTTAATTAACTCTCAATTTAACTCTTGGATTTTGAGGGCAAGTAAATAAGTAATTTGCTTTTTCCCCACAAAGGAGAGCAGTGCCATCCAAAGCTTTACTAGAACTAATGATATAACCTGGGGCAGGAAACAAGTACCTGCGGGAAACATCTACAAAAATTACTTTCTTCTCAAATTTAAATTTTCCTCAAACATTTCACATAAAACAGGTTACATTTTCCCGCTGACTATATTCAAGAAACAGTGAAAGCAGCAGGAAAAAATTCTTCTAAGCTTTAAAACTATCTGAACAAAGATAAAGACTCTACTTTTTGGTAAGATAAGTTTGCAATTCTGATTTGTGAGATGTGAAAAAAACTTTCCTAAAATTTATTTTTATCTTTTTGGATAATTTCATATAATCTAGGTTATTAGAATTGAATGCATAATACAGATGTCAAAGTGGAATTTTAAAGATATACGAAATTCTTTTTTTTATAATTACCTTTCATACATAGCATTCAACTCAAGATGAAACCCCTTTTGAAAGAAGCTGTAGGTTTTTTCCCCAATGATGGTAGCTCAGATTTTCAACGAATACAGTAAAAGTGATGGCATTTATGAAATACTTAACTATAAGGTCAAAACCGTGATGCTGTATTAAGAAACATCCTTCACTAAGGTGCCGATGGTCTACAGAACACAGCCATCTCCTGAAGCTACACCCCACCCCTAACCCCCTTGCAGGTCTGTACCCCAGGACCTCGTTGCTCCTTCTAAAGCCTAAAACACTTTATGTCCCAGCTTATCCTTAGCACTGGGTCTCAAATCAAGAGAGATGTGAAGGTGTCTTTTCTGGCTCCATTGCACAGCCTGTATTTCAACACTTCTTTGGGGAAACTCTGATAATGAAATTTCAAGAGGCAATGACTATTTACAAGCAGCTTCTCTCTCCAAAAATGGTTTTACACTTGAGAGATGATACCCACTTCCCTGGCAATCAATAATACAATAAATTTTTGAGTGGCGAGGCATTTATAAAGGACATGACAGCCATGGGCATGGTGCTAGGTGGGTGTGACGTGGCTTTCCCTGTGCACTAAAGGGACCCCATGACACAGAGACGATTGGTTCAAACTCGTTAATATTAAGCATTGATGAGCGCCAGGCAAACAGTGCCGATGAAGGGTGTGCATTCAGAGGGCACGGGTCGTGCACCGTCCTGCTGTACTCCCTAATCTAAGGGTATCCCAATTTGTCTTCTCATCAGTGGTGTCTGTGCTCCTGCACGTGGGGTCTTAAAGCGAGAGGCCAGACCAGGCGGACTGGAAAAGAATAACAGACAACCGGTTTGCACCCGCTGAGCTTGGTTTACAGTTTCAGAAACGTGTTACAGAGCAGTCCAAATCAAGCCATGAGTGCAAGGGGTGGGACACACACACCAGTGAGCAGCTGGCCCCTCCAGCGTTCAAAATGCTTCCGATAGCCCCCTGCATTCCTTGTCGCGAGTGACAATGCAAGAGGAGGATGTCACGGCAGGATCGGAGAACGGCCTGTCTCTCTGTTTTCCCTCTCATGTGGAGGACAGACCCCTCTCTGCAGCCCACACTGCCTAGTAGCACTTCAACCAGATTCTTTAAAAATAAAAGAAGTGAACTAGTTTCCCGAAGTTGTACTCATAAAATCTAAAGAGATGACAAAAATCAAACCAGGCTGATCTCCCCCGCTGAGTGACTACAAACACTGATTTTTGCAAAGTGAAGGTGGGGAAAATAAATCCCAAGAGACAATTTGGATTGGCAAGTACTGGACTACAGAGTGCACCACCATTTTCTTCAAACTGTTACCAAACCTTAGGAGTTAAACCTTTGGGACGCTGATAGTGCACAGTCACCCTTTGTCCTATTTTGTTCTTCTTTCCAAGTTTTTACCATTTTGAATGTTTCAATATTTCCCATCACAAACCACTGGAAATAATCATTTAGGATTGTTCCACCGATTCCTCCAAGTGCTACACGATTTTTGATCAGGAGCTCCACGTACCATTTGAAAAGTCTGAGTCTTTAAACACCTTCAATGTTTTAAACACTGGGTCAGAAAAAAACCCTGATAATGGTGACTTGTAACTACCTAGCTTATGTGCTTTCTGGAGGTCGTTTCACAATGAGGGTATAAATCATTGTACAGAAAATCAAAATATACTGCTCACAAAAATTAGGGGATATTTGAAAATGAATATGAAGCGATAAAAAAAGAAGCATTTGATTTCTTTTATTAAACAAGAACATCAGAAAAGCAAATGACAAGTCAAAGAAAGTTGTTCGATTATGCAAATGAGATGCAAAACCAACTCTTATTTCATTGGTGAAAATGCACTAGACAAAAGGCTGAGAGCACTGGAGTATCTGCATGTTCCCTGATCCCCTAATTTTTGTGAGCAGTATAGTTAATATACACTTTGTTTTTTCCTGGCACTTTCTAGAAATTAGGCATTAAATGTAAAACAGCTTAGACATTTAGATAACAAAAATAAAGGTTTACATTTTCATCTCAGCTAGATTACTTTTGGGGCAGCAGTTCACTTACATTCCCGAACCCTCGCTGCTGGTTTGGCCGCAGGGGTCATCAGAAATGTACATTCGAGTCCACAGCCCTTCAGAGGTGGACGTCGTGGGCCATCCACACGTGTGGTCTGCGTCCCGACGTGGAGATTAAGGCGCTCTGCTTTGGAGGAACAGGTTCTGGGCGGACATAGGTGTAGAAGTGCCACAGCATTCACCTCAAATACTGCAAAGGTTCTGAAGTTTCAAATACTGAGGGAAGGAAAAAAGAAACTTTGTGGACTAGAAAAATAAAATAAAGCCTCTAAAGATGACTTCAAGTCCTTTGGGAGAAGCTGCTGCCATGGAATGCCGATGTCAGAAGGTGTGAAGACCCAGGACCCTCGCAGGGCCTCATCCCCGGGAGGTGACCGGGGGTCTGATGGTACCAGCAGCCACGGTTTCTCACGATCCAAAATCACCTCCATGGCAGGCAAAGCCCAAGCCCTGTGGGCAAATTTCCTTGGAATGAACCGGTTGAAACGGGGCGATTTCAGGGGGAAAACAACAGACAGCAACCAGAGGAGGAAGGAGGGAGACCTGGCTCTTCTGAATGGCAGCATTTAGGCAGGTAGAGTCGTGGTTCCTCCCGTGACAGCCAGGACCTGCCCTCAGGGTGCAGGGACTCAGGAGTAGGATGTGAGCTTGGGTGTGGCCATGTCTGGCAGGCAGGGCACCTTCCTGTCCCTGGAGGGGAACAACTGTCCTGGCGTCTTCACTGTCCTCAGTTGCCGATGCAGCAGCATGTCAAGTGGAAGGGATGCGGCTCCTGTCGGCCTGTCCCCAACCACCCGCTGGCCCGAGGCTGTCGGGGCGTCTGCTGGGCTGCTAGAGCCTGGTGACGTCTCTGCATTGCTGCAAGTCCCCAATGCTCTCGTAGTCATTCTCCTTTGGGAAAGGGCCGTGGTGGCCATCAGTCTCCAGGGTGGCCCTCTCGTCCTCCCTGCGCAGTGCCTGGATTGCTTCATAGTCGGGCTCAGGCTCCTCCTGTGGTCTCCCTGCTGGTGCCAGAGTGCTGACGCTGTTGGGAGTTTTCTCGAAGTCTTTAACTGTCGCATAGAGGTCACTGCAGGATGACGGCGACCTCTGAGCAGCTCCTGGGATGGGGGTGCAGCAGGACCTGGGTGCTTTGAGCAACTGTCTTGACTTATGCCCGGGCTGTCCAGGTTTATTAACAGATGAGTACATGGCTGAGATCTAGAACACAAAGGGTGAATCAAATAAACAATCTTCAAGCTTCACCTGCCCCCTCACTTTTAGTGACACACAAGATACACAGCACTCCAGCTTGTGTGTGTCCCTTTAAGAATTCTGTCCTGATTCCCATCCCCAAGCTTTACTGAGATATTTCAGACACACAACAGAGGAAAGTGTAAGGTATACAACCCGATGACTTGATACACATCTACACTGGGAAATGGCTACCAGAGTAAGGTTAGTTAATACCTCCATTATCATGTTACCAGTTTTTTGGGTGTGTGTGTGATAATAACATTTAAGCCCTAATCTCTTAATAATTTTGAGTATATAATATAGTACAGTAGTGTTAACTCTAGTCCCATGCTAGACATGAGTACCCCTGAACTTGTTCACCTTCTAGTTGAAAGTTTGTGCCCTTTGACTGACATCTCCCCATTCCCCCCAGGCCCTTGGGCACCACCAGTCTTCGTTCTGCTTCTATGACATCAGCTCTTTCTTTCCTTTTTCCAGATTTCACATATATGTGAGAACACAGTGTCTGTCTCTCCTTGTCTGGCTAATTTCACTTGGCATACTGCCCTCTAGGTCCCAACAGGCAGGGTTTCCTTCTTTTGATGGCTAAATCCTATTTCACCATGTATATATATTTAAATGTTATAGATGTGTTCTACACAACTATAGAATCACATTTTCTTTCTCCATTCATCTGTCGACAGACCCTAAGGTTGCTTCCAAATCTCGGCTTCTGGGACTGATGGTGTAACGCAAACAGGGGTGCAGGCGACTGTTTCATTTCCTTCGCAAAAATGTCCAGAAGTGGTTTCTTTCTTGTCTGTGCAAATCCTGGAGGACATCGCCAGAGAACAGTCACATAGATAATCTTCAATGTTGTAGGTGGGCCTGTCACGCTGGCACACTGCCACGAAGACCTGACCCTCTGCGGTCTGCTGAGGGTGTGACCTGGGCGGGCGGGCAGCTCAAAGCCCCAGGGCTCAGCATAACACCATTTTATCTCATTTCTATATCAGAAGGGCCATTCACCCAAAACAGGGCTCTACTGCTTTATTAAAAAAAAAAAAAAGGGACAGAAAACAAGAATAAGACAAGTGATTCTTTAACAGTGGGCTCCGAACCAGCAGCAGCAGGGTCTAGGGATTTAGGAGAAAGGCAAATTCTGATCTTGGAACCATGGAGTCCAACATTCCAGGGCTGGGGCTGCACTCTGCTGCCTATGGACGTGTCGGGACCACTGAACTGGACTTGGCTGCTCTTGGCTCCATCGAAGAGGTCAGGAGCAAAGTCCAGGCTCTGCTCGGTAGCACATGTGTATCTGTGAGAGTGTGGTCTGGGATTTCTTGATTTCACTGCAGACTGTTGGTTTTAAGTAAATGTTTACAGATAGGGCTAAGCTTCCTCAGTGGGAAAATTGCATTCTTTTTTTGCAATGGGCCAGCTCAGAAAGGGAACTGGAGACAAGCCATCGTGGGAACACCCTTTCCTATGCGAGGAGCAGGCTGTTTTCCTAGCACTGCTACAGAGCCTCATGCACATACCCTATAGATGCTCTCCTATCAAGAACAATTAAACTCTCACTGGTAATGGTGGAGTAGATGTGTGGATTAAGAGATTACCTGGGTTCTTTTTTATTGTTAGGCATCGTGGTTGGAAATACACAAACATATCCTTCACTACCTGTGCTTATCTTGGCCACAGTGACTGATTTATCCAAATACCCAGGAAATAAGTGAACATACTTCCTGACAGACGCTCGGCTTTGCAAGTGCAGAGAGAGCTTTTCCTGCCTCCGCACTGCCCACATGCTGTGGGTGTGGTTCCAGCTGGCCTCATAGGCTTCCTAAGACTGGTCTGCAGCCTGCTGGCTGGTCATTTGCATGAGGATCAGCTCTCTCTTTCTCTCTCTCTCTCTTTGCAGGCTGGGGGCTCACGGTTGCCAGGCCTTGCCGCTCTAAAGGTTTAGTGACAGAAATAATCTCTGGGAAGCTCTGGCCATGCTAATCAGACCATCCGGATGACTATTCAATTAACATTCTCACTTTAGAGGTTTTAATGGAAAAACGACTCTCTATATGAAGGCATAATTTCTTTGAATTTAGGAAGAATTTAAAAACATCATCAGCTTTTCATGGTGAAGTGTGAACACATGGTACTTTTTGTCCAAAAAGTAGTCCAAGCCGAAATGTGGACAGATTATCAGGAGGTGAAATTGTGGAGGGTAGCATGAGGGAGCTGGCACACTACACGTTCACTCTCACCTTCACGGGTCGTGTCAGGAGGCCAGACACACCTTACCTGGACTGTAAAGGTGGGAGCTGGCCCCTCACCACTGGTTCTGTTTCTTTCCTCAAGTTCCTCCCCCATGGAAGAAATGCCCTTTCTAAAAAAAATTACAGGCTCTTCCTTTAACTTGCGACTTAATACTATCTCTGGGGATGCACCTAATGTGTGGAGGGTATCACTGTAAATTCTCCCTCTTACAAGTTTCTAGAATCTCCTAACACTCCTTTTGAACATCTCTGCCTTCCACGACTACTGTTTCTGCTTTGTGTACAGGTTTCTCTCCAAGCCCTTTGCATTAAATTCTTTCTCTTTACAATGCATTTAGCTTTGCAACTTTTCTCTTTAAAATCTTTCATTTTTATTACTTGGCCTATCAATTATATTCTCATAAATTACTCTCTTCCTAGCTCCCATTTCTCTGCTTTGGATAATCAACACTTTTCCCTGTCATCCTGTGAAACTGGAGGGACAGCGCTTCTAACCTGGGTCTCAGTTTCTGTCTGGACTGTATAATGTTACACAAACATAGAAATAAATAATTTCTGCACTTATTTTCCTTAGATCATCTTCCTCAAATGAATATAAATATATATGAATCACAGTTCTCTATTTTACATTAAAAATTCATCAGTATAAGTAGGTCCTATTTTCAAAAGCCACAAACGTAAGATAAGAAGGAAAGTAATTTAAAATTTTACATGGTTTTGGTTTATTTTGCATAGGCTCCATTTATAGATCTCTTATATATTCTGTTTTCTGGTCCCCAAAGCAGTGGCTCTGGCAACAGAGTGAGCAACACTGGAGGAAGGTCAAGGAACTCCCATGTCCACCCAGGCCCAGGCAGAGGGCACGGTGGGTGGGAGTCCCCTGAGGGGCAACCACAGTGGAGATGGAGACTGGATACATGGAAGAAACTGGAGATGGAATTAAAGGGACCTGGCTACTGGTGGCCTCTGAGGACGGTGAGGAAAGTGAGGTGTCAAGGATAACCCCGAGGGCGGTGGCTAGATGGTGGGTGCACTCCCTGAGGAGCAGCCCTGAGGGTGGGTGACAGCCCCCAGGGCAAGCGCTTCCGCTCCGTGACCCTTCCATTTGGGGTTGTGGGTGTTGTCTGCAGTCCTCCCAGCAGAGCCCGGGATCCCTCCCGGTGGTGCACATGCACACATACACCAATCACTCTTGTACACGGACAAAGTCCACTGTGCTGGGATTCCAGTCGCTACTTGCGGCCAATCAGTGAAGGCAGCGCACCCTCTGTCTGCTGTAGCGTGACAGCATAACACACGCACTGTCGTTCACTGTGCCCATGCTCCACTGACCTTCAACCAGTGACTTCCAGCCCTGGAGCTTAGGAGAACAGGAGAACCTGTGAGCCTTTCGTGTTGGTGGTACGCCTGGCCCGGCCTGGCCCGGCCCTGCCAAAAACCCCGCGTCCTGAGGTTCCCTGCTCTCTGCCCCCAGCACCCTTCACTAGACAGGCTACCTCAGTCTCCCCATCCCCAGGTCAGATCTCCTCCATCCCTCATCCATTCCAACTTCCTATTATTTTCCAACCAATGATGAACTCCTTCCTCACGTGGACTCTGGAATGCTGACTAGATCACCACACCTGCATTTCTCTCCTCGGGCCCTTCTCTGCTCCTCTTGTCTCAACTTTCCTGACCATTCTTTCCTAGTCAGTTTCTTTTACCTGGTTGACCTGTCCCTCCTGTCTGCCAGTCCCTCTATCTGAGCCATGACAAAGCAATGTCCGAACCCTGAGCTCCAGACATGGGCTTCAGAGAATATTTTTGCTTTTCCTGACAAAGGGTCAGGTGGCAGTGTGGTCATTCAAGGAGGGACGCTCCCTGGTTATTGAAAAGGCCACAAGACTCACCTCTTCTTCTGTGAGAGTTGGGTCTTCTTCACGGGACTTGTACGACAGGGTACTAAATCTCTGTTAGGAAAACAGAAACCAAGGGAAGATGGTGTGAAGACAATGATCTAAACTTTCTTTTTGGGTATGTTTTGACACCTCTATCTGTAAAAATGTTCTCAAGTGACTTTTAGGAAATTATTTTCTACAATAAAATTCCATAAAGCACTAAAGGAATAAACACATTAAAAAAAATCTATCATGTGATACCTTCCAATTTTGGAAGGTTTTTGGATACCTTCCAATTTTGCATTTCAATCTGTAGGTACATATGAGTCAAATAGACCACTGTTTTAATTCCTAATTGTCACTGGAGAATTTATAATAAAAAAACAACCACCACATTTGCTTTACAGAATGCCTGAATTTTGTATGTCTATAGTTTGCGAGAGTCATCACAGAGATTCTTAAGTGATCTGGAGACTTTCCACAGCTAATGGAGAAATCAGCTCACACTTTGTGATGCACTCCCTGCCTCCTATCTCAGGAGTTCTGGTTCCTGGTCCACAGGTCCCCTCTTTAACATATCACCCTGATTTCAACAAACAGGAATCCTTTCATACCGAGCGTTTTAGTTCTTTGACTTCCTCCACCACCACCGTCCACCCAACCTTGCTCACTGCTCACTTCCTGGCCGTAGCCCAGACCTTCTAGTACCTGAAACCACAGCCCACAGCCACTCCACATCCTAGTGCCTCACCACCCCCTTCAGACTAGCATGCTACGTTCAAGATCACTCCTTCTAGAACCCAATTCTAACAATCGTCCAATGCCGTCAGCTCTGACCCCTTTATCCAGTGTCTGCTTCCCCTGGGTGCCTTTCCTTGCTGCGCTGTGGAGCTTACCCTGCATCAACACCACACTCCAACCACTGAGCTCCTGGACCACTCCTGAGCTCACCCTCTCGGCAAAAAGCCTTCTCTGCTTAAACGTAAACTTTACGTTCATTTTATTAGCGTTGGTTCTACGAAGGAAAAAATTAGAACGTTGGTGTATTTTCCAACTACGTTCACTCTCGCGGGCACTCTCAGCAGCTGATTTTGTGGGTAATATGAAAGGCTGAAACACTACAATGAATGACATACCTACTGTCATCTATCTAATCACAGCCAGGGTTCACCTTTAGACCACGAACTCCGACGTTTTTTGTTTTATTGTTTTTTACAGGGAGAGAGAGAGAGTCAGAGAGAGGGATAGACAGACAGGAACGGAGAGAGATAAGAAGCATCAATCATCAGTTTTTCCTTGCAACACCTTAGTTGTTCATTGATTGTTTTCTCATATGTGCCTTGACCGGGGGGCTACAGCAGACCAAGCAACCCCTTGCTGGAGCCAGCGACCTTGGGTCCAAGCTGGTGAGCTTTTACTCAAGCCAGATGGGCCCACACTCAAGCTGGTGACCTCGGGGTCTTGAACCTGGGTCCTCCGCATCCCAGTCCGATGCTCTCTATCCACTGCGCCACCGCCCAGTGTTTTTTTTTTTTTTTACACAGGGACAGAGAGAGTCAGAGAGAGGGACAGACAGACAGGAATGGAGAGGTGAGAAGCATCAATCATTAGTTTTCGTTGCCGTTGCGACGCCATAGTTGTTCATTGATTGCTTTCTCACATGTGCCTTGACTGTGGGCCTTCAGCAGACTGAGCACCCTCTTGCTGGAGCCAACGACCTTGGGTCCAAGCTGGTGAGCTTTTTTTCTCAAGCCAGATGGGCCCACGCTCAAGCTGGCAACCTCGGGGTCTCGAACCTGGGTCTTCCGTATCCACTGCGCCACCACCTGGTCAGGCTTCCTGATGGTTTTAAAGGTTACTATTGACTGACTAATCCCTCCTTGGCCTTCCTACCAAAACCCGAGTAGCAAACCTGCTCTTTTCCTGTGTAGAAAGTAGAAACTAGTTATTAGTCGCCTAAAGAAGACAGATTCTACCTATATCCCCAGGAAATAGCGACGGCTAGAGATGAGAATTTAAAGTGACTGTAGACTCGCAGCTCAATCACAGTTTTAGAGCTTCGCTGGCTATCTTAAACTTGAGGTACAGGTTACTATTTAGAAATTGTTGCAAAATAAAATTCTCTCTTTCAATTTAATAAAAGTATATACTTAATCAGACACAAGGAGTCATATCCGGGGGTCGGTTTCCTCATGTCTGTTCCTGGCTTTGATGTCTGGGACTTGGAGAGGATCAAGGTCATCTCACCACTGGGGGTGACAAGAGAGATTAAATGTGTGGCCAAAGAGTCAGGTCTCTGCTTAGTTCTAATTCCTCCAAAGGAAAAAAACAACCCCCGATCCTTACTCGATATGCTGTAAACACTAGAAATATTCAGGTCAGGAGCCAAGAGAAATATTTTATAAGCACGAGGGTTCTGTCTTTTCCTCCTTGGAAAGGAGACGTCAAACACAGCTTAGACCAGAAGCACTTTCATCGTTCACTGAAGCTGAACGTGCTTGTCTGTGTTTTCCTGAATGATGCGCGAGGGAAAGGCCCAGGGTGAACCGGACACCTGCTGTGACAAGGGCAACGTGAAGCTATGTCAGACCTCACCTTGTTGGTCTCACTGGACCCCTCTGGAGCGCTTTCTTCGCCTGCCTTCCTGTCTTCCTTCTCCTGAAGGTTCTCATTCTCATCCAGAAGTTTCATGGGGACTGGCGGGGGCGCCTCCTCTTCTGGATCATGGAAAGGCCCCAGGACACTGTCTGCATCAGCAGTCTGCTGGCACTTTTTGTTTCTGTCCACTGAGGCATATTCGGCGAAGTCGGCTTTGCCCTGGGCTAAGGGTCCCTGGGGCTCCTCCAACGTGGAAGGTGCCTTGCACTGGCTGCTGGGGCCCTTGCCGGGGACTAGGGCTGTGGCTACGTCCTTGATCTCCTTCACGGTTTCATACAAGCAGTCCTCTACCATGTTCTCCTGAGAGGAGCTGTCCTTCAGCACTTCATACGGCCCTTCGTTCCCCATGCCCTGCTCCCCGTCCACACTGCTCCCGCTGACCATCCTGTCCACCGCACTGTCCGGAGGAATTCTGGGCAATTCCCGGCTCTGGTGACACTTGGGCTTCCCCGTGCTGTCCTGGGAGTCCAGCAGGTCAGAGACTGAGGTCTGGACCTCCTCGTAATGCTGCATGCAGGCCATAGTGCTGTCTTCTGAGACAACTGCAGCAGACGGATTAAGGGAGAGAAAGACAATTCCCGAAATAATTATTACAGGGAATCTGATCATGCATAATGTCAACATGCTCATCTTTGTTTGACTCTAGGCTGCAAGTTATAGACATTCCGGCTCTCTTTGGGGGGATTAGAAATAGTGTCCCTAAGGATACTGGGGGGAATGATGATGGACCCCAACCCTTCTGAACTCCCCCAGCCTCCCGTGTTTTAAATATTAAGCCATCACAGGAGGAACTTTTGCTGTCTAGGTCTAGACGTCTGTGTCACAGTGGGTGAACAACGGGCACTGGAGGGAGGATTTGGGTCAACATTGAGCACCCTGTTTCCCTGTCAGCGGATGTGCTAACAGGACAATCTCTTAGCTCGGGTCAGCGCCTCTATAAACCAGAACTTGCGAAACAAATGTAGGTGCTTTTTCTGTCTGGGGAGCAGCCTATGGGGGGAGGGGGACAGGCAGCAGGCAGGGAGGTCCCAAGCATGTGCCTGCGACTCAGATTGCCGGGTTCAAACCCAGACTCTTGGGGCACTGACTGTGATCTCAGGCACGTGACTAACCTCTGAGGCAGGCAGAACAATGGCCCGCACAGTGTCCATGCCCCGACTCTCCTGCGCCTGCGAGTGTGCAATGTGACAGGGCACGCGGGGAATTATGGACACAGATGGGACTATGAACTGAGCTGAGCTGGGGTGCACAGTGGGTGGGTGTCACTACCAGGGGTAGCCGTGCCATTACGAGGGTCCCTAAGGGAGACGGGGAGGCAGGACAGCGGGGGAGAGGTGTGGAGCAGAGGATGAGGCAGGGATGACAAGGAAACCTGGGGCCTCAGGAGCTGGGCGAGGCAAAGACACAGATTCTCCTGGAGGTCCCAGGAGGGACACGAGCCACAGTCCCTAACTGCACACCACAGACAGTAATCACAAGTGCTACTGTCACTTGGGACTGATCTCACAGAGAGCAGTCGTGTTACCGTGAGCAACAGCAACCTTACAGGGTGGCTGTTAGGACAGACGAGTTGGCACACATCCCAGGGCAATGCCACACGGAAGCCAACAAATGTACCTCAGCTTTTCATCCAAACGAGGCGACTTTGGCTAAAACTGGTACACAGAGGGAGCAAGCACATAGTTCCTAGCTTTGGAGCTACACTTTTGAAGATCCAGTCCTTTCTTACTTAGGTGGCTGGCACTTAGGCAGGACTTACTGTCCCCATTGGTGAGTGCCCCATTCTGCTCGCTGCTGGCGGGAGCATCCGTGGCCAGGCTGGTCACTGAGCGGCTGAACATCTCCTTGTCTGAGGGCTACAAGACAGACACACAGTTCTGAGTCAGACACCGGCAGAGAGGAGTTCCCGCGCCTTTCTCTACAAATTATAACAGCAACGACAAAAATCCACATCCATGACTTCGGTTTAAATGTAAGAAAATGAAATAAACTCCAGCTGCTCAGTGGTACTCGGCACATTTCCAGGGCTCTGTTACCGTGGGTCACTCAGATCACCAAATACAGGACACGCCTGTCTGGCGGGACGTTCTGCTAGATGGGGCTGTCCCAGCATTGCCAGGGCACTGGGAATCCTCCCACCAGCAGGTCTGCAGATGGGCCCCACGTGGGTCACCAGGGATCTGTTCCCTCACATGTTGCCCGTCACATCCTGGCCCATCTTGTGCCCTGGGTGCTGTGAAACATTCCTCTTTTTAACAGTGAGCCACACCATGCAAAACATGGGAGAGCATTCCTCGTCACCTGACAGGCAGAGACTTAACTCTGTCAGTGACAGATAACTTCACTAACTTCTCAGGCTGTCTCATAATCTGCCAAGTCTCTGCTTCAAGGTTTATAAAACAATCAGACTCAGAAAAGCAGGTCTATAAGCCTTTCTTATTCTCACAAAGTCAGGGCCCTTGGAGGGGAGAATGGCCTTGGAGACAGAAGGCTTTCTGCTGGGTTTGAATGTGTGGGCATACATAGACTGGCATGCCGTGCCAAGCTATGGCTATGGGTGGTCAGCAAGTTGGTAGTTCACGTATTTCTTCAAGTACCCAGCTGGTCCCGTGTGGCAGCCTGAACCACTGCTCACAGGATCTTCCACTACCTGTCTCATGGAATGCATGGCCTGAAGAGCCCAAGCGACCCTGCACATGCTCCAGGGTTACACATAGGAAGTGCTGGTGCAAAGAGCCCCGGAAAAACTCGGCCCATTGGCCTCATACATTCTGACTCTGGATTGGGAACCGCATAATAGTGGTGAGCAAACAGCTCACACTGTCCCGACTCCAGGGCTCACGGGAATCAGAGGGTCCGTCCAGTGAAGGGTGCTGGGAGACGGATTGCTATGCGAGGTGGCCAGGAACTCAAGAAACAGATACTAATGTCACAGAAGGGATGTTATACCTGGATAGGTGTCAGGTGTGAGGCCGGAAGCCTCATAGGTAGACCCATAACAGCCTAACAATTCATCCCAGCTGAATTACTATAACCTGGGCTCCACCCACCTTCTCTTAACTTTTAGGAGAAAATACCCACAGGAACTAGATAACAAGAGACTGTGACGGAGGTGAGACAGGGTGAGGGGGTGGTGCGGAGAGCCCACAGCAGGTGCATCAGAGCAGAAGGGAGGTAGCCCCAGGACTCCCCAGAGGAGAGGGTCCTGGCAACTTTCTGCCTGCTCAGGCACATTAGCCAGGCAGGGCGGCTGAGCCTGCAGACCCTCCAAGTGAACTCTGAGCCTGCCTGCAGCCAGCATGCTTTACACCCTCACCCAAGAGAGCTGGCTCCACATGGACCATCTGACCTTGCGAGACCATCAGGGACAGGAAGTGTACTCTATGCTTCAGCGGAGACCTCAAGGCAGGACCCCAAGGGAAGCTGGCCCTGCAAACTTGTGGCAGGCCCACCCCCAGCTGCTGGAATGACTCTGTAGGTCAAGGGCATGCATCTGAGTGGGGAGCACCAGGCAGGACCAGGATAACAAGGGACCAGGCCGTTCCATACTGAGGGACCTGAGATGCCTTGGGCTGGCCAGGACTGGTCAGGCACTGAGGGCTGCGGAAGCCCAGCAGGGCAAGGCCGTGCCCAGAGTGTCAGCTCCCAGGCTCTGCTTAGCTTGATAGCCAGTGGTTATGGGTTGAACTATATCCTCCCCAAATTCCTACACCGAAGTCCTAGCCCTTGATACCTTAGGACATGACCTTATCTGGAAATGGTCATTGCGGATGAAACCAGTTAGGTCACACTGGAGTTTTTATAAAAAGGGGAACCTTGAAGAGAGATAAGTGTGCATGGCAGCAGAGAGAACACCATGTGACGCTGGAGGCACCGAGGATGCCGAGATGGCCAGCAGGCCAGCAGACTCTGGCAGAGGCCTGAAAAAGACTGGTCCTCAGAACCAACCCTGCTGACACCTTGATCTCCAATTTCCAGCCTCCAGAGCTGAGACAATAAATTTAATATTTAAGCCAAAGAGTTTGGGCCTTTTGTTACGACAGCCCCAGAGAATGAACACACGAGCTAGAGTGGGGCGGACGTAAAGGGAGACATCCCCACATAGGCTGGGGCTCCCAGGGTCTGTCCAGGAGCTGCTCAATGGCAGCCATGTCAGAAACCCTTCCGGAACCCCAGGCTGCTCGCCCAGGCCTCCAGCTGCAGAGTCTGCACCTGCAGCGAGGACCTAGCCCAGGCAGCCTGGGAATCCAGGCTGAGTTCTCTCCTGAGGAAATTGTGAGCTCGTAGGAACACCCTTAGATGAGCGACGGGTGTTTGAAAACACACATATGCACACTCACAGACACATGCACACACGCATACACATGCACACATGCAGATGCAATGCATACTTGTAGACACACACATGTGCACACACAAAGACATGCGCACACATGCAGACATGTGTGTACACATGTATGTAGCTGCAATGCACATGCGGACAGATGTGCGTGGATGTAGACATGTGTGCACACAAGCACACATGTGCATAAGGCTCACCACGTTCATCAGGTTCTCGTGGTCTCCACTGAACTGTCTCGGCTTCTTCTCTCTGAAATGGAAAATAAGACATCACTGTGATATCAAACGTACCATCTAAAATCAAAGGTACACCTCTTTTCCAGACTAATGTTTATCAACGTCTATATCTCTTTTAAGAACCAACCTTACTTGCCAAGGAAGCAAAGCCGACTGGCACTCATCCCCCCTTGGCAGGTGGGAAGGTCTGAGGGGGCTGAGACCCACCCTTTCCTCCAGGGGTGGAAACCACAGGTTCTCAATGAGAGGACCTAGGCAGGATCCTGAGTAGAAACTGACCATATCTATAACACTGGAAGAGTGATGCCCTTTTTTTCCCCCACAAGGAAATGCAGACATCACTTTTCTCAACTTGGAGTCTGCAAAGTCACACACTGCAGTGGGACTCAGAAAAATAATCAAACAAAATACAAATGTTGGCAGGTCGGGAAGGGTGCGTGCTCTCAGGATGACTCATATGTATTTCCAGTCCATGACCGTAGAGTAAAAATAGAATTTATTTTTACTCAGGACAGTCTAAAGAAAGCCATCAGTTCTAGGTTGTTTTCCATAGATGTAGACGGAAAGCGCGCCACCCAGTGGGAGATTCAATAACTACAGACGCTCTATTTCTTCCTGGTCACACCGTCCCAACCCTGACAACCTGGGTCCATCTTGGGCAGACAGGAGGAGGCTCTTGGGCTCTTGGGCTCTGAGAGTCCCCTTCTCCCCTATTGACAGAGACATTAGTGTAGAAAGCCATATCCAGACTCTTCAATGACACTTGTTGAGTCTCCTGTCAGGTTATCGGAAGGGTGTTGGGGGGTCTGCAGAGGCTTTCCGCAGCCACTGACCCACCAGGAGCCTCACACGTGGGGACAGCATCTGAAAACTGTGAAAACCAGCCCGGGTTAGAAAGAACCCTGCTTCCCTCTAATCTCAGAGCTGCAGGAACTTCCTGCTGGGACACTTCGTCCCCAGGGCTCTTCCTGTTGCTCCCCAGCAAAATCAAATGTCAGTTTCACTCAGTGAACAGGACAGCGCCAGCCGGGACCCTCGGTAGCAGGGAAGTCAGTTCACTGAACAGACGTGTCCCTGTGACTCTATGCAGGGGAAACCTGTGCATGGCAGGCTTTTCTATAATGAGTCTGCTGGGATGGAACGTGTCACTTCAAGGTCCCAGCAGACACCGTCGCAGGCCCTTACTTGTCACAGCTGGAGCACAGGAAGATGAGGAAGGTGAAGAGGAAGAAAGTGGCGGCAGCCGCCAAACTTCCCCACAGGACAAGCTGCGTGTGTCCACTTCCTAGCAGGCTCTCAGAAGGTCCCATGGTGGCAGCAGGAGGTGGCACTGTCTGGTGAGTCAGTCAGTCCTTCAGAACTGGTAACATCAGGCCCGAGGGCTGCGTCCACCTGCAGACAGACCAGCCTGTGGGAAACAATGGCTCAGGTGATGACGAACCAGTATCTTGTAATTAGTCCTAGCGGGAGGAAGGCTTTACAAGTCAGGGAGGTGAGTTCTGTGGACTCGACTGGACCTTTTGTCCCCTTGCTGTCCAGGCCCTCATCTGCTCACCTAAAAATGTGAACCAGCAAGGTACAAGTTCCTGCACAGCAGGTGAGGTGACAGGTGTCTGACCATTTCCATTTCAGTGCATCTGGGGATAGATTCCTCAATGCCTTTACGTGAAGTAGGACTCCAGGGACTGCACAGCAAATACACCAACGTGCGCTTGGACTGTTTCCCCCCAGACCATGTAAAGCACTTATTATATAGCTTTCACAAATATGAAGTCTGCATCACCTCCACCTGTCTCCTCTGCTCCCCAAACCTGCTTTTCTTCCAGAAGGGTTGAGGTCCATGCAATTAATGAAACAGAATGTCTTTAAATTCACCTCGTAAATAGTTATCTATTCTGAGTATACAACTCTACTTTTAGTATGCTTTTGCTATACTTCTATGAATGCTCAGTAAGCACATTTTCAGGTGAGCGGATGAGAGTCTGTGCTAAGAAACACCACCGGCAGTAAACGAGAAATTACGAACAACGGCAAATTAAGCGTATGAGCTGTGCCTAGAACATTTTAGCACCTGGCATGTCCCCGGGCCCCTGCTAAATGCTTTCTGCATCTAAATCGCTGCCCAGCCTACGGAGAGGCACTCACTGCTAACCCCCGTTTTTCTGACAAGGAAGTTGAATGGCAGAGATGTTAAGTTCCCCACAAAGTGTCACAGGTGCTGAGTGGCAGGTGAGGATGGGTCCCAGTCTCTGACTCCAAATCCTGTGGTCTTCGCCTCTAGAGGGTGCTCCCTTCCACCTATATTGCGTTTAGATGTACACAGTGAGATTAGCTTTTCAAACCATTTTAAGCCATGGGTTTTGAAAAATAGAGTTGCATAATCAAATCAATGGCGACCTTTTGTCAGAGAGGTCTTATTTAGAGAATATTTGCTTTGCTCGAGTCTAACTTACAAGGAACAGCCTCAGGCAATTTCAAGTTTCATAAATAAGGTAAGCAGGTAAATTATTTTGTTTTATAGTGAGTCAAAACCCAATAAGTCATTGTCTTTAAAATAAATGTTACGTTTCCATTCTTGCTTGCTTCCCTGAAAGAGCCATCACTATGTCTCACTATCACTGGGGAGGCTATCTGGCCAGCACATGGTGGCTTCATGGCACCCAGGACAGCACAAACTGGGACAAAGCCACGTCCACAAGGGTGGTTCACCTTGGCCACATCTTCTCCAGGGGCAATAGTTCCCATATGTCTGAATAGTTAAGGTTGAGGAATAACAAGAAAAAGTTGGAGAAAAAGCCAGCATGTTGTATATACCTACGACATACGCAGAGAATTCTAGAAGACAAGGTGATTGTCTTCCTTAGCCCTCGAATCCACAGGGACACTTCCCAATGCTCTGTAGCTACATAAAGGCACAACTTCCTGTGCAGTAGAGGACTTCCTCCACCCTGTGGTGGTCTGTAAACATTCTGGGCTCCATTGCTGATGGTCACAGTGCCCTGACTCCTCTGCCCTGGGCTGCCCTCACTGACTGAACGTCTCCACCACGTCTCTTAGGATCTGCTGAAACAACGAATGATTCACTTGAAACTTAAGACTACAAATTGGCACCATTTTTGTAGTCTAACTGTTGAAATCCATTTGTTAAAATGCATTCAAGCAAACAGATATTGTGGCAGCCTATGAGTACATCTGAGATAGTCTGATGCTCAGGTCCAGAGCATAACACAAGGAATGCGCTGTGCAGGCATTTGCTCCTTGTTCTCTCACTTGCCCACATGGCAGAGTTAATCAGTGTCTGTGAATAAAGTGCCAGGGTCTGAGAAAATAGTTTGCTGGGTGATCTGCTCTAATGCCAGATACGTGTCCAGCAGCGACTGTGGGGTTTGTAGCACCCTCTCCATTTTTGTGTGCCTCTTTTCTTCACTATCTCTCTCTCCATGGGGGAGGCCAACAGAATAGGATGAAATATGTGAGGTGTCAGCCGATCAGAACAGTGTGGAGAGAAAGATGAAAGCTGATTAGTACAAGCTTCTGAACAAAAGCTGTAACTCAGAAAAAACGTGTCTGAACGCCTGGCTCACTCCCTTTCAACTAGAACTGGCTGAAAAGCTACTGAAAGAAATACTTTTGCATGAAAGTTCTCATCATGGACAAAAATCTCACAGTGAAAAGAATCATCATCTGAGTCAGATATGCTGTAATCTCCAAGGCCAAGGGCACTTCTACTTCCCAGAAGCCTCTAGTGTGGCTAGACAGACCAGGAGCAACCCAGTCCTGTGTGGGCGGGGGTGGGGCGGGGGCTACTGCCCTGGGAGGGGTCCTATACACATGACTCTGGCCTCCATACCTCTAGGAGGATTATTTGTATTTTAGAGGTGCCTTGGGACTCTTTCCTCCTGGTCTTTTTTTCGGGACTTCTGTTTCCATACGTTTCTGGTCAATTCCTTCTCTGGCCATCACCTACTTAAATTTTGGTGGCTTACCTACAATTGAGACAGATCTGCCCTCCCCCATGTGTGCAGCTGGCAGTCCCCACGTGTGTGGATGCGCATATGTGACTTCTGTGGCCTTCCTTTTCGGTGGGGATGAGACTAGAAGTCTTCTGTGAGTGGTCCAGGGCTTCCCCAGAGTGCGATGGCCTCTCCCCAAGGCAGGGCTCTTGTGAATTGGCTCATGTGCTCAAACACAGTGCTCAGGGCCCCACTTTTGAACAGTGTGGGGTTCCACATCTTTCCCCATGGCTGGAAGGCTTCCCATAAGGTCAGCAAAAGAGGAGAGAAAATGAGAAGACAGGAGGCCCAATGTCTGGGCAGTAAATTCCCTGAAAGGACCCCCCCCCCCCGCCCTGGCAATGAGGATGCATTCCAGACTACACTTGGGGCCCTCCGTCAGCCAGGTCCCACACGGAGGAGCTAATCCACGGCTGCTCAGTCCACAGCACAGTTACTGCCCGGGGACCCTCCTATTTTCTGCTAATTACTACAGCAAGGGAGAGATTCTGAGCCCCCCGCACAGACCGTGCCCGGAACAACCTGGCGCAACCTCTCCTGGTGTTGTCATGGCAATGGTTCGGCTTGTTTCTCTCAATCCTGTTTTTACCTGCTTCAGTCAAACTGCCTTTCAAGAACAGAATATGACTTCTTCAAAGTATAGAAAGTATTCCAACATAGGACCCCTCAACACAGGGCAGAGGGGGACCATGCCTCGTACCTGCACTCACCGTTACACAGCAGCACGGCCCCACTGAGATGTACTGCCAATGATGGACATACTGCTGGGACTGCTAGTTCAGTGTTAATACTGGTACACCAATCCTTCTTGTTTCAGAACAGACTCCACTGTTGGCTGCACTTTGGTTCAGTCATGACCGAGACTATCATTTAATACAGTGGTTCTTAACCTGGATTCTATCGAACCCTAGGGGTTCGATGAGTTGGTCTCAGGGGTTCGGAGAAGCCTTTGCCGCGGAGGCCAGAATAAAGTAATACTGTAATTTGTTGTGAGTTCATGCACTTTGTTGGTTTTGTTCTTTGAGCAAGGTGATGTTCATGCACGGCTCATTTTGTGCACCAGTAAAAAAACATATACCTATGTCTTGAATTTGGAAAAAAAAATCATATTTTATTTATCACTAAAGAAGGATTCGGTGAATGCGCATATGAAACTGGTGGGTTCGGTACCTCAAAAAAGGTTAAGAACCACTGATTTAATAGTAATGTGTGATGTTGACGTAAAAGAAGCAATATCTCCCCCACCCAAATATTATACTCTTTCAGACTATGGTGGGAACTTGCATTTGGCCCTGAGAAAGGTCAGTGCCTTATTAGGTTGTGGAACACGCCTATTGGGGATCCTTTCAAAACTTGGTCTGGATAATTATTTTGGGCTAAAATATTTTTGGACAAAATTATTTTGCTCCACAAGCTCTTATTCTTTCACACCCATTTCTTTCCTGACTTTGATTTGCGATGTGATCAGTAGAAAAACCTTTTGCTTTCTAAGCTGGTGCATTCTGACCACAAGGTGGCAGTACAATGCTATCCTCAGGCTCTTCAAGGAGAGTTCTCACGGTCTGTGCCAGTTATTGCTTGTCGTTTTCATTGTCACTGTCCCCTTACGTGATCGTCCCCCTCCAACATCTATTCCAACAGGAAAGGAAACAGACAGCAGATGAAATGAACGAAAGGTGCAGACCAATGGCAGCTAACTGTTGCTGTCTTTCCTTTTTTTTAGCCAAACACTTTAACAGGTAGGTGATCTGATCACAGGAAGTTCTGTAAATGACAATTTGGCCAAGTTGGAGGGCTGGTAAACGGGCTCCTGTGCAGACAATTCACTCCTCTGAAACAGAGTTCCAACAGTCACGACAGTTGTTTCCACTGCACAGCTGTCCTGCTCGACCCGTCATTAAGCAGGACAGAAACCACTGTGACCTCACGGATGGATCCAACCACCGGGGACCTCCTCATTCCTGGTCACGACCAGGTGTGGGAACCATGCAATAAAATGACACATCTTTCAGTCACAGTCACACCAAACTCGTTACATGGCGAGGAACCCCAGTCTCTGTTGGGTCCCTGTCCTGGGAGGTACATGGCCATGTCACAGGCTTCCTGGAGGGGTTGGAAGCTGAAGTATTTAAGTTCAGGTAGGTTTCTGTTCAGATTAAAGGCAAGCCTACTACACTGGACTTGGGGACCAGGGCTATCATCGGCACGAAAATCACCCAAGCAAATGTCTACTATCCATGCAGTCAAGGCACAAAGACTTGCTGCCCAGTAGGGTCGCTACACTGGCCTCCCTAATGCCCCTTCCCCGAGTCAGGGAAACACACGCAAGTTGCAGAGGATGTCGAGGACTCCGGGAAAGCGTCTCCTGTCCCCAGTTTGTTTGTTTGTTTATCTATTCATTTTAAAGAGACTGAGAGAGAGTCAGAGAGAGGGATAGACAGGGACAGACAGACAGAATGGAGAGAGATGAGAGGCATCAATCATCAGTTTTTCGTTGCGACACCTTAGTTGTTCATTGATTGCTTTCTCATATGCGCCTTGACCGCGGGCCTTCAGCAGACTGAGTAACCCCTTGCTCGAGCCAGCGACCTTGGGTCCAAGCTGGTGAGCTTCTTGCTCAAGCCAGATGAGCCTGTGCTCAAGCTGGCGACCTTGGGGTCTTGAACCTGGGTCCTCCGCATCCCTGTCTGACGCTCTATCCACTGTGCCACCGCCTGGTCAGGCTCCTGTCCCCAGTTTCTTGCATTGTGTTGTAGCATCACCAGAGACCAGGGTTTTGACATTTCCTGCGGTGGCTTCAGAGAGACAGAGGACGAGGAAACCTGGCACACTTTGACACCACCATGCTATGGAGGTGGCTGCAGAGAGAGTCTGGTGTCCATTCTGAGGGCGAGATGTACATCCTCAAGGCTGCTGTCAGCATCATCTGTTTTCTCTTCACACAGACCGGACCTATTGATCTGCCCAGGGAACAGGAACGCTGGCCTGTGCGAGGGAGGGGTCTGTGTGGCTGTCACCAGTCTTCAAAACCACACTTACTGTGCCAGGCAGTGTACTGCTTGTAAAAGCCCCACCTCAGAAAAGGCAACAGGTCAGCGTCTTAGATGGGTAAGGGACAACTCCCAAGGCATCCTTTGCTCCCATCCTGACTTGAAAACCAATGCACAAGTTTCATATTTTATTTTTAATGGTAAATATCAAGCAAAAGGGAGGGAGGGGGGAGGTCTGGGCTGGTTTTGAGGGACACAGAGGGGTGGGATTTGCCTGTGCAGGTCTAACTGGGTGTTTTAGAGAGTGAGAGGTTTGGTTTCCTGCCCTGCCTACCTGCTCACTGGGTCTAAGTGAAAGTCCCCCAAGGGCAGCGAGGTGTCCAACCCATTTTCCACTGGAGTCCCAGCCATCCACGTGAGCTGGGAAATTGGAGCCTCCTGCAAAATTTTTATGGAATGGACACTTGTTTCTGTGGGAAAAATGATAAATAGATTCCCAAGCGGACTCTTAAATTTTAAGTCTAGTCAATCATTCATACAGGAAGAGAGAAAAGGAGAACTCAAGAGATGAGCATGTCAGGCTAACGATTCAAAACTCAGCCAAGTGCATTTGACGACCAGCCCTTCTCCTTGGAGTGAGCATGGTGCCTGGCCTCTGTCGTCTGTGTCCCCACATCTCCGTCTAATAAAAGCCTGACCCGCCTTTAGGTCCCCCATTAAAGGTCACTTCCACGGAGCAGCCTTCCTAATGCTATTGCCCTAGTGTGTGGTACAGAGTGGGCACTAAAAGAGTAAGTTGAATGATTAATAGTTGGATGCTGAGCTAGCAGTTCAGAGGAGAAAAAGCTCCTGAGAGGAGGTGGAGAGTGCTAGGCCTTCAGTGAATGGTAAGAATGAGAACTCTTCTGCTATTTTTTCAAATAATGTTGAAATTCTATAGGGACCCAAGTCATTCCTCATGTCTGCTTGGCCTTTAGCTGGTAGACAGATCTCCATGGCACTGCCTCCAGGCTGCGTAGGGCCATCCTGACCCCACTGGGTCCTCCCAGGGTCCTGTACAGACCAATGCCCAGCGGTGCGATGCACAGAGGGGATGGGCCCAGCCCCGGCGTGTTCACAACCCCCAGGTGTCTGGCCTGTCTGGTGAGGTTATGAGCTGTTCGCTCCCAGACATGTGTCCCTCGTGGACCCTCCTTCTAAGGGACGTTGAAGCTTCAGAGCTCCCACCCTACTGGCTTTGCAGGAGTCTGGGGATGTGGCGTTCACACCCGGGCTATTTACTGGACCGGACGGGATTGTCGTGCTCTGCTAGGCCGTGCTTTGCACTGTTTTCCTTTGGCTTCTGACTCATGGTGATCCAGCCCATACATACACACACACACACACACACACACACACACACACAAAATAGTTTGGCTTCTGACTCATGGTGATCCAGCCCATACATATATACATACATATATGTATGTATGTATATACATTATATATATATAATAAAGACAAACTTCAGTTTCTTTGCTGAGAGGTTCAGAAATGTGCCGTGTGATGTAAATGCCTCTCATGTCTCTGCTCATGGCTCATGGTCGAGAAAATGTCAGGTTCATTTTAGCACTTGGCTGGACTGTGTGTGGTTGGACAGTGGTGACAAGTGCTCTGGTATCTGTCACAGCCCAGTGAGCGTCCTCCAAGCACTCTCCCTAACTACTGAGACTGCACGTCTGAGGATGCTCATTCCAGCTCTCAAACTCGGGGCTTAGGTGGCAATTTGAGCCATGTCCTGGAGGAACACTAGTCCATAGCCCTGGCGTCACCACGAACTAGCACAGAGTCTGGTAAGGAAGCCTGTGTCCTCGCCACGCCTTCTGACATAACTCCTGCGTCCCTGCAGCATGGCTGCTGGTGTAACACTTTAGTCTACCTGGGAGCTGGCGAGAGTGTGGCTCATTCATTGCCTGGCGCTTAACTCATCCACGGCCGTCTGTATGTAATTCTCACCTTTACTATGTTTTAAAAACAGTGAGAATTTTTGTATACTCTAAAATTGGCAGACAGAATACTTTTTATTGGCTCCTAACAATAATCAAAATCCTCAGGAAGCATCCCTTCACGTCGCTCGCTGGTATGAGTGGGCACAACGCAGGGCTGGGGATGTCAGAGCGATGAGGTCAATGGGAATAAGGCAGAGCTTGAATTTGAACAAGGTCCTTGGGCTCACCCTCAAGGCTTTCTCCCAGGAGGGGGCAGAGAAGACACAGGGGTGTGACTCCCTAGCACTAGACATAGCCCAGACAAAGCAACAGGGCTATGGTTCCTGTAGAGCGGAGCTCCAAGGTATCCTGGATTTTATGCCCAGCACCACCTGGGAACCTGGAAAAGTACAGAATTGCGGGTCCTCCTGAGCTGTTGAAGCGTGTGGGCTGGGGCCTGGCCTTCTCTTCCAGGGGACTGTGTTGCCTGGGGACATTTGAAAAGATTGTTCTACAATAGCATAACTCCCCCCCCCCCCCCGCCCCTGGCCTATAGGTGCGGCCCAGGCTGCTGGTCCGAGGACCACATTGGGCGTTGGGATATATATTTGTCTTCCTTCCAACTAGGGTGGAAGGGTCATTGAGCAAGGCCGTGGTGCAGAAACTTGGTCTTCATCTCACCCAAAGTTAGGTGAAGAGGGGTCAGGGCTCCCACGTCCTGGGAGCCTTCCCAATTCCCGTGTAAGTGCTCAGATAGAAGGTGTCCCTTCCTGATGACATGGTAGTGCACAGACATGGCCCTGGTTCATGCAGGCCCAGTCCAGGTTCTTCTCTGTTCTTGTCCTCCTGTGTTCAGTTTCTCTGCCTGCAAAATGAGCTCATTCATTCTCCTGAAAACTGGAGGTCATTTATAAGGTCTCTTTCCAGCTCTGAGATGCCATCATTCTATAAAAGTAGCTGGAGATGCCTAAATTCTAAAACAAGCATTCAGGACTTTCTCACAAGGGAAATGTTGGCCCAGCGGGAACCTAAAATTCCCTGTGTGGACAATAGTTTCAACTCCCCTGAAAGCACATCTTAGTGACATAGTGGAGAGCGAATGAGGCCACGCCAGTGACAGGAATGCCTGGAGGTGCACTCAGAGTCCAGAGCCAGACATTTGTCCCCACAGCCTCCCCAGAATGTCACCTGCACATCTGGCCACTCCAACACAGCACATGGACCTGTGCCATCATTCATGTCTAGCTGGTAGATAAGCCATTTTTATAACTGTTTTCCAACACATTCAAGGATGCACCAAAGCATGTGGATGGGTGTGCCCAGGGCCCCAGCGATGCAAAGAGAGGAGGCAATGGCATCTGCATATATTCAAAGGCATATACC
Organism: Rhynchonycteris naso; assembly: GCA_037038555.1. Lineage (NCBI taxonomy): Eukaryota > Metazoa > Chordata > Mammalia > Chiroptera > Emballonuridae > Rhynchonycteris > Rhynchonycteris naso. The sequence continues at coordinate 214,662,993 of CM072998.1, read as the reverse complement.
CGTGTTTAGGAAAATCTTAGAGAGACAGCAAGTCTGACAGGGATCCATCTAACTCCCAGTCTCAGTGCTCATAAGCCTGAGGAGGGTCCCAATGTGAGAGAGCACTCTGGACCCTTTCTCTGTCTCTGTCATTAAAGGTGGTCTGCTTTTTGGGCTAGTTTTATTGGTATCTTGATGAATCCCTCTGATAATGTTCTTTATTCTTTGACACTGAGGCACAACCTGTGGGTAACTCTTTGACACAGCAATTTGTCTGCTGCAATTCAGTTGCAAAATCCACTTGGTAAGAGGTGAAAAATATTTAGAATTAAGCTCCTAATGGAGATATACACCTCTGATCAAAGATGAAACACCACTGATCATTGAGTTCCAAGCATATGACACCAGGACAATAGCCAAAAGCCACAAGCTCTTTTGTTCCCACTGTTTGGCATCAGAAACCACATGTGGTCACAGCTATGGCCTGGTTCTCTTCACTGGATGAGGCCGCGATGCAGCTGCAGATCCCTTGGATGGATGCTTCAAGCTGAGAACTGGCCTCAATGTGTCTGGTGGATTCCAGAGACAGCCTTTGCATGTTCACAGGCTGGACGGGACCTCCTGCCGCTCAGACTCTGCATGCATTGAGGGTCAGCCAGCTGCTAGGCAAGAACCTGTCTGACGTCAAGGACCTGGGAAGGTACTTGAGACAGTCCCCCAGCCGTCCTGAATGAAAGGAAGTTACATAACTTGACAGTTAAAGCAGAGCAGATTGGGAGACGCACCTCCTAGAGATGCATTGTGCTAAGCTCAGAAAATACCTGCCAGCCTCACCTTCCTGGGTGTCTAAGTGACCGGTGTTCACTTTCACTTATTGACAAACATATTTATGCAGTATCAGGTAAAACCATTACGAACTTTAAAAGTGGTTACATGGGAACTCAAAGAAATTTTGCTCATGGAGTCAGGAATGGGCGTTCTCTCTTCTCTGCCACTGGGGCTTTGAGTGGCTCTGTTTCTAAGAGCTCAGACTGTAACGTGAGAGGTGTGCCCCCTAGAGGAGGGGGTGTGCACTGCAGAGCTACAGTAGATGCATACTATACAACCATAAGTAGGATTTGATCTTGAAAGGGTAACTTTAATGATTTCTCATGCCCTTAATACAGAAACACCTCAATAAGAACTTACTTACAAAATGGAACAAAAAGGTGCGTTTTGGGGACAAAAAATTAATTTTATTAAAATTCTCATTTTCATTCACCAAATTAAATAAATCTAAGCCAAGTGGCTTCATTCCAGTTCTTTTTGTAGAATATCATAGTTATGTAATTTCTTGACATTAACTATAAAAAGTACATTATTATACCTTAAATCTAAAAAGGTGATTCAGTCTTTCCTACATTACTTTTCTTAAGCCTTTCTCCACACTCTTTGAAATCCTACTTCATTTCACTTTCTTTTTTTTTTTTTTTGTGAGAGAGAGAGAGAGAGAGAGGGAGAAAGATATGCAGGAACAGACAGGAAGGAATAGAAATGAAAAGCATCAATTCTTTGTTTTGGCATCTTAATTGTTCATTGATTGCTTTCTCATTATGTGCCTTGACAGGGTGGCTCCAGCAGAACCAGTGACCCCTTGCTCAAGCCAGCGACCTTGGGCTTCAAGTCAGTGACCATGGGGTCATGTCTATGATCCCACACTAAAGCTGGTCACCCTGTGCTCAAGCTGGTGAGCCCATGCTCAAGCCAGCAAGCTCGGGGTTTTGAACCTGGGTCCTCACCATCCCAGGCCAACACTCTATCCACTGTGCCACCACCTGGTCAGGCTCATTTTACTTCCTAATGCACTGCACATCATAAAACATCAGGAACAAGCCAATTTTAGGCACAACTGGTCCCTTAGCAGTCACTGATGCACTGTTGCATCTAACTGAGAACATAGATAAGAGCAGTCTTGGGCATCCTGGAACATTCATGGATCAGCCTTTGATTCTATAGCCAGGAGCAATCTAAGACACCAGGGTGGGTGATTTCAGTCTAGTCCCCAAACTGCTAATACTCTCCTGAAGATTGTGTCATAATAATACCACCACTGTGATCATTTAAAAGGGTAGGTATTGACTGAACAATAAAATTTCAGATCCATATTTCTTAACAGAGCTGTGATCTGATACCTTTGTTTCCCCCTAATTTATTACTGGGTGTGGCTTTAGGGTGAACTGAGGGATACCCTCCTCACACTGCCAACTAGTATACTGTTCCTTCTATATGTGGCTGGCACTGTCCTACTGTCATGAGTGAGGGGCCATATTAAATAGCTGCTGAACCCACTGACTAAGTAATGCCATAAAAAGATGGTTTTTATTAAATATTAATATAAGAAACCATCATGACTTGTTTACCTGCAGTGTTTGGTAAAACTATTAGTGACATTGTTCTATTGTGTAATAAAGCTTTGTGTGTCTGAATAATAAACTCAGAGATTTTAGTGTTCAGAAGAAGTCTTTTCTTTTTTTTTTTAATCCTGACAGATTGGTTTGCTTTTTGTCTATTTAAATAACAACTAAACTATACATACAAAAATCATATTTTTTTTCTCTTTCCTGCTCATATGCCGGGCTGGAAGCTCAAAGCTGTAATTATCCTTCAATTACAGCAATTACTGTAGTCTACGTCTTTCTTCCCTCTCTCTGCTTCAACCTCAATTACAAGTGTTTGATTTCACACATTTTGAAGAGTCTTATATAAGTGCCTTTATCCCAACAACCTTCCCATTTCTTAGAATCAGATTTTAATTTCTAAATATGACATACAATGAAATTTTACATTGAATTACTCTGGACTCATTCTTCATAGATTTTAAAAGTTCTCAATATTCAGATTAGGCTTTAGAGGAGATATATTTTTTTAAAAAGCTAAAGATGAAAAAAGTAAATAAAATGGGACTTTCCCCTGAATTAATCTTTGAGAGCATATGCTCTGATCTCTAAGAGTTAGTGTAGGCCATTCGCTAGCTATTAACAAAGGAAGGGAGCAAATGGAACCAGGCATGAAATTTAATAAACTCAGGAGCTGAATCAGATAGTAAGATCAGACACTGAGCCTCATTTACTAGGAAGCCACAGCCCTGACAGGCTCCCCAAAGTCTGCACATCCTCTTCCCTGAGGATTTAATCCTCGAAGCAAACAGGAAAAATCTCCCCAGGAAACAGCTAGCTTGGTACCAGGATTATCAAGGGAAGAAGAGGGGGGAATACTTCTGCTGAGTGTATACCCAGTAGAAGCCAAGATGGTGCAGGGCGAGGTCCTTCTACTATGAGCCAAGATGGCGACATAAGGGGGAGGGATCTAATCTGGGGAAAGGATTGGATTGGGTGGGGGTAGGGCCCAGCACAGGCCCATGAAGGATTGGGAAATAGACTGGTTGGTTTGGAATAGTGTCTGGCCTTTGCCAAGCCCTAGATAATATAATCAAAGTTTAACAAAGGTCTGTCCGGGTAGCATACGCTCGCCCATTCATTCACTCTCTGTAGCAGCCACACGGGCCTAGCAGCCCTGCAGGCCCAAGCGTGGCTCCAAGCATGGACCTGGGTACAGCAACTAGAGCAGGCCAGAGCATAGCTGGAAACAGAGACTAAACTAGCTGGATGGGGACAGAGACTGAACTGGATAAAGCTTTGGCATGGACTAAACCAGTGGCACAGAATTTCTGGACCCTCGCCCTTCTGGGCTTGATGAAGATAAGGCTGGATTTCTTTCACATTGGGACAGACAGGAGACACTGAAAACCTAGGGGAGGTCTTCTACTTTTACTTTAATAAATCTTACCACTACACCTCAACCTCTCAGGCAGGTGCGCCAAACGCTTTTCTTGCAACTCTGTGGAAGAACCGCATTTCTACCTGCAATGTCAGGAAATAATGAAAGAAGTATCCAGGTGATGGAAGACAAGGAGCAAAGACTAAGATGGTCAAAACCAAACCAATTTTATCCTAAAGGCCATTTGAATCAGATTAGGGTTTTCAGCCCTGCCTGTACATTAGAATCACTTGGGGAGCTTTTTACAACACACCCATTTCCAGGCCTAACCACAGAGATTGGCTTAATAGGGCTGGGATGGGAGTGTGGACATTGATTTTTATCACCGTGTCCCTACAGCATTTGAATACATAGTTAGGGCTGAGAAGCACTTGGCTAGACTATTCATATTTCTAAACACTCAACTGGCCGATGCTACTTATTTCTTTAGTACGGGAACATGGCGTAGTCAGGATGTGACAACAATGCAGACGCAATTCACTGTTCCTCTTGTCACACGTTTATGCTGGGAATCACAGAAACCAAGCTTTCTGCACATCCATATCCTTAAAACCCTGGTCAAAGCTGGGCATGTATAGAGTCTGTTTCAGAAGGAGGTATCTGGGTTTGCAGCAGAAAGCCTCCAACTCAGAACCTGTGAACACTGAGCCCCGGTCTTTGATTGTCTGCTACATTATGTCTATATATTTTTTTCCTGTATGCCTCAAAATGCTAATCCAAAAGTTGTATGGCTAAATGTCATTGATTAGCTAACCTAAAATAGCATTATTTTCAAGTATTTTCAAAGATAAAAATTGCAATGTAGCAATAGACACAGAAAATATCTGGTCTATTATTGGTTCTCACATACCATTGATCTTAGGTTGCATGTCAAAACTCATCGAAAATATATTCATTTTCTCTCCATCTGCAAAATGATTCATAACTCTTGAGGTAAAGAGTGTTCTAGAAATCAATACATTAGGATGACCATAATTTTCTCTATGCTGTAGGCTACTTAAGCTTTTCTCTTGATCTCCACTGCTTAAATCAACACAGTATACTCTGTTCAGCTCATTTTGACAAACACTATCGGAAGGACTATCACAGGCCAAGTGGGCCCAACCCCTCCAGCCTGAGCTGGTCTCCTTGGCAATGACCTTTCAAACCCATGGGCGTTTTCTTTCTAGCACTTGACCATATCGAGTTTGTCCTTGCCCTGGATCCTTTATGCTGGCTGTTTATCCTCTGCTCATCACACAGCTGGTTCCTCTTTCACTATTTTTGTCCTGTTCAAACATCATGTCCTCAGGGAAGCTTTCACTGACCCACCATTCTATGGCCCTCCTGTCTACCCCCAACTCAGCCTCGATCCCATTATCCCCTCTTCTTTTCCTGTGACCCCTGCACAAAAGCATCTTATTTATTGGTCTTTGTGTTTACGGTTACATGATGCCCTCTAGAGTATAGCTTCCATGAGCAGGCAGTCTTTGTCTGCGGTGCCTACAACAGAGGCAGGTGCTCAGTACATTTTAAAGGAGTGAATGAATGCATATCTTTGTAGTCTTACCAAGAATAGTAGTTCCGAATATAGTCTTATATCCTTTACAGTTGAAAATTACTGATGTTAACAGATAATAAATGAGTGTGGACATTGCAATTTTAACCTACAATTCCTCATGCAAATTTTAATTAAACCCACCGAGCCAGCCACTTTGCCTAGAAAGCGATTTGCACCCCGTACTTCACTGACCTTCTGCTAGAGAAAGCATCTCTATTTGCAAACTTGCAATCTTGGCTGTTCCTGTTGGTTCTCAGCAGGAAGCAGTTAGACATTACTGTCTGACATTGTACTTCTAAACTTCTATGGAGGTTTCTATAGACCAGTTTACTTGGGAGGGGGTGTGTAACACCATGTTTATTTGGCATAGGGTCCTTGCTCTACCATGGAGAAGGTTGGGGATCTCCTGCACAGTTCAGTCCTGTGCATGTCTGGCTTGGGGCAGGAGTTACATTGCAAAAAGCATCCACTTAATATTGGTAGATGTATTATAGACTGGGAGCTTTGGCCAGTAATGTGACCCTAACATTGTTATCATGTGATTCTAGCAGTACTGGCTATGAAATTAGCTGCAACGACTTCGGGACATATCCTGTTGACATACAGAAGCAACACTTGGACACTACCTCTATTTTGAGGCACGTGTGTTTGGTCTAGACTAGCACTCAAGCCATATTGGTGCCACACTATGCCAGCCATCGATATGTGCCTGTGTTTGCATGTCAGTTCCACTCTGTATCTTCAGTGGTTCAAGTGATCCGTTCCATGTAGAAAGGGATACATGATGTCACCTTCAAAACCTGCTACATATTTACATATTTGTGTCTTGTGAAACACACAGTTTCCTGCCCTTGCTCAGAAATGGCACCCTAAAAATATTAGTTCCTTCTCTGTTTTCCTTGTTAGTTTAACAAAAACTTACTTTAAAAAATATATACTTAAAGAAGAGTCTGCACCTTTTAAAGATTCAATGTAGCTAAAGCATTCATATATGCAGCTAATATCTGACTACTTCTCTCTGTTAGGTCAATGGATTGCCATCTGTCAATATCAAAATCATGGCTTCAATACCAGAAGTCCAAGATAGGGGAAGGTCTAAGAGATGGTGTATCTTGCTTTGACCAAATCCAACACATATAAATTTGCATTTACAAAAGAGTGGTGTTACAAAATACTATCAATGTTCTATTAAAAATACTATTTTCAAAGATGACCAATTCACATTAGTTTAAAGCATATTCAGTCTCAAACAGACTTTTACCGAGGTTTACAGGAACCTCTGTGATGTGCTCAGTAGGTTGCACACAGTCAGAAAGCCAACTCAGAACAACAATTCTGTCTTATCCAGGACCATCCAAAGCTGCTCAAACTTCAGGTTGGGGCTAAAGGGAAAGTGAAAGCAGGTGAGTCAGGATGGGGCCCCCTGAGCCCACTGAGGAATCTCAGTGCCATGAAAAGGGGAACAGATACTAGGTTGTGTGATGCAGGAGGGCACACCAACTGTGAAATCTTCTTCACAAAAATGTGAACCTGGACTGAATAAGCCATAAGATGTAACCACCAGGCGTTATTATTTTTTAAACCTCTAACCCTTACATGATCAAATAACAATCAAGGATTTTTCTATCCATGTCAGTTAACTCATATTCATAAGATTGTGAGGTTTGTGTGCAAGTTTCTGAGTTTATCTGTGAAAAAAAAAAGCAGAACAGATTTTCTATGTGAAACTTGTATAACTATCTATTTTATTTATGTGTGCCAATAAAATGTCATCAGGTCCTATGTAAAGAAAGGAAAATGACAAACCACGGTGGTAATCACACACTTGAGAAGACACACCCAAGCAAAGCTCTGCCCCTTTTCTGGTTGTGAGATGTTGTGATTTTTTGTTCTCTTAGGTTTGGTCGGAGGCCCTTCTCTTACTTTGCATCATCTTTTCTTGCTGATGCCTTATTTACATCAAGAGTTCACTTCTCTTGGGGTTGCCTTGATCCCCGTTTGTATCTGCTGCCCGAGCCTCTGTTCTGAGGTCTCAATCACATGTCCAGTTGCCACGTGACCCTCTACCAGGTCGGCTCCGTGTCCTTGGCCTCCATGTGCACCAGGATGGACAACCCATCTTCCTGGCACTGAGCTTCTCTCCAAGGCTCCTTCCCATTGTGAACTCACTGCATGAGGTCACATGCCAGGTCCTCCCATTTCTCACCCTTGCCATATCTAATCTGACCGCCAAGCCCTCTTGACCTCTGAGATGACTTTCAGATCCACCTCTTCCGTGAGTCCTAATCTCTGCATCTCCAGAATCAGCCTCTGTGTTCAAACCACCAGCATCTCCTGTCTTGGAGACTGTATCCACATGGCTGTACCCCAATCCGTTCCTCAGACCCCCACCAAAGGGGCCTGTTAAAGAAAATCTGATCACACCAAGCCCTCTGCTTAAAACCTTGTCATGGTTCCCCACTGCTCAAGGGGTAAGGAGAGCGAAGTCAGATAAAGTAGCCTGCTCCTTCCTGCCCCTCCTCTCCCTCTCCCGTCTCACTGCTCCATCCCACTGACACCTCACCTGGGACCTCTTCACCCTGCTCATTTCTACCCCTGCCACATGCCAGGGTGGTTTCCCATGCCAGGGCTCCCATGCTCATGGCTGTGTGTGTGTCTCTATCACCACACCTCATTTTCCTATGTCTACGTACTGGTGGGACAGATTTGACTCATGTCTGGCATGCCTTAGACTACTAGACTGTGAAGGGAGCTCTCCTATAAAATCACAGCTGACCTAGTCAGTGGACACTATTCTGTCACTGGTGGTCCAAGCAATCTCTCCTGAGCTTCTGTTCTGAGGTCTCAATCACATGTCCAGTTGCCACGTTGACTCTCTACCATGGGTCACCTCTGGTTGACATTACAGGACCCAGACACCCTGACCTGGATCATTACTGATTGCTTTTGTTTCCATTTTAAGTTGTGAAATATGAGGTCTGATTAGAGGAGAACCCGTCTGTGCTCTTTGCTCCTACAACAGCCCACTGCTATAAATCATCACATAATTGTTTCAATTGCCTAGTATAACACCATTTAATTACTTTAAGAATTTTCAATTTCAAAGTTATACAAAACTAAAACAGCACAAAGTCTTAACTAATATGGAAATGAAGAAAGCATATTTCATCAGTCTGACTGAGCCTTTTTATGGCAGACAAAAACAAAGGCAATGACCACAGCATTATTAATAACACAGAGGAAGTGTCTGGGATTCTGATAGGTGCGGGATGGATCCTGCTCTGGGGCACGTCACCCAGACCTGGGCTGACCTTCCCCTGAGTCCTCGGCTCATCTACCCATCTACCCACACCTGAGAGCCATCTTCACTCCATGGGTTCAGAACTGCTTTTATTACCACCTTATTTTTGTGCAATACTTCCAAGTTCATAAAACATTTTCCAAAAACTTTAATCTTTGAGTGGCTCAACAATCTTGTGAGAAGTTTAAGACAGAGTTCCTTTCTAATTTTATTTGTGTATCATTATTGGTATTTCACAAGTGAGAAAGCAACAGGCCAGAGAGGAGAGGACAGGACAGGTGACTGCCTGAGGCCCAGATTAACCTGGGGAAATCTTACATTCTTTTCTCATTATACATCATCTTAGAAAATAAAATGTGGTTCTCTATGAAGGGAAAGTCTCAGCAACTAGCCAGGAAGGCAAAGACCACACAGTGGCCACAGCCACACACTCGGAGGCCACAGGGACCTGGTGGGTACAGCAAACACAGAAGCAGGCCAGCTGGGAGGCCACCACAGGGAAATAGTTTTTCTTTCTCAGAGAGAAAATGACCTGCTTATTCTATCTTTTGTTTTTTCTCAACTATCTAAGGAGAAAACCAGAGCACAGAAACAATGTGAAATGGTGATCGACGTTCAATTTGATGGTGGGAGGTAATAAGACAGGGTGGGGACTGAGGCCAACTGTTCTTCCACACCTGCCAAGTTGGGTGTTGGCTGCAATTCTTTTATAAGACATGGTATCTTGTAGAAAAGTTCTACAATCTTAAAAGGTGAGAGGATAGGGGTCTATTAATCAGAGTCAGCCTATGAGTGCTCATGTGAATATTACAGTTGCATGACACAGAACTAGCACTTACGGCTAACTAATGATCCAAAGTTTGAGGGATGAAATAGGTTATAATTCCTACATCTGTGGATGGCTTTCATTTGAACAGGCTTTCCATAAGCATTCAAGACATGTGCTTAACATAAAATGTTTAATATACTGTACATTCCTTACAGAAACAATATTAAAAACTTAGAATGTCTAAGGATCTTTGAGCTCTGATCCAACATACTTGTATTTAATTTTTAGTTATTAAAAAAATCATTGTAGTAACATAAGCTATCTTGTAAGGGTAAAATTTTCTTATCTTGGGTCCAGAGCTCTGTAAACAACTTCGAGTTTGGGAAACAAATGTCAAAAAATATGGAATTCCCCTTAAAGACATTATGTATAAATAGAGCCATCCAAACTAGAAAAGCAAGCCCAGATGGTCTACCAGTATCAACAAAACCCACTTTCCTTGCCAAAAGGAATTTCATAGAGCAGAAATCATTCTCGGGCACACAGAGACAGACATATCAAGTCTGCGAATACTTATTACCATATGCTCGGTACCGGGTTAGACACTTTATTACATGGCCCATAAAACATTACTTTAAAAACAAACACTGAGTGTTCAAAGTGAGCCATTTGCTTTTGTGGTAAAGGCACTGAAAGTACACTTTATGGAAAGAGTGATCCACACGTGCATGTTAGCCTGAAATAGCGTGTGATGGGGATGTGACCCACAGGCTTTGAAGACAGAAGTGAGGCCGTCAGCAAGCCTCCTTGTGCTTGGCTATCTTGAACATTTTAACTTATAGTCCCATTTTCTTTCTAATAACTGAACTTTCTGGGATTCAATATTTGTGTGGTTGTTCATAATGTAATGACCATAAGGGGGGGGAGCTGATTGCGGGGTGTGGAGGGATTGAGCAAAAAGGATAAAAAAAGTGAAAAAACTCATGGACACAGACAACTGTGTGGTGACTGCCAGCGGGCAGGTGAAGGGTAAATGGGGGGCTAATGACAACAGACAGAGACTTGACTTGTGGGAGGCAGTGAAAACGCAATACAGTGTGCAGAGATGTGTTGTAGAATCGTGCTCATGAAAACCGCTATAATTTTGTTAATCAGTGTCACCCCAATATACTCAATTTAAAAATATTTTCAAATGGGATGGAACTGCCATGCAAACATGTCTCTGTATCACTGCTGGAAAAAATAAAGTCCTGGGGCTTGCAGAGCCTCAGTAGCTGCCCGTCTGCCCACCCTTGTTACTGGGGGCGGTAGGGGGGGGGAGAGTGGCAGAGCTGAGGACAGCAGCCATAGGTCTTAATCACTCCACCACAAGGGGTTTCTGTGGCCACACAGAAAGGGATGGCAGTCTAATGGGAGGTCAGTGTTTGAAAACCACAGGGAAGCAGGCAGCCTCAGTCTTTCGGGGCCTTGGGGTCTCACGGGCTGGAGTCAGGGCCATCCGAGACCCTCTGGGGCGCTCATGAGTCACACATTGGTGGAAAGCAGTCCCCATCTTCGATACACAGTCGCCATATTTCTACACTACACATCCTTGAATAACCTGTGTTGTTTTATTTATTTCAAACAAGGTAGATTTTCTTTTTTTTTTGACCCACTTCAGATCCCTGATTAGAGATATTCTTGCTGCCAGATAAATAAATCTTTGATGAGTCCAACTGATGGGCTCCAAGAGAAAGGTATGGATTAATCTGGAACTATATGGAGCTTTTTAGCAGGTTTGGTGAAATAAGTCTAACACAACAGTGAGAAAAATCGATAAAGAGTGACTAAGGCTTTCACTCTTTGCATAGACATGAGTTCTGTCCCACGAAAGAGGCCTTTGATATTTGTGGAGTGGAAACATTGCACTGTCTTGTTTTTGGCCCTTTTCTTTAGTTGGCCCTTCACATTAATTAAGTGGGTCCTTCTCCTGGACAGCTCTGATGGCGTCTGGCTGCCACGGCCAGGCTTTGTCAGCCTTATCAGGTGACAACATCTGAATTCTGTGCCAATGTCCACAACTCACAGATGGCGAGCTTCCTTGCCGCAATACTATCTTTTGCAATAGGGAGGTAGTGGACAGCACGTAACCTTTGAGAACACCACTTGGAGGGCCATCTGAGGCTCTTTAAAAGGAGGCAGTTAAAGAAGGTGGCTGAAAATCTGATTGCTAACATATGTGAGAAAAACATACCACATTTTCCCATGTATGAGACACACCTTAATTTTGGGGCCCAAAATTCGAAAAAAAAAAAAAAGGTATTACATAAAGTTATTGAGCTCAAGTTTTATTCATCATAAAATTGATACAACTCCTCATTAGTGTCAAAACTCCTATCCATTAGCTTGTCCTCCTCTGTGTCTGGTGACGAATCACTGTCTTCATATATTGCCTCGTCCTCAGTTCCATCTATGGCATCTGAAATGCCACAACCACTGTATAAGACACACCCGGTTCTTTAGACCTCAAAATTTTTGAAAAATGATGCGTCTTATACATGGGGAAATACAGTAAGCTATACGGTCAATAGCTCCCACTGATTGGACACCCACCATCTGCTAGGTGCTTTTTAACTTAGAGCCTCACCTAGAAAAATCAAGTTGCATTTCAGTTATTCTTTGTAAAATTGTTGTGAGCTATTGGTAGGTGTCAATAGTTAAAGTTCATCCCCTCCCTGTATCGTTAGTAACTTTGTCGGTCGTTACAGTAAGACATGTCTATTTCTCTACCCTTAATTCTCAGTTGGCCTTTGACTCACTTTGTCCTGTGGATTGTAGTGTAAGCAACAATGCATCAACCCTGAACCTTGACCATAAGCTTTGCATGCTTCTGCTCTTACTCTTGGGGCCCAGACTAGACTGCTGAATGAGAGAGACATGGGACTCCTGTGTCCTCCCTGTCCCCCAAGAGTCATCTAATTGGAAGAAACAGAGGTCCTTGCTGACTGCCAGCTGACCACAGACACATGTGTGAGGCCACCTAAAACCAGAAGTGCCAGGCTGAGCCAGCTTACCCATTAAACCATGAAATCAGGAGCTAAGTCAATGGCTGTTGTTGTAAGCTGTTAAGCAGTGGGGTGGTTTGTTAAGCAGCAAAAGCTGACTGATACAAAAGGCATTATTCCCTTTCCTGTACTAAGGAGAGGCTCAGAAAAGTTAGTAACCAGTTCAAGGCCATTCAACTGGGAAGTGGTAAAGCTGCATGGGAGGTTAACCTCTTGTTTGCTACACTATATTTGCTCTTTTTGACATAAATGAAGAAGGACATGCTGAATGTTTCTACACGCTCTGTGCTGGGCTTGACATAGTTCCCACATTCAGGAAACTAACAATCTCTATTTTGTTTTTACTAAGAAACTGCAATTTGATAGCTTTACCCATGCAACTGCTTTCACTTAAAAATGTCTAAAATTGCATTTTTCACTTATTTTCCACCTTTGACTCCTTCCTTAATGTCCCAATACAGAACTGGACTTTCCCACGTATAGTTGATGGCAAAAACAGCCACAATTACTCACGCCTTCTTTCATCCTCGCCCTTTGTGATGCGACTTTTCTGTACTGTCTTATCAGAGATAAAATCTATTTCCCTACCCCTTGAATCTAGACCGGACTTGTGACTTGCTTTGGCCAAGAAATGGGGCAGAAGGGATATTGGGCCAGTTATGAGATGAGGCCTCTGGTGCCTTCTATTTCTGCTCTAGGTGACCCTAACTCTATCACACGAACCAGACAAAGCTAGCCCTGTGAAGGATAAGAGATCACTTGGACCACAGCTCCATTAGCTAGGTTGTCCCAGCCAAAGCCCAGCCCTATGAGAGCCCAGCCAAGATCAGCAAAGCCAGCCCACAGGTGAGCTTTGCTGCATTTGGAAACCTAGTTGACTTAGGGGAAATGCCCAGCTGAGTCCAACCTAAATCGCCTATTACAAAATCACCAGTTAAATAAATGGTCACATTAGGCCAGTGGTTTTCAACTGCCGGTCTGCAGACCGGTGGCTGTCCACCAGAAATTTCATGCCGGTCCACAAAAGAGTTGACCACCCTAATGCTGTGTGAAGATTATAGACCCAATAATCTCAGTCAAATTTGCTATGCCCAGGGTGATTGCCACTTACTAGCCTGTATCATCAATGAAAATACTATCAAGGTTATCTTAGATATCTTTGAAACTTGTAGGCCTGTTCAAACAACCTTTTGCACTGTGCAGAGCATTTACAAATCATGCACAATAGACAAAAAGAATTTGGACAAACTTACATAGTATTCAGTGCATTGTACATGTGGAGTTCGGAAATCAAGCACCAGCTTGTACCATGTTGTACTGTCAGGCACGGTAAGATAAAACTTTATTAGTTCTGTGTTTCTGTTTCTGACCAGCTAGGTCACTGGTCTCCAAGTGTAAAAAGGTTGGAAACCACTGTGTTAGGCCACTAAGTTTGTCATGAAGCAAAAGATAATAGATGCAGATCCTTTGTACTCTTCTGTCATTTTAAAACTATTTTTGGAATAGTGGCATCATTGCTAAATGTTTATTGAATGAATGAATGAATGAATGAATGGATAAGTGATTAAATGTCCAATTACAGTGAGATAGCATTTCCCTAACAAAACAGAACTCGGACATTTCATTGGGAAGTACATAACGTCTATGTTTTCTGGTTGTGAGACAGAGTGATGCTTAGCACAGAGCCTGAGCCATACCAGGCATGCTCCATAAATGTTATCTCTTACTGACCCTCTCTGTGAACTAAAATGCCCCCCAAACTCCCAGAACTGCCCCAAAGTAAATCCAAAGGAAATATTGGAGAGGCACACAGGAAATTTTTCCTAAATCCTTTCAAAATTGAGACAAAAATCTCCTGGTATTTGTGACCATGCAACCCTCCCCAGAGTATCTCTACCTGATAGGTGGCTATTGTTGCGGTTGACTCTCAAGACACACCTAAGGAAAGCTTCTATTTTATATGCCTCTAATCAAAATCAGCACCGAGGTACTATAGCAAGGAAATATAAAAAATATAAACATGACGTAAAAAATACGTTCTTATAACGGAAAATGACTGGCTCAAAAGGAATTAAAAAAGTGTGCCAGAAGCTAGTAAAAGATTGTGTGGCAATGATAATTAAAAAGTAATTATTTAAAAAATTAATAAATAATTATCAGATGAGTAACTTTCTGATTATTTAACTCAGCAAGCATCACACAAACGTGGTAGAGTTTGAAATGTCTCAAAGATCTTAAGCATAATTAGTATTCAAATTTTATTGTCATAAATTAAAATACCACATAACTATAAATTATAATAAATAATAAATTCACACTAACTTGAATTTAAGTGTATAATCTAAAGCATATTAAAATCTTTGTTTGAAAATGTATCTTATATGAATAACTATTACAAATTAAGGTGTAATTTAATATTTTAATATGATTTTGATTTCAGATTCAGTATCGGTAATTAAAAAAATTGTGGTCTTGTCTTAATAAATGACTCTCACATGGCAATAATATTACTCTCAGGGACTATTTCTTTTTCTGGCAGAGTTCAAAAGTACTAGAAAATGAACACTCTTATGCTTTAAACTATATAATCCCACAAAATGCTTTAGTGCCAAAATTTCATCCTCAATAAACTCCACAGCTGCAATCACAACCAGACCTCTAACCCACATTCCGAGAGTCAGAATTTCTCAAACCACAGATTCCCTGAGGGGAAGATGTGGTGCGACCCTCAGATTTCTCAGATATGGAAGTGAAGCCTGGGAAGGTTAACATGCAGTTAAAGCTGCTGCCACCGAACCCTTGGGGGATGACCCTGGGGAGTCTGAGCCTGGGGAATCTGAGCCTGTGACTTCACCCCTCTGCAGACCGGCACAGGGTCAGCACAGCAGTGTGCTCAAGCCCCACCAGGACAGCACCTGGTGCAACAGGGGGCTGTGTTCACGGAGGACCCTGGGACAGGAGAAATGGTCATCACTTTCTATTCCGACGCTTATCACAAAACAGGCTGGAAGCCATTATAGCCGCGTAATACATTAGTTATAAATACAATTAACTGTATTTTTCTAGTCTATTTTTAACTTTTTATATTAACATGGTATATTTGTTATAATTAATGAACCATTATTAGTTCATTATGATGATCTCAAGTCCATACTTAATTCAGATTTCCTCAGTTTTTGCCTAATGTCTGTTTTTTGTTTGTTTCAGAATAGAATCTGGGATTCCACATTACAGGGGGTCCTTGGCTTATGACACAATTCCATTCCTATGGCAGTGATATAATGCAATTTTTGATGTAAGTCGAAACACATCCTAGTCTAAGTCACTTACCTATGCTAACACAGTTGTAAAATCATAATTTAGAACATAAAAATACAACTAAGCCACAGAAAAAGGAATAGGATATAAATATACTATACTGCATACTGTACTATAGTTACAGAAAAAGTGACCAAAAAACGAGTGAAAAAAAGTACAACTCTAACAGCCTAAGACAAAACACTCACATCTCAATTTTTTAAGTTTTTGTGGGAGTGAGTGTCAAAAACTTGAAATGTCGTATGTCAAGACTGTCATAACTCGAGGACCCCTGTATATGTACTTTGCTCTTTTATCACTAGTTCAACATTGTGTGTGTGTGTGTGTGTGTGTGTGTGTGTGAGAGAGAGAGAGAGAGAGAGAGAGAGAGAATGTAAATCTCTCTCTCCAGCCAATTAAGGGGAAAATCTTACAAATTACTGTTCTCATATTTTTTAATGCAAAAAAAGAGACATATGTTAATGAAGTAATCTGGAGTTCTATGAGAAAAACGCTGTAGATAAGAGGAAGGTCGGGTTTTAAAAACTAACATTTGAAGGGAACTAGAAACATGGTCTCTGATTTGTGGATGAACAACACCTAACAAGCAAAGAGTTGGGCAGCCTGACAAGTGTTGGCTCAGTGGATATAGCATCAACCTGCGATGCTAAGGGCCCCAGTTCGAAACCCTGAGGTCTCTGGCTTGAGCACAAGCTCATCTAGCTTGAGAACAGGGTCAGTGACATGATGATCCCAAGGTCGCTGGCTTGAACAAGGGGTCACTGGCTCGGCTGGAGCACCCCCACAGCCCTCAAGACACATATGAGAAGCAATCAATGAACAACTAAAGTGAAGCAACTACGAGTTGATGCTTCTCATCTCTTCCCCCCACCCCATCTTCCTTCCTGTCTCTCTTTCTAAAAAAATAAAAGTGAGGCAGAGTCATGTGAGAATTTAGGATAACCTAAGGCCGTTCCCACAGAACTAGCAATGCAGAAGAAAGAAGTGATGTTGTGCAATTTGTTATCATTTACATGAGGGGAGTCTGCGCTTTCAAAATGCACAGAAATGTATTTAGAGTTCCCTTGCCAATATTTGTATAAAACATTTCCCAAACAACATTCATTCATCTCACTCTGAAAGGAATTGTTAGATCACAATAGAGAATGTTGAAGAGGTTGCATCCATTATAGACATGTCAAGTGCAGGGGTCCCCAAACTTTTTACACAGGGGGCCAGTTCACTGTCCCTCAGATCGTTGGAGGGCTGGACTATAAAAAAACCCAACTATAAACAAATCCCTATGCACACTGCACATAACTTATTTTAAAGTAAAAAAAAAAAAAAACGGGAACAAATACAATATTTAAAATAAAGAACAAGTAAATTTAAATCAACAAACTGACCAGTATTTCAATGGGAACTATGGGTGTGGATGCATCCTGTGCTCCTCTCACTGACCACCAATGAAAGAGGTGCCCCTTCTGGAAGTGCAGCAGGGGCCGCATGCGGCCCATGGGCTGTAGTTTGGGGACCCCTGCCTTAAAGACATGTCAAGTGTTTGACTCTGCCTGTCACTGTACTATAAATAGGGAAATTCAAATGCTAAAAATGTCCTCCATGTGCCAAACATAGTTCTTTCGCATCTACTTCCTAGTCTAAGTGACTCAGTCTTCCCAAGTTTGATTGAAAGCTGTGATTCACAGAGCAATGCCGTACCTAGTGTACCTCAATTACGTAAATGGGAAAGATATTCCGTTATGTAAATCTTTTTGTCCTTGGATCATATCAGTTGAAATGTACCCTTAGACTTTCACTGAAGTTTTATTAAAGATGGGTTGCATGAAAATGAAAGATCCCCAAGGCAGCTTATGAATTCTTCCTTGATATGTGACTGCCTGCTACGACCCTAGGTTCTCCCTTAAGATAGCACTCTTCAAGGGACATTGGTAGACATTTCTTTCCACCTTCTGAGGAAACTCTACTTTCTCCATTTAGCTTTGGAGAGTCACAAGAAAATTCTGAGAAGCCAGAAAAGAGCAAATCCATTTAATTTTGTTTAACCCATGCCTCCCAAACAGATCTGACCATACATGAGACCTTTCTTCTCTTTTAGGGGCATGTGGGAAGCTGCACCCAGGAACGGCCCCCAGCATATACTGTGGGGAGTGCTGGGTTAAGGCCAGGCCTGCAGCGGGCAGCCATCCCCATCCCGTGGCAGGGTTGGGGAAGATAGGTCAAACGTTCATCACACTGACATCCACCTGAAGAGTGGCCTCTTGCAATGTTGGCAAGTCAGGCCACCCCACTGTCCTCAGGACCACCGTAGGTCAAGAGGGATAGGACCCACCCAGTGAGAAAGGTGCTGAAGAAAGGGCTGGCCACCGCCCTTGGACTTCTTGCAGTGCTTCTGGGTGACCCAGCTGTGGGGAAGGTCGCTGGGAGCCTGTGTTTACCATGCACCAGTAATCTGCACCCACTATGAGTTCTAGGAGGACAGAAATGACAAAGTCTGCCCCGCCAACTAGGAGTATGCTGTTCCCAAAACGACAGTGTAGCATGGCGTGTGTGCCTGTGTGGAAACGGCAGGGTGTTTCCAGACCTGTGACAGTCAGGCAATCTCTGATAAAGTGCAGAAAGGCCTGGGGGAAGGTCCCAAGGAGCACTAATCCTGGACTCTGGCGCAGACGACCCAGGTGCCACTGATGTCTGCCGTACCCGCCTGTGGGAGTCTGCACAGGTTACTCACCCTCTCTGAGCTACCTCATCCTCAGTAATACAAGAGTCATAATAATACCAATAGCAGCAGGAGGGTGGTCAGGTTGGGTGAATGGTTCAATGTTCACTTGCCAGTGTCTAAGCAAGCCAGTACCCCAAAGTAAGGGCAATGTAAATGTCTGTTAAATGTCACTGGGTCATAGCGTTTACTCCAGTCTCCCTCTGTGGCTACTACACGTTCCCTACACTGCTGAGACAGAACTTCTCGCTCCCCACACTTTCAGACACCAGGCCTGATGTGTTACAAGGGTACAGATACCCAGACCGGGCACTCAGCCTTTAGTGACACACACTGACTTAGCGGCCTGGGTATGGCCCCCCACATCTTGGCGGCCTGTGGTGATGTGCTAAAGGGAGTAAGGTTGTAGCTAACGCATGCTAATGGGCAGGCCTCATGGACAGTGGGGATTGTGGATTTCAGCAGAACAAGAAGGCAGGATGGGGTCAGGGCTGCCAGAGTCACAGGTGGGCCAGCCTTCACTCTTCAGATTGGCACCGTCACGAGGTCTTCAAGGAGCCCCTGGCAGGAGCTATAAACACTGAACTCACCTTTGCCTTACTCCCTCACTAGCCTTTAACTTGCTTGTTAAAAATAATAAAATAAAAACTGCTTTAAAGCCAGACAAAACAAATGGCCAAACAAACTGAAATAGTAAAGGGAAAGAGTTCAGTAATACCTTGGTTAATCTTTCTTTCTCTCTTTCTTCCTCCCTCCCTCCCTCCCTTCCTTTTTCTCTTTCTTTCTCTCTTTTCTCCCTCCCTCCCTCCCTCCCTCCCTCCCTCCCTCCCTCCCTCCCTCCCTTCTATTTTTCTCTCTTTCTTTCTTTAAGTGTTTACTTAAAAATATCATTTAAATACATTTTATATATTTTTAAAAGGTTATACAAATACATACTTAAAAAGGCTGTCAGCTACATGATAAAAGACAGAAGTTGAAAAGCAATGCATCAGCTACATGTATGAACATCGCAGCAATACAGCAGAAGACCTGCTTACAGCAGGTAAGACTGATCCTTCACGGGTTCACACAAAAAGCCAAGAAGGGTATACAGCAATCTATGACCCAATGCATACTGACATCCTCACAACTGTGATTTTAGAAATGTCATAATTTATGTGAGTAAGTCTTGTAAAAATGTGCGGGGAGCTTACAAATGCAAGTCAAGACTAGGGAAGATGATCCATCTCCGAGCATAAAGGCGAGAGGCCTTGAACTTGGCCGTGGAGGCTGCAGCGCACCTGCTGTGGGCTGTGGGGCAGTCCTGGCCTCTGGCTCACATGCTCTGTCTGTGAACATGGCAGCCTGCAGCCTGGCAACAGCGTTCCCTGCTCTTCTAGGAGACCTGTGCGTGCACGCATGCACACGTGTGCTGGAAGTCATCGGACAGCTGGGGCCATCGGGGACCACAGCAACTCGCAGTTCCTGTGCTGGGGAGGGCATGCAGGGGATGAAGGTAGAGCCTTACATAGCAGAAACACAGGCCTTATCAGTCGTGGTTTCCATTTCTGCTGGCGTGGCTTCCACAGTCGGCTTTACACGCGGCTTTGAACCTTCGCTTCCACACTTGCCTGCTTTCAAGTGCTAAACACCCTGGGCGTTCACCTCCCACACTGTCCCTGGCTGGTGGTGCAGGTCTCACGGAAGGCACCCCTCCTAACGGGGCTTTCATCCCCTGGTGTAGGCAGCCCACTCATGCTTGCCCCTGTGGATCCACCAGTGACAGGCACTGGGGACTTTCCATTTATGCAGACATGAGTGTGGCGGCACAGGCCGCAACTGCAAAGCCCGTCTGGCAAGTTACCAAGTATTTCTCTACTGTCATAATTCTTATTCTTGTGACCGCAGGGCTGAGACAGGCACACTAATACCCTAAAGACTCCATTCATGCTCCACATGCATAATACAATGCAGAGAAAACAACCATATAGAGGAAAACTATTTCCCCCAATCAGGACTCACATCTACAGTAATGAGAAACTGTTAATATATATATATTTTTTAAAAACCAGGTACAGCTCAGAGCTTTGTGACTGCTCCCTGCTCTGCTCCTGCCTTCTCTGTGCACAGATTTGCCAGCCCCTCACAGCAAACAATGTCCCCTCTGTCAGACCAGGGAGCTGGCTCCTCACAAAACCCCCATCTCTGGTCCAGCCCCCATCCCCACCAGCCCCCTTAGAAAAAGACAACCAGGCTGAGGAGGAAACCATTCCCCACCCCCACCCCTCATCTGAAACCACTTTCTGTATGTTAATGGCCGAACAGAGAAAATTGACAAGTTTATTTTCTTTTTACATCAGAGCATATATTATTGCATTTCTCTGGGGTACACACATGCTTGCATATGTGCGTGCGTGTGTGTGTGCACGGATAGCTTTATTAGGGAGGAAGGACGCCTTGTATCAGATAGAATCGGGGCTGAGCAAAAGCAGCTTTCAGTTACAGACTGAGCAGCCCCAGGGGAACGTCACAGAAATGACACAGCAATTTGTGCTCCAGGATTGGCAGCTAATTCATGAATGCAGGAGCTGACTCTAAATCCAGCTGTTTCTGTTCAGCTTTTATTCCCGCTGAGTGCATGGCCCACAAAGCAAGCGCCCGGAATCACTCCTCTGAAACGTGCTGTGTGATGCTTTTTGGTCTCTCTCTCTCTCTCTCACACACACACACACACGTCTAGCATCCCCCAAAGAAGTATTAAAATAGGACCTTCCAAAACATAAACTTCATAAAGCTTTTGTGAGCAACTGGTGAAAGGTATTTTCACGAAAGAAGAACACGAATGTTCTTTCACACCTTTCATATTTGTACGTCTTAGTTGGTGTAAAACATTATGCCCTGAGTTTTTTCCCCTTGTGACATGACTGCAGCATATATTTTATCTGAACCTCTAAAGGGAATTGCCTAGCTCTTTCCTCACAAAAGACAAAACGCTATTTTTACAATCAAACCAGAGTGGCTTTTGTTTCCATGAATATCTGAGAACAGTTCCTCCCCCCCTTTTTTCCCACACAGTTTCGGGGCAGCTCAGTGAGGCCTGGAGGCCACTGGTGTCCTCCGGGTAACAGCCAAGACGCTCTCATCTCTCCCTGTCTTCCTTTCCTGCTATTCTAGGCTCCTGCGACACCAAACAACAGGGCCTTTGTGCATTCCCCTGCAAGTGGCCAGTTCAGGCGATGTGCCCCCTTACTGGTACAATGGTAATATTTACCTTGGAGAGAACTTTTGTCCAAATAACTGTTCACAGTCCTGGCAACGCCATCCCTCTGCAATGTTGCATTGAGAGTCCTCTCTTCCTTCTCAGCCTGTAACCAAAGAGAAAGAAAGTGTGGGGAAAAAGGGCAGATGAATAAGGACTGTGGAAGATACTTGTCCGGGTCACTGTGACAACGCTGGTTGGAGTCATGGCAAATGCTGAGCTTGACCCTCCTTCCTGCAGAGGAGAGGGAAGACTACCAAGAGCAGCAAGCAAATCAAAAGTTTCTCCCAAAACAACAGCCATGTTGTTCTCACTCAATACCCATGAATGATGTACTCCCACCGTGTGCTTCCTCATTTTATGACAAAGAAATCTATGTGTGATTGCAGTCACATCAAAATTCAAATAGCTGTTTTCTGAATTTGAGGGAAAACTAGTCATTTATTTGAGGAGTATGCTTTATGTGTTTGGATCACATGAGCTGAGACTTCATGTGTCTTATTAGAAGGAACATCTTGGTTGTGGCATGATCAGTGTGACCGGAAGGTGCGCTATCTTTTAGTCCTGAGCTACTTCTTCATCTCTTCCACTGAGGAAGTGGGGAAGATGCAAGAGATGGCGGGGTGGCAGGAGGAGGGGGGAGGACTCAGGACATCTCACCTTCACCTCCCTCCTGACGTGGCAGTGCTCCTTGGCCCCTGCTGTCACCTGTGGTTCTCTTCTGCTTTTGGTGCCCAGCACACCCTCCCCCCCCTCGTTCTCTCCAGTTCTCGTCCTGTCCTCAGGTAAATATGTCTTGCACTGGACCTCTGTTTTAGGTGAGACACCACGAGAGGTGCCACATGAGAGGAAAGAGGGGCGAGGCTGGAATGGATGGATGGATGGATGTGTTTCTATTCTAAGGAGAACATCTTGGCTTCTGACTCAGATTCAGAACTTCTCAATCATTTTAACAGACTGAGGTGTGACTCCTGATTTGCAAAACGCCAAGCAAAATGTGAGCCTCTGAGATGAGCTTCTAGGATGTTCTTTTCCGAGAACCACCGATGGTCATCCTAACCTGAGTACCGCCTCCCTCCAGAGTCAGCAGACTGTCCACCTTGTCTTGAGACATGTCAACTTTTCCCTGACAGTTACCAAGGACTGCCTTTCATGGGGCGATGCATTTAGCTATGTCAGTATTTTCCTTTCTTTCTTTCTTTCTAAAAAAAAAGTTTAAAAATACCAGAACAAGACACAATGCCAGGCCTTTCCTCTGTCAGTTATGCAAACTGTGAGCGCAGGTTCTTCCCTGGGTGAACAGCTTGACAGACACAGCTGTCCCCAAGCCGTTGTTCCCTCTTTGACTAGATTTCAAACCAGCCTCCTCCTGATCACCTGCCATCCAGAGACAGCTGGAGGTGGGTTCGACCGCAAACCTCTCCACCTCCCCATGTCATCACGGTCAGCCCCACAGGACTCTCCTGAATCCATTAGAAATAGGAGCAAGAGCTGATTATCTAAATCAAATTGCTACAGTAGAAAAATGAAATACACTTTTAAAAAAATGCCTAATCTTATTAATGTGCATTAGAAACAATATGTTTGCATATGCTTTTGCCATTACCAGATAGGAGTAAAGAGTCTGATTTAAGAATTGAACATATGACATGACAGTTAATCCAATAACATAAAAATGGTACATAATTTTGCATTGTCAAAACTGAATTTCATGAATTAAACATATTCCAAGTGAACAGTGATGAAGACAGAGTGGTTCAGGCATAGGATAAACACACAGATCAATGGAATAGAATTCAGCT
Organism: Rhynchonycteris naso; assembly: GCA_037038555.1. Lineage (NCBI taxonomy): Eukaryota > Metazoa > Chordata > Mammalia > Chiroptera > Emballonuridae > Rhynchonycteris > Rhynchonycteris naso. The sequence continues at coordinate 214,639,470 of CM072998.1, read as the reverse complement.
TCCAGAAACAAGCCCACATACCTATGGCCAACTAATTTTTAACACAGGTGCCAAAACTATTCCATGGAAAAAAGTATCCTTTTCAACAGAAGCTTCTGGAACAAGGTTCACATGCAAAAGGATGAATTTGGATCCTTAAGTTCGTATAAAAAAAGTTATGCCTGACCTGTGGTGGTGCAGTGGATAAAGCATCGACCTGGGAACACTGAGGTCGCCAGTTCAAAACCCTGCACTGGTCTGGTCAAGGCACATATGGGAGTTGATGCTTCCAGCTCCTCCCCCCTTTCTCTCTCTCTCTCTCTCTCTCTCTCTCACTCTGTGTCTCCTCTCTAAAATGAATAAAATAAAAATAAATTAAATTAAAAAAAAACATTCAAAGCTAAAAAAAGAAAGTTATATAAAAAAGTTAACAAATTTGAAAAATTCAAATTGCAGCAATATTTATAGTGGCCAACACATAAAAACAACCAAAATGTTCAATAGACAATTGAATAAAGAAGATATTGTACTACTTAGCCATACGAAAAGATGAAATACTGCTATTTGTGACAACATGGATAGATCTTGAGAATATTATGCTAAGCGAAATAAGTCAGACAGAAAAAGTTAAAGGCATATAATTTCACTCATATGTGGGATATAAAACTGAAAGCAACAAATGAACAAACAAGAGAAACAAACAAACACAAACTCATAGGCATAGAAGACAGGATGGTGGTTACCAGAGGGAAGTGGGTAGGCAGGGTAGTAAAGGGTGTCAAATATATGATGACAGAAGGTTTGACTTTGTGTGGTGAGCACACAGGCAACATATAGATTATATATCATCAAAATGTATACTTGAAACTGATATAATTTTATTAACCAATGTCACCCCAATATATTTAATTTTAAAAGTTAATATAAAGACCATATAAAAAAGAGACTACATGATATAGGAGCCATATAAAAATGTTACTCAAAATGGATCAAGTAAATTTAAGAGCTAAAATAAAAACTCTTAGAAGAAAATGTATTGGTAAATGTTGTAATCTCAGACTTTGAGTGTCAGATATGACACTAAAAACACAAGCAACAACAACAAAAAATAGATACATTGGACTTCATCAAAATCGAAGAGATGTGTGTCTTAAAGGGCACTATTAAGAAAGTGAAAGACATCTTAAATAGTGGGGAAAATATAAGCAAATCATATCTGATTAAGGACTTTTATCTATAATATATAAAGAACTCTTATAATTCAACAATAAGACAATCCAATCAAGAGTAGGCAAAGGATCTGAATAGATAGTTCTCCAAACACACACTGGCTAATAAGCACGTGATGCTCAGCATCATTAGTCACCAAGGATGCAGATAAAACTCACAATGAGATGCCACCTCACACCCATTAGGATGGCTATAATGAAAAAGTCTAAGATAGTAACAAGAGTTGGTGAGGATGTGGCGGGATCAGAACCCTCATACTTTGCTGATGAGAATGTGAAATGATACTGCCACTTTGAAAACAGCCTGTTTGTTCCTCAAACAGTTCAATGTAAGAGTCACCACTGGACCCAATATTTCTACCCCTAGGTGTATACCAAGAGAAATAAAAACATGTCTCCACAAACACTTGTCCCTGGATCTTGTAGCAGCACTATTCATAACAGCCCCAAAGTGGAAACAATACAAATGTCCATAAATTGCTGAATGGATAAACAAAATGGGGTGTATCCTTACAAAAGAGTATCACTGGGTCATAAAATGGAACGAAGCATACACATCCTAACCTACCATGCACAAACCTTGAAAACACGCCAAGTGAAAGCTAGTCACAACCCCTCCCACGACCCACATATTATATTAAGTTTACTTGAAATGTCCAACATGAGCAAATACACAGGGACCAGTGGGTGAGAGGAAGTACACGAGTGGTTGCCCAGGACTAGGGAGACAAGGAGGACGGCTAAGGGCCGCAGGTTCTCTTTCTGAGGTAACAAATATGTTCTAAACGGATGGTGGCAATGGCTGCATAACTGTAACTAAACAAAAGCACTCAACGGGACACTTTAGGTGGGTGGGTTGTACGGTATGTGTAATATATCTCAATAAAGCTGTTACCAAAAAATAAAAAAACAAAAGAAACATTCCATGGCCTGCAAACATTTTTTTAAAAATTTTTTATTTTATTTTATTCATTTTAGAGAGGAGACAGACAGACAGACAGACACACACACACACACACAGAGAGAGAGAGAGAGAGAGAGAGAGAGAGAGAGAGAGAGAGAGAAAGGGGGAGGAGCTGGAAGCATCAACTCCCATATGTGCCTTGACTGGACCAGTGCAGGGTTTTGAACTGGTGACCTCAGTGTTCCCAGGTCGACGCTTTATCCACTGCGCCACCACAGGTCAGGCAGCCTGCAAACATTTTAATGGCAGTCATGCTGCAGATTGACCTTAAAGAAAGACAGCAAAGCCAAATGTAACTGCAGCTGGAATCCCTGCGGTCACTGAATGGACTCAGGATCGCTGGTCTCTGTCGCAACCATCACATTCTGACGGAGGCCACCTGGGTAATTCTGCACAGACCCAGTGCTTTTTCAGGTCCCCTTTAACCCATGACCATCTGTCATTCAGTGTGGACAGCAGGTAATCACTACAAATGATTATTGATTCAATCAGATAGACATCCTATGCTTTCACTGTTGATTCCTTCCCTACTAAATGGAATGTTAAGACTTCTGAAACCAGATATCGACTCTTATATGATGGTACCCCCACTGCTTATTCTAAGCCAGTGTGGGATGTCAAGCTCAGCACAGTTTAAGAAAAAAATTTTTTTAGTGTATTCATTTTAGAGAGAAGAGAGAGAGAGAGAAGGGGGGAGGAGCAAGGAAACATCAAGTCCCAGATGTGCCTTGACCAGGCAAGCCCAGGGATTTGAACCAGTGACCTCAGTGTTCCAGGTCGACACTTTATCCACTGTGCCACCACAGGTCAGGCCAGGGTTTTCTTTCCTTACACCTAATTTTTTGACTTACAGCCTTCATGAGGACTGTTAGCAGGTTCTTAACATGAAGATGACATTCAAACGGAGGCTCAAACAAGCAAACTCTGATCATTCATGATACATTTTGGCACCTAAAGGCTGGTTCTAGCTAAAGCCATGCAGAGGAACTGAAATAGATTTCTTGGTCACTGGGACCCTGAGAGATGGGCTGTGCACCTGACAGATGGCCTGGCCCAAGCTCCAGCTGGTGCTGCTGAGCAGAGGCCCCAGGAGAGGAGCGCTGTTTCAAAGTAACTCATTACGGTCCCTTCTGAAGAGGCAGTCATGACGTCCCTGCTCTCTGGCAAGATAAACACAGCGACTTGGTAGCACAGACTCCTAATTCATGTCTGACTCTTAGAAACCATACTTGGAAGCAAGATAACCATTCAATATGACACTAGAATCATGAAGCTCAATTTAAGAGTTCCCAAATTTCAAAGAAACTTGAAAGTGATCTGTAAACCAACCCCACCTGATACCTATGACATCTAGTTCACGAGGCCAATGTCAAAAGGACTTGGCTCAACACAAGTTAACAGCACTGAGCACTGAATGAGTCACAGTACCTAACACATAATAATCACTCAATACTTATTCACAGATGGGTGAACTAATTTAAAAAAATCAGAGTAGACTTGAGGATATTGCTATAATGAAGCTGTTCTCACTTGCAGTCCCTGAAGACAGAGAAGGAAATAGAATTACAAGTTGCTCCAGATTGGTATCTTAATAGCGATATATCATACATGCAAATGCCATCCAAGTGAACACTTCCCTTTATCCATGTTGCAATGGAGACCAACCAGTAAACAAAGCTGAGGCTTGAAAGGCTCCCAGAAGGAAGTATTATTAGATTTGGGCTTGGAACAGGAAGGTTCTTCTGCACCCTATGGGCTTCTTGGCCTCCACCTACTTTGTATCCTGATTCTAACTTCCAGAACCATGTAGAACAACTCTGACGATTTCCTTATATGCATTCTCAAATACTTGAAGACATCTATTTAAAGAAGTCACCCCTTTTCTGTTCTTGAGCCTCTCTTTCTTCATTTCAAAGAATCCAGTCTTGATCATCACCTACCATAACTCAAAGGAGCACAAAGGCTGGAAGGAGAATAGAACTGGCCCCTGGCCTGGCCCCCTCACAAGAGCATAGCAAGGGGAGAGTCTGCTCCAGCTCCAAAGTCATCTGGGTTTTGGTGATGGTGGTGAGGAGTTCTCAGGCTCAACTATCATTGGGAGGCAAAGTTATCAGCCAGGTGAAGTCAGGACAGTGGTCCACTACCATCCTGGAGGTCTAGTCCATGTAACAGAATCTGGCCACTGGGCAGTGACTCAAGGGAAGAGCCACATTTTTCAAGAAGACCTCCTGGTAAAACCAAGACAGACTATGATACCAAAGTAGATACCCAGCCACAGATACTGAGACACATAGGAAGAGAAAGAGCTAAAACATGGAAGGTCAAGGAGTGAGTAGCGTGAGGACATGGAAGTCATTCCGGGATATTCTGTTCTGCATCTCTACGGCGATCAAGGCAACTGGAATGCAACGGTGGCCATCCCAGTGGTCAGCACTTGGCAAGGCCTTCTCATCTTGGGAGATGAAAATTCAATGGACAAGTTCAGCCAGCATTGAGGAAGACACTACTGTGGGCGAGGTGCAGAGAGAACATGGGTGACATGTCCCACTGGACTGGGGGAGGTTTCAACATCATATATATTTCCTGCTTTAGGGAGAATGAATTCAGACTTGGGGAAAGCAAGAGGATGTGCGCGAGAGGAACCCACGCAGTGGGTTCAGGGAAAGCAGGGGAGGGGGACATGCTGGAGGCTGACATGTCAACTTGGCGGTGTTTCCCTTCTAATGATCAAGCTCAAAGGTGCTTCTCCAGACAAAGTAGCTCTTCAACCCATGAAGAGCAGACAAGATGCCTTCTTCGCTCCAGATGCCACTCTTATTTAGAAAGCCTCACATCACGGAAGCTTTCCTCGCCAGCTCCATCACACTGTTGCCATGCACAGATCTTATACCTGACTCATGCAAATCTAAATTTCTTCTGTATATGAGGAAGCTCAGCCACCGCTCTCTTCATGGCTATTGTTTTGCAAGTTAATAGAATTGGGTCATTGCATTAAATCTCAAGTTGTTTTTGAACTCTGTTTCTCTTATTTATGTGTTACGACATCACCCACCCCTTCCAACTCTGGGCCACGATGTATTTTTCCCAAGTGACACTGACTAGGAAAGGATTAAGTTCAACTACCGGAAGCCTTCTTCCAGGAAGAGAGCAATTTATTCATAAGTTCCTTCTGGATATACTTACCAACCCAGTTATTAATCCAGCTCATTATACACGCCCCTATTTATCCAAATGGTAAATGTTAGCAATTTTAATACCCTTTTGGTAAAAAAAAAAATCAAACACATCTACATAAACGAATGCATGTGATTTCTCATAAACCCATCTGAATTCTATGATGGGTTTTATAAATTGTCAATACAACAGAGATCAACCTCAAAGCAAAGACATCTGCTTCCATTAAAATTTCAATATTCAGCCCCTCTGAGTAATCACACAAGAAAACGACCCTAAACATACTTAGGGGGACAGCAACTGAAGGGGGCAGTTAGATAATGTGTGTGGGTGACGAAGTGCAGGGCAATATGGGGAAAGGTAACTGGGGAGGCTTGCTCCCCTCCCCCCAGCGTTCTAGTCCCTGCTAGCTTCTAGTTTCTGTCCCCCAACTCCTCCCCCTACCCCCAGCTGCTGTTGCTAGCACACCCAGCCTTGGGGCTGGCTGTGGTAGCAGCTCTTCCCTCCACCGCCACCATGCCTCCTGCCTCATTTCTCACCCGCTCTGACAGCTGCAACCCCTAATGCATGCAAAGCAACAGTCCATTAAAGAAAGAGTGTTTTCTGGGGCTTTGCTTTTTCCTTGTTGAGAACAGAAAAATGGAAGGGGCAAGAAAGGGTAGTTCCCGGGGTGCCAAGGAGAGGCTACTATAAAGATAAAATGAAGCCCCCCATCCCAAAAAATACATAAGCATCAGAAAGATTATGATGCTGGGAAAATAATTCCTCTGAAAATCCTCTTCAATGTTTTTTTTAATCCCTTTCTAAGAAGAATGTGTTTTTCTTGAGAGCGAGGAGCAAGAAACGCAGAAACAGCTCCCTCCCTGCAGAACTACTTTTTTTTTTGTTTTTGGTCTGCCATCAACAAGTGTTGCCATGGTAACTATCCTGCAGTGGAGAAGTAGCAGAGGTAAGAAAACCTATACAAAGGCATCATAGCGGGGGAAATAAGAAAGTGTGCAAAGTTAACCTCAGACCTAAGAGAAGGAGCAACCTGAGGCCTGCTGGCCACTCGCCAGGTGTTTAAGTTTGAGAAACATGCTGCAGGGGACAAGCCAGGGGCGTGGTCCTCATGAGCCGGGGAACTCGCAGTGGGAGCCTTGATTCACCCTAGGTGCTAACTTATACCCCTACTCCCACAAGAACAGTTCAGCTTCATGATGACTTTGGGGAGAGAGTTACCATTGTGTACAGTTATGTCTGAAAACTTCTAGAAAGCGAAGGTGTATTAGTCAACGACTTCCTTATTGTACTGCTACCTCCAGCAGGTGGTATGTTTAGTGACAATTCTCTGCTTTCTTCTTTCAGATGGAGAAGCAAGGCTTTGCATGCTAGGAATTTCTGAAACAGTTCATTAAAAGCTCTTTCTTCCTATGAACAAACACAGCCCAGACCTGCAGCCCTGGTACCAGGAAGAACTTTGGAGCCTGGCCCCATTTCTATGGTCCCCCCTCCACTGCTCACAGCATCTCATCACAGTATCCCATCTATTTAGCATCCCAGATATATTAGCATCATAAATGGTGACATATTTATCATTCTTAAAATTAAATTCTGCATTTTTATATTGTAAGCTGTTGGTGCTCCCTTCCTCCTGCCCCCACCAAAAAGGGTTATACTCCATCCCTTATTTAGCAAGCTTTTTATTGTGGTTCAAAGGACCCTTTCACTCAGTAAATAACATGGATTAATGTAGTTTGCTAACGTCTGTGATTCTTCAAAGTTAGGATGGCTGACAAAACAAGTGTTTGAAAGATGAAGTCTGCAAGATTTAGTCTGCAAGACACATCAGTGCTGTGTAGGGACATCTGCTAAGTCCAGGTAGACATCAGAGGGCTGCACATGTGACAGCCAAGGAGCCGCTGACATGGCTCTGAGACCTGACCCTCCCTCCCTGGCCCATCTCTGGGCCTCAGTGGCCTCTTCCGTAAAGATCTGGCTCCTCCCAAGGGTTGACATGAGCCTCCAAAGAGATAATGCATAAGACCACGTTTTGTTCACAAACAGTAAACACCGGGCAAATAAAGGTGATGTTGGAAACCCCACCATGCCTTGTTTTGCAAGCTTTTTGCTATGATGTGCCCAGATTCACATTTATCATGACCAGTAGGCCACAGAACTTACACATAACTCACATAACGTCACTGGCAGCAAATCTACCCTCATCATCTTGGAAGGTGCTTCGTTATCTTCTGTCAGTTCCTTCTCTTGAAACTTTTTGTTTTCAGGTTGGCAGATTAGTGTCCCGGCAGTGAGTGTATATATGCGTGTGTTCATGTGCATGTGTGTGCGTAAGCAGCAGCAGAAGAGGGCTGAGGGAGGGAAGAGAGAGAGAAGGCCACAGAGCAGGGTGAACAAAAGGAACCAATGAGTTAACAAGTGGCAAGAACTTCCCTCCATTCCAGACACATCCCTCTCCCGAGAGTGTTTCTTTTTGTGTGCCATCTCTAGACCACAGTGAAGTACTGGAGCAGTTCTGGGGACCACACACTAAGTTCTGCAACCAACTCTCACCTCCTGGTGTTCTATTGCTCCACTTTCATGTCAAAGGGTTTGCCAACTGCTTTTGAAGACGCATCAATACTTCTGTGTCTCAAACAAAAACCCACAGATCTCTTTTCCAGCAAGCACATACCTTCTGTCATTTTTTTTGTTGGCTTGTTTTATTAAAAATAGCTCCCTCTTTAAAATGATGCCCTTGGGCTGGTGAATGTTCTGAATTTATGCCCCTCCCCCATTCCATCCCTGTCACTCCCTCCCTCACCCCCATTCCATCTCCCTTCCTTCCTACCCTGCTGCTCATGGGTTCCACCTCCTCAGATGCGTGTTACAGGAAGTTCCCAGTTTCGTTAGAATATGTGCTTATTGAAGAAGTTCATAGAATCTAGAGAGGTATATTACAAAAAATAAAGGTTTCCTTTCACCTTGTTGCCCCAATCCCTTTCTTCCCCTACAGGAGAACATGGGTAGAGGTGAGTACAACACTTTTTTTAAAAGGTCTGGAAAGATAAAAAAAATGGAGAGGTAATTTTTTTTCTTTCTTTGTTAGGTATAAAGTGCCCTACACCAGGCGTTTTTCAACATGTTCGCTGTATTCATTTATTGTATCTTAGAGAATTTTCCATGTTAGTACATATGTAGAGAGTTGTCTCATTCCTTTAAATAACAACAGAGCATTCAATGGTATGGATATATACTATATGTTGGGCATTTCCACGCCAAGGAATAGCTAGCTAGATGTTTTTAGGGTTTCTTCAATTAGAAACAATGTTACAATGACTATTCTTGTATAGCTATCTCTGCTGCCCCAACCAAGAACCATCTGCAGCTACCTGAACTTGAATAGGCTAGTGAGGATCCTCCCAACAGGTTTTGGAGAGAGCAGGCTTGGTCTTGCCGACATCTTGACTTGGAGTTCTACCTCCAGAACTGTGAGACAATAAATGTCTGTTGTTCTCAGCCTTTTGTTCTACTTTGTTACAGCATGTATGGCCAGTAGCCACGGCCACCATCCCAGCCGCCTAGCCCGTGCAGGTTCGCATCTGATTCGGAGAGACGGTAATGAAACAATGGAGCCAAGAACTGGTGGGCCATTAGTCCTAGCTTGCACTCGGCAGGTGAGAAATACACACAATGGGAAAACACTTCCCTTTCCATTCAGGGCTCCCAAAGCCACTGACTTATCCGAGTTTCCTAGAATCAAAGGTTTCTAGCTCACTAGCCTTATTCAACTCTGTTCCCATTTTCTTCTTTCTGAACAAACTGGCTTCTCCTTCAGCACACTACCATCTTGGCTGCTTCTCCTCTCTTCCACGTGGCCTTTCTCTGCTCTCTCCTCTAATGTTAATTTCAGGAACTGAAGAGAGAATGAGCCCTCGATCTGTCCCCATCTTATAGTGTAGAAATCAAAACCTTCAATCCAATATACAAATAGGGAAGTCTCTGATACAAAGTCACTTAGGGTGGAAAAGGCTTAGTCTTAAAACTAAGCCTTACGCTGTAATGATCCTGCCTGCTTACAGTCTGTCCCCCACACCCAATGCAAACTATAAGCGAGCAAACATGTATATCATATTTACAAACTTATTTGACAAACACAGCATCCTTGGGGTACTGATAGTGTGTGATCCAACCTCTGAGGTAACTCAGATGGCACCTCTCACACACTGGCTCACTGAAGAACCCAGTGTCCTCCTCACAACTGTACTATGGACACCCTACTGTCCATTTGCTTGTGTCCAAAGGTTCTCAGATGCTTCCCACCTTCTTGCTTTTGACACACAGGTCCCTCTACTTAAAATTCTCTCGACCATTCCCCTGAGCTTTATCAATGTGTCATAGCTAATCTTCAGGTCACCTTCCTCATGAGCTCTTTCTGACACCCCCCATCACCACCCATGTCTCCAGGCATAACTTCTGTGCTGCACCTAGAGTATCTTGACATTTTGTATCTTTTGTTAATACACCCCATCTCCTTCTGCTGTGCTGTGAGCTCATGGAGGGAAGAGCTGGTCAAGGTATCCTAGCGACATCTGCAATGAGATTGTGCTGGGTGAACAGTGCAGAGCCATGAACTATAGGTAGTTCACTGCAGACTTTATTAAACATCTCTCATGCAAAGAGGTGCAGCACAGTACGTCAGGTCTGACTGCTCACGGACAATGCACGCACTTCACAATGGCTGAACAGTACTTTCCACACTGAATGGCAGCTATCGTCAGCTTGTCATTATTTTGATGAGATTCATTCTTCAAATAAATCACACTTAGAAACATCAGACTTTCCCATCAAATACTGTAAACTCTAACAGCTCCAACCATCAAAGATAGGTGGTTAGTGTCCATTTGAACCTTGAAGTCTACTGACTGCTTCCTTCATTAGACGGGAGGCAGATCAGTGTTTGCCTAGTGTGAGGGGTGGGGTTGAGGGGAATAGAAAGTGGTGAGAGCTAAGGAGGGAGGGGCTTCCTTTCAGAGTTATAAGAATGTCCTAAAATTGTCTATGATGATGGTTGTAAAACTCTGTGACTACCGAAAGCCATTGAACTTGTACCCTTCAAATGATTGAACTGTGTGGTAGGTGAATTATAACTTAGTAAAGCTGTTTAAGGAAAACAACGTAGTTCATTTAATCCAATCCTGCCCACAAGAATCACTGTTAAAACAAGCCAACTTTTCAGTAGCAAACATCCACCCAGATCAAATAGAATGAACCTGGTCACTAATGAAAAAACAAACAAACATGTAACCCTATCCCATCATGTTAACAAGCATCCTTAAGAAGCTGACAGACACAGGGATATTCCACAGCAGGCCCATTGGCCCGGCCACCCTCTGGCCTCATCAGAGTAGCACAAATCGGCCCCAGAACTTTTCCTTTTGTCTTAAAGTACCTGACTCTCTCTTCTTTCTCTGCATGTCACATTAAAGATGCACTTAGTGCAGAAAATGTAAGAGCTAGGAGGGAACTGAGATAAAATTGACAAGTGACAGCCTAAAAGGGATTTCTTAAAATCTATAAAGTTTTAGACGGTGGAGGGGATGTCGGTGATAGGGTGAATTGGTGACCTCTGTGATGCAAGGCAGTAGCATGTGTCAAGGTGTCAGGCAGAGGGACACAACGCCTTTAACATTCACCAAAGTGTTTGATGACAGAGGCAGTCAATGCCTTAAAGCAGACACAGCTGTCCTGGTGCTTATTATTATTGTATCAAGCACCTATCATGTGGATGGATTCTTGTCACATCTCCCCAGTCAAACCCTTTGAAGACGGGAGGTGGCAAATGGGCTTTCTCACTCCCACCATTCCATACCCAAAGCATTCAGTAAAGCGTCAACAACTGCTTTACAGGGTACAGGCTATGCCCTCCTTCGTCTCATGGTACGAAAGACCTTTGTTTCCTTTTTAGTAACATTGTTTTGGAGCATGATTTAATGCCTGGAATAACAAAATCTCTGTAGTCAACTATTCCATAATTGATTGTTACTGTTCTTGGAAGCTCCATTACTCAGGACTTTGTTCTGGAGAAATGTATGCTGTAATCACTTCAACAATGGAAGACGTTGTCAAAGTCAATAGGCTATTAGCTTATGAATATATCCGAGCATGACTCGTGAGCCAAACTCCACCCGGTCCCCCCAGATCAACATATGTGATAAACATCAGTTTTGAAAACTATCTCACAAGTAAATCTTTTTGAGAGGTAGCTTTCCATGTAACTACCAATGAGACTGACAAAAAAGGAGGAAAATTTTCTCTCCATAGGTCACACACTCCGAGAGTGACAGACTGTTTGCTACTGAAATGTGGTGATTAGTCACTGAGTGTAAAATATAGTTGGAAAGACTGCAACTAGATGTAGTTAGCCAAGGTAAATTATAGAAGAAACCATGCAAGTATATGAAAAAGAAACTGCTCTTGAAGTTCAATATGCAAGAATGCAGTGAAGAAAAATCCCACCTCTCTTGCACACATCCACAAAGGAATATTCCAGGGCATTACTTCTGAAAGCATGCTAGATAAGGATGGGGCTCCCTTATTCCTGTAGTAGGGGCTTCCTAGCCTCCTGTAACTGGTCTGCTGGCCCCAGAATTTCTCCCTTGACCACTCAGCCAAGTCATGATGGTCTTTCTGTGTGAGGCTTGCTCTTGTCTTCTGTCCTCAGTTTTTACCCAGTTCATCTGACATCAACTATTACCTAAGCTGTCTTATATGGAGGATGAAACCTTTTTCTCCCCCTGACCCAGTTCAAGTCGATCATACTTCTGGTTCCTTCCACGTCTTCATTAAGCCCTCTCATGGGGAGGTGGAGTGACTCATCCACGGGCGATGTGGGGACGCACGGATGAGCTCACCAAGCACAGCTCCTCCCCAGCTCCCACTCGGATGTGGGTTCATCTCTCACTCTTCATAATCTGAGCGGAGCCTTTGGGCCCACATATTGGTCCATGCGAGCCAGCGTGCCCTGTGCTTAATTCTGGGGTTCCATATCAGAACAACAAATCAACACTGCCCACCCACCTGGCCTTTTCTGGGAATAAAGGTGATACTGGAGTTTTACCTGCCAATTCTTTTATTTTCTAATTTTTCTGTCAGAACTTGGGAAGGTCATGGGGTATGGGGGGGTCATTATTGTGGTTTTCATCAAAGACACCGGCATCATTCATATACGTAAGAGTTCGTTTGTTGATCAGAGGGACTTCAAAACTGTGTGAGAGCGCCTCATCTCTCTGCCTGGCCATCATTTTGGGTCACATCGCATAAGTCTTGATCACCCAGGTCTGCACTACCACGCCCCATGTATAATAAAAATAAACTCAAGTTTTAATCATGAATACATCATCTAAATGTATATGCATATTACATTAAAACCAAAACAAAACTTAGGATCACGGCACTTGTGATTTCAGCCAATGGTTGTGATGTGATCAATGCATTTTTGGTGTCACTTAGGTGAAGTTAATACAGGTGGGGTGAGTATCAAGTTCAAGTATGTTATGCATGGTGGTTCTGCCAAGTGAACTTAACTGCACCCTGAGCAAAAAATACAAAAAACAAAAAACTAATAGTAATACTAATAAAAGATAAGGCACATGCTGATTGATATTCTACATCAGAACTCACAAGATCTCACTTCAGCAAAACCCCGTCAACACAAGTATAGCACGTCCCAGAATGACTTTTATGTGATGTCATCTAAATCTAACTTCTGGCTTAGTGATGGCAATCTATCCCAGCCAAGTTTCTATCTACCTACCCCTTAAACCTTCATGTCATATGCCCCATGATCCTTTGCTCACATTTACATAAAAGAGCTTTGCATTATACACAAAAAGATACCTGTATGAAGTGTTGCTAAAAAAAATGTTGTCTAAGTCTACATTTCTGAGCGTCCCCATCATGAAAAAACAAAAGTAAATTAAATACAGAAAGGATTACCATTTTGTCAAAACAAGCACCAGTTCCAAATATCTTTAGAAGTCAATTAATATGATAAACTATTAATTTTTACTCAATTTTATATTCAGCTCACTATCTTATTTTATTTAAATATGCATGGATTGAGCATTAACTGAATTATAATACTGACAAACACATGGTAACAGACAAGCAGTATGTAACTGCACAACAGTAATGCTAGGAATGATTGTTATGTAATGCCTTTCCAGTTTTCTTTTTCTTTCTTTTATTTTTTTATTAAGAGAGAGCAAGGGAATCAGAAAGACAGACTCCCTCAAGTACCCTGACCAGAATCCACCTTGCAACCCCTGTCTGGAGCTGATGCTATGCCCATCTGGGGCCGATGCTCACAACAAAGCTATTTTTATCATGCACCTGAGGCAGAGGCTCCACGGAGCCATCCTCAGCACCCAGGGCCAACTTGTTCAAACCATTCGAGCCATGGCTGTGGGAGAGGAAGAGAGAGGGGAGGGGTGGAGAAGCAGATGGTCACTTCTCCTATGTGCCCTGATGGGGAATGGAACCCAGGACTTCCACATGCTGGGCCAATGCTTTACCACTGCGTCAACAGGACAGGGCCACACACTTCCAGTTTTTAAAGATGTCACCCATTTTCCTTTGACTCACAGTCTACCACTACAACGACAGAGCAAACATTGTCATGCCTGTTTTATATATGGAGAAACTGAGACTTGGAGTAGTTTGGTGCCACTCCTGAGGATGGGCAGGGCTGGTTCTCCAGTCCGAGCTGCTGAATCCCTAGCAGTTAATCATTCATTGGGCATTCAATAAATAGTTACTGAGCACCTCCCTGTGACACGTTGGGCTGAGGACAGAGGTGTGCCTGTCCTCCTGGTCTCTCCCTCTGGTCATCCGGCTTGAATAGAACCAGTCATCAACACACATACGCATGTTCAATGCACTGTTTTTATTTTATATACCAATAAAAAGAAAAATAAGTTTACAAAGAGTTTTCTCTAAAAGCAAAACTAGGGAAGACGGCCTTACATCGATACAGTTCAGTCATTTACTTTAGAAATAAAAAAAAAAAGTTTCATTGTTACTCTTCAGTGCTCAAATCAGAATGACAGGGTTTCAATTTAAGGTGAGGCTCTGAATTAAAAATAGCCTTTATCATTTTTCAGTGAAGCCTTTAATCTCCTATAAAATAAATGAGAATTTAATCACATAAATTAGTTTATCTCCTTCATATGCCAAAATGACAGAATGTATCTAATGAAACAAACCTAGCCTTAAACAATCTCAGCAATGGTGATGAGAATGTTGTTGGAGAAGAGCCTCTTTGAAATTCAGTCCTGAGTTTCATGCATCTATAATCACAGGGACCTGAGGTCCCAACACCCTCTGCAGTTAATGTAAGGTTGTCCCTTAGAAAGTGCGGTTGTCATAAAATGTCATAAAACCTGGGAGAGAGACGATCCAGACCCTGTCCTGAAATGAAAAGGCATGGTAAGCTCTTGATTTTCCCTACAGCTCTGCCCACAAGCAGGTTCATATATTTGCATTGAAGGCAGGTTTCTTGCTGTAGGAAAACAGACAGACCAACTAGCCAGTGTGACGCAGAGAAACCTGACGAGAAAAGTAGGTGCTGGAGCCAATCCCTGGTGAGGTAACGCCCTCGTCCCGGCCTCAAATTCTGGAGCACAACAGAACCCAAAGCCCCTACCTCAAGCCTCAGAGGGTGCTCAGACTCAGGGAGGTGCCCAAGCAGAGGAGAGTGACAGGTGCATTTCTGTCATCCGTCTCCTTCCACCACTCTTTCTTGGTAGCACTGTAACTTTACATTCACCTCACACTGTACTTCTCTTGAAACAGAGTCTATGTTTGTATTTAAAAATCGTGACACAAACACAGCATTATCTCTTATGCAGTGTGTATTACTGTGCTGGTCTGTAAGCTGCATCTGATGTTGTTTCAATGCTGGGGTTTAGCCCACACCCCAATTAAGCATCATTCACAGGCCTGAGGATATTTCTCTCTATGTAAAGTGAGCACTGTGGGGTTAGAGTCCCCGTTAAATGCAGTAAGAGGAAGTAGACGAATGAGACTAAAGAGAAGCCCTGGTTTATATACATCATTGTCAGGTACCCTTTAAAAACTGCTCAACTTTTTTAAACCATCAGGCTCCAAGCTGCCACACCAGTTACTAGACTGATACACCTATGTACGCATTTTTCTATTTGTGCTGGGCTGATTAAAAGTCTAAATCTTCTGTTCAAACCTCTACCTTTTTTGGGTTATTGCAACTAGACAAGATTTTGGCAACCCAGGAAGACACAAACAGACAAACAAACACAACAGAAGGTGCCTCGTTTACAAAAGAAATTTATCCCGAAAGTCCATCTTCAAGGCTGCCATTAGGGCCACTGAATGAACTTTCTCATCAGAATGAGAAAATGAAGGTGGCTACATTCTGAAGGCAAATAGGTCATAACAATTTCTATCAAAGTGAACAACCTCGTGGAAAACAGAGAGGCTAATTGAATATGAAACCCCTGTTTATCGGTCTTTAATTTCATAGAGGCATTTACAAAGTGGCCATAAGCGAAGAAATACTGTCATACCATTTTCAGTTATATGTCAGACCTGTACGTCCATGTTTCAAAACTGACTGCAAAACATGTCATTTTAAAAATGACAACGCACAAATTTTATATCCTTAGTCACTTCCTCACTGTTGAGGCAAGTTGCTTCCAAAGTTTCATTAAAAAAAGAAATAAAAGTGCTGTCAACAGGGTAGCAATAGCCTGAGGGAAAAGGGGGTAAAGGTAGGAGGAGGGGAGCAAAGGGGGTGAATGGGGGTAGAAAGAGACTTTGCCTGGGGCATGTGGGGCATGGTGCAGTGTGTAAAGGGTGTTATATTGAGTGGGACACTTGAAACTATGTTAACAATAAATTAAAAATTAAAATTAAAATAATAAAAATTCTTCTCACACTTTGCTAACAGAGCGCCTGTGAGTGACAAGGACAGCTTCAGAAAACCGAACAGAGATGCTGAATGATTAATAAGCATAATGCCTCATATGTGGTGATTATTAATTATTATTATTATTATTACATCAATGACCAGTACTGCCACAATTTCACAAGCCAGGTGCTTTGCAAATACGATTTCCACTCTTTAACAACTTTTATAAACCAGGGACTATTATTCCCATTTAAAACATGGAGAGGGAGGCTGGGGACTCATGTGAGCCCACACCATCTCCATCACAGCCACACCTCTGACACAAGACTCGTCGTCTCTCTGTTCCGCCCCAAACTGTGGAGTTCTTAGACAAAGATCAGTGGCTGGGGCTACTGACCTGCAGAAACCTATTCACTGAAACTTGAAAGTAACCTGCATGTGAGACCTTGTCGCGGGACTTCACGTGCCGCTCCCCAACTCAGGAGGGAGGTCCGCTGGGGCACCTCCACCACAGGCAGATGGAACAGAGAGAGAAAATGCTAACAGCAGCAGCCGTCTCTGCCACGAGAGGCTAGCCGGCCAACAGGACACTGAGACCGTATTTTAGCTGCGGGGCCTAAACCACTGATACTTTCTCCACCTCTAAGTGTATATATTTCTCCTATTTTGAAGTCTGATGGAAGGTGGCATTTTTCTGTAAATCCTAAGAAAGTGAGATCACTCTAAATGTGACACTGAGCAGCATCGACTCTTTACACGTCTGATCAAAATAGTATAGCTTTGAAAGTCTACAGATGATTAAAATCTCAGGAAGTATATGGAGAAGCTTATTAATGTATTACATACTCATTAACCAAAGGAAAACGTTGATCTTTAAGATCACTGTTGAGCACCAGAAACTATTATTCCTGGGATTAGTTTGTATGAACAAACCCAAATCCTTATGTTACACAAAAGCTAATGTCTTTACTCAGAAGATTAGAATTAATTTATGACCTCACTTTTGACTTAAATGCTATAAACAACTCTGTTGTTTTTGAAAACAAAGGCTGCTCCTGTATATCTTTTTTAGGACAGAGAAACTGAAATTAAAGTACTATGCAAATATTTACCAGATAGAACAATGCCAAGAACAAAAGTGCCCTAAGACTCTTATTATCCCCACTAATACTTTTGAATTTCAAAGTTTATTGATTTTTACTGTGCTCTTCTGTGATCATCATCAGTTATTATAACATAATTTTAAATTCATAAGAGGGAATTCAGAGCTAATAATTTCATGAGCTTTAAAATAATATTCAAGTAACAATGATGAGGATGAAAATACATTTGTTATCTGAATATGGTCTTTGGGTGAACTGAATAAAAATGGTAATCTAATGATAGCATTTTAACTCCTCGTTCCCCTGCCCTGGAAGCCCTGCATGGAGAACAGAGATTTAATTTTAAAACATCGGTGATAATTAGTGTTACAGTGGCAACTCAATAAATGAAGCAGTCCCTCTGTCTTCAGTGTATTTAAAAGAAAATGAAAGTATAAATCTGACAGTATTCTGACTTTCCAGCATTCCCAAATTTCTACATGTGAGGCAGAATCCAAAGGGGAGAAATGGACCCATCCCTTCATGGCTTATTTGATGGAAACATAGCAACAGTATTTCTCATGGAATAGACATATGGTGACATCTAAGGGACAGTAAAAATCCATACTGGCCTAATTTCAGGAGGGACCTGTGAAGATGAGAATGAAAAAGCACTGATTATATAAAAGCCTGGATTGCTGTCTTTAAGGTGTTCATGTGCTTTGGGTGGTCCATGGGTCATCCTGGTGACAGGACAGGGGTGAGTAATACGAATGAGAGAGGCATGCTGGGCACATGGTGGTGGCATGAACTGGGGAGGGAACTCAGGGGGAGGAATTGATTAGGGTGGGAAATAAACAAGGAACATCCATGGCCAATTTGGGGGGGGGGCATCTGTCAACTATTGGCAAGTATATGCAAAGCTTTCTATGCATGGTTCTTCTGAGAGCAGTCTAGAACTGTCTTTCAATCTGAAGGAGTCTCTCATTCCCCCCCACCACTCAAGCTATGGGACAGCAAACAGGCCTCATTATAGCACATTTACCTTCCTTAGTATTTTTTAACCTCCTATTTTTCAAAAGAATAAAGGACGAGATCATTAGTTTAAATTAAATGTCAGTATTTGTGCTTCTGCCCTGAGCACTGGCATTAAACCCAAATTCAAAATGGGGCCCATTAGTAAGTGGCCATGCTCCTTTCCCACTATTTACCCAGGAAAACTCACTTTTAATTTAGATTTTCCAAATAGGTCCGTGTTTCCAGTGATATGAAACCTTAGCACTTCTGAAATGCTTGGTGATTAATGAGTACACCTTATCTTTCACAGGTAGAGTTAACTCTGCTTAACTCTAGGTCAAAAACCAGAATATTCTTCTCACAGGTTGATTATTTTTTGTAGTGAATCACAGCAAGTTGATGGCAAAACGAAAGAATTGAGAATTCGCGCTCTCCCATTCATGGGTTCTAATCTATCCCATAAGTAAAAGACATTTTAGCATTTCTTGGGGGTATGGGGGAGAAACCTATTATTCTTCCCAGAACAAAATGAATTTCTCTCAAGGATTAGATTTTGAGACACTTTGTAGCACTTACAAAAGGCTTTTGATAGACCCCTCTGCTAATTTAATTTTCTGCCTTTTTTTCTGCTGCTAGTCAGGACCAACTTGAAAAACCTTTTCCATATTATTGGATGTCAGTGAACAGGAGGAGGTCATTAATGTGTCCAGGCCATGGATACACAAGAGCTTCCTATTTCAATGTGTAAACTAAAAAGATGGTCAAAAAATGAGTTGACCTTCCTAAATTACAAAGTAAATGCCGCACACCCTGAGATTCAAAGGCTGTTTCCTGTTTTTCTGAAATATCCAAGACACAGTACCTCTGATGACCACAGAACCAACATTTCCTCGTGCTGACTTGACATGAGGGACTGTGAAATCATATTCAGGCTCCACGGCAGCTTCTCCATTCTCTGAAAGAGCAGTTTTGATTCATGCATGTTCTAATTTATGTCTGTTTTGCATAAATGGAGCATACTTGTAAAAAAGACTGGATTAATTAACACGGAAAATACAGGCATTAGCAGAAAATCTAGCAATAACACTCTTAGACATAACAAGATCAGACTTGGGCTTCTGGGTGGGAGCTGGGAGGGTGAGAGGTAGAGGGTTCCTGAAAGCATAGAGTGTTCCTTCTGAAAGGTGTTACTCACAGGTGTACATTAAATAGCAGAATGGAAAAGGAGTCCACCAGGGCAGAACATTTTGTTCCACTGACCCTAGTGTTAACATCATGATAAGAGGTAGTTCTTTTTTTTTCCAAAGGCAGTCAGAGAGAGGGACAGATAAAGACAAAGACACAGGAAGGGAGAGAGATAAGAAGCATCAATACTTCATTTGCAGCTCCGTAGTTGTTCATTGATTGCTTTCTCATATGTGCCTTGACTGAGGGGGGAGGGGGGAGGCGGCTATAGCAGAGTGAGTGACTCCTTCTCAAGCCAGCAAATTTGGGCTCAAGCCAGTGATGCTGGGCTTCAAGCCAGTGACATTGGGCTCAAATCAGTGACCTTAGGCTTCAAGCCAGCAACCTTTGGGCTCAAGCTAGCGACGATGGGGTCATGTCTATGAGCTCATGCTCAAGCCAGCAACCTTATGCTCAAGCTGGTGAGCCTGTACTCAAGCTGGCTACCTTGGGGTTTCGAACCTGGGTCCTCTGCATCCCAGTCTGATGCTCTATCCACTGTACCACCGCCTGGTCAGGCAAGAGGTAATTCTTTTTTATTCATTCATTTATTTATTTATTTACAGGAACAGAGAGAGGTGAGAAGCACCAATCATTAGTTTTCATTGCCATCGCAACACCTTAGTTGTTCATTGATTGCTTTCTCACATGTGCCTTGACCGCGGGCCTTCAGCAGACCCAGCAACCCCTTGCTGGAGCCAGCGACCTTGGGTCCAAGCTGGCGAGCTTTTGCTCAAGCCAGATGGGCCCCGCACTCAAGCTGGCGAGCTCAGTGTCTCGAACCTGGGTCTTCCGCATCCCAGTCCGACACTCTATCCACTGCGCCACCACCTGGTCAGGCAAGAGGTAATTCTTAAATGTGTGTATGTTTCACTCTCAAATTCTTTTTGTAAGCAGTCTGTAGCTGGAAAATTTGATAGGACTCACTTGCCTCAAATGCCTATCACATTAACATACAGAGAGGCGTTATCACCATACCCATCAGACGGCACACCAGAAAAAAAATGTTGGTTCGTGACAGATATGCAGAGTGTAAAGTACCACAGACTCCATCACAAGGGGAGGTGATATAAAAGCCCAATTCTAGGCAGCGACGACAAAATGACCTCTACATGGGTGAGAGGGAAAGATGCAGAGAAGAAAGACAGCAAAGGGCAGGGGCAGCTGAGTCTTCCTAAATACAGGGCTGCTCTGCCCACCGAGGATGAGGAAGAGGACTGAGGGGGACAGCTCATAGGGGTCTCTGCCCACCTCCCGGAGATGAGGACTGGCCAAAGTACCAGACACGGAGAGTAAAAGAAAAAGGGAAAGGAGAACAGCACGGCAGAGGGTCTGGAGAGCGCCCTGAGCCATGGCCGCTGGGGAGGGGTGGCTTTCTGAGGAGTGGACACGGAAGTTGAAATCTGAATGACAAGAAGGGCTGACTCTGCACTCCTTTAACCTGTAAACACTGACTTTGACGGGAAAAGGATGATACGTCAAAGGGGAGAGAAGTGAGTTTGTCTCATAACTAACAGTCATTTATGCTAAAAGAAATTTATTTCATTTACTAATTTAAAAAGTCCTTTGTTTTTAAGAGAAAGAGAAAACACACATATGCCAATGAGTGAATCTGTTAAGAATTACACGTGACTTACACATCCTGGCTGCCCAGAGAGCTGCTACAAAACTTGAATACACTACAAAGTCCTCCAGAGTAAAGATGTGCCCCAGAATGAGCATGCTCGTGTTAACTGCACCCTCTGCCCTGGGTAGAAAAGCACCCTCTCCTGGGTTCTCTGCGTGATGAGACGAAGCCACAGACAGGGTATCTGTTCAGAGGGAGCTGGCAGGTCTGGTGTCACTGCTAAAGCTTGGATTCTATCCAGCCTGAAGTGCCAACTTTGGTTACACATCACCGCGGTCTGTCTGAAAAGGGGCAGAGGAAACAGAGGGATGAAACGTGATTGTGCGCTGAAATTCTTTGCTCCTGGGAGCACAGCAAATGTACTTTGTCAGGGCTCCTGAGGTTCCCCTTTGACCTCAGAACATCGATTGCTGGGTCTTACGAAATCTTTTCCCACTGTGCCCATGCCACAGACTCCACGCTGCTCAGACTCCTGTCAGACATGATCTTAGCTTTATGAATAAATAAAACTATGCTCTAGGGAAACATTAATTTAAGAGAGAAAATCGATACCCATCTAGCATGTAACAGACTTGGATTTTAAGGCTATTTATCCCCAAAGTATAATGTAATACTAGGTGCAAACCCATACATTTCACTTTTTAATAAAAGCTGAGTGAGGGTACATGACATTGGCAGGCCAGTGCTTGTTCTCAGTCAGGGCTTCCCTGACCCATTAAAGTTGCTGGTAGACACTTAAAAAAAGGGATGAAAAAGGAAAAGAAAAAATGGGATGGCTTGACTGGCGGTGGCAGAATCTTGGTAATTTGTGAATATAAACTGTGAGCATCATTTATTCTCTCGTGAGTGAGAAATTTTTCCTAACAAAATGTTTGAAAGTATGTATGATTATAGAAAACTTTACAAGGCTAGTATCAACCAAGATGTTGACAATGGTTCTCTTTTGGTAATGGCCTCATGGGGAAGCTTTTCTCCTTGCTTGGGAGTTTTGTATTTTCCAATGTTCTGTAGGGAATATTTATATTGCTTTTACAACCGAGAAGACACACATACAACAAATGAGGGAAGGATAGCAAAAAAAAAAAGAAAAAGAAAGATAAAGATTCATTAGACTGATTGTAATGTTTCTATTGACTACTGGCTTAGAGATAGCTTACGTCATAACACTCATTTATATTCAACTCTTTCTTGCTACTCTTGGACATTTGTTCAGGGCACAAGCAGGCTGCTACTAACTTTTACTGATAAAATAAATGAAACAACTCCCCCCCCAAAAAACTAACACCTTATGCTAAAATTAATGAATGCTGGCTAAAGTCACTGTAGGTCTGCATCACCTTATAACCTGTGCCTGTTTTCACTGGGCAGACAGTTATCAGAAGTCTTGGCCGGCTTAAGGTAAGCTCTGATGACAAAGTCACCCCAGAAAGCCATACCTCTGCTTCCTTTCTCATTCAGAATTGGCTGGAATCAAGAATCTCATTCTTTTTCTCTGGTTCCTCAAAGATTGCAGCCCCTTGCTAACTGTGTCAACAGTGGCCTCTCAGGAAACACCCACATGTTGATTGGGATAGGGGCTCACATCTCACTAGATAGTTCCTGATGCTATCTGTTCTCCTTCAGTGCTTGATTTTATGAAAAGTGCCAAGAACAACTCCGGAAATTTGAACCACACTTCCAAGACACTGGCACGTTAGGAGCCTGAACATGGGTGGGGGTGAATATAAAGTTTGAACCCTCAAAATGAAAACATCATAAAAACAACTACTGTCATGATTGAAGTTGGTGAGGATATCGGCCAAATCTGTTTCCACGGAAATGATTCACAATGACAAGTTCCCAAAGCCTGTACCACCGTGCAAGCACTGATGTTGGCAGAAAAGCCACCGCTGGTTTCTGTGGCTCTGCTTCAGTGCACGGATACTAAACCAAAACAGAAAACAGGGCATTATTGTTGTGGAAAAGGCATATATATATATCAGAGAAAAGCACAGCCTGAGATTACTTTTTCACAATGCTGCCCTGTTCTTCATTAGAGTTCCAGAGGTACATTCATTTAGAGAAAGTGGAGCACCTACAGCGTGTTACTCATGCAAGGCATTTATTTGGTGGTGTTGATGCAAAAATAGCAAGATCTGAATCTTACACTCCAGCTCGGCATGTGGAGGAGGGTCAGACACCCAAGTAGGTCATTCGATGCAAGGACACAACTGAAAAATCATGGGAGCCCAGCCAGATGGAGGATAGACAGAGAGTGCTCTCAGGGTGGTGGGAACAGGTGAATCTTGAAGGATGCTCTGGAAAGTACAAAAAAAAAGGGGCAGGTGCATTCTGAGAAGTGAGAGCAAGCAGCGCATGCAAAGAACGGGAAGTATGGTAGTGGTGAAACATAGACTGCAAAGGTGCTGGGTCAGGGGCTAGGTTGTGGAGGTCCACACCCAGGTGTGTAGATCTCTTCTCAAGGTTCCAAGTGCCCATAGAAGTCACTGGGTGAGAAATCACGCTGTAAGCTTGTTGCCTAGGGTGGACCCATTGGCTGGAAGAGAGCTACGTATATATTAGTTCACGTTAGCTACAGTTGGGTGCAGAGCTAAGGGGGGCCCAGTTACCCAGTGATAATGGGAGGTGGAAGACAAGAAGGGCGCAGAGATGTCTGCAATCAACATCCTTGGGTTGGCATGGAATACATGACTTCAAGTGCCAGTCACTATTCTGGAACATTGACATATTATCTCCAACCCAGACTCTGCTGTGGGCTGGACGCAGAGGGTGATTCAAGGTCAGGATGGGGACTTCCGGCTTGAGTTATGGGGTCAGCAGTGATGCCTTTTATTGAGATACTGATTCTAGGACAGTGGTTCTTAACCTTTTTTGAGGTACCGAACCCACCAGTTTCATATGCGCATTCACCGAACCCTTCTTTAGTGATAAATAAAATATGATTTTTTTTTTCCAAATTCAAGACATAGGTGTATGTTTTTTTACTGGTGCACAAAATGAGCCGTGCATGAACATCACCTTGCTCAAAGAACAAAACCAACAAAGTGCATGAACTCACAACAAATTACGGTATTACTTTATTCTGACCTCTGCGGCAGAGGCTTCTCCGAACCCCTGAGACTGACTCATCGAACCCCTAGGGTTCGATAGAACCCAGGTTAAGAACCACTGTTCTAGGAGAAGGAACCAGAGTTATGGAGACGACGAGTAAGGGGGTGAGGGGAAGACAGTTTCACTGTATATATCTTCATTGTGGGAGCTGCTTGGAAGACACATGAAGACAACCAAAACGTTTGGGGCTCAGGAATTTGGCAGACAGAGCACACTGAAAATCTGGGTTCAATGAAAAAAACTAGAAAGGCAGAAAAATATCCTTAGTAAAATTTAAGCAGTTGGCCATATACAGGAAATAAAAAAGCACAGAATACAATGCTTCCAGAAATTTCAGAGGACAGAGATTCCAATACAGAAACATCTGAGACCTGTTATAAAATATGTGTACTCTTGAGGTGACTGGTAATTCCCCTCTCTGAAAGTGCTTCACATTACAGCTAGTGGAAACGGAAGCACATTGGAAAGCACAGTATTTAATCTCTGAATCGAGATTCCTGCCAAATGTTGGGAGCTCAGAGGAAGGTGTTCCTGGAGTGCGGATCAGCAGAGCTCTCAGTGCACTGATTTCCTAGCATAGGTTCACTGACAGAAGGCAGGCTGTGTTTCAGGATCTGCAGTTTGATTCAGCGAGGCCTTCAAGGGACTCCAAAATGACCCCGTGCTAGCTGCTCACGCTCCAAAAGAGGAAGAGGGTTGGTTGCTCTGCTGTGAGAAAGACCTTCTCACATTGAAGGAAAGATGTAATTAGAAGACAGTAGCCTATTTTATAAGCTTCCTTCTGGGAAAAGGTGGGAACAAGTTAGGTCAGATGTACCACTTCTTCCTGTCCAGCCCACAAAAGAATTGGATAATGATAGTTAATGGAGAGGGGATGGTCCGGTCACAGGGGATGGTCCGGTCACAGGGTTTGAGTCCTGTAAGTTTTTTGAATGGGTGGGCACAGCGCTTTAAAGCCTAGGATTCATTATGTAGATTAATAATTGTGTAGTAAACTCATTGCTAAAATCAAATGCAGAATGTCTTTGTGTTAACTTGTTCATTTAGATCGGATGATTTTTCTGGATTTGGTTTTGTTCAATGATGACCCAAGACGACTAAAGAATTTTGATATAACTTGACTATCAGCACTAAACTAGATCACTAAAATCACTGACAAAAGTACAACGCGGCCTCGTACATTTTTTGTTGGCAGTAGAGTGGTGAGCACTGTTTGGAATGGAGAACTGAGGCTCTCCAATCATCACCTCCATCTGGAAGGTGAGAAAGGAGTTTGAGAGAGGGAGGCATGTTGCTAGGTTTCACACGGTATGAATTACAAGACAGAGAAAGTGCCCATAACTGACCGCAGGGAAAACTGGGGTGCGGGACACAGGCCCGCTGGTGTTTCAGCCTCTGGGGCAGAAGATGCACAGCGCTGAATTCAATGTTGGACAATACCTGGAGGTTTTTCTCTTTCAAAGCTGTGTATCGGCCGTCCTACAGCTCAGAGTTCCCAAATAAACTACTGGCATCTGTACAAAGGTGAGCCAAGAGCAAGTCTTTCATGGGCGAGAATGCAGACTAAAGCAGACAAACGAACACCTTGCAGCACCTCGTCTTCAACCCTGAAGTGCGTGCAGCTGCAGAAAGAGGAGAACACCACGTGTTTTTTGGAAGGGAGACAACAGGAAGCAATTTCAAAACTGAGCTAGACTGACACTGCCCTCACTGGGGGTGATGTGATACACTTCAATGAGTATCTCTTCACTTACTTATTAAAGTTCTGAGCAAGAAAGAAAGTACCAACAGTTATTTAGTTAATGTTTCGCACTTTCATACTATTCAATAATAAATGTTGCAAAGCCAGCTAGAACTTGCTCTTCAAATAGCTGCAGACTAGATACCATCCCAGATCTCATACATGCGGGAAAGTTGAAATGATGGCACAAACCACATGGGCTCTCACAGGTTGATTATTATGTCTGTGCTTTGTTCTTGCTTATTGAGTCATTCCACCTCTTTCTCACTGTAAAGCCAATAGTCGCGGCCACTATCACAGTCGCCTGGGTCATGCAGGCTCGCATTTGATTCGGACAGTCGGTAATGAAACAACGGAGCCAGGAACTGGTAGGCCATCATCTTTAATTCTAGCTTGCACCCGGCGAGCAAGTAAAAACACACACTGGGCTCCAAAACCCACTCATTCAGTGCTTACAAAGCTACTGACTTATCCAAGTTTCCTAGAATCAAAGGTTTCTAGCTCACCAGTCTTATTCACCTCTGTTCCCATCTCCTCTCTGCACAGACTGGCTTCTCCCTCAGCACTCCACCATCTTGGCTGCTTCTCCTTTCCGCCATGTGGCCTCAATCTGCTATTCTCTCTTATGCTAATCTCAGGGACCAAGAGAGAGCAAGCTCCCAGCCTGCCCCACTTTATAGTGTAGAATCAAAACCTTTAATCCAATTATACAAACAAGGAAGTCTCTGATACAAGGTCACTTATCTGAGGCATAATGGGAGGATTCCTCATGAGAGTGCACTACTCTACGTCATCCAATCAGTCAAGGGTGTGGGGAAAAAGCTTACTCTTAAAACTAAGCCTTAGGCTATAACGACCTGGCCTGCCCAGAGTCTGTCCCCCAACACACATTAATATCAACAGACTTCCATGTGGGCAGTGCCATCGTTAACAAAGTGAGCATAATATATTTTATCTGCCCAACACTCACCGGCCTGGAACTGTGGGTTAACACACCTGAACGTGGGCCCACCGAGCTGTGCAAGGTATAGAGACAAAAACAAAAACAGGTGCAGGCCGTGAGGGGAGGACAGCCTCATCAGAATAAAGATGACCCAAACCCAAAGTGAAGAAAGCTGTGTGATGATAGCTATAAACTGTTATCATAGATCAAGCCATGTTATTTTGAGTCTTCATCTTAAAGAAGGCTCTATTTTTCTTAGCAAGGTCTCCCAGGCTTAAGATAAAGCCGTATCACTTACGGAGATCACTTCCTCCAAGAGGATGTGAGAGTCAAGTCTGAAAAGCACAGTCTCAGATCCACAATGCTGCTTTTGTAGCTTGTGGATCTAAGGAGGTCCCTTAAAACACGCTAAGCAGAAGTAAAAACATGGGAGTAACTAGGCTGAATAGCCTTGGAAAAATATGTCTGTTGTGGGGTAAACAATGCATTTTGTTTATTTTTCAGGTAAAGTATAAAATGGGGTGAGGGGAGACCTATTTCTACTGAAGAAAGGAAAAGTAAAATAATGCTAGACAGAAAGATCAAAGGGAAACAGTAAAGCTCACAAGCAAGGTGATGCTCCCTCCCTGACCTGACATATCACACTCTCCAGGGAATGGGGAGACAAGAGCTCCCAATGATTATAGACCAGTGGTTCTTAACCTTTTTTGAGGTACTGAACCCACCAGTTTCATATGCGCATTCACCTAACCCTTCTTTAGTGATAAATAAAATATAATTTTTTTCCCAAATTCAAGACATAGGTATATGTTTTTTTACTGGTGCACAAAATGAGCCATGCATGAACATCACCTTGCTCAAAGAACACAACCAACAAAGTGCATGAACTCACAACAAATTACGGTATTACTTTATTCTGGCCTCTGTGGCAGAGGCTTCTCCGAACCCCTGAGACCAACTCATCGAACCCCTAGGGTTTGATAGAACCCAGTTTAAGAACCACTGTTATAGACTCTATAACCTTCGTACGGAATCAGGATGGTTAATTCTCTTGCAGACCAGTACAAAAATCCTGGAGCCCCGTCAGTGGTCTGTGAACCGACCGTTGAAAAACACTGGGCTAAACAACTAACATAGAAATGAATATCTAATAAAGCCACCTGTTTTAAATTGGAAACCCTGTGTACTGTGCTTATGAAGTGGAAGTGGATTCCAGTAACTGGTAGACGGGTCCTCAACCTCTCACACCCTCTCAATCTTTTCACATCAAGCCCAGTGAAGAAATGAACAGCAAATACCAGTCTAAAGTATAGAGCACCGGCATTTGGGGCTGAATATTCTTTATTTGAGGGGCTAGCATTCCTTGACTTCCCCCTGTCCTGGCTGTGACAACCAAAAATATCTCTGGACTTTGACAAATGTCCCCTAAAGTGTAAAATCACTTCCCAGTTGAGAATCACTGGTCTATAATGAATGATGACTATTGATATCTTGACTTTCACAGTATGGAAAAAGACAGCAATTTGGATGGGGACTATCAGAAAGGGCACAGGGGAGAAGGGACATGTATTAAGCACCTGCTGTATGCTTGGCCCTGTATGTCAATCATCCTATTTAACAGCCAGACCTCCTCTCGGACCTCCTGAATCACAATCTACATTTTAACAGGCACACCAAATTTGAGGAAGAACTGGACTTTCATTTGAACCAAGTTGGCTCATACTCCATGTTGCCAGAAGCCACAGGCACCTGATTGAGAAGATGCTACTGAACAGCTCTGTGAGATCAGGACTTCCCTAGGGGTCTGCTTCCTACCCTCCACTTGAAACTATTCATTTTGGTTTCTTGGTTTCCCTCCCGTGGCCTCATGCCCTGGCTGGTCTCACCAGCAGCCTTATGAGACAGCTGCTGGGCTGCTCACTTCACTCACTGACTACCGCTGCCCCTTTGCACTTTGCTCATGTCCACACCCTGTCTGCTGGCAAAAGGCAGCCCTGCTTCCCAGTACCCCTCCATCCACACCGCCCTCTGCTCTCACTTGCCTTCCAGGCGGCGCTAGTGCCCTTGATCCAGCCCGCACAGTCCCAGGTGTATGTACATCTAGACAAGGCACTGACACAAAATGCATTTTAAAAGGTTTAGCTTCCTGCTGTAAAAATCACTCAGGGTTTTGCATCTTCTTTAACAGAAGCAGGCTGCATTCCCTCTTTAGAGTTAATTTTATAAAGCAGAGAAAACAACAAACAGCTATACATGACACTCCAGAATGGAGGGTGAGGCGGAGCCTGAGTAACACAGGGTGTGCTTCAATGGCAGCTTTATTCCTAATAAACAGAGCATGACATTTCCATTAACCCAGATACAAGCTCCTGCACAAACAGTCGCACGTGACATCATATGATTACTAAAAATCACCTTCTACGAGTCTCGCTATTGGCAGATCCCACAGATCCCTCACACACCTCACACACCCTCGTATGTGGAATGCTCACGAGAATCCTGTGGCACCTGGACTGCTGGATGCTGGTTCTACTGATGAGGAAGCCGAGGCTTGCAGAAGTTAAGTGAACACAGCCAGTGAGTGGTGAACCCAAGCATTCCCGACTCCGAACCCCCCTCACTCATACACACAATTTTGCATAACACACAGCTGTCATCTGAGAGTGTGGCTGGTGTATAGTCCTCTCTGCATCTGCATCCCTAATCACACACACAGTAACCAGTAAATATTACTGCGCCTACTTGAAATAAGAGTGTATAAGTCAGCGGACTTTAATCCCATTATTGGCAAATATTTGATACAGATGCCTTGGTTAGATGTGATCGTTTTCTAGAACCGTGATAAGTCTTTTCGCTCTTCCTCAGCTGGAAGAAATCAATGAACTGAGCCGATCCGGCACCACTCTGCTAAACTGTAATACGGTGACAACAAAAACCTGCTCATCGCCACGGATACCTGAATGCAATCTCCGGTGGTGGGGAGGGGGTGACACGGCCTCCAGCAATAGAATCAGTTCAGCTGTCAGGAGAAGATGGGGGCAGGGACCACTCACCTGGTCCCTTCCTCCACTGAGGCCGTGTGCCCTCCGGTCAGTGCAGCATGTGTACAGGAGAACACTGAACCCAAACCTTCCTGTGTGAGTTTATTACCATGGAATTTGAGTATAGCAGCTTCCTTCTCCACATCAATAAACCAACTACAAGTCAGAGGTAACAGTGGCCCTGCCTCCTCTGCTTCCCAAGGACTTGATGGTTCCCAAGGCCCTGGGGCAGGAAGAGCTGACATTAATGAAACTGTGTCCACACATGCAACATACAGCAACACAAAACCAGGCCAGGACGCTGGACTGCGCTAACTGGGACTAGGCGGGGGGCGGGGGGGGCTGATAATATTTCTTTTGAAGTTCATGAGGCCCAAACAAACAAAACATCAACAACAACAACAAAAGCAGCAGCCTCAGAAACTGACCCTCCCGCTCCCTAGCTTCCATCTGTTACACAGAAATGGAAACCTCTTGTTTATGAAAATAGAAATGACAGGGGAATCTTTTCAGTTTCTCAGGTCTTAAAAGGAACAAAAACTTGTTAGAAAATAAATCTCCTAAGGCCCAGGCTGAATACATAGCCTTTCTATTTTCATATGTGCTACACCTGGATGAATATTTATCCTCCCATATTTATCACTGCCTCAGAATCTTGATGACAGTGATGGCAAAGAACAAGGAGAGTTAGGATCTCAGTGGGCAGGTTTCCTGAGACCTCCCCATCTTTCTGAAAGGCCAGATGATGACCGCCTCACAGAGCACAGAGCTGAGGCAGGTCTAGGCTCAGAGCTTGTGCACAACAAGCTCAACGTGTGCTCTGGGCCCAGCAGCCTTGGCAGCTCCTGCGTGCTGCTAGAATGTAAACCCCGGGCCCCACCCCAGACCTGATAAATCAGAATCTGCAATTTAGCAGGATGTCCAGGCAATTTGCATGCATGTCAGGGGCTGAGCAGCACAGACCAGAATGCCATCTCATTCAACGACATCATTTGCAAAAGAGACCCAGAAAGGCCGAGTGACCCCTGAACAGTCACAGATCCTGAACTGGGCCTCCTACTTTACCACCCAAGGTCCTACCACCCCATGCTCCTTCAGGAGCATTCCTCCTTAGAGCACCCTTCTGTGGGTCAACAAGTCAGTCATCACGGAGTGCCAAGAACACCGGTTGTTGTGTTTGCGAGAGCCATTATCCTTTTAGCACTCTGGACACACGTACAAGATGTGGGAAACAGACCTAGAAAACCATCTCACGGCAGCAGGCCTGCGCACTGCCCTCCGCAAGAGGTGGGAGACCACGTGGCGTGCATGCTCTGGACTCCGTGCTTCCTTGCGGAAACCTGCGTCCCGCGTGCTTGCACATCTCAGGTTCAGGGCTGCGCCCGCGGCTGCCATTCACCTGCTGTCCCTGCTGTCTGTCTCCTTTGCTGAGTGCTCCTACGTCCTGACTCACACAGGCTCAGACCCTGAAGGATACGTACTCCAAGGAGAAGAAAGAAAACAACACTGCTTGAAAACTTCTCAACATTCTTTGGGCTGCTTGCTGTTGCTATATGCGGGCTCGCCCTTAGCCCCCTCCACACTGCCCGTCTGGCCGTATTACAGACTTCCTATAACAGGTTTGGAGCCTCGACTTTCTACGCTGGGGGATTTTATTGGGGGTTTTCCCCTTAGAAAACCACAAAAAGAGGTTAGTAAAGAACATTTGATAATTTTCAAATTCCATCACTTAGCACCACTAATATTTTCCAAAAGGCTGGGAAGGGACGGATGGGCTCTTTGGTCAGACCTGTGCTGGGCAGACATCTGTTCTGACTCACAGTTGAATGCCAACCAGCATCCTGCCAAACTATGGTGACTTTCCGGGAAAATATTCTTTTCTCCAGGTCTAAAAAGATGGGCTATATATTTTTTCCATAACTGTTTAAGTTTCTTTTCCCCTTAATATTTAGAAATCAGAAAAGAATGTGTTGGCTGTTTTTATTAAAAGCAGTATGATAAAAAAAGGTATGTTTTAAAAACACAAAAGATTAACCACATCCATGATTCAAGGTTTAAAGATTTCAAGGAATGCGAAAATTTTCCTGAAACCAAAATGTTTAGATTAGTTGGCGACAAAGACAGACTGAGCAGTGTTTAGAAGAATGACCGCTTCTAAATAAACCTCAAGTGAGACCACCAAAGCAGACAGAGCCAACAGAGACAAGGGTGCAGGCTTGCATTAGAAATGCACTCCTTTCTCAAGGCGACGTCCTTCGGCAGAGAGCATCACCCCGTCATCTGCGTATGAAGCGTCCCCGGAAAAGACAGGAGAAACGAAGGAAAAAAGTACCAAGAGAAGATACCACTGACCTGCATGTGCCAAGAAGCCTACCATGAATCAGTTAAAGTCTTCAGTGTGAGGAAACCTTTGCTGACTCTTTAGGGTTGTGTAGAATCAATGTATGAAGCACTGGGAACAGGGTCAAGTGTGTGGTAAGTGGAACGTAAACTCTATCAGCACTGTCTTCACAATGTTAAATTCTCAAAAACCAGCCACGGTTGCTCTGTGGATGGGCCATGTGCTTACTATTTACCACAGTCCTCACCCCTCCCTATTGTTTCCCAGATGCGGTGGCTGAGTGCCGGCTGCTTTTGCTCATCATTGTGGGGCACTGTTGTTGCCCTTAAAGTAGATTTAAAGGACAGGGATATAGTTTTCCCCACCTCTCTACCAAATCACTGACCCCCAAGAGGGCTTTGGGGTCCTCTGACTCACTTTGTTAATTTAGGGCACCCACCTGAGCTTATGACCCTTACCTTGAATAATGCTACCCTGGCTGTTATCTTTGCCTGGACCAGGACCATGTCCCCTTTTGTCCCACCTGCCCAATTAGAAGACATTATTAAAGGCTTGTGTAGTCTGTTTGACCACATCAGTGAGAATATGCTTTGTACCGAAAATTTTAGAACAAGTTCTCTAGATAACAGAGCATTGTAGGCCAACGGCTGAACCTTCTAATCTTCGTCTTCATAACTTCAAGGCTTTCCATCATATAGATCAGGGGTCCCCAAACTATGACCCACGGGCTGCATGCGGCCCCCTGAGGCCATTTATCCGGCCCCTGCTGCACTTACGGAAGGGGCACCACCTTCACTGGTGGTCAGTGAGAGGAGCACAGGATGCATCCGCACCCATAGTTCCCATTGAAATACTGGTCAGTTTGTTGATTTAAATTTACTTGTTCTTTATCTTAAATATTGTATTTGTTCCCGTTTTGTTTTTTTACTTTAAAATAAGATATGTGCAGTGTGCATAGTGATTTGTTCATAGTTTTTTTTTTTATAGTCCCGCCCTCCAATGGTCTGAGGGACAGTGAACTGGCCCCCTGTGTAAAAGTTTGGGGACCCCTCATATAGGTACTACTTCTCAGCCTCCTTTCTGTCGGAGTCCTAATTACCACCATTCTACACACACACACACACACACACACCCTCAGCCAGGACCTGCACTGTGTGTGTGTGTGTGTGTGTGGGGGGGGGCTCTTGCTGGGAGGAAGGAGGAGAGGAAGAGGGAAGGTACAGAACCAAAGAGGTGTTTGGATGCCATCTCATTCAGTCACCCCCCCCCCATTGACATATCTGTAAAGAGTAAGGGGTAGGAAGACCAGAAAGGACCACAGAAGTTCCAGCATTTCTGGAACCCCCTGCCGTACTTCCACTCTGCAATCCAGTGGAGAAGTCAGGCCTATGTGACAGGATCAAGGGTGAGGAGGAGGAGGGAAGAGACAGGAGAGAGAAATGTCCCCTGTGTGATCCTCCTGACTTCCTAACCCACTGTCCACTAGCCCCCATGTCAGAGACGACGTCTGCAGCTGCTGAAGGAAATAGGAAAGAGAGAGGGCTGGGGGATTGAGAGGCAGTCAGATCTCCTCCCTGCATCCTCTTGCCACCTCAAAGGTCTTTAGACCTCCTGTCCTGTGCTTACATCTCATCCCAAATTCCTTGGCAAGATGAAGGCAGCTTCCCACAATGTACTGTGCACCTTCGCCATCCTGAGTCCATGCAAAGGAGCCACTGCCGGGGATGGAGGGGTGGCTCCGGGAAGCCAGGGTCTGTCCTGTCCCACTGCTGTATAATGCCACCCACCACTGCCCCGCCACACAGATCACGCTACGTGAATGGAAATGGATCAGTGACAACCTTGGAAACCAGAAACACTTCTCCTTATCAGGGCCATTGTTATAAATGGACTCAGTGAGCCTCCTGACATGCAGAAGTAGGAAATCTACTGAGTGTGTGTCTCTCAGTTTCTCTCTTTCAACACCAGAGTTACTGAGTTCAAATGACTACCGCCTGTTACTTCTCATGTTCTTGTTTCTTGAGATGAGGTGGCTTCCACCAATCTGCTTAATAAAATCAGTTGCAAAAATATCAAGTCTACTATGAAGGATCTTTTAAAAACAAACATCTTAAAAAAGAATTGAGGTTAACCGCACTTCACCGCAGCATGACAGTTGTTCTGCTCTGGTCCGTAGGAGAGTAGGGATGAGCGTGAAGGCCTTTTCCAACAAGACCGAAGACCATCCTGACACTTTTTAAATCAGAAATATGTAGATGTGCCTGACGAGATGGTGGTGCAGTGGATAGAGCATCGGACTGGGATGTGGAAGACCCAGGTTCAAGACCCCAAGGTCGCCAGCTTGAGTGCGGGCCCATCTGGCTTGAGCAAAAGCTCGCCAGCTTGGACCCAAGGTTGCTGGCTCCAGCAAGAGGTTGCTTGGTCTGCTGAAGGCCCGCGGTCAAGGCACATGTGAGAAAGCAATCAATGAACAACTAAGGTGTCATAACGGCAACAAAAAACTAATGATTGATGCTTCTCACCTCTCTCCATTCCTGTCTGTCTATCCCTATCTATCCCTCTCTCTGACTCTCTCTCTGTCCCTGTAAAAATAAAAAAGAAAAGAAATAGGTAGATGTATTTTGGAAACAGGCAGATATTTGAGTTCAGTAGAGAGACTGCACATCTGAGATGAAACTTCTTAGATGAAGAAGAACATCTAAGGTTAGAGACAGGTTCCCCGAAGCAACGTCTGGAACGCTCACACGTGGGGAAGGGTCCCCAAAGCATGACTGGCCTGCCTGTCCTTGCTTATCCTTCTCCTTTTCATTGAAGGAACTTCCCAGGCCCATTACACTAAGAGACAGGCTGCTTCAGATGACCTTGTAGGTACAGAATAAAAAGGGCAATTGACAAAGAAGAGGAAAAAAATGTACAGTGCCAAGATGTTGCTATTTATGAAAGGACACATTGAGGGCTGGATGGAGGACAGACAGCTCCCGTCCTCTGTCCTCACCCCACCAACCTTCCCTCCCAGAACGACAAACACCCCCCACAGGGGCTGACAGCACAGCTCAGGCTCTCTTCTATGCAGCTGTCATCAAACAACACCCGATGAGGGGAACACGGTTATCACCCCCCATCTGATGGAGGAGGAAGATGAAATACAAGAGGTTTGTTATTTGCTGAAGATCACACTGCTGGTGGGGGAAGGGGGTAGACACAGATTCCAACAGTCTGACCCCGAGCATGAACTCCTACCCTCTCAGCCTCTGGTCTAGTTCGTACCTTCTGCTCACCTCTCCATTATCCCTCTTCTGTTCTACAGATGCTCAAGTTTGGTCCCCAGCAGCATTATAAGCTGAGAAGTCACTGATCTGGTCTGGTGAAACCCTAGCCAGGTCTCAGCCTTCTCAGACCTTCCCTTTGAAGGAAGATAACATGGATCAGCAGCAAGGTTTGCAGGGAGTGTCCTAGGTGGGTCCCAAACAGCCTTCTGTTCCTGGAATCCGACTCCCCATCACCACCACTACCATCTTCTGTAAGCACTCCGCAGGTGCCCAGCCTGGAAGGTTCATCACCATCATGAGATTTTCAGTTATCCCACAATCCTAATACAATTTGCACAAACAGGTAGCCTCCCATCATCTACTCTGTGATCAAGAAAAAAACAAATGACTTCTGATTATAATACAGGTTGCAACACCGTTATCCTCAGACAATATTGAATTACTTGGGAGTTCAATATCGGATGTAATCAGTTCACTTCTGAATGTCTGCTCTATAATGAAAATGTGCTAAGTACTACAAACTTTGCCAGTTTGAATAATTTACTAATCCTTTCCCCGTGGTAAATTCCCTCCTTTGAGATTTCTTCACTTCCACTTTCTACTAGGTCAACTATTTCAGACTGAGTATCTGAGAATCAGGAGAGACACGCAGACTTGAGCCCCTTAGGAGAAACACGGGGCCTTTGAGCTGTAAAACTGAGGACAACTTGACTACCTGGTTAGAACACCAGAGGTAGAAGAAACATTCCTTCTTACAGTGGAGATGATGCACCAAGAGTCGCCTGTGCCCACTGCTCAGTTTCCCCCAGTGGTAACTTCTTGAAACACAACAGCACAACATTAACACCAGGATATCAACAGTGATACAATGAAGATACAAAACACTCTAGGCCAGTGCAAGGATCACTTATGTCTCTTGTGTAGTCACGCCTACTTCCCTCTTGCCCCTCTCACCTCCTTAACCCATCTATTGCTCATCTGGTCTTTGTTTCTATACCTCCTCATTTTTGAATCATGTTATACATACAGCATGTTATCATTTAGAATTGGCCTTGTTCACTCAGCACAGTTCCCTGGAGATTCATGCCAGGTGCTGCATGTCCCAGCACCTGGTCCCGTTTTATTGCTGAGCAGTAGTCTGTGGTACGGACACACCACAGCCTGTTTAGCCGCTCACCCATCGGAGGACAGCTGAGCTGTTTCCAGGCTTGACAGTTACAACTAAAGCTACTGTAAATATCCATACATAGCTTTTTGTGAGAACATCAGCATTAATTTCTCTGGGATAAATACCCAGCAGTGCAAATTACCAGGTCACAGCGTAGTTACATGTTTAATTTTTAAAAATTTGCCAAACTATTTTTCAGAGTGGCTATGACGTTTGTCATTTCCACCAGCAATGTATGAGTGATCCAGTTTTTCTAGACTCTTACCAGCATTTGGTGTTGTCATTCTTTTTTATTTTTTTTTTAATTTTAGCCATTTTGATGTGTGTAGTGATATTTCAATTTTGTTTTAATTTGCATGTTCCTGATGGCTAATGGTGTTGGACATCTTGTCGTATGTTTATTTGCCATCTGTAATCCCTCTTAGTACAACGTTGATTTCTTTTATCCATTTTCTAATTGCATTCTTTTTCTTTTATTGTTGAGTTTTACTAGCTCTCTATTAGACACCAATGGTGTGTAAATGTTTCTTTCCCATTCATTAGTGTGCCTTTTCATCCTCTTAGTAGGATCTTTAGTGGAGAAAATGTTTTAAATTTTGGTTATGTCCAATGTATCAAATTTTTCTTTCACAGATTGTACTTTTGGTGTCAAGTGTAAGAACTTTCTTCTTGCAGATCCTAAAAGATTTGTTCCTTTATTTTTCCCAAGAGTTTTGTTTTATGTTTGACATTTGCATCCATAATCCATTTTGAGTTAGTTTTTGTAAAAGATGTGAGACACATCAATTGTTTAAAGCATACAAAAAATTCCAGCACTACTTTCTGAAAAGCCTAACTTTTCTGAACTAAATTGCTTTTGCATCTTTGTAAAAACATCAGAACCCCCTTCCATGGTTGGTATGCCACACAATCTATGGTATTGTTACAGCAGCTCAAAGGAACTCAGACTGTAGCTTAAAACATCTCACATTTATGGTCTTGCAGAGCTAGGAGTCAGAGGACCCACGCATCTGGTCTGGAGGCATCAGGGAGAGTTTGTTTCATTCCCAGTTTCCTGGGGGCCCCAGCAAACCCCAGCCTCTGACTCTGCATCACACACCTTTCCCCTCTGCTTCCACACCAGCCCTCCATGCCTGGCCCTCCTGCTCCCCTTAGAAAAGCTCTTTTGGTCACACTGGGCTGGCCAGACCACTCAGGGTAGTCCCTCCATCTCAAAATCCTTAACTGAATCACCCCTGCAAAGTCCCTTTTCCTATGTAAAGTGGTACATTCATAGGTTTGTGGAATTATGCTGCGGATATCTTTACATCTTTGTGGGGGGGCTGTTATTCAGCCCGTCACACTGGGCAGTTTGTATCTGTACATTTACATCTTTTGCCAAATCTGGCAAGTTTGCAGCCATTAGTTCTTTAAGTACTTTTTCAGCACCTCCCTCTTCTTCCTCCTGTCCTGGGACTCCGACAACACAATCGTTAAATTTTTAGGGATGGCCCACAGGTCCCTGACTCTGTGCTTACTATGCTTCCTCTGTCTCGTTCAGATTAGTTCAGACTGGGGACTTCCTGTTGTCTGCCACTTAGGGCACCAATTCTTCCTCTGCCCCCTCCCTCCTGATGCTTACTCCATCCACTGAGAAGTTTATCCTGGTGGTTGTCTTTTCCAGCCTAAGGTGTCCACCAGGTTCTTCATTATATTCCTTTTTATTTGCTGAGACTTCTAGTTTTTCAGTGGTGTCCAGTATGTCTGTAGTCACTCACAGAAGCATTTTATGATGGCAGCTTTGAAATCTCCATCAGGTGACTCAAACATCTCTGTCCTGTCAGTACTGGTCTCTGTTGATTGCCTTTCCACAACCAGATGTGATCTTCCTGGTTCTTGGCATGACATGTGATTTTTTTCTATTGAAACCTGGACATTTTGGAGTAGTATGGGATGAGACTCTAGGCCTTCTTTAAACCTGCTATTTAAATTGCCTTTCTCTGATACCCCTCTGGCAAGGGGAGAGGGAGGCTGTGCCATTATCTCCAAATTGCCCCCATACCTCCCCCGACACCTGAGAGAGGGCTTCCTCCTTCCTGCTGGGCTGGCAAGTGCTGGCTGTCCACCAGGGCCTCACAGAGACCCTCCTAGCTGGGAGGGGCATTACTGCTTCCCAGGCATCTCCACTGACCCTACCACAGGAGTCAGGAGGGGAAATGCAGACTCCTTATGTGGTTTCCTTATGCAGGAGTGAAGGTGGGGGGTTTTGTTACAACCCAGCAGACATCAGAGTGCCATCTGTGACAACACCCAGTTGTGGGGGCTGGGTGCCTTATTATGGCCTGGCAGGGGTGGGGGGCTCATCTAGGCTTCCCATCAGCCTTTGCTGGCAGGGGGAACCACAGCTTTTGCTGTGATGTTTGGCTAGAGTACAGCTGCTGTTGTCTACGTATTCTGTCTTGCTAGGTGACCCCTTTCTGGCCCTTTGGCTAAAGAGGACCGGCTTCTGTTGTTGTCCTTGTTTACCTGTTTCTGTTGGTGTTTCCTGACAGCGAACCCCTCCCACTCCAAATCTGGGATAAGAGAGGCAGAAAGAAAACCCAGGTCAGTAACCATTGTGCCACCCCGTGAGGTCCACACATGCTTGCCCTTTCCTCTGCCGTTCCTTCTTCTCACGCTGAGTTCATACCGAGGGTCCGGGTTTTCAGTTGTACTTCGTGGAAATGACAGGGACATGTATATGACTCCATCTGCTCAGAAGCAGAAGTGGCCTTTCTTTTCATTTGAGGTTAAAACTAAAAATCTTATCAAGCAAGGTATTTGCTATTTTGAAAAAACTCCATCATGTAGCAGCAAAACTTTACATGAAATGAATTTCAAATACTTATCAAGTAACCTTAAGGTAAACTTTTAAAACATGCCATGGCATTTAACCCACACCCCACAAAAAATTTTACAAAAAATATATTTTAAACATTCTCTGAAAATACCCAAAAGATTTTAGTTAATTTTTTTTATGCCAAGATAAGAGAAGAAACAGAAAGAAAGGGACTTTTTCTGTGTGGGTGATGTTTTGCAATACGTTATCTAGATATTACTGAGAGGTTTTTTTTTTCTACTTCTATAATTATTTGAAGGCATCTGTACCAAGCAGTTTCATGGGTCTTATGTATGATTATATTGATATTATCTGAAAGCTTTTCTTTCAAAAGACCCCTGTCTAGGATTTAAGAGAAGTGAATGCATATGAAAAGGTATCAGTCACCATTTAAGAGAGGGGAGGGTCCCCGATCTCGTATCTGTTTTCCTTTAATCAACCCTTAATTCAAATGAAAAGAAAATGAGCAAAGGGGCAAAAGCACAGCCAAAATACACCGAGATGAAATCTTTCTTCAACAGAAACCCTTTCTTTTGGGTTCAACACAAAAGGTTACCCTCAAGAAGAAATTTAGCTAAGAAACCGTCAGAATCAAATAGGATATCGCAAGTAGTATGACATATGTAAATGAGAATAACCTTCACGTTGACAAAGGCCCTTTAGAGCAACATAAGGGTAGCTCTGAGTCAGGGTAGCTGGGCACATGCGTGGGATCATTCTGGGAAAATTAGGATTTGGTAGATATTCCATTTGCCACTTAGAAGCCTATGACGATTGCTCAGAGGAGACTCTGAATTTGCCCCATTTCCTGCTTTGCAGGCATTTGGTCCGCATTGGCTGGACAGAAGGGAACTGCATGGTACAGTCCTCCAAGAAATGTAAAGTACGGATTAACAAGCCGTTCTGAGGAAGTAGCGAAATTAGGCTCCATCAGCCGGCATGACTCATGGCCAACCCGGCAGAAAGCATCCTAGGAAGAAAACTCACAGTGACATGATGAGCAGTACAGAAAACTAACTCGCAGGAGCATTAACATCATGGAGAGGTGCATTGTGTCCCATGAGCAGTCATGTCCACTGTTCCAACAACAA
This sequence comes from Rhynchonycteris naso, assembly GCA_037038555.1. NCBI lineage: Eukaryota > Metazoa > Chordata > Mammalia > Chiroptera > Emballonuridae > Rhynchonycteris > Rhynchonycteris naso. The sequence continues at coordinate 214,598,685 of CM072998.1, read as the reverse complement.
TGGTTCATCCTGCACTCAATGTGTGAAGCCAAAACAGCCTGGGGCCCCTGTCAAGTCTGCTCAAGACACAAGGAGCACAGGACCTGACCTGTCCCCACAGAAGAGAACTTATTAATGGACAGAAATGCAGTGTTGCTGAGGTTTCATTTTCCTTAATGTGGAAAGTACACACGAGAGTCCTTGCAGAGCTGGGGTGTGGCAACACCATCTCCAGCCACCTGAGACTTGAAAAACGGAAAGAATTTGGGGTCTGTTTAATCTGAGTAAGCCTTTCATATACAAAACTGAATTATTAAAATAGTCAGGTGAACTTAGGTAGTACACAGTCAATATCTGACATCTCTGAATGCTTAACACAAAAGCATGAATTTTGGTCAATTGTGTTTCTTTGTTTTATGATTTTTTAATATACACAATTCTAATTCCTCTAGTGAGTAGTCACATTTTTTAATCTGGCTGGTTTAAGTGGGAGATTGAATAGCAAGATTTTGCCCTATTTAATAACTATTCCATATTCTAAGTCAGAATTTAGAGCTGAGAGTATTGTGAAAAGTCATCTAGTTCCCTTTCTTGTCTTTAGGCAGGACTACATTAAAGTCATTCAGGCCCATGTGGATGGTTCTTATTCTCAGGGAATAAGAGGGAAGAAGGAAAAAAGGACATGTATGTGTTTATGTATTTGACTAAGAGTGAGAATGTGTTTATTTATGCTTATTTCTAAGTGTATATATCTCCTAGTCTAAGAATAAATCATCAACATCTTCCCTTAAAATGCTTGAATATTATTAAAAATACTAGAGCAAGTGGTTAGTCAAGTAATTATTAGATCTTACCTCATACCATACACAAACATCAATTTCAGGTAAATTAAACATTTAAATATAAAAGGTAAAATTATGAAACTTTAAGACAATATGAAAGAACTCTTACATCCTTGGGGTCAGAAAGATCTACTGAGGACTCAAAAAGATGTATCTTCTATACATTATATATATAATGTATAAAACATATATCTTTAAAATATATTATTACTTTACATTAAGAGATTACTAAATTAAACTACTTTAAAGTTAAGATGTTGAGAATTTACTAACAATCACTGAACTGTACACTTCGAAAGGAAAACCTTTAAAATACATGAATTATATATCAATAAAGCTGCATTTCTTTTTAAAGACATCCCATAAAAGAAAGCAGAAACAGGTAAGAAAACTAACATAAAATATTTGAACTACATAATAGCAATGGTATAGTCTGTGAAATATATAAAAACTCCTACATATCAACAAGAAAAATGCAAACAGTCCAAACAAAAAATAGACAAAAGATACACAGGCATTTCACAGGACGGGCAGCACTGATGGCTCCTGACCATAGGAGGAGGTGCTTCATTTCAGGGTGTCAGGGAATGCATGTTAGCACCCACAATAAGATGCCGCTTCTTATCTACCAGACACACAAATTAACCAATGTAATAATGGTAGATTATGGTGGAGATGAAACTCATCACACCCTCTCATGTACTGCTTGTTAAAGGAGAAACTGATAGAACTGTGCTAAAAAAAGTGTCTCATCGCCCATCAAAATGAATGTGGTTATAACTAATGGTAAGTAATTCCACTCCTTAGATACGTAGCTTAGAGCAAGGGTCTGCAGACTACATCCCACAAACTAAGAATAGTGTTTTACATTTGTAAAAAGTTTTTCTTATTTTATTCTTTTACAACTCTACAAACATAAAAGTAAAAATATAAATATAACACAAATATAAAAAAGAAAGAAAGAAAGGGAGAAAAGAAAGAACATGCAATAGAGACTATAGGTGCCCTGCAAAGCCTAAAATATTTACTACCTGGTCATTCACAGAGAGAGTTTGCTGAGCCCTGTTTTAAGGAAAGCCTAAGAATCTAGATCGACAAACCCACATGCCCACCAATAAGAGACTGGCAGAGTCAGTTGTGGAATGTTCATAGAGCAGAATTCTGTTCAGCAAGGAGAATAAAGCACAGTTAGATACAACAGACTTCAGTCACAGAGAGAACTGAGTGAAAGAAGCAACTCGTAGGACACACAGATGCATTTCAGTTCCCGGTGTGCCTGACAAAACATTTCAACGATCAGTGAAGAAACCCTGATTTAGAGTCTAAAGTTTCTCAGTACAAAACTTCTCTGCTTGTATATTTTTATTTTGCCTACATAATTACCTCGTTTGTTTTTTTTTTTTTTTTTTTTTTTTTTTTTTATCAACAGTCAGTCCTCAGTATCTATTATGGTAAGAGAGCTTCAGATCTGGGTGTGTTTCCATGATTGCATACTAATTACATTCCGAGTCCTTCCTAAAAGGATCTCCAGCAACCTGAGGGATTTATAAGTTTAATAATAACAATAAAAAAATGTAGCAAACACTAGTGGAACTCTTGTTATAGCAGTTCATTAAAATTGCTACTAGATGTTAATGCTATAATCTTTAATTCCCCAAAGTCCATTTCTCTCTCAAAGAATAGCTCCTGGTGCTAAAAGAAATTCCATAATAGTTACCAGTTGGGTTTTTTTTGCCACTTCTCTTTTTGTCCCACCTTCGGGGGTGGGGGCAGGAACCAAGGCAGCAGACAGAGCTTGGGGAGATAATTTCATACAGTTAATTTTGAAAAGACCCAAGGGTGGTCACAAAGTTGAAATCAGTGACTACACATAACAAATGGCATATTAATATTAATTTACAATCTACGATATGTTCGAGGGCATATATATCTATGTCCCAGACTTAACAATCTGCCAAACCACCACTACAATGGCAGATCCACTGTTCTTTAAATTCCAGGTAAATCTTTAATTTTCTTTTCTTTTCAAGATTGTGGCTAAAGTTCCTCTTCTGCTTACCTACAAATTCAGGCATAGGGGGATGCTCTGCTTTCACAATACGTAGCCTTTGTCTTGTATGCTGCATTCCCAGGGGTGGCCCTGAGCCCCTCTCACACCCTTCATGGTGGCAATGAAACTGACTACCAACACTGAATAATGACACCTCCACCTGGGAAAAGCTGTCCGCAGAGAATAGCTTCTCTGGACAGTCAGCCCCCATGGTAGCAACAGCCGCTGATGGCTGCTGATGGGAACAACCTCAGGATGGGGTGTTCAATGCATGTTCTGAAATCGCAGAAGCAGCCGCCTGTGCTGCAACAGTCAGGGTGGGGGCCGACAGTTGGTGGAGACAGGGCCCTCCATCTTTCTGAGAAGTTCATTCAAACGGGGTTCCTGTCTGAGTCAGGTAATTCACACCTGGAGACTGGTGTGGGTGTGGGCTGATGTCCTAGGTGATGCAGACCTATGGCTCCCACCTGGCCTCCTCTCAGCCTGCTGCAGGGACTGACAGAGGAGAAATGCCACATAGGCCAGGGGACACCCCGCCTGGAAGATTTTTTTTTTGCTTTTTTTCCCCATGTTCTTTCCGCCAACATATTTCCTAGGGGATGGGGTGGAGATGTTATGAACTGAATCGTATTTTTGCCAAAATTCATGTGTTCAAGTCAACCCTGGTATTTAAAAATGGGATTTTATTTGGAGATGGAACCTTTAAAGAGGTATTTACTTACGTTAAAGTGAGGTCATTAGGGTGGACACTAGCTTAACATGACAGGTGTCCTTATTATTATTATTAATTTTTTTTTTTTTTAGGTGAGAGGAGGGGAGATAGCGAGGCAGACTCCTTCATGTGCCCTGACTGAGATCCACCTGGCAATCCCCGTCTTGGGTTGATGCCCGAGTACCGAGCTAATTTTAGTGCCCGAGGCCGACGTGCTTTAATGAAGTTATACTCAGCGCCCAGGCCCACACTCAAATCACTTCAGCCACTGGATGTGGGAAGGGAAGAGGGAGAGAAGGGGAAGAGGAAGGGGGATTAAGCAGATGGTTGCTTCTCCTATGTGTCCTGACAGGGGGTCAAACCTGGGACATCTATATGCTGGGCAATTGCTCTATCCACTCAGCCACTGGCTAGGGCTGACATGTGTCCTTATATGAGGAGGAGATTGGACACACAGAGACGTGTTGTGAAGGGCAGCAAGAGAGAGGTCTCAGAGGACACCAGCCTTACTGACACACTGGACGTGGCCTACCAGCCTCCAGGACTATAAGGGAACCCAGATCCGTTGTCAAAGCCATGGGACCTGTGGTATTCTGTTATGAGTGTCCTAGCAAATGAACACAGAATGGCCCTCTCAAAGTCAGGCCAATGCCAACCTCACCATGAAATTAAATCTTCCAGGCGGATCCCTTCAATGTCCTGTCAACAAAAGGAGGTACAGGCAGACGGACGCTTCCTCACACTGTCAGAGGAGGGCAGGCAGGTAACTGTGTTTTGAAGCCAGCTTTTCAAAAAGATTCCTAATTATCTGTGTGCTTTTCACTCGGCAATTCCCTGTTGCCTCCTCAACACCATTTTCGTGACTGCTGGTTCAAAAGGCACTTAGGAAACAAGTGATTCATGGCCACTGACAGCATCCTAATTTTCTGACAGGCCTAATGGCTAGGTTTCTAGGTCTATGGGTGATCAGGGAAAAAAAATGCTACCCCTTAACACTATTAACTTCTTTATGAAAAAATGACAAAGCAAAAAGAGACCCAGTAAGACCTATAAAGATCAAATTCTCTTCTTTGCAGGACTTACATTCTGCCTTTAAGGAATAAAATCAGACTTTTGATGGAACTTAAAAGCTAGCAAAACTAAGCATTTCTGGTTCAATGCTAAGATGGGACATCCTGAGTCCAGGATTTGAGAGAAGGGCCATGTTCACTCATAACACATTTTAATAAGCATTAAATTAAAAAATAGAAATCAGCATTTTAATAAACATCTTAACAAATAAATTAGGGTTGGGTGCTCGAGTGGCTGTGAGGCCCCATGTGGGTGTGGACAGAGGACAGAGCAAAGCCCAAGGTCAGCAGGTCTGCGTCCAGGCAGCATGCTGCCCCATCTGCCTCAGGAGGCTCCCTGATCCCAGGACCTGGGTCCAGCCCTAAGCCCCAGCGTCCCTCTCCTTGGTTCCAGTTCACCTTTTTCCTGCTCCAAAGTGATCATCCTAAAGTACCAACCTGGCCATGCTGCTACCTGTCCCTGAGTCCCCAACCACAACTCTGATCTGCTGGGGTCTTCAGCTGCCCGAGTCTGCTCTGTCCAGGCTGGGCTCTCCATTCTGACTGGCCCTGGTGATTTTGTTCACACGTCACCTTTAATATCACCTCCTCTGTGGGACTCTCCTGACTTTCTGGTCACTCCCAATAGTGTAAACGTAGCTTACTTTTTTGCCTAGGACCTAACATCCGCCAACATTCATGAGGCTGTCTCTTCCCACCGAAGGGCAGTGGAGGGAGCTCTCTGCACTGGCTGCCAGGTGCAGGGCACACAGAAGAAATTCAATAAGTGATTGGCTGACAGGTAGAAAGGCTGCATCTCTTACAAGGAACAGGATGTCTGGGACAGACTGTTTCGTGCAGTGTCTGTGCTCAGGGGAAAGTGTCATTGGAATCTAATTTCTACAAACTGGCCTCATCAGAGAAAACTGACATTTAAATCATCCCTATATCTTCACAGCAGTCTACAAAGTATCGTTTCTTTTTATTTATTATTATTTTCATTGCACAACCGGATTTCCTGCTGTGTAAGGGCAAGACGCCAGACCCAGAGGTAGGCTAAGAATAAAGGAAGCTATGAAGACAGGACAGTTCTGGTTCTGTAGTGGCTTTCCTTCGGCCACTCATTCAGAGAAAGTATATTCTACACAATAGTTTTCTAGCATAGACCCTATCGCCCACCTCTGTCTCCAGGAAGAAGCAATGTGAAGACCTCTGCTTGGGAACTTTTTCTGGTTCTCCTGCATGTGTTGTGGTACGTGGTTGTCGAGTGAACTCAGAGCAGATGAGGGAAGAGGGCATGTGGCTTTGGTTTAAAGAGTTACAAAAAGGAAAAATGGAAACAGCTGATCACAAGTCAGGTGGCCGAAGTTATGAAAGGCACAACAGGCCCCCGGTGGCCAGCCGCATGACTCGAGCACACACCCACTGGGGGCACAGGACTGCTATGACAAAGTGGGGTTTACTAGTGGGAACACAGTCCGAGGGGGAGACAGTGTTACACTAGCGGGTGGGTGTAGATGTCACGTACAGCAGTGAATAGAGGGATGGGGATGCCTTGCTGCTGTTCAATCTCTTCCTGCCCTTCTTCTAACTTCCTGTGCCTCCTCCCACAATAACTTATTGTCCACAACAACAGACAGGTGGGCAGGTGCCATGGCCTTTAGACTGGTGGTTCCACATCACCTGCAAAGTTTGCCAAAACCACCACAGTCGAGGCCCCCAGGGCATGTCAGTCACACTACAGGGTGTGGCCCCCCAACATCACTAGGCATTAACCTGCCAGGCGGTGGTTTCATCAGCCTCATGGAGAATCAGGGCTGTAAGGGCACTGGAGAGAAAGAGGGAAGGGCTATGATGTGGGCCCCCAACCCCACTAGAGGGCAAGCACCACCCAGGTCTGGGGTGGGAGTGGGGGCTCTGCAAACGAGACAGAAAGTGCTGCAAGGATGAGAGGAGGCCCCTGTGGGCTGGCAGCTCTTTAACAACAGGAAATGTGGTAAGGAGAAGAAATGTCTGCAAATTCAGGAAGACGCTTGGCAAGAGAAGACAGGTGCAAAACCAAGGCAGGGCGGGGTTAGGGCTCTCAGGTTCGGAGGAGGAGAGAAAATGAATACTGGCAAAGTCGCCATAGACCTGGGAGGGCACTGCTGGTGGCAGCTGGAGTAGGAGGTGGCTGTCAACCGAGACACCTAAGATGAAGTCCGCGGCCAAAGAGCAACGAGTCAACGTCTCTCCAGAGAAATGTTGGTGGCACACTTGAAGCAATTACGGACTTTCAGTGTCATCCCTAGAGCCTGTTCCTGAGTGTGAAAGCACCCAGATCACCACTTCCTGAATTTGGTTGACTTTCAGCTCACCTGCTCTTTGAAAATGTCTTACTGCCTAGACAATGTTCTGATCCCCCAAAGGCAAAATTCTTGGACGTCCCTATTAATGCACCATTTTTCTCTGACCCTGGAGCAATACCATGCTCTGCTCTTTCCTTCAATTTACAGAACTATGCCCCCTTGCTTGTAAATAGGAGCCCCCCCCCACACACACCTGTAGTATGTTCTGCCTAAGTAACATTGTCGTAGAGCCGTGGTCGGCAAACTCATTAGTCAACAGAGCCAAATATCAACAGTACAACGATTGAAATTTCTTTTGAGAGCCAAATTTTTTAAACTTAAACTATATAGGTAGGTACATTCCTTATCGAGGTAGCGCCCACACGTGGCATTTTGTGGAAGAGCCTCACTCAAGGGGCCAGAGAGCTGCATGTGGCTCACGAGCCACGGTTTGCCAACCAGGGTGGTAGAGCATGAATACTTACATGCTATAAAAGTGAAGTTTGCACATTGGCTGAACTATTCACTCCCAGTCTTGATGGGTCTGTACCGACTTAGGAGTGTGTGGACAACCAGTTAATAGCCACTGCCACAGTTACAATTTGCTGAGCACCTCGAAGGGAATCTGAACATTGACAGAGATACGAAATTTATGGTGAAGGCTAACAAGGTTTGCTGAACACCTTTAGGCAAATTATATCACATGATCACGCAGATTTTTCAACAATCTGGAACAAGTCTGAAACATCTTGCTTTGGATGGGTATCCTGCTTCTAAGTTGTGAGCCCAGTAAAGAATCCCATGCCGTTTTCTTCAAGTCTTTCTCTTTCTTGAACTTTCAATATCTTCAACTCAAGAGAACTTTTTCTCTTGTGTGGGTTTTCTACTTTGGTTTTTATCACTTTCCTGTAGCTACTTAGTCCCAAGGTTTTGTGATGGGCATGTCAGCGTGAGTCAGGGGCGACTTGGAAGCACAACTGCCAGTACCTTAGGAATTTTCTTCAAGGGCATCTTTTTGACCCAGCAAGTCTATCTTCATCTTCCCTGGCACTGTGCCTGGGGCAGGGGTGGGGCTGGAGTAGATGAACATGGCCACAGCCCAGACCTACAGCAGGGAGGTCAAACCACAAACCATCAGGGCACGTAGGTGTGGCTGCCCTTCACATCTAAACTCAGCTTTTATTCACCAAAATGGAACAGCGAGGCTGGCATTTTGTGAAGTCTGATGAGAAGTTAATGGTGTGAAAGGAGGGTGAGTACGAAGTATGCATGTGTGTGTGTGGGGGGGCAGAGGAGCTGGGAAGAGGATGGGGATATTATTAGAAATGAAATACCTTGGGATAAATTGGGACAGGTTCACAAACCTTTACCCTCAATTTTGAAATGCAAAATTTTCTGAAAACAGGGTTTCTGTGTTCCTTTGCTGCCAAATAAATTTGCTCCAAAAATACTGAACTGAACTGACGTGAGGTTTATTTTGTCTTTCTGCTGTCCAACAAAGTGTGAATATTCATCCACTTTGCTACAGAAATTACTGTGTTCCCTAAAATCTCATGGGAATATTACCTAATGTAGGAAATACCCTTCTTGGTATTTTCCTGACATTTCAAACTAATACCCATCAAAATGGGGAGGTAGGCAAGCAATGGACCCCAGTAATGATTATTAAGGGAAATGAGCAATTTTACCCACAAATGACTAATATTATATCTAGACAGAGAACATGATCTTTTCTAGATATTCTGCTGTATCTAGCAAATGAAATCTCAATTATTTCTATTTTAACATGTCATGCAGCCCCCTCTGATTGCAGGACTTATTGAATTAGACAGAAGTACAGTGTGTCCATAAAGTCATGGTGCACTTTTGACCAGTTGACCCATCAAAAGTTCACCATGACTTTACGGACACACTGTATTTTATCTAGCAGTCACTTTGCAAAGAGAGTATAAAGTCCTGTGTTCTCAAGCTATGTCACAGTCTTCACTAGAGTGTTTTTAGGACCTAGAAGGTATTCAATAAGTGACTGCATTGAATGCAATCTTTTCCTCACCAGAACCATTAATCACACTTCCATTTGCGTAAATAATATAAAGCATGTTTAACAGATATCCCCTAGCTTCTAGATAGGGTTTATCAACTTCAAAAACTTGGGGTCAGATTCTTCCCTTCCCTTGGGCATCATGGAATGAATAGCAGCACCTCTGGCCTCTACCCAGCAGGTGCCAGCCATCATCCCCCTCCCCATCTGGGACAACCAAAAATGTCCTCAAACAGGGCCGATGTCCCTGACGGGCAGGGCAAAGTCACCCCTGGTTGAGAACTACAGCTCTAAATAGAGTAGAAGACTTATTGAACCAAACCAATGTGTTCACATTTCAACAGCGTCTGGCATGTTATCACTTCCTGGAACTGGTGAGAACACCCAGAGAGAAAAAGCGCATGATTAGCATGTGATGGTTCTGTGACCCTAGGCCTTGGTGCATTATGGGGAGACTTACAGGGTAGAGATGGTGCTTATTCTCCCTGTGACTGGCTTGTTCTCACCCAAGCCTGACAATGTTCAGAGTGTGAGGAGCTGGGAAAATATGTAAGATACTAAGAATAACAAGTTACTGATTCAAAAGAAGAAATGCAACCCCATGTTTATTGTAGCATTGTCTACAATAGCCAAGATCTGGAAACAGCCCAAGTGTTTATCGTAGATGAGTGGATTAAAAAGCTGTGGCACATATACACAATGGAATACTATGCGACCATGAAAAAGAAGGAAATTTTACCCTTTGCAGCAACATGGATGGACCTGGATTCTATTATGCTAAGCAAAATAAGCCAGGCAGAGAAAGAAAAATATCATATGACTTCACTCATATGAGGAATCCAATGAACAATGAGAACTGGGGAACAGAAGAGAGGCAGAGAAGGGGTCATAGAGTCCAGAGGGAAAGGGGAAGAGAGGAGGGGATCAAAGAAAGGAAAGGCATTAGTGAAAGCATATAAACATAACACAGAGAGATAGAGGGCAGGATAGTAAATCATGGAGGCGAGGGGGATGAGAATGGGGGGAGAGGGCTAGGGGGGTGTCGAGAAAAACGGGGTGGGGGGTGGAGGGAGGGAGATATATTCGGGAATACACTTGTAACTATGTAAACACAACAAATTAAAATCAATTAAAAAAACAAAAAGATAAGGGGATGCATGCCAGATGGCCTGCGCTATTGAACAGCAGAAAGGCGATACAGGGCTCTTTGCTATAAATTGTGTCTAGGAGAATAATTTTGAAAATGCTACTGAATATTTATTGAAAAAGAAGATCTATAATAACTCAGTTCTTGACATGCTACTATGAGCAAATAACTCAGCCAGTCAGAAAGGTTAAGAACTGTGGCAACAGAAACTATGACATTAAGTGTGAGTGTAACACCCCAGTGTTTTGTCTTTCTCAACAGCCACAGTGCTTAGCAATCCTGTTGTAAGTGTCTGGCACTGGGCCTGAACTGCTGCTCTCTGTATTGAATGCTATTCATGAGATTCCAAATCTTTACTTTCAATTCTTCTTGGTCGATACTGAGCATTTCACATTGAGGCTGAAGTTCAAGATGTACACTGTGGGTAGAGAGACTATGATGTAACATAGCAAAGAGAAAATATCCTCACCCCTATCCAAATACATCTAAATGTTTATCAGGACTGATAATACCAAAGCATTTCTAATTTTTATTGTGGTAAACAAAAGAGTATACTTCTAATCTTGGCACCCACCATTCGGGGACAAATGACACCATACCAGTTTTCAACCATTTCTACACTTCTTATTCATCTGGTCCATATAAGAAAAAGCTACAGTATACAGGCATGTGTCAATTCCCAGCATTCAAAAAGGAAGCACATCTTTTAAAACTCTGTTTATAAAAGTATTTACATTTTTCTCTGTGCGTCCACCAGGAAACAGAAGCGGGTCTGGGATGCTGAGTTATTAAGTATGTAATTCCCAAATCCACTAAAAGCTAAAATGCAAAAGCTCTCTATTCAATCAAACCCTCACCACATATATAATTACGACATTCAAATTGGATGACTAATTTAGACACGTTTGAGCACATCAAGTATACATAACATAAAAATGTCTAAGTAAACTTCAATAGGAAGAAAAAAAAGAGCCAAGGGCAATTTAATTGCTTTTTATTTTTATTTTTGTATAAACGAGAACTCCCAGGACATAATATTAAAACACACACTCATGGAAAGATTAGTAGGAAATGTAGCTTAAGGATTCTTCTTGGTCGTGAGTAAGAGAAATACAATTGAGAAGTCACCTCAACAGAATACTAACTCGGAGGCCTGGATTATCATATTTGCATTTGGATGAAACAGGGACACATAAGGCATGAAATGACCAAATTAATTTTCAATTCTTCACTTGAGAGTTTCTTCACATATTATTATAAACATAAAATCATATGTCTATAATACCTTATATTACTTTATATTGTCAGTGAAGTTTTCATATACCTATCTATATGGTGATTTCTCAACTACATTGGGCAAGGCTACCTCAATATACTACATGTAATGATAATTAATTGAACTCTCTGATCATCGCCTAACACTTTTATAAAACTTTAAAAAATTAACAAGTGTGTGGTTATTTTAAAAAGAAAAACAGCATTAACAACAAAAGGTCAACCCACCAAATACTGCAAAGGGGTATGCCCTTTTGGATTTAGTTTTTCCTATCAAAGCTAACATGCAAAATGGGCAGCATGAGCTCAACATTGAGGTTTAAGGATGAGCACTGCTACCAGCCTCTTGCTGCTTGCTAGAAACTGCTTTCATGTGGAAACTGCCATTGAGAAAGGCTCAGAGATTAGTATGTGTGAAATAAATAAATTATAAAAATAAAGAAGCAAAAGATAAATTTAAAATAAATATAAAATGTAGCATCGTAAACTTTCCAGTCTCAATATAGCAGCTACAGTTCATTACTCTAACACTATTACTACACGTCAATAGCTCACCTCTGCATTCATAGTAGCAATTTTATGTTAATTACAATTCTAGGATATCAGGAGCCAACATACACGTTGCAGAACTAAAATAAACCCGTCAGATTTACCCTGCATCATTTTACACCACTTAAGAAAGAGACAAATGCTTTAATTCGTTGGCATTAAATGGGTAACATGATAGTTGCTTTGGCAAGAAGCAAGCTACATCACTTAATGCCTTGGGAGAATTTGAGAATATCATAAAGGAGAGCCAACAGATTAAATGTGATTTTTATTTCATATACACTCACGCAGACACGTACACAGAGAAAGCTTCTCACACAACAGCCACTGCAACAACTGAAAAATAAATTTCCTATGTAGTGTCAAACAGCAAGTTTCACGATGAAAAATTTTGCAGTTTAAAATACTGAATCCTTTTATTTTATAATCTAAATGCTTTCTTTTTAAGCTTTTAAGATGATGAAGAAGATGTTCATTGATGAAAAGATTTTCCTGCAGTCTGAATCACATACATTTGCATAAATAACCTGTGGTCCGTCAAAAGTAGATGTTGGTGCTTTGAGCAGACTAATAAAAACATCTCTTAAATATTCCACTCCCTAGGTTTTCTTGGGTAGCTGTTCATGAAGACACATGGGCAACAAGAACCCAGGATCTGAAGTCAGAACACCTCGTTTTGGGTCCTAGGAGCTTTGCCATGGACTAGCTCTGTTATCTCTCTACACAGTCATCTGAATCCTGTATCTCAGTTCCCTCCTCTCTTTAATGGGAATAATCCTGCCTTTAGGTAAAAAATTAAAGGATGAGAGATGGGCATGGACTGATATGCATGGTAATAACTAAAACACACAGTGATTATCTCCATTATCCCCAAATGTTCCATCTGTTTATTACATAACAAGGCCTATTTTTATAAGACAACTGAAAACTACAGGAAATCGCAGTCAATAGATCTCAAATAAACCAATGTGTCAAAAGGCTCATTAATAACTATAAAATAATTGGTTCAAAGATCCAAACACTCTAAAGATGCTATGTCCATAATAAAAGCGTAGTTTCTGTAAACTCTCAAATAATGTCATTATCACTTTCCCTTCCTGGGTGCTCATTCATGCATACGATGAGATGTGCCTGCGTTGGATAGCCAAGCACTTTGGGCACCAAGGAAGTGAGTGATTCCTTCATTCTCTTCAGTTTCCGAAGTTGGCCAAGGGGGAAAAAATGAATAAAAAAGGAATACAAGAAATAGCAATTCTATCCTAGAAGCCGCTTGAGATCCAAGATCACGTTTTATTAGTGATTTTATTGCTTTTTCCTTTACCCCGTCTCCACCCTCCCTTTCACATAGTAGGTCTTAATGTTTATTGTCAGACACTCAAAGCCACATGGGAAACAACCCCCGTTATCTGTGGGGACAAAACAAGGGAACAGTTAGACCTGTCCCTCTGCCCCTTGCCTGTTCTTTCTCTTTATTCCTTGGTTGCAGGCTTCCTTCCCACCAACCACCTCATACTGCTCTGCCTCTGGCTTGTGTCCAAGCACTTGTCAGAAACTTCTCTCTTAACCTTACTATCCCATCTTCTTGTCATCCCCTGCATTCTCCCAGGCAGGTCACACTCTCAATGGCAACTTCCAAATGCAAGCCTGTATTTCCAGCTCAACTTACATGCTTAGCTCCAGAACTACACGTGGGTACCACTGCCTGAATCCCACCCCAGTGCTGCACATCACACACATGCACAAATGAATGCATCCTGCAAACTGCAGCATCCTCCATATTTGCCGTCTGTCTAATTACTCAAGCCACAGACCTGGGAGTCACCCTTAAAGTCACCATCTCCTCCTCCTGCTAGCTCCATTCCTATCAATCAGAGTTCAGACCTTAAACCTGCATTAGGATTCAACAGATTTGCTACTGGCTTCTCTCTTCTGCACCCTTCCCCGTCCATTCTCTACAAAACACCCAGAGTGATCATTCCTGAACACTAGAGCGCTTCAATTCATCGGGACCAAATATGGCCCACAAGCCCCTTCCTAAAGTGGCTACAGCTTCGCTCTCCACCTCCAGCCTCGCCTGCCTGGTGCTTTGTGCCCAGTCACTTGGACGGTGCTGCTCACCGGGGCAGCTGTGCTCTCTGGTACCTTCATGCCTGCCTGGCACCCTGCTCCCTCTGCTCAGAATGGTTTCTGCCAGTCCGCTCCCCTGCGCAGCTGCCTTGTCCCCTCTGATCTGCCTTCCAGACTCAGACCCAGCCCCACTTCCCCAGGAAGAGTCCCCACCCGACCTGGAGCCAGGGGCCCCTGCAGAGCCAGCATCTTTTATGCCCTGGTTTCAACACCACTCTGCTCTTTTCCCCTGGTGAGACTGAGATCCTTGAGACAGTGATAGGAATCTTCTTACATCTGATGTTGTCTCATCCAAATGTCTGGTATCAGATCCGCACGTACCTGGTGAGGGCAGGAATGAGGACCTACCACTCCCACTAACTTGACTCCAACACTGCCAAACCACTAGTGGTTGATTCTGTGCATCGGAGACTCCAAGCACCCCACGGAAGGTGTCAGGAGACACAGGGAGGTCACTCCAGTTGCAGTCTCCAGGTGCTGAATGCAGGGGTTGTGCTGTCCTGCGTGCAGCTATGGTACTGACTGGAGTTTTTGTTAATTAAAAACAACAACATTGTCTTGTCCCACCTATTGCCTCTGACCTATGAGCTCTCTCAGTATCAAAGTTTCCATATCAGAATGTTTGACCGCAGGGGGGGTGACGCAGGGATGGGCATGGTTGGGGGTGAAAGGCCTCAGTGAGCAGAAGCAACGTTAACTGTAACCATGGTGTCACAAATACAGTGGGACCCAATGTCCTAGGACTCATTTGATCAGCCAAGTCTTAAAAAATACACTCACAGAAAGCCTTCCGCACACAACCCCGGGACTCTTGAAAGAGTAAAATGAAAGATGAGAGCCACGCCGATGGAGTCACACCTTATGGTGCTTTTAGGAAATCAACTGATGCTGATCACTTGCAAATGAATACATGACATGGTACATAGGGGCCGGGTCCTATGAAATTGGAGAGAAAGGTACAAATCTGCTGACAATCAATTAGATCATTTTTCTTTACTTGCCTACTCATTAGGTTTCCATTGCTCTACAGTTTAAGCAAAGGCCCCCAGTTAGGCGAAACTGCCCAGTCCTCTGAATAAAGTCTACATGTAGAAAACTGAATTTTTCATAAGTTTTTAGTCACTCATAAGTTCAAAACTGTATAGTCCTAAAAAACTCAAGACAGCAACAAGAGATGCTAAAATATAATAACAACAGGACAAATAACTCAAACCCCAAGGATATGTAGAACTTACTGAACGAATCTGGCTTCTGAGTAAAATCAAGAAAAAATTGGAGAGGTGGGACTCAGGAAAAGGGTTTTGAACATATAACAAGCAGGTTTTAAATTCCGTATTTGGACTGTAGTAGAGAGGCTATATCACACACAGATTTGATGCAATGTCCTCATTCCCAGGCAACACTCTCAAACCTTACTTGTTCAACATATGTATTCATTTACTTTAAAAATCTCAGTCTTGTCGTGAATGACACAAGACACTATTGTAGTATGTTCATTACTGGTACATATTGTTTAATTTAAACAACGATTTTTTTTTTAATCACCCACGAAAATCTGAGATCTCTACACTTCTCCTTTCTATAAGGAGGATGATGTAAGGATATGACCCCAAACACAGATAAAGTTTAGCATAGCTCTGCAGTATATCCCATTATCAGTTGAAGGCTTTGTGCTTCCTATTTCACAATGCTAACATCTGGTTTTCTTTTTTGACTTTATTGCATGAACCTTGCTCTTCCTCCACAAAGATACAGACATGACAGTCTGTGGCAGCTTCTGGCCATGGTGGTCACATGCTTTCCAACCATCCTTGCAGCCCTATCCTAGGGTCACTGTAGGGACCAAGAGAATGGGTAGGATTATTTTTAGAAGCACAACATAGAACACCTATGCAACATAGTTTAACTACCACAAGGGCTCCAAAACTGGAGGCAGCAGATGTCCCGTAAGGAGCTCATCAGACAGCCTGACCCTACTCTTGGCTCCAAAATGCACTAGTATGACCTTGGACAAGTGCACTATTAACCTTCCTGGGCCTCAGTTTCCACTTTTGCTAAAGAGGACAATAAAGTAACAACTACATGAGGTCACTCTGAGGATTAAGTAAATGCTGCATGAAGAGTTCTCAGCAGGGCAGCCCACATGCAGTGAGCCCTCTCTGTGTGTGATTCATTCCAATTCTTATTCAGAAGAAACAGCCAGCAAGGACTAGAAACATTGCCAATAAATCATGCTCTGAGCTCTCTTCCTCCCTCACCCAACCCCGTGCTTTTGAACTCAGCAATGCCCCAGCCTTGAGGGACCCTCTCTCTCATGCTGCATAAAACTGCTTGCTTGTATGACCAGAAACTTGTACAACCTCCCCCACCCTAACCCCCACAACACATAGCTCAGGGATGTATGAGGCTCCTGAATCCCTACACCCAAAGTGAAAATGATTCAAAACCGTAGACGGCTGGGAAAGAGTAAACCATCCTTGTACATGGATGGTTGTATTAAAAGCACCTTGCATTTCTTTTTTTATTTCCTTTCTTCTTTTCCAAGTGAGAGGGGAGATAGAGAGACTGTCTCCCATATGTGCCCTGATTGGGATCTATCTACCAACCCCTGGCTGGGGCTGATGCTCTGCCCATCTGGATCCATGCTTGCAACCAAGCTATTTTTAGTACCTGAAGCTAAAAATACCCATCCTCAGTGCCTGGGGCCAATGCACTCAAGCCAACAGAGCTATGGCTGTGGGAGAGAGAGAGAAAGAAGGAGGAAGGGAATGGGTGGAGAAGCAGTTGCTTCTCCGGTGTGCCCTGACTGGAAATCAAAGCTGGAACATCCACCCACCAGGCCAACATTCTACCACTGAGCCAACCAGCCAGAACCCACACCTTGTATTTCTTATCCAGGTTGACAGCAGGAAAAAGTCAGATGGCAGAAAAGAGTGACTTGGAAATGTGGAGGTGGCCATAGATAAGCCAATAAGTAGATGACACAGATAAGAAATAGAACAGAACTACAAAATATGTGAATTCTGAAGAATGTATACTGCTCACAAAAATTAGGGGTTATTTCAAAATCAATATGAAGTGATAAAATATCCCCTAATTTTTGTGAGCAGTGTAGTTAAAAGTATATTTTGGACCCAGCTGAAGATTTTAGTACAGAATAACCTAGAACACAGGAGCATTTGAGACCTGAGCATTGATTGAGTAAAAGGGGATCTCAGAACTCTGGACAGGAATGCTTACCATGAAGGGGAGCTGATTCAGAGATGTGGAGAGCCTCGGTTGACATCAGGCAAGGGCACACGATGTCAGTGGTGGTGCATCCTCCAGGCAACTCCTTTCCAGGGAGATTACATTGAGATATAATTGGTGCACAACATTATATTAATGTCAGGTGTACAACCTCATGAACCAATATTTGTCTATGTTGAGAAGTAATCACCACAATGAGTCTAGTTTATATCCACAAAGTTACAGATTGTTTTTCTTGTGATGAGAACTTGTCCGGTTTACCCTCTTAGCAACTCTTCAAATAGGCAACCCATTATCATTAACTACAGTCACTGCACAGAGTTTTGATTTTTCGAAAAT
Source organism: Rhynchonycteris naso (assembly GCA_037038555.1). Classification (NCBI taxonomy): domain Eukaryota; kingdom Metazoa; phylum Chordata; class Mammalia; order Chiroptera; family Emballonuridae; genus Rhynchonycteris; species Rhynchonycteris naso. Next base: position 214,580,999 of record CM072998.1, on the reverse strand, counting down.
AAGGCCAACTTGGAACATCTGTCTTGAAATGCTCCCAGTGGCAGGATGCATTAACTCAGAGGAGTAATTAAATATTGAATCAATCTGTGAGCACTCTTCTGTCTATGTGCCTTAAATGGCTATATGATTTTAATATCCAGAAAAGAGAGTCAATGTTTATCAAGGGCCAGAACACAATATCGTATCTGGATGATAATCTAAGGCAGTGGTTCTCAAAGTGTGCGCCCTGGAAGATTTCCAGGTGTGCCCTATGGTATTCCAGAGAAATATATGCCTGTTGGGGACAAAAAAACCAAAGAGGGTTTTTGGAGTTTAGATTTTTGGGGGACAGATGTGTGAGGAATTGGCTGTAAACTGACAGTCTGCCCAATCCCCCACCTCACTTGTCCGATTAAGTTGCAAAAGGCTGTTAAGCTGTGGTGCTGGATTGTTTACACTACCCCCATGTTCTCTGGAAGGACTGGAGGCAAATTTCTTCTATCCTTTGTTTGGTGTAGTTAAGATGACATGTATGGTGGGTTTTTTCTGCACTTGGTAAAATTCTTGGGTTGCCTTGGAAACATAACCAGAGACCATTGATTTGCTAATGGCCTCACTTTGCCCAATAAATAAAGCAAGATGCGGGGTTTTTTTGGGTGTGCTCTGTTCTTGCCAGCAGCAATTACAGGACCCCGTATTTTCTTAATTTTTTATATTTTCTTAAATCCTTACTGTTCCTACTTGGGATCTGGAATTACTAGCTGTGCTGGTTCGTGGTATGTGCCCAGATATAAAAATAATATACTCTATTATACCATTTTATTACGAAAATACCACTCTTTTTGTTAACAGATCATTATTAATTATATTTATTATTAGCACATCATTATATTATTTTTAGATAAATACACCCAAATAAGATGGATAGATTTCTCAAAAAGAAGCATGATATTGAAGAATCTGATTCTGGAAGTGAGCAAAAGTTAAGTGTAAATAAAATAGGACTTGAAGGCTGATGGGCAGAATTTAATTTATAGCATTTTCCATCACTTAACACTGAACAGTATGATTGGATTAGAAACCCATTCATGGAAACTTCAAGTGATTTTGGTTTAACATTAACAGAAGAAGAAGAACTAGCAGCTATATCCACTGATCGTGGATTGATGATTAAATATAAGGAATTGTCTTCTGAAGCCTTTTGGATTTCTATAGAAGAAGAATATGTGGCAATATCTAAAAAAGCTTTGAACATTTTACTACAATTTTCAACATCCCATTTATGTGAATTAGGATTTTTTACCCTCACCACGATTAAGAGTAAAAAGAGAAGAATTCTTCAATGTATTGACGAGAAAATGAGAATTTGCCTCTCAAATATATGCCCAAACATTGAAGAAATCACCAGGACACATCAGGTTCATGTTTCTCATAAGCACAGAATGAAAAATTTAACACATTTGTGCCGGGACCTGAATTTACTAAATCTTACTAAGAATATATATATAACTTTTTTGTCATTTTTAAATTTTTTAACCACTTTTCTTTATGAATTCTAAAAAGCATAACTCAAAAAATGTAGCATAAAAATGTTTTTTAATGTCAGAATAAATTTAATTTTGTCGTATTTATTTCATTGAATTACCATAAAAGCACACTTGGACTTGATATATTTTTTCCTTAATATTTGACTTAATTATTATAACATATTTCTCAGAAATTTGTATATGGTACGCCTACAATTATTTGTAGGGTCTTAAATACGCCCCGACTTCAAAAAGTTTTAGAACCACTGACTTAAGGAAACATCACAAAAACACTGGCCTATCGATCATTCCCACCCTCCAGCAGTCAGGTGAGATGTCCAACAGGCTATGAACTCGGTTTTGACACAGTGCTGCTCACACAGGCCCCTGACACCGCTCCCCATGGCACAGGTGCAAAGGCAGAGAGAGGAAGCATGCTTATTTAATGTGGGGTATTTCCAGTTCTGAACAGACACGTGCGGCAAAGAACCAGGGCTCTCTCTCTCCCCTGGGACTGAAGTCATGCTTAGGAATGACACGAGTGTTTGTGCGGGCATTACTGTTGCTGCAGCGGTTTAAGCTGCCGGGACCACCGCAGCCCCACCTGCAGGCAGGAAACCAACTGGGGAGCCCCGGCCTCCAGTGTGAATTGTAACCTCATACCAATTTTAGTTCTTGACTTGCTGCAGTGACCAATACAGAAGTAAAAAGCCACAGTCACTTCAAACTGAGGGAGTGCTCTCCCTCCAGCACCTGCTGACACCTCCCCCACCTGCGAGTGTGGGCAGGTTATTAACCACTAATTATGATAATAGCAATAGCTCCCCTAGTGAATGCTGTTCAGCAGTTTGCATGCTTTCTTGCATCACCTCAATGTCCTCATCTGTAAAGGGAAGATAATAGTGCAGCCACTTCATTATGCTCTTATGAGGATGAGAGGAGAGATGGAGATAGCACTGGGCAAGCTGAGGCAGCAGGGTCAGAAAGAACAGGGTTTGAAACCACAGGCACGGGTTAAGATCCCAACTCTGATTTCTACTATTTGATCTGAGTTTCAGTTTCCCCATCTCCAAAGTAGACATGGAGTCATCTAGCTTGGTAAGGAATTTATTGGGGTAACATTAGTTAATAGGATAATACAGGTCTCAAGTGTACATTTCTATGATACATGATCTGTATGTTGCATTATGTGCCCACCACCCAAAGTCAAACCATCTTCTATAATATATATTTTAAATGAGGTGCCTATAAGTAGTTCATCTTGTCCCATATGTTGGAACACAATAAATAAATGTACTTTTCTTAAACTAAAGATTACCTAAATAAACCTTACATTAAAAGGTCCCTGTGAGTTTTGATTTAAACAATTATTACAAGTCCAAGTTAAATATATATAATACATGTATATATAATGTATCTTTTTTAGGGAAGTCTTAATGTTATCTGTTTGGTTAAACTAACGAGTTCTATATTAAAAACCTGAATAGTCTCCTTATTTCTAATATTCACTGTCTTAGTTACCACGGTCATAGATGATATTTCAAAGTATCCTTTTACAAATTTAATCAACTCAAATATTAAACATCAGTGATGATGATCTACTGGTCTGCTTAAAAGGAATCTCTAGGGGAGAGATGAGAAAGATTAAAAACTTCTACCCTTCAAAGTAGACAGGGCAGCAACCTATAAATCATGCTCTTTGTTTATTAAGATAATTACACCCATCCAGTGCACTTAACTCTCAGACTCAACAACTGTCTGGTATGACCAATTTCTACTTTTTCTAAAACAAAGGGGATGTGTTTAAAGGAGTCCTCTGCAAGCTCCCTGCATGCTGTTTTAAAACATGACTTATGTGTCTAATTCCTGGAGCTGCCTTGAAAAATATATCGGGTCTTTCCTCGCCTGCTTCCCTGTTAGAGAAGACAGACCGTCCAATTTGAGGAGGGTACTCTGTTTCAGAGTCCAGGTCGCTATATCATGTCAGCGTTTTCATTAAGTACTGCTCAAGCTGGACCTTAAATGGAACGGGGAATCACAGCTGCAGCCACTGCAGAGACAGGGTTATCCCGACAGGAGGCTTATATAAGAGGCGCAGGATGTCAGGGCGAAGCTCAGGAGTCATCTGTGTATTCTATTTCTTTCAGATTTACCCACATTCTCAAAGTGTATGCAATCACACAGAGCGCATTTCTCATAGTATTCGCCTTAGAGCACAAAACGCTGGGCTGACATAGAAGTTTTTTCCCCCCTAAAGGACTGGGTTCAACTGGGTGGCAACTTCTGCCTAGGGGAGAGCGAAGTGGAATGCGCGGGAAGCCTGGAGGCTCAGCTCCCGTCCCTAAGATCGATGGCACCCAGGACTATGTCAGGAGGGAGGCACTCACCCGAGGACTCAGGACGGAGGTGATCGGACCCTGCGCACCACCCCGCTATCCCCCGTCCCCGCACACACAGCGGAGAAGCCCGGAACGTGCGGTGGGCAGCGGATTCCATGCCCTACGAGCACCTGTCCTCGCCCTGAACGATTCCAGCTGGCACGTCCGCCCAGGTTTCAGCCAGCCCGCTGGACCGCGGCCTCTCCCAAGTGCGTGTCCGCGTCTGGCACCCTGACCTCCACACGCTGGCGCCCAGCTGACAAGAGGTGCCACCCCAGCTCCCCGCAACGCGAAGGTGATGGAAACCAACCTCCTCTCCGCACGGCTCCTTCTAACTTCGGAAACTGCAGTCAACTCGCCAGGACGCAGCCGACAGGGCGTCTTCGTGGGGACTGTGCTCCGCTACGCGCGGCCGGCGGCCCGGCTCTGCACCCGTCGCCTCGGCTTCTCGGTGCCAGGCGGCGCGGCGGCTGCACCAGCCCGCAGGGCGCGCTCCGAGCCCCTGGTGCGTGTCTCTCGCTTCGAGGGAATTGCGGCTCCGCTGGGACGCGGCCAGACAGAAGCCAAGGTGCGGCTTGCTGTCCGCAGAGTGGTCGGCCCGTTCCCAGGCGCGATCACATCGCCAGGTCCCGGCTGGCCGGGGCGTGCACCGCAGTCCGCACTGGCCAAGGCGCCGCGGAGAATGACAGCACCGATGAGGGGCGGCCAGGAGGCGCGGGCTGTGCGAGTGCGCATGAGCCGAACCGCGGCGGTGCGTCACCAGGAGGGTGGGAAGGGGCAGGGCTATGAGGGGAGTGGCGGAGCTATCCCTGGGTGGGCGGGGCATCCCGGGAGGGGAGAGGCAATGGGGAGGGGGTGTGGCGGGGGTCGGGGAGCACTCCTTCGGGAGCCCTGCCTGCTCCCCACAAGATCCAGAAAGTTTCCCCTTTCAGATTTGGTGAGCTTAAAACTGGGTTGATGGGCACACAATGTAATCAACAATTCAAAAAAATCAAATAGTCATACAACATAGAAATAAAAATGTTATATCAAAAAAAACCAAAACAAAACACCTGTGTGGTTGAACTTGTTTATCTCAAGGTTTATTGTCCCTCAAAAAGTACTGTTTAAGCAGTCCTTAGGGCTTGGGCAAGCCAACAAAAGTCTGTTTAATTCTAGTTATAGCTTAACCTTAAGAAGCTGGAATTTAGAGATGGGTGAAAAAGATGAAGGGATTAAAAACTACTAATTGGTAATTACCAAATAGTCACAGGGATGTAAAGTACAGCATAGGGGAAATAGTCAATAATAGTGTAATAATTAGATATGGTGTCAGATGGGTGCTGGATTTATTGGAGTGATCACTTAGTAAGTTATATAATGTCTAATAACTGGGGTGTACACCTGAAACTAATATAATATTACTTATAAACTGTAATTGAAAAATAAAAATTATTTAAAGTAAAAAAAGAAGCTGGAATTTAGAGGTCCTCTATCTTGGCTGTACCTTGTAATAATTTGGGAAGGTTGTAAGAGCCCTTTGTCTTGGCCACACCCCTGGTATCTTGGGTGGGGCCCAGATATCAGGGTTTGTAAAGCTGCCCAGATGATACAACAGAGCACCTGAAACCTTTAATGTTTGACAGAATCTTCTGGGGATTGGCTGAGACTGCAGGTTCCAGTTCGGTCTGGATGGTAGGGTAGAGTCTTCATTTCCAACATACTCTCAGATAATGCCAGTGCTGCAGGTCAGGACCACCCCATCCTTGTTGCTGAAGTTTGATCTGGAACCTGGAATAGCTTCTGGAACATTGGTCTGTGGAAAATCACCTGAGTAGGTTTTAAAAAATGCAGAGCCTATGCCCAGGTCCTGCCCACTGTGGCTGCGGTTCAGACTTTGGCCAAAGGCGGGGTTCTGGAATTCCATCGTAGATGAATTTGATATGGGTGTTGATTGAACTAAACATCAGGAAATGAATCCAGCCACCTGGACTTGGGAACAGCCTCTAGCAGTGTAAAGAGTCAAGCCCATTTGACCAAGTCCAAGTCCAATGGATGCTTTATATGGCTAGTCAAAATTTTCTACAATTATTATTCACTACTTAATAAGGGAATATTTAAATTACATTAAACACACATCTATTCATTTCAGATATCCTTAAAGGGAACTTAAAGTTGGCTAGGGAAGAAGGTTGATTAGGAGGGGAGGCTGTCAGATGGCCTGTTGAACAATGTGCATTGCAGAGGGAAAGGTATGTAGCAGGAAGCAAAGCTTGGGACTCAACCTGGAGCTCAGAAAGACACATTGGAGAAGAAGACCTAGCTGCTCCTTCTCCTCATAGCACAGGGTGCAACTCAGGTGTCACACACATTACCTTGCTGAAATCTCACAACGGTCCTGTAAGTTGGATAAAAAAGATATTATGCTCATTTTAAAGATTTAGAAAAAAAGAGCTCTGGACCTTAGTTGACACGCACACACAGTGGAACTTGAACAAGAGTGCAGATGTGGAGGTCAGGCGTGGCTTCTATAGAAAACAGTGACTCAGGTCTTACACAAGAAAATGGTTTCTATGTTTCCTGTTCACATCCTTAAAGGCTGCCCCTACCTCTTGAGTGAGAAAGGCTTTCATTTTTGTAAGAAATGCATTTTATGTCTTCATCCCAGTTTTGCAGCTCTAGGAATTGGGATGCAGAATGTCATTCTGAGAGCATCCAAGTCCTGGGACGGCCAGCTGCTGCAGCTTCCCAGTGCAGGCTTCGCCAGAGGTTCAGAGAGCAGTATTCACATTTTCTCATGTAAAGTGTAATCACCATCCTCCTTTGATCTCTGCCCAGAGAAGCCAAGTGATTTAAACAAAAAATCTGGGCCAAAAATTGAGACAAAAATCTTAAGCCTCCATCCTCTTCCTCTGCTCTCTTTTCTTTAAATGACATCCTAGAGACTGTTTTACATTTCTGAGTTTTTCATACCAAGATTTGCCGTTAGTAAATGAGAACCAAATGCACTTCAAAGCCAGTCCTTGATGCAGAGGAAGAGTGTCAGGAACGATTATCCTGCTCTTAGTAAAGGCTACGGACTGGACTGCATCCGCAATCTAAGTAAAGTTGCAGAAGAAAGTGTGTGATGTTTCTGCGCACTTTCTCAATCGAGGGGCTTGCTCAGGAATGCTGTACTATGAACAATGCCCTACCCACCTTTATCTTTACGTCCACTGGACCTCTTCTGTGTGATTAGGAAATAAAAAACAAACAAACATATGAATAAATGCCTAATGGAAAGAATCTCTGTAGATGAGGGAGCTGGGTTGTGGACTTTCATTAGTTTTTAATAAGAAGAAACATTAAAAAAAACAAAGGTAATATAATAAACCTGTTGGGACTTTTGGAAGAAGAACCAAGTCTGTTTTGCTTAGGTGTTAGAAACTCTAATGAGATTATTTATCTGTATAGTATATGAATTCCTTTGCATATTGACTTTCAGGGATCTGGGACTGAATTGTATAAAAAGAGAATTAGTATGTTCCACTGTCACTGTATTTTGAGCCACTGTTATTTGCCTTAAACACATAAAATGTGTCCTAGTGAATTCATATTGACAGTGTCAATATTGACTATGTCCAATTTAGAATTTGTTTCTCATTAGCCACTATGTTATATCATAAGGAGTAGCAGCTACATTTCCCCCCACTGTATGGTCTGTATTGCCTATGGGTCAGCAAAGCCTGCTCTTTGGCTGAGAATTTCTTCATTTAGTGCCTCTAAAGCAGAGGTCTCCAAACTATGGCCCGCAGGCCAAATCGTGGCCACCTGAGTCCATATATCCAGCCCCAGCCGCACTTCCAGAAGGAACACCTCTTTCATTGGTGGTCAGTGTATAGAGTACTGTATGTGGCGGCCATCCAATGGTCTGAGGGACAGTGAACTGGCCCCCTGTGTAAAAAGTTTGGGGACCCCTGCTCTAAAGTCCCAAGAGTGAAAGATTCAATTATTCAGATGCAAGTGACTCCATTGAACCCAATTCTCTGCTCATTCAGGAAGCTGTAGCTAGAAGAGATTTTTATTAAACTTTCTTTTCTGCTGAAAGTCACACAGGCTTATCACTGAGGAGAGAAGTTTGCCCCCCTCCCCCCAATTCCCAATTCTTCCTATTTATTGATTACATTTCTTCACCCATTTCACTCAAAGGGATTCTTTGACTTGAAAATCCTCCAACCTCTGCCTGCTTGATAGTTTTAAGCCAGATAAAGAGAACTAAGGGGAATCCAAGGTGACCAGCGAGGCCCAGACAGAAGTGGGAATGTAGAATTCAGTTTTACTAAAGAGAAGTGAGGTTGCCATAAAAATTAATACAAGTTGTGCTTGTTTTGGGACATGGCTTATTACAAAGTTTGCCTTGTTTGAGCACATGCAGCTGCTAGTAACTTCACAGGAAACCAGAACTAAATCGGTGGTGAGACGAGGGGTGGGGTTGGGAGGGGGCACTGGGAGATTGACATTCTGTCTTTTTCTCCTGGGAAACTGCTGAGCAGTATTGGAAAACCCAGTTCCTCTAACACAGGACACTCACAAAGTGCCTGAATGTCAAAATGTTTACTCTAAATTGTTTTTTTCTGAATACTTTGCTTAGAACTTAGAGCAATCAATACAATAAATGACCATGGTTTTCAGGATAGCTCCAAATATGTTTGCTAATAAGATAGTGTTCATTGAAACTCCAAGCTTGAAATAAAATAGGTGCTGAGGAGGATTCTGGCATAATGGTAAAAGTAGGTCTGAGGCTAGAGAGGATGGAATTTAGGGACCAGAAAAGAAGATTGGCTGTGCCTTTGCTGTCTGAAGAGCAAAGGAGACTGGGTGTCAGTAGCCTCTGGGCAAAGGTTGGGAGAAATATGGGCTTATGACCAAGATGAGAAATAGCAGTGGAAATGGCACTTGTGGCTTAGTGTTTGTCTGTACTGAACATCTTAGAGGTTCCGTGTCTGACTTAATCTATAGATAAGAATGATCAGAGATACATGCATAGATATAAAATCCCTTATAAATAGTTAAATACTTTTTAAAAGAAACACTACTTCAGAAATTGTACACTCATGATTCATCTCTGCGGATCACCTACCCCTCCCTCCCAACCACACTGCCCTCTAGCTGAAGGAGGTGCTGGTGGAGTGGCTACTCCCAGCTGGGGAGCCTCACAGAATATCTGGCTCAACTCCAATATCTCCACCTTTTGCTGGAATCACATGACTGATGCTGGGATGACCTCACACAGAGTTACAGTGGCTTCAAGCACACAGTAGGTTCCTATTAAACTCTACTTGTCAGGGTAGCTTTTTATTCCAACTTAGAGTTAAAATCTGTAGCGAGATGTCTCCTGATATTCATTTGATCACTGTCATGCAGTGATTCACTGTCGTCTTTTAAGAGAGTGTTTTCCTTTCCTGACAGAAGACTTAAGAATGACTTTAGGACTCTTGTGGGAACAGGAGATTGTGTAGTAAAGGCTTTCAGAGTAGATCAAGACAAAGCCTGCTGATGCTACTCTGTGGCCTTGTGCTATACCGCAGAGGAAAAGGCAGGGCTTACCCTTGACATTGCCAGATCTTTCTCCTGGGGGAAAGAAGTTATGGTTGGAAGATAGACAGTTCTTACAAAAGTGAAAACAGAGACTGCCGGAGTAGCTTAAGGAAATAAATGTGTTTGTATGGCAGACTAAAGAATGGGTATGCCTATTCCTCTTTGTTGTCCTGACCTTACACACCCCTCACGTTTGCTCCCTGACCCCAGCATTTTCTTTTTTTGAGGGAAATATGCCAGGTTTAATCAAAAAAGCTTTTACGATGTTTAAACCACATAAATACAGTCATTTCTGAAGGGTTTGGCAAAAATGAATTTTTTTCCATTTCCAGTCTTTTAAAGTAGACACAACAGATTTGCTCAGAATGAAGGTAGATCTCGGCACGCAAAAATGATCCATGGCTCTACCACTGCTGTGGATACTCATGCTGTGGACAGAGGTTCTGTAGGTTTGCTTTTGAATTCTTTTGCTTTTATCATTTCCAAGTAAGACAGGCTTCATAAACTTAAATTTTAAGTCACCATCTGAGAAAACTGTATGTTTCCTTAGTCATAAGTCACTTACTAACTGACAAACCAAAATTCAGGATCAAGAAAGGACGATGGATGAAGTTAACAAGAGTTTCACTTATAAGGGAAGCAAATGGCACCTGTCCAAAATCAGAGAGATACGAGAGGCCCCAGTGGCTAAAACATGTCTGCCCTTTCTTATCTATTATATGCGCATCTTCCTCCATCCCTGCCCTCCCTGCGCTTATTTGTCAGGTAGACTTTCCTGCTGTCAGTCCTGCCCCCTCTGCAGAGCAGGAGCCATCTCTTGTTACGGAGGAGTGAAAGAAGACTGGTGGAGGGCACTCAGAGCACCGTGGCTCTCTTTGTGAACCAGCCCATGTGGAAGTGGAGGACTCTGCACCGTTTTCATGGCTTTCTTCCTCAGTCTGCATAAGGCTCCTTATCTGAAAACTGGGGATTGTCATAGTAACTGTTGTATTCCCTGAGAGTCAGCCTTAAACCATTCCAGCATCCTCATGAGAAAAAAGCATTCAGTTTCTGTTGAGCTCTCTTCCCTTCCCTAATACCCCAAATAGAACACTTTTTGGAGAGGGACGATGGCCAACACTTGTGAGGGCTGCACACATTTGGCCATGGTCAAACCTACTGTTCTGAACCGGCAACACAACCTCTTGGCATCTGAGACATTACTGGTGCGGTTGGTGGTCAGACCCTCTGTGGATGTCAAACATTTTCCTTGGGGGAGGAATAAAAACACAGTCCTGGAAAAGCGAGGACCTTGGTGATATCACAGCAACCCACGGAAGAGAAGAAAGCCCCAAAGTAAGCCAAGATGTTTTGTAAAACAGCAGTTGTTTTTTAGAAATATTTAATCCTGAATTCCACTGAAGTGCACATGGTATTTCCTGTTTCTGGAGAGTTGAAAGAAAATTAAGCTCTTTTTGAAAGAAAGCAAGCAGAGCCAGATGTTGGCATTGGTAATGACCCCTGGAACCCAGCGCTCATGTGGTGGCAGGCGGAGACATGCGGGACAGCTGTCTGAAGCCATGGGAGCCTAATTTCTCTTGGCTAGAAAAGAAACAAAGTGTAGAGGCTGTTTTGTTTAGATATGCAAGGGGACAGCTGAGCCCAAGGGACATTATTTTGGTTTGTAGAACTAGCAACAGTCATTTAAAATATTATTTGTATTCCATTGACATACTTTGTCCAAATCACATATTCAAGGAATGTTCAGTATCCAACCAACTACAATACCGTTCTAAAGGATTTTTTAAATGTTTTGTTTTTAAAGAAAATACCATGTAATAACATTGTGAAACCAGTTGTAGGCAATCTGATAGTAGTTTGCTTTGTCCATTTTAATTCAGTATTTTCCTGAAAATACATGATTGTACGTTTTGATTAAAGGAGATGTAGTTAATGGAAATCTTACTTGCTTTATCTTTCACTATACTCTACCCTGAATCTCTGGCTATGGTCAAAATGGTTTGCTCTTCATTGGTTTATTACCCTTTGTACTTTCTTAATTTTGCATTTCATTGTTGCTTTTTAACTCAAGTTCTCCTCTCTCATCTCTGTCCTTCAAATACCAGCCTTACTTGAATGTCTAATTCGTACCTCAGCCCATTCATGAAGTTGACCTTGATGGTCCGAGCTCCCTGCTGAGGGGTCTCTCCTCTTGTGAGCTTTTGTGATGGCTACAGTCTATATCAGGGGTTGGGAACCTATGGCTCGCAAACCAGATGTGGCTCTTCTGATGGCTGCATCTGGCTCACAGACAAATCTTTAATAATAAAAAATAACATTAAAAATATAAAACATTCTCATGTATTACAACCCATTCATTTCCTACTGCTCATCTTCATGGTTGCGGGTGGCTGGAGCCAATCACAGCTGACCTCAGGGACAACGCCAAATTTTTATTGAATAATGCATGAGGTACATGGGTCATTGTGTAAACTTCCCTCCTTTTAATCAAGTAGTCAGCTAGCTAATTGCAGAAACCCTTTTGACGAAGAAGATGGCTAAATGAAAAAAAGATGAGGAGTATTGTACTTTTTAGCAGGAATGGACAGAGGAATTCGCCATTTGTGGAGAGAGCAGGTTCTGCAGTGTGTCTAATATGCAATGATAAAATTGCATCGATGAAACAGTCAAATATAAAACGGCACTTCGACACATGCCATACTACATTTGCATCGAAATATCCAGCAAGAGACAGCAGGAAGAAAGCATGTCAAGAGCTACTGTGCAGAGTACAAGCTAGTCAGCAGCAACTCCGTGTTTGGACCCAACAAGGTGACTGAAATTCGGCTAGTTTTGCTGGTGCTTTAGCAGTTGTCAAAAATGGAAAGTCATTCACAGATGGGGAGTATGCCAGAACATTCATGTTTGATGTTGCCAGTGAACTTTTTGACGGCTTTTCGGATAAAGACAAGATAATAAAATGAATAAAAGACATGCCTCTGTCGGCAAGAACTGTTCACGATGGTGCCATCATGATGGCAAATCAAATTGAGGCAACACAAGTGAAGGACATAAATGCAGCACCATTCTTTTCTCTTGCTTTGAATGAGTCAACAGACGTAAGCCATTTATCCCAGTTCAGCGTAATTGCAAGGTATGCTGTCCGTGACCCACAATTGTGAGGAAAGTCTTGCTGTTTTGCCTATGAAAGAGACAACAAGAGGGGAGGATTTATTCAAGTCTTTCACTGATTACGCTAAAGAAAAAAATCTGCCGATGGATAAACTTATTTCGGTGTGTACTGATGGTGCTTCATGCATGGTGGGGAAAAACAGAGGATTCGTAGTGCTTCTTCGAGAACATAAAAAGAGACCCATCCTAAGTTTTCACTGTATCCTACACCAGAAGGCACTTTGTGCTCAGATGTGTGGCGAGCAGCTTGGTGAGGTGATGTCGCTGGTCATTCGGGTGGTCAACTTTATTTTTTTACAGGGACAGAGAGAGAGTCAGAGAGAGGGATAGACAGGGACAGACAGACAGGAATGAAGAGAGATAAGAAGCATCAATTATCAGTTTTTTGTTGTGAGACCTTAGTTGTCCATTGATTGCTTTCTCATATGTGCCTTGACTGCGGGCCTTCAGCAGACAGAGCAACCCCTTGCTCGAGGCAGTGACCGTGGGTCCAAGCTGGTGAGCATTTTGCTCAAGCCAGATGAGCCTGCACTCAAGCTGGCGAACTCGGGGTCTCGAACCTGGGTCCTTCTGCATCCTAGTCCAATGTTCTATCCACTGGGCCACTGCCTGGTCAGGTGTGCTCGAGCTTTAAATGATCGCCAGTTTAAAACACTGCTGGATGAAGTTGGGAATAATTATCCCGGTTTGCTTCTGCGCAGCAATGTGCGTTCGTTGTCAAGAGGAAAGGTCCTCAGCCATTTTGCAGCTTGTCTGAGCGAAATTCGGACTGTTCTTGAAATGAAAAATGTCCATCATCGAGAGTTAGCTAACACTGAGTGGCTCTTGAAGTTCTACTATCTTGTGGACAGGACTGAACATCTGAACCAGCTTAATGTGAAAATGCAAGGCATTGGAAATACAGTCTTATCCCTTCAACAAGCAGTGTTTGCATTTGAAAACAAGCTGGAACTCTTTATCGCAGACATTGAAACAGGTCATTTGAAAAACTGGGAGAGTTTAAAGATGCATGCACAGCAAGTGACCCTGCTCAACATCTTGATCTCCAGCAGCTAGTGGGCTTCACATCTAACCTCCTGCAGTCATTCAAAGCATGCTTTGGAGAATTTCGTGAGCGCACTCGTCTTTTTAAGTTCATCACCTATCCACACGAGTGTGCAGTGGACAATGCCGACCTGAGTTATTTTCCTGGTATCTCCGTCAGAGATTTTTGAGCTACAGGCTTCTGACCTCAAGGCCTCAGACATGTGGGTGAATAAGTTCAAGTCACTGAATGAAGATTTGGAAAGCCTTGCATGACAGCAAGCAGAGTTGGCAAACAAACACAAGTGGGGAGAAATGAAAAAATTTCAACCCACGGACCAGCTGATTGTCAAAACTTGGAACGCGCTTCCCATCACATACCACACACTGCAGCATGTGAGTATTGCTGTACTGACAATGTTTGGCTATACGTATGCATGTGAGCAGTCTTTCTCACATCTAAAGAATGTTAAGACCAACCTACAATCATGTTTAACGGATGGAAGTCTCATGAAGCCTGCATGTAGCTTAACCTCACCACGTATCAACCAGACTACAAAGCCACCAGCACAACCATGCAGCACCAGAAGTTGCATTAATGGTAAGAAGTACTTTATTCATCATTGGTTAGCAACAGCATAATAAGGTTATTAAAAAGAATTCAGAGACTTTTTGTACTTTAAAAGTGTTGGTCTTACACAAAATGTACACATTTACTTGTATTTAGTGTTAAACATATTGTATGGCTCTCACGGAATTACATTTTAAAATATGTGGCGTTCATGGCTCTCTCAGCCAAAAAGATTCCCAACCCCTGACCAATATCATCCTCATCCTCATGGCACTGCTCCTAAACTGTCCTCGCTTCCTGGTTCACACCTTCAAACATCCCTGGGATTTCTTGATTGACAAGGGACAGTCTTATGATATTCTTAACAAATGAGTTTGGACCTGTTGGGCAGATAAAATATATTATGCTCACTTTGTTAAAGATGCGCTGCCCACATGGAAGCCCATCACCCAGGTGATATTATTTGCCCTTATGCTTGGGATGGGCGTAATTACATTATTGGGTGTGGGGGACAGGCTGTAAGCAGGCCGGGTCATTATAGCCAAAGGCTTGGTTTTAAGAGTAAGCTATTCCCCACACTCTTGACTGATTGGATGATGTGAGGTGGTGCACTCTCATGAGGAATCCTCCCATATTGCCTCAGATAAGTGACTTTGTATCAGAGACTTCCTTGTTTGTAGATTGGATTAAAAGTATGGATTTCTATACTATAAAGTGGGGCAGACCTGGATCTTGCTCTCTCTGGGTTCCTGACATTAGAATTAGAGAGGAGAGCAGATTAAGGCCACATGGAGGAGAGGAGAAGCAGCCAAGATGTTGGAGTGCTGAGGAAGAAGCCAGTTTGAGCAGAGTTTGTGCAGGGAGAAGGAAGGAGACGAGGAACAGAGGTGAATAATCTGGTGAGCTAGAAACCTTTGATATTAGGAAACTCAGATAAGTCAGTATCATTGTGAGCACTGAATGAGTGGGTTTTGGAGCCCAGTGTGTGTTTTTACTTGCCTGCCAGGTGCAAGCTAGAATTAATGCTGATGGCTCAGCAGTTCTTGGCTCCATTTTTTCATTACCAACTGTCCGAATCTAATGTGAACCTGCATGGGCCAGCTGGCTGTGATGGTGGCCTTGGCCACTGGCCTTACAGGACCATACACGAGTTTATTCTAATACGATGTGGAGAGAAACCTACCATGTATGTGGAAGCTTGGTGTTTTTAGTCTGACTCTCTGACCTCTAGGGTAGGAAAGAGGGGCTGGAGATTGAGTCCCTTCATGGTGCCAGTGATTTAATTAATCATACGTATTATCATGAAGCCCCAATGACCCAGGACACCAAGGCTTGGGGAGCTTCCTGGTTGGTGAGCATGTCAGTGTTTGGGGCCGGTGGTGTACTTGACAACACAGAGACAGAAGCTCCTGCACTCTGCACTCTTCCAGACCTCGTGCTATGGACATCCTCATGTGGCTCATTCATATCCCTTATCTAAACATGCACCCTAAGTATAGCGCTTTCCTGAATTCTGTGAGTCATTCTAGTGAATTGTTGAAAGTGAAGAACAGTTCTGAGAACCTCTAAATTTGTAGCCAAGTCAGACAGATGAGCAGGATGCCTGAGGACCCCACTTACACAGGGCACCTGAGGTCAGGACAGGCTTTGGGGACCTTGCCCTTTACCTTGTGGGATCTGACCCTAACTCCAGTTAATTAGTATCAAAATTGAAATGAATTGTAAGGTCATCTAGTTGGAGTCAGGTGTCAGAATAAATATTGTAGTGCATTTAAAAACAAACCATGTGCCCTGGCCAATTGGCTCAGCAGTAGTGTTGGCCCAGTGTGTGGAAGTTCGGGTTCAAGTCACAGTAAGGAGTTGCGACCATCTGCTTCTTTACCCCTTCCCCTCCCTTCTCTTTCTTTCTTTCTCTCTCTCTCCCCGCCCCTCCTGAAGCATAGCTCTAATGGTTAAGCAGTTAGTCCCCTGTGCTGAAGATGGCTCCATGGTCTCATCTCAGGTGCTAAATAGCTCAGTTGCTGAGAAACAGAGCAGCAGCCCCAGACAGGCAGAGCATTGTGTGGTAGGGGGTTTGCCAGGTGGATCCAGGTTGGGGAGCATGCGGGCATCTGTCTCTATGCTTCTTTGTCTCTCACTTAATAATGATAATAAAAAAAAAGAACAAACCATGTTTTTTGTGTTGTTTTATTTACAGTGTTACTAACGTAGAATGGAAATGACATCACCATCTCAAGATGAAGAAGAGAGCAATTGTATCAGGGATTGCGTTCTTATCAGTCAACCTGCTATGTTGATTGATGGTCAGTCAAGTAATCAACAGATTTTCATTTGTGCATCCCATCTCTCCAGGTAGACTGCAGGCTTCTGAAAGTCAAGTTCACATTTTCTATGTTTTTGTATTTTAAACAATGCTTAGTGAATTGTCTTGAAAATTCTAAGCACTGATGACCTGCTTTAAGGTTGATAAGATAATGTACCAATAACTACTCATTAATAATAACACTCACTTTGCCTTCCATGCATTTTTAAGTCTTATCTCTCTGAACATTACTTTAATATTCCTTTTTGCCTCCTTATTTCACAAGTAAGAAAAGCTAAGCCATAGATAAGCATCTTTCTTAAGGCCTCAAAGAAAGTGAGGATCAGACTTGAAATTAAGTTCATCTTAGCTGGGTTTCCAAGCCTGTTACTTAACTTATCCTCCTTACACAGTAAGAGCTGTTAGTCATTTCTAGTTTCAACCATTATATGGATGATGATAAGGAGTAATGTTACTGTTGGTTCTATTATGCACAACATGTTGATACATCTTAAAATAGTTGATTTAACCTTGTGTTTGTCCTAGGAATTAAACCAAGTGCCTTCTTGACAAATTAAATCAGCAAATCATTTACAATGATAGGAAAGATTAGGAATTGAACAACTTTAGATATACACTCCTGGAAAGAATAAGAAATAGACTTCAAGTATCGGCAAAAATATAGAAACAAGAAGCATAAAAAAATAAATCTCAAGAGTACAAATATAACTATATTGCTTATCTAACAGGTTAAAATTTAATTATCCCTGTGGGATTGTAGCTGGACTCACTCTTGGAGTCCCTTTAGGCTATAAATCAAAACTGAAACAATTACTTTGCAGCCAGAGGAGTTTCTAATGACGATGGAGGATGCCAACCAGCAATTTATTTCAGATGGGAGAATAGAGAGAAAAATCTCATTTCATTTTATGTGATTTAATGTTACTCGTCAGAAGTAATTACTTGCTTTTCTAATACTCCAAAGTTTTACTGTATTATTAATAGGATAACTGAAAATGGCAGCAGATGGAGTTAGGGAACAGTCATTACTACTTGTAACATCCTACTTTCCAACATGCAGTCATGCCCTTTAAGAGCTTTAAATCCCCCTCAAACATATAGTAGGAAATGTGTACACTCCTTCAACCCAGTGCTGAGCACATAACAAACCCAATGATAAACAATAGGCTGATTCTCAACACATCTCTCAAGGAACTTGATCTACACAGCAAACGCTGACACGAGTGAGGGTTTCTGGGACACAACTTGTGACACTTTCTCAGAGACAGAGCAGGTGATTTCAGTGCCCATTTTTCAGCTAAGAGAAAGGTCAATGGTCCTTCCCTTCTAGAAGACTTCTGGGTAAATAGGGACATGCTCCTGGCCTTGGTCATCTGTTCCATACAATCTTTTGTATGTATCTGTATGTGCTCTCGAATGGGAGACACCTGGGTAATATGACTTTTCAAGAGAAGGTTTCTGAGTTGGCCTGATGTTAGTTATTTCAACAATATTTAATTCCAGGGAAGGTCAGTTGGTTCTGTTTGGAGATCCACTTGTAGGAAATCTAAACTTTCAGAATTTCAGGCCAGTTACCTAACTAATCTAGCCTTTTTCTGAATTAGGGGCGATACAGTTATATGGTCTGCTACAGGCCTGGTTTCTGACCTTGGCCAGAGAGTCTGTGCCTGCTACAATAGGGACCCCAAAGTAGTTGTAGGAGATGGAGCTGGTAATAGGATAGGGCCCTCTGTGGGTGGTGAGCAATGGGCACTGGAGGAGTGGCAACCAGTTCTCATTCCTCAAGTGTCAGGTACTAGAAGTTGGTCCAATTGCACAGTCTTTCCCTGTCTCACTTGTAAAATGTAGCAAGAGCTTGTCTTAGTTAATATTTAAGAATAAGGTGATAAAAGCTCATGGTTTTTTAAACAGGTGGCACAGTCTCTGGGACCTAGAAAGTGTTCAAATGAAAACCAATATAAGTAGTGCTTACTTTATGCGTTTTGGGTCGGTAACTCCTCTAACTTTCACAAAGACAGGGTGAGATCCTGCATTCTCATTTCACAGAGGAAGAGACTGAGGCACATTCAGGCCAAGTAACCTGTCCAAGAGCACATAGCTAATAGGTAGCAGGTGACCTCTTCACCTTTCATCCCGTGCTGCGCTGTTTCAGAGTCCACGTATTCTCTGCTGCTTCTTTCCTAAATTAATGTGACATCTCATGATTGTTCCTTTTTTTCCCGTAAGTCTTTCCAGCTCAGTGACACAGAAATGACCTCCGTTACCTCAGATCCTGTGTCCCAGGACACGCAGCAGCTGGCTCCTTCTGATGCTAAGCCACTGCAATCTGTGACAAGCCACTTGTCACTTCAGGGTTCCCTCAGCGACAGGAAATGGCAGCAGGAAGAGCGGAGAGGCCATGTCAGAGGAATTATAGTTCTGTTTGGATTCCGACACTCTCCTCGCTGTGTAAACTTGAAGTTCATCTGGGGCATAGTTTCCCAAATTATAAAATGACAGATTCATACTGGAATAGTTCTATGCATTTCCACAGCTGGAATTTTACAATAGTCTATTTATGTGAACTTAAATATTTACTGCATACCTACTGTGTGTTCTTCGCTGTGGATAGAAACAGAATGAATGGAGAGAAGCTGCGTTTCAGCCACAGGGCTTTCTGGTGGCATGATAGGTCCCGGAAGAAGTAATCAGGATGGAGTGCCTCCATGAGTTGGGAAGACCTGGGTTCAAATACAATTTTTCTTTTCTGTGTAGCACCTTGAACAAACTGTCTACATGCACTTCAATCTTCTCATTATGAAATGGACTTGATAACACTTTCCTTATCAGATTTGGATCATTGCCGATACTCATCAATGTTATTAAAAGCACTCAACAGCTGCTTTGAATAAACACAGTGTTAAAAAGAGAGAATTCAAGGGATGCCAGCAGGAAAAATACACCATACAGTGGAAACTTGAAAAGTGCATGTGAAGTCATGGGCTAATTTTATTTCCATGCTCTGTTTTCAAAAGCAACTAAGAGGTTATCTTCCAAAATGCACTGCAAAATGGGCAAGAATCGAACATCTGGACCCAAACACAGGTTTACAGGGAGGGTCTCCTCCAGTTCATCCAGAAATGCCCTCACCAAGTGCTGTGGCGAGCATGTTTGTGCTCGCGTGGGTGGAAGTATGTCCTTTGTGGAGGTGACCAGTAGACGCATGGGTTGTCTGCTGTCTCAAAACCCAAATTCCTGCAGAAGGCAGCAACACTTGGATAAGCAAAAAATAATGTGTTTTTCAGGAGCGAGCAGTTTGAGGTGGGAGTGTGTGTGTGTGTAGGGGACTCATCTGACCCATTCCTGACATTTTTCCTCCATGTAGAAGGGGTTCCACCAGCATGACCTGTCTGGACTTTCTTCTCCCCCTTCCTGGTTCCCACCCAGGGAAGGAGAGCGACTTTTATCTGCTGGTGGGATTGGGCAGCCAGCCCCTGGTCTTCTCTGTTAGGTATAAGGTACCTGTAGGCAGTGAGCGTCCGCCCTCTGGTGTCTGTGTTACAGAGTGGTCTGCTCCCAAAACAGGAGGTGCTTGGGGGCCCAGTACCCCGTGCAGTACGAAGGGGCATCCTCTAATTCCAGTGGTGGGACCTGCTGTATTGAGATGCCTACTTACCCACTCATGTATTAAGTCACACTCCAATAACATCTTTATTGGTAATGGATGTTCTACTGTGGCTTCCATCTACCTAACTTCTCTATGCCTTAATTTATTGGAGTTCAAGTGAGGGGAGAAAAAGACATCAGTTATTGGGTACCCTTGATCTCCAGACTTTCAAGATATTGTTGACCCCACCCCAGAGGCCTCTAGTTTCTTGCTCATAGATTGGTTTCTACAGATTTACCCGCATGGCTTTCGTCCATTACCCCTCTGATGGTGCTGTGTAATTTCCAGGAGGACTGTGGACTAATGCAACTCATTCTCCCATAGACTCTGAATACTCTAAAGCTCAGTCAATGAGTAGAAAGAATTTAATAATCGTTTCATCCTCTGCATGTGAAATGAGTTATAAAGAGATGTCAATGAATACTGTCATAATTACAAACATATAATTTTAATATATTGTTTTGATGCTAAAGGTACTTATTATTTTACATTACTATCAGGTATCTGTAAGAATAAAATATGTATTAAAGTAAAATGCATGTCCAGGCAATGTGAGAAGCATGTCGTTTAATCGATTTGTAAATTAAGAGAAAATGAAGTGGAAGGAGATTGAGTTCACACACGTCCTGCCCATTGGTGGTCAAGCCTAACACAGGTGGTGGGCTACTATGTGTCCTAGTCATACCCCGACCTGGTGTCCTATCTAAACATCATACAGTGTAGCTTACATAGTGACCACTTGTAAATTCAGGGCTCCCACAGTAATATTCTCTGTTCAGCTCACTTTAGCATCTGTTTATTTGACTAAACTTTCTTTCTTTATTTTTGTTTTTAAGTGAGAGTCAGAGGAGACAAAGACAGACTCCCACGTGTGCCCCGGCCAAGATCCACCTGGCAAGCCCATCTGGTGCTGCTGCTCTGTTGCTCAGCAACTGAGCTATTTCAGCCCCTGAGGTAAGGCCATGGAGCCATCTTCAGCACCCGGGGCCAACCTGCTTCTAACTATTTGAGCCATGGCTGCTGGAGGGGAAGAAGGGGAAAGGGGGAGGGATGGAGAAGCAGATGGTTGCTTCTCCTGTATGTCCTGACTGGGAATCAAACCCAGGACATCCACACACCTGGTGGACACTCTACCACTGAGCCAACCAGTCAGGGCCTGACTCAAACTTTCTATATACCACATTTTGTGTTTTGGTTGGAAAAAAGAATGAAAAACCCAGAAAATATGGATCTATTCTCACAGAGAACAATAGGGAAAAATCAATTATATTTGTTAGTTAAATTTGTAATTGCTAGCAAAGAAATATTTTCTAAATATAAAAGTGACATTATTTAAATATAATATACTCTTATATTTATTGCTTTGTTTCTTACAATAGGATAATTAAGGGGAAAATATCTTGAATGTCTATCAATAAAAGATGGTTTTGCAAGTTATTGTACTTCTATTCTATGGAATGGTATGCAGTTATTTGATAGAATGAGGTAGATCTATATGAAAGGAGTTGAGAAAATGTAATGATATATATTTAAAAAATTAGTTATGTGCATGATTCTATTTTTGTAAAAACAACTAATGTAGCAATGGTATTTATACGTATTGTGTAGCTGTTGGTTTAGCAAAGGGAAAGTTATACCAAATTTTTAACAGTGGTTATATCAGGTGAGCAGACTTTTGAACCAAAATGAAGAGATGTAGTACTTTTAATTAAAAGCATTGACACAAAGACTCTACTGGGGAAACAATGCATAATGTTAAAGTAGAAAAATCT
The DNA here is from genome assembly GCA_037038555.1 of Rhynchonycteris naso. Lineage (NCBI taxonomy): Eukaryota > Metazoa > Chordata > Mammalia > Chiroptera > Emballonuridae > Rhynchonycteris > Rhynchonycteris naso. Next base: position 214,559,054 of record CM072998.1, on the reverse strand, counting down.
AGACTTCATCTCAACTAAGAAAAAGAAACAGGAGCATTATAGTGATGAAAGTGTCAGGATGTTAACATTTGCCTGAGGGCAGAGGAATGATTATTCTAAGTAAATTTTTTTTCTCCCTCTGGACACTCTTAGGTAATCTCTGTCTTTTCCTCAGGAGCCTTAATGTAACAATCCAGAAAAAAAGAAATGACACTTATCAAGAAGATGTTTATGCCTATTGGATTATTAATTCCACTCTTAAGTTTCCTTTTTAAAACTAACACATAGTAGAAGAATCCAAATGAAATAATTTCATTTAAAATAATTATAAGGCGAGATTATGCCCTTATTCCGGAAACAATTATTTAAAACAGCTCTTGGAAGTAATTTGGGATTTTCTAGTGCATTCAGAATCAGTAGCATATTATACCTGCTCCAGTTAAGCAAAGTTCATCATGAGGCTGTTCATCTTGATGTTCTAATCATGCCCCAGTAGCTTGAGAAAGATCCACAGTGTACTAATCTGTGATATCACAATGCAAAAATTCATAGAAAAAAAAGCACATCTCTCAGAATTCCACAAGACTTTTCCCTCTAGCTAGTAACTATTTAAAAAGAGGCACACTCTAAAGACAATAAAAAAAAAAAAGATAGAATCCTTTTTATGTAGAAATTTATATTTTCGAACCTGAGGAGCTTAAAGAGTAATAACCACTTACATGTGGTGTGTGAAGTGTCTGAGTAATGTAGACAATCCATTGGAAAAACATTATCGATTGCCCACCGTGGTTCATGGTCTCACCTTTAGGGATGAGCAGCTGCAGACAAACACAAATTACAGGGGTGTGGTGGATGGCTGCCCAGAACACTGCAAGGCATTGATTGGGTCAGGCACAAGGGAGCAGGGATGGAGAGGAGGAAATACACAGGAAAGAGTGGGCTTGGTTCCCACCAGACAAATCTGTGCTGTTAAACTGGACTGCAGCAGGAAGGCTATCACTTCCAAATTCTCAAACTTGAATAAGTCCATTAACCTTTGAGTGGTGAATCTCTGATTTGATTCGTGCTGAACTAAAAAAAGCGACCAGGGCTAGCCAAGTGCTTTACAAAGTTATTGCGAGGATTAGAGGAGGTAGCGTATGCAAAAGCATATTTTATAAAGTGTGATGTTCACGACATAGACTGGGTATATGAATAATCAAGGGCTTGTTTATATCCTTTGGAGCACATAGTATAGGGTCTTCTATTTATTAAATTTGTGAGACAGGGCATGTATTTATGATGAAAATGATGTATTAGTTTTGGCAGCCATTATCACTAGAAAACCCAAGGCTCCTGGTTAATGTAAAATTAAAAGCCAGTTGTCATACTTTGCATAGACAAGGCGTACTTAACCTTGTGCAGTCAGCAGGTGGAACACGGCATGGTCATATGACTCGAATGTCTGATGGTGGCTGGTGTTTTCTCATCTGTGCTTTCCCGGAACACCAATTCATGGGTTCAGTGTGACTCATTGATTCGATAATTCAGAGCTGATTTTGGGAACAACTTTTGAGAAATGATAACATTTTAGACCCTTAGTAAGAGCCATTGATACCGTGGTGAGAAATGCATCCGTACTTGCTGACATTATGGAGGTTACAGCGTAGAATAGGAGGCAAAGAATTGTCAAGCACTTGCACAGACCATCGTAACCATGCCAATCACATGGAAAGAGATGTGTAATTCCATAGGAACCTATAATTTTAAAGTTTTATTTAGTCAGAGAAGTCTCAGGAAAGACTTCTGATAGTGGTCAGAACATGAAGAGGACAGAGAAGAACATTCCAGGTAAAAGAGACAGCTTGTGCAAAGGCCCTGAGGCAGGAGGTAGCTTGGCAGGATGAGTAAAGGATAGAAGGCCAAAGTGGCTGAATTGCAGGGTTATGGGCTGAGGTTGGAAAGGTTCATGGGAGCAGAAAACTATGCAAGAAGTGTGTGTGTGTGTGTGTGTGTGTGTGTGTGTCAGAAAGACAGAAAGAGGGACAGATAGGGACAGACAGATAGGAAGGGAGAGAGATGAGAAGTACCAATTCTTTGTTGTGGCACCTTAGTTGTTCATTGATTGCTTTCTCATATGTGCCTTACCGAGGGGATACAGCAGACCGAGTGACCCCCTTGCTCAAGCCATTGACCTTGGGCTCAAGCTGGTGAGCCTTACTCAAACCAGATTAGCCTGTGCTCAAGCCGGCTACCTCGGAGTTTTGAACCTGGGTCCTCCGTGTCCCAGTCCAACACTCTATTCACTGCGCCACCACCTGGTCAGGCTATGCAAGACTTGAAGGCTGTGTTGCCAGTGAGCAGTAGGATCCTAACTAATGGCTATATTTTCACCAGACGTGTATTTTGGAAGAATAAAAAGGTAATAATTCTCATTGTGTTTGGAAGAAGAGATCAGAGGTAGGCAAGGGTTGATTTATTTGTTTCATATTGCTGCTGAAACAAATTACCATAAATGAAGCTGTTAAAACAGCTGATACTCAGTTTCCACAGGTCAGAGGTTAGGGCTCCGCAGCTCATGAGGGTAGACCTCACATATCACTGGTGCTCAGGTTCTCGCCTCAGGCTCACGGGTTCTGGCAGAATTAATTTCCTTCGCTTGTTTTTCACTCGATAGTTCTCCCATCTTCAAAGCTGCCAGGTCAGATCCTTCTCACGCTTCTGACCTCTACTGCCTTTCACCCACTTCCTCTTCTGCATTCAGTGGGCAAATGGCTCTGTTTGTGTTCATGCGCTGACCATGGGCTTCCTGGAATAATCCAGGATAATTTCCCTATTTCAAATTTGAACCCTTGGTTACATCTGCAAAGGCCCCTTTTGCTGTATAACACAAATTATTCACAGGAGTGGTATCAGGGCAAAGGTGATGGAGGCCAAAATTCTACCTACCAGGTAACAGAGGGATACCAATGGGAAAATTATTCAAGCAGGTGAGGTTGGTTACCTGCACCAGAGCTGTGCTGGAAGAGATGGAGACAATTGTTCAGGAGAATGTGAGAGGAATACTGGGCAGTGAGGAAGGGAGAGGTGTAAAGGGACACTCTGAGGGCTCTTGCTTGCACAGTTGGATGAATGAGGATCTCACTAGCTCACAATGCAGCTTGTCCCATTTTAGGGGCAGTTCTCCTCATGTCTTCTTTTTCCCTGGTCCTCCAATCTTTTTTTTTTTTTATTTTAATTTCTTTTTATTTTATTTATTTTAGAGAGGGGAGAGAGAGAGAGAGAGAGAGAGAGAGAGAGATAGGGGGGAGGAGCTGGAAGCATCAACTCCCATATGTGCCTTGACCAGACCAGTGCAGGGTTTTGAACTGGCGACCTCAGTGTTCCCAGGTCGATGCTTTATCCACTGCGCCACCACAGGTCAGGCTGGTCCTCCAATCTTATCGCCCCATTTCCAGCTTCTAGCCTGCATTTCGGACTGGTCTGCTCCCCTGCAGAGGCTCCTGGTTTCCTGCCATTATTGGGAATACATACCAGAGAAGATCTGCTTCTATCACAGCTCATTTCTGATAGTAGATATTATGTACATATGGGTTATAGAAATATACACAATACTGTTATCCAAATCTAAGAGAGTAAGAGTTCCAGCCTCAGAACTAACCAATGTTTCTAACTTACACTTTATTTTCCTTTTTTTTTACAGGTCACCATATATAGATTTTTCTGCTCCTTTTTAACAGAAGCACAACATTCTCTTTTCAAATAGGTGTGCCATGATTTATTAGGGGTCTTCAGTTTTCGTGGTAATAAGCAATGCTCTAATCCACATTGAAGTGCAGACATTTTGGTCACCTGTTTGGTATGTCTCTGGGACAACTTCCCGCAAGTGGAATTGCCAGATCAAAAATTACAGACGTTTGAGTTGTGCGCCCCAGCGTTCTAGCTGCCCCGCTCAGTCGTCGGCGGCTGGAGGTCTCAGGGCCCGGAGCTGTGGTGTCCTGCGAGAGATTGCAAGCCAGGGAGTTGCCGAAGTCTTCAAAACACATTTTTGGATAGGACATTGGATAAAGAGGGGGAGCAAGATGGCAACGGAGTAGGCGGACGTACCAACTTCCAACTCCCAGAACCAAAGTGGATTACAACTCAATTTTAAGAACCATCACCTGGATAAACCAACTTTGAACAAAACTAAGTGGACTCTTCAACCAAGGAACACAGAAGAAGCCACATTGAGACTGGTAGGAATAGCGAAAACGCGAAGAGGGCTGCCAGCTCCCCGGAGCAAACGGCAGCCGGGAGAGACCCGCGGGGCGGGAGGAGAGTTTGGCGGAGAGGGAGGGACCTGGGTCCCAGGAACCAAGCCCCAGCCTGCAGTCCTAGAGCCTAGAAGAGGCGTTTGGACGGTTTTGAGCTGTGAAACAAGTGAGGAAGCTCCCAGGCCTACAGTGTGGAGTATTAGGTTCCTTCCTACTCTGCTGAGGGCTGCTTAAGGTTTTGGGGCGGCAGGACGCTGAAAGGCGGTTCTGTCGGCGTGGGCAGAGGCCAAGCCGGTGGGAGATCGGTCTAGCCCAGAAGGTCGGAGGGGACCGCGAAAGCGGTCTGGAAGCTGCGGGCCCGCCTTTAATCCCACTTACGGGGACAAAGCGGGAGGCCAGAAACGGGCAGGCCCTGCGCAAGCCGACCCTGACCGCGGGGACCGGGCTAGGACCAGGGACGGGCAGGGGCTTGCGGCTGTGCTGACGCTACGAGTCCCCCCCCCCCCGCCCCCCCACCGGAGAAACCGCGGTTGGCCAGTATACGTGCGCGAGCGGGCTCCGAGCGCGGGAACGGGGTGGACCCCGAGACGGGTGGAGGCTCGCAGCTGAGCCCACGCTATTATCCCCATCCGGCCGGAGAAAACGCGGATAGAATTCATATGTGCACGAGCGGGCTCCGAACGCGGGGGCGGGGTAGAGTCCGGGATGAGCGGAAGTACGCAGCTAAGCGGAAGCCAGCAAACACGCCCGCCCCAATAAACCTTGGTTTCCGACCCTGCGCAAAGGGCCCTGGCCTCGAGGGCGGGGCTAAAGTTCCGGACGGGCAAAGGCTTACAGCTGAGAGCACGTCAAAAGCCCCGCCTAACCCGCGGAACTGTAGCAAGCAGGCTCCGACTGCTGGTTCTGGGCGGAAGTCCGGAAATAGGCTGGGTCCGCAGCTGAGGAAAGGTGCTTACCTCTACCCTTGGTGTTAATCTTGTGGCTTCAGTGACAGCCCCTCCCACGGAGGAGAGGCAGAAATCACAGCAAAAGCCACAGAGGGCCGGCGCTGGCAACGCTCATACCCAACCACCCTAGGCACCGGCAGAGGGGGTGGGGGGTCTGCAGATAGACCACACCTAGAGAACACAAAGGCAACACCTACTGGACTCCAGTGGCCACAACTTGCTTATACACAGAAAAAATGGGCAGGCAGAGGAATGCAAACCAAATGAATCAAGAGAAATCCCCAGAGAAGGACCTGAATGAACCAGATATAACCAAATTACCAGAAGCAGAATTTAGAATAATGATAGTTAGGATGTTCAAAGAAATTAGAGCAACAATGGATAGTCATTATGAACACCTAAATAAAGAGATAACAAGTATAAAAAATGAAATTGAAATAATAAAAAAGAATCAGACAGAAATGACAAATACAGTATCAGAACTGAAGACCACAATGGAAGGAATTAAAAGCAGGATGGATGACGCTGAGGATCGAATAAGCGAGTTAGAGGACACAATAAACAAAGGCACAGAAGCAGAGAAGAAAAAGGAAAAGAGACTTAAAAAATGTGAGGAAACTCTAAGGGAGCTTTGTGACAACCTGAAGAGAAACAACATTCGCATCATAGGGGTGCCTGAAGAAGAGGAGAGAGGACAGGAAATGGAAACTTTGTTCAATCAAATCATAGCAGAAAACTTTCCTAAATTAAGGCTGGGAAACACTCCACACATTCAAGAAGCACACAGAACTCCATTAAAGAGAAACCCCAAAAGATCTACACCAAGACACATCATAGTTAAAATACCAAAGCTAATGGATAAAGAAAAAATTTTAAAAGCTGCTAGAGAAAAAAAGACTATCACCTACAAAGGAGCCCCCATAAGGATGACATCGGACTTCTCAACAGAAACACTTGAGGCCAGAAGGGAATGGCAAGAAATAATCAAAGTAATGCAGAACAAGAACCTACAACCAAGACTACTTTATCCAGCAAGGCTAACGTTTAAAATTGAAGGAGAAATAAAGAGCTTCCCAGAAAAAGAAAGCCTGAAGGAATTCATAAAAACCAAACCAATTCTGCAAGAGATACTAAGGGGCCTCTTGTGAACAGTTTAAAGGGAGGAATGAATAGAGCAAAAGAAGAATACAGCTTTAAAGAATAAAATGGCAATAAACAACTACATATCAATAATAACCTTAAATGTAAATGGATTAAATGATCCAATCAAAAGACATAGGGTAGCTGTGTGGATAAAGAAACAGGACCCATACATATGCTATCTACAAGAGACACACCTTAAAACAAAAGATGCTCATAGACTGAAGATAAAAGGATGGAAAAAAATATTTCATGCAAATGGAAATGAAAAAAAACAGGGGTAGCAATACTTATATCAGACAAAATGGACTTTAAAACAAAGGCTGTAGTAAGAGATAAAGGAGGACACTACATAATGATAAAGGGAACAATTCAACAGGAAGATATAACTATTGTAAATATCTATGCACCAAATATAGGAGCCCCGACATACATAAAGCAGACTTTGATGGATATAAAGGGTGAGATTAATAGCAATACTATCATAGTAGGGGATTTCAATACCCCTCTAACAACACTGGATAGATCCTCAAGAAAGAAAATTAATAAAGAAACAGCAGACTTAAAGGATACACTAGATCAACTTGATTTAATAGATATCTTCAGAACTTTTCACCCTAAAGCAGTAGAATATACATTCTTCTCAAGCACTCATGGTACGTTTTCTAGGATAGACCACATGTTAGGACACAAAAATGGTCTCAATAAATTTAAGAAGATTGAAATCATATCAAGCATTTTCTCTGATCACAATGCCATGAAACTAGAAATTAACCACAAAAGAAAAACTGAAAAATACTCAAACACTTGGAAACTAAATAGCATGTTATTAAATAATGAATGGATTAACAATGAGATCAAAGAAGAAATAAAAAAGTTTCTAGAAACAAATGATAATGAGCATACATCAACTCAAAATTTATGGGACACAGCAAAAGCAGTTCTGAGAGGGAAGTTTATTGCACTACAGGCATATCATAAGAAGCTAGAAAAAGCTCAAATAAGCAACCTGACCCTGCATCTGAAAGAACTAGAAAAACAACAACAAATAAAACCCAAGACATGTAGAAGGAAGGAAATAATAAAGGTCAGAGCAGAAATAAATGACATAGAGGCTAAGGAAACAATACAGAGGATCAATGAAACAAGAAGCTGGTTCTTTGAAAAGGTAAACAAGATTGATGAACCTTTAACTAGACTCACCAAGAAAAAAAGAGAGAGGACTCAAATAAATAAAATTAGAAAGGACAGTGGAGAAATAACAACTGACACAACAGAAATACAAAGCATTGTAAGAAAATACTATGAAGAACTATATGCCAAAAAATTAGACAATCTTGGTGAAATGGACAAATTTCTTGAATCATATAACCTTCCAAAAATCAATCTGGAAGAATCAGAACACCTAGACAGACCAATTACAACAAATGAGATTGAAACAGTTATCAAAAAACTCCCAAAAAAGAAAAGTCCTGGACCTGATGGCTTCACAAGTGAATTCTATCAAAAATTCAAAGAAGAACTAACTCCTATTCTCCTCAAGCTATTTCAAAAAATTCAAGAGGAAGGAAGACTTCCAAACTCCTTTTATGAGGCGAGCATAATTCTGATCCCAAAACCGGGCAAAGACAACACAAAGAAAGAAAATTATAGGCCTATATCCCTGATGAATTTAGATGCTAAAATTCTCAACAAAATATTAGCCAACCGGATCCAGCAATATATGAAAAAAATCATACACCACGATCAAGTGGGATTTATTCTGGAGAGGCAAGGCTGGTTCAATATTCGCAAATCAATCAATGTGATTCACCACATAAACAAAAGGAAGGACAAAAATCACATGATAATTTCAATAGATGCAGAAAAGGCATTTGATAAAATCCAGCACCCATTCATGCTCAAAACTCTCAGTAAAGTGGGAATACAGGGATCATTCCTTAACATGATAAAGGCCATCTACGATAAACCGACAGCAAACATCATACTAAATGGACAAAGATTAAAAGCAATCCCCTTAAGATCAGGAACCAGGCAGGGTTGGCCACTTTCACCACTCTTATTCAACATAGTTCTGGAAGTCCTAGCTACAGCAATCAGACAAGAAGAAGAAATAAAAGGCATCCAAATTGGAAAAGAAGAAGTAAAACTGTCATTATTTGCAGATGATATGATATTGTATATTGAAAACCCTAAAGTCTCAGTCAAAAAACTACTGGACCTTATAAACAATTTCAGCAAGGTGGCAGGATATAAAATTAATACTCAGAAATCAGAGGCATTTCTATACACCAACAATGAAATATCAGCAAAAGAAATTAAGGAAACAATCCCCTTCACTATTGCAGCCAAAAAAATAAAGTACCTAGGAGTAAATTTAACCAAGGAGGTTAAGGACTTGTACTCGGAAAATTATAGAACATTGATAAAAGAAATCAAGGAAGATACAAACAAGTGGAAGCATATACCGTGCTCATGGCTAGGAAGAATAAACATCATTAAAATGTCTATATTACCCAAAGCAATTTATTAATTCAATGCAATACCAATTAAAATACCAATGACATACTTCAAAGATATAGAACACATATTCCAAAAATTTATATGGAACCAAAAAAGAACACGAATAGCCTCAGCAATCTTAAAAAAAAAAAATAAAGCAGGAGGTATCACTCTTCCTGATATCAAGGTTTACTATAAGGCCATTATACTCAAGACAGCCTGGTACTGGCATAAGAACAGGCACATAGATCAATGGAACAGAACAGAGAACCCAGAAATAAACCCACAGCTTTATGGACAACTGATATTTGACAAAGGAGGAAAGAACATACAATGGAGTAAAGACAGCCTCTTTAACAAATGGTGTTGGGAAAATTGGACATCTACCTGCAAAAAAATGAAACTACACCATCAACTTACACCATTCACAAAAACAAACTCAAAATGGATAAAAGACTTAAATGTAAGCCGTGAAACCATAAGCATCTTAGAAGAAAACATAGGCAGCAAGCTCTCCGACATCTGTAGCAGCGGTATATTTGCCGATTTATCTCCACAGGCAAATGAAATAAAAGGCAAGATAAACAAATGGGACTATATCAAACTAAAAAGTTTTTGCACAGCTAAAGACAATAGGAACAGAATAAAAAGACAAACCACACAATGGGAGAACATATTCGACAGCACATCTGATAAGGGGTTAATAACTAAAATTTATAAAGAAGTTATAAAACGCAACACCAGGAAGACAAACAACCCAATCAAAAAATGGGCAAAAGAAATGAATAGAAATTTCTCCAAAGAGGACATACAGATGGCCAATAGGCATATGAAAAAATGCTCAACATCACTAATCATTAGAGAAATGCAAATTAAAACCACAATGAGATATCACCTCACACCAGTCAGAATGGCACTTATCAGCAAAACAACACAGAATAAGTGCTGGCGAGGATGTGGAGAAAAGGGAACCCTTCTGCACTGCTGGTGGGAATGCAGACTGGTGCAGCCACTGTGGAAAACAGTTTGGAGATTCCTCAGAAAATTAAAAATCGAACTGCCTTTTGACCCAGCTATCCCACTTTTAGGAATATACCCTAAGAACACCATAGCACTGTTCGAAAAGAAGAAATGCGCCCCCATGTTCGTGGCAGCATTGTTCACAATAGCGAAGATCTGGAACCAGCCCAAGTGTCCGTCAGAAGACGAGTGGATTAAAAAGCTATGGTACATATATACTATGGAATACTACTCAGCCATAAGAAACGATGACATTGGATCATTTATAACAAAATGGATGTACCTTGATAACATTATACGGAGTGAAATAAGTAAATCAGAAAAAAAGAAAAACTGAGAACAGCACAATTACATACATAGGTGGGACATGAAAGTGAGGGTATGAGACATGGACAAGAGAGTGGTGGTTATGGGATGGGGGGAGGGAGGGAAGAGTGGGATAGGGAGGAGGGGAGGGACACAGGGAAAACCAGATTGAAGGTGACAGAGGACAATTTGACTTTTGGTGATGGGTATGCAACACAATTGAATGATAAGATAACCTAGAGATGTTTTCATTGTACATATGTACCCTGATTTATTGGTGTCACCCCATTAGAATTAATAATAATAAAATATATATAAAAGAAAAAAAATTACAGACGTTTAAATTTGTAATTGTTATTATAAAACTCTCCTTCAGAATCACTGTTGTAGTGCCCTTTTCTTTGACCTAACCTGGGTCTGCTGGTTAGAGGGAGGGCGTGGCTTCAGTGAGAACCAAGGGAAACTCTCTCCCTGAGAAGCCTGTGAGACCAAGGCTCTCTCATAGAGCAGTCTGGGAATGTAAGATTTAATAAAGATGGAAGATGTGTCCTGTGCTTCCAGACAGCGTCAGGTTCTGGGAGCAGTGTGACAGTTCTGGGAGAATTCACAGAACAGGAGCTGAGCAGCAGTCACAAGGATCCATTGGCTCAGTTGGAAACCTGAGCCTGGTGCAAAGCATTAAAGGAGCATGGGGACGGGAGCAAGGGAGAGTGTGAGGAAAGCTTTTCATATGAGCTGAGTCACTTTAAAGAGCAGGATTTTGGAGGGAAAGAGTTTTTGTGCCTATCACCAAACAGCTCCATGGGTGTACAGTATAGTCTGTAGATGTTGTAACTGGAGGTGAAAAGTATAGGAGACGAGGCTGGGGAAGTGTGTACTTCCCCGCTCCCTTGAGGAGTGCTTTTCACTGAGAGTGATGACGGGGCAGGAGGGGTTTGAACAAATAGAAATTTATTTCTTCTCATTAAATTTAGGAGGTGGGGGAAGCGTTTAGAGGCTAAATCGTGTCAGGGCCAGTGTCTCATGGTGCCAAAATGGCTGCGCCTGTCTCTAATCCCACATCTGCAATCAAGCCACCAGGAGGTAAGAAGGGGGCATCAGCCCATCTGTTCCCTGTTTCTGGAAGACAGCAGTTGAAAGCATGCAGAATAGGATGTCTTAATTGGCTTAGTCCAATAATGATGACCGTCGCTGGGAAGTGGGCAGATTCCCAAATAGAAGCAAGCCTCTTACAACCAAGAGAGAGACTAGACATTAGGAGATAATACAAACTATCCTTGTGGCTTAGATTTTGAGGGGCCTATGCCCTTACATGTGAACTTGCTGGTGTCCCCAAGGCAGCCAGGCAGCCAACTTCCCATGTGGTTTATGAAGGCTGCTAAGAGTGACTGTTCCTTCCCAAAGAGTCCCGCAATTCCAGACTTAGTGGAAAAGTCTTTTGGAGTGACAGATCAGATGAACATGTCCCTTTATTTACTGGGGAAAAGGAAAGGACGAGACAGTGCTATCTCTTTCATCTGCGGGCCTTCCTTGGCTTCAAAAAGAATATTATAAACAAAAGCGCTTCACAGGATGTGGAGATGAAAACCAGCTAGGAAACCAGTCTGTATGCCCCAGCTTTGGGAGACTCATAAGGGGTAAGCAGAAAGCCCCGTTTTTAGTTTTAAAAAAAACTGTATTTACATAGACATGTCTTATCACTGTCAAGCTCTTATGGATTTGGAAACATTTAGTTAGGTTGTCACATAGTCAGCTCAAATGTGCCATAGTTTTTATGGTTTCACATAGTTTTTCTTAAACCAAATGTTTGTTCTTGTCAAACCAGAGTGGCTGAGAATTGCCAAACACTCTATGTTGTTTATCTATATATTCATATTTATTTCACCCTGATAGTTGATATGTTTATATTTAGTAGGGAAACAAATGGGAACATAGAAAATCAGAACAGGAAGTTCACAGTGAACTCAACATAAGTCAGATATTAAAAGCAATCTGTTAAAAACTTAAAGAGAATATTTGGAAATTACTGAACTAGACTTCTAGATTATAATTACTGTTCTCTTGTTAAACATTGATAGTATTCTGGGATAAGAGACAAAGATCATTTTCTTAAATAAATTATTGCTTTTTTATTAAACACTATTATAAAGCTATAATTTCTTTATTTTTTAAGCTATTATTTTTCATATGAAAATATTAGCAGAAAGATTGCAAGGCTCATTGCATTCTCTACAGACACTCTTCAGGTTTATGCCCTCCAGACATGAATAAACGGTTTTTATATCCTTCAATTAGAAAGTTTTCAACGTATGAAATGTTATTTCCTGTTACTATGCATATAATAAAAGGGCATAAATGTTTCCAACTTTCAATAGCAAACACTTACTTGACCAGATTTACTAGGTCAGTCCCACACTAAATTACTGTAAACACAACTATGGGGGTCACAGCAGGAATAAAAGCACAGGCAGGGCCCAGCCATGAGAAAGCACCAACATTCATCCATCCACCATCAATGGGAACACACGGGTAAATGATTTCAAATTCTAAGCACAAACCCCTCTCCCACAAGGATATTGCAGAAGATGAAGCAAGTCTTGTTCTCTTTTTTTGTCATAAGAAATCTTTCTTTCCCCTGCTGCCCGATGGTACGTTCCAGTCTGTGCCAATCTGGGTATCTCCCCTACAGTGGGTCAGGGCTGCTCATCCCTCTTGTCCTTGGTGAAGCGGAGGTGTGCATGTTGCTGATTTGCGGTGCTGTCTGTGGAGAAGGCAGGAGAGGGAGCAGGAGGGTCAGGGGAGGCTTCACACTGCCCCGCAGACCTGACACCAGGGAAGGAGAAAGAGAAGGAAGAGACAGTCTCAGCCAGGCCGATGGGAAATACCCAGGACGAAGTTCCCCACTGAAGAGCTCCCCTGATGACCAGGAAGGGTGGCTTGGGGGTGTTCACCACTGGGGCACACCCAAGGTTGCGACTGCTGGACACTGTCCATCACCTCTGCTCCCTAAGAGAGTCCTGTGGCCACCAACCAGCATGATCTTTCTTGTTCTGGCCCAGGTCATGTTGATCTCCCATCTCAAGCTCCCTGTTGGTGACAAAATAATGTTCATGTACTGAAGGCTTCTAAAACCTTGATATGCTGTCTGCTTTTATGGGCCCCTCCTGGCTCCTGCTGTCCAGCCAGAGAGCTTCCCACCATCCTCTGAGCTCCAGTGTGGGCATGTCTCTGAGCGTCGCTGAAGCTGGTCTCACACCACCACTGTCTCCTCCTCTGCCTCTCAAAACTCTCCTCACCTTCCCGTGTCCACGCAGACTCCTCTGAAGCATGTTCCTTGAGTCATCTATTCAGCTTGCGCAGCCTTTCCTTTGTGCTCAAACTGGACACGGTGACGTGGCTGTTTGGTATGGATTTAATTTTACTTTGTTTTGTGTCTTTCCTTTGAAGATCTAGAAGATGGAAACTGTAACTGTAGGAACTTTCCAGGCTCTAGCACCTAGTCATTGTAAGTTGATAAATATTTGTTGACAAGTAATGAACCCAAAGACAAGCAAGGACATTTGTTAGCCAGGAAAGTAGATTGGGGGACAAAGCTGGAAGTATCTAAGCAGTCTCAAAGACACGTCCGTACATGTGTCCACAGAATCCCCTATGCCTGTCCCATAGAGATAAATGGTCCCCCTCACTGGGACTTGAAGCACCTTGTGTCTACACAAGTTGAAAGGTGAGGGCCTGGGAAGCAGAGGCAGCTTCTTGTCTGTGAGCTTGCAAAAAACTCAGCTCAAAAGGAGAGAAGGAAATCCCTATTTTGCTGTGTAAGTAATTCTTTCCTCTCTTTCTGATGTGTATCCAGAATCCTGCCCTCTGGTCCCTAGGTGAAGACTAGATGCCAAGGTTCTTCATGCCTCCTTGTGGTTGTCTTCAGGACCCCATCCCCCAGCAGAGGGTCCAGTAGACAGTGACTGGCACAGTGAATAAGGAAGTGACCACTGTCACAGAAACAGAGGTCTCATCAGCAGAGAGGGTGATTGCCAAGAGGTCACAGGAGAATTACAGAGACCAGACATGTGGTAGGAGGGGAACGAACAGGGGACAGTGAACGGGAGAAAAACTAGAGGGGACACTCTTGGCTTTGCAGCAGTCAGTTGGATTGGACTATTGGTGACCCCACAATAGAAGTAAAAATCCTAATTGGATTCAAGTTAATAAGTCTTTCTTGTGTGCTCATTTTTGGAAAGGGCGATCCTCATTTCTGTAGTTGAAACAACAAAGAAAAGTAGGATATGATTAATTTCTGGCTGTCAAGTAATCAGAATCTATGAACAAACACACATTAAATTGTTTATTTAGAATGTGGTAAGTAGATTATTTGAGTTTCTTTTCCCTTTGTATTGAATTTTCCCATAACTCCTCATGGCTTAACCTGCAATATATATCCCAAATCTGTCGACTTCTCTCCATCTTCACTGAACAACCTTAGTCTAAACCTTGTCAGTCCAACCCTGGACCTGCAGCAACCTTCTAACCTGTTCTCCTCACTCTCATTTTGTGAACGTTCATAGTCCATGTTGGTCAAATAAGTTTGTAAATATGATGTATATGTTTGCTCGCTTATAGTTTGCATTGGGTGTGGGGGACAGGCTGTAAGCAGGCAGGATCCTTATAGCCTAAGGCTTAGTTTTAAGACTAAGGTTTTCCCCACGCCCTTGACTGTTGCATGATAGAGGGTGGTGCACTCTCAAGAGGAATCCCATTATGCCTCAGATTAGTGACTTTGTAACAGAGACTTCCTTGTTAGTATATTGGATTAAAGGTTTTGATTTCTACACTATAAAATAGGGCAGACCGGGAGTTGCTCTCTCTCTCAGTTCTTGAGATTAACACTAGAGAGGAGAGCAGAGAAAGGCCACGTGGAAGGGAGGAGAAGCAGCCAAGATGGCCGAGTGCTGAAGGAGAAGCCAGTTTGTACAGAGTTTGTGCAGAGAGAAGAAGATGGGGAACAGAGGTGAATAAGGTTAGTGAGGTAGAAACCTTTGATTCTAGAAAACTTGGAAAAGTCAGTGGCTTTGGGAGTCCTGAATGGAAAGGAAAGTGTTTTCCCACTGTGTGTATTTTTTGCCCACTGGGCACAAGCTAGGATTAAAGCTAATGGCCCACCAGTTCTTGGCTCCATTGTTTCATTACCGTCTGTTCGAATCCACTGCAAACCTGCATAGGCCAAGCTGCTGTAATGGTGGCCACGGCTACTGGCCATACAGTCCATGCTCTAAAAAAAACACAAATCATGTTGTTGGGCAGAGAAAATATATTATGCTCACTTTGTTAAAAATGGCGCTGCCTACGTTCAAGTTTTAAGAGTAAGCTTTTTTCCATACCCTTGATTGATTGGATGATGTGGGGTGGTGCACTCTCATGAGGAATCCTCCCATTATGCCTCAGATAAGTGACTTTGTATCAGAGACTTCCTTGTTTGTAGATTGGATTAAAGGTTTAGATTTCTACACTATAAAGTGAGACAGATTGGGAGCTTGCTGGCTCTTGGTTCCTGAGGTTAGCATTAAGAGAGGAGAGCAGATTAAGGCCACGTGGAGACCAGGAGAAGCAGCCAAGATGGCGGAGTGCTGAGGGAGAAGCCAGTTTGAGCAGAGTTTGTGCAGGAGAAAGAGATGGGGAACAGAGGTGAATAAGTCTGGTGAGCAAGAAACCTTTGATGCTAGGAAACTCGGATAAGTCAGTAGCTTCGTGAGCACTGAATGAGTGGGTTTCGGAGCCCAATGTGTGTTTTTACTTGCCCGCCGGGTGCAAGCTAGAATTAAAGCTGATGGCTCACCAGTTTTGGCTCTGTTGCTTCATTACTGACTGTGCAAATCAAATGCGAAACTGCACTGACCAGTCGGCTGTGATGGTGGCCATGGATAGTGGCTTTACATTTGGCATAGTCTGTGGCAGGATTCGATACAGATCGGTATGGAGCAACCACCACCTTTGAGTGGTGGAGTACAGGACTGGCTGCTGTTATGGTTCCCCATAGTTGTCTTTTTGGGGACTGTAGGCTGGCTGATTTTTACAGCCATGTGTGAGGAAACTGAGAGCTCTATGGAAGAAGCTGCCTGGGACCTGCATACCGAGCAGTGGAAGGAGCTGGAGGAAACATGAGAGAAAGAGATGCCAACCCTGGAGCTGGAGAAAGCGCTGGAGGAGGAGGCCAACCAGGTTTGCGAGATTCGCCTGGAAATGGAGCAGCCACTGGAGAAGAAATCACAGGTTCCTGAGTTGGAGATTGCCCTGGATGCTGTGGAGAACCAGCTGCGGCAGGAGGCTGGGGCTGAGGCTGGGGCTGGGGCAGCAAGGCTGGCAGTGGGAGCTGGTGTTTCCAGCTTCTACCTGGAAGATGAGCTTGCTCTCGCTCGGTTCCTAAAGTTAGCACTTCAAGGATAGGCAGCCAAGATAGCGGAGTGCTGGAGAAGCTAGTTTGTGCAGCATTTGTGCAGAGAGAAGGAGATGGGGAACAGAGGTGAATAAGGCTGGTGAAGTAGAAACCTTTGATTATAGAAATACTTGGATAAGTCAGTGGCTTTGAGAGCCCTGAATGGAAAGGGAAATGTTTTCCCACTATGTGTATTTCTTGCTCACTGGGGCAAACTAGGATTAAAGGTAATGGCCCACCAGTTATTGGCTCCATTGTTTCATTATTGTCTGCCTGAATTCAATGAGAACCTGTATGTGAATGGCCATGATGGCAGCCCCTGGCTTTACACCCACATTCAGGAACTTGGTATCAAGAATGCTGCTGCCTTACCAGGCGGTGGCATAGTGGATAGAGTGTCGAACTGGGATGCAGAGGACCCAGGTTCGAGACCCCGAGGTCGCCAGCTTGAGCGCAGGTCCATCTGGCTTGAGCAAAAGCTCACCAGCTTGGACCCAAGGTCGCTGGATTGAGCAAGAGGTTATCAGTCTGCTGAAGGCCCATGGTCAAGGCACATATGAGAAAGCAATCAGTGAACAACTAAGGTGTCGCAATGAAAAACTGATGATTGATGCTTCTCATCTCTCTCCGTTTCTGCCTGTCTGTTCCTATCTATCCCTCTCTCTGACTCTCTCTCTGTCCTTGTAAAAAAAAAAAAAAAAGATCGCTGCTTTCAACTCTGGGTCCGTGGGCCAGATGAGGAAGTGTTTATAATTTCTTTATGGCCAATAATGAGTTCTATTGTACTACACATAGAACCAGCGGATCCTGATATATTGGGCAATAAGGTTTGGTATGCCCACTGTAAAGCCAATAGCCAGGGCCAGAATCACAGCCACCTGGCCAGTGCAGGTTCGCATTAGATTTGGACAGTCAGTAATGAAACAACAGAGCCAAGAACAGCTTTAATTCTAGCTTGCACCTGGTAGGCAAGCAAAAACACACACTGGGCTCCAAAACCCACTCATTCACTGCTCAAAAAGCTACTGACTTATCCGAGTTTCCTAGCATCAAAGGTTTCTAGCTCACCAGACTTATTCATCTCTGTTCCCCATCTCCTTCTCCAGCACAAACTCTGCTCAAACTGGCTTCTCCCTCAGCAATCCGCCATCTTGGCTGCTTCTCCTGGCCTCCATGTGGCCTTAATTGGCTCTCCTCTCTTAATTCTAAACTCAGGAGCCAAGAAAGAGCAAGCTCCCAGCCTGCCCCACTTTATAGCATAGATTCAAAACCTTTAATCCAATCTACAAATAAGGAAGTCTCTGATACAAACTCATTTATCTGAGACATACTGGGAGGATTCCTCATGAGAGTGCACCACCCTACATCATCCAATCAGTCAAGGGTGTGGGGAAAAGCTTACTCTTAAAACTTGCACGTGGGCAGCACCATCTTTAAAAAAGTGAGCATAATATATTTCATCAGCCCAACAATCCACCCCTATGGTCACGTTACTACACACAATCTACACCACCGGCATCCCTGTACAAGGAAATGAGATACATTACACAAATTACAAATACATGACAAATCATACAATTTCAACCAGTCTCTGAGCACTTTGCCAAAAGCGCAAAATGTCCTCGGCCTTCTTTCTTGCCGTTTGAAAGGCTTCCCAGGGCAGGGGGAGGGCCTCCAGCAAAGCCACCCCCCACCCCCATCATGGTATTTCACATTGTCCAAAATCTATAAGTCCATTCAACAAAGGAGCCAGTGCTCACTCGGATGGTAGTCCTGGAAATCAGTCCATGCACATGAGGTGTTAGCCTCCCCCCTCATTCCTGCTGTCATGGCAGGTCTCACACTGTCCTAAAGAGAAGCATGTGGCAATGGCAGTCAGCATTTCCATCTCTGCTCTGGGGAGCATGATGGCATCCACCCCTATGTCCTAAAATCGCAGACCTACCAGCAGCTTGGCAGGCACTCCCTGCCGTTTCAGCTGGGCTCTCATCTTCTGGAGACTGCAGATTGCAACTCCAGCTGGATTCTCCTTATCCTCCAAATAGGAACTGGAAACATCAGCTCCCGCCGCTGGGCTTGAGTCCCAGGCTGCCGCCGCTTTCTGCTCCATGGGCCTTACAGCCCCCTCCTCAGCCTCAGCCTCAGCCTCAGCCTCAGCCCTGGCCTTAGCTTCAGCCCTGGCCTCCTGCTGCTGTTGGCTCTCCATAACATCTAGGGCAATCTGCAACTCACGAACCTGTGATTCCTTCTCCAGCGGCTCCTCCATTTCCAGACGAATCTTGCAAACCTGGTCGGCCTCATCCTCCTGCGCTTCATCCAGCTCCAGGGTCGGCATCTCTTTCTCCCATGTTTCCTCCAGCTTCTTCCACTGCTCGGTTTGCAGGTCCTGGGCTGCCTCTTTCATAGAGCTCTCGGTTTCCTCACGCATGGCTATAAAAGTCAGCCAGACAACAGTCCCCCAGAAAAGAGCCATAGGGAACCATAACAGCAGCCAGTCCTCTACTCCACCACTCAAAGGTAGTTGTGACTCCATACTGATCTGTATCAAATCCTTCCACAGACTATGCCAAATGTAAAGTCAATAGCCACGGCCAGGATCACAGCCGCCTGGCCAGTGCAGGTTCGCATTAGATTCGGACAGTCGGTAATGAAATGACGGAGCCAAGAACTGGTGAGCCATCACCTTTAATTCTAGCTTGCACCCGGTGGGCAAGCAAAAACACACATTGGGCTCCAAAACCCACTCATTCAGTGCTCACAAAGCTACTGATTTATCCGAGTTTCCTAGCATCAAAGGTTTCTAGCTCACCAGACTTATTCACCTCTGTTCCCCATCTTCTTCTTCAGCACAAACTCTGCTCAAACTGGCTTCTCCCTCAGCCCTCCGCCATCTTGGCTGCTTCTCCTGGCCTCCATGTGGCCTTAATTGGCTCTCCTCTCTTAATTCTAAACTCAGGAGCCAAGAAAGAGCAAGCTCCCAGCCTGCCCCACTTTATAGCATAGATTCAAAACCTTTAATCCAATCTACAAATAAGGAAGTCTCTGATACAAAGTCATTTATCTGAGGCATAATGGGAGGATTCCTCATGAGAGTGCACCACCCTACATCATCCAATCAGTCAAGGGTGTGGGGAAAAGCTTACTCTTAAAACTTGCACGTGGGCAGCACCATCTTTAACAAAGTGAGCATAATATATTTCATCTGCCCAGTACCCACTCAGGGTGGCCTCTAGTACCAGCTACTCTGCTGTCTGCAGACAAAACTCTGGCTTGTATTCTGCCAGAGGGAAAGATTTCCCTCTTTTGGGGCTGCTGAAAGCTCTCTCGTTTCACCCATAGCTTATGATTTGGTAATTTTATTGCTGTAATTTGTACGGTTTCTGTTTATGCAATGACCTCACTCCTTGCACAGTGGCCATCGTGGAAGATACCTGTGGTATAGATTGTAAAGCAAGCGAAGGCGTGGAATGTTGGTTTAATAAGGTTGTAAATATGATGTATATGTTTGCTCGCTTATAGTTTGCACTGGGGGCTGGGCAGTGCCAGATATAGTGGTCTGTGAGATTGCAGGTTGCCTTCCTGACTGGGAGAAGCCATTGTCTTGCTAATGTTTACTGGAAGAGACATTCTGCCCCCATCATCTAGAGGGGCAGGAGGATTTCTTCTTTCTCTCTTCCCTGATTCCTTGCCTTCCATTGGTAAAGCAGGTTTTCTGCTCTTCCCTTGGCTTTTCTTGTGGCTTGCCTGTCTTAGTGAGACACTAATAAACACAATCCTCCAACTCCACTGTTTCTTTACTGTCTGCCCAAATTCACAGAGAACCTGCATGTGAATGGCCACCATGGCAGCGGTAGCCCCTGGCCTTACACTCCATTATAGATTTTCATAGCACTTTGAAACATCTAAAAATAATTTTTCACTTGGCTAGTGGTGGCGCAGTGAATAGAGCATTGATATAGGACACTGAAGGCCCTGGTTTGAAACCCCAAGTTACCTTGTAGTACTCCAGCCCACCGGGAACTACCAGTGTTACATGAAAGAAATCTACTGAAAACACAAACTTATGTCAAGAAGGAGAGGTGAGGCCTGCCAAGGAAAGCAAAGAAGACCTGAATTTCCTTCTCCCTTAGCTTTTATTGATCAGAAGCAGAACAGAGTTAACAGGATTATAAGGGACAGAGACCAGGTGATAAGGGGAAAGAACAACTAGTGGCCATTTTGCTGACATGGAGAAAGGGCTAATTTGGGTCAGTACATTCTTTTTCTTTGGCTAATTAACAAGTGGAAAGGGCAATTTAGAATCTCTAGGCTAATTCTCTAAAGGCCATTCATATGCATTCCTTTGTGTTTGCACAAAGGTCACTCACTCACACTGCTTCTTGGTGTTTGCATCCAAGAGCACACTCACTCAGGGCTTTTAACTAAAGTTCCACAATCCAAGTCAAAGAGGGTTCAAGGTTAAACAGGTGATTCCCTACAGTCCCTGACTACAGTGCAGGCTCGCCAGCTTGAATGTGGGATTCCAAGGTTGCTGGCTTGAGCCCAGGGTCACTGACTGAAACCCAAGATCACTGGATCAAGCAAGGGGTCACTGGCTCAGCATAAGCACCCCCAAGGCACCCATGAGAAGCAATCAATAAACAACTAAAGTGATGCAACTATGAATTGATGTTTCTCATCTCTCTCCCTTCTTGTCTCTTTCTAAAAGAAATAAATAAAATAAAATAATATTTTGTTGTGTACATGTTTATTGTCTGCCTCTCCCCCAGAGCATGGAAATTCCTTGAGAGCAGAGATTGTACTTGTTTTTTTCATTGCTCTATTTCCAGTGCCTAGCACAGTGCTTTGTGTGTAATCAATTCTCATTAAATAGTGTTGAATGGATAAATGAATGAATGAATGAAAAGTCTGAGTGATTAGAAGACTGTAGCTTGGAGAAGTTAGGGACTGTCCTTGGAGGAGGAGAGATTATTTGGCTGTGAAGAATGCTGTGGGGAGCAGACCTGGAGGCAGGAACATGTCCCAGGCAGGACCCTGGCCTGGCTGGGGCAGAAGGTGTGGAGGTAACGCTGGGGGCAGGTACTATATCAGGAAGTGGAACGAATGGAATCGAATGCAGAAGGAAATCATTACACTGCCAAAGATTAATAAGCATTTTGCCTCAGGTGGCCAAGTATTGAAATTGCACGGGGCACCTGAGAGCCAGGATGTCTGTTTATCATCTCATTCCAATTTCAACATGAGGAACAAATTACAGTCCCCGAACCATGCACATAATGAAAAAATATCTTAGTAAGCGCCATATAGTTCCTATTTATGCTAGCGATGGTGATTTTATTTTTGCTTTGTCTCCTCTGTTTCTCATGAAGTGGTTCACTATTTTGATAGAGGAGCTTCCCGAGTTATTCCATCGAGGAGTTGTTTCCATTTATGTGACATTTTATTTTCTCTCGGGAAGGGCCCTCATAGACTAGGCATTCCTTTTCCTTGAAGGAAATCATATACATGAAAGTGCTCTGCAAACCATCAGGCACTTTCGGAACACAGGGTGGAATGATTATTATTACCTCTAAAGCTCTGCAGAGGCAGGGGCGCCTGGGTTTTCTTCCTTTTTATTTCGATGAGATGCATTGTTTTATTTTACCAGAGATTATTCCCTGCCACAGTCGGGAAGAAAACGTGTTTGTATGCCACCCAGTTCCTCACGTGAAGAAGATGAACAAAATCCATATGTTTCCGAGAGGAATCTTAGATGAAGAGTTAATCATATAGCATATTGTTCACCCGGGTGGAAAAAGAATTAAAATCCTGCCTATTGAAACGGCACTTACTCCTCACGTTCCCCGCTTGACTCTCCTCTCATTGGCATGGAAGGGCTCTGTTGGGCAGATAAAATATATTATGCTCACTTTGTTAAAGATGGCGCTGCCCACATGCAAGTCCATTGATATTAATGTGTTTTAGGGGAAAGGCTGTAATGTAAGCGGGCCAGGTCATTATAGCTTAAGGCTTTGTTTTAAGAGTAAGCTTTTCCCCATGCCCTTGACTGATTGGATGATGTGGGTGGTGCACTCTCCTGAGGAATCACATTATGCCTCAGATGGGTGACTTTGTATCAGAGAGTTCCTTGTGTGTAGATTGGATTAAGGGTTTGGATTTCTACATTATAAAGTGGGACAGACTAGTAGCTTGCTCTCTTGGTTCCTGAGGTATTAGAGAGGAGAGCAGATTAAGGCCACGTGGAGAAGCAGCCAAGATGGTGGAGTGCTGAGAGAAAAGACAGTTAGTGCAGAGTTTGTGCAGAGAGAAGGAGATGGGAAACAGAGGTGAATAAGTCTGGTGAGCTAGAAATCTTTGATTCTAGGAAACTCGAATAAGTCAGTAGCTTTGTGAGCACTGAATAAGTGGGTTTGGGAGCCCAGTGTGTGTTTTTGCTTGCCCACCGGGTGCAAGCTAGAATTAAAGGTGATGGCTTACCAGTTCTTGGCTCCGTTGTTTCATTACAGACTGTTCGAATCCAATGCGAACCTGCACGGGTCAGGCAGCTGTGATCCTGACCCTGGCTACTGCCTTGACAGGCTCTATGCAGAGTCAAGACCTAGAGCAATTTCGGTGAGTTCCTAAGGCTGCTGTGGCTGGTGGCAGAGATCAGGAGACTTTAGTTCTGTGTTCTGATTGACAGTGAAACTCTCCATTACAGATGTTTAAGGAATGTAGGCAAACTATGACAATTTTTCACAATCTGATCCTTCTCTCTCTGTGTCATCCATAAATAGCTCCATCATGGTTTTTTGAAGTGATAGTTCTGTGGTCACATTGATGTTTTCTGTGCCATTAAAAAAAAACATTTAATGTCCATTTTATAGACATCAGAGGAGAAACAAATTATAGGAGATGCCAGGGATCCTAGGTTCATCTCCAGTAGAAAGCAAGACTCAGCCTGTATTTAGGAGGCAAAGGGCAGGTGGATACCAAGGAGTGGAGTGATTCTGAGTCCCGGATACAATCCCAGTGACATGATCACTGGGCAATCAGGGGTGGGGAGGGTGGCACCATCTGAATAGGGACCCAGACAATAGTTTTTCAGTGAAAAAGAAGACAGAGGATACCACAGATTTGGAGACAGAGAAGCTAGTGAGAGGTAGGAGCAAATGCAGACTTCTAAGAGAACAAGTGAGCCAGGATGCTACCTGATTAATTTAAGAATGGACTGGGATTAAAATGTATCCAATAGGCCAGCTAAACCTGGACTTTGAAGGCAACATAATAACTACAACAGCTAGTATCTCATGAGCTTCCAATGGGACAGACACCACACTAAGCATTGTCATGAGTTATTTTGCATGGTCTCATCAATACTTACAACTTCATGACAGGAACTCAGCTTACCATTAGTTTATAGCTGCAAAAACAAAGATTTAGGAAATTTAAAAGTGGTCAAGTGATCTATCCAGGACCCAAATGTGGCTATTTGACTCCAATAGTCATTATATACACACTTCTCAAAGGCATAATACAGTTTGTGATATATATTCAATTTGAGAAACATAGATATAGATAAGTTAAAATTACCCTTAATTCTACCATGTAAAGAAATGTAATATAATCCTTCAGATGACTACCATTCCTAAAGGTAACTGCTATTAGCACTGGAGTTTGTATTGTTCCCTATATACGGGTAGTTATTAGTTTGGTATACATATCTCTTTTCATAATGTAGGTCATCATATAAATAGTTCTCTGAAACTTTTTATATTAAAAATCTGTTACAGCAAATCCTTTTAGGAAAATAATACCTTCCCATATTTGTGCATCTTTTCTGCCTGAGGAAAACAATGTTACAAAATATCTATGCAAGTTTGTGTACATTTATGTATATATGTGTGTATATGACATAGGCATATATAGGTACACACGTACAGTATATTTACATTTTAAAATAGATATTGCCAATAGGGAGGGATACCAATTTATATTTTTACCAGTGTGTGATATAAGGTCTCCCCTTTACTTACTACTTTGTGAAAACTAGTTTCATTAAGTCTAAACAGTTTTATGATTCTGATAGTAGGTAACTATCTCATTTGTTTGCATTTTCTTTTATTATTTTTGAGGAAAACTTCCTGTATATTTAATGACTTTAACATAAATATGTTTCTTAAATATGTCTGCAGAAGCACATCATTTCCTCCTAGCCACTCCAGTGCTTTCTGTGTACCCTCAGTTGACAAATGTGTTTCACATGTAATGTGGGGAGCAAGGGTGGGTGGTGTTGGGGAAAGAATGAATGTGGTGGGGGTTGGGGTTGGTACCATGGGAAAGGGACACTGAGACAGTATTTGACTCTTTCATAGAGCTGTCTCTTAAATATTTCATGATCAAGGCCTTTGGAAGGAAATGCTAATGTTGAAATGTTAACAAAAGAATGTTTTAAGGCACTTTAATCTCAGCTCATTTGTAATCTCTTATGATGAGGGTTTTTCTCCCCCCATATCTAGATATCTGATTTCTAATTTTTAAAATGGAGATAAAATTTCCTTTTCTTTTAAAAGAATATCTTAAATATGGGGGGAAAAGATAGATGTGCAGACCCCTTTAAAACATCATTACTCCATTTCATAATAAGTACTTTTATTTTCTTTTTTATCCGTGACATCTTCTCAGATCTCACCTAACCCATTTCAAATATACCACACACTCTTTTCCTATGTCTCTTATAAAAAACACGTTTCTAAATAGTGAACACAACATCTTTTACATTCTCTTGGATTGCTATTAATTGTTTTTCAGGCTTAAGGGAGGATGTCTTATTCTAACATCAAGATTATCTGAGTTGTCTTCTAGTTAGAGATCAAGAGTAGGAGAGTATTATAAAGAAATGTAAGGCTCTGAAATTTTGCTTTTTTTTGATTCACTAACCTCTAAACCTCTAATGACACAAAGAACATCCATTAAATTAGGTTTTTCCTGATAAAAATCAGCATGGGCTGTCTTGACAATCTGACCTATTTTGTTTCTGTTGGGCTGCTATCCGTCCATATGCCTGGAGGGTCCATCCAAGAGTGGATATTGTAAATCAAATTTTAAAAATCCACTTGGCTTGCCTGGCCTGTGGTGGCGCAGTGAATAGAGTGTCAACCTGAAATGCTGATGTCTCCGGTTGAAAATGCTGGGCTTGCCCAGTCAAGGCACAAATGATAAGGATTCAACGAACAACTAAAGTGAAGTAACTATAAGTTGATAGTTCTTGCTTCTCCCCTCCTCTCTCTGTAAAATCAGTAAATAAAAATCTTAAAAAAAGAAAAGGACACTTTTGATTGAGGTGAACTTCTTTTAAAAGATCCCACTTGGCTGTATTAAAACCATTATCCATTATCCATTAGAAATAGTCCCCCAAATCTTCATCTAATCAAATGTAGTTTTATTAACCACTGTACATTTTTAATAGCCAACTGGTTCTATTCATTGTAATTCAAGGTCATTCCTCCGGTGCCATCATACGTCACTTGTTATGCTCTCCTGCTTTATAATATCAGCATAACCTTTTGCTGTATCTTACTGTCAAAACATAGCCATTCAAATTGATGCAATTTTATCATACATGTCTGTGCCTCTCTGTAACCTACACACTAGAAGAAATAACTGACCACCTCTGAGTATTATTTTTCTTCAAACACCTGTATTAATTAAAATTCTAAGTCAACGGAAAATTCTTGACACTTGTGTTCATCATTACAAACTTCTTTTCATCGGCAGAGCAAACAAGGTGTGGACTGTGTACAATGGCTGGTCCAAGTAGGATGGACAGTGGAAGCTTTATGTGCTTAGCATTCCAAGGAACCCCTTTCATGAGCTAGCTAAAACATGATTCCTCGAACCTACCCGTGGCACCACACAGTGGTAGACTGGCCTGAAAGACCCATGTTTCCAGGACTGCAGAAATGGCAGTCCTTAAATAACCTGAAACAGAAAAGATTCCATCCCGCTTTCCATATGGATTGCACATGCACAGTGATTTTTTTCCCTAGCCGTTTTGTAAGACACAGGTCTTCTCCAGGTGCTTGGATCACGCTTGCCGAGCAGGTGCTCAGTTCAAAGCATTTCTGGCATGCCTCACCAATAACTGTTAGAGAGATTTTCTAAGATGCATAAAACTGCCTGTGTCGTAGAGATCTAACTAATGGTGCCTTCTCTTTCTCTCTTTTCCAACACTTGAAACTCATTATAAAACATTTGGCTGAAAAGTGGGGTTTTTGTTTTGCTTTCTGTTCTCACATACACACTATCATAGAGGGACACAGGAAAACTATGATAGCCCAACCTCAACTGTTCAGTGACAAAACTTAGAAATTAAGTTCCTAGCAGGAAACCACATGCACTTTGAAATCTGGTCTGACATGCAACCAAAACCATTCTTCTTCTTCTCAATCCTATAACACTAGTCATTATGTTCTTTTACTAAAGAAATAGGCTCTTTGTCTTCTCTCTGGTTAATGGGGCACACAAGGCAGCTTTCTAATGAAAGGCAGGACTGAATACTTGCTGTCCGGTCATGCTTTCTCAACACCCAAATCTTTTAAGAAAAACTTAGTTTTTCTTTTAATATCCTTCATGTGATATAGAGTCAGATTTCATTCTTTCCTTTTAAAAATTTTTCTGAAGTGAGAAGTGGGGAGGCAGAGAGACAGACTCCAACATGCACCTGACTGGGATCCACCCAGCAAGCCCACTAGGGGGTGATGCTCTTCCCATCTGGGACATTGCTCTGTTGCAATGGGAGTAAGTCTAGCATCTGAGGCAGAGGCCTTGGAGCCATTCTCAGATCCTGGACTAACCTTGTTCCACTGAAGCCTTGGCTGTAGGAGGGGAAGAGAGAAATAGAGAGAAGGGAGAGGGGGAGGGGTGGAGAAGCAGATGGGCACTTCTCCTGTGTGCCCTGGTTGGGAATTGAACCTGGGACTTCCACACACTGGGCCAATGCTCTACCACAGAGCCAACTGGCCAGGACCTTGATTATTTCCTTTATCTGTAGTTTCCTTAGCTATATCAAAGATGTCAAGGCAACCAATTCTTTAAAAGTAAACAAAAGGGAGGGGGGCTTGAAGCCTTTTATAGTTCTACTATTGAGCTATGCTGGAAGCACGGAAACAGAAAGATACTTGCTTTTGCTTATCAGGTGAATGGGGTGATGTCATCATCGAAGCATGTGTAGGAGAGATGTGGTTGCAGCTGGACTCAGGCTGTCCAAGTAAGAAGTGCTTGGGGCTGGGAGAGGTGACGAAGGTGGACACACATGATTAATGGAGGATTGCATGAGGAGACTACACACTGTGTGAGAGTGCACAGCAGAGGGTGATGAGCAGGTTGGTTTCAGTTAAAAGGAAAATTTGACATGTGTCATAAAAGGTAAGCACTGACGGGGAACTCCTTACAGTTTGTTCTTTGCAGGTTTGAATCACTGAGATTGTGAAGTGGACAGATGAGGAGCTTCCGCATATAAAATCACTGGGAATCAGGTCATTGTGCCAGAATGAGCAGTGTGGAAAGGAGGAAGAGAAACCGGAGCGAGTAGCTTAAAGCTTCGGTGATAAAAATAGTGTTGGAAAGAAAACAGCTGGGAGTGTGACAGAAAGCTGGTGGCTCACGGGTTGTGCCAAAACAACGGCTCCCTGTCTCCAACACAGAGAAAAATCGTTTAAACTCAGCTGGAGCATTGGATCGACAAAAACACCAACGCATCAACTGCTTTTCTCACATTTTAGCTATTTGTTGTTATACTAGAGACACAAAACTATTTTCAAGGGTTGGATGTAATGGTTGAAACAAGGCGGGAAAAATGTAGACACATGCAGCGTGGTCAGTCATACAGGACCAGGAGGAGGAGGAGAAAATAGATTCATGTAGTTATCTGAACCAGTGAAAGGATGTCATTGCATGTGGTGAGTAATTAAAAAACTCTACCTTTGGCTTAGAAAATGTTTTTATGTTTCTGTGAAAAGGAACTTTATTTAAATATAATGAGTTAATAGTGTACAAATCTGGCTACTTCACTTTCCAGCATAGATTCTATTCTGGGAAGAGATTAGTCTCTGCAATCCTCTGAAAAAATGATCTTTCTTGAGCCTTTCCAGGAAGACTGTGGGGAGAAGCTTCATGTTGTGTTTAATATCACAAAAGATAAGGAGCTGAGGGGTCAGCAAAGCCCATTCACTGGTTCACTTGGCACATTTGAGTTACACTTCTGTCCAGAAGCTTCTCATGAATAGGCAGATCTCTTTGAGGTCAGTTACTACAAACAAGGCATCTCTCTGTCCCTCACAGCACTAAGCACCAGCTTGTGAATTAGATGAATGAGCCTGACAATGGCCATGGTGACTGTGGCTGTCCTTTTTAGAGAAGCCTCCTGGACAGAGAATTTTAACGTGTCCTTG
Source organism: Rhynchonycteris naso (assembly GCA_037038555.1). Taxonomy (NCBI): domain Eukaryota; kingdom Metazoa; phylum Chordata; class Mammalia; order Chiroptera; family Emballonuridae; genus Rhynchonycteris; species Rhynchonycteris naso. Next base: position 214,530,067 of record CM072998.1, on the reverse strand, counting down.
AGCAGAGGGATGGTCTATCTAGAAATTAAAAGAGGTGAGGGGTTATAGCTATTAATAAGTCTAGAAGTAAGATTTGACTCCAGATCCAGATGTGGCATGACTGATTTAGACCATTAATTCATCCTTCCATTCATCTATCTTTCCATGCATGCATCCATCCATCCAATAATTCATTTAGATCCCACTCTCTTCTAGGCATTGTGCCATATTCTAAGCATGCATTATGAAGTAAAATAGCTAGTCTCTGCCCTAATGAAACCTAGAGTCTTCTGGGAGGAGATAATTAAGAAACAAATGGGTAAATGAGTTAAGAAAAACAAACAAAAGAAATCTGATATTTTTTCTTGCATTGAGAACGTTTAAGATTGAGGGTCCTAGAAACCTTCAAATATACAATACAGTATTGTCAACTCTAGTCACCATATTTTATATCATATCCCCTGGGGCTTACTTTATAACTAGAATTTTGTACCTTTTGTTACAAAAAGAATTGTAACTATGTATGATGATGGAGGTTAACTAGATTTATTGTGCTGGTCCTGTCACAGTAAATGCATACGACCAATGATTATGTTGTGCACCTGAAACTAATATAATGTCACATGAAAAAGAGGAAAAAAAATTCAGATTGTTTTGATAAAAATAATAATGAGAGGTTGATTGATCAAGATGATAGGGAAGCCCTTTGTGAGGAAGGATATTGACTGTGGATGAGAAGCTTCAGCCATCCTATGAGCAGAGAATTTGGGGAGGGAAGGAGGGCATCATGGTGGTTGACACTCCAGGCAGAGAAAACTACATGCAAAATCTTCAAGGTGGGAAGGATCTTGGCTTCAGTGGGAACGGAAAGGAAGGTTTGTAACTCAGTGTTTGAGACCTGGTTTTGAATAAAAATGGGATATTTGAGTGGAGATCTCCTAAAATAAGGATGAAATTAACAGCCTGAAAGGGAGTGAAGGGTCACTGGTGGCACTCATTTATTTCATAAACATGTACGGAGTCACTCTGGACAGTGGGGAGCCAGCAGTAAGCAGCTTGCATGCCAGAGGGAGGAAACAAATCAGAAAATAAGTAACTCAAACAATCTAAGTTCAGATCACGATAAGGCGCTCTGAAAGTTTAAATAGGGAAGTCAGAGAAGGATGTGGAGAAGACAGCAGCCACATAGCTTGGGGTGAGAGCCTTTTCACAGGACATGTGCAAAGGGTTAGTTCTGAGGTTCTGTGCAGCTTTTTCAAGTGTCACAAAGGCTGGGGATGCTCCCGTGGTTCCTCTGACCCCCAGAGTGCAATCTCACCTCACTTGTGTCCAGAGATAGCCCACCATCTCAGGGATGCCAAGGTCGCCCCTGCATGCTGCGCCTCTTATCTCTCCTAACTTAGGTCTTTCTCTGAGTCACCCTTATCTTTCTGCACTTTTGTTTGTTTGGTTGTTTTTTTTTTTTTACAGGGATAGAGAGAGAGAGAGTCAAAGAGAGGGATAGACAGACAGAAACGGAGAGAGATGAGAAGCATCAATCATTAGTCTTTCGTTGCCGTCACGACACCATAGTTGTTCATTGATTGCTTTCTCACATGTGCCTTGACCGTGGGCCTTCAGCAGACTGAGCCCCCCCTTGTTGGAGCCAGTGACCTTGGGTCCAAGCTGGTGAGCTTTTGCTCAAGCCAGATGGGCCCGCGCTCAAGCTGGCAAGCTCAGGGTCTCGAACCTGGGTCCTCCACATCCCAGTCCAATGCTCTATCCACTGCGCCACCGCCTGGTTAGGCTCTTTCTGCACTTTTATATGCAACTTCTCTTCACACTCTAGTGATGCTGCTCTCCCCTTGGTGAGGTGGGGTTGTATGTGTCTGGGGGAGGAGCCCTAGACAGCCAAGAGTGGGAACCCAGGGTGGCTTCGGGGCTGGGTCAGGCAGTGGGTGCCTGTCATGTAAGCGTTATAGCCTAAGGCATGATTCCCTGAGGAGCGAGGTTCACTTCAACCACCAGCCATGCATTCCTGTCGAGGGTAGGGGCTCTGGGCTGAGTGCCCGCATCTTCTTCCCAACACGTGTACAGACGTTTGGCTGAGGATGTGAACTCGCAATGCGGAAGCCAAGGTGTGGGTGTCTACGCACAAGATCAAAATAAAGACAAACAGATGTGACCGAGTTGCAATTAAAGATGAACGGAGATGTTGCCAAGTTGCTATCTAATGAGAAACTAGATATCTAAAATATGCAAATATGTTTTCTTTATAGAATTAAGTTGTTGGGCAGATAAAATATATTATGCTCACTTTGTTAAAGATAGAGCTGCCCACATGGAAGCCCATCACCCAGGTGATATTATTTGGCCTTATGCTTGGATTGTGTGTTCTGGAACAGGCTGTGGGCAGGCTGGGTCGTTATAGCCTAAGGCTTAGTTTAAGACTAAGCTCTTCTCCACACCCTTGACTGATTAGATGATGTAGGGTGGTGATGTAGGGAGGAATCCCATTATGCCTCAGATGGGTGACTTTGTATCAGAGACTTCCTTGTTTGTATAATTGGATTAAAGGTTTTGAGTCTGCTATAAAGTGGGAGAGAACAGTAGCTTGATCTCTCTCTCTCTCGGTTCCTGGGTTCCTGAGATTAGTATCAGAGAGGAGAGCAGATTAAGGCCGTGTGGAGGAGAAGTAGCCAAGATGGCAGAATGCTGAGGAAGAAGCCAGTTTGTTAAGAGTTTGTGCAGGAGGAGATGGGAAACAGAGGTGAATAAGTCTGGTGAGCTAGAAAGCTTTGATTCTAGGAAACTCGGATAAGTCAGTAGCTTTGTGAGCATTGAATGTGTGGGTTTTGGATCCCAGTGTGTGTTTTTGCTTGCCCACCGGGTGCAAGCTAGAATTAAAGCTGGTGGCTCACCAGTTTTTGGCTCCTGTGTTTCATTGCCATCTGTCCGAATCCAATGAGAACCTGCACTGGCCAGGGTGCTGTGATAGTGGTCCTGACTACTGGCTTTACATAAGTCATCCCAGAATCAGACTCAACAGACATTAATTGAGCACCTATTATAGACCACATACTTGGTGGATTTAATTCTTAAAGTGGCCCTTTGCCCTGAGTCTAATAGCTTGAGACAAAGCAATTGTGTGAACAAAGATCTTCTGACGACAGATCCCGAGTCACCTCACGAGACACCAGCTGCCTGCTCAGCGTCATGGCAGCATGCTGGGGGCAACCTGGGATCAGTCGCAAGCAGTGATGCTTACGCCAAGTTAAGAGTGTGAGTTAGAATCTCAGTGTTGGTCTTTTCTTAGCTGTGTGAGCTTGGTTCAGGAACTTATTTTCTTCAGCCTCAGTCTCCTGATCTCTAAAATGGGTATAATCATAAAACCTGCCTCACAGCATTGTTGAAGGGTTACAGAAGATTCTTATATCAAGTATCCAGCATTATGCCTGGCATATTTGGCATTCAATAAATGTGAGTTACCTGTCATCTCAGAGGAGAGACCTTAGGGTGCTTGGTAATATCCACCAGCTCCTCATATCCTTCCAGAGTGGGGGTGGAGGTGGCCCAAATGCCACTAGCTGGCTTCTGGCTCTCCAGCCCTCTCTATAGCGAAGCAGCCCTGTGATGGCCCCCATCAAAGCGCAGGCTTCCCATAGCCCAGCTTCACGTCTGCAACCAGGGGCAGAAACATCAGGGGACGGGAGTGGCAGCGTGACACTCGGTGTCTCAAGGTGTATCCACAACCCCAAGTCTCTTGTCAGAGAACATCGAGGTTCCTAACATTAAAGAGTTTCAATTTAAATCAAAGTGCTGCCTTTTGAATATAATCGCCGCCCTGTGCCTTCTAGATGCCCGAGTAGACAATTTACATAAATATCCTGCACCTCACATCAGAACATTTAAAGGTGTTTGAATTAGCTCTTGTTAGCAAAAAAAAAAAATTCATTTCTAATTTAATTTAAAAAAAATTTTGCATGCTTACCCCATCAAATATTCTTCCTAATAAATTATTTAAAAATAAAAGGTTGAGCCTGACCTGTGGTGGCGCAGTGGATAGAGTGTTGACCTGGAATGCCAAGGTCGCCAGTTCAAGACCCAGGGCTTGCCTGGTCAAGGCACATATGGGAGTTGATGCTTCCTGCTCCTCCCCTCTTCTCTCTCTCTCTTCCCTCTCTAAAATGAATAAATAAAATCTTTCTTTAAAAAAAATAAAAAAATAAAAAAAATAAAAGGTTGAAAATAAGTGACTCACGTGACTGTAGAAGTTAAAAAATAATTCAGAAAAAGGGGGGAGGGAAGTGAATTGTTCTAAGTATACCAGATAGGCCTGCTGTATTCAGAAACTGATTCACTTTTCTCCAGATCAACATGCAGTGCTCAGCAGAGAGAAGGACCAGAGAATGACTGAACAGAAAGCACAAGGATAGCAACAGTAACTACAACGTGTGATTGTGCAGCGACCCCCCCCCCCCGACTGTCGATTGGTTGCTATGTTAATATGTGAGGCTTGAAGGGCCAGAGTTAATGCACTCTGCTTTGTCTCTGATGTGCTGGTGCTCTGTCAAAAATCCTTGACAGAATTAACAGCCAGAGGGTCAGGGCAATTAGAGAAGGAGGGGTGAACCGTCATGTTGCCCTAGGTCACAATGTCACCTCCTGCTTGGATGCAGGGCCCTGGTACCATGATTCTATCCCCCATTCTTCTACAGGGCAACAGTTTTCAGCTATGTATAGGCCACTAATTATTTCTTTCTCTGAAAAATGAACATGAGGAATGATCTCCCTCCGTTCCGATGAACAACAACAAAAATCAAATGGAATCTGGGGAACCCACTGGAGGAGGTGTGACAAAGCCCCTAAAAGGGACAACATTTAAATTAAGAAGTGTATGTAGCCTGATGTTACTGCTTCTCTTCAAAAAGGATGATGTAGTTTTCTATTAATATGGTGAGCTTATGAAATGGGCAGATATCCTCTGGAGAACATTCTAGTTCATTCCGTAAAAATAGGGAAGTGTTTAGTGAGAGGCATCAGAAACAGGAAGCTAGTGGCCAGAGAAGAGAGCGTGACACTATAGAGCTGCGTCCCAGCTCTGCCCTTGCCCCCCTCCAGCCTCTGCCTTCTCTCTGATGCCCTAGCCCGTGAGCAGGAATATGGAGGAAAGGACAAGGGAGAGGAATTTACAAGGATCTGGCTGCCAACAAAAGAGCTCTTACTTTATAGTCAGAGAGAATTCATCTTTTTTGATCTTTCTTTTCACTGTTTACACAAGAACAGTTGAGAATCCAGAGTCCTGTTGCCATCAGTGGTCTTCCTCATCTGGGCCTCTGCCTGGTTGCTAGTGCCCATTGGGTTACTGTGGTCCAGCTTTCCTGCCTTGCCTCTGAGAAGTCTACTTCCACCCTGAAGAGAATTTCGGAGGGAAAAAATGCTACCATGAAGCATTCTGGTTTGTAACCATTGGGTATCTGAGGGTGGCTTTGGAGCTCGGAAGACGACGTCACATTCTGGGCCACCTCTGACCTGCCTCTCCGAGGGCTGGAGGCCTTGCCATGAGCGGCTCTCTGAGGTCCACTGAGGATGCCAGCAGTGAGGTGTCAGCAGCAAGGTGTCTTCCAAAAGCTGGTGGGACAGGAAGCTGAGATGTAGATAAAACTGAGAGATGGACATTATCTCCCTTGATTATCTTTTCTTCAGTCAGCAGAGTTTGGTGAGCAATGAGGATGGGAAATATTTGGTATGTTAGTGACAAGCTGGTGTCATAAATAATCAAATGCTCTGGAGCAGGGGTGCCCACACTTTTTCAGCTTGCAAGCTACTTATAAGATGACCAAGTAAAAATGATCTACCTATAATAAAAATGCAAAACATAAATTTATTTCTTCTATATTATCATTATTTAAGTTACTATTATTGCTATTTAATATTGTGTATTCTTCTTTCACCTTTCTCCTTCTCAGCTCTCTTTTCAGAGGAAAGTCAATGTCATAGTTTTTATGAACAGTCCGAAAAAGCCGCTCCACATTTTCCTTCTTTGGAATAGCAATGGCACACAGACAGATGAGGCAAACGCACTTAGAATATGACATAGTGGAAAAATCCCCTCCCATTCTGTATGAAAGTGGTAAGTTTTAGGCTTCTTACTCGGACCAGCTATGGCACTCATTTTTATACCCTTTGTTGTATTTAGTTTAAATAAATTGAAGGCTAACTACGCAGCAATGTAACTGAACAAGTTAGCACGGTTTAATGCGCATGTGTAGGGTGTCAAAAGTTTAGATGTCAGATTAGCTACCCTGTATGCCAATCAAAAGACAAATGTCTTTTTAATGTCATGCGATCTACCCACACTTCCTTCGCGATCGACCAGTAGATTGCGATTGACGTATTGAGCACCCCTGCTCTGGAGCATCCACCGTGAGAAAGGCGTTTCCCCTTTACCCTGAGAAATGGCTTATGCCAAATATGTTGGGCAATGCCTACCTTTTATGGCAGCTTCTCCCAGGTTGCCCAATGCCAGCTCTGTCACAGAGCACCAAGCCCTGTCTCCCCTGGCCTATAGCTCTATAAGTATGCACAGAAATCTCTTCTGCCATCCCTCGCCTAAAATGTTCACGTTTCTAAAGAGTAGAGGAGATTAATTTTTAATATCATTAAATTAGAATGAGACCTAAGCATAGGCACCTTAGAACATTTGATAGAATGTCCTCTTTCTCATTAAAAGAGTAGCAACTAAGCTTTTCTCCTCATCCAGCTGTTTCCGAAACTTAAAAGGGAGAAGTAGTCACTCAATGAAAAGCATTCATTAAATTAAATTGTCCTCTAACAGGACTCACTGAACTTAATCAGAAATATCGTGGGTCATGTTGTCTTGACTATACAACTCTGTAAGTTGTTTTTAATTGATTTTTAAAATATGTTTTATTAAATTTCACTGCAAGACAGATTGTATATTGTTGGACCATGTTTGGGGCTAAATCAGATGTGACCAGAAGATCTCATTCCAATTATTTGCACTCAGGATAACTCTTAAGTTTTGGACCACTAACCTACTACAGGCTCTTAGGCTCTGGAAAAAAAAGTTGTGTGTGTGTGTGTGTGTGTGTGTGTGTGTGTGTGTGTGATCATTCAGAACCATTTTAAAAAATAATTTTCCCTATATGATTTCTGATTACAGCAACAGAGCATTGACATATTTAAACATTTTTCAGTGAACTTATTTTACAAAATATGGTTTAAAGTGTTTGAAGTGATAATAGCAACAATAACAAAAAAGATAATAGGTCTTCAATTCTGGCTCACCACAATCCTGTTCTTAAAGAATATTTGGGGAACTATAGCACTACTATTAATACAATGGCGAGTCCCTTTGAGAGGAAACCAGAAGAATGCAGGAGAGGGGGCCCTGCAATGTCTGTGATCTTATGCTCAAGCCAGTGACCTCACTCAGGGTTTCAGACTGAGAGAGGAAGGGCTGACTGAGAAAGTTTGAAAAGTAACAAACCACAGCTGTAGCCCCTTTTATCAGTTCCCTGAAATAGACTTGCAGCACCAGCAAGAAAAATGAAATATGTGAATATTCAAGGACAGACAGTCCAAACTTCCCCTCTTGCCCCCTCCCCTCCTGGAGACACAAAAGTCACATACATCTGCAGACAAAGGAGTAAAAGAAACCAGGCACTTGTCATGTGAAAACTAAAGCTATAAAGGTAGATAAGACTCAGAAAAACTAACTTTAGGGAGCTCGTACTTTGGTGCTACTAACCCCATGTGCTTCGCTGACCACTAATAAATTCTTCTTCCTCCATCAAATTGTCTGGGCAACTATTATCCTTTGTTTGTGGCCATTTCCTGCTACACTTTTTTTTTTTTTTTTTTTTTTTTTTACAGGGACAGAGAGAGAGAGAGAGAGAGAGTCAGAGAGAGGGATAGATAGGGACAGACAGACAGGAACAGGGAGAGATAAGAAGCATCAATCATTAGTTTTTCATTGCCATTGCGACACCATAGTTGTTCATTGATTGCTTTCTCACATGTGCCTTGACCACGGGCCTTCAGCAGACCAAGCAACCCCTTGCTGGAGCCAGCAACCTTGGATCCAAGTTGGCGAGCTTTTGCTCAAGCCAAATGGGCCTGCGCTCAGCTTGGGGTCTCGAACCTGGGTCTTCCATATTCCAGCCCGACGCTCTATCCACTGTGCCACCGCCTGGTCAGGCTCCTGCTACACTTTGATCTTGTATATTGTTCGAAATATCTGAAAGAAAGTGAAACCAATAAGAATGAAAAGAGATATTCCCAAGATATTGCTTATTAGAGCAGTATTGGGACCTAAATTCCCAAATAAAGAAATTCAAGTGTGTGAAATCAGACCATGCATTTTACAAAATACTTAATTCTACAAAGTTTTAGTCAAAAGAATTAGATTAACCCACCAAATTTCATTCAGATTGAATGTGATGAGGTCCTAGTGGGGAAAACTGATCTCTGCCGAGACAGAATGGCTGCAGACACATCCTAATGTGTTCAAAGTATGAGAATCCATCTCCCAGCTGGGACCAGGGTAGCAGCATGGGCTTCTAAAAGCAATTTAGCAGTGCGAAAGCCCCAGGGAACAGAGGAGGGGAAGGCAAATAACGAAGTAAGGGCTGAACAGGATGTGTGCTTCTTAAGTTTGTCAAAGGTAACCATAAAAAAATATTCTAGATGTGGGGTCAATGATCTCTTCTTAGGATGGAATACTGCTTTTATGACAACATCTTTAAGATATCTATTTTTTATAAATGTTTTTATATAGATATAAGAAAGATAAGCTCAAACTTTTCTTTTGAACACAATGATAAAGTTCTGATGCCAGTCTTAAAAAGAATTTAATGTGAAAATTGTTCCACCCGATGGAACGTCTCTCAAAGCACAATTTTTCTTTCTCACAACAGCAGACTTTGAAGGAAAGAAAAGAATTTCCTAGACGATGAAAAAGAAACTTAGCAGAGACCATCACTGACAATTTGGTTGATGATGTCATTCTCAGCAGTCTTACTACAGGAGCCCCAGAGACTACTTTTTAAACGTGAAGGTTTTCCCCATCAGCTTTACAAATCACTTTTAAACTCTTAGGAGTGGATCAGGGGGGCAAAAGACTAAATATGATGGGAAAAAATTATTTGGCAGGTCATTTAGCTAATGTAACAAAATCATTTTATTTTTTGCCCCTACTTTGATCCTAAGTCTTTGAATTCTTTTCAAGGTCCAGGGATGGGGTCCTAAGGAAGCCAGTGGAACCTACCTGTGTTCAAGAGTCTACACTGATTTTGATTTGGTTTTCTCACACTCACTTTTTTATTTTTTATTTTTTTGTTTTGTTTTGTGGTTTCCATGGTGAATTCTTTTAAGGTACATAGACTAAACCCATCATTCTTTGATTCACACACCTCAGGAGATGCACCTCAGTAGTCTCTGTGAAATCCACTCATGGCAAGGAGAGATATCTTTTCAGAAAGGAAATCTACTTGCAGGAAGTAGACAGGCTTCTGATCATTAAAAAGGAAAATGAGGTTGAAAGATATAAGGTTTTATCTTCATAATTAGTCACATCATTTTGTGAAAAGAAAAAGATGGGAGCCCCCAATGAACCTTCGATGCCGTAATAAGTCAGATTTGCAGGGTGCGGCACATTTTTTTTTTAAACTTCTTTCTTTAATTTTATTCATTTTAGAGAGGAGACACAGAGTGAGAGAGAGAGAAAGAAAGGAGGGAGGAACTGGAAGCATCAACTCCCATATGTGCCTTGACCAGACCAGTGCAGGGTTTTGAACTGGCAACCTCAGTGTTCCCAGGTCGACGCTTTATCCACTGCGCTACCACAGGTCAGGCGGTGCGGCACATTTTATGAAGCTCTCTTGCAGATCACTTCATTTTAGTGCATGTTATTAGAAGCATGCTTACTGATGCTTCTGTCAGGTTTTCAAATTCTGCTGTAATAGTTTTATAATCTGGAGCTCACGGCCGCTATAAACACAAGCAGGGCCCCAGCGGTGAGGTGTCTGGGGTGAGGTATATATAATAGAGACACAGAAGGGAAACCCCAGAAGGCTTCATACACTCTTCCTTAGCTAGCAGGATCTCTGAGCCAGAGACAACATCAGCGTGAAACTCTGCTGTCCTTAGTTTGATTTTTTATTATGTAAAACCATTTCCTGGGAGACAATAGTCTCACTTAAGGCTTAGTCTTTAAAAGCATGTCATCCTTACTATTGTCTCCTTAAACTCTGTAGGTTGAATTCCTACAGAAAAGCCTTTTTTGCAGTCACTGCCCACAGAAATGAAACAGGAACCATCTATCTAGATCGTCATTTGCGACCTGTGTGCTGCAAGAGGCACACTGGAATCCTGCAAAAAATTTTAAAACATGCACTACCTGACTATGTAGTCAGGGGCACTGATCTCTTTTCCCTTAGATCAAGGGTGCTCAATACGTCGATTGCAATCTACTGGTCGATTGCGAAGAAAGTGTGGGTAGATCGCATGACATTAAAAAGACATTTGTCTTTTGATTGGCATACAGGGTAGCCAATCTGACGTCTGAACTTTTGACACCCTACGCATGCGCGTTAAACCGCGCTAACTTTTTCGGTTACATTGCTGCGTAGTTAGCCTTCAATTTATTTAAACTAAATACAACAAAGGGTATAAAAATGAGTGCTGTAGCTGGTCTGAATAAGAAGCCTAAAACCTACCACTTTCATACAGAATGGGAGGGGATTTTTTTCACTATGTCATATTCTAAGTGCGTTTGCCTCATCTGTCTGTGTTCCATTGCTATTCCAAAGAAGGGAAATGTGGAGCGGCTTTTTAGGACTGTTCATAAAAACTATGACATTGACTTTCCTCCGAAAAGAGAGCTGAGAAGGAGAAAGGTGAAAGAAGAATACACAATATTAAATAGTAATAATAGTAACTTAAATAATGATAATATAGAAGAAATAAATTTATGTTTTGCATTTTTATTGTAGGTAGATCATTTTGACTTGGTCATCTTATAAGTAGCTCGCAAGCTGAAAAAGTGTGGGCACCCCTGCCTTAGATTGTCAAATAAAAAAATGACAACAACTAACAACTAACACAATAGCTGTCTGATGTGAATGAATCAAAATTATATCCTCCCCCTCATTTTTTTTTGTCAGATCAGCAATATATATATATATATAGTTTTGGTGTATGGCAGAATTTAGTCATTAGTTTGTGTGTGCCATGAGGTAATAAAGGTAGAAAATTGCTGGTCTACATGGATTTGCTCTTGAATTATTGATAAATGAAGGCTAAACCGAATGCTTCACATGGTAAAAAAAAAAAAATCTAACATCTTATTTGTAAAATTCAAATAAGCCTTTCCCAATCATTTCTGTATGTGCTGGTTTGCTTCTCGATTTCCAGACTGCCACCTGGACGCATTCAGGCTGGGCTGGGACACAGCTGAGCTAGTTTTGAAGATTCTTCCTTTGTACCTGGGCTTCTTTTCTTTTCTCCCCCTAGGACTGTGCCTCCAGTCATTTCATCTGAAGCTATGTCTGAATGTGAACAGACAAACGCAGAACTGAGGCATGTCTACTACTGATTTAAGCAGAAAAACAATAAAACAGCACTTTGCCTTTGTTATCTGGAAATTCCTGGCAAACATCTTTTTTCTGTTTCAATGATCTGGAAGCTTGCCTAGCTTCTTTTCTTTGGGGCTGTAGATCTGGTTTATGTCAGAAGGCTCTGTGCATTTCAGGGTCTACACTTGATTGATTCACTTCCTGCCACTTCAGGTCATGTCTATTCTAGGAAGGTTCAGTGGTTCTGAAGTGTGGTGATTACGAAGATATCCTGTAACACTGAGACTGATATTTTAAGTTCTTCACTGATTTTGGGGCCTGGTACATCTGACCATGGTGAGCTGGACTGGCTGACATTTTTTTAACTCATTTGTCATTTCTTTCTTCCTTTTTTTTCTTTTGTTAACTTATTTTTTTTAATTGGGATGACACTGATTAACATAATTATATAGATTTCAGAGACCCAACTCTGCAATACATCTCTGTATATCATTTGTGTGTTCACCACCCCAAGTCAAGTTTTCTCCATCACCATTTGCCCCTCCCCCCTTATCTTCCTTCCCCATCCCCCAACCCCTATTCATCATTTCTTGAGTGCTGGCTCTGTGCCAGGTCCTGAGGATAGGAAAATGGCAACTTCTTGCAATGCAACACAGTCCATTTGAACAATGATTCCATTGTGGGCAAAAAGAACACACCCTCTAGAAGTTTCAAACCCACGGAATCAGAAACCACGAAACAGTTTCTCATGAATATACTTTTCATGCGTCTCTGTTTTGTTTTTCTCCTACAGTCCCTTAAGGAAGAGAAATTCATTTGCTGTCTCTCAAAGGTATACAGTATCTGGGAGTTCTGGGCAAGACATTGTAAACAGATGAGATTGTCACATGTCTCTGCCAACGGCTGTCTCTGGCTGATGGCAACAGCTGCTTGGACCGGGTCTAAGAAAGTCCAAGAAGAATCCCTGCAGTATGTTCTTTTTATCCACAAGTGAATTTCTCATGGTATCAAGATGCAATTCTTTTTGCGAATGGATTTGCTCCGATCATACAGAAATATATACACTCTGTAATGGACCATGGACAATTTCCTTGTCTTGTGTTCATCCCATTGTCTGCGTGCTGGTATTCCGTGTTTGCTAATAAACCTATGATATTCATGCCTTTAAGAATGCGACTGCAGACTGTGTTAAACATTTTTTTTAAGTAAATGTGCATTTTTGAATCTGCATTTGGTCAGAATACTAAAGGGTAAACTCTGCAAGATTAGTTTCAAACACGGCATTCTGATTATCTATTCACGTTTCAAGCAGGGTTCTTTGATTTCCCTCACTACTCATTTACTCAGCGACAACACAATGACACGGAGTCATGTTTAACTTAAGAGCATTAATTGGTGTTTGGCAATGGTTGCAAAATCAAAGTGACTGATGCCGACCTTTTTCATTTTGATTTATTCACATTGAGATGCAGCCTCTGATCCATTTGCCAAAAGAGATATTAGGGATAAGTACCTTCTTATCATTATTTTTAATGAAAGAAGGGGAAAATAATGTTGAATTCGAGCCATTACAGTACATACTATAGAGTACAGAAGTTATATTCATTATTCTTAGTGTTAGTGTCATTATTATGAAACATACGGAGTGTGTTGTGGCCTTGACTCAGAGCTTGGTGGTCACCGCCTCGTTTAATCCCCATCAGAGCCTGCCAGGATCAGGACTGTATTATCCTCATTTTATAGATTAGAAACTGAGATCTATGAAAGTTAAATGACCCACTCAAGCCCTCCTGGATTTACAGTTTTGCACAGTAGTTCTCAACTGAAGGTGATATTGCCTCCCTGGGAACATTCAGCAGTGTTGGGAGACATTCTCCACTGTCACCACTGGGTAGAAGGCCATGGCACCTAGTGAGGAAGAGCTGTCCATCCTGCTGTTCACAGGGCAGCCCCCATAACAAAGAATTATCAGGTCCCAAATGTCACCAGTGCTGTGGTTGAGAGATCCTGGGCAGCAGATGCATGTGGTCCCAGAGTCACAGCATCTGTGGTGACTGATCTCAGAGCAGATGTGAGGTTACCTGTGGGGGACAGCTGAGGGGGTCACATGTGGGGGTCAGCTGTGAGGGACAGCTGTGGTGTTCCCTGGGGGGAACAGCTGTAGGGATCAGCTGTGTGGACATCTGGAGGGGTCAGCAGTGGGGACATCTGGGGGTACACATGTGGTGATCAGCTGTGGGGGACAGTAGCTGCAACACCCAGTGGCTAACTGCCAGGTGAGGCAGTGGCTCTTTGCTTTCCTCCTTCAGGGCTTCATCTGAAACACCTGTGTGGGTGCAGCCTGGGATGGTGCCACCACTAACAGCTGAGGCGCCCTCTACCTGTGTACAGCCTCACTGGTCACTGATGGGACAATTCAGAGGGAACTGCCTGCAGGTCCTCTGCATGACCACAGAAAGACTGTGTCTCAGGTGCTCACGGTAGTCCCCAACTAGTACAGCAGGCACTCACTGACCCAGTGCCATCAACCACTGGTACAGGGTTGCCCCAGGGCTGTTGACACCGCTGCAGTGCCAGCCCTGTCTGTTGCTGGGCTTCAGAAGAAGCTTTGGAGCAGAGAGACAGACCACCCCCTGAGCTTGAGGTAGTGTTCGGCAGATAAAATATAATATGCTCACTTTGTTAAAGATGGTGCTGCCCACATAGAAGCCCGTCACCCAGGTGATATTATTTGCCCTTATGCTTGTGATGGCTGTGGGGGAAAAGTTGTAATGTAAGCAGGCCGGGTCCTTATAGCTTAAGGCTTTGTTTTAGGAGTAAGCTCTTCTCCACACCCTTGACTGATTGGGTGATGTAGGGAGGAATCCCATTATGCCTCAGATGGGTGGCTTTGTATCAGAGACTTCCTTGTTTGTATAATTGGATTAAAGGTTTTGATTCTGTGGTATAAAGTGGGAGAGAACAGTAGCTTGATCTCTCTCTGGGTTCCTGGGTTCCTGAGATTAGTATCAGAGAGGAGAGCAGATTAAGGCCATGTGGAGGAGAAGTAGCCAAGATGGCAGAGTGCTGAGGAAGAAGCCAGTTTGTTAAGAGTTTGTGCAGGAGGAGATGGGAAACAGAGGTGAATAAGTCTGGTGAACTAGAAACCTTTGATTCTAGGAAACTCGGATAAGTCAGTAGCTTTGTGAGCACTGAATGTGTGGGTTTTGGAGCCCAGTGTGTGTTTTTGCTTGCCCGCCGGGTGCAAGCTAGAATTAAAGCTGATGGCTCACCAGTTTTTGGCTCCATTGTTTCATTACCGACTGTTCGAATCCAATGCGAACCTGCACGGGTCAGGCTGCTGTGATGGTGGCCTCGACTACTGGCTTTACAGGTAGGATGCTGGTAAGTACAGAAAACTACAATGAAATCATTAACATACATGAAGGGTGTGTGGACAGAAAAGGGGTCATATGTTGAACATGATAAGCTCAGGAGAGGCCCACATGGTGACCCTACAGACTCACAGACCTAAAGTAGCCACACAACACCGTGTGAAATGAAAACTTTCTAACTAAAAGCAGTTCTTGGCAGGTAGTCATCTCCTAGGGCACTATTTTTCCCTAACAAAGGTCAGTCTCCTCCTTAACTAAACCTGTAAATTGTCTTTTTGCATCTAAGATAACATACCTTTGAAATGTAAGGGTAATCTTCTTTTCCAGACCTTCAGGGCACAAAAATCCCTTCATTGTTATCATGTTAATAGTTAACTACCCTATACCATCCCGGAAATTTCCTGGTTTTGCTTTCTCCTTCCTCCCTAATCTACCACCAATGGATTCCACGTAGCCCCTTCATCTTCCCCTTTGATTCTGATGTGTAAAATAAGTGGTAAAACTACCATTTTCCAGAGCATTTTCGCAGTCCCTTGAGATTTTGCTTCCTGGCAATTGTCAGTTTGGCTCAAATAAACTCCTAAAAGTTCTCTTACAGGTTTGGAAGTTTCTTACTCGACAGATGTTTATCATTTCCCTATCTCACTCCAGGCAAATCCTCTTCTTCCCAGACTTGCCTCCCAAATAAACGGTACTCACGTCCTTATTTTAAGTTCTGCTTCAAGAGAACTCGAACTAAGACACCAACTACCCCATTGAGCTGCAAATCCAATTGAACAGAGTGGGAAGCTGCTATGTCACCAGAGGGGTGTCCGTCTATTAGCACACTGTGCACTAAGACTATGTAAAGCCAGTAGTCGCGGGCACCAACAGGGCCGCCTGGCTCATGCAGGTTCGCATTAGATTCGGACAGTTGGTAATGAAACAACAGAGCCAAGAACTGGTGAGCCATCAGCTTTAATCCTAGCTTGCACCTGGCGGGCAAGCAAAAACACACACTGGGCTCCAAAACCCACTCATTCAGTGCTCACAAAGCTACTGACTTATCTGAGTTTCCTAGAATCAAATGTGTAGGGTGATTGGCAATGGGGTGGTCAAGTGGGAAATCAGAGCCCCAGTCTTTGTCTGGGATTGCCCACTTGGCCAGGCACGTGGAAACTATACTTCCCATAAACCTTTGGGAAAAAAAGTGACTGTCCGTCAGCCAGTGAGATTTCACTACGTCATATTAGCTAGACGACTCCGGAAGGGCCCCTTTTAAAATCCGGCGCCATGCGGTCCCTGGGGGGAGAGAGATTCCTGGCGTTCATCACCCGTGCCAGTGAGTCCTGGTAACCTAACGCTCTGTACCAAATAAAGCCTCAATAATTAAGACTTAATAACTACGCTGATTTTATTCTTTCTCGGCAGGAAAATACCTTACAAAAGGTTTCTAGCTCACCAGACTTATTCACTTCTGTTTCCCATCTCCTTCTCTCTGCACAAACTGCACAAACTATCTTCTTCCTCACCACTCCGCCATCTTGGCTGCTTCTCCTCTCCTGCACGTGGCCTTAATCTGCTCTCCTCTCTAACTCTAACCTCAGGAACCAAGAGACAAGCTTCTGGTCTGCCCCACTTTATAGTGTAGAAATTCAAACCTTTAATCCAATCTACAAATAAGGAAGTCTCTGATACAAAATCACTTATCTGAGGCATAATGGGAGGACTCCTCATGAGTGCTCCACCCTACATCATCTAATTAGTCAAGGGTGTGGGGAAAAGCTTACTCGACCAGGCTTGCCCACAGCCTGTCCCCCAAAAACACATTAATACCAATGGACTTGCATGTGGGCAGCGCCATCTTTAATAAAGTGAGCATAATATATTTTATCTGCCCAACACCCTAGAACTTCTTTTTCCTCCTTCCTTCAATCTGGGGACAAATCTTACTATCTGTCCTTTTCTATATCCACGCTTTAGGTGAGCTCACACCCTTCCATATGGGTGACATCTACATTTCTGCTTCCAACTCTGATATTTCCCCCAGGATCCTGGGTCGTTCCTCACTGTCCACTTGATCAACCTATTAGCTAATCAGCTAATCCCCTCCTAGACAGCCCATATGGCTCAGGAGAAGTTGAATTGCCTCCCAAATCTGGGAATGCACCAGAATGGTCTAAGGAGGATCTCAGTGCCTTGAAGGTCAGTTGCCATCTCATATATTTCTTCCATATCCTCCTAGAACACAGGTTGGGAACCTTTTTGGCTGAGAGAGCCATGAATGCCACATATTTTAAAATGTAATTCTGTGAGAGCCATTGTAAAGCCAGTAGCCAGGGTCAGGATCACAGCCACCTGACTCATGAGGTTCGCAATATATTTGAACAGTCAGTAATGAAACACAGGAGCCAAGAACTGGTGAGCCATCAGCTTTAATTCTAGCTTGCACCTGGTGGGCAAGCAAAAACACACACTGGGCTCCAAAACCCACTCATTCAGTGCTCACAAAGCTACTGACTTATCCGAGTTTCCTAGAATCAAAGGTTTCTAGCTCACCAGACTTATTCACCTCTGTTCCCCATCTCCTTCTGTACAAACTCTGCTCAAACTGGCTTCTCCCTTAGCACTCTACCATCTTGGCTCCTTCTCCTGGCCTCCACGTGGCCTTACTCTGCTCTCCTCTCTAATACCTCAGGAACCAAGAGAGAGCAAGCTCCTGGCCTGCCCCACTTTATAGTATAGAATCAAAACCTTTAATCCAATTATACAAACAAGGAAGTCTCTTGATACAAAGTCACCCATCTGAGGCGTAATGGGATTCCTCATGAGGGTTCACCACACTACATCATCCAGTCAGTCAAGGGTGTGGGGAAAAGCTTACTCTTAAAACTAAGCCTTAGGCTATAACAACCCGGCCTGCTTACATTACAGCCTTTCCCCCACACCCATCCCAAGCATAAAGGCAAATAATATCACCTGGGTGACGGGTTTCCATGTGGGCAGCACCATCTTTAACAAAGTGAGCATATTATATTTTATCTGCCCAACAATCTACCCCTATGCTCACTTTACTACCCACAATCTACACCACTGGCATCCCTGTACAAGGAAATTAGGCATATTACACAAATTACAACAGCATGACAAATCATACAATTTCAACAATTACAAAGGTACACACATTTCACCAGTCTCTGAGCACTTTTTCGAAAGTGCAAAATGTCCTCAGCTTTCTTTCTTGCCATTGGAAAGGCTTCCCGGGGCAGGGGGAGAGCCTCCATCATAGCCACCCCCCACCCCCATCAGAGTATTTCACATTGTCCAAAATTCATAAGTCCATTCAACAAAGGAACCAGTGCTCACTCTGGTCATAGTCCAGGAAATCAGTTGACGCACATGAGGTGTTAGCCTCCCCCCTCATTCCTGCCATCATGGCAGGTCTCACACTGTCCTAAAGAGAAGCATGTGGCAATGGCAGTCAGCATTTCCATCTCTGCTCTGGGAGCATGATGGCATCCACCCCTATGTCCCCAAATCGCAGACCTACCAGCAGCTTGCCAGGCACTCCCTGCCATTTCAGCTGGGCTCTCATCTTCTGGAGACTGCGGATTGCAACTCCAGCTGGATTCTCTTCATCCTCCAAAGAGGAACTGGAAACATCAGCTCCCACCGCCTGGCTTGAGCCCTGGGCCGTCGCCGCCTTCTGCTCCATGGGCCTTACAGCCCCCGCCTCAGTCTCAGCCTCAGCTTCAGATTTGACTTCAGCCTCGGCCTCCCGCCACTGCTGGCTCTCCACAACATCCAGGGCAATCTGCAACTCACGAACCTGTGATTCCTCCTCCAACGTCTGCTCCATTTCCAGGCGAATCTTGCAAACCAAGTCGGCTTTCTCCAGCTCCAGGGTCGGCATCTTTTTCTCCCACGTTTCCTCCAGCTCCTTCCACTGCTTGGTTTGCAGGTCCCGGGCAGCCTCCTCCGTAGAACTCTTGGTTTCCTCACACATGGCTGTAAAAGTCAGCCAGACAATAGTCCCCCAAAAAACAGCCATAGGGAACCATAACAGCAGCCAGTCCTCTACCATGCACCTCAAGGGTGCCGGCTCCATACTGATCTGTATTGAATCCTGCCACAGATTACGCCAAATGTAAAGCCGGTAGCCAGGGTCAGGATCACAGCCACCTGACTCATGTACGTTCGCAATAGATTCGAACAGTCGGTAATGAAACACAGGAGCCAAGAACTGGTGAGCCACCAGCTTTAATTCTAGCTTGCACCTGTGGGCAAGCAAAAACACACACTGGGCTCCAAAACCCACTCATTCAGTGCTCACAAAGCTACTGACTTATCCGAGTTTCCTAGAATCAAAGCTTTCCAGCTCACCAGACTTATTCACCTCTGTTTCCCATCTCCTCCTGCACAAACTCTTAACAAACTGGCTTCTCCCTCAGCACTCTACCATCTTGGCTCCTTCTCCTGGCCTCCACGTGGCCTTACTCTGCTCTCCTCTCTAATACCTCAGGAACCAAGAGCGAGCAAGCTCCTGGCCTGCCCCACTTTATAATGTAGAATCAAAACCTTTAATCCAATTATACAAACAAGGAAGTCTCTTGATACAAAGTCACCCATCTGAGGCATAATGGGATTCCTCATGAGGGTGCACCACCCTACATCATCCAATCAGTCAAGGGTGTGGGGAAAAGCTTACTCTTAAAACTAAACCTTAGGCTATAACAACCCGGCCTGCTTACATTACAGGCTTTCCCCCACCCCTATCCCAAGCATAATGGTAAATAATATCACCTGGGTGACGGGCTTCCATGTGGGCAGCGCCATCTTTAACAAAGAGAGCATATTATATTTTATCTGACCAACAGCCATACAATATGTTCAACACTAAATACAAGTAAATGTGTGCATTTTATGTAAGACCAATACTTTTAAAGTACGAAAAGTCTCTGAATTCTTTTTAATAACATTGTTATGCTATTGCTAACTGTTGGGCAGATAAAATATATTATGCTCACTTTATTAAAGATGGCACTGCCCACGGGGAAGCCTGTTTCCCAGGTGATAACATTAGTTGTCCTTCCTGCTTGGGATGGGCGTGATTTTATTAATCTGTATTGGGGGAGGGCTTTCGCGCCAATAGGTTTTAAAAGGAAGGGAGATCACGTTGTTAGAGAGAAGAGTGATTGTATTGTAGGAGAAGTCCATGCTGTAGGAGAGGAGAGAAAGGCCACGTGGAGGAGGCCATAGAACCAGCCAAGATGGCAGAGTGCTGAGGAAGAAGTCAGTTTGTGCAGAGAGAAGGAGATGGGGAACATAGGTGAATAAGGCTGGTGAGCTAGAAACCTTTCATTCTAGGAAACTCGGATAAGTTAGTAGCTTTGTGAGCACTGAATGAAAGGCTTTGGAGCCCAGTGTGTATGTTTTTACTTGCCCGCCGGGAGCAAGCTACGATGAAAGCTAATGGCCCACCAGTTCTTGGCTCCGTTGTTTCATTACCGTCTGTCTGAATCTAAAACAAACCTGCATGGGCCAGGCAGCTGTGATGGTGGCCATGGCTACTGGCTTTACACTAACCATGATGAATAAAGTACTTCTTACCATTAATGTGACATCTGGTGCTGCATGGTTTTGCTGATGGCTTTGTAGTCTGGTTGATACGTGCTGAGGTTAAGCTTCACGCAGGTGTGGAGACTTCCATCTGTTAAACGTGATCGTAGGTTGGACTTAACGTTCTTTAGATGTGAGACAGAATGCTCACATGCTTACGTAGAGCCAAACATTGTCAGTACAGCAATCCTCACATGCTGCAGTGTGTGGTATGTGACGGGAAGCGTGTTCCAAGTTTTGACAATCAGCTGGTCCGTGGGTTGAAATTTTTTCATTTCTCCCCACTTGTGTTTGCTTGCCAACTCTGCTTGCTGTAGTGCAAGTCTTTCCAAATCTTCATTCAGTGACTTGAACTTATTCACCCACATGTCTGAGGCCTTGAGGTCAGAAGCTTGTAGCTCAAAATCTCTGACTGAGACACTGGGGATGTAACTCAGGTTGGCGCTGTCCACTACACATTCGTGTGGATGGCGATGAATTTAAAAAGACAATTGCACTCACAAAATTCTGCAAAGAATGACTGCAGGAGATTAGATGTGAAGCCCACTAGCTGCTGGAGATCAAGATGTTGAGCAGGGTCACTTGCTGTGCATGCATCTTTAAACTCTCCCAGTTTTTCAAATGACCTGTTTCAATGTCCACGATAAAGAGTTCCAGCTTATTTTCAAATGCAAACACTGTTTGTTGAAGGAATAAAACTGTATTTCCTATGCCTTGCATTTTCACATTGAGCTGGTTCAGATGTTCAGTCATGTCCATAAGATAGTAGAACTTCAGGAGCCACTCAGCATTAGCTACCTCAGGATGCTCGACGTTTTTCATTTTAAGGGAAGTCTGGATTTCGCTCAGACAAGCCGCGAAATGGCTGAGCACCTACCTTTTGACAACTAACATACATTGCTGTGAAGAAGCAGACCAGGATAATTATTCCCAACTTCATCCAGCAGTATTTTAACCTGGCAATCATTTAAAGCTCGGGCAACAATAAAGTTGGCCAACCGAATGACCAGCGACATCACCTCACCAAGCTGCTCTCCACACATCTGAGCACAAAGCTCCTCTTGATGTAGGATGCACTGAAAACTTAAGATGGGTCTCTTTTTATGTTCTCAAAGAAGCACTACGAATCCTCTGTTTTTCCCCACCATACATGGAGCACCATCAGTACATACCGAAATAAGTTTATCCATCGGCAGATTTTTTTCTTTAGCGAACTCAGTGAAAGACTTGAATAAATCCTCCCCTCTTGTTGTCTCTTTCATAGGCAAAACAGCAAGACTTTCCTCAAGTAATGGGTCACTGACAGCATACCTTGCAATCACGCTGAACTGGGATAAATGCCTTACGTCTGTTGACTCATTCAAAGCAAGAGAAAAGAATGGTGCTACATTTATGTCCTTCACTTGTGTTGCCTCAATTTGATTTGCCATCATGATGGCATGATCATGAACAGTTCTTGCCGACAGAGGCATGTCTTTTATTTGTTTTATTATCTTGTCTTTATCCGAAAAGCCATCAAAAAGTTCACTGGCAACATCACGCATGAATGTTTTGGCATACTCCCCATCTGTGAGTGACTTTTTGTTTCTCACAATTGCTAAACACCAGCAAAGTAGCCGAATTCCAGTCACCTTGTTGGGTCCAAACATGGAGTTGCTGCTGACTAGGTTGCACTCTGCACAGTAGCTCTTGACATGCTTTCTTCCTGCTGTCCCCCACTGGATATTTTGATGCAAATATAGTATGGCGTGTGTCAAAGTGCCGCTTTATATTTGATCGATGCAATTTTATCATTGCATATTAGACACACTACAGAACCTGCTCTCTCCACAAAGGTGAATTCCTCTGTCCATTCCTGCTGAAAAGTACGATACTCCTCATCTTTTTTTCTTTTAGCCATCTTCTTTGTCAAAAGGGTTTCTGCAATTAGCTAGCTGACTACTTGACTAAAAGGAGGAAAGTGTACTTCCTGACCTCACAATGACCCGTGTACATTACGCATTATCCAGTAAAAATTTGGGGTTGTCCCTGAGGACTGCTGTGATTGGCTGCAGCCACCCACAACCATGAACATGAGTGGTAGGAAATGAATGAATTGTAATACATGAGAATGTTTTATATTGTTAACGTTATTATTATTTTTATTAAAGATTTGTCTGTGAGCCAGATGCAGTCATCAATAGAGCTACATCTGGCTCATGAGCCATAGGTTCCCGACCCCTGTCCTAGACAGAATGGTGCAAGTGCTCCTCCCTCCCCCACTGCCTCATATGAAGCACTTACTCTCATTGTACTCGTTTTCCACTGGAATACAAGGAAGGATACATACAAAGGTGGTAGTAACCATGGCAAAGGACTGTTTTTTTTGCTTTAAGGACTTAGCACAAGTAAATGATAAATAAATATTAATTCTTTTTTTTTTTTTTTTTTTTTTACAGGGACAGAGAGAGAGAGAGTCAGAGAGAGGGATAGATAGGGACAGACAGACAGGAACGAAGAGAGGTGAGAAGCATCAATCGTTAGTTTTTCGTTGCCGTCGCAACACCTTAGTTGTTCATTGATTGCTTTCTCACATGTGCCTTGACCATGGGCCTTCAGCAGACCAAGCCACCCCTTGCTGGAGCCAGCAACCTTGGGTCCAAGCTGATGAGCTTTTGCTCAAGCCAGATGGGCCCGTGCTCAAGCTGGCGAGCTCGGGGTCTTGAACCTGGGTCTTCTGCATCCCTGTCCGATGCCCTATCCCCTGCGCCACCCCCTGGTCAGGCTAAATATTAATTCTTAATAGTGATAACAACAGGAGGCACAAAATGTCTTAACTGAATTGAATGCCTGCCTTCAGTTAAAATGTATTAATTCTGCCATCACTTTGCCCATTATCTTAAACTCGTACCTTAATAAAATTTAATAATTTTTGTCAAATAAAGGAAGTTTATTTTCTTAATCTTAACATAATTCCAACTCTGTACTATTCATGTCTTTACATTTTCTTATAAATTTTGCCCACGTGTAGTTGATTTTTATGAAAAATAATATTGAATATGTATAGTCATTGTCCTATATTTTATTCACTTAGAATTATTTTATAAATATATTTTAATGCTTCTACCTAATTATCAGTTATCACTTAAACAGCTGCATAATAGCCCATCAAATTTGCTGATGGTTCTTTCCTTTTTTGTTGGACAATTTCTTTCTTGTCATTCATAATTGCTCTATGTTTCTGAAGCCTAATCTTTCTCCATGGATTTTTTTTGTCCTCTATTAAATCCTGCCCCCACCACCTTTGGGTTATTGTCGATTTGCTTGGCTTCTGAGTACTGTGATTTATAAGTGTGTGCTATCATCAATCCACCTGTCTGCCTCAGCTTCGATCAATAATGCATGCTTGATTCTTCCAGCTTGTCTTCGATAAGTCTCTTCCTGGCTCCCAATCACCAGGGCTTCTGATGCCTGCCACTCTAGGACTTGTGGGGTATGAGGCACATGTGGGGGCATCATATTACAGAATGATTAAAACTTTTATTTTTTTATTTTTTAACAGGGACAGAGAAAGAGTCAGAGAGAGAGATAGATAGGGACAGAGAGACAGGAACAAAGAGAGATGAGAAGCATCAATCATCAGTTTTTCCTTACGACACCTTAGTTGTTCATTGATTGCTTTCTTATATGTGCCTTGACCGCGGGCCTTGAGCAGACCAAACAACCCTTTGCTCAAGCCAGCGACCTTGGGTCCAAGCTGGCGAGCTTTTGCTCAAGCCAGTTGGGCCCGGGATCAAGCTGGTGACCTCGGAATCTCGAACCTGGGTCTTCCGCATCCCATTTCGACACTCTATCCACTGCGCCACCACCTGGTCAGGCTGATTAAAACTTTTTTTTTTATTTTTTACAAGGACGAGAGAGAGTCAGAGAGAGGGATAGATAGGAACAGACAGACAGGAACGGAGAGAGGTGAGAAGCATCAATCATTAGTTTTTTGTTGCCGTTGCCACACCATAGTTGTTCATTGATTGCTTTCTCACACGTGCCTTGACCATGGGCCTTCAGCAGACCAAGCCACCCCTTGCTGGAGCCAGCGACCTTGAGTTCAAGCTGGTGAGCTTTTGCTCAAGCCAGATGGGTCCGCGCTCAAGCTGGCAAGCTCAGGGTCTCAAACCTGGGTCTTCCGCATCACAGTCCGACGCTCTATCCACTGCGCTACCGCCTGGTCAGGCTGATTAAAACTTTTAAAAGATAAAAAGCCACACAGTTCCTTTCTTAATAAAGTTCTACATCATAGCAAACCTGCTTCCAGGATACTTACAGATAACAGGATAATAATAAAAATAACAGCTGAATATTGTTTTCTGTTTTGAAGATGAGGAGACAAATCAACAGTAATTGTAACACCTTTTTATCGCCCTAAAGTAGAGAGGAATGGCACTTCTATAGAAGATATAATCTAGGTTCAGATAACATCAGGCTGTCAATCTTGACTTCCAGACACATGTAATCTTCCAAAGTTAAGGACCAATGCAGACACAGGTCAGATTCCATGACAAAAACTGAAGGGGACCAACCCAAATAAGATCACATAGTAAGGATTTGGGGAAATAATTTACAGGCATCAGTGTTATATATTGATAAAAGTAAAGAAAAATAAACTCTATTCAACAAGAAAGCTCAAATATTTAGGAACTGGCATGAGATCTACATAAAGAACATTTTAAAAACAATAGCTTTACAATGTACTGTTTTCTTTTTCTCCTTAAATTGGTCAGGGTTGATTTCTATTGCTTGCAACTCAGAACTTTGCTTCATACATTTTTGCTTCACATCTTACAATGAATCATTTATGAATTAATGTGGACTAAACATGTATTGAATGAATTATTGAACCTGGTTCCTGACTTCCAGGGGCAAGCAATCTATAAAGGGAGAAGAGACTTGTAAATGTGGAAAAGTTCTGTGATGCTGTTGTTAGTCTTGAGGTTGGATGAATTATAAATGACTTTGTGAGGTGCTCTCTGGACTCTGGTTGGTGTTGTGTGTTAGGGAAATACCATAATGTGGGTCTGGTGTTTTAAGCTAGCCTGCAAGGAATTTCAGAGACATGAAATCACTTTAATTTTAAGAGAAAGATAGCAGGGATTCTTTTTTTATTCATCAACTGTTGTACAGAAAATATAATTTAATCAGTTTAGCATTACAATTGAACAATGACAAGAAAGACAAACAATGGCCACTGTCTTTCTATTTTAAATTATCAGAGTTTTACTCTGACCCAATCATCTTGGCATGATCTGGATAGAACCGTGTAAGGCCAGTGGCCAAAGCCATCATCACAGCTGCCTGGCCAGTGCAGGTTCGCATTTGATTCGGACAGTTGGTAATGAAACAACGGAGCCAAGAACTGGTGAGACATCAGCTTCAATTCTAGCTTGCCCTGGTGGGCAAGCAAAAACACATACTGGGCTCCGAAACCCACTCATTCAGTGCTCACAAAGCTACTGACTTATCCGAGTTTCCTAGCATCAAAGGTTTCTAGCTCACCAGACTTATTCACCTCTGTTTCCCATCTCCTTCTCTCTGTACACACTGTCTTCTTCCTCACCACTCCGCCATCTTGGCTGCTTCTCCTCTATTCCACGTGGCCTTAATCTGCTCTCTTCTCTAATGCTAACCTCAGGAACCAAGAGAGCAAGCTCCCGGTCTGCCCCACTTTATAGTGTAGAAACCCAAACCTTTAATCCAATCTACAAACTAGAAAGTCTCTGATACAAAGTCACCCATCTGAGGAATAATGGGAGGATTCCTCATGAGAGTGCACCACCACACATCATCCAATCAGTCAAGGGTGTGGGAAAAAGCTTACTCTTAAAACTAAACCTTAGGCTATAACGTCCTGGCGTGCCCACAGCCAGTCTCCCCCCACGCCCATTAATATCAACAGATTTCCATGTGGGCTGCGCCATCTTTAACAAAGTAAGCATAATATATTTTATCTGCCCAACAAACCGGTTTATTAATGACCAGCTTTCATATATAATTCCAAATAGAGTTATGCAATGTCCAGAGGCTTCTAGTGGTGGCATTCTGTTTCAGCTGATTGCTGCTGAGCTGTACCCTCATTGGCTGAAAATATAAAGGAACATGTTATTTATTGCTCAGCGAGTGCACCAAGCAGTAAGTATAATGAAACTGTTAAAGGTGGTATCATTCCTTGTTAATTCCAGACAAATACTACCTTTCTACATATACTGACAACCTTTTTGTGAGCCAGAGAGATCAGGAAAAATCTTTTAGAAATGTGAAGCTTGAGCTGGGTTGTGACTCAGGACAAAGATTTGGGTAATATGCTGTTGGTCAAATAAGTTTGTCTATGTTTGCTCAATTATAGTTTGCATTAAATGTGGGGGGACAGGCTGTAAGCAGGCAGGATCCTTATAGCCTAAGGTTTAGTTTTAAGACTAAGCCTTTCTGACCCTTTATGATGTGGGGTGGTGCACTCTCATGAAGAATCCCATTATGCCTCAGATAAGTGACTTTGTGTCAGAGACTTCCTTGTTTGAATATTGGATTAAAAGTTTTGATTTCTATACTATAAAGTGGAGCTTGTTCTCTCTCGGTTTCTGAGATTAGTATTAGAGAGGAAAGCAGAGAAAGGCCACGCAGAGGAGAGAAAAAGCAGCCAAGATGGCAGGGTGCTGAAGGAGAAGCCAGTTTGTGCAGAGAGAAGGAGATGGGGAACAGAGGTGAATAAGGCTGGTGAGCTAGAAACCTTAGATTCTAGGAAACTCAGATAAGTCAGTGGCTTTGGGAGCCCTTAATGAAAGAAAAGAGTTTTCCCACTGTGTGTATTTCTTGCCTACCGGGTGCAAACTAGGATTAAAGGTAATGGCCCACCAGTTCTTGGCTTTGTTGTTTCATTACCGTCTTTCTGAATCAAATGCGAACCTGCATGGGCCAGGCGGCTGTGATGGTGGCTGTGGCTACTGGCTTTACATATGCCTAGGCAGAGAGACTGGTGAGGTCATTCATGAGTGGGTGGACTAAGCAAGGTGTGCGGAACAGTGTATGGCCAGGAGCCGCCATCATGGCCATTCACATGCAGATTTCCATTGGATTCGGGCAGACGGTAAAGAAATGGCGGAGTCAGAGGATGGTGGGCCATTCTGTTTATTGGTGTCTCACCAAGACAGGTAAGGCACAGGAGAAGACAAGGGAAAAACAGAAAACCTGTTTTTCCCATGGAGGGTAAGGGATCAGGGAGGCTCCTGTAATGGTGATAGCAGGAACTGAGAGAGCAAGCTCCTAGTCTGCCCCACTTTATAGTGCAGAAATCCAAACCCTTAATCCAATCTAAAAACAAGAAAGTCTCTGATACAAAGTCACTCATCTGAGACATAGTGGGATTCCTCATGATAGTGCACCACTCTACATCAAAAAGGGTGGGAAAGGCTTAGTCCCAAAACTAAACCTTGGGCTATAAACAACCCGGCCTGCCTACAGCCTGTCCCCCACACTCAGTACAAACTATAAGCGAGCAAGCATATATATCATATTTACAAACTTATTTGACCAAGAAACACGAACTGTCTTTGTTATGTTAGGGTGGTGGTAAAGTTCTGGCTCAGCCGAGGAGTATTAAAACAGAGTAGTAACTGCAGGAGTGGCTGGGGAAAATAAAATTGAGGATTAGGAAGTGCCATTGATAGTTTAAGAGTGGAGGAGGAAGGGATGTGGTGTCTAGAAAGCATACTGGACTGTCCCATATGTGAGGAGTGGAAGTGAAGGGCTGTTGAGTCGGAAACTGTAGGGAACGTGGTAACTGAAGTTCCCACCTTCGGGGGTGACTGTAACGATCAACCCACAGGATCTGGTAGTGAGTGAGTTGATGGGCATGGGAAGAAGCAGGAGATTTTAAAGATAGGGCTGGGGAGTGATGGAGAAAATGAATGGAGAGTAAAAGAACCAGCAGTCTGATGGCCTATTAATGGAGAGAAGAATGAACCCACTCATACTGGTGACATCAGACAAAGAATCAATTTTAAAGACAAAAATGACGAATTCAGTCACATTCGGGAATGTAGAAAAAGAATTGAAAACCATCCTCATGGAGAGGATGATTTGATAAGAAAAAGATAAACCAATGAAGATGACAAGTAGATCTCGAGGAAATGGACATCTATAAGCCATAGGATGAGAAAAAAGAAAGCAAAAAGGGACTGAGAAGGAGCTACCTGAAAAAGGAAGAATGAACGAGGATAGATTAACAGTGTCAAATGTGATTGCAGCATTTTGCAGATGTTGAGATTATTGCAATTATATCCATATTAGCCATTTATTGCTGTGAAACAAAGTATTCTAACACAAATGCGCACCTTTGCAATGTCACACGTTTTTTGTGGGTTAGGTATTCAGGATTTGCTGAGCAGCATCATTCTGGTTTGGGGTCTCATGAGGTAGCAAACGTGGTGACTGAGGTGCAGTGATCTGGCAGCTTGGCTGGGCTGGAGGCTTTGCTTCTGAGCTGCCTCACTAACATGAGTAGTGTGGGTCAAATAAGTTTGTAAATATGATGTTTGCTCGCTTATAGTTTGCATTGGGTTTGGAGGACAGGCTGTAAGCACGCAGGGTCGTTATAGCCTAAAGCTTAGTTTTAAGATTAAGGCTTTCCCACCCTTTTAATACTAAGATCTTCTTAACACTAAGCTTTTCCCCACACCCTTGACTATTGCATTATGTGGGGTAGTGAACTCTTATGAGGAATCCCATTTATGCCTCAGATAAGTGACTTTGTATCAGAGACTTCCTTATTTGTATATTGGATTAAAGGTTTTGATTTCTATACTATAAAATGGGGCAGAGGAGCCCATGCTGGAGGAGAGCAGAGAAAGGCCACGTGGAGGAGAGGAGAAGCAGCCAAGATGGCGGAGTCCTGAAGGAGAAGCCAGTTTGTGCAGAGAGCAGGAGATGGGAAACAGAGGTGAATACGGCTGGTGAGCTAGAAACCTTTGATTCTAGGAAACTCGGATAAGTCAGCGGTTTTGGGAGCCCTGAATGGAAAGGGAAGTGTTTTCTCACTGTGTGTATTTTTCGCCCGCTGGGTGCAAACTAGGATTAAAGGTAATGGCTCACCAGTTCTTGGCTCCGTTGTTTCATTACCATCTGTCCGAATCAAATGCGAACCAGTACGGGCCACAGCTGTGATGGTGTCCGTGGCTACTGGCTTTACAAGTAGGAAGTTGAACCGGGCTATTGGCAGGAAGCCTCAGTCCTTCCCCACATGGGTCTTCTCATGGGTTATTTAAGTACGCC
Source organism: Rhynchonycteris naso (assembly GCA_037038555.1). Classification (NCBI taxonomy): domain Eukaryota; kingdom Metazoa; phylum Chordata; class Mammalia; order Chiroptera; family Emballonuridae; genus Rhynchonycteris; species Rhynchonycteris naso. Next base: position 214,500,240 of record CM072998.1, on the reverse strand, counting down.
TGCAGCATGGCCTCCTCCAGAGTAACTTACCCAAGAGTGGTAAGAGAAAACCACTGTGTCTTTTATAACCTGGTTTCAGAAGTCCCATTCCATCATTTCTGCAACATCCTCCTGGTCAGAGATATCAGCCCTAGTCAGCATCAGAGGGGACTAGATAAAGGTGCGAGGGCCAGGTGGTGAGGATCCTTGGGGGCATCTTAGAGGTGAGTTACCTCTAAGATGGATCGTAAGAAACTTGGTGTAAAGCCAGTAGGCAAGGCCACCATCACAGCCGCCTGGCCCGTGCAGGTTCGCATTAGATTCGGACAGTCGGTAATGAAACAATGGAGCCAAGAACTGGTGAGCCATCAGCTTTAATTCTAGCTTGTACCTGGCGGGCAAGCAAAAACACACACTGGGCTTCAAAACCCACTTATTCAGTGCTCACAAAGCTACTGACTTATCCGAGTTTCCTAGAATCAAAGGTTTCTAGCTCACCAGACTTATTCACCTCTGTTCCCCATCTCCTTCTGCATAAACTCTGCTCAAACTGGCTTCTCCCTCAGCACTCTGCCATCTTGGCTGCTTCTCCTAGCCTCCACGTGGCCTTACTCTGCTCTTCTCTCTAATACCTCAGGAACCAAGAGCGAGCAAGCTCCTGGCCTGCCCCACTTTATAGTATAGATTCAAAACCTTTAATCCAATTATACAAACAAGAAAGTCTCTGATACAAAGCCACCCATCTGAGGCATAATGGGATTCCTCAGGAGAGTGCACCACCCTACGTCATCCAATCAGACAAGGGTGTGGGGAAAAGCTTACTCTTAAAACTAAGCCTTAGGCTATAATGACCCGGCCTGCTTACATTACAGCCTTTCTCCTACACCCATCCCAAGCATAAGGGCAAATAATATCACCTGGATGACGGGCTTCCATGTGGACAGCGCCATCTTTAACAAAGTGAGCATATTATATTTTATCTGCCCAACACTTGGATTGTAAGAAACTGGGAAAATTCTTTGATAAGTGGCCTAAGGGAAACTGAAACAAAGTAATTACATGAGGTCAAATAATTTGAGCAATTTACAGCCAGCTAATGAAGCACAGATTTTATTTTTCCTTTAACCAAGTGCACTTAGCAGCAAATGGCTTCCATATTCAAGACCATCTGGGGCAGACCAACCCTTTTTGTAACATTCTTTAAAAATAAAACTACCAGAAAATAACTTTGACCCCTTTATACACACATTATAATAAATCAACATATTGAAGGGCACACCTGCAATGCTAATGAATATTCTGTTAAGACCATCTCCTGAGACCACCCTTTGGATTCCAATCTGCTAAAGAAAGATAAAAAGCCTCAAGACAAAGAGTCCAGATATTGCTTCTGAGCACACCCTTATCTTTCTCCTTTAGGGGTGTATCTTTGCTCTGTTTCTCCTAAACTCTAAGGGACCCCAGAAGACTTGCAACCAAGGGAACGGTGGGCAGCAGCAGCTTGTCCTGGGCTGCCCTGAACCTGTCTCTAAGGCCCCCTATTCTCTGACTTTCCAGTGAGTTGACAGCAACCCCACCTTGGCTCACTTCTGTCACTGTGACTTTTATTTCTCAGTGAGTTCATGCAGCCCAGTGTGGCTCATTTCTTTCTTATAAAGTTTCTAGAAAGCCAAAGCAGCCCTACCTAGGCTCTTTCCTGTTGCTTCTTCTACCCTAAGCCTTTCCATTGTTCCACTACCTAGCTATAATACATGTACCCTAAAAATCATCTGAATTTGTGTTGTTGTTGGGCAGATAAAATATAATATGCTCACTTTGTTAAAGATGGCACTGCCCACATGAAAGCCTGTCACCCAGGTGATATTATTTGCCCGTATGCTTGGGATGGGTGTGGGGGAAAGGCTGTGGGCAGGCTGGGTCGTTATAGCCTAAGGCTTAGTTTTAAGAGTAAGCTTTTCCCCACACCCTTGACTGATTGGATGATGTAGGGTGGTGCACTCATGAGGAATCCTCCCATTATGCCTCAGATAAGTGACTTTGTATCAGAGACTTCCTTGTTTGTAGATTGGATTAAAGGTTTGAATTTTCTACGCTATAAAGTGGGGCAGACCGGGAGCTTGCTCTCTCTTGGTTCCTGGGATTACTATAGAGAGGAGAGCAGAGTAAGGCCACATGGAGGCCAGGAGAAGCAGCCAAGATGGCAGAGTGCTGAGGGAGAAGCCAGTTTGTGCAGAGTTTGTGTAGAGAGAAGGAGATGGGAAACAGAGGTGAATAAGTCCGGTGAGCTAGAAACCTTTGATTCTAGGAAACTCGGATAAGCACTGAATGAGTGGGTTTTGGAGCCCAGTGTGTGTTTTTGCTTGCCCGCCGGGTGCAAGCTAGGATTAAAGCTGTTGGCTCACCAGTTTTTGGCTCCATTGTTTCATTACCGACTGTTCGAATCTAATGTGAACCTGCACTGGCCAGGCAGCTTTGATCCTGACCCCGGCTACTGGCTTTACAGTTGTGATCTCTTTCCTGCATGAAATCAAGAACCCACACAGTACAGGACCTCCCGAGGCAGACGCACTCTGGGCCAAGTCCCCATCTGGTAACACCACAACATAACTCTTCCTATCACCAGTCAGAAACTTACAATTATTTAGCCTTCCCTATAAGCCACTGAGTTCTAAAAAAATCAAATTGGTGAAGAATTTTCTGAAATAACAGAAATAACCTATCTTTTATAATGAGTTCTTTTCTTCTTTCCGGTTCATTAGATTTTATTATCAATACATGCTCTGAACTTGTAACTTGGATTTCAATATTATGATATAATTGGTAGAATCCACAGGATCAGTAATCGTATGCCAGAATTAGCCTCCTTAATGAGACATTTAATGTAAAGCAGATGGATTACTGAGTGATGTTTTCAGGCTCATTTGCTGAGTGTTAATGCTTGCTTCCCTTGTTTTCCTAACAATGTGTGTGTGATCTCTTTAAAGCTGATTTGATTTTTTAAAAATTTTCTCTCCTAATGTAATTGTGAGGATTAAATTATTTCACATGAAATTTGTAGAATCGTAATAGTCACAATGTAAAACCTCAATAAAATGTTGTTGTTGATGATGATGAGACTGTAAAAGTTACCATTCAGACAGGACCAGAACACATATGGCTCTCTTGGAAAGACTGGTGAAAGAATTCATGAGCCTGACCAGGCAGTGGTGCAGTGGATAGAGCGTTGGACTGGGATGCGGAGGACCCAGGTTCGAGACCCCGAGGTCGCCAGCTTGAGTGCGGGCCCATCTGGTTTGAGCAAAGCTCACCAGTTTGGACCCAAGGTCGCTGGCTCCAGCAAGGGGTTGCTCGGTCTGCTGAAGGCCCGCAGTCAAGGCACATGTGAGAAAGCAATCAATGAACAACTAAGGTGTCACAACGAAAGACTAATGGTTGATGCTTCTCATCTTTCTTTATTCCTGTCTGTCTGTTCCTATCTATCCCTCTCTCTGACTCTCTTTCTGTCCCTATAAGAAGAAGAAAAAAAAAAGAATCCATGAGTAGGATCTAAATATTGACCTCAGACTCTACTATGCATATATTCTCTATAGTTGGCTACACATAAAATCACAGAGTAAAACATACTTAATTATCACCTCAATGAGTCCAGACAACCTCAAAAGATACTTATTTACTGCAAGTTAAGCAATTTGAACAAGAAAACTTCTGTGTTGGTTTCCCAGGGCTGCCCTAATAACTTCCACCCCTGAGATGGTTTAAACAACAGAAACATATTTTCTGGATCTGGAAGTCGGAGGTCAAGGTGCAAGCCACGTTTGCTCCTTTCCAGGGCCAAGATGGAAGGCTCTGTCGGAGGACTCTCTCCCTGGCCCAGAGATGTCGTCTTCTCCCAGTGCCTGCACACCAGCTACCTCTGTAGGCGTCTGGGTCTGAATTTCCTCTTCCTATCAGGACCCTAGTTGTGTTGCATTAGGGCCCACCCTGATGACTACATTTTAACTTGGTTAGTTCCATAAAGACCCAATCGCTAAATAAGGTTTGAGATACTGGGGGTTGGATTTCAACACATGAATTTGGGGAGGGAAACAAATCAACTCATAACAACCTGTTTCCGAAACTCACCTTGCAAGGTCAAGTCAGGTTTTGGGAGTATGACTGTGGGTTTCTAAATAGTAGGCTTAAAATAGGACACACATGTGCGCGCGTGACAAAGATGGGCAAAGACTGCTCTTCCTACACACTACTTTAACAATAAAGCTATTTTAGCCCTGGCCAGGTAGTTCAGTTGGTTGGAGCATAATCCCGATACGCTAGGGTTGTGGCCACAGTGGGTTTGATCCCCGGAGCACATACAGGAGTCAACCAATGAATGCACAAAAGGGTAGAGCAGCCGATCAGTCTTACTTTCTCTCTCTCCCTTCCTCTCTCACTAAATCAATCAATCAAATATTTTAACTATTTTTTAAAAAAACAAAACACTGTTTAATTTTGAGCAGTGAAGAATTTTGTCCTTACCTGGCAGGGTTACAGTCGCAGAGCACTTGAACAATCAATGTGAGGGACAGAGGTACACTGACACTGCACAGAGGTTTACCAGCTGAACTGAATTCAGCTTAGAGTGTGACTAGATGGGCTGAGTGACATGTGGGCACAGCCCTGAGCAGCTCAGTAAAAGGTGCCTATAAGTGCTTTACGACGGCTCACCTGTGTTCTTCCAGTACAACTTTCTGTGAAATCATAGAGAGTGGGCTCTAAGCAGGGAGAGGAAAATAAAACCGGTAGAGCATGTTTGTCTGGGTTTGGTTCTCTTGTTTATAATCTTAAATACTAATAGGGTCAATCGACTTCACTTTTCCAGCAAATCACATTGTAAAGGTTCCTTCTTGCTGGTGTTTGCTTTGGCCCTGACACTTGATCTCCTTCGATACTGCCGTGTTACTGCATGTCATTTTGTAAGTCATCTCAAATCTCTTTTGGGTTGACCAGTGCTCTGGGGGAATTGTCCTGCCTGATTTGTTTGCCATAAGGAAAATTCTTTTCTAAGTCAAGCCTGCTTTCAAGAGCTTGAAATGATAAACAAGAACTATGAGCTAAGGAAAGACCAATAATGGATAAAACTAAATCATGTAGTTCAGACAGGATAGCTATTTTATTTTTATTTATTTATTTATTTTTACAAGAGAGTGGAATTGTGTCAATTTAGTCAATTGTAAGTTTAATAGAAGAAAGGGTCTCAGATCCACAGCTGCACGCACTACACATAATAAACTAAGGAACAAAAGTGAATAATGGTGATTTATGAAGTTCCTCTGGACCGTGACATCTCATTATTTTTATACTGAAATAGCTTTTCTAGTGCATGCTTTCCCCATTATGTTTCCCTCATCCTGCTCTGAAATAGCACACCTACTGCAACGAACCACCTCATTCTGAGTTTTCTTACTCTCACCAGGAAAACTGTAATATGGGAAACTAGGTTCTTAATCCATTTTCAGTTGTGTTCCTCTACAAATCTCTCTGAGGGTGTGAAAAGGAATGGCACCAGTATGAAAGTCAAGACTCAAAATTTACATCTTACCAATTATATCAGTTTTACATACATATAGAACACACACAAATACATACACATACACACAGATACATACACACAAACCATTTCACTAATTGGTATATGATGTTTTATGAGAAATAACCAAATTTAAATAAGGCTAATTCTTCTCTTTTAACTGAGTTTTATTTAATGTAAAATAGTCATGTTTTGAATTCATACAGTTACTTAAAAACTAGAGAACAGCCTGACCTGTGGTGGCGCAGTGGATAAAGCGTCGACCTGGGAACACTGAGGTCGCCAGTTCAAAACCCTGTACTGGTCTAGTCAAGGCACATATGGGAGTTGATGCTTCTAGCTCCTCCCCCCTTTCTCTCTCTCTCTCTCTCTCTCTCTCTGTGTCTCCTCTCTAAAATGAATAAATAAAAAAAAAGTTAAAAAAAAAACAACTAGAGAACAGAGCTTTATCTGCAGCAAGGCATTCATATGGTTATTTTAATTGCTCATTTGATTTTTGTTTTTTTTTTTAAATATAGAAGTTTGTCATAGGTGGTACAGGCCCAGAGTTTTAGAAGAACAAAGTATTTGTTTTGTGTGGCAAAACATGTGGCTGTATGTTATAATTTGGCTACAGTCTCATTGTATGGTTGTGATCTTGACCTCTGGTCTACCACTTCAAGGTAGTGATGGTGTAGTCAGATTGGACCTGGGCTTACATCTCTGCTTTGATGACTGAGTGGGAGGAGTACCTCTATCTTTATAAGCCTCAGTTTCTTCATCTGTAAAATGGAGAGGATGATACCCATTTTATAGGACCTTCAGGAAGATAAATTGAGATAATGTAATTGATAAATGTTTGGTATTTGTTTCATATTACTTACTCTCCAAGAAGAGTTTGAAAGTTAATTGAATCAAATGAGAGTGTTTAAAAATAAGAATAATAGGAAATTAGATTTGGAGGGAATAGTGGAGACTGAATTGGCCAAAGCCCATTCCAAGCAAACATCCTTGACTTTACAACCTCTGCCTGAAGATCATTGGTAAAGAGGCATTCACCATCTGCTGGGGGAGTTGGCTCCAGGATGAAATTTTAACTGCTTTGCCACTCTATGCATCAAATGTTGACACACTGCCTCAAAAATAACATTGCAAAAGGAGGAAATCTTATTATAATGCAAAGCTTGGGGACTTGACCTGTGCAGTTAATATGCTTCACACGGCAAAGAAAATGCAGTCACATCATAAGATCTAAATGAAATATCACATGCCAGGGACTGTGTCCTCTAGAAAACAGATGGTTCTCTGCTGAAAACAAGATATGATTAAGGTGTTGCATGTAAGAAATCTTATACCATCTAAGTATAAACATCATTGTAGTTGTAACTGTCTTAGAGTGCAAAGCTTCTTCAAATCAGTAGAGAAAGTTCTTAATATTGACTCTCTATAATCGAGAAAAATGAAATATAGGTAAAATATCACTTTAATGAATACCATTATGATACTCAGATCTGTATAAGAAGGCTAGATTTAGATTCAGACACGTGACCCATTATCACTGCATGCTGTTGACTTTTCATCAGTATATAATGTTGAACCAGAAGATTAGCACAATTGCTGGTATGTTTACCAGGCCCTGTCTGTTGAAGGGTTTGTTTCCATAAATGTTGCTCTGACATTTATCACTGCACTGTAACTGGACTTCAATGCAATTAAACATTTCTTTTAACTTTGGAAGATATGAGGAAAGAATGACAGCCCTTGTTTTTGGAGAAGGTGTTGAGATCAGGTAGAGTGGCAAAGTCATTGGGCAGAAAGGGGAAAATGATGAAGTCTCTCAGTTAGGTATCCTTAGTTGATAAATGAAGATAAAAATCCTCTATCCTAGTGACTCGTTGCTGGGGTAATTTTGCCCAGGGGCATTTGGAAATATCTGGAGGCATTTTTTGGTGACACAACTCTGGGACGCATGCCCTTGGCGTCCAGTGGGTAGAAAGCAGCCAGCCCGGCTGCGAACCCTCCTGCAGTACACAGGACAGCCACTCCCAACAAAGAATTACTTGTCCCAAATGTCAACAGTGCTGAGACTGAGACCCCTAATATTTGAAAGTCTGAATTATACCTCCTTATGTACATTTTATCAATAGATACATCTATGTAAGTTGTAGCATAATAAGGCAATTTTATATCTTATTGAGTTCATTCATATGGGGTTCTATGCAGATTCCATAATTTCAGAAATACTGTAGTTACTTGCTGAATGTAATGTGAAAATAAGATTTTCACAATGATGAGTCTGTCCTAAACAAACAAGTGAGCTCAGAACTATCTTTCTCTATATATAGCAAAAGAAAAAACTATGCAGACAGCAAGTCTGTAAATATCTTACTTAATTCATTTTCATTCCTGCGGGTGCTGAAGATTGCTCTGGGTAGTAGCAGAAAAAGCCAACAACGTGGGGACACAGAGGTTACAGTAATTGATACTGTAAATATTGGAGCAGAAATAAAGACAACTAAACTGAGTGAAAAATGAGAGAAATGGGTGGGGGCTGGAACACATCAACTTAGCCCCAGGGGAATTAAGGCTGGTGAGTTAAAAATAAGTAAAGCAGCACAGGAAACAGATCTGAGAGGAAATCAACCATCTTCTTTCAAAAATAAGTGTTTATTTTTTATGGGTCAGCTTGTTGGTGGGAGTGGCTGGGTTAGAGAGGCTCAGCTGGATGGCTCTGCTTTGAGCTGCAGGCCTGGCTCTGGTTGGCTTCACTGGTCTTAATTGTGCAGAATCCAGGTGGGCAGAGGAATTGATTGTCATGGCTGGGACCCAGGAAAACAAGGGCACAAGCACATTTCAAGTTCTTGCTGATGGCATAGCTGCCAACCACCCACTGGTCAAAACAAGTAGTGTGGCAAGCTCAAAATCTAAAGACTGGGAAGAGGACTCTTATGGAGATAGGGAGGTAGAGGAATATTTTCATAAATACTAATTTAACCTTCTACATCATCTCTAATGGTGCCTAGATCTTCTGAAGAAATTAAACTTTTAGGTACTCAACTGTAAGATCATATTTTTCATTCTTGGGGAGAAAGAAAAAATGGTCCAGGTGGTGAGTGAAGCAGCTGGATTCTGGGTTGTGAATATTCCCTTCTGATCACCACTGTGAGAAGCTGAGCTACGAGTATTTTTGCAGAATCTCATCTCTACCATCTGCTACATGCAGATAACTTATGCTGTTGCCTTGCTATTCTGTTTTCCAGGAAACCACGTCAAAACTTGTGTTTGCTAGGAAATCCTCAGTGGAAGACAGCAATGAAGGACTCATCACTATTTAATTGTTTAGCCTTGCTAATTTTTCTGAAGTTCCTTTGACGCTATTTTAGAATAATTATGGAATGAAGCAAAGTTTTGTCCAGAGGAGCATTTGAGCCTTTCCCTCATCTCTCTGTCCAAAGGGTACTACTTTGAATGTGTTTAGTATTTTAATAAATCTATTAACCTTTCACCTTATATTAGAAAATGGGTGTGATGCTTTAATTCTGTTTCCCAATGAATCTATAACCACATCACAAGCTGCATCACTTTAGACATTAAGTGTAAGATATTTTCAGACAAAATTCAGAATTATGATTATGGGTGTATAACAGGTACTGGTAAAAGCCATAGAAATTTGTCAGCCTTGGTGATTGCTAATTTTGGCAGAGTTGGGTTAATTCTTACTGATGGACATGATACATGCTAGCAAAGGAGCTAAACCAATAACTGAATTAAAAAAAAAAACATCCACTTAAAAGAAGTATATTCTCTTTCCTGTATGAGATTGTCACCTTAGTCTTTCATTTAATCTCTGACAAGCCTTTTAAGTACTCTTGGTGTCTCCAGATGGCATTATGTGAACAGTTTGGAATTCAAAAGAATATCCCAGAAGGAAGACTCTTGGTTTCTAAAATGAAGGGCCAGTTGTGAAATTCGGGCTCTGCGTTTCTACGCCTTTTTTCACTTCCTGAATCAATCCTGAAAAGTGAGGCACGTGTCATAGACTCTGCAGGTTATTGTGAGGGGAGAAAAAGGGTTAGACAGGTATGGTTATTGCAAGAAACGAATGTCACAGGAGAGGTGTGCCCACCTTCTGCTTGTCCTGCTATCTGCCACCTGGATCATGCTCCACCTCACACTTCTGTCCACACACTGGGTTCCTGGACAGTGCCCACCTGAATAGATAATGGTTAGCGATAATATAGGGTCAGCACTGTTAAGTCATAGTAGTCTTCCATAAAAAGGTTATGTGGTTATTTCTTGTCCCCTGGATAATAGACAGGAAAAAGTTTGGTTTGAAAGCTATTCTTTATATAAAACCTGAGTCACTGGTGTTCTATTTGAACTAGAGAACCATTTGGTCATTTTCTAAATAATGCTTTTTTCCATACATTGTCCCTGATTTTTTCTCTCTTTTTTCTTTTTTTACAGGGACAGAGAGAGAGTCAGAGAGAGGGATAGATAGGGACAGACAGACAGGAATGGAGAAGATGAGAAGCATCCATCATCAGGTTTTCATTGCGACACCTTAGTTGTTCATTGATTGCTTTCTCACATGTGCCTGACCTTGCCCTCTGCCTTCACTCTAGCACCTGGATACTAGCCTCCCCCATCACCTGAAGGGATTTGATCACCAAGGATGTCCATGTCTCATCTGAGATATCCAATCCCTTTGCTCTGCTACCTGGCTTCACAGAGGTTCATCTTGTCACCAGGTTAATGTCCTCCCTCTTTCTTGTATTTCATCAAAGATTTGCTCCAATCCAATTTCCAATACTGTTGAGCCATCAAAGGAGCTTATCTGATAAAACATTAAATTTCAGAAGAATAATAACTCCAAAAAAAGGAAAAATGTGGGTACAAATTCCAACGTTCCTCCACAGTAGTTATTTTATGAAAACAGCATTTATTCAAAGGCTTAAACAAATCATTGGCTAAGTAAGGCTTTATTATTTTGTGAGTTGCAAGCAGGTGAGGGAATAGACAATGGTTAGCGATAGTATAAGGTCAGCACTGTTAAGTCATAGTAGTCTTCCATAAAAAGGTTATGTGGTTATTTCTTGTCCACTGGTTAGTAGAAAGGAAAAAGTTTGGTCTGAAAGCTATTCTTTATATAAAACCTGAGTTACTGGTGTTCTATTTGAACTGGAGAACCATTTGGTCGTTTTCTAAATAATACTTTTTTCCATACATTGTCCCTGATTCTCTCTCTCTCTCTCTCTCTTTTACAGGGACAGAGAGAGAGAGTCAGAGAGAGAGATAGATAGGGACAAACAGATAGTAACGGAGAGAGATGAGAAGCACCAATCATTAGTTTTTCGTTGCGACACCTTAGTTGTTCATTGATTGCTTTCTCATATGTGCCTTGACCATGGGTCTTCAGGAGACTGAGAAACCCCTTGCTGGAGCCAGAGACCTTGGGTCCAAGCTGGCAAGCTTTTGCTCAAGCCAGATGGGCCTGCACTCAAACTGACGACCTCGGGGTCTTGAACCTGGGTCCTCCACATCCCAGTCCAACGCTCTATCCACTGCGCCACTGCCTGGTCAGGCCCCTGATTTTCTCTTGCTTTTCTAATTCTTTTAGGTGTCTGTGGTTTTACTTCATCTTATTTATGATGTATTTACTTCTGTTAACTGTCCACTTTGTCTTGATTTGACTTACAGGGATTTTATCTTTTTCATTCACTTTATTTCATGGATATTTTGAGCACCTATTTGAAGTGATTGATTCTAAATTTTGTCTGTTTTCTAACTCATTAGTTTCCCATGACTAATCTTGTTGGCTCCTTTCCTTGAACTAGGCTTTATACTGATGTATTTTGTTTGACGTTACTTTGTTTGACTGTGAATTCTTTTACCTCTTTAATGAAAATGTTAATGCATAGATTTCCTCTTTTTAAAACAATATCAGTTAATGTCTGAATCTAGCATCATCCTATATGTTTCCAGAAATGGCATGTTGGTCAGTTGTCCTTTTATTGCATATCTCTATTCTGAGAGTGTGCCTGCACAACCTTTAACGAACAGGAACATGGGACCTTAAAGTCCCATGATTGGTCACACAGGACCCAATAAGTCCCAACTGACTGAGCAGGAATAGACATCTTATTCAACTTGACCAATCGGGTTTTCTTCCTTTGAAGATCACAAGTCTGAAAAGAGGTTTATGGATTAGAATCAAGGTGTTGGCAAAACTCTACTCCTTCGAGAGCCTCTAGGAGAGAGTTATTCCCTTGCCTTCCCTAGATTCCCAAGGCCACTTGTCTCCCTTGGCTGTGGCCTCTGTCTCCATCTTCAACACACGTGGCTCCGAGCTTCGCTTCCCTTGTTGTGCCTCTTTTCAGCTCCTGATCCTTGTAATCACATTGGACTCACCCAGATAAAGCAGGGTGATCTCCCCATAATCCTTAACTTCATCACATCTGCAAAGTCTCTTAACATGTAAGTTAGCATAGTCATGAGTCCTTAGGATTATGATGTGGATGTCTTCAAGTGACCATCACGCAACCAGCCAATCACAGAGCATCAGATGAGGGCTGTTGATTCCCGTGTCCATTATGTAGCTGCCTGAGGTGAAGCCGGCTTCTTCAGTTCTCTGTGCTTCAGTTTCCACACCTGTAAAGTAAAGAACTCATAGTGATCACTTAAAAAAATAGCCCTTCTGTTGGGCAGATAAAATATATTATGCTCACTTTGTTAAAGATGGCGCTGCCCACATGGAAGTTCCTTGATATTAATGTGTGTTCTGGGACAGGCTATGGGCAGGCCGGGTCATTATAACCTAAGGCTTAGTTTAAGAGTGAGCTTTTCCCCACACCCTTGACTGATTAGATGATGTGGGGTGGTGGGCTCTCATGAGGAATCCTTCCATTATACCTCAGATAAGTGACTTTGTATCAGAGACTTCCTTGTTTGTAGATTAGATTAAAGGTTTGGATTTTCTATGCTATAAAGTGGGGCAGACCGGGAGCTTGCTCTCTCAGTTCCTGAGATTAGTATTAGAGAAGAGAGCAGATTAAGGCCACGTGGAGGCCAGGAGAAGCAGCCAAGATGGCAGAGAGCTGAGGAAGAAGCCAGTTTGTGCAGAGTTTGGGCAGAAGGAGATGGGGAACAGAGGTGAATAAATCTGGTGAGCTAGAAGACTTTCATTCTAGGAAACTCGGATAAGTCAGTAGCTTTGTGAGCACTGAATGTGTGGGTTTTGGAGCCCAGTGTGTGTTTTTGCTTGCCCACCGGGTGCAAGCTAGAATTAAAGCTGATGGCTCACCAGTTCTTGACTCCGGTGTTTCATTACCAACTGTCCGAATCTAATGTGAACCTGCATGGGCCAGAAGGCTGTGATGGTGGCCGTGACTACTGGCTTTACACCTTCCTACCCTCAAATTCTTTTTCTAGGTCACTGTGAATAAACACATAAAATAGCACAAAATTACCAGCATAATTTTGGAGGTTGTAACTTTTTTTCCAGAGAACTTAACTAATTTTAATTACCAGGTTTCTTAATTTCAGGCAAGTGTTTAAATGGTTATTTTTTCTCATTTGACATGAACAACATTCTGTTTCACTGTGTCTAGTTATTGTGTCCTTTCTTAATGACGTTGTTCCTTGTTCTTATTCAATACCTCCTTCTTTTCTACTGCTTCTCCTTGCTCCTGACCACCCACCTCTTAATTCTCTTGCTTAACAACAACAACAACAACAACAACAAAGCTTGAAAGACTATCTAATGTGTAATTGTTTTTAAGGAAGCTTATTTTAAATGAATACCATGTGGGCTTTTCCAACAACTGAGAAGTAAAATCTGAGCCCACCATGTTATCATTAGCATAAGCTGTTACCAAGGAAACATGAGTCATAAAAAAAATTTTTTTTTTATTTGTTAGGTAGTTAGAAGAGCACTGGGCTAAAGCGCGAATAACAATTGTTGCACTATAACAGCAAAGAGATAACATAGTAGGTTATTACTAGCAATTATAAGATTTCTTGTGATGAGCCTATTGGGTGAACCCGTCCCCTACCCTGTGCTGAGGGAACAGGAGCTGAAGCAGGCAATGTCAAAGAGGCAGTCTGTAAAAATCCTCAGACAAGCACAACCTGGGGAGGGGCGTCACAGTGGGAACATCTAGAAAGAGCCTTAGAATCAGATGAGAGTCTGACCAAGTCTCCTTCATGGCCAGATTTTGCTCCGTGTTGTCAGGAATACACCCTGTGCTATTTCCTCTTTGTGGCTGCCCTGGGACGATTCTGAGAAACCTCCACTTTTCCTACTTTAAACTTTGAGTATAAACCACATTGTCTCTAAAGCCCTTTCCAGCCTTGAAATTAATTTAAAAAACACAAATTATTGAGTTTTGATCTGATCCAGTGACATAAGAGGCTCCTAAACTGACCTCCCACAGACACCCCAATTCACAGCTACAAAATGAGCAAGTCCTCCTGACAGAAACCAGCGGAGTGACTCCCACACACTCCTCATGTCAGGTTAACCAGGGAACACCTTCCTTTGAGGACACCTTCAATGAACCTTGAGGGCATTATACTAGTTGGTATAAGCCAGACAGAGAAAGACAATGATGGTATCTGTAAACTCAGTGCCTGCAGCCACCATCACAGCCACCTGGCTCATGCAGGTTCGCATTAGATTCAGACAGGCGGTAACAAAATAGCGGAACCAAGAACTGGTGAGCCATCAGCTTTAATCCTGGCTTGTACCTGGAGGGCAAGTAAAAACACACACTGGGCTCCAAAACCCACTCATTCAGTGCTCACAAAGCTACTGACTTATCCGAGTTTCCTAGCGTCAAAGCTTTCTAGCTCACCAGACTTATTCACCTCTGTTTCCCATCTCCTTCTCTCTGCACCAACTCTGCACTAACTGGCTTCTTCCTCAGCACTCCACCATCTTGGCTGCTTTTCCTCTTCTTCACATGGCCTTAATCTGCTCTCCTCTCTAATTCTAGCCTCAGGAACCAAGAGAGAGCAAGCTCCCAGCCTGCCCCACTTTATAGTGTAGAAATTCAAACCTTTAATTCAATCTACAAACAAGGAAGTCTCTGATACAAAGTCACTTATCTGAGTCATAATGGGAGGATTCCTCTTGAGAGTGCACCACCCCACATCATCCAATCAGTCAATGGTGTGGGGAAAAGCTCACTCTTAGAACTAAGCCTTAGGCTATACCGACCTGGCCTTCCCACAGCCTGTCCCTCAACACACATTAATATCAACAAACTTGAACGTGGGCAGCGCCTTTAACAAAGTGAGCATAATATATTTTATCTGCTCAACAGTATCACTTATATGGCAAAAGAAAGAAAAGAAGAAATGAAGGAAGGAAGAAGGAAGGAAGGAAGGAAGGAAGGAAGGAAGGAAGGAAGGAAAGAAGGAGGGAGGGAGGGAGGAAAAGAAGGGAAGGGAAGGAAAAAGCAGACTTTTGGAAACAGAGACTACAAAACTGGGTTCTAAGGGCTGGGATGGGAGGTGGAAGTAGGTACACACTGGTGAAAATATTCAAACTTTCAGCTACAAGATGCATAAGGTCTGAGGAGCTGATGTGAAACTGGGTGACAACAGTTGATAACACTGTAACATATAATTTAAATTTACCATTGGAGTGAAACTTAAAAGTTACCCCTCCACCACATACACAAGATAAATATGTGAGGGGATGGGTGTGTTAATTAACTTGTGGATGTGTATCAATTTACCACAAAGTTCCCTTTAAATAGCCTTTATTTTTATGTCAGTTACTCCTTAATAAAGCTGAAATTATAAACAATTATCAAGCGTATAAGAGTAGTTTGCATATTTCTATATTTACTATTTTGGCTTCTAAGTGGTCTCTTAGTTTAGCAGTTTCTCAGTTCTGTCCATCACAGTGGCCTTCCAACAGAAGGTATTCCTCGGAAGGACCTAACGTTTGGGTCAGTCACACCCCTTCGTCCTTTCTGTAGAGTAGTCTCTCTTCTTCACCATTCTTTATTGAAAGTGATTTTCTTCAGCTGCTTGAACGTTTTACCATTGTGAACTTGTTAACCCAGAACACGTCATCTGAATTGTGAACCGGGAACAAACAACAGGTCGTGTTTACTATTGCTATTCAATATGGCACCTGCACTCACCCTGCACGCAAGGCCAGTGAGTGGGGAAACTATTGGTCCTAAATATCAGAATTTATGGTTCAATGAAAGGAAGGTATAATTAAGAAACTTGAGCTAAATATTTTAAGGTAGAAAGGCCTACATATTGTAGCTGCTCTTTCTTCAGAAATGTGTCTTTTTCCAAGGGAAAGGGTCTCTGTAGTCACTCAAGTGTCTGAGTCTCATTGCCCAACTGCAAACAACTCACACATGACTTTCTCTTTGGGGGGAAACTTGAGTAATTTCTGAGCATGAGTAAATTATTCCCATGACACTGTCAATAAGCTACAGTGTGTCCGTAAAGTCATGGTGCACTTTTAACCAGTCAAAAGTCAAAAGTGCACCATGACTTTATGGACACACTGTATTTCACAACTGTAATGCCCACACTAATTTTCCAAGAAAACTACAACTTTATGGAGAAATCAAGGCAAAAAAAATATCTTTTCTTAATAAAATTCTGAGACCTTGACAGAACTTGCGTAGACAATTCTGAAATGTAGTAACAACCTGGCTCAATGTTTTCTCTTGACTACCTTCATAACAGATTGTTCTACTGAGTTTAATTTTTAAGCCATGCAAATTACGGAAGTCTTCAGAATGCCAATAATAGCATGCTGGGGTTAATCATTGACTCTGAAGGGAGAGCAGCAAATACGGAAACATCCATAAAGCTCTTGCCACACCTGGGGTTTCCTTTGGATGACTTCCATCATGTGTTGACAAAACTTGACCTTGGATGGTTCACTAAGATTTGTTGGGACTATGGCCAAAGGTGCTTACGTGCCAGTAGGATGGGTTCCATGTTCTTTAACCAGATTATTCTGCTCCACATATGGCAAGAAGTGTACTTTTTGAGTTTTCACATTAATGCTGACTGGGAGCTTCCAGACAAATTGGCTCTGACTGTTGCAGTCCTATGTAGAACCCTGAATTCTATTCTGGTGGGAACCTTAGTATGGAGCCAAGTCAAAGACCAAAGCCTGATGATGGGTCATCTGGAGAAGACAAGCATGACCATTTCTTACAGTTAATATTCAAGCTCACAACCTGAATGCTCCATTCTACTTTCTGAATGGTCCTGGCAGGAATCCCAGGCAGGGGACCCCAGCTGTACTCCTGGTTTTTCTGGGGAAGGGCACTTAATCAAGAGTCTCCTATTTCTCCTTGGAACATCAAGTCATTAAAGTAACTTATCTTGCCCTGGCTGGATAGCTCGGTTGGTTTGAGCACTGTCCCAAAGCACAGAGGTTGTCAGTTCAATGCCCAGCCAGGGAACATACAGGAACAGATTGATGTTCCTATCTCTCTTCCTCCCTGCCTCTCTCTCTAATCAATAAAACACATATTAAAAAAATAAAAAAGTAACTGACCTTGAATTTACTGTGAGCAATGATGACATTTATATATATATAGTGTATTAAGAAATGTGATGTTAACTACTAAGAAATACATTAACATAATCTATCAATATCAAAGACAGAAAAGGGGATAAACTTGATAGAGAGAGAAGAGGCATTTGCAAAGACGGAAAATCAATTTCTGACCAAACGCATTTAGTTATTTTAAAATAGAAAGATTGTTTCTTTCCTTGACACAGAATATAATCTCAAATCCAGGGCAGAATTTTTCCATCAGCCAATTAAATATGTACATAGAGAACCAAAGAATTTGGTCCTTAGTACTTGCAAAACACCTGCTGAAGCAGTCATCTGTAGAAGACAGAATTGTTGAGTTTCTTGCAGCAGTTTTACAGTTTAATGCTGTTTCTGTTCTGAAGTGTGTACTGAATGGCAGTATTCTGACTTCTTTATTCTAAGGCCTCTGTCTGTCTCTATCTGGACCTACTCAAGCGGCAGCCTCCCTCTTTCTCAGCAGAGGTTGTGGAGTGTCTACACAATTAGCATTTTGTAAATAGCAAAACAATGATGCCCATTATCACCTGTATTTCAGCTGGTTTGCCAATCTAGTAAAGCAAGAAAAATAAATAAGAAAGACAATCCATGAGACTCAAGGAGGTTAAGAAAAATAAATAAGAAAGACAATCCATGAGACTCAAGGAGGTTAAGAAAAATAAATAAGAAAGACAATCCATGAGATTCAAGGAGGTTAAGATAATCATTTTATTCTAAGACATGGCTGCTCACTTTGAGAGTGCAAGAAAGCAATGAGCAAAAATTATTGGGTATAGTGGAAGAGTTCATTAAGGTGATTGATTATAAGATAAATATATCAAATTATTCATTTTTCTATTCATTGGTATTAGCAAGTTTGAAAACATAATTGGAAAAAAATCTCAATTATAATAACAAAATTATAAATAATTTTGACATAAATCTAACTGAAAAGAAGGGCTTATATCAGTAAAGTTACATATTTGTTTCCTGTAAGACATAAATGAAGATATATACTATAATCCTGAATAAGAGGACTCAAACTTTTATAGATTTTTTAAAAAAATTAATTAATTTTATTTTTTACAGAGACAGTGAAAGAGCCAGAGAGAGGTACAGACAGGGACAGACAGATAGGAAGGGATAGAGACGAGAAGCATCAATTCTTCATTGCGGCTCCTTAGTTGTTCATTGATTGCTTTCTCATATGTGCCTTTACCGGCGGGCTACAACAGAGCAAGTGACCCTTTGCTCAAGGAAGAGACCTTGAGCTCAAGCCAGCAACCATGGGGTCATGTCTATGATCCCATGCTCAAACCAGCAACCCGCGCTCAAGCTGGTGAGCCTGCGCTGAAGCCAGCAACCTCAGGGTTTCAAACCTGGATCCTCTGCATCCCAGTCCGATGCTCTATACACTGTGCCACTGCCTGGTCAGGCTATAGATTGTTAATTAACACAAATTATTGGTATAAATCTTGTGCTAATCCAATGAGAATATGGCTAATTCTTAGATATACCTGGAAGAATTAAGTCTGGATGGATTAACTATTTAAAATAATAAAACAATTACAACTGAGAGACAAGGAAAGAAGGCCTTTCAAATAAGGTAGGAAATATAGAAAAGCCATAAAATAAGAATAAAATATTTTGACTACAAAAACTTTGCAAAGTATTTTATGGCAAATTATGTCTTAAAAACAAACAAAAAAATGGATGGAGAAAGAATATTTACAATGCACATTATTGATAAAGGGTTAATATTTATAATATACAAATGACATTTGTAAAAAAAAATAACCAAGGCACATAAATAGGCAAAACAAACAAGTGACAAATGAACAATTCATAGAAAAAGAAACACAAATGTCTCAAACAATGTACACGTGTAGAGATGATTAATTTTAGGCATAAAATACTAATTCTTATTCATTATGCTAGTAACGTTTTAAAAGTGATAATATTCAGCGCCTGTGAGGATTTGGGCAGGATAGTACTGCCACAGACTTCTGGTGGAAATGTGAATTGTAACACCCTTTTTTTGGAGAAAGCAATCTGGTAATATTTATTTCCAGATATTACCCTTCAAAGTAGTTCTATTTCTGTGCACACAGCACATAGAAACAAAGCTTGGATACCTTAGACTCTATGCCCAAAAAGTCTCTTCTCGCAGACGTATATGGGGAACAAAAGGGTCAGCAGAGCCATGATTGTTCCATCAATAAGAAATAACTGAACACAGTGTGGAACATTCATACACGAGAAAGAATAAGTTAAATTTATTTCCCATAAATTTGAGTTTTCATTATACAATGAGAAAATTGAGATGCAGAAAAATGCTTACCAAAATGACTCCACTTTGGTTGGCCAAAAGTTGATTAAAAGCTCCACATATAAGAGTGTAGACATATACAGTGTAGACACACTGTAGATATTTGCAATGATGGCGGTAGTGTTGATAAAGAGGGGAAGGACATTTATGGCTGCCGGTGTGCTGTGTTCAAGGTGTAAGGAGAGGAAGGAAGGGAAGATGAAAAGTAAGAGTCTACAGTACATGGGGAAAGAAAGATGATTTAGGATTTTTTTTTTTTTAGAGAGAGAGACACACACACAGAGAGGGGCAGATAGGGACAGACAGACAAGAAGAGAGAGAGATGAGAAGCATCAATTCTTCATTGTGGCACCTTAATTGTTCATTGATTGCTTTCTCATATGTGACTTGACCAGGGGGCTACAGCAGACAGAGTAGCGTCTTGCTCGAGCCAGCGAACTTGGGCTCAAGCTGGTGACCTGTGCTCAAATTAGATGAGCTTGTGCTCAAGGCGGCGACCGTGGGGTTTTGAACCTGGGTCCTCTGCATCTCAGTCTGATGCTCTATCCACTGTGTCACCTCCTGGTCAGGCCGATTTAGGAAATATAAAACTCAATCTACATGGTTGATTCCACTCCTAAAAATGAATTAAAACATTGATTTGCCCAGGCATCTTATTTCAAGATACAGAAATTTTGAATAAAGAAAAAAAAAAGTACAGCAAGAAAAGCCAGGAAAATGGAAACGACAATAAGAAGGGAAAATTATTACAGCTTGTTAACTAAGATATGCTTGTACTGACAGCTTCTTCAGGTTTAAGTTGTGTCAGTGGACAGGGGGATATCCTCAAGGCAGAGGAACGACAGACAGGAAGGGACCTCTGCAGGCCTCCTGGGGCTCTAAATGTTGCTTGTTGCTTCTCAGGTTGGAGAAGAGCTTTGGTCCCTGGAGAAGCCAGAACCCCAGGCTCCTCTGTGCTCAGCTGCATCTCTGCCTCTTCTTCTGTTCCAGGGGAATGATCCGAGGCATTTTCAGGAGGGGGGTCCACCGTGTTTAGAGTGTGGGTGGGAACCAAAGTGAGAACAATCCCTTGGGTCCAAGTAGACACCAACCCTCCAGGGCAGTCCAGGAACCAGCTGCTGTGCCTTCAGCCCTTTTGGAAAAGTACTTCATTCTTGATTCCCATTCATATGCTAGAAGTTTGTGTAGCCAGAGGAAGTCCACAAGATACTGCCTCCCCTGAAGACCCCTTATCTCTCCTGACACCGAAGTTCTTCATCCTCATCCTCTCCAAGTGCCCATTCATCCCACCAGAGAAATAGGCTGGGAGCCTTGCAGTTGGTTGTAAAGCATATTCTCATGCTTGTGTATACCTTACTTTCATTTGAAATGGACATGTGTTCCCAAATCAGCGAGGTCTTGAGTTTAGAGGTTCTTTAGTTAGTCAGGGGTTGCTGATCACTGACGGCCAAATTGTTTCAGTGTAAGATGTTCCAGTATGGGTGTCTTTCGTCAGTCCAAATTTTAAGAGAACTCAACCTAAATGGGTGATTTGAAAGATAGGCTCAAAACACATCTTCAAATAACTATTGCTCTTCTGATTTATGTTAGCTAAGTCTTCTCAGAGTAAAGCAACATCTCTCAAATTTATTTTCATTGGAAACATACTAAATTCCTTTGTATTTCATGCTTTGTGATATGCAGCTATGTCTTCCAGCCAAATTTTATGCATTCTAAGCTTTATACTCTTCATAAATATTTTATTTCAAATAAATTATATTTTGGGGTATTATTTTTTCTCAAGACCAAAAATATAAATCATTTCTGACTTTACTACTGTTCTCAATATTATAATCAAAATTAATATTATAAATCTTGACTTAGGTTGTTAATATTTAAAATGGCTATAGATTATATTTAAGGAACTCTTTAAATTGTCTGAAAATATTTGAAAAAATAGCTCATTTTATCTGAAAATTGTGTGCACAATTGTGAATCTAACTTCTTTTGTACCTGATATTTTTTCTTGACATCCTAACTGCCGAATTTATCATTTGTACCTTGTCACAACTGATTATTTCAAATTACACTCTATTGTGTTACCAATTAGAAATGCTGGTTTTGAGTCTGAAACCAACTCTCCCTTCTATGGAAAAGAACACATAAGAGAATTACAAACTAAAAAAAATGGGTTTTTTTTCTTCCTTTTTCCCACTTTGGCTGGGAGATATGTATACTTAATTAGGTTCATAAATTTTGTTTCCCTCAAAACTACCAAATCTAGATGGGAGCTTAAACACTAATGAAATAACTCAGTGTGAAATACTCCAAATTTTGCAAGATCATTCTAAATTTATTCTTACCAGCAGAAAAATAAATAAGAGAACCCACCTACAGAAAATATTAATTTCCCTGAAGTGTGTGTGTGTGAGAGAGAGAGAAAGACAGAGAGAGAAATGAAACAAAAATACTCTTTAGTAAAATAACCGAAGAACTGCTGGTTAAGTCCTGCTCCGGTTCATTCCATTATTGATTTTAGGAACTGAACATAAAAGTTTTCTCTTCCTTCTACTATTTCTGGTCATTGTGAACTTGTTTTTGGAAGGAAATGTTAAGAGGCTCTGCTGGATGCTAAAGTTATAGTTATTTTCTGAATTCCATCTCATAACTTTTAAATGAAAAAATTATATTAGATAATTAATATGGTTTAGGAAAATTATAAGAAATAAATTGAACCCATGTGCTTGAATTCTCACATGGTAGTTTGTCAGAAAATAAGTTTACTGATCAAACTAACATCTTCAAAGCTCTGCCTACTGTTGGATAGTAAGCTATGAAGTACTCCAGTGTATGTCACATCATTGCACCCATTAGCACCTTAAGGGGACTATTTGGCATCATAATTAGATGCCTTGATTCTGTCTCAAAGAGCTAGTTTAGTTTAGAAGCAGCCTTCTCAAACCTGCCTGCCTCTCAGCATTACTAACTCTTGGTTTCATAAGCTTTTTTATTTTTTCTGTAGATGATAATTTCTTTTTCTATTTCTCCAACTTTTCCTCTAATTGAGGCCTTCATGATTGTGGCAGGCACCTCTCTGACTCAACACATCCACATTCTCTTCTTGTTTGAGGCACTCCTTATCTTTCCTTATACGTAGAAATTGAGGAACCATTTGTGGGAACCAATGTGTAGGGGACTCAAGGTAGCTTTAACAATTCAAAGGTAATTTCTTCATGAATTCTTCCCAAGAAAAGTTCAATACTAATAAGGTATATAGGAAAGCTATGTCCATGAATATTATACAAGCAAGAAAATGACAAGGACATTAAACAGGGACAGGTGAAATCTTAAGAGTCGGAGGAGGGAGCAATCGAGCAAAAGGACTAGGGACAGTCCCCTGGAGGTGAAAGTCACCTGTCTGCTGTACTAAAACAAGCTTCATATGTCCACAATTCCCTCAGAGATCTCAATGCCACATTCCTGTAGTTACTACCCTAATGTTCTACTCCCTATAACCAAACCGATGCTCTCAAATCTCGAACCCACTGCAGCCAACGTGGCCAGGTTTGCCTTTAGTTCTGTATAAATGGCTCCATCCAAGTGCCACTTACTCCCCTAATTGTTACTATCACTAGCCTTTTCATGTCTTGATTTCATTGGTTCTCTGTCTTTCTCTCTTGAGAGAGACATTGTGGGCTATTTCTTTTCTCTTTGACCTCCTGAATGTCAGCCTCTCTTGATTGTATTACCCCTCTGAGCATTGCTCCTCAGGCTTCTTTGTTAGCTTTTCTTCCCCTAACAACTTATTTAAAAGTTGACACATTGCCAGGTTCTCTGATTCTCCTACTCACTCTGTGCCTCCTGAGTGAGCTCCTCCATCCGATGATGTCAGTTAATATCTCCAACCAAATTCCCTCATCTGTCCTGGGTGCAAGTGCTACAGGGCAGTTCCACTTCAGTCCACGGAAAGCATGGCTGCAGGTTGGGGTCCCTGGAAAAGTGCATGAAGAATTTGTGGGCAGGGCATTTGTTAGGGAGGGCTCTTGGGAATGGCATCTTTAGAAGGGAGAAGAGGAAGCATTTTGATCAAAAAGAGAAGTGTGATGCATTCAGAAAGTCAGCTTCACAAGAGCCCTGAATCAGAATGGTTTTTCTGGATTGTCCCTAGTTGGAGTGAAGGGGCTGCACTGACCAGCGTAGTTGGGATGTAGGCTGTCCCTAGAAAGGGTACTGGACTTGGACTTGAACCCCGAAGGGGAATCGGGGGAACTCACCAGTGTTTAGAGAGGCACCTGATGTATCTATAAAACTGTATCTATTATTTTTCCCATAAATGTGTTACTTCTCTTGCATTTCTATAGTTGGATTGCTCCCCTATCCAGTAAGCCATTTCAGATCCTAGGGGTTCAACGTGTCTCCTCTCACTTAGCCTTCACTCGCAGCTAATCTAAACCCAAAGCTCCCCATCCTCCATCCTGAATTTTTCACCTGTCTTTTCTCCCTGTCCCTCTTTGTTGGTAGGGGCCTAATGCAGACATACCCTCTCTGTTACACATTTGCAATCATCTTTTAGTTGCTACTGCAGGTTCATGTCTTGCCTCCCTCCTGTCTGTCCTCCACTTCACCTCCAAAGTGATATTTCTACAAGGTAAAGCTAACCACATCAGTCTTTCATTCCATCCTGGCTCCCCACTGCTGCCTGTGATGATTAGATTTCTTATCATGGCATGAAATTTCTCTAGCCTCCTCTAAAACCTGCAGTTCCGCCATTCAAAGCTGCTCGCAGGCCTCCAAGTATGTTGGAAGGAAGCACATTAACTAATGATGAAGGGAAGATGGGTGAATAGAGGAAGAAGCCAGGGGCTAACAGGTTGAATCTGAAAAACAAAGAACAAAATAAATGAGCTTGGTTTTGTTACTTTTTTCACTGATGCTTGACAGCCTCATATTAGAAAGGGAAGAGATAATATGAAGGGTTTCGGGGGGAAGGATGGAAAGGTGGATCTAATGGGAGGGCGCAGTGTCTAAGAGATCAAGGCTTCTACTGACAGTGTCACTGAGAGGCTGACCCATAGGGAACAGCCTTGTAGGAGAGAAACAAGCCTGCAGTCTGCTGGGGAAAGGGATGGGAGGGCTGTGCCAGTGGAGGTGATCCAGGAGCTGGAGGATAAAACAATAACAATAGTAGCAGTGAGTTGATGGGAAGGGAAGGGGCCGAAGGACAATTTTGGAGCTTAGAATTTTGGAGATAAAGCAGTTTTGGCAGATGAGAAGGTGCAAGTCCCAGTCTTAAATTTAGTAGCATAAGGGGAGGGTAGTGAAGAGAAGGTTGAAAATCTCTGACACCAGGGGGGTTATATTACAATGAGTATAGACCCTGGTTTCCCTGGGCCTATCCTGGGTTATACCTGCTATTTCAGGGTAATGATTCATAGCATTTCTCTCACTCAATTACACTTTCAAAATTAGAGTTTTCTTTTAAAATTATATTTTATTTCATTTTTTAAGTGAGGAAATAAGATAGTGAAGTAGACTCCCATATGTGCCTTGATCGGGATCCATCCAAGAACCTCTTCTGGAGCTGATGCTCAAGTACTGAGCTATTTTTAGTTCCTAAGGCTGATGAGCTCAGACCAACCAAGCTAGCCTCAGTGCCAGGGGCCACACTCAAACCAGTGGAGCCACTGGCTGCAGGAGGGGAAGAGGGAGAGAAGAGGGAGAGAAGTGGAAGAGGGTCAGAAGAGAGAAGCAGATAGTTACTTCTCCGGTATACCCTGAATGAGAAATGAACTCAGGAGTCCATACACCCTGCCTATGCTCTATCCATTGAGCCACCAGCCAGGGCCCAAAATTAGAATTTTCAAAATTATAATTAAAACATAGTAAGAGACTAAACAATAGTTATTGCAATTTACCATTGGAAGATAATAATAAAGGCATTTTAAATTATAACATATATCACAAATATAATTAAAAGAATTTTATATTCAGACCCGAAATCATAGGATTACTGTAGTATGGGTTCTATTGCTTTATGTATCTAGAATAGAGTGCATTAAAAGAAATGAGCAAAGTGTAACATGCAGATAAATAATTTACACTCAAAGAGGAGCCTGCCAACTTAGAGATATTTAAAATATAACTGCTACATTGCACAGAGTAGAGAACATGGGAAGACCACCAGAAAGACCACCAGAGCATGTAGCTCAGTATCTAACCAGCTAACATGAGAATAACCAAGTTAATTGTCCTCTCTCGGCCTATTCCTTCATTGGTAAACTGGGATAATAATCATCATCTGATCTCTCAAAGGGGTTGTGGTGAGTACCACAGAAAATGATGGAAAATGCTTTTAAAATCTGTACAAATGTAAGTACACCCAATGCCCTTTCTGAAAACGAAAAACAAAAATAAGAAAGTAAAAAAGGAAAAGAGATACCAGGTGAGTTATTAACGTATTTTTAATCAACCTGAACATTTTTTTTAACATAAATATAGGGTTATCAAATACATCTGTCACTGTGAGTACATAAATGGATGAATTATTTATGATTTAAAAGCTCATTTCATAAAACGGAATGTAAGATGAATGCGCTGGGCAGACCACAGTTCTCTTGTTAGAAATATTTTCTCATTTTACATGTGAGACAGAGGGATGTGAGAAAATGAGGTAACTGCTGGAGGCAGAAGTATCTAATTCATTCTTTCATAAGGGTTTTACCTAGGAAAGCCCCCAACCTCACCATCAGAAGGGCAACTGTTTTCTAGATGAACCCACCCCAGCCCTGTCAGAGGTTAGGGGGTCTCTATTGAGAACATCTGTGGTCATCTATCTTTCCACATCAAAGCTTCAGGAGGATTCTTTAGTTAATTAGAAATGAAATGAGATACTAGTATAAGGAAAATGCACAGCACGACCCTGGCTTGCCCACAACGAAGGTAGAAAATATAAAAATAAATTGGAAAATCTTACTGGTGGTAAAGCATGTAAGACTATTTGCTTTTTGTTTTGTTTTTTTAAGGTTAGTCCTAGGACCCTGCATTCTCAGTGTGCAACTAATTCAAAGATGACATGTATCGTAAAACACCATGCGTAAATTTATAGGGGGAAATTGTTTCTCCTATGCAAAATATAGATTTTTCAGAGAGTAAGCTCAACATTAGCCATTAAAAAGAGGCAGCTTTATTCATACACACCGTTTGCAGCAAGTTTCCTAGAGGAATAGAAAAAGAACATAGACATTTCTGAAAATGGATATAGTCTTTTAAGCATATGGATATACTTTAAATTCCAACTATAGTCTAGGCATCTGTGCTTGGCATATTACGTGAATGATGGCATTGAATTCCATAGCAATAAATAAGGTAGGGGTGAGCCTGCCCTCAGTCTTTAGAAAGGGGAAATGAGGTACAGGGTAGGCAGATTCTAAAGAGGTTCCTGCCCCACACAAGCTTCCAAAGCCTGGTTATCTAATCAGACACTAATCTAGGCAGTGCAGTGAAGGGATTTTGCAGTTGTAATTAAAGTCCCAAGTCAGTTGACCTTAAGACATGGAGATTATCCAGATGGCCTGATTTAATCACAAGAGCCTTTAAAAGGCAGGCTTAGAAATCTGGAGAGAATTAGAGTGTGAGGAGGCCTCAGGCTTGCTCCTGCAGCTTTGAAGATGCAGGGATGCTGTGAGTGTGGGCAAGCCCTAAAAGCGGATGGCAGGTCCTGGCTGAGAGCCAGTGAATCAGCAGAGACCACAATCCAGCAGCCGCAGAAGATGAGTTCTTCCTGGCCGCCTCCGGGGAGAGCCCAGTCTGGCCCACACCTGAATTTTGACCTCGTGAGGCCCTAAGCAAATGACCCAGACTTCTGCATGGCAAAACTGTGAGATAATAAATGGGTGTTCTTTTAAATTTCTGTTTTTGGTTATTTGTTACTGCAGAAATAGAAACCTAATACAGAAACTCAGTCATAGAGAGAATAAGCAATAGAGCTTAGATTTAATCTACTCGGCATCCAGTATTGTGGTGAAAATACATGTGAGCAAGACCAGCAGGTCAATTTGAAGGAGATTTCATTCATTCGTTCATTCATTCAATCAACCAATCAATCAATCATTCAACTACCACATATTTTTAAAAATTTTATTTATAAAATTAACTATAACATTAAAAAAGAATAATTATTTCCAATGTTTTTTGACTACCTTTTTTGGGGGCAGGTTTATCTCTATTAGGGCTATAGAGGTAAAACAAAAACAAACAACCCCCCCCCAAAAAAAAAACCCCACAGAGAAACCACTCCCTTATCCAAGAGCTCATGGTATAAGGGTTGGGGGCAGGCATGCAAATGCATCAGTGAAATGCTGTGTGTGTCTTAGTGCTATAAAGAGATAGTCTAGAGGTCATGGTAAAAACAGATGCTTACAGTTTGATTTTTTTACCATATTGCCTGCAGTAGGCAGGATAATGACCTCTCTCCCCAAAATGATGTCCTTGTTGGGAATATATTGCGTTACATAGCAAGGAAAAATTAAGAATGTAGATGGAAGTAGGGTCATTAATCAGCCAACCTTAAGATAGGGGGAGGTACCTGACCTGTGGTGGCGCAGTGGATAAAGCGTCGACCTGGGAACACTGAGGTCGCCAGTTCAAAACCCTGCACTGGTCTGGTCAAGGCACATATGGGAGTTGATGCTTCCAGCTCCTCCCCCCTTTCTCTCTTTCTCTCTCTCTCTCTCACTCTGTCTCCTCTCTCTCACTCTGTGTCTCCTCTCTAAAATGAATAAAATAAAAATAAAATAAATTTAAAAAAAAAAAAAAAAAAAGATAGGGGGAGGTGATTCGGGACTTTCCAGGTGGGACCAATGTATTCATGATGATCCTTAAAAGTGGAAAGAGTGCAAGAGGTCAGAGTGATTCGCTGTGAAAAGATGAGACAGATCATTGTCAGCTTTGAAGATGGAGGCTGTTGGGCAGATAAAATATATTATGCTCACTTTGTTAAAGATGGCGCTGCCCACATTGAAGTTTGTTGGTATTAATGTGTGTTCTGAAACAGGCTGTGGGCAGGCTGGGTCATTATAGCCTAAGGCTTAGTTTAAGAGTAAGCTCTTCCCTACACCCTTGACTGATTGGATAATGTAGGGTGGTGCACTCTCTTGAGGAATCCCATTATGCCTCAGATGGGTGGCTTTGTATCAGAGACTTTCTTTATGTATAATTGGATTAAAGGTTTGGATTTTCTATGCTATAAACTGGGGCAGTCTGGGAGCTCTCTCTCTCTCTTGGTTCCTGAGTTCCTGAGGTTGATATTAGAGAGGAGAGCAGATTAAGGCCATGTGGAGAAGAAGCAGCCAGGAAGGCAGAGTGCTGAGGAAGAAGCCAGTTTGTTAAGAGTTTGTGCAGGAGGAGATGGGAAACAGAGGTGAATAAGTCTGGTGAGCTAGAAAGCTTTGATTCTAGGAAACTCGAATAAGTCAGTAGCTTTGTGAGCACTGAATGTGTGGGTTTTGGAGCCCCAGTGTGTGTTTTTGCTTGCCCGCCGGTGCAAGGTAGAATTAAAGCTGATGGCTCACCAGTTTGTGGCTCCGGTGTTTTATTACCGACTGTTCGAATCTAATGTGAACCTGCGTGGGTCAGGCTGCTGTGATAGTGGCCTCGACTATTGGCTTTACAGAGGCCTTGTAAAGCCAGTAGCCAAGGCCACCATCACAGCCGCCTGGCCAGTACAGGTTCTCATTAGATTCAGACAGTCGGAATGAAACAACGGAGCCACGAACTGGTGAGACATCAGCTTTAATCCTAGCTTGCACCCGGCGGGCAAGCAAAAACACACAAGCTCCAAAACCCACTCATTCAGTGCTCACAAAGCTACTGACTTATCCGAGTTTCCTAGAATCAAAGGTTTCTAGCTTACCAACCTTATTCACCTCTGTTTCCCATCTCCTTCTCTCTACATAAACTTGGCACAAACTGGCTTCTTCCTCAGCACTCTGCCATCTTGGCTGCTTCTCTGAGCTTCCATGTGGCCTTCATCTGCTCTCCTCTCTGATACTAATCCCAGGAACTGAGAGAGAGCAAGCTCCAGGCCTGCCCCATTTTATACTGTAGAAATCTAAACCCTTAATCCAATCTACAAACAAGAAAGTCTCTGATACAAAGTCACCCATCTGAGGCATAATGGGATTCCTCAGGAGAGTGCACCACCCCACATCATCCAATCAGTCAAGGGTGTGGGGAAAAGCTTACTCTTAAAACTAAGCCTTAGGCTATAACGACCCGACCTGCTTATATTACAGCCTTTCCCCCACACCCATCCTAAGCATAAGGGCAAATAATATCACCTGGGTGATGGGCTTTCATGTAGCCCATCTTTAGCAAAGTGAGCATATTATATTTTATCTGCCCAATAGGTAGCGCCATCTTTAGCAAAGTGAGCATATTATATTTTATCTGCCCAATAGACCTCTAGAAGCTGGAAATGACAAGACGATGGTCTCCTTCTCAGAGTCTCCAAAAACGCACATGGCCCTCCTGACACTTTGATTTTAGCTCATTTTTGACTTCTGACCTCCAGAATCATAAAATTAAAAACTTGCATTGCTATAAGCCAACCAATTCATGGGTATATGTTACATTTGCAAGAGAAAGCAAGCACATTGCCTAAATTTCCCTTACATAAAGTAAATCAAAGTAAACAGAGAGGGAGAATGCATTAGGGTAGTTTTGATTCAGCTAATATTCAAGAGATAGTCTCTAAACATCAAGAGCATGAGGGAAACAAAGATCAGGGCAAAAAGCATAAAATCTCAAGAGAGCCTGACCAGGCGGTGGTGCAGTGGATAGAGCATCAGACTAGGATGCGGAAGACCCAGGTTCGAGACCCCAAGCTCGCCAGCTTGAGCGCGGGCCCATCTGGCTTGAGCAAAAGCTCGTCAGCTTGGACCCAAGGTCGCTGGCTCCAGCATGGGTGGCTTGATCTGCTGAAGGCCCGTGGTCAAGGCACATGTGAGAAAGCAATCAATGAACAACTAAGGTTTTGCGACAGCAACGAAAAACTAATGATTGATGCTTCTCACCTCTCTCAGTTCCTGTCTGTCTCTCCCTATCTATCCCTCTCTCTGACTCTCTCTCTTTCCCTGTAAAACAAAAATCTCAAGAGAAAATAATTGATAAATTGAATTTCATCAAATTAAAAATTTTTTGTTCATGAAAAGAAACTATTAAGAAAATGGAAAAAAAGCCTCAGACTGAAAACAAGTATGTGCAAATACACATCTCACAAAGGACTTGTACCCAGAATATGTAGAACTCTTTACAAATCAATAGTAAGAAGACAAACAATGCACTTAAAAATGGGGAAATATTATCATGAGATATTGAAGCAAAGCAGGTATACAAATGTCTAATAAGCACGTGAAAATATGCTTAACATCATTGTTACTAGAGAAATGCAAATTAAAGCCACAATGAGATACTACTATGTACTCAGAATGGCTAAAAATAAATTGATAATGGTAAATGAGAGTGAGGTTGGTGAGTAACCAGGATTATCACTCATTGTTGATGCAAATACAAAATGGTGTAACCACTTTGGACAACAATTTCTCAGTTTTTTCTAAGTTAAACATATACTTACCACTCGGCCAAGCAATTCCAATCCTAGATATTTAACCAAGAAAAATAGATATGTAAGTCTAAGCTAAGATCTGGATGTGAATGTCTATAGCAATTTTATTCATAATTGCCTGAATTGGAGACAATCCATCAACAAATGTCTGGATAGACAAAATGTGGGGCATCTGTACAAAGGAATACTACTCCATGGTCAAAACACATGAACTAATATGTGCAACAACATGGGTGAATATCTCAAGAACATTATGCTGAGTGAAAGAAGGTCGGTTCAAATGACCGCATATACTCTGATGCCATATGACATTCTAGAAAAGGCAAAACTGTAATGATGAAAGGCAGAGCAGTGGTTGCCGGGGCCTGGGGGTGGAGAGGGGATTGGGAAGGGGCATGAAGGACCTTTGGGGGATGATAAAAATACTACATATCTTGTTGGTGGTGGCAGTAACATAACTCTATGCACATTTATAAAAATGCATTGATCTGTACCGTTAAAAGGAAAAACATTATTGTGTATAAAGTGTACCTCAAACTTGATTAAACTCTTCTCTCCCCCAAACAAAAATAAGTACACAGCCCATGGTTTAAACAAGGGGCTGACCAGCCTCCCAAACATAACATCTCTCAAGAAGATACAGAGCAGAAGACCCACACAAGTGCAAAGCTTTACACTTGCTGCTCATGCATTAAATTTCCACTGTGGTGTCTATTTTCTTGTCTGGTCTGCTTAATCAATGCAAAGCTTTTTAAAAGGATATTTTAATTAAATATAAGAATTCAGAGATGAATTAAGATAGCCTGAAAGCAAAGCAAGAAATGCTCTCACATCTTTGTTAAAAAAAAAAAAAGAAAAACAAATAAAACAATGCACTCGGATAAACAGTTTGATGCACAGTAAATCGAATACAGAGAATTACACTATAGTTTGCAGAAATGAGTGTAATTTATCTCGCTCAACGCTCAGAAGTAGACTTTTTAAAGGGCTCTTTTGCTAAAAAGAGAAACATTTCCAAGCCTGCAAAGTGCGCGGAGGTCCTCAGAGGACGGTGCTAAGTACAGAGCATTATTATTTCATGAGCGTGTGTCTGACTTCAACAGCCATTAGAGTTGTGCCATTTATAATTCTGGGATTGCCTCCTCAGAGTGCATCTTCTGGGTGTGCATTTGCAATTCGTTAAAAGCACACACTCATTTTGGGAAATGCCATTTTAGAGATATGGGTACTGAGCTCCTGAGAAGGCAAGGGTTTTTGCCCAAAGTACTGGTGCGGGCTGAAGCACCAGAGGACCAGCAACTCTGCTTGAATTATTTTCATGAGAGAGATTTTTTTTTTTATTCATTTTTAGAGAGGAGACACAGAGTGAGTGAGAGAGAGAGAGAGAGAGAGAGAGAGAGAGAGAGAAAGGGGGGAGGAGCTGGAAGCATCAACTCCCATATGTGCCTTGACCAGACCAGTGCAGGGTTTTGAACTGGCGACCTCAGTGTTCCCAGGTCGACGCTTTATCCACTGCGCCACCACAGGTCAGGCCCATGAGAGAGATTTTTAAAGAATTGTATCTCATGCACAGTTCTTTAGGGGCTATAATTTGGCAAAGAACTACGATCATTGCCTCTTGTCCCACAAAGAAGCCTGAAGATTACACAAATAAAGCACTATATTAGAAAAATACTAATTTTACTTTATTTATAAATTCTACAGTAGAAGGTGGGGGAAGCCCCTGCAGTTCCTTGTGACCAGCCTTCAGTTGCAGTGTATTTCATTTGGAAATACAGCGTGCTTCTTGCTCTTTTAATAAGGGTTTCTGCTGCTTTCCTTGGGGACTAGTGGTCATTGTCAATAGCCATAAACTGTAAGGATGTGACAGGGTGTTTCATCTCATTAAGAAGCGATGCAACCAGAATTCCTTGTCCTTCTGCTTACATCTGATTTGTGCTTCACAAATATGACCTTTAAGGCCTCTATTGCTTTGCAAATACATTGCCTGTCCCAAGGGCACAGATTAAGTGGATCATGTGCTTCATATCACCAATTAGGGCTTTCCTTTCAACATGCATTTCCTCTGTTCTACAGTGGGAACATTCTCTTTTTTCATAACACATTCTTGGATAAGTACTTGGCACTTCCCACAGAAGAAATGTTCTTGGGTATTTTGTGGGAACACTTGAGGTCATATGGCATTTCATCAGTCATGAGAATAATTGGTCTCCCATTTTTTAAGCAGAGAGTCTACACTTACTAATTGTAGTATTGCCTTAGGCTTGTGCTTCTGAAGGTCTAAGAGAGCTCTCAAGGATAATGGTTGGAGTTTGTACTCTTTGCCAATAAAAGTACGTCTATAATTCTTGAATACAACTATGTGTGAAATGGTACAATGGAAAAAAAAAGACATTTAACATGTGTTTCGATAATACTTGGTATTAATAAATTGGGTTGCATAAACGCATAGGCACCTGGTAGAGTATGAAATCCTCTTGGAAAATTGTACTTACTATTCATGCTGTCGGATTTCCCAATCAAATAAATAAGTATGCATGTTGTAATCATTTATAATTTTGCTTCCACAACTTCAATAACTGACTGAATTTTTAGCAACAAGGTAAAATTTCACTTTGCTGGCTGCAATTATTGAATTGTAAAAGATTTAAAAATATGGAACAGAAGTAGATTTTGAAGAAAATCAAAACTATCCCACTCTGCCCCTTGTCCCCACCATCATAATCTTTTATTCTTTGCCAATCGAGTAAGTTCTCTTCACCCCAGGAAGTCAACTAGATTAATTCTAGATGAAGCATTTGTGTCCTAATTAATAGGTTGGTTTAATTAAGTCAGATTACATGATTAGTGACCTGCTTCTCTTCATGATGGTAATAAAGAGATATTTGCATAATGCAACTGAGTTTTCCCATGATGATCATGTTAAGAAATTAATAGATGAAAGGGTGGCAAAGCAACCAGAACCCTAAAGAACAGTGAAGCTCTGATTAAACATGCAGGCAAATCAGCTGGAGAACTTGTGGCCTCTCTCAAGGTGAAGCTGCCTCCTATGTTGAACCCATGGAAATTGGAGCCATGTCTTGGGACACAAAATAAATATACCCTCTGGGTTGAAATATACCAGCTTACCTTCTCTCCCTTTCATTTCACCGCTAGAATGGTCCTGAGCTGCAGCGTAGGAAGGACTAGTGCTAATTTACTCTGAAATGTATTGTTGGGTGATGGTAACTGCAGAATGTGTGGGCCTAAACGTGCTGTGGACACCGTCAAAAAGGGTGATTTATGTGGGGGTGGGGAGGTGCGGTGCTGCGCCGGACTCTGTTGACGTTTGTGTGCTCCCTTGTATGTGCCCATGTGCGTGTGTCGGTACTTACATGACTGGAATCATACCACAGCAGGTTTCTTTCTTCCACATTTTTCTCTCTACCATGGACTGAAGTTTTCATTTCAAATCATATCGAATAAGAAGATCTCCTTTTTAATATAAATGAAGTTGAAGAATGTTATTTTTCTACTGAAAATTCAGACTCAAAACCTTTAAATTGAATTTGTCCTTAATTAATTTTAGGATTAGCTACATAAATTGGGGGGGGGGCAGAAATCCAACCAAATGAAACCAGTACACCTACGACAGACCTATTATTGGATCCACTTTGAGACGGCGGTTTTCTCGGCAGCGGAGTTTTTGGTGACGTAACTAAGGCCATCTGGCCGCGGAACCTGCCCCTTCACATCACCACCTTCGGGTCTCCTCTGTTTGTTCTCCAGATGACCGACTTCTTCTAAAGAGCACACAGCCAGGAAAGAGTGGAGAGGGTGACCGTACACATAACCCAGACCTGCAGGGCCTCTGAAAATTAATATTTGAAAACAAGATATAAGGGATGTTTAATATTTCCTTAACATAATAAATGATGAACTTACAAAAAAATTAAATATTCTATTTCAACTATTCTTATAAGTGTTTAAAGATTTTTTTAAAAAAATTACCTTCACTTGGGTGAAGTTTCCTTATAAATAAATCAACAAACGGTATATGTAAAGGGTACTGGCCAAGATTCCACCAGCATCAGGGATTCCCATGTTTTAGGCTGTGATGAGTCCTCTGTAACCCATTTCCTTGTCCTCCTCAGCTTACCACTCTGCCTGTCTCAGCCCCACTGGTACTGTGGCCCTGTGACTGGTTTCTAGTTAATGAAACGTGGGGAGAAATGTGTCCTCTGTTCTGTTTCTAAAGCTGTCATAAAAAACTCCCCACAAGTCCACATTAACTCTTTTCCCTGTAGTGATGGACTGGAGAGGACAAGAGACTGAGAGAGGGAGAAGCAACAAATAAAAAGAACCTTGGTCCACGAATGACCACATAGAACGTGATCTGGAAAGGAAACTCATCAGTGGGTGGTAACATTAGAGACAACAAAACCCCTATTGTTGGGAAGCATTATACATGTTGGATTTGTTTGTAATGTAGCGAACCTACCCTAAATAATGTGGGTGGAAGATAGGAAGTTAAGTCCAGTTTTGATGTCCACCTTCTCTGTGGAAGACAGGAACTGGGTCTTCATCTTTGAATATTTGGCAGCCTGCCTTGTATTATTAGCTGCTCCATAAACATTTGCTGGAAAGAATTGAATTTGGGGTTACTTTCCAGATCCTGTTCCTTTTCCGGAAACAGTGACGCAGAGGATGGCAGTCCAAGAGTGCACATCCCTCTCAGACCCGTATCCAGGAATCCCTGAAGCGATTCCATTTTGAAAGCTCTTTGCCTGTACCTGCTGCAAAGAAACTTTGTAAATTAGGAGTGTTAATGAATTCACCCATCAATATTTCTTTTTGAATGATCTTGTGTTGCAATCTAAAAGACACTTATTTAGAGGTAAGAAAAAAACTAACATCATTTATTTGGGAATAATGTCTGTTTACTGGCTAGGAGTCAGGAGAAAAGGATTGTTTGTGTATTGTAGAACATATATTGGGTTCAGTTTTTGTCTGCAAGGAATTTTCACTTCCTAGGAACCAAGAGGGAATTATCTTCTATAATTATTTCCAAAATCTGCTATTTATACTAAAAAAATGCTAACCTGTGATTCTTTATTCTTTTCTTTTTTTTTTTTTTTTAGGTGAGAGGAGGAGAGATAGTGAGGCAGACTTCTGCATGCACCCCAACCAGGATCCACCTGGCAACCCTGTCTTGGGCTGATGCTCAAGTACCAAGCTATTTTTAGCACCTGAGGCTAACATGCTTGGACCAACTGAGCTATCCTCAGCACCCAGGGCCACACTTGAACCAATCAAGATACTGGCTGAGGGAGGGGAAAAAGGACAGAAGGAGGAGAGGGAGGGGAAGAGAAGCAGATGGTCACTTCTCCTGGATGCCCTGACTGGGAATTGAACCCAGGATGTCCATATACTGGGCTGTTGCTCTATTCACTGAGCCACCAGTCAGGGCCCTATGATTCCTTTTGTTTCTTGAGGAAAAACTCTCTAGGCGGGGTGGGCTATCCACAGCAGGCCTTTCTCTTTGAAGATATTTTTTCATACATCAAATAGTTTTAAAAAAATATTTACATTTCTAATTAATTGTATAGATACCTAAGTAGACAGTACATAATACTCAAATAGAAATGATTCCTCCTTTTGGTTAACCTGTCCTTTAGTCTGGCAGAAGTTACTAATGTAGACTTAAGAACAGCACAGTAAAACTACAGTGTCAGCTCTGGCCGGTTGGCTCAGCGGTAGAGCATCGACCTGATGTGTGGATGTCCCGGGTTTGATTCCGGTCAGGGCACTCAGGAGAAGTGCCCATCTGCTTCTCCACCTTTCCCTCTCTCCTTTCTTTCTATCTCTCTCTTTCCTTCCCGCAGCCAAGGCTCCATTGGAGCAAAGTTGGCCCGGGCACTGAGGACGGCTCCATGGCCTCTGCCTCAGGTGCTAGAATGGCTCCAGTTGCAACAGAGCAATGCCCCAGATGGGCAGAGCATCACCCCCTGGTGGGCATGCTGGGTGGATCCCTGTCGGGCACATACGGGAGTCTGTCTCTCCACTTCCCCACTTCTCACTTCAGAAAAATACAAAAACAAACAAACATAAAACAAACAAACCCTCACACATTTGCAAACAGAATAGATGTGGTGACACTTAAAAGGGGAAAAAAGAACACTCAGAGAAAATTTCGAAGAGAGAAGACATATTTCTTTACCCTGAGATGGTTCTTCAAGGACTCTTCAGCCAGATGTCCCTCTGACTCTGGACACCCATACAGTGACCACTGCCTGTGCACACGTGATGTTGACATCATGATGGCCTTTACTGAACAGAATATGTGGCAACTTGATTTTTCCAGTGAGTCAGACCACAAACCCTAGAGTTCTTTCGTGTTCTCTTGTCTTCCCACAGCCCAGACTCAATCTCTCAGGAAATCTGATGGTTCTACCTTTCAAACTTTTCCGTCACCCGTGACTCTTTCCATCTGACTGCTGCAGCCTGGGCTGAGCCACCGCCGGCTCTGGTTTGATTCCTGCAGAAGTTTCCTACTCCAGCACATGCTCCTCTACACTCTGGTTTCCCTTCCAGTGTAACCTTTTCAACTTTCATCCCTCTCCAGCTAAATTCTGCAATGGTTTCTCAACTTGCAACAGTCTACAGTGACCTGTTATGGTATAAGATGTGGCTCCTGGGCCTCCTTTACCTCACCTTCTAGCACTTTCTTCACTGCTCACTCCATTCCAGCCACACCAACTGTCCTGTGGCTCTTTAAAAACTCCAAGTCCCTTGCTTCCGGCTTTGTACCTGCGTTCTTAACATATGTTAAGAGCCTCTTTCCCACATATGTTGCATAAGGAATGATAACTGCTGTGAGGACTAGATCCAAAATTCTATGATGCCACAATCACAGTGGTCAGTCTCTCCCTCATCTGAGATGTGAGCAATTGAGCATCTTAGTGGGAGCTGTTCTTCTGTGCTGGCATTCTAGAACGCAGGCTAGGGAGGGGCTGCCATGCTCAGCACGAGCTCTTCAGGGTTGCTCTGGAGGATGAACCTTCTCAATGAGCCAAAGGGGGACAGAGCTCTGTGTCAGGCTGGCTGAGCCTGGCTGCCAGCACCTCCACTCGTGTTGCAGGGACATGTGGCTCAGTGTGCGCCAGGGAGTAGAAAGATTCGGGTGAGCAGCTGACCTCCTCTGTCACACTCTAGTGATGAGACAGGTCTCTCTGTCACCTTCTCAGTGTCACCTCCCAGTCATTATCCAGTACAGCATTTCAACCCTGTCATCAGGTAATGAAGTTAAGGATCTTGAGAAGAGATTGGTCCTGGATTAGTGAGTGGGTCCTGACTCCAAGGATGTGTCCTCATAAAGGGAGAGGAGGGAGAAGATGCAGGCCACTGAAGGGGAAGCAGGGCTGGGACTACACAGTCATATTCCAGAACGCTCCCCGAGGACTACAGAGGGAGCATCGACATCTTGATTTTGGACTTCTTGTCTCCAGAACTGTGAGGTAATAAACTTCTGTGTGTGTAAACCACCAGGGAGCAGTGGTTGGTGATGGCAGCCCTAGGGACACACCTGTGTTCCTGCTGCACACTCTAGCTGGGCGGAGGCCATGTCTTGTTTGTCATTGTTGTTTTCTATGCACAGAACAGGGCCTGGCATGGAGCAAGCACTCAGCAAGTACACGCAGAAAGAAGGAACCATGCCTCCAGCCCACTCAGAAGATGTCATGTCCTTCTTGAATAGCTTTAATGGACATGCTGCGATGGTCTGCCCAGAGCACCACCTCCTGACTTATCCACATCAGAGACCCTGGCAGGTGGAGGTGAGTGCTGAGGCTCTGGACTTGGACAGACTTGGGTTAAAGCTCTGACTGGGGTACCACTGGAAAAGATGCTATTTGATGAGTTAATATTCTTGAGCCTCAATTTCTACGTAAAATTGTTGGGAAGATTAGATTACATATAAAACCATTACATATAATTATATAATTATTTAATAATATAATACTTATATATTATTAATTAAACAATATGTACTTAATTATATTATCATATATTATTAATAATATATTATATATAATATATATACTAGAATATTTTAGTATAGTGCTTGACTATATAAGTTTAGAGTAACCATTATTATAATAATAGTTTCCACTAGTTGGGATTGAGAATAAACAAAAATGTTAGACTCAATTATCTTTTCACTTTAAATTCCTTTGAAATGACATCCGCCTATTATAACATTTCTTTACTAAAGATTTCAATCAAGTAAGCCCTTCTATGGATATTCCCTACTACAATTTAATATTTACAGATTGACTTTTGTGGACCACATATGAGCCGTGATAATTTTATATGAAATATGTGTCAATCGCTGGGAGTGCCGACTTGTAAAAAAGTGGCCCCATCCTAATTGCCTGCCCATCCCACTGTCTCCAGGAGGCTGGACATGCCCTCGGGCTTCCTGCGTGTAGCGTGATCAGTTTTGACTATCCTGTAAAATTAATCATCTCTGCACCGTTTATGTTGTGATTTAGTGCTCAGATACACATATTGATATTGTGTGTCACCCACGAATGCAATTTTTCAAAACCGTCATTATTCATTTGCATAAATTAGCATCACATTGGGGCACAGATAAAAATTCATGAGCTTCAGTACTGTGAATAAAATTAAAAATAAAATGAAGTCAAATAAAATAAAATAAACCTGATGAAAGATCTTTGAGAAATCTGAGGAAGTGACTGGATAATACATTTGTGGAGCGGTGCCCAAGACAGGCGCAGGGACAGTGATGTCATTAGAAGGCAAGACAAGCGTTCATGATCTGTTTGTTTTGTTCACTGAACGTTGAATATTCATTCTCAGTTTCAATCCCTTTAACTTTAATTTTCTTCTACAATCTTATGTTTCTTTACTGCAAGGTAAATACCTTAGCTTTGGAGAAAACATATGGAGTGTATACAGTATGACCTGTAAGCCTCACATGGGTGGAGGGGGGAGACCTTGCTCGCTTTGCTTCACATTTCCTCCTGCCCTCCACCCCATGGTCCACACAGCAGCTGTCTTTTGGTTTACAGGGGCCTATGTCCTAGGAGGCTCCCCCAAATCCCTGCTTGCACAGAATCCTGGTTCTATTTTTTTCCCAACATTAGTAATTTTTCTTGGGCTGGTGGAGAGTGTGTGTGTGTTTGCTAGTGGATGAATGGATGAACTGGTCATCTCCTCATCCTACTAAAATTAAGCTCTGTGAAAACAAGACTTTGTTCTGTTTACGGCTGTATCCCCAGTGCCTAGAACAGTTTTTAGGCTAAACAACCTAGCAGATGCTAGTTAATTCATATTAAATATAATCAAGGCCACAGCTTCCTATACATTTGTTTTATTGTTAGTTTTGCTTCTCGGTCCTAGATAGTCCAAATTCTGAACTCCATCTGAGATATAACAAATTCTGACATCTGGAACTACAGAGTGATAATCACCCTGACCATGTAACATTTAGGCACGGCATGCTAAAACATGCAGATGTTGGCTGCTGAGGTCACGAGGAGGGGCACTTGAAAAATACGTGGAAAGGGGATCTGGTACTTTGAATATTTCTTCTGCCTGGATGTGTCCTTGGGAGAAGCCCTGACAGAATGGAGCCCGGTCAGCTTTATTCCGAGAGGCTCTGGCACCTGAGATCCCAGGGCAGAGTTGCTGGTAAGACGCAGGGTAGCCAGGGCCTTCAGTTCCTGGGCTGAGGCAGTGCAGAGGTAGTGCTTGACAGCTTTATCTTCTCAGGCTCAGGTACAAACCTGGGAATCTCATTGCTCTTTGCCAACAACAAGATACAAAAGACAGTAACCCTTGACTCCCCAGAGATGGGCCAGTGGCCGGGCTCTCCTGTGTCAGACAAGTGCTTGGCTCTAGGACATTCTAGGCACATGGGTTTAGAATGAAGAGCCACCTGCTCTTCAACCTCCATGGCTGAACTGTGGCCCAGGGGCTTATACAGTTGCACACACATTTACCGGACAACCTAGCGATCTCACTCTCCGAATTTACCCAAGACAAATTAAAGCGTATCCATGCAGACTCGTGTTTGAATGTTCTCAGAAGTTTTACTCAAACTAGCTAAAACCTAAAAACAAGAAAATGTTTGGCAAACAAACAAAACAAACAAACCCACAGACAACAGTATGAAAGTCTCCAGAACAGTGGTTCTTAACCTGGGTTCTATCGAACCCTAGGGGTTCGTTGAGTCGGTCTCAGGGGCTCGGAGAAGCCTCTGCCGCGGAGGCCAGAATAAAGTAATACCGTAATTTGTTGTGAGTTCATGCACTTCGTTGGTTTTGTTCTTTGAGCAAGGTGATGTTCATGCACGGCTCATTTTGTACACCAGTAAAAAAACATATACCTATGTCTTGAATTTGGAAAAAAAAAATCATATTTTATTTATCACTAAAGAAGGGTTCAGTGAATGCGCATATGAAACTGGTGGGTTTGGTACCTCAAAAAACGTTAAGAACCACTGCTCCAGAAGGAAGGAGGTAACAGGGAAGATGAGAGTAAAAGGGGGTCAAATATATGGTGATGGAAGGG
This sequence comes from Rhynchonycteris naso, assembly GCA_037038555.1. Taxonomy (NCBI): domain Eukaryota; kingdom Metazoa; phylum Chordata; class Mammalia; order Chiroptera; family Emballonuridae; genus Rhynchonycteris; species Rhynchonycteris naso. The sequence continues at coordinate 214,458,638 of CM072998.1, read as the reverse complement.
GACTGGACTTTGGGCGGTGAGTGCGCCATGCACGCAAATGCAATACACGGTTGATGTATTATAGAATTGTACACCTGAAACAAGCAATGTTTTTAACCAACATCACCCTAAGAAATTTAATTTAAAAAAATGTTTGGTGCTGACTTTCTGTTTCACCGCACATGGCTCTGAATGCTGCTTCTCATTTCACATTTGGGAATGACAGATGCCTCTTTGTGTCCTTCAGTGGCATGTTTTTGGAGTAGGATTTTTTCCTTTTAAGTAGGACTGGGGGCAAGAGAGGGGAAGTGAGTTCCTGCAGGGCTAATGCTCTTTCTATGACACAGGAAATGAGGAGTCAAGAATTTCTATGGTTTGTGGGGAGGGCAGCTGTGATCTGAACACGATGTGCCTTGGCCTGACATGTTCCTTAGACATGCAGACTGTCCCCATCATGAACTCTTCGTTTTCACAGAAGCCCCAGTGTCTGGTGATTTGGGTGAAGCCTGTGTTACATCCAAGGATTCTAAGAGCATCCCTTTGATCTCGACACACTGATAAGTTGGGCAGGAAATCCTCTCATAGTGAATGTCACTAGGGTCAGTGCTATTAATAGATATAATGATTGTAGGTCTTTGAGCATCTGGTTGCTTGAGTTTTTTTTTTTTTAATTTTATTCATTTTAGAGAGGAGACACAGAGTGAGAGAGAGAGAGAGAGAAAGGGGGAAGGAGCTGGAAGCATCAACTCCCATATGTGCCTTGACCAGGCCAGTGCAGGGTTTTGAACTGGCGACCTCAGTGTTCCCAGGTCGACGCTTTTATCCACTGCACCACCACAGGTCAGGCACTTGAGTTTTGATTTCAACCAGACTAAAGAATGGAATAATAGATGACAAAGTCAGGTTCTGCCTCTTAAATTCATTTTTTGGACAATGTCTCTCTTTAAATGATCTTTATAATATATCTGTACCTATTAAACCTAAGTTAAATAGCTGCAAGTCTGACAGGTGAAGGAAAATGCGGAAGTCAACCCAGGGTAGACAAAGGGTGCCTAAGCCTGACTCTCTTGGCCTTTAAGAGGTATTCATTCCTAAAAGGCAAGGTGTACTGGTCTACCTTTACAGTAGCTGACCGAGGTACTTAAAACCAGACATAACTTCAACTAAAGAAACCAAGCTTAGAGTGGCTGCCTCTTCTGTGAAACACAAAATGAGAAGACATACATTCTGTTCAGTTTTCTTTTGTAGATTATGTATTTCTAAATAAGGTGGGAAACACATTGATTGTGTTTGAGAGTTAATTTTGAAAATGAAAGTTTTTTCCTTAAAGGCTTCCCTGGGTATGGAAGAGTGTTATTCCTGTCGTAATCGGCTTCATTGAAAGAGAAAGAGCTATTTCTATCCACTGCTGGATCCCAGAACAGCTTCCAAGATCAGATCACACCAAGTTCACACTCATGCAAACTGGGCTGGTTCTGCCATCTAGTGACAACCTTATTGAACTATACCCATAGGGCCCTACCTACCATATTTTCCCATGTATAAGATGCTCCCATGTATTTTATTTTATTATTTCTTTACAGGGACAGAGAGATTTCTTTACAGGGATAGATGGGGACAGACAGCCAGGAATGGAAAGAGGTGAGAAGCATCAATCATTAGTTTTTCGTTGCCATTGTGACACCATAGTTGTTCATTGATTGCTTTCTCACATGTGCCTTGACCACAGGCCTTCAGCAGACCAAGCAACCCCTTGCTGGAGCCAGCGACCTTGGGTCCAAGCTGACGAGCTTTTGCTCAAGCCAGATGGGTTCATGCTCAAGCTGGCGAGCTCGGGGTCTCGAACCTGGGTTTTCTGCATCCCAGTCTGACGCTCTATCCACTGCGCCACTGCCTGGTCAGGCTAAGATGCTCCCATGTATGAGAAGCATCTTAATTTTGGGGCCCGAAATTTGAAAAAAAAGTATTACATAAAGTTATTGAACTCAAGTTTTATTCATCATAAAATTTATACAACTCATCACTGTCAAAACTCCCATCCATTAACTTGTCCTCATCTGTGTCTGATAGCAAATCACTGTCTTCAACAATGAGTACAAAAACATGCGTGAAAAAGGGGGAAATGCAAGTAAAAAAATCTACAACCATTGTATACAACGCACTCAGATTTTAGACCACAAATTTTTCAAAAACAGATGCATCTTATACATGGGGAAATAGGGTAGCTTGGTCCACTCAGCCTCTGAGAATTATTTTAATCAGTCATGTGATTAGTTGTGGCCTTAAAGTCCTTTCCTTCTTCCCTATTATATGTGTAACCTTGGTGAAAGTATTTATTATTTTTGTGACTCAGTTTATTCATCTATTGAATGGGGATAAGGACCGATCTCCTATGGTTTTCATGAGGCTCTTTAGCAATAACACATGGAAAACGCTTAGCAGAGGGCCTGACACAGGTTAGCCTTAGATAAAGACCTGATGCTGTTGTTATAGTCACAATTATGATGATAAGTATGCAGGTCCAGAACTGAACACAGAAATAGGCCAAAACTATTTCCATAGTCCATAACTTGGGGAAATCAAGTTATGGATCTCTGAGCATTTCAAAATAAGTTAAGTGTGCATTATCTAAAAGTTGGAAGAGGATCAGGTTTATTCAGGCTTTTTGCAGACACAGCCAACAAGTGCATTACTGCAACCACACATCTCATTCCAAGTCTGTCCTCACTTTTCCTGACCGTTCCCATCCCGGCAGACAACTCAGGCCTCTACATGCATTCTAATGCCTTTCCCCTTTCTGGGGTATCCTCCCTCGCCTTTGTGCACTTCACAGTCCTTCACTCCAGGTTACAGGTCGGCTTCTGCACCAAGCCTGCCAGTGCAATGAAGCCCAACTCAGTCCCACCTGGTCTGTGGCGCGGACTGGATCAGAGCATGGGGCATTGCAGATTGGGGTGTGCCGCCATGTGGCTGGACTGCCCTGCCTGCTGAGAGATTCTGTGTATTGTCCTTGTATCTTGTCTCCCCACCTCCCATACCCAACGTGAGGACTGTACACGGTTGGTGTATCACAGAAGCTTGCTGAATTGACATAGAAGCTTTCTGAATGAATGTCTTAGAGCAACTTTTAAAGAAGGCAGAACGGCTCATAGAGTCTTTTCATGTAGGCTGGACTCAATTGACCTAGTGGTTTCAATTGGCAGGGTTAGTCCACAAAAATATGCTTTAGATTTAAAAAATTAAGTAATATTTTTATAATAATAAGAATAGTTCTGTCCTGGCCAGTTGGCTCAGTTGTAGAGCATCAGCCTGGTGTGTGGAAGTCCCGGGTTTGATTCCCGACCATGGCACATAGGAGAAGTGCCCATCTGCTTCTCCACCCTTCCCTCTCTCCTTTCTTTCTATCTCTCTCTTCCCCTCCCACAGGCAAGACTCCATTGGAGCAAAGTTGGCCCGGGCACTGAGGATGGCTCCATGGCCTCTGCCTCAGGTGCTAGTATGGCTGCGCTGCAATGGAGCGATGCCTCAAATGGGCAGAGCATCGCCCCCTAGTGGGCATGCTGGGTGGATCCTGGTCAGGCACATGCAGGAGTCTGTCTCTCTTCCTCCCACTTCTCACTTCAGAAAAATACAAGGAAAAAAAGCACAAAGAATAGGTTTCATTAAAGAACATTTGGAAATGATTGAAAACTTAAAAAAAAATCATGGCTCCACTATCCAAATATTATTAATATTTGATGTATTATATTTAGTATTTTGTCTATACATTGTTGTTGTTTTTTTGGCATAGACAGGGGGAGTCAGAGATAGGGACAGACAGACAGGAAGGGAGAGAGATGAGAAGCATCAATTCTTTGTTGCGGTTCCTTAGATGTTCATTGATTGCTTTCTCATATGTGCCTTGACGGGGGTGGAGGTGGGGGGGGCTACAGCAGACCAAATGACCCCTTGCTCGAGCCAGCGACCTTGGGCTCTAGCTGGTGAGCTTTTTCTCAAGCCAGATGAGCCCACACTCAAGCTGGTGACCTCAGGGTCTCAAACATGGGTCCTTCGCATCCCAGTATGATGCTCTATCCACTGCGCCACCGCCTGGTCAGGCTACACATCGTTTTTATTATGTGGTTGTGATCCTGTCTATTTGCAGTTATATGCCCTGATTTATTATTTTTTTTAAAGATTTATTTTAATTTTTTTAAATTCTTTTTTTAAAATTCATTTTAGAGAGGAGACACAGAGTGAAAAAAAGAGAGAGAGAGAGAGGGAGAGAGAGAGAGAGAGAGAGAGAAAGAGAGAAAGAGGGGAGGAGCTAGAAGCATCAACTCCCATATGTGCCTTGACCAGACCAGTGCAGGGTTTTGAACTGGCGACCTCAGTGTTCCCAGGTCGACGCTTTATCCACTGCACCACCACAGGTCAGGCTATATGCCCTGATTTTAAAATTTAATATATTGTAAGTATTTCCACACTGTTCTGTATGTGAACTAAGAACATAATTCTAAAAAGCAAAATTACATTGAATAATAGCATCATCATAATTTAGTTATTTAGATTGTTTGTATTTCTTTTTTTAGATATCACATGTAAGTGAAATCATAAGTATTTATCTCTCTGTGTCTATTTCTCTCAGTGCACTACCCTCTAGGTCTATCCATGTTGTTGCAAATGGCAAGATTTCTTTCTTTTTATGACCAAATAATATTCCATTGCATATCTACACCATTACTTCTTTATCATGGACACTTGGATTTTCTCCGTATCTTAGCTATTGCTAATAACACTTCAATGAACATTGGGATGAATATGTCTTTTCAAATTAGTGTTTTTGTTTTCTTTGGATAAATACCCAGAAATGGAATTGCTGAGTCAAAAGGCAGTTACATTTTTAATTTTTTGAGGAACCTCCATACTACTTTCCACAGTGATTGTACCCACCTGCATTCCTTCCAACAGTGCACAAGGGTTTCCTTTTCTCCACACCCTCGTCAGCACTTGTTGTTTGTTGATTTATTGATGGTAGCCATTCTGACACATGTGAGGTGATACCACATTGTGGTTTTAACTTGTATTTCTCTGATGATTAGTGACATTGAGCATCTTTTTATATGTCTTTTGGCCATCTCCCTCTGTCCTCTTTGGAGAAGAGTCTGTTCAGACACATTTTGTTAAGAATCACTAGATCATGCACCGTTTAGGGTTCTTAATCTCAGATATCCACAGTCTTGACTGTTTAGCAACCAGAGAAATTTTCTTGAGCTTCTGGCTTGAGCAGAGCGATGAAGAGCTTATCCCACTTTATTCTCACATCTGTCCTTCTGCCATTTTATCCCACTCCAGACATGTATAAAGCAAAGAACCACAGTATTAGAAGTCATCACTTCCCCTTGCCTAAGTGATTGGAACCATTTCCCCATGGCAGGTTTGGGCAGCACACTTACGAGCTGCTGTCTGGCACCATCAGCATGCTGCCCAGGCCATCTGCTGCTCGTCACAGCCAGCCACGGGGAGCGGAGCCCCTGCTTCCTAGGAAATGCCTCGCTGGTTTTCTTCCACAGGGTCTCTGCTTGCCTGGATCTCCCAGGTCTATGGAGTGCAATGGTGTGATAAACAGTTTCCTTCTCTTCCATCTTTGAAAGGAGAGTCAGTGAGTTAAATTTTATTAGAAGAGACTTTAGCTGGTGCATCTTAACACTCAGCTTAAGTAATAACCAAAACCTTCACTTCAAACCTTGTGACACTGTGACACAAGGTAAATAATTCAGAAGCCACAGTTACATAATTCTTTCTTATTACTGTCCCTATTATCTCCAAAGGGAATACTACTACATCTTTCTCTCTTCCTTTCCTAATACTTTAAGCTGCAAATATTTTCTACCCAGCTCAGAACAGCAGGGACAGCCAAGCTGGGGTGATGAGTTCTTAACTGTTGCCCGTTATTAGCTACGTAGAAAATTATATGCAAATCGAGATAGGGCTTGGCTCCCACTGTGATAATCTTGATGAGATTTACAAATAGCAGGGAGATTTCTAAGCTTTCCTTGAAAACTGCCACAAAAAGTGCTTGTTTCTTAAAAGTAGGAACTTAAATGAAGCCATCAGTTTTCTAAAATAACCTCAGAGGATTTTGTCTAAATAAATAAAAGTGTGATATTGCTTATTGAATGATTTAAAAAAAATGGAACAAAAGATATTTTTAATGGAATAGAGAGGGGGGGGGAGGAGATCTTAGGTGATTTTCCGCAAAATCATGAAGTGAGACTAATGAGTTTTCAGCTGCCATGATATCTTATTCACCCGTCTGTTTTTTGTTCCCAATATGGCCTCAAGCCACTTACAAAGAATATATATTTTTTAATCAGAAGAAAAAGTATATTGTAACACTAGGACATTAGTGTAAGTTAATTAAAAATGTCAGGTCCCTGAAGATAAAGCGTTTCATGCTTGACGAAAGCATCTCAGAGGGAGAAACAAGCAATTAACCTTCATCTTCACCTTGGGGTAATTTCCCTTTTTCCATTCCTTTACCTAAGCAGTGATTTTACTTCCATGGAAAACACATCCTTTACAGAAGAGTCAACAACCATACATTTCTTCAATCTCGCCTGTCCTAAGGAATTGGCCATAGATAACCACATCGGGTATGCGTTTAGGTCCTGCTTAATGAGGTCCAAAGAAAAGCTCGATTAACTGTGTCTTGAGTTGTGTGATTTGCACTGGTCTCAGTCTGTTTATTCCTAACAATGCTACTGGCTAGAGCAGCCCTGTGGTTCTTATTGTAATTGCAAGATGTCCTTTAGCAATAATCATCAGGAAACTGAAAAGATGCAGGTTCATTATTTATGAGGCCTGGGAATGACACAGCAGACCTGGGCCAGCACACCTGGAGAGAGAGAGAGAGTGACAGAGAGAGGGTGAGCATGGACGTAGGGTTCTGCTTTCATTGGGGTGGACGGTGTAGTCCTTGGGTTTCTGTCGTTCACTCTTCAGTGGTAAGTTTAAAATAATAGAATAAGAATTTAAAGCATAGGAAGGAAAAAAATATATAGTCACATGGTCAGTTATTGGGATTGACCAAGATCTCTAAAACAAAGGTACCTCAGTGAGAGGAAGCAGGTTGAGCCTTCCATATCTAGTCCTGTGGCCGGCCACATGTTTATTTGAGATAGCCAGCTTTCAAGTGAGTACCTCCAAAATCAAAACTTAAGCCAGGCATTTGTGTTACAAAATGATTTAAAAAAAAAAAGAAAGAAAGAAAAGGAAAGAAAAGAGAAGAAAGAAAAGAAGCCTGACCAGATGGTGGTGCAATGGATAGAGCGTCGGCCTGGGATGCTGAGGACCCATGTTTGAAATCCTGAGATTACTGGCTTGAGTGTGGGGTCACTGGCTTGAGCACAGAGTCACTGGCTTGTGTGTGGGATCATAGACATGACCCCATCATTGCTGGCTTGAAGCCCAAGGTCACTGGCTTGAGTAAGGGGTCACTGGTTCAGCTGCAACTCCCCAGTCAAGGCACATATGAGAAAGCAATCAATGAACAACTAAGGTGCCACAATCATCTCTCTCCTTTCTGTCTGTCTGTTCCTGTCTGTTCCTCTGTCTCTCTCTGTCTCACTCTAACTTAAAAAAAAAAGTCAGGGTTTGCAGGACAGTGTGTGTTAAACAAAGTTGTGTAGAATGATGCTGTAAAATTTATTCTTTACTCCAGAAGGGAGAACCATGGACTGCGGGCATCTCTACAGCTAATTGCTCCAGACAAAGTGAGATCTTACATATAATAGCTCTTTTTTTAAAATCTTGAGAAACCTTCATATTGTTTTCCATAGTGGCTATACCAATTTATATGCCCACCAACAATTCATGAGAGTTCCCCTTTCCCCCGCTCCTCACCAATATTTCTTATTTGATAACATCCATTCTATTAGGTGTGAGGTGTTATCTCAGTGTGCTTTTGATTTGCATTTCCCTGCTGATTAGTGGTGTTGAGCATTTTTTCATGTACTGTGGATCATTAATATGTCTTTGGAAAAATGTCTATTAAGATCCTCTGCCCATTTTTTAAATTGAATTGGTTGTGTTTTGCTATTGAGTTATATGAGTTCTTCATATATTTTGAATATTAAACCCTCATCAGGTGTACGACTTGCAACTATTTCCTTCCATTCACTAGGCTGCCTTTTTATTTTGTTGATGTTTCATTTTCTGTACAAGAGGTTTTCAGTTTGATGTTGTCCCACTTATTTCTTGTTGCTTTTGGAGTCAGATCTAAAAAATGTCATCTCCAAGACCTATGTCAAGGAGCTCGCCACTTGTTTTCTTCTAGGAGACTTATGGTGTCAGGTCTTACATTCATATCTTTAATACATTTTGAGTTAATTTTGTGTATGGTCTAAAGTGGTAGTTTAGCTTCACTATTTTGCATGGGGCTGACACTCTTTCCCAACACCACTTATGCAGAGACTGCCCTTTCCCCATTATATGTCATGGCTCCTTTAGTTACTTCTTCAGGTGACAATTGGTAAGACTTCTGAACATTTCTATTTTACTCGTCGTGACCAACTTCACATACTTTTGCATGGCAACATTCATTGCTTAGCTTTCTATCGTTGACCCTTTTGCAGCAGCATGCTGTGAATCTTATGTTATCTTTTGTGTGTGTGTGTGTGAGAGAGAGAGAGATAGAGAGAGAGAGAGAGAGAGAGAGAATCAGAGAGAGGGACAGATAGGGACAGACAGACAGGAAGGGAGAGAGATGAGAAACATCAATTCTTTGTTGTGGCTCCTTAGTTGTTCATTGATTGATTTCTCATATGTTCCTTGACCAGGGGAATACAGCACACCGAGTGACCCCTTGCTCGAGCCAGCGACCTTGGGCTCAAGCTGGTGAGCCTTGCTCAAACCAGATAAGCCCGCACTCAAGCTGTCGACCTCGGGGTCTCGAACCTGGGTCCTCCACATCCCAGTCCGACGCTCTATCTGCTGCACCACTGCTTGGTCAGGCTGAATCTTATGTTATCGTAAGCAATGTTGGTATTTCCTTAAAAAGTCAGTAAGAAATTTGTATCTTTTTATCAGTGTATGAATGTAATTTGCTCCACTTTCAGTAATTTGATTATTAAATAACCAGACATCTTACTCATGATTTTTTTTCAAAATTTACCTCATTTTCATTAATTTTGAAATTTTAAAAATTGCCATTAACCTCTGAATGTCAGAATATTTCTTATCTTTATTGCCTTTGTTTTACTTTTGATTAATTTTTATCTGAATTTTCTTTGTATTTATTCACAAGTAAATGTTAAGATAATAAATTATTTTTCATATTTATTTAATTCAGGAGTATACAAACACATATATAATATACATATATATTTACTATTTTATTAAATTATTTTTTCAAATTGCAGTTAAAATAATGGCATATGTAAAATTCATCAACATTTTGAGTAAATTTAGTGTTAGTCTTCAAAAGGTGTATTTGAAGTTTTTAAAATACAAGTGCTATTGTTCATATACTCTAAGTCATTAATAACTGTACAATGAGCAAATTATTCCCCACCCCAGAGTGGTTAAAGAAACACAACTGTTGTTAAAAAGAAATCCTGGTCACGTGTGTCTTTAAAATGCTCTTTCTACAAGAGTAGAAACAAAAACTTAAGACATACCACAAAATGTGAAGTAATCAACAAGTTCTGGTGCTGAGAAGAGATAGATTGTTGGGATAAAAAGGTAAATTCACATTTTACTTTTATGAAGGAATCAACTAGCTATTTGGAGAAAGAGAAGCAAGTCCATCTCACACTGTTTTTGTATTCCCACTTTTCCTCTGCTTGATAGAGACTTGAGAAAAGAAAGCAACTGCCAAGACTTTTTTTTTTTGCCCAAGACTTTTACTATTTATTTATTTTTGCTTTACTCATAAAGTTATTCCCTGGGGGGTTTAGCTAGAGCAGTTGAGTTTGGGTTTGAAAAGAGTAGAAATGCAATAAAAGAGAAGAATCTGCTCTTCTCAGTGCTTCTAATTTTGCTTCTATAATGAGTTTCCTGCTTAAGTGTGCATGCAGTCGGCTCTCTTTCCTTACGGGACAATAGGAACAGTGGCAATCTTTCTGAAGCTGAGCCTCATCGTAGTGCTCAGTTTGCTCTATTGGGGCAAAATACATGCAATTTGTACCAGCCCAACCCTCGTGTAAGAAACATGTGGCCGAAGATGGAAGGTGATGTTGAAAAGAAGAATAGATCAGAGAACTTTATTCTCCTTTCTATGAGCAATTTAAAATACAATCACAAATACCTAATAAACAATTATATACTACAAATAAAAATAAGAACTGAAAGTGTTTCTTTTCTTTTTACAGGGACAAAGAGAGAGTCAGAGAGCGGGATAGATAGGGACAGACAGACAGGAACGGAGAGAGATGAGAAGCATCAATCATCAGTCTTTCATTGCGACACCTTAGTTTTTCATTGATTTCTTTCTCATATGTGCCTTGACCGCGGGCCTTCAGGAGACTGAGCAACCCCTTGCTCCAGCCAGCGACCTTGGGTACAAGCTGGTGAGCTTTTTGTTCAAGCCAGATGAGCCTGCACTCAAGCTGGTGACCTCGAGGTCTCGAACCCGGGTCTTCGGCATCCCAGTCCAACGCTCTATCCACTGCCCCACAGCCTGGTCAGGCTGAAATTGTTTCTTAAAGTCTGGTTTGCTGACCACTTGAATGAAAATTTCCTCCAGTGCTTTTAAAAAATATAAATAACAAGCCCAATGCTAGAACTATTGAAACAGAAACTGTGAGAGGTAAAAATACATTAAAGAAAAAGTAAACACTCATTCTAAGCCAAAACTGGCCCACTGCTTTTTTTTTTTTTTTTTTTTTTTTTAAAGAGGTTTTATTGCCTGACCAGGCGGTGGCACAGTGAAGATAGTGTCAGACTGGGATGCAGAAGACCCGGGTTTGAGACCCCGAGCTCGCCAGCTTGAGTCTTGGCCCATCTGGCTTGAGCAAAGCTCACCAGCTTGGACCCAAGGTCGCTGGCTCCAGCAAGGGGTTGCTCAGTTTGCTGAAGGCCTGCGATCAAGGCACATGTGAGAAAGCAATCAATGAACAACTAAGGTGTCGCAACGACAACAAAAAACTAATGATTGATGCTTCTCACCTCTCTCCGTTCCTGTCTGTCCCTATTTATCCCTCTCTCTGACTCTCTCTCTGTCCCTGTAAAAAAAAAAAAAGAAGAAGAAGTTTTATTGGCACGCAGCCACACTTGGTGTATGGCTGCTTTTGTGCTCAGATGGCAGAGTTGAGCAGTTGTGGCAGAGACTACAGGGTCTGTAAAGCTTCAAGTGTTTACTCTCTAACCCTTTACCGAAAAAGTAGAAGGGCTGGATGCCTCTCACCCTCAAATGTACATAAAAATCACTCAGAAGTTATTTCAGAAAGAAGATTCTGGTTAGGTAGTTCTGGTGGGCCTGAGATTTTTGCCTTTCTAATCTCCCAGGTGAAGCTCATGCCACTGGCTGGTAGGTCACATTCAGTCACATGGTCCAGTGTCGTGGTTCTTATAATATGGTAAGTGCATATTATTAGCTCCAACACAGACCTACTGGCTCAAAAATGCTGTGGATTGGAGGCTGCAATCCATTTTTATCAAGCCCTCCATGAGATTCCTGGTGGTTGGCAACACTGGAGATCTACTAGCCCAGATCTGCTGTATGCAGACTGAAGCTTGACAGACATTATCTTCAAAGAGTATGAAGTCATATGTTTATGTTAACTGTTATTATTGATTCTCCTAAACACAACCTGTGTTTCTTAATCATAATAATCAACAAGAAAGGAGGCACTGTATGAAATTACCACTTAATGCTATATGGTCTCTTTATTTCTTATATATTCAGAATATATAAAAATTTCAAATGTGTCTTTATTGGTTTATTCCAGTTTAATAAATACTTTACTTTGGATAGACTGTCTACTATTTGCATGGCTGCTGTAAATTCAATTCAAGTGCCATGCTATTTCTAAAGTGATCAATAGAGGGCGCTGGTGTTATAATTGTAATCTACATTTCAGGGAAATTTTTTCTCCTTGGTCGAATCAAAGAAAGAATGACCTCATAACTCATTCTTGAGTAAAATGTTATTGTTTGCATATATTGTCCCTACTCTCCATGTTACTATATACAGTTCTTTCTAATGTCAAAACAGCTAGATGATATGTTTGAAATGAGTGTAATTTGAAAAGCAATTTCATTTTATTACTTTCAACATTCACCGACCCCCTAATATGGTATGCATGCAGTCGGCTCTAGCATTGGCCCTAATATGGCCAAATAATGTTTAAAGAACATGAAATCACTAACACAGAGATTCTCATTAAACATAAGCTTCTGGGGAGAGGCATGTAAATATATCTAACATATTAATAGCATGTAAATATATCAACTAATACAGAACATAGTCCCTTACCAAGACTGAGAGAAACTGAGACTGACAGGTAGATACATTGGTGCGTCCCCTAAAATTGGCCTTTTGGGTACATGCCATAGGTGGTCACAGGAAGAAATGAGTCATGTGTCACAGCGCTGAATGATGTCCCTTATTGTATAGCACTATAAGAAGTGCAGACTATGTTAATCATAAATGTCCATTCTGTCAGCAGGAGAGACATGTTTACAAGACACAGTGGAACATAGTCCCAGGTTGAAGGACCAGCACAACGATGGCAAGTGGACTATGTTAGACCCTTGCCTCATCCCAGCAAGATGGGAATGGGTTTTGACTGGCTGGGATCCAGAACTCGACTTTGCTCATCTAGTTGTACAAACTCATGTCAACAATACACTCAAAGCATTGAAACTGAAGAGACTGTATCAGTGTGTTCTATGGACTCATGTTTTTCTTGGTCAAGGAATCAATTTTCATAGCACATTCTGTACAGTGCGGGCCAGGTATGTAGTGTCATGGGGACTTCATAAAGGTTTGCTGATGGATGAAGAGATGGGTGGAGAACTGAATAAATTATTGCATTGACAAAATAAAGAGATAGTCAAGGTCTGATGGAGGCATTGTCAGTGAGAATAACAGAAAAAAAGACAAACCAGAGAAACATTGCTTGGGTACACTCTCAGGTTTTGATAATTATTTGAATTTAGCAGTATAGAAGGCAGTGGATAAAAAAAGATAACTGGGGACTAAGGGATGGTAAAGTCTTAAGCATGAATTTAAAAAATTAAAAAGCTAATTGAGCTTGTGGGAGGAGAAGCTAAGTGTCCAGAAATGAAGTTAACTTCAGACTGTTGGAGGCTCTATGCTATCTAGAATGAGATGAATGAGACACTGTTGGTATTGCATCTTCAAGGTTTAGAATGGAAATAGAGCATAGAGTTATCTTTACAGAGATTTTGGAATAGCTTGGCTTTCTGATCTGCCCTGGTTCATTCAATAGCATTTATCAAACAACTACTGAGTTCTAAGCTCTGAGGAGAATGTCAAACAACCTTTGTGGAGTGCTTAATTATAAATAGGCCGTGCCTGGTTCTGGGACTAGCATCTGATTTATGTGAAATTTAGATCCCAGTGGGGAGCAATAGAACATAAAATTAAGAAATAAATTGTATACTGTCGGATGGTGATACATAGAAAAGTAAGGCTGGAAAGCAAGGCAGGGAAGGTTAGAGGTAGGACTTTCCATTTTCAGTAGGGTGGTCAAGGAAGTACTCGCTGAGAAAATAACATATGCACTAAGAGCAGATGCAGATAAAGGAGTGAGGGTGTGCAGAAGCCAGAGTGGCAAGCTGCGGCAGGAACGCTGATGCAAAGGCCCTGTGGTGGGCTGTACCCAGAGCTCTGGAGGAATAGCAAGAAGGATAGCATTTCTAGCAGATAAGCAAGGGAGAGTGTCAGGAGAGAGGTCATTGAGGTCACAGGGACCAGCTCACACAGGACATGCGGGCTGCTGCCATGACTGGTTTTCACTGAGCATGAAAGCAGAACCTATTAGAGGGGTTTAGTGAAGGAGAGACATGACCTGACTTGTTCCAGTAGTGTCACTCAAGCTTTTTCTGGGAAAGAAAAGTAATGGGGCAGGAAGAGAAGCACCCGGAAAGCCAATCCAGGCCAGCAATGACCATGGTGTGAGCCAGGTGCATTGCAATGGGGGTGGAGAGCAGTGGCTGCATTCTGGATCTATGTTGAAAGTTGAGCCAACAGGACTTGTTGACTGGTTGATTGTGGCGTGTAGGAGAAAAGGGGACTGAAAGGTGACCCAATGTTTTTGCTCTGAGCAATTGGAAGCCTGGTGTTGTCACCAGCTGGGATGGAGAAGACAGAGAAGGGGTGGGGGAGGGTTCGTGGGAGGAAGCAGGTGACATAGTTTTGCTTGCACCTGTTAACTGGGAGATGCCCGTCAGACAAACAGGTGAAGTCACCAGGAAGCTGTTTGATGTATGCATCTGGAATTCAGGACGGAGCTCTGTACAGCAGATAACAGTGTGGGTGTCTGCAGCCCGATGAAATCGCCGAGACAACAGGTGTAGAGAGGGAAAGAAGGAGCCCAAAGGTTTACACCTCGGAGCACCCCACATTCAGAAGCAGAGGAAATTGTAGGAACTAACAAAGGGCAGACTTTAGGGAGTTGATATTCAATGGAGGCACACAATAAGTGTAGGTATGTTTGGTCTCATTATAGGGGGTCCCAAGGGGAGAGAGGTCAAGTCCACCGAAGGAGTGAAGATCAGGAGAGGTATGACAGAGAAGGACCCTCTGGAAGTGAGGTGAGGATGTTGCAGACAGAGAGAGATAAGACGAATAAACTCAGTTCCCTGTGACACAGGGCCAAGAACAATGTCTCTTGGACCACCCTGGCTAGATGTGCACCCTAGCTCTCACATTTGCCAGTTGTGTGACATTGGTCAAATCATTTACCTCAGAGCCTCAATTTTCTCACCCACAACATGAGGATAATGATAGTCCACACAACATAAGGTTGTTACAAGGATTAAATGATTTAATAGATATAAACTACTTAGCCTACCTATGTGCTCTGTGGAAGTGTTAGCTAAATAAATAAGTACATGGAGATTTGGAGCTCAGTGGAACAATCTGGAAATTGTCATGGTCAGACCACAAGGTGGGTGGGGAAAAGTAATGTGGGTCATAAGATGGGAAGGGCCACTGAGGCCAGGTCCTAGGGCTCTTCATATCATAGCAAAGAATTTGGACCTTTCCTGAAGGAATTGATTCTAGCAATAGCTAGAGGGTGACATAGAGTCAAGCAATCATTTTCTTTATATCACAGGGGAAAATCAAACAAGTTTGTATATTAAGGGGGAAGAGCCTATAGGAAGAGGTTGAGGATGTGGCCAAGCGACGAGCTAATTGAGCAGTGTCCCTGAGATAGTTGGAAGGCAGGTGATAGCACAAGGTGCAGTTATTGGTGGGGAAAGAGGACACCTCTCAACTAAGTATGAAGGAAGGAGAGATGGGGGTGACAGTGACAGGGAAGAGTGAAGCCCTGTGTGAATGTGCCAGTGACCAGAAAACAGAAAGGAGGCATTTGCTAGGGTGAGGGTGATTAGGACAAAAGTACAAGCTACTGAGCAAGAAAATAAAAAGTGGACACAGATAGAATGCCTTCATTCAGGTGATGAATGAAGGAGAACATTTGGAGATAAGGCGATAAACAAGAAATGCTGTGACAAGGACATGAAAGAAGGCAGAGAGTAATCACATTATCCAGGGCTGTCGGGAGTTGGAGGCAACAGAAAAGGGCCATTGGATTTGGTGATTTCCTGAGTGGTCATCTGTGATTTTGGCGAGATGGATTTCTGTTGGGTGGGTACAACAGAAGCTGTTCACTGAAAGAATAAAGGAGTCAGTGTTTAATAAAACAGACAGAGAAGAAAGCAGATGAGCCCCAAGTCAGATGACGGCTGCAAAATTACTCCTCACAATGGTTTAAAGGAAGAAGAGCCTTGTAATGTTTGCAGGAGCACCAGAATGCCTGCATTCAACATCCATCGGCTGCTTGGTTGTCATACACGAAATTGTCTGGATATGACCATATTTTAATGTGCAACTGCAGCAGTTTCATGTGACTCAACCCAATAGTCAAAAACATCACGGGTTAGGTTGAATACCACCAACCAGAAGTCAGATTCTTGGGTCTTCTCCGTCATTATCAATTAATGCTAAGTCTATACAGAATATCCGGGCCATACACTGATGAGAACCGTGTGTGGTTTGTGAGGCACGTGGATGAAAGGTGGTGAAAACTGACAAATTATTCATTTTATTTTCAATGCGTGCTAAGAATATGTGCTATACATAAAGGACACTCATCTTTGCAATACGGTGTTAAAAATAAGCGACTTTCTCTTTGCTACACATTCAAAAATATTCTGAACATAGAAACCTTTCTCTAAACCCCTTAGTCTTTCAGTTAAGTATTTCTGAGAGTGAAACAGCTTCATCGTTGAGTGGAAGCAACTTTGGCAGACTTGATTATTTTGGATCTTGCTCCTTGCTTCAGTAGTATTTTCTAAAATATAATTGCTTCGAGGCCAGCAATGAGGGACATGTAAAATGAAATTAACAAAACGAAAAATAACTTTTGTGATCTGACATTAAACAGAACTGATGGAGTGTAACATTAAAAAAATATGGCATCAGAGGTGCACAGTTCGCATTTTGTTTTAATTATACCAATTTCAGATTTTGGAGCGTCGTAGTTTCACACATGTTTAATCAAATTAAGTCAGTTCCAGTACTTTTAGGTCAAAATAATTTTGTGAAGGAAGTTTCTGTGTTTTTGGCTGCTGGACCAAAGTAGGCTCTTGAAGTCTCTCTGTTTTACCCATAAAGCTCAGTGGTTGGAACAGGGTGTAATTTAAATGGAATTCAAGGTTCCTAAGACAAATGACATCATTTCAAGCATATTTTGGGCTCCCAAGAGGAGAAGGGGTCTATATTAATTTCACAACTTCCCATCCCTCATCAGTAGTTTCAGAGAGGTGTATTTTTTTGAAGTTGTAACAAACAAACCACAAAGAGAGAAACTAATGAAAATCTTTTTTAGAGTTAATCTATTTTTTTTCCAAAGGAAAATTTAAAACTTCTAATTATATCCCTGTTATAGGTAAGAAACTAAAGCTTTAAGATTTTTAACGCTTACGCTGGGTACTGCTGGTCCATGTTCCACTAGAACACAGCAGACACTCAATTCCTGTTCTACACGCGCCTTTCCAGGAATTATATGAATATGCGGAATTACATATTTCTTTTCCTTGTCCTTTCTTTTTTTTAGATTTTTATTTATTCATTTTTAGAGAGAGAGAGTAGAGAGAAAGAGAGAGAGAAAGAGGAGAGGGGGAGGAGCAGGAAGCATCAACTCCGTATGTGCCTTGACCAGGCAAGCCCAGGGTTTTGAACCAGCAACCTCAGCATTCCAGGTCGACGCTCCATCCACTGCGCCACGGCAGGTCAGGCACTTTGTCCCTTTTTTTGGTAATAGTAATGCCCTTTTTGTCTGTCTAATGATTGCCCTGCCCTCCTCTCCGCTTTACCCTTTTCCTACAGGTATCCAGTGATAAAAGGTCAATCGCAAGTGGTTGAAGAGATCGGAAGTCCTCATCTGGGGGACATGAGTTATACTGGAGCACTGAATGAGCTGCATGGGTGTATCGGTTAGTTCAGATTCTGAAGAGAGTATCAGGGACCACAGAAAATACCAGCATCAGACATTCCAAGAGAAACCAGTTATTTGCTGGGGCCTAAGACAGTGTTTGTGGAACATTCTTATATGGAGTAAAATCCTTGAGAACAAAATAAAACATCTTATATTGGTTCAGTTTATTTCCTTTGTTAGCAAATCAGGTAATTCTGTTCATAATATTAGTGACCACTCACTGAATAATGTGTGCCATTTATAAGATACACACATAGTGTATATGCAAGATGGTCCCCTTTTGAATGGATGTTATGATCCTCCTTTATAGATGAGGAAACAGAGAAAATCAGCGACCTGCTCAAGATCACACAACTAAAACTGTGGCAGAGCTAAAATTCAAACTCCGTTCCATTCGGCTTTAAGTTCCACATTCCCCCACTCCGTCATGCCATCTCCCGAAGGAGCCTTCAGATATTCATTTCCTAGTTACATGTCACCCTCACTGTCATTGGCATAACCTTGCAAAAGAAAAGATTAAAAGCTATGGTGTGACGCCCTCAAAATCCACTTCTTTATTGCTGAACTCAACCAGCGCTACCTGCATACTGGTTAAAATGGACAGAGTTAAAACTTCTCTAAGTTAGAGATCCCCAATTCAAGTAATTTAAGAGGACTTTTATAAGCCAGGATTAATAATAGATGTGGTTGCTTATTCTGGAAAAATTTCATTCAGGCAACACCTACAGTGGGATTATGTAAATATTCTAATTATGTTGAATAGAGTAGAAATGATTCTTGTTCAGAATGTTTTGCACTAACTGTGTTAAACAAGTTGCAATCATCTTCATTTGGTCCTTCCTAGCCTCTAGCTTATTCTAAATTGAAAATGTGATTGGAATTATTTTCTTTTTTCAGTATTATTTTTACCATAATTGATACATCATCCCAGCTCTCTTTTTCCCCCATCTCTATATAATATATATTATATATATACTCTCTCTATATATATGTATATACACACACATACATATATACATGCATACATATACACGCATGATATGTATATTTTATAGAATTTTATTTATAGTTCTCTCTCTCAAGTATGTTACATATATTTTGGTCTCCAAATAATTTTTTTGTTTAGATAAACTATCATCATCAAATACTTATAGGCCTCCTATGGGGACTTTAATGAGCAGAAATGTTCTGTTATTCTAGCAGAGGTCCCCAAACTATGGCCCGGCCCGTGGGCCACATGTAGCCCCCTGAGGCCATTTATCCAGCCCCTGCCACACTTCCGGAAAGGGCACCTCTTTCATTGGTGGTCAGTGTATGGAGTGCTGTATGTGGCGGCCCTCCAACGGTCTGAGGGACAGTAAAATGCCCCACTGTGTAAAAAGTTTGGGGACCCCTGTGAGGTTCAAACTATGACCAACAGCTAGAAATTACGAGAAGCAGATTTTCACAATAGGTATAATGACTTTCCTCCTCAATGGAGTTGTTAAAACACGGGAAGGGGACATGGGGCTTCTGCAACCAGAGAATGTTAGTGCTGACTGGATTTATCTGTATTAAGGGAACTCTAATGGTTTTTATTTGAAGTAGTAGACATCTATAATTCCTCCGAACGCTAGGATTTTCAGAGTCCCCTTTAATTCTGAATCCAAGTCACAAATATATATTCAGAAATGAAGCTACGTAACTTGAAAGGCTTTACAGATAACGTGTGTGCTCAAGTGACAGCTAATAAGGCCGAGATCAGGTCTCAGCAGGAGTTACTGCCAAAACGTGCAATTAAAAGTTGTGTGATTTGGGTGTGGGCACAAGGGATCAAGTTTTCCTTCTGAGTTAGCACTAGTGACTCGAACTAGCTGTGTTCCCTCAAAGCGTCTTGAGGCTTGGGGTTGAGAAAGAGCCAGGGCTCGGCCCTACAAAAACCAGGCCAGCGCCGCACCTCTGCAGAGCCTGGAGCAAAAGGAAGCCTGCCCGGTTTTCACTGGTTTAGTGACACTATTTAAGTTTATGGCAAAGTGATAAATAGAGTGCTTTTCTGAATTCTGAAGTGACTTTTATTTTATTTTCTTCTGATTAGTATTTATATTCCCACTTGCTTTCAAGTGAGATATTAGGTAGTTATAATTTTCTGGTCCACAATGGAGCCAAAATTCTGTAACTCTTCTCAGAAATGATGAGGTCAACCAAAATGCGAAAGTACAGTACAATGGAAAGACACTCACCTTGGAAAAGAAAAAAAAGTTTTTTATGCAGTAAGGAACAAAGTAACTTTCCTATAGTAATTGACATTCAAAGGTACACTAATAAATGACACTCGTCCCTGTTTCTAGAAGGTAGTACTGTTCTAGAATAGCAGAAAAAAAGACAGTTCACGGATATACTTCAGTTTAAGGGGTTTGTTGCAAGACTGGTTTGGGTCAGTGACTTCTCAAAGAATTTGTTATCATACCTCTGTTTTTCTTGAACGACTAGTATTTTTATTACTTTGTATGATGTACTGATAATCTAGCTGCAGACATAACAATATTTTATACCAACAACAAATCCAAGAAAACCTGTCATAACAGAGCCCTATTCGTCCTCTGGGAACAACAAGTTTCTACTGAAAAACAAGGGCATCAGAGTAAGATTCGCTTCCGTGTCTCTTCTTTCAAAAGGGGATGTTGATGACACGAGAAAAGGATAAAGCAGGTTGTTCTGGTCCTCACCAGGCTGGCTGACTTGGTGGAGAATCCTTGCTCTGACTTGTGCCTTAGCTATGTGATTAGGGACAGCCAGGTGTCGTCCATTTATTCCCAGGTCCATGGTGATGAACTAATTGTAAAACACTGGGACAATGGGCTAGTGATGTGGGTTGTGGCTTCATGATCTCTAACCTGGTATTCCTTACAGCAGACCTTCCTCGTCAAAGCAGGGTTTCCAGCAGGTGTCTTTGTGTTATCTGGCACATTAGTCACAAAGATTAGTTTGTATCCATTTAGTACATACCTAGACCTGATTCCTGCAGAAGAGATGACTGGTC
The DNA here is from genome assembly GCA_037038555.1 of Rhynchonycteris naso. Classification (NCBI taxonomy): domain Eukaryota; kingdom Metazoa; phylum Chordata; class Mammalia; order Chiroptera; family Emballonuridae; genus Rhynchonycteris; species Rhynchonycteris naso. Next base: position 214,437,965 of record CM072998.1, on the reverse strand, counting down.
TGATCAAACTAACAAAAATCTAGAGCTTGCAGATGCAGTTGAATGCAATAGGACTACTTGCTCCCCATGCTCATAAATATATTTTCTCTGTGAAATTTTCTTAGAAAATTCATTTAACATTATAAAGACAAAGTATATCTGATATTTTTAGATATTTTATATTATCTGATATTTTCTCTCTCTTTGTATTTTTCTGAAGTGAGAAGCGGGGAGACAGAGAGACAGATTCCCACAAACACCTGACCAGGATCCACCCGGCATGCCCACTAGGGGACGATGCTCTGCCCATCTGGGGTGTTGCTCCATTGCAACCAGAGTTATTCTAGCACCTGAGGCTGAGGTCACGGAGCCATCCTCAGAGCCCGGGCCAACTTTGCTCCAATGGAGCCTTGTCTGTGGGAGGGGAAGAAAGTGATAGAGAGAAAGGAGAGGGAGAAAGGTGGAGAAGCAGATGGGTACTTCTCCTGTGTGCTCTGGCGGGGAATTGGACCCAGGACTTCCACAGGCTGAGCTGATGCTCTACCACTGAGCCAACCGGCTGGGGCCATATTATCTTATATTTTCAAAGACATTTCATACATGGGAATTTTCAGAATCTGCTGAACTAAAACAGAAAGAATTTTAATGTTTGTGAAATAAAGGGGAAAAAATTTAAAAATGCAGCTCCTTAGCTAGTAGAAACTCAAGGTTACAACCTACTCGAAAGCAAGGACTGGATCCCATTCTCCATAATTATTAGATGGTTTCAAAACATGAGCTAACTCAAATCAAAGGAATCTGTCATGTGGGGACAGCTCGGATTGCTATTGTTTGTTGTGAGCAGAGCAGGCCACATGTGATGTATTTGTGTAATGCCATATGGGTAGAGAAAGACAATGGGGCCCAGCAACCCTTCCCTCCTATGAGGCAGCCTTCAGTTTTTACGTTACATGACACGAGAGTGCTGTCATAATGCCATACTTGAACTTTAGGTTTTGGAGGTGCCGGATGGACGAGGATTAAATTTCACAACTCTTCATCCAAAATCATTTGATTTGAGATACTTGGAGTGAAAGAAAGCACCATTTGTAATTACACCAGGGCAGAAAGCGTAACTGAGACCTATTTCTGGAAAACTGGGACCCATGATCACCATACCGCGCACTATGCAGAAATCAGCACTCAGTTCCGCTAACCTCCCTGGGCAAAAAGACCATTAGCAACTTCATTTTTATCCTGAGTGATTAAATGATATTTTGAGGCTGCAAGACAAGTGACAAGATTTAAGACGTGTGCCACAAATATTTTTATCCCACCTTCTGAAATAGACCCATACCAAAACCATCACTGCCCTCCATGGCAACACCCAGTCAGCCTGTGGGCTCCTCTCTGAAATCACAGCATTTAACCAACAGATATGTCTCATTGGAACCTCCCAATGGTTTTTTATTTTGAACAAGGAATCACGTGGTTGAGAAGCTGTTGCTGAAAACAGAGGAATTCAGTAATACAAAAGGAAAGAAGGCATGGGAAAACGCATGGGAGGGTAAAACAAACCCTCACTGCACGTTGTTGAATTTCTCCCATTATGTGTGGTCAAAGCAGAAGTGAGCAGATGAACAAGAAGTGAACTGTGGGCAGTGGGGGGATTCAAATAATTCAACAACTGGTTCTCTGCCCTAATGACCATTTTAAGTATAAAAAAAATGGTATACCTAAGGTAGTTTATTATTTCATATATTTAATACTTAAATAAGAACAATAAAAGAGGTACATAAAACTAGATTGTTATAAGAAAGAGTTTTTAAAATAAAATATATTAGAGTTTTAATGAAAAAATATTAAATAATACCTGACAAAAAACAATAAAACTGTTATTTAAAATATTTCCATATTGCTTCTTGATTGGTGTCCTCATTTACAATTTTTTTTCACCTATGGACAGAATGAATATTACTACGGGTGCTTAGAATACACTGTTGCGCAGATGAAAGTTAAAAAAAAGTAAGGAAGGTAAATTTGTGATTTCCACATTGTGCAGCTGTCCAGGTGACCACCTTAGAGAGAACCCTGATTAAAAGTGCCATTAACAACTGGTTCACTGAACTGAACAGAAAATTAGGTATTGGTTCTGCCGAACCAGTGCGAACCAGCTGAATCCCACCACTGGCTGTGGGGTCTACAGTGGGTGAGCACAAGGTAAGGATCCTGCCTCCTGGCCCCATTACAGGAGTACTCAGGGCCGCCTCCACCCTGCCTTGACAGCTCTGTGTCCCCTGCTGAGGGATTACAAGGCAGCTCTTCCCACCACCAACTCAAGGGGACCAGAGATAAGATCAGGAATCTTCAGTCAGATTTAGGCAGGACATTAAATTCCCATGACTCTTCTTAAAGGTGCATTCAAGCAAAAGGAAGCCATGGGCCAGACCCATCAGGAACAAAACTTTGGAAGCAAGAAATCCTGAGGTTTTTAATATTTGATTGGAAAAATCATTAATTCTTGTGGTTAAATATCAATAAAGAAAAATGATCAAATGATGTTAGAAATCTGGGGAAAAAAACAATAAATCATTGATGATCACATGGAAGAGGGGACTGGAAATGGGGAGGTGCCATCTTCAAGAAAATAATTTGGTCTTTTCCAGTAGAAAAATCTTCTTTGGAAGTTTTTTTTGTTTGCTTGTTTTCACAATACTTTTTTGGGGGGGGGGGTACAAAGGTGCTCTTTATGAATTCATCCTGCTCCAATTTGAGATGCCCCCTTAGGTATTGTGTTGCTGTGCTTTTAAATTTGAGACACGGAACACTGTCTACCTGAGGCATGAACAGGTCAGCACAAATTTTCTGCCATGTTTCTGCCATGTGTTACTGTGAGCCAATGACAAATTTAATAATAATACATAAACCTGGACAGTAAGACAACCTGTGTACAGGAAATGGACTGACTTACACTGAGATGAGCCAATATGCCCTCTGCCTTATTGTGAAACCAATCAATCATATCTTATTATTGTAACATTTGTAATGTCCCATTTTCCTGTAGCTATCCTCCAGTCCAGGTAATTTAGCAAACGTGTATTTAGGATGGATTATTTAGGCATCTGGAAAGTCTTAAGGGTTAGTCATTTGCAGTCCTGTTGTGTAAGAATCAAATTGCTTTAAAGAAAAGAACAGAGTTCACAAAATAACTCTATTTCTACAAGTGCTTTCATGAGAAATACTTTTATTACCCCAAACAACTCAAAGCAAGCTTCCACTGATTGCCAATTCCTTGTTGTGGCCGGATACATTGAAGCAGTTAGAAGTGAATTATTCAGGGCATGCCTTCACCGTTGAGGCTCCTGACCTTGTTCTCAGCTGGGGATTTTTGCTGCTGCTGACAACCATCAGGATGTCCATCTAGGCTCTAGCTACTTACTAGGGTTTTCTTTTGGAACTGATTCCAAGTGGGATTTTCTTAAAGAAAATCTGTTTTCAAGCAAAGCCTATCTAGAGCAAGACAAGCCAAAGAGAATCAGGGTCAAAAACCTTGTTATATAATTAAAGGGAGAGACTAGATTTAAATAACATATTAGCCACTCTCGCCATTGCATTTGAAACCCTTATCAGGCTTCCTGGGGAGCAGACAGAAAAATATCTACCTAAGACTAATGAAAAAAAAGTCAATAAGTTGAGTAAGATTGGTTTTGGAGTGCCTTTGTCCAATTTCATGTATTTTCTTTATACATTATATAGGAATAGAACCAGAAAATACTTACCACTGAAGTAGAATCACCCAAGAAATGTGTGATCTTGTTCCTTACTCTGGACCTACTGAAGCAGAATCCACCTTTTAACAAGGTCCCCAAGTGATTGGTTTGCACACAAAAAATTGAGAAGTACCACTTTCTAGTGGCCGCTCCCCGCCCCTATCTTTTTGGACTCATCTGGTCATGTACCCAGAGAAGACAATTGTTTGAATGTGGGCTGTTTGGCTGCTCCTGTAGTGGTTTATTTCTTTAGAATGGATTATTTAGGCAACTGAAAAGTTTTAAGGGTTAGTTGTTTGCAGTCTTGTTGTGTGAGACTCAAACTGCTTTAAAGAAAAGGAGAGAGTTATAAAAGAACTCTATTTCTACAAGGGCTTTCATGAGATCTGTTTCCCTGCCAGATGTATGCTAGCTGTCCTTCGGAAGTGATCATCATATCCTGTAATCAACTTTGTGGAAGGCACACATTGATCTCTATACACCATCCATGGGAAGTTGTCTTGAAATAAAAGCACACAATACACATCATACTATGCGTGCTATGTGTACGACTGTGCAACGGGAAGTTGACAAGTTCCTCATATTGATCAAAGGAAACCTAGGGAAATGTTCCGTTTTACCACTAGGTGGAGATAGAGTAATTCTGAGTTATGTGTCTGAAAGCCATGAACTACGGAAGGAAAGGGACCTAAGAAATCACTTAGGGCATTTGTACTGCCTTAATTTTACTGATGAGAAAACTCAGGTTCAGAGATAGTAAGTAACACTGCATCTGTCTTACAAATGGGAGCCTTCTGGAACAGCCTGGGATGAAGGTGGGGAGAAAGTTGCTAGTAATTCCTGATTTTCAACCGTTTTCATGTGTAAGATTATGCTATTGTCCTCCAGCATGAAGGAAAACACGATGTGACACCTATATTGCCTCCTTGTTGCCCCTAACACCAGTAGCCAGCATGGGGACTTCTGCTTGTAATGACACTTAATTTCAATCTAGTGAAAATGTGCCCCCTCTCCAATGAAGAAACACTTAAGCATCCCATTAAGTCATAGAAGAGTTTAATCAGATTTGTTTTCAGAATATTTTGGTTTTTCCTTCTTATGTTGGGCTCAAGGTAAGTAGCCTAGAACAGGACTTGAGTTAGCAGGTTGAGGAAGTACTTAGTGTCTTTCAGAATTTGAAACCCATTGTCACTATTCTTAGAAAAGAAAGAGAAACCAGGCTTATGGGACATTAGAAGTGATCTATTCCCAATTTCTATGTATATTACAGATGAAAGGCTTTGGAGAACAAGGGACTGAGTGTGTGGACCACAGAAGCAGAGCGTTGGCCAGGCTCTCTTTGTTTCATGGGAGGCACTCACAGTATGTTGGCTTACCTCTTTGTTTTTGTTTGTTGGTGTGTGTTTTCACCACAGAAGGATTATCAACACTCATCACATCAAACAGATATTTCAAAGTTAAGTTTTAGGTAATGCCTCATTTAAAATCTATTTCTTTAGTACCTAAGTATTTAGTATGGTAGCAATGTTTTCCTTTGGATACTTCTGTAACATGGTTGATTACAAGCATCTAAAATTTAGGATTTCAGTACTCTGTGCTGGCTTTTATTACTATAGTCTATGCAAAACCGAGTAAAATGTTGAATCAGCACATGAAGAATGCAAGTCCAAGGACACAGGGCTGCTGTCCAGGAGGTGGGCTGCCTTGTGTCTGGAAGGCATCCCTTGCATGGCTCAGCAATTGACTGCTCAGCTGCCCTCCTATCAGGACATTTGAGCGCCAGAGCCTTCACATGGGCCCTTAGAGCACAAGGCAAGGCCTCTGTCAGTCAGTAAAAAAATGGCACATGAAATGATGCATTCTATGAGTCTAGCACATAGGCTAGCACAGAAAAGGCCCATAATAAATATTTGATTAATATACTGCACAAATAGAAACCGATTCTGAGATACTCAAATAGCACACAAGGAAAACTAGGGTGACCTAGAATTAGGGCAGGGACTTAAAATGCAAGGGAACCATTGCAGGGGAGAAAATGTCTTGAGGCATGCTGGGTGACCTTGTGTCAGCTTCAGAGTTCAGTCTGTGAAGTCTGGTATGGGGCTCAGGGACCTGCAGCCTCTGCTCCCAGCTCCAAGAGAGTGCAGGGAGCCAGATGCAGCCAGGTGTGGTCCTATTGCACAAGGTCTGCGGTGAGAAGGGCCTAGACAGGGACGCTGATCCCACCACTCTGCTAACTTTCCCTGCCTTATTTCCTCTTTCAAAAAATTGGAAGAACACTTATTTGAAGCAAAACTGGGGTGGTGATTAGAGTTAGTAGATACGTAGTGCCCAGGACGCAAGGCCTCTAGCATAAGGAGCATTCAGTAAGTGGACCTGATCCCCACCATGGCAGCTGTACTCTCTGTGTGGACCTCACCCACAGGGACCCAGGAGCACAAACTGAGCTCCTGTGACAAGTACACTTTGAAAAGTATAACTTCTCCGGGCAAATACAGGTCATTGTCATGATTAAAGACTAAGAGGAAGTGCCCCTTCTGAGGATTTAAACTAATAAAACATTCTCGCATGGGAACATTTAATAGCAATGGCAGGCACTCAAGCTGAAACTTCCTACGGAGTTTTAGTTTGGAAACCGGACTTCCCGGGACACCTCCACCCATCCCACACCTTCTGATAAAATCGTCCAGCTCATTCAAGTATATGCCCATCTTGAGGTATTAATTGATCCGGGGATGGCCCGCGGGTGGGGAGAACAGGTCTCTCAGGAGGGTGTGAGATGTGTGCTTGTTCAATGACTAGGAGCTGAGATGATTGAGACAAATACATTTATCAGTTCATCAATCAGCCAAACCGCTGACCAATCCATTTGTGCCGCCCGAGCCCAAGGAAGGCTCATCGATGCGTCGGGGTATTTTTAAACAGAAAAGGAACGGTGGCTTAGCGGTGAAACGTGGGGCCCAGGAGAGGCGGGTGGGCTCCGGCGACCCCTTGGCTTCCCGGGTATGCGGGGGCGCAGGAGCGTGCAGGGACTGCATCCCGGGCACGTGGGGCGCGCCGGGCAGGTCCGCGCCTACAGGCGGCGCAGGAGGAGCCCGCGTCCTGACAGGTGGAGCGGGTCCCTCATCGCCCCGAGCGCGCGAGGGGCGTGGCATGGGGGCGCCGGCGAGGCGCGCCTCCTATTGGCCGCCCGGCGCCGCCCCGCCCCGCCCCGCGGAATTAAAGTAGCCGCGCTCACTAGCCGTCTCCTGCCACACTCAAGGCACCGCACTCTCCTCTGCTGAGGTCAGCCGCACGCCTCCCTCGCCCACCATGGCCACCATTCAGCAGCTGGTAGGAAGATGGCGCTTAGTGGAGAGCAAAGGCTTCGACGAGTACATGAAAGAACTAGGTGAGGAACCCGGCCCCGCGGCGCCCGCAACGTGACATGTGTGTATGTCTGTCCCTGGGTCCCCTTAGGCGTGCTAGGCTCAGAGAAGGTTATACTCGGCCGCCACCTCCAGCCTCCCTCCCTCCTCCTTCAGCCCGCAGCCTGCACCACGCGGTCCTGATTCCCGCGCTGCGCTGCGCTGCCCCACGCGGTGGAGCCTCCGGGAGAGCGGGGTGTGCGCACCTTTCGACGGTCCCAGGAGTCCCGGGATGTCCCGCCGCGTGGTGCACCCAGTTTTCTGCCACTTTCCCCGTTAACTTACCCTACTTTTCTGTCTCCACCATTCATCTTCCTACCTCCTTCCACCCTCCGGTCTCGCCCCATCGTGGCCGCACCCACTCCCTCTTCCCCACCCTACGCCCATTCTGCCGCATCTTTTGTTCCTGATGGCGCACGTGTCCCCTTCCTCTTCTCCCCGTGACCCGGTGCCTGTAGAGGATCTGAACGCCTCTACAGCCTCACCTTCCGTCCAGCTCTCGTTTCCATTGCCCCCACCCCGGGCCATTTGAATGGCGCAGCATCTCGGGAGCGTCGGGCATCCTAGTCCAGAGGCGTGGCGCCGACCTCACTGACCTTGCCTGGCGTTGCGCGCCTGGGGTCGTAGCGGGTTGGTGGCTAAATGTGTCCGGGGGGGTCGCCGTGCGCCGCTGCCTTAACCCTTGCATCTTGGGGGTGAGGGGTGAGTGGGCTCTGTTGGAGAAGCGCTGTCAGTCACTGCGGGGCCCTCCTGCGGCGACTCCCAATCAGCATGCAGGATGAGCATGGCCCTGCTGAAGGCGCTTGACTTCTTACAGCTTTCTTCCAAAGGAGAATGGGTCCCTGGGAGGTTTAAGTTCACTGTCTCACTCAAAACAGTACTTAATTCTCGTCCTTTCTTAAACCAGTGAAAATGATTGCGTTCTGGTTCAGACATTGGGTAGATTAGCAAACAAAAGTGGACCTTTGTCACAGGCCACCAGGAAGGGGATGGAGCGGCATAGTTTGGGTCCTATTTGCAAGGGGGCTTCCAGCTCTGAGACAACTGGGAGAATGAGGAGGGAACTTTGGAAGCTACCATCCCACCACTGTTAATGTGGCTGCTCTGAAGTACAGAAGTCACTGCAAAGACCCACTACTGAAATCTAGTCCCTGTGGTATTCAGAAACACTCTTTCACCAGCCTTTCTGCAAGATAATGCCTAGTTCAGGCTGGTTCTGTGGGGACCCTTGAGTGTACCTAGGATACTGGGAATAAAAAAAGAAGGCTATAGTTTTCTGTTTTTCACTGTAAACCTAGATCAAGATGATTCTGAAAAAAAAAAAAAAGAGCCATTTACTGCGCTCATATCCAAGAAATACACCGTTTCTGTGTGTTCACCTGTCTGGGGACCAACCACTCTCTGCCCATTGAAAGTGAATGTGTTTATCACATGGCTTGTTTCCAAGGTTCTAGAGTCAGGAGGGTTGCCAAGCTAAATTCACTATACAGTACTGCAATCAAGGTGTGGGAAGTGGAGAGTCCTTCATTTGTCCAAAACGAGAATAAAGAGTAACTCGACTAGCAACACAAGGCACCAACCCTGTGCTGGCAGAAGAGAGGGCTTGATGAGCTTGGTGGAGTGTTTGTCATCAAACCAGTTTTTCTGCCTAGGTTGTAGTCTCCTCATCTGAAACAGGGCTTTGGCCCAAATCTAAGTTTCCCTGTAAATGTTAACAACCAAGGGAAACGCACAGATTATAAATTAGATAGGACATTAATATAATAATTGAGTTACATAGCTATGAAATGTCCTCTATTTTTGAGGGTAAGATTTTTTTCCATTTGTTACCATCACAATTGTGTTCCTTTGCCTTAAAACACTGTGCTATTTGGGTATCTAGGAATTGGTTTGTATTTGCGTAGTGTATCAAGTCTTTTCTGTGCTGGAGTCGTATCATGCAAGGGTTAACAGAACTGAGTAAATTAGTGTTAGAAGTCCTGTCGATTCCCTAGCTTTCTGATAGCTAGCATAGCATGGCGGCTGGAGCTGAGATTAGGAGCCAAACTGCCCACATTGTGGATTCCCAGCTCAGCACTTCCTGGCTGAGTGAGCTTGCGTGGATTACTTCAACTCACTTTGTCTTTGGTATTATGGAGACAGTGCTATTCCCTACTCACAGGGTGGTCCCATGGCAAGGCTTTTGTGCATTTGAGTATGTCACTTGGCTAGCACTGTGGGGGTGTTTACCGTAGTTCTTGGTGAGTGAGTGAAAATATGCACAGCACAGCAATTACAATTAAATCACTACTTTCATTCCGTAAAACTCTGGTCTTCCAGTCATTTAACACGATTAACATTCACAGGAGTGGGCATGGCTCTGCGGAAAATGGGCGCCATGGCCAAACCAGACTGTATCATCACTTCTGACGGCAAGCACCTCACCTTAAAATCTGAGAGCACGCTGAAAACAACACAGTTCTCATGTAACCTGGGAGAGAAGTTTGAAGAAACTACTGCTGATGGCAGAAAAACTCAGGTTAGGCATCCTTTATACGATCACAGAAGCTCCAACAGTGATAGATTGTATTAATAACATTCTTACTGTTTACAGGCAAGAACTTAATAAAAAATGCTTCAGGTTATTTTATGAATTGAGTTGACAGATTAGTGTGAAAAGACCAGCTTCATGACTTAGTCTATTTTGTAAAAATAGTTTAAGGAACATGAGAGTTTGAGTGTCTCTGATGTGGTTCTAGGTTGAAAAACATCAACTATATTATGAATAAAACTGGTAGGAATTAGACCTAGAAAGGAAAAGTTGAAAAATGTTGATTTAGGAGGTTATGAGTCATGGAAACTCCTGTGATGTACTTTGGAAAATTAAAAAAGTGTCCTTGATCTTCGCAGACCGTCTGCAACTTTGTAAATGGCGCCCTGGTTCAGCATCAGGAGTGGGACGGAAAGGAAAGCACCATAACCAGGAAATTGGAAGGCGGGAAATTAGTGGTGGTAAGTACCCAGTGTTGTAGGTCCCCTTGCGCTTCTTGTCTGTGTTCATAGTTTGTGCAACTGGACATATCACTAACCATGAATAGGACAAGTAGGTTGGGGGAGAAAAGAAATCCAAAATAACAAGTTAAACACCGGAATGCTGGTAACTAAGAAAGTCATGTGTGGGAACAGAGAAGTGAGATGATATGGCAGGGTGTCGCTGGGGCTGTGTTTAGTCTGTGCTCCTCTGGAACACTCCCGCATCATCTGGGGTGGGCCAACAAACTGCGCTTGGGGGTATCCATTTTCCCATTTCTTTAAAATGAGGAATATTATTTGCCAAGACCAGATGAATGACCTAGATAACTGCAAATCAGTACTTTAGTGTTTAGCAAAAACATATACATGTCTTAAGCAAAATAACAGATTCTAGCATTTCAAACTCAGGAACCCTAACCTGTATTATTTTCTTCATCTGTGAAGTAGATGATGACAGGGTTCTGTAGGGTTCTGATCCTTGCCCTTACCTTCCACCTGGGATGCAAGACTGACCTAACTCTTTAATACCATTCTTTCTCTTAGGAATGCATCATGAACAATGTCACCTGTACTCGGATCTACGAAAAAGTAGAGTAAGAATTCCATCATCCTTCCGGACAGGAATTAGCTGTGAGGATAAACAAGCTCAGTTCAATGAGCAAACTGCTCCATATTTTTTTTTGTTTTGTTTTTTGGTTTTTTTTGCATTACTTTGTTCAGTTTCCTTTATCATAAACATTTTACATACAACTGTTTCCAAATGTTGGTTTAATTAGGATTAACCCTTTGGTTAGTAAATAAATGTGTTTATGCTATACCAGTGTTGTATGCTTTCTTTTTAATTTTATAAGAAATTAGTGATGAGTTTTAATAATAATGAACTGCAAAAATTCTGGAGTAGTCCTGAGGGTATGACGTTGAGATTCTATTTTAGTAATTTATACAGAAAGCTGCTTCTTTGGCATATGCACGACCCACCACTTAAACTTGCCCTGTGCTGTTTGAACTTTGTGTCAAGAATCTTACATTTCTGGCAGAGTTGTCATAGGAATATGACCACATACATTTTATAATTTAAATACTGAAATTAGGCCAATGATCGTATTTCCCCATGTATAAGATGCACCTTTTTTGAAAAATTTGGGGTCTAAAACATGGGTGTGTCTTATACAGTGGTTGTGGCATTTCAAATGCCATAGATGGAACTGAGGATGACGCAATAGATGAAGACAGTGATTCGTCATCAGACACAGAGGAGGACAAGCTAATGGATGGGAGTTTTGACAGTGATGAGTAGTTGTATGAATTTTATGATGAATAAAACTTGAGTTCAATAACTTTATGTAATACATTGTTTTTCAAATTTCAGGCCCCCAAATTAAGGTGTGTCTTATACATGGGAGTGTCTTACACATAGGGAAATATGGTAATAACAGTACAATGCATGGCTCCTAAGTGTTCAAGTGACAGGAAGAGTCACACGTCTCTCACTTTAAATCAAAAGCTAGAAATTATTAAGCTTAGAAAAGCCATGTCGAAAGCCAGGATGGGGCGTAAATGAGTCCTCTTGTACCAAACAGCCAAGTTGTGAAATCAAAGGAAGCATCCTTGAAGGAAATGAAAAGTCCTCCTCCCACACACACATGATAAGAAAGCACAACAGCCTTATTGCTGATATGAAGAAAGTTGTAGTGTTCTAAAACCAGCCCAGAAGACCCTAAGCCCAATCCATGACGAGTCCCTATCCCCTCAAGTTAAGTCTGTGGAGGCTGGGAGTGGTGAGGAGGCTGCAGAAGAAAAGTCTGAACCTGGCAGGAATTGGTTAGGGGGTTGTGGTCTGCCACCGAACCTGCAATACTTTTTATTGGACAGTGCTGCTCCAGAGTTGACTTCTCCATCTGAACTTCCATCTTTCTTATCCTCATCTCCATGCTAGCATTCCTCTTTCATCCACCTTTCCCATTTCTAACACTAGTGGATGTTCATGGGTTCTTCTTGTGCCAAATACTGGGAGCCAAGTTCTGTGATTTTCAGAATCACCCAGGATGGTGGGCATCCACTATTTGTGTCCTGCATGGATCAGCTGAGAAAAGTGAGGCTGAGAGTCTAGGTCGTGGTCCCAGGTCGCACAGCAAGCTCAAGTCAGCCAATTGGAGCACGGGTTTCCCTGGTTTTCACCACCTACCCCATTCTCCTTTCCATCCCTCAGCTCGGGGACAGGGACATTGCTGAGGGAGCATAGGCTCATGTTTCTCACATAGGGGAACTTTCACATTGTGAGTGAGACATTTTCTTCATCGTGCTGGACTGTAGCAAGAATTGTAAGATCCTAAGAGCATTGCCACAAAGTGCTCATGGCACTCATCCATCTACATTGCACACCCTATACACTTCCAGATGTCTTCTAAGGGGCACCACACCTAGCTGAGAATCACAGGGTAGAGCAAAGGTATCAGCATTTTACATTATCGGGTGTCAATTAAGTCCTCTCTGCTAAGCAGTCCTTTAAAGCCTATGGCCCCTTTTTACAAAGATACAAACTAGGGCCTTTATTGCTTTATTGGGTGTTTTGGTTTTCTCTGAATTGGTGGTATGCTGGAATGGATCCTGGTTAGTTCTACAACACACAGGACTTCTGGGGAGACTACCTTTGGCCCCAGATCAACCAGACCTCTGGTGCTCTTTTCTATGCTTCAACACTTGCTGCCTACAACCTGCTGGACAGTCCCCTATGGATGTCATGTCTAAGTTCAAACTAGTTTAATCTTTCTAAAATAGAGTGCAATGATTTACGTGCTTGGGTTTTGGGAGCAGACAGTCCCAAAATCCAATTTTGTCTCTCTACTCTGTAAGAGCTGTGTGACTCAGGGCTAGTTACTTCTCTTTTCTGAACTCTAATTACATTCTGTGTAAAAAGGTAAAACATGGCCTGACTTTTAGAGTTGTTGTAAACATGGAATGAGATAGTGTACACACACAGCACTTAGCACAGGGCCCAGCACACAGTCAAGGCTCAGTGGCTCTCTGGTGTTGCACAGCAAGAACTTCCAGTGACGGAAGGCTCTGGGGCATCTGCACGTCCAATCAGGGCAGTAGCCACACGCCAAGTGGGTGTTGAGCACTTGAAATATGGCAAGTGCAAATGAGGGATTGAATTTTTAATTTTAGGTAACTTTAATTAATTAAAGTGTAAATTTAAATGCCCACATATGGTTATTGATGGCTGATTTGAATAGCACAGGACAGGAATCTCTCTTTTAGCGAAGTCAAATTTCTTCCTTTTTATTCCAAACCTAGTCCTCTTGTGGTAGTCTCCATGTCAGCCCAGGGGAATGTTATTTTTCAGGCTCCCAGGCTAAATGCCTTGAAGTTGTCTTTCACTTTTATCTTTCTTTCCCATACCACACCAAATCCATTAGCCAGTGATTTCTGCTTTATCTTCAGAATTTACTTAGAAATGAATTACTTCTCGCCTCTTCCATAGAGATCACCCTGGTTCAAAATCACCATCATCTCTTCCCTGACCTCCTTGTTAGTACTTTTATTCTCCCTGAGCAATCATCTTAAAATAAATGTGAAAGTTTGTCACTCCTGCTGGGAACCCTCCATTGACTCCTCACTGTATTCAGAGCAGAAGCTAAAGTTTTTGCAGACATCTACTCTGATCCTGCCTGCATCTATCAACTTCCCAACATCCCCTCCTGATTTCTGTACCTATGACTCAAACATTTACTTCCAACCACTGACCATAGGTGATATAAGTGTGCTCCAACCCCAGGGCCTTTGCACCTATTGCAGCCTCTGCCTATAACAACCTTCTCTCAGGAAGCTGCAGCCTGAGCTTTCTCACTGCCTTCAGGTGTCTTCTCAGATGTCACCTTGGCACTGAGTCTTTACCAGACCACCCTGTGTATAATAGCTACACCCTCCCCCATATACACTATTCCCCTCTGCTGCCCTTGTTCTTGTTCCCGATCCTGACTGACTATATACTTTCTTTTGTTGTTGTAGTGTTGTTATTTGTCTCTCCCATGGGAAAGTAAGCTCCTTTTTCATGAAGCTTTTACATTGTTCTCTCTCTATCTCTCAATTAGGAATCAACCTGGAACACAGAAGATGCTCAATAAATATTTTTTGAATAAATAAACTCATTAATAACTTAATGGCTTCTTTGTGCCTGTTCAACATCTTTTAATATCAGTTCAGTTCTTTTACAAGGTTGCTTCAATTTATTTTTTTAAATCATATTTCTGACCTTTATACAAATTATTCACCTTTATTTGGGTCCTTTACTTACCCCAGATGTAATGTGCTTGATGAATGTTTAAAATGGGAAGTAGTTGGACCCTCTGCTCCACTGGAAAATGATGCCCAATTGTAGTCAACAAATACAATTCATTTTCCTACCGCTGAGTATTCTGCCAACAGGCAAGGTCTGTCAGAACTTGACCTGAGTCGTCCGTGAAACATGGTGCAGATTAGAAACAATTTATTATAGGTGAGATGGTTGAATATAAGTCCAACTCTCACAAAAGAAAAATGTTCAGACAAGTTTGGGATCATGTCCTTGAGCACTTCCAGGGCATTACCTGTTCTCTCTGCGCACAATGTGAGCAGCTGAGGATGATGGGATGGTGCACCACAGCCCTGAGGTCTTTGTAGGCTTTGTTACATGCTGTGTAATTATGTTGCATTTATTGCTAACTCAGTGTTTTCTCGAGCCTTAATCTCTTCAACTGTCTTCTAAAATTTATAGTATTTGAAATTGTGCTGTGGTCCTAAGAAGGTTGAAAACCATCTTTTTTAATACTTTTATTTTACTGCCAGCTCAGCTTAGGTTATTACTCAATTCTTGCTGTGTATACATCCATGATTCTTCATGTCTGTTGCATTTGACATTCTCTTCTAAGTTGATGAGAAAAATTATAGCTCTTCTCTGGGTGTCATGTACTCCCTGTCCTCTTCTTTTACTCTTGCCCTCTTAGAAGTCACTGCCACTTGGTGGTCATGTGTGATGTGAATTAGGAGGAAGCACTAATAAAGTTGATGAACCGGTTTAAAAAGCTGAGTGACACGTGTTTTGAAATATTGTGAAAGGCAGGGTGGTGTGATGTGTCACTGAACCCACAGCCACTGGGAAATCTCCATCTCATGACATCTGATCTGCCTGGCTGCGTCACCAGATGTGAACATTTACTTAAGACCAAATCCATCCCTTCCTCCCATGCCTCCTCCTCCCACACTGTACACTTTGGAAATATCTGAAAAGGGAAGAATAGTATTTTTTAAGAGTCGTTTAAAAACGTTCTGGTGACACAGGTTATAGTAAACAGGGTAGAGCAGAGTCAGGTCCTTTTTCATGGAACTGGCATTCCAGTATGAGAAGATGGAACATATGAGATTAAAACAAATGGCTTACAGGGCTGGCACATCCAGGAGCCAGCTGTGGAGAGCATCAGTTCAGGCCCTAACAACCTTTGTTAGAGTGGTATACTTAGGAAGGGCTCCTCACACCTGGTCCACCTGAGGCGAGCTCTGCTCCCTGTGATCAGCATTGGCACAGTGACTCATGTACTTTGGATAGGGTCGAGCTTCACAGTCAGCCAGCCTGGGTGCTGGATATTCTGTCCTGCTGGGTTAGATCCACAGGAGGAAGGGAGAGAGACTTGAAGCATGAACATTTAATGTGTGGGTCCCTGTGAGTCTAGTGTTAGATCTGGTCCAGGGGCTTAGCCACCTTTGGGAGGGGCACATTAGTCCCAGTAGAGGACTATCTCAGTCTTCCTCCTTGAGACCAGGGTCTCACCAGCTGTAAGAACTTCTACAGAAGGGACTGTTGGCCCCACTCAATTTGAACCTGCTGCTCACTTTGTTGGGGAGAAATAAAATTTGGTTATCCAGCAATGGCTGAGGGATTAGGTTCTGGAATAGGGGTCAATTCCCTATACTGAGCTCCTGACCAAGAGACCCCTAAAGTAGGGGATCCCACTTACATTGCATTCCCAGCCTTAGCTGCCCTAACCCACCAAGCTTGCAACCTATAGAGGGATTGGTTTGGTGAAGCCAGTCTGAGCCCACACTATATAGTCTTTCTACAGAAGACTCTGTGAGAAGACCAGGCAGATGCAAAATGATGTAGAACAGCTTAAAAGTGGAGGTAAATCTTATGGAAATTGGGGTTTTTATGAAGCTTCTGTCATCTCTAAGCAAGAGGAAGCTGATTCTTATACAGAAGTTGATCCCTCCCAAACTACCCAGACACAGAAAACACAGACACAAACAGCGAAAAGAGCAGTAACTGTAGACAAGTAGCCCACAGCAGGTTACAAACAATGGCTGATGTCAACCCAAGAAGATCTAGAACCAACACAATTGGTAGTGGATGGCAGGTAGCACCAACCCTAGACTCAGTTAGCTACACAAGCAGCATGCCCAAAGGAGGAATCTAGCAGGCACCAGACACTGTGGAGAATAAATATGCCTAACAGGACAGATATTGCACAGTGTGTAATACACATGATCAAGGTTGACCCTTAGAGCCAACCAGTTTAAAGAAATAACTGTACCCATAAAAGGACCAACTGCTTCAATATTCACATACAACAGAAGGGAAAATAGTATCCTCAAGAAGCATGCCTAGAACAAGGAAAATGGGAGGCCTAGAGGTCAGTACCACTGAGCCCATATTCCTCATAAACACCCACTAAAATGTCAAAGTCAGACAGCACTACCTAATACACAGACAAAATGGGCACACAAAGAAATGGGACCTAAATGAATCAACAAGATAAATCAGCAGAAAAAGAATTAAATGAAAAGAAAATAACCAAACTACCTGATGCAGAGTTTAAAATAATGATTTTTAGGATACTCAAGGGTCTTAGAGCAACAATGAATGGACACAATGAGCACCTAAATAAAGAGATAGCAAGCATCAAAAAGGATATTGAAATAATAAAAAAGAACCAGTCAGAAATGACAAATACAATATCAGAAATAAAGGTGGCATTAGATTGAATCCAACAGCAGGCTGGATGAAGCAGAGGATTGAATCAGCAATTTAGAAGACAAGATAAACATAAGCACTGAAATAGAGCATCAAAACTAAAAGAAACACAAAAAGGCTGAGGGAACTAAGAGATCTCTGTGACAACATGTAGAGAAACAACATCTGCATCATATGGGTTCTTGAAGGAGAAGAGAATGAGCAAGGGATAGAGAACCTGTTTGAAGAAATCATAGCTGAAAATTTCCCTAAATTGATGAAGAAAAAAGTCACACAAGTTCAAGAAGCACAGAGAGTCCTATTAAAGAGGAACCTAAGGAGGCTTATACCAAGACATATTATAATTAAATTGCTAAAGTTAAGAGACAAAGAAAGAATACTAAAAGCTGCAGGAGAAAAGCAGTTAATTATTTACAGAAGAGCCCTCATTAGGATGACATCAGAATTCTCAACAAAAACATTTGAGGTCAGAAGAGAATGGCAAGAAATATTCAAAGTGATACAAAACAAGAACCTACAACCAAGACTATTTTATCAAGCAAAGCTATTATTTAAAATTGAAGAAGAAATAAAAGGCTTCCTAAATAAACAAAAAACAAACAAACAAAAAATCAAGAAATTTATCATAACCAAACCAGTACTGCAAGAAATGTCAAGGGGCCTAATGTAAAAAGAGCAATAGAAAAAAAAAAAAAGAAATAGAGAAAAAGAGGGTTGTAGATTTAAAGAATAAAATGGCAATAAATAAGTACATATCAATAATAACCTTAAAAGTAACTGGGTTAAATTCTTCAATCCAAAGACATAGGGTAGCTGCATGGATAAGAAAATAAAATCCGTACATGCTATCTACAAGAGACCCACCTCAGAACAAAAGATACACATAGACTAAAAGTGAAGGGATGGAAAAAAGTATTTCATGCAAATAGAAATGAAAAAAAAAAGAAAAGCTAGGGTAGCAATACTTATGTCTAAAAAAATAGCCTTTAAAACAAAGACTATAGTAAGGGATAAAGAAGGTCACTACATAATGATAAAGGGACCAATGCAACAGGAGCATATAACCATTGTAAATATTTATGCACCTAATATAGGAGCACCTAAATATATATATAGCAGATTTTGATGGACATAAAGGGTGAAATCAACAGCAATGCTATAATAGTAGGGGATTTTAATACCCCACTAACACCAATGGATAGATCCTCCAGACAGAAAATGAACAAAGAAACAGCGGCCTTAAATGACACACTAGATCAACTGGATTTAATTGACATCTTCAGAACATTTCACCCCAAAGCAGCAGAATATACATTCTTTTCAGTGCTCATGGTACATTCTCTAGGATAGACCACATGTTAGGACACAAAACAAGTCTCAATAAATTTAAGAGGACTGAAATCATATCAAGCATCTTCTCTGATCACAATGGCATGAAACTAGAAATCAACTAACTACAATAGAAAAACTAGAAAACATTCAAACACTTGAAGGTTAAATAGCATGTTGTTAAATAGCGAGTGGCTTATCAACAAAATCAAGGAAGAAATAAAAAAATTTCTAGAAACAAATGAAAATGAACATACAACTCAAAATTTATGGGACACAGCAAAAGCAGTCCTGAGAGGGAAGTTCATAACATTACAGGCATACCTTAAGAAGCAAGTAAAAATTTAAATAAATAACTTAACCCTGAATCTAAAAGAACTAAAAAAAGAACAACAAATGAAGCCCAGAGGAAGTAGAAGAAAGAAAACAATAAAGATCAGAGTGGAAATAAATGACATAGAGGCTAAAAAAACAATGTAAAAAATCAATGAAACCAAGAGCTAGCTTTTTGAAAAGGTAAAGAAGATTGATGAACGTTTAACCAGACTCATCAAGAGAATGAGAAAGAGGACTCAAATAAGTAAAGTTAGAAATAAGAGTGGAGAAGTAAAACTGACACCACAGAAATACAAAGGATTGTAAGAAAAAACTATAAAAATCTATATGCCAAAAAACTGGACAACCTAGGTGAAATGGATAATTTCACAGAACATAAAAGCTTCCAAAACTCAATCTGGAAGAATCAGAAAACCTAAACAGACCGATTACAACAAATGAAATTGAAACAATTATAAAAAAAACTCCCGGCAAACAGAAGTTCTGAACTGGATTGCTCCACAGGCGAATTCTACCAAACATTCAAAGAAGAACTGACACCTATCCTTCTCAAGCTATTTCAAAAAATTCACAAGGAAGATACACTTTCAAGCTCCTTTTATGTGGCAAGCATTATCCTCATTTCAACACCAGTACAAAGAAAGAAAACTATAGGTCAGTATCCCTGATGAACATAGATGCTAAAATTGTCAACTAAATATTAGCACACCGAATCAAGCAACACATTAAAAAATGATACTTCATGATCAAGTGGGATTCAAGGTTGGTACAACATTTGCAAATCAATAAATGTGATTGATCACATAAACAAAGAAAGGAGAAAAGCCACATGATTATGTCACTAGACGCAGAAAAAGCATTTGATAAAATCCAGCACCCATTTATGATCAAAACTCTCAACAAAGTGGGAATACAGGGAACATACCTCAACATGATAAAGGCCATCTATAAAAAACCGACAGCCAACATCGTATTCAATGGGCAAAAATTAAGAGCAATCCCCTTAAGATCAGGAACAAGGCAGGGTTGCCCCATTTCACCACTCTTATTCAACATAGTTCTGGAAGTCTTAGACACAGCAATCAGACAACAAGAAGAAATAAAAGGCATCCAAATTAGAAAAGAAGAAATAAAACTATCATTGTTTGCTGATGACATGATACTGTACATAGAATACCCTAAAGCCTCAGGCAAAAAACTACTAGACCTGATAAATAAATTTGGCAAGGTGGCAGGGTATAAAATTAATATTCAGAAATTAGTGGCATTTTTAGACACCAACAGGAAATTGCATCAAAAAAATTAAAAAATAAAGTACCTAGGAGTAAATTTAGCCAAGAAGGTAAAAGACTTGTACTCAGAAAGTTATAAGACATTGGAAAAATAAATCAAGAAAGATACAAACAAGTGGAAGCATGTACCGTGTTCATGGCTAGGAAGAATAAACATCATTAAAGTGTCTGTATTACCCAAAGCAATCTACAAATTCAGTGCAGTTCCTATTAAAATACCAATGGCATACTTCAAAGATATAGAAGAAATATTCCAAAAATTTATATAAAACCAAAAAAGAACACAAATAGCCTCAGTAATCTTGAAAATAAAGGATAAAGTGGGAGGTATAAAACTTCCTGATATCAAGTTATACTAAAATGCTATCGTAATTAAAACAGCTTGGTAGTGGCCTAAGAACAGGCATACAGATCAATAGAACAGAACGGAGAACCCAGAAATAAACCTACGCTTTTATGGTCAATTGATATTTGACAAAGCACGTAAGAGCATACAATGGAGTAAAACCAATCTCTCTAATAAATGGTTTTGGGAAAATTTGACAGGTACATGCAAAAAAATGAAACTAGTTCACCAGCTTACACCATTCACAAAAATAAACTCAAAATGGATAAAAGACTTAATGTGAGTCGCGAAACCATAAACATCTTGGAAGAAAACATAGGCAGTAAACTCTCCAAATTCTTTGATAGTAATATTTTTGCCTATTTATCTCCATGAGCAAGATAAACAAATGGAACTATATCAAACTAAAGAGTTTTTGCGCAGCAAAAAATGCCATTAACAAAATAAAAAGACAACCCACATTATGGGAAAACATATTCACCAATACATCTGATAAGGGGTGACTAACCAAAATTTATAAAGAACTTCTAAAACTCAAAACCAGGAAGGTAAACAATCCAATTAAAAGATGGGCAAAAGAATTGAATAGACACTTGGTCATACAGATGGCCAATAGGCATAAGAAAAAATATTTAACGTCACTAATCATCAGAGAAATGCAAATTAGAACCACAATGAGATATCATCTCACACTTGTCAGAATGGCGCTCATTAACAAATCAACACACAATAAGTGCTGACGAGGGCGTGGAGAAAAGGGAACCCTTCTGCACTGCTGGTGGGAATGCAGACTGGTGCAGCCACTGTGGAGAACAGTATAGCATTTCCTCAAAAAATTAAAAATGGAACTGCCTTTTGACCCTGCTATTCCACTTTTAGGAATATATCCTAAGAATACAAAATCACTGATTCAAAGGAAGATATGTGCTCACATGTTTGTTGCAGCATTGTTTACAAACAGCCCAAGTGTCCATCCGTGAACTAGTGGATTAAAAAACGGTGGTACATATACACAATGGAATACTATGCGGCTGTGAAAAAGAAGAAAATCTTACCTTTCGTGACAGCATGGATGGACCTGGAGATTATTAGGCTGAGTGAAAGAAGCCAGGCAGAGAAAGACAAATATCATATGATCTCACTTATATGTGGAATCTAATTAACAAAGTGAACTGAGGAATAGAATAGAGGCAGAGGCGGGGTCACAGGGAGCAGAGGGACAGCTGTCAGATGGAAGGGGGATGAGGGGATGGAATCAGAGCAGGTGAAGGAATTATTGAAATTATACATACATAACACATAGATACAGATAACAGGACAGCAAGTTCCAGAGGGAAGGGGGAGGGAGTTATGGGGAGGGGACAAACGGGGTGCAATGGGGGACATGGGGGTTGGGGTTGAGGATGTTATATTGAGTGGGACACTTGAATCCATATTAACACAATAAATTAAAATTAATAAGAAAAATAAAACAAGAGGCTTAGAGTGAAAAATGCAGCAAGAAAGAAAAAAAGGGATTAGAACAAGTAGTGGGAGAAAGAGTGCGTAAAATTGAAGCCACTTTATGTGAGCTGGTCAGGAATGCCTCTCAGAGAAGTAACATTTGAACTGAGGCCTGAAAAATGAGCAGAATGTAGGCAATTGACATCTGGGGCCAGGCATCATATTCTAAGAAGAGTAAGGTGACCAACATTTTTATAATGAAAAGGAGGACAAAAATAAATTGAAGAAAATATCGTAAATAAAAAAAAAACATTTTACTCATCGCAACAATAATAAACTATAATATGATAAATGCATAATTAAAACATTTGTAATATTTTATATTATAATTACACTTACATGTCTATTAATTTTTAATAATAATTGTAAGAAAAAAGTACTCATTTAGATAATATTATCTAAATGACTACTTTTCCATTGAATGAATATTTTTTGTCAATGTATCATCTTTAACAATATATTGGAAATATCTGAACAAGAAATATTATTAATATTGAATTTTATGGCAAGTGCTGCAGCTAGAGTATCAACATTCAATCTTGATTTCTCACTTGTTCAAAAATTACTAGCAATTGAAAAGACTCCTTCAACTGCTGCATTAGTTCCAGGGCAGCACAATGTAAACTGAACAAGAATAAATAGAATTACACATGGAATATGTTCATTTTTAAAATGGCTGAATATTTTCACCCATCTTTTATCAATTTTGTTGTGTTCATTTTCCCATTGTATTAATTTTTCAAAATTTAAATATACATTCAGTCTTCTAATTTCTTCAAAGAGACAATTGTCTATTTTGAGGTCTGGCATTTCTTTAGATAAAAACTCAAGACAAGATTCAGTATCTGTCCAATATACTTGCAATGAAGTAAAAAAACACCATTGAAAACGGTTTTTCCCGTGATGTTTGTTTCAGAGCATTCTTCGATATATTGAAAACGTATCTGGTAAAAATTCTGCACTTCTTTTTTTTTTTTTTGATAAACTTTTCTGTTATGCCTGGCTTTGATTCCTCTGATAATTTTCTTTTTATAATTAAAGGAAGAAAATTTTTCTTCAAAACATGATTTATATTGAAGGATAAGGATAAAGTAATTCAAAATAAGACTAATTTCTGTAGCTGAAATGTGTTCACTTTCAATCTTTTGAATTGTTTTGTGAAAAATAGATGCTTGATTATGTATAAAAACATTAATATCTCAGATATTTTATTACTGAAAAACTATTCCAGGATTTTAGGACATTTGTCTAAACTTAAAAAATATAAATGGAGAGGCTTAAAATAATTGTAGAACACGCTCTATAGCAGGTGTTAGAGCAAGCCATCTAACTTTTGAATATCCTAGAAGTTTTTTGTATTCAACATTTGCTTCTTCACAAAATTGTTTTAAAGTAGCAACACAAACAGTAAAAAGACTAAAATGCAAATAAATTGTAGTTATTATTACTTCTACATCAATTGGCATGGCACATGATGCTGTGTTGATTGCATTTGACAAAATACGTGCATTAAACCTATTCCTGGTATTTTCTCTTGGAGTAACTCTTGTCATTTTACATACACATTATTCACCCCTTTACATCTTCACCCACCAAAATTTGTATTTGTATTATCAGCCGTTAGTGCAACAACTTTGGATTTCAAATTGTTTTCATTTATTATTCTGTATGACTGGTTTGAAAAAATTTCAGAAGTTTCACCCTCAATGGATTCTAAATTTAAAATTTTTACTTGAATGCCTTTGGTAACCTTAAAATATCTTACTATTATTGGATACAATTTAATTTCATTATGATTTGATGCATCAGATAAAGTTGTTATAAATGCTGCAGTTTTCAAGTCCTCTGTATGTATTTTGTCACCGTAATTTTTAAATACTGATTTCAAAATTAGCCCGCATTTTGTCCTGGCACATGAAAATTTTGCATTGTGAAACTTTTCCAATAATTTAGTTGTACAATCCATACTATGAAAATTTTTATTGTGAATTATGGTATGAAATGCAAATGTTCTCTCCATTGCTGCTGTTTTTTATCTTCAGAATATTTTGAAGTTTTAAAAAAACTTGTTACTTTACAACTGGAAGCTGATGCATCTAATGATTGCTTATGTTTGTTGGTAGTCAAGTGTTTCATTATTGCTGTGCTAGCCCCAATGGCAATACAAAATTTTCTGCTGCAAATATTGCAGAAAACAATGGTATCTTTCTTTGATATGAAGAGTGGAAATTCCTTTCTCAATTTATCATTGAAATGGCATTTTCTCCTTTTTGACTTTTCCATCCCTTAAATGAAATTTAAAATTAAAAATAAAATATAGAGCTACACAAACGATGCAAGCACATTAGGAACTAAAATCATTATATCAAGATAGGCGAGTTTTCCGGAAGCTAGGTTAACAAAACTAAATATCAAACAAAACCACTAATTTGGAGTGATATTTGAGTGTATTTATTATTTTCTAATTAAAAAACATCTGTTTTATGCAACTATTTAATCAAAATGTGTTATTAATAGATATGGTTTGAGGTTAGATTTCCACTTTAAAACTCAAATTTTGGGAAAATTGTTGTAAATAAAATTATTTGTATTTGGAAATTATTAAATAGATAATGAATTCGTAAAACATGAATTGTGCGTACCTGTCTATGACTGAATATTCACTGAGAAAGAAATAATAGTGAGTCTACAATGTCGTATGTGCCGTGTTGTGTTTCAGTAAGAAGTACACAAAGCCATTTGTACGTTCAGTATAGCTCAGTATATCGTGCTCTCTTTCAAGGTCTCCTGTGTGGAGTGCATGCATCTCATAATCGCGTCCACCACACTGTACTGATCCTTGATGAATCGTCATGTCAAATACAAATACGTCACATCACACACAATGGATCAACTCTGCATCAATGGAATACTGACATTTACAGATTAGTCTTCCAATATCAAAAAGGAGGATGTGTAGAAGGACACTTTTCAAGGGAGGACAGAATTTACAAAAGGACTGTCCTCCCAAAAGGAGGACGATTGGTCACCTTAAAACAGTTATCAAAGCCCAGAGTGGAGACAGACAGAGTGACACAGTGATAGAAACTTACTGGAAGTGAAGTGTTAAAAAAATAAATTCCACTGAGTCAATTTTAATGGTTGAATTGGCTTTATTAAATGATTCCTGAATCAGGCAGCATCTAATCCAGCAAGCAGACAGATACTCCGAGATGTTCTACAAAATCGAAAGGCTTTTCTAGAAAGGAAAGTTGGGCAAGGAAGTCATTAGCACAAGAAAAATAAGTAAGAGTTCAGGGTGACAACAACACCTTCTCATTGGCTGAGCTGTGACATTTTTCACTGGCTGGGCCTGTTGCTGGGCAAGGAGAAAATTTTTCTTCATTCCTGGGTAATGAAGTGAAAACACCTTCTTCTTGGAGATGCAAGGTACCCTTTGTGTTTGAGATCATTGAGTGGTAGGAGGCAAGAGCTCTTTCTGCAGGCCCTTCAGACTCCAGTTTTGATTTGAAAAGTTGAGGTTTCTTTCACTAATTTTTATGGGTGCAATGTGGGACAAGACGTAGTCTGGAGACTTGTGTTGGAAGTGGAGCGTATGGATCTGGTAGCTGCAAGGGTTTGGATTTATTTGAAGGACAAGCAAAACCATGGAGGGTCTCAAGTAGGAAATAACAGATGATGTTTTTAAAATATCTAGCTTCAAGCCCTGGCCAGTTGGCTCAGTGGTGGAGCATTGGCCCAGTGTTTGGAAGTCCCGGGTTTGATTCCTGGTCAGGGCACACAGGAGAAGCACCCATCCGCTTCTCCACCCTTCCCCTTCTCCTTTCTCTCTCTCTCTCTCTCTCTCTCTCTCTCTTCCCCTCCTGCAGCCAAGGCTCCATTGGAGCAAAGTTGGCCCAGGCACTGAGGATGGCTCCATGATCTCTGCTTCAGGCGCTAGAATGGCTCTGGTTGCAAGAGAGCAATGACCCAGATGGGTAGAGCATCTCCCCCTGGTGAGCATGTCCAGAGGATCCCGGTTCGGCGCATGCGGGAGTCTGTCTCTCTGCTTCCCTGCTTCTCACTTAAGGGGAAAAAAAATCTAGCTTCAGGACAACACAAGGAATATAGTCATCATTGAAATAACTTTATATAGTGCCAGGTGGGTACTAGACTTCTTGGTGCGGGGTGGGGGAAGTCACTGGGTAAGTTGTATAAATGTCTAATCACCATGCTGTACACCTGAAACTAATATAATATTTAATATCAACTGTAATTGAAAAAAAATTAAATTTAAATTTTACAAATGTCCTAGTTTTACTTTCAGTAATAGAATATTTCATATTTGGAATAACTCTCTTACAAAAAAAAAACAACACAAAAAACAACTGAAAACCTCCAACAAAATATTTTTCCATGTTTCCCTGCTGTGACAAAGTGCTAGTGAACTACTGTAGAGTCCTGGCCTGGACTTGGGCCTGTGGGGACTCAGTTCAGCTGGCAGGGTGGGCTGGGCCAGGAGTGTTTCCTTGTGGACCCAGCAGTGGCTGAGCTGTACTTTTGGCAACAAAGCAAACAATTGGCCTTTGTCTGGTGTGAGGTGGGTCAGCTTCATCTTCTATTGCCTCACAAAGAGTTTCTAATGGCTGAAAATGCAGTTAGGAGGTTGTTCCTCAGAGCACTGGTCCCTGGCAGGGAGTTGGAGAGCTCAAATAATCAGGATGCATCTACACGGCCTAAAAAATAAAATAAAATGAAAAGACTACTAAGAGCTTGGGAAAAATAAAAACACCTCATAATGCATTGCAAAGTGAAAAATAAATCCTGACTGTAAAACATTATGTTTATGTTATCCCATCTGAGTCACAATATGTGCATATATAGAGAAGTTCTAGAAAAATGTTAAGAGCGTTTATCCCTTGGGCTTGAGTGAGGTTGAATTTCTTATTAACTTGTTTATCTAGCTGTAATAACAAAAATGCAAAACATTTTAATGCAACTAGTTTTACTGATATCTTTAATGATAAATAGTGTATTTGAAAACACTATAGAAAAGTACAAAGAAGAAAATAAATAACCCTAGCAATCTCACTTCCAAAGAAAATTAATATTAATATCAGGTATGATGTTTTCAAATAGTTCTTTATCTATATGCTCACCAACCTGAACCTTTTACACATGGGATCCTACAGCATGGTATTCTGTTGGCATATCTTATTTGTTAGTTTTTTTTAACTCAAATAAATATACATTCATGTTTTTTAACTTTGTAATATTTAACTTTACTTTAACTCTATTATTTATTTTATCCATTTCCTATTGATAAATGTTTAAGCTTTAAAAATGTTTCAGAGTTATTAACAATGGTTCAGTGAACATGCTTATGCACTGACAAAGTAAAATCATTTAAAAATATTTTTAAAGCAGTTACCCTTCAGTCATGTCCCCAATGCATTTGTCACACAGGCCTCATATTGCCTGGATGCAAAGGTAGCATGTAATGGCATCTGATTGAGGAAACCTTTAATCGACAAAATTATTTTGCTTCAAGAAGCACTTTAACTACCATAAAAAGGAACATACATTTTTCTTTTTGCAATTAAATATCTCAAAGGAAGGAAATGTTGGTTCTAGAGTCAACCCCCAATGCATAAATTACAGTACCGATATTTAATTTATGATGGGACAATTTTCTTTTTCTCATATGCTGGCTTCGTGCATGATGGTGGTGTGTATTTACTTGGTCACAACTCCAAGGATATTCATTCTCATTCTCACCCTTGTGGATAGCCCTGTAGATTTTGTAAACCAGGGTGGGTATGCTAATGAGCTCTGGCATTTGGGTTAGCTTATTCCTTGCTTGGTTGGGTTTTGCTGGTTTGTTGACCCTCTAACAGTACCATTACTTGGAAGAAAAATTCCAGTGTCATGTGCCAGAGTTTTACTACAGTAGCAATGAAGATATTTGTCACACAGCAGTTTGGAAAAGTTACATACAAGAGAACAAAGACTTATTTCATGATTCAGAGTTGGTCTGACAAAGGTTTTCGGCAAATCAGACAGCCAAATATAGAAACTGCTCTTGCTGACTCAGTAGACTGCCCTAACCACTAAACTCAGCTTCCTGCCTTAGCTATACAGGGCAGAAATACAGGAAGTAAAAAAAAACAAAAAACCAAAAAACCAAACCAAACCACCCTTTTGGAGCAGGCAGATTTTTGAAAACTGGCCAGTTGTGGAGGTTGACCTGTGTAAATGTGTCAGTTTACAATATGCATTACCGCACCCAGAAACCTTGGCGGGAGCTTGACAGGTGAGATCATCTCTCAAAACTTTCTGATTTCATGTTGCAGTCATTAACATCTCAATAGAAGGTTCTGATGAGTACTTAGCTTCTTTATTTTGAAAGTAGGCAGTAATTCTAGGGTCCCAGAAACTTGAAATCATTTAACACATTTAAATTTTGGAGAGTTGGTAAGGAAATGGTGGTGCTTCAATTCCACATGTCAGGTGTACAAAGACACATATTAAAATAAGAAATAAGGCACCAGAACAGCATGAGTCAATGCATGTTAATGAAAGCAACAGATCCAAGAGATAATTTGATAAAAGTGTCATCACAGTATCTGTTGAGTAGAGAACCACATTCTCTCTATCATGTGTCTGATTCCCTTCCACCTGGCTTCTGTGTGTCTGCCATCATTCATTCCAGGCCGGAGAGACATGCTTTCTTTCTACCAAGACCATGTTCATGTACAACTTCTCTTAACCCATGTATAAGTCAGGTCTCCCTCATGTGGGAGCTCCAATTAGTAAACTGACAAGGACATTACATCCCATCCCAGTGTCAGTGTGACTTAGACAGCTTAATTAATTGGTTTGTTCACTCATTTATTCAATTCAGCAAATGCATTTGAGCTCCTACAAGGTATCAGATGCCTTGCTAAACTCTGTGCATACAAAACTCAATAAAGGCAAAAAAAAAAAAAAAAAGAGTCCTTGGCTTCATGGAGCTTAGAATCTGGAGGGAGAGATGACAGTAAGACAAATCTAATGCAATAATTCTAGGTGGATATATGTGCCATGAAAGACAAAACAGGGTGCTGGGTGCAGAATGACAGCAGGAACCAATAATGGACAGGTGGGGGAGTCTCTATGGGGAGGAGAAATTTAAATAGAAAGTGAATGGAAGGAAAGGAGTCAGGCAAGACAGGAACAGGGGAGAGCTTTCCTGGCAGAAGGAGTAAGAAGTGAACATGGCAGAAGGTGAGGAACTTGGCAAGGAGCCGGGAGGGACTGGGGAAGAACTGTGCCATTTGGGAAGGATGTGGCCTGGGTCCTGAAAGGCCTCAGAATCCTGGGAAAGAGTGGAAATTTTATCCAAGTCTGCGGGGACGTCACTCTGTGGGTAGAGAACAAGGAGCTAAAACAAGGTAGTCTTAGTAAAAGGCAGACCCTCACATCCCAATCCCTTGGGCCATATATATTTTTGAATTCAGAATTTGCCTTGCCTTTTAGAAAGTTAATCTCATGTGTATATGATATCCACTATTAACTCATAGATTATAGCACGCTTCCAGAGACAGCTGAGGGCAGTGCCCTCTAATAAAACACATGGGAATACCTACAGTTTAACATGAAAATTCACACAAAGCAAAATAAATGAAGACTACCTACAGCTCTGCACCTGGTGATCTTAGGCTTTGCTGCCTAATGAGTTCAGGTTCCATTAGGGTTTGCCATCAAATAAATTATGAAAAAAAATGTTGGTCTTCAGAGCTTTTTGGATTCTAGATTCATGGATGACAGATTACACATCTATAGTTATTACCCTTTCCTGAATTATTATGACTAATATTCATTAATTCATTGATGCAACAAATTCTTTTTTGAACACTTCTCTATGTGCCAGGGGGTGTTCTGAACGTGCAGAGATGTATTACACATGAAAATATTCATATGTTTTAAAATAGGAAACCTACTTTTAGAAACATAGCTATGTATGTTTGAAATGTTCATATTCTACCAATATAATAAACTATGCTTGACAGTGACTCAACCACAGAGAAGCAACAGCAAACCCCAATAAAGAAACTAGCACAAAGGGGCTTGAACTGTCAGTGAGACACAGTGAAGCAGAGCAGCAGGCTTGGGTAGGAAGGCAGTGAGGTGCCAGATTCGACCATTTGCTGGAAGTCCTTTAATGTGATTCTGCCGGCACCCAACCAGCACTTCCTGATCCTTATCTTTGCCTTTGATAATTAAGAAAATTGATCTGCTTGTGAGGACATCATTGTTGTGTAGAATTTAGAAGAAATATTGAGAATCAAACCAAGAGTATATTTTGGATGACTCCTGCTCCAAATAATGGTTTCAGTGCCATTCTCACTAGTGCCACACAGTGAGATAAGAACTTGGGATGCACAATTTCATTCTGTCCTAAAAAATGGGGTAGACACAGATATTGTTTCCTTTTTCCAAATCAAGAAACAGAGGTTTAAAAGCAATTGCAAGTAGAGAGCAGGCATGAGTGGGAGCTGCTCCTCCCATACCATCCTCTCCTACTGTCCAGGGTGCTAACTGACCGGGGTGGGGTGTGAAGGAACGGTCCCTGTGTCAGGTTAGGGCACTCTGACGCTCCAGGGTTGCCCTGTGGGTCAGTTCAGCTGCCTCCTCTAGGACTCACCTGAGATCACACCCGGCCTGGGCTTCCTCTTCTTCCTGCTCCTTCCTGTCCCTGCCTCACTCCCCTCACCCTGGCAGGTCCTAACCCCGCACTTCCTCAACAAATTGTTTGCACAAGAATTCTTGCCTCAGGGTCTGCTTCTGGAGAACTCTGAACAGCCCAGCTGGGCCCTAAGAAATTGCTGACCCATGGAAACCACCAGGGGATAATACAATGATTGTTTGCTGTCTAAACGGGAGCTAAGGTGATTTGGTCTTCGGGGTTGCGTTGCCAGAACTCCTCACCGTGCTGCAGTACATGTGTGCAGTAGTTTTTCCAGGCCGTCCCCAGAGGCTTCCGTGGCTCATTTAAGCCTGGTCAGACAGACACATATTCAGATGTGGGTGTCCCTTCTTATGTAGCGTAACTGCTAATGCCACTGTTTAATGGTCACTGAGTGTCTGATTTGTCCAGTGACATGGCCTTGCTTCATGTGTTATGTAAATGAGGTGTGACGAAGGGCACATGACTGTGGTAGTGCCACTGGCACTACCATGAAGCACCTCAGTCAGGACAGAGCATAGGACAGCTTCTTGAAGACAGAGGTAAGGTGGGGTCACCGTGATTTAGAAAGTATGTACACAGTGTGAAGCCCTGACATACTGCTGAGTGCCCCCAGGAGGAATGGGTTCAGGAACCAGAGGCAGGAACAGGTGTGACCCTGTTTTGCTAACAGGTGACAGAAAGGAAGGCTCCCTGCAGGGAAAGAAGACCCGAGGTCTAATTTGCTGGGGTAGATGATGGTTTGGGCTTCCAGGAAATGGACTGAGAAGAGTGCTGGATGGTGTGTTGTGAAACAGGGAAGTTCCTGCTGGCTGAGAAGCTGGTGGGGAAAATAGGTGTTGGTGAGCTATGCTTGAAATTATTGTTTATAGACCTGTGATGGCGAACCTATGACATGCATGTCAGCACTGACACGCATAGCTATTTTCGATGACACGCAGCTGCATGCGGCCGTATACCAGAGAAGTATGGGGCCGCATGCCAAAAAGGACATTTCATCCTCGGTTCCCACACCACCAGGTGCAGTAGCTGAGGATAAAACATTTGCTGTAGTGTAGACACTCTGTACGGGAGGTCTGCAGGCCAAACAACAGAACTCCGGCACAGAGCGTCTAGTTTTGGGACTTCCAGTTAGGCCGTTTTTCTTGAAGTGACACACCACCAGAGTTATGCTTGGTTTTTTTGTTTGTTTTTTTTTTAAATCCCTTTTTTTAATTATTATTTTTTTCTTTTTTTTTTTAAATTTTATTCACTTTAGAGAGTAGACACAAAGTGAGAGAGAGAGAGAGAGAGAGAGAGAGAGAGAGAAAGGGGGGAGGAGCTGGAGCATCAACTCCCATATGTGCCTTGACCAGACCAGTGCAGGGTTTTGAACTGGCGACCTCAGTGTTCCCAGGTCGACGCTTTATCCACTGCGCCACCACAGGTCAGGCGAGTTATGCTTGGTTTTTTTGTGAAGTTTGACACACCAAGGTCAAAAGATTGCCCATCACTGTTATAGACTGACATTACCTTGACACTTACCCAAGGCAGACTGGGATTAAAGATGCTCCCTACCTGAGTGGGTTTATCAATACAATGAACTTATGTGGAAAGAAAGAAGCTGTCTAAACTAACACAGAGAGCATTTTGAACAGAATTTGTATACTGTGCTATGATACCTAAGTAATATACAGGGCTGAGATTTCCTTAACCGGCCTAATTCTCAGTTGGTCACCAGTATTGAACTAGACCTTGAGATAAGCCTCAACAAAGGCAGATGAATGGGGTAAGATTTTCTTTTGCCTGACCAGGCAGTGGTGCAATGGATAGAGCATGGTACTGGGATGCAGAGAATCCAGGTTCGAGACTCTGAGGTCATCAGCTTGAGTGTGGGCTCATCTGGCTTGAGCAAAAAGCTCGCCAGCTTGGACCCAAGGTCGCTGGCTCCAGCAAGGGGTGGCTTGGTCTGCTGAAGGCCCGCGGTCAAGGCACATGTGAGAAAGCAATCAATGAAAAACTAAGGTGTCACAACGAAAAACTGATGATTGATGCTCCTCACCTCTCTCCATTCCTGTCTGTCTGTCCCTATCTATCCCTGTCTCTGACTCTCTCTCTGTCCCCGTAAAAAAAATAAAAAAAAAAAAGAATTTCTTTTAAAAAGGGCAGGTCCGGGTTCTTTGATTGCTAGGTATCCTATGTTTCCTACCTTCCCTACCATTAATCTCTTCACTGCCCTTAAAAGTACTTTTGTTACTTAAGGTAAGAATATGAAACGCTAGGTGAGCATGTAGGTTTTTCAGCTGTGTCCTGTGCTAAATTCGGGCTGTTGCCTGACTTTTCATTTTTATTGCTCTTGGTTCAGAGCGGCAGGAATTCTCTGAATTGTGTGCATGGTGCATGCTCTCATGCTTTAGTTTACACATTAAGTAAATATCACAGGAACTGAAACAGTCTGTGCTCACGTCCAAGACTCCTCTCAGCCACAAGATTTAGGTTAGCACTTCCTAAGGACGGCTATTGTAAATACACACACCACACCACCCACTTGCAAATAGTACTTGAACACCGTGAATGAGTCTCTTGAGTGAACAGGGAGGGGCTAGGCTGTAGCAAAAACAAAACATAACAAAACAAAATAAAAACAGAGTTTCTTTGAAAAACAAGTAAAACATCGACGTTTTCTAGGCACTGCCTGAAAATACTGGTCTGCCTCCCCTCTTGTTTCTCACGTCTCACTCTTTCCAGGCTAGCCACAGTTCATCATTTTCTCCCCAGACAAATGCAGAAATTGTAAAATAAATAAATAAAAACAGTGAAAATGAGCTTTATTCCTAAAAATCTCTATCGCCATACCTTCAGATCTTCATTAGTGAACTGTGGACGTTCTCGTTCTCATAGGTCGGGTGTGTAGGGGAGGAAAAGCTTGTTCTGACCCTCAGGGAGTCCCTGGCTGGGTCTGACCAGAGAACAGAGTGACAGACAAGAAGCATACACATTTTGTAGAATTTTGACATATCCCTGGAAACCTTCACAAGAGAACAAAGACTGGAAGAAGTGACCGGAGCAGGAAGCTTTAAAATCTTTTAGACAAAGAACCAATACATTTGTGAAGACTGGACAAGCCAAAGGGGTTTGGCAAGAGGCAGACAGTGGCTAGGCAGTCAGTAGGAAGACCAGGGTACTTTACCAAGGTTTGCAGATTCTTATGGTGCCTTCTCTGGGCTGAAAAAAGTGTTTCCAGTAAAAGATTTTATTTCTTGCTTTTCGGCAGAAGGGGGGGGGGATCTTTTTTTGGCATTTACTGATTCTTAATTGCCTTTGGCTCAAAATAATTTTTATGGCAAAGAGACACATTTGGGAGTGACATATTCTGGTGTCCTTCAGCAAATTGGTATCCCAAAGGGAATTAGAAGGTCCATTTGGTAGAAAAATTTAGGAGGTATAATTATAGATTCTTCTATTTGGTTAGGTCTGGAAGGAATTTTAAGAAGAAGTCAATCCTATATCAGATACATATTTGAATCTCTCTGGAATTGTGTAGAATTGTTTTTCAAAACAATATTTAGCTTTGTGAGCCTTTAATTTCATAAGCCTACTTCCTTCCCAACTTTGACACACTAAATTGTCATTCCTAACTTTCAAACCAATAGTGTTTAAAAGTGTCATAATTATTATACATATCACACAAAACTAACATTATGGATCACTGCCTAAATTAAGTCTGTGATTTATATTTCTTTAAAACAGTAATTCTTGTCCAAGATAATCATCTGGTATATTTTTCTATTTCCTCTTTTCTCATAGCAGTGAAAACAGATATTATCTCTGTTTTCCTATTCTTTTCTGGGTTCAAATCTCAAAGGACATTGAAGTGGAAACTAGAGGAATGTAATCAGCAGGGGAAACAAAACAAAACAAAAAAGTAAATACAATAAACTACTTTAAAAAATCACATTCTGAAGCCTGAGGGCACCTTAGTTATAAATCATCTAGTAAAATACCTTCATTTTGTGAGATGAAGAAATGCAGGCCCAGAGTGTTCATGTGACCCCCCAAGGACATGCAGATGGTTAGTGGCAAGGCCTCTGCTGGGTCCCTTTTCTTGACTTCCAGACAGGGGAAGGGGGGTGGGGTAGGTGGGCGGGGGGGAGGGAGATCTGAAAAGACACTTCAATGCACAAAGGGCATTTTGATTTCTCTTTGTTCCCAAAAACTTGTTTATTAGACATTTGAATTCTAAGAACTTCTTTTATTTTCTACTCTAGTTTCAACGCTTTTACAGTAACGGGAGGTATGAATCTACTCACCGAATTTATTATTATTATTTTTTCTACAGGGACAGAGAGAAAGTCAGAGAGAGGGATAGATAGGGACAGACAGACAGGAGCGGAGAGAGGTGAGGAGCATCAATCATTAGTTTTTTGTTGCCGTTATGACACCTTAGTTGTTCATTGATTGCTTTCTCACACATGCCCTGACCGCGGGCCTTCAGCAGACCAAGCAACCCCTTGCTGGAGCCAGCGACCTTGGGTCCAAGCTGGCGAGCTTTTGCTCAAGCCAGATGGGCCCATGCTCAAGCTCGTGAGCTCGGGGTCTTGAACCTGGGTCTTCCGCATCCCAGTCTGACGCTCTATCCACTGCGCCACCGCCTGGTCAGGCTCTACTCACCCAATTTAATTCTCAGACAGTTCATGTCTGAAAGGGGTGGTAGAGCCTCCCAGTTTGTGGCTATGTATAACAGTGAAAGGGAGCAGTAATATAGGCAATCCAAAATAATAAATAGTTTATGAGAAATTTCAAACTAATTTAAATATGTAAGTAAATAACTAGGTTAAGTCATTCATGAGAACATCCTTCCCAGGCAAGACCTATATGCAGGAACATTTAGGGCTTTGCTTTTAAAAGGAGGGAACCCACATACCCCCATCCAAACCATTCTCACAGCTTATAAGAGAAATTTTAATAAGAGCAGCTGATGTTCTGGAATATACTTCAGATAGGAGAGGGATGAGCAGTAGGTTATTGTTTATTTCAAAGGATGGGATGTATTCAGTATTGTAAGGTAGGGGATATCAGAGCCAATAAACTTTCCATGATAAAGTGCCTCACATAGATCTCATTGGGAAATGTCACGGACTTGAGAGAGGAGTGGACCGGAATGAACGGTCACTCATCACCACTTCCAGGAATATCATGAACAGGGCTCTCCCCATGCACAGTGGTGTTGATTCCACCTGGCCCATCCAGTAGATTACTTTTTCAAATCCATTCCAACTCTGCATTGCATCTCATTTTATTATTATTATCTTTCTGGTTCTCACTGTTTTTTTTTTTAATTTGTTTTTTAATTTATTAAGTTGACATAGTTCGTCAAACCACACAGGTTTCAAGTGTACAACTCAGTATAACACCATCTATACACTGTATCATGCACTGTCTCCCTCTCAGTTTTTTAAAAAAATATTGTAAAGACAGGAGGTAATCGACTATTTTTATTGAGGAACTACAGTTGCACATCCCCTTTCTTCAGAGATTTTGCAAACTAGACTTATCATAAATAATTAAAGATTAACTTTCATTGGATACATTTTTTTAAAGCTTGCATCAATGTATGGGGAAAAAAAAGATGTTCACAAGAAATAAAAAGACAATCTCCCATCACATGTCCCAAAGACCTGTGTGGGTCTGTGGCAGAGCCGTGGCTGGTCATGTCCGTTTTCTAAAGGCTGGTTTCCTACTGTTCGGTGGGAAAACAAATGGGTAAAGTTTTTCCTCATTCTCTGTAGATGGCATGTTTCCAGATTCATTAGATACCTCTTTTTAAAAGATGGTTTTACTCCTGGTAGTTTCTGTTTTCTTCATGTTGGTTCTTCATAAGCCCGGCATCCCAGGACGAGATGTTTTCACAGGTCCATGTTTCCCTAAAATGCAGTTCTCCTTTACCTACAGCCTCTTCTTCTCCCTGCTGTGCCCACTTCCTCTCCTTAGACATCCCACTTCCCAGGTTTTGACCACTAGGTGTCATAAATTCACACAAATGCCTCAAACATATAAAAATAAGCTTTCCTTAAAAGGAGGCCCTTAATGTTTTCACTTTCCATAAGCGAGCCTGCATCGGTTGGGCTCACATATTAGCCTCCACTTACCAGTGATTCAACCTCAAAAACGTGCAGGAAAATTCACAAAATCAGGGGGAGGGGGAAACATAATGGGCGTCTCTGTGGTGTTTGAGTGAATGGCTTGCTAACAGGGCAGATCTGTGTAACTTGGAACTTGCAGAACTTGTTTTCCAGACTCTTCCCACATTGCCTTCAAGGTACCTTTTACCTCATTGCACATCCTGTTAGGGACGAGCTGGCTGCATAAGACCTGGGCACCCTGAACTACCCTTTAGAAATCTTTGAATTACTTTGTAATAGGGACACACAAGATACCCGGGCCCACTCTCACTCAACGTATTTGAATTTCAGCTGAACGATACATTAAAAAAAATAAAATCTTCAAATCATGGCTTTTTATTTATTTATTTATTTTTATTTTTTGTTTCAAACATATTTCCAGATTTGTTTCAAACATATTTCCAGTTTTATTTCAATAATTTTAGTAAATATTCTTTTTAAAATTTTCTTTGTAATAAAATTAACTACTTTTTTTGTATCAGTCAATTTATTTAAATTTAATAGGGTCATTGCCAAGATTACCCCAGGTATAGATGATGAAAATAGCTCTCTATATCATGAATTTCTTTTGCACTGTCTTCCAGTCAATGATCTGTAATCAGAAAAGCAGTATACCTTAAGAATCATATTGTGTAAAATCTCAAGGTTTCAGATGAGTAAGCAGTATTAATATTATTGGTAAACAACACATGAATTTTTCAACTGATATCCCTGTTCTTTCTTCACCGAGATTCTTATTTATTTATTTATTTATATTTTAAACAACTTTATTTATTTTTATTTTTTTATAGGGACAGAGAGAGAGTCAGAGAGAGGGATAGATAGGGACAGACAGACAGGAATAGAGAGAGATGAGAAGCATCAATCATTAGTTTTTAATTGCCGCTGCGACAACTTAGTTGTTCTTTGATTGCTTTCTAACATGTGCCTTGATCGCGGGCCTTCAGCAGGCTGAGCAACCCCTTGCTGGAGCCAGCGACCTTGGGTTCAAGCTGGTGCTCAAGCCAGATGGACCCATGCTCAAGCTGGCGAGCTCGGGGTCTCGAACCTGGGTCTTCAGCATCCCAGTCCGACGCTCTATCCACTGCGCCACCGCCTGGTCAGGCTATTTATTTATATTTTAATTGATTGTAATTTATTATCTTTTTTCAAAATGCAAGCCCAACTTTTTTATTAGATGTAACAAATATAAAGTTACTCTGCAAAATTTCTATAAAAGTTTCTGAATACATACTTTTAATTTCTATACTTGAATAATCTCAGTATGTTAACAGACAGTTCACTGGTCTGCACAGCACACTTTGAGAAACACAGTCTAACCCCTGCCTAACTCTCCCTGTCACTCTGTGGGCAGCCACATTGGCCTGCTTCCCCCTCTTAGAACGTATCACCCTTCTTGCACCAGCACAGCTGTCTCCTCTGCCCGGGAGGCTCCCAGCTCCTCTGTGCCTAATTAACTAGAACCACCCATCAGCTCTCCAGTCACAGTTTCTATGTATCCTGACATCCGAGACTTGGTCAGGGTCCCCGTTCTGTGCTGTCATTGCCCCATGTGCCTCTCCTTGTCACACTAATCACCAGTGAGGAAATGTGACTCCCTCACTGAGCTGTATGCTCCATGAATTGAGTGCTGTCATCAGTCTTGTTCACCAAGGATCCCAAACACATAGCACAGCATCTAGGACATACTGCATACTTGATACACACTTGTTTAGATAATAGGTAATTAAAATATAACTCAAGTTCATATTGTTCAAACCCCATTTCACAAATGAGAAAACTGAGCTACTGATAGTTTAAGCAATTTGCCCAAAATTCCCCAAGACATATATAAATTTAAAACTAAAAAACAGATCTGCCAAATTCCATACCACAACTTTTTAAAATTAATTTTAATAGGGTGACAATGATAAATCAGGGCACATATGTTCAGAGAAAATATTTCCAGGTTATTTTGACATTTGATTACATTGCGTACCCATCACCTAAAGTCAAATTGTCCTCCGTCACCTTCTAGCTGGTTTTATTTGTACCCCTCCCCTCTCCTTACCCCCTCCCTCAACTCCCCCTCCCCCTGGGTAGCCAGTACACTCTTGTCCATGTCTCTGAGTCTCATTTTTATGTCCCATCTATGTATGGACTCATATAGTCCTTAGTTTTTTCTGATTTACTTACTTCACTCAGGATAATGTTATCAAGGTCCATCCATGTTGTTATAAATGATCCGATGTCATCATTTCTTATGGCTGAGTAGTATTCCATAGTATATATGTACCAAAGTTTTTTAATCCACTCGTCCTCTGACAGACATTTGGGCTGTTTCCAGATCTTTGCTATTGTGAACAATGCTGCCACGAACATGGGGGCGCATTTCTTCTTTTTGAACAGTGCTATGGTGTTCTTAGGGTATATTCCTAAATGTGGGATAGCTGGGTCAAAAGGCAGTTCAATATTTAATTTTTTGAGGAATCTCCATACTGTTTTCCACAGTGGCTGCACCAGTCTACATTCCCACTGGTGTGAGGTGATATCTCATTGTGTGGTTCTAATTTGCATTTCTCTAATGATTAGTGATGTTGAGCATTTTTTCATATGCCTATTGGCCATCTGTATGTCCTCTTTGGAGAAATTTCTATTCATTTTTTCGCCCATTCTTTGATTGGATTGTTTGTCTTTCTGGTGTTGAGTTTTATAAGTTCTTTATAAATTTTAGTTATTAACCCCTTATCAGACGTGCTGTCGAATATGTTCTCCCATTGTGTGGTTTGTCTTTTTATTCTGTTCTTATTGTCTTTAGCTGTGCAAAAACTTTTTAGTTTGATATAGTCCCATTTGTTTATCTTGCCTTTTATTTCATTTGCCCGTGGAGATAAATCGGCAAATATATTGCTGTGACAGATGTCAGAGAGCTTACTGCCTATGTTTTCTTCTAAGATGCTTATGGCTTCACGGCTTACATTTAAGTCTTTTATCCATTTTGAGTTTGTTTTAGTGAATGGTGTAAGTTGATGGTCTAGTTTCATTTCTTTGCAGGTAGATGTCCAATTTTCCCAACACCATTTGTTAAAGAGGCTGTCTTTACTCCATTGTATGCTCCTTCCTCTTTTGTCAAATATCAGTTGTTCATAAAGGTGTGGGTTTATTTCTGGGTTCTCTGTTCTGTTCCATTGATCTATGTGCCTGTTCTTATGCCAGTACCAGACTGTCTTGAACAATGGCCTTGTAGTATACCTTGATATCCGGAAGAGTGATACCTCCTGCTTTATTTTTTCTTTTTAAGATTGCTGAGGCTATTCGTGTTCTTTTTTGGTTCCATATAAACTTTTGGAATATGTGTTCTATATCTCTGAAGTATGTCATTGGTATTTTAATTGGTATTGCATTGAATTAATAAATTGCTTTGGGTAATATAGACATTTTAATGATGTTTATTCTTCCTAACCATGAGCACAGTATATGCTTCCACTTGTTTGTATCTTCCTTGATTTTTTTTTATCAATGTTTTATAATTTTCTGAGTACAAGTCCTTAACCTCCTTGGTTAAATTTATTCCTAGATACTTTATTTTTTTGGTTGCAATAGTGAAGGGGATTGTTTCCTTAATTTCTTTTGCTGACAGTTCATTGTTGGTATATAAAAAGGCCTCTGATTTCTGAGTATTAATTTTATATCCTGCCAACTTACTGAATTCATTTATCATATCCAGTAGTTTTTTGACTGAGACTTTAGGGTTTTCTATATACAATATCATACCATCTGCAAACAATGACAGTTTTACCTATTCTTTTCCAATTTGGATGCCTTTTATTTCTTCTTCTTGTCTGATTGCTGTAGCTATGACTTCCAGAACTATGTTGAATAAGAGTGGTGAAAGTGGGCAACCCTGCCTGGTTCCTGATCTTAAGGGGATTGCTTTTAATTTTTGCCCATTTAGTATG
This sequence comes from Rhynchonycteris naso, assembly GCA_037038555.1. Lineage (NCBI taxonomy): Eukaryota > Metazoa > Chordata > Mammalia > Chiroptera > Emballonuridae > Rhynchonycteris > Rhynchonycteris naso. The sequence goes on along the minus strand of CM072998.1, from coordinate 214,397,200 downwards.
ATCTTTGCTGTGGGTTTGTCGTAGATGGCCTTTATTATGTTAAGGAATGTTTCCTGTATTGCCACTTTACTGAGAGTTTTGATCATGAATGGGTGCTAGATTTTATCAAATGCTTTTTCTGCATCTATTGAAATTATCATGTGATTTTTGTTCTTCCTTTTGTTTATGTGATGAATCACATTGATTGATTTCCAAATATTAAACCAGCCTTGCCTCTCCAGAATAAATCCCACTTGATCATGATGTATGATTTTTTTCATATATTGCTGGATCCGGTTGGCTAATATTTTGTTGAAAATTTTAGCATCTAAATTCATCAAGGATATTGACCTATAATTTTCTTTCTATGTGTTTTCTTTGCCTGGTTTTGGGATCAGAATTATGCTTGCCTCATAAAAGGAGTTTGGAAGTCTTTTTTCCTCTTGAATATTTTGAAATAGCTTGAGAAGGATAGGAGCTAGTTCTTCTTCGAATTTTTGGTAGAATTCACCTGTGAAGCCATCAGGCCCAGGACTGTTTTTTTGTTGGGAGTTTTTTGATAACTGTTTTGATCTCATTTGTTGTAATTGATCTGTCTAGGTGTTCTGATTTTTCCAGATTGATTTTTGGAAGATTATATGATTCAAGAAATTTGTCCATTTCACCTAGGTTGTCTAATTTTTTGGCATAGAGTTCTTCATAGTATTTTCTTACAATACTTTGTATTTCTGTTGTGTCAGTTGTTATTTCTCCACTTTCATTTCAAATTTTATTTATTTGAGTCCTCTCTCTTTTTTTCTTTGTGAGTCTAGTTAAAGGTTCATCAATCTTGTTTACCTTTTCAAAGAACCAGCTTCTGGTTTCATTGATCCTCTGTATTGTTTCCTTAGCCTCTATGTCACTTATTTCCACTCTGATCTTTATTATTTCCTTCCTTCTACTAGTCCTGGGTTTTATTTGTTGTTTTTCTAGTTCTTTTAGATGCAGGGTCAAGTTGCTTATTTGAGCTTTTTCTAGCTTCTCATGGTATGCCTGTAGTGCTACTAACTTCCCTCTCAGCACTGCTTTTGCTGTGTCCCATAAATTTTGAGTTGATGTATGCTCATTATCATTCATTTCTAGAAACTTTTTATTTCTTCTTTGATCTCATTGTTAATCCATTCATTATTTAATAACATGCTATTTAGTTTCCAAGTGTTTGAGTATTTTTCAGTTTTTCTTTTGTGGTTAATTTCTCGATTTATGCCATTGTGATCAGAGAAAATGCTTGATATGATTTCAATCTTCTTAAATTTATTGAGACCACTTTTGTGTCCTAACATGTGGTCTATCCTAGAGAATGTACCATGAGCACTTGAAAAGAATGTATATTTTACTGCTTTAGGGTGAAAAGTTCTGAGGATATCTATTAAATCGAGTTGATCTAGTGTATCCTTTAAGTCTGCTGTTTCTTTGTTAATTTTCTTTCTTGAGGATCTATCCAGTGATGTTAGTGGGGTATTGAAATTCCCTACTATTATAGTATTGCTGTTAATCTCACCCTTTATATCCGTCAAAGTCTGCTTTATGTATGTCGGGGCTCCTATGTTTGGTGTGTAGATATTTATAATGGTTATATCTTCCTGTTGAATTGTTCCCTTTATCATTATGTAGTGTCCTTTTTCATTTCTTACTATAGCCTTTGTTTTAAAGTCTATTTTGTCAGATATAAGTATTGCTATCCAGGCTTTTCTTTCATTTCCATTTGCATGAAATATTTTTTCTATCCTTTTACCTTCAGTCTATGTGCATCTTTTGTTTTAAGGTGTGTTTCTTGTAGACAGCATATGTATGGGTCCTGTTTCTTTATCCACGCAGCTACCCTATGTCGTTTGATTGGATCATTTAATCCATTTCCATTTAAGGTTATTATTGATATGTAGTTGTTTATTGCCATTTTATTCTTTAAAGCTGTATTCTTCTTTTGCTATATTCTTTTCCCCCTCTGAACTGTTCACAACAGGCCCTTAACATCTCTTGCAGAATCGGTTTGGTTTTAATGAATTCTCTGAGGTTTTCTTTGTCTGGGAAGTTCTTTATTTCTCCTTCAATTTTAAACGTTAGCCTTGCTGGATAAAGTAGTCTTGGTTGTAGGTTCTTGTTCTGCATTCCTTTGAATATATCTTGCCATTCCCTTCTGGCCTCAAGTGTTTCTGTTGAGAAGTCAGATGTCATCCTTATGGGGGCTCCTTTGTAGGTGATAGCCTTCTTTACTCTAGCAGCTTTTAAATTTTTCTCTTTATCATTTAGCTTTGGTGTTTTAACTATGATGTGTCTTGGTGTAGATTTCTTTGGGTTTCTATTTAATGGAGTTCTCTGTGCTTCTTGAAGTTGTGTGACTTTTTCCTGCATCAGTTTAGGGAAGTTTTCAGCTATGACTTGATTGAACAAAGTCTCTGTCCCTTGTTCTTTCTCTTCTTCTTCAGGAACCGCTATGATGTGGATGTTATTTGTCTTCATGTTATCACAGAGCTCCCTTAGAGTTTCCTTAGATGTTTCAAGTCTCTTCTTTTTTCTACTCTGCTTTCGTGCATTCATTTATCTTGTCCTCTAACTCTCTGGTTTGATCCTCAGCTTTATCCATCCTGCTTTTAATTCCTTCCATTGTGTTTTTTATTTCTGATACTATATTTGTCATTTCTGACTGATTCTTTTTTATTATTTCAATGTCCTTTTTTAAACTTGCTATCTCTTTATTTAGGTGTTCATTATGTCCATCTGTTGTTGTTCTAAGATTTTAGCATCCTAACAATCATTATTTTAAACTCTGCATCCAGTAATTTGGTTATATCTGACTTATTTAAGTACTTTTCTGGGGATTTCTCTTGATTCATTTGAGTTGCATTTCTCTGCCTTTGTATTCTGTCTGTGTATAAGAAGTGTGTGGCCACTGGGGTCCAATGGGTGTGGCTTTTGTGTTCCCTAGATGTGGTCTATCTGCAGGCCTGCCACCCCCTCTGCCACTACGTTGGGCATTCAGGTATGGGTGTTGCTGGCACTGGCCTGCTGTGGCAGTCACTGCAGTTTCCACCTCTCCTTCACTGGAGTGGCTGTGTTCTATGTGCATGGTCTACATTCTCAGCCAACCTTGGCCTTCGCCCCACCCCACGGCTGGGTCTTCACACTGCACTGGGGCCGCAAACCTCCACATCACACATGGGGCTGTGCACCTATGCTCAGCCGCTGGTTTCTACCTGTTCCCTGGCTTTTGCCTTTCCCCTGTGGGCGGGACTTCAGGCAGGACCGCTCTTGCTCACCCAACCCGCAGCCAAGTTGGACTGCTTTCATGCGCCCCTTCTGCTCTTTCTGGACAAGACTGAGCTCACTCTGAAATCATGGCTTTTTTAAGCTAGAAGGATTCTTTGAATGATCAACTTTAACCTTGTCACTTTATATTGGAGAGTTAGTGCCTGATGTGCTTCTCTCTTTGTCCAAGATGAGGCCAACCAGGACCTCAGACATACACCTCTTCATTCCAGGGCACCCTCCGTCTTTTCCATGGTTCCTATTGCTCTCAGGATGGATTCTTGTACCCACAAAAGCAACCTGTTAGTTAATGGAACAATGACAAGAAACAAATTTAAATGATCTTGTGATACCAAGTTTGCAGATTTCACCTTAATTCAGATGGCTGGAATAACTCTTTCATTTAGCTCTTTCTTAATATTGCAAGTCTACCAGACACATAGACATCTTTTAATAAAAATTTTAAAGGAAGATGACCATATTTAATGAAAAGAGGTGGTCAATCTTCTGGTATTCTATGTCAAAAAGAATATTAGTATTGTTCTCACCAAAATGAAAGGTAAATTAGCTGAGTCATTTGGATATAAAAGCAGAGAAAACATTGAATTGTCAAAGTAACTGTACCATTTAATAATTTTGTGTAATGTGCTTTATTTCTTGGGACGAGTGGGGCTGTTCCTGTATGACCAAAAGGCCTGGAGAGTTCATGTCTTAGGTCTTAGGACTCAGTTTCCAAGCATAGAACCCTACATGTCCTTCTGGTAAACGTGGCTATTTCCTCATTCTGACCGAGATTTCCATGGGAAATTGAGATGCAGAAATTCTATGAGTAAGAACTTTTATCTAATTTTACTAAACCACTGTTAAATATTCTTCTTCTTCTTTTAAAATGATTTCAGTGAGAGAGAGAGTAAGGAAGACAGACAGAAACATTAATTTGTTTTTGTATGGTCCCTCACCAAGGATTGAATTTGCAACCTCAGTGTTTTGGGATGATGCTTTAACCAACTGAGCTGTTCGCCCAGGGCAAAAATTGTTAAATAGTTTTATAAAAATTTTGAAACACCAAATTAAAAATTATTTTATTGGTCACAATGAGAGTGCATGGAAACTAGATAAACTGTCATTCTCAGTGGCCTTTGAGATGTTCTACCAAATATTGTTGCAAGGTCAAATAAGTCAAGAAAATAAGTTGTATGTGGGCTACCCTTTCTTAGACATTAACAATGTTGCTCAGCATTTACAAACTCTGAACAATCCTACAAGTAAGAGACTTGACTGACTGTGTATGAGCTAATATTTTCCAAGAATAGTCAATCAGAAACTATTGTTGTGAAGAACAAATAGCATCTTGTGAAAAAGGGGTTGAGAAATCTTGACTGTCAAAATGACATAAAATACTTGTTTGATAAATCAATTGCCCTGTCTTGGAACATGCAAGCCTCTGTTAGGTTTTTATCTCATATGTTGCCAATCTTTTAACACTCTCCCATTTGTCTCCATGGCCACTTTCTGGTCAAAAGCAAAATTCAAAGTTTCAACATCCAAAACCCAAGCCATGCCAAGTTCATCCACAGAATTTCTCAATTATCAGTGTTCTGCTGACAGATGAACTATTTTAAAATATTACTTTTGTGCATGTTATAAAACAGTTATTTCAGTTGATTTTCTCTAATCCATTTATTTTTTTTACTTAATGTAAAATTATTCCATGTCAGAGTTCGAGTTTATTTACAAGAGGCCAGATGAGCCCAGACTTAAATCATGCTCATATATTTTCCCAAAGTTGATACTCATGGTTGTTACCTCGTGCTGGGAGAAGCTTGTGCATTTGTGATAAAATGACAACCTGTTGGTGGGGCATAAAAGTTTGAGTGTGTTTGTTTCTCAGATGTCATGGATGTAGTGGACCCAGATCCCCACTGGTAATGGCAGTTCATCCCAAGAAGCCAAGATAAAACAAGGTAACCTGGCCCACTGCTTCATTTTCTTGTTATCAATTGGCCTTAGGTCCTGATACTTCCATAACTGGGTTGCTCCATAAGCTTCATGGCAAATCTTAACAACACTTTGGCACTATTTTAAATATAGCCGTAGCGTAAGTGATCTGCTTTCCCTGTGTTTTCTGTTTTCTCATCCTAAGGGAGAGAGGATTCAATTTGATTTGAATGGTCACCATTCCATACCAAGAACTCATACTAGCTAGGTTTGTTCCAAGTTGCAAGGGCCCTAGATTGCCCTCAAATTCAAGTTTAATTTGGAAATTAGTGCTTCTGGATCCTTAACTCTATTAATTATGTGGAAACTATCAGCATTTTCTTCTCCTGACATATATGCCATGAATCCTTGCACAAATTTCCATAGAGAATTACTTGTTCTTTCTGTCCTTGAAGGTAAGATACTGATTACTGTCACAGGAACCCAGAGTTTCATGGAATTTTTTTTGGTCCAAGACCTATTATGCTCTGGTTCCCACCTGCTACTTCAGCTAAGCTCCCATGAGTCTTCATTTCCTCATGAAAAATAAACAAGTTGCTATTCTCCAAATAATCCATGCTTTTGCTCATGACTATGTTTTCCACACAAACCCCTCTTCCACTAGAATTCCACTCTTCCTTCATCACGTAAATTCTTCTCATGTTTTTAGGTTTGGTTCAAGTAGTAGCTTTTCTAGGATATATTTCATTCCTAGGTTTAAAGAAATTTTAAATTGCCATAAAAAGTTAATATTAGAGATTATAATGGCATAATAATACTTGGAGTAGGAGTAGTTGCTCTAACAAACAATCATCAAATTATGTAATTGGTCAAATGCGTATGATAGAAGCTTTCTTATTTATACAAATTCCCAGAGAGATCAGCAGGCAGCTCTCCTCAGTCCCCAATACCATGCTCATCTGCATGAAGCTGGTGGAGTAATAAGAGAGGGTGAAGAAGATGCAACCAATGCTTAACAATCTCAATCTGGAAGTGATGCACACCACTTTCGTTTTTCCCCATTAGTAGGAATAAGTCACATGGCCCAACCTATATGTATTGATTTGGGGAGTGTGGTTTCTGAGCTGCTGTTTCCTGGTGTCAGCTCCTAGTGTGGAAAGAAAGGCATATGTTTGGAGATGACTGCTATCTCTGCCACAGTTAATATTCTTTTGTTTGCACATGATATCAGCATCAATCTAAGAAAGCTTAAACAACAAAGTGGTTTTAATAAAGTCATCTGGAGGGCAGTAGTTCTAAGAATGATTAGAATACTAACCCCACCTTGTACTATCTCTCATTTTAGAAAAATTACTCAATTTCCTTGAATGTCAATTTTCCCATGTACACAATAAGGTAAGTTAAAATCATAAGCAAACAAAGAAACAGGATGAGAAATAACCATTACAGGATTGTTGTGAGAGTAAGTTTTCCTGAGTAAGTCGATTTATCAAGATGGGACTCACTGCAAGATTGCGTGTCATTGGTTTCTTCACAACAGTGGTAGTGCTGTAGTTAACCTAGAAGAAGAACTTCAGGTGTTTGCACCATGGTAGTAGAAATGTGGCCATGAGATTTGCTTTTCAGTTGAGCAAGAAGACAGCTAATGCTTTTTCAGTGCAGACTTTGTCTAGACAAAAAGGAGAATTCCTACCTAATGGAGAAAAAGTCGCAGATGAAAATCTTGGAATATTTTCCTCTTAGAAACTCTCAAAACAATGTCAAACGTTGCTTGGCTTCCATGAATTATTTACAATCAAGGACTAGATTCAGTGATTGTAAATGACTTTGTCTAAGATCGAATCCATTGTTATTCTGTAATGAACGTTTACCAATACAAACTTTCATTTCAAGCACTAGATTATTAAAGATAACATCTCTATCTTAGTCTTACAAAGTGTATTTAACATTTTTTTTCCTCTTCTGAAATACACAATTTATCTATTGTCAAAAACAGTCATTTTATTTACTTTTAATTCTGTGGGTCAACAATTTGGTCAGAGCACAGCTGGGAAGTTTTTGCTTATCTCACTTGGGGTTACTCAGGTGACTGCAGTAGTGGGAAGTTAGTTATGTTGGGCTCTGGTTGGTCTAGGATGGCTAGACCCATCCCAGCAGGTTAGCCTGGGATGGTTCTCATGGTTCTCATGACCACATGCTCCCAGAGGGCAGGTATGGAAACTGTGTGGCTTCCTGAGACCCAGGCTCAAAACTCGCATATCACTTTGGTTTTTGCTTATCTCACTTGGGGTTACTCAGGTGACTGCAGTAGTGGGAAGTTAGTTATGTTGGGCTCTGGTTGGTCTAGGATGGCTAGACCCATCCCAGCAGGTTAGCCTGGGATGGTTCTCATGACCACATGCTCCCAGAGGGCAGGTATGGAAACTGTGTGGCTTCCTGAGACCCAGGCTCATAACTCGCATATCACTTTGGTTGACCTGTACTGGTTACAGCAAGTCACGAGGCCAGCCCAGCTTCAGGGAGTGTGGAAATAGATTCCACTTCTTGATGGGAGGAGGCGCCAAGAATTTGTGGCCATGTTTTATCTACTGCACACACTCTTACAGAGGAAACTTGGCTATTTGTTTTGTGAAATCTCCTAGTAAACTCCCCTCCTCTTTTTTTTTTTTACATCCATCATCTTCAGTGCAGCATGATAAAAAGGTAGGGTGAGGAAATCAGAACGTGTAGTAACAGCATGCCTGCCCTGCCCTGAATGGAAGAAAATCTTCTTATTCTGACTTCTAAATGAGCTTGAGCTTTACAGATAAGTCAAATGTATCTGGGGTCAGAGACTCCCCCTCCCATGTTGCTTGCATAACAGACTGTTGTATCACGGGGCAGTGAGCTGGCTGACCCAGAGCAGCGTGAAGGTTGAGGTGATGCTTGGTGTTCTGGAGCCATGCCTGCCCCTGAGCCGGGCTGTGTGGTAAGCCACTGGAAAGCTGGAAACAGGAGGGGTGGGGTTGTCATGAGGCAAACACCTTAACTGCAGCCCTTACCTTCTCCATGTTCCTGGAGCTGGTGAAGAGAAGCTCTCTCTGTGCTTTGGGTGGCAGGATGGGGAACAGTCTGTCCAGTGAGCATGATCTCTAGTGTCAGCTGGTGGCACCTTAAATCAGAACCTGAGTTAAGTCACATCTGTAAATGTCTCCATGCTTTTATCTTGAAAGCATTTTCTTAACTGTAGTAATAGCAATGGGACTCTGTGTGGTGTGGCAAAAGCCCCACTGGCTTTGTCTCAGAACCTGTGAGTGAAAAGGTGGAATCCTGACACATGTAGGAAATATATCAAAGCACATACATCTGCATCTTGAATCTTCTGTTCTCCAGTTGTGGGGCTTGGGACAGGCCATAGAACCTGTCTGTGTGTTTATTTGAAACTTCATGAGTAAAGTCTGAATAACAACACCCAACTTGCAGGATTGTGACAGCTACACACAGAGGGATATATTGCTCGCTAAGGGTCTATGGCAGATGCTCAAAACTGGGCATTCGTTACCCCTGACACCTGGCATGTACTGGGAAGGTTTTAGGTGTAGCTTATGGTTAGAAAAATTCAAGACTGGCATTCCTCCAGGATATAAAAGATAGATTGGAGCTTGTTCAGATGACATGATTTTTATAATGGCTACTTGTCTAGAAATTGAGAATTTTTGCATGAAACATATATTGTAGGGACTAGAAAGTAAAAACACTACATTTCTCAGGCTCATCCTAACATTAGAGTCTGGATGTAATTGAGGTTTGCCTCTTCGCTGCACAAATGCAAACTTGAATTAGTGAACAAGGAGCGGGGACAGAGACACAGAAGCAGTGTCGTGTATGTGTTGGGGAAGCACAGAAACAAAATCTGCCAGCTCCACACAAGGGCATAAAAGGAAGAAAAGAGTTTTATTATTGGATAAGCATACACCAAAATATGGTATATATCACAGGCAGTCTGGTGAGAGATTAAAAGCAAACTCACCCTTTGGCTGAGCTTGGCAGACACACCTGTTCCATACGTGTACCCAAGACAAACAGTAACTAGTCCTCGAGGAAGAGGAGGGAAGAGCACCATCCATCACAGGGGACCTTAAATCCCCCTGGTAATTGGGGAAGTCACCTCTGTTTGTACCTTGCCTTTCACCAAAGGAGAAACATGCTTATAATATAGGATTGACAGGAGTTAGGTTTGTGGTTTGGAGCGAGGTGCCAGCTGAAGGGAGTCTCCTTCTCTCCCCGAGATGGAGAGACAGTAATTACTGAGAGAGAAATAAAGCCTGAAACATAGGACAATCTTACCTTGTAATTATATCAAATATTCACTCAATGGTCTCTGAGAGTGCCTGTCTGTTTCTGTATCCAGATTTCCTCTTTATGTAAGCCCACATTGCCTGCGTCTGGGAGTTGTTTGTTGGGGTGGGAGCCTCAGTCACACACATTAGAATGTCTAGCGAAGGTTATTTACATGTTTATCGTAAAGTCTGAAGTCCTTTCATAGGAAGGTACTGGCTCTCTCACATGCTATTTAACACGTTTATTTACAGATTTCATTTTTTTAATTTCAATCCCAGTCTTTCAAAACTTGTTGAGAATTTTGCCATTGCTAACCTTTTCTTTCTTTTTTTTTTTTTTGGGTCCCAAAATATATTGCTGGTGAGGAGGTGTTACAGGTTTAGAATTTAACAATAGTAGCTAACATTTATTAAACAATTATTATGTGCCAGGAATGTAAGACCTGTATATAAATATCTCATTTAATTTTTTAAAGAACATGTTTTCATTGATTTGAAAGAGAGAGAGGAAGGGGGTAGAGAAAAGAGGAAAGAGAGAGAGAAGCATACTTATTGTTCCTCTTAGTTGTTCTATTTAGCTGTGTACTCATTGATTGCTTCTTGTACGTGACCTAACCATAGATTGAACCCATGACCTCAGTGTATCAAGATAATGCTTTGTCCACTGAGCCACCCAGCCAGGGCCTCATTTAATTTTTGAATTATCCTTCCTTCACACATGAAGAGGCAGAGAATGTGGGAGGTTCCATGAGAGTCAAGGTCAGTACCTAGTAATAATAATGTGGACAGAATTTGGACTTCGGCTGATTCTAACGTCCCAAGAATCACCACTAGGCAATTTGCTATTTAATTGAGAAGTTTCAGTATACTAAAAGTATGCTAAAATTTGCCTTTCAGCTCTTTGCTTACAAATCAGTCTTTTTTAAATTTATTATTAGAAATTATTTAAAACAGCTGCTGGGTGGTATCAGCAACATTGCAATCAAGTGTCTGCGTATCTTCTGGGGGAACTGTTGGGGGTGGGGAGAGTTAGAGAAGGGGGCAGAGGGTAAAAGGGTGGAAACAGGGGTCTCCTGGGTAGTTCTTCAGTTCACCCAGGACTGAGTGACCGCTCTCCCTTCCCCTCTTCCCAGAAGCTCAGGCGGGATGGAAGAAATCGTCCCCTTAGGGAGAGGACCGGAGGGTCAGGCCCAGTGCCCAGTGCTGAGTGGCTGGCGGCTGGCTAGAGAGAGTCAGAGCAAGCAGGACTTGGGGGAGAGTCTAAATCTTGTGTTGGAGGGACAGTCTTCATGTATAATCCCTTTATTATCAAAAGTTAGTTTTTCTTTGGAGCCAGGTTAGTGCTCCTCTGGCTTACTTCATGCAAGTCATTCAGTGCTGAGAGGTGTATGTGCACTGGGTTATAATTCTATTATGACAATGGGGGAGGCTATCTTCTGAAGCTGGTAATGGATGAAAAAGAGCTGCATAGTATTTTGGTTTGTCTATTTGATCTGGAGAGAGTAGGGTGAGACCGGGCAGGGTAGACCACAGTATTCTTCAGCCATATGGTGCCTCTGAGAATGCCCGGGGCCTGCCCACAGTAAGAAGGCCCAGGGGCCCAAAAAGAAGTTCATCTTGCCATCAGTGACAGCTTGTATTTGGAAATTCTCTATTTCGAAAAAACATCAGCTTCCAAGAGGTCGGCTGCTTTCTCAAAGTCTTTGCAACACTGCCAACACTCGCCCTTCTACTGGTTTACTCTTTCTCTCCCTCTCTCCTGATTACATGCCAACACGGCGGCCTCTAGCAACTCTTGTTGGGCTTGAAAGCCACATACATGCATATCCTCCTGATCTTTCACACGTGTTCTTTTCCTCCTGAGGCGGGCTGCGGTGTCTGGTGGCCACGTGCCAGGGTGGTAAACGTGGTGTGATGCTGCCCGACTGGGTTGGATGGTAAACAAAGGATTCCGGCCACCAGGTACAGGCCAACCAACAAGACATGGGTTTGTCCCACAGCAGCTAAAAGTTGCTGTGTGGGCCAATAAGGAAGGCTGAGAAGTGGCCTGATCCCAACCTGAGCTGTCCTGACGACACCCCATGCTGCCTGCCCAGCCAGACCCTGGGGCAACCCGCCCTCACTGCTGACACAGCCAATCACGAAGCTTCCCTGTTGGCTCCAGACACAGACCTCTCACACCTACAGCAGCAGAGGGAGATCTGCACGCACTGGAGACTGAGCAAACCATGTAAGAGATCATACACATTGTCAGATGCTCACATCGCTCTATCCTGACCCTCTTTTCCTCTCTTTCAAGGTGCAGATACAAAAGCATGTATCCTTTAGGTCCTATGCAATGGAGGCTAAAATAGCCCCTCACTTCCTTAGGTTCTATTCAGGGGCTCCTGCTTATTTAGCCATCAATTCAACTCTCAGGAAATATGTCACATAACTTAAGGGCTCAGTGGGGGGGAGCACTGAGGATCAGGTTCATACAATGAAACCTTGGGTTTCTTCTCTACTCCAGCACCCCTCCCACACCACCGATGACCTTATACAAGTCTGAAGTGGAAGTTTCATCATAGCAACCACCCACTAAAGACGTACAGTATGGCCTAACAGTGTCTCTTACCTGTCATCTTTACGTCTTTAAATCGGAAATACTTTTATAATCAATGAGGCTAACAGACCAGTGTTATGTATTCATGCTATAACAGCTAAAAGCACGCAGTTTGTGGTTATTAGGTAGAAAGTGCTAACTACCTCAAGGATAACGTCAATATTCAGTAAGTACTGTTGAATTTTCCGATAGGTTATTTTGTTATCTCTATGTTATGACTTTATTAAAAACAAAAACAAAAATGGAGAGAGGCAGGACTCTAAACGTTTATATCACTATTTTCTCAGGCCTCTGAACTTCAACTACGGGAATGATTGTTAGGCGTGTAATGAGGTCAGCAAAGTTAACCTCAAGTTATCTTCATTTTCCCTTGGGAAGACTGTGTTTAGACCATCAGATGCTAACCAACTAGTTTAAGTCCATTCTGGAAACCAGTTACTATCCAGAAAATGATATTCCCTTTGCTCTGGAAAATGAGAGTGCTCTGAGCAGTCAAAGAGCAGTTCCTCCATGGCTTACCTCCCTCTGGGTGGATTTACGTTCAGATTGAAGACACACGCCATGCCACTGAGGACAATGCAGAACACAACTGTAAGGAAAGCAGAGTGTGGGCACAGGGAAGCTCACACCAGTGAAGTATGAGTGTGGGCATGCTGCTCACTCTCCCCTCTTTCTTTCTTTCTTTATCTTTTTCTTCTGCCCCAAGAAAAGGCTTCTATCTAAACAGTTTACATGTAGCTTCTCAAGGCAACCATGTCTATGTCCCTGGTATTCAGAAAGACTGCACTCTGAGACCTTCATTCTCTGGCTAACACTTCCCATCTGGCTAGTGTCCAGACTCACTCCATGGAGGTGTGTTAAATACTGATTAACCTCTTGAAATGTGTACAGAAGCCCTTAGACTTCTCTCTAAGAAGTCTAAGGCTGTGTGACCACAGCCTTTGATACACATTACTGAATACAGTGTGCCATGGGCAGGTCAGGGGTTGGAGTGTGATACCGCATTGGGAAACACAGCACAGATGCAATATAGACCAATGCACTTCCTTCAAGGGGTCCCCTACTTCCAGGCTACAGATTGTCACTAAGTGCCTACTTAAAAGGCTGAAAAGACACAAGGAAAATAAAATTCAGGGAATTTTCAGAGAGCACTGCTTTAGAAACTCTTATAAGACTATTACATTCATAATGGTTTTGTGAAGAGATCTGATTGCTAGCACTGTCTGTTTCAGAAATCCAGCTACCTTAGAGGGTGAACTGGCTGTTCATTCAGAAGCTATGTATTTTATGTTATGCCAACCACGACAGCTTGCCCTTGTGGGTAATTATAAATGATAAAATGTCAGTAAAATGGGAGCAGTTGTGAAACATGAGCCGGTTTTTATGAAGTTGTTAAAATAAGAAACGGCTCTTTTTTAAAATGAATGAAACAAGTTCAGTCTTATCTGTGTGTCAGTTAACAAGTCCATGGTAAAATACTGTATGTAAGTTCAAATAACTTAGGTAAGTGGCAGACCACAAGCACTCAAACATATGCAACTGTGTAGAACTGATTCCATTGTTTAAAGTCTTAGCTTGAGGACATTGTGTTTCTTGAAGGAAGTGTGGCAGAATAGATATATCCAGGGTAAGTGGGAAAGTCTTCCCACTGTTCCTAGCCCTTTGCATATTTGATCTCACCACTCAGCAACTCTGTAAAGTTAGTATCAATACCTCTGTATTTCAGATACTTGCCACTGGGAAGTTAGGTGAGTTTTACAAGGTCTCATATATGGTATGTGACTTCAGAGAGACCCAGGGCATGTTGACTCTAGATCCCAAAGCCCATGAAAATGTAGGAAAGAATACATTTGGTTACATGTTATCAAAAATCAAATATCTTTTAATTAAAACTGTTAAAAACTATAATTTGTCAATTCTGGTCATTCTGCAAATTGATTATTTCAAGAATTAAGTTTTAGTGAATTGGATTGCCTCCCTATTCAGGACTCTGTAGTTAAAAATACAGACAAGAAAATCAAGAATAATGACAGCATTTATTGTAAATAGAGAGTGTGTAATTGTGTCTCCATTTAATCAAAACAGTAACTTTTTGAATTAGGTATGATTATTATCGTTGTACAGAGAGGGGATTTGAGGTTTATAACATAAACTATCTGAGGGAGGGAGAATGAAGACAGCTTGGCTCAAAGAGCAGGTGCAGGTCCCAAGCTGCAGAACCCAAATGGAAAATTTCCATCTCTGCCCTAGATGCATACAGACAGGGATGAGGAAAGAGGTCGCTCCCACTTCACTGCCTAAATACAAAGGGCTCAGCATCCGCCATCGATTGCAGCATCTGGGGCAAACAGCTGGAGGGCTGGGAAGGGCTCCAGGTAGTAGATCCAGGAGAGGAGTTGCAAGGAAGGTGGACCAGGTGACAGGTCAGGTCCAGGTATCCCGCCTACAGGGGTGAGACATTGCCATCTCCTGGCAGTGGCGGCAGTTCCACATTCTATACAGCCACCTGCCTGTTGCTCTCCGGCCTTCAGCACAAGTCTGCATTTTCTCCCTGTGAGGCCAATAGGTCTGTCTCATGCAAAGCAATGCACCATTGTTCCAAAGGGTAGCCTGGTGTTCTCTGGGCTAATGTAGGAAAGGGAGAAGGTCTCTCATTTTAGAACCTCAAAGTATAGACCTGAAGGGCAGGTACTCATATCAGTTCAAAGGGTCTGACTGTAGAGGAACAAGAGGGATGCCCAAGGCATGGTTTGACTGCCATCTAGCCAACTCTTGTTTGGGTAGATGTCTGGGGATGCGATGTTCACAGCTGACCTGCTGTGTGAGCCTTAGCCCTCTATGACTCAGCAGCCAAATACCCATTCTCCACCCTTTCCGGTCACTTTCTATAACTGTCATGACCATCCAGGAGCGATTACCCTGGATTCTTCTACTCCAGTGACAGACCGGGATGTAACCAGTGATTGTTACGTGCCCTGTCACCATGGACATGCACGTTCTCACTGTGGCTGCAGGAAGAATAGGGCGTGAGGGGAAAGGGAAGGGACTTGGGAAGGTTTCCTTTTCATTTTTTTTTCCTGCTTGGGAGGACATGGTGCCATATCAGATTATTGTTCTCTTTTAATCCCTCATCACACACCTTCTCAGATAGAATGTCTCTAGTTACTGGGATGGCAAGTTTATATATCTATGTATATCTATGGATATGTTTGTTTTTAAACTTACAGTTCAATGAGGTTTTTTTTGATTGATTAATTTAGAGAGAGGGAGAAAAAGGGAGAGAGAAGCAGAGAGAGGGAAACATTCACTTGCTGTTTCACTTAGTTGTGAATTCATTGATCACTTTCTGTATGTGCCCTAACCAAGGATTGAACCCATAACCTTAGTGTTTTGGGATGATGCTATAACTGACTGAGCTAACTGGCCAAGGCCCAGTGGTTTTTAATACTTCACAGAATTGTACAACCATCACTATTTAATATGAAAACATTATCACAACACCAAAGAGAAACTTTCCCCATGAATTTCCATTCTTTTCTCTTCCCAAGCCCTTGACAACCACTCATCTACTTTCTGTCTCTGTCTCTGTAGATTTGCCTATTCTGGACCTTTCACAAAAGTAGAATCCTAGTATGTGGTCTTCTGTGTTGGCTTCTTTCACTCAGCATGGTGTTTTTCTATGTCTGTCTATGTCTCAGTGTGTGTCAAAACTTTGTTCCTTTGCATGGGCGAATAATGTTCTGTTGTATGAATGACCATCTTTGTTCATTCATTCATCAGTCGATGGAAATTTTAGTTGTTTCCACTTTTTGGCTATTGTGAGTAATGGTATTCTACATGCTCATGTACAGGTGTGTGTGTACACAGGTTTTCATGTCTCTTGGGTAATAAATGTCCAGGTGTGGAATTGTTGGGTCACACGGTAACTCTATATGTCACTTCCCAAGAGACAGCCAGATGGTTTTCCCTGTGGGCTGCACCACTTTACATCCCACCAGCAATGGTACAGACTGAAGCAAGACAAAAAAAGAAGTGCCAAGTAAGGCATGTGAGTTCCTGAAACGAGGAATGAACAACATCCTGGGTGGGTGAGATAAAAGCAGAAAAGTACTGCAGGTGATGACTGCTTATTTCTCTTCAAGAAGAAAGAAGAAAATACCTCAGTTCATTGCATGCCAAAGTGACAACACTTGGCGCAGAGGCTGCCTTCCACACTCAAGAACAAGAAGCAAGGAGAAGAACGGACATCCTGAAATGTCCCAGAAAGCTTCCTTGTTCTGTCAACCTGAGAGATAACAATAGGGGCTCGCTCGCAAGGAAGAGGGCTCTCAAATATTTGTGGACTACTTTTGTTTTTGTCAGAATATCTTTTTAGGGGAACAGAGGAAATCAGTATAGATGATGGAGATCTCTCATCCATTTAGGAAATGGAACACAAAGCCCAACAGTAAGAGGTGGACAGACCCAAACAGATAGAGACGCGGTGGAAAATTCCATGGCCCTCTGAGACTGACTACACAGCAGAACCTCCAGGGTTCACATTCAGTGAGGGAATACAGAGCTGGAATGATTGACTTGATCAAATGCCCTATCAACTTTTATTCTCGTATCTGTGAGAAGCTTCTGTCACAGGTGTTTTATGCATACATAGGGTCACCTGGGGAAGAGACATTTTCTGAGTGAGGTGGAGAAGGCTTGATTAGAATTACTCAGGTATTTTGGTAGCTCTGGGGTATTTGTCTTAGCTATTAGGATGTTCTGCTTGAAATCCCCAGAAGTTTTTGGCAATTAATATAGTAAGTCAGACCTGTGATCTCCAAGAGAGAATTATGTCCCCAACTAGTGTTACAGACCTTTCTGGGCTGGGACCCAAACTAAGGTCCCCCTGCCCAGTGCTGTTGGCACCAACAGAACAAGACTGCATTTGGCAAAGCAGAGCAGAAATGTAATTCTTTGAAGTATATATATATTTTTTTCTTTCTTTTTTTATTATTTATTCATTTTAGAGAGGAGACACAGAGTGAGAGAGAGAGAGAGAGAGAGAGAGAGAGAGAAAGGGGGGAGGAGCTGGAAGCATCAACTCCCATATGTGCCTTGACTAGGCCAGTGCAGGGTTTTGAACTGGCGACCTCAGTGTTCCCAGGTCGACGCTTTATCCACTGCACCACCACAGGTCAGGCGAAATGTAATTCTTTGATCAAGGAATGGAGAAGGATGAGCTCATGCTCTCAGGGCACCCTCTTCCTGGCTGGGTGGAACCTTTGTCTTCAAAGGCTGTGGCCATGGTGATTCAGTTCTTTCAGGTGCTCAGTCATCCTCGTGTTGCACTGAGCCATTTTGCTCACAGTTCTCTTTGTATATGATGCCCAATTATCATCTTGGTCTTTGCACTCGTCCCTCTTTATTTTGGGTCGGAATCCTTTTCAGTTTCCATAGGCAAACTGTGACAGAATTTAGGTATTGAGAAACATTAGGGTCTTTTAGATGATAACCCGGTGCATTAAGAACACAGGGATGGTTTGCCAGATGACACCTGAGCTTCTGGTCTCAACCCACAGACTAGAAACATGCTAGAACTCTTTCTGGTTACTGTCAGAGCCATTTTTGGATTTGTCGCTACATACGCCTTTTACAAAATTTTATCATATTTTGGCTTGTTCCCATGTTTGTGGAGATTGGGTATCGCCACGTGTTACGTAGTCCAAAGGTGCACAATGCAGGGTTGACATGCAGCCCTGATCCCCTGTGCGTGTTCAGGGACCCAGCCTGTACCAGCTCACCACGCCACCATCCCTCATGTGCACCCTTCCCCCGTGAAAGCCATCACACCTGTGTTCCAGACAGTAGAAGAGAGGGAGAGACAAAGTCGTCAACAGGGGTCCCTGAGCTCATTCATAAGGAGCGGAGAGAGGCTGATGGAGAAAACAACCACTTGCATCTCACTGGCCCAAACATAATAATAGTCATGGAACCACAAACACCAAGGAAGGCTAAGCAATGCAGTTTTAATTCCTAAGACCGTTTACCCAGCAAAAATGCATGGAGGTTTCCAGTTTGGTAATTTATTTCAATTACTGTGAAATAGAGGTAGAACAAATATTGGGGGACAGACTGCAGTACTTGCTACATTTGAGAAGTAAAGTATTCATCTGGATTATGACATGCCATTCTTCCTTCTGGTTTCCCTACATGGGCCTCTTCTGGGCTTCCACGTGGCTTCCTACTTCTAATGAAACTGGGATGGTGCCTGTTAGGAGTGACGGCATGATCCTGAGCGCTCCAGCTGACGAGAGGGAGCTAGATGGGGCTGCACTTGGTGGAGTTAACTTAGCACGTGCTCTCCAGTTTCTGGGGGAGCCCTTTGCTCCCGGCTGCTCTGTCCTGGATTCTCTGCTCTGCTGGGGGCTCTGCATTTTCCCACCAGGCCCTGCTCGAGTCTGTCCTTCCTGACTAGGTCTTCATTGAAATGATCATGCTCTCCATTTTCATCTCAGAACTCTCATTACTGTTTCTATTATCACAGGTTTCTCTGAGTTCACCTCACATACTTGTCTTCACTGCTGAGCCATGAAGTCTGAGAGGGATGGACTCAGGGAAAGCTGGGCGGCTGACACAGCTCAGCCACTCCGCTAGGAACAGTTCAGCCCAAAGAAAGACAGGGACCCTCTCAGGGTCCCATCTCTCTTGGGACAACAGTTTTGAAAACAAGTCACCAGGCACTCATGTGACCTCTATGTTCTGAGAGTGAGAAACACATATTCTCTCCCTCTTATATAAACTAAAATGAATACCTCAAAGCAATTAATTTATTTATTGTTGTCCTTCGTGACACAAAAACCTAGTGGAAAAAATAAGGAATGTGTTTATTGAAGTATATGAGCTAAAGGCTGGGAATTACAAATCTGAGCAATTAATACAAAATCTTAAATTCCATGGACTGTTTAATTAATGTACTAAGACCCTTCATTCTAGCCAATAACGTGCAAATTAGTTGAATTTATGAACTTTTGTTGTGGTCGTTCCAACAAGAGACTCCTTTAAATGTTCTTCAAGTGTTGTTTATAATATGCGCTATGTTTTATGTGTTCCCAGGGAGGGATAGCAAGGAGCTTGTGACTATGTGAACAGTTAAGATAAGCAGGATGTAATCACCATATGTTTGTCTAGGAAAGAATTTCATTTAAATCCAGTCAAAGTAGATTTTAATATTTATAAGAGGATAGATTTTTTTGTCTGAATAAATCTGGCTTGCATAGTATTGCAGCCAGAATTTAATAAAGCCCAGGAACTTAATATTTTAATGGAAACTTTTCTTTCAGACACTGAGAATAAAAATAAAAATAATTTAACCTTTCAGGTCATGGAAATAAGCTCCTAAAATTCTCAGACCACAGATGTTAAGGTACATTCACAGAAAAAGAGGAAGTATAAAGAATCGTAAGAGATTTTGATAGGTTTGGCTTAACTCTATGCAAATAACTCTGAAAACCTGAGTAAAATAAAGAATGTTGGTTTGAAGAACATAATTTACCAAAACTTAATCAAAAGATTAAAAAAAATGAAATCTAGGCAGATAGAGTTCCAAAGGAGAAATAGAAAAGGTAGTCTGAAAGTTGCTTTTGTTCCTTCAAAGGGTTCCCCCAGGGGAATTTTATAAAACCTTTAAAAAACGTATAATTCTGATGTTATTTAAATTGTCTCAGATCATAATTAAAGTACCTATGTGCATTTTATGAGCAAATTGACACCAAAGGCATGACAGAGACCACAAGCAAGGAGATTCACAGACCAATTTCATTTGCTAACAAAGTACAAAATCCAAAATAAAATATTCACCAAGAGAATTCAGCAGTTCCTTAAAAGAATAGTCAATCATTATCAAAGCAGGTGTTTATTCCAGAAATGTAAGGTGAGTCAATCTCATGAACTGTAAGCCATCATTTTGTAGATTCAGTAAGAAAAGCACACGCCCATCATGAACAATGCTGACCAGCAGCACCGAACTGGCATCGTGTTTTATGGGACAAATCGAGAAACATCCTGTTGATGTCAGGAAAAATTAAACAATGCCCACAGTCACATTGCAGTATAACACTGGACTAAAATATCAACCAAGACATTTAGGAAAAGAAAAAAAAATTAAAGGTGCGGATATTACCAGGAGGAGTTAAGATTTCCTTCAATATAATTTCATACTTAGAAAATAATGATAATTAATAATTACTGAAATAGTGCTCATTTTAGAATTAATGGGAGCAATGCTCAAAACTATTGAAAACCAATCCTTCAAGTCTGCACTTCTTCACTTACTGGCTAGGTGACCCGAAGTTACTTGGTTTCTCTCAATCTCTTTCCGTCAGAGCACAGTGGGAGAGACAATAGTACCTCCTTCGTAGGTAGTTGATTTGAGGATCGAATGAGACCGTAGGTGTGAGTTGGTTAATACAGTACCTGACACGTCCCAAGGACTCAAACAGCATTAATGCTGAATGCTTTCACATTGGAAATCACTTCTCTGGTCTCCTAGTTGGTCTCATTGTGAAATATTAATAGTTTTATATCTGTGGATGTCCTTCATTCCCGCTCAGCATCCCACTTCCTTTTTTTCTGATCTCTGTGTTCACAGATATTGTGTCTGTAGCAAAGAAACCTCAGCTGCAGGGGGCTGGAAGGATGACAGAGGGTTTGGTGTTTGCATTGCTCAGCAGAGCCTTAACTGGGACATTGGTCAGGAAATGCTACCAACACTATTTGCCATGTGGGGAGGGGACTCTGCTCCATGGAAGGAGCCGTGGGCACCAGAAAAGGAGAACAAAATGTGTCTGGCGGCTCCTCAGTGAAGAGTTCTCATTAGCAGTCTTCAGGAGCAGACACTCCGGCTGTGCTCTGAGAAATGTCCAATTGGTGCGAGAGAAAGAATCCTCGAGCAGTGTACCTGAGTCTTCCTGTCACGCCAAGCGTGTCACCAGGCTAGCTGGTAGGACTCTAAGCCTGATATAGGTTGGCATGGATAAGCCACCATCTGCCCATGTGGTTTAGCCCAGTCTTTATGACAGTATGGATTTAGTATGAAAGTGGGGATGTTTGTAGCTTAGATAAATCACAGTAAATAACCTATTCACAGCATATGTTATGAGGATTAGTGGTACCAGGCAGTTTATAATGAATGCTGTTCCTGAAAGACAATTCTATGGAAATTTTAACATTACATCAATTGCCATGAATCTAAAGTATCCCTGAGAGTTGCCTCATTCTTCTCTTTTTCTAAGTTAATTAATGCTGTCCTCATTTTCAACAGAGCAGGATGGCTGGCTTTGGTTCAGCTTGCCTAACAAAGCAATTGCAGACCTAACTGGTGCCCAGTAGAGTCCAGCTAGCTGCTAGAAAACTCAGTAATGTTGTCGAATAATGGACACAAAACCAGTGATCACTGGGGCCATTGGGAAAGTTACCAAAAGATAAAACAGCAGACTGTGGCCTAAACGACAACTCAGCATTCAGTTTTTATCAGCGTCATGCCTTGTCAGCCTTTTGTAATACATTCATTTCCCCCTGTTAGAAATATTCTTCCAACTGCCTCAGAAAAATACTTACGTACACACACATGCGTCTTCATCCTGACACATTTGCCATATTTCTCTACCACTTCTTCAGCCCCCCTCCTTTGCTAAAAGTGATAATAAAAAAAAGTAAGCTTTAGGCATCAGATCACTATAATGCTAATTTAATATCTAAATTTATTACTGTATACTTATGCATTAACTAGAACTTCAGGAAACTAGCAACTTCATATATAAGAAGCAACTGTCTTGGGCTAATAAAGATTATACAGACACAGGAAATGCAATGGAGGTAAAGAAACTCTTAGTGTTTCTATAGAGTGGTTGCCCATTATAATTCTCCTAAAGCTACAAGCTCTGTGAGGGTGGGGATTGTGTCTGCTCTTCCCACCATTGTGTTGTCAACACGTTTTAAGTACCCTGTGTAGAGTGAGTGCTCCATAAACATTTGCAAAGCGAATGATGGCTGTGGCACCTGCTGTTTGTCAATTACTGAGGTCTGTCCTCATTAAGCCTCAGTATTGAAGGTATAAAGAGACAGGGGGATACCATGAGGCACAGTGGCCTCTGTTCAGGAGGTGACAGTGGAAGACACAGGGGACATTATGGAGAGGACTTGAATTTTAAGTGGGACCTGGACTGTTAAGTAGGCATTCCTCAGATAAAATGCAAAAGTGAAGCGAATATTTGACAAAGAGGATAGGATTACAAAAGTCATGGGAACTTGGCAGTGCATTTGAGAACCATAAGTGAAAATGTGGCTACAGTGAACTCAGGCTGTGTGTAGACTTGTGAAGCAAAGAAGACTTTAAAGGTGGCCAAAGAGTTAACTTCTTCCAGTAGAGGAAGCCACCTAAGATCATTGCGGTAGAACAGTGGTTCTTAACCTGGGTTCTATCGAACCCTATGGGTTCGATGAGTTGGTCTCAGGGGTTCGGAGAAGCCTCTGCCACGGAGGCCAGAATAAAGTAATACCGCAATTTGTTGTGAGTTCATGCACTTTGTTGGTTTTGTTCTTTGAGCAAGGTGATGTTCATGCACGGCTCATTTTGTGTACTAGTAAAAAAGCATATACCTATGTCTTGAATTTGGAAAAAAAATCATATTTTATTTATCACTAAAGAAGGATTCGGTGAATGCGCATATGAAACTGGTGGGTTCGTTACCTCAAGAAAGGTTAAGAACCACTGCCATAGAATGATAAAAGGACAAGAAGGCTAAAGACCATGCCTTGGGTAATGTCTTCATTTAACCTGGAATGGAGAAACCAAGAAAGAGAAGTTTCACAGAGGTGGAGAAATTTACACAGTCAAATGTTGTAAAAGCCTAATTACTTAGTAAAACTCCTTTGGTATTTAAAATGTCATCAGTGACATTTTTGTAATTTTGGGAATTACAGCTAATTGGTGTAGAATTCAAATGAAAGGGAGTTAAGAAGCCACTATGAGGTGAGGAACAAAGACTTTAAGCATTCTGATTATTTTATGAAGATGTAGCAATGAAAGAAAAGAAAGACCCATTGAGAGCTGGATGAGGTAGCAGCATTTGTGAAAGCTCTATTAAAACCAAAGAGAAAATAGTTTAGAGAAAGTGACCCTTAGAAAAAAGGGTTGAACATTCTGGGGAGAAAACATTGCTCATGGGATAATCCTGAGGAATGAATGAAAGAAGTGGGGTCTATTGCTTGATCCTCAAAAGGATTCAATTCATTCCATAGCTGTTTTCAGACAATAGGAATTGTGAACTCTGAGTCCAGAAACCATCAATTTGTTCTAGGGAATATTTATCAGCCTGCAACTATAAAAGAACCATGCTGTTTTGAGGATTATTTTAGGGCTGACATCTCAGGATATGTGAGACTGTGACTAGGACTGGCTGGCACTCAGAAGTCAGCGGCCAGTACTCTACCTTGGGAGCTGACAGAGGGCACACCTCTACCTGGGCTGCCTTTCCTCTGCCTTCACCACAGACATTTTATTTCTTGGAAGAAGGAAAGTAATTATCTATAATATAGTTTGTTCAACCTGGATCTGCAGTAGAAGGAAGCTAATTCCTGGTTGCAATGTGGTTATAAAAATACTTTCCTCATGGGTAGCAGTCAGGTGGTGGACTGAGAGATTAAAAAATCCCGAGAACGTTTCTTCTGGGTCTGTGAGCCAAACTTGGCATGGTAATACTGGAGCACAAGTGAAAACTGGGATTGGAGATTAACCCATGGACCAATCCATGTGCTTGATTAGCTGGCAGGCAGTGTGGAAGCACAGGGTATTTTCCCTGGCAACGTACTTCCTAGGGAAAGCAAGCAAAGACAAACTGGGGACATTTGCATTCAATTAATGTGTTTGATTGTAGAGGGCTTGTGAACTCAAGACACAGGTAGCAACAACCAGATAAGAAATGGGGTTGGGCAGTTTATCTGATGGGCTGTTACCTGACCTGCATATTGGATTAGATTCTGTTCTTCAAAGCAGCTGTCAATAGCTCAAGAGGTACAGTAGATCTCATCACGCTTCCCTGAGTGGAGCTCTTTGTAGAAAGTAATAACTTTCAGTAATTAAAATCCCTGATGATTATCAAAACCAGCAAGGCTGTAACTTGTACAGACAAAACAGGGGAGGTGAAGAAGGCACAAGTTTTTCCGCTTCTAAGCCAAATGGGGGAGGTTTCAGATTTATAAGAGCTAAACTCTTGGTTGTTTGAACAAGCTTGGTGTCGCCTAAATTGTTAAGTGAAGAATGTTTTAAGAGGAAAGAGGAAGGAAACAGTGGTTTGCTGAGTAAAATACTTAAATTTTTTAAAAAAGAATGTTGTCAGTATTTCTGAAAATAAGCCCAAGAATCAATAAGTAGACCATCAACAATGTAGGGTTTTGTATGTTTGGCAGTATATATTATATGGGGCTGGCCTCCAATTTCAAGCCGTCTGGGGCATGGCTTATTAGTGACAGTGGAATGGGGTGCATTCAGGTGATTTGGACTGGAACAAAACCCTTCATCTTTAAAGATGAACAGAACTGTTCAGAAGTGCTAAAGATCTCAGCTGAAAGACAAAACTGGGCATTAATGTACTAAGGACACCCAGATGTCTGAGTATGTGTTCACTCCATCTTTTTGTTCCTAGGATATTACATCTTCTCAGATTTTTAGTCCAGACAGAAGTCACTGGAAAATGATGTATTGACTAAACGGAGGCCGGGTCACAAACACTTCTACTGACAAGTAAACAACAATGTTGGGGAAATTCAGGCTGTTGGAATCATAAGAAAACATAAGCCCCCTGGTGGGTGCTTAATGTCCGGCCCACATCCTAAGGGAACAGGACTAGTCTTAGAGGTGAGGATGTTAAAGGACATTTGCCAAAGCAAGATCCAGGTCTAGAGAATAAGGCTGAAGCCCATGCATGAATCAGTCTCCAAAGGAACACATATTATGTCTTTTTTTCTGTAGGAAACTAAAGTGTTAGGCTCTCTGGATTAGTAGCAAGCAAGGGTTATTTAAATTATGATAAGGGAAGGCTAAAAAATCCTCAGAGTCTAAAGGGACATAATAATGAAATGAGAAACACTGGCGTTGAAAGATTTGGGCACGGACCTGGTTTATTTTGCCTGGTTCACTTTGCCTGATTCACTGTTGGCAGCTCCTTCAAAGAGCAGTACTGATGTCTAAACACAAGTCTTCTTTAAGAGTTACTTTCTCTACGTGTATGCAGGTGTGTATAATGTGGAGTTTATTACACACACAAGTATAGTTAACTGTGTTGGTTGAAGTAAAACCCCTAGTGGAATTTACCCTTTAAAGATAACAAAATCAAGTCTACATTTAAGAAACAAAGATAAGAGCCAACATTCTAATTCTGGGTTGTCTATTCTCTACATTATCCATTTACTAAACCAGCTGCCAGGCAAGAGCTGAGCCCTGTGCAGCCACTAGAAAAAGGACAAAGGGAACTTACAGACTGGCTTCAAAATGGGGATGTTGATATACCAACTTCTATCTTCATAAAGTAACTAGGCTTGTTTATCTTCAATTATTTTGACATTTTGAGCACTGTCTCATCTTAAGCTGGGACACATTCCTGCTTTTTCCCATACATGGAAATCAACAATAGAGTAATATAGATGGTACATATTGTGCCCCCCCCCCAAATAAATCCTTGAGTCGGGAGGACTCAGAAATCTCTAGGAATTAATTTGCACCCTATTTCATATTCATCATAAACCAACCCCAGGCTTCCCTGAGTCTAAGCTTTGTTGGCCAGCCCCTGCTTAGCATAGCAGGTTTATCAAACAGGGAATTCTGGCATCTAAATAGAAACAAAAAGCTTTTTTATTTGGGCAGTTCTCATGAGAGCTCATTGAATTTACTGTGATATTTCTCTTTATACAGAGAAGAACCAGATTAGTATCTGATAACAGATCAGCACATTTGTAAATGCTGAATGCTGAGCTGTGGGCAACATGTGATTGGACACAGAATTTGTAATTATTTTTGCTTTATTGTGTTGGCTGCAAGGACAGTGAGGGGTAACGAGGCGCTGATCCCATCTGCAGGGGTCTGGAGCGGCAGAGAGACAGGCTGAGGTGGCCCGTCCTGGGGTGCACACCAGACCCCCGTGGGACTGAATTTGAGCAGTTGCTGAGAGATTGTGGTAGGTGTTAGCACTGAATGTGCAGGTTCAGAGCAGAAAGTGGAGGATGGAGGAAGCTCTGGTGGGTTAATCTGCACTTGTGCTAACGAGCATCCCCCCCCCCCCATGATACCAATATGGCAGGACAGGTGGCAATGAAGATGGAATCCCAGCTGGGGATGGCAAAGGAGCTGTGGGAATGGTTCAGGAGGCAAGAGGCAAGGCCCCTGAGTGTTTACCTGAACGATCAGGTTGATAATCAGGAAGAAGTAAGTGACCAGGGGTTATTCAGAGGAAAGAGGAGGTTTACTTCCCTGGAGGGGAGTTATATCAATCAGCTGTGGAAGCCATGCTTTCTGTTTGCATGCTGTAACCACGAAGTCTAACAACACACACACACACACACACACACACACACACACACACACACACACACTTTTTACTGATGTAGGATATACACATAGAAAAGCCCACATAAGTGTGAGTGTGAGGGAGTTATCTATAGCACCTGATACTGCACCACTCTATAATTTTTTTAAATGTATCAATGAGTGTCCTTTCATAGAATCTGATTATGACAATGGCAATTAGGTTTTTGTTAAAGAGACAAATATTGACCGAAGGACGAAAAACAGGTAGAGTACTAATTAAATGACACAATTTCAACAGATTCGCAAGAATTTGGCTTGTTATCTTCAAAAATATTTTTAAGCAAGGAGAGACTGTAAGAAGCCTAACTTATCTCAGAGGGCCAGTACATTCCCACTGGTCAAAATCAGCCTGACAATTCATCTTCTACTTAGCAGTAATTAAGAAAAAGTAAAATGATGGATTTTTCTCAAGAAGAAATAAGTACACAATTATGAAGTTTCCTCCATATATATATATATATATATATTTGTGAGTGTGTGTGTGGGAAAATCGTGTAACCTCCTGCCTTTCTATCCCTCTTGGGTGCAGTAAATGTATTTTTTATGGCTCTGGGCCATTCTGCTTTACTCCTTACAAGGAAGAAATCTGAACTAGGAAATATTTTCAAGAATTTTGGCTGCTGTTTTAGTAGCTGAAACATACTTGTTTATTTCTTCTCAAATATCTGTTACATCTTTTAGGCAGACCTATTGCTTTAAGAAGAGAGTGACAAAGCCACTCAGAAAGGCTGACCCAAAAAGGAAGAACAAAGGAACCCAGGCAAATGCCAACAGAAAGAAACCGATTGTCATATTTGTTTGAGTGAAGTCTGAATTCAGAGAAAAATGAATTAAATGAGGCAACAGAGGGGCTTGTTAGGTGCTGTTATGACCCACAATGAGGAATATGTATGTACCAATTAACATAACATGACATAAATCATTAAAAGTACCAGCACTACAGGGTAAAATGGATGGAAACTCAGTAGTCGTACGCTCCCATAGTGCATGACCAAGCAACTTATCAAAAAATAATGATATGAGAGACCTTAGTTCATGAAGCAATGACAAAAATTAATTTTGCTACAGAGAAAATTATGAGTAGTTCCCATGGTAGAGAGAGCACAGCAAACATTCAGTGAGCCAGGGATGAAATTGATTTTAATGTAGTTGAATCTATCACGATTTTTCTGATAATATTTGTGCTTCTGGCGTCTCATTAAAGAGATTTTTTAAGATAATAATAATAAAGGCATGCTCCTAAATCATCTTCTAAAAGTTTCATGCAGATGCTCCTCACCTGACGATGGGGATCTATGCTTCTTATTCTGGTTCTAATAAACCCCTCGTCAACTGAAAATATTGATAAGTTGGAATGTATTTCTACACCTAACCTACTGCACATCATAGCTAAGTCTACCTGACCTTAAATGTGCTCAGAGCACCTGAATTAACCTACAGCGGGACAAGATTATCTACCACAGTGAACACACGTGTCAGGTGTTGACACTCATGACCTCTGTGTAGCTGCCCAGCATCTCGGGAGAGTATCTACTCATATCCAACCCGTGAAAAGATCAGCATTCAAAATTCAAAGTACAAATTCTACTGAAGTCCAACCATTGTCAGTCAGGGACCACATGTAGTTTTTTCTTATATTTATATCTTCAATCCACTTAACATAAGATTTTTGTACATGATGTAAGGTAGGGGATTCTGTTTGTTTGTTTGTTCATCCCCTAAGAAGAACCGATTATTACAGTTCGTTTCTGCCTCACTGACTTGCAATGTGTGTTCTATCATAAAGCAGGTTTCTGCACACGTGTCGGTCTATTTCCTGGGTTCCCTGCCTGGCCAGTGTACATACAAAGAGATGCCTACCTCATTAGTCATAGACATGTGGATTAAAGCTAGTTCGCATCCACCAGCTTGGCAAAATTAAAAGGCCAGATAACATCGGGTGTTTACACAGGGAGGAAACAATAGGGGTGTTCACCTGTGCTGGGTAAAACCACTTCAGAGAAGTTTGGCCCTGCCTAGTAAATTTGAACTCTCTGACCCTGAAGTTCAATTCCTAGACATACTCCTCAAAGGAGAGCTGGCACCTGTGCAGCAGGAGGTGCACGCACATCTGTTCGCTATAGCAGGGCTCATTCCCTGAAACCCGGACACAAACCACACACCTGTCCCTGGACGCCTGGATACATACCTGATGTCACAGTCACATCATGGAAGACACAGAGCAGCAAAGTGAATGGACTTCAGTTACACTCAGCAACACGGAGAAATCGCAAATATACACCTTGAGCACAAGAATCTGTCACCGAAGAATCCTTGAGGTCTATGTTGTGTGGTGCAGATGAACTAGGGAGACATGCAGAGTGATGCATGATGAAGAAAGGCGAGGGGGTGGCGGTTGTCTCGGGATGGAGTTGGGCTGAGAGCGGGATGGGATTTCTAACCTGGACGGTGGGTACTTCAAAAAAATTATTCGGTAAACTATTCCTATAAATCGATGTAATTTTTCATATATGTGATGTTTTTCAGTAACACTACTTTAAAAAAGAAATAACTATAATGCAATATGATCCATGCTACCTAAGAATTATTATTGTTGTTGTTTTACGGTATCATGTAAGGAGATGAGAATAATTTACCCAGTTGCTAAGCAAGCAAATCAAGGTTTGCCATGAGCAGGGTAAATTGGGAAGCAGGGCAAAGGGTCAGGGCCAGGCTGAGAGAGCTAAGTGGCCCTCCCTAGTCTCAGACAATAGACTGGACAGTCAGAGGACAAATGGCCCTTAGGAAACCCCTAGATAGCTCTAATCATGCAGTGGCAATTTTATTACCTAATTGCCATTTATCCTTCCGAGCGAGTTTATTATTAAACTTTCACACTTCCTTTATGCCAACATCATTTAAAAATGGGTTTATAAAATTCCTTGTTCACAGAATCATTTTTATTGGTTACATTTTCGGCAGAACACTTGAGAGAAAGTCACTTTTGACTTTTCCATAAAATGTCTCCAAGTTCTATCATGAAATTAGTTGTTTCTAACATTTCCACAAACCGAGCACTGAAGAAGCCTGTGTGATTTTTTTTTATTAACATGAAATTCCTTCCTCAATGTCCCTGAATGTAGCAATATGCTTGTGGTTCTTGGCATGGTCTACTTGCGGCAAGCAAACTCAGCTGTGCCCCATTTCCTTGAGATTTGCAGTATTGATCTGTATGGAAAACTATGTCATTGAAAGATAATCTTCTCAGTTCTTTCTCTCCAAAGACAGGTTAAATTGGATACTGGACTCGTTGTTTTTTGTTTGTTTGTTTGTTTTCAAATCACCTGTATACTTCAACAGTATAAGTCAGAGTTCTCAAAGTGTGTGCCAGGGCACACTGGTGCCCCCTAGAAGATTTCCAGGTGTGCCCTATGGTATTCCAGAGAAATATGTACCTGTTGGGGAACAAAAAACCAACAGAGTTTCTAGAGTTTAGATTTTTGGGGGACAGAGGTGTGGGGAATTGGCTGTAAGCTGACAGTCTGCCCCATCCCCCACCTCACTTGCCTGATTAGGTTGCAAAAGGCTGTTAAGCTGTGGTGCTGGATTGTTTACACTACCCCCATGTTCCATGGAAAGACTAGAGGCGAGTTTCTTCTATCCTTTGGTGTAAAGTTAACATGACATGTATGGTGGGGTTTTTCTGCACTTGGTAAAATTCTTGGGTTGCCTTGGAAATGTGATCAGAGACCATTGATTTGCTAATGGCCTCACTTTGCTCAATAAATAAAGCAAGATGAGGTTTTTGGGCGTGCTTTGTTTTTGCCAGCAGCAATTACAGGACCCTCCCAACACCATATTTTCTTAATTTTGCGTATTTTCTTAATTCCATACCATTCCCACTCGGGACCTGGATTTACTAGCTGTGCTGGTTCATGGCATGTGCCCAGATATAAAAATAAATATAGTTACTCTATTATACTATTTCATTACGGGAATACCACTCTTTTTGTTAATACATCATTATTATATTTATTATTAACACATTATTATATTATTTTTAGATAAATACATCCAAATAAAATGAATAGATTTCTCAAAAAGAAGTGTGATATTGAAGAATTTGATTCTGGAAGTGAGCAAAAGTTAAGTGTAAATAAAATAGGACTTGAAGGCTGATGGGCAGAATTTAATTTATGGCATTTTCATCACTTAACACTGAACAATACGATTGGATTAGAAACCCATTTATGGAAACTTCAAGTGATTTTGGTTTAATATTAACAGAAAGAGAAGAACTGGCAGCTATATCCACTGATCGTGGATTGATGATTAAACATAAAGAATTGTCTCTTGAAGCCTTTTGGATTTCTATAAAAGAAGAATATGTGGCAATATCTAAAAAAGCTTTGAACATTTTACTACAATTTTCAACATCCTATTTATGTGAATTAGGATTTTCTACCCTCACCACAATTAAGAGTAAAAAGAGAGGAATTCTTCAATGTATTGATGAAAAATGATAGTTTGCCTTTCAAATATATGCCCAAACATTGAAGAAATCACTAGGACACATCAGACTTATGTTTCTCATAAATACAAGAATGAAAAAACTTAACACATTTGCATCGGGACCTGCCGAATTTACTAAATCTTACTAAGAATGTATCTATATATATAAAAAGATAACTTTTTCTTGTTGTTTTTTTATTTTTTAAACCCTCTTTTTCATGAATTCTAAAAAGCATAACTTTAAAAATGTAACATAAAAATGTTTTTTAATGTCAGAGTAAATTTAATTTTGTTGTATTTATTTTGTTTAATTATCATAAAAGCATGCTTGGACTTTATATATTTTTTCTTTAATATTTGACTTAATTATTATATTTCTCAGAAATTTGTATATAGTGCGCCTACAATTATTTGTAGGATTTTAAATGTGCCCCGACTTCAAAAAGTTTGAGAACCGCTGGTATAAGTGAAGAAATGCATTTAGCCCTGTTGTTACAAGTCTTTCCACATCAGCATCTCTGGGGTTCTCCAACCCTGTGCCCTGAGGAGGAGCTGTAGTGAGTAGTTCTCTCTTTTTCTCCTCTCATCCTAGTCATTTGGCTCAAGGCTGCACACCTTACCCCACCAATCTTTCACCTACTTTCTGTGGGAATTGGCCCATTGTATTGGACTAACCTCATGGATGGTGAGAGGTCCAGAAACGCTGGGTCCCTCCTGATGGTTCAGCCCCTGACTATTGCTGATTTTTTTTTTTCAATTTCATTCAGAAGCTGGATGCAGACACCATGTATACTCATGGCTAGCTCCTTAGAGCTCTTTTTGTTTTTTATTTTTCTTTCCCTCCCCTGAACTCCCTTAGTCTTAACTTTCTAGTTTTTTGAAGCTCTTCAGGATATAATTGACAGAATAAACAACAGGGAATGAAACTGAGCATACATTCTGGTTCTGAGAAAACCCCAATTCTGGCAAGAGGTCAAGCATGGGCGGGGTGGTGGGGAGAAGGAAGAAAGAGACAAATTGTTCAACCAGCTCTCTATGATGCTGAAGAAAATTAGCCCAGATATTGATCGAAAGGGAGATTCTTTGAGCACTTTGGGTCCCCAAAGATGCTGCTGCTCCTTCTTCTCATTCTCCTCCCTCTCCTCCTCCTTTTCTTCTTTCTCTTTTTTTCAGACATGCTTCTTTTTTCAGCTGAGGATTTAGGCTGTTTTTTCAAGGGCATTGACTTATTTTTTGAATGTCCAGCTTACAATACTTACAGTAGCCCCATCACACAGGCATCCACTCTCAGTGGAAGATAGGAAAGGGACACTTGGATTGGGCAAGTAATAAAAATCCATTCTGAAAAAAATGACTTCTTTACTCGGTGCTAAAAGCATGCATAGGTGACTTTAATCCCTGGGGCTAGTTACCAATAGCTTATGTCCAAAATGGCTAAGGGACAATCCATGAAATTTTTTTTTTAGAAGTCCCATAATGTTGCTGGAAGAAATTCAGTCAAGAAAAAAACACATGAAAAATGTCTTTGAAATGATATGGTAGGAATTCTGTCAGAAATTATTATGAACTGATGTGATGGGAATGATGGAAACCAGACATAAAAATAACTTCATTCCAGGGGAGCAAGATGGCGACGGAGTAGGCGGACGTACCAACTTCCAACTCCCAGAACCAAAGTGGATTACAACTCAATTTTAAGAACCATCACCTGGATAAACAAACTTTGAACAAAACTAAGTGGACTCTTCAACCAAGGAACACAGAAGAAGCCACATTGAGACTGGTAGGAATAGCGAAAACGCGAAGAGGGCTGCCCAGCTCCCCGGAGCAAACGGCAGCCCGGAGAGACCCGTGTGGCGGGAGGAGATTTTGGCGGAGAGGGAGGGACCTGGGTCCCAGGAACCAAGCCCCAGCCTGCAGTCCCAGAGCCAAGAAGAGGCGTTTGGACAGTTTTGAGCTGTGAAACAAGTGAGGGAGCTCCCAGGCCTACAGTGTGGAGTATTAGGTCCCTTCCTACTCTGCTGAGGGCTGCTTAAGGTTTTGGGGCGGCAGGACGCTGAAAGGCGGTTCTGTCGGTGTGGGCAGAGGCCAAGCCGGTGGGAGATCCGTCTAGCCCAGAGGGTCGGAGGGTAAGCGCGAGAGCGGTCCGGAAGCTGAGGGCCCGCCTTTAATCCCATTTACGGGGACAAAGCGGGAGGCCAGGAACAGGCAGGCCCTGCGCAAGCCGGCCCTGACCGCGGGGACCGGGCTAGGACCAGGGACGGGCAGGGGCTCGTGGCTGAGCTGACGCTAGCAGTCCGCCCCCCCCCCCCCCCCGCCGCCCGCCGGAGAAACCGCGGTTGGCCAGTATACGTGCGCGAGCGGGCTCCGAGCGCGGGAACGGGGTGGACCCCGAGACAGGCGGAGGCTCGCAGCTGAGCCCACGGCTGCTATCCCCATCCGGCCGG
The DNA here is from genome assembly GCA_037038555.1 of Rhynchonycteris naso. Lineage (NCBI taxonomy): Eukaryota > Metazoa > Chordata > Mammalia > Chiroptera > Emballonuridae > Rhynchonycteris > Rhynchonycteris naso. Next base: position 214,363,522 of record CM072998.1, on the reverse strand, counting down.
AGAAACCCCGGATAGCGTTAATACGTGCACGAGCGGGCTCCAAACGCGGGGGCGGGGTAGAGTCCGGGACGAGCGGAAGTACGCAGCTCGGCGGAAGCCAGCAAACACGCCCGCCCCAATAAATCTTGGTTTCCGACCCTGCGCAAAGGGCCCTGGCCTCGAGGGCGGGGCTAAAGCTCCTGACGGGCAAAAGCTTACAGCTGAGAGCACGTCAAAAGCCCCGCCTAACCCGCGGAACTGTAGCGAGCAGGCTCCGACTGCTGGTTCTGGGCGGAAGTCCGGAAATAGGCTGGGTCCGCAGCTGAGGAAAGGTGCTCGCCTCTACCCTTGGTGCTAATCTTGTGGCTTCAGTGACAGCCCCTCCCACGGAGGAGAGGCAGAAATCACAGCAAAAGCCACAGTGGGCCGGCGCTGGCAACGCTCATACCCAACCACCCTAGGCGCCGGCAGAGGGGGTGGGGGGCCTGCAGATAGACCACACCTAGAGAACACAAAGGCAACACCTACTGGACTCCAGTGGCCACAACTTGCTTATACACAGAAAAAATGGGCAGGCAGAGGAATGCTAACCAAATGAATCAAGAGAAATCCCCAGAGAAGGACCTGAATGAACCAGATATAACCAAATTACCAGAAGCAGAATTTAGAATAATGATAGTTAGGATGTTCAAAGAAATTAGAGCAACAATGGATAGTCATTATGAACACCTAAATAAAGAGATAACAAGTATAAAAAATGAAATTGAAATAATAAAAAAGAATCAGACAGAAATGACAAATACAGTATCAGAACTGAAGACCACAATGGAAGGAATTAAAAGCAGGATGGATGACGCTGAGGATCGAATAAGCGAGTTAGAGGACACAATAAACAAAGGCACAGAAGCAGAGAAGAAAAAGGAAAAGAGACTTAAAAAATGTGAGGAAACTCTAAGGGAGCTTTGTGACAACATGAAGAGAAACAACATTTGCATCATAGGGGTGCCTGAAGAAGAGGAAAGAGGACAGGAAATGGAAACTTTGTTCAATCAAATTATAGCAGAAAACTTTCCTAAATTAAGGCTGGGAAACACTCCACACATTCAAGAAGCACACAGAACTCCATTAAGGAGAAACCCAAAAAAATCTACACCAAGACACATCATAGTTAAAATACCAAAGCTAATGGATAAAGAAAAAATTTTAAAAGCTGCTAGAGAAAAAAAGACTATCACCTACAAAGGAGCCCCCATAAGGATGACATCGGACTTCTCAACAGAAACACTTGAGGCCAGAAGGGAATGGCAAGAAATAATCAAAGTAATGCAGAACAAGAACCTACAACCAAGACTACTTTATCCAGCAAGGCTAACGTTTAAAATGGAAGGAGAAATAAAGAGCTTCCCAGAAAAAGAAAGCCTCAAGGAATTCATAAAAACCAAACCAATTCTGCAAGAGATACTAAGGGGCCTCTTGTGAACAGTTTAAAGAGAGGAAAGAATAGAGCAAAAGAAGAATACAGCTTTAAAGAATAAAATGGCAATAAACAACTACATATCAATAATAACCTTAAATGTAAATGGATTAAATGATCCAATCAAAAGACATAGGGTAGCTGCATGGATAAAGAAACAGGACCCATACATATGCTGTCTACAAGAGACACACCTTAAAATAAAAGATGTTCATAGACTGAAGGTAAAAGGATGGAAAAAAATATTTCATGCAAATGGAAATGAAAAAAAAGCAGGGGTAGCAATACTTATATCAGACAAAATGGACTTTAAAACAAAGGCTGTAGTAAGAGATAAAAGAGGACACTACATAATGATAAAGGGAACAATTCAACAGGAAGATATAACTATTGTAAATATCTATGCACCAAATATAGGAGCCCCGACATACATAAAGCAGACTTTGATGGATATAAAGGGCGAGATTAACAGCAATACTATCATAGTAGGGGATTTCAATACCCCTCTAACAACACTGGATAGATCCTCAAGAAAGAAAATTAATAAAGAAACAGCAGACTTAAAGGAGACACTAGATCAACTTGATTTAATAGATATCTTCAGAACTTTTCACCCTAAAGCAGTAGAATATACATTCTTCTCAAGCGCTCATGGTACGTTTTCTAGGATAGACCACATGTTAGGACACAAAAATGGTCTCAATAAATTTAAGAAGATTGAAATCATATCAAGCATTTTCTCTGATCACAATGCCATGAAACTAGAAATTAACCACAAAAGAAAAACTGAAAAATACTCAAACACTTGGAAACTAAATAGCTTGTTATTAAATAATGAATGGATTAACAATGAGATCAAAGAAGAAATAAAAAGGTTCCTAGAAACAAATGATAATGAGCATACATCAACTCAAAATTTATGGGACACAGCAAAAGCAGTTCTGAGAGGGAAGTTTATTGCACTACAGGCATATCATAAGAAGCTAGAAAAAGCTCAAATAAGCAACTTGACCCTGCATCTAAAAGAACTAGAAAAACAACAACAAATAAAACCCAAGACAAGTAGAAGAAAGGAAATAATAAAGGTCAGAGCAGAAATAAATGACATAGAGGCTAAGGAAACAATACAGAGGATCAATGAAACAAGAAGCTGGTTCTTTGAAAAGGTAAACAAGATTGATGAACCTTTAACTAGACTCACCAAGAAAAAAAGAGAGAGGACTCAAATAAATAAAATTAGAAAGGACAGTGGAGAAATAACAACTGACACAACAGAAATACAAAGCATTGTAAGAAAATACTATGAAGAACTATATGCCAAAAAATTAGACAATCTTGGTGAAATGGACAAATTTCTTGAATCATATAACCTTCCAAAAATCAATCTGGAAGAATCAGAACACCTAAACAGACCAATTACAGCAAATGAGATCGAAACAGTTATCAAAAAACTCCCAAAAAAGAAAAGTCCTGGGCCTGATGGCTTCACAAGTGAATTCTATCAAAAATTCAAAGAAGAACTAACTCCTATTCTCCTGAAGCTATTTCAAAAAATTCAAGAGGAAGGAAGAATTCCAAACTCCTTTTATGAGGCGAGCATAATTCTGATCCCAAAACCGGGCAAAGACAACACAAAGAAAGAAAATTATAGGCCTATATCCCTGATGAATTTAGACGCTAAAATTCTCAACAAAATATTAGCCAACCGGATCCAGCAATATATGAAAAAAATCATACACCACGATCAAGTGGGATTTATTCTGGAGAGGCAAGGCTGGTTCAATATTCGCAAATCAATCAATGTGATTCACCACATAAACAAAAGGAAGGACAAAAATCACATGATAATTTCAATAGATGCAGAAAAGGCATTTGATAAAATCCAGCACCCATTCATGCTCAAAACTCTCAGTAAAGTGGGAATACAGGGATCATTCCTTAACATGATAAAGGCCATCTATGATAAACCGACAGCAAACATCATACTAAATGGACAAAGATTAAAAGCAATCCCCTTAAGATCAGGAACCAGGCAGGGTTGCCCACTTTCACCACTCTTATTCAACATAGTTCTGGAAGTCCTAGCTATAGCAATCAGACAAGAAGAAGAAATAAAAGGCATACAAATTGGAAAAGAAGAAGTAAAACTGTCATTATTTGCAGATGATATGATATTGTATATTGAAAACCCTAAAGTCTCAGTCAAAAAACTACTGGACCTGATAAATGAATTCAGCAAGGTGGCAGGATATAAAATTAATACTCAGAAATCAGAGGCATTTCTATACACCAACAATGAAATATCAGCAAAAGAAATTAAGGAAACAATCCCCTTCACTATTGCACCCAAAAAAATAAAGTACCTAGGAGTAAATTTAACCAAGGAGGTTTAGGACTTGTACTCAGAAAATTATAGAACATTGATAAAAGAAATCAAGGAAGATACAAACAAGTGGAAGCACATACCGTGCTCATGGCTAGGAAGAATAAACATCATTAAAATGTCTATATTACCCAAAGCAATTTATAAATTCAATGCAATACCAATTAAAATACCAATGACATACTTCAAAGATATAGAACACATATTCCAAAAATTTATATGGAACCAAAAAAGAACACGAATAGCCTCAGCAATCTTAAAAAGAAAAAATAAAGCAGGAGGTATCACTCTTCCTGATATCAAGGTTTACTACAAGGCCATTATACTCAAGACAGCCTGGTACTGGCATAAGAACAGGCACATAGATCAATGGAACAGAACAGAGAACCCAGAAATAAACCCACAGCTTTATGGACAACTGATATTTGACAAAGGAGGAAAGAACATACAATGGAGTAAAGACAGCCTCTTTAACAAATGGTGTTGGGAAAATTGGACATCTACCTGCAAAAAAATGAAACTAGACCATCAACTTACACCATTCACAAAAACAAACTCAAAATGGATAAAAGACTTAAATGTAAGCCGTGAAACCATAAACATCTTAGAAGAAAACATAGGCAGCAAGCTCTCCGACATCTGTAGCAGCGGTATGTTTGCCGATTTATCTTCATGGGCAACTGAAATAAAAGGCAAGATAAACAAATGGGACTATATCAAACTAAAAAGTTTTTGCACAGCTAAAGACAATAGGAACAGAATAAAAAGACAAACCACACAATGGGAGAACATATTCGACAGCACATCTGATAAGGGGTTAATAACTAAAATTTATAAAGAACTTATAAAAAGCAACACCAGGAAGACAAACAACCCAATCAAAAAATGGGCAAAAGAAATGAATAGAAATTTCTCCAAAGAGGACATACAGATGGCCAATAGGCATATGAAAAAATGCTCAACATCACTAATCATTAGAGAAATGCAAATTAAAACCACAATGAGATATCACCTCACACCAGTCAGAATGGCACTTATCAGCAAAACAACACAGAATAAGTGCTGGCGAGGATGTGGAGAAAAGGGAACCCTTCTGCACTGCTGGTGGGAATGCAGACTGGTGCAGCCACTGTGGAAAACAGTTTGGAGATTCCTCAGAAAATTAAAAATCGAACTGCCTTTTGACCCAGCTATCCCACTTTTAGGAATATACCCTAAGAACACCATAGCACTGTTCGAAAAGAAGAAATGCGCCCCCATGTTCGTGGCAGCATTGTTCACAATAGCGAAGATCTGGAACCAGCCCAAGTGTCCGTCAGAAGACGAGTGGATTAAAAAGCTATGGTACATATATACTATGGAATACTACTCAGCCATAAGAAACGATGACATCGGATCATTTATAACAAAATGGATGTACCTTGATAACATTATACGGAGTGAAATAAGTAAATCAGAAAAAAAGAAAAACTGAGAACAGCACGATTACATACATAGGTGGGACATGAAAGTGAGGGTATGAGACATGGACAAGAGAGTGGTGGTTATGGGATGGGGGGAGGGAGGGAAGAATGGGATAGGGAGGAGGGGAGGGACGCAGGGAAAACCAGATTGAAGGTGACAGAGGACAATTTGACTTTTGGTGATGGGTATGCAACACAATTGAATGATAAGATAACCTGGAGATGTTTTCATTGTACATATGTACCCTGATTTATTGATGTCACCCCATTAGAATTAATAATAATAAAATATAAAAAAAAAAAAAAATAACTTCATTCCATTCATATATTCTACAGTAAATCCAGAGAAGCCTAAATCAAATCAGCAATGAATGTGATGGAGTGGGGTTGTGTAAGAATTCTCACCAGCTCAGTGATCTGAAGTAACCACATAGAATCATCTGGTCTGATCACAAATTTCTACCTGGGCAGGTCCTGGGTGGCTCGTCACATCCCAGACCTGCAGCTGCCATAGCAGAGGTCAATCTTTATCTTAGATGAGCCTGTCCATTGTGTTTATGCTTCTAGAATAACATACCTTTGAAATGTCAGAGTGATTTTTCTTTTTAGACCCCTCAGGGCACAAGCCCAGACACCAGACCATCAGCTCCTTGTGGTTTCCTTGTTTCCCAACAAAACATCCATCTCCATGTGCTGTGAATGTTCATTGTTAACTCTTCTGTACCTGCCAGGGTAGAAGCATGTGTCTCCGTTTGGCTTTCCATCCACACCAGAGATCTCTTTCTTTGCTTTACCTCCACAATCTACCACCAATGATTTCGGGTACCTACCTGATGTTTTCTCCTTTGACTCTAAATGTATAAAATAAGCTGCAAAACTGCCAGTCTCTGGATCATTTTCTCAATTCATAAAGATCTTGCTTCTAGTCATGTCCTCAAAATTTTGACTCATATAAACTCATATTATGTTTTGTAGAGATTTGGAGTTTCTTTCACTGACACTGAGATGTAGGCTGTCAAACTCCCAGGAGCACAACTTGGAATCTGAAAGTCAGTCCTTTACTTTCTTAAAGCTACTTTTTGAAGTTCTTGGAACAACAAAATAAAAGCTGATTGTGTTAAGAAATACTCTAACAAGTAAAAACATTTCTTTATCAATTTATCTGAAATAAACAAAATTGGTGTCACACGTATAACCACATGCATGTATATGCAATACCTTACACAAAAATTTCTGTTCTAAAGTGTTTAAAATTCCTTTTCATTTAGTTTTCTTGAAAGTTTGTATTTGGGGGAAATAAAAGATAGAAGGTACTTAGAAAACACTTACTGAGTGGCACTTATACAACTCACAAGGTGGCCCTGGCCAGGGAGCTCAGTTGGTTGGAGCATCATCCTGATACACCAAGGTTGTGGGTTCAACTCCCCCAGCCAGGGCACATGCAAGAATCAACCAATGAATACATAAATAAGTGGAACAACAAATCAATATTTCTCTTTCTCTCTCCCTCTTCCTTCTTTTCTCTCTAAAATTAATAAATAAATAAAAATAAAAAATAGAACTCACAGGTTGCATTGCTGGATTAGATGATGAGGTTAAAGACTGAGGAAAAAAGAGTGGATGAGGTTAGAAAGGAGAGAAGAGAAGGAAGTGAGAGCCTGGAAATGCAAATTCTCTGAATTGATTATCATTTAAACACAAAAAAGGTAATTTACAAACTGTATGAGGCCCCTCCCTGCTCAATTATATTGCTGGTTCCTTCCCAAACTTCCCTTCCCCCTTGATAAATCATACTGCACACAGCGTTTTTCCCATTTTACTATTTTTGAACAATAACAAAAGAGTCTGGGGTGTGTCCTGAGCCTGCAGCTGCAGGGGTATTGTCCTTGTCCACTTGATGGGGCCATGGACAGGAGAGTTCAACTGCGACAATGCTGATGACTTCTGGCAGGCAGCTTACAGGGACCTCAAGGGCTTGCGTGACACAGGACATGTTTTTCTGAACTAAAGGGAAGCAAGTCAAGGCTTTATTACCTCACCTTTTGGGGAAAAAAAAAGGACTGTTGTGGATATAGACAGTGATTAGAGCTAGAAAAATGACTGTATGTTGCAAGAGTGACGGCCTGTTTGATCAGAAGACAGAGAGTAGAGATGGGAGAGGGGGCCCTTCCAGGGAAATGGAGACACAGACTTGTGGTGTGGCTGTAAAAAACATGGGATACAAATAACTTTCTGATGTTACTGGAAAATGAGACAGATGAAAAAAGTCTTAAAAATACTTAATAAGGTGGAGGAGCTGAAAGCTTCTCTTTTATTTCGGAGACAACATTGATCCATTTTCTCAAATGGTAGAAAAAGAGGAAGCACCTCCCCCCCCCCCCCAATCCTTCCATGTGTCTTAGATTTATTCTTGGCACTGGTTTGAGAAATGGAACAATATTATCACAGTGAGAACTTTTCCCTGCTGCGAATCAAGAGTCTCCGGAGACAGTGGGCAGGACATCTTACCTCACACATGGGACTGCCCTGTGAATATTGAAATCTCACCTTCCCCCAAATACCTCTCCCACCACATGTAACCCCCCACTATTAGTTCTAATAATGAATTAGGTACATTTTCTCTGTAGGGCCATTTGATCCTCTCAGTGTTTATCATAGGAAAATATTCTCTAGAAGGAAGCAAGACATCATCAAGCCCTGTTGGAAGGGGGTGGGCCTGGGTCAAATGGTGGTCACCACACAGGCCTGGAAAGGAAACAGTGATTCCAGAGGGAGTGGGTGGGACTCTCGGATTGTTTGGTGCTGACTCCTTCATTATTCTCTACCAAGTATACATTGTGGAATTCTATATTGCTGCCCTCCAAGAGGGAGTCATCAATGTAGAGGGAGACATGACTGACTTTGGCTCCTAAACTATCAGATCAATGTGGGGATTATCAGTGTGCGAGAGTGAAGGAATTGTACATCATTTCATCTCCTAGAAAAGCCTTGCCGAGCTCGAGGTTCCGTTCAGATAAATACTGGCCAAGGACCAATACATTGGTTCTCCATTAGTCCCTCAGGTCATGGAAGTGCTCCAGAAACGACAACTTTCTTCCTGCACGTTATCAGGTATGGGCTCTACCCTGCTGTTTTGTTGAAATGGGTTGTTACTGAGAAAGCATAGAAGAAAATGTGTGTGTGTGTGTGTGTGTGTGTGTGTGTGTGTGTGTGTGTGTGTGTGTGTATTTCTATGCAGATGCATGTACTGGCCTTCTCACTAGGTCTGAATTATGTATCTAAAACAGAGTTGCAGCATGAAGGCCCCCCAGGTAGAAGTAATTTAGTGCAGCCAGCTGCACAAATGATGTCCTCATACACTGCCATGGCACTGAGCATCTTATAGGTATGAGCACACAAATCTGCGCTGTCTGTGGGAAAGAATTCATAGTTTTCATCAGCTTCTCAAATGGAAGGGACTGTGATGGATTTAAACCTTTGGGAGAGTGACCCTGCTCAGCGAGGGAAGGGAGAGCAGGGCGGGAAAGACTAGAAAGCAGGCATTTCTAAGGCACACAGTGGAATCCTGCCCTCTGGGGCTGCACTGCATGAAACAGACACTGGGATGTCCAGTTGTCATTCGTTGGGTTCACACGGCTCATCCGGACAGCCACTCAGCTCCAGGGTGGTGTGCGGCAGCTCTCTGCACATGGCACAGCAGGACCACATTCCACGGAAGACCTTGTAAACATTCCTATGGGAAATGCATGTTCTGTGGGAGAAACCAGCAGACATCCCCTCAATGCAGTCCTTTGACCTCATGGAAAGTCAGCCACCACTCCATTCCACGAAGCAGGGCACGCTGAGCTCCAGCCCAGTCCTGCTCCTCTGATTGCAGATGTGTGTTGTGGTTTTGCCCAATACGAGCTGAGAGCGGAAAACACGAAGATACCCTAGTCACCCCGCAACACTCCACAGAGTCGAGGTGCTACCTGCCAAAAACAAGGGTTACATTAAATTTTTGAATGTTTACTTGTTTTTTGTCTCTAAAGCCTCTACTCCCCAGTGTTGGTTTTGGAAGTCATGTGAACAGTTCAGATTTCTCCTTACTGTTTTCAGATATTTGTTTCTGAAGAACTGAGGAGGGTGTGCTTCCTGTTCAGTTTTGTCTTCCTTCTCCTTGAACTGAAATATTGGATGTGACCTCCCATTTTGGTCTTTTTGACCACAGACTCCGATAAGGGTTGAAGGAGAAACAGCTCCCTGTCTGGGCAGTACTCTGTTTGATGCCATAGAAAGATATATACTGATTCAGTGACAAAATGCACTGTTTTTGTTTTCTAGTTTTTGGTGACAGAGACAGAGAGAGGGACAGACAGACAGGAAGGGAGAGAGATGAGAAGCATCAGTTCTTTGTTGTGGCACCTTAGGTGTTCATTGATTGCTTTCTCGTAGGTGCCTTGACCTGGTGGCTATAGCAGAGCGAGTGACTCCTTGCTCAAGTCAGTGACCTTGGGCTCAAGCCAGCAACCATGGGTTCATGTCTATGCTCCGATGCTTAAGCCAGCAACCCCTGCTCTCAAGCCGGATGAGCCTGCACTCAAGCTGGAAACCTGGGGTTTCAAACCTGGGTCCTCAGCATCCCAATCCAACACTCTATCCACTGCACCACCACCTGGTCAGGCAAAATGCACTGGTTTTAGTGCTTTGAAATATTTAGGTATTCACCAGATATTTTTCAGCTTTTTCTTTTGAAAAATGAGGTCACTAGACTACATTTGGATCAGGATACACTCTGTTTTGCTGTGATGACAAAGTTTCAGTTGCATAAAAGAGCAAAGGTTTCACAAGTCCATCACATATTGGCAGGAGGGGTTGGGCCTGGGTAGTCACTCAGGGACTTGGGCTCAAAACCTGGTCAGATGCTGCCCCCAAACCAGCAGCACATGCCACTAGGAGCCAGCCTACAAACCCCTTCCCAAGACCTTGAGTCTCTTAAGTATGTTACATGTTTCTAATTGATTTTAGATAAAGATCCACTAAATGTTTTGCCACTGAAAAACAGAGTGCCATCCTCCAGGCTTCCCATAATAAATGATCTCACCAGCCATTGCTCTGTTTCTAAAGCATTACTAATTAGTCTACGGATTTCTATACCCATTGGTCAGTGTGGATTATGCTGTGATAGCAGATGACCTCCAAAAAGGTCAATGGCTTAAAACAACAAAGGGTTATTGCTCACTCAGAACACACTACATTTAGGGTTGGTTGGTTATTTACGTGTTGTGGCCTCTCGAGGATCTAAGCTCAGCACAATGTGGCTGTCACAGCAAACACTGCTTCTTGCGCACCAAAGGGCAAACAATCTCTGGAGACTTCACACCAGCAGTTACATACACAGCCTGAGAGTGTCACGTGCACCTTCTACTCACAGCTCAATGGCAAGAAGAAGTCGCTTAACTCCTCTAAAGGGATTTACTGTGTGACCAGAAAGGGGCAACTCACAGACATTTAATGAAAAGCGCTCATGACTATGACACGCTGGTCCCTTGCACTCATAAAATTACGTGATGATATTATTTTGCCTATGGTTCATAGAAATATTTGGACACAAACCCTAGGCCACAGAAAAATAGTCATTATAGAGCAATTATCATTGAAAGAAATATTCCTGGTTCAGTAAAGGCTGTGAAATTTCAGCATTGATGAAAGAAGCTAACTCTAGTAGGAGGCGTACTAAATGTTTGCACTGGGCTCTGATCTCTCTCACTCCTCCTTTGTGCCAGAGTTTCTCTGGGACAGTGTAGTCTGTTCCAGTGAGGGCTGCAGTCAGGCTTAGAAAAGGGCACTGCACTCTCAAACAGTGCTTGCCCCATGTGCTGGCGGGCGTGAACAGCAGAGAATTTCTTTGCAACCTGTTCTCCATTTCCCTCCACTGCCCGGCAGTTCTGAGCCATGCGCTGGGCCAGTAGTCGAGAACAGAGGCATCTTTGTTGACAGGGTGATGGATGTTTAACCTGGGAAACACTGTGGTTTCATTGTACAAATGCATCTGGGCCCATAAATTGAAGCAGAAGATGGCTGGGATACTGGGTGGCCAGAAGCAAGCTCCAGGTCTGTCTTTCCTTTGTGTTTGCACATCAAGGAATGGACATGAGCAGGGAATGAGAGAAAATAGATGCCCTAGTCTGTGTGTGAATGGGCAAATGAGTAGCCTTACAGTTGTTAGACTTCAGGTAAGGAAAAGAAAATGTATCCCCAGCATGACACCCATTAGCCTGCAAGCAGAGCAATGCCAATAATCACATTCAATAAGACCAAGGACAATTCAGAATCTGGGGGTGGGGGTTGGGAGGTGAGAAGGAAGAGTGCCTGGGCTGTGCACAAGAGTGCACGATGCTCACGTGGACACTGGCTCTGATGTTTTTGGAGGTCTCCAAGTTCCTGAAAGCTAGCAAGTTCCTGATTTGGGATTATATCTTGCAGAAGTTCAGTCTCTTACAAGAAGTCCTAGAGTCAACTTTGATAGCTTGGCTTTGCAGCCTTCAGCTGTTAGACCTTGGGCAATTGTGTCATCTCTCTGTGCCTCAGTTTCCTCATAAATGAGCATTTTCCTACATGCAAAGCACTTAGTCCAGTGTAAGGACCTAATCCATGTCAGCACGTGGCAATATGAGGCTATCCATAGCAATATGACTTCTACATTGTGAATAAAGGAAAGGTTCTCAACGTGGTAAACTAATTTAAGGAGACTCCTGGAACAGATTCTCTGTAAACATTTCCCCCTTGCTTCTCCAGAGCTTTTTGCCAAGATTTGACTTCAGAAAGCTCAATGTGTTTCTGTATTCTGGAAATCAGAGGTTTGTGCAGAAAGACAAGGTCAGAATTCTCTGCATCCTGGTTTGCTCCAGAATGCAGATGCCATGGTTCAAATACGTATCTCAGTTTATTTTTTTCAACCCTCTTTGGGAGAAAAAAATTTTCTTTTCCTGAAGAGTTGGCCTCAGCATTAAAACAATTTCTTGCAATAAGTTTGATGAACTTAGAGTGTTATGATAGGCGGCTTTTCCGCACCTGCAAAAGTCACTCCATGATGGCACTGGAGGTGACTCTCATTCCCAGGTCTATGCAGTTGTTTCACAGTCTTAGAAATAAATACCCACAGAATCCTAGGGAGAATAGAAAGCTGCAGCATGGGGTAGAGGGTGATTGATCAGTTTGGACTTATAATGAAATAAATTATTTTATTTAGGATTTCGAAAAAGGTAAGAGAACTCTATGTAGGTACATCGCTCGGGATATAAATTTTGCGGCTGGGATAGCAGTGGGTTAAAGAGGTGAACAGGTATTTCTCTTGTGTTAAAGTCTAAGCCAGAGGGCAGCTTCCCTCCATGAGGACAGCAGGGACCCCAGGTCCCTTTACCTCCCTTGGTTCCTCTACCCTCAGGACCTTGCCCTCATCAATATGGTCCAAAATTTCTAATGACCAATTCTGTGTGCCAGACAATAGAAGGATTCAAGGGAAAGGGAGGTACACCCCTTCCTTCAATGCTGCACTCCTTTGAATAAGGTGGGCTACACTCATATCCCATTGAGCAGAACTCAGTCACATGACTACATACAGCTGTACATCTTAACTCTGGCAAATGCCCTCTTTATTCCTGGTGGTCATGTATCCATCTGAAAATTTGTTCCATTTACTAGGGGAGGAAAGAAAAGAACAAAGGACTCACCTCTGCCCCCAATAGCAGACAGTATGCCTGGTAACAGCTCTGGTAACTTCGGTATTTTATAAACTATCCCAGGCTTGTGGGTGGGTGTGCGTTGTGACTTAGAGGAAAGCTAGTCCTGATGTTTCATGTCATTTCCATCTGAGAAGTCACCGAAGCTGTGTGTGCCTAAACATTTGTAACTGCAGCAGGGACAATCACAGTAACTACAGGAAAGCTCAAGAAAAGTTTGTCGACTTGGAGAATCTGAGATCAGAATTTTAAAATCAGTGACATATTATTTCTACTCTTTAAAACTAACTAAGCCATAGAGTTGGTTGTGCTTTTAAAAATAGTTGATCTTTTGTCATTAATTATAGCCAGCGGTTAAAAAGTGAATGTTGTTTTTTTCATCAATGAGTTTATCCCTTGGAGAAAGGCAGCCATTTTTATTTTTGTTAGATTTCAGAATCAAGAGGACTAATTTTTTTCTTAAAATCTGGCTTGCAGGCTCTCAGGCTAAAACGGCCACGTTGCGTGATAATATCTATGTTTAGGTAAAAAAAAATTTATGAGAAGTTTGGGTTAGGTTTAATGAATGATAAAGAAAATGGAGCTAGAAACTGTTTAAATCCTTGCTAGTAAGACTAAACAAATCAGGAAAGGTCAAATGTCTAGTCATTCATTCAACATGTATTTACTGATCATCTAATTGTGACAGGAAGCTGGATACACAAGAATAATAAAGGCAGGCAAGATTCCTGTCCTCGAGACTTTGTACACTACTAGTGGAGACAGGCAACAAACAAGTAAACAAAACATGCAGTAATGCAATAACAGGTAGTAATAGATGCTGTACAATAAATAAATTCTATATTCTGATAAAGACTAACAGGGGGCATCTAGTTTAGATAACATGATCGAGGAAGCCCTTTCTCCAAAGGTGACATTCAAGCAGAGATGGGAAGAGAAGATGCCAGGTTTGGATGGAGAGATCTGGGCAGAACCCCAAAGGTCTGGGGCAGAGGATTTGTGGAAGCATTCAGCATAAATGGCCAGGTTAATAACAAGAACCAATATTTTTTTTTTTGTAATATGATTCTCTGAGAAATTCCCATGGTGTAGAATTGTCACCCACTTCTCCTCATGTTCACTGTAGCATCTATTATTTTTTTATTAGTTAAATAATAGAATTTTAAAATAAGCCAATACTAAATATTAAAGTTTAATGGCCAAAGGAGGATGTTTACATATAGAAGCCGCTATAATAACAAATTTCAGAAATATAACAAATTACCAAAATGTGAAGAGTGAAAATACTAGAACATGGTTGATTTTAAATTTTTTGGGTAATCCTGGCTGTTGCCAGATTTGACAGTGTTCTCCTAAAACAGACCTCCCTTGGATTTCATCCCCCATATAGCTGGGGGTGTGTTTACTTTACAGCATGAAAAACTGTCCATTTCTGGTTCTGCAGATTGTTTTCTCCATCTTGGCCACAGGGCTGTTGTCCAGACTGGGTCCCCAGGGAGCCATGCACAGCTATATCGGGAAATCACATCACACTGAGCCTGTCATGTGGGGTCAGCCCTTCCGTGCTGTGCACTATGGAGCAGATGCTTGAGCTATGGCTTGGAGTCTGCACCATTCCTGTGTGTGTCAGCCGTTTCTTCAAGTAGTGAGAAAAACATTTTGAAAATTGTATCCAGAAGGCTTGCATTCTCAGACTCACTCAGTGACTTCCTAAATTGCCAAACTGCTTTTAACCCTGGAACTCTTGAAAAGAACCCATAGAAATCTGGTGATGGAAATTGTATTTTTCAGAAATGTTCTAGTTCTTTTGTCTTTTTATTGGTGATCTGCTGAAGACTTGCCCACAGGTGGCACAGCAGCCTGGGCACGGAGGTTACCACCATGATCAAGTATTTTACCTGATCATGAGAGCCCTGGGCAGCTTAGACATGGAGGGGATGTGTGGGTGCCTGGCAATGGCTTTGGGACAGAATCTCTTCTGCGAAAAACTTGCCTGTCTGTTCCTAATGAGGAAATTCCCAGAAGGGAGGCTGAAATTTTCCTGTTTTGAAGGGACACTACATAAGCCTCAGGAAACATCAAACAGATACAGAAATATAAAGAGCAAATGTGGTTTTTGCCTAGAAAGAGATCTCTTCAGGAAGCAGGATGATCATATCGTGTACAGACTTACTGTCATAAAACATGGGAACTTAGTGAAACAGATGCCAAAAAATTCCTAAGGGACAGACTTATGGCAGGGCCACAGCTTGACCTCCTGACCTCTACCTGTTTCTGCTCATGGGCATGCGGGGATGGCTGGCTATCAGGACATGGATTGTTCAACTGGCTTCCCTGTTGTCCCTTGCTTAGGCTTATGCTCAGCTCTTACTCAGGAGGAGGACAAATACCTTTATGAAAATCTAATAGATTCATTTTGATGTCTCTGTCATTGGGGAATGAAATCAGATAAGGTGGCTGCAAATTATGTAATCCATTTTTATCAATTTTTTCCAATGATTTCTGTATTATGTTCTCACCTTATTCTCCAGCCCTGCTTTGAGAGCTTCTGTCCAAGCATTGTTGTGTAGGAGCAAAGAGTGAGAAAACAAGTAGGGTATGATTTGGGGGAGTGTCAAACATGTTTGATTAACATCTAACAGCCATAGCTTCCCAGTCTGTAGCATGGGAATTGGTACCCTTGCCTACCTCTCAAAGATGCTGAGAACACCAACTGGATATGATTGTGAGAGTATTTTGTAAGTTGTAAAGGGTTAAACAAGTGTCGGCTGTTCTATGTTTGTCTTATATCAGCTTGGGGGAGAGGGTTGATTCTAGATTGCTAATTGCTTGGATGACAGTGGAGGTAAAGGACCCATGTCCTAAGCTACCGTGTCATCAGGACAAAATATAACTTTAGAGTGTGTTCCATATACTGTCACATGCACAGGAATCCCCTGGGGGTCTCATTAACTGCAAATTCTGACGCAGCTGATCTGAGTGGGACCTGAGGCTCTACATTTCTAAAAACTCCCCGGGATACTCACACTACTATACACTTAGACTGCACACCGAGCAGCAGTGGGTCAAAGAGAATGGGGTCAAGGGAGGCGGTGACATAGGTGAAGGACTGAAGAAGATAGAGCCTTCCTGTTTGTGGTGCCTTCACCTTGGTACCATACTGGTGAAATGAGCTAGAATACCAGTATGTTCTTAACAAATCTTATTGCTAACCCTGTGATGTATCTGAACATGGCGTGTTGTTCTTAGTTGAGCATATTTCTTGGGGAGTAAATCTAGGACAAGAAATACAGAGGAGACTGTGGCCAAACTCGGAACATGCCAGCCCCGCACATAATCAGAAACCAGGAAAGTTCAGTTTGTAAAGGAGCGATCTATACTCTGCCAACTGGGAAATGACCAGGTGCTGATAAGATCACGCGCTCCTGTGACCTTAGTCACATTAAAGTGTTTTCTCTTGGGATCCCAGTATAACATGTCTTGATTGGACATTGTGAACTAACATCGTTGTCATTCACATTTAAAACCAAATGACTTCCTCCTGACATTTTCACAGTGCTTCGGCAGCCTGCCACTACATTATGCATTGTTCAGAATAATTTCCCATGTTACTGGGATCGATTCCCCTGATTTATAACTATTTGTGAAAGTTAGCTCTCCAAAGGGGTTGGAAGAGTCAAGAAAATAACTTTGTAATAAACCACTCCAAACAAAGAGCAGATGTGAAATTCTTGGAAAGCGGTAGTAATTCTATAAAGGTATAAGCTTATAATATATATATATATATGGCTATAGCTGACCTAATTCATGTGTGCAAATGCTGCATATATTTTTGATGTGCAGTGATGCCTTGGCTGTTTGTTTGGTTAGTGCCAAAATAGCCACTCCTAAAAATGTGCTGTTGTGATTGGTAATAAAGCTAAACTGGCATAAATTATGTTGTGACAACATTCTCTAAGATTCACAGTTTCTTTAGTCACTTCACTTGGATAACCAGAAGCTTGGTTAAAACGACTTTTTAGGTGATTCACTTCATTGAGTGAATCTCAACCATATATTGAGAACTTTACTCTGATTCTATACTTTTGTTGGTTGTAAAGTTTTAAGAATCACAAATATGGAGACTATCAGGAAACGGAAATACTCAATAGTTTGGTTCTAGCATTTATTTTCTATTTCATTGGAAAGGAATCCTCGAGGCTCTTAGTGGAGTGCAGTTGAAAGGTAGGTCTGTGAGATGGTGTCGTCTATATCCAGTGGTACTCGCTGGCACCCAAATCCACTTCAGGTTCAACATTAGACTTTATTGCCCTGGAATGATTATTTCCATGTATGGAGATGTTTAATGGTCATCAAATTCTCAGTCTTCCAGCCCATAATTGCTCAAAGGCCTAGTATGAAGCCTTCACCATGTATATTTCTGTAGCTGTATCTGTTTCTGTTCTTGACTGCACAGAACTGGGAGAGTAACTGCCAAAGATGGTGTACTAGCTGGGCAGCCTCTCCTTCTCAGTGAGTATGTTACCGGACTCCAGGACTAGTGACATCGCCACCGTGCTGAAGGCGGTGGAAAGAGTAACTTCTGAGCTGATTCCAAGTTCAAAATTTATATTTTATTCTGCTATAATATACAAAATCTCTGGATAAACCCACTAAACCTCCCCTTTGACCTCCCTATGAGGAACAGCTTTCATTTCCTGGCCACAATGATACAGGCTACTCTAAGACCCACTCAAGGAAATGGTTTTATTGTGGCTTTTTACTAGAGAGAACCTGTGTAGGTAAAGTTTGCTATTATGTCTGCAGAATGAAAAAAAAACCCATCAGTAAAAACCTTTCTTCTCAAAATAACAATATTTTTCTGATATGTTGACAATTTATATTCATTTGGGGAAAATTTTACATAAAGAAAACTATACTTAAGTTCCCCAAAATGTCACCATCCAGAAACAGTCACATTTTAGTGAGCACTCTAAAGGTAGTGCTTTCCTCATGTTCTGGGGCAAGTTATTCAATGCTTCACTTTTCTCTCATCTGTAAAATGGCAACAAAAATAGTACCTATTCCCACCTGACCTATGGTGGCGCAGTGGATAAAGCATTGACCTGGAACGCTGAGGTCCCTGGTTTATAAACCCTGTACTTATCTGGTCAAGGCACATATGGGAGTTGATGCTTCTTGCTCCTCCCCCTTTCTCTCTCTGTCTCTCTCTCTCTCCTCTCTAAAATGAATAAATAAAATCAAAAAACAAACATAACTAAAAAAAAAATAGTACCTATTCCTGAGGGTGTTTTTTGAGATTTATATGAATTAATACATAACAGATGCAACTTAGTACCTGACTAAACACTTAATAAATATTATTAGCAAGAAATGTAATTTAGGAAAGCCTTCAGGTGTACATTTCAATTCAATTCTTTTTTAAATATTTAAAATATGTCTTGCTATTGGTTCAACATTCTTTTTTAGTCTCTCTCAGTTAATGCCTTTTACTAAGAATGTAGATTATGAAAAAAGAAGAAGAATTTGACCTTTGTACTTACGTAGCCTCCCAGATCAATGTGATTTGGTGAAAATTGAAAGGACCCATACTGAGTGTCGTAAGGGTTCCTACTGTACTGGAAAATGGAAACTGGCAGGTGCTTCTTTCAACTCAGGGAGATTTCCTAGGTACTTCTAGAGCCCTGATGCTCAGTTGTGGTTGGCGATGAGGCTGCCTCCAAGGCAGGGAAGAGACAGCATTTGCATTAAGACACTCAGGCATCCTTGTCTGTGACCACAAGGGCAGGGCGGGTCATTTGCCTGCAGAACCACACAGTGGTCCAAAGGGAAATGTTGATTTAAGTTCTGTTATGAAGACCCAGATACAGAAATGCCAGTGAAATCACCTCTAAGGAGTGTTCTTTGCCTTCAAGAAAAAAAAATTGTTAAAGACAATTTGGATGATTTAGGACAGGACTACTGAAGAACATTTCTGCTTAAGATTATGTCAAGACCTTCCTTAAACCTATCCTCAAAGAATAACAAACAACTCATTAAAATTGTGTTTTGTTCTCAACCAACAGCCATCGACATGTTTTAGTTCTCTGGCTCCCATTGGCTCACTGAGGGTACTTATGTATGGGAAACCAGGGTCTCTCTCTTTCATCTCTGTTCAGCAGTAATGTTTTTTGATTGAATGACTGACCAATAAATTCAGGTTGTGGTTTGCTCAGCAGGGTACTTGTTGAAGGTGCTGTTTAACGTGTTGTTGTTAACAATGACTGTATAGAAATAATGGGGTTTTTACTATACTCATTGAGATCAAGAATGCCAGATGGGGTCGTCACTTGTTCTTGTGGTTTATGAACATGTTTTTACTTTCTGGGACACATGATGCAGAGTGACAGACCTAGAGGAATATTTGGTGATACTGCCTTCTTTCCACCTTCCCCAGAGAGGAGAGCCTCTTCCATCATGGTAGACTCATGTTCCTTTCTGTGCACCTGGGAGTGATTTCAGTGTTTACCTGGGAATTATTTCAAATACCTTCTCTCTATCTCACCCACTGTCTAGCAGGAGTTTGGACCAAAGGGAGGCAGAGATGCTTCAGTGTAGACATATGCTGACTGTGGACTGGTCTGTCTGAAAGCATCTCACCCAGCTGAATCAGCCACACAGCTCCAAATCAGCAGGCTATGTGGGTCTCTGTTGAATCTGCAGGCATTCCAGGTTTAATGAGCTATAAACATGGCTCACAAGTACGCAGGGAACTGAAGGAAGTTCAGTCTGTGCTTTTCTGATGGTTCCTGTGTGCTCTCCACCCAAATGTTTTTGCACTCACGTCAACAACTCAAAAATCTAAAATCAACATGAAGTCTCTACAGACCGTGCAGTTGGAAATGGTAGCTCTAACTTACACCCACATTACATAGGGGAATAGGTCTGAATCATGTTCCTAATACATGGACGGACCTATCTTTTATGATTTCTAAGTAAGAATATCCGTCGAGTTTTCCTGTGAAATCATGAATTGAACAGGAACCCTGTATGTAAGCATGTAGGCTCTGCATGTGACCCACCAGAGACACAGGGATGCAGACAGACTTCCTGTTTATAGTTTAGCATTCCAGACCTAGCTGTTTCAAAAAGAAAGAAGGGAACATTAGACATGATAGCATATTTTAACTATGTCCTCTCACTGTTCTTTCCTTGTCTGTGAAATTCTGAGGAAAAGAATTTACCTTGACTAACCTGTGTGAAATTTACCCATCTGTTTGTCTTCAAATTCATCGTGGAGGGGCCTTGTGTGCAGGATACTGTGGTCAGAAACAGTGAGTGCTACTTATTTATGCATTCCTTGATTCAACAAACATTTACAAAGCCTCTGTAAGGAATCCGATACTGTGGGTTGAAAATATTAAAAATTAAAAAAATTTAAATTCTTCAGTTGTGTTTCCCACCTAGAATGGGAGCTGTCAGAGCATGTTATAGTGCATTTGTGACACAGTGGAGGGCATCATTAGGCTCTCTGCCTTGGAGGCAGGTCAGAGAAATTTGCATGGGACTGAAGGCTGCCGAGGAACCTATGGGAGAGAATCAGGTTGGGGTGGGTCGGGGAGGGGAAGTATAAAATGTTTATCTCTGTCTACATGCAACTTCTAGAAGATTAGGAAGCAGGCAGCTATTAAGATAGAAAAGTCCACAAACATCATAAGTTTATTTTGATATTAAATAGCCAGTTATATTAGCTATATTGATATAAAATTTAGAAATAACTGAGATCTTAGTGTGGACAGAAATGGGACCACACACTAAACTTGACAAGTGCTGGGGAGGTCTGCATGGCGGCCTCACAAACTCAGAGACCGAAAGTAACCACACAGGATGGTCTAAAATGAAAACTTTCTAACTAAAAGCAGTTCATGGTGGCTAGTCATGTTCTAGGTAGTATCGTGTCTAACAAAGGTCAGTCTTCACCTTAGCTGAGCCTATCTGTTGTCTTCCTGCATCTAAGATAACATACCTGATAACATCCCTTTGGAATATCAAAGTAATTTCCTTTTTTCTGGACTTCTCCAAGCACAACCACAACCAGAGAAGAGACCCTTTAAAGTTGGAGCAACTGGGACCCAGCGAAGGCAAATGAGTTACTCAAGGTGACAAAGTTGTGGGCCAGGGAATTAGGACTTCAGGTGCCGAACCTCTTATCTGTTCTGTTTCCTCTATGAGTAGAATGATTCAACACTGTAATGTAGTTGACTTTTATTCACTCTCTCTCTATATATATATGTGTGTGTATGTGTGTGTGTATGTGTGTGTGTGTGTATAGACACACACATATGAATATACATACATATATATATATATATTACAACTAATGAAAATCATTCAGGAAACTGGTAAATAAAAAAAGGTTCTGAATTCAGTCATTATTTGGAGCACTCATAAAAAACAAAACAAAAACCTCAAAAAATGATATACTGAATATAAGGATTCATATTTATGTGTGAGATAATAACACTGGGGAACAAAATTTTTGTTGCATCCACAAAAACACTTGGTAATACCTAATTCAAGTGTGCTGATCTCAAATCTGACATTAGTTTTTCTCTGTAAGCTACAGTATTTTTGCAATTCAAGATTTTAGGTTTTCATCTTATTGTAAAATTTCAACATTTACTTTAACATAATGAAGAAGAATGTCTTCTTGTGCATCATCTTTGTGAAAATATAATAATTTATATAATGCAGTAAATACACTAATACACTAAAAGATATGATTGCATCAGAATTTGTCTACAATTTCAAAACAGAACATATTAAAACACTTATTTTAATCATAAAATTTGCGCAAAATGTATTTAAGTTCTATTCAGGTAAAAATTTGTGTTTGTAGCTCTTGCATTTGTGTACTTGTTGAGGACAATTTTGTTTGATGCTCCAGCAGTAGTCTGTCATCATATTTCTGTCCCATTGCCCCTGATAACGCTCTTCCATCGTCTTCAGATCTTGATGAAAGCATTCTCCCTGCTCATCACTAACAGCTCCAAGATTTTCGGGAAACTTATCAAGGTGACTGTTCAGGAAGTGTATCTTAATGCTCATTTTACATCCAATGTTGCGGAAACACAACAGCATTCTTTGAACCAGAAGTTCATAGTTTTCTGCTCTTTTGTTGCCAAGGAAGTTATTTGTAACTACCACAAAAGACTGCCATGCTGCTCTCTCCTCCTTATTCATCTTCTTGGCAAATTCTTTGTCATGTATGAGGGTTCAAATTTGAGGTCCATCAGATATACCTGCTTTTATCTTCTCAAAAGACAAGGCAGGAAAAGCAGAAATAATATGTTGAAAGCATTCACTTTCTCTATTCAAAGCCTGAACAAACTGCTTCATTAAGTCAAGTTTGATGTGAAGTGGGGGAAAAATGATCCTGTCTCAATTAACTACAGGTTCATTCACAATATTTTGCGTCTCTTCTTCCAGAGCTTTACATTTCAGCCACGTCTTCTGTGTCCAGTGTTTCTCCCGAGCTCTGCTGTTCCACAAACACAGGAATCAAGGGTACTTCGTGAAACCTCTTTGCTGTCCTAGCAGGAAATTTACCATTTTAAGATCCATACAAATGATCCAGTTATGCTCCTCATACTTCAGAAAGTTGAGGACAATTTTTATGTCATTATAATCTTCTTGCAGATGAGTTTAATAACCAATTGGAACTGCTGAAAATAGGCAATATATGCATGTGTCACAAATGATGAAATATTGTACCTTTGACGTTGAAGTATGTTACAGACACATATATAACAGAAGGTGTCAGGACTATTCTTACATTTACGCCTACTCGAAGAAACCATGATTCAATCTTAAAACAAAATAAGAGTGTGTTTTTTATCAGATAATAATTTTTTATATTTAAAACAACTACAATTATGTAAAAGTGATGTTTTTAAAACATTAATTGCCTTGTGGTTATGTTCAATCCAAGAGTCATTTCCCTTTAACTCCAATTTAAAAACCAATGTATGCCATTAACTGTAACAGAAAGAAATTAAAATTGCATAAAACTAGAGCATGCACCAAAAAACAGATTTCAGATTTGGAATCAGCAATTCAGAAATATAGAAACAGTTCTAAAACTTCATGCAAGAGAAAATGAAAAAAAAATGTTTCCCATGTAATAGACAAAACACCAATGTTTATCAACCTTTTTGGAAGATTTGTATATGAATAATGCTTTATGTTTTACAAAGTGCTTTCAAACACACCATATTTATTTTCTCCCCCATCCAATGTGGGGAAGCCACTGTTGCCCCATAGTACACATTAGGAAATTGCAAGTTAGAGTTTGTGACCTAATGCCGCACAGGTAATAAGTGGCAAAATTGGGTACAAATCCATGTATTTCCACAACATTTGTGGGATTCTTGCTCTTACCCATCCATTACCTTTCTAACACATGAAATATTCAAGAAGTGCCCTACACCTTCCTAGATCAGTCAGGTATTTAATCAATAGTTGCTGTGACCTCACACTTTCTGGAAGATTTCACAGCACAGAACAGTGTAGGATGTGGTCTGACCTTCACCATATAATCCAGCTGAGGGAGATAAGACTGAAACATATGAAGAATAGCATAATGCAAGATAGGTTTGAATAAAAATCAAAATTTGTACTGGCTTTCAGTGCAGTAAGTATTCTCCAGATGCCAAATTTCATCAAGGAAATGCAAGCCCACTGATGACTTATGTTGGAAATTGAAATTCACCATCAACTTAACTCAATATTATTTAATGCAATTCATATTCATTAATAACCTGAAAAGGAATGTAATTATAGCAGATCAAGAATAATAGTATTCTAATGATAAATGCCAGATTGTGCAAAAATTCATGTCCATCTTAAATTCCAATAATACAATGCTATTATTTGGTCTTGTTAATAGATGTGAAACTTAAACTCATCACAGATCTTGTTTTTAAGACCCTTTAACTGTAGGAGCATCAACCCTTTGGTGTTGCATTACTTGACCAAGTAAACTGTTATAAACTGCCAATTATTAAGGGGAGGAACTTATGCTTCAATAAATGTGCCAAAATTCCAATCCAGATAACTGAAACCTGAAATTTTGCAATCCATTGTGGATCCCCCTCTTTTTAAAGAATGTGGGAAGTGCTATTTCAAAAATGAGCCCAACACTGCATTTTAAAAGTAATTTGACCTTATTTTTAAAATTCTGCTGATGGATGATTTACATTTTTCAAAGGTTTATTATTTTATAGTTTTGCTTTCCCCTTGTTGATCCAATTTTGCTATTTTTAAATCTTCATTTTTCCATATGTCATGGATAATGGCTAATTGGGTTGCCTCCCATGGAAATGACAAAGATAAGAGGTAAACTCTAGCTTCCCTAAACAAAGAACTTGATTATATCTGGGTTGACTTTATGATAGTATTTTCACTGCCTACCATTACTTGGTGTCTTGCTGAGGACATTTGGTACTCCTAACTTTGATGACTTGTATCTCCATGTTAACTGATAGCAACATGATAATAGCCTACGTTAAATTTCAAACTTTGGAAGACGTGGCACAGTGGTTCTCAAACTGGCCATACATTTGAATCACCTTGGGTGTTTTAGGAAAAATATCAATGCCTGGGTCTCACCCATCTGCAGTAGATTACGACTAAATGGGCCTGTGGTATAATCTTAGTTTTAGGATGTTTAAGAACTTCCAGATGATTCTAGTCTGCAGCCATACTTAGAGAGCTGCTACCTGGTTTAGGAGAAATAATCTTAGAACCTAAACAGAAGTGACTTTTTAAGAAGTCACAAAGTAAATCTTTAGTCACAAATTAGAAATATGCAATCAATATGAAACTAAGACTGTCCTTAATAAAATCCAAGCATTATGCTTCTTCTAATGAGTGGTGTGCTAATACGTTTTTAAAATCATCTCCTCAAGAAACAAAACCCTAACCAGTTGTATTTTGTCTACTTCCTTGGTGTAAATTCTCTTACTGTGGCTGATTTCAAGCTACCCATGGTTTAACAATGAGTATGACAAATTCCTGAACATCAGACAATCAGATAAGTGACTTATCCTTCAGGGATTAAATGTACTCATTTAGGTTGCAGTAGATGCTCATCAATATAATTTTTTTAAAGCTGCTTAGATTAGCAGAGTTATATAGCAATGTTTGTTAGCATTCTGTAGCATTCTGTAGATGATTGTTTTTACTTTGTATAAATAATATTCTTTTTTTTAAAGTTTCTTTTTTTAATTTCTTTTTTTATTTATTTATTCATTTTTTTAGAGAGGAGACACAGAGTGAGAGAGAGAGAGAGAGATAGAGAGAGAGAGAGAGAGAAAGGGGGGAGGAGCTGGAAGCATCAACTCCCATATGTGCCTTGACCAGACCAGTGCAGGGTTTTGAACTGGCGACCTCAGTGTTCCCAGGTCGACACTTTATCCACTACACCACCACAGGTCAGGCAATAATATTCTTAATAAATGTGGTCACTTGTGGTACAAATCCCTGAGATCTTGTGCAGTTCTCTTCATATTGAGGTAGACTAAAATGATCTGTTTGAACATCACACACATTTACTAGATAAATAATAATAACGCAAGACACAATATTGTACTTCTCTTGTGCCAACCATTGTTCTAAGCACTTTACATATATCAACTTATTTATTACTCACAGCTCTGAGGTATGTTCTATTATTATCCCACCTTTACAGATAAAGGAACTTAAGGGCAGAGAGTTTGAGTAACTTGCCTTAACACACAGCTAGTCAGTAGCTCACTGGATATTGAACTAGGCAGTCTGACTGCTCTTAACTGCAATGTTATATCAAAAAGAGCTAAAGAATTGAAATTATTTTCTAGTACTTTTACTTTTGAATACTACAGAACTCTAGTCACCCCCCACGCTTGCCTTTCTAGTTATTTAAAAATCTTTTTTAAAAGCTAGCAATATGTGTCACCTACTGAAATCATTTTATCTTTCTCATTATCAGTGTAGTACCATGCTTCCTGTTAGGAAAGCAAAAAGTGACATGATTTTTGTGTAAAAGTGCAATTATATTTATTGAGGAGTATATTTCATACCAAGTTCTATTACCACAAACTGGTTTGGAAATTCTCCTTTCTGTGGGTTTAGCTGGCAGGAGACAAACTAAATAAACAAACCACACCTCAGTTGTGATGCCCCCAGACGTGTTGACCACATACCCAGAAGCAGAGAAAAGTTTTGGCCAACTGTAGCTTTTATTTTTTTAAAAGAATTTGTTTGGAAAATAATTTCAAACGTGCCGAATAGTTTCAAGAATGAGACGAACTCAAAGAAAAGATGGCTTTTACTTAGAGATCTATCTATTGTTATAGTTTGCCTCCTTTGCTTTATCAAGTGCTCTCATGCTATGTGTGTGTGTGTATGCAACCACACACACACACACACACACACACACACACACTGCTTTTTTCTGAAACTTTGTGGGAGTAGATGGCATACATTGTAAACTATTACCCCCAAATACTTTTGTGTATATCTCCCAAGCATAGGGATATTCTCTTATTTAACTAAAGCAAACTTCTAATCTGATTTGCCATCTTTGTTCTAATTTTCCAGTTAATCTAACATTGTCCTTTGCCACATTTATTTTATCTCCAGTACAGAGTCCAGTCTGGAACCACTTACTGCATTAATTGTGGTATATTTTTAGTATACTTTAATGTGGAACATTTCCCCAGAGCCTTTCTTTGTCTTCTGTGACATTGGCATTTTTGAAGAATTCAATCAACACTCCCCTACCCCCATTTTTAATAGAACATTCCTCATTTGGAATTTGTCTGCTGTTTCCTTGCGATTAGACCCAGATGTGGATTCCGGGCCAGAATACTACACAAGTGATGTCACTTCTCTCTCTGTGCTACCACATTGGAAGCCACATATTTTTCATCCGCCCTTCATTGGTAAGCTTAATTTCAATGACCTAGTCAAGAGGTTGTCCAATTTTCCTACTGCATTGTTACCTTTTTTCTCCCTTGTAATTAATATGAAGTCTGTGTGGAGATACTTTAAGACAAAACTAATATCTTGTTACTAGCCAAAATTCCCCTCTACCTTTAACATCCATTGATAATTCATATGTGAGCCAGTATTTATTGGTATGGTTGAAAAATGATGAGTTTCCAATTCCAGCATGTCTTCCACATTTACCAGCAAGCTCCTGGCATTCTACAATAAAGAAGATAATTTCTTCTTTCTCTTTCCTTTTCTCTCCCTCATGGATTCTTATTTTTCCTCCAATGGTTTATAATTTGTGACTTTTTTCTATTATTTTGCTTCTAAAATTATCCTATCTTGGGCCAATGGGAGTACCTTCAAGCTCACTTCCACATTTGGGTGGCATACCTCAGTTATTTTTTTGAATACCTTCTTACTTTCTGGCATAACAAGATGTTCTAGGATCAGGCTGTTCCTACTCTGCCCTCACAATGGAATCGGCCATTTCTCCAAGGAGCCCTCCTTCATTTGGGAGGCATGATACTAGATACCAAGACCTTGGCACTAGGTACACTCATTCCCACAGAGGAAGGCGTCCTTGCTTCTAAGCTCTTTGGGCAGGTAGGGTTGTCTGTACACACGTATAGGGTTCCCTCCTTATCTGCAGCTTTGCCTTCTGAGGTTTAAGTCAGTTACCTGCAGTCAACAAAGGTCCACAAATATTAAATGAAAAATTTTGGAGACAATTCATAAATTTTAAATTCTGTGCAGTTCTGAGTCGTGAGGTGAAAGCTCATGTCGTTCTTCCCCATCCAGCCTAGGATATGACTATCCCTTTTGCCTAGCATCTCTGCCCTATAGACCCTCCCACCCCCGCCCCATTTGTTACTGAGTAGCCATCTGGGTTAACAGATTGCAGGGCTTGTGTTCAAATAACCTTTATTTTACTTAAGAACGGCCCCAAAATGCAACAGGAGGGCAATTTGGATATGCCAAAGAGAATTTGTAAACTGCTTTCTTTAAGTAGAAAGGTCAATACAGTACAGTAAGATATTTGAGAGAGAGACAGATCACAGTCATATAACTTTTATATGCTGTTATAATTATTCTATTTTATTATTAGTTATTGTTATTAATGCCCTGCTCTCCCTAATTGATAAATTAACTATATCATAGACATGTATGTAGAGGGGAAAACAGTATATATAGGGTTCGGGACTAGCTGTGATTTCAGGCATCCATTGCAGGTCTCGGAATGCATGCCTGAAGGATAAAGGGGACTACTTTATCCATGCACATAAGCACATATATACATACACACATACATGCATGCACATATGCATGGCCAATTACACACACACACACACACACACACACAAACACATGCCTCAGAAACTGTGAATTTATTACTATTCCAGCTCATTGCTATATCATTCTTAATTTCCTTATTACACATGTAAATCTTCCTTCTTCCAAAGGGAAAATTCTGGCTCTTAATATCAATACATCTTCGCATTTGATCAATCATATAATATATATGAAGTAGTTTCATTATTATCTTAGCTCAGTGCTTCCCTATCCCTGCCTGTCAAGACCAACTGGATCCAGCAATTACATTTCTAATAATGTATCCAAAAGAAAAGACCTGATGTTTCTACAAATAGCCTTGTATAAGAATGTCTGTAATAGTTTTATTCATCATAGTCTCAAAATAAAAACAGCCCAAATGCCTTAAGAGAATAACGGATAAATAATCTGTGATACATTCCTGCAATGAAATACTACTCAGGAATAAAAATAAAGACATTACTGCTGCATGCAACAATATGGATGAATTTTAAAAACACGTTGGGTTTTAAAAGGCAAACAGAGAACACATTATGTATAGATCCATTTATATGAAGAATGAGAACAGACAAAACTAACATGTGGTTCTAAAAAGTAAATTACTACTTGCTAATGTTGGATGTGGGACAGGGCGGGACAGTACCTGGGAGGGAACATAGGAACACATTGTGGGATTAAGGAAATGTACCATGTCTTGATCAGGATGTGAGTTACATGGGTTCTAAAATGGGTCACAGGATTGATTTCTGGATTCATAAATGGCAGGGGAATTGGAGAAAAGATGATGGCACTAATGAGAGACCTTTGTCCCAGTAGCCACATTGACAAACATGCATAGCATGTATGTCTGCTATCTTCTTGAAGACATGTTTGCCTACAATGAGGTAGGCAAGATCCAGTCACGTGCTCTTCATGAGTGCATCACCCCTGAGGACACTTCTAACTGCGAAGGCGCTTACCTCGAGCCTGGGTGTCAGGTTCCTGAAACTGACTCTTGGGTCCTGGCTTCCTGTTTTACCTTCCCGATATTTTAATAACTATAGCACCTTCTAGAAAGATATTGCATTATAAATTTTCTCTTTATATGTTTATATTAGAAGAAATTCTTTAGCCGACTGAAGCTATTAACATTTGTGGTGCAAAACATCAACTTATTTTTAATTTTTTTTTTCCACAAAGAGATGGTTTGAATAAATATCTCCTTACATTGAAGGAATGTTTAACACAGGCAGATAATAGCATGAATATTCTTCTAACTTCC
This sequence comes from Rhynchonycteris naso, assembly GCA_037038555.1. Taxonomy (NCBI): domain Eukaryota; kingdom Metazoa; phylum Chordata; class Mammalia; order Chiroptera; family Emballonuridae; genus Rhynchonycteris; species Rhynchonycteris naso. The sequence continues at coordinate 214,333,896 of CM072998.1, read as the reverse complement.
CAGCCTTCTTCAAAACTACTGGAGCCCAGAACTAACATAAACACACAGCTTCTGAATCTGCTCCTTTTTTCCTACTGGGTCAGCAAACAGAGTACCTGTGACATTTGTTTCCATTGTCTGGGTGGCAGAGGTGATTTCAGACCTAATTGCGCCAAGATTTAAATTATCTTCTCCATTGTCTTTAAAATGCATATATCAAAATACTGTATTTCTCCCGAAAATTTTCCCTCACAATTTCAAGTGGTATCTTTTAATATTGAGCTTACTTGTAAACCTAAAAGATAAAATTTCCAAGCATAAGTTCTACCTCCCTTTTTGACCATATATCACAGAACACTAATCAGTGATAATCATTACTTTTCTTTCCAGTTCACAATTATTCTGAATGAAGAAAAATGATATTAATCACAGCCCACACTTCACTTCAAGCAAGGGCAGATATTTCAGTTACATTAACTGATAATCAGTTCATCAAATTTGCAAGGAAGGGAGGAGAAGATGCTATTTTAATACAGAGAGTTCTCTGGCAATGTGATTTGTGCAAATAACTGAAGTGTGGCCAAACAAGAATGTTTTCTATCAGGTGACAAAATACCTCAGTCATGTGTTCCTTAGATGTGGGAAAGGCAATTCCTTCAGAGTTGATTAGGCATTCATTCCAAAGGCTGATTCCTTTTGAAATGAGTTTTCATTCCACAAGTTACAGTATATTTATTAGGTGATCCTGAGGCATAAATCTCTCTGCTAGAAGCGCTATAATTGTTTACCTATATTTAATTTCACATGGACTCTTTGGTCTTGCTGCTGCCCATTGGCCATTTCAGAAGACTCACACGATGAGCATTCCTTTAAATGAAGATGCTGGGAGCCATGGAAGCCTACTCCCTTTCGCATCTAGTTGTGAGCGCCTTCTCCCAGCAAGCTTTCCACCATGATGGAGCCCTTCTTGGGAACTTGGGAACTGGGACACAGTGAAAATTTCAAGGAGTACTTGGGACAACTGGGTGAGAAATACCACTGCAAGGTCTTAGAACTGGTCATGCATTTTGTTATGGGGCTGGGTTTGTTCCTAGAGTTCTCTTTCTTTTGTTAGCCTGGAACACGTGCATATGAAATTAACAAAGTTCATGTTGCTACTTTTGATTTTTTTTTGTTGTTGTTATGGATAGTAATTATCTCTTTTGGGAATACTAGGCTTAGATATAACCCCTTCTAGTCACCATCCATATATTTATGGCTATTTACCCTTTATGAAACTATTTGCAAAAATATTTTGAAAAATAACCCCTTGATAGAGTTTCTCTTCAGCTTGATCATTCATCAGTAGCTTTTCCCAGCTTTAAATTTATAGACACTAATAGCTATCTATAGATAAATCTATAAACTAAATTTGTTTCAAGTCTGGCTTTAAGTTATAACTTCAAAAGAGCAATAAAAAGAAATAATCAAGTTTCTAGTTGGTTAATTTTTGGAGTTCTGATACCTGTGGAAGCTACCTTTATAACATTATTTTGAAGAATTTCAAAGGTTTTATTGGAGAAGTGGGATGATTTTCTCCTGATTCAAGTGTCTCACCATTGGCTATAACGCATAAGTACAGACCTTATCCACCCTTGAACTCTTACCCAAGTTGCATAAACATCAAATATAGTGGCTCAGGGCCCATAGCAACTAAACTTTCTTTACTAATCGTAGAACAGTAATTATTCACTACCTAATTAAGTAATGTTTAATACTTAATTAAGATAAACCTCCTTTGCGATAATAAACTATATAAAGTCAAGATTTTTTTAAACTTACTTTTTTTTTAAACATAGCTGAAATGATCAATGCATCACAAAAAGTCAATGTGCTCATAATAGAATACTTGTTTCTTTTTCATAATCAGTATTAACTTCTTAGGGACTAATAAGAAACATGTTTCCCTATTGCTTCATGGAGTCAATGGAGTCAGAGACTCATCTATTGGAGTTTAAATTTGGTGACACCTAAGAAACTTGGGGTTTCTGGCAAGAGAAGCATTTGTGTTGAGTGGGAACTGGGCTTAGGCAGAGGCAACAGGGCATAACAGCTAACTAAGTACCTACTATGTGCCACTTATCATTGAAGGCCCACCACTTCATCTCTCACACACTTGTGAGGTAAGGCCTATAGTTGTACACATTTGACTATTGAGATGACATGCCCAAGCTGGCAAAGCTGGAGCCCAGGCTTTAACCACACCACCCTTCCCTCTTCTGGGACTGACGTCTAGCACTGCCTCATTGCAGTCAGACCTGTCTTGTCATTCCATAATCTACATGCGAAATGAGTTTGATATCAATACTGAGAGAGGTGTCATTTCTACCGCCACCTCCTGCTGAGGTCGGGTTTGATGATGGGCAGTTCCAACCTGAACAATAGGGCCAGGCTCTCAGTCAAATGGTCCAGTGTGTTACCTCCTCTCTCCTCGGCCAGATGGGATTGAATCTGCAAATGAGACAGGAGCTTGGACTTTATAAGTCATGTTCTTTTAAAGCAGTTAAGGCACTTTGAAAATTGTATTTTATGATTTTTAAGAAACAAAAAAAAATTTGCTACAATCTTTGGACAAATAGAAAACCTGTGTGTTGGGAAAACAGCTGTTTTAGGCTTGGTCCCCATGTGTGTATGGTCTATGTAAGGCTATGGGTGCTTGCCCTCAGGGTGGATGGCGGATTGTGGATTGCCTTCCCACCACTGTGAGGGGCCATTTTTGCTGTTTGTTTGCCTGAGAAGCGGTTTCCCCTGCCTGTTTGCTTGTCTTCCATTGCAAGACTCTATTAAACAGGAATGGCCCAACACTTTCTGGCTCCACAGTTCCTCTATTGTCTTCCTGAATCCAGTGTGGACCTGTATGGCCTTGGCCACTGGAATTACATTTGGTGTTGTGGGCAGGGTTCATATCAGGTTGGTATGGAGCTGCCAACACTTTTGAAGGGTGAGATAGAGGAGTGGTCATTGTTCTCCAGTATATGCTTCCCCATGGCTGTTCTTTGGGGGCTTTGGGCTGGGTGTTAATTACAACCTTGTGGGAAGAAACTGAGATCTCTATGCAAGAGGATGCCCAATGTCAAAAGTTCCAGTATGAGCTGCAGACTGAGTACCAACAATGGCATGAGCTGGAAAGGTCACTGGAGAAAGAGCTTCAGATTTGAGAACTGCAAGTCAGGTTACAGGCTAAGAACCAGCAACAGTGTGAACTAGAATGAGCACTGGAGAATGAGGACAACTGCTCTCAAAAGCTACAGCATGAGATGCAGGTGGAGCATCAGCAGCTCCTGGAACTAGAACAGTCTCTGGAGAAGGAATTACAGGCTCGCAAGTTGCAATTTGTCCTGGACACTGAACGTTGGCAGTGACAGTTGTTAGAAAAACAACTACAGGATCAAGAGCTCAAGCTTCAGCTCCAGGCCGAAAGCCAAAACCTCAGGAGCTGAAGCAGGCACTGAAGACAGAGCTGCATCTGAATGAGCAGAGTGGCTCTGAATCAGCAGCTATAGTTATATCTGACTCTTCTGAGGAGGAGGTTTGGGCTGAAACTGCCATCTGCAGACTCAGAACTCAGCCGGTAGTCACCCAGAAGGTAAAAACCCAGCAGCCAGAAGTGCCTCAGGGGTAGGCACAACCCCTTCTGTAGCTAGTGTAGCACTCTGTGGCCAAGCCCTACACCCAGGCAGAGTTGGTGGAGTTGTGGCACAATTCAAGTAGAAACCCACTGAGGCCCTGGCAGCCTGGTTGCTGTGGTTGTGGGACATAGGGTGTGGATAGCATCATGCTCTCTGGAACAGGAATGGAAATATTGGCTGCTATTACCACACACTTCTCCTTGAGGCAGCGTCTTCAGAACTGCTATGACAACCCAGGAAATCATACCCTATTAGAGTAGGTGATGACTGCCATGTGTATGGTCTGGAAGAATGCTGGAGACTTGTCAGGGGCAGTGAGTTGGTGGCAGACATATATGGAGCTGCCCCAGGTCCTTTGGGAATGAGGTATAAAGAATGCTGCATTCAACCTGAGGTCCCATGGGCCAGATAAGGAAGTGTTTATGGCAGGGATGAGGGAACTTATTTCTGTAATACCCTGTCAGCCCTTTTGGGGTCACTAGTGGCTATCCTGGGCCCCTATGTGGGGCAGTCCATCAATGCAGTTACACAGAAGGTGGCAGATTTGGAGGAGCTGGAGACAGCACGGGATGATAAAGCTGTGCTGGCTGCTGCCCATGCTGCTCCCTCACCTAATTAACAAGAGAAATAGGCCTGTAAAGGTCACCCAAACATAGGTGTGGGTAGATTTAATTGTGACCAGGGCAGATAGGGAGACATTGGATGGCAGGTCTAATAAAATCCTGTTAGAACTTTGATGGCAGCTTAAACTGGGACAGAGGTTCCAGCTGCTGAAAAAGGGGGAAGCAGGTAGCCCTAGTAACTGTGAAGAAAATGGCTGGTGTTTAGGTTGCATGGTTGCAGGATTACTTGCTGGCAACAGCTGAGGGACAGAAGGATCCCCAAGATTCGTTGTCCCAGTTTGAAAAGGGGGAAGGCCAAGGGACTCTAACAGGGATGGGCAGGGGCCAGTGGCCCCATGTGGAATCAGCAATCCATTGGTCCCCTTCTAATGTGCAGCAGGTATTCTTTCTATTTATTTATTTATTTAAGCTAAGAGAACTGTCAAGGCAGCACAGGCCTTGAATGTGTTTGACCCTGCCAGGTCCTGTGAGGGGTTTGGATGGGGCTTGTGGCAACAGATAGAGCACTTATGGAAAGGTGTTGGGATCCATTAATAATGAGCTGTATGGCTAGTTACCTGTAATAGACTTTCACCTTGGGTAATTTGCACAGACAGCTGGGCTATCATGGACTGATCATTGAGCAGTATAATGGATTCTTGGACTGTGACCAGAGAAGGGCATTGGCTCCCTTGCTGGGTGGACATGCAGCCTGTGGACAGTACTATGAGAGACCTTGATGGGTGGGGTTCGAAAACTGTTCCCATCCAGTTGCAGAGACACACCAAGACACTTTCTTCAATGGACATAGCCCTGGACTATACAGGCCCTCATGTCTATTGTGTGGTAGTGGGCTAGAGGTGGGATTCCTGTTAACTCCATAGGCCAGTGGTTCTTAACCTTCTTTGAAGTACCGAACCCACCAGTTTTATATGCACATTCACTGAACCCTTCTTTAGTGATAAATTAAATATGATTTTTTCCCAAATTCAAGACATAGGTCTATGTTTTTTTACTGGTGCACAAAATGAGCTGTGCATGAACATCATCTTGCTCAAAGAACAAAACCAACAAAGTGCATGAACTCACAACAAATTATGGTATTACTTTATTCTGGCCTCCGTGGCAGAGGCTTCTCCGAACCCCTGAGACCGACTCATCGAACCCCTAGGGTTCGATAGAACCCAGTTTAAGAACCACTGCCCTAGGCAGAGTGCTCAGGGATGCATTGTGAAGGGCACCTTTGTAACTAATGTAATTGTATAACTTGTGCTGTTGCTGTAGTCTGTTTATGTAATGTACCTCACTCCTCACATAGGGATGAACACAGAAGATACCTGCTGTGTAGATTGTGAAGTGAGCAACCCTAAAGGAGTAGAATGTTGGGCAAACAAGTGTGTTAGGCTTGCTCATTTGTACTTTGCTTGATTAGTGCATGAACACGTGGCAGCACCACGTATGTATTGTCTGTGTAAGGCTATGGGTGCTTGCCCTCAGGGAGGATTGTGGATGGCCTGCCCACTATTGTGGGGCGCCATTTTGCTGTTTGCCTGAGAAGTGGTTTTCCCCTGCCTGTTTGCTCATTGCCGTTGTGAGACTCTATGAAATGGGAATGGCCCAAGGCTTTCTGGCTCCAGTTTCTCTACCATCTACCTGGCCTCAACTACCAACATTACACTGTGTTTCAGTCTTAGCTCTGACAATTACTAGACACATCACCCAGAATGCGCCTCCTTGCCTCTGTGAGACACCGTGCTCTCATTTCTAAAATGTGAAATGACCCTCCACCAGCATCTGATCACCTGAAAGGCACCACACATATACTCATTTTAGATGAATATAGGCTCAAAAAAGTGAAGCTAGCTTTGCAAATTGACAAGTGTAATTACTGGACATGCTTTCAGATTGGGAGGGTCTGGTTTAATTTAGCTATCACAGAGAGGTTGAAGAAAGTACCCCACTTCATCCGAAACTTCAATGGGGGAAGAACACCTTCGTTTTAAGTTAGAGGGCTTCCAAAATGATGGTTGGCACTTCTTCCTAAATGACCTAAAAAGAGCTGCTCCTTTCTCTGCCTTATAAAAGTGGACCATGCAGTCTGGTCCTTAGCTATATTAGCAAAGCCAACTATCCGGATTAGTACCCATGAAGGTAAGGTGACTATCAAAACAGAGAGCTCCTTAAAGAACTTTGAGATCTCCTTCAGGCTGGGGGAAGAGTTTGATGAAACCACCGCGGACAACCGGAAGGTAAAGGTAAGCACCAAACCGTCCTGGTGTTTCCCAGTCAGGGAAAGAACTAACAGATGGTTGGGCAAGGTGCATTCATATCTGATTTGATTAATTACCAAGTCAGCTGGGGCTCGTTTTGTTCATTAATGTTGCATATCTCCTGTTGCAGTGACAATGAACTCGGAGACCAGGTGAAATGCTCCTAAGGGGCCGAGGAAGGCAATAGGCCCGGTCAGCAGATCAGAGGACTGAAGCCTCATCCCTAGCCTTACTCAGATATTTATTAGCTAGTACAAATAACTGAAGGAAGCAGACAGCATAAGTTTTCCAGGGGGTGAAGTAAAGGACAAGAAACATGCTGACTCTTAATCTCTGTTCTCAGAGCCTAAACATTTCTTGTTGCTGAATCTTATCCTGGTTTTTGTTGTTTCCAGCACAGGGTCAGAGAGGCCCCGGGACTCTCGTCCACTCAGGGCTTTCACCCTTGGGTGCCTCACTGTCTCTGATTGTTTACCCCAACTCTGAAAGTCTTCACACAGCATATTCCTACAACCTCCAAAAATGATCTTCTTTGCAAATTACTCTGGCACTGGACAGGGCCAAAATATTTAACTCTTTCACATTTTTCCTGATCTCTCTTTGCCATTGCATAAAAAGCATATGGAGGAAAACAATTACCCAGAAATAGTTTGGGACCATTTGTCTGGTGCACGGGGGCGTTAGGTGAGACTTCTCAGGTTAGATAGTATTAAATTATAACAAGAACTCAGCTGAGGATTTTGGAGAAAAAATTTCAAAACAGAAATTAAAAAGTAGTAGTGTGTGGGTTAGAATGTAGCAAATGACTATTTCTAATTGATTCTTTTATGCATTTGTAGAACATCATAACATTAGATGGTGACTCCCTGGTCCATGTCCAAAAATGGCTGGGTAAAGAGACAACAATCAAAAGACAAATTGTGAATGGAAAAATGGTGGCGGTGAGTTTTCTCTAAATGGAGAATTTTGTTGTTCATAATTTGAAACAGGCCTCTCATGTTACTTATTTGCTCCATCTCCATCCTGATTCAAGGGTCTGGGGATGAGGGGCACAGCAGCTTCACCTGTCTGCTCTCAACTCTAACACACTCGTCTTTGCTTTCAGAAACATACCAGGAACAATACTGTCAGCACGTGAGTCACAAAGAGGTCCAAAGAAAGTACCTGCGTCAGTGAAAACAAGATCACCAAGAAAAAAAATGGGGGCTATTTTAAAATTATTAAAATAAATTGGCTGAACTCATCAAATTAAGTGCACTTTGGGAGCCATGTGATACTGAGAAGTAGGGACAATCTGGTAACTTGGCGGGGCGAGGAGCTGCCTGTGGTGTGATTGTAGGAGCACCAATGTCCTCCTTATCCTCTGCCCGCTGACTTCCTCAGGCCTTGAGTTCTCTCCAGGGGACCCGTCCCACTTAGGCGAAGGCATTGTCAAACAGTGTTTGGTGGAAATTTATGTGACCTCAAAAGGGAAAACACTACAATCATTGGAACCTGCTTTGGATAGCAGAGGTGCTGAAAACTAACTTTGTTGGCTTTTATTTTTGCAAAAAGCTGGCTCTCCTTATAGTAGTTAGGATGGAAGGATGGCTAGATGGGTGGGTGGATGGGTGGGCGGATGGATGGATGGATGGATGGATGGATGGATGGATGGATGGATAGATAGATAGATAGATAGATAGATAGATAGATAGATAGATAGATAGATAGATAGATAGACAGACATATAGAAAGACAAATAGGTAAATAACAAAATAGAGCCTGGATATTATATACTGTTGTTGAATTATTGTAGAACAGTGATTTACAACCTTTTTATCTCACAGCACACATACTAATTATTAAAATTCCATGGCACACTAAAACATATATTTTTGCCTATTTAATGAAATAAATTGGTATAATTTTGATTCATTCACACTGGACAGCTATTGTTGTATTGGCTGTTGTCATCTTTTTATTTGACAATCTAAGGGAAAAGAGGTCAGTGACCCTGACCAAATAGGTATTGCATGTTTTAAAATTTTTTGCACCTGACCTGTGGTGGCGCAGTGAATAAAATGTCAACCTGGAACACTGAGGTCTCTGGTTCGAAACCCTTGGCTTACTTGGTCAAGGCACATATGGGAGTTGATACTTCCTGCACCTCCCCCCTTTTCTCTCTCTCTCTCCTCTCTAAAATGAATAAATAAAATCTTTAAAAACTAAAATAAAATTCTTGCAGCACACCAGTTGAAAATCACTGCTATAGAAGAACAATTTAAGACAATCTTTGTTCTACTTATCATAAACCTGCTTAAAATAACCAGGTTAGGGAAGCTGCCATGCCTGTTTACAATGCCGTTTTGCAGAGTGACATGGCATTAAATGCCAGACTTGAATTTCTAAATGCTCAGTAAGAATGTGATTGTTGGAACTACACAAATTCCCTTAATAGCTGTCCTTAGGAAGTACTTTCAGGGTGCAGAGCAAAACCCAGTACTATAGAAAACTGAGGATATTTATTGCAATGAGAGGAAGAAAAGGAGAAGGAATTATGTAAGTATTGTGTGGCACCTAAAATTTTAAAATAGATAATAGTTGATCAAAAATAAGTCTTGATCAGCATGTGAGTTACATGGGTGCATGAGTTTGTCACAACGGATTAAACTCTACCTTTAACATCCATGCCTTTTACTGTCTATAAGTTAACCTTCTATTTTAAAAAAATGGCTGGAGTAGAGCCAAGGATGCCCATTTTAGCTGAAATTAGAATCCTTACATTGAAACAGCTCTTTCTAGATTGCTTCACTTCCAGTCCTTCTTCCTCACTACCCTGGAGGCATTTGTGTTTGCTACCCTTGGTCAATGTATTTACTTCCTCTAGTTAGCATTTCAAGTATATTTTACAAATAATTAAATGAAATGATTAACTATTTAGGTCAGGCCAATATACATACTTTAATATAGTAAAGGTGTGCATGCAAATTGGAAATATTTAAATAAGACTGAATTGTAAATTAATCCTCTCTGACCTATTAAGACAAAAGAAGAAACAAGCAAATTGCAGTATCGTCAGATTTTGCCCATGAAAACAGCCGATTTACAACATTAACTGCTCAAATCAGTTCAATGAGGCATCGATTTTCTCAGACCTTCTCATAAATTCTGGTGCAGATCACGCCTTTCATCTTACATTCCTTAATAAAAAGAGAGAAAGCACAATTGAATAGCTAAAACTCAAACTAGGGGACAACAAATTTGTAGTAATAACAGAAAATACTTATGGCTTTTCCTCCCCCAAAAGGTTTGCTCTGTGTTGGAGCCCCTATACTGGTATTAACTTCCCATGTAAATCTATTGTGCAGCCAGGGGTAAGAACTTCTGCATTAATCGAAGAGACATTCAAAACACTATGTGAATATAGTCCACATATGTGTAAATTAGTAAGCACAGAACCTAAAACTTTAAAAAAATCTTTAGAGGTCATCTCATGTAACCTTTGTCATCCTTCTTATCTGCCAACGAAACAGGTCTCCAATAAGCTCAGCTTCTACAGTTGATATGGATTAATCCAAGTTAATACGGATTCTTGAAAACTAAGTGCTTAAATATCCACAAATATTCTGTAATTGAGCCTTTTGGATTTGTTTTGCTTTTAGAACTTAGACCTACTTTTCTCTTTGTGAGTTCCGACTAGTGAAATTTATCCATATACTCTTTAACTTTACTACCATTTTTACAAGTAGGTTTTGTTCTTTCTAAATTCTGAAACCTGAACTTGAACTCTTGATAGTTTACATATCACTTAAATATTAACTTTGACTTCACTCTCAGTCTTTCTTCTTATCCATTTGGATTCCAAAGAAAAATGAATATTTTGAAAATAATATAACCAATTTCTCTATTCAAGTAGCATTATTTCTGCACTGAGAAGTAAAAATCCTCTTACCACCAGCATTTTCCCGTCCACCAGCTTTCTCTGTATTGTGGTCTCTTTGCCATCCCATTTCTGTACTTGATGTAGTGAGCCTCTCCCCAAGGTGACAACACTCTGCAAGGGTAAGTTCACAGAATTGGTGTGCGTGGCCATTGGTTGATTAAAGGAGTAGTTTATTCAGAATTGAACCATTTCCATAAGAGAGATTCCTTACCGCAACAGAAAAAAAGCAGACCACCCCATTAACACTAGCAGGAGTGATTCTCTCTCTCAGACTGCAGACTCGGAAGAGAAACATTAAAGGTTACCTTTGTTTTCCGGTTGTCAGCTGTGGTTTCTTCAAATTCCTGGCCTAGCTTGAAGGATATCTCTGTATTTTTAAAGGGGCTTTCAGTCCTTATGGTTATAAAATCCCCTTTCTTACTGATGATCACTCTGGGTTTCGCCAAATTTCCCAGTTTTCTGGTGGCTAACCCCACACCTGAAAATCAAGGTAGTATTAGAATTGTGTTGACCCAGAGAGAGCCTATAGAGCAGGGGTCCCCGAACTTTTTACACAGGGGGCCAGTTCACTATCCCTCAGACTGTTGGAGGGCCGCCACATACAGTACTCCATACAATGACCACCAATGAAAGAGGTGCCCCTTCCGGAAGTGCGGAAGTGCGCGGGGGGGGGGGGGGGTGCTGGATAAATGGCCTCAGGTGGCCGCAATTTGGCCCGTGGGCCGGGCCATAGTTTGGGGACCTCTGCTCTAGAGAGACTGCAGGGGCCCCATTCTGGGCCCAGATTCGGCTCAGGTGTGTAAATGGCAGGTAATGTCATTCCTACTAAGGACCTCCTTCCATGTGTCATTACCTAAAGGAAATACATGTTATGGACTTGAATATTTCAGGTTTTGTTATTATAAAGCTAATGTCTACAGATTTAAAAGATAAAAGTATCCAGTCTGAATAGGGCTAGTCATCTACCTCAGCACATCCAATACTATTCTCCACTGAGAATCACTGATTATATGGGCCAGTACAGACATCTTAGTCTGTGCATATATCATGGGTATATTTTTGAATGATCCAATAAAATATGCACACTATTTTATAACTTTTCTCTCTCAGTAACCTATTATGGATATAGGAAAGAACTCCTCCCCCCCACACACACATCCTTGATAGAACCTCACTTCTGAAAGTTTGTTGTGACCTCTATCTAGTTTGTAGGAAATCCATCTCCCTTCAAGACCTGTATCACTACAAATTACACACACACACACACACACACACACACACACACACCACACACACACACACGAAGTGAAGAATTAGGCCTAATAAAGAATTGCAAACTATACTCTTTTTTTTCTATTTCTGACTAATCTTATGTTATGTGATTTAAGGCAATGTTTCCCAAACTAAATTTCTACAGTAGAGGCTGAGAATCTACATTTTGCCAATCCCCAGGTGTTCCTATGCATTCTAAAACTTAAAAATGACAGAACTAGGGATTCCTTCATTGAGACTTTCTTATATGTTGCTTTTTTCTCAGCTGTAAAGTGAAGACCACACATCTAACCAATCTGATGGTATGGAAAGATCCCCTATAAGGTTTCACAGTTTTCCAGGCAACGTGACGTGATTTTGCTCATTTTATCTATAAATAGAACCTTTCTCACAATCTTTATGAACAGGACAGTGAAGCTACAGGCATTTGATAAGCATGGCAACCTGAGGTCATTGTCATTACTATTAGATTTATACAGCTCTGGAAATGTGAGAAGACTCTTCCCATCGATTGGGCTCATATCTATAAAACACTGTCTAGACATAGTGTCAAATACAGTTGATGTAACTAATGATGGGATTTTTTTTATCTCCATCTGCTGCTCCAACTCCAGGAAAGCCTGATGTTGTTGTCACTGAGTGTGACTTCACTGCCACAACCAGATTCTTTTTATCTCAGTAACTTCCCAAGGCTACGAACATCCTACTTGAATGCATCTCTTCTTTACAAACTCTCTGTCTACATGATTATGTAATAATAGACAACCTAGAGGTAGAGAGAGTAAACTCACAGTATGGCTGAGCACCAAAATATTAACTTCAATATCTTCAACTCCCTATATTATGAGCACTTTAGTTGTGATGAAACTAGCTTTCAGGAAAGCCAGGGAATCGGTTGACTAAACTTCTAAGACTTCTTTCCTGCAGGTGTGAACCCAAAGCACTAGGGATATGAAACCACCTTGGGAATTAGTGAGAGTTCCGTGCATTTAAGCAACTCTCTTGTCGGTTAAAAATCTATTAAAATTGCCACCAAGAAAATGCAACGAAATCATCTGACTGACACAAGAGAAGATCGATCCTGGAGGAGGACTAAAGGTGGCCTGTGCAACTTTTCCTGACTCCTGGAGAAGGAACTAGAAGTGAAGACTCATAAAGCTTGCTCCAAAAGAGTCTTCCCTAGCAGAGGAAGAAAAAGCCCTTCTTACCCAAAGCCTTCATGTAGTCATCAAAGCGCTCACTGGAGACAAGCTTCCAGGTGCCCACAAACCTGTTGCTCATTGTGCTGAATGACAACTCAACTCGGTTCTTGATGAGATTCAGGAGACTCCAGTGAGGCGCTGAAGCTTCTGAAAATGCTTTTCAAAGATGCCCACAGCATGTGACCCCCACAGAGACCCACGGGAAAACAGAGTCAGACCCCGGCGATGAATGCCTCATCAATCATCCATGAGGACAAAAGAAACTCCACATAATAGTCCCTTTAGTCTCCAAAGATTTTTTTATAAAAATCAATGAGAGTACTATTTGAACTTTCAAAAAAAATTTCTCGTCGACCTTACAGTTTTAAGAAACACTTAGTTCCTTAATGCTTTGGGAAAGACGCCATGAATTGAGTCCCATACTGAACGAAATTATTTGAGCATGGATGAATGGAGGCATGTGTGCATGGACTCACTCTCAGTCCTGAGTCTGAACAATTAAGAATTCTTGTTGAGGGAGAAGAAAGAAGGGGAAATGTCCGCAAGTATGTGATGACTGCCCCCACAATGCCGTGGGAGAGAACAGCCGGAAACAGTGTGAAGACACCTCCTGAGGCAGAGGCACAACATAGCTCACATATTCAGGCGGGCAGAGTAGGTGGCGGACTCAGCCAGTGTGTCAGTGCAGGGACAGAGGTTGGATTCATGGAGACACAAAAATAGACCTACAAAACGCTCCTTGACTGCAGCAATCATCATATAAAAAAAAAATCTTGAGTCTGAATTAAGCAGACTCTTTGCTAATACAGAAACTTTAAGTCCTTTAAAATAAATCTACAATTATAGAAAGAGAAAGGGTTTTCTGCAAGTATAATACTAATGTACACAGAGAGCTCACTATGGATAGGTCACTATGCTAAGTGCTTACTGTGCATTATTTTATGTAATCTTCAACAATTCCAACAGCAATGTACCATTGTTATATCCTTTTTACTAAAGAAAAAAGTGGAGTGCATTGTGATTAGGTAAATTGTTCCCAAAACTTGAGTAAGGAGAGGCAGGATTTTAACCTGGTGCTGTTCCTCAGTGTCTAGACTCTGGACTACTATTTTGCACTGCTCCCCCTATGCCATCTGTGCCCAGAGGCCCTGGCCAAAAGTCAGGCAGTCCTGACATCACCAGTTCTGGGTAGAGACACTCATTCTCTGCTCTCAAAAATCAACAGAGGTGAAAGTCAGGAGAGGAGGTGCCCAGGAGACCATAGTCATCGCAGCCCCAGGCTTTGACCAGGGAGACCAAAGGGAAAACCACTTCAAATAGAGGCATTGCTCTGGGGAATGCCTCATTGCTTTTCTGCATTGGCATTCATCTTAGCCGTGAGATTTTACCACATTTTATATACTTAATACCCAGGTTGGCACTCTCAACAACCATAAAAACATGCGCTGGTCAATCGCTCACAGCAGGTAGAGTTGCTGGCCTGCAGGTCTCAGGTCACCACGGTACCGCCATGACATAACCATTGCAATTATGTGAATAGGGTGCAGTCGGGTCAAAAGGGTGGAATTATGCAATGGGCCTGAGTCTCATCTCACAGAACTTGTATCTGGATAATTCAATGTGGGGATGACACGGTGACTCAATACATTCCTCAGAGGGCCAGCTAACCCAATCCTAGGCCTAATAGAATGCAACTGGATGTAGTCCATTGTACTGGGATGGAAGAAACAGCTATGAAAGCAAGGGCTTTGGATTAGTGAGTGTGCTATTTTCTTAGGCAGAACATATAATAAAAATGAATGAGGGTATCACTTGTGCCTTCAAAAATTTGGGTGTTCTACTTAAATCTATGCAGGATTCTGAAGCCCCCCTACTCGGGCGAATGGCGAATTTGGAGGGATGGGAGCAGGAGAGTTGCAAGCATTGTCGGCAGTCCTGGATGGCACGTAGGAGGGGCTGTGGACTTTAAAATGCAAACACAGGTAGATATATCAGCAGGGCTTATAACTTTGAAGCAACTTTAGACCAAAAGAAAAAAAAAATTTCTATTTTGTGCTTATTGGTAATGTTCCTGACTGCTGAAATTGACCAGATGAACTTGGACCAAGAAGAAGTTCTGAGGCCCAGATGTGAGATCAAAGCAATGAGAGAAGAAATAGATGGAGCCAGGCTGGAGACATTGTCACCCTTGGCCATGAGAGTCACCAATATCCTAGTGAGAAGGGACGGGTGAAAAACACCAGGCACACATTATAACTAGAGCCATACATGTTTAGATTCAAACTAAGTGTTTGCAAAACAGATATAGTCTCTCCACAGAGTGGGTTCACATTTTACTGACTTATGTAAATTCTTAAGATAAAGGAGTTACTTGACTCACATGCTGAGAAGAACATCCAGAGGTCTAAACCACATGGATGAGGAAAGCTTGCTCTATATATAGCATCTCATGTAAGTAGTCCGTACATATGGTCTTCTAGCTACATGCAGTTGGATATTTGGAAAAGCGATAATCAATACCCTGTAGCGAATGGACAAAGAAGTCCCCATCCTCCACTTGAATACTAAAGATCTGATTTCACTCCTTTCATTCACTTGATTGAGGGCCTAGTAAGTGTTGGCACTGTCCAAGGTTCTGGTTAAACATCACTGGACAAAATTCCATGCCCTTGTGAAACTTACTCATGGTTTGATAAAGGATTGGAGCAAGAAATTTGAATTCTAGTGAGTATGAAGTTATTTGTAAAATAGAAATACTCTGAGAATGATTGGTGGCGGGAAAAGCACACCACATAATCCTAGGAGAAATAACCAATAAAAATTATCATTTAAAAAGTTGAGAAAATATGCTGTGGGTGGATAGCTCGGTTGGTTAGAGCATTATCCCGAAGCACAGAGGTTATTGGTTCAATCTCCGGTCAGGGCATGTACAGTCTCTCTCTCCCTCTTTCTTTCTTTTTCTCTCTTCATTTCTCTCTCACTAAAATCAGTCAATTTTTTTTAATTGAGAAAATAAAAATGGTCCTTAAAGTTTTCACTTCCTCATGATAAATGGAGAAATTCAGTTAACTTTCCATTGTGACATTTAGAGAAGGTGGACAAAACTTGAAAAAAATTTTTAAGGTTAAGATATTAAGGAGGTTAAAAGGCACGAAAAAAAAAAAATCTAAGACTTTGGGGAAAGAGAAAAGTCCAAAGAGACAGGTCTAATATTGGGGCTGCTGCCCCTCTAGGGAGCTATGAACCCCACAAGGGGCAGGTGAGAGGTGCCAATGTCTGAGAACATTTATGACAGGGTCACAGGATTAGGAACCAAGAGGCTTGTTAATCATCACACTTTGGTTTGGGACCTTGAAAGGCTGCAGCAGAGGAGTAAAAAGGAGCTGGATGTAGACCTATGCTCAGATCCGTCCGACTCTGTGATCCGGGACAGCTAGTGACAAACCACCAGGAGAACAAACACCATCCTCCTCAAGATAAGGCCATGTCAGCCTAGTTCCAAAGTTATCTCTACAGTCTTCATACATATTGCTAATAAAGAAAATAAATAAATAGACCAAAAGAAACAAAAAAAATCTCAAAAAGCAATACACACACACACACACACACACACACATACACACACACACACCCCAGAAATAGATAATTGACAGCAGATATTAATAAAATAAAAACAAGCATATTATAGAATATATCATCAAACTCAAAAGTTTTATAAAGACTAATAAAGTTGGCAAACTCTTAGCAAGAGGAATTTAAACAGAGATGGCAAAAGTTACTGACAGCAGGAATAATAAGAGTATAATGATATGTCCTATAGTTATTAAAAAGATCACAAGGAAATGTTATAAACACAGGCCTATATGTGTTTAGTTATTCTAAACATCAAATATAAAATTGTACGCCTGGTACTCCAAACTTTATGTCATTATTTTTAGATTCATAATGTGAACATCTAAGTGATAAAAACCTTTTAATATTGTGCTCAGAAGATGGCTTTTCTTCTTCAGACTTCTAATAAAACATCCCTTACATGTTCAACCTAAAGAGAGAACATGGTTTGTTAGTGTTCAGTCCTAAACAGAAGGAGGTCAAAATACAAAGCACTTTCTTTCTCTTTCAGAAACTGAGTATACAAAGCAAGATTTTTTTCCTCAAATATTTTCATAGGCAAAGGATTAAAAACAAATTTAATAATACATAAATGGTCACAATTTTGCCTTAAAAAGATCATTGGGAAAGCTACATAAGCCACTTGTAAACATAGCATGCTACTGTTATATCTTATTCCCAGAGAAAAAATGTTATCCTATAGATTTGTTCTCACTGCTGTGAAGGCTATCCAAAAATACAGTACTCTCTGTACAAAGAAAAAAGTCACAGCATATTTAATAAGATGAAAAAAACATTGACCTCCATGGTAATCAAGGTGATGCAAATCCCAGCATATCCATATAGTATAACAGTGAACTATGTTATAAAACAAAATGTTTCTCACAGTAAGAAAAAGAAAGCTGGTTCATATTTCTGAAACCAAATAAAGATTTAAAAAGTTTTTTAAAAAAGTCACTCTTGGTTTGGAGAAATAAATTTACATTATATACGACTATATGCCAGGTTCCAAAGGGCAGGGACATAAATGTACACTAAACTGCAAATGTTTCCCAAAGAGATCAATCAAATTCCATTATACCATGGAAGTTTACAGATGTACACCTGTACAACCCGGGGGAAGCAGCACTGCCAAGGTAGCAAGGCTTTTAGAATGAACGTTGAAACAAAATTTGCTTTCAAAGTATATACTGACCATTTATTACTACATACACACATTCATAAGAAGCAAAAAGCTATCTGACAATGTAATCATGCTTAAATGTTGGGCTACCAAATTCATTTTTCAGGAGCCCCCTTTTCACCTCTCTCTGGTTTCTACTTTCTGAATCTACTACAAAAAAGCAAAATAAAACTCAACACTTCCTCAACACATTCTTGTAATTCTATCAGCAAAACAATACACAAATATCCATTCTTTCTCATTGCAAACCAACTGAAAAATTAAAATGGGACTTAAGTTTGTTTAGTGCACTTAACCAGATGAAAGTGTCACCACAATTTTGTTTTTAGTCTACCTCTTACAACAATTTACATATGTAAGTATATACAATACTTCTGTATACCGCCAGAGATGTTTTAGGAGAGGATTTGTATTAAAACCAAACCCACTGTTAATAATGTAAGTTCATTTCATCTCAAATCATTTAACTTTCATTTTACTTGTCAAGTTTTATTTGCATGATAGTTTGTGAATTACCAAAACACAACTCAGCTTTCTTTTTAAAATGTTAATATTAACACGACTCTAAGAAAGTCATGTAAGGTAAAGTCATCTAAGGTTCATGGGACACAGTCGCCCTTGCACACAATTACTGAACGCAAACTGACTGAACTGAGGTAGCATTGGGGACAACATGGTGAGAGACACCATGACAGTCCCTGCCCTCATAGGCCTTACACTCCAGTTAGGAAGACAGACTTGCAACAACACCTGGAGACATGTAAATGTATAATCACGATGTTTTGCCACTTGCAGATCGAGTTGGTGAGAATGCCATGGAAGGGCCTGTTCATCATTATTGCACAGGAAGACACCTCGTGGAATTTTCAGACACCAGATGCCAGGAGGCTGATGATCTGATTAAACATCACAACTCAGCCACCAGGGCACCTGCTGTCCCTCCCAGACAGCTCTTTGACAGAATGTGACTTAAGGCTTGACGACCTCTTCTTTATGTTTCAAATAAGTGGTTTTCCCTACGTCTGACAATGCCGAGATTAAAGCTGCTTTCTTATAATACAAATGACTTCTTGGAACTTTGTTAGCCACCACGGCTAGCTGGTCTTTTCCGGACTGTGGGGACAGCAGATGCATTTGTCCGGCTCAAAGAGACTGAATAGCTTTTCTTCTGTTGAATGACAAGAAGGGAGGAAAGAAGTGGTTTGTGATGCCTCCAAACAATGTAACTGGCTTCTTTTTTGTGACAGAGTCAGAGAAGGACAGATAAGGACAGACAGACTGGAAGGGAGAGAGATGAGAAGCATCCATCTTTGTTGCGGCACCTAAGTTTCTCATTGATGGCTTTCTCATATGAGCCTTGCTCAAACCAGATGAGCCTGCACTCAAGCCGGCAACCTCAGGGTTTCAAACATGGGTCCTCTCATCCCAGTCCGATGCTCCATCCACTGTGCCACCACCTGGTCAGGCTACACTGGCTTCCTTTTTAATGGACTCTGACTTGTACAGCCTCTTTTCCAAAGTCTAGTCCAAGATATCAAAGCATTGTTCTTAATAGGACACCTGAGAATTGGAGTTACTCATTCACTGGGGAGGAGACAGAAGGTGGAATTTCTGAATTTCAATTTCTTTCTCTGATCATTATAACACATACTGGGTTGGCTTTTGGTTTTATTTTTGTTCTTTTAAATTTCATTTACATTTTTCCTCTTTGAACAAAAGTGATATTAAGGGCATGAAAGTAGGCTGTATTTCTCAGGCAAAGAACTGAAGGAAATATTATTAGGATTCAGCTCTTACAGCTGATGAGAGGGAAATATATATTTAAAGAAATTCACTTGTAAAGCATAGTGAGAAGTGTGTGTATGTGTGTGTGTATGTGTAGTTTTATTTCATCAGGAACAAATGTAGGGTGTGGCAAAAGTAAGCTTACAGTTGTGAGTATGTGAAGCACAGTCTATTCTTGTATTATTATTTATTAATTAATGAATTATTTTTATATGAACAACAGTAAACCTACTTCCCCACTCTGTAAAAAAAAACCCAGACATTCGGGTGATTTTCTAATCACATGTCATCCCAGTAGCCTACTTTGTTTTCTACTTTTTCCCCCCTTTTGTCTTGGAAAGTTTTTCAATAACTGAGATGGTATGAAGACTTTGAGAGAAAGTGTAATTTACACATCTCTCTCTGTGAAACTGCTTAGTAATCTATGCAGTGAAAAGTGTTCCTTTTAATCAGCCTCTACACCAATCCGAACTCTGTTTTACAAAGCAAACCAGAATCCACTTCCTTATTTGTGTTCCCAAATCCCAGTCCTAAGTGATAAGTCACCTCCAGACCCTGTTCAAAGATCACCCGGGCTGAGACACTTCTGGTCCGGTTGTCCCGCCCACGGCTCAGGGGCATACTCTCTGGTACATGGTTCCTACTCTGTGCAGTGCAATCCCCTTATAATGTGGCAGGACTGTGGGGGAGACGAGAAGAGGAAAGATTTCCTGGGCTGGCCCATTGCAGAAGGTCTTCCACGACAGCTCTATGGAGCAGACTTCTCCACTTTGCAAAGGAGAAAAGTTCAGTGGTTGGGCAGCTCATTTCAGACTCGCACCACTGTCAGTGGCAGGAGGACTCAAGTTCATTCATTCCACTTCACTGCAGGTGACCACAAGTCAACTCTGCTCTATCTTGGGGCTGGCCCTGCTGCTCCTTGTTTCTCTCCAAAAACTACATGGGACCTTGATACCAAATTTCAAAATGAACGAACTACATTTTCCCCTAAATGCTCAGAAAGAAACCTTTAGAACCTACAAGTTGGGGACTAGGTTATGCCCTGACACTTCATCTTAATTTCCCATCTATTTTTGATTACCACGTTTGGAATATTCAATGCATTCTCTTTTTATGGACTACGAGGAAAAGTACATCCATTTGGGCATATCGCATTTTTGTGCAAAAAGTATGGAAATTAAACACTCCAAGAATGTTCAAAAATAATTTTTGTCAGTGATTTACTAAATAGTATTAGGTAGCAAAAAATATGGTAAATTATTCTTTAATAATGGTATTAATTGTGGTTTTAGTATGACTGATTTGGAGATAATTAATATTTCCTCACAAATATCAGTGTGGATTTAAGATATAATGGTTTACTACTAAGTTGTTTAGAACAAAAAATTTTTAAAAATAAAATCTCTTTTCCTGTGTGTCTTAAAAAATTCCTCTTTCTTCCTTTTCTCAAGCCTTTTGGGAAGTGAGTAAATAATGGCTTTTTATTGCTCAATTCACCATAATGAGAAGTTCCATTATTTCCAATACAACCTGACAAAAATGACATGTCATCATTCACTTATAGATGGATAATGATAAATCTTATACAACTTAATAAATGTGAAATCGTATCAGTTACTCACAAATAGATAATCACTTTTGAAGAAGAATTGGTCAGCTATTCCAAGAGACTAATCTTGTAAAAGTCCTTAATAAAGACTAATGAGTCTAAGTGTAAACTCCAATGAATTTTTTTCTTTCAGACTTCTTGACACAATTTGACTGGCAGTAGCAATAAAGGTCGGAGGGTTTCATGACACCTCTGCTACTTAACACATCCAAAGGCAGCTGTGAACACCACGCCTTACTCATTTGCTGTGGTTCTTCCATTGGCACAGAATTGACTGGACAGCAGCAGCTGAGGAGAAGCTTGGTGAATGAATGATTTCCTCAGGAGTGCTATGCTTGGTGCCACCTACTACAGATCCAACATAAGGATTCTGTTTCTTGTTTGGCCTCTTTGTACTTGGATCTGTCATATTTATGAGAAGGGAAATAAGCCTTGAAAATTGAGAACTGTACTATTTTTTTCTTGATGATGCCTATGCAAAGTCAAAGGTTTGAATGACTGGGTGCCTAGCACTTTTGAGAGTACTATCTTCTCCCTGATGGCTGAGGAATCCCTTCACCCCTGCCCGGAGGTGCCACTAAGACCGCTGTCACCTAACTAAGGAGGTGCTGACCCACGGTCCCTTTTGTGCACAAGACACTACATTGAAGGTCAAAAGCCTCTGACTGTGGAGTGAGCATGGCTCTAATTGGTACACACTTGAGTCCTTTTGGGAAGGATGGGGACAAGTCATGCGGGGATGACTGTCAGTTCTCATGTCTGGCAACTGTATGGCCACCACCAAGCCTGGCATTTCAGGTGTGCTCAGAGGTCTCCAGGGTTTCATCTGACAGCCCTAGTTTCTTTGCTTGTTGGGGTTCAGTTGTGGCCCCAACCCCACACTCAGTCCTTCTGCACATTACCCTTCAATTTCATCCATACTCTGATGAGCAGACCCCCAGTTTGCCTGGGATGGTTGTGTCTCCACCTGCTATGATCATTGAATTTCACTTCTCACCCAGTTGTGCTGCCCAAAGCAGGTTCCAATGATCATAATGTTTCCCCCTTTGAGGTCACATGAATTTCCACCATGCACCGTTTGACAGATAGATGCCTTAGCCTAAGCGAGACGGGTCCCCTGGAAAGAACTCAAGGCCTGTGGAAGTCAGCGGGCAGAGGATAAGGAGGATGTTGGTGCTCCGACAATCACACCACAGGCAGCTCCTCGCCCCAAGTTACCAGATTGTCCCTAATTCTCAGTATCACAGGGCTCCCAAAAGGCACTTAATTTGATACTTTTATTGAGCAAATTTATATTAAGCAATATTTAAAATCACTGGCCCTGAGGCATGTCTGTCTTAAGACCCCGTTTTCTGTTAGTGAGGACGTTATCACTGACGCAGGCACTTCCTTCATACCTTTTTGTAGATTCGCGTGCTGACAATATTATTCATGGTATATTTCTAAAAGCAAAGATGGGTCTGTTAGCATTGGTAGTGAACAGGTGATACTACTGTGCCCCTCATTCCCAGACCCTCAAATTGGGCTGCAGACTGAGCAACTGAGTAACATGAGAGGCCTGTTTCAAATAACAGCACCTATAAAGTTCCATTTAGAGAAAACTCACCGCCACCATTTTTCTGCTCATGATTTGTCTTTTGATTGTTGTCTCTTTGCCCAGCCATTTTTGGACGTGGACCAGGGAGTCACCATCTAATGTTATGATGCTCTACAAATGCATAAAAGAATCAGTTAAAAATAGCCATTTGGTACATTCTAACCTATACACAACTACTTCTTAATTTCTATTTTGAAAATTTCCCTGAAAAATCCTCAGCTGAGTTCTTGTTGTAATTTAATACCATCCAACTAGAGAAGTCTCACCGAATGCCCTCCTGCACCAGACAAACGGTCCCAAACTATTTCTGGGTAATTGTTTTCCTCCATATGCTTTTTTTTTTTTTATACAACGGCAAAGAGAGATCAGGAAAAAAAGAAAAATATGTTAAATATTTTGGTCCACTATCAGAATAATTTGCAAAATGGTTGACTCCAGAGATGTGCATCATTACTGAACAAAACGAGCCCAAGCTGACCATGTAATTAATCAGATCAGATATGAATACACCTTGCCCAACCACCTTTTAGTTCTTTCCCTGACTGGGAAACACCAGGACAGTTTGGTGCTTACCTTCACTTTCCGGTTGTCCGCGGTGGTTTCATCAAACTCTTCTCCCAGCCTGAAGGAGATCTCAAAGTTCTTTAAGGAGCTCTCTGTTTTGATGGTCACTTTATTCCCATGGGCACTAATGTGGATTGTTGGTTTCTCCAGTGAGGCCAGGTGCCGGAATGCGACGGGCACTCCTGTGAGGCAGAGAAAGCAGCAGCCCTTTATAAGAGCTTAGGAAGAAGTGCCTGCAATCATTTTGGAAGCAATTTTAAAAGTAGGCATGCTTTCCCTGTTGAACTTTCAGATGAAGTGGGGTACTTTCTTCAACCTCTCTGTGACAGCTAAATTATACCAGACCCTCCCAATCAGAAAGCATGTCCGGTAATTATACTTATCAATTTGCAAAGCTAGCATCACTTTTTTGAGACTGTGCTTCACCTAATTTGTGTGGTGTCTTTCAGGTGATCAGATGCTGGTGGAGGGACTCATTTTAGATGAGAGCACACTGTCTCAGAGAGGCTGGGAGGTGCATTCTGCGCAATGTGTCTGGTAAATGTCAGAACTGACACTGAAACACAAGTTTTCTATTTGTCCAAGAATTTTAGCACATTTTTTTGTTTGTTTCTTAAAGATCATGAAATACAATTTTTGAAGTGCCTTAACTGCTTTAAAAGAACATGACTTATAAAGTCCAAGCTCCTGTCTCATTTGCAGATTCAATCCCATCTGGCCGAGGAGAGAGGAGGTGACACACTGGACCATTTGACTGAGAGCCTGCCCTGTTGTTCAGGTGGGGACTGCCCATCATCAAACCCGACCTCAGCAGGAGGTGGCGGTAGAAATAACACCTCTCTCAGTATTGATATCAAACTCATTTCACATTCAGATTGTGGAATGGCAAGACCGGTCTGACTGCAGCGAGGCAGTGTTAGACGTCAGTCCCAGAAGAGGGAAGGGTGGTGTGGTTAAAGCCTGGGCTCCAGCTTTGCCAGCTTGGGCATGTCATCTCAACAGTCAAATGTGTACAACTATAGGCCTTACCTCACATGTGTGTGAGAGATGAAGTGGTGGGCCTTCAATGATAAGTAGCACATAGTAGGTGCTCAGCTGTTATGCCCTCTTGCTTCTGCATAAGCCCAGTTCCCACTCAACACAAATGCTTCTCTTGCCAGAAGCCCCAAGTTTCTTAGGTGTCACCAAATTGAAACTCCAACAAGTGAGTCTCTGACTTTATTGACTCCATGAAGCAATAGGGAAACATGTTTCTTATTAGTCCCTAAGAAGTTAATACTGATTATGAAAAAGAAACAAGTATTCTATTATGAGCACATTGACTTTTTATGATGCATTGATCACTTCAGCTATGTTTAAAAAAAAGTAAGGTTAATAAAATTCTTGACTCTATACACAGTTTATTATCACAAGGGAGGTTTCTCTTAATTAAGTATTAAACATTACTTAATTAGGTAGTGAATAATTACTGTTCTACGATTAGTAAAGAAAGTTTAGTTGCTGTGGAGCATGAGCCACTATATTTGATTTTTATGCAACTTGGGTAAGAGTTCAAGGGTGGATAAGGTCTGTACTTATGCGTAATAGCCAATGGTGAGACACTTGAATCAGGAGAAAATCATCCCACTTCTCCAATAAAACCTTTGAAATTCTTCAAAATAATGTTATAAAAATAGCTTCCACAGGTATCAGAACTCCAAAAATTAAACATTTAGAAACTTGGTTATTTCTTTTTATTGCTCTTTTGAAATTATCACTTAAAGCCAGCCTTGAAACAAATTTAGTTGTTAGATTTATCTATAGATAGTTATTAGTATCTATAAATTTAAAGCTGGGAAAAGCTATTGATGAAATGATCAAGCTGAAGAGAAACTCTATCAAGGGATTACTTTTTAAGATATTTTTGCAAATAGTTCCATAAAGGGTAAATGATCTTAAATTTATAGATGGTGACTAGAAGGAGGTATATCTAAGCCTAGTATTCCCAAAAGAGCCAATTATTACCAGTAAGAAATAAAAAAGCAAAAGTAGCAACATGAACTTTGTTAATTTCATGTGCACATGCCCCAGGCTCACAAAAGAAAGAGAACTCTAGGAACAAACCCAGCCCCATCACAAAATGTGTGACAAGTTCTCAGACCTTGTAGTGGTATTTCTCACCCAGTTGTCCCAAGTACTCCTCAAAATTTTCACTGGATTCCAGTTTCCAAGTTCCCAAGAAGGGCTCCATCACAGTGGAAAGCTTGCTGGGAGGAGGCGCTCACAACTGGAAGTCAAAGGGAGTAAGTAGGCGTCCAGGGCTCCCAGCACCTTCATTTATAGGCATCCTCATCATGTGACTTTTTTAAAATGGCCAATGGGCAGCAGCAAGGCCAAAGAGTTCAGACACCTGCATTGACTCACCATATCTACCTCCAAATTAAGCAGCAGAAAATTAACATGTGACGTTGAATTCAGGTCAATGATTACAGCTTTGAGGACAGAGATATATACTCCAGGGTCACCAAATAGATAAAACTTGTGGAATGGAAACAATTTTCGTATCCATAGAAATCAGCCTTTGGAATGAATGCCTCGTCAACTCTGAAAGCATCTTCTGACAGATGTCTAAGGAACACCTGACCCAGGTGTTTTCCTACCGGATACGAGTACATCCTTGCTTGGCCGCACCTCGGCTGTGTTTGTTTGCACTAGTCACATTGCCAGAGAGCTCTCTTTATTAGAATAATAGCCTCCCTCCTTTCCTTGCAGGGTTGATGAACGGATATCAGTTAATGTAACTGAAACGTCTACACTTGCTTGGAGTGAGGTGTGGGCTGTGATTAATATCATCATTTTTCTTCATCCAGAATAATTATGGACCAGGAAGAAAAGTATCAAAAATTATCATTGATTTAGGTTTACAAAGTAAGTTCAGTATTAGAAGATACCACTTGAAGTTACGAGGGGAAGTTTTTGGGAGTGATAGAGTATTTTGGTATATGCATTCTAAAGACAAAGGAGAGGATAATTTAAATCTTGGTCCAATTAGATCTGAAATCACCTTCTGCCACCCAGACAATGGACATAGACCTTGCAGGTACTGTGTTTCCTACCAAGGAGTAGATTTTGAGGCTGTGGATTTATGTCACATTTTGGAGCTCCTATTGCTTTGAAGAAGGCTGGAAAGTTAGAAGAAGAATATTCATGCTATTATCAGCCTGTGTTAAATATTCCTTTGATGCAAGGAAATGTTTATTCAAACCATCTCTTTGTGGGAAGAGCCAAGTTAAAAAGAAGTTGATGTTTTGGCAACTCAAGGTTATAACTTTAGTCGGTTAAAGAATTTCTTTTAATAAAAACATACAGAAAGAAAATTTATAATGCAATATCTTTCTAGGTAGGATGGTGACTAAAGTATCTGGAGGGCAAGACAGGAAGCCAGGACCCGTGAATTAGTTTCAGGAACCTGACACCCAAGCTCAAGGCAAGTGCCTTTGCAGTTGGAAGTGTCCTTGGAGGTGATGCTGTCTTGAAGAGCACATGACTGGATCTTGCTTACCTGGTTGTAGGTGTGTGCTCATGTCTTCTAGAAGATAGCAGATATACATGCTATGCATGTTTCCAGTGCAGCTACTGGATCAGAGTCTTCCATTAGTGTCACCACCCTTTCTCCAATTCCCCTGCCAATCCAGAAACCAATCCGGTGGCCCATTTTAGAAATCAGAAGGTCCATGGGACAATGGGAAAGGCCAACTTCTGGCTTCTGTAGAACATCCTTACCCCTTGGAGAGAGCCAGAGGGATGCCCTCTCTTCTCCTCTGCACAGTTCACTTTCTTCCATTAATGATGCAAAGATAAAGCCTAACCTGAGGGTGGCAGGGTGCCCAAATGGGAGGAACTGAGGCCACTTCATTTCTGCAATTCTTATTATATGAATTAATAAATTCCATTATTATTTAAGCAATTTTGTGTCTGAATTTTAGTGACTTGCATGTTAAGCCATTGTAATTGATATGCCTTTGTAAATGGCTTTACCCAAATGATGACTTTGGATTCTCAGAACATCCAATTACATGCAACATAGGATATTGGCCCCATTGGCAGCCTCACGGCTCTGCCCATCTTTCCAGATCCAACGCCAACATCTCTGTGACACTGGCTCAGAGCTAGTTGATCCCTGTGATAACTATACTTGAACAAAAGTTTCTTAAAGAACTTTTCTCAAAGTATTGCATCACGTTTGCCTCCCACTGTCACCTGAGCTACTTTGTGAGTGTATCAAGCAAAGAAAATAGTCACTTTTATATCCCTAAGACAGATAGTACCTGGTATATTGCAGGTGCTCAGTAAATGTTTGATGAGTGAATAACCAAAGGAATAAGCAGTTTCCTTCATCTTAATGACAGCTTCCCTCCTTACTGACCCTAGTCTCTCTAACAGTGATTCAAGATAAAGTTTGAATACATTGTTCTCACCTGACCTGCTTGTGGGATGGGCCCTTCATTATGGTCATCACCTGGTGGAGGGAGTCTCAGCTTCCCTGGCCTTTGCTACCTGGGTTGGAGTATTAAAAACAAACAATAAACAAAACCCAAACCATCTCCTCAAATAAAGATGTTTCAGGTCACAGTGTTCTCTTCAAATAAAGATGTTTCAGGTCACAGTGTTCTCTTCAAATAAAGATGTTTCAGGTCACAGAGTTTTTCATAGTTAATCCGAATAAAGGAACCAGAATACAGCAATTTGTGATGAAGCAGTTACATGTCTTGTTTCTATGACAATTTCAACTCTTAGTTCTTTATTATCTCATTTTATATGCTTCTCCAATATCTCATTAGCTATATAGACTTTCTTGTGATGTTTTAGAGAGTAAGTAGTTTTTTAATAAATTTTCATTTGGAGATGCTCCATTCTCCATTAGCCAGGTAGACTGGGAAAGTGAAACCTACCAAAAGCTACAAAAATTTTCAGAAATACGTCTAGTCATTTACTGCTGTACATGTAATATTTTAACTGGATCCACACTAGTTTTCTTTTTCATTTTTTTTAAAAAATGTGGTAACATAGTTAACATAAAATCAGCTCCCTTGATCTATACAGTTCAGTGGTGTTAAATACATTTGTACTATGCACCCACCATCCATCTCCAGAACACTTTCCATCTTGCAAAACTGAAACTCCATCATCGCCAAACAACAATTCCCTCTCTTGGTTCCTCCCAGCCCTGACAATCATCTTTCTACATCTTGTCTCTTTGGTTTTGACTATGCTAAATACCTCACATAAGTGGAGTTACACCACCGTATGTGGTGGGGTGCTTTTTTTGTTTGTGTGGCTGGTTTATTTCACTCAGCACGTCCTTGAATATCATTCATATGGTAGCATATCTCAGAATTTCCTTTAAAACAATAATATTTCATTGGATGAACAGGTCACATCATGCTTATCCATTCATCTGTTGGTGGATATGTGGATTGCTACTACATTTTAGCTAAATTCTTATGACCAGCAACTTATCTTCTGGCCTCTTCATATGTTGTTGTTATATATACAATAGGTGTTCAGAAAATAATGGGTGTATTTTTTAAAGCATCATAAACACAATTATACCAATGACAGCACATATTTTAACAGGTGTTGGCTTGCTATAAAATATAAATAAGCAGTTTGGGAATTTTATTCTATGTACATGGATCTTCAGTGACCTGGGAGCACTTCAGAGTTTACATGAGGCAGAAGAAATAACTCACGCGCATGCGCACACACACACACACAAACACACCCCTACTCGAAAAGCCTCATTTTCATTTTTGTCTGTGTTGTATGTTGGAATTCCATGGAGATTTCATTTGAATAAAAAGTTTCCAGAATAGGTATTTAATATTTTATTTGAATAAAAAATTTTACTGGTAAGAGAATCTTGGGAACCACTCTGAGGACATGTGTATCCTTCCTCATTACAAGGCCATTGCCTTGTTTCCAGAATGAATGTTATGGGATTATTTGCACTCAATGCTGAAGAGACTCCAGAGATTGCTTGGTTTACCAGTGACTTCTCAGACTAAAAACTGTCACCTAGAAATCTATTTTTCTACTACCCACACTGTCACTCTCCCTCTGTCTCTCATTGTGCCAGGACCTCTGGCATGAATGATAGCACCTGGGCCAGCTAGTTGTGAACAGTGTGACGACAGTTCAAACTTCCCTTTGTTTTGCTGCATTTCACAGACACTGCATGCTTTTATGGACTGAAGGCTGGTGGCCGGCCACCTTGTGTCAGGCAAGTCTATCAATACCATTTTCCTGCTCACATCATGTCTCTGGGTCGCATGGTGGCAATTCTCACTGTGTTTCGAGCTTTTTTGTTATTATTATATTTGTTGTGGTGATCTGTGATCAGTGATCTTTGATGTGTTATGGCAAGACCTTGCACCAGCAATAAAATTAGGACTCCATAAAAGCCCAGGTGACAGTTAGCATTTTTTAGCAATAAAGAATTTTTTTAAATTAAGGTGTGTACATTTTTTAGACATAATGCCATTGCACACTTAATAGTGGAAACATAATTTTTAAAGGTACTGGGAACCAAAATATTGATGTGACTCATGTTACTACAATGCTTTGTTTCTTTTTCTTTTTTAATGTTTTATTTATTTATTTTTTACAGGGACAGAGAGAGTCAGAGAGAGAGATAGACAGGGACAGACAGACAGGAATGGAGAGAGCATCAATCATTAGTTTTTCGTTGTGACACCTTAGTTGTTCATTGATTGCTTTCTCACATGTGCCTTGACCGCGGGCATTCAGCAGACCAAGTGACCCCTTGCTGGAGCCAGCGACCTTGGGTCCAAGCTGGCGAGCTCGGGGTCTCGAACCTGGGTCCTCCGTATCTCAGTCCGATGCTCTATCCACTGTGCCCCCGCCTGGTCAGGCTGCTTTGTTTCTTGAGGTGGTCTGTAACTGAACCCACAAAATCTCCAAGGGGTGCCTGTCATTCCCCCTTAATCACGGTTTCACTTTCCAGGTTCAGCTATCTAAGGCCAACTGAGAATATTTCAGAAGTAAGCAATTCATAAATTTTCAGCTACACCCTGTTCTAAGGAGGGTGATAGCATCTCACACTATCCTTCTCTCTCTCACCAGGGATTTGAATTGTCCATTTATCCAGCATCCTCCCGCCAGTTACTTAGATATCTTGGATATCAGCTATAAAGTACCATAGTATCGTGGTGCTTGTGTTCAAGTGAGCCTTATTTCACTTAATGATGTCCCATTCACAAAACTTCACTATTAGTACATGGTTATAATTGTTGTATTTTATTAGTAGTTGTGTTAATCCCTTACTGTGCCTAGTTTATGAATTCAGCTTTATCATAGCTACGGATGTGTAGAAAAGGCATAGCATCTATAGGGTCCAGTACTCTCTGTGGTTTCAGGCATCTGCTGAGGGTCTTGGGACATATCCACCATGGGTAAGGGAGACTATTGTACATGTACTTTTAAAACTACCTCAGGTCTCTGCAAGAGTTACTTGGCTGAAGGTACACTAAAGAAGAACTTCATGTTCCATAATAGCTCATGCTTATTAATTTCTACTAAGACAATGGGAAACTATGAATATTAATTTTTTGCCCTGGATTATTATGAAAAATCATATTGCTTATACCAGAAACAAAGAAATAATACTACTTTCCATGTCCTTCATTGAGTTATAAGTGAGAAATTCTCTGGCATAATTAATAAGTCATTACATCACCTTCTAACTCTGAAACGTTTTATTTCACCAATGTAGATACATTGAATAAAATCAGATTGGGGGGAAATTAGTTGCTTGCTAATTAGCGGAAAGAAACAATATGTGTTTCAACACTGTAGCCAACAGAATGTCATAAAGTTTGTTGCAAACCTTCGTCCAGTTCAATGTCCCTTGGCTTATGCTCTCTCATAAACTCTGGTAGAAGTGACGTTTTTCATGATACATTCCTAGACACACAAAAAATATTCTTGGTCAATCACTGTTCTAAACCATTGGTTTGTTTATCATCTCCTTCCATGTTGGGAAGGACAATACTCATTTGAAAGTTATTAGTTCTGAGCTCCTATATGTACCTGATGTTGTAACAAATTAGGGAGATATAAAGGCCAAGAATATACAAGTCTTCCCCTTCAGGAGCCTTACAATCTAGATGGGGAGAGAGAAATTCAAGCAGAAACGTCTAATACAACATGGTACGTGTGTTGAGAGGTCACGGGATGCATCCTAGTGGACTGCATGCCCAGCCTGAGCTTTAAGCACAAAGGCCAGTACCTAGAGTGAAACCAGAACCCCAGTAGAACCGCTTTTTGTTCCACATTAGCAAGAGCAATTATTTGATTGCTTAGGTGGAATAATGATTATTAGATGGCCTAGCAGGAGGATCTAGCAGCTAGAACATACTCACCACCACGAGTTTATCATCTACTCTCTTTCTCTTAATGGTTGTTGACTTCCCATCCCATTTCTGCACCTGTACCAGGGCACCTCCATCTAAGGTTATGATGCTCTGCAGGTGCAACAAAAAATGGTTACAGTCTGGACATGGAGGAGAGAGACAAAATGAACAGTACACCTCCTTTGCCTGGAGGAATCATCTGCGATCATTAGAAATTCTAAATTACAAGGAGACATTGCAACAAGAAAATAAATGAATGTCAGAAATAAAGGCATACAAAGTTATATATACACTAGAATCAGAATATTATGTACACATACATTTGAAAAAATACTGTAAAAGAATATAGATAATAAACTATGTTGAGATGGTAGCATTATAAGTGATTTAAAATTTCTTTCTATTCTCTAAATTTCTATAATATTATATGACTTGAATTCACTTCAAATTCTACATATAGGGTATGACAAATAAACAATGTTCATTGCTTCTTAAAATAATAAATACAACTTTATAAAAAGGAGTCAAGTTCAACAACTAAAAGCGAAGGCAACGTGGTTCGGATGTCTGAGCTCAGGGGTCCGCAGCCTAAGGTAGAAGGTGAGCGGGTTTTGCTCCTTTGACAGAATGGTGTCTGGGAGAGAGGTGGGGGTTGGTCACTCCGGAACCAGACTTTGTCTCTGCTCCAACCCCTTATTTCTCACCTTGACTTTTCTGTCATCTGCAGTGACTTCATCAAATTCCTGGCCCAGTTTGAAGGAGATCTCTGTGTTTTTGAAGGTACTTTCTGACTTAATGGTAATCACGTCCCCATTGACGCTGATGATCATGTTGGGTTTGGCCATGCCAGCCACTTTCCTGGTGGCGAAACCCACTCCTGAAGGCAAGGAGAGAAGACAAATCATGTTCACAATTTTCTCTTACATCTTTTGTGTGTGTATGGCAGAGACAGAGAGAGTCAAAGAGACAGGAAGGGAGAGAGGT
This sequence comes from Rhynchonycteris naso, assembly GCA_037038555.1. Taxonomy (NCBI): domain Eukaryota; kingdom Metazoa; phylum Chordata; class Mammalia; order Chiroptera; family Emballonuridae; genus Rhynchonycteris; species Rhynchonycteris naso. The sequence goes on along the minus strand of CM072998.1, from coordinate 214,301,233 downwards.
GAGAAACATCAATTGTTTGTTGCAGTTCCTTAGTTTTTCATTGATTGACTTCTCATATGTGCCTTGACCAGGGGGATACAGCAGACCGAGTGACCCCTTGCTTGAGCCAGCAACCTTGGGCTCAATCTGGTGAGCCTTGCTCAAACCCGATGAGCCCACGCTCAAGCTGGCGACCTCGGGGTCTCGAACCTGGGTCCTCCATGTCCCAGTCCGACGCTCTATCCACTGTGCCACTGCCTGCTCAGACTTCTTACATCTTTAAGAAAGAGCTGTGATGTGTGTATGTGTAGGGGGGGGGCACGTGCACATGAAAGGAAAACTGTTGAGTTACTCAATCGCTTCATGTAAACAGCTCATGCAGATGATGAGGAGGTGAATATTAGAGAAACACATTATGCTTAATGAGCTACTAGTTTGTTCTTTAAACCCCCACCCCTGCACCACAGGCTTCAGACGCAGCTCCTTGGGAGGCCTGCTATTAATTTTCAGCAAGAATACATACAAAGATAAAGTCTTCTAAAGGAGTGTGTGTATGTGTGTGTGTGTGTGTGTGTGTGTGTGTGTGTGTGTGTGTGTGTGTATATATTTTTTTTTTTTTACAGGGACAGAGAGAGAGTCAGAGAGAGAGATAGATAGGGACAGACAGGAATGGAGAGAGGTGAGAAGCATCAATCATTAGTTTTTCGTTGCCGTTGCGACACCATAGTTGTTCATTGATTGCTTTCTCACATGTGCCTTGACCGCAGGCCATCAGCAGACTGAACAACCCCTTGCTGGAGCCAGCGACCTTGGGTCCAAGCTGATGAGCTTTTTGCTCAAGCCAGATGGGCCCGTACTCAAACTGGCGAGCTCGGGGTCTCGAACCTGGGTCTTCCGCATCCCAGTCCAATGCTCTATCCACTGCACCACTGCCTGGTCAGGCAGGAGTGTATTTTTAAAAAGCCCCTGCACACTCATGTGAGCTGGACATCTCAGCCACGAGGGCAGCATCTGTCACTTTGCTCAGTTTGTGAGACATTTGGAAGAACCGCAACCTTCTTTTCCTTGATAAAATGACCCACAGTCAAAGCTGGAATTTTCAGTAGGATACTGGGGCCAGTATCGAGTTATCTGGTTAAAAAACACTCATGTGTTTGGGGGTCCAAAAATCTCATTTCATGGCATGTCCTGCCCAATCTGGTCTCTTGCCTTTTCTACATTATTCTACCATGAAATAAAGATTTTGATAAATTTTTCCAAAACAAAATGTTTCTTACATTCATATCATTTTAAGATAGTGATATGGCTCTCAACAAATTATAGGAAAAGTTAGAGGTTCTAGGCATTGATTGTGAAAACTTCAAAATTCAAGAAATCACTATTTTAGTAAGTTTAATAATCAACACTTTGATTCCCAATCACTTCAGTTACAAATTTCTCTCTTTCTTTTTAAAAGAGGAATCTACTTTTCTTGTGAAGGGTAGGGAGTGGACAATTTCCAATCCAACAGACACAGCAATAACTTGGATCTCACTGCCTGTGTTATATAGAATTTACTACACTCCTGGGTGTGTTGCTTTTTTTTTTTTAATGCATGTACATAAATCTAAGCTACTTCTCTGACTGAAGCTTACTTATAGATACCAAAGGTTAGAAATGGAGGATTAGAGAGAGAAATGTTGAACAAAACAAAGGTGCAGAGGCTCATCGAAGTGGCCACAGGAGGGAAAAGAACATGTTGCTTCTTCAAGTCCTGACTTTGTTACAAAATACAACATCAAAAACAAGGACTGAGTCAGCCAGTGGCTGAATGCAAGGTCAAGTGTGACCTCAGATTGGCCAGCCTTGGGCAAAATTAAATTCTTCACTTGCCTGATCATCAGTACTTTGTAACTTTAAAACACAATAGTAGAAGAATTTAAATACAAATATTAAAAGTGCAAAATGTTTCTAAAAATCAATAGTTAAATAGTCCAAAATCCTGGCATTTCTACATCAGCACATATTCTTATATTGAATCAAAATTAATTGATTGTCTAGGAAGGTCTCACTCATGCTGAAGTCTTCTCTATAAACAAGGAAAATAGTAGTTTATAAACAAACAAAAAATATACCATGTGATTTGGGAAAAGGTTAAATATGGAGATTTAGACAGTAAACCATAACCCCTAATAAAGATATTATGTGAAATTCCTTCCTGGTTCACACCCTGGATACAACTTGATCATGCAGGGGGCAGTAGCAGGTATTTTCAAGTTGAAGATGCCTGAAGGTGGGAACTTGCCATCCTACAACCTTGCCTTTCTTCCTGATTACCTGGGGAGCAGCACACTGGCAGCATGAGCAGAATCTAAAACCCCAGAAAGCCTCTATTATCAAAAGGAGGTGTGTTAGGTATGTAACATTCTTTTATTAAATAACTCAATAATTTTATGGCATCCCATGGATTTTCTAGTCACAGGAATAGTTAATCCTTTTAAGGAACATACTCTCTACAATTAAGATTTTTGTCCTCCTTAAAACAACCACACATTTTAATAGATTGACGTTAAGACAATAACATAATTGGTTAACAGAGTTTTACATTAAAAATTATATGAAGATGAGAAATGTAGTGCTTTTCTATGTCAAAGGACATTATTGCATGTTAGGAAATAAATACAGCTTTATTTCCAAATTATTGCTCCCTTTTTATGCAAGAAGGAATGAAAAACAAGCAGGCACAGAGCCAAGTGAACCAAAGATACCTCAGCTTAGCATTCGGATAAAATCTTGGCATTTCTGCAGACTATGCTAGCTCCATTTAGACACTTTTTCCTATTGGTTCACCTGTCGTTATGACTTTGGTCTACATGTTTCTGCAAACAAATGATTCTCTCTCTCTTCTAAATTAAAATGTTTTAATTTTAATTTTTCATTGAACTTATTGAGTTAACATTGGTTAATAAAATTATGTAAGTTTTAGGTGTACAATTCTATAACACATCATCTGTATACTGTATTGTGTGTTCATTGCCCAAAGTCAAGTCTTCCATCACCATTTATCCCCCTTCTACCCTGTTGGACCTCCCCCAAACCCCTATCTGTCTGTAATCCCCATACTGTTGTCTGTCTCTACCAGTTTTTTCTTTGCCTAATCCCTTCACCTTTTCCCCCCAGCTGCCCACCTCCAAATGATTCTCACTTGCTATTTTTATAACTTTTATACAGAAAGCAGCATTTCATATCTGGCCAATGCTTCCACAGTGAAAAACAGACATAAGCCCCTTTTCCTGCTCCACCCCAGGAAAAAGGTATAAATCTAGTCCTCCCACCACGTGTTTACTCACCCACTTCTTTCATGTAATCATCAAAGTTTTCACTGGAGACAAGTCTCCAGGTACCTACAAGGGCATCACACATTTTGCAGGCTGTCTAGGATTATTCTGCAAGTTGGGAAGAAGCTGAAGCCTTCGGGAAGATGCTGTGCCTGTCTGAGTCCAGTTAACGTCCTTTTAAAGATGCCCAGAGCACGTGACCTGAGGAAGGACCAATTGGGAATGATAGCGGGCCATTTCCTTCATTACCGGTCTCTGCGTTTTCCCCTCTGAGTCATGTTTTTAATAGAAATTTCTCAACTTTGGTTCGCCCTGGCAAATGGTCATTGGACTAAGAGTACAAATTATTTTTAACCACTTACAGAATATTTTAAGCATACTTGTTTTGATGGTTTTAGTACTCAATGCATTGCATTTCCCTCTATTATTTTCATATGTATTTATTCCAGTGTGGAGTGGAGCAGGGCAATTATCTTTGGATAAACTTTGACCCCGTTTTCTTGAGTATCCATTACAATTATGTGGTTCTTTTGAATTCAGGAGCATAAAAATTATCTTGGGGATTTTGAGTAATTGCAAAGGCTCTTTGGGACAAGTCTCTCAGGAATTACCTGGCAATTAAACCAAAATAAGTAATGGCATTTTTAAGTACCCTACGTTTATCATTTAAAATGTTTTGCATGAACAAAAAAGGAAAAGTAAATTCCATTAATCTACCAGGAATCTGAACTGTGGATTTAATTGATAAATAATAATTTAGCCTTACTCTTTCATTCTCTAAATGAGAGCGTATATATTTGATTGATTTCCCCAAACTCCTTAAAAAATAAGACCCAATCCAAAATATACTCCTCATACTGAGAAAATTTATTCATTTTCAAAATTACATTATAAGCTCTAAATTTATCCAGATCCAATAGGTGTCACTTTACTTGAAAATGATCAGAAGTGCTTGGGTCAGAAACAATTAAAATGTTATTTCTTTCTTTGGCAGAGTGAGTCACCCATGAGGTGTTGTTCTAGGGCGGTCACAGTTTTCAATTCTGCCCCATGATAGCAGACTGATCAAGGATGTTCACATGTACAGCAATTCCCACAAATGTACCCAGATTTTAGGAAAGAAAAAAGGAACTAGAATAGTGTGAGGGATGAAGAGTCACTGCTCCATGTTTTTACTCAACAATATCTGCTGATTTGCAGACCCATGTAAGTACACTAAGGTCTTCCCAGTAATGTTTGGAGCAGAGGATTCAACCATAATTTGTAATTGTTGCATTTGCTACCGGTCATTCTACACAGCTGCAGAGATTCAGAGACTGTGGGTGATGCACCACTCCAGGGGTAGGCTTGTTATTACACATTTCTTCGTTTGCCATTGAACAAGCCAATAAGAATAATCGACTTTAACATAGAGATTACTTTGTGTTGTGTTCTAAGCCAACAATGGTTTACTATTTGGTTTTGTTTTTGTGTTGTATTGCTTTTAAGACTATTTTAGGGACATTTTATTTATTTATTTATTTATTTATTTATTTATTTATTTTTAATTTTAGGGACATTTTAGATTTTCAATGAAATTGAGAGAAAGGTACAGAGATCCCCCATACACCTGCTATCACCTCACATACACACATGTACAGCCTGTCTGAGTGATGCATTATCAACATCACTCAGAATGGTACATTTTTTAAACAAGGATGAACCTATATGGACACACTATAATCACCCTGTCTGTTGTTTTTCTCTTGGTTTTGTATATCCTATGGCTTTGGACAACTGTATCATGGCATCGTTATAGTGTCATACAGAGGAGTTTCACTGCCCTAAACCCTCTGTGCTCTGCCTGTACACCTCTCTCCCACCACTCACCTCCCCCCATTATTGTTATTTTTAATGTCTCCATAGTGTTAACTTTTTCAGAATGTCATAGAGTTAGAATCACACCATATCCCTATTGGCTTTTTTCACTTAGGAATATGCATAGAAGGTTCCTCTATGTCTTTTCATGGCTTGATAGCTCATTTCTTTTCATCACTGAATAATATTCCATTGTCTCAATGGATCACAGTTTGTCCAGTCACCTACTGAAGGACATCTTAGTTGCTTGCAAGATTTAGCAACTATGACTAAAGCTGTTATACATATCCGTGTGCAAGTTTTTGTGAGGGAATGAGTTTTCAGCTCCTTTGAGTGAATATCAAGGAGCAAGGTGGCTGGACGGCAGGGTAAGAGTATGTTTAGGTTTGGAAGAAACCACCAAACTGTTTACCAGAGTGGCTGCCCTGTTCTTATCCCCACCCTCACTGAGTGAGAGTTCCTGCTGCTCCACATCCTTACCAGTGTTTGGTGTGGTCAGTGTTCTGGATTTTAACTACTCTAATGGGTGTGGAATGGGATCTCACTCTTGTTTTATTTTGCATTTCCATAATGACATATGTGGGGAGCATCTCTTCAACTCTCTATTTACCATCTGTGTGTTGTCTTGGGTGAGGTGTCTCTTAAGGTCTTTGGCCCATTTTTAAATTGGATTGTTTTATTATTGTTGAAGCTTTTTCAATTAAAATATATTTGACATATAACATTGTACAATTTTAAGATATACAATATACTAATTTGATACATTTCTGTATTTATATGATTGCTACTAGAGTGATAATTAACACTTCTATCATATTATTTAATTATCCTTTCTTCTTAGTGATTGGAATTGTTAAGTTCTAGTCTCTTGGCAAGTTTTGTAATTATAATACAATACTGTTGTTATCTACGGTTAGTACACTGTACACTAGATCTCTGGGGATTATGTACTACTCGTATTGTTGGGTTTTAAAAATTCATTGTATATTTTGGATGACAGTGATTTATCAGGGTGTCATTTGCAAATATTTTTTTCTCAGTCTAGGAATAATGGTTTATTTATTTTATTTTATTTTTTTACAGAGACAGAGAGAGAGAGTTAGGGAGAGAGAGAGAGAGAGATAGAGACAGACAGACAGGAACAGAGAGAGATGAGAAACATCAATCATCAGTTTTTCATTGCGACACCTTAGTTGTTCATTGATTGCTTTCTCATATGTGCCTTGACCGCGGGCCTTCAACAGACCAAGTGACCCCTTGCTCGAGCCACTGACTTTGGGTCCAAACTGGTGAGCTTTGCTCAAACCAGATGAGCCCGCGCTCAAGCTGGCAACCTCTGGGTCTTGAACCTGGGTCCTTCTGCATCCCAGTCCAATGCTCTATCCACTGCACCACTGTCTGGTCAGGCAAATAATGGTTTACTTTTAAAAATATATGTTGATGTTTTGTTTTTAGTAACAAATTGCTTCAGTCAGATTTTAAAATGATTATCACATTTGAATATATTCATATATTGTAACACTGCAATTTCAGCACTGTTTTAGAGATGGGCTGTCCAATACTGTCCTTTCTAGTTGGTACTGAATACTTGAAATGTGGTTAGTATGACTGAGAAACTGAGTACTTAAATTACATAATTTTAATTAAAATTAAAGAAACAACTTTTAATTCACTTATATAAAAACCTTTAAATATGTTTGGAAGACCTTAAGTATGTGAATCTACTTTTCAACTTTAAATGATACAAAACCTGAATGTCTATCAAATATTTCAAGAAAAAATTCAGAGTCTGAATTGAGTTATACAGTTGCTATAAAATGCACACTGAGCTCTGAAGACAATGTGAAGTAAAAGTACAGTGTTTCATTAAAATTTTTTTACATTGATAATTTGTTGAAATGACAGATTTTGGATATATTAGTTTAAATAGAATATATTACTGAAATTAACTGAACCGATTTCTCTTTTATTTTCTTAACAAAGAACAAGAAAATTTTAGAAAACATCTGTAGTTCACATTACATATGTGTGGGCAGCACTGCTTTAAGGTGGCACCATGACACCAGATTCATCTGATTACTCAGCAGGTGTGGGTCAGGTACTCGGCTAACCACCGGGAGTTCAATAATGAGCTAGCCACACAGGGCCTGCTCATCACAGAGCTTACACTCTTGTACGGGAGAATATCATATACAAGATAATACCCTGATTAATAAGCCAATTACAGGTAGTGATGTGCTTTAATGAAAACAGAACAGGGTGTCTGTTGTAATGACTGCTGTAAGGGTTGCACTAGATATGGTGGCCCAGGAGGGTTGGTCACAGGAGGTGAACAGTGAAGCTGCTACCAGAATAATGAGAAGAAAACAGCCTCAGAGGGATCAGAAAAGAAGAATAACTAGACAAGGGGACAACCAGCATTGCTGGTTTGCTTTTACACCCAAACTTGACGACCAACAGTAAACCACCACAGAAGTGCCCACATGCCTACAGTGTATAATCCTGCCGAGCAGAGTCCAAGCTCCATTGAGGCAGGGACTTTGCTCTCAATTGTTTACTGATGGTTATCAAGTAATTAGGTATGTAGTAATCTAGAAAATCCTAATTGAGTAGGTTAGTGAGTGTCTACCAACAACCCTGCAAAAAATACATCAAGAACATTTCTGTGGACCAACAGCCTCATGTTTCCATGTCAACATATCTTGTGCCTGATCATTGTTGGGAAAGTGTCAGTGCTGAGATTACCTGGAACCTACCACTGGCTCCAGCAATGATTTCAGATAAACAAGAACATGAATGACCTATAGGAAAAGGTCTTGGTAACTTAAACAGCAATGGAAGAATCAAGTCAAGAGAGGGAGTTGAATCTCCATGAAGAAATGTCACATGATCAGCTGTGTAGAGTGACACAACAGGCTTGTCAGAGTTTTTCACTTGACAGGATGTTAAAAGCAGCTCAGTTTATGTTCCAAACACATGGGCCATCCTGTGGAATGCTAATACCTTTCTTATGTGCAAGTCCACTCAGTTAGGTATCATGTAAGGCAAGCAGTTTTTTCTAGACAATAAAGGGCCGAGAAATTCAACACAAGGACTCATGCCTCACATTCTATGCATTGCCTTTGCAGTCTAACTGGAACATAAGCAACTGCCTAGTTCCTCCGTGAATGATCTTCACCACAGTTCCTAAGACTTAAAATCTTGCTGCATGGATAAGATAGAATGCCCCCCTCATCAAATAACCATCATCTTTCACCACAGTGTCTGTGGGACTTAGGTGGCATATATGAGGAGAATGATGACAAAAATAATTCAATGTGACATGACCTTGGGCTCCATACTCCTTGGAGAACATCCTCCCTATGTATTAATGTAGGGAATCCAAAATTAATCAAAACTTTACTGCTCATCTTTTTTTGAAAACTAGTAGAAATTATACCATTCACATTTTCAAACCTGATTTCATTGTATAAAACTCACACCAGCAAAATATTTTCACACAGAAAAAATTGTTTTTGCAAACCTACTCTTTCCAAGACACTGTGTTAGGTGTGATGAGAGACTATAAAATTAATATCATATGACTTTAGTCTTTCCTTAATGACCCAAAGCTTAGTCTAGTTACCAGCCTGTGACCAAAGTAAAATACAAATTCTTTTTAGATGTTTTATTTTGGTAGTCATCTTCTTAATACGGGGCATTTTGGGGAGTGGTACATGAGGCACTTACTGTTCTTCTATCTTTTATTTTTACACTTTTAGCATCTTTCATTAGCGAAGTGTAAAAGATAAGGGATGCCTTCATTCCAATCTCCCCTTTTTCCTGACTTCCCTTCTCCATCCTAAACTTCATCCTATCCATGACTTTAAGTTCCTAGAACCTTACTCATTCCCCAGATATTTGCCAGGTTAAGACATTGATCCACAGAAGAAATGAGGTGTAAAATTCAGGTATATATCATGTTGGATGCTTGGGTATGAGTTTTAGACCAACAGCCACAGCAGAATTCTGTGTTTGGCAAAGAAAGATTGGCACTGGGGTGAGGAGATTATAAACCGATGTAAGTTTTCTTACAAGGCAAAAGCTAAGAGATAGCCAGGGGCTGAGCATAAGGAATGGAGATGGGCGATGGGCAAGCAAGGGAAGAAGTTAAGAAATGGTGCCAGAAAGGTATAGAAAGCTCCTTTCTTTGGGGTGGGGTACTGGTCTCATAAACAAGGGACATCAGAAAAAATTTGCCTTTGATCATGAAGGAGATTCCCACAGAGGCAACCATGCTTTTGTTCACAAATATTCACATAACATTGGAATGCCCAAACCAGGCCAACATCTCTCCGAACTTTGGGGGAGGGTGGCTCTTAAGTCACTAGTCTTGTTTCACTTTGGAAAAGTGGAGACTGGGGACATGGCCCCAAACACTCCATGCTAACTGGGGACAGGCATGCTTGGCTCAGGCCAACCGCCCTGCACTTTGCTCTACTGTGGACAGCTTCCATGGAATGCGTCCCCCTGACCTTTGCCTGTGTTTATTTCTTTTGTAGGAAATGAGGGTATTTTTCTAACAATTTGTAAGTTGAAGAGGAAATGTACCCCATCGCTGGATAGTCAGGACAAAGCCATGATGAGAGAATGTGTTTTCACAGTATGTGTGTGGTGGGTCAAGTCAGGGCTCATGCCACAGTTCTCCTTTGATTGAAACAAAGTTCCCAGGAATAATGCATTATTCTTACCAATGTCTGGGGGCCTGTTAGGAAATTAAGATGAAATGCTGAGAAGAAATTTAGGGATATTTTATTTGGTTCTCTTCTCCATACTACAGAGTCTTGGAGACATTGAATGCGAGAATTGTTTTCCATTTCTTATTCTAGTTTTAAGAGGCAAGGGAAGGGTGCCCTACATTAGCTTTTGTGCCATTCATTAAACATCATGTTCATGGTAACTGATCATTGCCTCTTTGACCTCAAATTGGTGATTGTAGAAAGAGTGAGTGAGCCAGTAGGCAATGCACCTGATGAAAACTGAAGGCTAATTCCAGCGTGTATGTGACTTCTCCACTTGCCCTCTCACCCATAAAATGAATCTGCACCCACAGAGTGGTGTGTACAAGTGGGAACCAACAAAAGAGCTGGCAAAGTGCTTTCTGAATGCAGTACATGTCCCTCTTTGTCTCTAGGAAAGAGAAGAAGCATCATTATAAAGAAGTGACTGTACAAAAAATTAACTAGGAAAACCAAGAAGGAATGTACAGCAGAACCAGTTGTGATAGCGGAAGATATCACCAAGGAAATGTCCAGGAGACAAACTGACATACATACAAGCACACATGCACAGACACACATAGTTTGTTCTCTTTCTTGAGTTCACTTAGCATGAAGTCATTTCTCCTCTAGCGCTTGGCAGTGAACTCTTTGGGGGTAAGTACTAGCATCCAGGCCCAGAGAGTCCAGATGCAGTATTCTGTATGATGTGGTAGTTCTTTACAGTTCATTGGTGAATTAGGAGAAAGTCAATCAGAATGATTTAGAACATATTGTGGTATAAATGACAGGTAATATCACAGTAATACTGGAAGTATTTGCCTTTTATGAAAAATGTCTTGATTAATCTCCAAGATTATTTGTAACAGAATCAAGGGAAAGCCTTCAGGTGTGGGATGCCACAGGGAACAAAGACTGCTCTGGCCTCTGAAGCTGGAGTGCTTTGGAAATGGCTACTTGTGCCTGTGAGACTTCTTTTCAATCCACAAGGAAGGAGCACCCCACATCTTTTCCAAATGTCCATATGTAACCTTGCTTTTACCAATCTTAGCCCACTTACATTTTATATGCTTGTTTAAATTGCACACAGATTATGTGGTTTAAATTACTTAAGTAGACACGTAACCAGTGGTGGTGCGGTGGATAGAGTGTCGGCCTGAGATGTTGAGGTCCCAGGTTTGAAACTCTGAGGTTGCTGGCTTGAGCATGGGATCATAGTCATGACCCCATAGTTACTGGCTTGAGCCCAATGTTGCTGGCTTGAGAAAAAGGTCACTAGCTTGGCTTGAGTACCCCTCCCACCCCAGTCAAGGCACGTATAAGAAGCAATCAATGAGCAACTAAAATGAAGCAACTGAATTAATGCTTCTCACCTCTCTCCCTTTCTGTCTGCCTCTCATCTGTCTGTCTATCTCTCTCTCACTAAAATACATGCATCCATAAATAAATAAATAAATAAATAAATAAATAAATAAATACTAACTCCCTTATCTCCCCTGCTCCAGTTGCAGTTGTTGGCTACCACCATTCTACTTTCTGTAAAAATATATACATATATACATGCATACATATGTAGAGCTAAATGCAAAGAAGAGATACAGTCATGTAGTCATGTAATGTCTCATAAGTGCTTCCTGCTAGGGCACAAATGTGAACAGAGCGCACAAGGAGGCCCGGGAGGACCTGGAGCTTCCTCAAGAGCAAGAAGACTATACATCCAGACTGTTTTCAGGTATGGTTTCTAGTTCATTGTAGGCATTTAAGAAATAATGCTTAAGGCCCTTGTCGGATAGCTCAGTTGGTTAAAGTATCAACCCGATGCACAAAGGTTGCTGGTTTGATCCCCAGTCAGGGCACATACAGGAACAGCTCAATGTTCCTATCTGTCTGTCTCTCTCCCTTACCCTCTCTTTAAAATCAATCAAATTTTTTTTTAAAAAAAGAAAGAATACTTAAGAGGGAGATGAAGGATGAGGTCAGAGAAGGAGGAATAGAAAAAAGAGAAAAAGGAAAGAGGGAGGAGCGAGAAGGGAAGGAGAGACAGCGTGTTTGGAATGATGACATTTGTAGTACAACTGAGAACTCCATGATACAGTTAAATATGGAATAGTAGCCGACACCACGACGAGCCCGATAGTGCTGATAGAGAGACAGAGCCAGGCAGCTCACCCAGAGCGATTCTGATGACAAGGAAGTTTTGAGTGTTCTTTCTGGGAGGTACTTCTGCTATGGGACTGCCCCCCACCCCACCCCAGTGAACTCTGATCGAGTGGAAAGCAGAAATGTCAGGCATCTGTGAATTATATTTGCCATCTGGGCGTTAACTTCCCTCTTGACGAAAATCCTTCCTCACTGGGTGAAATGTGCATTCCTGCACTTACTCAGCGGTTGCCAAGGTTCTCCAGTCTAGGTACTATCACCCACTGCGGGACTCTTGACAATCTGTGTGATGAAGAGATCGTCACTCCTCCTTTTGTTAATATTTTAGCATTGTTATTCAGCGAACACCAACATAGTTGTGACATTTTCATGGTGGGCTTATAAACAGCGTTGAGTAATAGAAAGACCCATGAACTCTGGAGTTAAGATGCTGAAATTCTGTTTCCATTATCCACTAGTTTGTGACCTTTGGACAGCTAATTAGTTTCTATGACACTCAGATCTCTCTCGTCTGTGAAAGTGGGAAGCTGTATTGGATGGTACTGTTTAAACTAACCATCTTGACTGTTCAGTACTTTTGCATGTTGCTTAGCATATACCGTATTTCCCCATGTATAAGACCCACAGTTTTGGGGGGGAATTTTGAGGTCTAAAATCTGGGTGCATTTTATACGGTGGTTGTAGATATTTTTTTTGCTTCCGTTTCCCACTTTTTTGCGCTTGTTTTTGCACTCATTGTTAAAGACAGTGATTCGTCATCAGACACAGCTGAGGACATGCTAATGGATGGGACTTTTGACAGTGATGAGGAGTTGTATGAATTTTATAATGACTAAAACTTGAGTTCAATAACTTCATGTAATACATTTTCTTTTTCAAATTTCGGGCCCCAAAATTAAGGTGCATCTCATATATGAGAGTGTCTTATACATGAGGAAATACAGTAACTAACCCAACATGTGGAAGCTAGCAGTAGTAGTAGTAATCTACTCCTAGAAGACAAGCCACATTCTTAGGGATGAGCACTGGGCTGGGAAGAGCTCGAACATTTTCTGTAATGTAGAACAGTCTTACTCTCAGTTATCTTTGGTTTTTGAACTCCCAAAAGGTAGAGCTTTTTTCAGCAATGATTGTGAATACAAGTCTGGTCTGGAGACCACAGAAACTTAGGAAATTTAAAATGAGTCCTAGGCCCTGTCTGGTTGGCTCAGTAGTAGAGTGTCAACCCAGCTTGTGGATGTCTCAGGTTCAAATCCTGGTCAGGGCATGCACGAGAAGCAACTCTTTGCTTCTACACCCCTCCTTCTCTCCCTTCTGTCTCCTCTCTTCCCCTCCTGCAGCTATGGCTCGACTGGTTGGAGCACATCTGTCCCAGGCGCTGAGGATGGTTCCATGGAGCCTCCACCTCAGGTGCTAATAATAGCTCAGTTGCAAATATAGCCCCAGATGGGGTTGCTGGGTGGATCCTGGTTGAGGCACATGTGGGAGTCTGTCTCTCTATCTCCCCTCCTCTCACTTGGAAAAGAAGATGAAAAAATAAGTTCTCTTGATATTCAAGATTCAGAATAAGATTATTTTTCTTGAGGGATTATACCATGTTAATAGCTTCTCCTTTCCCTGTGGAAAAATTTTCTTCTCAAATAGGAATATTTTTAAAAAATTAATACATGTTTGATACAGACACTACAAACATAAAAGAGGAAATAATTGTTCCACTCTCCAGATCATCACTTTTAATGATTTGATGAATAGTCTTTTGGTTTATAAGTGCATATGCAAATACATGGACTATGAATATATATTTTTATTAAAAACATTGGATAATATGTTAAGGATTTGTACATACATACTCTTTCATAACTTTTATCTTCAATTAGAAATATAGTTCAGTCATCTTTTCATGTCAATTAATAGAAATACATCTAATTTTTAAAAATTGCTGCCAAGTATTCTATTTATAAATATGCTATATTTTAACCAATACTGTTACTTTCTGTTGTTGTTGTTGTTGTTGTTGTTGTTTTTAGTTTATTCATTTTAGAGAGGAGACACAGAGAGAGAGAGAGAGAGAGAGAAAGGGGGGAGGAGCTGGAAGCATCAACTCCCATGTGTGCCTCGACCAGACCAGTGCAGGGTTTTGAACTGGCGACCTCAGTGTTCCCAGGTACTTTCTGTTGTTTTTATAATTAACATTCTTGTACACGTGTATGTTTGTCTACTTGTGTTAACATTCTGTAGAATAAATGCCTAGAAGCAGTGTTGAAGGGCCAGTGGGTATACACATGTTAAATGTTGATACACATGACAGACTTGCTCTTCAAACTCCCACCTATATAGCAAATTAGATGATCTGTTTCCTCTCAATGCAACTGGCTTAAAATAGGGCTTGTTTTCAATGGGACTTATAATTAGAAATAGTAAACATGGGCACAAAGTAAACAGATAGTAGAACACAAACTTGAGGACCAGAAGCAGAGCCAAGACATGACACAGGGCATGATTCAGAGCAGTTAATATTCACTCAACACATGCTTCGTGGCAGACCGAGTACCTGGCTGTCTTACTGAGATCAAGGACCTGGCTTAAGAGAGGCAAATGAATTAAATCAAGAAATAAGTAACATTATTAAGGAATAAGTAACATAATAGAACAGATATTACTATTTACAGTCTTCAACTAGAAAAGTAAAAAGTGTAGGAGTGAAGAGCTTGAAGCAATTTCTCTTAGGAAAGGTGGATGAATCTTTTCAAATTTCATTTGGAGAGAGGTGGAGTCTATACCCTTAAATCATGTAGTTTCAGCTGCTTTTACAATAATGAGACAGGGAAATTACAGACTATAGTTCAGTCATAATCACTCTTTCAAGACCAATCAAGACCTTACAAAGCATGGTGTTTTCACTTGAGCCCTCTGAGGGGATTGAGAGTTTGCATTTACAGTTCCTAATAAGGTGATTCTCTTATTATTATGAATACTTATTAGCAGTAAATATAGAAAGCAGTTTTAAAATATTGCATTTTTCTCCCTGGCCTGGTAGCTCAGTTAGTTAGAGCATTGTTCCTGATACACCAAGGCTGCAGGTTCGATCCCTGGTCAGGGCACATACAAAAAACCACCAAAGAATGCATAAATAAATGGAAGAACAAATCAATGTTTTTCTTTCTCTCACCCTCCCCTTTCTCTCTCTTTCTCTGAAATCAAGAAATAAAAATTTTTAATATATATTACTTTACTGGAATAAAAAGACTTACTGGGATTCTAATTCTCTTATAATGCTTATTCTCCTTGGTGTGGAAATATGAGAGAGTGCCTTACCTACATCAAAGACCATGTTACACGAATCAGTTTATCAGTCAGAGAACTAGGCGGCCTAATCAAATTAAGTGCAAACCTGCAATAAGAATGTGATGTTAAAGAAAGGTGGCTTTAAAGAGCATAGGAGTTTCTTTAGTAGGGAAAGAGACAGAAGGAAAAATCTTGCATGAAATGTGATGTAACATTCAGGAAACTGGACTGCGTCCCCTAACGTTATAATTTCCATGCCTGAGGGCGCACCCCCAGGACCCTTTGCCCTTTTCATAGCCCTCCCATGGCTGCATGCACCATGAAACGACCTCCTGATCATCCACTGGCCCCCTTGCGCAGAGCAAGCCTTTCACCAAGAATAATTGTTCTACACAAAGACATCAGTCATTCATCAGAAGCATAGTCATGAATACAAATGCCGAAAACGCCTTTGAACTCCTCAGTTAAAAATTGCTACCAGTGTCAGAGATTGGTACATGAAAAACTCCAGGCAGCAACAGCTTATCTAATACAAATAAAGTCAGACCCGTTATTAACTCTGAGTGCATTAACCAGTGTGTGTGTGTGTGTGTGTGTGTGTGTGTGTAGAATCATTTTGACATGAGTTAATTTTTTTTTTCAAGGGTCTTCTTTATCTCTTTTTTTTCCCTCTGGAGAAATCATTTAATGTTTTGGTTTAAAAATATATGGAGGTTATACGTTTATCGATGCCTCAGAGCCTTGTTTATTCAAATAATCATTGGGGTTTATATTTTTAATGTGTGTGTTCTTGCTCTAAGATATTCCTTGGAATATACTCGTGTTCCATAGAATTTCCTTAGTTATTTCTTAAATCCTCAAAGAAAAGAGTTCTGGCTTAGGGAAAACTATCTACTGTGAAATACTTGGTTTGTTTTTTCTTTGTGCTTTCCCACAGTGTGTCTAAGTTTTATAAAATGTGGTGTTGTTTTTTCATCTTTCTTACTTTAGCCAAAGAAAGGAGTCAGCCTCGTCTCAACAATACTAACGGGCGAGACTAAGAGCCAGAGAGCTCTCAGGGCGGCCAGAGCGCAACTTCCTTTCCCTCGAATTTCTCCAGGGTCCTGATCCCCAGTTGCCCTAAAACTTGGAAGCAGCTATTCCAGCCCTTGCCCTTTACCCTAGTTCCATTGCCAAATTCTGCAAATGTCACTTGAGCTTTTTCCCAAATCACATCCCGAGCTATTGTCCTCACTCCTTTCTAGGTGGCTTTTTCCTCTTGTCCTCTGACACACTTCTAAGTTCCTCGGGACTCCAAAACATGAACTATTTTAAATCAAATCAGTGAGACAGTCTCGCTTCCCACATCCATGTTTTTTATTCTGATTCATATATTGTCTTTGTTAAAAAATAAGCCTCTATTCCAAAACCACAGAACAGTAGTCCAGAGGGCAACCCAACTGTTTCATAGCTGCAAAGATATCTGTGACATGAAACTTCAGTGAATGGACCTTCTTAAAGGTACATTAGTCCCGCTAACTGTTGAATACTTGATTAACAACACAATTTGGAAATGAAAATGAAAAAATCTAAGTATATAGAAGAAGGCATATGGTAATTTTATGTGTAGTATATAGGTTCTACTTTTTTGATATTTTTAAGTTAAATATATTTTTATATTATTTGCTTGCTGTTAAAAAAAAAAACAATTTTTAGAGGATAAAATCCACTTTCAGTGTTCTTTTTCTCTCTCTCTTCTAAAATAGAAATACTGCCCAGGAAATACTTTGCAGATCACTTGGTAAATGGCAAAAGCCATAACTTAGTACTTAGCAACCTTTTTGAAGAGTTGGCACATTTATTCATTTAGATCAATACATCTATGATTTATTCATTTAACAAATATTTACTAAGTGCCTACTGAATGCAAAGTGCCTAACGTGAAGTCAGATAGCCTGTGTTCTACTTCTTAGGGTGTTAATAGGATTAAGTGAGCTAATTTATATAAAAGCATAGAAACTTGCAATAGTAATTAGCTAATATATAATAACAACTACTAGAGCTTTTACTTGTATTAATGCTAGTGATAATAACATTAAGACATGGTCACAGTCTCTGGGGTAGACCAGGCTTTACAATAACGAATGTGACAGGGTCACAGGTGCTACGGTGCAGATGTGTACAAGATTCAGAGGAAATCACCATCCTGCTTGGAAAGGTCACAGACAGAGATGGATTTAATGGAACGTGCCCTGGGCTCCAGCTTCTGAAGGGCCCTGCAAAACTCCCAACTTTACACTTTTTCTAATGATACCAAGTTTGGTTTCATATGTGCGGTTCATATTAATTTTAATATTAATAGTACATAATTTTTTTACTTATTTAAAAATATGGTTAACATGTATTTTTTTATTTTTATATTTTTCTGAAGTGAGAAGCAGGGAGGCAGGCAGACAGACTCCCGCATGCGCCTGACCAGGATTCACTTGGCATGCCCACCAGGGACGTTGCACTGCCCATCTGGGGTGTTGCTCTGCTGTGACTGGAGCCATTCTAGTGCCTGAGATGGAGGCAATGGAGCCATTTTCAGTGCCCAGGCCAACTCTGCTCCAATGGAGCCTTGGCTGCAGGAAGGGAAAAGAGAGAGAGAGAGAGAGAAGAAAGGGAAGGGTGGAGAAGCAGATGGGCGCTTCTCCTATGTGCCCTGTCCAGGATTCGAACCCAGGACTTTCACACACCAGGCTGACACTCCACCGCTGAGCCAATCAGCAAGGGCCTGGTTAACAGTATTTTTATTTTCTCTGTCTCTCTCTCTTTTTTTTAAAGGGCCCAATATTTTCTTCTGTGCCCGGGGCCTCAACCCACCTCAATCCACCTCTGATCACAGAAGCGTTGGCTGGATGACTCATGTTTCAGCTTGAGGTTGAAAGTTGAAGAGCCCAGCCAACGGTCATGTGGAGGATGCAGCCAGGAGGGGCAGCTTTTCCACCCCATGTCTCAGGATGCATATGTGTGCAGGGCTGCGTGACTAAGAGTGGGAGAACTTTTGCAGAGGACGTAGTGGGCGTCAGTGGTCGAGAAAATTTTTAGGCTACAGAAATTTGAAGATGTTTAAGCCATGAAGAAATACCCCATTTACCTTTTATAAAAATCATCTAGCAGAATGGTACAAGTGGAGGCCAGAATCCTCGGTGAAAGCGAGGCAGGCAAGCCGGGAGACTTCAGTGGTAAGGCCAGGGAAGAGCTGTTAGAGCAGCAGATCAAGGGGCAGGATGAGCACCTGCTTGGTTCCGTGCTTCCTAACTAGGATTCTCCCAGCTAGTCCTGAGCAAGATGTGCCTGGCATCCTGATCTTGCCCTGGTGGCATGTTCTCGGCTCCCTCTGCCTCTCTGGCACTGGTCTTGTCTAGGCGCAGGTTAATAGAATATTTGAAGGACCTTTGGAACTGACCCCAGACAAGCCACTGCTGAGCCTCAAATGGGTCTTGTTCTCTGCCCCTTCTTCGCCCTCTTTGCTCAACTCTGAATGGAGCAGAGTTTCTCAAAGAGAGGTGCACATTGACCACCGGGGTCCTCAGCACGTGTGCATGCTGGTAAAAATGAAACTTTGTAGACCCGCCCAGCAATCAGAGTCCCCTGAGGAAGGAAGTTAAATCTGCACTTTTTTACAACCTCCCCAGAGATAATCCCTACAGAGACCATGAGACAAGTGGTTCTTAAATTCAAGTAATCATTCAAGTATAAAATGGCCTTTGAGGTCCCATCCCTCCAGAGATCGGAAGGTCTGGGTCACGTGGAAAGTCTGGACTCATTAAGTCCTCCTTTGAGTTGGATGCTAATCAGGTTTGGAAACCACTGCCTACCTCGTCTTCCTGGCACATGACCTTCAGCTGCTGGAATAAATGAAACAGGCACTAACCCTTGTTGCTGTCATGACAGAGGGGTCGCTGAGTTGCCATTTTTATTGAATTGAATACCCATAGAAAGATTTTGAAAACAAAGAGGCTAAAATAAAAGAGGATGGTCCTTCTCACCACTTGTTGCTGGTGAGAGGTAACCTGGAGTAGGGGCAGAGTGGGGACAGTGCCAATGGTCCCAGCCCTCTGACCTTATGTATCGCGAGGTGTACATTTAGCAGAAAGCCAGAGGATGTGGGACAGATAATCACCTTTGATCTAACTTTTCTCATCATGGCCCTATCCCCACTACTCTCTCATTTGCCTGAGGATTGCGGGGAACCCCCTTCAGCCACATACTGCCTGCATCTTCAGCTCAGACAGCGAGGACCTTGTGTGTCTACTTGCTCATCAGCCAGGTTGTGTGAGGTTCGTTGCACCTAAAAAGGAACCAATCTGATGGTGGGTCTGCCTGGGGGGAGAGAAGAACTTAGGTGGGAAAGAACCTTAGATGAATTAAATAATAAATGATAGGTATAAATTTTTTAAAATATGAGAAATTGGGTTCCTGAGTCTTTCTTGTCTACCATTTCAGAACACAAGTCCAATGACTGCTGTAGAAATAATTTATGTGACTTAAATGAGGTGAAGGGTTTGAAGGAGGGAGAAATCCTACAGAACCAGAACACTGTGCCATGGGTTATCACTTCACATGGATCTGCTTCCACTAATTTTCTCCTGGTTCAATGAGTTCCCCCTGGGATAGCCTATTAATGCTCTTTGCTCCCTAAGAAACTGTTGAATACATGGGAGGGAGATCTTACTGGTGTCTCAGTGATGGAAAGATGTTTTTGAAAAAAACCTTCAAGGGGATTAATGAGAATGGATCCAAGATTTTTCTTTAATTTACCCACAGTCAAAGAACTAGGCAGGCTTCTTAAGAACTTGCAAGTACAAAAGAGGGTAAGTTTTTGCCTGAAGTAAAATGTGAGCCCTCTCGTCATTCCTATTGTGTTAACATGTGTCTGAAAAGAATAGTCCAAGAACATACAGGAACTATCCTTTCTGCCACTGGGGAGACCAAGAGAAGTTTCATGTTGCAGCACAGACCTGCCAATAACAGGGCTGCACATCTATTTGACCTGGAAATTCCAGAAAAGTCTTCAAAAGAAAACCCAACTGCAATCTAGAATAACTTAGCCCATAATTATTAGGGAAGGGCTCATGCATCCCTAGAGCCAAGATAGACTTGCTGGGAAGGTGTCACCTGACCCTAGTATTGCAGGCTAATACAGGTTTGTCAGGCAGAGGAGAAGGTAAGTATATTCTAGGGAGTGTGATGATTATATATATATATATATATATATATATATATATATATATATATATATATATTTTAAAAGCATGTTTTAGCGCCCAAAGCATGTGGGAGGGTGGAGATGAGTGTGTAAGGTGTGTGCGGGGACAGGTGCTCAGAAAGGGTGGGTCTGCAGGTCTAAGTCATCCCAGGGCGTTTGCCAGGGAAGTCATCAAGTCTTTCCAGAAGGGGCGTTGGTCGCAAAGTCAGGTTCAAGTTTTAATGAGGTAATTCTAGTCGCCCAGTTCCTTAGTTTAGGGAGTGACTGCCAATTGTAACTAGGAGATCAATTAGAAGGCTAATGCATTGAATGCTAATTAAAGAAAAATGAAGAGAGGGTGATTTCAGCTGGTGATCAAGGGGGCAGCAGATGTGAGAGCCGTTTGACCAGGATCACACAGAGAGGCTGCCTAGAGCTGTGCTCCGGGGGTTTTCTCTGCTTCAGCCTCTTTCTGGTAGAATCATCATTTGCTGCCATTTGTTTTTCTCAAAGCTGTGTGTCTTCTGTTAGAGATGGAATTAAGCAAGACTCATGGAGACAAAATACCTCGGCAAGGCACCTTTAATAACTTCTGCAGAAGGGCGTGCTCCTGCTCTTCAAAGCCAGACAGCAAGCGTGCGGGCAGAGGGCAAATTCTGTTTTTATCCCTAACGTGGGCCCTAGGATGCTGCGTCTTGCTCCATTGGCTGGAGTGTTGACCCTACAATTTTATTTTTTCCCGATTGGCTAGTTTAAATGGCCGCACCAAGGTGGAAGGGAGAGATGGGATATCATTAACTAAGTAAGGAGGTTGGGGAATGGTCGATGACCGGATGAAGGAGGTTGAGGGATTGGTAAACAGTTAGCTATTTCTCATTCTATTCCCCTGTCAGAGGAATCCAAATGAAAGGGGGTTGGGAAGTTAGTTGAAGAAAAGAAGTTGAGTTAAACATTTCCTTCAATCCCCCTCCATTCTTTATAAATCGTCATTCTTTTCTTCAAATTCAGTGAGCAGACGTTGGCTCTGGTCATTGTTGTTCATTAGCAGCATCTGGTTAGTGTAAGGGGAGGGTGCTGCTTGGTAATGGCCATCTCAGTCAGTCTCTGAATTAGGCTTCAAACATATGGGATGATGCAACATCCTATAAAAATCAAAACTCCAAAAATTATCAGGGAGGTAAATACAGAGGTCATTAATCCTTTCCATTTTCTGAACCCTTGTTCCATTAAATCAGTGAAGGGGTCATTTATGCCTTAGTTTTTAGCTAACTCATCTGCTAGGATGGTCAGTCCAAGTAGGGCTTTGGCTATCTGGGACTGTGTTATTGGGATGTAGGTACAACATTGGGTGCTAATTATAACACATACCCTGTCCTTTTTTGCTAGCATCATATCTAAAGCTAGTCTATTTTCCCAAGCCATTCAGATGGTAGGGCCAAGTTGTTGTGCTATTCCCTTCCTCTCATCTCTAATGTAATTGACAAATCTTTGTTGATTATAATATATATAGTTTATCCAATCTACATTCTTGTTTATAGTTACCTAGCAGAATAAGGCTAATTTGAATCTGGAAGCTATTTGATTGTAAGCTTTGAACTCATTTGGAACACCTCACAAAACTCCAATAGCATCTGTATATATAGCTGGATCAAATGACCCGCTGGGACTTGTGGCACTTTGTTTTACTTACTTTGTGCCTTAAGCCAGGCTCAACTGGGGGTTAAGGGAAGCAAAGGCCTGGGTAAAAGGAATGGCCAGTTGTATTAGGGAGCAAATACCGCCCTAGTTAACCGGTAGCCACGACAGCAGCGACTACTGGCCCTACACTCCCTTACCTCCTCCTTGTCCCTGTCGCTTTGCTATTATTTTTTTCTTTTCAAAAGTACCTCTATATCTTAATACTTCTATCATTAAAACCATACAATTTCTTTCCAGTTAATTGAATTCTCTTTCTAAAACCCTTAATTTTTATTGGGGACTGTTAGTAATTACCAATTTTAGATTGATACTTTCATGAACTGTGGAAAAAATAAAAGACAGGCCATGAACTAAAACTGATAAGCTCAGATGAGCCCTGTCAATGGCCCTGCAAACTCAGAGACCCAAAGTAAACACTCAGGATGGTCTAAATCAAACTCTTCTAGCCAAAAGCAGTTTATGGCAGGCAGTCATTTTCTAGGGAGGTGTTCCCTCTCAACAAGGTCAATGCTCATCTCCAGTCAAGCCTGTTTGTTGTCTTCTGCATCTAAAATAATATACCTGATAACATGCCTTTGAAATGTGAGGGTCGATTTATTTTTTCCCACTAGGCCATACATCCCACCAGAGTAGGAGCCAAGAGACTCCCCCATTATTATCGTTATGTGAATTATTAACTGTTAACTGTCTTGTTCCTCCCCTTGTAAAAGAAATTTCAGCATATATACTTTACTTTTTACCTAATCCTATTTTTTTTAATTTCTTTTTATTTTATTCATTTTAGAGAGGAGAGAGAGAGAGAGATAGGGAGAGAGAGAGAGAGAAAGGGGGGAGGAGCTGGAAGCATCAACTCCCATATGTGCCTTGACCAGACCAGTGCAGGGTTTTGAACTGGTGACCTCAGTGTTCCCAGGTTGACGCTTTATCCACTGCGCCACCACAGGTCAGGCATTACCTAATCCTATTTTTAAATGTGAGATAACCCAAATATTTCATTGTAGGTGAAGAGATTCAGAATTTGTCCCAGAGAATAAAGTATATTATCTACATATTGGATTGGAATGAAATCTCTGGAAAATTTAGCACTATTCAAGTCCTAATAAGTGGGACTCTTCGTATATCTCTGGAGTGTTATTGTCCAACTAAACTTATAACCTTCCCAGGTGAAGGCAAAGAGGTGTTAATGTCCTTTTATTTTTTAGACATGCTCAAGCAGGCATCATATGTCTTTATTATCATTGAAAAATACTGGATTACAGGAACCCTTTGTAAACTCAGGCACGTATTTTCCGCTAAGAACTTTAAAAGGCATTAATTAAATTAAACTAGTAGCAGTAATAAATGCTTTTCTAGACCACCTGGTTAAAAAAAAACATTTAGAATAACTTAAATTTTATAGTATTATTAATAGTTGTAGAGAAGGCAAAACTTATTTGTTCTTGGTGGCCTACTGAGCCTCAGCTTGGATTTTAAAAGTGCCCTTCTTTTCCTTTACACTGAGGTCCTGGCATGACCCCTCCTATTTTCACAGTCCGGCACAGAGTCTGAAGATATTAATTCCTCTATTGTTCTCAGAACCCCAACAGTTTTTAGATCCCCTGGAAGAGGCTTTAAGATATTTAAATAGCCTGGTTGTTTTATTTTCTGAGTTTTACTGTCTGGAAAGGGGGGTGAGATGTCTCCCCTACTTTGAATTATTAACTTATTTATTTTCTACATAGAATTGTAAGAATTTCAGACAGACAGGCAGATGAGACAGACTAAGGCCCTCAAACTGAAATTGATTTCTCCAGTTTCACAGACCTGAGTACAGTTTTACATACAAACTAGACAATTACAGGGACACAAGCATGACACATTAAATGAGCGCTTCTTACATATTCTCATTTTAAAGCAAATGCCAAGAGTATTTGAATACAGGAATGAAACTATTTTATTTAGTTCAATATTAGAACTGGCATTTTTAATTTTGCATGCAAGAACTTAATTTAGGCCTCAAAAGAGCCACATCTTGGCTTTCCTAGGTTGATTTCATTCATTGTTTCTTTTTCCCAGTCATTCGAGGACTATCATCTCAATAAGTGGGCATTCTGCCTGGTGAAACATTGGGAGGTTTCTTTCCCTGTTCTTTTCTTTTCTTTTTTTTTTTTTTTTTGCTTGATACCATCTTTGTCTTTAGTTGTTATATTAGAGGTGTGATTTTCTATCCTCAGTATGGTGTGGCTTCCCAAGGAGGCTCAACACCCCCCATACTGGAGGTTTCTTGCACTCCCAGTCCAACCAGCAAGAAGTACTTCATCGCACCGTGGCTTTTCTTACCTTGGTCTGTGCACGAAGTTGCCTGGTCGCCTCGTACCTTCTTTTAGGGCCCTTTCCCTGCATTGCCGAGGGTCCGGGTTTGTTCGCTACCTGGGCTGAGCCCTTTCCCTTAGCCAAGGGCAGCCACAGTGGAGCAGTGGGACGAGTGTCCCTCGACAAAAGGCCTGGGACCCCTCCCAAGGGGAATGGGGATCCTGGACAAACCCCCAAATTGTTAGAAATGAAATTAAGCAAGACTTGAGACAAAAATACCTCGGCAAGGCACCTTTAATAACTTCTGCAGAAGGGCGTGCTGCTGCTCTTCAAAGCCAGACAGCAAGCGTGCGGGCAGAGGGCAAATTCTGTTTTTATCCCTAACGCAGGCCTTAGGATGCTGGGTTTTGCTCCATTGGCTGGAGTGTTGACCCTACAATCTTATTTTTTCCCGATTGGCTAGTTTAAATGGCCACACCAAGGTGGAAGAGAGAGATGGGGATATCATTAACTAAGTAAGGAGGTTGGGGAATGGTCGATGACCGGATGAAGGAGGTTGAGGGATTGGTAAACAGTTAGCTATTTCTCATTCTATTCCCCTGTCAGAGGAATCCAAATGAAAGGGGGTTGGGAAGTTAGTTGAAGAGCCTGAGTTAAACATTTCCTTCACTTCTCATCTCCTGCTCCCATGTGGTTGAGGGCATCTGGCTTCCCTGAAACACCATTCCCCTAATTGCAGCCTGAGCTGCTATGCTTGTGACCTTGTTGAAGACAGGATTCCTCCCTGCTTCAAATCTAGCTCTAAATGTGGCTGTCTCTCTGCTCGGGATCAAAAAATACATGCATGAAGGACAGCCAAACCTGCCTTCTCCTTCTTCACCACCATGACTTTGGTCCTTAGGAGGCAAACAAGGAAATGCAGAAACTTCAAGAAGACCCCTTCCTTTCCCAAAGAGCCCGATTCCAGATGAGATGTGCCAACTACCCTGTATTTTCTTCCGCAAGCCCCCACTATGGCCTTTTGAAAACTTCCCCTAAGTGTAGTCCTCTCAATAAGAAAGCAGACAAGTCCCCAGACCTCTTCTGCCCATTGAAGAAGAGAGAAAAGAGGAAGTAAAAGGAACAACCCTCCTATGAATTGTCCCAGGTCTTAGACTTGGAGGAGGGGATGGTCTCAAACCTCTGATCAACATCAGGGACCAAAGGTGGCTGGGAAAGAGAATTGTTGCCTTCTTGGGAGCAGGGCTGGGGATCCTACTTCCCTGTGACTGCTATAGTCACCTACAAAATGTTGAATTGAATCCTCATTATAATTACTTTTTAAAATAGTGTGTTGGTCTTTATAGTTTTAGAGAATTGTAACATAATCAGTGGAAGTCTTCCTGGCCCCTTATACAGACTATGACCTACAATGTGGATTGAAACACTTGACCAAGCACCCTTGGGCAGTCAGCAGCAGCCAGTACTGACACCCAGGGGACTTTATCCCCAACATTCCCAGGTCTTCCACGAGACACTTATGAGCCTCATACTGAAGAGCCTGGACCCAGATCTGTGTAAATCTTTTCAAATTCCTAGGCAGTGATGGCAGTCTCTTTCTGCCTGTGTAGGAATTTTTAAAAACTAGGAAAATGCATAAAGATGACTAGTGATGAGATAAATCAAGTATTTGTCCACCTTCCCGGAGCTGATGAAAACTTATCAGGATTAGTGTTAAGATAAGAACGGGTACAGGTTGTTTCCTGATTAGCTAGTATAGCAAAGCACCATCTGCCAAATGATATTATAGAATTTGGGACCATCTGATCATCTTGTATAAAAAATGGAAATCCCAATCCCCACATCCTTGCTGAGTCAGACTCCCTAGAATTTGAGCCTAGAAATATGCATGTTTAAAACTCTCTTCTGAAAGTTTGAGGAAAAAAAAATCACTGGATGAAAAACTTAGTCACCTCACTTAACCTTTGCAGCTACTCTCGACTCACTTGTTTCAACTGTATAATGGGATAATAAGACCTCATCTCATGAAAGCCAGGAGGCTAGATCTGATTATTACTTCTTGTCTCTCATGGTTGGGAAACTTGCCACTCAATTACTTGTTTTTCTCATCAATCATTACCAATGGTTCATTCCTGCTTCCCTATGGTTACACCACTGCCTTTCTCCAAATTGCTTCTCCAACCCCTTCTCTCATTTACAATCCCTTCCTGTGAAACTGTTCCCAATCCCTCCTACCCTGGGCTCACGCCCCTCCTTTCTCTGAACTCTAGAAGCATTTGTGATCCCAGCACTCATCTGGCTCAAGGGAGTCATGGTTTTGTGGTAACAACCTTTCTTAAGTGTGTGTTGTGACTCCCACCTTGAGGGTAGGAACTGTTCTTGATGACAATGATGTTGACCAACACTATGTAAGCTACTATTTCAAAATAGGAAAATCTCTTTAATGTGCATGTTCAGTGATTGTGAAATAGATTCTCAGAAGAGTCTGCTTTGTACAAAATTCAAGCTCAGTCTCTAATAGATTTGAACTCAGGAATTTGGTTTTTATTCACTAAATATAGTTAACTCTTTTGTGTCTACCTCTCTAGATGTCTCAGTTCAGAAAAGGTACAAGGTATTTTTTTGAATCAAGGAGATTTTAATTAAAGAACAACAAAAAATTGCTAACTTGAAATAACTGGTCTATGATTTACAAAGGAATGAACTTGCCTGAAAGGTAAGTGAAAAGGGGCATGTAATTAGCAAGTCAGCCCCCCCTCACCCCCCATCCCCCTCCAAGGTGCCCTCAAAGGAACTGGTCCACATTAAGTTGTGCTTTTGAAAGTGAAGTAGGTAGTATTCAACTACCTCCCAAAATAACACCTCCGTTGAAATCAAGGTTATATGATGTATTATATCCTAAGACCCTAGTCAACAGTCATCTTAATGCAAGATTGCAATAAACAATTAACCCTAGTCTAAATGCTGGGACAAGACAATGCTTAAATATTACCTCATTGTCAATTTTAAGGTCGCTGCTCTTTTATTGGTGTTTTTTAAATTTATCTGTTACTCTCTTATTTTAAACTCAAACTTTTGAACTTTGTGGCATTCAAATTGGAAGCTGGAAGAGAAAACAAATCTCCCACTAGGCAATTGCACAGAGAAGCAGAGAAGTCCCCTGGAGAGGGAAGAGTGTCAGGGGCAGCCCAGAGCTA
Organism: Rhynchonycteris naso; assembly: GCA_037038555.1. NCBI lineage: Eukaryota > Metazoa > Chordata > Mammalia > Chiroptera > Emballonuridae > Rhynchonycteris > Rhynchonycteris naso. Next base: position 214,273,479 of record CM072998.1, on the reverse strand, counting down.
AGCACCAGCACTTTCCAAGGAGTTGGTACGTCTTCAGAAACTCTCTCCTCAATGCTCTCCTCCTCCTCCATTGCGAAAGGGCTGTAGGCAGAAAGGAACCTCACAAGTGTGAGTGAGTCTTCCCAAAGGGTTAGTGCTTTCAGTGGTCCACTGTTCACTGAACTTTTCCTTTGTCATAATTGCTGAATCACTGAATATTCATGAAACTTGCAACAACAAATTATGATTCTTGGGTGCTGTGACATGTTTTCTTGACTGTCGACCTGATATTGTTTGAGTGTTTGCTCTAGAGTTCGCTCTGTGGGAAAGGAAAGCAGGAAAGGGTGGGGATTAAGGAGCAAACAGGGAGCTAAGAAAGCAACATGAGAAATATTCCGTTGGCCACGAGTGAGCAAATAACTAGAAAACAATCAAAAGGTTATATTCAGCAGCATTGTTCTTATAGAACATTTACTAGAATTCATCATCCTAAAAAAGTAATAGACCCCAAAGTGGAGTGATGGAGGAGTCCATTGAGCCATAGCCAAAGTGCTGCAAATCAACAGGTGACCACCTCCACAGGTCCTCCCACACTTTGCCTTCATAGGTTCTTTCCACTACAGTAATGTCTATGTTAAAAATTGTTTTTGTGTAACTTTAAGTATTATTTGAAGGCAACATTGAATAGATTTGTATGAGCCCTAAAAGTGCTATTTTTTTTTGAAGTGAGAAGCAGGGAGGCAGAGAGACAGATTTCTGAATGTACGCAACCAGGATCCACGCGGCAAGCCCACCAGGGGTCAATGCTCTGCCCATCGGGGCATTGCTCCATTGCAACCAGAGCCATTCTATCGCCTGAGGTGGAGGTCAAGGAGCCATCCTCAGTGCCCGAGCCAACTTTGCTCCACTGGAGCCTTGGCTGCGGGAGGGGAAGAGAGAGGTAGAGAAAAAGGAGAAGGAAGGGTAGAGGAGCAGATGGGTGCTTCTCCTGTGTGCCTTGGCTGGGAATCAAACCCAGGACTTCCACACACCCAGCTGACACTCTACCACTGAGCCAACTGGCCAGGGCTCTAAAAGTGTTATTTTTAGTTTAAAGTTTTTTTCTCTTATAACTTTAACAAAAGTAAATTATTTTAATGGGTCTCTACAAGCATGGAGGGTCACATGCACTTGTGTGATTGGTCCTAATGAGTAGGTTGGCCTTCATTCAATGATGTAAAAACCATGGTTGCCTTCTGACATCCTCTGATTCAGCAGCTTACTGATGTTCCGGTGATATTTGACCAGTGAGATATTTCTTACATGTCTTAGAGACCTGTTAAAATTTTTCAAGGATTGAAAATTGAGGTTAGTGACTGAACTAAAATTGATGATAATGATGATGATGATGACAATGATAATCATGATAATAATTGTAATATTTTTTTCTAAGATTTTTTAAAATTCATTTGAGAGAGCAGAGAGAGAGAGAAAAGCAAGAGGGGGAGAGGGGAGAAGCAGATGGTTGCTTCTCATGTGTGCCCTGACTGGGAATCCAACCTGGGGACATCCACATGCCAGGCCGACACTCTGCCACTAAGCCAACCAACCAGTGCCTATATTTTCTTATATGTGTTTGTTCGTTCATGAAAGAATACAAATATGTGAATTTTAGTTCAGTTTCTTCCCTAGTAGGCTCTGCTTGTTACTTAATAGTGCTATTCTGATCCCAAAAAGAGTAAAATAATTAAAAATAAAATGATTATGTTTTTTTAAAATACATAGATTTAACTATAATTGAATTGACTTCACAAGTAAATTAAAATGGCAAGAAGAATATAATGTAGTGTACAAAGCACTGGGAATTGCAAAGTTTTAGTCTTACCTCTGCCCTGTACACTGTGGGGATTTGGAAAATTGTGATGCTTTCTCTGAATTAAGAAATTGAGAAAGGGTAGAACATTCCCAAGACCTCTACTAATGCTAAAATTCTGTGAAAGCAACAAAAAGTTTCCAATCCCTAATTAGTAAAAGTATTTGTTTCAACACAGTGTTTATGCAGAGCTCTCTGGATTGTGACAGCTCGCTGGGCTCTGCTCTGTGCCCTCAACCCACCACAGAGGTTCCAATTTTAACAGAGTTGGGAGACACAGATCTAGATAATAGAAGATTTATAAACGTTGTCATCTTGCAAGACTTCTAATCTATCTGTGTCTTTATTAACAAAGATCTGTGTTAAAGGAATTAATTGCATTAAGAGATCAGGAAGAAAGCAAGGTACCTAATTATAGTAACACTGAAAAGAGCTAATAAGGGCTAACCAGTCATGTTCAACAATAAAGCCTCAGAGCTTGGGCGGCAGACGGCTCCAAGGAAACGGTACAAACGCTAATGGCAATTGTAGATCAGTAGAGTCAAAAATAGGAACAAATCTAAAAAATTATGTCTCAATATTTACTTATACTAGTGACTAAGATTAATTTGGGGACAGAAAAGATTGTGATTTCATCAGCAGTTTGAGTCAGGAATAGTCAAGTATCTATTCCTTTGTCTTGTATTTTCTTTAGTTTTGGGATTCTACCTCCTTAGTTATAACTAGTGCTTACTATGCACCAGGCAATGTTCTAAGAGCTTGATGTAGAGCAAGCAAATAATTTAATTCTCACAACAACTCTATGACTTGGATACAACCATTATCCATTTTTTACAACTGAATGAATGAACAGAAATGTATGGAAACCTGATCAAGGTGACCCAAATGGCATGGCATCCCTTGCTACACTCTGTCAAGTTCTAAGTTCCCATCATGCTAACTTCAAAATGCCATGCAGTGCACATTAAATGACTCTCTTTTGATGTTATCCCCATTCTCACCACCATCTATCCAACATTAAGAGAGGTGGATTCAAGGACATAGGACATAGACAAATTAGGATATGTTCTCTGGGCTGGTGTAGTTTTCAAATATTGCGTCACCTTTTTTTGTGACTAATTGAAGCATTTTATATTTGCATCAGTTTGCACTCGGAGTATACATTTTTCATGAAAAGTGTTAATAAGGTCACAAAATCTGTGCTAAGATCATGCATCCTCAGAGGGGGAAAGGACGTCGTGTACCTCAACACTCCGCAAAGTTCCATCAGGTATTTGCACACATGAGTAAACTGGTGTTGCAGTTTGTAGTGGGTCAAAGAGGGGCCTGCCGTGAGGGTAGACGTTATGCCTGCAGCCCCCAGACCGCTGCATTCCAGCTCCACAAAACGTCATCCAGTGTTAGGAGATGACAGAGCTTAGCAGTGGCTTACCCAGCAATACTTTGCTTTAAAGGGGAGCTCTTAAAGGCAGAAAAACATTGAGGAGCTAAAGGGAATAAATGGTGCCATTTGGTAACTTTTGATAGCAGGAGATAGCACTGTAAAGAGTGTGGAAAAACTTTGTGATATTTCTCAATTAGTCTTCCTGGACCTATCCCAGTCCCTCCTGTACTTAAGGCTAACAATGGATGTATCCTATTGTATCTATAGCCAAGCTTGTAGGAATAACTAACCATACTCCTTTCACTTCTTAAGAGACTGTTTCTGCGCTCATACATTTTCTCCTTTATGTCTAATCACTAATCTAAGTATACATATGACTTCATGGAATTCAGAAAGAACTAAACATGTATCCAAACATAAGAAATTAATGGTAAAAGAAGGTTGTCACTATTATACAGATATTAGAATGGCTAAATTAAAAAGACTGACCATACCAAGTGTTGACAAGGAGGTGAAGACTCTGAAGCTGTCGTACACAGCTGGTAGGAATGGTGCTGACGACACCTGCTTTGTAAATGAGTGTGACAGTTTCTTTTAAAATTAAGCATGCATTCACTGTATGATTTGACCTTTCTGCTCCTAGGTATTTATCCAAGAGAAATGAAAGTATCCAGGCAAAAGTCTATGGCACAGATGGTCATAGCAGCTATATCTGTAATAGCCAAAAACTAAGAAGAACCCCAGAGTAAATCAATAAATGAATGAATAAACAAATTCATACAATAGAATGCTACATGGAAATAAAAAAAATGAATGATACAAATAATTATGATGTGTGAAAAAAGCCAGAGGGAAAGGAGTATTAGTGGTTGATTCCATTTCAATAAACTCTTAAAAATACAAACTAGCCTGATCAGGCGGTGGCACAGTGGATAGAGCATTGGACTGGGATGTGGAGGACCCAGGTTCGAGACCCCAAGGTCACCAGTTTGAGCGCGGGCTCATCTGGCTTGAGCAAAAAGCTCACCAGGTTGGACCCAAGGTCACTGGCTTGAGCAAGGGGTTGCTTGGTCTGCTGAAGGCCTGCGGTCAAGGCACATATGAGAAAGCAATCAATGAACAACTAAGGTGTTGCAACAAAAAACTGATGATTGATGCTTCTCATCTCTCTTTGTTTCTGTCTGTCTATCCCTATCTATCCCTCTCTCTGACTCTCTCTCTCTGTCCCTGTAAAAAAAAAAATACAAACTAATCTATAGTGAAGGCATTCAGTGGTTGCCTTCAGACAGTATTTGAGTAGGAAGGGGTGGTGTGGGGGGTTATTAAGGAAAACAACTCTTTTGAGAGTAATGGATTTGCTCATAATCTTGTTTTTGGTGACGGTTCATAGGTGCATGCATGTATCCACACACATCAAACTGTATAATTTGAATGTGTACCATACATTCTATATCAATTTTATTTTATACTATTATTTTCTTTTAAAAAATAGTCAGTTTAAAATTTAAACCAGGAAAAATACTGCACAATAAACATTTAGAAAAGGCAAGAGACAAAATTAACTGTTATCAGAGTCTTTCAGATAAGTCCTTCTCTAACAAACAATAGACAGAGTAGGTGGAAATGAAGCAGTGTGAGTAGTATCTGTCAGGAAGCGTTCAAGGGAAGGGTGGGGAAGGGGAAGGAAGGGAAGGGAATATAACGGAATGGAATGGTAAGGAAGCATACAGTGAGGTAAAGATGCAAGCTGGTAAGCCTCTTTCAGTAAAGAACATAAATCTAAAAGACCGAGAGGTCCAATTGATGGAAAAGTTAAAAAAAAAATGTAATAAAGGAAACTGATCAGCTATAGGTCAGAAAAACAATGATATCACTTAAGTGACCCTTAATACTGTACACAGCACCACCTGGAGGAATACAATAAGAAATGGTATTTTGTGTGAAATCAAGTCCAAGTCAGTCAGCATATACTTAGTACTTCTGATGTGCCCAGTACCATTCCAGATACCTGGGATACAATGAGGAACCAAACACAACAACAACAACAAAAGTCCCTGCCTGCTTAGCACTTATTTATCAAAAGAAGCAGCTTTATTTGTAAAGAACATGATTCTATGTCAATTTCTTTTATAAACTTTAAAAAATACAATAAGAATTTAGAGGAGGCCTTTGTATGGGAAATAAACATAAAATGATGCTGTGAATTTTTCTTTTCAAATGGTTTTCACAGAAGGAATTTGCATAAATTGGAGTATTTTTGGTACCATTCCAAAATTGGTTCTAAAATTTTTTTTAATGTGCACTTTGTCTTTTCATTTGGGACTGAAGCACGCATTCACTCCAGCTTCAGGAGTTCAGGTTTCTGAACACTCACAGCTGTGACCCTATCCTGGAATGTTTGTATTTCATACCATAGTGTCAGTGGGTTGTGAGCAAGGGGGCTCTCTTCAGCCAAAAGCCTATGTGGATAGATTCTATTGCTATGTCTTCAAGTTCACTAATCTTTGCTTCAGCAGTTTCTAATTTGTTCTTAACCATATCCAGCAAGTGTTCATTTCAAATGTTGTACTTTTCATTTCTAAATGGTCTATCTTCCATTTAGCTCCTCATTATGCTCAGGGATCCTTGAGCCTCTACAGCATATATATTTTAATGCAATCTTAAAATCTCTGAATTGTCATTTCTGGGTCTATTTCTATGGACAGATTTTTCCCCCTTCTTATAGATCCCATTTCTCATCCCTTTTATCATGCTTAATAATTTTTGATTGACTGCATGGACCCTGTGAATATAATGTTGTGAAGTGCCTGAATTTTGCCTTCCTTCCAAGAGTATTAGTTTTTGTTCTTACAAATTTAAGTTAAGGAATTTAAGTTACTGGCAGACCAGGCTTGTGTTGAAGTTTTGTTAAGGTGGGTCTAACCTCCCCTTTACACTGGGGATAGTTGAGCTTTAGTACCAAAATAGGACCCTCTTGGGGGTCTCCTCTGAATGCCCTGGCTAAGTACCAAGAATCTCCATTCTGGCTGGAAGAGCCTAAACAAGTCTCTCTCTGTCTGACCCCCAGGAGTTAATCCATTGTCCGTGCTCTGTTCATTCTCTCTTCAGCTGCTGAAGTTTCCTTCTGCATGTGCAGCTACAAATATTGCCAAAAATAAAGGAGGCCTTTAACACAGATTTCTAGAGCTCTTTTATCTACAGATCCTTATCTTTAAAGCCCTACCCACCTCTTCCAGCAGCCTCACCCCCCCCCCACACACACACATTTAAGAGCATAGATTTGAGGTGCTACTGTGGGAGAGAGAGGGCATAGCTTTTCCTTTTGCCGGTTCTGAGGTAGTGGAGGTAGAGGTCAGTACTGGAAATAGAGAACTGGGAACAGATGTTGATGCCCATCAACAATATACCTGCACTCTCTACGGATCCATGTCTGCCCAGGAAATTGTACCTCTCTAGGAAACAAACAAACAAACAAAAGTGAAAGCTAGAATTGCCAGGAAAGAAGGGAGCTGGAATCTAGATTCAAAATGATCCTGACCTGAGCTGTTCTAAGTCAGTCCAGCGTTTGCAAGCTGAGGCCTGATCAGGACTGTGCACCTTTGAAACCCATTTTAGACTCTCCTCCAGGGACTAGGCCAGTGGTTCTTAACCTGGGTTCTATCCAACCCTAGGGGTTTGATGAGTCGGTCTCAGGGGTTCGAAGAAACCTCTGCAGCGGAGGCCAGAATAAAGTAATACCGTAATTTGTTGTGAGTTCATACACTTTGTTGGTTTTGTTCTTTGAGCAAGGTGATGTTCATGCACGGCTCATTTTGTGCACCAGTAAAAAAACATATACCTATGTCTTGAATTGGAAAAAAAATAATATTTTATTTATCACTAAAGGGTTCAGTGAATGCGCATATGAAACTGGTGGGTTCGGTACCTCAAAAAAGGTTAAGAACCACTGGACTAGGCAACATAAAGGTTGCCAAACAAGACACACCATCATTCATGTAAGGGCTCCCATGCTCCCCATTAGACAAACGTGTGCTTGATATTCAAAGTCTGCACAAACACCAACAAAAAAGAAAAATAAACAGCAAGTACCAATTCTTTATTATGGACATTGAACCAATAGTTATGGAATTCTTGAGATCAAATTATTCTCCTAGACATTGGGCCTTCTCTAGCCTTCAAAAGCTCTCAAAGTAAAAAGTAGCACATAAGTAGAAAAAACTCCTGGCTTTAGTAGTAGTAATTCCAGGAGTAATGCTGAAAGACTTAACTTTTTTTTCAAACCCTTTATTCAGCCAAGGAGTTACTTAGTGACCAAAAGAGATGTCTTTATTAGGAGGTAGACTTGGATCCTGGGAGTGCCATTAACATCTCCATAGCCTTGGGGGGAAATGGTTCAACTTCTCTGAGGCTTAAGTGTCAATGGCCTGCTACATCGTTTGACACAGTAGTCATTCAGTACCAGTTGGAACAAGCAGAAACCACAGAGTAGAGAGGTTTTAACATGAAGAATTGTTGACACTGGTATAAGAGAACTAAAAAAGGTACGTAGAGGTGACACAGAGGCAACATCAGGGTTCAGCTAGTTGCCCTGTGGCTGCAGGAGCCAAGGGAAAGGGATGGGGGTTTAGAATTTTAAAGTGTGGAGGTGGCATCCCCTGGAGATGGGACTCAGCTTCTGAAACAGGAGAGGGCATAATGCTGACAGGTGCGGGTGTCCCTCTGAATACAGGAGAGACTGAGCGATGGATGAGCTTGCCTCATTGGGTTCCCTTCTCCCAGGGATCCCTGTGGTATTCCCCTGAGTGCATGGGTCTTGAAAACCATTGTTTCACATAATTCAGCCATTTTTCTGTTGTTTCAGGTGGGAGGAAACTCTGGTCCCCTCTACTCCATCTTGACTAGAAAGAGGAGTCCGTAATGTTTCCTGAATAAATACATGAGCCACTTTGGGGGGATTAGTTTAGTTGGTTCTACTTTGCTCTGTTTTGTTTGTCCGTGAATTTATAAAACCAGACAATTGGCTTAGCATAATTTAGATGTGATGCCACTTAATGACATGCATCTTTCAATACAGAAGACCAAAAGTTTTAAATCACCCTGAGTCATTCAGTTCTTTTGCCAATTCAATCCATCAGTAAACTCTGTTAGCTCTAACTTAGAAATAGGTCCCACATCCTGCCACTTCTTGCCACCCCTGAGGCATTTCCCTGCCATCACATGCCTGAAATATTGTCACAATTCCCCAATTGACCTGCAAAAGGGTTCACGGAATGGAAAAAAAAAAGTTTGAAAATTGCTGGTAGCCAAAATTAAGTCAATATGTTTTGTAGGGTATGCAAGAAAGTGGTCATGTCACAAAATAAGGAAAGTATAATCTTCTGCCACAAGAGTCTCTTCCAGTCAGCAAGAGTTCTATTTACATCTGTCACTTCCCTGAATTTAGCATCTTTGTTTAATTAAATGTCGTATCTCCTCAACATTTCCAGTCCAAGTAGGTCTGGAATAGTGACTTCAGTTTTCCTTTGGTTTGGTCAGCAGGATTCCACATGGCCTCCAGCAATTGCTAAGAGCGGATTCACACAACATATCAGTGGTCAGTCAGCCCTGGGACGACACAGCAAGACCGTGTCACCTTTCTCTTTAAGGGTTCCTGATTCTCGAGTCTCTTAAGCGAGAAATTCCATTTTATAATCCTCAGAGCCAGGCCTCGTGCTAAAAGCATATATCTCCACGCCATCTCTGCCTGGTGTCAATACGAAAATTTCCCAGATTTACAACATGTAAGAGTATTCTTAAATTTATCTTTCAACACGATTCTCATCTACAAATGTCGAGTCTGTACTTACTAGCCCTTCTATTTCTTTTCCTCCTGCTCCACTGGTTTCTGACTTTATTCCTTTGGTTAAGAGCATTGAGCAAGAATTCCCTAACCAATCTGTCTCATACAGGTGATAGATTAGTCATTGCTTGGTTGTTCTCTGCTTCTTAAATCCTCAGATCCAACAGGTAATCTTTCTCGTCAGCTCAGGGCATGGGAGTTTAGGTGGGGCAGGTTTCCCAGGTTTTACAAGTTCAGGTCAATGACTTACTTAACTCTGCATTTTATTTATCATCGTTATTATTATATAGAAAGATGCTAAAAGCAACCCTAATGATTTTTATCTTGAATTATGGAGAGGCAAGTGTGCTGAACCTGTCCCCCCTTAAGTCCCTTTGTTGTGGCTGTGAGGGTCTGGTTCCAGTTCTGCCTTTGAGAATGTTATGGTGATCCTGAAGTAGACGATGAGCCAATCTGGGCCTGCATCCTATCTTCTATCAGATGCAGTGATCCGTCCACATGGTCTCCACAACCCCTCCCAGACCTGAGCGGCATGAGGTCTGTGCTCATAAATCAGAACGTTCTCCTCTGCTGGCTGCAGTGTGGGTGGTGGGGGTGGTGGTGGCTGCGGATTCTCTGCAAACATAGTTTGATATTATGTGAGGTTGTCAGTTATTCCTCCGGTTGCAAACCTATTTATAGTGCTGTCATGTACAGCTGAGGTATAACCTGTGAGTCATACTATGTCCACATATGTTTATTTTAAAAATTAATATTATTTTCCCAATATAGAGTAGATTATGATGAATGCCAAGAATGGACCTAATACACCTAGTGAGAAAAAAATCAGCACCAAGTGCCTCTCTGAATATATTGTGGCAGCCTGCATTGTAAGAGCTGCCCAGCTTCTGAGAGTTGCCAAGGCCAAGCATAGATGATAGAAGCACACTCAGTGGGGCAGTCCAGATATCTGACACCCGAGCCAGGGCCCTCTCACCTTAGCAACCGGAATATTTAATTGGGGAATCTTATGTAAACAACCTCAGCAATTTGTGTCACAGCTGGGGAGTGTTTAGAATCTGAGACTGGGCTCATAGGTGCCCTCTCATACATCAGTGTACAGGTGACACTGTTCAGGGCACACTCCTGGAGGGCAAACCGAGGAGGAGATGTCTCCGTGTTGTAGGTGAAATAAACACTTAGAAAGATGTGAACTAGGTGACGGAAGACAATTTGACTTTGGGTGATGGGTATACAACATAATCAAATGTCAGAATAACCTGGAGATGTTTTCTCTGAACATATGTACCCTGATTTATCAATGTCACCTATTAAAATTAATTTTTTAAAAAGGATGTGAACTAGGTATTACTACCCATCAGAGGTGGATTTAAACATGGGCGCACCAGGCGCATACCCTGGGTCCCGACTTCTGAAAGGGCCCCGCAAAACTCCAACTTTACAGTTTTTTCTAATGACACCAAGTTTGGTTTCATATGTGCAATTTTAACACTAATAATACCTAATATTTTTTATTTATTTAAAAATGTGGTTAACATGTATTTTCATTTTTCCCGTCTCTCTTCTTTTTAAGGGGTCCAATATTTTCTTCTGCTCTCGGGGCCTGAACTGACCTTAATCCACCTCTGCTACCCATCCATACATTCCTTAAAAGTCTTCAAAAAAGCGCTATTGAGACATCTATAGATAACAACTACTTGTTGGCTGATTTCACCACATGTATAAAATACGACATCTATGGGGACATCTAGTGTATGTGTATATATTGTTGTGTATGTACAAAGAACAGGCATATTTGTAGGAATGTAAAGTCTATTAAAATATTTTAAATGCATACACTGAAGCATGTTTTCTATTTTATACAGTCTACATTTTTAAAATAATAACTTACATTGATATAGAATGTTAGGCATTCAGAACACTGATATATATATGTATATATGTGTATATATATATATATGTGTGTGTGTGTGTGTGCATACACACACAAGCACACACTCACCCCCCCACACACATATGATGGTATTTAGTTCTCTCAGAAAAACCTGTGAGAGCATTCTCTGCATTTTGAAGCAGGGACACTGAATCTTGGAGAGGCTAAATGACTTGTTCCAAGTCACCTTGGTACTGAAAGGCAGAGATGGAAATCCGTGTCTTTGGATTCTGAATCCAATATTCCTCCTCATGAACTGTAAAACCTACCTGTTTTGTGGTTAATGTCATTATAAGAAGCAATAAAAATCAATTATGCTTAGTCCTCCACTTCATTATAAGGCAGGGGTCAGGAACCTTTTTGGCTGAGAGGGCCATGAACACGACATATTTTAAAATGTAATTCCGTGAGAACCATACAATATGTTTAACACTAAATACAAGTAAATGTGTGCATTTTATGTAAGACCAACACTTTTAAAGTACAATAAGTCTCTGAATTCTTTTTAATAACGTTGTTAATGCTGTTGCTAACCAATGATAGATAAAGTACTTCTTACCACTAATGCGTCTTCTGGTGCTGCATGGTTTTGCTGATGGCTTTGTAGTCTGGTTGATACATGGTGAGGTTAAGTTTCATGCAGGCATTGAGACTTCGATTCATTAAACGTGATTGTAGGTTGGTCTTAATGTTCTTTAGATGTGCGAAAGACTGCTCACATGCATACATAGAACCAACCATTGTCAGCACAGCAATACTCACATGCTGCAGTGTATGGTATGTGATGGGAAGTGCATTCCAAGTTTTGACAATCAGCTGGTCCATGGGTTGAAGTTTTTTCATTTCTCCCATTGTGTTTGCTCACCAACTCTGATTACTGTCGTGCAAGTCTTTCCAAATCTTCATTCAGTGATTTGAACTTACTCACCCACCTGTCTGAGGCCTTCAGGTCAGCAGCTTGTCACTCAAAACCTCTGATGGAGACACCGGGTATGTAACTCAGGTCGGCGCTGTTCACTGCACACTAGTGTGGATAAGTGATGAACTTAAAAAGACGAGTGCACTCATGAAATTCTCCAAAGTGCGATTTGAATGACTGCAGGAGATTAGATGTGAAGGCCACTAGCTGCTGGAGATCAAGATGTTGAGCAGGGTCACTTGCTGTGCATGTATCTTTCAACTCCCCCAGTTTTTCAAAGTGTGCTAAATGACCTATTTCGGTGATGAAGAGTTCCAGCTTGTTTTCAAAAGCAAACACTGCTTGCTGAAGGGATAAGACTGTATTTCCAATGCCTTGCATTTTCACATTAAGCTGGTTTAGATGTTCAGTCATGTCCACGAGATAGTAGAACTTCAGGAGCCACTCGGTGTTAGCTAACTCAGGATGCTTGACGTGTTTCATTTCAAGAAAAGTCTGGATTTCGCTCAGACAAGCCGTGAAACAGCTGAGCACCTTCCCTCTTGACAACCAACACATATTGCTGTGCAGAATCAGACCAGGATAATTATTCCCAACTTCATTCAGCAGTGTTTTAAACTGGTGATCATTTAAAGCTCGGGCAACAATAAAGGTGACCACCTGAATGACCAGCGACATCACCTCACCAAGCTGCTCGCCATACATCTGAGTACAAAGTGCCTCCTGATGTAGAATGCAGTGAAAACTTAGGATGGGTCTCTTTTCATGTTCACCAAGAAGCCCTACGAATCCTCTGTTTTTCCCCACCATGCACGGAGCATCATCAGTACACACCAAAATAAGTTTATCAGTAGATTTTTTTCTTTAGCGAACTCAGTGAAAGACTGGAATAAATCCTCCCCTCTTGTTGTCTCTTTCATAGGCAAAACAGCAAGACTTTCCTCACATAGTGTGTCACCAACAGCATACCTTGCAATTGCGCTGAACTGGGATAAATGGCTTACGTCTGTTGACTCATCCAAAGTGAGAGAAAAGAATGGTTCTGCATTTTTGTCCTTCACTTGTGTTGCCTCAATTTGATTTGCTATCATGATGGTACGATCGTGAACAGTTCTTGCCGACAGAGGCGTGTCTTTTATTTGTTTGATTATCTTGTCTTTATCGGAAAAGTTGTCAGAAAGTTCATTGGCAACATCAAGCATGAATGTTTTGGAATACTCCCCATCTGTGAATGGCTTTCTGTTTCTCACTATTGCTAAAGCACCAGCAAAGCTAGCTGAATTCTAGTCACCTTGTTGGGTCCAAACACAAAGTTGCTTCTGACTAGCTTGCACTCCGCACAGTAGCTCTTGACATGCTTTCCTCCTGCTGTCTCCTGCTGGATATTTTGATGCAAATGTAGTATGGCAAATGTTGAAGTGCCGCTTTATATTTGACCGTTTCATTGATACAATTTTATCATTGTATATTAGACACACTGCAAAACCTGCTCTCTCCACAAAGGCGAATTCCTCTGTCCATTCCTGCTGAAAAGTATGATACTCCTCATCTTTTTTTCTTTTAGCCATTTTCTTCGTCAAAAGGCTTTCTGCAATTAGCTAGCTGACTACTTGATTAAAAGGATGGAAGTTTACTTCCTGACCTTACAACGACCCATGTATGTTATGCATTATCCAATAAAAATTTGGTGTTGTCCCGGAGGACAGCTGTGATTGGCTCCAGCCACCCACAACCATGAACATGAGTGGTAGGAAATGAATGAATTGTAATACATGAGAATGTTTTATATTTTTAACATTATTATTATTATTATTATTATTAAATATTTGTTTGTGAGTTAGATGCAGCCATCAAAAGAGCAACATCTGGCTCGCAAGCCATAGGTTCCCGACCCCTGTTGTAAGGAAATGCACTCTTCATTGTTGAAAGACAAAATATCTCTACATTAAGAAATGAAGATAGATTTTTTTTAACTTCCACACTATTCTTGCATATTCCCTTAGAACTATTTTGTGTCATGTCCAAAATTACCTTTTGATTCATTTTGGTAGAGATGGGGGTTTGGGAGCAGAGTTGTTGACATTATTCCCTCGACTCTGAGAAGAGGAAGTTGACTGGGAAGCATTTCTAAAATGCACAGCATGGGTTTAAAATGTATAGACTCCGGAATTAAGCCAACCTGGATTTTAATCCCAGCACCACCGCCACTTTCTAACTAAATATCCTTAGGTAAGTCAGTGCCTGTCTCAATGTTCTCACCTGCAAAATGGGCTAGTAAATCTTACCTCACAGTACTATTGTGAGGACTGGGTAAATCTATGGGAAGCTGGGGACAGCCATGTAAATGTGTGTTTCACATGTATGTGAATGCATACACTGGACAGTGTTTAAGCTTTGCACTCCATTTACATTCCCTTTGTGTGATTTTTGTTTGGTGTTGAATTCTAGCACGGGGCAAAGGGTTAGCAACTCTCAGTTCCTGCCAAAATCTTTATTGCAACAATACGTGCTTGTTTTGCTTTGTGCAAATATTAAAGAATTAAGCAAGATGATTTTTCATTCTCTTTCACTTTCTAGTTCTTCAGTCCATGTACACTTTATAGTATTTATGATCATACATTTTATCTGTTAATGTTGTCCTTCTATTCTTACAAAGAAAGTGAGGAAAAGAAAAATTCCATCCCCCTCCATTGTTTTAGAACAAGCTACCTAAGTGATTTTATATTCAGGTGTTACAGTAAATGAAAAATAATGAGAAACAGCTCACTCACCACCACCATCTTCCCATTTATGGTGGTCTCCCTGCCGTCCCAGGCCTGCACCTGAACCCAGGTGTCATTATCTAAGGTTATCATCCTCTAAAAAACAGAGAAGCCAAGTTCAGCTCAGGTTATCATTGAAAAACCCTAAAATTGTTTTCAGTTGTTGTCACACCTTAGGTAGTTATAGAAAGCTTTTATGTGCCATTTAATTGAAGCCTTTTTTTCAACAGTAAATGTGTTGCTTGATTCTTTTGGGATAAAAGTTTTAGAAGAGTAAAGCATAATGTTATCTTGAAGAGTAAAACTTTTTTAAAAAATATTTTATTGTATAGGCAAAGCATTATCTTTTCGCATAAAGAATTACAGGTATGTTTCAACTTTAAAAAACTCCTAGAAAGCTAACTCAAACTCCCATTGTAAGTTCTTACTTAAAGGAGAAAGGTCCCACTTTCTTTTCTCACCTCAACAATATAAAAATAATAATAATAATCATAACAACAATAGCAATTACTCATGTAGCACTATTGCACAAGGCATCCATCAAAGAGGTTCTCCTATGTTAGTTAATTCATGGCATCTTCACAACAACCTTATGAAGTAAGTTCCCATCCACTTTTGCAAAGGAAACAATTGAGCCAGCTAGGTTCTCTGAGTTGCCCAGAGTCACATGGTTGCTCAGCGGGTTAGATGGGAGTCATACGCAGTCCTGAGCCAGAGCCTGCATCTTTCCCCACTGTAGTCTGTATAATAGCATTTAGACTATGCTCTACTGTGGTATCCTGTTACATACTCACTGGGACATATCTGTCTCAGAGTTTCCATTTCCACTGAGCTGGGTCTGCTACCAAAATTCTTTACTGTTCTGTAAACAGTAAATGACAGTCCCCGAATTTTCCTCTGGTCTCTTATATTTTCTAGCAGTTTTATTCCAGTAGATTTTTTTAAAGAAATTAAGTGTGGACCTCTTCATTAGACATTTCAGGTAAAAAATTCTTTTGTTTTATGCTGTACAGGAATGTGACATCTCATGTTATGCAACCACTGTCTGCTAACGTGATATGACAGCTCCTTTGATGAGATCACCTTCCTTGTAGTTTAATAATCTCCTATTGAGTTCATTCATTCAAATGACAAGTATTTATTAAGCAACTATTATGTAACAAGCACCAGGTTCTATGAAACAAAACTGACCAGAAATCCTGCCTTTGGGGAACTTACATTTTAGTATAGGGGAACAAACAAAAAATATAAATAAAAGAAAATTATGTACTCTGGTAGGAGCCCATAGAAGAAAGGAAATGGGCCACTTCCAGGCTGAGGCAATAAAAGCACTAGTGTCTGTTTTCCTGTCTGGTTGAGTGAGGAGGCCACAAGTTCCCGATGGTCCAGCTGTGAGGTAGTTGAACTTCATTTGCAGCTGGGGACCCTGAGAAATGGGGCAGATACTGTATGCCCCATTTCCCACCTCCCCACAAACTTCTCTGACTCACACTGACATTGAATATGTACTGTGAATTAGAAATAATCCCCATTGTGTTAAACCACCGAGAGTTTGTGGCTAATTTGTTATGTGTCATAATCTCACCCATATCAGCTAAAACAGGTTTTATTCACTAAATGTTTATGAGAAGGAAATGATACCAAATGGAAAGGCAGAACTGTTTCTGAGAGACAATCTAGGAAAATGATTCTCAATATGTGGTCTGCTAGGCATCTGAATTACTGTTAAAAATACAGGTTCCCAGGAGGTTTGCGCATATGTTACAATGTGAGGGCCTCAGACCTAGGCTTTACCCCAAAATTTATCTAATACAGATTTTCAATATGTTTGCTATACTTGCCTACTTACTTAGGATGATTTTGAGTTAAAATTCATGTAAAATTTATCTGAAGAAAGAGTGTTGAAGATCTCATCTTGCTTTTATGGCCACCTGGGGTAGTCTCCTCAAACTCTTCTCCCAGTCTAAAGGAGATCTCATGGTTTTTAAAGATGCTTTTGGTCTTTATATTGGTCACATCTCCCTCTGTACTGATGGTCACAGTGGGTTTATCCAGGCAGCTAAGCTTCCTGCTGGCTCTTCCTATCCCTGGAAACCAGAAAAAAGGACACAATAGTTAAATCTGTTCTCAGCTCCCAGAACTCATGCTCGCTGTATAATTCTCTGCTAAGTAGGAGGTGTGTGTTTAACAGATTTGATGCTGCATGTATTCAAATTTCTAAAGTTAGTAGTCTGTCATTATATGTTAAAATGATTCCATTTACAGAAAAATACCGGTCTCTAGTTTTTGTGTTGTGATGGTCCTGTTTCTCTAGTCTAGTAGTTATTGATCGTGTTGGTTCATAGACCTCTTTGAAAATGTGATTAAAACAATGGACCCCCTCCCTTTTAAAAAATACATTAATTTACTACAAAAACCATACATTGGCATGAAGTCTTCCGGACATTTTTCTCTTCATTTCCATTCTTATATGTGAACAAATATAGGGTTTGTTTTCTCCATTATGTAGTTCTCCTTCTAGTTAAATATATATAATAAAATTTATACTTAATACCATTTTAAAGTACACAGTTCAGTAGCATCAAGTACACTCACAATATATTGTGCAACCATTGCTACTGTACATATAGGTTTTTTAACTATATAAATATTATATAATAACTGTTGTTATTCAAATTACTAGTTCCCCTTAGATGTATCTCTCGGAGATTTTCCTTATATATTTTTGTCATAACTACAGAATATTCCATAGTATGCATACACCAAAATTTATTTTATCTGTTCCCTTATGGACGAGCATTTAATTTGTCTTCATTTTCTATTGTTACAAACAATGCTATAGTGAACATCATTGCACACACAGCTTTGTGCAGGAGTATTTCCTATAGAAATAGCATTCCATACACAGCAATACCTAGGTTACATTTTAAGAGGAGGTACGTTTGAGAAGTACTCAGATATGGTTTGTGGAATTTATAGCGTACAACAGGATGACAAGATGTGCCAGATTGGTCCCCAAAGGTATTCACACCCTAATCTCTGACCCTGTAAAAGTTATTTTACATGCCAAATTACAGATTTCATTTAAGGATCTTGAGTTGGGGATATTATCCTGGATTATACAGGTGGACCTTAAATGTGACAACTAGTGTCCTTATAAGGAGAGCTTTTCCCTAGAGAAATGGAACAGAGACATGAGACCACAGCAAGGAGAAGAGCAGACTGGGGTCATGTGGGCGCACCAAGAATGCCAGCAGCCACCAGAAACGGCAACAGATGACCTATTCTGAAGAACCTCCACAGATTTAGGGCAAATGTTTGCCAAATAATTATTTTTTAAAAATTATTGTGAATTTTTATCTTAAAACATTTACTAAAACCATTTGCGGAATAGTATGTGGCCTGTACATGTTTTATCTATATAAATTTATGGTAAATTACACAAAGGTAAGGATTGTGTCAATCCCAACGTAGTTTTTCACAGAACTATTATGTAGGTTCTGTATCAATATTTGTTGTTTCTATGTTAAAAATTTGAGGGAGGGGTCCAAGATTAACTTGACATCACACAGAGTAAGTTCTGTGCTTTCAAAGTTCCCATTTTTACTGTGTATGATGTATAAGGAAAGATAGCTCACCCAATTCTTTCATAAATTCATCAAAATTTTCACAAGAAATAGATTTCTAAGTTCCCTGATGCTGATCAACCATTCTGTCCAAGCTGATGTTAAGGACAAACAATATCACATGGATGAATATGTTGGTGTTGCCTGAAATAGAATTGTAAAATCAGGAGAAAAAAACAAGGAACACTATTCTTGTCATCTTCCCTTAACACCGTCTAAAAAGACAAGGTCTCTCAAATGTAAATAAGTCAGAATGACTTCATTGTCTCCAATTTTTCAGTCCTTTTCCTTCCAGACTCCAGAGCAGCCTATCAGACTAGTCCATATACCCCCAGTGTTTACATGTCCCCACCTCAGACCACTGGTCTCTGCATGCAGGAGAGTAACCAGTGCACCCTCTGCACTTTGTCCATTGGGACCAGTTTTTCTCACTGTTACTTCTCCAGTCCTGTCCCACCCTGAGTGCCACTAAGCCCTAGCCCATCAGCTTGCATCCACACTCTGAGTTCACCAACCCATAACATATGTTCAGTCTTTTTCCACTCCTTCAGCTGGTCACGTAGGACCCCTCCAATAGTCCTGAGGGAGGGTGTTGGTACACCTGTGTGTGTGTGAGGGGGGTGACATGGGGTTCTGCTCCTTTAGTCACCTCAGATCTTCTAGTCTTGCTTAGCCTTGGTCCCAGGTGCACAATTTCAGTCTAATGTTGGATGCCTGTTGGGCCCAGTGGAGTGTCTGGCTCTGGGAGTCTGCCAGAACCCAGCTTATAATGGACAGTTCCACAAGCACAGTAACTTGGTATACTGTCATTAAGAATTCTGCCTGTGTTAGGTCCCGGCAACACACCAGGAGTGCTTTTTCACAGAGTACATGCTGCTACTGCAGATGAGCTGGCCTCGCTCCCAAACCCTGGAGGCCTGTGTTCTATGCTCCCACTGGGGCTTCATCTACATGCCACACTGAACCCTCTCCTTCACTAATGCCTCCAGTGGCACAGCATCTGCCAGATCAGATGGTCCAATCAGTGGGGCCCCACCCAGCACATGGGCTAGAGACACTTCTAGAGGTAGAATTTGTTGTCACCATCAGCCAAGCATCCTATTAGGAATTCTGTTTCCTTCTTCCTGGTAGGAAAGCAAGATGCATCAACTTGTCTTTGAGAAGACGTTCTCACTTTCCCCGGACCCAGATGGATCCCCACATATTTTTCAACAGTGGAAGGTGCCTCAGTTGTCACCAACTCTAACTTCCATACCCCGTAGTGCATGAGTCTACCAAGGCCTCTGGGATGCTAGCCACTGCTTGCTACCCTCCAGCTCAACACAATGATGCACGAGGTGTCCAGACAGCTCAGACTTCACCTGACTGTACCATGACTGAGACCAGAGGTGGATTGAGAAGAATTCAATGTGTGATTACTACACTTGGGGCCTGGGGAAATGACCACCGGATGTGTCTAAAGACATACTTAGACCCAGTGAGTCCGACCTCAGCCTGGAGTCTGTTTATCACCTGGCTCCTGCAGGCCTCCATTCTAATATGACACTTTGGAACTCTAAGTCAATGTTAATTCAGATCAACTGTGCTTAAAATATTTGACTGTTTTTTCTCCACTACACATTTTCTCAAGTGTAGTAAATGATCATAGGTCTCTTTGGAAGAAAATGGGGGACATTAACACAGTATTTTTTTCCTGTGTAATTTATTAATTAAATTTTTTGAATTTGACTTTATTGGGGTACACATTCAGGTGTGAATCTCAATAAAATTTAATCTTTACACTGTACCATGTGCCCATCACCCCAAACAAAGTCACTTTTATCCCCATTTCTCCCCCATTGCCCATAACCCCCTACTCCCCACCTTCATTTCCCTCTGGCTCTCACCACACAATATATTTTGGCCATGGTATTTCAGAGTTCTTCTTCCTGTGGACTTGACTGCTCTTCGGCCAATGGTTTCTAGATATGAAATTGGGTGTGATCTGCGTCCTGACAAAGGATCATGACTTTCTAAGGGGGTGATGCTCTCAGCCTGCTGCCCATCCATTCTTGCCTTTTTTGATTATGCTTATGAAGCAGCAGCCTCATTGGCTATTCACCTATTTTTCATCTAAGGATACAATGTGCTATTCATCATCCCAATGACACCCTCTGGGCCCAGCCTCCTTAGCTGCTCAGCAACCTTGCCTGTTATGGTGACTTCAACCCCCTGGGTCCTGAAAGTAAAGTGCTACCACCTGACCCCTCTTGCCTGAGCCTCATCATTCTGTTGCTATCAATGAACTAGTAATATCTATGTAAATAAAAATGTAAATGTTCGTTTGTTCAAAATCTTAAATCTCTGAAAGTTCTTCATCAATTGTTTTAAAATTTTGATACAATATTGCATTCAAATACATGCATGTTTTTATCTCAAAATGACCTTACCTGAGCTCTTGGATCATCTGGAATATCTGCGACATTGCTACCAGGTGGTAGAACTGCTCATTCTGCTTGGAAATTGCCATTGAACATGCAATTCATTGAAACTCCCATGTGTGACATTTTCAAAGCATCTGGCATGGAAAAAGTATTGCAGAAAAGCAAATTTATTTTTTGGGATGAATACAAAATGGCACACAAAAAATTGCTCGAGGCTCTTGATTGATCATTGCAAGATTTGCATGGAAACATCAGACCATTTGGGAAAGCATTAATATTGCTTGCAGGAGATTTCAGGCAAACATTACCTATAATTCCTCGATCAACACCAGCAGATGAAATAAATGCTTGCTTGAAATACTCTACTTTGTAGCAACATGTAAAAACATTAAAATTAACTACAAATATGTGTGCCCAGCTGCAAAACGATCGATCAGCTGAGATATTCTCAGATCAATTGCTGGAAATTGGGAATGGAAAAGTGCTGGTTGATCTGACCTCTGGACGAATTTCATTGCCTCATAACTTAAAGCAATTTAGTGACATCAAAAGAAGAATTGGTTGAAAAAGTATTTCCCAGTATTCAAACCAATTATAAGAATCATGATTGGCTGAGTGAACGAGCTATCCTTGCAGCCAAGAACAAAGACATCTATGAACTTAACAATATTATTCAGTCTAACATTTAAAGTGAGGCAATCACATACAAGTCTGTCGACACTGTTGTGGAAGCAGATGAAGTGGTTAGTTATCCAGCAGAACTTTTGAATTCACTCCATCTGCCAGGGATACCACTACATGTACTGCAATTGAAAATTGGTGTGCCAATTATCATGTTGCGAAATATCAACCAGCCAAAGCTTTGCAATGGCATGTGGCTTGCAGTAAAAAAATTAATGAGCAACGTCGTACAAGCAACAATCCTGACAGGGTCTTTCAAAGGTGAATGCAAAGATGTCCTCATTCCTTGCATTCCTATGATTCCAATGGATATGGCATTTCAATTTAAGAGATTGCAATTCCCAATTCAATTGGCATTTGCAATCACCATCAACAAAGCTCAGAGCCAAACTTTAGAATTGTGCGGTTTAGATCTAGACACGGATTGCTTCTCACAGGGACAATTATATGTTACGTGTTCTAGAGTAGGCAAACCAGACAATCTCTATATCTGCATAGACAATGAAACAACAAAAAATATTGTATACCCACAAGCATTATGTAATTAAACATATTAGAAATGTGTGTTTTCTCTTTTATATCTTTTCCATTTAACCAGACTGAGCCATAGCAATGTGGGGCAGGGTACAGCTAGTATCTGTAATACAGATGGATGATAGATAGATAGATAGATAGATAGATAGATAGATAGATAGACAGATTATAGAAAAATATCCCTTTCTATAGGAACGTATTTTGGATATATTGGTGAACAAGACAAGTACAGATTCCATAACTTTCCTACAGAGGAGGGGAGAGGAGAGCCCACCAGTCTTTTGTCATACTGAACTTGAACTATTTCAAGTAAACAATCTGAAACAGATTAGAACTGGACAAGGCTGAGTGGGTACTCTGCAGAGACTGGCATGCTAGGGAAATTCAGGTCTTACTCATGTGCTGTTCATTCAATAGGCATCTGGTCGCCTTACAAATGAAAGATCCCCATGGAAAACACCGAGCACACAAAGGGGAATGAAGGAAATGTTCAAGATATTTGCAACATCATGGAAGAAAATCTGAAGTTACACTAAATTCCCACTGTCTCTGTGTGGATACCTATCAATAAAGTAGAAGCGTGGAGAACTGGTAGACATCTCAGAGCAGGACACTTACAATGCGTGTGTACTTAAAATTGTATAGGAACATGGCTACACTCACTTCTTTACCTATTATCTGTGGCTGCTTTGAGGTATAGCAGCAGAGTTGAGGAGCTGTGGTCACAGTGAACCTTCCACCCTTTTGGTCACCTTAGTGATGTTAAGCATCAGGCTTTTTATGGAGTTGTAATAAATTCAGATTAGAAAAATATGCTGTAAGAAAAATATCTTTAATAACTTTATAATGGAAAATTTATTGAAAATAAGGGACGGCCACTACAAGGCTTTCTGTGTTGTGGCCAATGGAAAACAGTGACTCAAAGAGTGGCATCGTTCTCTCTTTTCATTGGCAGGCTTAGGAGGGCATTCGCGGGACTTGGGAAGAAGGCAGTCATCCTTGGTGAACCCTTGGCGTGTGCAAGGACAATGGGCCAATGCTGGCAGCTCAGTGTTAGCGAGATGCAGGTGTCTCTTCATGGTCCCTCCTTCTCCTGGGTATTGAAATGTGGCAGCAGATGGGAAGCTGAAATGGTTGGAATGGGACACACAACATGCCAACAATCAGTCACATGACATGTCTCCATACCAGCATTCTTCATGCATCTGTTCAATATTTTTAATAGGGTTGGGAAGCACTATGAGTTGAATTGTGTCTCCTGAAAAGATATCTCCATGTCCTAATCTTTGCTATGTGTGAACATGACCCGTTTGCAGAAATGGGAGGGCAGCCATAGCCAAGGACACCACGTGCTGCCTGCAGCCAGCAGAAGCCAGGAGCTGCGTGGGAGAGAGCCTTCTTCAGAGCCTCCAGAAGGCTGTCAACACCTTAATGTCACATGTCTGGTCTTTAAGACTCTGGGAGAATACATTTCCATCTTTTCTAAGTTTTAACAGTTTGTTATGGTTGTTCTTGGCAATTAATAAAGGTTGTAGGTCACCTGACATTTAAAATCAGGAGTTCATTTTATTACTGTAATGCTGGCGGCTGAGGCCAGGCAGGTTCACATTGGATTTGTGCAGACAGTAGAGAATCCATGGAGCCAGAAAGTGTTGGGCCATACCTGTCTATTGGAGGTTTGCAAAGACAGGTGAGCAAATAAACAACAAAGTTAAAAACCTAATAAACAAAGGAAAATCTGCTATTCACTGTAAGGGCAAGAAAGCAAGGAAAACCGCACCTCACCGTGGCGGTAGAACAATCTGGGAGAATTGCCGCCCAGGGGAAGCACCCACAGCCTTATATAGGCTATGCACACGTGCCTCTGCCACGTGCTCACATGCTAATTAAGCAAAGTGCTTGCAGCTGGTAAACCTGCAGACAAGCCTAACACAGCTGCCCCGCATTCCACTCCTTTAGGGTTGTTGACCTCACAATCTATGCAACAGGTTTCTTCCGTGATGGTCCTGTGCGAGGCGTGAGGTATGTTGCAAAAACCAAACACAGTACAGTCAACCAAGAATAGAGTGGTCAGCAGCACCAAGAGAGGCACATCTTTCTCTTCTGACAATATGGGCCAGAGTTCTGTCTGCAGACAGCATAGTACCTGATATCAGGGGCCGCCCTGGGCAGGCATACCAAACATTATTGACCTTCACGCCAGGATCTACTGGTTCAATGTGCAGCAAAATGGGAGAACTCATTATGGGCCATAAAGAAATTACAAACGTGCCCTTCATAATGCTGTCCCCCTAAGCACTCAAGGGATAATACACTTCTACCTTAGGCGGCCAGGTGCTGGTTGCCCAGGGAGTTAACTGGAGGTCCACCTCTATCCCCCTACCCCACAGTGACAGTAAGGCCACCCACCCATCATAGGTGGGGGTCCTGTACAGCCCAGGGCCATGTTCACTGAAGCCACTGGTCTTTAAGGAGGGCTGTTGGGGCAGGCAAAAGCACGTTGCCCTGCCATCCAAAGTCTGGCTTGAGCAAAGCGTCCTTGGTGTGTATCTGCAACTGGATGGGAGCAGCTGCCCAGTGCAAGAGGGCCTCCACCAGAGCTGAGCACCCCCTGTCAAGGTCTCTCATTCAAAATCTAGAGTACTTTCCACAAGTGGCGTGTCCATTCAGTAAGGGAGCCAGTGCCCCCCTCCTGCCGCAGTCCCTGCTTTAAGAGTCCATTATACCACTCAATGATACCAGCAGCCTGGAGGTGGTAGAGAACATGGTACTTCCAGTCCATCCTTAGGTTTTGAGCCCATTGCCTCACCACAGAACCCGTGAAATGGGTACCACTGTCACTTTCAAGGACCAGTGGCTGCCTGTACACAGCACTCAGGTGGTCCAGAGCCTGTATGACTGCCTTTTGGTCAGGGTTACGAGCAGGGTAAGCAGCAAGCAGACCGGTGGCAGTATCTACAGATGTGTAATGCCACTGACCGAGGCCAGGCAGGTTCATATTGGATTCAGGAAGATGGTAGAAAAACTGTGGAGCCAGAAAGCATTGAGCTATTTTGTTTAATAAAGTCTCACAATGACAGACAAGCACATAGGCAGGGGAAAGCACCTCTCCGGTAAATAAACTGCAAAATGACCCCTCACAGTGGTGGGCAGGCAATCCACACATCTGTAATACCCTGAAGCACCCACAGCCTTATATAGGCCACACACACATGGCGCTGCCACATACTAATGCACTAATCAGGCAGAGTGCTTACAGCTGGTAACCCGGCGAGTGAGCCTAACACAGCTGCCCCACATTCCATCCCTCTAGGGTTGCTCACTTCCAATCTACATGACATCAGAGACTACAGCAACAGCAAAAGTTATACAATAATTATAATAATTACAAAGGTGTCCTTCACAATGTCTCCCTGAGCCCTTTGCCCAAGGTGCAAACTGGAGGCCCTTATCTGACCACATAGCGCATGGTAGGTAGGAGGGTCTGTATATTTTAGGGCTATGTCCAGGGAAACCTTAAAGTGTCCTTGGTGCACCTCTCCAACTAGACAAGAGCAGCTTCTTGGTGCAGGAGGGCCTCCACAGGTGCGATCCCCCCACCCTCGATCAGGGTCTCTCATAGTACTACTGTACATCAGTGACATGTCCATCCATCAAGGGGGAGCCAGTGTCCACCTCTGGTCACAGTCCAAGAGTCAGTCTATGATAGACAGCCCAGCTGTTTGTGCAAATCACCAAGGTAAAGGTTCATTACAGGCAACTAGTCATATAGCTCTTTATTAAAGGACCTCAGCACCTTTCCATAGTGTGCTGTCCATTGCCACAAGCCCCATCCAGACCCCTCAACAAGCTCACAGGGCATGGCAGAGTCAAACACATTCAAGGCCTGTGTTGCCTTTAACAGTTCTCTTTGCTGCTGCTGCTGCTGTAAAAAATAAAAAATAAAAAAATGTGCCTATTACCTTATAATGCCTTCACCTAGTGCACATTAGAAGGGGACCAGTGGATTGCCAATTTCATATGGGGCCTCTGGCCCCCACCCATTCTTGTCCAACAGGTCCCTCACCCTTCTCTCTATCCAAACTATGACAACGGGTCTTGGGGATCCTATAACCTGAATGCCAACCATTTCCTGGCAGATGCCAGGGCCACCCACTTCCCCTGCTTTTTTAGTGACTAAAACCTCTGTTTTGGCTCAAGCAGCTGCCAAAGCTCCATCAAGATTTTATTAGACTTGCCATCTGATTTCTCTCTATCTTCCCCAACCACAATGAAATCTACCCACATCTGTGTTTGGGAAACTTTCAGAGTCTGTTTCTCTTGGGGGGGAGGGCAGTAGCAGCCATCACAGTCTTACAGTCCATCTCTGTTCCAGAGACTATGATGTCATCCAGCCCTATGTCCCACAGCTGCACCAAGCAGGCTGACAGTGACTCAGTGGCTTTCTGCCTGAATTTCACCCCAACTCCATCAGCTCTGCCCAGGTGTAGGGCCGGAACACAGAGTGTTCCACTACCTGGGGAGGAGACTGTGGCTGCCTCTGAGGGACTCTTGGCTGCTGGGTCTTTACCTTCTTGGTGACCACTGGCCAGGCTCCAAATATGCAGATGAGAGTTGGAGCCTGTGCTTCTCCTCAGAAGTGTCAGAAATGCCTTCTCCCACCAACTCAGAGCCACTGCGCCAACATGAATATAGGCCCATAGTCAGCGCCCAATTCTGCTTCTGTGGCTGCCAGCTCTCAGCCTGAAGCTGACTCTCAAGCTCCTGAACCCACAGTTGTTTCTCCAACAGCTGTCACTGCCAATGTTCAGCTTCCAGGGCAAACTGCAACTTGCAAACCCGTAACTATCTGTCCAGGGATCACTCCAGTTCCAGGCGCCATTGGTGCTCAGCCTGCACCTCATACTGCAGCTCTCAAAACCAGTCAACCTCCTTTTCCAGTGCTCACTCCAGTTCACGCCATGGTTGGCACTCAGTATGCAGCTCATCCTGGAACTTTTGACCTCAGCTTCTTGCACAGAGTTCTTGGTGTCTTCTCACAGGATTGTAGAAAACACCCAACCCACAGTCCCCACCAGGAGAGCCAGTGGGAACTGCCACTCCTTTATTCCACCCCTCAAGGGTGTCAGCGGCTCCATACCAATCTGCTGCAAACCCTGCCCACTACGCTAGATGTAATGCCAGTGGTCGAAGCCAGGCAGATTCACATTGAATTCAGGCAGACAGTAGAAAAGCTGCGGAGCCAGAAAGGGTTGGGTCATTTTGTTTAATAAAGTCTCACAACGATGGACAAGCACATAGGCAGGGGAAACCACCTATCAGGCAATAAACTGCAAAATGTCCTCACAGTCATGGGCAAGTAATCTGCACATCTGCAATCCCCCTGAACGCAAGCACCCAAAGCCTCATATAAGCCATACACATGTGGTGCTGCCATGTGTTCACACACTAATCAGGCAAAGTGCTTTCACCTGGTCACCCCACAAACAAGCCTAACACAGCTGTTCCACAACATGTGACTGTATACTGGTACCCATCCAGCTTTGGTAAGGGTCTGATGATGTCTATTTGCTTCCATGTCAGTGGATCATGACCTCTCTGGGTCTGTACAGGTAACGACAGCCAGTTGTCTCTGTGAGTGCTCCTTGGAACACAGTGCACATTCCTCACAGGATGCAAGTACCTCTGCATAGGACACAGGCAAGTTTCATGCCTTAATGGTAGCCCACATAGTTTTTTGTCCCACATGGAGCAGGTGCGGGTGGAGCCGTAATACCTGCTGGCACAGTCTCGAACCATCGCACCCTAGCCAAAGTGTATCATTCCCAGGTTGGGCTAGAGGGGCATGCCCTATGACAGGGAATACTGTCACCTGCTTCTGGTGTCCTATTTCCCATAAGTCCTGCCATGTGGCCTGACTCCATGGTGGATGGTGCATTACCATCCACTGGTTAATGTGCCAAGTAGCAATCCAAAGGGTCAGTCCACCATAGACAGTTCAGCTGTCAGTGCAAATCATCAGAAGGGAAAGTTCATTATGGGCAACTAGCCATACAGCTCTTAATTCTGCCCATTGGCTGCTTTGGCCTGTACTGTGTCCATTCAAATTGTGTCAGTAATCAGATGGAAGGCTATGGCCGTCCACTTGGCCAGTTGGCCCCTGCTAGAACCATCAATATACCAGGCATCCTTGGGGATGGGAGCCCACCCCTCCTGGTAGGGACTGACTTCAGATTCTGCTTCCTGGGCCCCAGCTGCACCTGATTCTAAGGTCACATAGGTGAATGGACTCAAGAGTTCCTGCAGTTCTGCTCTCAATGGTCTGGTGCTAAAAGCACAGCATTGTTGTAAATATACACCCTACTTGGCCAAGGTGGAGGTTTGGGCTGTGTCAGTACGAGGTTATGTTGCCCAATCTCCCACCCATCCTGCAATAGGGTATATGGTCTTGACCATAACTGGAGTTGTGGTCATAATACTCTCATTGGCCAG
This sequence comes from Rhynchonycteris naso, assembly GCA_037038555.1. NCBI lineage: Eukaryota > Metazoa > Chordata > Mammalia > Chiroptera > Emballonuridae > Rhynchonycteris > Rhynchonycteris naso. Next base: position 214,245,055 of record CM072998.1, on the reverse strand, counting down.
GAGGACAGCATAAATAGCTGCCAACTGCTTCTCCACTAATGAGTACCAGACTTCAGTGCCTTTCCACAATGGGGACCAAAACCCAATAGGTTGTCGTAGGTGCTCTGTTTGTTGCTACAATCTCCATCCATACCCCTCAGGGGTTACATGGACATCAAACTCACAGGGCCTGGCAGGATCAAACACATTCAAGGCCCGTGCCACCTTGACAGCTCTCTTAGCTGCTGCAAATGCACCTTGTGTCTGCTCAGTCCAATCCCAGTGACCCCCTTTTGAATAAGGTGATATAAGGAACGTAGTAACTGAATTTAATGAGGTATGAATGCTCACCAATACCCCGACAGACCTGGGAATTCCTGTAATTGCTTTACCGCAGTGGGCACGGGGTATGCTTGGATCTTATCTATAACTGCGTCAGGGATAACCTTTGTCTTACCCAACCAGACAACTTCCAAGAACTTAACAGATAACACAGGTCCTTGTAATTTGCCCTCGTTGACCACCCAGCCACACGCTTTCATATGGGATAGCAGGGTAGAAACTGCTTGCTCCAATTCTGGAAGAAAGTCACTCGTTAGCATAATGTCATCAATATAATGATACATACGACCTGTTTCTGGTTGTTTCCATTTAGCCAGGTCAGCAGTCACCAGCCCATGACACCAGGTGAAGTTATGCAAATAGCCCTGTGGTAATACTGTAAAGGTCCATTGCTGCCCTTCCCAAGTGAAGGCAAATTGGTCCTGACTCTGCAGCTATATCAATAGAGAAAAAGGCCTTAGCTAAATCTGCCACAAAGTGATATGTCCCCAACTCATGGCTTAACTGATCCATTAGGTTAGCTATCGAGAGAACAGCAGCATGCAAAGAGGGACAACTTTATACAGTTCCCTGTAATCCACTGTCATTTGCCAGGTTCCATCTGGTTTGTGCACAGGCCACCCTGGAGAATTGTAAGGGCTGTGTGCGACCGGATGATCCTACCTTTTCTAGTTTGAGGACTGTCCCAGTGACTTACTCATAGCCGCCTCGCAGGCGGTACTCCCTCATGCTAGTCACACACCAGGAACCAGGTAATTGCAAGGGGGAATGTGCTGCATGTCCCCGCAACACAGCCTTCATGACCTGGACTCGCAGGCAGAACTCCCCAGCTGTAGTTTCCAACCTCAGTCCTTGTAAGACATCTACCCCCCAAAATATAGTCAGGAATGGAGGATACATATTACTTTATATGGCTTAGGAGGCAGTCTTCCTATCCCCAGTGGAATAGTTATTGGCTTCACTTGAATGGTTTGGCCCCCATACCTGTCAGTGGCCACTGGGGTCCCAGCAAACCACTCTGGGTTCCCATAGAGGAGGGAACATTCTGCACCTGTATCCACCAAAGCCAATACCTGTTCTATATTAGAAGGGGACCAGTGGATAGCCAGTTTCACATGTGGCCTCCGGTGCCCTCCCGTCCCTGTTAGACGGGTCCCTCGGCCTTCCCCCTATTCAAACTGGAACATGTCTTGGGGGTCCTCCTCTCCTTCAGCAATCTCCATCATGTAATCTTGTACCTGCGCCTCATACACACCAACCATTTTATTGGTAGCTGCTGGGGCCGTTTGTCTCAGGGGCTGGAATCTCTGTCCTGGTTTAAGCTGCTGCCATAGCTCCAAAAGAACCTTATTAGACTTGCCATCCAATTTCACCCTATCTGCCCCAGCTGTGATTAAATCTACCCACATCTGTGTTCAGGTAACTTTCACAGGCCCGTTCCTCTTGCTAGTCGGAGGGGCAGCATGGGCAGCAGCCCTTACAGCTTTGTGGTTCATGCTCCCTCCAGCTCCCCAAATCTGTGACCATCTGTGTAACCATGTTGATAGGCTGTCCCACATAGGGGCCCAGGATAGACACTAGTGACCCAAAAGGGCTGATGGGGCACAGCCCCGAAGGGTCGTTTTGGGTTTTTTTAGTTCCCAAAGGATCTTTATTAACTCACTATAACACTGCCACCAACTCACTGCCTCCAGCAAGTCTCCAGCATTCTGCCAGACCATACACATGGCAGCCATCACCCATTCTAATAGGGTATGGTTTCCTGGGTTGGCATGGCAGTTCTGAAGATGCTGCCTCAAGTAGGACTGTGTGGTGATGGCAGCCAATTTCTCTATCTCTTTTCCGGAATCATAATACCATCTACCTCTATGTCCCATAATCATAGTAACCCGACTACCAGCGGCTCTATGGGTTTCTGCCTGAATTGCGCCCCCAATTCCATCAGCTCTGCCTGGGTGTAGGGCCGGACCACAGAGTGCTCCACTACCGAGGAAGGAGATTGTGGTTGCCCCTGAGGGACTCTTTGCTGCTCGAATTTTACCTTCATGGCGACCACCGGCCAGACTATGAATTTGAGGACAGCAGTCACAGCCCGAGCCTTCCCCTCAGAAGAGGAGGTGTCGGAAACTACTGTTCCCACCAACTCAGAGCTGCTCCACCGGCAGGAATGCAGCTCCATCTTCTGTGCCTGCTTTGGTTCCTGTGACTGCCGGCTCTCAGCCTGAAGCTGACTCTCAAGCTCCTGAACCCAACTCTCGAGTTCTTCAACCCACAGTTGTTTCTCCAACAGCTGTCACTGCCAACATTCAGCTTCCAGAGAAAACTACAACTGGTCAACCTGTAAATTCTTCTCCACAGACTGCTCCTCTTCCAGAGACTGAATACCATTGGTGTTCTGCCTGACCCTCACAGTGCATCTCTCGAATACAGTCTGCCCCCCTCTCCAGTGCTGGCTCTTGTTCATGCCGTTGCTGGTTCTCAGCCTTCAGTCTGATTTGCAATTATTGGATCTACTGCTTTTTCTCCAATGACCATTCCAGCTTGTGTTGTTGTTGCTGCTTGCACTGTAGCTCACCCTGGAGCTTCTGACCTCGGGCCAGAAGCTCTTAGTTTCCTCTCGAAAAGCTGTAAAAAACACCCAGCCTACAGCATCCAAAAGGACAGCCACAGGAAACCATATGCTGGAGAACAGCGACCACTCCTCTACCCCACCCTTCAAGGGTATTGGCAGCTCCATACCGATCTGCTCTGAACCCTGATCACTGTGCCAAATGTGATGCCAGTGGCCAAGGCCAGGCAGGTCCACATTGGATTCAGGCAGATGGTAGAGAAACTGCAGAGCTGTAAAGTGTCAGGCCATACTTGTTGATTGGAAGCTCACAAAGACCAATGAGCAAATAAACAACAAAAGTGAGCTAGCAAACAAAGGAAAATCTGCTATTCACAGAAAGGGCAAGAGAGCAAGGAAAACTGCATGCACCTCAGGGTGGCAAGAGAGTGAGCTGAGAGAATTGCCACCCAGGGGAAGTGCCCATTGCCTTATACAGTGGTACCTTGAGATACAAACAGACCAATTTCTTTTAAGATATGAGCTGTGACTTGGTCTGTATTTTGTTCAAGATCCAAGCAAAATTCTGAGATACGAGTTGTGATTCAGGAAGCTGCCCTTATTTGGCGCATTGGCGCATGGGTCCAGTACCAGCAGTTTGATATACAAGTTGACTGACTTATGAGCTTGGTTACAGAACGAATTAATTTGTATCTCAAGGTACCACTGTATAGGCTATGCACATACGCCTCTGCCACGTGTTCACACACTAATCAAGCAAAGTTCTTGTAGCTGGTACACCCATGAGCAAGCCTAACACAGCTGCCTCACACAAAGATAGAGGTAATTTTTATAAATAATAATAATAATAATAGTAAATATGATAATATAATGAAAAGCTGAATAATAGTACATAATAGTATAATTCTATACTAAAATGTATAAATTAAAATATTTTCTGTAAGTTTATTTATGAAACACATTTTCTAGTTTTTTCTCCTCTTCCCCTCCCCTGCCTATTACCTTGGGAAACACTCAGAATATGCATAGCTTATTTCTGGTGACTATTAGAGGACTTAGGACTGAGACAGTGACGCTCAGGGCGATGCTGGTAAGAGTACTATACGCGCTCGGTTCTGTTCCAGAGTTTCGGCAGGTCTCTAGCTTTCATCGCGCACAGGCCGAGTGCCGTCTGCTTAGAAGCTGTCCTGTGACTCAGACAGATTAAGGGAGGCTTCCTGGAAGGATGAGTACAGACTGCAACATCAGGGCCAGTGGGCTGGAAGCTCCTTTGTCCTTCGCCTCCCACAGTGGGGGCTGTTCAAACCCTACCTGATACCTTGGTGTTGTCCTGGGCTCCATGTCACACTCAGCAGATTGTCAATCCCAGGGGGTTCCACCCTTGACAATGTTTGTAAAATGCCAACTCCTGGGTGCCACCCCAGACTTTCTCAATCAGAATTGCAGGGGACCAGACCTGGATATATACATTTTTTAGAACGTCCCCCAGGTGATTCTAGGGACGTCTGAGGTCAGTGATGAAGGACACATGCTGGAGGCCAGTGGTCCCCAGAGTGGGCTCTCTGGACCAGCAGCAGGCGCATCTGCCCAGGTATTCCAAGTTGGAAGCTCTGGGAAAGGGGGCCTGGCAGCCTGAGTTCAACAGCTCTGCACATAAACCCGACATGGGCTCACATTTCAGGAACGCTGGACGTTTAGACTCACCTCCAAAGAACAGAGGGCGGAAAGGGAAAAGAAGCAGGTTTAGAAACCCGGCATGATCACCTTACTTAACCAAGTGACTGAGTTGAATGTCACCTGAGCTAAGTCATGCTGATATCATGTGACTCCTGCTACCAGGCAGTGAGAAGGTCGTTCACCTCTGTAGCCCTCCTCTGAGGCAGCCATCAACCAGATCTAATCACGAGGAAGCATCAGACACAAGCAGACAAAAGCAAGGACATCTTGCAAAACACTCCTGAAAACAGTGGAAGTCTTGAAGAGCAGGGACAAACTGAGACACTGCCATATCAGAGGACACCAAAGAGACAGGTTCCCTCGCTGTAAAATGCAGTCCTGGATTCTATCCCAGAACAGAAAAGGACATTAGTGGAAAACCTGGGGAATCTGAACAACGTCTGTAATTTATGTACTAGTGTTGTGCTGACACTCATGTCTTAATTTTGATAAATGTTCACCATAACATAAAATGCCAATCCAGAAAATATGGGAACCCTCTGTCCTATAATTGCCATTCTCTGTCAATCAAAAATTATTATGGAATTAAAAATAATAAGTAAAAACTAATATAAAGAAGACTCCCCAAAGAGTGTGGCCCCCAGCTGAGCAGTGCCTGCAGTGCCCAAGAATGAGTTAGGGATGCAGACTCCCAGAGCCCACGCCTCGCCTCGCCTGCTGCAGCAGAATCCGCATTCTGCAGAGACCCTCAGGCGAGCCTTATATTGCACTGCAGAACTGGAAAAACCATGCTCCTCACCAGAAGCTTGACATTTAGCATCAGCTCAACCTTGTCTGGCCTGAACCGTGCACCTGTTGTGATTACTGAATGTCTGCCTGCTTCTCAAGACATCGGGCTCAGTTTTCAAACTAGTTCAGGCGCTCACTTCGAGGCCACTGCTTAGGGCTCAGCCATCCTCTGGTAGCCCTTACCAACCGACTCTGGACTTGATCTTGTGTTTGCGAGATGCTTTCTTCCTTAGATACAGGAGTCCTGCCTTGGATCCCTAACTCTGCCAGAGCCCTGCTCCCTGCCCGAGACCCCCTCCTGCTGACAGCCAACACGTTTGGGGTTGTCAGAACTGCCCCTTAGAACCCTCCTGTCGCTTTGTTCCGTGCACCTCCCATGCCAATGAGTGCTGAATTTCCACCTATTGTCACTAGAAACTCAGATATCGTGTTCCACTTGCCAGATTCAGCCATGTCTGGCAGTATCTAGAGATAAGGTGGCATGTGGAAAACCCATTTCTCTATCAAAGGGCTCAGCACAAAGGGCAGGACTTTCCGGAGGCTCCAGTGTTTACAAAAATAAAAATAAAAAGAGGTTCAACAGGATGCATGATTACAGGTAATGGCTAGGAGCCACTGGAGGGCAGGGAATAAAACTGGAAAGGTGAATGGTTTTACTGAAGTCTCAGAAACCGGAAGCGACTGGTTCTAGAAAGACAGTTTTTAGTTGAGTGTTATCAAATCCAGCTAGAATGGGGAAGAGACAATTCCCTGGACCTGTTGGCATTGACCTTCTCTTTGAGTAAAGGACCTCAGTGAACTGCAGGTTAAAAGACAGGAGAAACTACTCCATGAAAACATGCCTGACCCAGTCTGCCATCAGGGAGACTGGGGTTTCTTGCTTTTGATACACAAACACAGGGCAGCTTGGGGCAGCTTGGCAAGTGTCATCCCAGGAAACATTGTCTGAATAGGACCATGGTATGTGGATTATTCAAGAAGAGTTGCACTATCATCCCAATGACTTGAGGGCAACTGAGGCAACCCTGCAATGACCTGAGAGTCAGAAGGAAGCTTCTGAGTGGGACATGGGGAGAAGTGTGTGGGATTCCACACTCCGCTGATCATTGGAAGAACTCTGGTCGGGCAGGGTGCTCCCATGTCTGCAGGCAGTGGGCAGCTCATGGATAACCAATAAGCAGCTCTATGGGTGTGCCAAATGTGCTTGTCATGTTACTCAAGATGTGCATTTGAACCAGCATACCAATACTCCACCAATGCACCCATTTCTAATGTTTTGTGTCTTATTTCTTTTAATCGACACTTAAAACAAAAGCTAATCTTGTTGCTGATGAATGAACAGATTTTCCCACATTTTGATCAGAAGAGAAAAGAGATTAATATCTTCCACAACATCAGTGATTAATGCAGTTGCACAACTTGGGGAAACTAGAGAGGAAGGGGTGTGGCTACCTGAGGACACTGACTCCTGGTTGGGGTGGAGACACACTGCACCATGCGATGAAGAGGGCTGACTTCCGTGTCCACTGTAGGAACAAAGTCCACTGTCCTATCAAAAGGCTTATGCAATAATATAACACCTCCAGTTAAGATACTCAGATTTAAAGTTTTGACCCTTTAGTATTTAAAAATCACAATGCAACATCCAAGAATCAAAAACATTGTCATAGAAGGTGGAGCATTTGCAACTTGGGCTGTATGATTCCAAGTGTGTGTTATGCATCCAATTAGCCACAGGCTAGACAGTATGTGAGTCATTTATTCTCCTCCTATTAAATCCAACTGTGAAATCTCAGGTGAATAATGATATTCCAGAAACAACTGTCTATGACAGATCTTCAGCAGGTTGGGGCAAAGCAGAGTAGCTGTTAATGGGGTATTTCACCTCATGCTGTTTGAATCATGATGGTTCCACTGGGAAGAAGCATGCGGGGTGGGGGCTGTGGGGGTTAGCATCTGGGCTCCAGTTAAAGCGAAAGTAAAGATGGAAAGCAAATATTGTTTTGAAATTAAAGTTAGGAGATGGTTAGTAACAGATGAGGACTTCTATTTCAGGAATGTCTAAAAACAAACACTGACAACTTTGAAAAGCAGCAAGATTTACCCATTCATTCATCTATGGGTGTACAACATTATTTATCCTATAATCAAAAATATGAAAAAAAATTGCATACTAAAATGACTGGGATTAAATGTACTAAATTAATGGTGAGCATCTTCAGTGATATAACTATGGGCACATTAATTTTTTCTTTCTTCCTACTTCGCAGTAATTTCAATTTTTCTAAAATTGTTCCATAATTAAAGAGAATAAATTCTACTTTAAAAATAAAGCATCAAAGGACAAATACTCTATGATTCTACTGATATATCTAACATAGTCAAAGATCTCAGAAACAGAAGGCAGAAAGGTAGTAGCCAGGGGCTGGGGGAGGGAGGAGTTTCGTTTAGTGTGGGGAGAGGCTACATGCAGTTTCAGTTTTGCAAGATGAAAAGTTATGGAAATCTGTTGCATAACAATGTGACTATACTGAACACAACTGAACCACACACTTAATTGTTCAGATGGTAAATTTGATGTGATGTTACAATAATGTTAATGTTACATTATAAATAATGTTAATGTTATATTATAAATAATAATAGAATGCAATATGTAAAATAACAATACTAAAAAGATAAAACTTTAAAAATAAAATCTGTTTATTTTTATTTTTGTGAGGCTGACAATGAACAATTCCCTCCTGATGCTGGTACCCTGTACAAAATAGGGCAAGCAGGACAGGAAGCAGTTCTGTAGAAAACAGGGAGATGTGAGTTCAGTTACATACCCAATATCTGTAGCCAGGTGAAGTGTGCAACAGGAAGTTACATACACAGATCTGGAGCACAAGAGAAAAAGACAGTGATATGGGATGGATAAGGTGAGTCTCGGTTTAGGGTGAAGCGTAAGAGGATCTGCTGCAGAGTTATAGCAAAACTAACAAAAACAAACAGTAAGGTGACTGAGAAAGGGGGGGTATGTGTTAGTTTAGAACAACAGAAAAGTTCTCTCTCCCAGTTCTGAAGGCCAGAATTCTGCAGTCATGTGCTCCCTCCAGAAGCCCCCCAAGGGAATCCTTCCTGTTTCTTCCAGCTTCTGGGCGCTCTGTGTCCTCGGCTCATGGCTGCATTCCTCAGTGCTCTGCCCCCCTTCACATGGCTTGCCCTCAGGCATGTGTCTTTTCCTCTTCCAGCTCTTATATGGATATTTGTCACTGGCTTCAGAGCCCACCTTGATAATCTAGGATGAGGTCATGTCAAAATTCCTAATTCTATCTTTAAAAACCTTACTTCCAAATAACATCATATTCCCAGGTTCCAGTGATTACAATGTAGACATATCTTTAGGGAGCCACCATTCAACCCAGTGTAGGGAGAAGATCAAAAGAATTATGGAATTATGAGGGAAAAAGTTTCTTTGAATGGGTCAGTCAAAAAGAAGTCCTACACTTAAAAAAAAAATGTACTTAATTTTGTTGAAGGAACTTTTTCCTAAATGCATTAGGCTCCATCTTGTCCTTGTGTCAACACCAAGAGGAAGAAGACCCCATCCTGGCCTTGTGATGCCCGGTTACGGGAGAAGTATAGAATCAAAACCATTGTATGTATTGCTTACGTGCCACAGTAGAAAAATGTCCAAGGTGCTATGGAAGCCCAGTGCAAGGCAAAAGTAATTTTCTGTAGAATCAACAAAAGAGTTTACTAAGTAGAAATTTTAACCAAAATAGCAGAGGGTGGGGGTAGAATTCCAGGGAGGGGTTTCATGACCAGTGGCCGAGAGGCCAGGATGTGCCCATGGAGATCTGCAGAAGAGGCAAGGGTGATACCCACAGAGGGTGTCTAAGGTCAAGGGTAGAAGAGAACAGGAGGCTGTGGTAGCAGCAGGGACTGAGTGTATGTCACCTTTACCTTGATGTCTCATGCTAACCGAGACCTGCCAAGTTCAAGGGTCCTGGTGTGGGAAAAGTGGGAAGAGGGCAGTGACCCTGGGGCTTCAAGAGAAGACTGGGGCTCTGTGAAACAGGCTTTCACCATGTCTGGATAGAAAGGTGGCACCGGTGGGGACTAGAAACAGCGAGGTGTCAGAGGAAGGCACCTAGAGAAAGTCTGAGGGGAGGCGTCCACAAAGCCAGCGAGGCCAATGAGACATCACCACTCTGCTGGCTCCGTTTACACCCCTCAGGGCTGTACCCATCACTTAATTTCCCACCCCACATTCATTCACTCACTACACATTTCACCTGCGCTGCGTTCTTGTGCAAGCGGCGCTCATGCCACGACAGAAATAGACAATGTGCCTGTTGGAGGGGAGGTGGTTAACATGTGGACGCATCCTCTCTGAACCAAAGAACTTATTTTGTCACCTCGTTTATTCCCCCAAAATACCCCAATCCATATAGGCATTGTTATCCCCACTTTATAAATAGGAGAAACAGGGTTACAGAACCTTTGATTCCAGAGGGCAGGGGAAGGCCAGCCATGAGTCGCACACTGGTTCCAGGAAGTGGCTAGAGGACAGGCATGGGCACCTGTCACCTCTGGGCGTGCCAGCTTGAAAGAGAAGTGACAGAAGCAAGAGGAAGGGATGGCGAGGAAGGAAATGAGGGCACAGCTCACAGTCCCTTACCCACAGTTTCAAATCAGAGCCCGCTGAATGGGAAGTCCGGCGCAGCTCGCTTGAATTAGCATGAGGCCGTTCGCAATCTCTGCAAATAAGTGAATCAGCACAGTTTGATGATGAAATGTTGTGTTGATTATGGGGTGTAGTCCCACATGACCTGACATAGGCCTCGTGTCACCTTTCTTCCTATCTGATCAAGCGTCCGAAACTGGACATTTCTGAGTTTGAGGCCGGGGGTATGGGGCGAGGAACCTTGCACCTGTAAAGAAGGCCACTTTGGAAGCTGATTTCAAGTGTTGAAACTGAAAAGGTTCTGTGGAGAGCAAGTCTGCACAGAGTACAGGTTTGAAAAACATTCCAGCAAACCAGAAAATTTTCTATATCACGGGACTTTTAAATACAATGCCAAAATAATCTGGGGCGGTGAGGAGACTCTCCTCACAGGATGAGTTCTTGAACACACTGAATACATTGAAACTAATTGCACAGGAAGGTGACAGTGAAGGTCTGATGGGTACAGTCGCCCCCGCAGACAGATTTCATCCAAGCCGACTGCTGTGAGAAAACTTCAGCAGGTAAACTGCCCATGTTGTACCTGCACTTCTCACTTCCCTGTCTCTGCTGGTCACGGGCCAAACCAGTCCAGGGGGACGCTTCCCGTCTCTGTCTCTGCGTGCCCTCCCCGAGGCACAGACCTCGGCTTTCTTTTGTAGCGAGGACCTTGAATTTCATCATTATCCCTTGGGCAGCTCTTACTTGTTCATACAGATTTACAAGAGTGCTTTCAAAAACTTACTTGTTCCCTCTCCCTTTAAAAAGTATAGCCGTGCAAGGAAGAAAGGAGGGAAATATCAGAATTCCCATGCTTTTATTCCATGAGAGAATAAAACGTGCAGGTTGAACAATGATCAACGATGTAGCTCACAAAGTCCATAAGCCCGGGCCAGGTTTTGTGTGACATCATAAACATGAAAGCATGTTACTAGAGTCCGTGTCCACACACACACACACACACACACACACACACATACACACACACACACACCACAGACAACAGGAGGTGCCATTCAAAAGTGTCTCTCTCGTTGCCCTCACGCCATCACCCAATGACCTCAGAGACCTCTGGGAGTCAAGGGCAACCAAACATGCTATTGCAAGGAAGGTCTGGGACCAGGTGAGCTTGTTCTATCACATTCTAGTTTCTTCATTAACTCAGCTCATGTTCATGAGAGAGAAGGCACAGAAATCAGAACTGCTTTTTTCTCAGTCAGCAGTATGGGTGGAAACATGTCGTGAATGACTGCAGCACATCTGCAGTCCCCCGCAGACAGATTTCTATAGTCTTATCTCTGCCCCGGAGGGGCGGTGGCGTCCACAAAGCCAGCGAGGCCAATGAGACATCACCACTCTGTTGACCCCGTTTACACCCCTCAGGGCTGTACCCATCACTTAATTTCCCACCCCACATTCGTTCGCTCACTACACATTTCACCTGCGCTGCGTTCTTGTCCAAGCGGCGCTCATGCCACGACAGAAACAGACAATGTGCCTGTTGGAGGGGAGGTGGTTAACATGTGGACGCATCCTCTCTGAGCCAAAGAACTTATGTTGTCACCTCGTTTATTCCCCCAAAATACCCCAATCCATATAGGCATTGTTATCCCCACTTTATAAATAGGAGAAACAGGGTTACAGAACCTGCAAAAGACCCTTCAGAGTTCACATAGCTAAAAAATGGTAAAAATAGGATTCGTTCCACCAACTATGTGTTAACCACTTACCAGGTGCCTGACACTGACCGGGGGACACAGTATGATACAAAACCAAGGTCCTCCTCCCTCATCGCTTTCCACTCTAACTGGGATCTCAACCCTGGCTGAGATGCTAGAACCACCCAGACAGGTGATAAAACACACCAGTGCCAATGTCCACCCTGGTCAGTAAGTCAGACTCTCTGGAAGTGAAGCCCAAGCTTAAGAATTTATTTAAGTTTACCACATGATTCTAAAGTCTATCCAGGATTGAGGATCTTCCCCTTTATTAGATAATGCTGTCTACAAGGTCACCACCGTCCAAACATTTACTCTGCACAGAAGGTAGAAATACAAGCACACAGACATAACCCAGTGGGAAAACAATTTGAGGTTAATGCAAAAGGAAGTTTGAAATTGAGTCATACACATTTATAGTGCTAGAATTCACAAAGGAAAAATGCTTTTGAAATTGGCGCAGTATCCTGGGCTGAATTGTGGCCCTCCAAATTTATATGTTGAAACTCTAATCCCCAGGAACTCAGAATAGATCTGCATTTGGAGATGGGGCTTTTGATGAGGTCATTACATTAAAATGAGGTCACAGGTATGGGCTCCAATCTAATTTGACTGGTGCCTTTATGAGAGGCAATTTGGACACACACGGAAACAGACATGAGGCTGTGCACACACCTGAAGGGCGGACAGACCACGTGAGGACACAGTCTACAAGCCAAGGAGAAAGGCCTCAGGAGGAACCAACCCTGCTGACACCTTGATCTTGGACTTCCAGCCTTCAGAACTATAAGAAAATACATTTCTGTTGTTTAAACCCCTGAGCCTGCAGAATTTATTTTTATTTTATTTGCCGTCTTACTAGAGACAGGTGGGTTCACAGAAAGTATAATTTCAGAAATGAAGGGAATATAGGGAAGCCACATGAAGACAGCACACTTTGGACTAGAGTCGTGGTTCTCAGACTCTGGTGTGATCAGAATCCTCTACTGCACATGGTGAGATGCAGATCCCCAGGTCCTATGCTACTCCCACAAGTTCGGGTCACTCAAGTCTTTGCTTGCTCCCAGGGATCCCGAGACACAAACCATAGTTTGAGATTTATTAGACTAGAATGTGGAAATCTGCAGTATACAATTGTCAAGAGAAAAGGTTGTTGCTACTAGAATAAGTATGCTATGTATGAAGGGGAGTGACAATAAGATAATCTACATACTTGGGACAGATACAATGCTGGTTGATTTTATACCAACGTTACTGAGCCATAGTACCCAAATATTTTATCAAATCTTATTCTGGGTGTTTCTGTGAAGGTATTCTTTTTTTGTATTTTTTCGAAGTGAGAAGCGGGGAAGCAGACAGACAGAACTCCTGCATGCACCCAACTGGGATCCACCCGGCATGCCCACCAGGGGGCGATACTCTACCCATCTGGGGTGTTGCTCCATTGCAACCGGAGCTCTTCTAGTGCCTGAGGCGGAGGCCATGGAGCCATCCTCAGTGCCCGGGCCAACTTTGCTCCAATGGAGCCTTGGCTGCGGGAGGGGAAGAGAGAGATAGAAAGAAAGAAGAGGGGGAAGGGTAGAGAAGCAGATTGGCACTTCTCCTGTGTACCCTGACTGGCAATTGAACCAGGGACATCCACATGCTGGGCCAATGCTATATCGCTTAGCCAACCAGCCAGGGCCTGTGAAGATACTTTTTATATGACATTAACATTTAAGTTGGTGAACTTTGAGTAACTTTGATAATGTAGGTGGGTCTCATCTGATTGGTGGAAGGCCCGAGTAGAACAAAGACTAACTTTTCCTGAACAAAGACCTTTGCCAGCAGATGGCTGTTGAGACTGGGGACAACAACTCTGCTCTGGGTACCAAGCCTGCTGACCTATCCTACAAATTTGAACTTAATTAAGTCCCACAATTGCATGAGGCAATTATTTAAGATAGATTGATAGATGATAGACAGATGATAGATCAATAGATAGACAGATGAATAGAGATAGATGATTGATATAGATAGACGGATGATGAACTCATATACACATCTACGCCTCTATACAACCACACATCCTATTGATTCTGTTTCTCTGGAAAACCTTTACCTAAAACAGAAAGAGAAGTTAGAAAGATGAGCGTATGTTGAAGAAAGGCCTGGCTGGACAAGCTAAGAAGTTTGGTCTTTACTCAATTGGGTATACAGACATTTTCAGACCACGAGGTGAGCCTTCCTTCAGACTACAGGTTTGCCTTTGGCACTCATTCAAAGAGCAAACAGCAATATAGAGTGAGGGTTAATCCCTTTTTTCTACAGATTCCAGAAAGAGGAGCAGCTAGCTACTCAGGAGCATGTGACTTGACAGAGCAGGAACGAGAAGTTTGCGAAATGGTGAACACTCCTCACTGTGATGCCAAAAGGTCAGCAGTGGGCCACGGGGGCACCATGGGGAAGAGGTGACACAGCTGATGTGAAACAAGACAGTGGGGTTCAAACCCTTCACGCAGTGCCTGGCCCTGACCTGCTGTCCTTCTCTGAGACATGGAATCTGTGCTTTTCCAGTGTCATCACCATGGGAAACAGCTCAGAGTTTTAAGAAGTAAAATAAATCAAAGGTTTTCAAAAGTGTCACATGGAGAATAGTAGAAAATTTGTAACCTACAATTTCAACTTGGTTTTCAGAGACTTCTGCTTATACACACCTTAAATCCCCAAAGCTGTGGGAAGAATGGGGGGGGGGACGGGGGGAGATGCTTTGCAGTTATCACGTCCTTGTCAGTTTGTCTAACACCTGCCCGTTCCTCCTCCAGTGTTCCACACTGGTCTGTGCTGGGATGCCACTTCATGCCTATGTGCACGCTAAACAGCATTTATTTAGTGAATATGCATTGAGTAGTCACCCCAAGCTCTGCTCTGCAGTAGATATTTAGAATAGTGTTCAACAAACCAAAAGACACAATCTTATTCTCATTATAATCTTCTGATAGCGTATAAAATTATGTTTTAAAATAAAATTTAAAATAAGGAGAAATGATCCAAAGGTTACTGACCTAGGCAAACGTGTCCAGGGTACTTTTGTGGCTGCTTGATTTCTAGAAACTTCATGGAGCAGAATTAACAATAAAATACTTGAAAATGGAAACCTAGTTTTAAAGTGAAAAACTTATTCAGCAACTAATAAAACTTTCATGGAAATGATGGAAAGAATATAGTGGTATAGGATAATTCTCTATCTTTCAATGATTTTTAATCAGTCTTTAACATGTTTAAGGAGATTGATCATAATTTTATTTTGTATTTCTACAAGTTTTCTTTATTACTTAAAGTATTAATTCAATTAAAGCAACATCTTATACCATACTTAAAATAGGGCATTCTGTTAAATTTCAGATTGGAATAAATTTTAAAGCATATTCTTAATAGAAATTTTTAATAAGAGGACTTGGAATAAAATAAAAAGGATTCAGGAAAGTAATTTCACCCCTAGAACACTAGAAATAGCTCAAGTGATCAAAGGTTCCAGATGTTCTAATTTTTTTTTAAGTAAACTTGGAGTGTAGAAAATGGTTAGAATAAATTTTTTAATATAGTTTGTGAGCATATAAGAAATGAAGTGGTGAGCTCTAAGAAATCATGGTACTGAATACAAATCACACTTTTTTAATGAGCAAACCAAAACATGCTACAGATGCAGTGCCTTGGTTTTTCTAAGCCATTGCTCAAAATTCTTCACAACATCTGTTGCTGAGATGTTAAGAATCGGCCGTGCAATGCTGCATTGAGCAAGCCCCATTCCCAGTTGCCAGGCAGCACAGGTGCGTGGTTTGATGGAAAACACCTTGTTTCCACTCCTGTTCCCTTTAACATTTCTACCACGGATGGCAGTGAGGATGTGGAAGGCATGTTACCACATGTAACAATGCACACAGTTTTGGATGAAAGCTAACAAAAGGGGAGATTAAAATCTCTTGATGGACTGGGCCAATTGCGAAGGGCCAACCTATTTGGCTGCCATGATAGGAGGCTAGCTGGCACTGGCTAAGACCAGAGCCCAGCGCTGAGGGAGCACCTCTCACACACAGCACACCAGTCATCAGCACTGGAGGAAAACATTAAGACAATAGTCTTTGTCCAGAAATTCTAACTGTAAATGATAGACTTGTTGCTATTATTTTCTCCGGGTGAATAAAAGTTTATAATTTTAGAGTAGAAAAAAAAAATCCCATACAAATAGCATAATTTCACTTTCCTTTTCAGATTCTAAGACGTTCTAGAACAGCCCCAATATGTGGCTATCTTGAGGCCTTTCCTTCAGTTTTTCATGGCTTTCTCCCAGTGTTAGAAAAATGCGTGGAGCTTAGCCACAACAAACATTTGTATATTGAATGATTTCAGGGAAAGGATACTTTCTTTGGCTTTGCACTGCATTTCTAGAAGATACCAGCTGCTGGAATGGTCTTCCTTAATACCAAGCGAAACGCATTTCCCTGTCATTCCTATCTACTAGATATAAAATTTGCTTTCCTGATATGGACAAAATAAACCTAGTTGTCTTCCAAATATTTAAAGATAGCTAACATTTTCATTTTAAGTGTGTGTTATTGTTTTCCGCCAGGAAGAATGTAATAAATTCCTAAACCTGACTTATATAATAACATGGTTTCCTATCCCTTCCTCATTCTTCTCATTCTTCTCTGTGTGTGCCTTAATTCCCATATGTTCTTATAAGGTGGTGCCCTCAATGAAACACATCTTCAGATAGAAGTTGATCTGAACATCGTACTGTGTTATATGTAAGATTAGATTCACTGCTGGAAAGAAAGCTAGAAAGATTCAGCAATTATTTCAGTTCAAGCTGAAATCAATTAAGATCTTTTAAGTACTTCCTCAAACTACATAGCAGTCCTAGCTGATGTCTGGATTAAACGTGAATTTTTTATTTCCAAAATAAAATTATATTTCCCATTTTGTTTTCTAAGCAAGTCTTTTATTAGCCAAAGAATAAAACTAAAACATTTGTTATAAGAAAAAAGGGTTTAATCCAAGGCCACTTAAATTTGGTTTTTAAATCTCAGGTACGCCTAATCCTGGGCTCAGCCCTGAGGCCTGAAAGTCACACCCGGCATTCGTGGCCTAGAGTCTCCTTGGGCAGAATCCAGTGGGGGCCCTGGGTCAGCATGGGGCTCTTGGTGAGGACAGTTTGAGAAGCCAGTTAGGGAAGAAGCCACTGCACCGCAGGATGTGATTGCCCAAGCCCCTTTCTGGGCCGAATGGACACGAGGATTGCATGAACACAACTATTGGCAAATAGAGAACCGGTCCCTGTGACATGTCCCTGCTGCTCCACCCTGAGCTCTGGAAGGAGGGAGAGTGGAGACTTCCAGCCCAGGAGGGAGGAGGGCACATGAGGACACATCCCTGCCAGCCCTCCTCACGCAGTGAATGGATGGAGCACAGGTCAGAGGGGAATCCAGCCTGTGTACTCCTGAAAGGTGCCTAGTGATTAGAGTAAGAATGCTGCCAACTCTTGCTCAGCGGCTTGGATAACGAGCCACTTGCTGCTCTGGGAAGGGTAACCCGAGAAGTCAGGAAGCGCTCTTCTTTTTTCTGCACCACAATGAGCCAGGGTCAGCTTGTCCCTGTTTCTTTCCAATCTGCCCAGGTCCCCAGCCTGCTGCAAAGGAAGGCAGCTTTGACTGATCAAGATGTATCACTCTCAGGACACACATGGCCAACTGTCCTCCCCAAGAGGATACCTCTTGATGTTTAAGTGAATGGAGGCGTGGTGAATACTTCAGGGGGAGGACAGAGAATAAGGACCCCTGAGAGAAACCATCAGCAGCAGCCTCCACAGGTCCTCACAATTCTGCTCTGGCTCCAAACGTGCATACTCCACTCAGCAAAACACAAACATGGCTCAAGAGGACCCTTTCTCCCTAGACAGCAGGTTAGCAACCATATCTCATTCCTTGGGCATTTTCCTTGGGTGTCCTATTCCTATTTACCCTCCCATTCCAAGGCATTCCTCTCCACACTCAACAGGTTTTCCAGTGATGACATTTTCTCTATCCCGTAACATTCTCATGATGTTTTATGCCCGCTATAGAGTGGTGTCCTGGGACGTTTCCTCTAGGACCCACTTCCAATTCCTTGGTCAGGATAAGAGGTGTGGTTCAAATAGGTCCATAGTGACATAGTAAAAGGGGTCTTTTATCATCTGCCTTGCTAGGTAGCTTCTCTCTCTTGCCATGTGCCTTGCTCTCTACAACTCTTAAAAAGGTGAGATGAAGGATCATTGACTTACCTTTTCCCAAAACCCCATAAGCTCAGCCTTGCCTGGTAATATATGCTATACTCTGCAGAAAACTCCATTGTCTGATTCTCTGTTCCTGGGAGCCCAGGAAAAGCCAGGGTGAGTGTTCAACACCACTGCTCCCTACACTGGGGAGAGGTGTGAGTCACCAGGAACTCTGAAGGGTTATAATGACCTGCAGCATGGGCTGATCAACCTCTCTACTCTGGCCCAGAAGGAAGTAATTTAACTTCTAACTCCTGAACCATAGTTCACAAGAGGAAAGGGCTCCCAAGTAGTTCAAACAAACTCTTCGTAGAGAATGTCAGGTTCAGAGATCACGTGACTGGAGAACGATGTGCTCTGTTTATAAATTTGCTCTTTCGCTTCAACCTCAGCCCCAGCCACGCCACGCTCCTTTTCCTTGAATTCATTTTGAGAAAATAAAAAAAAATTATGACAAATATGTTCCCAATAGCATCTTTGCCGCCATACCCTCGGTGGTACTCCTGGACCAGGTACGACCTGCAGCAGCGGTCTCCTGGTCCGATGGCACGGACACAGAATAGAGAATCCCCGCCGAGGGAAATGAAGACACAGCCAGTCAGCACTGTTGCCCGCACTGTCCTCTCCCCGCCTCTGCCTCCCTCATATTTCACGTGGGCTGCGGTTACAGGATCGGGGGACCCACCGTCTCCCCAAATGTAGGAGAAGATGCTGGAACTGAAGCCCCAAACTAACAAATCAAAAGGGGGGGATGCACATCACTTTTTTTCTTAATCATGGCCAAGGCGTTCCTAGCCTATGGTATTTGCCTCGGAGAAGTTGTGTCACATCTAGATAATGGGCCATCCTTCAGTCACACAGAACGCAGCTGTGTGGTGTGTTCAGACAACTGGGCATGGCCACTAGCTACACCTGCGGGACGTCTCAGGTTCTTTCATGGTAACCTCCATTTGCCCCAGGCCCCTAAGAACTCTGTCATGGACCCTCTGCCAGGTGTTAGGGGGGCTGTTACCTCATTTAGTCCTCTCAACGTTTTACAGAAGCACTTATTTGAGAGATTAGGTGACATCCCCTAAGAGCACACAAGCTAATGAATGGCCGAGTTAGGACAGGGAGACTGTGACGTTGAAGTCAGTGATCTATCTGAGCCTTAGACTGTGCTGCTTTTCTTCAGTAGGTGAGGAAAACACTGGAAACCCTCCCTGAAAGACTGACACTGGACCATCTTCAGGGTGTGACCCAGGGGAGCCGAGTGGCTGCCCGGTGCTCAGGCCACTCTTCCCAGCACACACGCCTCTGCATCCCACTTGGGAGCTGGTCATGTATCTGTTGTGAGGACCTGTCATTCCCCTTCCCCAGCCTGTAGAAGCGATGAGGTTGGATGGAAATCTGGCAGAATTTGCTCCTTCTTGTCCCCGGCTTCCTTTGGCAGCTATGACATCTTGAACAACTCACAATTGTTCTCAGTTCCCAATCTCTAAGGTAATAACCTCCCATCCCTCCTGAAGGAGTCAAATGATGATCACACGTGTGAAAGTGCTTCGTCAATAGGAAAGTACCCTGTGACACACAGGCCCAAGCCTGAGTTCCCAAAGTGGGGTCCGTGTGTTCTTTACCATACTCCCACTGGCAACAAAAGAGAAGAAAATTGGACTAATTTCTTTTCCCTTTGCTATCAGCTAACGCCTTAGTCTAAATCTGTGATATTGTAGCTAACGTTTTAAAATGTGCTGGTGTTTAAAATGCTGGTTTAACCAAAGAGGCTTTTGGTAGAAACCAAAGCAGTTGTCAAACAGGTTTCCCCTGCGGCTCTGCGGAGCTGCCAGACCCCACGGGGATGAGGTCACAGGGAGACGCCTCCTCCCCATGAGCATTACACCCTGAGGCTGCCAGTGCTGCTGTAGGGACAGGTGGACTCCTGTGCTGAAGAGACAGGTGACTTAGGAAATGTCACCACTTCCTCCTCAGTGTGGACTGCACTCCAGACAGCAGGCAGGCTGGCTCCTGGCCTCCCTAATCTCCGCCCGCCAGCGTCAGGAGACCTCAGGATTCAGCACACAGGACGCCACCCTCTAGGCTAAGGGGGCAGCCTGAGCTCTGACAGCTGCAGGAAAGCCCCAACCTACTCCTAGGAGTATGACAATGAAATGTGTTCCTTGAAGTCATGATGAAAAATTAAAATTCAGCCCTTCCTGGGCCCATCACAGGAAATTTTCTTCTGCATAACAACCACCATGTTCTTGAAAGTGTTTGCAAATATCCTACTGTATGAGAGGAAGGATTATTCTCTTTTTATAGATGGAAAAAAAAAACCCACTAAATTTCAGAGACTTGGTCACTTGGGTAGTAACTGGAAGCGGCCAAACTTGAACCCTGGCCTTCTTTTTCAAAATATCATGCCTGTTGTCCTGCCCTCCAGCCCCTTTAAATTCCGTCAGCAAAACGCTGGGGTCACGTGAAGCCACAGCCTGGCGATCAGAAAAGCTACTCACAAACCTGGGCAACGCTGGTAACTAAGAAACCTTGTACTCCAGGGTTCACAGAGTGAATGCAACCTGAATGCCCATCTCCGGTCGTGCGGCCACATGCTGTCATAACACACTGCCCAAGTTGCTCGCCATGACTGCTTAATGCAGAATGCCAGAGGGCTCTACACTCTTCACCTCTGCTGTGAAACACAAATGCTGTGGGATACAGAACTGGGGAGGAAAAGGTTAAGTTGTTCATTGAGGGGAGGAGAAATCAGACACCAATAAAGACTTTGACCCTTTTTCTCATCGAGGAACAGGGAAAATGGGCAAGTTATGTATTCATTTCATTTTCACTTTCATAAAACAAAGATTGGCCCTGGCCAGTTGGCTCAGTGGTAGAGCGCTGGCCTAGCATGTGGATGTCCTGGGTTTGATTTCTGGCCAGGACACACAGGAGAAGCACCCATCTGCTTCTCCACCCCTTCCCTACCCTTACTTCTCTATCTCTCTCTTTCCCCCTCACACAGCATGGCTCGATTGATTCATGTGCATTAACTGTGGGCACTGAAGATGGTTCCAAGGAGCCTCCTCCACCTCAGGCACTAAAAATAGCTTGGTTGTGAGCATGGCCTCAGATGGGCAGAGCATCAGTTCCAGATGGGGGTTGCCAGGTGGATCCCTGTCAGGGCGCATGTGGGTCTGTCTCTCTATCTCCCCTTCTCACACTTGGAAAAGAAGATGGGGGAAGCAAAAACAACAAAACAGGGTGATCAGGCAGTGGCACAATTGGTACAGCATCGGACTGGGACACAGAGGACCCAGATTCAAAACCCCGAGTTCGCCGGCTTGAGCATAGGCTTATCTGGTTTGAGCACAGGGTTGCTGGCTTGAGCGTGGGATCACAGACATGACCTCATGGTTGCTGGCTTGAACCCAAAGGTCACTGGCTTGAGCCCAAGGTCACTGGCTTGAGCAAGGAGTCACTCACTCTGCTGTAGCCCACCTCCGGCCAAGGTACATATGAGAAAGCAATCAATCAACAACTAAGAATGCAATGAAGAACTGATGCTTCTCATCTCTCTCCCTTCCTGCCTGTCTTTCCCTGTCTCTCTCTCTGTCTCCCGGTCTCTGTCACAAACAAACAAACAAACAAACAAAAAACCATCATTTTGCTTATTCATACCCTAAATATAGTTGAAAGGTTAGACTAGGGATTTCTTCAAAGAAAAAGAAATACTTTTTAATTATTTGGAAAACTATAATATTGCCTCCTATTTCCCCAGATATCTATACATCCCCTTGTCCTTGCAGTGAACATACAATGTCATATTTTCCTATTTCATTTAGAATAATAGAATTTCATTAGTCAGCCTTCATGTCTACAACTGACAGGATGTCTGTGTAGAGCAACAGTAATAATCGTGCATGTATGTTGGTCTTTTCTCCCCAACTTTCTAAGCCCTTAATGGGGTCGTAGTATTCCCCATGTTCAGGCAATCCTTGTCATTAATTCAGTGTACCCCATATTTAATGGGGGGAACGAAGCAAAAAGGAGTGTGCGGGCTTTCTGGAGTTGTAGGTTACTCTAAAGGAGGTTGGACCTGGACAGGTGGCCTCCCTTTCCATCTGGGGTGCCAGTGCCCACACCAGCCAGGCCGCAAAAGAAATGAGGTTCCGTGATGCTGGCAGGATAAACCAGGAACTCTGTCAATAAGTCAACAATTGAGCCAGAGTACCATCTCTGGGTTCTCCCTAAACAATGTCCTGTTAGGATCTTTCTTATCTTGAAAAAGCCACTTTGGGGGTGTTTTTAATGATAAAATGTTCATTTCGTCATCATTGTCACAACAGTGTGTGGCACCATGGTGCCATGTCATTCATACAACGATGGAGGCACCTGCTGGGAGGGAGGAAACATGGAAGGGAACAGAAGAATGAAGACTTCCTAGAACAAAGGTCTGGACTCTCAGCCTCTACAGGTCTGTCTGAGTCAGATCAGCCACCTTGGAGCTTCCGCAGATGGGCGTGTGGGGCTCACTGGAGACTGACCTCAGGTGGCCTTGGCCTCTGCATACTGTGAGCCTGGTGTTACTGTACTTGAACTCACTCCTCTGCAGGGCTGAGTCTCCATCACAGGGATGACCACACAGACCGCTGCAGGGCTTCTGGCTATTGATTTTTCAGTCTTTTCCCAGGCAGTGATTTTCTGGGAACCTGGCCGATAACAAGTAGCCAGTCGCCTGACTGAGGTGCTGTCCAGTGTGTCAGACAAGAGTAATCGCTTACCAGATGAGCACAGTCAGCCTCTGTGGCAGATGCTCCTGAAAGCCTCTTGCTGCAGACTTCCTGGCACCAGTGAGCTCAGAGGCCAAGGGTCCAGAACCCCGAGAAAGCTGCTCACAGTGGAAGGGCCCATTGGGGCTAGGCTCTGTGTTCCTGTGTCTTTGGGGATCCCCACCACTGGAAATTAGAGAGGTTTTCTTGCAGATGCAAGAGGAAGCTGTGAGCTGTGACTTCAAGGCCACCGGTGACACAAGGGATGGTATCACAAGGCAAGAGACAGGAGGGTCAGGCCTGAGGTGGTAGAGAGGGACAGATAGATGGTCAGCTGTCATGGGACAGTGTGACAGCTGAAGGCCATTCTTGTCCACTTCTGAGAAAAAGATTTGGACATTTAATGAGACCCAGTCAGCTGAACACTAACTGAATTGCAAAAGATATTGATCTACACACACACACACACACACACATGCTCAGCATTCGGGGAAAAGGGTCTTTGCAGATGTGGTTCAGGATCTTATAGAGGGCTTTCCTGAATTATCTGAGTGGGTGAAAAATGCCACCACAGTGTCCCCATAAGAGAGGCAGAGGGAGATTTCACAACAGGAGGTGGTGTGAAGACAGACCCCAAAAAGTTCTGAAACCCCAACAGCCCTGAGTCCCCTCCTTACCTGGCAGTGCACGTGACACCTCATTCATTCATCAACTTTCTTCTGCATAAGGAGAACGCGACATGTCAGCAGTTCTGGACTGATCAGCCATCTATCTGATTAAGGAAAAGAGGCTCTTGTCTCTCAAGCAGCGCCAGCCCCCCCAGGATTACCTTCGCATCCCCACATCTTTGGGCCGTTGAGAGAGAGGTACCCTACTCTGTCTCTGCGAACTGTACTTTCCCAGACAGGTAGCCTCTCTTCCCACCATTAGCCAGATAACCTGCAACACATCTGGCTTTAACAGGTGCCTCAGTGACTGAAATTTACACGAGAGAGTGACTCGGGTTCATAGCTCCGAGCCACTGCAGTTCTGAGCAACATGCAACATTCCATGCAGCGTTCTATGATTCATATATATCTAATAAAATGCGAAAGGCATTTCTAGAATGCTCCTATTGTGATCCAGTAATCTGCGTGTAAGAAGTCGTGTGTAATAGCCAACAGTGCCAGGAAGCCACGTGATGGGCAGGTGAGGACAGAAGCTGGGACTCAACCTGCAGGGGGTGCGGAGGTAGCGTTCGGACAGTAAATTCCAGCGGTTGGCGGATGACCGGCTGTGTCCGAGGATTACCGCTCTATTTATGCCCCTCGTTCTTTCATTTCCGCATATGTTCAATGCGGTTTGATAGTGGTCACTTACACTTTACAAACCCAATGAATGTCAGATACAAGGACTTTTAAATGAAAAGCAAAATATACTGATTCACAAACTCTCTGACTCAAGCATGCAAAAAAATGTGCATAAAGAAACGAAAGTTGGCAAACTTAGATTTCCGAAACAACCAAGTAATGATGTTTCCAATGATCTTTAGAGTAGCATAATCTGAGTTCCCAAAGATTAGAAATGTGCAGGTATTCATAATACATTTTGTTCTTTTGCATTTAATGAAATAAAAAGAACTGATTTCCTTTAAAATGGATTCTTCTGTCCCAAAGTTTTGAAAGACTATATAAACCACATTTCAATTATTCCTTTTAGCTACCACTTGATTTGACCTGAGACATTTTTTAATTATTTTTAAACTATTTTCTTAAAACGTACAGACTGTGACATCAGCCCTGGTCTTCCCAGGAACTCCTTCCTCACTTTGAAGATCTTGGGGCCCGCCTGCTAGGGAAAGCCTGGCTTATGTGAAGCGACAGGCTCCCTCTAGTGGGCACTGACAAGGAAGCATTCGACTCCTTCACTTGAGGGTTAGATTTCATTTTTGAAGAGGAACTCTTGATTTTGGGCTTCAGTTCTCCCTGCAAAAGCTGCACAACCATTGGCCTGAGTATATTAAGTTAATAATAATGACTAGTATGAGGAGTATAGAGGCAGTAGCTTGTGTTAGGAAATATTTGGTGGCGGCTTCTATTGATCGGGGGCTGTATTGTTTTATTAATACTGGGATAATAGCTAGTATGTTTATTTCAAAGCCTATTCAGATTATTAGTCAGTGGGAGCTTGTTATTATGATTATTGTGCCTAAATAGAAGTTGTGACTTCTATTTACCAAGGCTCCAGCAAGCAGGCTGCAGGCCTTTTTGCTATAGTGTCCTTGTATGTCCCCTGTGTCTTCTTTCCCGCGTCACAATTCTATTCATTGTTAACGTAGACTAGCCCACAAGAATTTACAAATGTCTGTCCAGCATCAGGCGTGGCTCCAAGCACTGGGGGCACAGGAGTGAACAACATCAGCCAAGACTTGTCATGGGGAGCTTCAGACGCACTGACTGTGTGCCAGGCACTGTTGTTACAACCCTATAGGGATCTGGGAAGTGAAGAAACTGGCCCCGATCACACAGGTGGCACAAGGTACACCACAGCTCAGACAGACACCCGGAACACATGGCAGCTCTGCACCTGGCGGCTGGAGTGGACCTCCATCTGTGATGTTTCCGTCATTGCCTGTCCCCATCAGATGACGTGCATGTGCTGTGTCTCACCGTACTCAGCACCGGAGGCTGGCCCTCCTGGTTCACCGGAATAACTCGCTTAAATGCTTGATGACCTTGAATCAATGACAAAGGTGGAACTCAGGGATTCAGGACTGGCTGATTCCAAGCCCTTCTCACCTGTGTATTCTGCCACCACCTTGAGTTTCCAAAATATAGGGAGTGTCCCCTGACTGCTGGCTCAAACGAATTGTTTTAATTACATGTCCTCTCCATTTTCTTATGGAGTAAGGGAAGGAGTCCAAGTCTAAAATGACAAGATATGAATCTTTAGAAGATGCAAAATC
The DNA here is from genome assembly GCA_037038555.1 of Rhynchonycteris naso. NCBI lineage: Eukaryota > Metazoa > Chordata > Mammalia > Chiroptera > Emballonuridae > Rhynchonycteris > Rhynchonycteris naso. The sequence continues at coordinate 214,219,286 of CM072998.1, read as the reverse complement.
TTTAAACAGATCCTTGCTTGTATGACAAGAGCAGACAGGAAGAAGCTAGCACTCACATGGGCTGCAGGGGCCTCCTGGAAGGGAGGACACAGGTGAGCGGCCCTTCCCTCTCACCTGCCAACTATAGATAGAACCTAGCACCCGTGTAAAGAGTCGTTTCCACGGTATTATTTTGTGGCTTATTTTATAGCCGTTGTTTTCTCAGTTTTATATGCCCTTGACCGCTGTTTGCCACTCACCACAGGTCCTAAGAGCATGACAGCTATCATTTGACTCTATGACCCTCTCCTCGTGTGTTTGAATGGCATTAGCTGCACCCTGGCCTGAACCATCCACAGCAGATTGGTAAACATGGAAAGGGTAATTTTGCCATTTCGAGCACTTGTGGCCTGAATCCCTGTTTGCTCAAGGGCAGCACAACCTGGAGATTGCTGCGCAACGACACAGGATCCGCTTCCAGTGCTGGGCCCGCAGCGAATCAGCAGGGGCAGGCCCAGCTGCAGAGGCACCTTTCATTTGCATTTTAGGGAGGAATTGCCCATTTCTGGTCCTGTTATATGAAGCAGGAAAGCAAACCCAGAAGAGAAAACCAAACAGAGGTAATTTTAGGCCGATAGTTATTTAAAAACAACAAAACCACCCAAGGGCATCCTGAACTTCACCTATCAGGAGGCCTTGTGGGTCATCTGCCTTTACGACAATCACAGAGTGGTTCCTCCCCACCCCCCGCCGGAAGTCCTGTGTCTGAGCCAGTTTGCAAAGGTGAGTTTGCTAGTTGACTCCACACAGCTCTCTTGCACCCAGGTGGGTTTTTCCACAGTCAGATGGGTTCACGGTGAATAACCCCCATTTTATTTGGAGAGGTCAAGATACCAGTTGTCTGATGGACTTACCAATTGCTCATAGTCACTCTTTTCAGTTTATTTGATACATGCCAGCTTTCCTGGTACACCTGTCTCCAGATGGAGGAACCCACAGTCTAGGAAGATGTTCCAAGGGAGAGCTCTTCCTCCAACTCCTCTTTCTGCCTCCCGCAAAGACCTCTTCTCCTGCAGTGTCTGCTGTCCCCTCTGCAGAACTCTCACGATTGACCAGTCTTCCCTTCCTGAAAGCAAGGTGCCCTCTGGGCACCCCCACCTGGGTTTCCTGCTCTTGCTGGTAGCTTCACAAGTCCAACCTGAGCTCATCCCAGACTCTGCTCCTACCTCCTTAATCACAGGAGGTGTCTGAGGGTAACGCCTCTACATGGCTGTGGGATCTGTCCCACCTGTGAGCCCCTGCTGCTCACAGACCAGTGGCCTCCCTCTCTCCTTCATAGGTATTTTTAAATTTAGTCTCCCTGCTTTCTAACCACCAAGCCCGCCTGCACTCTGCCTGTCTTCTCCTCAACACAGTTGCTGTCAATCACCCGCTGCCCACCAACCTCCAGTCCTCACCGCCAAATAGAAGTGACCCAGCTCAGCAGGTGTCCAGGCACTGATGCCCACCACACTGCGCCCTCACCCATTCCCAACAATGAATTGTCTGCTGTCCACAGTGTTCTCTCATGCTGTTCCTTCTTCCTGGGGTGCCGGCCACAGCACCCTCTTCCCCGGCTCCGCCCATCCCGGTTCCTTTGGGTCTGTACTTGACTCACAAGCCAATTTTCCAACTCCTCCTAAGGGAAGCTGTTTTCCTCAATCTTTTCAGCACATTGTTGGCCTTTCTCCATCATGCTTGCCTTATTTTCTTCTTGGTGTCAGAGTGACTGATTTACACATCTTATTACACATATACACGCACCCCCCCACACACACACCCCATGATGAAGGGGGTCTATAATTAGGAAAATGCAGCAGCTTTAGATTCTAACACTAACCACAGAGCAGGTGGCCTGAGCAAGTTTCTCATCCATTTAGGACTCGGGTCTCTAAAATGGAGGAATGCTCAACTTTTTCAAATTCAATTGAATTCTGCATGTTAACTGCCAGGCGCTTGCCAAGCGCTGGCCCTTGTTAATTCCAATTACACACTGTCCGCCATCTCCCAACCCCTGCGCTGCCAGCCAGTACCTCACAGAGCTGGGCTTGAGTGCTGGCTGAACCGAAGGCCTTGTCTTTAGGTGGATCCTTTTGCTTAAAACTGACCTCAGAATTTGGCATCAGTTTGATGAGCATGTTGTTGACATACAGAGTACCAAGAATTGGTACCAAAATCACCCAATTCTTACCTAACCATTAGAAAGCTGATCTAGGTGTGATGAGGCCAAGCTGTCACCTATGTAAGAAGAAATGGGCCATGTGACAAGTAAACAGCCCCAAAGTGGAGGCCCAGCAGATGCGGTGAAGGCCCAGCTTCACACCTGTTTCTACATTGGAGCCAGTGTTAGGCCGTGTCCCACAAGGGACTCACGCTGTGGTCTCCCTCGAGCTTCCTCCTGGGAATGACTAAGGAGAGAGAGACAGGAGGAATGTCTGGTCCTCCCAGCCCGGCCCCTGGATGAAGGGAGAGTAGCCGGTTTCCCAAGCGTAGGCTTCCCAGGCTTAACCATTCACAGCCATGTTGGCCATGGCACATTTCCCCTCACTGAAACTTGTCTAAGCAATCTACGGGTCCCCTTCACTCTCGGTAAGCAATTCTGAGAATCACTTTCTGAAGCGCCCATAAATGAATGCCTACCTGGGGGTTAGCTAGTAGGGAACAGAAGGCAAGACAGAGATTAGGTGGAAAGATCTGGGGCCATGCAAGAAAGGGCACAACAGTAGGGAAGGGGCAGTGCCCCTGTAATGCCGGTGGCTGAGGTCAGGCAGGTCCATGTTGGATTCGGGCAGATGGTAAAGAAACTGCGGAGCCGAAAAGCACTGGGCCTGTTTATAATAGTCTTGAAATGGCTAACAGCACACAGATGGGGTAAAACCTCTTCTCCGGCAAACAAACAGCAAAAATGGCTCCTCACAGTGGCGGGTGGGCAATCTACCATCCACAGTCTCCCATCTCTCTCCAGTGCAAGCACCCATAGGCTTATAAAGGCCATGTACACGTGCCTCTGCCAGGTGATCATGCACTAATCAAGCAAAGTGCCCGCAGCTGGTAAACCGGTGAGCAAGCCTAACACAGCTGCCCCACAACCCCAAACACCCACATCACTGCTTTTGATGTGGTCATCAGCTGATGCACAGGCCATGAGTTTAATGAAGGGCAACAGAAAATACACTTGCTTTTTGATGGAAAAATTTAAAATCATTCACTGATGCACCTGACCTGTGGTGGTTCAGTGGATAGATTGTCAACCTGGGATGCTGAGGTCACCAGTTTGAAGCCCCAGGCTTGAGAAAGCAACTACTATGAGTTGATGCTTCCTATTTCTTCTCCTCCCCCTTTCTCTCACTCTCTAAAATCAATAAATAAAATCTTTAAAAAAAATCATTCAGTGATAAACGCAAGTACTCTCTAGCACAGTGATGGGCAATCTTTTGAGCTTGGTGTGTCAAAATTCGCCAAAAAACCGAGCATAATTTGGATGGTGTATCACTTCAAGAAAAACAGCCTAACCAGAAGTCCCAGAACTAGACGCTCTATGCCAGAGTTCTGTTGTTTTAGCCTACAGACATCCAGCACAGTGTCTACACTACAGCAAATGTTTTATTCTCGGCTACTGCACCTGGCCATGCAGGAGCTGAGGATAAAACGTCCTTCTGGGCATGCGGCCCCATACTTCTCTGGTATGCGGCTGCATGCGGCCGTGTGTCATTGAAAATGGCTATGCGTGTCAGTGCTGACATGCATGCAATAGGTTCGCCATCACGGTCCTAGCATGAGTTGGCATGAGTGCTCACACAAGCACGCACCGGGCTCTCCCCAGCTCCACCAAGTGCACTTGCTCTATGCCCACTGTCAGGATTGTATTTCCTCCACAGAAGCTGAGTGTCATACAATTTACATATTTGTCTGGCTACCTACCTGTTTCTTGTCATGTTCCAAAAAAAGATTTTTTTAATGGTTTATTTGGATATGTAATAGGACAAGAATTTAAATTAGAAGGGAGGTGAAAAAAGAAAATACAAACTAAATACAAAATCAGAGAACTCAGGAAAAGAATTAAAAAGCACAGCATAGCAGATCTCTACACCTGTACCCAGTAAACCATGAATTTGTCCCTGAGCTTTCTAGTGGCCAAGTCTGAACAGAAACCTAGTCAACTGTGCAATCCTCATCTCTAAGGATATCCAAACTTTTGTGTGCATCTGAATATCCTGAGGAGCTTATAAAACTAAACTCACTCAGGCCCACACCAACAGAATTTCAAATTCTTTAGGTCTGGGGGGAGATCCCGAAATTTGTAATTTTTTCACTTTGTCCTTGACCCCTTAGGTAAAAAGAAACCAAGTGCTCTGAACAAGAACGGTTATTTTTGGTAGTAAGGTCACACAGGACTTTTCTAGGAAGGAGGTGGGGGAGGGGCATGGAAGAGAATCTGTCCTTCATATGGAAACTGATCTTTGTGAAGACCTGTGTTCCGTGGACCCAAGTCATCTATCTAATGTTCTTTATGTGATGAAGTTCTCAAGACACGTGAACTTTGTGTGATCCTGCAAAGTTTCGTTTTTTTCAATTTTGTAGCCAAAGAGACATACATTTTATTGTATTTTTCATATCTCTCATCTCGTCACCTTGAAGCTTTATGTTTTTAAATAAGTCAAGAATTAGCTGAGATGATGGTCAGTTTTTCTAGGAAAGGGACAAAGTAGGCTGGTTTTAGACAATTTCTTGTTTGCAGGTGTGTGTAAAGGAAATGCTCTCAAAGCCAGGCCCAAGTTCTAGGCACGGAGACCTCACTAGCTGTCCCATAAACATCTGTAGAGGGCTTGGGATTTGATGAGAATACAAGAACAAGCAAGACTGCCTCCGGGTATCTGCAGACAAGAGGAGATGCTAACATGGTGTGTAAGTAGTTTGAGTGAGGAAATGCAGAACACTCCAGGGAGGCAATGCAGCCATTCTGGGTGGTCAGGGAAGGCTTCCTGGAAGAGGTTATATGTAAGCTAAGACCTAATATGTAGGTTAATAATATGAAGTTAAATATATAAAGGTGGGTCAGTGTGTTGGGATGGGCTTCAGAATGAAAGTTAGGTGAGAATGTTACAAAATAACGCAACGCCACACAGCTTGTTGTGAATATTCATTCCTGAGACAGATGGGGTTATATTGCCAGAGCTGAAAGCATCCAATCTGTCCTCCAGATGTGTTCTATGGGGCTGGGGGAGAAGCTGTTGAGAGACAGAGAGGCCAGGTCTTGCAATATTTATAATTGTAATCCCTATTAAAGTTACAGATGAAGGATCCTTGTAATCCATATTAAGGAATTTAGTCTACCATGCGAGAACTGGGGAGCATTCGCAGATGACCATGTATTTACATTTAGAAAGATGACTTGAACCTCTCAATCACTCCGATCATATCTTCTATCATGTGGATGGTCAGATATTGGGACATGAACTATTTCACACTGGAAACCCTGAGGAAGTGGCAGACATTTAGAATACAGAAGCCAGGTAGATCCACAGATGAGCCCTGTGTCACTGCCCTGAGTGTGCCCGCTCGGAGGTGCTGGACCACCCACTGTGCCTGAGGTCAAGGGAGCAAAGGCACTTTGCTGGTGGCAAGTCCCTAAGTCAGTGGTTCTCAAAGTGCCAGGGCTCACTGGTGTGCCCTAGATTTCCAGGTGCGCCCTATGGTATTCCAAAGAATATGTGCCTGTTGGGAACCAAAAAACTAACAAGATTTTTGGAGTTTAAATTTTTGCGGGACAGAGGTGTGAGGAATTGGCTGTAAACTGACAGTCTGCCCAACCCCCCACCTCACTTGCCTGATTAGGTTGCAAAAGGCTGTTAAACTGTGGTGCTGGATTGTTTACACTACCCCCCACGTTCCTGGAAAGACTGGAGGCAAGTTTCTTCTATCTTTTGTTTTGTGTAAAGTTAAGATAATATGTATGGTGGGGATTTTCTGCACTCAACACAAGAGTAAAAAGAGAGAAATTCTTCAATGTATTGACAAGGAAATGAGTTTGCCTTTCAAATATATTGAAGGAATCGCTAGGACACAGCAGGCTCATGTTTCTCATAAACACAAGAATGAAAACACTTAACACATTCACGCTGGGACCTGCCGAATTCACTAAATCTTACTAAGAATGTATCTATCTATCTATCTACATATATATATAATTTTGTCATTTTAAAATTTTTTAACCCTTTTCTTATGAATTCTAAAAAGCATAACTCAAAAAATGTAACATAAAATTTTTTTAATGTCAATAAATTTAATTTGTCATATTTATTTTAATTACCATAAAAGCATACTTGGACTTTGTTTTTTTTTAATATTTGACTTATTATAACATATTTCTCAGAAATTTGTATATAGTGAACCTACAATTATTTGTAGGATTTTAAATGTGCCGACTTCAAAGAGTTTGAGAACCACTGCCCTAAGTCAATGATCACATTCGTGAACTTCTCTTATTTTTCTCCTTACATATCTCATCGCATAGCTCCATTATCTAAGCAAGTTGTTTCTAAGGAAAAGGAAAATCAGGCATGTAATACCGTCTACACAACCTGCCTGCCACGCTGGAGGTATGGCCAGTTCTCTGAAAAGGGCCTGAGGACAGCAGCAACGTTTCACGAATGGGTCCGTTAGTTAGCAGGGACATTGAAGGAAAGGTGCTCTCCAGTATAATGACAAAAGGCAAGTATGTATGTGTTTACGATTAATGAGCCCCTTTCTACAGCTGGAGCTGGAAGAACTCACATCTAGTCCACAGAATACACGGGGCATCCATGGCTCTGCTGGAGGGAGTGAGTATGTGTTAACCCACAATCCAGAGTAACTCAATTCATTGGTTTTAATACTGTGTCATTAAAGTCAAATACTGGCTAATGAGGTTATTCGAAGGAAAAACAATGGTTTTCAGAGATGAAAATGCTAACCTACGATGATTCCCTGTGTGCAGTTTGCCATCTAGTGGTCATTGGTGGACATACAAAAGGCAGGTACAATAATTTTCAAATCAGGCCCCAGTGGCAAAGGGATGACTCATACCCACATTTCAATCTCAAGACATCAAATGACACCACGAAGCACTCTGTGGTTTGTGAAGATGAGGGAGGGGTGAGTGGGCAAGGCCATTTCTAAGAAATCAGGTGCTTCTGAAAAGCAGTACAGTACAGTCCTCAATTCTGGCACCCACAGAATTACCCGGGCCACCTTACAGACATACAGACAGCCAGGCCACACTGCAGACTAGGTGAATCGACTCCCTCCGGTGGGACCCAAACAGTGCATGCTCAAAGGGTCCCAGGGATTCTCCCGTGCTGCCCAGGTGGGGGCTGCTGGGCAGTGGGGGAAAAGTTGTGGACTCTGGCTGCACCTCTCTCTATGTGAGCTTCGGCGTGTGTTACTGTGAGCAGGAAAAGCAGACTACTCAAATAACACCTCTGTGCCTGGGCAGTGAGGGTAACAACCTCTCCTGGGTTATGGGGGATTAAGTATGGTCGCAGGCGTCATGTGCAATGCCCGATGCTGTGCTCAACAAAAGTTGAACATTAACGGTATTTCTTATCAGAGAAAATGTTCTATGAGTTACTAAATGGAATAAAAAAAGTAGTTTAAACTATAAACCTTGGTGGAAATTTCAATTACACTTTTTATTTAAAATGTTCTCCAGGAATGTCTTAATTAAAATATATTTGTTTGCAAAAACCACCTTAGAATACAGTATGAGATGTCATACTGCACGTGACCGACAGCACAAATGCAGTTTCACACTCAAGTCTCAGCTTCACACATGGTCAACAGATCAGACATACCCTGCAGTTAAGATAACCCCTCCCTGAACACTTTACAGGAGCGCTTTTTTTCCTCAAACGCAAGTCGCACATAAGCCTGTAACAAACTTAATAATCTATTCACATGCCAAGGACAAGGCTAAGCAATAAATTAATCTCTAAAAGTATCTATGCACTGGAACAAGTTTCTGAGTTTGATAAGCCAGTGGCAGCAAAGGAGCTGAGAAAAAGAAACAGTTCGATACCATCAGCGCTGTGTCTCCGCCACGAACTGGGTCCCCGTGCTCAGCCAGATGGGTCTGAGTACGGGGACTATAGGAGATTCAAATAAATACTGTGACGCAGAATCTGGGAAACAGTCACTGCAGAAATGTCCCCAACAACACACGCCACCTGGCGGTGTGTGACTGAAATGGCATGGAGTGAAATGTTAAAAAGAAATAATGTGAAATATAAAAAGGGTGGTAATTGCCACTTCAAAACCTGAAGAAAAAAAATACAGAATAATGAGCTATTATGTGTCTGTTATAACTAGAATTTGCGACCTTCAAAATAGTCATCATTTCAAATGCTCATTTTCAGACTGCCGACCCTCTGGCAGGCACTGTGCTAGGAGCTGCCTGTACACCAACGGTACCGAGGTCCTCTGCAATGCAAGAGACGCAGGTCGGGGAGGTCCTTGCCGTGCTTCTGAAAAATTCAATGAAATACGGCTTTTGGACCTAACGAGAATTTTTTTTTTTCTTTTTTGACTTTTTAATTAGAATGCTTACGTACATAAACAGCGAGTCAGAACCTCGAAGGCGCACACAGTCAGGAACTCTAACATGCTCACTGACTACTTCGGGTGACCTGACACCCACCTGCTCCACTGCCGGTGTGCTTCTCCCAAAGTTCTTGCTCACACACATGATTCGACACAATGAAAATACATGTCATCTGGTCTTGCATACCTAGGCCTAGTAAAATACAAAACAAGTAGCAATTTTTAAATCTGGGCATCAAGGACAGAAACCTGTCAGAGTACAGGGCTGAGGCAATGTGCTGAATTCTGCGACCCCAGCGGTGCACCAGCGGAGGTGGGAGGCTGCGTGCGTGGGCGGCCGGAATCACTCCTCGTCATCTCTCTGGAAGGGAACCACCTGGATCTCACGGGCTATTCTCTCCGCCAGGGTTCTACTGCCCGCGGCGATTATTCTCCGCGACATCAAGTCAAACGGGCCCCCTGAAATCAATCAAACGTGGGAAACGGTTATGTCTCGAGCCAGAACTGTTTGTACAGGCCTAGTCACAGCATTTTAATTGTTATCTTTCCAAAATGCCGCTCTGCGGCCGAACCATCACGTTTAAGTTCTGGCAACAGGTAAATGAGCTTCTAGGCATTTTTTTAGTACAAGGTTAATGGGAGGAGGGGTCTCAGACACACCTGTCTGGGAAATGTCACCTGTCTGTTCCTCCCCATGAGTCCTCTATCACCCCATCACCTCTGTGACACCTGGGGCCTGTGGATGGGAAGCCTGCCCTCCATACACTCCACACCTCTCCCCTCAGGCTCCCTGGTGCCTGTGTTGCCCTCCTCCCAGACCACTGGCAGATTTTTAACCCAGGTTCACCCTGACTTTTAAAAATGTCACTATCAGTTTGAAGCACTTTACCCCTCCAGGCCCAAGGGAGAAAGTGACAATGACAGGTCCATCATTAGCTACCACAGTCACCATTCAAAGGGCTCCTGGCAAAGCCTCAGGTTCACGGGCCCTCTAGCCTTCTCCTACGGCCTCTCCAGAGCTCCTGCTCCTGGGCCGTCGGGACCCACACCACCCTTAGCTCCTTCTCCTTGCCTCTACCCTGAATGTTTCTTTTGTGCCGAAAGTAAGCTGCCTGGTGGTCTTGCCTTTAAGAGGTAAAGTATCAAACACTGAGACAAAAGCTACACATGAAGGAAAGTCAAACAGACGAGGAAATCGCGTCACCTGTTACATCCATCAGCACGCCCCCCGCTTCGGTGACGATGATGCCGGCTCCCGCCATGTCCCAGCAGTGGATGCCCATTTCATAGTAGGCGTCTGCAGCTCCGCTGGCCACGAGACACATGTTGACAGCCGCTGTCCCAACGCCTCGGATCCTGACGGATTGGGAAGAATTATTTCAAATAAGGCATTCCTCCTTAACTCCAGCTCATTTCAAGTGTGGACCAAAAATTTGAACCCCTCTAGAGGATACAGGTAAGAAAAGGTAGTATCTAATTTTAAAATAAAATACATAAAATATAATCATCATGGTGCACTCTATAAATGACAATTCTCACAAAGTAATTTAATAAGATAAACATTAAAACAATTTTTCAGCAGAAGAAGGTGAAGAAAATACTAAGTTCTACTACCATGCCCTGCGTGTGTATACAATCATATTTGCTGAAACCCAGTAGGAAGGACCACGTTCGGTATCACAAAGATCTGAGTTTGCTCCCCACTCAACTGCTGAAAAACTAATTTGGGAAAAGTTTCTTCTTCAAGTTGTAGCCTTCTTGTCATCAAAATGTGGATGTCAACTTCTGTGGCCCCTGCTGTAATGACTATAGATAATGGAATACCCAGCAGAGGGCCCAGCACATACAAGGGCCCCAGGAAAGGGAAGCTATTCTAGGGAAATCATTTCCTAAACCACAACACCAAGAAACGTTATGTAAGAAAACAGAGCGCGTTTCATCTCAGCGAGTCCCCAAAATGTAAAGGAAACGAACCCATGATAACTGACTTTACCTCACAAACATCCTTTGCTAAATAGGAACCTATTGGGCTGTTTCTACGCGTCTAAGGCCTTCATTCAGACTATGACCCACTTGCGTTTTCTCTCCTGTATAATTAAAGCTTCTGAGTTCAGGCTGAAAGACTGAAGAGTCCGCTAAATGTGGAAGTCATAGAGACATCAGCACGTCTGTACTTTCCTTGATAACACTTTCCGGGTTATGCTTTTGAAGAATTCCTGAAATAAAAGGTCATGGTTTCCGTTCTACTTCTGGCAATGGAAAAGGAAAGGTCTCAGGTGAGAAGCACTGGCATCCTCACTGCCTAAGGTAACCATCCCCTCACCCGCATGGGCGTTCCTGCTCCACGCAGCACCATGGCTGCCAGCTTCTGCAACCTCCTGCCCTCTCTCTGATGCCATTCTGGGGGGGGGTTCACAGCTTCCCAACAGTGACTGTACCTCTGCCTTTCCTCATTACTGCAGTGATCACAGACTCACAGCCTAGAATTAGAGCCTGAACAGCGGCCACACTAGAAACCATGTGTCCTGACTCCTAAAGGGGAAGTTTAATATTGGAAGAAGAGGAACAGGCCAGAAGGAGGTGCTGGTCACATGTCCATCCAGCTGTGAGTTCCCTCTCTGAACCTCAGTCCAATCCCTACAAACGAGCCTGGATTACTAGGTACCCTTTGATCAGGTCTAAGTCTTACAGCTTGGTGGTGATATTTTCAGAAGGAAACAGGTAGAAATAATTGGTAGTGAATTAAAATCATCATTTACAGCTTTACTAAGGGACCACGAGGAAAGGAAGACAAGTGTAAGAGGCCAGAGAGAAAGTGGCTGAAGTGGAAGTGAGGAGGGTGGACTCACCTGCTGGTATCTCTGAAGAAGAAAGTGAGAACAAACCTGAACTAATATTTAAATCTGTAACTTAAGAAACCTTGAAAACAAAGACATGAATCGACATGTTGAAGGAGAAAACTATCGCAGAACGAGCAATTCCAAAACACATCCTCATAAAACAGCCAGGCATAGAAGATGAAAGGAAAATTCTCAGAGGCTCCGTGTAAATAAAATAATTTTAAAACCGAGAGGATCAGATGGGCATCAGATTTCTGAAAACAACATAGAGAGCAATGGCAGCTAAGGAGACAGGACCTCTGGTGGAGTGCCCCCAGGGCCTGATCCTGCCCTGGAGGAAGGAAGAGGCTACCGAGCGCATGCACAGGTCAGCTGACCACAGTGAACTTGGATGGGGCTGGAAAACAAGTGAGTATAGAAAGTCAATAATGCTGTGGGGAGGGAGAGAATGACCCTGCTCTTACGGAGTGACACGCTAAATATTTAGGGAGAAAGAACTATGGTATAAGTAATGTACCTTAATTCAGGGCTAAGGCTATACTGCGGGAGTTTTTAATAATATATTATTTCTGCAAATTTTGTTAAGTTTGAAATTATTTTCAAATAAATATTTCCCAAATTACATTATATAGTACTAATTCCATGTCAATTAATAAAACTTCATTTCTAGCCTGACTTGTGGTGGCACAGTGGATGAAGTGTCGACCTGGAATGCTGAGGTCACTGCATCAAAACCCTGAGCTTGCCTGGACAAAGCACATACAAGAACCAACTACTACAGGCTGATGGTTCCTGCTCCCTTTCCCTTCTCTTTCTAAAAGAGAACTCATCCCAAACATGTCAATCCCCTGGACCCCTCAAGAGGGAATGGCACACTTACCCGTGAATGGGGATGCAGAGAAGTTTCTCCATGTTGGAGAGGACGGTCCTCACAGTCTCTGGCGTTCTGGAAGAACCCAGCTCTGTCACCAACAGTGACTTGGTGATATCTAAAAGAAAATGTTTTCGATAATTACTTAAGTTTAATGATAATATTGGTAAAAAATATTTGAAACTTATAATTCAGAATAAAATAGGACATTCTTAGCCCTTTTACTAATTGTAGTTGTATCAAATTTGTTTACTTCTGGCCCTGGCCACCTATCTCAGTGGACAGAGACACTGGTTGTCGGCCTGGTGTGTGGATGTCCTGGGTTCAATCCCTGGTCAGACCCGAGAGTGACCATCTGCTTCTCCCCTTCCCTCTTACCCTTCTTTCCCTATTCTCCTCCCACAGTCAGTGGCTCGGTTAATTGAAGTGTCAGCCCCAGGTGATGATAGCTTAGCTGGTCTGAGTGTAGGCCTCAGGCACTAAAAATAGCTCAGTTGACTCGAGCATCACCCCAAGACAGGGGTTGCTGGATGGATCCTGGTTGGGGAGCATGTGAGAGTCTGTCTCACTATCTCCCCTCGTCTTGCTTATAAAAGATTTGTTAACTTCTAAGTCTTTAAATATTATAAATTTTGATAAATTTATTATCACTCAGTGGTCACTTTATAAGAGTCTAGCTTTTTACTCTATCCTCCCCAAATGCAGAATATAACCAATTTGCTTGCATGCTAATAACTTTAGTGGAATATTAGCAAATGCCTTAAATATTTAAAAACTGGAACTTAGGAATTAAATTCAATAAACAATTTACATACCGATTTGAAATAAAACCAGTCAGAAGTGAAAGTGCTCTTTTCTGCCCTCCATTTACTACTCTGACAGATTAAGATGTCCCGTCCCTCTCTGACACTGTGACTGAATCCATGACAGCTTGACGCTGGGCTCGCAGGATGGCGGACCCATATACCTGTCCTCCCGCCAGCTTGCTCTGAATGTGTCAGCCACTGCTCAGCTTCTTCTAACCACACAACTTAACTAAACACCATGTACGGCAGAAGAGCAAGTGTAAAAGGGGAGGAGTCTGTAGGAAAGTTACCGCACCCCCTCATTCTGAGAGGCACGTTAACGTCCTGAAAACCAGGATGGTTACTTCCACCTTTGGAAACTCAGCGTTCAATAGAAGGAAATGAAAGAGAAATCTGCTCTCAGATGAAGTGTCTGAGGAGAAAAATGATGGCAGTGTGGGAGGATTCTGAATTTAGATTGTTTTGCAAGGATCTTTAAGTTCCTGTTGCACTTCGGTGATGTGCCCCCTGGAAGATGGTGGCACGGCTCAGGGAGAACGGTGATCGAACCCTTGGTCGGCTGTCACATAGGACGACCGACAGTGTCAACCAGCAAGCTCATGCAAAAATGTACATGCATCATTTTTAATGATTCCCAAATATAACACATTTTCCCAATTTACTGTTTAATAAGTGGCCCCAGCGACATCAGACGAGTGATTCTATGGAGAATTTGGGATGCCACGGCCTCCCTGTCCCCAGCCCGCAGCAGCGAGGCTCAGAAGTGTGTTCGCCCACTCCCCGGGCTTCCCCGCTTTCACTGCCACAAACTCCAGAGGGAAAAAAAAGCAGAGAGAAATAAGCACCATTTCTGAATCAGCTAACACTGGGATAACCCCAAAGGTAAACATTCAAAGCAACACAACAGGAGTACGTAGTAGGGATCACACCCACAGCAAGAGGAGAAACCCACCTTCCTGCTGCGACACCTGCAGCTTCTGGCCATTGCAGAAGGCCCCCTTCCCCTTCCTGCCCGTGTACATCTTGTCCTCCACACAGCTGTAGACAACTCCGAACTCCATCTGCAGATGGAAAGCAGTTTCCCTTAGCACACCTGGGCTTCTCACCATGAGGCAATACTTACACTAGGAAAGTAACAGAAAAGACTGGCATTCTGAGGAACTATGTCTTCAAATGGCTACACAGTGGGATACCTAAAGTGCTAACTATTCAACAGATTAATTAATCTAGGAGATGCTAGATTAATCAGAGGCAAGAGGTCATCAGACTTGAATCTGTGACTCTTATTCCATCCACTTAAAACCTGGGAGCACCCACCTAACCACCCTCCCTCTCACCCAGATGAGGACAGTGTTCCTAGTTCCCAGGGTGAATCCTTCCTCCTGAGCAATGCCCCTACCTGCTCCTACTTTGTGGGAAAGCTGTTCCCTCCTGATCCCTCGCCTCTGCAATGTCGATTCCGGGACCACCTCCCCAGGCTCTTGCTCTATTACAAAGCCTTCAGTGCTCCTCCCTTCACTGCGAGAGTGGTCTACACTGCATCTCCCACTTTCTTTTAACCCACTACAGCTGGCTCCACCCGATCATGAACTCTCCTGAAGCTCCCCATGAAGACCGCCAGCAAGCTCTGCTGGCTAACGCCTCTCTGCAGACCTGGAGACCGCCACCCTCCCTGGGCTTCTTCCCAGAGCCCCGTGCTCCAGCAGGACGCTCAGTCCCCCACCTCACTCACTAACCTGGCTCGGGGTCGCTTTTTCTAGGACTGTCTCTGGGTAGCCTGTAACAGTTATGGACCTCAGCGGTTTCCACTCTCCCGTTTCCCTTCAGCTCTATTCCTGCAGGCTGGCCTTTCCAGCCCACTAATCAACTTCCATCCGGAATGGGGGCTGCTGTCACCTTCATCCCCTCAGGGGAACTCATCTCGTAGAAACCTCTGTCAAAGAGGGCGACCTAGCACGCCCCACTCCTTCCCCATTCTGCACCTTCACATTTCATCTCGAAAACATTTCCTGATTCTGCATTTCCACAGCTCTTCTCACCATACCATCTTTGTTCAGAACCGCTGGCCCCTCCAATACAATCTCGAAGTGGCTAGAAACACCTGTCACTCTGTTGTTCCCACCGTGTAAAAACAAGATCTCGGTGCAGTGGCACAGACGGGCATCGCCCTGTCTCTGTAGGGACTCAGGAGCCATCACCATCCTCTTATACGCTTATCTATGCTGCTTTTTCTCACTAAAATGTGTTCCTTTTCTTCTTCGCTTGGCAAACCCTTCATTTTCTAAGACCCAGCCCACATAACCAGTTTGTAAGACCCTTCTGTTACAGAAGATGTCCCCAACCCACTCCTGGTGACCAGTTCACCTCCCATGTCCTAAGGGTACAGTTTTCACAGTCCACCACATGTGATCCTCTCTGCTCACACACTAGCCTGTGGGAGCTGGAAGCTCAGTGCAGGGACCGCACAGGGCGCCGGGAGGAGCACCCGCCAAGCGCTCACTCCGCTCCTCTGCACCTTCTCCCGGATCTGCACGGCCCCATGGCTACTTCATTTGCACTAACTTGTGTCTTCATTTTCAGAGCCTTCTTAACTCTCTTGTGTACATGCTGATCAAACCCCTCACAAGCTTGAAGACAGAGAGATGATGATAACATCATTCATTGTTTGATCAACCAGTCAGACAGCAAGGCAGTGCAATGGCTGCAGTGCTGCTCTGCTGGGCTTCCATACAGCAAGTACTTGGGGTCCTGAGCACACCCTCTGCCTGCCCCGGGGCCCTGGCCCCGACCACTGCCCAGCCCTCCAAGGGCACCCACGAAGCACCCTCCCTCAGATCTTGCCTCTCCCGTTAACCATTTTAGGTCAGGTGTTCACTCTGCGCACCTAACACTATCATATATGATGGTGATTAACTATGGAATTGTAGGTCAGTTACTTTGTGTATTTCTTCCTTATAATGCTTGCTTCTCAAAAAGCATTACATATTCTTCACTGGCAAAAGCATCAGGATAATGTTAATGCGCCTGCAGTTTATTTCAAAACAAAGAAGCTGGACAGACTGAACATGGAGACAGCCTGAGTGTGTCAGAATGGCACATTCACTCTCTCAGACAATGACAGCAAGGCGTGTTAGCAATCACAAGTTAAACCACATACCTTTTTATTCACAACAAAGCCGATTGAAACAGCAACAAAAGGGAATCTTAAAAAAAAAACAAATTTACGAAGATAGGACTTATTCTCAATAAACATGTTTTTCCACAATATACCTACTTACAGAATGCTTCGTGTGAAGCCTCCCCGCCGCGGCAGTGTGGCGCATGTGCAGCCTGTGTGAGTGCAGAGGCCGCCCGGCGCAGACCCAGGCACGCACGGCGGGCACAGCCTCCCCGCCGCGGCAGTGTGGCGCATGTGCAGCCTGTGTGAGTGCAGAGGCCGCCCGGCGCAGACCCAGGCACGCACGGCGGGCACAGCCTCCCCGCCGCGGCAGTGCGGCGCATGTGCAGCCTGTGTGAGTGCAGAGGCCGCCCGGCGCAGACCCAGGCACGCACGGCGGGCACAGCCTCCCCGCCGCGGCAGTGTGGCGCATGTGCAGCCTGTGTGAGTGCAGAGGCCGCCCGGCGCAGACCCAGGCACGCACAGCGGGCACAGCCTCCCCGCCGCGGCAGTGCTGTGCATGTGCAGCCTGTGTGAGTGCAGAGGCCGCCCGGCACAGACCCAGGCACGCACGGCGGGCACAGCCTTCCCGCCCCCGCGGCAGTGCGGCGCATGTGCAGCCTGTGTGAGTGCAGAGGCCGCCCGGCGCAGACCCAGGCACGCACGGCGGGCACAGCCTCCCCGCCGCGGCAGTGTGGCGCATGTGCAGCCTGTGTGAGTGCAGAGGCCGCCCGGCGCAGACCCAGGCACGCACAGCAGGCACAGCCTCCGAGAGGAGCCACCAGCAACTGAAATGGCACTCCCTCCAGATCGACGCTGGCACATTGGGGGCACAGATGGGAAGACCACCTCACCTCACGCCATTTTATGGCTTCTGATTGTCGAATATCACAAATATAGTAGCAATGTAAACTTTTTTTCCCAAAAAATAAAAAACAAATTTTAACAGAGATTTTTAATCAGTCATGGTTAAAAAGAAAAGTGTCTTTTCTTTGGTCATTTCTCCCCAGCCTGGACCTGTACAAAGAGGCGTGAACTGGGCAGAACAAACTGTTACTTGTCTCAACTCGAACACCCAGGTGGCAGCTTCATGTCCAAAAAGTGAACCGTGAGCCACAATCACCACTATGGCGCATGAAGGTCGGAAGACATGGCTGTAATTCTGACTCAGCAGAGAATCCAAGTGAAGAAAATAGATCAAATGGGTTCAATACTACTATTAATAACAAAAAACTTCTAGGAATATTTAATAGTTTTTATTTTAACAAAATTGAGACCAGATGATACACGCTGCATTCTCATCTTCTATTACAATAGCCCACGAGCATCCTTGCACTTTCCCACCCACCACACATGGGGTCCACACATCGGCTTCACAGGTGAGTGTTACTAACAAAGACATGCACACCTATGAGGCCTTGCAATGCAACGTCTGCTCATTCTAACCCTCGCTGGCAATTCCTCTAGCACTGGGCACAGCACTTCGTCCTGGTATAAAGTACTACCTATTCAGTCCCAACGACTCTATGAGGCAGGCACCCTTAATATGCTCGCTTTACAGATAGGAAGAAAACAGCAACGATGCTCAGCAGACTGAGGAACTTGCCCAGGTCACAAGGCCATGAAAGAGCACCTGGCTTCAACCCTAGACTGTTCATGCTAAAACCTGTGCTCGTTTTAAGTTTCTCTTCTGGACTGAGTCCTCTATAAGGACAGCACTCTAATACTGATCCCAGGTTTGCTATAACTGACCTCAGAGCCGCAGTCCTGCCTGCTGGTATTCTCATCTAGCTCCCACAGTGCGAGAGGAGGGTGAAGGGGCACGTTCTCACCCGGCGCCCACAGTAGGGGAGAGGAGGGTGCATTCTTGCCTGGCGCCCACAGTGGGGGGAGAAGAGGATGCGGAGTGTTGGGTCACCCACATCCCAACAGTAAGATTTCACCACCACTTCCACATTTGATGAAAACCCGCATAACACATTTTATTCTACAAATTACAAATCCTCTAAAGTACCCGTTCATGAACGGAGCACCTGAAAGGCCCATTCAGGTCATCTACACACAGTAACTACAACATGAGAAACTTAACAACGTACCTGTGTACAAAGTTAGTCGTTCCGTCAATAGGGTCAATGATCCACGTGGGGTTGTCGGTCAAGACGCTCTTCTCACCCGCGGCCACAGATTCCTCACCAATGAAACTAGAAGTGAGAATGACTCTGTACACTGCATTCAACAGGGTTCAAGTTTAACATTTCCTTATCTATAGTCTACTATAAAACAACGGAAGTCCACACACCACTCTTCCATCATTGCTCCTTTTCCCTTTGGAAAGACGAGCATGGGCAAGTGTAACCCCCTCACCCCAAGGAACAAAGCCACATGAAGAGCCTCAGGACTGACAACCCACCGTGCCACAACGGGGTGAGCAAAGGCACGAGCAGGTGCGCACCCTGAGACGGTGCTGTTGGCAGAGGGGGACTTACTGGGGAAGGTGGTACTTTTAAAAATAAGCCCCCAGTTCTCTTCTGGAGGCAGGGCCTAATGCTCTTGAGTGTAAACTTGAACTTAGTGACTGCCCAATCTGTGCCTGTGAGACGGCCCTGACTTTAGGAGCTTCTTTCAGATTCCACAGAAAAAGTTGCCACAGAAAAAGTCTGCAACACAGAGAATATCGCTCAGTCTATCAATCTGCCCACAGCAGATGCTGTCACGTCAGTCTCCAGAATCCCAACGCCCCTCTTACCAGGAGGGAAGCCCAACAGCCCCTCCTGGCTGCCCCTGGGGCAAACATACAAATTTAGCAAGCAGGTGGTTGCCCGGGTTTGTAATCCTGAGCTAACAAGGCGTCAGAGTCAAGACTGAAGTGACCAGAGGCCTCCGCGGCCATGGCTGCTGTGGAGTGTCCACGTCCACCTTCGTCCCCAGCTCCCGCCTGACTGCCACTTTCAGGGCCACTGAGCCTCCCCATACCCTCCAGAGTCATCCTTTTCCCAGCTATGTTAACTGAAGTCAATTTCTGGATCTAGAATCAAAATTTTTTTCCCCAACCAGGTTTCATTTTTACCATTTGAAACTGAAATAATACCTGTGTGATGGATACTTTTCCTTTATGAAAGAGAAAAGCATTTTTTCCACTTTTTGGTCAGTCGCAGTTACCAAGTCAGCTGGAGAACTTTTGATCATAACATTCACTTCATTCTTTAGAGCGTCAAGAACCACCTAAGAAGATGTTTTTGGTAAGCAAACAGAAAAAGCATCAGCAATTTTAACCAAACTAAAAAATTAAGTAGAGAAATGGTATAAAACATTGTCTATCTTACATGATACTCTTAAAAATTTCTTACTATAACATTCATAAAATAAGCCTTTAGTGGATATGACATTCTAGGTATAAAATCACAGAATCTTACAACCTACTTTAAAGTCACAACTGTCATCACAAAATGTTAATGACATAAAACCGGAGCATTCACTCCATGTCCAGTGTTTAGTGAAATAACGAGCAAAGCACATGTGTTTTACTTAACACAGGGGGGTCCAGGCTGCCACATGCGCCACACCAGTGACAAGGTGGTAGTTCATACCTCACCAGCCCGCCTTGCCAGTGTCACTGCATAATCCATGCACTCCTGCCAGGGATCTGCCATCTTCGGGACAGGTTTAATGCATATCAGCACACAGCGGCGACAAACCTCTAAGTCTTAATCGCAGAACAGTTAGTTCACAGAACCATCTCAGTTAGCAGAATACTTTCAATCAGGATTCTCATCCCCTTTGACTCCAGACTTTAATCTTTTTTCAAGACTCACCGGTAGACCCAGTAAAAAACATTTTTACCCAAATTACTCCACTTCTATTGTAGAAACATATTTCATAACAAAATATACTCTGCGAAAGTGTCTCCCAAAGTGCCCGCATCACAGCACATTTAAAACAGCAGCACTGGAATGGGGGTGACGAGGAAAGGACACAGAAAGTTTCAAAGACTGGCACATAGGAGGGGTGCAGAACAGTCTCTCCTGAGGTGCGGCTGTGGCATGTGGATTGTTTTGAGCTGAAGGCAATTGAGGCCCAGCAGCGGCGGGACGGCGGGAAGAGCTCCCCCTGCCTTCTCACCTGCCAGTGTTGCTTGTTTGACACAGTTAAGCTCAGAGGCTGTTTTTTGTCTCTGCTACACGGGTTCACTGTGGGAATTCCACAAGCCAGCAGCACACAGGATAATCTCTCTTCACAAGCCAAATAATGACACCCTCCAAACAGATGAGACATTAATCTCACTGTTGGTCCTGGTGTATCTTTTTATACCAGGCAGAGGAGGCAGTTGGCAGTGCTGGAAGAAAAAAAAATTCTGGACCAAAAATAATAATAATAAAGCAAAAAAGAAAGTTTTTTTCCCCGAGGTTCAGAGATGGCAAAGAACAAATATGTTAGTGTGCTGAGATGCCCAGCTTTTCCACTGACCACTGCAGAGAGGATGAAAATAGCACACATGGCAGGACCACATTCTCACATCTGTAGCTAGGACAGTGAAACTTTTCAAGCTGTCAGACCCAAAAATGTGGCATCGTTTATAAAGCAGCCCGAATCATGTCACCTTTATAACTGAAAATAATTAATCCCTATCACAGGGGCTCTGCAGACAGGGCAGGGTAAGGGAAAACACTGAGCTGCTTCCACTAGCCACTCTGTCTTCCTGGGATGAGTATCTAAAACATTTACAAGGCCTTGACCATGCTCAGTTGGCTAGGGTGTCATTCCAATACACCAAGGTAGTGGGTTCCTTCCCTGGTCAGGGCACATACAAGAATCAACAAATGAATGCAAAATAAGTGGAACAACAAATTGATGTTTCTCTTGCTCCCTTCCTCTCTCTCTCTCTGTCTCTCTTTCTGTAACAAAGGAAGCCACTTTTTTAGTTACAGAAGTAACTGCTTAGTGTGCTTCAAGTGCTATTTCCAAACTCTCTTTCATTCTTATTAACTTCCATTCCCAGGCTGAACAGAAGGAAAGCTGTGCTCCGGCCACGCCTGTTGCCATCCACAGCACTGACTGATCATCCAGCATTCTTCCCACCCATCAAAAGCTGCCCTTTCTTCTGGAGATTCTCCCCAGCAGTCATCACTCATCATCCAGAACCGTTTGCTGACTATTGCATGTGCTGCACTGCATCACGGTTCACACTGACTCTAGTGGGGACTCAGATATAGATAAAAACAATGGGATGACAGGCAAAAACCACTCATGTGACAAAGGCTAAGGGGAAGTGCAATGAGAAGAATGTAACAGGGAGCTCAGATTGGCTCCCAAGTCTCTGATAAGGGTTTCCCTGAGGACATGACTAGACCAGAATCTGAAGGACAAGTGGACAGGCATCAACGAACACAACTGCAGGACACCTGCAAGTGCAGAGGGACAGAAAGGCCTCCGCTAATAGCTACAGGGAAACGGGAGGAATGAGACTGAGGCCAGAGCAGGGAACACCCAGTGCGGGGCCTGGGAGATTGGGCTTTCAGGTGAGCGCCCAAGCACGGAGAGGAGGGTGGAGATAGGTGGAGGGTCCGCAGGTCAGCTCCGGTTTTAGATTTAGGACACAGGAGTGCAGAGGACACCTGGTTGTTGGCTTACAGCTGTGGAGTGGGGTGTGGGCGAGACGCATGAGGTATCTGCTTGGGAGATAAAGCTGGGGGAACTGAGCTACAGACTAGATGGGGGTATGACAGGCAGGAAGAGCTGGACGATGCCCACAGCTCCCACGCTGACAGCTGAACGGGTGATAGTGACATCTACCGCACGGGGAGCAAACGAAAGGAGTCAAGTTTGGGTTTGGGGTTGGGGGTTGGGGTTTGGGTAGGAACTGGGGAGGGCAAGGCTTCAATTAGTGGAGGAGCAGGCGCCTTTGAGCCCGAACGGAGTTGCCGTTAGCAGCTGGACACAGGGGTCCTGAGCTCAGAGGAGCGGTGCCCTGCAGTCTATACAGCAGTCACCAGGGAGGGAAACTGAGTCCCGAGTCTGAACGCTGTCCCCGCCCGACCCGCCCGGCAGTGTCCCCTGTGTGGCCCCAACAGCGCGACTGCGTGTCCCGGGCTGAGCCAGGTCCGAGTCCCCGGAGGCGGTGAGCCTCACCGCAGCCCCGGTACCGCCCGCCGCCCGCCGAGCCCGCGGGGGACCGCAAGAACGCAAGTCTCACCTTTGGCTGCAGAAGTCCAGCTCGCTGAATACCCTCGGGCCCCTCGGCTAGTACTTCCGGAAGAAGAGGGGGGGAAAAGTCCCAGGCAGGAAGTCCCGCCCCTCAGGGGAGTCCCCGCCCCCTGGGTCATGGCGGGCGTGACACATCCATACCAATGGGGTTCTGCTTTCTCACCTGTGGTTCGGACTCACTGCTTCCTTCCTGCATTGCCTTCTGCACATTTTTATGCAATTCGTTTCCTCTTTATTCTGCGTACTCCTTCTTCCATTCCTTCCCGTTTCCCATTTCCCTTTCTCCATTTCTCTCACTTATTCCAGACTACTCTTCACAAAACACAAATTGCAGGTATACATCCAGTTTTGCAACTTTACTTTACTAAACCTATGCTAGGTAGTAAACATATATATATTATATATGTGTGTATATATGTATGTATGTATGTATATGTTTATACCATGTAAATTATACATACCACATAAATTATATATAAGCCATATAAGTAAGGTGACCAGATTTTAAAACTGGTAAATCGGGACACCATTGATGGGGTGGGGTGGGGTGTTCTTGATTAAAAATTTGGTCTATATGGAGCAAAAATTTTTTCAAAGAATGCAAAAATAGTATTGTAATATATTTTGTTAAATTTCAACATAAGTACAATTTACAAATATAATACATTAAAAATTATGTATAGTATTTTATTCTTTGGCATATTTCTCATTTGAGTGAATTTTTTTTTAGTAGATTGCTGTTGTGTTTAAAAGGTCATGAAATTTTTCACAAGGATTTAAATTATATTTCACACATAAAATGGCTTTCAAAGTCTCAACACTTAATTGTGATTTTTCTGATGTCCACACTTTACTTACCGTAGAAAAAATGCGTTCAGTCGCAGCATTAATTCCTGGTAAAGACAGTGCGTATTCTATAATTTTTAGTGCATTATTGTATGGAACATGGTTTGTTTCAAAATGAAATATTTCTAAGTATTTGTTCTCTATTGTGATTTTTGCTGATGCCCAAGATTTAACATTTTCCTTATCAATATATTTTTTAATAATGATACCTCATTAAAAAGATCATTTTCGGAAATATTACTATATGGGAAATTTTGAGTGAGTCAGAGGGATCTGGTAACATGGTCCTGAAACCGATGCCGGAGATGCCGGAGCTGCACGAGCAGGCGGGAGCAGGCAGGGCAGCACCACAGCCCGGTCGCACACACTCCCGCCTGGACTCGTCCTTGCGGCGGCTGCGCTCCCCATGTCCAGCTCCGCCACCCACTGGAGACCCAGCAGCTTGCGCCTCGCAGAGCCCGGAGCCACACGCTGGTGTCCAAAACACAGGCATATGGGTAGTTAGGGGACTTGACAGCCACCACCCCACTAGGTACATCCCGCCGGAAGTTCTTTGTTTCGGAGCCCTGCATGGGGCAGCCAGCTCTTGCAGTAGTGCGGGCACTTCCAGGTCAAGGTGGGGTTTCCCCTGCCGAAAACTGTATATTCCCTTCCCGTTCTCCCGCCATTCCCTAGCTTTTCGTGCATTCTTTCCAAAAATCGGGACTTTTTAAAAACGCCACGGGACACGGGACAAATTGTTAAAAATCAGGACTGTCCCACCAAAAGCAGGACATCTGGTCACCTTACATATAAATTATATATTATAATATACAATAGATATAATATAATAGGTACATAGTATATATAATAGATAGGTAGATTGTTAAGTGATAGCCACAACCAACTACCCCTATACTCAGTTATTGGTTTGGTTACCACTTACTGAGGACTTACCGTGCTTCAGATAATTGCACTATTAAGTGCA
Organism: Rhynchonycteris naso; assembly: GCA_037038555.1. NCBI lineage: Eukaryota > Metazoa > Chordata > Mammalia > Chiroptera > Emballonuridae > Rhynchonycteris > Rhynchonycteris naso. The sequence goes on along the minus strand of CM072998.1, from coordinate 214,195,003 downwards.
TTTCACTTCCATGACAAAGTTGTGATTAGCTTCATCGTATGGATGAGAAAACTAAGAACAGTTATTCGTCCTCAGGTCACACAGCAAAGGCAGAGAGTAGGACATACACATTCAGAGTCCACACTTGGGGAGTACATGACACAGTGAGGCTGCACTGTATGAGATACAAGGACTAGTTTGTGGTCCTTAAAGTGTCTCCTCTTCTCCAAATAACAGATTTGGCATCATGGGATATATAGTCTTATAATTATAATGCAAGAAAGCACTGCACAAATCCAAGATGTCCCAGGCACAGGAGGACCAGGAAAGTGGGCTATTGGGCTCCTTGCTTGTGAAGATATTGCATCCCTTTATTGGATCAAAAGATAGGGTGCCGTCACCAACATGTTGCAAATGCAAAAAAGCTCTCAGAGATGACCAATTCTTGAACCTCACAAAGAGCCAGAACTTTGTTTTCATTCTTCTAAACAGTAATGCCTTAAGTATCTGAATTAAATACCTTGATTTGTCTAGCAAAAAAAAAAAAAAAAAAAAAAGAAAAGAAAAAATGCTTTTGTGTTCTTGATTAAAAAAGAAGAAAAAACTTCATAAATTAGCTTTTTTGATTCTCCATTGTCAGTCATCCTAAAATAAACTCTTGCCAATGACATGGTGACAAGTGTTGATTCATAAGCAAATAAAATTTTCCAGTCATTTGCAAAGATGGTCCCACTCAAAGACAGAAGATTAAATATTTTTTTCTCTCAAATTAAAGTCATTTCAAGCTTCCTACCTCAAATGAGCAGGAAGTCCAAACTCTTTCTAGGGGCCTCAGCTGCTGCTTCACAATTATTCTCAAGTAATGCAATGCAGAGTGATTTCAGTCCAAAGAGGTCAGTCTGTTCCCAAACGCCTGCCTGAAAGTGAAATGAAGAGTCCTCCAGTGCACAGGGTGGTCTAATGCTCAACTCTGGTTTTGGCTATGTTGCAAACTGGTCCCACAAAATCCAAAAGGTTTTTGTCTGAGTGATCCACATGGCAGCAGGCCCTTTCTTCCTGATGCATGGCTCTTGGGTTCTCAAAGGGGAATTTTTTTAAAGCTACATTTGTAGCCATTCTTTGCAGTCCCAAATGCCAAGGTGGTTGGGAGATAGGGAGGGGGCAGGATTCAGCCTCAGCCATTCACTGTAAGAACAAAATCTGCTCCCTGCTGTGGGGTCCAGGCCATACAGACTTCACTAATGGTGAGTTTCCTTTTGGGGACCTTTGATATCCCTTTTCATTGGCTGACTTCCATCCCTGAGAGAGGTTTTTATTAAGGTAAACCTCAGAATGGAAGAGCGAGGATAAATAAAACCCCTGACACCTTCCTGGACACTTGACTATATACCTGGAGGCGTTTCTGGGGCCAGACAGAACATAGTGCTAGTGCTTGGGTCCTGCTTCTGCATATGGCTAATAGGGACCCAGTTGCCCTGTACTGATGTAGTAAAAAGCAGCTACCAGGGTGATTCCTTCTCCAGTAATCTTGGGTATCTTACTAATGCTGCTTACTCAGAGATGACTTTTAAATGGCAATGCTTTTCACTAAAAAAAAAAAAAAAGGAAAAATATCAGGTTCAGATCTCAAGATTTTCTTGGGTAAACTTGTTGAGCAGACTTGATTAAAAACAAAATTCCCATGTGCAATGTTCATGTCCTCAGTGGGTGGAGCCTGTAGGGATTTTATGTTTTGACATAAAATAGGTTGAAGCTACAGATACTGATTAAGACCCTGACATGCCGTGTAATGCCAACTGCTTTTCCAGATATAAAAAATATGTATCATAGAAATTTATGCTCAGACAATGTATTGCAGAATCATTCTTTTTCAGGGTTAGAAAGAAACTTAAAAACAGGCCTAACTCCTCTACCCCTGGATCTTTTTCTAACCAATCACAGTTGTGTAAAATATTTGGTATAAATTCACCAATCAGACAGCATGCTTTATGCATCTCATTCTTAAAAAATAAAAGAATTAAGTAACTTCATCCCACTCTAAATTAAATTTTATTATATAAAAATCTGTTTTCTACAATACAATAAGAGAAATAAAATATATTCCAAGTCCCATCCATGCATTTTCAAATGCTTCCAACATGGAAGGCCAATCAGATGTGCACAGAGTAACAGTAAGGATGAATTTACTGGATATTAGGCAGTTCTCTGAGACCCATGCTCAAATTCACTCATTTAACCCTCTCAACAACAGCATGAGGTAGGTGTGGTCATTACCTCTACTTCTGACGTGACTTCAGGCAGATTAAATAATTTGACCAATGTCATCTGGCTGGCAGGTGACAGAAGTGAAATTGCAGACCCAGGCATGGTCTGGCTCCGGGGCATATGAAGTTGACCTTTATAGAGATTACTAATTAATTAATCTAACAAATGTTTAATGAGCATCTACTCTGAGGCATTGTGCTAAACACTGTAGGAAATTCAAAGACTACTATGGGATCCCTGCACTCAAGAAGCCCACATTTTGGTTGCTGTCTTAACTATGGCAGCCACATGTGGACTATGACAGCTGCATGTGGTTACTCTCATGCACCGGAACCTTCTTCACTCTGCCCCTCACCCTGCCCGTGGTGCCAGGTCCTGGAGCATCATGCCACACTCACAGACTTGGTAGCTGAGCAACATCTTAAACCTTAGCTGAATCTTAATTTTACAGACATGAAAACTGAGTGCAGGGAAGTGTCTTGTTCAAGGTCACAAGGTTAATGATAGTGCAACCAGAAAGGCAGGTCTCTTGTCGCCCAGTCAGTAAAATAGTGTTCATGGAAAGGCACAGCAGTTAAATTTGTACAAGCTTAATTAAATTTCCGACCCCTAAGTAGAGATTTCTGTTTAAAGAACTCAGTGGTAAAAGATTCCGTGTAGGCGATTAGCATTTTATAAAGTGAATAAATAACCAGCCACCAGCATGCCGAAGCACATCTTTTATAAATCTTGCCTTTCATATACTGATTCTGATGAAATTAGAGGGAAAAAAAGGACTTTAGTTGTCTTATCGGATGGCAGACTAATACTCTGAGAATTTACAGAATGCCAAGCATGTGGACACCCCTTCTGTAAAAAGTAGGAATAGTTTCATAACCACCACAAGAGATGTGTTTTAAATCTCTTTCCCACTTCAGAGACCATAATGAAGTATCACATTCAAATCCAACTCTATAAAACATTTCTAAAATAACACAGGAGCAAAGGGGTCTCCCCCTGAGCTCCTGTATGATAACATATACACTCCCCCTAGCTTCGTTTTCAATCAGATCACACATGGTAGAGAGCAGGCATCATTTTAGATATTCTTTGAATCTCCCACAGTGCCTCAGGCGGAGTAGAAATTCTGTCACGCTTTGCTAGAACAGGGGATTTCTTTTCCTTCTATCTTCCGTGGTAAGGCCACAACTTTTCTTAACCTTATAAAACAGGAGGATCAGCAACATTTCGCACCCAGAACACATGGCCACTGTGAGAGGAGCCACAGAAGCTAGGTCGGCCCTGGCCTGGGAAAGGGAGAGCTGGATAACGGCCAGAGCTAAGAAGCTATTTAGTACTCCACTTTCGATTGCAACCGTTTTACACACGGGAAGAGGCAGCCTGAAGATTCTAGCAAACAAGTACCCGAACAACAAACCCAAAGCAGGGACCAAGACACCCAACAGAAGCACCTCTAGGTTTGCCATGCTTAGAAACATGAACCCCATTCTAAACGTCAAATAAATCCCTACAGACATTAGAATAAAACTCAGAGGTCTGATGATTCTTTCCAGGACATGTGCTTTTTCAGGAACTCTTTGCTTGATGACTATTCCAGCTGATATTGGCACAAGCATGAAGAGGAGGGTCGACATAATTTTTGAAACCGGAATATGGAATGTACCAGATAACCCTAACATCCGACTGTACAGGTAAGAATTGGCAGGCATCATTACCAGGGCCAATGCTGTTGATGTGCAAGTCATCAAAATGGCCAAAGTGATGTCTCCTTCTAAAAGCAGAGCAAAGAGATAGCCCCCACCCCCTCCTGGGCATGTGCAGGTCATTACAAATCCAAAAGCCTGTGCCTCAGGCAATGCCAAAATATGACTCAAAAGAAATCCACAGAATGGCATAAGAAAAAATTGTGTGACTATCCCCAGAATTACTGGCAAAGGTCTCTGCCACACTGTTTGAAACACCTGCAATTCAATCTTGCAACCAAATGCGCATTTATTTAATAGTATCATAGGCAGGATGAACACCAGGATATTTCTATCCATATGCATCGAGGCCTGGAAAAGACTGTCTGGTCTTTGTTTGATCACTTTGACTCTGACATCCTTTGTCTCTTCAATGAGTCTTTCTTGCCTACCTTCAGAAGCCCACAGTTGAACGGTCAGATTTGTCTCTCCTTCTTCCTCAGTCACTAGCTTTACAATGAAGTCCGTTGTATCCGAGGAGGTCTTGGTCACATTCACCACCTGCAGCATTTTAGGATCCCCCAACTGAACAAAGAGGTAGCTGGAGTCAGGCTGTTTATCTTTGTAACTTGATCTGATAACGATGGTTTCCTCGGTCTTGGTGAAGGACAGTATCTCATTCCTCTCTATGTCCAGAAATCTGAGAAATGATTTCCTGGCCTCTCCCAGCATCACAAATGACAAAAGCAAGATCATAAAAAGTTTCCTAATCATTTTGAGAGCTCAGATTAATCATATATGCCAACGCATTAAAAACCACCACCTGGTAGGGGTGCCTCGAAGCTGCGCTGAGGTTCAGGCTGGAGTTGTTTTGTCGGGATCAAAGTACAGGAGGAGGGACTCTGTACTTTCAAACAAATACCGATCCACCCCATGAGTGACACAACCGGCCTGACCTGTAGTTATGAAAATGTACAAGCCGTGGCATATTATAGCTTCAAGTTATCTCAACAGAAACCTAATCTCTTTCTTCCTGACTTTCTCATGTCTGCTGATGAAAAAACAGCCTCCTAGTTACCTGAGTTTAAAACTTAGTGTCATCATTTTCGAGTTTTCTTTCTTCCTAAGACAGATCTACAATACAAACAGCCAAGATCTGGGCCTGACCAGGCAGTGGCGCAGTGGATGGAGCATTGGACTGGGATGTGAATGACCCAGATTCGAGACCCTGAGGTCACCAGCTTGAGCGCGGGCTCATCTGGCTTGAGCAAAGGGCTCACCAGCTTGGACCCAAGGTCGCTGGCTTGAGCAAGGGGTTGCTGGGTCTGCTGAGGGCCCACGGTCAAGGCACATATGAGAAAGCAATCAATGAACAGCTAAGGTGTCCCAATGAAAAACTGATGATTGATGTTTCTCATCTCTCTCCTATCCTGTCTGTCGCTATCTCTTTAAAAAAAAAAAAAAAATTTAAAAAAAAAGAAAAGAAAAAAAGAAACAGCCAAGATCTGAAAATTTAAAATACTGAGGAGGAGGCTTGCAAGTGGCTGTGACTATTTTACCCATTCACATCAAGATCAAGTATTTACTGGCCACGTTTGCTGGGGTGCTGGGCCTGGGGTCGGGCGTGCAGAGTAATCCAGCCCAAGCTGTCTCCACCTTCCTGCAGATTTCTTAGGTGGCCCCTTCCCTGGACTCGGAAACCACAGAGCCCATAAATTACCCTTGCCATATCCTTAGGCAGTTAAAAGTTTCCTATAACTCTAAAAAGTGATTGCATCAGGTAGGCAAAGCCTGAAACTGTTTTTCATGTCCTTAAGTAGAAAAATAATCTCCTGGATGATTACCACATAGCTTGGGAACCTAGGGAAAGTGGGTGGCCATGTCCGTGGCCAAAGGGACAGACTGGGTAAGGGACCACTGCTGCTGGACACCTGGGGCCTGACACAGTGGGGAAGTGGAAGACCACCAGCACTGACTCCCTTACTCCTCCCTTGTCACAGTGGGCCTTGTTCAGCACTAAGGGCATGGACCCAACCTGGGTCAGATGCCTGTGCCCTGGCTGCCAGGAATAAGGAAAATCATCAGGTTTTTTGGTTTTCAACCCACATATTCCCATAATTATGGATTTTCCAAATAAAAGGGGGTGCTATTATGAAAAAAAGAAAAAGAAAGAAAAGGACAAGGACAGAACAAAAGTTCACTACGAATGTCTACTATTAAGTCTACAGAGCTGGCTGTCTCTGAACACATAAAACCTCAGCTGATCCTCCATGTCATCAAGACAGAACCTGTGTTAAATGCAACAAGGCCAGCTTGTAGTAAGTATTTTCAGATCTTAATATTTTCTCCTCAAAAATAATTAAAGCAGTTTTACTGGACACATTTTTAGTTTTTAAAAATTGTACTTAGGTAGGTTAATCTTTCAAATGCAGTAGACTACACCTGAAACTTATACTGAATGTCAATTGTAATTTAAAAAGTTAAAGAAAAAAATTTTAAGTTAAAGATAAAATGCAATAGCTCCTACAGTTCATAAAGTGTATTTCCACGGACCACTTCAAGACAGTGTCCCAATGGTGAAAACAGAGAATGGAACTTCTGTGATTTCCCAGTTAAATTCCCAGGAGACTTCCCTAGCTTAAAAGACAAAAACAAAACAAAACAAATACAACACAAAAACTCGACAGAACCAAAGCTATCTTTACAGGATGTGACCAAACATTTTAAGTGAGTTTTTGTTGCCCCGGTCAGAGGTGAGGAACGAACATTCAGTTTTCCTCAGATCCCTCTATCTACAACCTTTCCCTTCATCATGTCCTCTAGTCTTCTCATCTAAAATCTGTGGGGAATCAACCCTGACATTACCTGGAAAAAATGTAATAACCTATCCGTCACACACCTTTACTGGCTGATTACACTCACACTGAAGCTCAGTGGTATCATACTGTTGTTACATCCATTCGTCTGAATTTAAAACTCTGTGTGTGCTTTCTGCTTATAATTCTAGTTGTCTGCACGCCGGTGGGAAGATGCTAGAGTAGGGTGGGAACAGTCAAACCCTAAAATTCAATTGAGCATACTCAACTGAGAGGCCTAAAGGGAAGCCCGAGAAACTGGTCAAATGTCACTAATTTAGAAATGAGAGGATAGGGAGCTTTTCTCTTGCCCATAACCTGTTCTCTTTAGGAGACTGCTCATGCGGGAGCCCTGGTCCCTAGAGCCTCTGAGGATGCTGGCGCCTGTCTTCCAGACGCATTTGCCCGTGTCTGAAAACTGACCTAATTTGCCATGGGTGCCTAGTGACACGAGTCCTTCTGTCCATGCCCGGCGGTCTCCTTGCTGTCTCATCACTGACAGGCTGCTTCTGCCTTCTCCCGCATGTAATCAGTCTCTGTCCGCCTCACCTGCCCTCTACTCAATCCCCGCTGGTACTTTCTCTGGGCTGTTTAACTTTAGCATGATCCATGAGATGTGTGTTGATCCCATACCATGTGCAAGTAATTATGACACATGCTCAGGTATTTGTTTGTATGAAAACTGTCTGGTATCTGGGAATATATTTAAGGGTTCTTTCTACTTCTGGTTGCAGTTTGTGAGGGAAGAGCTGCTGGAGCCCGGCGATACTTGCTACCCAGCTATTCATTTAGCACTTGCCACACTGCTTTGTGTTGTAGTCACCATGGTGATTAGGATCAAATCCTTACACTAAGTAGGTACCTGAATAACTACACCAATGAATGTAGAAGCAGCTGATATAAGTTGAAAGCTATCTTCACTCTTTGCATGAAAATAATAGGAAGAAAATGAGACATGAGCATTCCAAGTTTATTCCTTTAATTAAACCTAAAGCCACTATACATGCCCATAACAGTTAAAATAGAGAAGGGACAAAGAACACTCAGAAATCATTTCTATTCTTTCTATACAATAGTCTTTGCTGAGAATGGGGTACATTGGACAGAAGCACTAACTTTTACGTGCTGGTAAATGCAGTCCCTCTGGCACGGGCTTGCTTTGGTATACAGACTATAATGAGGCAGTGCCACCCCTCTGCCTTCCCACGTGGAATGCATCCCTACCAACAAGGGCAGGTGGGGATCCTTGGAAGAGAACCTTTCTCAGAGATACGCCCCAAAGCAGTTAGAGATAACCAAGAAAACCATTTCTCCTTCCTGGGCCCAAGGCTCCTCATCCAAAAACTGAAGAGTAAAGGGGGTCCCCTCTAAGTGCCTGATTCATGCACACACATCGATGTACAGCACAAAGCAGGCATATGGTAAAGCTATGCTTCCTGGCACCAAGGGGCTACTATACTGGGCCATGTCACCTGCTTAAAGCAAAAGTGATACGTGTATTTTCCAAGAATCAGCTCTTTCTTCCTCTGCCATAAGAAAGGCAATGTCCCGAGAAGGGTATCTGAGCCTTCAGTGTAGACCCGAGAGTAAAGATGACACGAGGAAGTTCACGGCAACCCAAGGAGAACTATACCTTTATTTTGTTAATACAGCACAGCTTAATAAAAGCTAATGAAATACAATAATGTGATAATAACTGTAGATTTATAGCTAAACTTTAAAACAAAATTTTAAATTTAATTTATAGAAAACTGATCATGGACATTATGGCATAATGGCAAATTTTTTTTTAAGATTTTATTTATTCGCCTGACCAGGTGGTGGCGCAGTGGATAGAGCGTTGAACTGGGATGCAGAAGACCCAGGTTCGAGACCCCGAGGTTGCCAGCTTGAGCACGGGCCCATCTGGCTTGAACAAAAGCTCGCCAGCTTGGACCCAAGGTCGCTGGCTCCAGCAAGGGGTTGCTCGGTCTGCTGAAGGCCCGCGGTCAAAGCATATGTGAGAAAGCCATCAATGAACAACTAAGGTGTCGCAATGGCAACAAAAAACTATTGATGCTTCTCACCTCTCTTCGTTCCTGTTTGTCCCTATCTATCCCTTTCTCTGATTCTCTCTCTGTCCCTGTTTAAAAAAAAAAAGATTTTATTTATTCATTTCAGAGAGAGAGAAAGGAGGATAGGAGGAGTCGGAAGCATCAACCCATATTTGCTTCCCATATGTGCCTTGACCAGGCAAGCCTGGGGCTTCGAACCAGTGACCTCAGTATTCCAGGTGGACGCTTTATCCACTGTGTCGGGAAAAAATTTTAGACGAACTTTTAAAAATAAAAATATGTATAGTATTTGTAGTAAAAGAAACTGACTTCATATAGAATTTTCTTCATGATTACTGGATTGAATCCTAGAATGATTATTCCAAGTAAGAATCAACATTTTTTAAAAACTGTTCTTCTTCATCAAGATATTCCAAGATAACATATCCACCGTTATATAAAGGACAGTCCTCCCTAGCAATCCAGGCTTCCAGTGTATGATCCAATGGCAATGCTTCTCCTGAAGTCATGTGGCACAACCTTAATTTCTGTTGAGAGGGAAATAAAGCATGCTGTAATAAATAAACGTGTTTGTGCAGCATGTCCTAAAGCTTCTAGGGAAGTGGCTATAACCAGTTGTCACCTTGGCTGTTGATTTGTTATTGTCGTTTCTGAGACTGGCCAAAGCGGCTGCAGAGTCGATGATCTTCCCTATGCTCCAGCGGCGGCAGAAGAACATTGGTTTGCTCTTCTCTCTGCTCCCCTTGGGTAAGAAAACCTGCAAGTAAACTCTTTCTGTCTGTAAGAATAAAGAAGTTAGGACTCAGATGATATACATGAACCAGACATCTGTTTTTGTCTGGTGCCATCTCTTCCTCTCTTCTCCTAGTCAGAGATGGATTACCCTCTAGTGACAGACTTCTAGTGGGAATACTAATCATAATGGCCCCGCATCAACCTGAATGTGTGGGAACAGGGCTCAGGAGCCCAACCATTGGTCTGTGCAGACACTCATGTGACCTAAGCTAGGCCAACTAAGCTCTTTTCCTAGGATTTTAAATTCAAAAGCTGGTGCTGGAATTAAAGGGCTCTCTTTTTCTCAAGTTTTTAAAGTCTTACTGAATTAAACCTGAAGCTATACCCCAGGCCTCACAGCCATTCCTCAACCAATGTGGAAAAAGTATCCTCAAATGGGAAAGAATGCATCCACCACAGAGAGAAGTCAAGGACACAATGGACTCTTTCAAGGGCATCTGAGTCCTAGAATCCAGTCGTCCCTAGAGACCAATTGATGCTACTCCACATCGTGTGAGGAAAAAAACCTGGAATAAATTAGTTGGTACCAAGTTTCTGTCGCTCTCAATGGAAAATACTGACACGTAAAACATGTCTTTTCATGTGAAAGACCTCACAACGTAATTAGAAACAACAGAGCTTTTGAGAATAAATATACTAAAATAATAGTGATAATAAAAATAAAAAAGGAAAACCAGACAAGTACCGTATCAACAAAAGAGAAAGATTGGGGATCTGGATGGTTCCTCTTGTATTTATATCCTATATTCTTCCTAATATTGTATTTTCATGCTAAAATAATAAATGCGGGGGTGGGGGTGGGGGAAAGAGCAAAGGTGTTTGACCTTGGATCTTCCTTGATTCCTAAAAATAGCTTTAAAAAGTGCTGGCTTTCCAGACCGATTGCTGTTACAATAACATTTTTTGGCGCAAGAGAAGCATCTCTAAATTGTAGAGGCAAGATTACAATCATTTTAAGAAGTATTAGATTTAAGACAATTCCCACCCCAGCACTAAAGAATTCAGATTTGTTAAAGACCAATAGAGTGTGTTATTACAGAGAACAAGTACCAAAGAAAAAATAAGAAATCATTGGAAATTCAAGCTCTGGGCCAACTCTACAGCCTAGTGGTTGCTGATCCAAAACCAAAGTACCGAGAGTATAAATATGAATAGAGAATATTAAAAAGATATAGCTTCAACCAAAAAAGAAGATAAATATGTCTGGAAATCAAAGATGGAACAGATGCGAAAATGTGAGTAGGGACAATGAGAGAGACATGGAAGGGACCTCCTAATCAAGACAAACACACACAATCTGTAAACTGAGATTTCAAAACAAATCAAAGAACAAAATGCCTAAACTTGAAAAATACTTTTTTTTTAGATTTTATTTATAAATTTTAGAGAGAGAGAGAGAAAAGCGGGGGAGGAGTAAGAAGCATCAACTTGTAGTACTTGCTTCTCATATGTGCCCTGACCAGGCAAGCCTGGGGTTTCAGACTACACAAAGACATTTTAAAAGTTATTTAGGCCCTTGGCTGAGTGACTGAGCATTGTCCCAGCACTCTGAGGTCATGGATTCTATCTCTGGCATGTAGGAGAAGCAGTCAATGAACACACAACTAAATGGAATGGAGAGTTGATGCTTCTCTATCTCTCTCTCTACTCTCAATAGCCCTTCCTCCTCTCTCTCTAATCAATGGAAACATTAAAAAAAAAAGAGGCTCTCAAAAATTATTTCGGATGCACAATGAAATAAATTAAGAAATAATACTTGTTAAAAAGAAACAAGTTATGAAACCAAAACAGGCAGAAATGAAACAAGAAAAGTTTTACGTATCTAATAAAAAATATAATATTAAAACATACAGTTTCTGAAATAAAAAACTCTAACAGGGTAAATTTCTATAATCTTCCCTAAAAAGACTTACTTGACTGGGGGATAGATCTGAGGAGGTCATTTAGAATGCAGCACAAACAGACGTCAAAGTAAAAATGCTAAACCTCAAAATATGTCTGAAACTAATAAAAGTAAGTTCCCAGGAAAGAAGAAACTCAAAAAGTGCATTGGTAAATTTATATAGCTATTGATAAAAATAATCTTTATGTGTGAGTCAAAGTGGTAAGATGGAGAATATTTAAGTGGATAGGCACGACAAGTTCCCTGTCCTATTTGAAAGGATATAATATTAAGTAACTTTAGATTTTGAGAGAAAAAATGGTATTTAATTATATATGTATAAAAAGTTAAAAATATAAACACATGCCTATTATTACCATTATTAAAACACATTATATTGGATATTCTAGGTAATGTATAAGAAAATGAAATAGCTGGTATAATTATTAAAAGATAAATAATACAGCTATCCTTATTTGTTAATGGAATATGATTGTGTATCTAGAAAATCAAAGGCACTAATGGGGAAAAAATTTCTAAAATTAATAAGAGTGTGTGATATGGCTGAATAAAAGAGATGAATAAACAGAAATGAAGACCATTTTTCTCTATATGAGCCATAAGCACCTGAAGATAGAGACAGAAGTAAATTTTCTGTTCACAATAGAAATAAACCCAAAAGATAGGAATAAAAAATAAATGAGACTTAAATGAAGAAAAATATGTTATAAAAGGTAAGAATACATGATCTGAATAATTGAAAAGACATATAAGATTTCGAGGTAAGAAGGCCATGTAATAAAAATGTCATTTCTCTTGAAATTGATAAATAACATATAATGCAAATTGGTATGAATCCTTCAGGGTGTGTGATTATTTCCTTTGTACATCTTTTAATAATTACACTTGTTAAAAGTATGTACTACCTTTGCAAATTTTAAACCATCAAAAAAAGTTTTCAAAAAAGGAAAATATTCAATAAAAAAAGATTATGATCAATAGTTTCTAACCCAGCAGAATAAAAGAAAATATAGAAAATTCAATCAATACAAAAGATAAAGGATGATCAGCAAAATTCATAAGATGGAGAAAACACATTCAAATGCACCAGTGATCACAATATAAATGGTTCCAACTCACCTACAAAAGAGGGTCACTATCAAACTGGGTTAATACAACAAAGTCCAGCTATATGCCGCTTACAAGAAACACCCTAAAATAAAACAACACAGAAAAGTTGAATATAACGTGATGAAAAAAGAAATAATTGTTAAATATTAACCAAAGGAAACTAGTGAAACAATACTATAATAATTCAAAAGAGTATTTAAGGCAAACTTCAAAAAGAAGATATAACAAGAAATTCCACACACCTGATAACATGCAACTCAGCAAAACCATTAGAATCACAAAAAGAAAAAAAACAAAAAAAACCAAAAAAACTGACAATACCACGACTCCAGAGATTTTAAAATGTCTGTCTCAGAAAGTTATAGATCAGCAACTAAAAATTAGTGTGCACACACCCATATAAACACAGGCACACATGACTGTAAATGATAAAGTAAACAGCAAAACATAAGTAATTGGTACATTTGGGTAAGGAATGTGGAAAAACTCTTTGTACTACATGTGCAACTATCCTGTGTTTGAAACTATCAAATTAAAGTTACCAAAAAAATTCACCTGAACAAGTAGGCTGAAAATAGTTAAGTTCACCATTCAATGTGAGAAGGTGAAAAAAGAACACTAGAGAAAATCTAAACAACAACAAAAAAGAAAAGTAAGCAATACAAGAGTAGAATTTAGTGAAAGATAAAGCAAAGAAACAATACAGAGGTCAATACAAAATATGGTTCTTGGAAAAGATTAAAATACAAAGAAATGAGATACACACAAACCTTGAGGAAGATTGTTCAAGGAGAAAACAAAGAAAAATACAAATGAAAAATACGAATGAAATGGGATGACTTTGAATGTAAGAGGGTAAGTTGAACAACTTTATAACAATAACTGGAAAAATCTATACCAGGAAGTTTTAAGAAAAATATTATTTACCAAAATTTATTTCAGAAGCAACAGATTATCCAAATAAGCCAAGAACTATTTTTAACATTTTGAAACAGTATTAGAAATTCTCCCCTCAAAAAGGCAATAAATCCAGAGGCTATAACCATTACCAAATCTTTAAGAACAGAGAATCCCTACACCTACAACTATTTCAATAAGTAGAAGAGGGAGAGCTACTCAAATAATTGTATAATATGGCTACTATGTCACAAAATAACACTAAATAATATACTAGAAAATCAATGTAGCAGCAAATTTTAAAAGAATTATAGATGAACAATGACTTGACTTGGGGTAAACACACAATATAGTGCACAGAGATATGTTGTAGAACTGGACATCTGAAATCTTTATATTTATGTTAACCAATAAAATAAATTAATAAAAGAAGAGAATTATATACCAGAGTCAAGTGATTACCCCAGAATATGCGGGTGATTCAACAACAACAACAAAATCAATCAAAATAATTTATTACATTAGTAAGAAAACAAAGACAACCTCAACATGATCATCTTATTAGATACAAGAGAAAACCTTATAGAAAAAAACTTACCACGTATTAATGATATAAACTCTTAGCAGAGTAGGAATAGGAAGAAATATTGTTAACCTGATAAAGGCTACTATCAGAAATCTACATTAAAGATAATATTTAATGTTAAAACTTCAGAATCATTTGAGTTGAAATAAAAAACATGGGGAAGATGCCTGCTATCACCCTTGATACTCAGTATTGTTTTGGAGAACTCGACCAATGCATTAAGACAGGGAATGATGGAAAGGAGGTGTAATAAGAAGAAAATAATTATTTGAAAGAAGAACCCCAAAACACAAAACTGTCATTTGCAGGAAATATAAGTGCACAGAAAACAACCCCCCCCCCAAAAAAAAATCTACCAACTATAGGAACAATTAGAAGTTTCTTTGCTGGATAGAAGGACAACACACACCACCCAGCAACAAACAATTAAGAAAACATTAATTTAAAAAAGTTATTATTTACAATGGCAGCAAAATTATGAAGAGTATAAGAAACATCTAAGAAGATATATAGACGGTACCGTAAGCAGTACAGATGTTATCTGAAAACAGAAAAGAAGACCTAAAGAAAAACGGGACGATAGACCGTAAACATGAATGAGAAGAGTCAAAATTCTAACAGGTCAGTTGTTTTAATTCAAAACTCAGCATTATTCCTGTCCATCATGATTTCACACAACAGGACAAAGTGATCCTAAAATTTTCACAAAATAACAAATGACCAAGGATAGAGAGCTGAGCAATGAATAAGGTGGAGAGACTTGTCCCACTTATTACACAACTATAAGAAAACAATTTAATATTGATGCAAAAAGTCTATGGCCATACTACCCTTATTGCACCCAACCTTGTCTGATATCAATGCAAAAATAGATAGAAAAAGAGAAACTGAATTGAGATTCTCAAACTAGTCCCACACTTACAGAACAATGTGGTGGGTGACAGAGGTGTAATTATAAGGATGAACTCTCAATATCTAGGGTAATCCATTGGGGGTGTGTGTAGAAATCTACCTCTTACATAAGGAGCTAAACAAAATTATCAAAAATATAAAACTTTTAAAGGAAAATATAAGAAACAATCTTAACTTATTTTGAAAAGTACAAATCTTAAAAGAATCATTAATAAATTTGAGTGTGTTAATTTAAAAATTCTGGACCACTAAGGAGATCAAAAACAGAGAGAAGACAAACCCCAGACTGAGAGAAGATAGGTGCAACACAATTAAAAAAATCAGAACATCTAAAGAACTTTATAAATCTATAAAAAAAAAAAGTGCCAAACACAAAAGAAAAAATGAGCAAAGGATAGGAACAAATAATTCACAGAAGAAAGTCAACAGCTAATAAATGTATGCAAAGCAGCAGAACCTCAGTAGTCAGTGGGAAACTTAACTTTAAACCTCAGTGAGCTATAACTTCACATCTGTCAGATTGGTAACAGTGAATAATGCCCAGTGTTGGCAAGAAACACGCCTGACCAGGCAGTGGCGCAGGGGATAGAGCATCGGACTGGGATGTGGAAGACCCAGGTTCGAGACCCTAAAGTCCTCAGCTTGAGTGCGGGCCCATCTGGCTTGAGCAAAAGCTCACCAGCTTGGACCCAAGGTCGCTGGCTCCAGCAAGGGGTTGCTTGGTCTGCTGAAGGCCTGCAGTCAAGGCACATGTGAGAAAGCAATCAATGAACAACTAAGGTGTCACAATGGCAACGAAAAACTAATGATTGATGCTTTTCTCACCTCTCTCCATTCCTGTCTGTCTGTCCCTATCTATCCCTCTCTCTGACTCTATTCCTGTTAAAAAAAAACAAATTCTAAAACTCTCAGATGGGGCGTGGGGGGTTGGGGGAGGAGAAGGGGAGTCAGTATAGTCACTAAGAGTGAAAAGCTGACAATGCCCTAGAAAGCTGAAGAGGAGCAAACCCATAACCAGCTTTCCTATTTCTCGATACATCCCCTGGGAAGTGTGTTCCAATCTGAGGGGCTCAATCCTTCAGGGGTTCTAAAGTCCGTAATCTTCAAAATAAAATAGAGCAAAAAATTCAGAGTATATAATATGTTCTAAGGCTAAGTTAAACTGTGTTAAGATAGGTATGTATGTATGTAATGTATGTACGTACATACTGGGTTACTGTATAAGATGTAAAAAAAAATGTAATGGATATTATAAAGATTTAAAGGTTCTGCTCTAGAGAAATGTTCCTACATACACACAAGGACATTAATTGTTGAACAATTTACACAGCAAATAACTCGGAAAAATTCTGAATATTGTTCATTAAGAGAATGGTAAATATGGTATATTCTTATCATGGAATATGCAGCTATCACAATGAACAAACTAGACTAAATGTGTTAATATGATATATGCTAAAAACATAATGCCAAGTGAGAAAAAAAATGAGTTGGAGAAGGATCCACATAGTTCTCTGCCATTTCTGTAAAGTGAGAAATCTCACTGAACCATGCAGCACTTACTTCTGTAGCTATACACCATGCAACAGGAGGAACGGCACATACCAGATTCGGGTTAGCTGAGAGGGAGGAGTAGGGAGGGGCTTCGACTCTATTTAAATGTTTGCGTTTCTCAGTCTCTCAGACCAACCTGTGGCAACGACTTATCCCCATCGGCATGCATCTTTAATTTCATCAGCGCCACCTTCGTGGCTGTTGCACTATTTTGTGCGCCCTTCCGTCGTCGCTTACTTGCTGTCTCTTCTGTCTTGGACTCTAAGAAATAAGATTAAGCATATAAGCACACAAGAATGTCTACATTTCCCAGACTTTTATTCATGATTAGCTATTTACTACGGCCCTGAAACGTACAAATTATACACAATGGAGACATACGGAGACAGCGTTCATTGTGTAGGTATTATATTTACACGACCAATGAGAAAACACTACTAAGGTTGGTGTGCAAAGCTTCCACATCAAAAACTCACTGCTACGTGCTTCTTTTCATCTTAAGCCTATTTATTCCAATCACTAACTTCTACAGAGATTTGGTTATAGAAGATACTAATAAAGGTAGTAGCCTTAACAGAGAAAGAAGAGTCTGCTGAACATGTTGCCAGAGAGACTGGTCTACGTCATAGATACACTGTCTCCTGGTACCTCCCAACTATCAGCAGCATTCATAGGATGGACAACTAGGCTTAAAGTCTAGTTTGCTGAGACCACACACCACGCCTTTAGCCTCCTAAATACCACTTCTAGCCATGATGGTTAACCAGCTGATCTAAGTGGCCCAGTAAGGGAACATCTGGGAGGGAACTTCCACAGAATTTCCCAATTTTCTCTGGGCAGGTAGGCCTTGTGAGAAACACTGCTGTGAGAATGTCATAAAAATGTACTGCAAGTTGTGACCACTGGGGCTCTTAACAATGTAAGCAGACATACTAATAGAATATATAGTAATAAGGAAAGCAATGAAACAAGCTTTCTTGATACTTACCAATAATGTCTTTAACAAGTTTCTGAGTGGCAGCCATTCGAGGCTTTGGGAGTTCCAGTTTTTCACATTCATGATCTGACTGATGACGGTGTCTATGAGCAACAAAGTGACACTAGTTCAAGTATTTGCATACAAGTTAAATAGACAAGCAGAGTTTGAATGATCTGAGTGGTCACCTCAGGCAAAAATTCTTCTCACAGTAAGGACAGATAACTGGTACCAGCTCTTTTTCAGTGCAGTCCTTGAATGAGCACAGGTGAGATGCATGTGTGTCTGACTTCAGCCTCTCCTTGATTACAGTCCCCTGAAAATGTAAAAAAGAAGAAATGGCGTATTTCCCACAGAAAGGAAACAACAAATCTATTTTGGAAGGCAGCATTCATATCATTTTTGCTTAAACTTATAAGAGCAACTTAGACACTCCCACAAAACAGATTATAATAAACCTTTGTGTGAGAAACAATTATTGTGTTGCTTATTTCACATTTTCATAATTTTTCTACTGTGATAAATATATCTTCTAGGTCAAGTTAAAATGACTGGTTACTCTTTAACATTTTAGTCTTTTTTTTTTTTAATTCATTGATTTTAGCAGTAGAGGGAGAGAGGGGGGGAGAGAGAGAAAAAAAAAAACATCAACCTGTTCCTGTATGTACCCTGACGAGGGATCAAACTGGCAACTTCTGTGCTTCAGGACAATGCTCTAACCAACCGAGCTATCTGGCCAGGGCTAATTTTAGTCTTCTACTTTGTTAAAGTCTCATACAAAGACGCCCCCATAATAATATGCTTAGGTAATAACCTCAGCATTAGCTTCAAATGGCAAGTCATACCTACCTTCCACACCAATTTTAAGTGATTAAACATATGTAAATGAATACTTAAAAATTATGTTTACCCATATTTATTCACATACCTTTAACAAAGCCTTAAAGATACATTTCCTAACAACATACTATTCTTGATGGTGTGTTCAATATTTTATTATCAGCAAATATTACATCAGAGAAAGATATTTTAAAAGATTTTAAAAAAAGCCCAGGTCAGCCAGGCTATTCTGAGTACAGGTGTCCCCCACTACCTGAAAGTCTCTGAGGATTCCCCTGAAGCCTTTCATGAGCTAATACGGCATACAGCAAAGAATCAACTACCATTAATGTATATGCAAAATTTTTGAGTGTCCTCAGACCCCAAAATGGGCCTCCAGGAGGCTCAGACACAGCTCCTGGCTGTGGCAGCTCAGGATGATGCCAGGGTGGTTCTCCGGGAAGTCGCTTTGTGGGGGCCACTCCCACAGCGCAGCGATGTGCTGGCTTGCTGCAAACGCTATGTTCACTTTTCACCTTTTGCTGGTAAAAGTGAAAATCCATTTTGGATTTCTTTTAGTTAGCAAAAAATGGGTGCTAATGTGGGCCTTTCATAAAAGTGAAGGGGCTTAAAGTAAACTTTCGAACACCGGGAGGAAGCTGTATTAAGCGACTACCTTTCTAGAGTTTGAATGGCCATTCCTTTATGTCAGTGATAGTGACATCTTGTTGGAACTGACAACAATTTTTCCAAATTTGTTCCCAAAGTCTTAAGGTAAATAATTATTTTTTTGCAATTTAATTAATGAGATCCAATTGAGAGACATTCTGTGACAGACATTCACAGAAAATCAAATGATATCCCAAGGAAAAGCAAAGCCCAGAGCAGATTTACAAACTGTATAAGAAACCTCATTATGTTTACTATAATAACTCAAAAATGTTACTCATATAACTTTAAGTATTTGCCCCCCAGTGAATTCTGCATAATACCATTTTATTAATTTTTAGTTTTTTCAAATAAATCACCTAAATTTCGCTGGGCCAGATTTTGACTGAAGCTCATTTACTCTTACTTTGCTGTACTTGACAGAACAGACGTAAGAATCCTCAGTCAAGTGCTCAGTAAGTGCTGGGCAGCGAACGTCTCTTTCCAAACAGAGTGGATTCAGTTTAAGCTCCTGCCTCTCGGAGCCAAGGGAGGTAGGGCTACTGGTCTGACTGTCAAATCTTAGAAAACTACTTCAGGCACCGTAGGTTCAACTTTCTCTTTTTCCTCTAGGAACTGAACTGGGAAGCAAGCAGGAGGTCTGATGTGGTCCTGGTCCAGCACTGCTGTGACTAGCAGGCCATCTGCACATACAAGAAGCAACTAGTTGATTTTTTTCTGCTCCTCCCCCTTTCACCCATCCTGTCTTTTTCTCTGTCTCTAAAATCTATTGAATGAATAAAATCTTTTAAAATAATAATAATAATAAAGATGACATTTTGGCTTCTACCTGTCAGCCCTTTTTTAAATCTCTCCATTTAGTTAGAATGGATTCTCTTAGACCACAGATTTGTTTCTGGTGGTCTAAGGTTGACTGAGTCAGAACAACTTATTGCCACTGAATTCTAAGACCAGGCACCAGTGAAAATGAACACAAGAGTGAAGGAAACTGGAAGGAGAATGTGATGAGGACATTAATTCCACTTAGATCTGTAAATATAAAGCCTTGAAGTGCACGTAGGCCACCTAAACAGAACTAAAGTGTGATGGAATAATAACTGTGAGAATAAATATGTATAAATACCAACCAGACTAATTTTTCTTTGAAACAAACTGAGAAAAATAATATAAATGAAGCAAAAACCTCCTTACATAATTAGGTTAGTATACCAAGTTTTAATCTGCTGTACACTGGTTTGAAATCTCTTCGAAATCTGAAGACAAGTACATAAATACAAACATGTTACTACACAGAAGAATGGTTAACATACCCCAGGACAGCTGTGCGACTCTCTGCTTCTGTGCTCGAGGCTTAAACAATTAAAAAAAAATAGTGCTTATTTAAATGCAGTCAAAGAACCTAGAATCTATGTAAAAACAATTAATTAAATAAATTTTTTTAAATTATTAAAATAAATAAATGCAAAGAAGGTAAAGATAAATGTAATAATTTGAAATATTTCAATGGTTAGTATCCTTAAGATTAACTACACTTATTACACTTAAGCTACATTAAGAATTCTACAAATAAGAATAACCAGCCTGACCAGTGGTGGCGCAGTGCATACAGCATTGACCTGGGATAATGAGGTTTGAAACTCCAAGGTCATCAACTTGAGCAAGAGATCATCAACATGATTCCATGGCCACTGGCTGGAGTCCAAAGGTTGCTGGCTTGAGCAAGGGGTCACTGGCTAGGCTGGAGCAGCCTTCCCCCCTCAAGGCACATATGAGAAGCAATCAGTGAACACTTAAAGTGATGCAACTAAAAGCTTGTCTCTGTCTGTCCATGTCATCTTCAGCTTACTCAGCTCTTCCTATTCCTCTTAATAATACTCATCTCCTTCACACCACTCTTATGTACAAGATTCAGAAAGGGGCCACCTTCTTTGAGAGAGCCAGCACTCTCATAGATTACCCCACCTCAGCTGCAAACCAAGCAAACAAGCTATATCAAACCTATTATTCCCAGCTTGAAAAATTAAAACCCCAAACTCCTGCTCAAGGACCAGTCACTTTAAATACCCCTCTCCTTTCACCTGCTCCCCTATGCTTCAAGGCTCAGGGTGACATCCCAGTTGGTCACCTCCCCTCTAACCTCTACAACACCACAATAAGTATTCAATTTCCCAAAGACCAACAGAACCATTGAGTTAACTATTAAGTCTCTCCAGAAGCAAGCGGGTTATTTTCTAACCCTGTTCAATTCACAGAACCCCCTACTCTTACAGCTTCACAACATAAATGCTCCTATCCCACCACACAACTCTATCCCTGGCCCCCAACCCACGGTTGCAATGCTCACAGCAGGCCTCTGACCATGTCTCCCCCCTAGTCGGGGCTGCTTTCCTCCACCTTGACCATCTGGAGTTCAGAGACAGATGGACGAAACCGACCCCTTGCCCATCTATTCTCTATTCACCTCTCAGCCTGTCTCACCCAATCAGGGGCTTTCTATATGTGGGACCAATACCTATATGTGCCTCCCAACTAATTGGACGGAAACCTGTGCCCTAGTCTATCTCATCCTGAGTATCAACATAATCCGAGTCTTGAGATCAGTGGCTCCGCACAAACTGGATGTCTTGGTTATTACCATTTATCGGTCCACTCACTCTCATACTTGTGATTGTAGCACGTGGTCTCTGTCTCCTGCGCCTTTTCTCTCATTTCTTCCAGGACCCCCTAAAGGCCTCCACTAACTGGACTGTCGATGAACTCCTGTTACTCCAGGCCACTGACTTCCAGTACTTTGCCACCGCAGCCCGAGGCCAGCCATCCCTTCTCCGGACTCTCGGCCCCTTACCAGCAGGAAGTAGCTATAGAAAAATGATCATCGCCCCTCAACCATATAACAAAAGGCTGGAATGATAGGGTTGCAGGTGAGGGCCATGACTCTCTCCTCCCTTAAGTGGATAAAGGGACACTGACAAACTGGATGTTCTAGGTCACTACCCCCTGGGCATCCGGGTGACCAACCCTGGTGTGGAAGGTCCCCTAGCTTACTTACAGTTAATCTTACGTGAATCACTGAAAGCTACATTTTTTCCTTAATGACTACCAGCCCCCACCGTCAAATCCCATATTTAACCTTAGCTATTAGAGAACCAGGGGCTGCTCTCCCTTTGTCCGGCAGGCTTCCTTTCATTCAAGCCTGTTACACTGGTCTTTTGGACTCTGATTGATTCTATCAGTCTCCCTCCCTCTCTTGCGTGCAAAAAATAATAAAATAAAAATTCTTAAAAAAAAGAATAAACTGAAATACCATGGTGGTAAAGATAGAACATTTAGTGTCTCAAAAGTTTTTAAAACACAACTATTCACTTTACATATGAGTAAAAACCATTCACCACTCCAAATTATCTTTATGTGCCTTCAGGTGTGTGAAAAGACAAAAGAGCTTTTGATTTCTTTTATTTCTCAGACCATCAATAACAAAAGGTCAAAGGGGTGCTCTAGTTCTAATTGTAAAACATGCACTACTTTACTTTTAATAAATCTTTCTGAATTATCTTCTGCAAAGAATATGTTCTTTCAGAGCTGTTTAATAAATTAAATGCCTATACAAGCAAGTGCAATTGCAAAGAAAATATCTTTTCCAAGATCTTTGGTTAGTTCTCAGATTTTACTCTGTATGTTATGTGTGCAAAGGACTTATGATATCCACCTTAAGAAATGTATGGCTGGGCTATTTTAATTTTACTTATTTTTAGTTATTTATTTTTTTATGACAGAGAGAGAGAGAGAGAGAGAGAGAGACAGATAGGGACAGACAGACAGGAAGGGAGAGAAATGAGAAGCATCAATTCTTTGTTGTGGTATCTTAGTTGTTCACTGATTGTTTTCTCATATGTGCCTTGAGGGGGGGGCGTGTTACAGTAGACTGAGTGACCCCTTGCTCAAGCCAGAAACTTTGGGTTCAAGCTGGTGAGCTATGCTCAAATCAGATGAGCCCGCACTCAAGTCGGAGACCTCGGGGTTTTGAAACGGGTCCTTTGTGACCCAGTCCGACACTCTATCCATTGCGCCACCACCTGGTCAGGCTATTTCCATTTTATTAATTAAAATAAAGAGTAATAATCATAATGGGACTTTTTCCATATTCTTTATACTGTGGATTTGTTCTCTTCTTGTGATTAAAATACACAAATCAACTTTTATATAAAAAAACACACACAAGTAATGCCATCTGTTGGGCAGATAAAATATATTATGCTTACTTTGTTGAAGATGGCGCTGCCCACATGGAAGTTCATTGATATTAATGTGTGTTCTGGGACAGGCTGTGGGCAGCCCGGGTCGTTATGGCCTAAGGCTTGGTTTTAAGAGTGAGCTCTTCTCCACACCCTTGACTGATTGGATGATGTGGGGTGGTGCGCCCTCCTGAGGAATCCCATTGTGCCTCGGATGGGTGGCTTTGTATTGGAGACTTCCTTGTTTGTGTAATTGGATTGGAGGTTTTGATTTTACACTATAAAGTGGGGCAGGCAAATAGTTTTCTCTCTTGGTTCCTGAGGTTAGTATTAGAAGAGAGGAGAGCAGATGAAGGCCATGTGGAGGCCAGAAGCAGCCAAGATGGCAGAGTGGTGAGGGAGAAGCCAGTTTGTGTAGAGAGGAGATGGGAAACAGAGGTGAATAAGTCTGGTGAGCTAGAAACCTTTTGATTCTAGGAAACTCGGATAAGTCAGTAGCTTTGTGAACACTGAATGAGTGGGTTTTGGAGCCCAGTGTGTGTTTTTGCTTGCCCGCCGGATGCAAGCTAGAATTAAAGCTGATGGCTCACCAGTTCTTGGCTCCTGTGTTTCATTACCGACTGTTCGAATCTAATGCGAACCCGCACAGGTCAGGCTGCTGTGATGGTGGCCTTGGCCCTGGCTACTGGCTTTACACCATCTATGAAGTTTAAAGATTAGCCACGTATATGTACAAGTAATCAGAGCCTATGACTAGTCTGTTTTTTCCATGTGATTACCATAATGAGTATCAAATCAATGACTACAGTAAAAACTATTTGAAATCATTCTGCTGTTCAGAAATAAAAAATAAACCTCATATTACAAACACTAAAATTACTCTCAAATACCGCATAAAAACATAACTTACCAAAATATACCTGCACAATCATCACATACAAATGGAAGAAAATCTAAAATTGGGAGGAAAAGGAAAATGTTATACGTACTGGTGGTATCTGCTTTGATTTAGTTTTCTTAAGCATAAAGAATCTTGAGGTACTAAGCCATATCCATAGAACTTTACTTTTTGAACTAATATCTTAGTGTAGCAAATAGTAGTTAAACAAAAGCCATCACAACCTCAAGTACTTGTACTCTGGGAGGAAAGTAACTAGATTAGCAAGAGATAAATGTTAAATCCAAAAAAAACCTTTTTATTTGATTTCCCAGATTTAGTAGGTGCTGTTTCTGAGGTCTGCATAGTGCAAAACCCTGCATTTTAAGTGAAAAAAAAAACCAAACCCTGGGTTTCAATTCTGATTCCATGGTTTACTAATTTAGGAATACTAGGCAAGTTACTTAACAGTAGAGTTTTGGATGGAGATAAGTAACAACAGCCCAGCCAGGATTACTGCCCCTTTTGCCCACAGTAGGTGTCACTAATCCATTGTAGCACTCACATTAATTCGGGCTGAACCTGAGACCTTCTCAACAGGGACTCAGGTACCTGCTTACCAAGGTCTGACCGAGCCCGCTGCGTGCTGTGATATTTCAGGAACCTGCCCGCCCGACACGTGAGATCCTAAAGCCTGTGCCACACTGCCCTGCGCTGGCTACTCGGTGGGCTCTGTGGGTCACGGTCTCCCAGCTCAAGGGACAGAAGCCACGTTATTATTAACGCTGTTCTATGAAAACCCCGTGTTCTATAGCCTTGTGGAATCCCAGCCCCAAACTAGGTGCTCGGGAGATGTTTGGAGGCTGGCTGGTTCACAGTCGGGATGCAAGAGAGGGCAGAACAGGTAGGTTGACAGGATGCAAGAAAGGGCAGAGACTGATCACCCAGCGGAACAGTCGGAGGAACGGGATCCCTTTGGGAATCCGGTGAAAGCTAAGAGCCCTCGAGCCAGCAGCTCGTCTCGCGGGTGGAAGCCCACGAGACCAGGTTAGAACTGATCTTGTCCGCTGTACTGGTCCGAGAAGGAACAGGTTCAACAAGAAGCTCGGGAAAGAGGAGGGGCTCTCCGGAGGCTGTAGTGGCAGGACCAGCGGGAAACCCGTGCTCTCCGCGCGCGACTTCTCCGCTAGCGCCCCGGAAGCCAAGGTGCACGCCCACGTGTGTCTGCAGGAGCTAAGGGGGTCCCCCACAGGAAAGCGCCAGCGCAGCTCGAAGCACGCTGCGGAGGCGCGCTGGCCCGGGCCTCCCCTCCGTGCGTGGGGGCAGAGTGGGGCCGACTCCGCCATCACCTCGCTGCCGGCAGTGCTCCACCTGGCAGTGTTGCCCGATATCCAACTCCGCCATCTCCCAGCGTTGCCAGGGACAAGGCGTGGCGGACCGGCGCTGCGGAGCTGACAGGGCGCGCAGCGCCTGATGGGAACGTGGAAAGACCAGGGGCGGAGCCTGAGGGTGGGGCGGCGCCAGGGCTAAAAAGGCGGAGGTTCTGTGAGTGAACAGAACTTCGTTGAGTGCGCTGAGTCCTGAGAGTTTCCGTTTAGATAGCAAGTCATTCCAATGAAAAGGCAGGTTGTCTTCTTTTCCGGAGGGGAGTCCTCACGCCCAGTCCTTGAAGGCCTCACAAGGACTCTCTTTTGTTATTAGTATTAATAGAACTCTAGAAACCAGCACAGCCCCCAACTCAGGTATTTGCAAAAATGAAGGCAAGGACATGGGTCGTGCACTTCCTGACTCGTCTTACACCCGTGTTACTTGATTACGTATATAGTTTAAAGTAAATGCC
The DNA here is from genome assembly GCA_037038555.1 of Rhynchonycteris naso. Lineage (NCBI taxonomy): Eukaryota > Metazoa > Chordata > Mammalia > Chiroptera > Emballonuridae > Rhynchonycteris > Rhynchonycteris naso. The sequence goes on along the minus strand of CM072998.1, from coordinate 214,168,998 downwards.
CCTTGTAAGGAAGACATTTGGCGTTTTCATAAATAACGGGGTTTTTTCTTTTTTCTTGTCTTTTAAAAAAATTCTGTTAGGAAAAAATGCCTCTAGCTTCCGATTGCGTACTAAACCTCAGTGGGTCCCCATTAAAGAGCCCAGAATCATTGCACAACCACATGAAGCGATTTGACAGCGATTCCGTTGGCCTGCAGGAGTCTACTCCTGCAGTGCTTGATGGGTCGCTTCAAAGGAGCAGAAGAAAAAGAGACTCCTCTGGGTAGGGATGTTTTTACCCTGACGTGACATCAGAAGCGAGTCAGAGTGCGTAAGTGACAAATCAGAATTGTACTCATGACAGGGACTGGAAAGATAGCCAGTGCCTTCTACATGACCTTGGGCATTAGAATGCCTGCTAAATGATTTGGTTGTCCCAAATCAATATTCATTGAGGAAGGGGGAAGTGTGGGCTTGGGGAACAGGTATCATTACTTCAGGATTTGCTGTTGAGTGAATCTATTTAAGAAATTCATCACAGACTTGCTTGGATCTTTGGAAACATTTTAGACTTTGGAGCTGGAAGCAACCTAAGATACTGTCTAGCTAGCTCAGCCTTCTTAGCTTTTCTTTGTTAAGATAAGAAGCAGATTCATAAGACCTTAAAAGATTTGCCCAAACTAGTGAGGACTAAAATCCAAGAATCAAAGACTTCTGGTATTCTTGAATCTAAGAATTAGTGGCTTACCTGGATTTTGTATATTTATTTTAGCCGATTGGTTCAATCAGTCAATAGCAGGTTTTCTAAAATTTTACTGTTTTGTAGAATTTACTAAGTAAATTTTAATGTACTAGAATGTTCTACATAGGTAGCAAATAAATTTTTTGGAAGTCCAATTATAATGGAAATAGTTTTATTTTTTCAGTTCACTTAGCCTGGGGTTACAGGTACTAAATAATTAGAGTAGCCAAGACTGCAGTCGCTAGCTCTTCCGTCTCTAGTTAGTCTCTTTTGCTGATTTCTCTGTTAGGTGCTACTTAAACATGCCTGTTTTGTCCATAATTTTGTCCAAACCCCTTTATCAACTTACATCCTTATACAAGGGAAATTCCCAGGTGTAAAGCCAGTAATCAAGGCCATTATAACAGCCGCCTGGCCCATGCAGGTTCACATTAGATTCGGACAGTCGGTAATGAAACAATGAAGCCAAGAACTGGTGAGCCATCGGCTTTAATTCTAGCTTGCACCCGGCGGGCAAGCAAAAACACACACTGGGCTCTAAAACCCACTCATTCAGTGCTCACAAAGCTACTGACTTATTCGAGTTTCCTAGCATCAAAGGTTTCTAGCTCACCAGACTATTCACCTCTGTTTCCCATCTCCTTCTCTCTGCACAAACTCTGCACAAACTGGCTTCTTCCTCAGCACTCTGCCATCTTGGCTGCTTCTCCTGGTCTCCACATGGCCTTAATCTGCTCTCCTCCCTAATGCTAACCTTAGGAACTGAGAGCGCAAGCTCCTGTTCTGCCCCACTTTATAGCGTAGATTCCAAACCCTTAATTCAATCAACAAAAAAAGGAAGTCTCTAATACAAAGCCACTTATCTGAGGCATAATGGGAGGCACACTCATGAGAGTGCGCCACCCTACACCATCCAATCTGTCAAGGGTGTGGGGAAAAGCTTACTCTTAAAACTTGCACGTGGGCAGCGCCATCTTTAACAAAGTGAGCATAATATTTTTTATCTGCCCCACACCAGGGTTCCATATTTTTAGCCCCTAAAACTTTCTCCTGAGCTGGAGGTCTCTATTTCCATTTGTAGATTAGACATATTCGCTTGGTGTCATTTGTCTTGTCTCCATTTTCAGTCTAACATGGAATGCTCTTCTACCTTATCATTCCCTCCGTAAGGAAGACAGTCTGCCCCCTCCCCTTTCTCACTTCTCTCAGGAAAGTAGCCATTAAACGACCAACTCTGACACAGAAATATCTTTCAAATCTGTATACTTCAGTTGTGTTTCTTCACCCCAGAAAACTCACTTCCTTCCTCCATGGTTTCTTCATTATCACACGATTTCTTGGCTTAGTGAGGAGCTACTTTACTGGTCAGGCTTTTCACAGTCTCCAACATTAGACTTCCCATTCTCCTACCATTTCTTGAATATGCCTCCTGGCTCTTTCTTTCATTTGTCCATACTTGTGCACATGTTTTTTCTCTTCCCTGGGGTGTTCTCTTTGCCAGACTTTCCCAAACTTGCTTGAAATGAGAGTTAGATGTAATGTTTGTCAATAAATATAGCTCTGGGTCTGATTTAGAAGGTCGGGAATGGGTCCTCTCAAGCTATGTTTAAAAATTCAACTTTACATTCATTCTTATGATTAGATCAGTTTAGGGAACAGATTTCTTCCTCATCCCACCTTTGGAATATGATTTTATTATCCTTTCACCTGAGAAGTCCTGAAGGCATCAGCAGAATTCAGTCCTCCAGGACATCAGGCACTGGCTCTGGTAGTACTTTCTGCTTACGTTTCCTATCACACCAACCAGGCAGGATAATTAGCTGACAAAAAAAAAAAAAAAGAAAAAAAAACACAAAAAAATCTTCATTGGCTTCTCTTAGCTGTAAAATAATATCTGCACTCAGGTCAATTCAGCAAGTGTTTTGGGCACCAATTGCATATCTGATACCACTCTAGTTTGATACAGAATTGAGTTAAACATGGTCCCTGACCTCAGGGAGCTCACAGAGTCTGCGGAGCAATGTCTCTGTTCGGCATTTAAAGTCTGTCAAACTTGGCCCAACCTACCTATGGTTTCTCTCACTCAGTATCTCCACTCGGTGCTCCCCATGGCCACAGGTTGTTTCTACATGCACTTCGTATCTCCTTCAGAGCATTTATCCCAGATTTGATTTAGTATTTGTTTGTAAGATTATTTAAATTTTTCCAAAACTTAATCTCCCTAAAATGTAAGCTCCATGAGAACAGGGGCCATGTCTGTTTTTGCTGTCCATTGTAGTATAATTTCCCTGAGTCTAGTTTCTAATGTTAGATAAATGAATGCTTTTTCTTAATTCGTCTATGCATGAGCAAAGTTAAATTATTACAGATTTCCTATACATACCCTTCCTCACCTCTGGGCCTTGTGCTGCTTCCTCTGCCACAGAATGTCCTTTCCCCATCTACACGAATCAAATCCCTACCCAAGCTTGAGAGCCAAATTCAAATTTCATCTCCAAGGCTCTCCCTTACCCCCAATATAAAGGAGTTACTCTTCCTTTTGGACTCTTATTATGGTTTATCAGCACTTCTCCATCAAACCTAGTTATTCTAAATGTTGTTATAATTGTTTGTACACATATATTCTCCCTTGCAGGCTATAACCACCTGGATGGTTGGACTGCTGCTCCATTCATCACCGTAATTCTTTCAGTCTACCACGATGCCATTCAGTCTGGTCCCAGAATGAACACACACGGAACAGACCTAAACCTAACATATGCCATGGAGCCAAGCTCAGCCAACCCCTAGTCTGAAGAAGAGCTACCCAGGTAAGGCTTTCCTAGCTCAGCCAAATTTCAATAGACCTGCAGGTCTGTGAGCTTGAATATAAATGCTTATGGTCATAAGTCCTGGAGTTTTGAAATGTTTTGTAACACAGCACCCTTGTGGCAATAGCTAACTAATATACTGGGAATAAAAGATAAAATATTCTGCAATTCACATTACAAATAAAAAAACAGCTTCTCCTCTCTGAATATCAGTTTATCTTGTATACCCTGTGCTAAATCAAAGCTTCACCTGGAGTGAATAAGACAAGTGGCTGGGTCAGGCTTCCAGGAGCGGTCAGTGCAAAGGTTCTGCAAGAAGAATATGGTGAATTTGAGCCAGGGTGGGCCAGCCAGGGTGGCTGGAGCAGAGTGGAGTGTGGTGTGGTGTGGTGTGGTGTGGTGGGGTGGGGTGGGAATGGGAGGTATTGGTGATATGAGGGCCGGGGTTGATAGCACTTCATGGAGGGGCTTGAAGACATTTATGAAAACCTTAGCTTTTTTTGTCTGGAATGAGGTGGAAAGTGAGTGGGGGCTTTGACTCTGGTTCACTGCAGGGAGACAGCATGAAGGTGAAGGTGACCTCTCGAAGGTCAGTTGGAAGCTCACTACGACGTCTAGCAGACAGAGAAGAGTGGGTCAGAGCAGGGTGTTAGCAGTGGTGGTGGTGAGGGCTGCAGTTGTGAGAGCCCATGGGGCTTGCTGACAGGTTGCATGTGAGGTGTGAGAAGAAGAGAGAGGTAAAGGCTTTTGGCCTCAGCAAAAGGGAAGCTCTAATTAATAACTGAGAGACAATCTGTGTGTTCCTTGATTAGGTCCCAAATCTCACAAGATGGTATTCAGGCATAAAGAAACTCTGGGGGAAAGGCAGATGTAAGAATCAACTTTGGGTAGGCTACGCAATACGGGTGATACTGAGGTAGAGTTCTACATCTCATTTTATATCTATTAAGCAGTTGGGGTAGAAAACATTTTACAGCCAAATCTGATAATCCTTAGATTCTATCATCTTTTTCTGGTCAGGGACAGACAGAGACATGAAACAGGATGGATGAAGAGCTCAGCAGGCAAAACTCAGTCACAGGCATCATGTATCTTCATTATGAATTAGGGCAATACAACTTTTAGTTTTGAAAAATGATTAATTTTCATAATGGCTACTTTTGAGCTCATTACTGTGACTATTACATATGGTGAATGTTGGGTCCTAAGAACTAGAGCTGCTAATGAAAAGAATGTATACATGCTTGTTGAGCTGCTTAATAAATAACTATTTGATGATGATCCTGCAGTGTGTTGAAAGGGCGATTTTTCTCCTGTTGCCTTAGAGAGCTCATCTGGCATTCTAAAAATGGATGTGATTCTAAGAGGTGGCCAAAATGTATCAATTAGCCTGACATCGAGGTCTTTTTATCAGATCTATAAATTTCCAATTTCCTTTGCCATTGTCACCATGGTAAATCATCCCTAATGAGACCATCCTTTTGAACAACAGCCTCCTTCTTAGCTGAGATCAATTGAGATTAGAAAATGAAAAATACACCAGATGCTGAGAACTCTTTATGAAACCCCATTTTTAGGATGCATATTGAATGAAGATTAATGTGTTATTTTTCAGCTTCTACATCATTGATTTTAAAATTTATTCTCTATATCTTATTGCTGGATTAAGCACTAATATATATTTGGATGGTTTGCTTCCTGGAAAATGTTATCTTTTCCCTACTGAGATTATGTATTAATGGAAAGGAATGATTTTAAATTCCAATGTATCTTGCTTTGCATACTACATGTGTTTCTGAAAGTACTAGACATGAAATTGGGTAAAACTGATCCCCTTTTCCATTGAATTATAAATGAATGACTAAACCCTTTGTTTAAATTTCTGATTGATTTTCATTTGCCCTTTGGATAAAATAAAAGATCCTTATTAGCACATCATATGGACCCTGGATCATGTCTATCTTGACAATCTCACAGTACTCTTCTTGTCTCCAAGCCCTAGATACTCTGGCTTTCCTTTGAACCCTAATGCTTCAGAGTCAAGAGTTTGGTACTTGTCTAAAATTCAAATTTTCTAACACTCCATGCTTTATATTTTTTTCTAAATAGCACATGCATTGCTTTCTTAATTCATTGTCTGTCTTCCCCCAACCAAAATCTAGGCTCCCCCAAAACACACAGTTTTGGTTTTTCTTTTTTTTCTGCTAAATCTCCAGCATCTGAATTGTGTTAAGCATGTATTAGCACTCAGGCAAAATTATGTTACTGCTGTCACTGAAAGGTAAGCTCTTTAGGGCAGACTATGCCTGTGTTCCCAATATCTTATATATAGATATACTCAGCAAAGGTTGATGTAAATGATCAGCAATGGGAAAGTTCACAGAATATGTGCTATTTCTTAATCAAGGGGCCTGACCTATGGTGGTGCAGTGGATAAAGCATCGGCCTGGAATGCTGAGGTCATTGGTTCGAAACTCTAGGCTTGCTCCGTCAAGGCACATACAAGAAGCACCTACTACAAGTTGATGCTTTCTGCTCCTCCCCACCCCTATTTTCTCTCCCTCTCTCTCTCATCAGTAAATAAAATCTTTAAAAAAGAATCTCAAGGGGCTTAGTCTAACAAAGAAAATATGTTCCAAAACTGATTCATAAAATACTCAGACAATAATGAAATACAATAGTTATTACAGTTTACAATACAGAGATTGGAACAAAGTATGTACTACAGATTGCTAGCACTCTGGATGGCCAGGAGATGATAAGAAGTGGCTGGCTGTGGTTATTGGGAAATGACAGTTCACATGTTTGTGTATATAAGATATAAACCAGTGGACCCCCTTGGAAAATGTCCACTTTCTTTGGCAAAATTTGATGTTGGTTACTCCAGTGTTGGGTAAAATGGATTGACCTGCTGCTTCTATGTTGGTATGATGGAAGACCAACTGGCTTGTTGATATTGGGGATCAAGGTGTATTTGTTATAGTAATGGATACCTTCTTCCCATTTAATTGGTGGTGGTTAGCTAACGATCACAAATAGGTTCTGACGGTATTGGGTAATGTAGCTGAAATAGGGCTGTGTTCTGGGGGGTATATAGAGCCCTTGGAAACCAGAACACAGACTCAAATCCGTCTTCCACCTCTTGGAGGTGTGCTCAGTGTCAGCCACAGTCATCACATACTGGTGTTCTTTTGGCTTACGAGACACGGTCTGCGGGTCTCACAGATGGGACTCAGACAACAGCGAGCCAGAACAAAAGAATGTTTCTTTTCTCAGGGACCTTTTTTCCTTTAGTTACTTAGGAGTCTCGGTAAAGGCATTTGACATAGATCCAAACACAAGGGCCCCATGAAAGGTGACTGCTACACTAACCATCATGCTGAACACTTTAGATTCCTAGTCACAGAATTGAATGTGACAGCCAAACTCATTCAGAAATCCTAATGTTGGAGAAAGAGATGACCACCATCTCCTAGTCAGTCCGAGGTAACTCAAGAGTAATGCAGAAATGACCCACACTGAGGGTAGCCAGGCACAGGGCGTCCTGCCCAGATTTCTCATCTGCAGAGACAAGCCCCTCAGAACAGCTGGGCCCAGAGTAGGCCATGTGCTTCACCCCTGCACATTGGCAGAGCAGGTGCCTCTTGGAAGCAGGTGCCTCTGCACACTCATACCCACAGGACACACACCTAGATCGACTTATCTGTGGTTCTTAGCTACAAGCACAGATACTTGTGTACAGGAACACTGTGCACACACACTGCACAAGCACATGAGTGGAATAAAGCACTTTGAACACACACACACACACACACACACACACACTCCAAATAAGAACCCTGGAGCATGGGTGTGCAGTCCTCCACGTCAGCGGTCCCCTGCAGAGACGATGCCATCATGGGGCTGCAGTCCTGCCGGAGTTCTGTACCACTGCCTGGCTGCCTGCAACTCCCCAGACCAGTGGCGCTGGCGGCCACGTCCCACCGCAGGGCCGTCCCCGCCCAGCAGCACCAAGGGCGGGGCATCGGCGCCAGGAAATGCCCAGGAGTGTGTGTCACCTGCCCCGACGACTTGTTGATTCCCGGGAGCGCCGCCTTTGAGACGGAACCCGAGACCCAAGACTGATCGGGCTCCCTGGGCCCCAGGCGGCCCCAAGCTCCCCAGCCATGAGCAAGTTGGGCAAGTTCTTTAAAGGGGGAGGCTCTTCTAAGAGCCGGGCAGCCCCCAACCCCCAGGAGGCCTTGGCCCGACTTCGGGAGACTGAGGAGATGCTGGGCAAGAAACAGGAGTACCTGGAGAACCGCATCCAGAGGGAACTCTCCCTGGCCAAGAAGCACGGTTCGCAGAATAAGCGAGGTAGGCTTGGCTGCCCCAGCGCGCCCACCTCCCACCGCAGCCCTAGACCAGCCGGGCTGGCCCCATGCACCTGTACCCGCGGTCAGGTGTGCGCTCTCAGCCTTTCCAGCTCCAGCGACTGGCACTGACCCCCAGGCCGGGACTGCAGGGGGCTTCAGGGTCAAGTGGTGAAGATGAACAGTATTTGTAGGCAATATTTAAAAAACTCAGAACGAATGCAAAAAGAAATTCACGATGAACAAAATATCAAAAATTTAAATAAATACAGGATCAGTATTATTGTTTTTTTTTTTTTTCTCTTATGATTTCTGGCTCTTAGATATGTTGTGCACAGCACTTCTTTACTTAAAGTTTTTTCTTTTCTTTTAATGTACTGTTTTGTTCTACGTGCATTTTTTCCCCATTCATTTTGAGTTTTAAATATGTGGCAGAAGAATATTATTTATCTTGATGATTAAACCTTTTGGTCCCCTTAAATTTCATTCCTGGCTGGCCTCAGCCCAGTCCAGCCCTGCCGACCTCTACTCTAAATACTGTGTGTTTGGATAAGGAATCACACATTTCAACTTGCATGTAAATCTCCAGTGAAGTATATTCTAATATGTTCTGGTTTACCTGGTGCCTCAACTGTTGAAGAATTTAGTTAGCTTTTGTGCAGCTGAGACATTATAACGACAACAAAAGCAACACAAGTCAGGGAATTAATTATTAAATTCCCTATCACTGGTTTTTGCTAGCCTCGAGGGACTTTGAGTCAGTAGTGATACTTACCGTTCCTATAGCACCTTGAACCCTTTGTTCTTTGCCAGAATTCATTGGTTTCCTCAGTGAACAGCTCTCTATAAAGAACACAGATCTGAATAGCACCCTGTGGAAGTTATAAAACACGGAGAGAAGTTGAAGAGATTTGCTCTTGTAGCTCGAGGTCAATGGCAGACCCAGAAATAGAAGTGGCCACACAGGACTCTGCTCACTGCCAAAACCTGAACTTGCCTCTTTAAGTCATAAGGAACCTCAGGAGACTGAACACCTCCCATCAAGCGATGCTGCCATTGTTAAACACAGGAAAGGCATGGCTTCCAGAGCTGCCCTTGAAACCCTGCTGCACCCATAAAAGTGCTCCTGATACATTTGTGCCCATTATTACCAGCAATGAGAAGGTGAAGTTTCATTTTTCTCTGCTGCTGCATATAACTTTTGACCATTATTACAGCTTCTTTCTGAGTTAAGGGCTGGTTTCTATTTTGACTTTATGTCTGAATCTATTTCAGGAAGTTATTAAATCGCAATTTCTACAGGGAGACTGTGTTATTGTGGCTTGCCAAAAATCCATTGGTCATTCTGCCCCATCATCTTCCTCTCCAGTTTGATATGTACTCTGACATTTGCTTGTCTGTCAAGGGTTCTCTCTCTCTTCTTTTCCATTTGGGTCTGTATAAAGCTTTATCTATAGTAGTTGCTTAGTAAATACTGGTTAAAAATGTGAAAAATTGAACAACTGTTTCTAAAAAGTGATAAAATATAGTGCTTTTGGAAGACAAAAATGTAAAATAAATATAGAAATATTCTCCAGTTGGCAATGCACTAAAGCATGTACAAATAAACTTTATAAAAGACACCCAAAAATATGAACAGCAACACTAAGAACGTTAACCTAACTTCCTTTGACTGGAGAAGTTACATGCAGATGCCAGTATCAAGTGTAAATTATCAGTTGGTGTCATGTATCCTTGGGAACTTCACTGGTGTGGTTCTGCAGTGGCCTGGGGAATAGGCTGGCTTGCATGAGGCCGTCTGTAATGTGGACCATGGAAAGAATTCAATGAAACCATGCTCTGGGACCACTGTCAATATCATTACCACCAAATAAACCAGGTCACTTCATATACACACTGTTACTGATTACCATTAGCCACCAGGAAATATTTTCACACGCGTGAAAAGGCCCAATACATTTGGTGCTAAATGGACCTTGTGTTACTCAATGTCAGTGCTAAAATGGCCATAGTTTCAGTGATAACCAAAGTGACATCATGTATGAGCAATTAAACTCTTACTTCTAGCAGTGGTTGGACAGCTAACGTGTTGTCAAGAATACTAGTTGGATGACCAGCTAGTATTGTATCAGAAAAAACCGCACTCCTGTTCTGTACAAATTCTTAAGCCATCTGTTTCACTATGACAACAGAAGTCTTGATAGCATTTTGTATGTCAAATGTTTTATTGGTCAAATGATTAACTCAAATTAGTACAGGTATTGAACGACTTACGACCTATGCAATTTATGACCATTCGACTTTACGACCATAATTGCTAGCTAGCCACGACTGCTCTGCGTCTGGAGCAGTTTTTGTATGCACCTGTATTTTGTAATTTTGTATGTTTTGCAAATATTAAACCAGTTGTACTGGTAATGCAGTGTTTTACTTAAACCTGACGAATGTAAAAATAATAAACAAAATGGTGTAGAGATGATACAAATGGCATAAAATGAACAAAGAAAATTATGATATATAACAATAATGAAAGAAAATTATGATAAAATATGACTTAAAGATTTTTATAACATCATTTCACAGTACTGTACCTATAGCCTACTCAACTTACGACCAAATTGTTTTACGACCGGTCTGTCGGAACCAATCATGGTCATAAGTCGAGCCCTAGCTGTATAATAAATGTTAGAAACAGGGTCTTGCTGGTGAAGTTGTGGGTATTCTCAGCAGTTGACTGGTGAAAATAGTCTAGAAACCTTTCCTTGTGCCCCATGTAAGAACAGGTGATAAGAATGTGCTGGGTGTATAGCTCACTGTGGGGTAGCTGTGGTAGACTTGCTCGCGAGGTTACTGGCTGCAAGCACTGGCTGCAAGCACTTCGCTTGATTGGTGCATGAGCGCATGGCTGTGCCACATCCGCATAGCCTATATCAGGCTATGGGTGCTTGCGCTTGAGAGAGATTGGGGGCTGCGGATGCTCAGATTGCCTGCCCGCCACTGTGAGGAGCCATTTTGCAGTTGGTTTGCCTGACAGGCAGTTTCCCCTGCCTGTGTGCTTGTCCGCCATTGGGAGACTTTATTAAAAGGAATTGTCCAACCCTTTCTGGCTCTGCAGTTTTTCTACTGTCTGCTCAAATCCACAGATTTGGGTCGGCCACATGCATTACACTCACTTAATATCAGGGCAGCACCCGAGGCTCGACCTCAACTCAGTGCCATGCTCAGGCCTTGGATCAGGTGGGTCTCTGACCGAGTTCACCTCCCACAAGGCACACCATACTGCCACGGACATTGCTGTGTCTCCAGTGAACCTTTCATTCGAGATGTACTGGAACCTAGAGAGACATAGAGCTGGGACTTCACAGAGCTCATGCAACAGGTTGACAAACTGCTTTTTGCCTGCTTGGCCAGTGTTTGTTCACTAAGTGTATCTGCAGAACTTGGCTGGAGACGTGCCTTCTCTGTAACTCGTTGCAAGGTGGTGCAGAGGTAGCTAATTCTTTTCATGTCAGACTTCTCTGGCAGTTACTGTAATCTTTACCGGGAAGATCCTTTGGTTTTGCAATGAATGTGATATTCAGGACCATGCCAATCTGAAAGAGTAACAGTTGGAGCAAGATGCACAATTTGGTTAAATACCTTAGGAGTTTAGATATTCTTCAATACACTTCATTCAGTTGCCTGCTGGATCTCCTGCATTGTTGCTAGTGATCTCTTGTGGAAAAGCAAATGTTTTATATATCACTTATATTTCTTCTACTGCTAAGTGCTGTTACCTAGAGCAGCTTTCTCTTCTGGTTGTATATTAAAGTCCCCTTGATGCCTGGGCCTCACCCCTATAGAGTCTGATATAATTGGCTGGGGTGTGACTTAAATAAAGTGATTCCTCCCTGTGTCCTGAGTTAAAGATTAGTACCCTACATTCATAGTAATGCTAATGAGGCAAAAGTAGAAGTCCTCTTGGTCTTACACTGCTTTCTCACCTTTTTCTTTTCTTTTTTAATGTTTATTGTATTGATTTGAGAGAGATGGACAGACAGGAACATTAAACTGTTCCTGCCTGTGCCACAACTGAGGATCAAACCTGCAACCTCTGTGCCTCAAGATGATACTCTAATCAACTGAATTATCTGGTCTGGGCATTCCTCAGCTTTTTCATATCAAGGCACCCACAGGCCCTGATGTTTATTATGTTTCACTGGCTGGTGGCCCTCAGGAGCTGAGGGCACATGGCCAACCCCTCCTGCACAGTGGGTTGATGGAACACCTTAGGGGTCACTGTTTTAACCTCCCTTGTGAGGTGTGTGTGAGTGTGTTTGTGTGTGTGTGTGTGTGTGTGTGTGTGTGTGTGTGTGTGTGTATGAATGATATGGTCATAGGGATTTTGCTTAAGTGTAATATCTGGTCCAATTTTTTCACGTTTGCTAGAAAGTGACTTAGTGTTGTAGCTAAGAGTCTGGACGTCAAAGCAGACAGCCCTGGATTTGAGTCTCAGCCCTACCCAGCACATGTAGAAACTGGGTAACTTTAGACCACTTTCTTGCCCTAATTCTCAGTTACCTCATCTACATAACAGCGATGATAAGGTTGATTCCAAGAACTGGGAGAATTAATGATGTTATTGTGTGAGGCCCTTATTTCAGTGTTCTAGAAATACCAGCCAAAGTTATAACAATAGCTCTTCTTTTTACTCTAACATTGGCTTCCTATTATGTTCCACTTGTTGGCTCCAACTGTGTCTTCTGGAGTAACAGAATAAATCTACTACATCTGGGTGATGCGAAGACTTTTTACGTATCTGAGATAGAAACCTCAACCCAGGATCCCCTCTGCATGATTGTAGCCATGTTTCATTCATCTAAAATTCATCTAAGGCATGGCGATCAGTTTGACAGATCAACACTGAATGAGTTCAGTTATTCCTCTAGCTATGAAGACAACTGACCTACACCTGTAGCCCGGATCACCTTAATTTTCCAAACTTTTCTATTTTCTCTACCAATGCCTTAATCAATATACCTTGTGAATTATTGTCCTAAAACCAAACTACATTCACACACCTCTGTTTCACAAATGCTGGCTTATGAGTTGATAGTGTGTTACAATTATCAGGTCACCTGCAAAGGTTTTTAAATTTTTGTTATAGGAAATCTGAGATAAGGTTCCAAATTCTGGCGCTCAAAGCTTTCTGGACAACTTTGATGTGAGCTGATTAGGACAGTGGTGGGCTGTGGTTTTTCCTAAAGTCAGAATCCAGGAACCCAAAGTGAAGACATCTGTGACATTGGTGTCGTATTTTGTATCTTTGGGAACTCATATTGGCTTCTAGTTACCATTGTCTTCTTTTCTTTTCCCTCAGAAAGTAGAGGTTGGAGTATTACTGTATTTCCCCATGTATAAGATGCCCCCATGTATAAGACACACCTTAATTTGGGAGCCTGAAATTTGAAAAAAAATGATTTACATAAAGTTATTGAACTCAAGTTTTATTCATCATAAAATTCATACAGCTCATCATTAAAACTCTGATCCATTAGCTTGTCCTCATCTGTGTCTGATGATAAATCACTGTCTTCATATATTGCCTCGTCCTCAGTTCCATCTATGGCATTTGAAATGCCACACTTCTTAAATAACTTGACAACAATCTCAATCTTGATATTATCCCAGGATCTTTTCACCCACCTACAAACTTCTCCCATAGTTGGTTTCTTCACTATTCCTGCTGGTATCAAATTGTCCCCAGAAGACTTTATTCATTGGTTCCATTCATCTCTCATGGCAGCTTTGAAGGGTTTGTTAATGTTGACATCAAGTGGTTGGAGCTGGGATGTCAAGCCTCCAGGTATGACGGCAAGTTTGGTTTTTTGCTCTGCAGCAATCTCCTTTGTGTTTTTTGTTATGTGTGTTTTTGTTATGTGTGTTTTTTGTTATGTGTGTTCATAGGGCAGGTTTGCATAAGAGCCCACCTGGTTGCCTTCTCCAAACTTTCTCAAACCAGATCTTCATCCTATCCTGATCCATCCAACCCTTGTCATGAACGTGGACAGTCACTCCTTGAGGAATGTCTTTCTTTGGCATTGTTTTGCATTTGAAAATCAGCATAGGAAGCAGCTTGGTTCCATCAGCATAGCAAGCTAAAACAACTGTATAATAGCTCTTTTCATGTCCACTTGTCTTCACAGTTACAGTTTTCACCCTCTTCTTATCAACAGTTCTGTTACTTGGGATATCAAATTGAAAGGGAACTTCATTCATATTCGCAATCTGTCCCAACTCAAACTGACGTGTCTTCTGACATTGAATGACTGCAACGATGAAATTCAAGAACCTTCTGCTCATAGTTTTCAGGCATCTTTTGGGCAAGTCTGGTGTATGTACGCATACTTAATACATCCTGTTTCATGAACCTGAAGCACCAATTGTGTCCTCCTTTGAAATCAGTAACTTCTTTCTCATCAGTAATTCTTCTTGCCTCATGCTGAACCATCTTTGTGGACACAGGAATTCCACTTGCCCTTTGCTCTTCAATCCGTATCTTCAGTTCCCTCTCTCAATCAGGCCATTTTGCTGACTTTCCTCTTATGGCCTTCTTCTGCCATGGTGTTTTCAGTAGGGTTTCTTCTTCTCATTGCCACTCTCGGATTGATTTCTCTGTTGAAGGAGGACCAAACCTATGTTCAGCAGCATGATTTCCATTCACTTTTGCAAACTGGATTACTTTTTTTTTTTTTTTCCAGAGAGAGGGATAGATAGGGACAAACAGACAGAAACGGAGAGAGGTGAGAAGCTTCAATCATTAGTTTTTAGTTGCCGTTGCAACACCTTAGTTGTTCATTGGTTGCTTTCTCACATGTGCCTTGACCGCAGGCCTTCAGCAGACCGAGCAACCCCTTGCTGGAGCCAGCGACCTTGGGTCCAAGCTGACGAGCTTTTGCTCAAGCCAGATGGGCCCGTGCTCAAGCTGGCAAGCTCGGGGTCTCGAACCTGGGTCTTCTGCATCCCAGTTCGACGCTCTATCCACTGCACCACCGCCTGGTCAGACACAAACTGGATCACTTTTAATTTGAATTCAGCACCATACGAAAATCTTTTCTGAGCTATTTCTGGACAGAACATGGCAAAATGTAATGTGTCGTAATATACTGGTAACAAGTGCAAAACAATGAGCGCAAAGACAACAAACACAAACAAGCAGGAAATGCAAGTAAAAAAATCTACAACAGTGAGCACAAAAACAAGTGCAAAAAAGTGGGAAATGCAAATAAAAATATCTACAACCACTGTAGAAGACGCTTCCAGTTTTTAGACCCCAAATTTTTTGGAAAAGGGTATGTGTTATACATGGGGAAATGCCGTATTTCTATTCTAGAAGCATTCTTCCATGTTTCTGTGACACCAATTTTGACTGCTTGCTGATGTGTCATAGCTACTTCTAGGAGAGTAATATGGTAGTGTTCCTTGTGTTATGTAACCTTACTTTTAGTTCGCTGTTTTCCTTCATGAACTTGGAACAGTATTATAAATATTGGAACAGTCATTCATACTCCATCATGTAAATTTCACAACACTGGATAATAGTGCACCACATTTGGGGAAATATTTACATTAAACAAAGAATATAATTTTCTTTAACTTATGCTAATTGCTTATGGAAATACTGGGGACTCAGTCCAGAGTTTATCTGGTCCTCCCATAAAGCAGTCAGAGCGCCCAAACCTGGACCATTGACTGTTTAAGCCCACAGCTAAGCCCTTTATTCAGATATTTCTAACTTGTGGGTATTTCCAGGGAGAGCATGAGGGGTAGCTAAAAGTCCCACACCCATCCACTCTGGGCGACCTTCATCTAACTGTCCTCAGTCTACAATCGGGTGACTCCAACACCAACGCAGTCATCGCCACCCTCAAAACAAAACAATCCCCTCTGAAAAAGCAAGCAAACAAGAGTGGCGATTTTAAAATTATAGGAAAGGAAAAGTTGATTCTCTGCTACAAGTTAGGATTCCTTGCCTTTGAAGTTAAATTTTTTGTTTAAAAATTAAAGGTTAAAAAAAATTAAAGTTTAACGTCAACCATCTACCTTAAATGAAATACAGTGTATAGTTTTATATTTGGCTTCCATATACATTTAGAGGAATTAAAGTAGGTAACCAAATATTTGACAGGCACCTCGGACATTTTAGTTTCTATTTTAACCTGAATTGCTGGTGGCTCCTTTTGACTGGAGAATTTATGCTGCCTGGTTATAATGGGCGTTTCTTGTTTGCTCTACAATAACATTGTTCAGCAGGTCTTTTTTAGTGGGTGGGGCTAGATGTTCAATTCTGTTCATATATTTTATGCATACAGAGTGAAAGTAAATATAACCTTGGAGCCTGAACAAAGATATTATTCTAACTTAAAATTTATGAAAAAAAACACTGCAGCAAGAAAAAAATTATGAGTATGTTAAATCAATGTATGCGTCTTTTAAAGATCACAATATGCAAGAGCCTATAATTTTGTGAGCAGTTTGAAACTCTTTTATTTATGTAAATTCTCTTGATTTATTCGGTATTGTTCTCCCAATTATATCTGAAAAATTAAGGAGTGTTATAGTTCATCACCAATTTCAAGGTAAACCTCTTCTTAAGGAATTTCAAGTAGTAATAGTCATTGTGAGAATAGGAGCTGTTTCTTTCTTGAGATTTGGTGATAATAGGATCTCAAGGGAATAATCATACAATTACAGATGGTGAGAGCTATAAGGCAGGGGTCCCCAAACTACACCCCGCGGGCCACATGCGGCCCCCTGAGTCCATTTATCTGGCCCCTGCCACACTTCTGGAAGGGGCACCTCTGTTATTGGTGGTCAGTGAGAGGAGCACAGGATGCATCTGCACCCATAGTTCCCATTGAAATAGTGGTCAGTTTGTTGATTTAAATTTACTTGTTCTTTATTTTAAATATTGTATTTCTTCCCATTTTGTTATTTTACATTAAAATAAGACATGTGCAGTGTGCATAGGGGTTTGTTCATAGTCTTTTTTATAGTCCGGCCCTCCAACGGTCTGAGGGACAGTGAACTGGCACCCTGTGTAAAAAGTTTGGGGACCCCTGCTATAAGGGGCTATAGGGTTATAGAGTGTTGGTTCTCAGGCATCCCTGCAATCTATGGCACAGGGACAGGGAATATTACTGCTTCACATGAACAGGGAATACTTGTTTATAGAACAAAACCATATCTAGAACACATACATATATACAAACATTCATGCACACATATGTATACATATACATATACACACACATATACACACAATATAAAATTACATCCATAGGTACACATGACTACCTTGTAGAATTAAGCAAAATCAACTATTTCTGAATGTTTCTGTTTGATATTGCTAGGTTCATATTCATACTATTCTTTCTGTACTCTAGGCATTAGCAGGCCTGCAGAGTTACCAATTTCTGAGCTTACAAGCACTAATAGCAAGTAAAAAAAGAAAAAAAGTAACTCATTCAAGTAGTTAAACATCCTGCCTGGTGCCCAACATTAATTGAGTTTTTACAAAGAATATCAAGTAGACTTTAATTAATATATTGGTATGTTTTTTTCCAATAACAGGCTAATTCTGTTTGCTTGGCAATTGCCCTAAGACGCAGTTGGTTATAATAAATGAGAATTTCAGTGGGACCATGACCGTCCCATTCTGTGATTCACCTGCTGTAATCCCCTGTGTGCGATGACCTGGCGGTAAAAAGTGTCTTGTCTCCAATGAGGACAGGAACATAGTTTCTGTTGGAAAATAGCCTGAGTTTCTTTGTCCATTTTCAGTCTTTCTGGGGATAGGAAAGGGCGCTGATCACTCTCCTCCTACTCTTTTATACTTATAATATTAATCATCACCATTTCATTTTTTTAATTATCACAAAATTCAGCCCCACATTACTGGCTTGCTTACACAGCACTGGTCATTTTGCAAATGTCCTTTCCTCAGACTGTTCCTCATTCGCTCTCTGCACTCCCATTCTGTGCCTGTTCTCCTAGCACCTGCTCTGCCGCTGTCCAATTGTATGTCATTGCTTCTGGCTTCAAATTTACGTTTCTGTGACATTTAATAATGGTGCAATCTCTAACAATACAGAGCCAGGGAGCTGCTGTGATCAGCTCAGTCCTGGGGTGACTCCTAATGGATCTCAGCCAGGAACTTGGCATGGTTCAGTGGGGGAGGTGGGGACAGGGTCGAGGCTGGAAGGAGTCATCTGTGTGACACCTTTTATCACGCATGTTCCCTAGTGAGCAGCGTTTGACTAAATGTGTGGAGAGGCACCTGCTTCCTCATGGCCCCTCTGTGGAGCCTCCGGCCCCCACCCTCCAGAGCATGCTTACACAGTCCTCAGGGTACCCACTGAAACTTGTCCTTCTTCTCTGCCACCTCTGCTCCTTGAGGTGACAGACCTGACTTGCATTCTAGGGTCCCTGCACACAGTTGTTGAAACACAGTAGATGCTTAGTAAATGCTCAGTGAATAATGACTGAGGTTAAACCCCATTTTGTATTTAGTTCCTCTGAGTTTGAAGCCTCTGTCTTTGTCCCTGTAGGGACCCACACAGTTCTAGGCATGTGCTAGATCCTCAGTCTGTCCTTGTCCTGTGACTGAAATGAACAGATACAGAATAGCTTATGGAAATGACGAGGGCCAGCGGAATTCATAACAGGGTAGCACTGGCCAAATGTAAGAATTTCTAGTACCCACCCCCCTTCCCAGCTGTTTCCATCTAATTTGGGACTTGTACAGGAACATTTCAGTTTTAATTCCATTTATGAAATCTTGTGATGATGTTCATTCAGATTGCATTTTTCGAGAACTAAAACAAGCTGCCACAGATAGAAAGAGAAGTGTGGTCATAACACAGTCTCAGACATCACAAACAGGGTGGTCTGCAGTCATGGAGATGATGGTTCCTAAAAGGTTCTTGCTTTTTGCCAACGAATAGGTCAACAATGCACATAGGTACACACCCTGAATGCAGGAAGAACAACAACAGGATGACCTGGAAACCAACATGCCCTACTCATTATATGAGCAATGAAACTGCCACTCTTCTCTGCTATTTTGTGACCAAAGCCTTCCTCTGGCAGCCGACTTGAATAGGGCTTGATGAATTTTGTCAAGAGGGTAATTCTTATATTTTAGTCCCAATCCTCAGGGGACTAGAGTGAGGGCTCTTCCTGGCTCCCCCCAGCAGCAGGACACAAGGGACACTGTTATGTTACTCCATTGCTGAAGGATGGGCATTGTCAGGCCATGAGACAAACCCCTGCCCCTGGCCATTTCTCCACTGCAAAGGAATACAGTAAGTTCCTTTGTTTCAGGAGGAATGTCTCCCAGGTTTCACCAGGTGCTTTATGCACACACGGAGCTTGAAAGATTAAATTGTACCTTCTTTACAGGTTAAGTGACGCAGCTCCCAACATGCCCCTCTTTGCCAAATCAGGGGCTATGCTTGATATGCAGAATGTGTTGCATGTCTTTGAAAAACTACAGCTGTTACTTTCCCAAACTGCTAATTAGAAAGCCAAGTCAGAGCCTGTCCAATTTATGGAGGGCCCGTGGCATCCTCATTTCACTGGAGAAGCAGTTCCTGGGGAGAGCCCTCCTGGACACTTGGCTCTTTGAAACAGAAGCCTCTTGTCTTATTGTTTGCAAGAAGCTTACTGTGCCTGGCCAGTGTCAAACGTCGCACTGGGTGTCCTGGGACCAGACCCAGACATGCAGGAATCATTGTTTTTTCCCAAAGTGTTTTTTCTTAAACATTTTAAAACAGCTTTAAATTTAGGGATTTTGCATGCAAATTCAGATTTCTTGCCTCTTTGACCAGGCAGAGGCCCTAGACGGGTGCCAAGCATGTGGCCTCCCTGAGCTCAGGCTTCTGTTCTCCAGTCACCAGATGTCCTGTTCCTCCTGTGACTCCCTGGTACTGGGGCCTGTCACTGCCACTGATCATCACACCTGCATGGTCTTCTCTTGTCATAGCAGAGAGACGTTCCTCTGTCTCCTTCTCTCATAGCGGAGAAGACAAAGAAGGCCTTTCCTCTACCCTCCCTCTGTTCCCCTTTTCTCCCCTGTTCCCCATACCTTCACCATCTGCCTGCTCCCTCAGAGCTGAGAGCTGCAGTATAGGCCAGTCTGTAGTTTGTGGAGTGGTGATCAGAGTTAGGATAAGTTGAGATCTTAACGCTGGGCGAATGTTCTAGTTTCTCCCAAACATTTGAAGGTCAGAAACCATATGTTAATACATGCATTTAAAATTGTGCCAAAACGCAGATCTGGTTATTATTAATAACAAACATTAGCAAGATTCGGCCTCATGCTACATGACCCTACCATAGGGCTCTGGCAACTCTGTGAAGTAGATGAGGTTACTGCAAAGTCCCTGATATTTAATAATCAGTATTGCCTGGAACTGCACTGAAGACTTTACATGTTATTTTGTTTAATCCCCAACAACCAAATGAGTTATAGCCTTATTTTCCAGTAAGCGATTAATCTACAAAGCTCTGGATAGATGGAATCTAGATTGGAATGTTGGCATCCTGACTCCAGAGTTAGTGTTCTGTTCTCCCCTAGACATTATTATTGCTATTCCAATGGGTGACCATTTCCTCAGAAGACTGAAGGTCACACCGGAGGTTACTGTGCATAGTGACTCCCTGGTAGAGGCAGCATTGACACGTAGAGGTGGTGACTTCAAAGCCTCATCCTTTAGAGCAAATTGTATTTCTTGATTGTCAGAAAGTATGTAATCTAAAATTAGTTTTCATTAGGAAACACGGCATACTTTTAGTGGAGAACTTTAACATTTTTCTCAAAAAAGAAAAATGCCATTGGGTCAGTACGTTTCAAATAAGTGTAGACACCGATCCAGCCTGACGAGACTGGGAGGAGACACACTTAGAACTCTTGGCTTTGGGTCTGGTGGGCAGGGATGTGTATCCGGGGTGCAGCCCCTCAGGGCGCTCAGCTGAAGAGCACGGCATCCTGCACCTGTTAAAATGTGGGGCTAATTCGGCACATTATGTCCCAGTTCTGGCCCATTACGGTGACCAAAATGGGAAACTTGTTACTCAGTGGTCTCTGAAATAAGATATACAATCTCCTGAATAAATGTTAAATAAACTGCTATTATGAATTTTAATAATCTCCTACCATCCACAGGGACTGTATTTGGTAGTTTCCCATAAATTAACATGAATGCTTAAAAGTCACCAAGTTTTAAGGGGATCCCACCCCCATTTCCAGAAGAGCAAACTAAGGCTCGAAGAAGGGATTTGACGGAGCCAGGTCGGGGAAGACGGCGCCACACTCTGCCTTGAAGACCATGCCTTTTCTATCACGTGGTGTTGTCATTGTTCTCTGTGCACAAAATCACCAAGTTTATTTATTTAATTTTTGTTCATTTCATCTTCTGTAAAAATAGGCCAATGCAATGCCTACTCTTGGAGTTTGCGAGAGTTCATGGCGTCAATCACATAATGCACGTGGAGCGCACAGCCTATAACACATATGTATCATGTTGGCATTTGTTATGTGTCTTATTTGCCATATGCTGGGGACTGGGGAACCGCCAGAACAGAATCTTGCCTCCAAGGGCTTATAATTTGTGCAGGGGAGGTGACGTGGAATAGATGTTACAGATAATGATGACACAGTGCAGTAAATACAGCAACAGTTGCACTCCTGGGCAGGGTGTTATCACAGGGGTCACCAGGCCATTCTCCCTGTGTGGGGACAACACCCTCATATAACTTTGACTGTGAGTGTGACAAGTCTCTCTGCAGAGCAAGATTGGAGAATGGCCTTCATGCCAGATGACTTGAAAAAAATTGTTTTCGTTCCTTCTTAAAGAAAAGGTTAAACAAATAGAAACTGTTCTATAAATACAGAGTAAGTGCAGTTCAGCAAGAACTTAAATGGCAGTATTGCAGTTGGAAGGGGAAGCAGAGCAGAGCCTCCACAGTCTGCAGGGTAGGGAGGGGTGGGGAAGAAGAGTCACCGTACAGAGAAGTGTCCACCACAAATTAAAGTCTTTCTTTGGCAACTGTGGCAAGCCACCGCCTGTCCTCTTGCTCCCTACCCACTGAAGGCGGCCTGCCTTCTGGCATACCCCACCCACTTCTCCAGAGCTGTGTGTAGCTTGCCCTTTCAGGAGGGAGAAGCTTCATGGAGGACACACTCGTGTGACTACAACAGGCACATCTCCTTATACTAACTATTCTAGTCTTTTACTGATGCATGTGAACCTAGAATATAAGGTTGGCAAAATTTCAGAAAAAGGCAATTGCATGAAAGAGAAGCCTCAAGATAAGCAAAGCAAACAGCAAAACCCAAGAGAAGAGAATGTGAGAAATAAAAAAAATAAAAAATTGTTAAAGACAAAACTTGCAATAGTGTCTTCAGGGAAGTTCGGAGGCTATGGAGGGGTAAGACAAGTAGGGCTGCCATGTAAATGAACAGCTAGAAGAAAAGAACCTTAGACATTAAAAGCATAATTAAAAATAAATAAAAGGGTTTAAAAAAAAGAATAAATAGAGCTGAACACTAGTTAGTGATTTGAAATATAAAATTAAGGGATTCTCCAGAACATAGAGAAACAAAAAGAGAGATATATTAATAGACTGAGGGATAGACCGAAGGAACCCAACATCCACTGCAGAGGGATTTCAAAAGAGAGAAAACAGAGAGAATGGCTTGGGTAGGCTCAGGGTGCAGATCATAATATAAAAATGAATAGGAATTTTAGAAGAAAGTAGGCAGAAATGATGGAGGGAAAGAAGTCATAAAAAACTACAGGATATAGTTTCCATAAGACAATGGAAGATTTGACTCTTCAGAATAAAAATATGCAATGAATCTTTACTTAAGAAAAAAAAAAAGACATATGCCTAAACCTTTACTCAAGAAATTTCCCAACTCTAAGGTAAAAAAGATGAAACAAACAGATTTTATCTATAAAGGGATGAAAAGAATATTATTACCAAACTTTTTTTTTTTATTAACTTTAATGTGGTGACACCAATAAATCAGGGTACATATGTACAATGAAAACATCTCCAGATTATCTTATCATTCAATTGTGTTGCATACCCATCACCCAAAGTCAAATTGTCCTCTGTCACCTTCTATCTGGTTTTCCCTGTGCCCCTACCCTTCTCCCTTTCCCACCCTCCCCTCCCTCCCCCCACCCCGTAACCACCACACTCTTGTCCATGTCTCATAGTCTCACTTTTATGTCCCACCTATGTATGAATTCATGCTGTTCTCAGTTTTTTTTTCTGATTTACTTATTTCACTCCATATAATATTACCAAACTTTTGAAATACTACTGGCTACCCAACAAAAATAGAAGAGTGTCTTAAAATTTGTTAAATATGCTGAATCTAGAATTCTATAAAAATTCAAACTATCAATCAAGCTTGAAACAAATGAAGACATTTTCAGACCTATATGAATTTAGAGGGATTCTATGTATGCACCTTTTCTGAAAAAAATAGTTGAAGACTTATTTTGTAAAAACAAAAACAAACAAACAGAAAACAAGAAATGATGGCGTAGGATACAGGCACAATAGTAAGAAAATAACCAGTCAACAGTAGTTGAGTGCAAATAACTATTGAAATAGTGTCCATCAGTTTAATACAGGTACTAAAAAAAGTTTCCTTAAAAATTAACAAGAAAAAAAAAAACTAGTAATCAGCTGGAACTGATAAAATTGCAGGTTATTTTTAATTAAACATGAGCAGGTTTGGGGTGGGAAAGGAATCTTTTCAGGAACAATAAATTCCGGGTACTGATTAGGTTTCAACATGGATAGAAAAATTAATTATATGTGAATATTTTAAATACAAGAGTATTTATTAGGAGAAAAGTTTTAATACATGTAACTGTCCAACAAATTAAAGCGAGAAAATGTACAAAGGAAATTTGATCAATCTACATAAAGACAACAAGAAGAAAACACAAATAAAGTGACAGTAAAAAGACTATATTTGATAACATATCTGTTGTCCCAATAAATAAAAATGAGTTAAAATCTTACAATAAAAGATAGAGACTATCTGCCTGGGTTAAAAACGGTCACACAAATATCCAGCTACATGCTATCCGTGACAAGTGTACCGAGAAAGAGCAAATATAGTATAACACTCTTTTCAAATAGAGGTCCCCATAAAGATAACTTACAGGCAAATTGTAACAAAAAAGAAAGCTAAAATGTTAATTTAAATATAAAATGAAATGGAATTTAAGGCAAAGGGGATTAAGGGGACGGAGAGTAACACTTTCTGTTGATCACCAACAAAATCCCAAGGGGAAAGCCTAATGACAATGAGTCTCTGTGCACCAAACAAAAAGTGTTGGAATGAATAAACCAAACCTGTTGGAATGACAAGAAAAAAAAACCTGACCAACACTGAATTAGAAGAGAGCCTTCTCTCAGAAATTTGTTGCAATAACTTCTGTGTTTCACTCTGAAACCATTAACCTATTCGAGTCCTTTTGCCAGTTCCACTTACTCATCTTCACAGGAACATGCTCTGCTGCTCTCTTCCTGCTCTCTGAATGCCTTATCACAACTTGCATTTTAGGGCCTGCTTTTGGGTGCCTTCCAAGGTGCATAGTCAAAAGAGCTCTGTTAAGTTTTGTGATTTCTGAATGAAGCTGATAAGGTTATTTTATTAGAGTGGGAACGGCAGGATAGTTAGATATCATTTCTCCTAAGGCCCTGGTCGGCAAACTGGCTTGCGAGGCACATATGGCTCTTTGGCCCCTTGAGTGTGGCTCTTTTACAAAATACCACGTGTGGGCGCTACCTCGATAAGGAATGTACCTACCTATATAGTTTAAGTTTAAAAACTTTGGCTCTCAAAAGAAATTTCAATCGTTGTACTGTTGATATTCGGCTCTGCTGACTAATGAGTTTGCTGACCACTGTCCTAAGGAGACACTCTATTCCCTCCCCAGTGTGCCAGCTAATCCTTGAGTGTGATTCTGGCAGCGTCGATTTCATGGATGCTCATGGTGAGAGGGAATCTTACTGCCCATCTCGTGATCATCTCAGACCAAGACATGCAGCTTGGCATCCTAGGTTTTGGACGGCCACTCACTGTTTACATTCAACCAAGTCTGGGAGCTTCTCAAGGTCTCAATTAACTTGTCTTTGAAATAAGAAAGCAGAGCTAGAATAAACAGTCATTAAACTTCTTTCTCCCTCTAAGTTTTATTTTTCTATTGCAGGACTTTTATTTATATTTTATACTTGTTTTATACTTATTTTATTTATATTTATATTATACTTGTTCTTTTTTTTTTTTAATCCAATTTCTATGGTATAGTTTATGGACTGTGAAAATGGACTTTTCACCCTATGACACTTGCCAGATCTTTGGAAGAAAAAAATAACATTGACATGTTTGAGGGCGTGGCACTTGGTACAGATGAGGAAGGGACAGATGTGACCCCTGAGTCTTTCAGCCCCACCTGGTCTCCTCTCTGTAGGTGCCAACCACGATGTGTCCCCTGTTGGGGCCGAGCCAATGTCTCTTGAGTGAGTGACTGGTCTCTCTCCTAACAAACATGGCTTCTCCTTTGCCTAGCTGCATTGCAGGCGCTGAAGAGAAAGAAGAGGTTTGAGAAGCAGCTCACGCAGATTGATGGCACCCTGTCCACAATAGAGTTCCAGAGAGAAGCCCTGGAGAATTCACACACCAACACCGAAGTGCTGAGGAACATGGGCTTTGCGGCCAAGGCCATGAAAGCAGTCCATGAAAACATGTGAGTGCCCCTGGGCTTCCCCCTGAGTCATGATGTCCTCCACATTGGGCATTATGGTGTGATGATTTTGGCAGGAATAGGCTCGTCCTTTTGAAGCTCTTTGACATGTCAGAATGAAAGGGTCCCTCAGAGAAAGATTAGACATTGTAGTGCCAGAAAACAAACAGAAAAACCCAGAATACATTAAGAATGTTCATTTTGGCCTTAAGATTCCCCAGTCACCTCATTCTCTTCTGACACTCCACCGATAGCTTTTCACTATAGAGTTTTAAAAAAGCTGAAATGTCAGCATTTATGAGAGTGTTGCACTAAGGAACAGTGGTTCTCAGACTTCGGTGGGATTCAAAATCTCCTGGAAGGCTACTAACGAGAACAGAGATGGCCAGGCCCCTTGAAGAAGGGCAGGGACTGGGCCTTTCTGCTTTTAAACAAGCTCCCCAGCTATTCTGACACCTAACCAACGTATGAAAGCCATCGACATAGAATAATGGGTATGAGCATGGAACTGGGGTCAGACTTTCTGGGTTCCAGTTCCAGTTCTATGGCCCACTGTCCTTAGGCAAATTTGTCTCATCTGTATTTTTGTCTGTAAATTGGAGATAAAAATAGCATTTGGGGTTATTGTGAGACTCTGTGGCACTTAGTTTCTGGTACAAAATAAGCAATAAATAAATCAATATTCAGTAGTATTTTTTTTTTCACAGGGACAGAGAGAGAGAGTCAGAGAGAGGGATAGATAGGGACAGACAGACAGGAACGGAGAGAGATGAGAAGCATCAATCATCAGGTTTTTTTTGTTTTGACACCTTATTTGTTCATTGATTGCTTTCTCACATGTGCCTTGACCGCGGGCCTTCAGCAGACTGAGTAATCCCTTGCTCGAGCCAGCAACCTTGGGTCCAATCTGGTGAGCTTTTTGCTTAAACCAGATGAGACCGCGCTCAAGCTGGTGAACTCGAGGTCTCAAACCTGGGTCCTCTGCATCCCACTCCGATGCTCTATCCACTGCACCACCACATGGTCAGGCAATATTCAGTAGTATTAATGGCACCAGTGACAATTTACTTTATGTCCACATTGTGTAGTCAACACTGGGGACCGGATCCTTTCCTGAGAGTAAATGTGACAGTGAATTCTGAGCTACTGTGCACAAGAACAGTGGGGACCTGAGCAATGCAGAGGTGTTTCCACAGATAGGGGAGGGTGGACCGGAGCAATGTAGGGGTGTTTCCATGAATGGGGGAGGGTAGACCAGGGGGCTCCTAGGGCCAGTGGACACCTCTTTGCTAATATTTTCTTACTTTGATCATTTGTTGGTGATCCACCATCATTTTGACAGCTCCAGGAAGATCATTGCGTTCACAATCAGAGTCAGAATCCTTTGCTATAAACAACAGGTGCTCACCTGCCTCCCAAAATCGCAGGTGGTTTAGCAATGTCATCCTATTGTGTTGCTTTTGAGAAAAATTCACCCCGAGGCCCAAATGTTAACTGCATCTTTCTTATACTCCCTTTACAAAATAAACTCCTTGTGTATTTGTTATAAATATAAGAATTGGAAATAAGGGGTGGTAGGAGAATGGTAAAAGTGTCCTTTCTTTTTACTACATGAAACTATGTCAGAATATCTAGCCTTTTCTACATACAGAGTCTGGGGAACTTTTGAAAGATATATTCCACTGGGAATCAAAATTTCGGGGTTTGGGTTGCCTGATTCTGAGGAAACTTGTCACTTTTCTAGCCTCTGATCAGTGGAGGGGTGACTGGGAGACAGGGTCTTAGAGACACAGTCCAGATCCTGGCATTCAGGCCCTGACAGCTTAGGTTGGTGGCTGAGGGCCACTGGGGCTCAGGTGCTAGAGACTGTCTTCAAAGAAGCTGTGTGTCCTGGGCCTGTGGCCGCCAGATTCCTTGGCTGAAGTTGCTGGTTCTTCTGAGAGCCTCTTGGGCCTAATCCCGCCCTTACCTATAATCTCCCAGGACAGCAGCAAGCCTGGGAAAGCCCTCAGGGAGGCAGGATCTCAGAGCATTCTGGAAAATATTTCTTTTGTTCCAGAGCTCAGATTCTACAAAGGGCTGTTATCAGGTGCCGGCTGGCAAAAACTGCCCCAGCTTGGCTTAGTCATGGTGCCCAATGAGATTCCATGGCACCATTTCCTGTGGAGTTCATTCATAGTAAGATATATTTAAATTTTACAAATGCCATACCAGACAAAATTTCAGAATGAGTCTACAAATATTGTAAGTTATAAGATAATTTGTTCTTTAGTGACTCCCAAATGCAACGCCTATTTATTTATTTGTTTTTATTTATTTATTTATTTTTTGTATTTTTCTGAAGTGAGAAGTAGAGAGGCAAAGAGACAGATTCCCGAATTCACCGGACTGGGATCCACTCAGGAAGCCCGCTAGGGGGCGATGCTCAACCCATCTGGGATGTTGCTTCATTGCAACCAGAGCCAGTCTAGCACCTGAGGCAGAGGCCATGGAGCCATCCTCAGCACTCGGGTCAACTTTGCTCCAATGGAGCCTTGGCTGTAGGAGGGGAAGAGACAGATAGAGAGAAAGTAGAGGGGGAAGGGTGGAGAAGCAGATGAGCACTTCTCCTGTGTGCCCTGGCCGGGAATCGAACCCGGGACTTCCACACACCTGGCCAACCCTCTACCGCTGAGCTAGCCAACCAGGGCCTAATGCCTATTTATTTAATATTTAAAATATATATGCCCGTACTGGATTATTCTCTTTTTTTTAATTTTTAAAAATTGACTTTATAGAGATTGGAAAGGAGAGAGAGAGATAGAAAGAGACAGGAACATAGATCTGTTCTTGCATGGGCCCTGACCAGAGAATGAACCTTCAACCTCTGCACTTTGGGACGACACTCCTATCAACTGAACCATCTGGCCAGAACAGGATTCTTGTTTTTATGAAATGTGAATTGTAAAAAAAATTCTTTTTTCTATAATGAAAGACATGGAGGGAGAGAGATGAGAAGCATCAACTCATAGTTGCTTCACCTTAGTTGTTCATTGATTGCTTTTCATATGTGCCTTGACCATGGGGCTCAAGCTGAGCTAGTGAACTCTTGCTCAAGCCAGTGACCTTGGGCTCAAGCCAGAGACCTTGGGATCATGTTGATGATCTCTTGTTCAAGCCGGCGACCCTGTCCTAAGGCTGGCAAGCCCAAGCTCAAGCTAATGACCTTAAGGTTCCAAAATTGGGGCCTCAGCATCCCAGGTCAACTCTCAATCCATTGCACCACTACCAGTTAGGCGAAGTGCAAATTATTTGTAAAGTTGGTAAATATTACCATCAAGAATTTTTGTTATCCTAGGTAAATAACTAAGAGTTTATATCAAATTGTCTCATTTTTTTTCATATGGGAGTAGATATAAACTTACCATTGTAAAATAAAATTCTAAACTGTTTCAACCAAATGTTTTTCTCCAGGGATCTGAACAAAATAGATGATTTGATGCAAGAGATCACGGAGCAGCAGGATGTTGCCCAAGAAATCTCAGAAGCATTTTCTCAGCGGGTTGGATTTGGTGATGACTTTGATGAGGTTGGTAACGCAGCACAAGGAATGGAGTGTCATAGGCTGCTCAACACACAGCTTCCCGCTGTCAGCAGCAGATGGGGCTCCTTAAATATTGCCTAAGTGTCATCAGAGAACAAATGGTACTTTCTGGAAACATACTTACGGGGGAAATGAAGTGTTTGGTGGCTCTGATTTAAAAGAAAGATTAATACAGTTTGGCAAACAGCCCCCTAATTAAATTTCTACACTATTAAGGAAAAGCTGTCTGTGATTATGTAAAGTTAGAGACTGTTAATGGTGGGAACCTAAATAGCCTATTATGAGGAGGAATGGTGTGCTCGTACATCTGGGTAAAACAAAGCCGACTATCTTCCTGCAAGGAACAGACTCCTCACTCTCTGTGGCTGTTAAATTGGAGGTTAGGCTGCCTTCGTTCATTACTCAGGCTGTGGAGAAAAATAGGAGTGGACAGGCATTATTAACACACACATGCCATTTGGATTCATCAGCCTGGCCCGACAGACTGTCATGAGAATGGTGGCATTAGTGCCATGAATTTCAATTATTCTGTTCCAAGCACACACCCTTGTACAGATCTGGAAATGTTTCCAGTTCTCATAGTAGCATGGCGAAGACCCCGACTCCAACATCCACCTGGTACTAAACGTGAAGCATCCAATGAGGAAGGTGTGGTCTCATGGAACCCTAGGAAATGAGAACTGTATATGCACAAGTTTTAAAAATTGAGTAGCTCAGCATTCAGGCCCAAGCTTGCCCAAGGCCTGCTTTTATGTGACCCACAAATTGAGGATGGGTTTTACATGTTTAAGAGCTTGTAGAAAACAACACCACTGATAACAATACCAGCAGAGAAGACTGTGACCCTATTTGGCCTGCAAAGCCTAAATTAGTGCATGTGTTTGCTCAGCCTGGTTGGACCAACATACACCGTAGGGCTCTGGGCTCCTGACAGCTGGGCTCTGACATTTATGACTAAACTCAGTGTAAGCCCCTTCATCCCTTACCCTTTGTTTTCTTATCTATGAAATGAAAATTTCTGGCTCTCGAGCTTATCTCTAAAGTTTTTTAAAATCTAAAATTCTTTTTACTAAGTGAACGAATAAGTGGTTGGTGCCCAAAGTCTGAAGATGAGGGAGGAGATGGTTATGCTGTCACCCTGTTTGCTGAGGGAAATATCAGTGTCTTTTTCATGCTGATAATAACACCCAAGCACTCCCAGCCATCCTGGGCAACACACTCAGTGTAGGATGGTGTGTTCTGCTCTTGCTGCATTTGCTATGTTTGTTCTGGTTGTTTTGTGAGCAGATACAGGACGTCAGGGTATTCATGCTGACGCCACTCTATTCATACAGCCCGTGGAGAACCATAAAGCACACAACCACACGGCCACACTATCTTACACACACTTGCATGTTTGATTTTCTTTCCGTGAGGGGAATTTCCCAGTGGCTGTTGTTCAGCCTGCTGCCTATCTGATACACACTGACTCGATCAAATGTAGTGTTTGGTTTATGCATCTCCTCTCCTGGCTCCTAGTATTATTACTCTCATTTTAAAAGAGAATAATTATCTGTTTATGTGCCTTTCTCCCACATCCAATAATAAACTCCTTTGAGGTAGGGACTGTTGGTTGAACTTGGCATCCCCAGATTGGAGTTCAATACCTGGCCAGGAGTGAGCTCTCAATCAATTTGTTCAATGGCAAATGAATGAATAAGAAGACTCTCATTGGTCAAATATAAGAGTGTCTTACATCATATCTAATGAGGACAACCTCAGACCTTTAATGATGACAAATTTACACATTCTGGGACATGTATCCTAGCCTCACTCAGGGGTTTTACTCTACCTGAGGACCCAGGGAGCCAGGTAGATCTGGAGTACCACAAATCATCTATCTGTCATAAGAAGACTTACACTCTTAATGTCTCCAATTAGTCTTGCGTCTGTAAGGTTCTGGAGACAGAGAGTAGCTTATAATTAAACCATACCCTCTGAGACTATTGCTAAAAGAAAGAAATACAGTGTACCTACATTGGGTTGAAGTTTATTTAACCCACACACATATTGGCTTTAGTAATTTAACAAAGGAATCATAGCATCTTTGATTCTTTTTACTTTCTGTACATTACACCTTTGCTATACCTGTCGCCTATTTTTAATAACATTAACCCAAATGAAAGTGCTTATTTTCTCCAGTCACGGTTTCACAGATTCTTAATTTCTAATGGTAGAAATGAAAAGATGCATTGGGAAAAGAACAGGCGGGGTGTAAATTTCCTGGAAACTGTGGAGGTTTTATACACAGTAGCACAAATCACTCAAATAACTGTTTACTGAAGTATTATAAGATTATCTATGACAAATTTGCACAACAGAAAAATATTCATTTTTTTAATCATTGCTCAGTGTTGCAAAAAAAGACTAAGTCTTCCATAAACATTCCATTTCACTGGAATCTCACATATCAATTGGGTAGCAGATGTTCCTGTTATTGTGTTTGAGGGAGCCCGCTGCTTAAAATGCTAAACCCATAATTCTTTGTTTCTCCTGTGTTCAGGATGAGCTAATGGCAGAACTTGAGGAACTGGAGCAGGAAGAATTAAATAAGAAGATGAGAAATATCCGACTTCCCAGTGTGCCTTCCTCTACCCTCCCTGCACAGCCAAACAGAGCACCAGGCACGTCATCCACTGCACACAGGTCCCAAGCAGGTGTGTCCCCAGCTCCCTGACCTGTACTCACCCAGTTGCCTAAAGTGTTAGCCTGACTTGTATTCAGTTAGCACTTATATTTTATTCCACAAATATACACCATTGTGTACATAGTTCATACTTGTTTTCTATGCTAAAGTATGAATGTCAGCAATTACTAATTTTTACCCTTTTTATGTTCTAGCATCGTCCAGGAGGACAGATGATGATGATGACATCAAACACCTGGCAGCTTGGGCTACTTAAATTAAAATGGAATTTGTTTGACACCTAAGTTAATGAGCTTGTACATAGGACATTTAAAAAAAAACCTGTTTTTTTGCCAAGTTCAGAAGTCAACAGAGACCCTGTTTTATATTTGTACTGAAGGAGTAATTGTCTTAAGAAAGGAGGCATGTCAGACAGAAGCAGGGATGGAAAGGGACTTCCTGGCGGTACCTTGGAGGACCTCTCCACATGTATGGGAGGGTCTCTGCCTTGTTCACACTGGATCCTAGCTCTGGGACATGGCCGGCGTTCTCTATATTTGTTGACAGGAAGCAGAGATCTGTTCACATGTAAAACATACAACTGTTTCTAAGTCACTTGAGAGGGATGCGTCTAGGGTAGTTGGGGAAAATAACTTCCTGCCTTGTGCAAATGCAAGCGTGCTGTGTGTCCTCATTACGGAACACGGTGCCCACAGTGGATGGCAACACACTGTGTGTCTTTAGTAGGAGAGAGACTTTACATCGAGAAGTCCCCTGGGACTCTCTACATACACAGTTTCACTTGCATTTTGCTGTTTAAAATCTTAAAGGAGGCTTAATTGACATTTATTATGCCATTAAGCTGGGAATGGGGCAATGCATGAACTTCCCAGAAGGTCTGAAAGTGCTGAGCATGCACACTGCTCAGCGTGAGTCTCCTGAGTGTGATTTCACCAGTTAGGGAGCTGTGTGTACATCCCCAGGCCAGGCCATCAGGATGCCACTCCAGCTGCTAAATGTGTGACTGCTCATTCTTTCCTTCTTGTGTTCTCTTCTACATTAATTTACACTTCGCAGCATTTTTCTTGTAAATACATTGACAATATAAGACAATTAAAAGTTTCTCTTGAATGACATTTTGGCTATCGTTACTTTTAATGAAAATGAAAATATATTACAAAATTATGTATTGCCCATAATCGGTCATGGACCATGAAATGACAATGTCATTATGTAAAATATTCTAGTGTTCCCTGCATTTTCTTAGGAACAGGGCATTGGAGAGAACACTGCATGGGGAGGTAGGGGTCCTGGATTCCAGCCCGTCTTGCCACCAGTGCAGCAGGAGAAGGCACAAACTTCAAGCGTTTGAGCCTTCACTGGGAAATCTAAGGGCTGGACATGAAGGTCTCTAATGGTTCTATCCTGCCACAGGCCTTTTGCAGATGCTATGCTTCTTTTTTTTTATTTTTATATATATATATTTTATTATTATTAATTCTAATGGGGTGACACCAATAAATCAGGGTACATATGTACAATGAAAACATCTCCAGGTTATCTTATCATTCAATTGTGTTGCATACCCGTCACCAAAAGTCAAATTGTCCTCTGTCACCTTCTATCTGATTTTCCCTGTGTCCCTCCCCTCCTCCCTATCCCACTCTTCCCTCCCTCCCCCCATCCCGTAACCACCACTCTCTTGTCCATGTCTCATACTCTCACTTTTATGTCCCACCTATGTATAAATTCATGCTGTTCTCAGTTTTTCTTTTTTTCTAATTTACTTATTTCACTCCGTATAATGTTATCAAGGTACATCCATTTTGTTATAAATGATCCGATGTCATCATTTCTTATGGCTGAGTAGTATTCCATAGTATATATGTACCATAGCTTTTTAATCCACTCGTCTTCTGACGGACACTTGGGCTGGTTCCAGATCTTCGCTATTGTGAACAATGCTGCCACAAACATGGGGGCGCATTTCTTCTTTTCGAACAGTGCTATGGTGTTCTTAGGGTATATTCCTATAAGTGGGATAGCTGGGTCAAAAGGCAGTTCGGTTTTTAATTTTCTGAGGAATCTCCAAACTGTTTTCCACAGTGGCTGCACCAGTCTGCATTCCCACCAGCAGTGCAGAAGGGTTCCCTTTTCTCCACATCCTCACCAGAACTTATTCTGGGTTGTTTTGCTGATGAGTGCCATTCTGACTGGTGTGAGGTGATATCTCATTGTGGTTTTAATTTGCATTTCTCTAATGATTAGTGATGTTGAGCATTTTTTCATATGCCTATTGGCCATCTGTATGTCCTCTTTGGAGAAATTTCTGTTCATTTCTTTTGCCCATTTTTTGATTGGATTGTTTGTCTTCCTGGTGTTGAGTTTTATAAGTTCTTTATAAATTTTGGTTATTAACCCCTTATCAGACGTGCTGTCGAATATGTTCTCCCATTGTATGGTTTGTCTTTTTATTCTGTTCTTATTGTCTTTAGCTGTGCAAAAACTTTTTAGTTTGATATAGTCCCATTTGTTTATCTTGCCTTTTATTTCATTTGCCCGTGGAGATAAATCGGCAAATATACTGCTGCTACAGATGTCGGAGAGCTTGCTGCCTATGTTTTCTTCTAAGATGCTTATGGTTTCATGGCTTACATTTAAGTCTTTTATCCATTTAGAGTTTGATTTTGTGAATGGTGTAAGTTGATGGTCTAGTTTCATTTTTTTGCAGATAGAGGTCCAATTTTCCCAACACCATTTGTTAAAGAGGCTGTCTTTACTCCATTGTATGTTCTTTCCTCCTTTGTCAAATATCAGTTGTCCATAAAGCTGTGGGTTTATTTCTGGGTTCTCTATTCTGTTCCATTGATCTATGTGCCTGTTCTTATGCCAGTACCAGGCTGTCTTGAGTATAATGGCCTTATAGTAAACCTTGATATCTGGAAGAGTGATACCTTCTGCTTTATTTTTTCTTTTTAAGATTGCTGAGGCTATTTGTGTTCTTTTTTGGTTCCATATAAATTTTTGGAATATGTGTTCTATATCTTTGAAGTATGTCATTGGTATTTTAATTGGTATTGCATTGAATTTATAAATTGCTTTGGGTAATATAGACATTTTAATGATGTTTATTCTTCCTAGCCATGAGCACGGTATATGCTTCCACTTGTTTGTATCTTCCTTGATTTCTTTTATCAATGTTTTATAATTTTCCGAGTCCAAATCCTTAACCTCCTTGGTTAAATTTACTCCTAGTTACTTTATTTTTTTGGCTGCAATAGTGAAGGGGATTGTTTCCTTAATTTCTTTAGCTGACAGTTCATTGTTGGTATATAGAAATGCCTCTGATTTCTGAGTATTAATTTTATATCCTGCACCTTGATGAATTCATTTATAAGGTCCAGTAGTTTTTTGACTGAGACTTTAGGGTTTTCAATATACAATATCATATCATCTGCAAATAGTGACAGTTTTACTTCTTTTTTTCCAATGTGGATGCCTTTTATTTCTTCTTCTTGTCTGATTGCTGTAGCTAGGACTTCCAGAACTATGTTGAATAAGAGTGGTGAAAGGGGGCACCCTTGCCTGGTTCCTGATCTTAAGGGGATTGCTTTTAAATTTTGTCTATTTAGTATGATGTTTGCTGTCGGTTTATCGTATATGGCCTTTATCATGTTAAGGAATGATCCCTGTATTCCCACTTTACTGAGAGTTTTGAGCATGAATGGGTGCTGGATTTTATCAAATGCCTTTTCTGCATCTATTGAAATTATCATGTGAATTTTGTCCTTCCTTTTGTTTATGTGATGAATCACATTGATTGATTTGCGAATATTGAACCAGCCTTGCCGCTCCAGAATAAATCCCACTTGATCGTGGTGAATGATTTTTTTCATATATTGCTGGATCCGGTTGGCTAATATTTTGTTGAGAATTTTAGCGTCTAAATTCATCAGGGATATAGACCTATAATTTCTTTCTTTGTGTTGTCTTTGCCCGGTTTTGGGATCAGAATTATGCTCGCCTCATAAAAGGAGTTTGGAAGTCTTCTTTCCTCTTGAATTTTTTGAAAAAGCTTGAGGGGGATAGGAGTTAGTTCTTCTTTGAATTTTTGATAGAATTCACTTGTGAAGTCATCAGGCCCAGGACTTTTCTTTTTTGGGAATTTTTTGATAACTATTTCGATCTCATCTGTTGTAATTGGTCTGTTTAGGTGTTCTGATTCTTCCAGATTGATTTTTGGAAGGTTATATGATTCAAGAAATTTGTCCATTTCACCAAGATTGTCTAATTGTTTGGCATATAGTTCTTCATAGTATTTTCTTACAATGCTTTGTATTTCTGTTGTGTCAGTTGTTATTTCTCCACTGTCCTTTCTAATTTTATTTATTTGAGTCCTCTCTCTTTTTTTCTTGGTGAGTCTAGTTAAAGGTTTATCAATCTTGTTTACCTTTTCAAAGAACCAGCTTCTGGTTTCATTGATCCTCTGTATTGTTTCCTTAGCCTCTATGTCATTTATTTCTGCTCTGATCTTTATTATTTCCTTCCTTCTACTTGTCCTGGGTTTTATTTGTTGTTGTTTTTCTAGTTCTTTTAGATGCAGGGTCAGGTTGCTTATTTGAGCTTTTTCTAGCTTCTTATCATATGCCTGTAGTGCAATGAACTTCCCTCTCAGAACTGCTTTTGCTGTGTCCCATAAATTTTGAGTTGATGTATGCTCATTATGATTTATTTCTAGAAACTTTTTTATTTCTTCTTTGATTTCATTGTTAATCCATTCATTATTTAATAACATGCTATTTAGTTTCCAAGTGTTTGAGTATTTTTCATTTTTTCTTTTGTGATTAATTTCTAGTTTCATGGCATTGTGATCAGAGAAAATGCTTGATATGATTTCAATCTTCTTAAATTTATTGAGACCATTTTTGTGTCCTAACATGTGGTCTATCCTAGAAAACGTATCATGAGCGCTTGAGAAGAATGTATATTCTACTGCTTTAGGGTGAAAAGTTCTGAAGATATCTATTAAATCAAGTTGATCTAGTGTCTCCTTTAAGTCTGCTGTTTCTTTATTAATTTTCTTTCTTGAGGATCTATCCAGTGTTGTTAGAGGGGTATTGAAATCCCCTACTATGATAGTATTGCTGTTAATCTCGGCCTTTATATCCATCAAAGTCTGCTTTATGTATGTTGGGGCTCCTATATTTGGTGCATAGATATTTATAATAGTTATTTCTTCCTGTTGAATTGTTCCCTTTATCATTATGTAGTGTCCTCCTTTATCTCTTACTACAGCCTTTGTTTTAAAGTCCATTTTGTCAGATATAAGTATTGCTACCCCTGCTCTTTTTTCATTTCCATTTGCATGAAATATTTTTTTCCATCCTTTTACCTTCAGTCTCTGTGCATCTTTTGTTTTAAGGTGTGTCTCTTATAGACAGCATATGTATGGGTCCTGTTTCTTTATCCATGCAGCTACCCTATGTCTTTTGATAGGATCATTTAATCCATTTACATTTAAGGTTATTATTGATATGTAGTTGTTTATTGCCATTTTATTCTTTAAAGCTGTATTCTTCTTTTGCTCTATTCATTCCTCCCTTTAAACTGTTCACAAGAGGCCCCTTAGTATCTCTTGCAGAATTGGTTTGGTTTTTATAAATTTCTTCTGGCTTTCTTTTTCTGGGAAGCTCTTTATTTCTCCTTCAATTTTAAATGTTAGCCTTGCTGGATAAAGTAGTCTTGGTTGTAGGTTCTTGTTCTGCATTACTTTGATTATATCTTGCCATTCCCTTCTAGCCTCAAGTGTTTCTGTTGAGAAGTCTGATGCCATCCTTATGGGGGCTCCTTTGTAGGTGATAGCCTTTTTTTCTCTAGCAGCTTTTAAAACTTTTTATTTATCCATTAGATTTGGTATTTTAACTATGATGTGTCTTGGTGTAGATCTTTTTGAGTTTCTCTTTAATGGAGTTCTGTGTGCTTCCTGAATGTGTGGAGTGTTTCCCAGCCTTAATTTAGGAAAGTTTTCTGCTATGATTTGATTGAACAAAGTTTCCATTTCCTATCCTCTCTCCTCTTCTTCAGGCACCCCTATGATGCAAATGTTGTTTCTCTTCAGGTTGTCAAAGAGCTCCCTTAGAGTTTCCTCACATTTTTTGAGTCTCTTTTCCTTTTTCTTCTCTGCTTCTGTGCCTTTGTTTATTGTGTCCTCTAACTCGCTTATTTGATGTTCAGCATGATTCATCCGGCTTTTAATTCCTTCCATTGTGGTCTTCAGTTCTGATATTGTATTTGTCATTTCTGTCTGATTCTTTTTTATTATTTCAATTTCATTTTTTATACTTGTTATCTCTTTATTTAGGTGTTCATAATGACTATCCATTGTTGCTCTAATTTCTTTGAACATCCTATCTATCATTATTCTAAATTCTGCTTCTGGTAATTTGGTTATATCTGGTTCATTCAGGTCCTTCTCTGGGGATTTCTCTTGATTCATTTGGATTGCATTCCTCTGCCTGCCCATTTTGTCTGTGTATAAGCAAGTTGTGGCCACTGGAGTCCAGTAGGTGTTGCCTTTGTGTTCTCTAGGTGTGGTTTCTGCAGGCCTCCCACCCCTTCTGCCGCTGCCTAGGGTGGTTGGGTATGGGCATTGCCAGCGCTGGCCCGCTGTGGCTTTTGCTGTGATTTCTGCCTCTTCTCCGCGGGATGGGCTGTCACTCAAGCCACAAGCCTCAGCACCAAGGGTAGAGGTGAGCACCTTTGCTCAGCTGCGGACCCAGCCTGTTTCTGGACTTCCGCCCAGAACCCGCAGTCAGAGCCTGCTCGCCACTGTTTCGTGGGTTGGGCGGGGCTTTTGACGTGCTCACAGTTGTGAGCTTTTGCCCGTCCGGAGCTTTAGCCCCGCCCTCGAGGCCAGGGCCCTTCTGCGCAGGGTCGGAAACCAAGGTTTATTGGGCCCGGCGTGTTTGCTGGCTTCTGCTCAGCTGCGAACTTCCGCTAGTCCCGGACTCTACCCCGCCTCTGCGTTCGGAGCCCACTTGTGCACGTAGGATGGCAACCCGCAGTTTCTCTGGCTGGGCAGGGATAGTAGCGTGGGCTCAGCTACGAGCTTACACTTGTCTCGGGGTCTACCCCGTCTCTGCGCTTGGAGCCCGCTCGCACATAGAATGGCAGGCAAATCGTGGTTTCTCCGACCGGGCAGGGCTGGTAGTGTGAGCTCAGCTGCAAGTCCCCCCGCCTATCCCTGGTCCTAGCCCAGTCCCCGCGGTCAGGGCCCGTTTGCGCAGGGTCGCAGAGCAGATTTCTGCCCGTTCCTCCCGCTTTGTCCCCGTAGGTGGGATTACAGGTGGGCCCGCAGCCTCCGGACCGCTTTCGCGAGTCCCCTCCGACCTTGCTGGTCTAGACTGTTCTCACACAAGCTTGGCCTCCGCCCACGCCGACAGAACTGCGTTTCAGCGTCCTGCCGCCACCAAACCCTTCAGCAACCCTCAGCAGAGTAGGAAGGGACCTAATACTCCACACTGTAGGCCTGGGAGCTTCCTCACTTGTTTCACAGCTCAAAACTGTCCAAACGCCTCTTCTAGGCTCTGGGACTGCAGGCTGGGGCTTGGTTCCTGGGACCCAGGTCCCTCCCTCTCCGCCAAACTTTCCTCCCGCCCCGCGGGTCTCTCCGGGCTGCCGTTTGCTCCGGGGAGCTGGGCAGCCCTCTTTGCGTTTTTGCTATTCCTACCAGTCTCAATGCGGCTTCTTCTGTGTTCCTTGGTTGAAGAGTCCACTTAGTTTAGTTCAAAGTTGGTTTATCCAGATGATGGTTCTTAAAATTGAGTTATAATCCACTTTGGTTCTGGGAGTTGGAAGTTGGTACGTCCGCCTACTCCGTCGCCATCTTGCTCTTTCCCTGCAGATGCTATGCTTCTTAATGGTCTCCTCACCCTACACAACACAGGTACCAAATCTCACTTATTTCCTAAATTGTAGTTAAAATGTCTGTACTCTTGGAAAACTTTTCTTGATAGCACAGACTACACCAGGTCTCTCTGTTCCGTGCATCCATAGCACTCAGCTCTCTCTCCTGTC
Organism: Rhynchonycteris naso; assembly: GCA_037038555.1. Taxonomy (NCBI): domain Eukaryota; kingdom Metazoa; phylum Chordata; class Mammalia; order Chiroptera; family Emballonuridae; genus Rhynchonycteris; species Rhynchonycteris naso. The sequence continues at coordinate 214,128,972 of CM072998.1, read as the reverse complement.
ACCTGTCGGGTTCACACTGCATCGTTACTGAAAGTATCACTCAATTCTTGCTGTCCTTTCCGGCTATTCTGCGGTGACCACAGGGTAGGACTGTATCTCTTCCTGTTCATTAAGAAAGGCACCCTCATCACCCTACAGAGCTCCTCAGGCACAGTATTTCTTCAGTAACTATTTACTAAATGAATGGAGGTTAAGTTTTACATCTTTTGGGCCATCCATCACGGGAACCTGATTGATGGTCTTCCTTCAAGACTAGACTCAATACATGAGACAGCAGATTCCAGACACTAGACAATAGGCAGCATGAGACTGAGTCCTGAGAGAAACCAGTGAAGGGAGTCCTTAGTGCCCTGGCTCACTGTGTTCAAGGGAGTGGGGAGCCAAAGAAAGCCTGATGGTCTTAGATTGAGAGAGAGGGAGGGAGGGGAGGGAGGAGCTCTGGGAATCAGATAGCAGAGGGTCTCTTCAAGTCTCTGGCCCAGCATTGACCTGTGCACACACATTAGGAAACTGCTAAGGTCCAGATGAACCCTGGGGAGAAGCAGGCAGGTAAGTCCCAGAGCTCACAAGAGGTGGGAGTAGTTTGTGTTCCCACTGTCTGTTGTGTAAAGATCTCCTACCCCAGGGGGCATCAGACTGAGTCCTCAGGAGGGTTTTGCCTCAGTACTGAGGTCAAATTAGGCCTAGACCAGTGGTTGGCAAACCAACCACGGCTAGTGAGCCACATGTGGCTCTTTGGCCCCTTGAGTGTGGCTCTTCCACAAAATACCACGTGCGGGCGCTACCTCAATAAGGAATGTACCTACCTATAGTTTAAGTTTAAAATATTTGGTTCTCAAAAGAAATTTCAATCATTGTACTGTTGATATTTGGCTCTGTTGACTAATAAGTTTGCCAACCACTGGGACTAAAGGCTTTTCTGGGCCCACCTTGAAAAACTTAAGAGCAAGCTTTGAAAGAATGGAATGATTTCAAGTAATCTAACTACATCCCAGGGGAAGAAACAAAACCAAACCGTAATACTTTAAGGAATATAAAGGCCAATGAGTGACAATAACAAAATAACTAAAATAAAAGCATGGCACCCAAATCTTTGCATTTCAAAGACTTAGTATAAAAAGAATGTAGACTATCTCATTAATACTTTTATATTGATTTCATGTTGAAATATTATTTTAGATATACTGGGTTAAATATGCTATATTATTAAGTTTTATTTCACCTGTTTCTTTTTACCATTTTGGGCTGTGGCTACTTGGAAATTTAAAATTGCATATATGGCTTACATTCTACTTCTATTGGTTAGTCTTGGGCAAGAAGATCAATTTCTTATTATCCATGAGTATACAAATAATTTGAAGTGCTAAAATGACAAACTGTTAAAAGAAATTTTTTCAAAAAGTGACATCTTATTTTGAAAAGAAAAATGCTTTGATATAAAATCATGACATTGCATCTCTGTTGACAGTAAACAGAGTGAAACACGAGAGAGAAAAGGTATAAAAGTAAATCATCCTTAGGTTGAAGAGGCATTAAAAAGAATAAAGGCATTAATCAGACATCTGACAGCATTTCCAGCAAGGCATTTTAGGAGAGCTTTTGTTAGAAGTTGTACATTCTGGGATGTAAAGATTGGTCTCAGTACATGACATGGTACCTCAGGAGTGGACTTACATTTGCTCAGCATCTGAGTTATTTCTTAACACCTGGGGCAAAGGCTCCACAGAATCATCCTCAGCACTGATGCCAGTTTGCTTGAATCAGTCCAGCCTTGGCTGCAGGAGGGGAAGAGAGAGAGAGAGAAAGAGAGATAGAGAGAAAAGAGGGAGGGTGAAGAAATGGAGAAGCAGGTGGTCACTTTTCCCGAGTGCTCTGACTGGAATTGAACCTGAGACATCCACAAGCTGGGCCGATGCTCTATCACTGAGCCAACCAGCCAGGGCTGTGTTTTGTATTTTTAAATAAAACATTTTCCAATGTATCAGTTAAGTTTTCACCCTTTTGTTTTGTCTTGTTTTTTTTATTTGTTTTGTGTGTGTGTGTGTGTGTGTGTGTGTGTGTGTAAGATACATATTCAAGATAACTTAAGAGACAAACTCATATTTCTTGGAAGTGCTTTGGAGATGCTTAAATGCAAATCTGAGGAAGCTCAGAGACCAGAGAGGCTCTGGAACTCATGCAGCCAGATCTGCTGGCCCCGCCATCCGTGTAGCAAACTGTCAGCCAAAGTGAGCAAGCTGTTGTTCTGCTTGAGTCCAATTCCAGAGCCAGACAACCTGATTGCCAGGCTTGGCTCATGCAACTCCCTCTGGAGTCAGCCATCATGTGGACCCTCATGATGCTAAAGCATAATCCAGGGGCTCCTACCAGAAGAAGGGGGCATGGATGTTAGCCACCTCACACCTGAAAACACCACCTCAAGCAATAAATGTCCACAACTAAGAATAATTAAATCTGAACTACATCATTTCCTCATTCTTGGCAAACACTGATCTTTGTCGGCAAAGAGTCTGAGCACTGATTTACTTAGCAGAAATTGGAACAGGAAATAGTTATACAACATGATGGGTAGTGTCTTGTGAAAACAGGATAATATGTCAAAGTTAGCAATCCAAACAAGAAGAAAGAGAGAAAAGGGAAACCCAGAGAAGCAAAGACTAATGAGGATATCTTGGTACTATTACATTATGGCCCTAGGGAACAAATTGTTGAAATGTCAGTCAATTTCAGTTTCATATCCCCTCTTTCTTTTTTCTGTCCCCTTAATTTAAAACAGATACTAAAGTTTCTGCTGGAGAAAACACTTTTCAAAATCCTCTGCTGACTTCAAATTCACTTTGCATCATTTGTTTCTTGGCTTACTGGATGCTTTATTGCACTCTCTACAAAGATAGTTGGGCTGCTTTTCAAAAGAAAATGACTTACTGTACATTAAGGGGGTACAGATAGGGCAAAGCAGTAAAGTTGTTATTTAGAAGGCAGATGTCCAAACACAGAGCAAGTAGGCGATGCCTCTGATTATGAACAATTCTCCTGAACATTTCTAGTCTTCACAAGCTATTGAAAGTTACAAAGACGCTATTATCTAGGGTGCCAGGATGGTATGTTTTCCCTTCCAGCAGCCCAAATACACTCTTATTCAGACTTCTCTGTAAGGGTGACATGTATTGATTGTTTTTACATATATAATATATCTATACATACATAAAACATGTGTATGTAGATTATATATGTTATATACAAATTAGACACACTATCTTAATACAATTGCCTTGTACTCTTTGTAAGTCTGCTACTCTTTGCCCTCTATCACATTCCTAAATTTCCCATGTTTCTAACTTTTGTTTTTCTTTCTTTTTGGATAACTCAGGCTTCTTCCTGCCTCACAAATGTGACTTTTTTCCACATTTTTTTTTTGTAATATAGTTATTTAATGTCTCTTCCTTCTATAGTCTCCATAGATCTTAGTTTAAATTATATGTAGTTTCAACTATCACTTTTATGGGGGTAACATAGAGTACATATATAAATTTATTCATTTAGTCAGCCAATATTGACTAAATATACTCTGAGCTCTGTGCCAATATGGAGAATGAAGTTTAATAAAAAATGGCATATTTCTCTCCATGACCTCCGTCTCAAGCACCAGTCAATTGGAAGTTAGTTTTCCTGTCTTTTCATTATCAACAACATGTTTGTCTTAAAGTCTATTTTGTCTGGTTTTAGTTATAGTCATTTGATATTTTGGTTACAATTTGCATGAAGTATCTTTTACCTTTCTTTTTTACTTTCAGTCTATATCTGTGCTTGACTCCAAAGGAAGTGTTTTGTTAATAGCATGGAATTAGATATTGCTTTTATTTAAATCCATTCACCAATCTCTGCCTTTTAATTGGGGAGTTTGATCATTTACATTTAATGCAGTTACTACATCTACCATTTTTCTTTCTGTTTTCTATGTCTTATGTCTGTTTTTCTCCTCAATTCTTCCATTATGTACTTCATTAAGAAAATTCATAAATAAATGTTAAGTCAATACATTCTAGTGTACCATTTTAATTTCCTTGTAGTTTCTTTTATGATATAATTTTGAGTTACTTTCTTAGCCATTTCCTTAGGGATTGCAAATAACATTTTAATTTATAACAAAATAATTTAGATGAATACAAATTTATTTCAATAGTAAACAAAACTTTGCTCCTACATGTCTCCATTTCCTCTTTATACTGTATGTTACATCTTTATACATATGCACCCATCAACATGGATTTACAATTATTTCATTATACTTGCCTTTTAAATATAATTGGGAAAAAGAGGAATTAAAAACAAAAATACATGAAAATTTACATATGTTGTTAGCTTTACTGGTATTCTTTATTACTTCGTGTTGGTTGGAATTACTGTCTAAATACCTTTCATTTAAGCTTGAAGGACTCCTTTTAGCATGTCTGATAGGGCAAATTTATTAGCAAGGGATTCTTACAGTTTTTGTACTTGGGAATGTCTTAATTTTGCTTTCATTTTTTTTTAAAGAACGGTTTTGCCATTCTATGTACAGTTCTTGGTTGACAGTTCCTTTTTTCTTTCAAAACTGAATATGTTGCCTGACCAGGCAGTGGCGCAGGAGATAGAACATTGGACTGGGATGCAGAGGACCCAGGTTTGAGACCCGAGGTCACCAGCTTGAGTGCAGGCTCATCTGGCTTGATCAAAAAAGCTCACCAGTTTGGACCCAAGGTCGCTGGTTCAAATAAGGGGTTACTCGGTCTGCTGAAGGCCCGCAGTCAAGGCACATGTGAGAAAGTAATCAATCAATGAACAACTAAGGTGTCGCAATGAAAAACTGATGATTGATGCTTCTCATCTCTCTCTGTTCCTGTCTATCTGTCCCTATCTGCCTCTCTCTCTCGTCCCTGTAAACAAACAAACAAAAAACAACTGAATATGTTATTCCATTGCCTTCTGGCCTCCATATTTTTCTGTTTGTTTATTTATTTTTTTATTTTTGATATACTACATTTTATTTATATATTCTTGGTTTACAGAAATTAAGGTTCGTTTTTAAAAAAATTTTTGGGTTGAGATGTTCACCAGACTATACAGATTTCAAGTGAACAACTCAATACAACACCATCCATTGTTTTTAATAGAAATCAGATGTTAATCTTATTGACAATCCTTTGTATATGAGTCTTCTCTTCTGCTGCTTTCAGGATTCTTCATCTTTGGCTTTTGATAGTTTGATTACAATGTGTCAAAATGTGGGTCTCATTGAATTTTTTCCAATTTGGGGTTCATTGAGCTTCTTGAATGTGTTGGTTCATGTCTTTAGTCAAATTTAGAAAATATTTGACCTTTATTTCTTCAAATATTTTTTCTGTTCCTTTCTTTCTCATCTCCTTTTGTGGTCCAATTACATATATGTTAGCATGCCTGATTACATCACACAGGTCCTTTAGGATCTGTTAGTTTTTAATTCATGTTCCTTTATGCTCCTTAGACTAACTAATCTTAATCAATCTATCTTTAAGTTCACTGATTTGTCTCCTGCCTAAATTTGCTGTTGAATTCTTGTAGTGAATCTTTCATTTAAATTATTGTATTTTTCAACCTCAGAACTTTTATTTAGGTACTTTTCAGAAATTCTTTCTCTTTATTGATATTTCCTATATCAATAAAAGCTGTTTACGTGTCACCTTGAAAAGTTCCTTAATCTCTGTGAGGCTGAAATTATTTAGTAAAACAATAAGAATACTGTCATTGATCTCACTGGATTGTCATGAGAATTAAATGAAAATATGCATGCAAACTAAGGCAATACCTGGTACAAAGTAAAGGCTTAATATATTCTTCTTGCTCTTGTCAATTCTCAAAGTAACAGAGGCACTTTAAGTATTGATTATCACCATTTGTCATAGGCTTTTATGTCAATTGAATACAGAGTCTTATTCCATATTTGATTTAGTTTTTAAAACTAAAGGCTATGAAAAGGTATTAACAGAGTAGGTATTAACTAATATAAGTATTATATTCATATACTAGTCAATATATTAACTAATATAATATAATATAATATAAATAGTAAAATTGGAAGTAGCCCAGAGATTAAAAAACTCCTGGAAGTCACACAATCCCTAAAATAAGGTTTAGAATTTGAAGTCAGGTTTTTTTTTTCATTCAATGTCTATATCCTTAACCTCTTTCCTGCATCTTGCTAATACCAACACTTTCCTCGCAAGATGACAAAGGCATAATAAAATCCTTAAGGAATAGTTCTGGACCAGTAGAACCTAAGACAGGAACGTTCTTTGCCTGTCTGTGGCTGCAGAGGGCAGCAGAGAGTCAGACTGTGAAAAGGTGAGCACTTCATAGCATAGAATTAGACTTCCTTCCTCAGTGGGTATTTTTCCTAGGTTATTCTAATTTGAATAATGCTCACTACCAGAATGGGCTACTGGTAAACGGAGCCAGATTGGTAGGGTTTTACAATCTTATTTATTTACGTATTTATCTGACAGTTGGTTTTTTTAAAGAACATTCCTCTTTTTTTTTTCTTCAGAGAAAGAAAGCAAAACAGAGCCAAAAAGGCTAAGCCAGTAACAGTTCACCTATGGTAAAGAATGCTCCTCCCAATCCCTATTTGCAAAGTTAGCTCTTTTGTAGCTGAGCATTTAATCAAGATCAAAGAGTTCAAGATCATATATTTTAATTTATTCATTTTTAGAGAGGAGACACACAAAGAGAGAGAGAGAGAGAGTGTGTGTGTGTGTGTGTGTGTGTGTGTGTGTGTGTGAGAGAGAGAGAGAGAGAGAGAGAATAGGGGGAGGAGCTGGAAGCATCAACTCCCATATGTGCCTTGACCAGACCAGTGCAGGGTTTTGAACTGGCGACCTCAGTGTTCCCAGGTCGACGCTTTATCCATTGTGCCACCACAGGTCAGGCTCAAGATCATATATTTTAAAACTAAGGTTTAAAGGAAATCAAGCAGTCTTTATTCTCACAGAGGTCCCCCTCACAGAGGTTTGTTGCTTGGATGAGAGCACTCCCCACAGTCCAAGGCCTCGGATGGCTGCAGGGCTTGTCACCCGGTGCAGATTTTAAAGTTTAGGGAGGCCAACTTGTGACATGGACACTCCCTGAAGGGTCATTAGGCTCTTGTGAGCTCCTTCTCTGAAAACATTCTGCTTTTTAAATGACTAAAGGTATTCAGTAAAATACGATTTGGGTCGGGCTTGCCTTTAAGGAATAAAACTATAGTTGCTAAAAATTTAAGTTTCTCAAAGTATTGATACATAAAACAAAGTCCAAAATCAAAGCATGCCTGTGTACTGAAAGTTTAAAGTGCCACTTATTGACTTGATCTTAAAATAATGAACTTCAGAATATAATTTGCCTGAAACTTCATGCAACAGATGAGATTTTTAGGTTCTGGAGGGTGAAAATGGTAAATAAATGACCATAACCACTGCCTGCCCACCAAAGAACCGATTACAAGGCAAACTGACAAATACTTATTGAGTGCCTATGTGTAGGACCAGGGATCCAAAAATAAACCAGGTTTGTTCATCACGTAGGAGGTGGCACGGTCTAGTAGGTTAAAGTCACAGCTGTTGACTTAGACTATCTGGTACTAGTATCTCTGGTCATCCCCCAGATGTGTGACTGTCACCGGTGTGTCCCCTGGGAAGCAGACTCTGATGGAGAGTCACATACAAGAGACTCATTAAGGAGCATTGTGGGCATTGACCCAAAGGAAAGAAAGGAACACTGAATAGGAAAAGCTGAGCTTAGTGGACTCAAGAGACATTCTGAGGTGATGTCTGAGAGGAGGAATCACCCTGGGGACCCATCATTGAATGTGGCTGCCCTGGAAACAGGGCCTCATCTTGGGGGAGGAGTGCCACAGGCCATGGTCCAAGCAGGCGAGGAAGTAAGTTCACCTGCTGAAGAGGTTTAGAAGGTACCTGACCAACGGCGATCTTAGGTAATTGTTGAACTTTGTTGACCATCATTTTCTTCATTTGTAAAGTATTTTAAAAATCTTTATAGGTAAAGTATTTTTTAAAAATCTTTATAGGGTCAATAGGAGAATTAAATCTAATGATATCTGGAGTCAGCAAATTGCAGCCATAGAGGGAAGGGGTCGGCTGACATCTCCTTGGTGGAAATTGCAGCTGAGGAAGAGGGCATAAACACAAAATGCAGGTTTCCTGGCTTCTGTGACATGTTTTGACAACAGGGACGAATGTCCCATTCCCATCCAGTTTAAGCAGCAGCTCTTCTAAGTTACCTGACAAAGCCCCTTCTCTCAGAAGGTAAAAGTATCCCTCGAAAGGAGTAAAGGTAAAACAGTTTTATTTTGTTTTTTTTTCAAAATAATGACACAAAATTATGAAACCTACCACTTTTAGAAAACTAGCTGAAGCCAAACAAAATGAAGTTAAAGGATAAGAAAACTTTAGGTAAAGGAAGACGGAGGACATGAGAATATAAAAAGGGGACGACAGGGAGCAGCTCTGGCAGAACTACTCATGCTTTTTAGAAACAGGCACCTTCCGCTGCTGCGTGCCTGACATCCTCGTGAAGAACAGGTAAAATAATAGAAACGAAGGCATTGAAAACTTTGTTGCAATTCAAAAATAGTTGATGCTGACACTTGGCCTTTCAGCTATAAAAATGGGTCAGGCAAGGAGGGTCATTTTCATGTTCCTCCCTTATGAAGGTAAAGGGGAAAATTGACCAAAATCCAGTAAATGAAACACATGCCTATTCAGACTGTTTTGAGAGCTACCCTGCTTCAGCTGGGACACTTTGTCATATGAGATACTCACTCAAGATACATCTATTTGGGATAGACCTCTTCTGCGTCTGGCGAGCCTGTAAACCAGCCACCTGTTTCCTGAGACCTTGGGACTTGCACTGTGTGGCCTGACATCCCCCTGGTGGCCTTTCCCGGCACAGGACATGTCACCACGTGCTAACACCCATCGCGGCCACTAGGTAGCGCTGGAAGCTCACCATAAATGCAAGTCCATGCAGTCCCTAAAACAGTGGTTCTTAATCGTTTTTGAGGTATGGATCCTACCAGTTTCATACGCGCATTCACCGAACCCTTCTTTAGTGATAAATAAAATATGATTTTTTTTTCCAAATTCAAGACATAGGTATCTGTTTTTTTTTTTTACTGGTGCACGAAATGAGCCGTGCATGAACATCACCTTGCTCAAAGAACGAAACCAACAAAGTGCATGAACTCACAACAAATTACGGTATTACTTTATTCTGGCCTCTGCGGCAGAGGCTTCTCCCAACCCCTGAGACCGACTCAACGAACCCCTAGGATTGGATAGAACCCAGGTTAAGAACCACTGCCCTAAAATATGCCAGAACAGTTTGGATTTCACTGATTGATGTTTTAAAATGGGACAGTAGGCAACCAGGTAGTCCACACGGTTTCACGGAGCCTGGAAGTCAGGCGTCTTTGGAATTCTGGCTTCTGCTTGATGTCATTACTTCCTGGTACCGGTTGGGGGCCAGTAAGACAAGGCTGCCTATGACAATGCGACGGTTGCCATGACTCCTGGGTAGCCCTGCCTTTCCTGAGTACAGGTGGTCATTCTGGGAGTACAGGTAACTGGGAGGTGGTTGGTCTACTGTGGAGCCTACCGTTACTTGTCAAGGGATTTATAGGACTCAGAAGTACTGCTCAGTCACTTGTGTGCAACAAATGTCTGCTGAGTCCCTGGTGTGAAAGGGCAGCACAGTGAAGGGCTGCTTAGAGTCTGTAGGGTGGGTAGACTTACAAGTGAGTGCAGCCCCGTGTAGTAAGTAGTCCACTAGGGCAGCAATTTTTAACCTTGTTCATCTCACAGCACACATAAAGTAATTACTGAGATTCTGTGGCACACCAAAAATATTCATTTTCTGCCAGTCTGACAAATAATACAGGCATAATTTTGACTCATTTGCTCCTGATGGCTATTGTTGTGTTGGCTATTGTCATCTTTTGATTTGACAATCTAAGGGAAAAGAGGTCAGTGCCCCTGACTACATAATCAGTATTGCATGGTTTGTTTTTTATTTTTTTGTAACTTTTCTTAAGTGAGAAGCAGGGAGGCAGAGACAGACTCCCACATGCGTCCGACCAAGATCCACCTGGCAAGTCCACTAGGGGTCATGCTCTGCCCATCTGGGGCCCTTTCTCTATTTCAACCGGAGCCATTCTAGCATCTGAGGCGGAGGCTATGGAGCCATCCTCAGCACTTGGGCCAACTTTGCTCCAGTGGAGCCCTGGCTGTGGGAGGGGAAAAGAGAAATAAAGAGATGGGAGAGGGGGAGGAGGAGGGACAGATAGGTGCTTCTCCTGTGTGCCCTGACTAGGAATCAAACCCAGGACATCCACACGCCAGGCCGACACTCTACCACTCAGCCAACTAGTCAGGGCCACGTATTGCACGTTTTAAAAATTCTTGCAGCATGCCAATTGAAAATTGCTGCACTAGGGGTATGTATGCAGTGATATGGGTCTCAATTTCTGGGTGTCCCAGTGGGAATACCACACCCAGATATTGGGACACAGTATGTCTGTAGTTTAGGGCTCGTGGTGGCGTCTGAGAGCAGCTAGGTCATGAAGGGCCTTGTTTGTTGCAGCACCCATCGAACACATGTCCTATCGCTCAGGAGCTGGCTGATGTTTGCAGACCAAATGCCTGACATGTACAGAGGAGGAAGCATTGGGTCACTGAAAGCGATGCCTAAAGCTTCTGCACTCTTTCTGTGGATAGAATCCAAGGCCAGCATAGACTGCTTTTGTTGCATTATTTTTCCAGAAACTTCATGCCATGGGCAGGAATCTCAGCATGGACAGGAATATTGATTGAAATGAAAGAAACTCTTATTCCGATACCTCAAAATGCAACTTTATCTCAGAATGTATCCCTTTCTACACTTCAGTAAAAGCTTGTAAAAAGAAATGGAATAAACTTACTCAAGTAATGTTTACTTTCAAATGTTTCTAAGTGCAATTGAATGAGGAGCCAAGCCACAGGGTGCATGGTATGTTTAGTCACAGCAAAAATAAATGTAGGAAGTGAATTCACATCACCTTTTTATTATGCCTTGACAGCACCATCAATCAATATTATTTCTTTGACATATCTGAAAGATGAAATGATCAGTTAAAATAAAAATATTTCCAAGAACAAGTTTAAGAAAATCTGATGTCTGACCACAAAGAGTTCAACTTCTTCCACTTCTCTATTTCTTTGTGGCCTTAGATAACAAGTTTATTTTATGCATTTACACTGGGAGTTCCATTTTTGACTTCCAGTGTTTATAAAACGATTTGCAAGCATCACTAATGAAACAAGACTTATTGGAAAGACTGCAGAAGCAGGCAGCTGAGACTTCCCTAATTAGGTTTGGCTTTGTTGTTCTAGTGAGAGAAAATACAGGGAATATGTCATTTGCAGGCTGTGAGGTGGGAAAGGGTACAGAACATTCAATGAACTGAAAAAGGCCAGTGTGGCTACTGAATGACAAGAGGAATGAATGATGAGGGTGAAGAGACGAGCTCCAATTATGGTCAACGTGGGTACATTAAACATATATTTCCATGAAAAATTCAAATAGGTTCCGCCCTCACTGAGTAAGGCTACAAAAGGTAGGGATATGGGTAGTTCAGAATTGCAGGTAGTTCTTTGTTCACATTAGTCACCTGACTGTGGCAGAATCGTTATTTTTGGAGAACAGAGTATGGTGGGCATCGTCACTTGTGCACAGAGAACCGCCCATGGCCTCACTTGGGGCCTGCACACCCACGCTGACCTATGGCCATGGTGCTATTTCCAGGCCACAGGAGACACCAAGCCCTCTGCTGAGCAAGTCACACATCCTTTCTCACGCACACATTCCATGAACTGAGCTGGTGAGCACTCTTACTACCCCCACTTGAAATGAGCACTGAGGCCGAGCGGTGACGTGACCTCGCAAGGTGAGAAGCAGAGCCCAAATTCAAACTCAGGTTTGATCAATTTAAAAGTATTCTCAAATAGAAACAGATTGAGAGGCAAGTGAGCTTGGAAGGTTCTGCGGCTCCAAGAGTTGGAGAAAAAGAGGAAACGGACAGGGGCTGTGCAGGATGGGAGGCAGAAGACCTTACTGGACTCCTGGAGCAGAAGGTGACCCCGTGGCTGGCACCACAAAGAGCAGTTGGCTGGGTGAAACCATGTTGGGAGGCCAAGTAACGAAGTCTGAGTTTTCAAATATGCAAAACTGGGAGTTGTTAAGCAGAGGAAAAAACATAATATGGTTTCGGATTCCCCAAAAAGAACATCATGGCTACTAGCATGGGAGACTGGAACACAGGGTGGCAAGATGGGGGCAGAGACATCAGTCAATGGACAGTTATAGCAAGCAGGTCCTTGGACAGATTTGGTTATTTGGACCAGGATGGTGGTGATGGTGATGGTGATGAAGACAACGGGAGAGATTCAAGGTTAAAGAAAGTCATCCCCTAGACTCCCACCCTCAGAATGCACACTGCGTCGACCTGCCACGGTCTTCTACTTTCTCTGGGCGGCACGCATGACACCATGGCATCTGAGCGCTCGGGTCCGGTCAGTCCTTTCTAGAACATCCACACACCCCTGGTTCCCCATGCCTCCCCCGCAACTAGGAGAGCTGTATGGTCACCAAGTGCGTGTTTTATTTCTGAATCTGTGTATACCAGCTCTAGTAAAATGAGTTCTTATGTAAGTTTACTGGTAGCACATGAAACAACGAAGTGTGAGAACCATCATTTCTGTCCAGGTCAATGTTTGGACAGGCTTGGTAAAAACAAAGGTGGGAGAGCCGTGCAGAACTGAACTGTGCTTTCTGCTGCCTCTCTACAGAAACCAAAGCGCAGAACCAGGAAAAGAACGTGAGTACGGTTAGCTAGAGCCACCAATTCTCATTAGTGAAACAACACCCAAGAGAGGCCTTGCCCTCTATCAGACCACTGCCACACGAACACACACACATGTGCCCTGAGTTAAAGTGCTAGAGGTGCGTACCAGGTGTCCCTGGTGTCTGCAGCACTTGGAGTTGGAGTTGACGCACCAGGAGAGGGAGAAAGACCAGGGGTAACAGCACATGTCTCTTGCAGTGGCAGGAGCGAGCTCTCCTGCTCAGCACACCTGTCTAGTCCACTTCTATTCTAAGCAGCAGCAAAAGCATCAGACTCCCACTTCTTACCACCTTCCCCTCCTTTGCGTCCCTCTTATCTCCATAACTGTGAGGAACACCTGTCGCATTCTCCACAGCGCTGCCCCCATGCAGCCTGTGTAGGAGCCACACCACCCAGCTCCCTGAAGGGCCCCTGAGCTTCTCAGGGACTTCCACAACCCAGGGCAGCGCACAGGGGGTGGTCGATGTTTCTTGAACAGGTGAAGGGATACACTCTCCACTTCAATCTCCCAAACTGAGAAATATCTGTGTACACATTGAAGGATGTTACATCTATCCTAGACTGTGATTGGTGGAGTGTTTGTGTTCCCCCCCAAACTCACACAGAAGCCCTAAACCCCCAATGGATTTGGAAACAGGGACTCAAAGGAAGCAATTGAGGGTAAATGAGGTCTCTGGGGCTGCTGATCCAAGAGGACTGAGGTCCTCATGAGCTTGCTCTGCCCATGTGCCCCGGGGAGGCCAAGAGGACAGTGTCTGCACCCAAAGGGAAAGCCCCCCCAGACAGCAACCCTACTGCCACCTTCATCTTGGACTTCCAGCCTCCAGAACTGTGAGAAAACAAATGCTGTTGAAGCCCCCCAACTTGTGGCATTTCGTTATAGCAGCCTGACTAGACTAACGCAAACATACAATAACAGATGGTTTTCTCTTTCCCGTCTGCTTTGCCAAAAGGAGCCTCAGAAGTAAGTGGCGACAGGCACATAAAACAGACACTTTGGTGCCCTTTAGCTTTCCAGAAAAGAAACTTTCTCCTTTAACTTTGTTCTTTGGTAACACAACATACACTATCATCACGGTGGGTGGGGGGAGCCCCTCCCACCCAGCACACAACCTGCCACCCAGATGTAGGGAGCTGTGTGGGCACAGCTAACATGACACCGCCAGAGTCCAGAGTCCGTCCTCCCTCACCGGTCACACCTGTCTGCTAGGTGGCTGCTGCAGGCCCCCTGCGCCACACTGGAGTTCAGGGCAAGAGGGCGGAGGCTCACAGCAGCATGCCAACCTTCTCAAGGAAAAGCAAGTTGTTCCAGAAGTTTCCAGCCCAAGGGACCCCGTCTTCCCAAGGTCACATCACAGACTCAACTCTGGCTGCAGGGGCTGAGCAAAGTGCGGTTGACTGTGAACTGTGCGGGTCCACTTCTGTGCGGGGTTTTGCCCATAGCGGACCCTCCCTAGCCGTGTTTTACACCTGCAGATTCAACTGCAGGACAAAAACAGAGCTTTCTGTCCAACCTTGCGCATCTGCAGTTGGAAATGTGACAATACTTGTGATTCTCAGTTCTTTGAATCTGCAGATTGAAGGGCTGGCTGCAGACTCAAGTCACACATGCAGTTCTCACTGGGTTTGAAGCACTGCATTGTCTAAGGGTCAACTGCACTTACTGTCTCCAATTCCGATTTTGGGGGCATTGTGAACCTCTGTATGGGTCGTCCTTGAATCTGTTTGCTGTGCAGGATCTGGAGGCCTGGACCCACTATTGAGCCAATTCTAGAGTGTCTTTCAGTTATGGCTGTGGTCACCTCAAGGCAGGCTTACATTTCACACTTTATTTAGCAAAGGACTTGAGCTGCCATCTAACACTACTACCTCTTTGATTGCACTTAGCTAGGCTGCGAACCTTATGTGAGGGTATTTTAAAGTCCTACCTATCCTCCTCTGTATCTATAATACAGGTCTACCCTTCATCTGTTGAGACTATATTGGCTGTGTTGTTTTTATTGTCATTTGTCTTGTGTGGGGACAATGAGACTGTTGCACTCTGTCAGTAAGCAAGTGTGCAAGGGAGGTCTGTTTTATTATGTGGCTATGGCTAAAACCATCATCTGAGTTCCTCATGACTGTGTTCTGCCCAAGGACCTCTCCAGAGCTCTCCAGAGCTTCCACTAGCTAGCATTTTCTACAGTGAGATCCACAGATGGATCTCACTGAAAGCCATCTTTTAAAGAAAAGAATAATTTAGCTCTGTGTGATTACTGGCATCGCCTACTGGTGCAGTAAGCAAGTTAGTATGGGCTATGACGATTTCTCACCTCAGTTTAAAATATGCAAATCCAGGGTTTTATCAGAACAAATATATTTAGAACTTAAATAGGGAGAAAACTGGAGTTAGGAGAAAACAAGATAGTAAAATAGTCACGTTTACTGCATGAAGCTAATGTAACTCAGAAGTTACATACAGTGTGTCCGTAAAGTCATGGTGCACTGTTTTCCTGTGACCGGTCAAAAGTAGATCATGACTTTATGGACACACTGTAGACCAGGCTACAGGTGGACCATAACTGGGTGTAGATCTGCCCAAAGAACACAAGTAGAGAAGACAGAAACGGAGTCTTTAATATTTAAAAAGAAAAAAGCCAATAGTTTAGTAGAAGCATGAGTATTCCTGGAACTGAGACCTAAGGGAATTTTCTCCCATGCGATGCAGCCACCAGCCTTAAAAACTCACCAGTTGGAAACACAAAGCTCTGATGGCTGTTTTTACTAATAGAAGCTGACAACATAGAAGAAAAGGTAATTCTACTATGAGTCAAAATGTGCGTTGGAAGTGACCTCCTGGAGGGTATGATTTGCATTCCTTCTGTTTCCTAGTTGGGAATACAAATTGTTTTAACACAATCCAAAAACTCGTTTCCCTAAATTACAAAATCCATTTCACAAGCAAATTATCCTTAGACCTAATGCCATTGTTCCCCGTGACATCAGAGACCCCTGACCCAGACAACGTAGATATTTACCTGAGCAACATGGTTTCCTAAATAAGTGTGCTTTAAACAGCTAATATCAGTCTGGCAGACAGATAACAAAGTTTAAAATGCTAAGTTTTATGGTTGTACTCCCTATATGTAAACTTAATTTTAGAAAGGTTAAAAAATTATGCACAAAAGAGTTTTGTTTTAGCTCTGTTCAATTATTTTTAATTAATGTTGGTTACATTTGAAGCGCACTGCATCTTTTCACAAAGACTTAATATGAAGTGTAAACGTAAAAACTCATTCCACATCTGAGAGATGCAGCCATTACCTACAACCAGATTTACAGTGATCGTGGGGATGGGGAGAATGTAGGACTTGCAGGGCTGGTACACAGCATCTCAACAACACGGCCACTGGTGTACTGAAAAAATAATTTATTACATGAAAATAATACTGGGAAAAAATGCATTATAAAAGTAAAAAAGTAAATTCTAACTATAAATAATGGTGACTTACCTAATTAACAAGAGTTTTTCTTCACCAATCCCAAACTTTAAGTACTATCTTCTGAAAGGCCAGATTTTGAAAGTATATGGTTCACCTTAAAACAGCATATAATATCTGGAATCTAGCATACATAATCATGGCTTATTAGATTAAAAATTCTATTGATTAAAATGATTGTCCTTTTTAAAGCTAGAATAATATTTTAAAAGAGACAGGTTGGCTAGTGTGCTGTGTCCCTCTGTCTTCCAGGACAGTAAGCACATTGCTCGTACACTGCGTGGAAAGTATTCTGAAACAGAGCATACCTGTGGCATTTTGATGAAGATATAAAATTTTTGGTACTTTGGTAAAAAGCAGTCTTCTTTGTAGATCACAAGTTAACAACAGTCATTAGATCTGTCAGTTTATGTGAGTAGAGAATCTCAAATAAGCCCATCTTAATACATTCATCAAGATACAGACACACGTTTAGGTAGTGAAGAAAAAAAAATGGTATTTTCTATTTTTCCAGCAAGTCCCCCTCAATTTTTAGAAAGTATATGTAGTTCAATATGCCAACTGGGATCTCAAAATGATAGCATAATTACGACGCTCATTAACAGCAATATGCAAAACAGCAGACACAGAAAACAAAGAGCATCACAATAGAAAACAGAGACAAGGCACTTTGATGCCTGGATACAAAGCTGAAACGAACATGCTCATGAAGCTGACTCAGGATCCCAGGAGATGTCTGTAGAAAGTCACGTAGCAGAGGCACAACTGAACTCTTCCTAGCTCTACTCACTAAAGATACTCACCATTAAACTTGGCACAAGAGTTTAATTACCATAAAGTGCATCACTTGGCTAAATATATTAAAAAGAAAATCGGCCAAGAATAGATAATAATAACGTATTTACACATATAGAAATAAAAATGCAATGTCAGGAATCAACATAGTAGGAACTTTGTAGTATATGTATATATATATATATATATATATATATATGGCTTCTTATTTTTATTTTTTTGTGTAACTCCCTATTTATTTGGAATCTATAATATATATTCAAAAGAGTATGCCTTGACTAGCAAAAGGAGGTAGTGTTCTGGAAAAGGCAAACTCACCGATTCTACAGGTAGAGATTTAAGATAAAGATTATGTGGAAAATAAACTGTAACAATAAACTGGGATAATTACAGTATTTTTGTACTAATGAATTAGCTTTTAAAATAAAGGTTATTTCATCACTTTCACTATGTTATTATAGCTCTTTCAAATAGTTTTCCTTTGGTACTAGAAAGTTTTCTACTTTTAAATAGCAGTAACATCCTAAACAAACAATTTTTATTTACAGATGGTAAATATGTCAATATTTAAAACTCAATTCTTTACTGCTGATTTAAGCTGTTAGTGAAACTCTATCATGTCAGAGATACAAACAAGTATCTATCAACCAGATAGGAACATGCAGATTATTTCCATTTGACTGGTATAACTGGGGACTTAAACACACATTCATTTGGATCAATATACTGGTAAAACACCAAAATAATTTATGAACAGTAATTAAGAATGTGGGTCTTGATAACAGAACTCTAAAGGATTTTTTAGTGTACTAAATCCAAAGGAGAAAAAGATAATTTAAAGCATTAACAAATATATTTCCTAACTTAAAAACGCTTCTCCATGTAAACTGTGACATGTGCATCCTTGCTGTTTCCCTCTCCCGCTGCCTGTTGCTGTTGTGCACCTGGCGACGCAGAGGTGGGGCTGAGGCTAGTCCCTGTCGGCGCTGTAGGCCACTTCCGCCACCTCTATCTCCGACAGAGGGCTTTCGGGTTCACCGGAGCAGAGGCATGGTTTGTCCTCAGCTCTGCGAGGAAAGGGAAACACAGAAGTTTCAAGAATGAATGCACGCATTTAAAAAGCTTTTACGTTATATAAAAAATAAATATTGAATGGGAAAATACTTCAATATTTAGTCAGAAATATTTTTCACTAGTCACTGTTAGAGAACTTTTAGAGATACATTTTTAATTCTTTCAGCTCTCCCAAAAACCATTTGTCAATAAAAATCTAGTTTGTAATTATTCTTATAAACATAAATGTATTGTCATGATTATAGCTTCACCGTTACCACTAAAGTATTAATAATTAACGTGGACTTCTATGCAATAAAAATTTTATGGGCTTTTACGAATACTATTTTTCATCATTCCTATCACATAGGCAGGGTGGTGGCTATTATAGTGTCCCACATTTTGAATGAAGAAAGAGTGACATTATGGGATATTAAAGTAATTGTCAAGATTTACAAAATTAATTAACTGACTCACGGCCCTGTTAACTCAGACACAGTTTTAAATTAAGTATTAAGAGAACTCATAGCCTGGATGCCAAAGGTTCGTTTTCAGGACAGCCTAGAATGCCTACAGCCCTTCTCTGTTGCTCGGTAGACTCATGATGCAATGATTAAGTTCATTAAGATCCTCTGAGTATTATAATAATTCCCCTGCAATTATTCAGATGACTAGGCTACAATAAATTAAACCTACAAACCTGGATTCTTCATCTACAACTCCTTGATCAGTCTCACGCACAGGAGACGGCCCCTGTAGGGCCTGTTCACCTTCCGTCCCTGACAAGTGTAGTGACTCTTCAGGTTCCAAGCACAGCGCTCTACAAGTAAATTACAGCAACAAGTTATTTTCTTATCAAATATCTTCCCGAATAAAATATGCATATTTATTGCTGTGAATACATGTGGCCTTTGGAGTCGTCAGCTGTGAAGTCTCAGTGTAGTCACATGGCTAATCAATTGCTGACTGGAAGTCAACAAAAACATTTGTATTTAAGATTAATTTAAAATGATTTTAGCATCAATTTGATATATGCTGTCAAGCAGACATACTGAAACTTTTGTCTGAAAATCTGGCATAAATGTGTAGGAATAAAGATAGCATTTAAGGATGACAAGATGGCTGCAGAGCAGGTGAACACTGTTCACCTGTTCCTGGACCAAACCAGTTAGACAGCTAAGTTATAGTACAGCCAACCTGAATACCCGGATAGCTGGACTGAGATATCATAACCAAGAATTTTCAGAAGCCGTGTAGAGACATATAAGAAGGGTGAAGATGCAGCAAGGGCTGGCCCTGTGCCCGGGAGCAGCGTTGGCGAGAGCAGGACTCCCTCCCTGGAGGACCAGGGGCTCTCAACCCCAAGCAGGAATCCCTGACCCAGAGCAGTGCAGGTGGGAAGATGGGCCCGCAAAGCAATTGTTGGTGAAAACCAGAGGGCACTGAGTTGGCTCAGGCGCCACCTAAGCAGGTATGAGCCCTCCCATTGTTCCAGTCCCAGCACGGGGAGAGCACTCTTCACCCACCATCACCTCTGCTGCTGGCGCAGCCACTCTGCCGTGCTTGGTCCTGCAGGCTGCAACCAGCAGTGACTCTTGGGATGCTCAGGGGAGCTTCTTGGGGGAAAACGGATAGTGACTGGGCAGTAAGGCTTTGGAAAGAAAAGTTGTCTCCTATATCTTGAGCTCACAACTGGCGCTCTCCCCTGCCCCAGGGGCACTTGGCTGAATTCTCCTCATACAGGGAGACAGGAGAATGGTGCAGAGCCAGGACTACTTGTAATTTTGGAAGGAGGGCCACTCTCCACCACCTCATGCACACAACCAGCACCCTACCCTGTCCCGACCTGTTGAGACACTGAGCCCACAGGTGTGCATGCACAACGACAGAACAGCCCAGAGCTGGGACTTTCTCCTGTGGTTCTGCAAGGAGAACCACTCGACTAGAGGCGCATTGGGGGACTCTGGGGTTCGCGGCTCTGGTGAAAGACAGGGGAAGGGGACAGTCACTAGAGTTCCTGTACTGAATCGTTCTCCAGTGCTATGGTCACCATCTTTCCTGGGTGGAGCAGTCCCCTCTAAACAGCATCAGCCTGGGGGAAACCAACCGCCCCACCCCGACTCCCTCTCACCCCATCCTACAGGGATTAGGCCCTACTGCGAGTTAGCAGCCAGGGCCAGAGAATGGAGGTCTGGACAGTTGGGGGTGACAGTGACTGAGTTATCTGGCGTTTCCCCATTACAGAGATTCAGCAGAACCACCCTCCTGGTTGCAAAGGGATAGGCTGAGAATGCAGGTTCTGGAGTGGGAACCACAACCACCACCTTCCCTGAAGCCTGACAGGCACCTTCCCCTCAGGGAGAGCCCCCGGCCCAACCTCCTGAGTCCACCAGAGGCAGCCAGCAGGCAGAGGCAGCTAGAGGCAAAGCTGGAGGTGCCTGAGGTCTTTTGCTGACCTGCCCCCAGGCCCAGTGCTGGCAAAAGCTGACCTCAGTGTGCAGCTTGGTCCTTCCTGTGCACCTAAGCCCAGCAGAGGTAGCCACAAACTGTGGATTGCTTGTAGTTCCGAACAGGTTGTGGAGGGCCAGTCACGGGCAGTATTTCAAATTGGCCTGTGCCAGGCTCCCTCCCATGTGGCCCAGAACCATCACACCCAATGGCCAGATTCAGACAACATCAGAGCAGGATCCAATTAGCTTCACAAGCACATATCCAAAGGGAGATCTCATCAGATGCCAAACCCACCTCCTGTGGTCAGCACCTGTGCTGCAGCTCACAAGCTTTGATAGAGGTAGAGCCTCACAGTCAGCCAGCTTGAGGCTTAACTGATACACAGCGGGCCAAAGCAATCAAGTCTCAATCACAATAGGAGGACCCACAGAACCCACACAAGGGTCATTTCTGGAACACCCAATTCAAGTGATCAAGGAGTCAGCACCACTGGACCCAACAGAACAGCTACTACATAAGGCCACCCCACAAATACTGGGAATCATAGCAGATCTGTCTAATATACAGAAAGAAACACAAAGAGGCAGCCAAAATGAGGAGAAAAAAAAAAACTGGTCCCAAATGACAGAACAGAAGGAATCTCCAGAAAAAGAGCTAAATGAAATGGAGATAAGCAATTTATCAGAGATAGAATTCAAAGTAATGGTTATACAGATGCGCAAAGAACAAAGTAGAAACTTCAACAAAGATATAGTAGGCATAAAAAAGGACACAGAAATCATAAAAAGGAACCAGTCAGAAATGAAAAATACAATATCCAACATCAGGAATACAATGGAAGGAATAAAGAGTAGGCTAGATAAAGCCAAGGACTGAATTGGCGATTTGGAAGACAAGGTAGAAGAAGATAAACCCAATCAGAGCAGCAGAAAAGAAAAAAGAATGAAAAAGAATGAGAGTTTAAGGGACTCTGACACAACATGAAGCACAAAAACACACATCACAGGAGTACTAGAAGAAGAGAGAGATCCAGAAATGGCTGAAAACTTCCCTAATCTGATGAAGAAAGAAGACAACCTACTGAATGGGAGAACAAATTCGCCAATATATCTGATAAGGAATTAATATCCAAAATTTATAGCACTCAACACCAAAAAACAAACAAGCAAACAAACAAATAAAACCACAATTCAATTAAAAAATGGAGAAACGACCTGAATAGACACTTTTCTTAAGAGGACACACAGATATAGTCAATAGACATATGAAAAGTCACTAATCATCACAGAAATGCAAATTAAAACCACAACAAGATATCACCTCACACCTGTAAGAATGGCTATCATCAATAAATCAACAAACAACAAGTGCTGGTAAGGGTGTGGAGAAAAGGGAGCCCTTGTGCACGGTAATGCAGATTGGTACAGTCACTATGAAAAATAGTACAGGGTTATTGCAAAAAAATTAAAAATGGAACTGGCTTATGACCCAGAGATTCCACTTCTGAGAATATATCCTAAGAATCCTGAAGCACCAATTTGAAAGAATATATACACCCCTATGTTCACTGCAGCATCATTTACAATAACCAAGATCTAGAAACAGTCCAAGTACCCATCAGTAAAAGAGTGGATAAAACACCTGTGGTACATTTACACAATGTAATAATACTATGTGGCCATAAAAAAGGAAATCTTACTTTTTATGAGAGTAACCTGGAGATTATTATTCTAAGTGAAACATGCAAGTCAGAGAAAGACAAGCACCATATGATCTCACTCATATGTAAAATCTAATGAACAAAATAAACTAACAAGCAAAACAGAGACAGACTAATACATAGACAGGAGGCTAACAGCTGTGGTGGGGGATGGTGATTGTCAGAAGGGATGGGGTACAGAGGGCATAGGGGAGCTAAATGATGATGGATGAAGACTTGATTTGGGGGTGGTGAATGCACAATATGGTGCAGAGATATGTTGTAGAATTGGGCACTTGAAATCTGTAAAATTGTATTAACTAGTCTCCTGCTAATAAATTCAATTAAAAAAATTCAGATGTTAAAAAAGAAGACACACCACTTAAATAGGTTAAGATGAATGTTTATCCTGTTGAACAGGTTATTATCCTGATGTTTCCCATCCTTCAAATATTTAGTCTCCTAAATAGTCAAAAGACAATCTTCTTAATCTACCAGCAAGTACCCCAAGAGTCTATGACTTCTGGAAATAGGAATTCCTAAATCACATAAGAGCCGAAAGGGCGTTCGTCCCAGAGCACTGAGAGTGGACTGGCCTGGAAGCGCAGGGACCACACACACCTGAGCCTGCTCTCCAGCACGTCTATGCGAAGTTGCTTCTCACTGAGCAGCTTCTTCAGTGACTCCACCTCTTTCTGTTTTTCAAGTAATTCTTTCTGAAAACGATAGTTTGTCTCCTCTAAAGTTTCACAGAAAGCCTTAAAAACAAACAAGCAAAAATCATAGTCAGAAAAAAAGAATAAAATTAATTACATACACAGTATTTTTCTCATGATCATTACTGAGGAGTCAAGGAATGTGAATAACCAAGATAACACGTTTGCAACCTACATGGTTTGTTTTCTGGTCTCTGGCATCCTGGCTTTTCGTCCCCACTCATCACCAGTGTGTCTGAGATGAACACGAGACGTGTCCCAGTGCAGAACCAAAAACTGCTAACAACCACTCTATGAGTTTCTATTTTCTTCAGTCTATTTCTGCCCAGTCCATAGTACCCTTTTTGAAAAACTGAGGCTACTATTCCCTATGTATTAGCTAAGTAATAGTGGACAGAAATAGTAAATCCAAAAGAATCTACAAACTAATGTGAGATTTCACCAAGGAAGTGACATATAAAATAAACATACAAAAATCAATACTACAAGAGACATTAGAATATAATAAAAATAACTATTATGATACAAAAACATAAGAATGAATCCTATAGCTTTCCTTTGAAGTTTAGGGAAAAAATTTAAGCCTTTATTAAAGGGATTTAAAAAAAGACCTAAGTAAGCAACATAGAAGGATTCATTACTGTAAAGACAGTGCTCCTCAAAATTAACAACTGTATTATAATTCCAAACAAAATGCTAATAGGATTTTTCATAAACCCACAAGTTGATTCTAAAATCCATATAGAAGGGCATATAGCCATCTTAAGAAAGAACAAGGCAGGGAACCCTTACCATGCCAGATACAAAGATTATAAAGCTATAGTAATTGCCTGACCAGGGCATGGCGCAGTGGATAGAGAGTCAGATTGGGATGCAGAGCATCTAGGTTCGAAACCCCGAGGTCACGGGCTTGAGCCCAAAGTTGCTGGCTTGCGCAAGGGGTCACTCGTTCTGCTATAGCCCCTGGTCAAGGCACATATGAGAAAGCAATCAAGCAATCAAACAACTAAAGAGATTAAGGAGCCGCAACAAAGAATTGATGCTTCTTATCTCTCTCCGTTCCTGTCTGTCCCTCTCTCTGTCTCTGTCACACACAAAAAAAGCTATAGTAATGAACAAAGTATGAAACTCAACAGAGAATCTCAATTACAAAACCAGAATGACAAAAAAAAATAAATAAATAAAAAAGAAATTCTGGATTTGAAAAGTATAATAATTGAAATGATAAATTAACAAGAGGGGCTCAACAGCAGACCTGAGGTGTCAGAAAAATAAATCAGTAAGCTTGAAGATAGATCAATATAGAAACTATACAATTTGAAGAACAGAGAAAAAAGTGATGAAGAAAAATAAATAGCACATCAGAAATATGTAGGACAATATATAACTGTACAAACATATAGGTAATAGGAATCCTAGAAGGGTAGAAGAACCGAAAAGTTATTTGAATAAATAATGGTCAACAACTTCCCAGGTCTGCCTCATCAAGCATTAATCTGCCAAATCCAGGAAGCTCAATTAGCCCAAGTGTGATAAACACAGAGATCCATACCTCACTACATCATAATCAAACTGCTGAAAGTCAGAGCAAAAGCAACCTGGAAAGTAGCAAAGGCAAAACGACTCATGTACACGAGAACAACAAGATTGATGGCTGACTTTCACCAGAAACAACTAAATCTGGAAGACAATGGAATGACACAAAATACTGAAAGAAAAAAAACCTGTTAACCAAACTACACTTCAAAAATGAACATTCTCAGTAAAACAAAGACTGAGAATTTGTTGTCAGCAGACCTGCCTTACAAGAGATACTACATGAAGGCCCTGAAGCTGAAAGGATGTGATACCAGACAATAACCCAGTCCACAGGAAGAAAACAGTAAATATATGTACAACTATAGAAGATTGTATAAAATATTTTTTCTCACTTCTCTTAAGTTCTTTAAAAGACAAACAATTGTACAAAGAAATAGTTCCTATGCAATATTATATTTATAACCTAAACATATATAGATATAAAACATATAATAGCAGCAACACAGAGGGGAAAGGAAAAGAGGATATACTGGAGCCAAGTGCACAATTCACTGGAATTAAGTTTTATTCAGAAGTAGATTGTGTTACGATGCGATGCACACTAATACCTCAAGCAAACACCTAAAAACAACTAAGAAAAAGTAAAAATTTCTACAGAGGAACCAAAATGGCATCCTTATTTATTTCACACAATATTAGGCAGTTAAGACCCAAGCAGATAAGACAGATAGAAAACAAACTGCAAAATGGCAGATGTAAAAGGCAGATATGTCAGACTGAATAACAGACCAACACTGAGTGGAACTATGTACAACAGACAGACTTTAGACTGAAAGGCACAAACAGACTGAAAGGATGGGAAAAGATACAGCACTTAAACAGTGGCCAGGAGAGAGCAGTGAACAGGACTGTGTGATGCTGATAGGAGATCAACAGAGAACCTTAGAAGTCCAGAAGCAAACCTTTCTTTTTATGTTCATTTGACTTTTGGTAAAGGTGTCAACACAAATCAATAAAGGGTAGTAGCACAATTAGATATCTACAGGAACTTAACTCTTACCTCCTACCTTACAAAAAAATTAGCTTGGGATGGGTCAGAGACCTAAATGCAGAAGTTTAAACTATAACACTTCTGGGAAAAAAAGTAGAAAAAAAATCTTTGTGACCCTGTATTAGACACAGAGTTCTTAATATACAACATTAAAAGGGTAAACCATAAAGTGATAAAATTAACTGCATTAAAAATTTTTTAAATTAGCACTTCAAAAGACCATTAAGATGATGAAAGGACACATACACACTGGGAGAAAATATCTGTAAATCATGTACCTGATAAAGAACTTGTATCCAAAATAAAGAACTTTTTAAAGTCAATGAGACAAACAGTCCAATTTAAAAAAAAGGGCAAAAAGCTTAAATAATCAAAGAAAACATGAATGGCTAAAAAGCCCATGAAAAAGAGATCAACATAAAAAATCATTAAGGAAATGCAAATTAAAACTGTAATGAAATACCACTACTCACCCACAGGAATGGCTCTAATCCAGAAAACAGAAAATATCATATATTACATCAGTGCTCTCTGGTTGGTGCTCTAGGTTAGCGATTTTCAATCTTTTTACACTTGGGGACTGGTGAAAATATAATTATTTTAGGAATTGCTAAGGCAAAAAATCACCTGGAGCATAAGCGAATTCAACTAAGATCACTGAGTCTATAATCTTCATACGTTAGGATGTTTAACTTTCTCACCGGACCAGCATGAAATTTCTGGCAGACAAGTCCCGGACCAGTGGTTGAAAAACACTGCTCTCAGTCATGCTCTGCAGCCTTATCTTCCACCACTCTCTGCATATACTTGATGGAGGCCCAATGCAGAACAATAGTGAGAGGTAGGGACTAAAGAATGCTTGCTCTGGCTCTGGCTGCCTGGCTCAGTGGATAGAGTGTTGGCCTGGTGTTTGTACGTCCTGTGTTTGATTCCTGGTCAGGGCACACAGCAGAAACGACCATTTGCTTCTCTCCCCCACCATTTCCCTCTTCCCCTCTTGCAGCCAGAGGCTTGATTGGTTCCAGCACTGGCCCCGGGCACCGAGGATAGCTCATTGGTCCGAGGGTCAGCCTTAGGTACTAAAAATAGCTCGGTGATTTGAACATTGGCCCAAGACACGGGTTGACAGGTGGATTCCAGTTGAGGCATATGTGGGAGTCTGTCTCACTCTCTCCCCTCCTCTCACTTAGAAAGAAAAAAGAATTCTTGATCTGTTGAAAAGGGCAAACTTAGCTCTCATCCTGAGACACTTGTGGCCTGGGAAGGGAGACTCAGTGACACCAGCTCTACCAATCTTTTAAGAGGAACTGGGATGTAAATTTTAAATGTAAAATCACCATAATTTTTAAAGCCTAGAAAAACAGAATGAAAGTATTTGTTGGGAAACTGGAACTTTCATCACTATTAGTGGAAATGTAAAATGATATAGCCATTTTAGAAAGGTTTATAGTTTGTTTAAAAAGTTAACATGAGTCTGACCAGGTGGTGGCGCAGTGGATAGAGCATCGGACGGGGGTGTAGAAGGACCCAGGTTCGAGACCCTGAGGTGGCCAGCTTGAGCGCAGGCTCATCTGGTTTGAGCAAAGCTCACCAGCTTGGACCCAAGGTCGCTGGCTTCAGTAAGGGATTACTCGGTCTGCTGAAGGCCCGTGGTCAAGGCACATATGAGAGAGCAATCAATGAACAACTAAGGTGTCGCAACAAAAAACTGATGATTGATGCTTCTCATCTCTCTCCATTCCTGTCTGTCTGTCCCTATCTATCCCTCTCTCTGTAAAAAAAAAAAAAAAAAAAGTTAACATGATTTGCCATATAACCTAATATTTCACTCCCAGAGATCAACCCGAGAGAAATAAGACACAAGTCCACACAAGCCCTCTGCAAGACTGTTCCTAACAGCATGTTTACAAGAGCACAGAACTGGAAGCAATGCACCGTCCATCACTGGTAATGGGGTGCACAAAATGCAGCCTATGTGTACGATGACAACCATTCAGTAACAAGGAGTAATAAAATACCGATGAAGGCTTAACACAGATGACCCTCAAAAACATGTGAAGTGAAAGAAACTTGATACACAGATTATATGTTTTTATATATACAAAAATGGGATATAATGTTATAAATACTATACATATAAAATGATAAAGCTGAATACTAATTTACATAATGTGTGTGTTTGTGTGTGTGTGTATGTGTATCTTCAGTATGGTTGACTCATGTGAACTATCCAGAATGAACAAAGCTTGCAGCAGGAAAGCAGACCAGTAGCTGTCGGATGGTGAGTGTGGACCGACTACAAAATAGCTGTAGGATTTTTGTCAAGGTGATGGAAATCTCTAACTCGATTATGGCACAGCTCTATAAATTTAGTAAAATTATTGAACTGTACATTTATAATGAAATAGCTAATTTCATGAAGATTTTACTTCAATACAGCTGTTTTTTAAAAACTATAGTATTCATTCTAACTCAGTTTAGTTGAAAACATTACAAACCTAAATCTGTTCCACTTAAAGATCATTAAACATTTGGGGCAATAAAACTTACAAAGAATCCTAGCTAAGCTATTATTATCAAATCTGTTTTGATAATCTAGCCAACTGCTTCACGAAACAGGCCCCTTTAACACGTCAATTAGTGTAATCTGAGCAGCATCGGGCTTGAGCTGAACTGATGACAAGACAGTAACTTCCACCTCTGAAAGTAAGTCTTCAACTTGATTATAACTGTAGAGTCTTTTCAATGTAGGAAAATAAATTCACAAATAATTTTCTTTTTTTTTGCAACAGTACAAATAAAGAGAACAAAATGCAGGATTTAATTTTAGTTTCACTGACTACATGACATCTATGAATTTTTACTTTTCACTGAACTAGGCAATGTACTTCATTTAAAGAAACCTTTGACTCAAACATTAAAAACTTTCTGTGCAAAAAAAAAAAAAACAAAAACAAAAAAACAAGTTTCTGTGCAAAATGACCATGGTCTGCAATTATATTTTGCTGTGCACTATTTTGTTCAAGGAACAATGCAGTTATTGTACTGAATTATTTGTCCCTCTTTCCATCTGACACATAATATAGCACTCACCCTGCTTTCTTCCAGGCTATCAAATGGACCTGGTGGATCGTCCAGACAAAGAAATTCTCTCACTGCCAGGCTTTTCAAAGGAAAGGAAAATTAGCTGTGGTACAAATAAGTTTACAAGAGATTGCAAAAAGCAAGTTACTTTAAAGCTATACACTGTTTTAGGCAAGTTGGCTGCTGATATGCCAAAATAAACAAGTTGATTTATGTGGATTCAATACAAGTTACCAAATAGAAACATAAAATACATAGAAGACACAAATATTTTAAATTATTTTCTTAAAATCCTATGAACATTAGAGATGGGAAATTTGTATTACATAAAAACTATAAGAAACAATAATTCATTATAATGGTACAGAGACCAATCTAAATGATAAACAGATACTTTCTGTTTCAAAGCATTAAAGCAGTCTAAAAATGTCCTTATCTTATCATGAAGAAATACTACTTCTAACTTCTACTTCATTTGTTTTTTCTTTAAGAGATGCAGCTATAGTAACTGAAGAGTATTTACTCTGAAAAAATTTAAAGATTTTTCTTGCAAACTTTTTTATTATATTAATTTACTTAAGTATTTTCCCTAGAGAGTTCAAGGGAAAACTCTTGACTATCCCATTCCTAAATTACCATAGATTTTGAAGTAATGATATTGTTATGCTTATTATTTGCAATTATCAGAAATAGGTTAGTAGGAAATTAAACTCCCTTTTTACAAAAATACTCCACTGTCTAAAAGCAATTTTGGACAGAAACAATTCTATGTGCATGTTAAAACATAAATGTGGATATTTAATTTGTTAAGGTGTGAAAGGACAGAAATATAACTTCTTAATGTACTACGTAAAGGAGATGTCAACCTATGATGAAAAGGGAATGGGGACTTAGGGTTCAGACTGGGCCTGATCGGTTGATGACAACAGGGGATGGTCATGCAGGGAAATATGGGATTCCCAATGAAATCTTCCCAAAGAAAAACAGTATAAGTTAATATAGAGCAGCGGAGTCAGATCCCAGAGGAACAACTTTTTTGGATTATAAAATCTTGACAATAGGAGTATATAGGACACATATTCCTAGAACCAGAAAAACCTGTGCTCACATTCACGGAGCAAATAGAGATGGGAGAGATCTAAATATGGTTGCTGGAACCATCCACAGCATGTTTTCTTATCCCTTTAATATGTTGAGCCAAAAGAATACCCCAACACCTCCACAAATAGGGAATATTCCATCCTATATTTGAACAACTGAAAATTAGAAAATTATTTCCTTCACTGAGGTGGAACTTTTCTCCCAGCAACTACTATTCATAAGTCTTAGTTCTGCTTTTTGGGACCATTCAAAATAGATAAATCTAAGTCCTTCTGAATATTATAGCCCTAAACAATGTCAACAAGGTATATTTCCTTTAACCTCAAGTCTCTAAGAAGCGATAATAATACACTAACATTTTCCTTCCCTCTTTCCCTTTTCATGTCACGAAATTAATTGAGTACTTAAAGCCCATAGAGTCTCTGCATTCATAAAGCCAACATTTCCCCCAGCTTTTCTGAGGGATAATTGACAATTACAAATTGTACAACTTGGTTTGAAATATACATACACTGTGAAACATGAACTGCAGTCAAGCTAATTAACATATCCATCATCTCACAATTTCTAACATTTCAAAGTATGCTGCACATACAAGGCAACATATTCTATTTTATTTAATTTTCATAACAATCATGTAAAGTGATGTCAGCATTTTATAAATGACAACCAAGTCCAGAGGGGTGAAATGACTCACTCAAGGTCATACAATGCACGTGGCAAAGGCAGTTTTTAAATGTCTTGAGAGTAAGCATGGGCCTTCTTCTAACCTTAAATTCTTCCCTCTTGTATTTGGTTCCTTTGGACTCTTCCCCTGCCAGTCACGTCCCTCTCACCACATTAACCTGTTTCCCTCTTTAATCAAGGCTTCTCGAATGCTGCAGGTGGTCGGACAGCACAGACAATAGGACCGCCATACACACTCTTTCAGTTTAGATATTATACTTCCCACCCACTCATTGTTTATATTGGAAAACCATCTATTAAGCAAAAATGAGCTATGGGAAATAAACTGAGATTGAGAAGTCAAAAGTTTGGATGAAACCCTTTTAAGACTGACAAGGCAAGTCCTAAGAAGTGCAGGGAAGGCCTTACTATTTTCAGTGTATGGCGACCCTGTGTGAGACAGCCTATGATGACCCAATGAGACATTACTTTCCGAGGGCTGGTACCAGATGCTCTCATCCTTTAGTAGCATCTTTATGCTCACAGATTAATTATTGGAGTGCTGCTTCTGGAAAGAAACAGTACATAAGAGAATTCATGTCTCTTTTTATTCCTTTGGTTTTGGAGAAATACAGCCTGAGACCAACAGTGTGCTGATGGTGCAATGCAGAAAAGGGGACAGATGTGAGTGGAATTTAAAAGGTAAAGAAAGGGACAGGGGTTCTGAGTAGATAATTCTGCTGAAAATTGGGGCAAATGTAGAGAGTGAGCTTTTAAGTTTATTTTAGGTTTCAGGTCACTATGAGATAACCGAAGATGTCAAGAAGGCAACTGCCTGCATGAATGTGGGGTTGAGAAATGGGGTTTGGCTGGAGTTCCACAGGGGAAGACGAGGATGGGTCAGAGGTGTCAAGCAGCTATCAAGCCAAGGTGGTGCACATTAAGAAGCAAGATGAATCTGCACAGTATGTGTGTAATGTACAACACAGGCCAGGCCCTGACTTAAGCATTATACAGAAAAACATTAGGGAAAAGGGTAAAAGAAACGAGATGGTGGTGTTCTCATTTTTCATCCTTATGTGAAGAACTACTAAAGACAGTTACAGACATAGGTTCCTGTACATGCTATTGCTGCCTTGCAAATAAATGTCCTCTACTAATATAATTTCCAAAATTAGATATCTAGCTGATATTAAATTATAAAGCAATTTTCTTGTGAACATATGCAAAAGAAAAAAACCATATAGATCCTCTCTCCCTTCTAATGTTTTTGATATTTTCACTTTACCTTCTATATGAATTAATCCAACTTCACAATTTTCATATTTTGCATTATTTAAAAAAATTATAGAAAATATTGTCCTCAAAATTACATATTGTCATATTAACCAAGAATCTGGTATGAGGACCACTTTGTTTAAATAATTGCCAAAATACTAACAACTGAAATTAAGCTAACTGTTGAGTGGTTTAAATATACGGTACACTGATTTTTTTTTTTTAACTTTGCTGAGGTTTAAAATGTGTTAATACAAATCAAATACCAAATAAAGTACTTACTGAAAAAAAGTAAGAAAATTCCATGAAGTGTTTGTTAGAGGACAAGTAATTATACTTATTTTACAGTTTTTGTTCACTTTGAATAACTATGGTCTCATATTTATTCTTTGGTTTGAACTAGTTGCTGAAATGCATTTACAACCTCTTGTTTCAATTTATTACGTACCAGTGAGCAATGTCCTTGTGAGCTATTAAATTTTGAAGAAATGCTTGTAATCCTAATTGTCTATCTTCTAAAAAGTCGGTATTGTAATTATCTTTAAACCAGCGTTTTGGTGGAAGTGCTAATCGAAAGCCAGGAAACATCTCTTTTAACTGAAAAAGAAGAAAAAAGATTATACATGTTTCAACTCTATATCAATTCCACAAAAATCTATCCTGTTCACTAGGTACAATTGTTCATGAACTAAGCTTAAAATAAAGAATTAAATCCAGCTAAGCTTTTTATACCTTGTTTTACTTCTTCTCCCAGTTTTTTTTTTTAATTTTTATTTTATTCATTTTAGAGAGGAGACACAGAGTGAGAGAGAGAGAGAGAGAGAGAGAAAGGGGGGAGGAGCTGGAAGCTCAACTCCCATATGTGCCTTGACCAGAGCAGTGCAGGGTTTTGAACTGGCGATCTCAGTGTTCCCAGGTCGACGCTTTATCCACTGCGCTACCACAGGTCAGGCTCTCCCAGTTTTATATACAGAGGAGTGAAAGATGCTCCACCTCCTTGTCAACACTTACATTGTCTGTTTTTTCTTTTCTTTCTTTTTTTTTTACAGGGACAGAGAGTCAGAGAGGGATAGAAAGGGACAGACAGACAGGAACGAAGAGAGATGAGAAGCATCAATCATTAGTTTTTCGTTGCCGTTGCAACACCATAGTTGTTCATTGATCGCTTTCTCACATGTGCCTTGACAGCGGGCCTTCAGCAGACCAAGCCACCCCTTGCTTGAGCCAGGATCCTTGGGTCCAAGCTGAGGAGCTTTTGCTCAAGCCAGATGGGCCCGCGGTCAAGCTGGCGAGCTCGGGGTCTCGAACCTGGCTCTTCCGCATCCCAGTCCGACGCTCTATCTACTGCGCCACTGCCTGGTCAGGCTTCTCTGTCTTTTTAATGTTAGCCATTCTAGTGGGTGTATAGCAATATTTCACTGTGGCTTAAATTTGCATGTTTCTGTTGACAAATGATAATATCTTCTCATGTGGTTACTGGGATCTGCATATCTTCTTTGGTGAATTATCTATACAAATCTTCTGAACCCTCACATTTTAGAAAAAAATTGGGTTTTTTATGTTTTATTATTAAAAGAGTTCTTTATTATAGATATGTCTTTTGTCAGATATATATATATAACAAA
Source organism: Rhynchonycteris naso (assembly GCA_037038555.1). Lineage (NCBI taxonomy): Eukaryota > Metazoa > Chordata > Mammalia > Chiroptera > Emballonuridae > Rhynchonycteris > Rhynchonycteris naso. Next base: position 214,095,483 of record CM072998.1, on the reverse strand, counting down.
TATTTTCCCCCAGACTGTGGCCTGACTCTTTAAGTCTCAAAAGAACATATATTTAAAATTTTAATGTTCTCTAATTCATCCATTTTTGTCTTTTATGGCTTATGATTTTTTAGATCCTACCTAAGATATCTTTGCTCACTCCAAGGTTGTAAGGGTATTCTTCTATATTTTTTCCTGGACTTTTTATAGTTTTAGCTTTTACATTTTGATTTATGATCCATTTTGCATGTTCAGCTTAAATTTCACTTTCTTAGGGAGAAACATTTCCAACCTCCTAAACTGGCTTATTTGCCTTTATACACCCTGTTCAAGTGACTCTAACAACACAGTAACATAGAACAGCCAACCATTACGCATGGACTATGGGCAGTGAGGACGGCTCATCTGTTTTCCAGAGTTGGGAACTCAGGTGGATGATCTGAAGTAGGAGCTGAAGTTCACTCCCACATACGTGTGGAGGACAATGATGGTGGCCGGCTGCAACCGTAGCTGGGGTATCCGCCAACATCTAAACATGGAGTGCCCTGGACTTGCTCACAGCACATAGCCTGGGTGTCAAGGGGGAGCAACCCAAGAGAAAGAGGATGGCGCTTTGTGCTCTGTGTGACCTTGCCTACTCAGACAGCACCATTTCCTCTATCTCACTGGATCCAAGCTCACCCAGGTTCAAGGGGGAGGGGAAACAGATTCTTGACGGTCATTGGCAAGATACTGGTAAAGCATATGGGACTGAAAATATTGCTGTGAACATTTTTAGAAAAGACAATCTACCACAAATTCTTAAATTATTAATTTATTTTTAAATGACACTTATCACAAGTCAACGTTTGTTTTATTTTGGACTCTCCCACTAGACCAGTGATTCTAAACTTTGGCTGCACACTGGACTTGCCTAGGGAAATTTAAAAGCTATTAATGACATGTGGCACCTCTTACCAATTTGGATTTAATTAGCTGGGTGTGGCCTAGGCACTGTAATTTTAAGTAGCCTTCCAGGGAAGTCCTACGGATAGCTGAGGTTGAAACCATTCTTTCGCTCTGAGGTGTTTCTACCCTACTTAGAGCTGAAGCCTGCAGCTCTGGCAGGTGCTTGCTACTTTATAAGCTGTCAGTAATTTTCTAAGTGGGTAAGATAAAATGTACATTGATAGTTCTGTTCTTAAATGTAAAACTAAATATCATAAGGTAAGAGAAAAGACTGATAAAAGGGTAAAATTCACAGGGCAAAATGTTAAGTAAAAATATAAAATACAATGTTTTATCTATATTTTCACATGAAGATAAAATAAAGACAAAAACTAGAAAGCAACTTGGACAAATGAAAACCCTAATTTGATTTCAAGATATACTAGATATTTTTTGCCTTGGAGTTTTGTTATTTAATGTGTTCGCAGTGAAAATAATAAAAGCCATGAAGAGGAAATAAAATATGTTTTTATTAATTTTGAGCATTAAAATTTAAATGTTCCACATACACATATCCACATGCATTATTATATGTTTTCCCTTTTAAAACACTATCCTCAGAAGAGGATGTTGTCTCATAACTCTTCACGAAGTGTTCATAATATAGGTACTTCATAATGTAGATTATGGGAAATCAGTAACTTTACTTTGAACAAAGTACAATTTGGAAACTATACAGTAGCTTAAAATAACAAATGCTAGTTTTTATGTTTCCTACACTAAAACATTAATATATTTTCTGCCAAAACAACATCATAACAGGCCCCTGATGCTTCTATAAACAAGCCTCCAAAAAAGATGACCGCATGACTTTTGTCCCTGGTGTTGCTTCTGTGATTTTGTAACCTTTAACAGCAAAAGGGATTTTGCAGATGCAATCAGGGTTACTACTGGCTGACCTTAAGACAGGGAGATTATCTGTGTGAGTCTAATCTTATCACAGGAGCATTTTAAAGGAAAGGTTCTTACTTTACTGGGGCTGGTGGCAGAAGAGAAAGTCAGTGATTCCAAGCATTGAACTTTACTCGCTGTTGCTGGCTTTGAAGATAGAGGGGCCCTGACCAAGGCCTGGGGAGTGGGCTCCAGAAGCTAGGAACCACCTGTGTTGACACTCCACAAGGACACAGGGACCCCCGTCTTAAAAGCACAGTGAAGTGAACTCTGTTAACAGCCTGAACAAGGCTGGATGCAGACTTTTCCAGAGCGTCCAGGTTAAGAGTGCCGTGGGCCAATGGGTGAATGCTGGCCAGGTTTGCCTCTCAGCAGCAAACCCAGCTGAGCCCATCCAAATCACACTGCTGCACACAGTGCATTTTAATTATAGTGGTGTTAATAATTTTAAGTTTTCCACATTTTTATTTTTTGTTTTCAGAAAAAAGAAATTTATGGGTAAAGATGGGACTTCAGGCTATTAAAATGAAACAAAACAGTGAATTTTCTTAGGAACTAGCAAAGGTTTGACTTCACTCAATTAACAAAGAAGAAAAAACATAAATATAACAGCAAAACAGTCAGGAAAAGATAATTCAAAATTGAAAAGTTGGTTAGATTTGGTCAAGTACTCACTTTATCATTTAGCCTCGAGAAGTCAGTGTATCTTCTAAACACCACCCAGCTTTCCTCAGGGTTTTTCTTTACTAGTATTTTATATACCTATGACAGGGAGAATGAAAAATATATAAAAAATATTTAAAAATTGATATTAAATATTTTAAAAACTTGACAATTTAGTTCATAACAATTACTATGTAAACAATCAGAACTGATTTAGACCATGAAATATACAAATAATTGAAATAGGCACCAAAAGCAAGATTTTCCCCTTAAGACACAAGACTATGACAAATTTGATATAAAATACCTTTTTTGGTGCAACTAACAATAAATGAGTTCATCAGTTTCCAAATACAGTCGTCCCTCACCACATTGCGGTTCACCTTTCCTTTCATAGTCTCACCATATCGCAGATTTTTAAGTTGTGTATTTCTAATTTTGTTATCACGGATTTTATGCTATATCGTGGGATTTTGTGGTGGTATATAGGTATTTTTATATATTTATTATTTTAATTATTTTTGCAGTAAAATAAGCAAAATAAGTGTTGGAGAAGTCAGTAACAGTGTGGGAAAGGTTTATAAGAGTGTGAGGAGGGTTTATAAAGCCTTAATATATATATATATAAGATAAATATAAGGTCTCTACTTTGTGGATTTTCATCTATCGTGGGGGGTTCTGGAACCTAACCCCTGTGATAGATGAGGGACCACTATATATTTTATGCCATTTGTTGTAAAGCTGATAAAAGAATCACTCATGCCTGAAAAAGTTATAAAAACTAGCCACTCTCGTCCTGTACAATCTATTTAATTTTTTAAAATAGTATAAGGCAAAGTTTTGAAATAAATTTGATGTTTCAATTTTCGAGGCTAAGATACAAGCTAAAAAAATAGTCACATTAGATAAAAGTTTATATTTCTATAATTATACACCATTATCTAGCCTATTGAATAGAAAAACTTGTTTGAAGCATGTCAATATTTTAAAAAGTTTCTATAATAAGAAAAAACTAGACTCTATTTTTCATCAGTATAATTTTAGAATTTATTATGAGGAAATATATTTAACAGAATTTCAAAGAAACTGGTAGTTTCCAGTGTAGTGTTTTGGGCTAAGCTAAATACGTGGCACTTACGAAGTACTGAGCAACATCTGCTGGATGAGAGAAACTCATAACAAAGAGTAACTTGTCAGCTGTGCAACTTTTCAACTAAGCTCCAGAGCTGCACCCCAGCCATGGAGGGCTCCTGAACACCAAATGGCTGTGTGCTGTGACTGCAAAGGGACTGCGGACCACCCTTACCACTTCCTCACAAACTTCTCTCAGCTTTTATGGGGGAGAATCACCAAGGGTTAACGATGAATCCTTTAGTTTTGAAGTAAAACACAAGTAATTTATCTGTGTGACATATAAAAATGAGGAATAAGATCATCTGAATACCCTTCCAAGTGTCCAGAAAGTCCTGATCTAAGATAATCATAAAGGGGATCAATGGTAATAGTGCCTGGCTCCTAACAGGTACTAAAAATACATTAAATTGATGAATAAATGAACACAACTTATCTCCTATCTGATGTTTACCTCTTCCTCTAGGATGTCTTAGAAGACTTCAGCCTGACCAGGCGGTGGCGCAGTGGATAGAGCGTTGGACTGGGATGCGGAGGTCCCAGGTTCGAGAACCCAAAGTCACCAGCTTGAGCATGGGCTCATCTGGCTTGAGCAAAAGCTCACCAGCTTGGACCCAAGGTCGCTGGCTCCAGCAAGGGGTTACCAGGTCTTCTGAAGGCCCGCGGTCAAGGCACATGTGAGAAAGTAATCAATGAACAACTAAGGTGTTACAACGAAAAACTGATAATTGATGCTTCTCATCTCTCTCCGTTCCTGTCTGTCTGTCCCTTTCTATCCCTTTCTCTGACTTTCTCTGTCCCTGTAAAAAAAGAAAAAAGGACTTCATATACCATTGACTCACATTTGCCTATGAACTTGGCATCTGCTCGCACATCACCTCAACGAATGCTCACTCCTTCTTAAGGAAGGTAGGTCAAAGCAAGGAAATGAAACAGCAGATTATTATAATTTTGAAAATCACTCTTTAAAAGGTCAGCTTCATGCAGATTTCTCAACAATCATCACTTTTACGATAAGTTAACTGTAAAGATAGTCTCTTCATAAATATTTTTTCAGCTATTTTTTTCTTGGAGGTCCTTCCATACTGTTGTAAATCTGCAGCATGAAATGGCATAACCATATAAAATTTACTTCAAGAAAACACAAGAGAAAGAACAAACTATTTCAACTGATAAGTGAATTTAGCAGAGTTACTGGATATTTAAACATCCAAATCCAATACGTAAACCAGCAAAGATAAGATAAAAATAAGAAAAAGATATTCAGAACATCAGACAGCATCTATACTGAGACATCAATCTAACCAAAAGATGTTAAGATCTCTGCCCTGAAAACTACAGGACATCATGATAAACAGCAAATGACTAATGCAAAGGACTAAGGTCACAGGTTCAAACTCAGTATCAAGTGTCAGTTCTCCCCAGATCAGCCTGGGATCAATACAATTCCAACGCAAGGGGTCAAGAGCAGTCCCGAAGAACAACAAAGCTGGAATATGTAGGCTGTCAGATACCAAGACCTATCAAGAAGCTTTAATAAATACAGACCCAAGAAGCTTAAATAAAACAGACCCATACATACATGTATGGTCATCTGATTTATGTCATGGGCAACACAGTGCACATGCAGAGGCAAAAGAGTGGTCTTCTCAATAAAAACCTGATCACTTGATCTCATATGAAGAAATCAATTGAACCTTTCTTCACACCATAAAAAAAAAAATTAACTACAGATTGTTTACAGATCTAAATATGAAAGGTCCAACAATAAAACTTTGAGAAGAAAACAAAGGGCATTTTTAGTGGGAGTTGACAGATTTTAAAAAGTGCTGACCATATATAAGAACAAGTAAATAAATTGGAATATATTAAAATTAAGAACCTTTATCAAATTCACCATTACTGAAGTGATGATGTGAGAGATGACACTCACGATACATGAAAGGAGACTTACGTCCAAAATGCACAGAAAACTACAAATTAAAAGTAGAAAATTTTCCCCACGGAATAATCTTAAAGAGACTCTTCACAAAAGAGAATATCCAAATGGGATAAAATGTCTTCAATTTAATTAGTCATTAAGAAATGCAAATTAAGACAATGTGACATATCACTCTACCCACTTGAATAGCCAAAATGAAAAGATGGAAAATGCCATATTTTGGGAAGGTGTGGAGTACTATAACTGAAACTCTCACATTGTTTACAAGAATACAAATCGGTACAACCACTCTGGTACATGGTTTGTATCTTCTAAAGCTGAGTATGTGATCTGACAATTTTGTTCCTGGGCAGATATCAAATAGAAATGTGTCCGTGTGTTTATTGTTTACTAAGTGATAAGTACTAAATGGTTCACAGCGGCAGTATATGTCAGAGCTCCAGAGCAGAAATTATCTAAGGGTTCTTCAACAGAATGGATATTCACATAAAGGAATAGTAGTAGTAATAAGAATGAGCTACCTACAATTACATGCAAGGTCAAGGACAAGTCTTACAAACACACTGCTGAAGAAAAGAGACCACACCCAAAAGAGTACATACTCCATGTCCCTATTTATGTCAAGTACAAATACCACCTGTACAGGCAAAATCCCTGTAGGCTGTCTGGACAGCGGTACTGACAAGGAGAGCATGGTGGTGGGATGGATCCCAGTTTCATAGAATTATCTGGTTTGTGACAGGTAAATCAGGTAAAACAAAAGCTTACTACAGAATTTAGAGTGTAAGAACCACTTGGATTTTATCTTTAAGAAATCACAAGTATATGCTAACATGAATACATTTGACACAAGGTCGACTTTGGGTAGGTCAGCCTTTCACCTTCCACGGGTGAGCAGCAGAAGTCAATACTCACAGTAAATTTAGCTCGCTCTTCCATCACCTCGTAGCCCAGAATGGTAGGTGTGGAAGGCCTGTCTTCCAAATTATCTGCTTCAGGATTCTGTTCTTCACTTTCTCTTGGTCTAGTAGAATACTCAATGAAAGAGTGTGCATTTGTAAATTTAGTCCTAATCAGGGGGCTGCTACACACCGATGAGGTGCTATCCACTTGGTTAGGTACGCTTGTCTGTTTCAAGGTTCCCATATTTGAGTCTTCTACCTGGCCTTTGGAAGAGTTTGAGCTTGTTGAGACACTCCCAAAAGAAGAACTTCTTTGATTTCTGTTGGTTGTAAAGCTGGAGGCAGAGTTCCCTATGGGCATGGGAACTGGGACGTAAGGAGTTGCCATCCTCTTAGGGGCTTTGCCACAAACCTGCACACTGCTGAGTCCACACACTTAGAGAAGAACTAATGTGCAATCCATTATTTTCTTCTTGGGAATTTGCTACCTAAAAATGAGAAGAACATACAGAAAGAGTGGTCTTTAATTTGCAGCAGTATCCAGAAGAAAACGCAATGTTCATACCTACTTCTTTTAATTTTCCAACACTCTTATTACTTTATTTGGAATAAAACACATCCCAAATCTATTCTTTTAATTGCAAAATATCCTCTCTAGAAACTCTCATTTGCAAGACAAATAGAGTACTCCACACCTTTTTTCTTGACACTCATGTTATCCATTTCCCCCACTCTAGCTCTTTGTGATTTCTTTCTTTTCTTTCTTTCTTCCTTTCCTTGTTTCTTTCTTTTGAGAGAGAGAGAGAGAAAGAGAGAGAAGGAGAGAGAAAGGGAGAGATATGAAAAGCATTAACTTACAGTTATGGCACTCTGAGTGTTCATTGATTGCTTCTCATACCTGCCTTAACCGGGGCCTCCAACTGAGTCAGTGATCCCTTGATCAAGTCAGTAACTACTGGGTCATGTCCATGATCCCATGTTCAAGCTGGTGAGCCTGCATTCAAGCCAGTGACCTTTGGGTTTCGAACCTGGGTCCTGGATGCTCTATCCACTACGTCACCACCTGGTCAGGCTCTTTGTAATAGATTTCTGTAATGTTCATCTCAATCTTCCTGATGCTTTATATTCTGCTTATAGTCCTGACAGTACTACATATACTACAGGGAGAGAAGGAAAATTATTCACACCACCTTTTGATTTAATTAGTGAGACTAGAGCAGAGGTCCCCAAACTACGGCCACCTGAGGCCATTTATCAGGCCCCCACCGCACTTCCGGAAGGGGCACCTCTTTCATTGGTGGTCAGTGTATGGAATACTGTATGTGGGGGCCCTCCAACGGTCTGAGGGACAGTGAACTGGCCCCCTGTGTAAGAAGTTTGGGGACCCCTGGACTAGAGGATCAACCAAAGGAATAACAGTGAACCTTATGGTATATGCTACAAATGTCAACTGCTCTTAAAGTAGCAGTTCATTAACTCCAGGATCCAATACATTTGGTGGTGGTGGTGGTGGGAGAAGTGGCCAAATTAATAAAATAAACTCCAATGAACATTAAACTTATCTCCAACAGGATAAAATGATTAAAAGTTTAAGTGTTCTTAGTTTCCAGACAATCACTGATTCTAGGCCATAAACTGAGGGTACTTAACAAACTCCTTACAACTCATACTCTGTAACTCCTGTGGTCAACAGGACTAGTTTATCTTATCTCAGACTAATTTCATGATAGTAGGAAGAAGAAAAGGTCCACTGCTGAGTGTTTAAACAATAAACTGAGAAAAGGTGGCAAGTACAGCCCCTTGGCAGGATCCAACCGCAGCTACGCCCCTGCGCGGGTGAGAACTGTGGGAAACCGGCGGCTCGTACTCGCAAAGATGCTGAATAGGAGTTCTGACCCAGCACGTGGCTCTGGGCAGCCTGCCCAGTCCTGAAAGACTCACGACACTTGACTCATCACTGCCCAGCGGCCCCCCAGACATCTGTGACTGGGCGCCTGAAATCGCCCGTCCCCACGGCCCGCGGGACAGCTGCCGGAGGCCGCCCCTCGGCCCCCCCGCAGAGAGGGACGCCCCGGACGAACCGACACTGAGGTGTGTGAGCAGCGTCTGCGCTGTCGGTCCGGAAACCGTCGGGCAGGTTCAGGCCGAGCTTGAGCAGCACGCCGGCGACTGAGGTGGCGGCGAGAGGAGCGCGGGCATCCCGGGCCAGCCTGACCCCGCACCGTCCTCGCGCTGGCTGAGCTGGCGGGACACCCCAGTTCCCGGGATCCCCGGCCTCACGACTGTCGCTCGGCGCCCCGCGCGGTCGGCTGCGGGGGCCCTAGGACTGCCGGCGGCGCCCCTTCGCCCTCGCGCAGAGCCCGCCCGCCTCCCGCGGGGCGCAGGTGTCACCGCCCGCCACCCTGCCCTACCTGAGCCCACTCGGCGGTCCCGTCCGAGCACGCTTCCAGTGACTGTTAAACTCGACTCTCCTCCGCAACTCCTCCACCCACAGCCTGAGCGACCTCACGTGACCCGCCGCGCCAACAGCCGCGGATCCGCGCCTCCGCCCGCCTCTGCGGGACAGCGGACTCCGGGTCTCCGCGCCGAGGAGCGAGAGGCGGTGCGAGCGCGCTCGCTCCAGGAAGTGACGTCGCACAAGGCACCGCCCCTGGCGGAGTCGATAGGAGCTAGGTCAGCGCTGTTTGGCAGCTGGCTTGAGCCTAGTTTTGTGATAAGAATTTTTCTTTCTCTGCCTCAGGTTTATCCGTATAAATTTTTTAAGAAACTCAGGCTACAATACTTAGTTTGCCATACAGGTGATGGGAAAGCGACAGTTCCTTGGAGGAACTAAGGCCAACGGAGGTAGGGCTCCTTTTTTGCATCATGGGACTTGTAGTCTTCATCAGCTTAGGCTAGTTCTAATAGGTCAGAGATGGTTTTCCAGAAATAGCAGCGCTTTAAGGCCTGACAATCGATTTTTAGAGTGGAAGGAGAGAATACTGCACTGCAGCCTATTTGTCCTACGGAACTCACAGGCTTTTGTGGTCAGAGAACTGAAATTCTTTAGTGCTTGTTTGTTTGTTTTCCAGTTGTGTGTGTGTGTGGGGGGGGGCAGTTTTACCTCAAGTGATCCAGCATTGGGCTGGTTAGACTTGCACATCTGAAGACCTGTAAAGTTTTCAGGAAAATCGTTCTTTGATAGTCAAATACCAAAATTCAGACCAGTCTGCAGGTCTGTTTATCATTAGAAGTGTGCAGTTTGATATAAAATTCATCTCATGGTTTCCAAGGCTTTGTAATATTCCCAACTCTGGAAAAAAAATGATAATTGTTATTTCATAATGAACATAGAAAGATAATATGGCTTGTGGCATAATAATACTTTTGGGTTATAGTATTGTTTTTCCAGTGTGAATAAGACATGAAAAGAGAATCTAGCCCTGGCCGGTTGGCTCAACGTCGACCCAGCGTGTGGAAGGCCCTGGTTCGATTCCCAGCCAGGGCACACAGGAGAAGCGCCCATTTGCTTCTCCACCCTTCCCCCTCTCCTTTCTTTCTACTTCTCTTCCCCTCCCACAGCCAAAGCTCCATAGGAATAAAGTTGACCCTGGCTCTGAGGACCGCTCCATGGCTTCTGCCTCAGGCGCTAGAATGGCTTTTGCCACAATGGAGCAACGCCCCAGATGGGCAGAGAATCGCCCCCTGGTGGGCATGCGGGAGTCTGTTTGACTGCCTTTCCGCTTCTAACTTCGGAAAAATAAAAATAAAAGAGAGATAGAGAATTCTACAGCAACAGTAAATGAAAACATGAGCTAGTTTGGGTAATAGACCTGGCAGCCTTGGCCTTGAGGTGACCCTCGTATCCCTGAGTTCTGTGAGTAAGGGTATAGAGAGAAAGAAAAAATGAGCCTTGGAACATTTCCATCACTTGTCAGGGCTGGAGGTGGTAGCAAAAGACACCTGTGATGAGGTAAAACTGATAGCCCAATATCAAGGATGCAAAGGAGGATTAAACTTGAAAGAAGTAAAGATGTACAGGTATCCCAGGAGGCTGATAATGATGTAGAAAAGGTCCCTGAAATTGTCCAAGAAGAACTTTCTTCCCAGATTATTGAAAAGAGCATACAGGCTATACATACTATATGTTTCCTTTATCTTCAGAATATCTGCTACTAATGAAGTATAGATTTTACTTTCAGAAAATGAACTAAACATCTTTTTTTAAAAAATAAAGTTGTTTTAAAAATTGTGCTAGGTTGACATATAACATTGGTTTCAGATGTACAACATGATGATTCTATGTATATATTACTAAATGATCACAATAAGTCTAGTTAGTCTTCATCACCACACAGTTACAGACATTTTTATATGATTTTTAAGATTGGCTCTCTCAGCAGCTTTCAAATATTCAATACAGTATTTTAACTATTGCCATTATGCTGTATGTGACATCCCCAGCACTTATTTATTTTATAACTGGAAGTTGTACCTTTTTACCTCCTTCACTCATTTTGCTCACATTCTATACCTTGCCTCTGGCAACAGCCAGTCTATTCTCTGTTTCTTTTCTTTTTTTCTTTTTTTTTAAGTAAGAAGTAGGGAGGCAGAGAGACAGTAGGGATGCCCCAACTGGGGTCCACCCCACAACGCCCCTATCTGGGGCTGACGTTCTATCTGAGGCTGCTGCTCCATTGCTCAGCAACTGATGTGAGGCTATAGAGCCATCCTCAGTGCCTAAGGCCAATTTGCTGGAACCTTTTGAATCATGGCTGTGGTAAGAGTAGAGAGAGCAGGAGGGGAATGGGTGGAGAAGCAGATGGTCGATTTTCCTGTGTGCCCTGACTGGGAATTGAACCCAGGATTTCCACACACCGAGCCAATGCTCTACATTGAGCCAACTGGCCACAGCCTCTAGTCTCTGTTTCTATGGGTTTAGCATTTTGGTTTGTTTTTTAAATTTCACGTATAAGTGAGATCATACAGTCTTGGTCTTTCTCTGTCTGACTTATTTCACTTAGCATAAATGCCCTCAGGAACTGTCCAGGTTGCCCCAAATAGCAAGAGTTCATTCTTTTTATGGCTGCATTATATTTGTTGTTCATTCATGTGTGTGTGGGTACATGTGTGTATGTATCACAATTCCTTTATTCATTCATCTGTTGATGGACATGTAGGTTATTTTTATAGCTTTTCCATTTATTGGCTATTAAATGTATTGCTGCAGTGAACATGAGGGTATAATATATTTTTTTGAATTCATGTTTTTCTTTGAATAAGTATACCTAAGTGAAAATGTTGGATGCTACATAGTTATATTTTTAGTTTTTTGAAGAACTGCCATATTGGTTTCTGTAGATGCTGCACCTATTTATATCCCACCAACAGGGCACAAACACGGGTTTCCTTTTCTCTACATCCTCACCAATACTTGTTAGTTCTTGTATTTTTGATAATAGCCATACTAAAAGGTATGAGGAGATATGTTATTGTGGTTTTGATTTGTATTTCCCTGATGGTTAATGACATTAAGCATCTTTTCATGCACCTGTTGGCCATCTATAATGTCTTCTTTGGAAAAATATTCAGATTTTTAATTTTTTAATCACATTTATTTATTTGTTTGTTTTGCTATTGAGTTGTATATAGTTCAGATGTTAACCTCTTATCAGATAAATGACTTGCAAATACAGTGTGTCTGTAAAGTCATGGTGCACTTTTGAACGGTCACATGGTCAAAAGTGCACCATGACTTTACGGACACACTGTATTTTCTCCCATTTAGTAGATTGCCTTTTCATATGTTGACAATTTCATTTGCTGTGGCATAGCTTTTAGTTTAACGTCGTCCTGCCTGTTTATTGTTTCTTTTGTTGCCTTTGCTTTTGAAGTCAGATTAAAAATATCATCGCCAACACCCTTGTCAAGGAGCCTACCACCTGTGTTTTCTTCTGGGACCTTTATGGTTTCAGGTTTTATATTCAAGTTTTTAATTTCTTTTGAGTTCATTTTAAGTATGGTGTAAGATAGTAACCTACTTTCATTCTTTTGCATGTGGCTGTCCAGTTTTTGCAACATTATTGAAGAGACTGTCCTTTCCCCATTGCATATTCTTGGTTCTTTTGTGGTAAATTAATTGACCATATAGGTGTGCGTTTATTTCTGGGATCCTGAAAATCTTTAATAATCAAGAAAGAGTATCTTGGCGGTTGTCATAATAAAAGTTGCATGATCACAGACCATATCTAATGGCTAGTCTCTGTGTATTGAATATTTTAGTTAAGCTTGGATGCCTCTATGCAGGGAACACAATCAAATTGAATTATATACATTTTAATTTGTAGAGTAACATAAACCCCTTTTATGACCTTTCATTATTTTAATTTTGTATAAAATATAAACACCTAGTAGGATATTTTAAGCCCACTGAAGTCACAATTTTATGCAATGATATATAGATATTGTTAACTGGAGGGAGGTGGTTTTAGGAGAAGGGTAAAAAAAATATCAGAGCAGAAAAATGTGTGTGCAATAGGCAGGTATTTCCTGAGGTGGCTTCCTACATCCCAACATGTCCCCCTTCTTCAGAACTGGTCCCTTTCTACAAGGCTGGGCTCCTGTAGGCTGTTTTTGTCATATGTTACTTTTGTAACAGATTAATTTTGTCGTAAAAGATTGTGTCCGAGGAGGATATTTGACCCAAGTTGTGTCCGAAGGATGTTCTCTCCTAGGAATTAAAACTGGGGTAGGGTGTGGGGAGATAGAGGCTGGAAGCCACGGGAGCTAGAGTTAGACTTTGGAAAGTCTGGTGAGATGTTCTGTGGAGCCCCACTGCTGAGGTCCCAGGGGCTGATTTGGTCCTTCCCTGTTCTTGACTTCTTTTTTTGTGGAGTTCATGAGATGGCATCGTGTTCTGTCAATAGATTTGCTTTTTACTTAAATCCAGCCAGTGTTGGTTCTTTTGCTTATAACCAAAAGCACAACTAATACAGCAACTTGGAGTGCGACAAACTGAATCTGAGTTGTAAAAGCTGATGAAATGCAAACGATTTCTTCTCAATGATTTATGACTAACATCACATCAAAAACAACTCTTGTCAGGTCTTAGTTTGGTATCATTTCACAGATTCTCTAATCCGTGTATGTTGCTTTCGGTAGTAAGTGTTCCTGTAATCTCCACATTCGGGTTTGCACTCCATGTGCGGTAAAATTGTGAGCATTCAGAGGGAACTGCAGCAGTCTCCTCTCTGAGTGACAGAGGTGGCCAAAGTAGGCACAGGACGACAGGATAGCCAACTCCCTTGCAATGGATCTGTGACCTATGCCGTTTCCTAAATCTAGGGTAGCAATGGCATGGCTTCATAAGTACAGAGAAGACACTCTTCAATGTAGCTACTTTGATGAGCAATTTTCCACTCATCATATTACAGAAGGCACATTCTGGGAGCATGTGCAGAAATCCTACTGGAAGTATAACAAAGCAATTAAATCACACTTATAATCTTAGAATTCAAAGGGACTATCATGATCTTAAGGATATGCTTCTCTTTAGAGCTAAGACTATGTACTAAAGAAAACAGGCTAAAAGGTCTGCCTATTATCACAGAGCCAATGCATCTTTGACTCCAAAACTAGTAACCATCTCTCTGCACCCAATGAGACAGGCTTACTGGAGCCCTTCTGCACTGTCATTTCCCAAAGGCCTTTCAGCCCTTCAGTAGCGTCTTGCCCGTGGTACATTCTCAATTAACACTTGATACCTGGGAAGTGCTCATGACTTCAGTGCAGAAGGGTGGTCTGCAGTGAGATTTTAAGGGTTGGTAGGAATTGGGTGAGTGAAGAGGGAGGCAGGACAGAGTGGGAAAAGTCACCTACTTGAGAGAGGACGTAGCCGAGTGTGGTTGTTGTGGGGCTGTGAAGAGACCGACCTGATTAAACTGAAAGGTGTTTAGGTAATACTGGAAAGAGAGATACGAGCTCCTCCTCTTTCCTCAAGTCATCTCATGTACAGTCTCATCCACAACACCCTCCAGATTTCCTGGGAGGGAAGTAAGTGAGCCCCTCCCCTGTGGTCACATTGTATCTGGTTCAACAGTGGAGGCAAGCATCACTATGTTGTAAGTACCACATGGGTGTGCAGCCTGAGGGCCAGGATCAACTGTGAGATATCATGTGCTGACAGTACCTTCCATAGCCCCTGGATAAGACAGTACTGCATGTATAGTCACTATAATTGCTATTTGTTTTACACCTGGCTACTCGTTTACATTTCCTTTACAATCCATATAGATCTTTGCATTTTTAACTCCTAGTGTGGAGAATAAAATCCAGATTCTTTGAGTAGACCTGTGTATCCCTTCATGAACTGACTTTTGTAGTGTATTTCTTCCAGATTAATTAATTAGTTAATTAACCAGCTATTTATTGAGTACCTGTCACATGCAATGAATCTCAAAGTCCAGCCATGTCACTCTTTCCTGTTCTGAGCCCTTCATGTGTTCTCCTGCTAGCACTTGTTACTTTTGCCCAGACGTCTCCTACTTCTCCCATCCCGATTCTGAGGCTCAGCTCTAGGTGGCCTTCTGTTCAGAAGCTTGTCTGGGTCCCCTCTACCCTGTTCTTGCAGTCCCCTTGGCGTGCTTCCACTGTGGCCTTCCGCCAGTGATGTGTGTTCATCCCCATGGGTCTGTCTTCTGCTCTAGACCATGTGCTTCTTGAGGTGAGACCTAGGCTTTTTCTTCTTCTCTGATGGCTGGCAGAGCCTCTGGCCTATGGTAGGGCTGAGATGAGTGAATCAATGACTGAACATGAGTGATAAACATTTTCTTATTGGCTTAGCTTGGTGGTTTTATATGAACACACACACACAAACACACACACACACACACACACATTCTCTGTGGAATTTGGTTTCACAGAAGCATCAAGTGGAAGCTCACTCTATGAAACAGGTTAAGGGAACCATCTCTGGTTGAAAGAAAAGGTTCCTTCATTTGCTCAGAGTCACCTGTAGACCATGGACTAGGTAGATGGTTTCTGAGATCCACTTTGGATCTAATGTTTTGTGAGTTTATGGATCTAATTTGAAACCTGAAGTAGGTAATTGAACAAATATCACAGCCTGGTTAGCAATTATAAGATCTAGAAAAGGCATTAGGTAAAAACAGAATGAAAACAAACAAAAAAGTCTTAATTCCTGAAATTAAACAGACCAACGAATCTGTAAATATTGTACATTTGTCTTACCTTAATTAAGTTTCCAGTATGCTCCAACACTTGGTGTAGACATGGAGAAGGAGTTCTGTTTTCTGAGGTTCCAGTGCCAAATTCCCATATTTCAGTGTGTAAGAGATCCTTCCAAAAAATAAAAAAAAATCTTCAGGGGAAAACTCCAGCCTTGGAAGAAGTAGCAAGTCCTCATTCCATCCACACTGGGACCCTACTCTCTCCCAAAGAAGGCTTCAGCTATCTGGGTGACCTCTGGTCTTTTGTTTGGATTACTTTTGACTTCCTTTCATCTGTAATATGTAATAATAATAGTCCTTTGCCATAGGTTATTGTGAAAAATAAAAACAGTCATGCTTGTTAAGTGCTTAGTTCAGTGCTTGGCAAAATGAACAAGCTATTGAATGAGCTATTATTATCTGTTGTGTTCACGTATTTTAGAAAAGATAGACAATATTATGAATAATGCGATAGATATTTGTTGAATGAATGAACAGTAGTTAACAGAACTGTGCTATTGATTTTAGGTGCATTAATTTAGTTAATCCTCACAATAATCTCACGAGACAGGGGCTATTATTATAACTGATACTTGACAGCCACATCTCTGAGAGGCTGTTGAGGTTGTCCTTTTTATATGTAAAGTTGTTCTCTGAGAGGTTATTTGGGTCATCAAGGTTGGGGCTCAAGCCCAGTTTTGTCTTTGAAGCCCATGCTCAGATTTTTGCTCCAGCATGAGCTCTCTGTCTTGGCAGGACATAATTGAAAATGAGGTCTTTAGACTCACTTCCAGGAACTCCTGGGTTCCTTATCCCCTCTTAACACTATGTAGCTAGCCAAAATGATTTCATTGCTTTTTTCTTTCTCTTTGATTATTACCTAGCTCGAGTTTAACATATGAATCTTAGTGTGACTCTTCAAATGACTGATCTTGATAAACCAATGTTCTCCTGTGCCTGTTCCATCCTCAGCTTCTCTGTTATTATTCTGATTTGCTCTCTGATGATATTGGTTCTGAAGTGTCACTTCTTTCATTGTCCTTGTTGAGAAGCTACATGATCAAAAGGATTGGGAAGGAGTTAACCCGGTGAAGTATGTGTCTGGAGGGGAATTAAGTGGTGGAAGAGGCATATCCAGGCAGGAAAGGTGTGGAAGATTTTATGTAGAAACTGCTTAATAAGGAGAGACAGAGTGTTCTTTTATGTGAATCAAATAACCTCCACTCTGCAAGCAGCCAGACCTTCATACTCATTCAACAAATATTTGTTGTGTGTCTACCAGATGTTCCTGCTCTAAGCCTACAGGAATTAACTAGTAACAACATATGCAAACCCACCCTTATGGCATTCACATCTGGTGAAAGTTTATGCAGAAACAGACAATAAACATAATACATGCCAAGAGTTGAGCTAGGTACGTGTTCTTTGAAGACACTAAAATAGAATGACGTGACCTGAGTGGCTGGGGCAGGGGAAGTGTGGCAGCCGTAGATTGGGGCATCCGGTCCGACCTCTCCAAGAATGTCCTGAGTGCAGAGATGTGAAGGTCTAGAACCGTGATGGTGAACCTATGACACGCATGTCAGCACTGACACACATAGCCATATTCGATGACACGTGGCTGCATGCGGCCACATACCAGAGGAGTATGGGGCCACATGCCAAGAAGGATGTTTCATCCTCGGCTACTGCACGGCCAGGTGCAGTAGCCGAGGATAAAACATTTGCTGTAGTGTAGACACTATGTGCCGGAGGTCTGTAGGCCAAAACAACAGAACTCCGGCACAGAGCGTCTAGTTCTGGGACTTCCTGTTAGGCGGTTGAAACACCACCCAGTTATGCTCGGTTTTTTGGCGAATATTGACACACCAAACTCAAAAGATTGCCCATCACTGGTCTAGAAGAAGACAGCTTTGCAAAAACCAAGAGGGAGAGGAGTGCATTCCAGGACAGTGGCTTCAAATGCTCTGCGGGGGAAAAAGGAAATGAGTGAGCAAACACTCCCTTTTCCTTCTCCCGAGAGCTCCAGTTCCAGAAATTTAGATGCCAGATGTGTCTCTAATTACATGCGATTCATATGTCTCTGGGACATTGGATTTTCACATTAATACCAAAATCTTGCTAGTTTCAAACTCCCACTTTATTTTAAGGAATTCTAGTCTCTTGTAGATTGTCCTTCTTTTACATATTCTTAGAGTCCCTGAAGGACATCTTCTGTGAATCGTGCTGGTTATCACTCCCCGTCGCTGTTGCTACATGAGTTGCAGTCACTGCTTTGGCTGCTGCCTGGCCATACTTGCCTGGACAGATCCACATGAGCCTTTCCACGAACAGAGATTAGATATTCAAGTTTGCTGGATATTCAGGATCTTCCAGGGGTGCCAGCCTCCTCCCTCTGCCGAGCGGAGACCCACAGCTGCAGGCTGATGCCCATGGAAATGCAGAACGTGCTTTCTTTTTGCTCGAATCCTGAGGTGTCACAGAGCTCAGCAGTCCTCCCTTCCCTCGGAGCACCATGCCCTGCAGGTGGCTGAGTTGGCACAAGCTCCTGGCACAGCTCCGCACTGGACCTTGTTGGCTGCCAACTTTCTGAATCTCTTTCTGTGTCCCAGGAATTCCTGCCCCATGAGTCTTGGCAAGAGGTCAGAGCCCACTTCCCACTATGAAATTCCTGATTGCTCTATATTTGACTTCTCAGCTCCCCTGTAGCCAGGCTCTAGATATGTGCCTGCAGTGTTGCTGGCCGTATGAGTTCTTACCTGCCATGTTGGTGGTCCCCTGCACAGGTGCTAATGCTCAGTGGTACTGGTATCTCACAAGACTGGTTTTATGGTTTGGTTTTAGGCTTTATTCCTGGCTGCATTGTCCCCAAGCTTCCAAGAGGTTCTGAGAGCTAGTTTATATCTTTTCTAATTTTTTTTTATTCTTAAATTGGACAGTCACTTTTGGCTGCTTGCACCTAGGTGAGTGAAGTGTAGAGGCAATAGAAAGACCGAGAAAAGGGAAGGACTTGGGGGAAGGATTCTCACCTTCTCTTCAATTGGGTATGACAAGGAAACCTGGATTTGCTTTTGGCAGTCACCTTGCAGCTGCAGGGCACTCACTTTGGGAGGAAGCCTGTATGAGGATGGCAGAAGGAAGAAGAGGGGTAACGTTTCTTGGTGCTGTCACTGAGCCTTTGATTCTGCTGTGCCTGGCGCCTGCTCCACTTCTGCACTTGAGATGATCTGAGATAATACATTTCCTTATTGATAAGCAAGCTTTCAGTCAAGGTTGTCAGTGTTATCGTCTTTACTACAATACCTACAAATAATAATGTCTAGCCTATATTGAGACCTTAAAGTGTTGCAGGCACTTTTCATTCACTCAACACATTTTCACTGAGCACCTACATATATTAACTCATTTAATTGCTCTAACATTTCTACTGTCACAACAACACACTGTTATGTTTGGAGCTGGATTTATCGACACACATATATACATTTATACATATATGTGTGTGTGTGTAGTATGTGTGTGTATAGATATAGATGTAAGCATGCATATGGATATAGATATAGGTACAGGTATGGCTATGTATTTGGCTATGGGTGTGGGTATACATATGTAGGGAAAGATGTACAGCTAGTGATAAGTAAGATTTATCATTTATGGTAGCAAAATCCCAAAGCCGAAGTTACAGGGTGCTGAGTTCTCTGTGGTCTAAGCATAAGAAGCCAGCAGTCTCCTCCAAAATTCCTATCAAGGCATGCCAGTTCAACAAATCGGTTCATCACCAACATCACCCAGGTCACATCGAGGAGGCCTGGAGAGAGAGGGTGGTAAGCCCTTTTTGTGACTGCAGTATTGATGAAGAAGCCATTTCTTTTCCATCCCAGCAGCTTGCAGCTTAAACAATGATTTATTAACCTTGTTATCAGGATGGCCAGCTCCTCAGCCTGGGAGGTGCCCTGCGCCCCTGCTTCTGTCATTCAGCCCATTCCACATTTTAATACCAGACCCTGATTTAGTTAGTGTGCCCTGGGAGAATAAATAATAGAAAGCATGGCTCACACTTGCTGAAACATTAATAAGAATATGTGTTGGCATGGTTATCTGAAAATCAGAAGCAGGACAGATTTTGGGTTCGGGTAACCTGGCAGATTAACCCTTTGAGTAGTATGAACATTCATGTACGTCCTTGTGCCTCCTGACCATCCAGAGTACGATCGTACATGTGCGATGGCAACATTAAAATAAAAGCAAATGTTTGTTCTTCTTGTTTCCATAAATTGGTTATCAAACAAACATGATTTTAAGTTAATAAAACTGTAACTAGAACTAATTTTATTTTTGAAAAAAACTCACTCTTGGGGGTCAGCAAGCATGAAAAACCCCCACTACTCACAGGGTTAATGGTTCTGTTCCGTGTTCTGTGGTACTAAGCTAAAGTAGATGTACAGTATAGGATGGCCGCCAGGACTAATCAAATAAATATGTTTTCTTGTTTATTCTTGTGGTAATAAAACAATTTCCATATTGACATTGTAAGCAAGAGTCCTGAGATTCATCTCAATGCAATTGTTTTAGTCACATGCCCAGCAATTCTTTAGTGTCTGTGGTCAGGGGGAATGCAACATGGTTGCTGGCTTAGGTCAACCAAGGTCTAGCCCTGAGGTGGGAGATTTTGAGTCAGCTTGACTGGAAGTACACTGGTTGCATGGGGGATGGGGTATATATCTCAATACAAGTCTGGATGCTGTTAGTAAGGGAGAAGGGAACATGGCTGCTGCAAATCTATCAATAACATTCTTTATAAGGAGTCATTGACATGGTGAGAGATTGTCTATGATGGGGACATATGCACATCCTAGGTAAGAGACAGAAGAACTTTGATTCTTGGTGTCCTGGTTAACAGATAAAGATGTACCGCTTTTAAAGAAAGGTTGGGATGGTTTTGGAGAGTTCTTTGTTGAGTTGATCAGCTTATATTTCCCCTGGGGTCTGTATTCTTTTGAGAAAAGTGAGGTTAGGTGGCGACTAGTACAGATTGGGGAAGTGTCTCTCTCTCCAGTGACCCACAGGGAGAGGCATTGGCTTCACTGGTGGCTTAGTGATGGTAGCATCTGCCTGTGGACCACAGTTCAGCAGGAGAAAAGGTCAAGGTGACTCCCAGCCCCAGTTTTCCTTCCCTAGAAGTGAAGGGCTACACTCTGTGGAATAGAAAAGGTGGAAGCAGACCGCTTCGGCTTATTTTCAACAGCTGCTTGAATATCTCTCCTTGAGTGTCCCATGAGCACTTTATAGGCATCATTTCTCCTTCCTACTGTGACGTTCCCTTCGCCTCTCTACTTTGGTTGGTGATGGTATTCCTGCCTTCCAGTGACTTCTCAAGAAAACTTGAGAATTGTCCCAGAGTTTCTCTTCTCCCTTCCTTATACCCTGTCAGAAGCAGTCTCTGTCAATTGTTATATAATATGTTTCAAAACTTTCCTCTCATCACTACAAACACCTTCCTGTGGGCATCCACCTGTATTGCCTTGGGCAGATACACTTTGCCTCAGACCAGCCTCTTTGACATCAGACATTTGTTTTCACCTTTGCTACAAGAATGGGCATTCTGGAACAAAAATATAATAATAAATATAATAATGCATTACAGAATTTCAGAACAGAGATTGGCAATAAAGTTTCAGGCATGCAGCATAATGGTTAGACATTTATATGACTTAAAAAAGTGATCATCCCAAGGATGGCAAGATGGTGATGCAGTAGGCGGACGTACCAACTTCCAACTCCCAGACCAAAGTGGATTATAACTTAATTTTAAGAACCATCATCTGGATAAACCAACTTTGAACTAAACTAAGTGGACTCTTCTAAAGAAGAAGCCACATTGAAACTGGTAGGAAAAGGGAAAACGTGGAAAGGGCTGCCCAGCTCCCCGGAGCAAACGGCAGCCTGGAGAGACTCGTGTGGCAGGAAGAGAGTTTAGCGGAGAGGGAGGGGCCTGGGACCCAGGAACAAAGACCCAGCCTGCAGCCCTAGAGCCTAGAAGAGGAGTTTGGACAGTATTGAGCTGTGAAACAAGTGAGCATACTGTTTTTGAGAAAGAGATGGTTTTCTCAGACCAGGATTCTTCTTAAAGGGACAGCGCAGAAAACCTCTCCCATAACCACTCACTCGGGGATCCGGGGAACGGGGACAGAGGAGAGGACCAGAGCAGTGGGAAGAGAGTGTGGACTGGAAGGCACAGGGAGAAACACTCTGAGGGGCAGCCACCCTAACCCCTGGGCTGAGTCACTTCCCTAATCGAAAACAAATATTTCCCCTGGAACTAGCAATACCAGCAAAGAGAGGCAGGACACCAGCCAAACAAGTTCTCCCGCGGCATTTAGAGCAGAGCTGCTTAGACGGAGGGAGCTTCAGGACAACAGTATGGAGTGTTAGGGTCTGAACTGCAGTGCCCCTACCCACACTGCTGAGGGCTTGCTGGAGGAACTGTGGTGGCAGAACACTGAAACGCTGTTTCTGTCGGTGGGGGTGGAGGCCCAGATGGTGTGAGCTCGATCTAGCCCAACAGGGGTAGAGGGGATGTGCGAAAGCAGTCTGGCAACTGTGGGCCCACCTGCAGCCACACCTGCAGGGGAAAAGCGAGAGGCCAGGAATGGGCAGTGATCTGCTGCTGAGCAGGGCCCTGTGGGTGCGCAGCATCACCTGGCCTCCGAGGTTTGTGACCCTGTGCGATCCGGCCCTGACTGCAAGGGTGGGGCTAAAGCCCAGGACAGGCAGAGGCTCGTAGCTGAGCACATGCCAGCAGCCCGTCCCAGCCAGAGAAACCGCGGCGAGCAGGCTGTGACCATTGGGGCTTGGCAGAACACTGGAAACAGGCAGGGTCCGCAGCTGAGCAAAGGTGCACACCCCTACCCTTTGTGCTGAGGCTTGTGGCTTGAGTGCGGTGCACAACCCCACCTGTGGGGACGAGGTAAAGGCCCAGACAGGCTGAGGCTTGTAGAGCCGGGCACCAGAACATAGGCCAGAATAAAGTAATATCATAATTTGTTGTGAGTGCATGCACTTTGTTGCTTTTGTTCTTTGAGCAAGGTGATGTTCATGCACAGCTCATTTTGTGCACCAGTAAAAAAACATATACCTACGTCTTGAATTTGGAAAAAAAAATCATATTTTATTTATCACTAAAGAAGGGTTTGGTGAATGCGCATATGAAACTGGTGGGTTCGGTACCTCAAAAAAAGTTAAGAACCACTGCACTAGATCAACTCGATTTAATAGATATCTTCAGAACTTTTCACCCTAAAGCAGTAGAATATACATTCTTTTCAAGTGCTCATGGTACATACTCTAGGATAGACCACATGTTAGGACACAAAAGTGGTCTCAACAAATTTAAGAAGATTGAAATCATATCAAGCATTTTCTCTGATCACAATGGCATGAAACTAGAAATTAACCACAAAAGAAAAACTGAAAAATACTCAAACACTTGGAAACTAAATAACATGTTATTAAATAATGAATGGATTAACAATGAGATCAAAGAAGAAATTAAAAAGTTTCTAGAAACGAATGATAATGAGCATACATCAACTCAAAATTTATGGGACACAGCAAAAGCAGTACTGAGAAGGAAGTTCATAGCACTACAGGCATACCATAAGAAGCTAGAAAAAGCTCAAATAAGCAACCTGACCCTGCATCTAAAAGAAGTAGAGAAACAATGGCAAATAAAGCCAGGGACTAGTAGTAGGAAGGAAATAATAAAGATCGGAGTAGAAATAAATGACATAGAGGCTAAGGAAAAAATACAGTGGATCAATGAAACCAGGAGCTGGTTCTTTGAAAAGGTAAACAAGATTGATGAACCTTTAATTAGACTCACCAAGAAAAAAAGAGAGAGGACTCAAATAAATAAAATTAGAAATGAGAGTTGAGAAATAACAACCGACACAATAGAAATACAAAGTATTGTAAGAAAATACTATGAAGAACTCCATGCCAAAAGATTAGACAACCAGGTGAAATGGACAAATTTCTTGAATCATATAATCTTCCAAAAATCAATCTGGAAGAATCAGAACACCTAAACAGACCAATTACAACAAATTAGATCACAACAGTTGTCAAAAAACTCCCCCAAAAGAAAAGTCCTGGGCCTGATGGCTTCACAAGTGAATTCTACCAAAAATTCAAAGTAGAATTAACTCCTATCCTCCTCAAGCTATTTCAAAAAATTCAAGAGGAAGGAAGACTTCCAAACTCCTTTTATGAGGCGAGCATAATTCTGATCCTGAAACCAGGTAAAGACAACACAAAGAAAGAAAATTATAGGCCAATATCTCTGATGAATTTAGATGCTGAAATTCTCAACAAAATATTAGCCAACTGGATCCAGCAATATATGAAAAAAGTCATACATCATGATCAAGTGGGATTTATTCTGGAGAGGCAAGGCTGGTTCAATATTTGGAAATCAATCAATGTGATTCATCACATAAACAAAAGGAAGGACAAAAATCACATAATTTCAATAGATGTAGAAAAAGCATTTGATAAAATCCAGCACCCATTCATGCTCAAAACTCTCAGTAAAGAGGGAATACAGGGAACATTCCTTAACATGATAAAGGCCATCTATGACAAACCCACAGCAAACATCATACTAAATGGGCAAAAATTAAAAGCAATCCCCTTAAGATCAGAAACCAGGCAGGGGTGCCCCCTTTTACCACTTATTCAACATAGTTCTGGAAGTCCTAGCTATAGCAATCAGACAAGAAGAAGAAATAAAAGACATCCAAATTGGAAAAGAAGAAGTAAAACTGTCATTATTTGCAGATGAAATGATATTGTATATAGAAAACCCTAAAGTCTCAGTCAAAAAACTAGTGGACCTTATAAATGAATTCAGCAAGGTGGCAGGTTATAAAATTAATACTCAGAAATCAGAGGCATTTTTATATACCAACAATGAACTGTCAGCTAAAGAAATTAAGGAAACAATCCCCTTCACTATTGCAACCAAAAAAATAAAGTACCTAGAAGTAAATTTAACCAAGGAGGTTAAGGACTTGTACTCGGAAAATTATAAAACATTGATAAAAGAAATCAAGAAAGATACAAACAAGTGGAAGCATATACCGTGCTCATGGTAAGGAAAAATAAACATCATTAAAATATCTATATTACCCAAATCAATTTATAAATTCAATGCAATACCAATTAAAATACCAATGACACACTTCAAAGATATAGAACACATATCCCAAAAATTTATATGGAACCAAAAAAGAACACGATTAGCCTCAGCAATCTTAAAAAGAAAAAATAAAGCAGGAGGTATCACTTTTCCAGATGTCAAGGTATACTATAAGGCCATTTTACTCAAGACAGTCTGGTACTGGCATAAGAACAGGCACATAGATCAATGGAACAGAACAGAGAACCCAGAAATAAACCCACAGCTTTATGGACAACTGATATTTGACAAAGGAGGAAAGAACATACAATGGAGTAAAGACAGCCTCTTTAACAAATGGTGTTGGGAAAATTGGACATCTACCTGCAAAAAAATGAAACTAGACCATCTACTGACACCATTCACAAAAACAAACTCAAATTGGATAAAAGACTTAAATGTAAGCCTTGAAACCATAAGCATCTTAGAAGAAAACATAGGCAGCAAGCTCTCTGACATTTGTGGCAGCAATATATTTGCCGATTTATCTCCACGGGCAAATGAAATAAAAGGCAATATAAACAAATGAGACATATCAAACTAAAAAGTTTTTGCATAGCTAAAGACAATGAGAACAGAATAAAAAGACAAACCACACAATGGGAGAACATGTTTGACAACATGTCTGATAAGGGGTTAATAACCAAAATTTATAAAGAACTTATAAAACTCAACACCAGGAAGACAAACAATCCAATCAAAAAATGGGCAAAAGAAATTAATAGAAATTTCACCAAAGAGGACATACAGATGGCTGATAGGCATATGAAAAACTGCTCAACATCACCAATCATTAGAGAAATGCAAATTAAAACCACAATGAGATATCACCTCACACCAGTCAGAATGGTGCTCATCAGCAAAACAATACAGAATAAGTGCTGGTGAGGATGTGGAGAAAAGGGAACCCTCCTGCACTGCTGGTGGGAATGCAGACTGGTGCAGCCACTGTGGAAAACAGTATGGAGATTCCTCAAAAAATTAAAAATCGAACTGCCTTTTGACCCAGCTATCCCACGTTTAGGAATATACCCTAAGAACACCATAGCACTGTTTGAAAAGAAGAAATGTGCCCCCATGTTCGTGGCAGCATTGTTCACAATAGCAAAGATCTGGAAACAGCCCAAGTGTTCTTCAGTGGACTAAAATTTTTGGTACATACATACTATGGAATACTACTCAGCCATAAGAAATGATGACATCAGATCATTTACAACAAAATGGATCGATCTTGATAACATTATATGGAGTGAAATAAGTAAAACAGAAAAAACTGAGAACAGCATGATTTTATACATATGTGGGACATAAAAACAGGACTATGAGACATGGACAAGAGTCTGGTGGTTACGGGGTGGGGGGAGGGAGGAGAGGGAGCGAGAGAGGGGAGGTGAGGGGCACAAAGAAAACCAGATAGAAGGTGACAGAGGACAATTTGACTTTGGGTGATGGGTATGCAACATAATTGAATGATAAGATAATCTGGAGATGTTTTCTTTAAACATGTTTACCCTGATTTATTAATGTCACCCCATTAAAATTAATAAAAATAAAAATAAATTAAAAAATAATAATGCATTACAGTGTGTCCGTAAAGTCACGGTGCACTTTTGACTGGTCACAGGGTCAAAAGTGCACCATGACTTATGGACACACTGTATAATCACCTGTTGAAAGTCTTTTATTCTTGCCCAGTCACTTATGAGATAAAACACAAACCCATCAGCCTGGCAGTCAGCACCTAAGAACCTCTCTGACCTGGCCCCTGCCTACCACTCTGGCCTCAACATTTCCAGTTTTTGTTCTTTCTCTCTTTAGTCCTTGTACTAGATGACCCTTTGTCGTAAATACTAAATGCCTCTTTTCCTTGGCCCGTGCTGTTTTCCCCCTGTCCCTTGAAAGATTCCATTTATGAAGTTCACACTGTAATCCTTCATGTGGGTTTTTGTAACTTCCCCCAGCTTAGTTGATATGTCTTCTTCTGTGCCTCTATTTGTCCTTTGTGGGTGTTTTGGCCTTTGTCACACTGTGTTGAAATTGTTTCCATAAGTGTTTGCCCATTCATTCCACTAGCCCACATTTCTTGAGTGCCTTGTATGTGTGAAGAATACATCCAAGTGCTGGC
The DNA here is from genome assembly GCA_037038555.1 of Rhynchonycteris naso. Taxonomy (NCBI): domain Eukaryota; kingdom Metazoa; phylum Chordata; class Mammalia; order Chiroptera; family Emballonuridae; genus Rhynchonycteris; species Rhynchonycteris naso. Next base: position 214,068,419 of record CM072998.1, on the reverse strand, counting down.
CATTTAAAAAGAAATACTTTTTGCTTACTGATTTCCGTCAGCAGTGAAGTAGAGGTTGGCATTTAAATCAATGAGTATGATTGTGTTCTAGAAGCTAGGCTGCCTGCTCAGCATAAAGAAGAGAGTGGCATCTTACTTGGAGCTGTGGAATAAGTGTCAGGTTCTCAGAAAGTCACTCTAGATATGTAGCCTCATTTATCCTTTTCAACAACAACAGATATTTATTGAGTACATATGGTTGCCACACATGGACCAAGAGAGTAATCAAACCAGAACGAGTTACGGATCTCACAACATTGATGTGCAGTTGGAAGGAGACAAAGCAGACAACTGCAATGCTGCAGAGTAAGCACTGTAATGGGGTGACTTGGTGGGTGTTCGCTCAAAGGAGGTGTGCCAGCCCAAGCTGCGGGGTGGGTCATCAGTGACTTCCTGGAGGAAATGACATCTAAGTTCAGACCTGAAGAATGATTAAAAGTTAGGCAGTTGAAGGTAATGGGGATTGAAAATGGAGGGCGGGGAGGTGTTCCAGGCAAGACTATTTTCTAAGGTCTGGAGTTGGAAAATAGCATGGTAGGTCAAGTGTATTAGGGACAGAACATGAATATATGAATGTATGCAATTTTCCATATGCCCTTGACTTTCAGGTGGATGGGTCAGTCTTGCTTGTTAGGTCTTCTGCATAATCTAGTAATGAGCTGATGTGTGTTTTAAATAAGGTAAGCAACTGACCTGGGCAGAGACTGCCCTTACTCAGCAAATTTCATGTTATGCTTCCCTTCTGAGGAAGTTGAGGACTCTGGGAGCCTGAGTGTGCGCGGTGCTCTGGCTGCCTTAGACCATTCTAGACTGGATTACCTTGACTATTGGGCTGGAGTGGGAGACGGGGGCCAGGACTGGCACATGATAGGATGGGAGAGAGTGGAGGGTGCAGGCACCTGAGTGTAGGAGAACCAGGTGGAGGTGTTTTTCTGCTGCTCAGGATGGCATCCTTCAGGGGAAGGAAGCTGTGTAAGGGGAATGCTCAGGCAACTTTCTGTCAAGTTCTGTGACATGCCTGTGTCACCTCTTTGAGACACTCACAGTTAAGATCTACCCTGCCTTTCAAGCTTTCAGGTCCAAGGCTCACATTCCTGTGGTTGGAACACCATGTAAAGACTGTACTCTGTGGGGTCCTTAGAACTCTATGAATTTAAGAAGGAAGTGTAAGAAAAGAAACAGGAGAAGTTCACAGAGCAAATACCACAAAGGATGCAGCAGAGGAGGTGGAGGGAGACTAAGTCTCAAAGGGTCTTAAAAGCAAGGGGCTTAGAAATTTGCTTCTGGGAATAGGCAATGGGAAGACGGGGAAAAGAACCCAGGCTCAGATTTCTCTGTCTGTGGTGTCCAGAGAAATAGAAGAGAGGCAAGACTCAAGGAAGGGAGATGCATATGGAGCAATGGAGGGCAGGTGTTGTACTGACTTTGCAGAAATGGAGCAGAGTTTAGGGAGGTGTTTGGCAGTAGGCACAAAGCATTTGGATCCTGTACCATCTGACTCCAGAGTCCATGATTTTTCTGAGTAGATCATACTGTACCTGTATGTTAGGCTGAATTACTCTCAGAAGGAAGAACCTGGGTCTTCTTCTGTGGGTTACAGTATGTATTCAGGTCAGCTATTGACAAATGACTGACCATGGGAAAACAGTGACGTAAAGCAATGATGTTTAGTTTGTTCATACATGTGCAGTGTGAGCAGGGCTTCAGACAGACAGCTCAGCTCTGCACTGCTTAGCGACAACTGGGGCATGTGAAGGTGGGAACTGGAATCCCTGTGGCTTTCGTATGCATGTATGCCAGCTGGTGCTCTCATTGCTTGGAACCTTAGTTGGGTCCAGATGTCCAGCTTTGTGATGCAGATTTCAGAGGTACTTCACTGCAACCTCAGCCTTCCCTGGTGGCCAAAAACACATACACCCAAGAGTGGGGCAGCCACACCCAACACTGGCTGTCTTTGATGTTAATAGTGTCCTTATTTATGTCTAATGTCAGCTCCCCTTGCAAGTTACTTTTAGGTGTTGTTATTATTATTTGTTCTTAACTGTTAATGTGAAAGGAGAACACCTCTGCATGGCCTTTCCTTGTGTCCTGTTCCTTAAGGTGAGCATCCTAAGAAAGAGTGGACCAAGATGTGGGTTTTAAACTAGGTTGAAAGTCACTGCATTCTGTTTGCTGGGAATGACTCATGGAGGGAGGCTCATATGTAAAGACAAGCGATTCCACTTCCCCTTTTGGTGGGAGAAGTCAAGGAATTGGCCCATGTGATTTATATCCAGTGCCTCCTGATAATAGCAGACACTTATCAAGCACTTAACCATAGCAAGCCCTCATCTATAATTTTTACTTACACTGAGTTATTTGATCTCATGACAACCTTGTATTATACCCACTTCACATAAGAGAAGATCTAGACACAATATGTTAAACATTTTACCCCAGATGATCCAGACAGTAAGGGGTAGACCACCATTGGAATCTGGACAGTCTGGCCCCAGGGTCTGTGCTCTTAACTCTTCTGCTGTGTTGACTGTTGCAGGAGCTGGAATATAGTCTGGGCCAATAGATATTTGTTGAATGAATGCTTTGCTTTCTGGAATTCCCTCGAACTCTAGGAAAGGCATTTCTTAACTGAATGATTTTAGATGATTTTATATTCCACCCTGAATCCAGTGGTGAATGGGGGATAGACTCCTGTGCAGGTAAAAAAAGAAGTATTTCTGAATTTCCAAGAAAGTCATGAAGCTGCCTTTCTTTTGGGAGGTGCGTTAATGTACCACATTCTAATAGTTTCTCATGAACCTGGGTAACATCAAAATAGACATGTTATGGTGATAGCCTCTGTCTCTCTTCCTCTCTCTCTCTTTCTCTGCTCATGCGCACACGCACGCACACACACACACACACACACACACAGACACAATCATAAAAGGAGCATTTTGTTGTATGCTATATTGTGCATAGATTTTTTTTGTCCCCAAACTGGCTTTATCTCAATAGTATTTACTTTTCTTTAAAAGAACACACAAGATATAATATATTCTCAATGGGAATTGTTTCTTTGAAAGCTGCATATGTGATACAGTTAATTTAGAATCTAGAAAGAGCCACCTTGTGGCAAAATTTAGCATTTCACAGGTATATATTTTTAAAGAAAAAATTTAAAGCAGCTCAACAAGAAATCCACTGGATAGCAAAATAAAATAAATTGATATTATATACGCCACTTAACATGGTTTCTGAGATATATAGTTTGATATTAACCTTAGCAAATATTATCCAAAGATATTTGTTGAGAATTCCAAAAGTCTAGAATAAAATATACAAAAGATACTACATACAGTAATGAACTTATATTTAAAATGCTCATTTCAAAGTTCCACTTGTTTCCTGGTACACTCAGTTTCAGCACTAATTTGAACCTTAAACAATGAAATGGAAAAGATATATTAAATTAGTTTCTCTTGATATTGAATTATAATTAAATTTTATTATATATTTATCATCTATTTTATGTGGCTTACATTTTATTATATATAATACAGCTTACATTTATATATTTTAATATATTTACATAGAATAAGTTTTTATAATGTATCAGCAATCAAGAGTACTAAATTTTCTCTTTGGTTTAATTATTACACTGACTCCTTCGCGATTTCTTTTAAATTCCTTTTTTGCAGCTTGGCAAGTCACTGAATTCTCTTTCTCCCAATAGATGCCCATGTTTTCATGTTTTTTAATGAACTCTCTCCATTTAGTGGAATGTGGTAGTAAATTTGCAAGTCTCATTAAGTTCTCCTAAAGGACAGGACACTGAGGTCTGAACCCACCACCGTTGGGGAGCTCCCTTCCCCTCCCCTCCTCCACAGGCACACTGAACACTTGCTGGAGGCTAAGAAGTTAGCTCAGCATTTTACTCTCTGTCCTTCTGCTCTCCTGCCAGTCTTTCTATCCTTCATTCTCGGTGGGTGGGATCCAGACAGGTGGAGATGGAGTGAGTACTGGTGTGGAAATGGGGCAGGGAGATCTGGAATCTAGAGGACTGTGGGGTGGGTTGGGTTGGAAGGAGAGAAAGGGAAGATAGGGACATGCTTCTCTTTACTCATACATCCCTCTGTCTCTGGCTCCTGCTTCCCTCTCCATTTTCACATGGTTCTGTGGGTCTCTCTGTCCCTCGTTGGTTGGCCTTCTCCTCACTTTCAGAGTCATTTTCAGTTTGTTTTACATATAGGGTGTAGGATTTTAGTTGTATTTAATAGAGAAATGGGGGAAGTAGAGCTACTATTTTCTTCTTGGGAGCAGAAGTCTTAAATGACTTGTTTTTTTTCAGTTTACTCTTTATAAATCATTTTTGTTGATCTGTAAAAAGCAGACTCAGATAGGAGGAAGTAGTGAACCAGAAGATGCTAGGAGATGAGTCAGAAGTTGTTTCCACCAAGTAGTGAAGAGGTGGCGTTGGCCTCCGTGAGGGCAGTGGTCGGCGAATGGGGTGGAGTTTGTTTCTGCTTACATAACGATACATCATTGGTACCTGTTTATTTACTTAATTGTTGTTTTTTTCATTTTATCTAGCATGTATTAATTGAGCACATAGCAGGTGCTGGAGCCTGATCTAGACATTGGTCAGCAACATTAGTATTAATCCTGACTCATAGGGAACTTACTAAGTTGGAAAGATATAGGATAAACAAGTACTTGAGACAGTGCTGTGAATGAAGTGACAGTAGAGCACAGCATCTTAGTGGTGTAGTCTGAGAAGACCTTTGGGAAGGTGATAATTGATGTGACTTGGAACAGTGAGAGGGAGCCAGGCATGTGGAAATCTGGGGCTTAGAAGTGAAAAGGACAAGAACTGGATCCGATTAGTGGTTGTGAAAAGCAGTTTGATCATGAGACAGAGATGGCATGGGGGCTTGGACTTGGTGAACATTTGAGTAAGCAGGGATATATGACAAAATAAAGTTCATCTTGATGGGCCCTTGGGGCAGGTGTATACTCAGCTCTTAGGCTGTGAATACCGAGTACTTTCCTGCGCAGTAGAGGTTTGTCAGAGCTTCTTCAGGCATCATGAGCTGTGAGGGTTGGAAGGGGTGTTGCTCATTCAAGATCACTGGGGATTTGGTCCTGAGGGACCCCACGACTCCCTCAAGCAGCAGGCATGGAACTTGTGCAAAGCTTATTCGATTCTTTTCATTTGTACTAAGTCTGTTTTTACTAGAATCACATTTTAATTGCCTTGTTTAGCAAGTATTTATTAAGTTGATGTGAATGGCAATCTGTGCACTATGGTATCTGCACCCTTATGGCAACACCACGTTGTATTCAGTTTGTTCCTTGACTGAGGATAAGGCAAAATGGATAGACCTGAAATACTGTGTTGGTTGACATGTGTACTGCTGTTCAAACTGATGATAGGAGGAGATAATGGAAGTTACTGGAGAACAATATCAATGTGAATTGAAGATGCATGAATATACAATATAATTGTTTTAAATTTTGACTACTTTAACTAAAACACATCCTTATGTAAGCAAAATAGTAAGGTTTTTTGGAAGAAAAAGACTAAAAACAGTAACAAAAAACAAACAGGACTTTCATGTGTTCTACCTTTAGGGTGTAGATCTCGAAGGGTAGAGAGTGTGTAGAATACATCCTTGAGTGGTGCCTACACAGCAGCTGGCGTGACAGGAGCTAAGTAAAGGTCTGTCCAGTGAATGAATGAACGAGTGAATGATAACAGAAAAATTAAATGTTTAAACTGATGCTCTGAATACCAACCAGCAGATTTCTGATTACACAGCGCTCATTTCCAGTAGTGAATTTGTGTGCATGTGTGTGTGGTATTATACAAGTACATACTGCTCTAAATAACAACAGAAAAACTAGAAAGCAAGTGCATCACAGAGGTGTTTTTGTCTACTTTGCCCACTCTTGGCTGGCCCATCTGCTCCCTTCTTCTCTTTTAATTCCTGCCTTCAGAGTTGAAGTTCACAGCAAGGGATTAGGATGTATAAACCTTTTGTTAAAAGCCACCCAATTGCTCACACTAAAGGTTTGGACAGTTCTGGAATATCTGCCAGGTGTAGTTTCAGAATGTGGCTTGGCTTTTCTACCGGGGGAATGGAGCAGAGGATAGTCTGAGAGGGACTAACATGGTAACAGTAATTTCTATTTAGTATCTTCAGGGTGCCTGACACTGTACTAAGTTCTTTATTATTTTAAAAAATGCTTATTTATTGATTTTAGAGAGAGCAAGGGGGAGGGACAGAGAGAAACATCAATTTGTTGTTTCACTTATCGATGCATTCATTGGTTGATTGTTGTAGGCGCCATGGCCAGGGATCAAACCTACAACCTTGGCATATATATCAGAGCATTGCTCTAACCAATTGAGCTACCTGGGTAGGTCTACATGCTTTATATTGTCCCATTTAATCTTCAGAACAATCCTGCAAATACTGTTCTTGAATCTTTTTCTCCAGATGAGGAAATTGAGTGTTCCAGTTCCTGTATCTTTACATCTGAACAACTGTTTATTTACTTTTTTTTTTATAGGGACAGAGAGAGACAGTCAGAGAGAGGGATAGATAGGGACAGACAGACGGGAACGGAGAGAGATGAGAAGCATCAATCATTAGTTGTTTGTTGCCGTTGGGATACCATAGTTGTTCATTGATTGCTTTCTCACATGTGCCTTGACCGTGGGCCTTCAGCAGACTGAGCAACCCCTTGCTGGAGCCAGAAACCTTGGATCCAAGCTGGCGAGCTTTTGCTCAAGCCAGATGGGCCCGTGCTCAAGCTGGCGACCTCGGGGTCTCAAACCTGGGTCTTCCGCATCCCAGTCCGACGCTCTATCCACTGTGCCACTGCCTGGTCAGGCTGTTTATTCACTTTTGATTAGGAATTCAGATGAGAGTGGCTTGCCTCTGCACAATGCTGAGGTTCAGATGGAAGACTTGAAAGCTGGGTCTGCTTGTGAATCTAGTGGTTGGTGTGATGGATGCTGAGAACCTCTGTGTGACATTTTCATATAGGTTGGTTTGCACTTCCTAAGAGCATGGTGGATGGATTTCAAAGGTGAGTGGAGAGAGAGAGAGAGAGAGAGAGAGAGAGATATCACTTTTATGACTTCTGGAAAATACAGGTTACCACACAGAGAGAGGCTCAGAGAGGTTAAATAGCTCTCCCAAACAGTTAGGAAGTGGAGCAATCTCGACAGATGATTAGATTTACTTGTCTCTAACTTTTTGTACTTGACCTCGGACCACCTTGCATACACAAGATCAACATAGATACAGCATTGGCTGGTTTGAAGACCTCTTTCTCGTATGTCACTTCATCTACCTATCCATCCATCCATCCATCCATCCATCCATTATATCATTTGTAATGTTAATATAATTCCTAACTAAGATCATGTTATTTGTCATATGCTATTTTGCTTTTACTCTTAAAAATATATCTTAGAGATTATTTTATGTAAGTATATGTAGGTTTATCATTTTATGTCTCTAAACAAAATCTCTGGTGCAGGCGTGCTGTGTTACAGTGAAATAATTCCCTACACATGGACATTAGGTTGATCCTTTTTTTTGTTGTTATTGAAATCATAGGTAATGATGTAATGACATATGTATGCATAGCAATCATTTCCATAAATGGATTCCTGAAAGTGAGTTACTGGGGATAAGGTTATGTTTTTTTTTTACAATTTTGATAGATACTGGCAAATTACTCTCTAAAATGGCCATGTGGTTACAATCCTACATGCTTCTCTATACTACTTCTCAGTGCTGACTTTTGATGTGATCAATCTAGGGAAATTCTGGCATAGTAGATTAAAGAATCCTTGTGTTAATAAAGTGGAAATTTTAAATTGGCATCTGGTTTGAAATTCTTACTTGGCCACTAACTAGTTTTGTGATCTTGGGTCAATGAGTTGTTCTTTTTCAGCCTCAGTTTCTTCATCCATGAAACACAGGCAATGCTAATCACCTTTCTGGATGGTTGAGCAAAGTAAATGAGATAACTGCATCTGTAAAGTGCTTGGTGGAATTCTTGGAACTAAGAATTTTTGTTAAATTATCTTTTCTTACCTGCATCAAATCTTCATTCAAATATATTACCTCAAAATATAAGCCCCATTTTGGCCTTTCAGATCTTACTACAAAGGCAAGCTTGATTACTGCATTTTCAGAAGAATAGCATTTCTTCTGAAATTATAGCTTAACTTTAAAAATATATATATTTGGAAGAATGCATTTTGATTTTGCTGACTTTAAAAATCTATATACTTGGCACAGTAGTTTTTAAAAAGCTTCCTTTTAATTGTTCTCTTTGACCATATAATAACAATCATTGTTTCTTGATACATTTGCATACACAATGTGTCCATAAAGTCATGGTGCACCTTTGACTATATATATATAATTTTTATTTCCTTTTCCTTTTTCCAAGTGAGAGGAGAAGAGATAGAGGGGCAGACTCCCTCATGCATCCTGACCAGGATCCACCCAGCAACCCCTGTCTGGGGCTGATGTTCTGTCCATCAGAGGCCATGCTCGCAACAGCTACTTTTAGTGCCTACAGCAGAGGCCATGGAACCATCCTGAGTCTAGGGCCAGTGCACTTGAACCAATTGAGCCATGGCTGCAGGAGGGCAAGGGAGAGAGAGAGAGAGAAGGGGATAGGGGAGAGGTGAAGAAGCAGATGGGTACTTCTCCTGTGTGATTTGACTGGGAATTCAACTGGGACATCCACACGCCGGGATGACGCTCTACCACTAAACCAACTGGCCAGTGCCACAAAATATATTTTAATAGTGCTATATCAGACTAATCCTGGAGAAAAATTATAGTTTAGCTATGTTTTCTTTTCACAGCAGATGTACTACCTCAAGAAGATGTTTATAGAAAGCTGAAGTTTCTACCCCTTAATGTAAAATGTTCCCAAGAAAAAGATAAGGGACAACATCAAAACTTCACAATTATACTATAACCCTTGATTGTATTTCCAGAAGCTGCCTGGCTGAATAAAAATATTTGGTTTGTAATGAGTTTTTGGAGAAATGAGGAGAATGGTGGTATTAGAAAATGAAGTATGTCTCTTAATTGAAAAGGGACTATGATTGTTTCTTCCCAATCTAAATAAAATTATTATGACAGTGGTTTCAAGCAATTGCAAAAGGGAATTATTTTCTGGAAATAATGATTTCATTATATAACCTAAAAATATAAGTTTAAAAAACCCGTTAGTTGTCTTTCTGCTGAAATAAATGATTTGAAAGTGAAAGTATTTTTATTGTTGTTCATCTGTAGAATTTTATTTACCTTGTCCAAAACAATGTATAAGCATTAGAATACAGGTGTCTTATTCTTTACCGGAATGTTCACTGGGGCTACCATGAGCTATAAACTAACTAGGCAAAGGAAGTAAAATTATACCTAGTATATATATTAGGGTAAATAAAATGTTTATGATTTTAATTAATTTGTTTCAAGCAATTACTTTTTAAATTTACTATTTGAGATGAATATAATTTAAATTTTCAAGAATATAATTTGCATTTTTATATTGCACACACTGACACATATGTGATTTCAGTATATAGAAAAACACAGCATTGGATGTGGGATGCCCTAGATATTGATGTTTGTAAAGGAAACACAATACATTCATTTTCCTCACATGCTGAGAGAAGGAATACTTTCAACTCTGTTTTCTACCTTTTAGGAAAAATAATCTCCCCAAATTTCAATACTCACTAGATCTTCAATATAGTGAAATACTACCTAATTTTAAGCTCAAGAACGAATACTAATTGTCCAAATCCAGATGTTAGAAATCATTACTAAAGCCTTCAATCAGTTCCTTTTCCCATTTACTGGTACATGGACCATAAAAATCATTATTCCAACAGAGAGCCCTTAAACTCTTAAGAGTCTTGTCTTGGTTAGGTTTCCACATTTTGGAAGCTGGGAAATTTGGTTAGACAATGTAATAATCCTTATCTGTCTATCTGTATATCTGTCTGTCTGTCTATCTAGTTAGTATCTATATCTATTCTGCCCGTCTATCCATCATTCCCCATCATTTTACCTTTAGTTATATACTGTGTCCATTCCATTTCTTTTCTTTCTCATTTTTTAAATAACATAGATTGGACTTTTAAAATAGAAGCATTTGGGATCAGATGTTCATAGAGATCACATCATCTGTTCCCTTTTGGATAGTTGTAACTGAGAATTTTTGTTTGTTTTGAATTGAAACATATGCCCACCAGGCTCACCTTCACTAATGAGCAGCAGGCCCACTCTTTCCTGAAATACAGATCTCATTTTAGCCTACTGTGCCTGCTTCCTTTCATCTCCAGCTCAGCCCCCTCCTGGGCTTCCACCCTCGTCTTCAGGGCTTTGTTCTAGACTCTTATCCCTAAACAGGAAACACATGTATGTATAAATATATATTGTAATCCTTCTTGGTTACCTTTCTGAATTCTGAATATTAACCTGATTATCTGCAAATGTTAGTGGCAAACAGTTCTTTTAAAATTGAACTTATTGGGGTTACTGGTTAACAAAATCATACAGGCCTCTGGCGCACAATTCTACGACACATCATTGGACACTGATTGTGTGTTCACCACCCCAGGTCACATCTTCTTCCATCACCATCCATCACCCGTAAACCCTCCTCCACCTCCCTGCCCCAGCAAACAGTTTGTAAAGATGTCACTGATGTGCAGAGTAAGAGAAGCCAATAAAATAAACTTGAGATTTATAAACCAGTGTGATAAAAACAACCTCATTAGTCTAATTTAGTTTTTTTTTTTTCTGTATGCTCTTCTCAAAGATAAATCTTCTGAAAACATGCCTTGTTCAAGTGAGTATCTCAAAACCTATCATGAACTCTACTCTGCTTAGAGAAGGAAGTATAAACGCTCTCTTGGACTATTGAAGACCTTTCAGTTCATCTCTCCTGCTTCATCTAGAGCTATTCCCTCATCAGAAACTTTACCAAAATTCACCTGCTCCTTGCAGGATGGTGGCCTGGCTGTCGGTGTTTGGGCTCTTCTCTGCCACCTTCTCATAGTGTAGCTTGAGGAAATCAGTTAAGTTCTCTGGGCCGCACAGAAAGAGGACTAGGTATAGTATCTATTTCTTAGGGTTGTGAGGAGTAAAAGTACTTCCATATGTAAAGACACAGAAAGTCATGCATGGCACATGGAGCGCATTAACTACGTATCAGCAAAAATGGCAGATATGCCTCGTTGAGTTTGTGTTCCCAGACCATCCCTTCTTCCTGTCAAATTATTACTTATTTTTCTATTTAAGCTCTCCCATCCTTCAGATATAATCTCCTCCGTCCTTCAGCGATCGATGTCTTACCTTCTGAAGTTGTGTTTCTTTTTCTGTGTCATCACGGTTGGGCTGAGTCAGGGGACCACGGTATTTATTATCCAAGCCAGGGCTCTTCTGATAGCAAAAATAAATATTTTTGGTAATCACTTGGGGGCCACTGGAATATATTGGGATTGCCCTGGGCAAAGTGACAGCTGGTTACCCTATGAAGAGTGGAGCCTTAAGTTTTCAAATCTGTTGTTATCAAACCAAAGAAAACTTTATATGCAAATTGTTTTGGCAAATTGCCCATCAACTTAATTGTCTGGAAGTGAGGTTCATCAAAATGAACTCAGCTGCTTCTGGCCATTCCCAGAGTAGGCTCCTCATCTGTTCAGGCACAGGCCCCTAAGTTTCTTCCATCTTTTCTTCCTAAGTTCCATCTTTTTCATGAGATCCTCAAGTTTCTCCTGTCTTCCTGACCACTGGTCCTGATGAGACAGCCACTCTGCCTGGTGCTCCTGCATGGCCTAAGCCCACTACCTCACCCTCACCCCCACACTCACATCCCTCTGTAGGTTTTGGAAAGGAAGGGCTGCAGTCCCTTGTATTACTCCTTCCCCAAATGCATGCACCAGTCCTTTCTTAATGATCCAGAACACTGCTAAGACCACTATAATTCTTCCTTAGGTCTTTACTGATTCAAAGTTTGAAGTCACAGAATTCCTAACTACTTCCCCAACCTGTGCATTTTTATACATCAAATGCCCCTGCCCAGAAAGAGACAATTGTTAAAACAAACAAACAAATGCACAAAAAATAAAACACAGAAAAATGAACAATGGGCCCAAGATAGAGTCACTTGTGCTAAGCCTTATGTTAGCAAACCAAGGCTTCATACCTAACCTAATCGTAGTTTCATTCTCTCCCAGGAATGTAACCTTTAACCAGTCAGTCTGGAGTCACCTGGTCAACCCTAGTGAGGTAATCTGTTGGCTCAAATCCTGACTTCCCCCGAAGGAAGGTACCCTGGTCTAAGACAATCCACTCTTTGCCAGAATAACATCTTTCTACCTGTAGAAGTCTTCCATTTTCTATAGCTCCTTGGGGGTCCTTTTTTCTTTGCTGGATAGGATGCTGCTTGACTCAGAAATCATTAATAAAGCCAATATATCTCTGAATTTGCTCAGTTAAATTTTTTTAAAACACAGGTTCCTCTATACCCAGGTTTCTCACCACCCACCCTCTGGTTTAGCCTCTTATAGGGTAATTGGCAGTAGGAAAACTTCTGACTGGAGAAACTCTACTCCAATTCTCAAGGATGTGGTCTGGTTCTAGTCTTTTGTTAAGATAATCATAATAACCTGACAATGGTATATTTCTCCAAAGCTGAAATGTTTAGCTTTTTTCATCACCATCTGTTATACAGTGTCTGCTACTTTGTTATTTGTGTGTTCAGGAATGTGTGCCATAGCCTTTACTTGACTGTGTTAACACCTTGGGAGCAGGTGTTTCCTTTGCTCAGCAAAGTTCCTGACACAGAGACGGTACTCAGTAAAAGTCTGTGGTGCTAAGGTAAAAACGCTTTTAATTCATGAAATACCTACCTGACCACGCAATCACGCAGTGGACGGAGCGTCAGACTGGGACCCAGGGGACCCAGGTTTGAAACCCCAAGGTTATGGGCTTGAGCACAGGCTCATCTGGTTTGAGCAAGGCTCACTAACTTGAGCCCAAGATTGCTGGCTTGAACAAGGGGTCACTAGGTCTGCTGTAGCCCCCCGGTCAAGGCACATATGAGAAAGCAATCAATGAACAACTAAGGTGCCACAACAAAGAATTGAGACTTCTCATCTCTCTCCCTTGCTGTCTGTCCCTATCTGTCCCTCTCTCTGTCTCTCTCTGTCTCACACACACACACAAAAATTCATGAAACACATATCCCTTCCTCAAGTACTGTTTTCTGCTTTGGACAGTACATGTAGAAGAATTTCCTGTGAGTCCCTGGGTTCTCCTGGCCAAGCTGAGTTCCTCCCAGCCTGCTGAATGTATTCTCCTCTGGCCCACGGTACCTACCCTGTAACACAGCTTCCCTCCTGGGAAGAGTTAGTCTTGTTCTCGGCATTGGGTTCAGGCCAGCTCAGATGTGGATGAAAGGAGGGTTTGTTTGGGAAGCGAAATGCACAAGAGATACATGTCACAAAATCAGAGATACTAGTGCTGGACTCGTGGTGGTTTGCATTAGAAAATACCCCTCCCCCCAGTGTTATCTTGTTTTGAACAAATCTGTCAGTAAACATAGAAGGCCTGCTCCTACTTGGGCAGCTCTTCAACTGTTTAACTCAGAAATATTTTCCTCAAGTAGTAATTATCCTCTTTTGAACTCTAATAGTTTTCACATAATGATATATCTTTATCAGCCAACACTTCAGTGTGAGCTCCATTAGATAGAAAGCATGACACTCAACAAGGAAGGTCTTCCTCTTTTATCCATGTGACATTTCTTTCCATTACTCATGTCTTTGGTACCTACAGGTAACCACAGAGATGTGCTCTCAGATTTTGACCTTTGTTGTACACACTGAGGACAAACAAAAAGGTAAAACATTGGGATTAAGAAGGACAAATTGGTTGTTACAGATAGTGATGGGGATGTAAAGTACGGCATAGGGAATACAGTCAATAATATTCTAATAAATATATATGGTGTCAGATGGGTATGGGACTTTTGGGGATGATCACTTAGTAGCTATATAAAGTCTAAACACTGGAATGTACACCTGAAAATAGCATAATAATGTATGTCAGCTGTAATTGAAAAATTTTAAAAATGATTAGAAGAGGAATAATGTTGGTGGGCAACTTGTAGTCTCCTCTGCTATATTCACGTGCACCCTTCTTTTTACACACAGATCAAGCTTGCTCCCTTTTGGAGATCCATCTATTCTAGCAGCCTTTTTAAATATTAAATTTTGAAAATTTAACACCAGATCAAGTGGCTAATGATGTGCTGATAGAATTTGTGGTGAACCCCATAGAATGTTGGGAAAATTGCAGAAGTCACATTGCAAGAGTTCGTTTCCCAAGGAAGAGATCCTGTGACTGTCAGCTGGTATTCTGAAGCCAATGGCCACACTTAATACCATGCTCAGCTCTTCCTTCCACATGCTGAAAGGGATGACATTTCAACCAGCACCTGTGACAATTCATTCTACCTTTCCAACTTCTTTAGTACATAGCCAATGGTTCCCTCTTCTTGGCATTAAGCCAAAATATTTTTGCTTGTTTGTCAGTGGGCACAACTCACTATGCCAATAAAATTGAACAGCAAGCTCAAGCCTGAGGAAGGACTAATCCCTTTGCATGCCTTCCTCCTACCTTTTCTGGTGCTAAGTGACAGACACATTCTTGCTCTGTGAAATCTGAGCTGCATCTAGGACCACAGTGTCTTCAGAGTTCTTGGAGGTCTGCTCAGCAACCTACCACTTACCCAGCCCATCTGAGGCATTGCTTCCTCTATGTTAATCATCTGTTACCTTCTCATTGCTCATTTATCAACCACGTAACTCTCTACTCTCTTTTATTTATATTACTTTCTTCCCCTGGACCATAAAAAAGAATGAAATCTTACTATTTGGGAAAACATAAATGTACCTAGAAGGTATTGTGCTAAGTGAAATAAGTCAGACAGAGAAAGACAAAAAATAAATAAATGAACAAACAAAACAGAAGCAGACTCACAAATACTGAGAACAAACTGATGGTTGCCAGATGGGAGTGGAGTGGGGGACTGGGTAAAAAATGTGAAGGGATTAAGAAGTAAATTGGTAGTTTATAGAATAGTCATGGGAATGTAAAGTACAGCACAGGGAACATAGTGAATAATATCGCAATAACTGTGTGCGGCCAGGTGGGTACAAGAAATATTGGGGGTGTTGGGGGAATTACTTCATAAGTTATATGTAATGTCTAATCATTATGTTATATTGTTATATACCTAAAACTAGTATAATGCTGAATGTTGACTATAATTGAAAAATAAATTTAAAAAAGATTATTTTTCAAAAATAAAAAAGAAAAGGATAAACACTAGCACTCTATCTGAACAGAAAATGATGTAAGGGTCTGGTCAGGTAGCACTAAATGAGAAGTTCTATCATTTACCATAATTTAGTTTTAAGGAGGTTTTAAAAAATTACTTACCACTTTTAACGAAATATATTGAAATCTACCAAATAATGGCAGTTCTATTTTTATTATCTTACTTGCTGCTATGTAATTTTAATGCTTTCCATTTTTGTTGGGTGTTATAGTGTCTACCTGGTTCTCAAAACAAGTAACAAAATCACAGAGGTTAATGATATTAATTATTTTATATTTTACACAGTGTGCAATAAACTCAAGGAAAATATGGCAGTTGGTCTGAGAAATTACTTAGTGTTTGTAGGGGATCATTGAGATGACAAATAACTACCTACCTCTTTTCCCAAGGAGAAAGGTGATTGAAACCCAGATATTATCTTTATTCTACATAAAGGTAGTATTTCAGAATGTGGCCTGTATTTGCATACAAATGTGTTTCTTAAAGTGGAGTTGTGGAATTAGGCCAATTTTCTCACCCAGTCATAACTGCTGGGATTGGGGCTGCCCCTGCACGCACACTACAAAGCGGAGGGAAGGAATTGGAGCTGAGCAGACTGCCCACTCCCCGCAGGCTTTCATACCACTTTCTGTCTCCAGACTCACCAGTTCTATAAGCCATGTGGGGAGTGAGGGGGTGGAGAGAGGCCAGGAGTGTTTTCCTGATGAGGTTCAAGGAAACATCAGGAGTGGGCAGGAAGCATCTGTCACCACTAAAGTTTCCTAAGGATCTTCACTCTTAATCCGCTGGGTTTAACTATTGACTCTCTGGTCAACCAAAGTGATAGCCAAGCCGCTGGGGAAGGGGAGCTGCAGCGTCTCAGTGTAGGCATCCCCACTTCTCCAAGGCTGCTCTGGAAGCACCCACCCCCACCACATTGAGTCCTACTGGGCACACGGGCAGACAGTGTAGATTTGATACCCAGAGGGCTCTAAAATAGGTCGTATCACCAACCAGTTAAATGCACTCCTCCCAGGCCACTCTGCATGCAAGGCTGAAGTTCACTTCCACGTCACTTCATTCCCAGGTGCATCCGAGAGCATATCCAACAGGGCCTATCCGAGGTCCTCCAGAGACAGCAAGTGACAGGTCAGCAATGCAGTCCCTTCTGATGATCAGACTCCCAGGGAGGAACTGAAGCTGTCAACTTCATTCCCTTTTTAAGTTGTATCCCATGTTAAAAGTTTTCTGTTGTAAAAGAACAAAAAGAATGTAAGTCCCAAATCAAGTTGTAGAAGGACACAGATGTACACTCAAACTGGGTGAAGCATTCATACTGGTGCAGACAGGGTGTAGGGACACCACCAAGGATGGACAACATTCTGGAGTTATCAAGAGGGAGTAGCTGTCACCACCCTAGGCCTGAACAGCCATGGGAGGGAGAGAGCCTTAGAACCTGGAGGAAGGGGTTGTGTGGAGAAGTTGCGTTCCATGCAGGGATGCAGCCAATTGGTGGCAACCTGGGAGGAAGGAACCCAGGGATGAACCCCTCCCCCGACTGCATCTCCCTGCTGTCCTGTTGGGTTTCCTGCTGCTTGGACCCAGTGGGGAGCTGTCAGAGGGCAGGAGCCTGTGTAGCCTCTGGGGCACAGAGTGACCGGACTGATCTGGAAGAGCTCATACATTCAAGCTTAAGAACGAGCGTGAAGGAAATGAAGTCCAAAATCAAATTTGGTTGCCATTATGATACAATGCCAAAGAAATCTACCATATTTCCCCATGTATAAGACACTCCTATGTATAAGATCCACCTTAATTTTGGGGCCTGAAATTTTAAAAATTGTATTACATAAAGTTATTGAATTCATTTTATTCATCATAAAATTCATACAACTCCTCATCATTGTCAAAACTCCCATCCATTAGCGTGTCCTCATCTGTGTCTGATGATGAATCACTGTCTTCAACAATAAGTGCAAAAACAAGCGT
Organism: Rhynchonycteris naso; assembly: GCA_037038555.1. Lineage (NCBI taxonomy): Eukaryota > Metazoa > Chordata > Mammalia > Chiroptera > Emballonuridae > Rhynchonycteris > Rhynchonycteris naso. The sequence goes on along the minus strand of CM072998.1, from coordinate 214,050,971 downwards.
GAAAAAGCGGGAAATGCAAGTAAATAAACTATAACCACTGAATAAGACGCACCCAGTTTTTAGACCCCAAATTTTTTGAAAAAAAGGTGCTTCTTATACATGGGGAAATATAGTATGTCCGAAATCCATTCTTTTTAAGGTAATATTCCACTTACTGTCAGCTTAGTGAGGCTATCGGTGCTTGGTAGAATTGGGTTCCCCTGAAAAGCTGCAGGTTGGGCTGTCTCCTCCCACAGCAGGTGTAGGGTCTTCCACACCAAGGAAGTTGGGTTAGCTTCATTCATTTTTTTTTTAATTGTGGTGAGAGAAACATGGTTTTTAATTTTTTCATTTCATTTCAGAGAGAGAGAGAGAGAGAGAAGCGGGGAGGAGCAGGAAGCATCAACTCCCATATGTGCCTTTACCGGGCAAGCCCAGGGTTTCATACCGGTGACCTCAGCATTCCATGTCAACACTTTTATCCACTGTGCCACCGTAGGTCAGGCAGCTTCATTCACTTTTAATGAAACTAGATGCTAGATAGGACACATGAGACATCACTGCTCTAGACACACAAATAGCTGATTTCAAAACAAACCAATCTCCAGTCCCAGCAACAGTTAGTTCTACAAGACAAATCATGTCCCCAGAGTCCAGAATCCAGGATTTTGTCTGACCAAATATTGTTTGTCAGAGACCATGGTGTAGGCTCTGTGGTCGCTGGAGAAGAGTTCAGGCAAGAGGTGTTCTCGGTTCAACCTTGGTTTAGCTATTATGCCGTCAGGAATGCCAGATGGTCCAGAATTCACAAACTCAAATGGCAGAAATAGGCTAGTGCTTAATTTTTCCATTATGCATGTACTGTATGGTGAAAAAATCGACCACAGTGTGCTGTCTCTTCTTCCATATCGTGGCATTTGAGATGCTGATGCTGTTTTTGGAAGTTTGTAATTTCTTAGTGGTGGAGATTCTGGATGGAGCACCATGTTCAAGGACCCCTCTTTCCCACCTCATCGTCAAGCTTCTTATTCTGTTTCTTTTCCTTGTGGTGATTGTCTGGGACCCACATTGCTAACCCCAGAATCCTACTAGTGTGGTGCAGCACAAGTAAAACTCAGGTGTGGCACATGTCAACGCATCATAGAAGCAAATGCTCCATCTCCTGTCCGACAGGCTTAGATGTAAAAAGGCTGCTTCTGGTAACGGAGGATGTTGCACCAGTGTGGTTCAAGATCAGACAGCAGTATCCACACCCTGAGCCTGCCCCAGGTCCCTGCAGATCAAACCCTTGAAGAAGCCCGTAACCCACATTTCTTAGGCCTGTGGTTTGGCTGGCCCTGGTGCATGTGGCACTGCCCCCAAAGAAAGAGCCTCCTTCAGCTGTGCCCCACTCCACAAGTGAAAAACACCCTGGGCTTGAGGCTTAAGCTCTTTCAGGTAGGGCAGAAAAAACCGCAACAAAACCAATTGCATAAAGGTAAGCTTCAAGATAGCCAGATAAAAGTTTCTATACAGTCTTAGTAAAAATGAAATGGGAGGGATGTATCCGTGGAAGCTGACCCTGAAGCCACAGGCACTCCTGGTATTTGTCAGTCCCCAAGGGTTTAATTCTCTGTTGTTACAAAGACCCTGCTCTCAGGCACCAGATGTTTTCTCCCTGTCAATAAATGCAGCTCCTCACTGGAATAGGGTAAATCCTATGTCCTAACCTGGAGGAATAGGAGGGTCATCTTTTGGGGGGAGTTTGGCTCCCAAGAGAGAAGGGAGGAAAGAGCCAGGTAACACATGCTCCCTCTGGAGCCAACCCTGTGACTGCTGTGAATCCCCCTGTGGGCTGCTACTCCTCAGCATCAGCCTCAGCCTCAGCTACTGAACTCGGTTTGGGGACTGTGCCTGCCATAAGTGCAGACTTCGCCAATGGACAACTCATGGCCTTGCCAAACCTCTCCTGCAATGAATGACACTTCAGGTGGAAGCTATTCTTACCAGTGCTAGGGATGTGGCAGACCTGCATCGCATCCTGAGAGCTCTCCTTCCCTTTCCCTGGTTCCCTTCCCATCCTTCACTGGTATTTCCTCCCATTGACCTCTGGCATGTCTAATCCCATTTGCACCTGCTTCTCAGAGGACTTGAATGTCCACACATTCCAAAATAATCCGGGGGTTAGGTAATTCTTCCCGTTGCCCCTAGGACTGAGTGTGAAGGCGGGAGTGACAGTGTGCAGCTAATGAATGCCCCCTCATACACGTGGAACACAATGTCAGGATGGTGAAGGGAGCCGCACTCCCCACAGTTGCATCATGAGCAGTGAGGGAAGTTAGAGACTATCCAATCCTTTGCTTCAGATACATCTAAACGTGGTTTCATGGAGGAGCACAATGTTGTGCAGTCCATGATGTGGGCTCTCAGAGCATTTCCTTGTGATGGGAAAATACAACTGACTGATTTAACCTGGTCAGTAGAAATTAAATGTCAATTGCTGAGTTTTTTTAAATTTCAGATTTCAAGTGACTGCTATTGTGTTTTACAAATACAATGGTCTTCTGACTCTTTTAAGTGCATTTCTCTCCATTTAGTTAAACTTGTCAGCCTTTTTTTGTTCATTTGCCCAGCCTAGAGTCTTTGACTCACCTCTTTCCTCCATGGTGCACAATGAACCAATAATCTTTAGAAGGTGCTATTTAGTGATATCTAGAGTCTGTACCCACCTTTTCATTCTTTTTTTAAAATTTATTTATTTTCTTTTAAATTAATTTTAATTTATTGTGTTAACATAGATTCAATTGTGCCACTGAATACAACACGCTCCCCCCTCCCACATGTCCCTATCAATACCCCCTTTACCCTCCTCCTACCAACTCCCGCTGTTCTTCCCTCTAGGATTTGCTGTCCTGTTATTTATATCTCTGTGTTATGTATATATAGTTTCACTAATCCCTTCACCTTCTCTGATCCCATCCCCTCATCCCCCTTCCCTCTGACAGCTGTCCCTCTGTTCCCCGTGACCCTGCCTCTGTCTCTATTTTGTTCCTCAGTTCATTTTGTTCTTTAAATTCCACATATAAGTGAGGTCATATGATATTTGTCTTTCTCTGCCTGGCTTATTTCACTTAGCATAATAGTCTCCAGATCAATCCATGCCATAGCAAAAGGTAAGATTTCCTTCTTTTTCATGGCTGTGTAGTATTCCATGATGTATATGTACCACTGCTTTTTAATACACTCATCCACTGATGGACACTTGGGCTGTTTCCAGATCTTGGCTATTATAAACAATGCTGCAATAAACATGGGGGTGATTATCTTCTTTTGAATCAGTGATTTGGTATTCTTAGGATATATTCCTAATAGTGGGATAGCTGGGTCAAAAGGCAGTTCCATTTTTAATTTTTTGAGGAAACGCAATACGGTTTTCCACAGTGGCTATACCAGTCTGCATTCCCACCAGCAGCGCAGTTTCATTTTTTGCATGTGCCTATCCAATTTTCCCTTTTCTCCACACCTCATCAGCATTTATTGTGTGTTGATTAGTTAATGAGCACCATTCTGACAGGTGTAAGGTGGTATCTCATTGCGGTTTTAATGTGCTTTTCTCTGATGATTAGTGATGTTGACCATTTTTTCTTATGCCTATTGGTCATCTGTATGTCCTCTTTGGAGAAGTGTCTATTCAGTTCTTTTGCCCATTTTTTTTTTTGCCCATTTTTAAATTGGATTGTTTACCTTCCTGGTGTTGAGTTTTAGAAGTTTTTTTATAAATTTTGGTTATTAACCCCTTGTCAGACATATTGGCGAATCTGTTCTCCCATTGTGTGAGTTGTTTTTTTATTTTGTTAATGGTGACTTTTCTTGTGCAAAAGCTTTTTAGTTTGATATAGTCCCATTTGTTCATTTTGTGTTTGATTTCACTTGCACATGGAGATAAATCAGCAAAAATATTGCTACAAGAGATATTGGAGAGTTTACTGCCTATGTTTTCTTCCAAGATGTTGAAGGATAAGTCTTTTATCCATTTTGAATTTATTTTTGTGAATGGTGTAAGTTGGTGGTCTAGTTTTATTTTTTTGCATGTACCTGTCCAATTTTCCCAACACCATTTATTAAAGAGACTGTATTTCATTGTATGCTCTTATCAACTTTGTCAAATATCAATTGTCCATATAGGTATGGGTTTATTTCTGTGTTCTCTGTTCTGTGCCATTGATTTGTATGCCTGTTTTTATACCAGTACCAAGCTGTTTTGAGTACAATAACCTTGTAGTATAACTTGATATCAGGAAGTGTGATACCTCCCATTTTATTCTTCTTTTTCAATATTGCTGAGGCTATTTGTGTTCTTTTTTGGTTCCATATAAATTTTTGGAATATTTGTTTTATGTCTTTGAAATATGCCATTGGTATTTTAATAGGAATTATGTTGAATTTATAGGTTGCTTTGGGTAATATAGACATTTTAATGATGTTTATTCTTCCTATCCATAAACATGGTAATGCTTCCACTTGTTTGTATCTTTCTTGATTTCTTTTATCAATGTTTTATAATTTTCCAAGTACAAGTTCTTTACTTCCTTGGTTAAATTTACTCCTAGGAACTTTATTCTCTTTGATGTTGTAATAGTGAAGAGGATTCTTTTCTTAATTTTTCTTTCAGACAGTTTATTGTCAGTGTATACAAATACTACTGATTTTTGAATATTAATTTTATATCCTGCCACTTTGCCAAATTTATTTATCAGGTCTAGTAGTTTTTTGTCTGAGACTTTAGGGTTTTCTATGTACAGTATCATGTCATCAGCAAATAATGATAGTTTCACTTCTTGTTTTTCAATTAGGACCCCTTTTATTTCTTCTTCTTGTCTGATTGCTGTGGTTAGGACTTCCAGAACTATGTTGAATAAGAGTGGTAAAAGGGGGCACCCCTGCCTTGTTCCTGATTTTAAGGGCATTGCTTTTAATATTTGCCCATTGAATATGATGTGGGCTGTGGGTTTGTCAAAGATGGCCTTTATCATGTTGAAGTATGTTCCCTGTATTCCCACTTTGCTGAAAGTTTTGATCATAAATGGGTGCTGAATTTTATCAAATATTTTGGATCTATTGATATAATCATGTGATTCTTGTCCTTCCTTTTGTTTATGTGATGAATCACATTGATTGATTTGCAAATATTGTGTCAGCCTTGCCTCTCCAGAATAAATCCCACTTGATCATGATGTATGATTTTTTTCATGTATTGCTGGATCCTGTTTGCTAATATTTTGTTGAGAATTTTAGCATCTAAGTTCATTGGGGATATTGGCCTATAGTTTTCTTTCTTTTTAATGTCTTTACCTGATTTTGGAATGAGGATTATACTTGCCTCACATAAAAGGAGCTTGAAAGTCTTCCCTCCTCTTGAATTTTTTGAAATAGGTTAAGAAGGATAAGTGTTAGTTCTTCTTTAAATATTTGGTAGAATTCACCTGTGAAGACACCCTGTCCAGAACTTTTGTTTGCTAAAAGTTTTTTTATAACTGTTTCAATTTTATTTATTGTAATTGGTCTGTTTAGGTTTTCTTATTTTTCCAGATTGAGTTTTGGAAGATTATATGTTTCTAGGAATTTATCCATTTCACCTAAGTTGTCCAATTTTTTGGCATATAGATAGATCCTCATAGTATTTTCTTACAATCCTTTGTATTTCTGTGTTGTCAGTTGCTACTTCTCCACCCTCATTTATAATTTTATATATTTGAGCTCTCTCTCTTTTTTTCTTGATAAATCTGGTTAAAAGTTCGTCAATCTTGTTTACCTTTTAAAAGTACCAGCTCTTGGTTTCAATGATCTTCTTTATTGCTTTTTAGCCTCTATGTCATTTATTTCTGTTCTGATCTATATTGTTTTCTTTCTTATACTTCCTCTGGGCTTTATTTGTTGTTCTTTTGCTAGTTCTTTTAGATGCAGGGTTAAGTTGTTTATTTGAGCTTTTTCTTGCTTCTTAAGGTATGCCTGTAATGCTATGAAGTTTCCTCTCAGGACTGCTTTAGCTGTGTCTCATACATTTTGAGTAGTTGTATGTTCATTTTCATTTGTTTCAAGGAAATTTTTTATTTTTTCCTTGATTTTGTTGTTAACATACTTATTATTTAATAACATGCTATTTAGCCTCCAAGTGTTGGAATGTGTTTTTTTTGTGATTGACTTCTAGTTTCATGCCATTGTGATCAGAGAAGATGCTTGATATGATTTCAATCCTCTTAAATTTATTAAGATTTGTTTTATGTCCTATCATGTGGTATCTATCCTAGAGAAAGTACCATGAACACTTGAAAAGAATGTATATTCTGCTGATATAGGGTAAAAGGTTCTGAAGATATCAACTAAATCCAGTTGATCTAGTGTGTCATTTAAGGTCACTATTTCTTTGTTAAGTTTCTGTCTGGAAGATCTTTCCATTGATTTTAGTGGGGTATTAAAATCCCCTACTATTACAGTCTTGCTGTTGATCTCATCCTTTAAGTCCATCAAAATCTGCTTTATATATTTACGTGCTCCTATACTATGCAATAAATATTTAGAAAAATTATATCCTCCTGTTGGATTGCTCCCTTTATCATTATGTAGAGACCTTATTTATTCCTTACTGTAGTCTTTGTTTTAAAGACTATTCTGTCAGATATAAATGTTGCTACTCCAGCTTTTTTTAAATTTACATTTGTGGAAATACTTTTTTTGACCCCTTCACTTTCAGTCTATGTATATCTTTTGTTCTGAGGTGGGTCTTTTATAGACAGCATATGTACAGGTTCTGTTTTCTTATCCATGCAACTACCCTATGTCTTTGGATTGGAGCAATTAATTCATTTACATTTAAGGTTATTATTGACATGTACTTATTTATTGCCATTTTATTCTTTAAATCTACAATCCTCTTTTTCTCAATTTCTCTTATTCCTTTCTTCTTTTTATAGTAGACCCCTTAACATTTCTTGCAGTACTGCTTTGGTTGTAATTAATTTCTTGAGTTTTGTTTTATTTTTTGTCTGGGAAGTTTTTTATTTCTCTTTCAATTTTAAATGATAGCCTTGCTGGATAAAGTAGTCTTGGTTGTAGGTTCTGGTTTTGTATGACTTTGAAAATTTCTTGCCAATCCCTTCTGGCCTCAAGTGTTTCTGTTGAGAAGTCAGTTGTCATTCTTATGGGGGCTCCTCTGTAGGTAATTAAATGCTTTTCTCTTGCAGCTTTTTAGTATTCTTTCTTTGTCTCTTAACTTGGCGCTTTAATTATGATGTGTCTTGGTGTAGGCCTTCTTCGCTTCCTCTTTAATGTGGCTCTCTGTGCTTCTTGAACTTGTGTGACTTTTTCCTTCTTCAATTTAGGGAAATTTTCAGCTATCATTTCTTCAATCAGGTTTCCTACCCCTTGTTCATTCTCTTCTCCTTTAGGAACCCCCATGATGCGAATGTTTTTCTTCATATTGTCACAGAGGCCTCTTAGAGTTTCCTCAATCTTTCTGCTCCTCTTTTCATTTTGCTTCTCTTCTTCTGTGTTTATGTTTATCTTGTCCTCTAAATTGCTGATTCAATCTTCTGCTTCATCCAGCCTGCATTTGATTCCTTATAGTGCAGTCTTCATTTCTGATATTGTATTTGTCATTTCTGAGTGGTTCTTTTATATGATTTCAATATTTTTTTATGCTTGCTATCTCTTTATTTTGGTGATCATTATGTCCATTTATTGTTTCTCTGAGATCCCCGAGCATCCTAAAAATCATTATTTTAAACTCTGCATCTGGTAGGTTGGTTATTTCCATTTCATTTAGTTCTTTTTCTGGGCATTTCTCTCATTGGTTCATTTGGGTCCCATTTCTCTGTCTGCTCATTTTGTCTGTATATTAGGTAGCACTGTCTGACTTTGAAATTTTTGTGGTGTCTATATGAAGAAAATGGGCTTGGTGGTACTGACATCTAGGCCACCTGTTTTCCTTGTTCTAGGTGTCCTTCTTGAGGGTACTATTTTCCCTCCTGTTTTATGTGAATGTTAAAAGCAGCTGGCTCTTTCTTGGATACAGTTATTCCTTCAGGCTGGCTGGCTGTAAAGGTCAGCTTGGATCATGTCTATTACACACTGTACAATGTCTGTTTCATTGGGCATATTTATTCTCCACCATGTCTGTTGCTTTTTCGACTCTTCTTTTAGGCATTTGGCTGTGTAGCTAGCTGAGTCTAGGGTTGGTGCTGTCTGCCACCCACTACTAGTTGTGCTGGTTCTAGATCTTCATGGGTTGTCATTAGCTGTTGTTTGTAACACAGTGTGAGCTACTTGTCTGCAGCTACTGCTCTTTTTGCTGTTTGTGTTTTCTGTGCCTGGGTACTGTGGGAGGAGCCAACCTTTGTATAAGGATCAGCTTCCTCCTTCTTAGAGATGACAGCAGCTCCATAAAATACTAAGTTCCGTAAGATTTGCCTCCACTTTTCAGTGGCTCCACCTCCTCTTGCTGCTGTCTGGTCTTCCCACAGAGTCTTCTGTAGAAAGACTGTAGTGTGGGCCTAGACTAGCCTCACCTAACCAACCTCTCTATAGGTTGCAAGCTTGTTGTGTTATGGCAGCTGAGGTTGGCAATCCAATATTAGTGGGGCCCCCTACTTCAGGGGTCTCTTGGTAGGAGCTCAGTACTGGAAATGTTGCTCCTACTCCAGAGCCTAATTCCTCAGCCACTGATGTATACTCGAATTTTATTTCTCCCCAATGAGGTGAGCAGCAGGTTCCAATTAGTGTGGCTGTTAGTCCCTTCTACAGAAGTTCTTACAGCTGGTGTGGCCATGTTCTCAGTGAGGAAGACTTAGAGAGTCCTCTCCTGGGGCTGACTGTGCCTCTGAAAGTGGGTGAGCCTCTTTACCTGATCCAACAATAGTCTCACAGGGACCCACACTTTAAATGTCCATGTTCCAAGCCTCTCTCCTTTTCTCCTTTGGAATCTAGCCCAGCAGGGCAGGATATCCAACACTGAGGCCAGCTGGCTGTGAAGCTCCATCCTATCCAATGCACATGAGCCATTGTGCCTGTGCTGATCACAAAGAGCAGAACTTGCCTCAGCTGGGCCAAGTGTGAGGAGCCCTTCCTTAAGATACCACTCTAGCAATGGATGTTAGGTTCTGAACCAATGTTCTCTGCAGCTGGCTTCTGGATGTGCCAGCCTTGGGCCTTTATGGAAGAAACCTGGCACAGACCAATGGGAGAAACTGCCTGTGACTTGCCCTCAGCAACTGTCTTGGAGCTACAAGCGATCCAGAGTTTGAGGCTGCCTCTGCTGGGCCCAGGTGTACATGGAAATACCAAACTGCATACCTAGGTTGACTCTACCCACTTTGGGCCTTGTAGAGAGTCTGCTTAAAAGGTCAAGATTCCCTGAGATTTGCCTCCTGTAGCCTCTGTCTTCTGGCTGCTTGTTCGGCTAAACCACTGAAAAAACCTCTGGTAGAGTCTAGAGCAGTGGTTCTTAAACTTTTTTGAGGTACCAAACCCACCAGTTTGATATGCGCATTCACCAAACCCTTCCTTAGTGATAAATAAAATATGATTTTTTTCCAAATTCAAGACATAGGTATATGTTTCTTTACTGGTGCACAAAATGAGCCGTGCATGAACATCACCTTGCTCAAAGAACAAAACCAACAAAGTGCACGAACTTACAACAAATTACGGTATTACTTTATTCTGGCCTCTGCAGCAGAGGCTTCTTCGAACCCCTGAGACTGACTCATCGAATCCCTAGAGTTTGATAGAACCCAGGTTAAGAACCATTGGTCTAGAGTCTGTGCTAATTTGGTGATTAGGAAGGGTGGTGAGGTGTCTGTGCTCATTGGTCCCATGTGTCAGTCTGTCCAGACTTTTTTCACAGCCCTCAGTGGGGTGTGACCCCAGAGGTCCAATGGTTGTGGCCTCTGAGTCCCAGAGGTGTGGTTTGTCCACACTCCAGACAGTTTCTACTGAATCTCCCATGAGGTGAAATGATCAGTCTTAGACTTAGGAGCATGTAGGGGAAAACTCCAGCCTCAATACCAGAAAACTGAGTCACTGATAAGCCCCTTGCTTCCTGGCTTCTCAGCATGACACAGTCACCTTGACTGGAACAGGAGAGACACCTGAGGGCTGAGTAGTTGCTTCTCTCTGGGCTGATGCCACTCAGAGAGGACTGTTCCACCCAAGAAAGATGGTGACTGGAAAATGACTCAGCACAGGGGTTCTGGTGGCTGTCCCCCACAGTGTCTCTCTCTGGGCCTCCAACTTTATACTCTCCTCATGCAACTCTATTTCTCTCAGTTCTCCCTCCACTAGAACCCAGGTAAGTGGCAGTAAATAAGATTTTCTGGGCAGGCCCTTTAAGTCGGAGCCTGCATCTCCGAGATCTCCATCTCTTTCTCGCAAACAGGAAACCTGGCTCTTTTCACCTTCAAATTCTGTGTGGGCACCTTTTCTAGGCTCTAGAGCTCTAGGCTGGGGTTCTGGGTCTCTGGTTTAGGACCCACACCTCTCAGTGCTACCCTCCCTGCCATGAAAGTCCCTCTGGATCCTCATCCACTGCTCACTCCTGGAAGCATGGCAGTCCCCTCCAAGTCTCCACCCTTCCTACAAGTCTTGGTGTGGCTTCTTCTGTAATTCTTGGTTGTAGAGGCCTCTTCATTTAGGACAAAGTTTATTTTTCAAGAATATTGTTCTTAAATTAAGTTGTAATCCAATTTGGTCCTGGGAGGTCCAATGAAATGTCCGCTTACTCCATTATTATCTTGGAATCTCTTCTGTAAATTGTGCTTTTGAACCTGAGTATTGCATATCATTTGCTCCAAAGAAAAGTTAGGGTGTAGGTAAAACATATGTTACAAACTGATCTAATATTATGTATGCATTTATTCTTCTTGTTCTCTTTGCTTTATTATCATCTCTCATAATCAGAAGCAAAACTAATCAATATAAGCAAAGAGGAGAAGGATACAATTGAGTGTACTTGTCAAATTTAAACTAAATTACTAGAGCAAGTACTAAAAATGTATACGCAGTCGATAAACCATGGACATCTCCTATAAGCAGCATGAATGAAACACTGACTGCTACTGCCTGCAGATTGATTTTAGCAATAATCTTTTAGTTGTTTCTTGCTGCAGGCCGGAGAAGATGTGTGTTCTCCCTGGGTCTCAGTGTTTTTGGTTGTGAAATGAAAGCAATGGACGAGGCTTGTGCATTAATTCAGAATGCTTCTGTGCCAGATGCTAGTGCTGAAACTACAGAGATGAGCAGGAGAGGGAGAGCTAAGAAACAAGTGTACTTCAAACTCTTTGCTCCCTGGGTCTCATAAACATGACATGATGGTATAAATTAAACAAGATGGATAATGGAATGTCATTCCACATTTGCTTTTAAATTCAGAAGTACATTTTACTGATGTTTGTATGATTAAAAGTTATCATTGGAAAGCAATCTTATTTATTTTTCATTCACAGTTGACATGCAATATAATAGTAGAGTTAGGTAAACAATGTAGTGATTAGACATTTGCATAACTTATGAAGTGATCACCCTGATAAGTCTAGTATCCCCCTGACATCATACAAAGTTATTACTCTATACCTGACTATATTCCCTGTGCTGTATTTTACATCCCTGTGACTGTTTGTATAACTGACAATTTGTACTTCTTAATCCCTTCACCTTTTTTGCCCAATCCCTCTACCACACACCAATCTGGCAGCCATCAAGATGGGGAAATAAGTTTTAATAGTTCAATTGGGATAAACATATTGTCACAAATTTTGTGTAATAATTGGCTCTTGACTTTAAACAGTAGAGTTATGGTTAACCAATTGACCACACATGGAGTAGAGTTCAGTTAGATGTATGCCTATAAAGGACCAGAGTCCCTTATAGAGATTTCACTTTGCATACCAGCTCCTACTCATTTCTAGGTTGGAATATTGTCCTTGGCCTTGCATACGACTTGTTAATGGGACAGAACATTTTCTATTGCTAATGTTGTGCAGAGGGGAAAACTGATTCAAAAATATAAATTATTTTGCCTGCTTTTAGAATGGACAATGGATGTATAAATTAGTGTAGTCATTAGGAGGTTTCTAAAAAAATTAAAAATAAGACTATTTTGTGATCCACCAATTTCACTTCTGGGTAGTTATCTGATGAAAATACTAATTTGAAAATAGATATGTATCCCTAGCTTCACTGTAGCATTATTTACAATAATCAAGATATGGAAACAACCTAAATTGTACATCAATGGATGAATAGATAAAGAATGAAAGCTTGCCAATTGTGATGACACGGATGGACCTTGAGGGTATTATGCTAAGTTAAGTGAGTCAGTCAGAAGAAGACCATATGACCGTGAGTCTATTACACACATGTCAGCACTGACATGCATAGCCATTTTCGATGACACACGGCCACATACCAGAGAAGTATGGGGCCGTGTGCTGAGAAGGACGTTTCATCCTTGGCTCCTGCACGGTCAGGTGCAGTAGCCGAGGATAAAACATTTGCTGTAGTGTAGACACTCTGTGCCGGAGGTCTGTAGGCCAAAACAACAGAACTCCGGCACAGAGCGTCTAGTTCTGGGACTTCCGGTTAGGCCATTTTTCTCAAAATGACACATCACCTGAGTTATGCTCAGTGTTTTGGCGAATTTTGACACACCAAGCTCAAAAGATTGTCCATCACTGCCATATGATGTCACTCATAAGTAGAATTGAAAAAAAGAGAACTGGCCCTGTCCAGTTGGCTCAGTGACAGAGCGTTGGCCCTGCATGTGAATGTCCCTGGTTCGATTGCCCATAAGTGACCATCTTCTTCTCCACCCCACCTCTTGCTTCTCTCTCTCTCTCTCTCTTCTCCTCCTGCAACCATGGCTCAATTGGAGCGAGTTGGCCCCAGGTGCTGAGGATGGCTCCATGGCTTTTGCTTCAGGCGTTAAGAAGAGCTTGGTTGCTGAGCAATGGAGCAATGCCCCAAATGGGCAGAGTATTGCCCCCAGTGGGCTTGCCAGGTGGATCCCAGTTGAGACACATGCAGGAATCTGTCTCTACCTTCCCTCCTCTCACTGAATTAAAAAAAGAGAGAGAGTACTGATAGGTAAAGACAATTGATTAATAGTTGCTAGTGGTAGGGGTGAGGAGGTGAAATGGGTGAAGGGGGACAAAAGTTATGCCCTTCCAAATGTAAAATAAATAAATCAAGGGGATATAATATGTAGCATGGTGATTATTGTAAATAATACTGAATTGTATATTTTAAAATTGAGGGTGTGCCTGCCAGTGTCCTAAAGGAGAAGAGAACTCAGTCAGGATGTTTTTTCAGGTTAATTGGAAGCAAAACCCTCAGGCAGGTGGTTTTCAAGTATAAATGTATACAGTCCAGGTGGCAGCCTCAAGACCCCTTGGGACCACCCCGTGGAAAAGCTCCCCTTTGAAAAATACTGCTCTGGAGCACGAGAGGGAGAGACAGTCAGAGGTGCTACCCACCAATCTTCGTCCCTGGAGACCCCAGCAAGCCCACATGTGCGGGCCAAACCAAGTGCCTCCCCTCAGCTTGATGCTCCAAGACAGGCAAATTAGCCTCTTTTCCCCAAGGTTCGGGTGCGTGTGGATCAGCCCTGGTCCCTGGGGTGGGTGAGTCTGAGCAATGAGCCTTTTAAGAACTGTTTCTCAGATCATCATAGTTTTGTGGGTCTAAGCCCAAAGCTATATGTTTTGGGACTTATCTCTCAGGTGCAGATCTTAAAAAGTTGGGATGCTTGATGTGGAGTTCAAACCCTTCTCTCTTCAGGGAGAAGCTGTGGGACTCCAGGTTGGTGTCTGCGCTGGGGACAGTGTTGATGGGAAACTGTGTCTCAGCCTCCCTTACCCACTACCTGTGACCTTCCCTTCACATGTGCAGAGGAATTGCTCAGCCCGAATGAGGGACTTTCTGGAGTTCTGCATGTAGCTGTGGATGTGTTGCATTCAGGGGAGGAGGGGATGCAGGACCCTCTTATGTTGTCAACTGAAGCTGGAGCTCTGAATTCCATTGCTTGGCAGTGGGTGCCAGGCCACCTTGTAGACCAGCCAATGGGATGGGAGACGTTATTCTGCCATCTTTGGGAAATGCTGGGAGAACCCATGCACACACTTGAAAGGGAGTGTTTACACTGAAAGGGGACTAGTTCAACCCTAAGTGACTGTGATAATATTAATTGGAAAGTTTAAATTTTCATTGCTCAGTGGAGTCTGGGTCATGGAGGAGGAGATTAGATTTGTTTTCCTTTTCACATATTGTAGTGGAAGATATTTATTTTGTAATCCCACTATTAGCCTAATTAATTTGCATTTAATTTCAACACTGTGTCCTCTGTCAGTGACATTTTAATAGTTGGCCCATCTCTCTGGGTGCCTAATCTCACTTTCAGCTATTTGGGGACAAACATTTCTACCTTGATTATACTCAGTCTGTTGGGTACTTGCATATGATGATAGCCTTCTTCTTGGGGTGCTGGAAAGTTCTTCACCTTAAATACCAGTCTCCAATGCCTTTGCGAATACACGTCTCTTCCCATTGTGAATACATGCCTCAGATTAAATGCAGCATTTTTTCACCTTTAAAAATTATCCATTCTTTATTAGACTGAAGTCTGTGTTTTGGATACAATTTTGTTATTAAAGAGTAGTTATTCTTTTTACTGGGCTCTTAGATTCCTCATGTTAAATAATAAAAAGATATGTTAGGTGAAATAATTTCAAAGTTTTCATCCAATTTTATGAATCTATTAGTTTCTCTTATGTTAAGGAGATGATGGAGAAGAAGAAAGAACCTGTAGTTTGATTTTACATAAAACAATTCTCATGTGCATCTGCTTGGTCACATTGACATTTATGGAGGACTTGAATAAGGATGTTTTGACTCTTTCTTGTCTTTGTAACTTCACATAGGTTTTATAGACTCATGATGAAATAGCTGGAGCATTTTTTATTCTAATGGTTGGAAAAACCCCACATATGTACAATAACAGCACTTCACACAAATTTAGAAATACCTCACATGAATAACTGTGAAATTAAATTGCATTTGGGCTTCAGGCATGTGAGCTGAATTTAATTTTGTTTCCTTGTTACACATGCTTTCTTTCCATTCACAGGCAAGAATAGAAAAGCCTCATGTGAAAGGTAGAAGAATGCTGTGAGAGAATGAGAGAATGTAGTCAGTGTCACTGCAATAATGAAGAAACACGACCGATCGTGAAGAGAAAAGAAAAGAAAAACTAACTTCATTATGAGAGGTAATATACTTGTTTTGGAAACAGGCGTCTTGTTCATATCGTGACAAGTAGTTGGTGATAACCTTTGAGATTTTACTTGATATTAAATTACATAAGCCATCAGATGCGCATAGTTGAAGCACATTATTTTGGAAACAACTAAAACTTAATAATCATTTTTGCAGGGTGAAGACTAGATGTAGATTTGTAGTACTTTTTTTTTTTACAGAGCAGAATTCCATCAAAGGTGGTTTATATACTACATATTTAACTGGAGATTTTACCCCCAAAACAACATTGCATGTAAAACTGCAATTTATGATAGATTTAAAAATTAACTAGAATGGTGTCAGTGGGCTCTGAGCATAATCCTCTTGGTTATTTTTATTTTTTTCTCCACCCAACAAGTCTCCTTACACACCCTGGACCTCTGGGCTTTGGAAGAGCAGTTTGCAAATCAATTCCTTCTTGTATAAAGTAATTCTATATTAGTATGTAAATGGAAAAAATTAAATGATTGCAGCATGACCACTATTTAAGAAAGAAATGATCAAACTTTCTTCTTTTATGTATATAAAATCCAAATGATTGCTTTCTCACAAATAGATATTAAATTTTATATCTTAGAGAGAAGGCATAGGAGAGAAAGGCAGCCTAGTTCAAATAGTGACTGAGACCACTGAGAAGTAATCAAATCAACCAGGGAGCTTATATGTAAGTAATTAATGGGTACCCTCAAGCAAAGGAAATAAAGTATTTGCTTCCAAGTTTGTTCAAAGTACTACATTAAAATGTTGGCTAGGATCAGATGCTCAGGCAAAACACAGCAGTACCGATTTATCAAAACCATAGGAAACATATCTTATTTTGGGTTGTTTTTATTGAAATCTTCTCCCTTTTGAAAGATTTAAAATGACTGGAGTGTCAGGTCCGGGTGTTTCTTTGGGTGTTAATGAACTGATCAGATTTACTCAGGTATAGTGAGCGGTGGCTACAGATTTCTCCAGGGTGTCTCATGGCATTTATAGAACGTGTCTGTCTCTGTAGAATGTTCGCTAGTAAGCGTGTACTGGAGAAGTGGCTGGTAAATACCGGACGGACTGGTCGTGTAGTCCCTTGGCTGATAGATGTCTGCTCATTAGTCTCAGTATAGCAAAGCGGGCTTTCATGTCATTGCTCCCCTGCCTTGCTGTCCTCCTTGGTTTCCCGTCCCCCTTAGTCATAAACATTGCACTGTCTCCTTTGAGCCTGGAAGCTCAGACCTACCGTGCCTTTTTCTCATCTCATATTCCAGTAGTCTGGACGTCAAGAGAAGTTATCTGTTCCCTAACCTCATGAAACCATAACCATATTGTTAACCAGAACCTTCAGGTGTTTGAGTCAGAACTGGATTATTCACGTGGGAAACTGGGTGGATGAATGCAGGTTTGCAGCTGTGAGAATGGGAAACGTGCTGGTGTGTATTAATGTATGTCATCACTGTAAACCCATGTCTGCCCGCCCTGTGCTTCTCCATAAGGCATATCACAGCTTTCCCGTGCTTGGGGACGCAGACAGTGGTTTTCAATACTGCGCTTGTGGCCAATTTAAAACAGCGAAATCACCGGTGTAAAGGATAGTCATGTGACAAGTGCAGCACTGAACACACTTGAAAAGGGCGCGGCGTATATATACTATCGGAATTGAAACAAGAAGCCAGAACGTCCCGGTGTGTGACTTCAGCTGGACATGTGCACGGCAGACCGGTTCCTCACCTCTCTGTCTGGGACCATGTTCAGGAATTTCTGGAAAGCACCATGTGTCCTGATTTGGGGGTTACAAGTAAATTTTGGCAAGTGGGCAAATTTGTAAATATAGAATCCTCAAGTAATGAGGACTGACTGTCTTATTTGTGCTGGGTCACACAGGTGGGCCACAAAACATGCCCCTTCCTGAGTCTGGAGTGTCAGAAGGGCTTTGGCTCCTATTTTCATTAACGGTGGAAACACAATCTGCAGAAATTCTCACACACAGACTGACTCCTGCCTCACCTTTAAAAAGATATTAAATCTCAATTCCTGAACTTTAATAAACCTTGTCTGTATGATGTACAATTGAGGGAGAAGCTCTTCCCTTTCTTCCTGCCCTGTGCTCCTCAGGGTGCCCCTAGGGACAGAAGCCCTCTGCCCCCAACTCAGTCCCCAGGGGTTATGATGTTGTGGAGTTGGTCTGGGAGGCTCTCCTGGGCAGGAAGCATGAATACATGAACCAGAACAGGACACTGAGGGCAGGGGTGTGGGGTAACTGTTTTCTGGGCAATTGTGAGGAATATTTGGAATACCCCAAAATAATGAGACATTTTTGGGAGCACCATTTTTTGGTAATCAAGCTTCAGGAGAATTATGCCATGATAATATAAACTTCAATAGGAAATGGGACCTTGATTTTTAGGCCTGGGACTTTCTGGTACTTGGATTACAAAATTCTGATTAAAATATCACAAAACTCTATATAATACAATACCATTTATTGAATACCTACTGTGTTCCACACATGCTACACACTGTTTTACATGTGTTATCTTATGTCATCATAGGAACTACTAATTCTGTTTTATATAGATGAGAAAATATAGGTTAGAGAAATGAATAATTATACTTAAGCTGGAAAGTTAAACTAGCTAGTATTCAGAGTTAGATTTGCCTGGCTTCAGATCTGTGGTCCTTCTGGTGCACTGCATTTCTCCAAATATCCATATCAGAGGGTGACCAAGTGGAGGTTTGGTGTAGAAGGAATTGTTAGAAAGTTCCTAAGCTATGGGAGAAACTAGGTACATACATAGTGATACAATTCTTAGTTCTCCCCACCCTGAGGAATGTGTTCTTTCTCTGACAGTAATTACCACCCATAACCTACAACTGCAGTCCACCCAGGAGACCACATACTGTGAAAATGATAGTACTGATCTTTTGAGAAAACTGGAGCACCGTTTTACGCATTTTTAAAATTTATTTTTTCAGTTGAGTTATAATAAACACACAGCTTTTGTGTCTGGTGCACAACATGATGATTTGACATTGGTGTGTCTTACAGAACAGTCACCACAATGATCCAGTGAACATCTGTCACCAGGCGTACTTCCCTCTCAAATGTTTTTTCTCCTTGCGATGAGAACTTCTAAGATGCACTCTCCCAGCTGCTTTCAAATGTGCAACATGGCCTCATTCACCAGAGTCACCATGCTATGCATCACAGGGAGTGCCTTTTAATAAAGATTTCGCATTTTAAAAAGTTACATGTTAAAAACTTTCTGAATTTATTTTGTGGCTCATTGAGCTTTAGATAAATAATTTGAATTTTAATCACCCGAATATGTGTGCATAGTTAAAAACATGTGGTGTAAAAGCTGAAGAAAAAGTACAGTGATTTCTATCCTGCCCCTTCCTCCCACCTCAGTCCTGCACCTGAGAAGGGGGTTGCTTTTCCTGCTGGTTGTCCATGTGCTGAGTGTTGGGGTCTCTTGGCCTCCTGACTGCTGTTAAAGATTGCCTTGCGTACATAACACTACTCCTTCCCGCTGCCTCTGCTTGCAGTTGTATCGCTATTTTTCAATTTTACTCTCTAACAGTGGCGGAGTCATATTGTTCTTAAACTGCATGTATTTTCCTTTATCATTCATAAAGTTTCTATTTTCTGACATTTTTTTCTTTCCGAAATTTTATGAGTAATGAACAATCCCTTTTCTGCAAATTCTGCTTCAAGCAAATTGTAAATGAGTATTTAACATTTTATTGCTGTTTCTAGAATGTATATACCTCTGTCCCAAAGGTATGTGTAAAGAGTGTCTCCAAGCTCATACAAGTGTTAAATATACACATAGAGTGAACAACAGTTAAAGTTCTGTTCAACATGTATGCACTGTAATTTTATGATACTGGTATGAACTTACGCTGCTGTGTTTGTATACCAGGTGCTATTCTAGGTGCTTAACAAACACTAGCTTATTTAATTGTGAGAATCACAGTCTGAGGTAGATATTAGTATTATCCTCATTTGATGGATGAAGAAACAGAGGCCCATGTATATGAAATAATCGTCGAGTGTTCAGCAGTGGAACCAAGGCTCCAACTCAGGCTCTTTGACTTTAAGTGAGTTCAGTATTTGCTCAGGTTCTTCTTGTGTGGTCTTCGACAGCGAGCCAGTTACTCAAATGCTCTGAGAATTTGAGGGTGAAAGTCTGACCCTTCTATATGACAAAGTTGTTTTTTTATTCCTAGGACACTTTGGGCTTTAAAAATCTGCACCTCCTTTCTCCTTCTATATCTCCTCAGGAGGCAAGTGAGGAAGTGTTTATGGGAACATAGGGATGGTGCCTTGTTAACACTCTCTGTGAGGTATTTCTCTCACCTCTTACCTTCCCTGAGGGAAAGGAGTGTTAAAATTCCAAAACATCTGTGGGAAGTTGTGAAATGAACAGAAGTTTAAGGATTTCGGTGTAACTCATTAGATTCAATGAGAGAAGCCAGGATATCAGTTAAATGTGCTCATTTTGGTAAATGATTTGTCACAGGATGATTTAACAAATCCTTTTAAGCAGAGTGTACATTTTGTAGGGTTGGCAAGGTGTCAGTGCTTATGAAATATATGGAGGTCTCAATTCAGCTGTGGCCCCAATATAGATGCTCTTTAATGAAAATTAAAAATTAAAAGGAAAAATTGAAATACAACCTGCCTTAATGTTTCACAAACTTGGCCAGATTGCCAGATGATACTTAATTGGAAGCTCAAAAAATAATGATGAGCAAACAGCCTAATCAGGAAAAATCTGTTTGGTTGAAATCTCTGGAGGAAAAGTTTGCACAGACAGTGAACGGTAAAAACATTTAAAAATGAGTCTGACACTGAAAAACAGAATAAAACCAGTTTCTCCCAACAACAACAAAAAAAACAGACATAAGAACAACAGCAGCGACAACAAACCAAAAAGCAACTGTTTAACTTAATCGATCATCACATTCTTTTAGAGAAAGCAGTTTAGACTTTGCTCAGCCATGAAGGTGCGAAAAATGAAAAATAGCTCCCAAGGCTACGCAGTGTAGCAGGATCTTTCTGTAGCTGGCAGTGGCTGCTAAGAGTCTCTCAACAATGTCTGTGATGCCTTTGTTCTGTTTAAGAGTTAGAGCTTGGTATGCAACGAGTCCAGTTTGGTCAGAATTTAAGGGAGAAGAAAAATATGGTCAGTGGACCGGAAATCTTGCTCTGGAATTTCAAGGTTGCATTGCTGTACTTCTTTTTTTAAAAAATTTTTATTAATTTTTAATTTATTGTGTTTACATAGATTCAAGGGTCCCACTGAATGTAACTCCCTCACCCCATGTCCCTTTTTATACCCCCTTTGCTCCCCTCCCCTTAACCACCTCCCCCCTCCCATCTAGGATTTGCTGTCCTGTTATCTGTATCTCTGTGTTAGGTATACATAATTTCACTAATCCCTTTTCCTTCTCAGGTTCCATCTCCTTATCCTCCTTCCCTTTGACTGCTGTCACTCTGGTCCCTGTGACCCTGTCTCTGCCTCTATTCCGTTCCTCAATTCACTTTGTTCATTATATTCTACATATATATGAGATCATATGGTATTTTTTGTTCTCTGCCTGGATTATTTCACTTAGCATAATAATCTCTATGTCCATCCATGTTGTCACAAAAGGTAAGATTTCCTTCTTTTTCATGGCTGCACAGTATTCCATTGTATATAAGTACCACAGCTTTTTAATCCACTTGTCCACTGATGGACACTTGAGCTGTTTCCAGATCTTGGCTATTGTAAAAAATGCTGCAATAAACATGGTGGTGATTATCTTCTTTTGAATCAGTGATTTGGTAATCTTAGGATATATTCCTAATAGTGGAATAGCTGGGTCAAAAGTCAGTTCTATTTTTAAGTTTTTGAGGAAACCCTATACAATTCTCCACAGTGGCTGCACCAGTCTGCATTCCCATCAGCAGTGTAAGAGGGTTCCTCTTTCTCCACATCCTCGCCAGCACCTATCAGGTGTTGTTTTGTTAATGAGCACCATTCTGACAGGTGTGAGGTGGTGTCTCATTGTGGTTTTAATTTGCATTTCTCCGATGATTAGTGACGTTGAATATTTTTTCATATGCCTATTGGCCATCTGTATGTCCTCTTTGGAGAAGTGTCTATTCAGTTCTTTTGCCGATTTTTTTTTATAGGGACAGAGAGAGAGAGAAAGTCAGAGAGAAGGATAGATAGGGACAGACAGACAGGAATGGAGAGAGATGAGAAGCATCATCAATCATTAGTTATTCATTGCCATTGCAATACCATAGTTGTTCACTGATTGCTTTCTCACATGTGCCTTGACCGCGGGCCTTCAGCAGACCAAGCCACCCCTTGCTGGAGCCAGCGACCTTGGGTCCAAGCTGGTGAGCTTTTGCTCAAGTCAGATGGGCCCACACTCAAGCTGGTGACCTCGGGGTCTCAAACCTGGGTCTTCCACATCCCACCCCGACGCTCTATCCACTGCACCACCGCCTGGTCAGGCCTTTAGCCAATTTTTAAATTGGATTGTTTACCTCACTGGTGTTGAGTTTTAAAAGTTTTTTTATAAATTTTGGTTATTAACCCCTTATCAGATCTATTGGCAAATATGTTCTCCCATTGTGTGGGTCGTCTTTTTATTTTGTTCATGGTGTCTTTTGCTATGAAAAAGCTTTTCAGTTTGATGTACTCTCATTTGTTCATCTTGTTCTTTATTTCACTTGCTTGTGGAGAAAAATCAGCAAAAATATTGCTACAAGAGATATTGGAGAGTTTACTGCCTATGTTTTCTTCCAAGATGCTGCTGGTTTCATGACTTACACTTAAGTCTTTTATCCATTTTGAATTGATTTTTGTGAATGGTATAAGTTGGTGGTCTAGTTTCATTTTTTTTGCATGTACCTGTTCAATTTTCCCAACACCATTTATTAAAGAGACTATCTTTACCCTATTGTATGCTCTTTCCTCCTTTGTCAAATACCAATTGTCCATAAAGGTGTGGGTTTATTTCTGGGTTCTCTGCTCTGTTCCATTGATCTATATGCCTGTTCTTCTGCCAGTACCAAGCTGTTTTGAGTACAATGGCCTTGTAGTATAACTTGATATCAAGAAGTGTGATACCTCTCACTTTATTCTTCATTTTCGAGATTGCTGAGGCTATTTGTGTTCTTTTTTTGTTCCCTATAAATTTTTGGAATATTTGTTCTATATATTTGGAGTATGCCATTGATATTTTAATAAGAATTGCATTGAATTTATAGATTGCTTTGGGTAACATAGACATTTTAATGATGTTTATTCTTCCTATCCATGAACACGGTAATGCTTCCACTTGTTTGTATCTTTCTTGATTTCTTTTATCAATGTTTTATAATTTTTTAAGTACAAGTCCTTTACCTCCTTGGTGAAATTTACTCCTAGGTAGGTACTTTATTTATTTTGTTGCAATAGTGAAGGGAATTGTTTCCTTAGTTTCTCTTTCAGACAGTTTATTGTTGGTGTATAAAAATGCTATTGATTTCTAAATATTAATTTTATATCCTGTTACCTTGCCAAAATCATTTATCAGGTCTAGTAGTATTTTGACTGTGACTTTAGGGTTTTCTATGTACAGTATCATGTCATCAGCAAATAATGATAGTTTCACTTCTTGTTTTCTGATTAGGATGCCTTTTATTTCTTCTTCTTGTCTGATTGCTGTAGTTAGGACTTCTAGAACTATGTTGAATAAGATTGGTGAAAGGGGGCACCGCTGCCTTGTTCCTAATCTTAAGGGGACTGCTTTTAATTTTTGCCCATTGAATATGATGTTGGCCATGGGTTTGTCGTAGATGGCCTTTATCACGCTGAAGTATGTTCCGTATATTCCCACTTTGCTGAAAGTTTTGATCATAAATTGGTACTGGATTTTATCAAATGCCTTTTCTGCATCTATTGATATTATTATGTGATTTTTCTCCTTTTGTGTATATGTTAAATTACATTGATTGATTTGCAAATATTATACCAGCCTTGGCTCCCCAGAATAAATCCCACTTGATCATGATGTATGATTTTTTTCATGTATTACGGATTTGGTTTGCTAATATTTTGTTGAGAATTTTAGCATCTAAGTTCATCAGGGATATTGGCCTATGGTTTTCTTTTTTTGCAGTGTCTTTTCCTGGTTTTGGAATGAGGATTATGCTTGCCTCATAAAAGGAGCTTGGAAGTCTTCCCTCCTCTTGAATTTTCTGAAATAGCTTGAGAAGTATAAGAGTTAATTCTTCTTTGAATATTTGGTAAAATCTGCCTGTGAAGCCAAACAGTCCAGGACTTTTGTTTGCTGGGAATTTTTTGATAACTTTTTCAATTTTATTTGTTGTAATGTGTCTGTTAAGGTATTCTGATTCTTCCAGATTGAATTTTAGAAGATTATATGTTTCTAGGAATTTATCCATTTTGCATCGGTTGTCCCATTTTTTGGTATACAGATCTTCATAGTACTTTCTTACAATCCTTTGTATTTCTGTGGTTTCAGTTGTTACTTCTCCACTTTCATTTATATTTTATTTATTTGAGTTCTGTTTCATTTTTTTTTTATGAGTCTGGTTAAAGGTTCATCAATCTTTTTTACCTTTTCAAAGAACCAGCTCTTGGTTTCATTGATCTTCTGTATTGTTTTTCTTTTTCTTTTTTGCCTCTATGTCATTTATTTCTGCTCTTATCTTTTTTTTTTTAATTATTTTCATTTATTTATTCATTTTAGAGGAAAGGGAGAGAGAGAGAAAGAAAGAGAGAGAGAGAGAGAGAGAGAGAGAGAGAAAGGGGGAGGAGCAGGAAGCTTCAACTCCCATATGTGCCTTGACCGGGCAAGCCCAGGGTTTTGAACCGGCAACCTCAGCATTCCAGGCCGACGCTTTATCCACTGCACCACCACAGGTCAGGCTTCTGCTCTTATCTTTATTATTTCATTCCTTGTACTTCCTCTGTGCTTTATTTGTTGTTCTTTTGCTAGTTCTTTTAGATGTAGGGTTAATTTGTTTATTTGAGCTTTTTCTTGCTTCTTAAGGTATGCCTGAAATTCTATGAAGTTCCCTCTCAGGACTGCTTTTGCTGTGTCTCATAAATTTTGAGTAGTTGTATGTTCATTTTTATTTGTTTCAAGGAATTTTTTTATTTCTTCCTTGATCTTGTTGTGATCCCATTTGTTATTTAGCCTCCAAGTGTTTGATGAATGTTTTCCAGTTTTTCTATTGTAGTTGATTTCTAGTTTCATACCATTGTGATCAGAGAACATGCTTGATATGATTTCAGTCTTAAATTTATTGAGACTGGTTTGTGTCCTAACATGTGGTCTATCACAGAATGTACCATGAGCATTTGAAAAGAAGGTATATTCTGCTGTTTTGTGTTGAAAGATTCTGAAGGTATCAATTAAATCCAGTTGATCTAGTGTGGCATTTAAGGCCACTGTTTCTTTGTTAATTTTCTGTCTGGATGATCTATCCATTGATGTTAGTAGGATATTGATATCCCCTAATATTATAGTATTGCTGTTGATCTCACCTTTTATGTCCATCAAAATCTGCTTTATATATTTAGGTGCTCCTATATTAGGTGCATAGATATTTACAATGGTTATATCCTCCTGTTGGATTGCTACCATTATCTTTATGTAGTGACCTTCTTTATCCCTTACTATTGCCTTTGTTTTAAAGTCTATTTTGTCAGATATAAATATTACTATCCCAGCTTTTTTTCATTTCCATCTGCATAAAATGCTTTTTTCCCGATTTCTTCACTTTTAGTCTATGTGTATCTTTTGTTCTGAGGTGGATCTGTTGTAGACAACAGCATATGTACAGGTCCTGTTTTCTTATCCATGCAGCTACTTTATGTCTTTTGATTGAAGCATTTAATCCATTTACATTTAAGGCTATTATTGATATGTAGTTGTTTATTGCCACTTTATTCTTTAAATATACAATCCTCTTTTTCTCAATTTTTTTTTCCTTTGCTTTTTTTTTATAGCAGGACCCTTAACATTTCTTATAGTACTGGTTTGGTTATAATGAATTCCTTGAATTTTTTTTCTGGGAAGCTTTTTATTTCTCCTTCAATTTTAAATGATAGTCTTGCTTGATATAGAAATCTTGGTTGTAGGTTCTTGCTTTGCATCACTTTGAATATTTCTTATCAATCCTTCCTGACCTCAAGTGTTTGTGTTGAGGAATTGGATATCATCCTTATGGGGGCTCCTCTGTAGGTAATTAACTGCTTTTCTCTTCGAGCTTTTAGTATTCTTTGTTTCTCTCTTAACTTTGGCATTTTAATTATAATGTGTCTTAGTGTAGGCCTTCTTGGGTTCTTCTTTAATGGAAATATCTGTGCTTTTTGAACTTGTGTGACTTTTTCCTTTATTCCTTCATCAATTTAGGAAAATTTTGAGGTATAATTTTTTCAAATAGGTTCTTTATTTCTTGTTCATTCTCTTCTCCTTCAGGAACCCTTATGATGCGAATGTTGTTTCTCTTCATGTTGTCACAGAGCTCTCTTAGAGTTTCCTCTGACTTTTTGAGCCTCTTTTCTTTTTGCTGCTCTGCTTCCATGCTTTTGTTTATCTTGTTTTCTAAATTGCTGATTTAATCCTATGCTTCATCCAGCCTGCTATTAATTTCTTCTAGTGCAGTCTTCATTTCTGATATTGTCATTTTTATTTCTGAGTAGTTTTTTTTTTTATGATTTCAATATCCTTTTTGATGCTTGCTATCTCTTTATTTAGGTTCTCATCATGTCCATTCATTATTGCTCTAAGATCCTTGAGCATCCTAAAAATCATTGTTTCAAACTCTGCATTTAGTATTTTCATTACTTCCATCTAATTCAGTTCTTTTTCTGGAGATTTTTCTTGTTGATTCTTTTGGGACACATTTCCTGTCTGCTCATTTTATCTGTTTATTAGGTAGTACTGTCGGACTTTGAAATTTTTGTGGTCTTTATATGAAGAAAATGGGCTTGGTGGTACTGACCTCTAGGCCACCTCTTTTCCTTGTTCTAGGAGTCCTTCTTTAGGGTACTATTTCCCCTCCTGTTGTATGTGAGTATAGAAAGCAGTTGTCTATTTTTGGATACAGTTATTCCTTCGGATCTGGCTGGCTATAAAGGTCAACTTGGATCATGTCTATTATAAACTGTACAATGTCTGTTTCTTTGGGCATATTTATTCTCCACTGTGTCTGTTTCCTGCTAGACTCCTCCTTTGGGCATTCTGCTTGTATAGCTAGCTGAGTCTAGGGTTGGTGCTTTCTGACAAGCACTACCAGTTGTGCTGGTTCTAGATCTTTGTGGATTGTCATCAGGTGTTGTTTTAACACACTTTGGGCTACTTGTCTGCAGCTACTACTCTTTTTGCTGTTTGTGTTTTCTGTGCCTGGGTAGTGTGGGAGGGGCCAACCTTTGTATAAGGATTAGCGTCTTTCTTCTTAGAAAAGACAACAGCTCTGTAAAATCTTCAAGCTCTGTAAGATTTGTCTCTACGTTTCAGCCACTCACCTCCTCTTGCAGCTGTCTGGTCTTCCCATAGACTGTAGTATGGGCTCAGATTAGCCTCACCCAACCAACCCTTCTACAGGTTGCATGCTTGGTGGGTTAGGGCAGCTGAGTTTGTGAGTATATTTGTGGGACCCGCTACTTCAGGGGTCTCTTGGTCAGAAGCTCAGTACTGGGAATGTGGCCCCTACTCCAGAACTTGTTCTTTCAGCCACTGCTGGGTACTTAAATTTTATTTCTCCCTAACAAGGTGAGCAGCATGTTCAGACCAAGTGTGGCCGATAGTCCCCTCTGCAGAAATTCTTTCAGCTGTTTAGACCCCAATCTCAGAGAAGAAGACTGAGAGAGCCCTCTCTTGGGGTTGACTATGCTCCTCCCGAAGGTGGCCAAGCCCTTCAACCAGATCCAACAATAGACTTAGTAGGACCCACATTTTAAATGTCCATGCTCCAAGCCTCTCTTCCTTCCTCTTGTGGAATGTAGACATATCAGGACAGAATATCCAGCCCCCAAGCTGGCTGACTGTGAATCTCCACTCTATCCAATGCACATGAACCACTATGATGGTGCTGATCAGAGAGAGTGGAACCTGCCTTAGGTGGGCTTGATATGAGGAGCTTTTCCTTCGGACACCACTCTAGTAAGGGTTTTTAGGTCCTGAACCAATGCTTTCCACAGCTGTCCCTTAGATGTTCCAGCCCTGGGCCTCCCAAGCAGGAAATCAGCCCAGACCAGTGGGAGACACTGCCCATGACTGGCGCTCAGCTACCTCTTGGAGCTGCAAGCTATTCAGAATTTGTGGCTGCCTCTCCTGGGCACAGGTGTACATGGAAATACCAACCTGCACTCCTAGTCTGGCTTTTACCCACTCTGGTCCTGGGGGAAAGTCTACTTTAACAGCCAACTTTCCCTGAGTCTTGCATCCTGCAGCCTGTCTGCTGGCTGCTTTTTTTGGATTAGCCACTGAGAAAACATCTAGTAGAGTCTAGAGCAGTGGTTCTTAACCTGGGTTCTATTGAACTCTAGGGGTTCGATGAGTCGGTCTCAGGGGTTTGGAGAAGCCTCTGCCGTGGAGGCCAGAATAAAGTAATACCGTAATTTGTTGTGAGTTCATGCACTTTGTTGGTTTTGTTCTTTGAGCAAGGTGATGTTCATGCATGGCTCATTTTGTGCACCAATAAAAAAAATATATACCTATGTTTTGAATTTGGAAAAAAAAATCATTTTATTTATCACTAAAGAAGGGTTCGGTGAATATGCATATGAAACTGGTGGGTTCGGTACCTCAAAAAAGGTTAAGAACCACTGGTCTATAGCCTGTGGCAATTCAGCAATTATGAAGGGTGGTAGGGTGGCTGTGCTGCTTGGTTGCAGGTGTCAGTCTGCCCAGACTTTTTTTACAGACATCAGTAGGTGTGGCCCCAGGAGTCCAGTGAGTGTGGCCTCTGAGACTCAGTGGTGAGGTCTGCTCACTCTGGACAGATTCAGCTGAGTCTCTTGTAATATGCAAGCACCAGTCTTAGACTCGGGAGAGTGTGGCAGGGAGCTCCGGTCTCAACATCAGAAAACTGAGTCACTGACATGCCCCCTGTTTCTTGGCTTCTCAGAACCACCCATTGCCATAACTGGGGTAGGAGAGACTCTCAAGGGCGGATCTTCTGTGTTTCCCTAGGCAGATGCCGCACAAAGGGGATGCTCCACCCAAAATAGGTGGCAACTGCAGTACTGGCTAATGATTCAGCACAGGGGTTCTGGTGGTTGTCCGCCACAGTGTCTCTTTCTATGCCTCCAACTTTACACTCTCCTCCTGCAACTCCAGTCCTCTCAGCTCTCTCTCACCAGAGCCCTGAGTAAGTGACTGAGAATGAGGTTTTCTGCACGGACCCTTTAAAACAGAATCTGCGTCTGAGAGGTATGTCTTTTTCTTGCAGACAGAAATCTGGCTCTTTTCACAGAAAAATGCTGTCTTGGCACCTCTTCTAGGCTCTGGGGCTCTAAACTGGGGCTCCAGTCCTGGGGCTGAGGACAAAAACCTTTCAGGGCAACCCAGTTTGCCATGAGAGTCCCCCCCCAGGCTACCGCTCTCTCCTGGGAGCGGGGCAGCCCTTTCCGCATCTCTACCCTTCCTACTAGTCTTTGTGTGGCTTCTTCTGTGATCCTTGGTTACAGATTAGTTTAGTCCAAAGTTGGTTTTTCAAGATGATTGTTTTAAAATTAGGTTGTAATCCAGTGTGGTCCTGGGATGTGGCAGTTGGCACATCCGCTTGCTCCACTGCCATCTTTCTTCCTTCCAGCATTGCTGTACTTCTAACAACCACCTTCTTCCTGGAGAAATTCTAGGGATGCTTTACATCGGTACTTTCCAATACAAGGGATTATTTAAATTCAAATTAGAATTAAGTAAAATTGGAAGATTCGTCAATTGCATTAGCTTCATCATAATTGTTCAGTAGCTACCTATGGTCATTGACTACCATATTGGATAGAACAGACATAAATATTGACCCTTCTTATCTCCCCAGAAAGTTCTATTGAAGAGTATTGGCTTTGAGTATTTATACTGGACCATCTGACTGCTCTTTTCAATTTCCATAGTCCTTATTTACTCTGTCTAAAGCTCAGAGATCCTATTAGTTTTCTATGTGGACATATTGCAGTGGAAATGTCTTTTCACTGTTCACTTAAGATTCAATTTCTTAATCTGTGGAGAGTGAGATGTACTATACAGTGTTCTTGTGAGAATTATATATAGTAGCTTTACTTCTTCTTAATGATTGGGTTTAGTCACCTCTGTCCAGCCAGGTGACTTCTCTTCTTGCCTGATGCTGTTCTGTCATGCAGATCCATAGCTTTGAGTTCAGGTGGTTTGAAGCTGTTCTCCTTGGCAGAAGTTGTCTCTGCTTTTGGAGTCAGGACTTTTCAACCCATAGAGCCCAGACTGTGAGGCAGAAAGTAGAGATTTTCCAAGTGCTTTCCTGGGAGTGATCCAAGTGAGCCTGTTCCTTATTTCACAGCTTGGCCCTCAGATCCATAAATTTACATGTTGAGGACACAGTGACATTATATATACATAGATGCATCTGTGTTTGTGCCCTTGCATTCTGGAGAATGGTGCCCCATTCTTGTAGGGTAAGATCTCTAAGTTGGTGCCTAAGCTATACCTTCAGCAGGTTTTTATGTGCTTTACCCAGGTGGCTGGCAGGTCCCGGGTGGTGCAGGATGTGAGGAGACCACTGAGTCCCAAGTTCAGTACTTACTGCTCTACCTCCATTGGTCTGTTGTGGTTTTGTGTGAAATTCATGTCAATAAATCAGACACTCTCAACTTTTGGGTAACAGTTCAGGCTAAGGTCCTATGGGAAAGAGAAGAAAAGTTATATCTTAATGTATTCCTAGAACTGGCAAATAAATGATTGTCCTTTCAGGCTAAAAGGAGTCAACTTGCCTCAAGTATTCCTTTGGTCTCCTTGAAATCCTACCTTCCTCATATAGCCTTTGAGGGGTGTGTAATCTCTCATGACTATTGAGGACCTTTTCTTCTAATCATCCACTGTCTCTAGCAGAAGCTGCCTCTTCCATTGTCTCTCTAATTGTACCAGTTCCCCAATATTTCTCATGCTAATGAACTCCTTCTACCACAGGCCACCGCAGTTCACCACCCACATTTTACTGTTTACACTTTTTCTCTGCTGGGGACAGTGTGTGTCCCATCTGTCCCCAGACAGGGTCCTTGCTGCTAGCTTGCCTGCAGGGGGCTGTGTTCCAGTATTTACTGCCTGTTGCAGGTCAGAGTCCTGGCGTGGTGGTGACTCTGCGATGGAGTCAGTGTGAAGAACAGTTACGAGGGTGTGCTCTCGGAATTAACACTTATGCGTAGGGTTGCCAAAATCAGCAGGTAAGAATGCAGCATGCCCAGTTTAAGTTAAATTTCTGAATAATGTTTAATATAGAATGCCCTATTTGGGACATCTTCATCCAAAGTCCTGTATCCCATGTGACAGCCTTTCCATCCCATGTGGAGGAAGGGAAGGAAGTGGCAGCGGACACATGGACACAGGAAACTGCTCTCAGTAACAACAGAGGCCTCAGATGACCCTTTAGGGAACTGAAACTGGATGTCTCTTCAGCATTGTCCTGTTCCTGTGCTCGGGCATGGAGCTCGGTTTCTCTATCTTTGCATTGAGCAGTTATGGGGTACAGACTACAGCTGGGAAAGAACCATGACCTTGGGGAAGGCCACTTTTGAGCTCAGAATAACTTCCTGTGAGTACTGTCAGCTAGCAGTGTTCCCAGCAACCAGGGTAATACAGTACTCAAAGGAGTGCCCAGTGGTTTGCCAGAGCATCGATTTTAATCATCATCATTATAATTAAGCACCCTCGTTTTTATCTATTCCCGCGTAAAGGCTCTGAATGTTATGTGACAGCTCGCACTGAGAACAAGGCCTTCAGTGACAGTTTCCTAACTGGGGTCTTTGTCACTGCTGAGGGCTGTGGGTGAGGCCTTCTCTCAGAGTAAGACCCTTGCTCTTCCTCCCAAACTCTGCAGTCCCTCCTTGGATCAGGATTCCACAGTTGCTGTGGAAGCCAGGCAAGAACTTTTTCTCAGAACAGATCTTTTCTTTGGCTCAGATGCTACGTCCTATGTTCTTTCCTGTGATAACAGCGGAGGTCAGGACTCTTAACCCATGTGTTTTCCCTTCTATCCTGTATTTTTAAGTTGTTTTCTTCGACTTTGAAGATTTCAACTCTTACAGACTAAAGGTATATATATGCCCTTGACCCATGCCCTCCTTCAGCTACCATTTAGGCAACCCACTTTCTTTTTCTCTCCTTTCTAAACCTAATCTATATACACAATCTGTTCTCCCTGAGCTTCTCTACCTGCTGATATTTGGCTTTTAACCTACAGAGGGAAAGGCTAAGAATTTCTACTTAACTGCCCAAGCCAAGGGCCATTCTTTTAGCCCTTCCATTACTGGAATTTTCTTTGAAGTCATAGTTCCCTCCTTTCTTGAATCTCTTTACTATCCTGACATTACAACTCTGCCATCTTCTGGTTCTCTTCATTTCTCAGGACGTAAAGTCTCCACTTTATCCCACTGACCCTTAAATGTCAGTTTACTTTTTTGTTTTATCCTAGCTGTCTTATGATTCTGTATGTTCTCTCAGAACAATATGACTTCCTCTAGAGTTTCAACTCACATTTATATGTTAGTTACTCTTGATTTTTATCTCTTCCAGCCCAGATCTATTCCCCTGAGTTTCAAGTTTGTGTATTATGCTCTTCAGAGGTTACTCCAATTTGGTTGTTCTAGTGATGCTCCAAAGGTCATGTGAACACACTAAAGTAGTCATAAGCAGGGTCCCTTCTCTAGGGAAGTTGGTGGTATTCACACACCCAAGCCTGAACTCTGAGAACTATTTCTTACTCTTTCCTTTCACTTTCCATGTTCAGAAAGACATCTCATCCTTAGAGCTTTAATGCCAATATATTTCCTGAGCATCTCCTTTTCACCAGTCTCATTTGTCTCACATTTTTTTATCCACAAAACTTCTAGAGTGACAATATGAATCTAGTCATGTCAGTCTTCTGATTAAAATCCTTTATTGGTGCTTTATCATCTATGAACTCTAAAATAAAACTCTAACCTTGGGACCAGGCTTACATTTTTTTCATAAACATTTAGAAAACTGGACAATATGCAGGCCACAACACTTTTTTAGGCATTGGTTAAATAGTTAGCACAATACTGAAAGAAGGGAAACAATGAGATGACCTGCAATCATCCAAGCTGCCTGCCTTCAGGTATTTTTTTGGACAGTGTAGAGAGGGGTGTCTCAACCAGAGTGCAGTGGTCTCAGTAAGTTGAGCATCTGGCATTGTGGAGACTAATGACCAAGGATGGGAGCTGTGTGGAGAAGGAATGTTGAAAGTCTGTATAGGACCCCCCTCCTTACATTTATTGCTGACTACCAAGTTGCCCATATGTATGAAGAAACTATGTGAAGGCAGGCAGAAAACAGAAGAAACTATAAGTTGAAAAATTTCCAATATTCATGCAGGGCTGGGTGACACTTGAGCTTTGATTAGCTGGGATGATGTGTCCTTCTTAAACACCGGGACCTTCAGAATGACTTCAGGGCCCATGTCTTAGTAGTGCTACTAGTTTGTCATTCTTTCTCAACTAGGATTTGATGGAAAATGACTTGAATAACAGTTTTCTTTTTTCTCTCAAGGTGGACATAAAACCTTTCTAATTGCAGTGGGTATGAATTAACTCATTATGTACAAAGTTGCCTTAGATACTGGGGTTTAATTCTCTTGTGGGACCCTAATTGAAGAGTATTTTGTATCCACTCCAGAAAACTTAGAAACAAACTTCAAAAGGGTCAAATAAGTTAACTGCCTACCAGACCAAAATCTAGTCTCCAACAATATAAAATACAATATCGATTACCCAATCAAAAATTAGTAGACTTATGAGGAGGGAAATTGTGACCATGGCTAGGCGAAAAATTAGTCAATAGAAACAGGTATAAAAATAGTAGAAATGATGAAATAACACAAAGCATTTCTTATGGGCATTATAAATGTGCTTAAGGATTTAAAAGAACGCTTGAACATAATGAGAAGGGCAATGGAAGATATAAAACATGCTAAGTAGAACTTTTAGGGATAAAAAATACAATGTCTAAAAAAAGTCACTGGATGAATTTAATATCTGATGAGACACTGTGGAAGAGAGAGTTGGTGAATTTAATGTTTTGGGCAGATAAAATATATTATGCTCACTTTGTTAAAGATGGCGCTGCCCACATGGAAGTTCTTTGACATTAATGTGTGTTCTGGAACAGGCTGTGGGCAGGCCGGGTCTTTATAGCCTAAGGCTTAGTTTAAGAGTAAGCTCTTCCCCACACCCTTGACTGATTGGATGATGTAGGGTGGTGCACTCTCCTGAGGAATCCCATTATGCAGAGACTTCCTTGTTTGTATAATTGGATTAAAGGTTTTGATTCTACGGTATAAAGTGGGAGAGACCAGTAGCTTGATCTCTCTCTCTCTTGGTTCCTGAGTTCCTGAGGTTGGTATTAGAGAGGAGAGCAGATTAAGGCCATGTGGAGGAGAAGTAGCCAAGATGGCAGAGTGCTGAGAAAGAAGCCAGTTTGTTAAGAGTTTGTGCAGGAGGAGATGGGAAACAGAGGTGAATAAGTGTGGTGAGCTAGAAACCTTTGATTCTAGGAAACTCGGATAAGTCAGTAGCTTTGTGAGCACTGAATGTGTGGGTTTTAGAGCCCAGTGTGTGTTTTTGCTTGCCCGCCGGGTGCAAGCTAGAATTAAAGCTGATGGCTCACCAGTTCTTGGCTCCTGTGTTTCATTACCGACTGTTCGAATCTAATGCGAACCTGCATGGGTCAGGCACCTGTGATCCTGGCCATGACTGCAGGCTTTACATTTGGCATAGTCGGCAGGATTCGATACAGATCAGCATGGAGCCACCACCACCTCTGAGTGGTGGAGTAGAGGAGTGGTTGCTGTTTTGGTTTCCCATAGCTGTTTTTTGGGGGACTGTAGGCTGGCTGACTTTTGCAGCCATGTGTGAGGAAACTGAGAGCTCTATGAAAGAGGCTGCCCAGGACCTGCAGGCCGAGCAGTGGAAGGGGCTGGAGGAAACATGGGAGAAAGATATGCCGACCCAGGAGCTGGTGGAAATGTGGGAGAAAGAGATGCTGACCCTGGAGCTGGAGGAAGCGCTGGAGGAGGCCGACCAGGTTTGCGAGATTCGCCTGGAAATGGAGCAGATGCTGGAGAAGGAATCACAGATTTGTGAGTTGGAGATTGCCCTGGATGTTGTGGAGAGCCAGCAGTGGCATGAGGCCAGGCATGAGGCTGGGGCCGGAGCTGCGGCCGGGGCTGGAGCTGCAAGGACCATGGACCAGAAGGCAGCGGTGGCCCGGAGATCAAGCCCAGCAGCAGGAGCTGGTGTTTGCAGTTCCTCTTTGGAGGATGAGGAGAATTGGTCTGGAGTTGCAATCTGCAGTCTCTAGAAGGTGAGAGCCCAGCAGCAAGGAGTAGCTATGCTCCTGGTAGGTCTGCAATTTTGGGACATAGGTGTGGATGCTATCATGCTCCCCAGAGCAGAGATGGAAATGCTGACTGCCATGGCCATGTGCTCCTTTTTGGGACAGTGTAAGAGCTTCCAGGATGGCAGAGATGAGGGGGGAGGCTAACACCCCATGTGTGTGGGCTGATTTCCTGGACTATGACCAGATGGGCACAGGCTCCTTTGTTGAATGGACTTAAGGATTTTGAACAGTGTGAAATACCCTGATGGGGGTGGGGAGTGGCTTTGCTGGAGGCCCTCCTCCTGCCCCGGGAAGCCTTTCAAATGGCAAGAGAGAAGGCCGAGGACATTTTGCACTTTTGGCAAAGTGCTTAGAGACTGGTGAAATGTGTGTACCTTTGTAATTTTTGAAATTGTATGATTTGTCATGTTGTAATTTGTGCAATGTGCCTAATTTCCTTGTACAGGGATGCCAGTGGAGTAGATTGTGGGTAGTAAAGTGAGCATAAGGGTGGATTGTTGGTCAGATAAAATATATTATGCTCACTTTGTTAAAGATGGCGCTGCCCACATGGAAGTTCATTGATATTAATGTGTGTTCTGGAACAGGCTGTGGGCAGGCCGGGTCTTTATAGCCTAAGGCTTAGTTTAAGAGTAAGCTCTTCCCCACACCCTTGACTGATTGGATGATGTAGGGTGGTGCACTCTCCTGAGGAATCCCATTATGCAGAGACTTCCTTGTTTGTATAATTGGATTAAAGGTTTTGATTCTACGGTATAAAGTGGGAGAGACCAGTAGCTTGATCTCTCTCTCTCTTGGTTCCTGAGTTCCTGAGGTTGGTATTAGAGAGGAGAGCAGATTAAGGCCATGTGGAGGAGAAGTAGCCAAGATGGCAGAGTGCTGAGAAAGAAGCCAGTTTGTTAAGAGTTTGTGCAGGAGGAGATGGGAAACAGAGGTGAATAAGTGTGGTGAGCTAGAAACCTTTGATTCTAGGAAACTCGGATAAGTCAGTAGCTTTGTGAGCACTGAATGTGTGGGTTTTGGAGCCCAGTGTGTGTTTTTGCTTGCCCGCTGGGTGCAAGCTAGAATTAAAGCTGATGGCTCACCAGTTCTTGGCTCCTGTGTTTCATTACCGACTGTTCGAATTTAATGCGAACCTGCATGGGTCAGGCACCTGTGATCCTGGCCGTGACTACAGGCTTTACATAATGCATATAGAAAATATAAAAAAAGGAAGCCTATAAAGGAAAAATAGACTAAAAACTATGGTGCCTTAGTGACATTTGAGGTAATATTAAGCAGCCTATCAAATGTGTAATTGGAGTCGTAGAAGAAAGGAAGAGCAGAATAAAAATTATTTAAAGTCCCACACAATCATGTTTTATTATGTATTTAAAAAGCTTTTGCTTGCCTTTAAATCTAAGGCAGCTTTTTTTTTTTTTTTTTTTACAGGAACAGAGAGAGTCAGAGAGAGGGATAGACAGGGACAGACAGACAATCAATCATCAGTCCTTTGTTGTGACACCTTAGTTGTTCATAGATTGCTTTCCCATATGTGCCTTGACAGTGGGACTTCAGCAGACCGAGCAACCCCCTGCCAGAGCCAGCAACCTTGGATCCAAGTTGGCGAGCTTTTGCTCATACCAGATGGGCGCGAACTCTAGCTGGCAACCTTGGGGTCTCGAACCTGGGTCCTCTGAATCCCAGTCTGATGCTTTATCCAATGCACCACTGCCTGGTCAGGCTCTAAGGTTCTCTTTAGCTCACTGAGTGACTCATAACACTGGGGGAAAAAATTTGTGTTGTATCCACAAAAACACTTGTTCTTACCTAACTTGAGTGTGCTGATCTCAAATCTGATATTAGTTTTTCTCTGTAAGCTACAATTTTTTTGCAATTCAAGATTTTAGGTTTTCATCTTATTTTAAAATTTCAACATTTAGTTTAACATAATGAAGTAGAATGTCTTCTTGGGCATCATCTTTGTGAAAATATAATAATTTATATAATGCAGTAAATATACTAATATACTAAAAAATATAATTGCATCAGAATTTATCTATAATTTCAAAATAGGACATATTAAAACACTTATTTTAATCATAAAATTCGTGCAAAACTTATTTAAATTGTATTCAGGCAAAAATTTGCGTTTGTAGCTCTTGCGTTTGTGTTATTGTTGAGGACAATCTCATTTGATGCTCCAGCGATAGTCTGCTCATCACTAACAGCTCCAAGATTTTCGGGAAACTTATCAAGGTGACTGTTCAGGAAGTGAAACTTAACACGTTACATCCAATATCACAGAAAGCCAACAGCATCCTTTGAACCAGAAGTTCATAGTTTTCTGCTTTTTTGTTGCCAAGGAAGTTCTTTGTAACTGCCACAAAAGACTGCCATGCTGCTTTCTCCTTATTCATCCTCCTGGCAAGTTCTTTGTCATGTATGAGG
This sequence comes from Rhynchonycteris naso, assembly GCA_037038555.1. Lineage (NCBI taxonomy): Eukaryota > Metazoa > Chordata > Mammalia > Chiroptera > Emballonuridae > Rhynchonycteris > Rhynchonycteris naso. The sequence continues at coordinate 214,013,633 of CM072998.1, read as the reverse complement.
GTTCAAATTTGAGGTCCATCGAATAGACCTGCTTTTATCTTCTCGAAAGACAAGGCAGGAAAAGCAGAAATAATATGTTGAAAGCATTCATTTTCTCTATTCAAAGTCTGAACCAACTGCTTCATTAAGCCAAGTTTGATGTGAAGTGGGTGGAAAATGATCCTGTCTTGATTAACTACAGGTTCATTCACAATATTTTGCATCCCTACTTCCAGAGCTTCACGTTTCGGCTACTTTTTCTGTGTCCAGTGTTTCTCCCAATCTTGGCTGTCCCACAAACACAGAAATTGAGGATACTTCGTGAAAGCTCTCTGTTGTCCTAGCAGAAAATTTACCATTTTAAGATCCACACAAATGATCCAGTTATGCTCCTCATACTTCAGAAAATCGAGTACAATTTTGATTTCATTATAATCTTCTTGCAGATGAGTTGAATAACCAATTGGAACCACTGCATAAACATTACCGTTGTGTAGGAGAACACATTTCAGACTGCATTTAGAGCTGTCAAGAAAGAGCCGCCATTCTGTTGGACTGTCAGTGGTAACACCTAGCTGACTGAGAAGATTACTGATATCATGACAGTAAACAAAGTGTTTATCTTTGGAAAAATGCCAACCAAAATCTGTTCATGCTTCCTGAAATGGGATACTTTAGCTGACTGGTGAAGTCCATTCTTTTCTTGAAGCCTAGAGGCTAAGAACTCAGCTGCTTTCTTTGGTAGGCCCAAATCTCTTACTAAGTCTTTCAATTCGGGTTGGCTAAACTACTGAGGGCTTAATGACTGCTTAGCATCAGAAGAAGACCCTTCAGATTCTACAACCATTTTCTCATGCATCTTATCAAAATATACTTGATCACCATGTTCACTTTCTTCATCCTTAGAAAAATAAAACCTTTGAAAACTGGAACCGGGAGTGTCTCAGAGTGTGGGATAGGTCGTATTTCTGAAGGAAGATTAGGATATGCGACCATATTTTGTTTCTTCTTGCCGATGCCCTTTGTATGGATCGGACAGAAATAACAGTAACTGCTGTGGTCCTTAGGTTCACGCCAAACCATGGGAATACCAAAAGGCTTTGCTTTGCATTTTCCTTTTGTCCAGTCACAAAGCATTTCCTCATGACACACAATATGAGGAACCCAATTCTTGTCTTGATCTCTAAGGGGAACTTGAAAATAAGCAATATATGCACATGTCATAAATGATGAAATATTGTGCCTTTGACGTTGAAGTGTGTAACAGCCACATATATAACAGAAAGTGTCAGGACTGTTCTTACATTTATGCCTACTCAAAGAAGTCATGATTCTATCTTAAAACAAAATAAGAAGGTGTTTTTTATCAGATAATAGTTTTTTACATTTAAAAAGAACTACAATTATGTAAAAGTGATGTTTGTAAAACATTAATTGCCTTGTGGTTATGTTCGATCCAAGGGTCGTTGCCCTTTAACTCCAATTTAAAAACCAATGTATGCCATTAACTGTAATAGAAAGTAATTAAAATTGCATAAAAACTAGAGCATGCACCAAAATACTGATTTTATATTTGGAATCAGTGATGCAGATGTATATAGAAACAATTCTAATACTTCATGCAACATAAAATGAAAATGAATTGTTCCCCAGTGTAATGTATGACATATATTGTGCTATTTCTTATCTCTGAATCTTTCTTATTTCCACATTCTGTTATCTCTGCGTACGAGGCTCTTAACTCCTACCCTTGATTAATCTAACTCATATTTCCATTTAAAGTTTCAAACCATGAGTCATTTCCAAGAAGTCTTTCTTGACATTCTTCCTACATTTTCCAACCAACCAGGACAGTATTAGTTCTCTATGGTGCTCCCCAAATACCTTTGCATATCTTTTTTTCTTGTATTAAGCCATCATATTACAGAGATCTGTTTCTGAGTCTTTTCTTTTTAATAGAAGGAATACATCTAATTCAGATTTCTATATTCAACATTTAGCAGAAGGACTAGCAGAAGATTTGTTGAAGAATATATAAGTGATGCACTTCTTCATAAAGTTTAATAAGTCTAGCATTTCAGAATTTCAGATAAGGAATTGTGGACTAGAAACATTGATTCCCTAAGTTGTGAGTAGAGCAATGTAGTTTAACAGTGGATCCTGCAGTTGCACTTGGTCTAGATTCAGAAAAAGTTGGGCTTGGAAGAGGACTAACTAGAAATATCCCTTCTAAAATAAAGAATCCACATTATGTTAAGTCTGAAGTTCCAAATGCACAGTACAGTTGAGCAGTTGATGGAAACTCATCCAGAAAGGAAGAAAACAGTAGAGCAAGCAGAAGAATCCTCTTTGTTTTGTTTTAAAATCTGTTCTCTGAAGAAAAAAAAAACATTGTTTTAGAAACTTGCACTTGATTTGGAGCCCTTGATTCTGGGAGAGACAAATTGCCTCTGAAAGCTCAGGGTGCAGGCTGAGGGGGAAGTACTGTCATCTGCTCAGCAGTCACCAGAGTTAAAAGCAGGATTTCCCACCTGACTGCATCATTCTAAATATTGTATTAAGCCATTTACTTAAGAGTGTTTTTAAGAACAAGTTAATGGGCAATCTTGTCATATTATATTACATGTAGCAATCATGCTGTATCAAATGGCCATGTCACAAAGAAACTTTTGAAAAGCTGAGCCAACTAAGAGAAAAAGAGAGTTAAAAAGTTGTTTCTACATATGAAGGAGACCAACCATAGAATGACCTACAGAAACAGGACATTACATTTGGCCTATGTAACTTGAGCAAAGAATTTATCGATGAAATCTCAAATGTAAATTATTTTTGATGGAATTTTGAAATTCATTCTTTTATTTTACTACACTCAGTTTTTTATATCAAACTTTACATTTTCTATTCACAAGTTCTATTAAAACTCCATCCATCCATCCATCCATCCATCCATCCATCCATCCATCCATCCATCCATCCATCCCTCCATCTACCTACTTACCTAACTTTTCTCATATCCTTCTATTAGAGCTAATATTTAAATGTATTCACAACATTAGAAAACAAAATTCCCCAAGAAAACATAATTTCCATCCCAAATGGTCCTGAAAATTTCTATCCCAGGATAGATCAGAGGTTGTAGAGTCTTGAGTCTTTTTCAGTTGGGTCGATTCTACTCTCTAATTCCCGAAAGGCGAGATAATTCCTTTCTCTGAACCAGATAACTGAGGGTCTTGTTGGATATCTCTTTCAAAGGTCAGCAAGGAAAATATAATTGTAACCATAGCACTCATAGAAAAGAGAAAAATGAATGTCAGGTGGAATGCAGAAATAGATATTAATGACTCATTCAAACCATATAATACTGAACTTCATGACTCTATCACCTCCTTTTTCATGCAAATCTTGAAACCAGTTTTTTAAATAAGATTAGATTTATTGGGACATATCTATCTATCTATCTATCTATCTATCTATCTATCTATCTATCTATCATCTCTTCTCGTTTCCTTTCATAATTCTTTATTCATGTGTAGACATATATTTAAATCATTTTATTAAACATACCCATTAACTTAAATCATTTGTGAATAAACTCTTAAAATATGTTCACCTTAGCTCTACTTTCCCCATATTTTGTTAGTTCTGATTTGTGCCTAATTACTTCCTCTTATCAGTGTTGAGTTATAGGGGATATTTCCAGAAAAGATTAAGGCATCTTTAAATTTCACTTAGTACTGGTTCAGTAGATTGTTAACTTCCCTTTCCCTTATTTTTCTTTTTGGGGCCAGCAGCTACCCCTTTTTTAAAGACACCTAGCACAAGCATTGTAGCTCAGCTCTGGTAAAATTTGTCTGCCTCTCTTACTTTTTATGTGCAAATCTTTTCCTTGAGCTGTGTAACAGATAGCCCTGGAATCAGCAAGACTGGGTTTGACTCCCTACCACATCACTTGCTGGCTGGTCAAGAAAGATATTCTTTCTAAGTCTCAGTGTCTTCATCAACAAAGTGAGGGTTGTAATAGCCCTAGTGTGTGGGATTCTTTGAGGCTCAAGTGAGATAATGTAGGTCCTGTGCTGATACTACATGAGTACTCAGTATATGTAATTCACTGTTGCATTTCTCCATTCTGTGTTTTGTCGGAGCTCTGCAGTTGTGCTCTCCTAATTGTGGGTTAGAAGTAACAAGATTGTGTTTGGGTTACTATGCACTACCACTCCTCTCATTCAATACAGCATTCCAGCTGACCATGACAGACCCCTCCAGTAGCTCCATCTAGTAATTTTAACAATTCCTGGCTTCCTAAGACTATGAAAAAAATATGTCCGCAGAGGTTGCTCCTCTCCTCCCCCAGCAGTAGCATAAGTAGTATGTATTTAGCTCTAAAATACCATGATCTCTAACATAACAGAATCTACTTGAGTACATAGTGATTTTTTAGTAAAAGCATTTGTAAAACCAGTAGTCGAGGCCACTATCACAGCCGCCTGACCCGTGCAGGTTCGCATTAGATTCGAACAGTTGGTAATGAAACACAGGAGCTACAAATTGGTGAGCCATCATCTTTAATTCTAGCTTTCACCCGGTGGGCAAGCAAAAACACACACTGGGCTCCAAAACCCACACATTCAGTGCTCACAAAGCTACTGACTTATCCGAGTTTCCTAGAATCAAAGGTTTCTAGCTCACCAGACTTATTCGCCTGTTTCCCATCTCCTTCTCTCTACACAAACTCTGCATAAACTGGCTTCTTTCTCAGCATTCTACTATCTTGGCTGCTTCTCCTGGCCTCCATGTGGCCTTACTCTGCTCTCCTCTCTTCTAATACTAACCTCAGGAACCAAGAGAGAGCAAGCTCCTGGCCTGCCCCACTTTATATTGTAAAAATCCAAACCCTTAATCCAATTTACACAAACAAGAAAGTCTCTGATACAAAGCCACCCATCTGAGGCATAATGGGATTCCTCAGGAGAGTGCACCACCCTACATCATCCAATCAGTCAAGGGTGTGGAGAAGAGCTTACTCTTAAAACTAAGCCTTAGGCTATAACGACCCGGCCTGCCCACAGCCTGTTCCAGAACACACATTAATATCAATGAACTTCCATGTGGGCAGCGCCATCTTTAACAAAGTGAGCATAATATATTTTATCTGCCCAACAGCATTTCAAAATGAAAAGCTTCTTTGGCCACTACTACTATAGGATATTGAGTAGTCCCCTAGGTGGCTGTGTAACAAGAGTAGATCCTTTCAGAAATCGAGCTGTGGATATAGGGTACAGATGGACAATGTACTTATTCTTCCAAGTGTTCGTTAGAAATAGAATACTTTCAGGATGCAAGTGGGAATAAGTGTGTACTGACAAACACCTGGTGATTCAAGAGGCATGTTCTCAGGTAAATGCAGCCTACCTGGAGGAAAGTTGATGCTGAGATGGCTACAAGATGGCGTTTTCTGGATTTATGCTTATTGAGTAATGTAACATTGTGGACTTTTCAATTGCATCTTCCTGACATAGTTTGATTTCTGTGCTCTAAAATTGTGTTAAAATAATCTGAGCTTTTAGGAAGCCTAGAGGAAAACAGCAGAGATGAAGGCCTATGAATCCTTGACCTTATCTTTGAAGAAGACTTGTGCTTTGTTATCTTTGTTATCTTTGTTGGTGGCAGCAAAAGCAAAGGAAACATTGTGTGTGGCTCAGAGATTCTGTTGGAGATTTTTCTGGTTAGTACTTTTCATTTTCCATTTATACTTCTCATTATTGGAATGTGATTAAGCAGGTTGATGCTGTTAAGAGTTTTATCGACATCTTCGATTTATTGATGACTTGGCTCTTCTTGGCTGTAACTCAATACAACTGCTCAGCTGTGTTTTAGTTCTTGACATTTCTTTTAGCTGACATGAAGCTAGACCTGCAGGACTTTGAGAAGCACAATTATTTTTGTATCAACTTTTATGTGCTTACTAATGAAATTGCACATGGAATAATTTTATGTGAGTTATAGCTGTGATCCACTTCTTCAAGAAATTTACTCTATCTTTGGCTTTCTATGCGTCTTGACTCATGTCAGTGGTAATCCATTCAGAGTATTTATTGGTCAAGGTTACATGCATTATCTACAAAATGCTCTTTCTCTTTGTTTTGTATGTTATTTTATATCATTTTTTTTAGGAAAACAAAACAGAAATCATAAAACTTAAATACTACCAGAAGGCCTTAATGTAAAGTTCTTTTATTCATACTCACTTGTCAGAAGAAATGATTTTCAACTGTAAGTATAAGACTTATTTTTGGTTAGTCTCATACATAGAAATAATAAGCTGTTTATTGAAATATCAGCTTTGGAAATATTAACTGTTTTGCCTCTATTATAAAAGATAAGCATTTAACTCGTTCAGTCCCCTTTCTGCCTTCTCAATTATTGAAATCAATATTATTTTATTAGTTTTTATAACTTTAAGCATTATATATATCCTTATATTTTATTATTATATCTAACTCAGATAGCAAACTTGGGTTAGCACTATTGTAAGACATGCTTAATGATACGATTATCATTCCTTTTCAAATTTTGTGCCATCTATAATTGTACTTTTACATTATTAATACCTATAATAAATATTCCCATTTAGTTTTCAAGCATAATAGTTGGGTCTTCCATCATCAATCTATAGGTTGACTTGAGATAAATATCACTGGGGAACAATTTTCTTTTCATTTTCTGTTGCATGAGGTTTTAGAATTGTTTCTATATATTTCTGCATTCCTGATTCCAAATCTGAGATCTGTTTCTTGGTGCATGATCTAGTTTTTATGCAATTTTAATTTATTTTTGTTACAGTTAATGGCATGCATTGATTTTTAAATTGGAGTTAAAGGGCAACGACTCTTGGATTGAACATAACCACAAAGCAATTAATGTTTTACAAACATCACTTTTATATAATTATAGTCGTTTTTAAATGTAAAAAGTTATTATCTGATAAAAACACCCTCTTATTTTGTTTAAGATTGAATCATGGCTTCTTTGAGTGGGTGTAAATGTAAGAATAGTCCTGACACCTCTGCTTTATATGTGGTTGTTATACACTGCAACTTCAAAGGCGCAATATTTCATCATTTGTGACATGTGCATATATTGCTTATTTTCAAGTTTCCCTTGGTGACAAAGACAAGAATTGGGCTCCACATATTGTGTGTCATCATTGTGAGGAAATGCTTCGTGACTGGACAAAAGGGAAACGCAAAGCAATGCCTTTTGGTATTCCCATGGTTTGGTGTGAACCTAAGGACCACAGCAGTCACTGTTATTTCTGTCTGATCCATACAAAGGGCATTGGCAAGATAAAAAGTCATATGATTTCATATTCTAATATTCCTTCAGCAATACGATCTATCCCACACTCTGAGACACTCCCGGTTCCAGTTTTCAAAGGTTTTATTTCTTCTGAGGACAAAGATTATGAACATGGTGACCAAGTGTATTTTGATAAGATGCATGAGGAAATGGTTGTAGAATCTGAAGGGTCTTCTTCTGATGCCAAGCAGTCATTAAGCCCTCAGCAGTTTAGCCAACCCGAATTGAAAGACTTAGTAAGAGATTTGGGCCTATCAAAGAAAGCAGCTGAGTTCTTAGCCGCCAGGCTTCAAGAAAAGAATGGACTTCACCAGTCAGCTAAAGTATCCCATTTCAGGAAGCATGAACAGATTTTGGTGGGCATTTTCCCAAAGATAAACACTTTGTTTACTGTCATGATATCAGTAATCTTCTCAGTCAGCTAGGTGTTACCACTTACAGTCCAACAGAATGGCGGCTCTTTCTTGACAGCTCTAAATGCAGTCTGAAATGTGTTCTCCTACACAACGGTAATGTTTATGCAGTGGTTCCAATTGGTTATTCAACTCATCTGCAAGAAGATTATAATGACATAAAAATTGTCCTTGACTTTCTGAAGTATGAGGAGCATAACTGGATCATTTGTGTGGATCTTAAAATGGTAAATTTCCTGCTAGGACAACAGAGAGCTTTCACGAAGTATCCTTGCTTTCTGTGTTTGTGACTGGAAAAAGAAAAAACATGAGCTCAGGAAAAACACGAGCTTGAGAAAAACACGACACAGAAGGAGTGGCCGAAATGTGAAGCTCTGGAAGTAGGATGCAAAATATTGTGAATGAACCTGTAGTTAATCGAGACAGGGTCATTTTCCGCCCAGTTCACATCAAACTTGGCTTAATGAAGCAGTTGGTTCAGACTTTGAATAGAGAAAATGAATGCTTTCAACATATTATTTCTGCTTTTCCTGCCTTGTCTTTCGAGAAGATAAAAGCAGGTCTATTCGATGGACCTCAAAATTGAACCCTCATATGTGACAAAGAGTTTACCAGGAGGATGAATAAGGAGGAGAAATCAGCACAGCAGTTACAGAGAACTTCCTTGACAACAAAAAAACAGAAAACTATGAACTTCTGTTTTAAAGGATGCTATTGGCTTTCCGTGACATTGAATGCAACATGAGCGTTAAGATTCACTTCCTGAACAGTCACCTTGATAAGTTTTCTGAAAATCTTGGAGCTGTTAGTGATGAGTAGACTACTGCTGGAGCATCAAACAGAATTGTCCTCAACAAGTACACAAACGCAAGAGCTACAAATGCAAATTTTTGCCTGAATCGGATTTAAATAAGTTTTGCACAAATTTTTTGATTAGAATAAGTGTTTTAATATGTTCTATCTTGAAATTTTAGACAGATTCTGATGCAATCATATATTTTAGTGTATTAATGTATTTACTGCATTATATAAATTATTATATTTTCACAAAGATGATGCCCAAGAAGACATTCTACTTTATTATGTTAATCTAAATGTTGAAAATTTTACAATAAGATGAAAACCTAAAATTTTGAATTGCAAAAAATCTGTAGCTTACAGAGAAAAACTAATGTCAGATTTGAGATCAGGACACTTGAATTAGGTAAGAACATGTGTTTTTGTGGATGCAACCAAAATTTTGTTCCCCAGTGTATTCTATAATTTAGCTGTATTCGTCTCTGCATAAATATTTTATGTATTATCTGTATTTAAATATGTCAGAATTTTTATTGGTTGATTCTAATTAAATTCTATTATTTTAGTATATTTAGTTTCAGAATCAATGGTGTATCAAAATTCTCTTTTTAAAAGTCCACTGTAAAGCTGTTTCTGTTAGAATGTTAGCAGCAGAATTAAGGTGAAATGAATTGTCTTTTCTAACTCTCCCTTAATTGCTGAAAATCATGCCTTTTTTCTTTTGTCATTTGCTTCACTTTTGAAGCACAAGTGTCTCACAGTTGTTTCTGTGTTAATTTCTGTGGTCTTCTTTCTGAGGAATTTCTTTTTAAAGCCTGCAAACTTCCTCTTCCCATTGAATCGAGTCCTTTTCTAGACTTGCTGCTCAGCGGTGGCCTTGGCAACTCCTCCTGCTGGAATCCTGGAAGCACTGTCTCATTTTCTGTCCTCAGTTGTCTTCATTTTTATTTTTCACTTTGGTTCAAGTGTACACATTCTCATGGATGTCCTAAATAAAATAGTGAATTAGTGTTTTGAGCCCTTGAATATGTGTAACTATCTTTGATTTGGACCCTCTGTATTTATAGTTGGCCATGGTATAGAAGTGAGGGTAGACTCTACATTTCCGTAGACATTTCACACTTTGTTCCATTGTCACTTAGTGTCTTGATATGAAACCTGATGCCAGATGATTTTGGTCTGCTGCTTTCGAAATTTCCATTTTCAACATGATTTGTTTGATAATAACTTTATTTCATAGTTATTCTGTTAAGTTCACTTAACTTATGTGATACTTTTGTGTATAGATATAGAGTTTAACAAAAGTTAAACAAAAACCTTGGAAAGCACTATGGCAGTGGTTCTTAACCTTTTTTGAGGTACTGAACCCACCAGTTTCATATGCGCATTCACCGAACCCTTCTTTAGTGATAAATAAAATATGATTTTTTTTTCCAAATTCAAGACATATGTTTTTTTACTGGTGCACAAAATGAGCTGTGCATGAACATCACCTTGCTCAAAAAACAAAACCAATAAAGTGCATGAACTCACAACAAATTACGCTATTACTTTATTTTGGCCTCCGTGGCAGAGGCTTCTCTGAACCCCTGAGACCGACTCATCGAACCCCTAAGGTTCGATAGAACCGAGGTTAAGAACCACTGCACTATGGCAAACATAAACCTAAGGAATTTAGAGAATATTGTGATTATGATTACTTTATATCATGTTCATACTATTTAAAATGAACTTGCCATTTCTTTTAGAACTCGTAGAGTACAAATTATCTCATATTTTAAATTTGAAGGAAAAATTTAGCAAATTATTTTCAAAATATACAGTTTTGACATTTGAAATGTGAGGAATGATAAAAAAGCAGAGGATAGTGTTTTACAAGCCTAAACTAAGGTAAGATTTATCTGTATCATTATAGCAATATATTATACCATTTAAAAAGCATATACTTTGGAGCTAAGTAGACATTGGATTCAAATAACGGCTTCCTCTTTTACTGTCTGTGTGAACCTTAAAAAGTTAGTTATTACTGATAAGCTCCAGTTTCCTCTTGTATTAAGCAGCACATATGATGCTTACCCACGGAGTTATAAGGTTGTGTGAGACAAAATATATAGAAGGCCTGGCTTCTTGTTGGCACCAATGTCATGTAAGCATTTTATGTTCATTCTCTTTTTAACCATTATTCTTTTTTAATAGCTCCTCACAGCAGATATTATCTTTAAGGAGTCAAAATTGTTGGCATACATTTATTCAAAACTTTTCTTATCATCCTCTAACATTGAAAATTTACATTCTGTGTGTGTGGGTAGGCAGGGTTTTTTTTATTTTTTATTTTGTTGAGCTTTTCAAATAAATAATTTTTGGCTATTTAAATTTTCTCAATTGTCAGTTTTTATATGTCTTTGATTTTTGCTCCTTTATTATTTCCTTCTTCCTACCTACTCTTTGTTATCTTTTCTTTTTAGCTTTTTCTAGTGGAAGTTTAAACCATTGAATTCAAACCTTATTCATTTACTTTTTAAAAAATATTTTAAATTAATTTTTAGAGAGAAAGAAGAAGAGAGAAAAGAGGGAGAGAGAGTAATATCAACTAGTTGTTCCACTTATTTATGTGTTTATTGGTTGATTTTTCTGTGTGTGCTGACCAGGGATTAAACCCGCAACCTTGGCCTGTGAGGACAGTGCTCTAACCAACTGAGCTACTGGGACAGGGCTTTTGTTTTCTAATATAAGCATTTGAAGCTCTGCGCATCCAAGTATGCATGGTTTCTTTTAAATCCCACATATTTTATAAGTTGTATTTTCATTGTCACTCAGGTTGGTCACAGACAGATTACACTTTGTCTTGAAGCCTATTTTGTCTGATATTATTACTCCAATCTCTTTAGCATTGCTCTATTTCTCTATCTATTTACATTCAACCTGTCTGTCCTTTAGTTTTAAAGTGCTCCTCTGCAATAGCCAGCATATAGTTGGGATTTGCTTCTTTTTAAAGAATATCCAGTCTGACAACTTAATTTTCTCAATTGCCATGTGTAGCCATTAACATTTAATGTAATTATTGATATTGTGTCTTAAGTATTATTTGCTTTCTGTTTGCCACCTCTGCTTTGGGTTTCTCTGTTCTTCCTTTCTTGCCATCTTTTGATTATTTAATATTCCATTTTTCATTTAGTTGCTGGCATTTTAGTTACCTTTTGGCATTACTTTCTAAGTGATTGCTCTAGGAATTACAATATACTTATTAACTTTCACACTTAAAATATTTTACTACTGCCCATAAATTGTAAGGTTTATATGGAACCTCAAGCAGAAAAACGTGCTTTTAAAGAATTTATGAGCATGCCAAGCAAATCATTGTGTTTAAACAATAGGATTTGTCAGGGCCTGGCCGTACATAGTCTCACAGGCAGTTTGAGGCTTGGGAGGATTATTCTGGCTAGATTTGTGGCTGTAGTCTTTGTTCAATAGAGTGACCCACATGATGTTTTTAAGATAATTGCACTGTTGGAAATACAAACAACTTGGACCAAAAGGCTAGAGTCAGCTAAAAGTAAAATAAAACCAAATGAGAAGAGGCTTTTGAACCTCTAAATATATTGGGTAGAATGAGATACATCTGCCTGCTTTATAATTTTGTCTGCGTTAAACCTGGACAGGGCCATGGTAGTTATACTGATAGGATTGATTCTGAACATGTCTCATATTTCACTGATGAACTTTACAGTATCAAGCACATTGTAAACCCTAATCATTTTATTATTTAAAGTAGACCTCACAGAATAAGGCTCTGACTAATTCATTTGTGGAGACACTATTTTAATTTCTTTTTGTTTCTACTAGATATTTACTAACAACATCTATAAATAAATAATGATGGGCATGCTAACTGTGATTATGAACATCAGAGAATGCATTTTAAAAATTTCAATATTGTCGCCTGATCAGGCAGTGGCGCACTGGATAGGGCATCAGACTGGAACGCGGAGGACCCATGTTTGAGGCCCTGAGGTCGACAGGTTGAGCGCGGGCCCATTTGGCTTGAGCAAGGCTCACCAGCTTAAGCCCAAGGTCGCTGGCTCCAGCAAGGGGTTGCTTGGACTGCTGTAACCCCCAGTCAAGGCACATGTGAGAAAGCAATCAATGAATAACCAAGGTGTCGCAACGAAGAATTGATGCTTCTCATCTCTTTCCCTTCCTGTCTGTCTCTCTCTCTCTGTGTGACAAATAAGAAAGTTTTAATATTGTCTATTAACATTTACTAGTTTTTGTTGTTTAGAGACCCCGTTTTCCTGAGACTACTAATGAAGCACGTATTGAACAGCAAAGCTGTCTATATTTTCTGTTGAAAATTAGAGAAATTTATTAATTCACTAAAATTTAAAAGAGGATTGTTACATATGGAATATCATATGGAATATTGTTTAGAAAACAGATTCTTTCAATGAACATGTTCATCGCCTCTTTGGGATATATCTGAAATATTTGTTAAAGCCAATTTTTTTTCCTCCTGGCGGTGACAATCAGATTGTTTAATCTCATGGCTTGTGATTTTCCAGATCCCTCTTTTCAGAGTGCCTAGTAATATCATGTGGACATGGATCAAGGCATGTGCAGATGTTGAAGCCCTAATCAGAGCTGCATGACACATAAGAAACCTCATGCAAGTGTCCTTGGGCAATTTGCATTGTTGGAAGATGGACAATTATCTATTTGAAATGATAAAGCGTGAGCCATCATATAATTTTTAAAAATTATATCTGCGTGCTGTTTTCCACTGTGCAGAAGGACAGAGGCCAATTGGATGGGTAACTCAGATTGAACAATATTATTGACTTGAAAAACTGTATACCCAAGTTCACCTAAAGTTCTCTCATTACATAGACTGTGTGTATTTAGGGTGTGTAGGATGTATCTGTGTGTGTATGTGTCATATGAACCAAATCCAGAGGGAATTTTGTAAGGGTGATACCATGGAATTGCCCTCACCCTCAGAATCTTGACTCTATTTGGACCCAACCCAATAGTTTATGTCAGGTTCCCTTAACCTGGGCTCTGCTGACGTCTGGGCTTTGTTGTGCTGGGCTGCCCTTGTGCATGTCGGGGGTGTTCATAACATCCCTTACCTCTGCTCACTAGATGCCTTACCTCTGCTCACTAGTAGTGACAACTGAAAATGTCCCCAGATGTTGCTAGATATTCTATGCAAGGGGGCTGGCTAAGAACCACTGGTGTATATATAACCTCGCTGTTACGACTTGCGCCTTCTGGAAGAGTGTGTGAGGACAGTAAAATCCACTGAAAAGACCACTGTACTTTAACTGCTATCTAGTCAAGCAGTTCGTTGGAATCTAGAAGATGATCTAAAATCATTCAAGTTCTGTTCCTTCAAGTCCATTTCCATCAAGTTCTCTTTCAGTTTACAAGCAAGCAGTCAGCTTCAGTGGGTGGCTGGAAAATTATACTAATATTCTGTTGTAGCCGAAGCTGAGAATCCTGTCTTGGTCTTATGCTAAAAGGAGTATGTTGAACTCTCACTTCCTTCTGAGTGGAGGACCATGAAACAAACACAGCTTGACCTCTTGAATATCGATTGCCCCTCTTTCTGCTGCTTTTATATGTAATTTTGTGCTGACTGAGCAATTTTTTAAAATTTTTGTTTATTGATTTTAGACAGACAAGAAGGGAGAGAGCGAGTGAAACAGACAGAAACATCAGTCTGTTTATGTATGTGCCCCGACCAGGGATTGAACTGGCAACACTTTTGTATTGAGAAGACTTTCTAACCAATTGAGCCAGGGTTGAACAGTTTCATTAAAACAAAACAAAACAGAAATTTATTCTCTCATTAGGGACAAAGTAAAGCTGTAGAGAAGGGAGGGATTAGTAAATCCTATTATTCCACATATAAATAATAATTAATTACATATAAATAATAATTAATTACTTTTACAGGCTACGTCAGGGGTCAGCAAAAATTTTCTGTAAAGATCTAGAGAATAAATTCTTTAGGATTCACAGGCCATGTGGTGTCTTTTGCAAGTTCTCAAGTCTGCCGTTACAGTGGTGAACATCCACTGAGAACAGTGAATAAACAGGCATAGCTGTGTGCCAGCCCGTCCCCCCCCCCCCACCTCCCCGTGCTGGTGCAATGGGATTTGGCTGGCAGGCTCTAGTTTGCAAGTCCTAGCCTAGGTCACCAGCAACAGCATCTTTGTTTCCTTCCTTTGTTACATATCCTTGCCTATCCCCTAATGGCATTGCTATTTAAATTTCTATTTCACTATAAATAAGTGTGTATTGTTCCCTTGCTTTTTTTTTAAAATAAAGTTTTATGACCAATGTGTATATGCTAAACAATATATGATTTAATTGTGGTTTTGAACTTTAAAAACCTGTGCTGTCTTCTTATGAGTGTTACTGTGAAAACATGGCAGATTATAAAAGCAGTTTTAAGAATTGTTACTGTTGGTGCAAATTCTTTCATAGTAATTACCTCCTTACTGGTTTGCATTTGGTTCCCTTTTGCTGTTCACTTCAACTTAATTTCAATTCATTAAGAAAGACTGAATAATTTTTTAATAAGCCTATAGGAAGGAACAGTATCTCAGTGTAACAGATGGATTTTTTTGTGTTTGTTTTTAGCACAAACTAAGCTCATCTCAAAACAGAATGAATCAATTATACAGGAAGGTTCATATAATTAGGTAGAATGGCAAAGTTACATTTTGATTCCCTTCGTGCTCCCACTTTATCCTGGTCACGAGGTGTGTCTCCTTTAACCATTGTTTCAGCATCATGATTAGATTCTGAAGTGTCAGTTTTAAAGGGTGGTATATCACAACCCCAAATTGAAAGGTAAGGGTGAATCCATAGATGATTAGCTTACAGGAATTCACTCCACTCATCAGACACTGCTGCTCCACACCAGCAAGAGAAAGGAGATCCCAAAGGATTGGATCCCAACTCGTTCTCTTTTTGTCTCTGGAAGGCATTCAGAGTTTCCTCCTTCACTCATCCTGCCCTATCTCCAAGCAGAAAGTTGCTCATTTTAGCCTCTAATCAAGCTCATGGGTAGCAGCTGAGGCAGTTGAAGTCAGTGTTTGGGAACCTGAGTATTCAGGAACAATGTAAAATGAAACACAATGTAAATCTACCCCTATGCATGTATTTTCAAAATACAATGTATGATTTCTATTCAGTCGCAATGAACTGCCAAAGACCATGCTCCTAATGGCCAAATGTTGGGTGTGGGGAAGCTGTGTTAGGCTTGCTCATGGGATTACCAGCTGCAAGCACTTTGCCTGATTAGTGCGTGAGTGCGTGTGTATGGCCTATATAAGGCTATGGGTGCTTGCATTCAGGAGGATTGTGGATGTGTGAATTGCCTGCCCATCACTGTGAGGAGTAATTTTGCAGTTTGTTTGCCTGAGATGTGGTTTCCTCTGCCTGTGTGCTTGTCTGTCATTGTGCAACTTTATTAAAAGGAATGGCCCACTCTCTCCGGCTCCACAGTTTCTCTACCGTCTTCCTGAATCCAATGTGGATCTGTCTGGTCTTGGCCACTGGCATTACGTCTGGCGCTATGAGCAGGATTTGGAGCAGATTGGTATGGAGCTGCTGACACCCTGGAGGAGTAGAATAGAGGAGTGGCTGTTCCTAGTGGTTCTCCTGGTGGGGACTGTGGGCTGGGTTATTTTTATAATCCTGTGAGAAGAAACTAAGATCTCTGTGTGAGAAGTGGAGCGAGGTCGAAAGCTCCAGGATGAGCTGCATACTGAGTGCCAATCATGGTGTGAACTGGAGCGAGCACTGGAAAAGGAGGCTGACTGGTTTCGAGAGCTGCAGTGTGAGGTGCAGGCTGAGCACCAATGGTGCCTGGAACTGGAGCTGTCCTGGACAGATAGTTATGGGTTCACGAGTTGCAGTTTGCCCTGGAAGCTAAACGTTGACAGTGACGGCTATTGGAGAAACAACTGCGGGTCAGGAGCTAGAGAGTCAGCTTTAGGCCAAGAGCTGGCAGCTGCAGGAGCCAAAGTGGGCACAGAACATGGAGCTGCATTCCTGCTGGTGAAGCGGCTCTGAGTTGGCTGGAGCAGAAATTTCTGACTCCTCCTCTTCTAAGGGGGAGGCTCGGGTTGCAACTGCCATCTGCAGACTTGGAGCCTGGCTGGTAGTTGCCAAGAAGGTAAAGACCCAGCAGCCAAGAGACCCTTAGGGACAGCCACAGCCTCCTCCCCAGGTAGTGGAGCACTCTGTGGTCTGGTCCTACACCTGGGCAGAGCTGATGGAGTTGGAGGTGAAATTCAGACAGAAACCCACTGAGCCCCTGTAGCCTGCTTGGTGTGGCTGCGGGACATAGGGGTGGATGACATCATAGTCTCTGGAACAGAGATGGACCGTAAGGCTGTGAGGGCTGCTGCCCATGCTGCCCCCCCCCAACGCCCCCCCCCCAACTAACAAGAGAAATGGGTCTGTGAAAGTTACTCAAACACAGATGTGGGTAGATTTGATTGCAGCTGGGGCAGATAGAGAGAAATTAGATGGCAAGCCTAATAAATAAAGTCTTGTTGGAGCTTTTATGGCAGCTTGAGTCAGAACAGAGGTTCCAGCTGTTGAAAGAGTGGGGGAAGCAGATGGCCCTGGCATCTGCCAGGAAAATGGCTGGTATTCAGGTTACAGGATTCTCAAGATCCATTGTCCCAGTATGAATAGGGGGAAAGGCAAGGGACTCGTCTGACAGCTAAGAGAACTGTTAAGGCGACACAGGCCTTGAATGTGTTTGATTCTGCCAGGCCCTGTGAGCTTGTTGAGGGGTCTGGATGGGACTTGTGGCAATGGACAGCACACTATAAAAAGGTGCTGAGGTCCATTAATAAAGAGCTATATGGCTTGCTGCCTATAATGGACCTTTACCTTGGTGATTTGCACAGATAGCTGGGCTGTCTATTATGGACTGACTCTTGGACTGTGACCAGATGGGGACACTGGCTTCTTTGATGTAGGGACACATTGCTTGTGGACAGTACTATGAGAGATCCTGAATGGGGCAGGGGGCTGTGGCAGCTCTGGAGGCCCTCCTGCACTGGTTCTTATTCATTTGCAGAGGTGCACCAAAGACACTTTACAATTTCCATGGACACAGCCCTGGACTATACAAGCCCTCCTGTCATGGGGTAGGGAGTCAGAGGTGGGCCTCCAGGTGACACCCTGGGCAAAGTGCTCAGGGAGATATTGTGAAAGGCACCTTTGTAATTATTATGTAACTTTTGCTGCTGCTGTAGTCTGTTTCCTGTCATTGTGAAGTGAGCAACCCTAACGGGGTGAAATGTGGGCAGCTGTGTTAGGCTTGCTCGCTGGTGTACCAGCTGCAAGCACTTTGCTTGATTAGTGAGTGAGCACGTGAAGGAGGCACGTGTGTATAGCCTATATCAGGCTATGGGTGTGTACGCTTGAGAGAGATGGGGGATTGTTGATGCACGAATTGCCTGCTCGCCACTGTGAGGTCCCATTTTGCTGTATGTTTGCCTGAGAGACAGTTTCCCCTGCCTGTGTGCTTGTCTGCCATTGTGAGACTTTATTAAACAAAGTGGCCCAACACATTTCTGGCTCCACAGTTTTTTTAATGTGTGCCTGAATTCAATGTGGACCTGCCTGGCCTCGGACATCAACATTATAGTTGGGCGTTACAGAAGCCAAAACTTAAAAATCAAATGCAATTGATGTGGAAACTATGGGACCACAATGGAGTGCTAATGCTCTTTGAATGACAAGTTTAAATAACTTCTCTAAATTGACCTGTTGCCGTAGGGTTAATAACAGCTCCATAACTATGGATGGGTAATTTTACAGCCTTTCCACATTCTGTCTGCAGCATTCAATGTGATTTCTGTTTTATGGCTCTGATCTCCTGGCTGTAAATATGGAATGTGAATGCAAAAATAGATTTTAACGAACCTATAAAATAGCATGTGGCAAATTGGAAGATTAATTGGGAAAGGGTTGGGGGCTGTCATGCAAATTGTTAATTATTCTAAAAACAGTTTTCATTATGCAAATTTATTCCTTGACTCACTTGTTTTCCAAAAGGGTTCAATTTGTAATCATTTTCTAAGACTTGCTTTTCTAAAATATTAGTCTTAAAAGAAGAAAGATAGATAAATTATTCCTTGGGTTTAACTCTGAAATGACTCAGAGACAAAGAGAGATTTTGCTAGTGTTCTTTAGGAAAAATATGTGTTTTTTTCTTTTTCTTTCTTTTTGTCAAGAACAGAATCAACCAAATATATAGCTGTCTGTTATGTGACTTTAGGACAAGTGAAAAGCACTCTTTGATTGTGCAAATATTTTCTTTATTGATTGACTAATCTTTGGAATGGTATAATTGAAATTCTTTGCTTTAGTTTTAGACCTCCAATATCCTGGAAGTAAAAATATTCAATGGTCATCTATAATAATGAGCAATTAGTTTATCTTATTCTGCAAGTCAGTTTTTATAACAACTGGCTCATATGCATTGACTACTTTACCATGTTATAGGTACTTCATATTTTATTTCATTCTCACCTTGATGTTATGAATTAGTTAATTATATTATATCTGTTTTTACAGGTAGGGAATTTGAGGGTCAAAGAGGTAAATAGTGTTGTTCAAGGTCAGGAAACTAATAAGAGGCAAAGCAGAGACTCCAGTTCCATTCTCTGACTCTAGCATTTGATGTTAAATGCTATATAATGATGTTTGGAAAGAGAGGAAAGAAAAAAATTTAGAATTACCAGGCACCGATGGGGACATTACAGTGGGTACAGGTCAGGAAGGGACAGATGAAGGCACTGGAACATGCTCCTGGCTTCTTTGTCATTTAATTATTTTTGTATTTTTGGTAAGGCTAATTCAGGAGCAGGCATTGAATGCTTCCTCAGCAATTGTAGGCAGTTCAGGGTTTATTTTTTATTTATTTTTTGTATGTTTCTGAAGTGAGAAGCCCGGAGGCAGAGAGACAGACTCCCACATGCACCCGACCAGGATCCAGCTGGCAAGCCCACTAGGGGTAGTGCTCTGCTCATCTGGGGCATTGCTCCATTGCAACCAGAACCATTCCAGTGCCTGAGGTGGAGGCCATAGAGCCATCCTCAGTGCCTGGGTCAACACTCCAATGGCTTGGCTGCAGGAGGGGAAGAGAGAGATAGAGAGGAAGGAGAGGGGGAAGGGTGGAGAAGCTGGCCAGGGTTTTTAAACTGCAAATAATATCTTACTAGTGGGTCATGCAGTCAATTGAGTTGACTATTGGCAGCATTTTGAAAGAGATTGGCACAATCATAGGAGATTTTATTAAAATATGTCATTGCTCTCATTATGGGAGTTGAACAATGTTAAGGTCCAAGGCTTATTTACTCACAGGAATGTAATAATATACATGTGTCAGTGGATTCTGGAGAGGTGTGTTCATGGTTTATCCTGCTCCTCCTCTGCTGTGTAGCAGCATGCGGTGGGTGAGGCTTACCCTAGTTCCCAGGGAAGAAACTAATTAATTTGGGCAATTCATTGTAACTCTCCCCAGAATTTCCATCATAATTGTTTCAGACTCTCAACCTAATTTAAGATCCCCTAGAGGAAGAGTTATATGGCCAGCATGTTAATAAAATCAAATAGGAAAGAGTAGAAGATATTAGAGTATGTCACAGGGATTCTTAGCACAAACAGGGCACATTAGGATGAATGTCGTGACAACTGGCCATTTATGTGGGAGACAGAAAACCAGTGGAGAGGGTGTGATAAATGCCATGCATCAGCTAGAAAGAGCTGTGATATTTTTTGCTCACTGGTGCCTCATTTGAACTTATGACATTATAGTAATGACTAATTAATGCCTGTGAGACCCTTCCTCTCTGCCAGGAAATTGTTGTAAGAACTTTACATACATTAATTTTTTTAAGATGTTGTAGATATAGTAAAACTTTATAGGTAGATATTAGTTATAAATATGTTGCAAGTTTAAAGTTCTTTGAGTGCTTAAGTTCCTATGGAACCTGAGAAGTAAATGAGATAAATTTAAAGACTCTTTTTAGTTTCATTTTACAGCTGAAGAAATGAGGGGTGGTGAATTAAGTAACATCTAAGACTCACAGCCAGTATGAGGAGGAATGGGGTCAGTGCCAGACTCTTTGGCTCTTTCTGTGCTCATGACCATGACACTATCCTGATCATCACGCAGTTAAGGCATACATATGGTATGAATTAATTTTATATGAATACAATTTACATTTAATTGTGAAACAGTGCAGTAGAAACTGACTCAGTTGGTAGAGCACTGAGATTTTCAAATTGAGTTTTTTTTTTTTGTGTGTGTGTGTGTGTGTGTGCTTTTTTTTTGAAAAAGAACTTTATGAGAATAGACTGATGGCTGTCAGAGGGAGAGGGTAGGTAGGGGACTGGGTGAAAAAGGTGAAGGGATTAAGAAAACTCATGGACACAGACAACAGTAAGGTGATTAGCAAAGGGAAGTGGGGAGGTGGAGGGAGGTAGAAGAGAGAGGTAAAGGGGGAAGAGATGGTGACAGGAGACTTGACTGGGGGTGGTGAATACACAATATAGTAAACAGATGATGTATTACAGAATTGTACACCTGAAACCTGTATGATTTTGTTAACCAATGTCATTCCAATAAATTCAATAAGAATTTTTAAAAAAGAACATTATGGAATAAAACTGGAGTTTGGACAAATTTAACATTTTCATTGAAATAACATGATTGCCTTTGAATTTTAGCCTTTGGCTTTTAGTAAAGAAAGAGAATGATGAAGTGGAAAATATAGAGGCGCATTTACGTCTAGCTGCTGGATATGGAAATGTGAAAGGGGCGATTGAGGAAATGTTGACTGTTGTCAGGGTTCAGTCGGAAAGGCAGAACCAGGATCAGTGAATAGAATAAAGGCTTTATTAGAGGAATGAGGTCTTAGATAATTATGGGACCTAATGGAAACATCTGTCCCTGGGCTCTCAAATGTGGCATTGGTCCTGATGTTGTCATGGGCATCCAGGCTGGCTGTGGAGAGGGAAGTGGGAGATGTGAGTGAGAGTAGGGACATATCAGAACCTAGTCTTTCTCTCGTCATCTCCAACCCTAATGAGATGGTCTGGGTGACCTGTGGCAGAAGCTGTGCCCTTTGCCGGAGGGCCACAGACACACCTGGCCCCACTGACAGAGGAAGGAGGGAGGAAGGAAGGAAGGAAGGAAGGAAGGAAGGAAGGAAGAGGGAGGGAAGGAAGGAAGGAAGGAAGGAAGGAAGGAAGAGGGAGGGAAGAAAGGAAGAGAACTAGAGACAAATTCATGTTCAACTGTTGCATATGGAAATGTGAAAGCCATCATTGAGAAGAACAGGGAGCTATGCTTCTCTCATGTAACAACCAGACACATAAGGGTATGGTCAAGGCCGCTCAGGTACAGAAGTTCCTGACAGTCATGCTCTTCGGGTCTCATCACCCCCTCATCTCCTGGGATGCTGCCCTCCTCCAAGGAGTGAATCTGACCCTGCAGTACCTCCTGGCACAAAGAGAGGGAGTAAATGGAAGGAAATGGATTTCAGCGATGTGACCCAGAAGTTGGTACAGTTCAGTTCCACTTACAACCCGGTGGCCAGAACTTACTCAAATGAGAGTAGCCTCTAGCTTGGCTTCTATATGTGTTGCTGTATAAACCTTGAGGGTCCCATCAAAGCTAAGGTGAACCAAGGAACATTTGGGAATACTCAGTCTCTGCCCTAATTAGGAAATGAATACATACCCATCAGGATTAGTATCTGTTCCTTTATTTATGAAATGGGAACCAGATTCTACTTTAGAATGTGATTCTGAGAAATATATGAGAACAAATACATTAGAAAAGTGCTTTATAAACTATGAAATGCTAAACTATTATTTTTATTTATATTATTTTATTTTTAGTTTATACTAGTTGATACTAGTATTCATAAGACATCTATGTATACATAATAATATACGTGCTTTTTTTTTTATTCTGTAGTCCATTTTACTTTTTAATTATAGATTTCTTGATGACAAGCTTAATTTAAGTTGCCCATCTGAGCTCTAACTTGATGTTGTAGTAAAACTTTATAGGTGGATATTATTTGTAAATATGTTGCAAGTTTAAAGTTCTTTGAGTGCTTAAGTTCCTATGGAACCTGAGAAGTAAATGAGTACATTAGCTTTACCTACATGTAGAAAACCAACTTGCTAAATCTGCATTTGCCTATTTACATTTGCCTCTGGCTGGTGGATTAATCAAACATTTATAAGCCTGTATAAAGTGTGTGAATTTCTCCTTTTCATTTATTCATTTATTTGGTGGTGTAGAAAAATAAACTATTTGGCCATGCAGTTTCTGAATATTCTCTTTATGGATGCACTTCATTGTTTATTTCTATAAAAATGTGTATTGAATGCATCCTCATAAAATCTTTTTTTAATTGGACATTTGAAGAGGATATTATTTTGGAAATGCCTGGTAGAATCTTTAGGCTTCTGCCTCTTATTATTTTGGCCTTTTTTTTGGTTTTGAAAGAGTAATTTATATAACATTTTCCCTCCAAGATTTATTAAGATATAATTGGCCAACTGAAATTATATATAAAAATTTATATATAAAATTGTATATATTTAAGATAGTCAACATGATGTTTTAATATATGTGTACATTGTCATTATCACAATCAAGCTAATTAACATATCCATCACCTCACATAGTTTTTTTTTTTTTTTTTTTGGTGTGTGATGAAGAAGACAAAATCTACTCTTCTTGCAAATTTCAGGTATATAATACAATATTTTTTACTGTAGTCACCATGCTGCACAGTAGATTTCCAGATTCTATTTATTGTACGTAACTTTATTTGTACTTAGATAAACCTCTTTCTATTTTCTCCAGCACTTAACACTGGCAGCCACCATCCTGGTGTCTTCTTAAACCAGTCTGGGTGTGTTGTATGTTTCTAGAGATTTATCTATTTTTTCTAGATTACCCAATTTGTTGGCATATAATTGTTCATAATAATCTCTTATTGTCCTTTGTATTCTTGTGGTATTTGTTGTACTCTCTCCTTTTTTATTCATAATTTTATTTATTCAACTCTTCTATCTTTGTCTTAGAGAATCTAGCTAAGGTTTGTCAATTGTGTATTTCTTTAAAAAATCACCTATTAGTCTTTTCTATTTTTTTTGTCTCTAATTTATATATGCTTTAATTTGTATTATTTTCTTTTTTCTGCTAATGTTGAGCTTAGTTTCTTTTTAATTTATTCTTTTTTTCTTTTTTTAATGTAGCTGTTGATTGCTATAAATATCCTTCTCAGGACTGCTTTTTTTTTTGATTTTTTTTTTATTTTATTCATTTTAGAGAGGAGACACAGAGTGAGAGACAGAGAGAGAGAGAAAGAGAGAAAGGAGGGAGGAGCTGGAAGCATCAACTCCCATATGTGCCTTGACCAGACCAGTGCAGGGTTTTGAACTGGAGACCTCAGTGTTCCCAGGTCGACGCTTTTATCCACTGCGCCACCACAGGTCAGGCTCAGGACTGCTTTTGATGCATTCCATAAATTTTGGTATATTGTGTTTTCATTTTTATTTGTCTCAATGTACCTTTTGTTTTTGCTTTTGATTTCTTTTTTGACTCATTGGTTGTTCAGGAGTATGTTATTTAATATCCACATATTGTGAATTTTCAATTTCCTCCTGTTACTGATCTCTAGTTTCATACAGTTGTGGTCAGAAAAGACACCTGATATGATTTCAGTCTTTAATTTGTTGAAACTTTTTTGTGATCCAACACAAGGTCTGACCTGGAGAAAGTCTCATGTGTACCTGAGAAGAATGTGTTCTTTGCTATTTTTGGAAGAAATGTGCTGTCTATTGTCTGTTAGGTCTGTAGTGTTATTCAAATTCCTTATAGCCTTATTGATTTTCTGATTAAAGTCCCCTACTGTTATTAAAATTCTGGCTATTTTCTCCCTTCAGTTCTGTTAATTTCTGCTTTATACTTAGGTGTTTGGATTTTGGGCACATATGTATTTACAATTGTTATATACTTTCCTGATGAATTGGCCTCTTTATCATTACATAATGACTTTTGTCTCTGTCCAAGTTTTTGACTTAAAATCTATTTTGTCTGACATGAGCATAGCCACCCCATCTCTTTTGTTTACCATTTGTATGGAATGTCTTTTTTCATCTCTTCATTTTCATTCTGTATGTGCCCTTAAAGCTAATGTGAGTCTTTTGTAGGCAGCATATTTTTGGAGCTTGATTTTTTGTTTTGGAGGCAGACTGAAAACAATTAAGACTAGTGATGGCTGTACTTGGCAGCCAATGGGAAGGCTCACTATTCTCATTAGTGGTCTTCACTCTGAAATGATTTATGTATGGAATGAAATTAAACCATATTTCTACCTATTATAATTCCCTTTAAAATAATTTTTTACTTGACATTTCTTTGCAACATCGTAAGATTTCTCTTGTTATTGTTTCTTTTCTGTTTATTTTTTCCTCAAAAGTCACTATTATGGTGTTATCTCTTGGTTCTGCCTTGATATAACATTAAGTCTCCCTTAATGTATTCTTGTGGTTATTTAAAATAGAGAAATATGAGGTAGAAAAGTTTACATATTTCAAAAGGTTATAATAAATTATTTTTTACTGATACTTCAAGTAGATGTTATACCATCTAGTCAGATGGCCTGTGGTTTCAGAGATGTTTGTTCTTCCTGACATGACATTACCCTTTTGTTTGGTACTCCCCTGGGAAAGTAGTAGAAGGATTTGAATGTCATTTAGTTTTTCACATCATCTATTAGAAACAAAAATTGTATGTATTGACGCATAAAAATATGCCCCTATGTTTCAGTGCCCTCCCCATCAACTCTCATCATTAATTCATTCATTTAGCAGACAATGACTGGCATATACTATGAGTCAAATAAACTGGTGATGTCAATATGTAGACACTGGCCTGCACTGAGAGTGTCTGGAGTCTGGTTGGAAAGGAGACAGTGCAGTTTAGTGCTTCACGTGTTATGAAATTGAGCTTGAAAAGCTATGAACACGCAGAACAAGCATCTGGTGTGTATAAAGTGCATGGCATAGGAAGGGAAAACTGGAAGACAGCATGTGATTGGAGCCTTGGAGTTACAAGGAGGAATTAAGCAGGTGAAAGGGATGATGGGGATTGGGAAGGGGGAAAGGACTAGAGCAAAGAACTAGACAGGAGATGTGGGAAAGAGGGCATGGTGCTTTTACAGAGGGGTTCTGGCAAGGGTACAATGCAGGACTAGAGGTCAAAGTGAGGGAAGACCTGTGCAAGAGATATGAACTCAAGAAAGGTCTTGTTTGTTATGCTGAGGAATGTGGCACTTGAGGTCAAAGGAATAGGGGAGTGACAGGAACAAGCTGTGTCTCATTAAGATGGCATTAGAGTGGAAGAATTGCTAAGGACTAAGATCAATGCATTTAGTTATTTGAATTTGAGAAAGCTGCAGGTTCAAAATAAAAAAGGACTAAAATAAAGAAGCAAGTTAAACTGGGACAACTATGTATAATGTGACAAAGGTTAATGGTTTCAGTATTTAAAGAGTTCATTCAAATTGGGAACAGCAGTGCTAAGAACAGAGTCTGACACTAGTAGATAATTAGAAAATAAAATAGGCTAACACACTTATCAGTATGCAAATTAACACAACAGGGAAGGCTCATGTTTTGTTTGTCAAATAAAAAAACTTTTGAAATAAGAATTACAATCAGACTACCCCAATGCTGACGGGAGTGTGGAGTAAAAGAAATTTTCATGCTTTCCTGGTGGGAGTGTAAATTAATATAATCTTTGTGGATGCAGTCATATACTGAGTTTGCAAATTGACCACATTTAATGACCCAGGAATCTCTTATATTGGAATTTTAGCTAAAGAAATATGTAATCTGAAAAACCGAATGAGCTATTTTGAAGCTTGACTAAGATAATTCATTTGAAACATATAATATATGTCCTGGCATGTATAAGCACAAAATGAATGTTGTTATTATTGTTGGCATAAATATGGGTCATTAAGCATAATCAAAAGACACATCCAATAGCATTTAGAATAGTGTGGTATGGAGATTGTTGGGCAGATAAAATATATTATGCTCACTTTGTTTAAGATGGCGCTGCCCACGTGGAAGCCCATCGTCCAAGTGATAATATTAATTGCCCTTCTTGCTTGGGATGGATGTGATTGTATTAATGTGTGTTGGGGGAGGGCTTTCGTGCCAAAAAGTTTTAAAATAAAGAGAGATCACATTGTTCCGGGTGAAGACCTGTGCAAGAGATATGAACTCAAGAAAGGTCTTGTTTGTTATGTTCTAGGAGGAGCCCATGCTGGAGGAGAGCAGAGAAAGGCCATGTGGAGGAGAGGAGAAGCAGCCAAGATGGCGGAATGCTGAAGGAGAAGCCAGTTTGTACAGAATTTGTGCAGAGAGAAGGAGATAGGAAACAGAGGTGAATGGGGCTGGTGAGCTAGAACTTTGATTCTAGGAAACTCAGATAAGTCAGTCGCTTTGTGAACTCTGAATGGAAAAGGAAGTGTTTTTCCACTGTGTGTATTTCTTGCCAACTGGGTGCAAGCTAGAATTAAAGCTAATGGCCCACCAGTTCATGTCTCTGTTGTTTCATTACCGTCTGTCCAAATCTAATGTGAACCTACATAGGCCAGTCGGCTGTGATGGTGGCCGTGGCTACTGGCTTTACAGAGAACAACAAGGATTTAACTTGATTCACTCATGACAAAAAAATACTCACCTTGAGACTTTTTAGAATGTAGAAGGATCCTTTATAGGATAGTAAATGTTGTCCTTGACCATTGATGAAGAGTGATACAAGTTTAAAGAGAAACTTGAAATAAAAAATTCAATTTAGCATTGAACAAGAGAGAGGAGAATGGTACAGTAGACTCATAAACAAATACCTGCTGTCATCTGGAATTATCTTAAAACGGAAGAATTAAGGTAAGGCCTAGGGCAATTTTTCTTACAGTTAGGAGGTTGTAATCTAGTTGGATGCAGGGGAGTAAAAAGCAAAATTAAAACCAAATGATGGAAAATGGTTTAAATTATATTTTTGGAAACTGCATGGAGTCCAAGATTTGGGACACATCATTTTTTTTTTTTTCCCATTTGAAATAACTTTCTCAGGTTCAGAATAGCATAATGAATCAGACTAACTCAAATCACCCAGTGAATAGTGATTGATGTTTGCTAAAATACAAACAGTTGCAAGTTTCAATTATCAAGACTAATTTTTTTTTTCAGATGCATTTGTCCTAAAGAACTGTGATGTGCACAGCATGGTACATCTGATAAAGCGGAAGGAGTAAATTGAACTATTAGGTTGGCTCCCACCAGTGCACTTACTAGAAATGGAGACTCCTGCCTCATTTCTGAGAACTTTATGCTGCCACCATGGAGTTGTTGTGAACTTAAAATACACCCAGGGTGGAGTGGGAGAGGGTGGGGGAGAAATTGTTGGTTTTCTGAATCCCTTTCATCCCCTCCCTTTTCCCCTTCTCCTCCTTCTCTCTCTTCCTTCTTTTTTTTTCCCTCATCTTCTTTTCTCTGTTCTTTCCTTGAGCATTTCACCTTAGATTCCTGGCTTAGCTGATCTGACTCTGTGCTGGTCTTTCTTTGGGACAAATTGGATATCGTCATGGATATCCCTAAGGATTTACACAATATATCTCGATGCCATGAGTCATTATTCTTGTAAAGTGATCATAAGCTTTGGTGTGAGATGATCCTGATTGATTCCCAGTTCCACTGCTTCTTAGCCATGTGATATAGTACAAGCCCCTGAATGTCACTGAACCTTAGTTTTCTCAAATACAAGTTGGATTAAGTAAGACCCAGCTGATATCGCTGTGGTAAAGCTTTGGCATACAGTAAATGTTTAATATTTGGTGCTAAATTAAATCTCCACAAACAAACAAACAAATACCTTTTGGATTTCATGAGAGAAAATTTGATGAGTAAAGAATGATTACACTGGGGAACAATTTTTTTTTTCGTTTACTGTTGCATGAGGTTTTAGAACTGTTTCTATATATTTCTGCATAACTGATTCCAAATCTGAGATCCATTTTTTGGTGTATTCTCCAGTTCTTATGCAATTTTAATTCCTTTTTCTTAGTTAATGGCATGCATTGGTATTTAAATTGGGGCTAAAGGGCAACAACTCTTGGATTGAACATAACCACAAGGCAATTAATGTTTTACAAACATCACTTTTACATAATTGTAGTTCTTTTTAAATGTAAAAAAATATCTGATAAAAAACACCCTCTTATTTTGTTATAAGATTGAATCATGGCTTCTTTGAGTAGGTGTAAATGTAAGAATAGTCCTGACACCTTCTGTTATATATGTGACTGTTACACACTTCAACGTCAAAGGCACAATATTTCATCATTTGTGACACGTGCATTTATTGCTTATTTTCAAGTTCCCCTTGGCAAGCAAGACAAGAATTGGGCTCCTCATATTGTGTGTTATGATTGTGAGGAAATTCTTTGTGACCGAACAAAAGGAAAACGCAAAGCGATGCCTTTTGGTATTCCCATGTTTTGGCGTGAACCTAAGGACCACAGCAGTGACTTATTTCTGTCTGATTCATACAAAGGTTATCGGCAAGAAAAAACTGCATATGCTCGCATATTCTAATATTCCTTCAGCAATACAATCTGTCCCACACTCTGAGACACTCCCGGTTCCAATTTTCAATGGTTTTATTTCTTCTAAGGACGAAGAAAGTGAACATGGTGACCAAGTGTATTTTGATAAGATGCACAAGGAAATGGTTGTAGAATCTGAAGGGTCTTCTTCTGATGCCAAGCAGTCATTAAGCCCTCAGTAGTTTAGCCAACCCAAATTGAATGACTTAGTAAGAGATTTGGGCCTATCAAAGAAAGCAGCTGAGTTCTTAGCCTCCAGGTTTCAAGAAAAGAATGGACTTCACCAGTCAGCTAAAGTATCCCATTTCAGGAAGTGTGAACAAATTTTAGTGGGCTTTGTTTTTGAGGACAAATACTTTGTTTACTGTCATGATATCAGTAGTCTGCTCAGCCAGCTAGTGTTACCACATATGGTCCAACAGAATGACAGCTATTTCTTGACAGCTCTAAATGCAGTCTGAAATGTGTTCTCCTACACAACGGTAATGTTTATGCAGCGGTTCCAATTGGTTATTCAACTCATCTGCAAGAAGATTATAATGACATAAATATTGCCCTCAACTTTCTGAAGTATGAGGAGCATAACTGGATCATTTGTGTGGATCTTAAAATGGTAAATTTCCTGCTAGGACAACAGAGATGTTTCCCGAAGTATTCTTGCTTTCTGTGTTTGTGGGACAGCCGAGCTCGGGAGAAACACGACACAAGAGGAGTAGTTCAAACAGGAAGGTCTGGAAGTAGGGATGCAAAATATTGTGAATGAACCTGTAGTTAATCAAGACAGGATCATTTTTCCCTCACTTCACATCAAACTTGGCTTAATGAAGCAGTTGGTTCAGCCTTTGAATAAAGAAAATGAATGCTTTCAACATATTATTTCTTCTTTTCCTGCCTTGTCTTTTGAGAAGATAAAAGCAGGTGTATTTGATGGACCTCAAATTTGAACCCTCATATGTGACAAAGAATTTGAAAAGAAGATGAATAAGGAGGCGAAAGCAGCATGTCAGTCTTTTGTGGCAGTTACAAAGAACTTCCTTGGCAACAAAAAAGCAGAAAACTATGAACTTCTGGTTCAAAGGATGCTGTTGGCTTTCTGTGATATTGGATGTAACATAAGTGTTAAGATTCACTTCCTGAACAGTCACCTTGATAAGTTTCCCGAAAATCTTGGAGCTGTTAGTGATGAGCAGACTATCGCTGGAGCATCAAACGAGATTGTCCTCAACAAGTACACAAACGCAAGATCTACAAATGCAAATTTTTGCCTGAATACAATTTAAATAAGTTTTGCACAAATTTTATGATTAAAATAAGTTTTTTAATATGTCCTCTTTTGAAATTGTAGACAAATTCTGATACAATCATATCTTTTAGTATATTAGTGTATTTACTGCATTATATAAATTATTATATTTTCACAAAGATGATGCCCAAGAAGAAATTCTACTTCACTATGTTAATCTAAATGTTGAAAATTTTACAATAAAATGAAAACCTAAAATCTTGAATTGCATTAAAATTGTAGCTTACATAGAAAAACTAATGTCAGATTTGAGATCAGCACACTCAAATTAGGTAAGAACAATTGTTTTTGTGGATGTAACAACAATTTTGTTCCCCAGTGTTTTCTACCTTTTTTTGTAACCATAGTATGTTGCTCAAATAGCAGTCACACAGGCTCTCTGCAAAGGAATAAACAATTTATGAACTCCCCACCTCTAAGTGTATACCATCCTTTTATCTCCCATTGAAGAGAGCATATTAAAATGCAAGAAAAAATAGTTGCAATGTCCTGGAAATAATTTTGCATTTGATCCAAGTTTGTTTTAACAGAGTATGCCAATGTTTGTACATTGTTATTCAAATTACTGAAGACATGCCACACAACTGACCACTGGTGATTCACTAAGCTTTGGAGGAAATACAGTGACTGAGAAGTGCTGATCCGAAGAAGGCTTCAGATCCCTGCTGGTAGCATTGTTGAGATGTAGTTGTTTTGTGGCAAAGTAACTAAAGACAGGGATGGTGCTTGTGTAGTTAGAAGAAAACAGATAGAAAGGTGAGAGGAGAGTAAATTAGAGCTACTTTAAGATGCAGATCCTGGCCCTGTCCTGTCGCTCAGTGGATAAAGGTGGCCTGGCACATGGATGTCCCAAATTCAATTCTCAAACAGGGCACACAGGGAAGTGACCATCTGCTTCCCTCTCCCTCCCTCTTCTCTCCCTGTTCTCCTTCTGCAGCCAGTGGCCTGATTGGTTTAAGCATGATTCCAGGCACTGAGGATAGCTCAGTTTGTCTGAGTGTGTCATGCTCAGATGCTAAAAATAACTCAGTACTTGAGCATCATCCCCAGATGAGGTTGCTGGGTGGATCCCAGTTGGGGCACATGTGGGAGTCTGCATTACTATCTTCCCGCATCTCGTCTAAAGAAAAAAAGGATGTGGATCCTTTCAACTATCACCAGGACATTTGTAGGACAGGGAGAGGGAGGGTGGGGAAGAGGGAGCAGAAATTAACAT
The DNA here is from genome assembly GCA_037038555.1 of Rhynchonycteris naso. Taxonomy (NCBI): domain Eukaryota; kingdom Metazoa; phylum Chordata; class Mammalia; order Chiroptera; family Emballonuridae; genus Rhynchonycteris; species Rhynchonycteris naso. The sequence continues at coordinate 213,981,821 of CM072998.1, read as the reverse complement.
TGAGTATGTTTAAAATGTAGAAGTCTGCATGAATGGAGGTTCTAAAACTGCCTCATCATTTCATTTACCTTAGCCATCAGATGTTCTTTAGTGTGAGAAGAACAAAATTTCTATGTCAATTTTATTACAAATCCATCCCATCCTTATCCTTTATAGGCAGATAACAGGTAATAGCTATTCTCATTGCTGTCTCCATGATGTAAGAGACTGTGTCTAGGACAAGTCCCTTCACCTCTGTTGTCTTCTTTTCTCACCTGCTACTCGAAGGGACAAATCAGTTGATGTGAGGTAGCTTGCTCTAATATTCCATGCCTGTGACTATAAATATTCAGGAAGGAGTCCTGCAGGTGCACAACAATCTAATTTCCAATCTGAGTCCTTAGTTTTCCTTTGGAGGCTGAGGGTCAGTGAGTGAAGGAGCAGTGGACAGCCTTCTTCAGCACCTGCTAGGTAGGGCAAGTCACTTAGAGCCTCAGTAATTACACCATCTTCCTAGTTCATGGGATCATCGTGAAAGTGGAAAGAGACAAAGCATGGAAAAGCCTTTTCAAATCATAAAACTGTAACCTGATATTCTTAGGTGAAATAGAGCCACACCATTGTTACAAATCCCAAGAATTAATCAAATAAACATGGATGGCAACGATAGCATTTTAGATGTTGTCTGATGTTCACTTGAAACAACAGAGGCTTCATTATGAATAAGCAGTGTGTTGCTGCTGTCAGGCTTATTGGTCCCTTACATAACTAGGAGGCTGCCAAACATTTAATATGGAAAATAGAAAATAATCCTGCAAGTGAGAATTTTTTTAATTAAAATGTTCAGTTACAATACAGTTTTCAAAAATTATTCATTTATCATCACATAGAAGTATGACCATACAAAACATATTATTGACTGGACACATCATCTCCAAAGGTTGTGCTGAAATTTTCTTCCTTCTTTCCCTCCCTTTCTCCCTCCCTCTTTCCCTCCCTCCCTCTTCTTTCCTTCCTTTCTCCTTCCCTCCCTAGCCCATACCCTTCTTTCTCCCCCTCTACCTTCATTTCCTCCCCTCTATCTCTCTCTCTGTCTTCCTCCCCATCCTCCCTCTGTTTCTTAAACATAGAAATCACAGAAAGGTCTTTCATTGTCCATTTCTTTTCTTTTCATAGTTTATCTCCAGGTGGACAATCTTAGCTAATGCCATGACTTTGATGATGAATGATGTGCATCAATTTGTACTTACATATGCTTAGTCCTGACCTCTTCTCCAGACTCTATTCCCATGCTTCCAGTGACCTGCTGGTTATATCTATCTATGCAGAGGACTGGCTTAAATTTACGGTGGATCTCTTATTTCCCCCAAGCCCTGCTCTTCCTTTTCTGACCTTTTTCTGTCACTGGCCCCTGACCTGCCCTGACATCAGCCTCGAACCACAGTGTTGTCTTTGAGTTATCCTCTCTGTTGCTCTTCCCATCTGGCTAAACAATTCCTCTGAATTTTAATATTCCTTTGCTTGTCTCCATCTCTAGAATTGCTATATAGTTCTACTTTAGCTCTTACCTGTTATTGGGATACTTCTTAGCCAGTCTCTGTGTCTCCACACTCTCCTCGAGTCCATCTTATGCACTATTGCCAGGTAAGCCCGAATTTTTAGACTCACAGATCTCAGACTGAGGGACAGATCCTAACATGATCTGGCTCAGTCAACTGGATAGTCTCTAGTTTTTTGTAAGTCATCAGTTATGCTCACATAATACTACCGCTAGACTTACTCAGTCTTTGAAAATAACCTGGCAATTGTAGGGTACTTTTCTCTTCCACTCCTCTTCCTCCACCCCCATTGTCTTCATTTGAGCTGCGATCCTCCCACTTTTGGCTTCAGTTGGTCCTCTGGGGTACAGACAGTGTGACCCTCTGCAACAAGTAGAGTCTGACCCGTAGGGAATTGTTCTGGGCCAAAGTATGGAAGCTCTCCATTGGGTTAGGGCAGGGGTCGCCAAACCAGGGCCTGCAAAGCCTCATGCGGCCCCCTGAGGCCATTTATCCAGCCCCCTCCGCACTTCCGGAAGGGGCACCTCTTTCATTGGTGGTCAGTGAGAGGAGCACAGGATGCATCCGCACCCATAGTTTCCATTGAAATACTGGTCAGTTTGTTGATTTTAAATTTACTTGTTCTTTATTTTAAATATTGTATTTGTTCCCGTTTTGATTTTTTACTTTAAAATAAGATATGTGCAGTATGCATAGGGATTTGTTCATAGTTCTTTTTATAGTTTGGCCCTCCAATGGTCTGAGGGACAGTGAACTGGCCCCCTGTGTAAAAAGTTTGAAAACCCCTGGGTTAGGGTGTAGAAGCTGTCAGGAGCACTGCTCATTTTAATGGTGCTGCTACAAACATCTGCAGAAAGGAAATATAATAGAAATGTGAACCCATCTCTGAACCCAATCTGTCCTGGCTGTGTAAATGCTTTAAATTCAGTTTTTGTCCTTTTTGAGCAAAAAGGCAGAAGTTTAAGGTCAGGCAGTTAAAATCTACATTATGAACGCATGTATGTCTGAAGTGATTTAAAAGTATAATTTAAGAAATAAAATTTATCTCCTCTAGTCATATTCTATTTTATAGTTAATTAAAACATGTTTTGTAATTATTAAAAATTACAAGTTTAGATTTTAGATACATATTAAAATATCTTAATCATAAGAGAATAATTAATTATCGCAAGTCAAGTCTATCATCATTTATTCCCCCTCAACCCCTTTTACCTCCCCTTCGCTTCCCTCTGGTAATAACCATACTGTTGTCCTGGGTCTCTGAGCTTTTTTTTTTTTTTTTTGCTTAATCCCTTTTTCACCCAGCCTCCCCACCCCCATCGATATCTCTTAGTCTGTTCTCTATACCTATGAGTCAGTTTGTTAGTTTATTTTGTTCATTAGATTCCACATATGAGTGCAATCATATGGTACTTGACTTGGGTAGTGAGCACACAATACAATATATAGATGATGTATTATAGAATTGTAATAAAATAAAATAAACAAACAAAAAAGAGAGAGTATCCTTGCTGGGCTAGTTCAGTTGGTGAAAACATAGTCCCACCAAGGTTATGAGTTTAATCCCTGGTCAGGGTACAAATGGGAAGTGATCAAAGAGTACCCAACTAAGTGCAACAACAAAATTAATGCTTCTCTCTCTCCTTCCCTCTCTAGATTCAATCAATAATAAAAAAGGAGTAATTATATCTTTATACTAAATGGCAGAAAAAAATAGCAGAGAAATTTGACATTTAATAAGAATAGAGATCATATCCAAATTTAATTACATTTTAGACTTTAGTGGAACCTGATCAGTTAGCAAATATGTCCTTCACATGGCTCCCTAGGTCATAAATACTCAGGATCTCATGTTTCCTTTTATGAACACACAGGAGAAGAATTACTATGAAACAGAGCGTGAGCAAATAAAAGACCTTTCACATCTAACTGACTTGCTCTTCAGTTTTCCTCTGGTTGAGAGGCTGTGTTCTTCAGTGAAGAATTAACTTTCTGATTTTATAAATATATATATTTTTCTAGGTGGAACATTCTTCATTATTTCACCCAGTATTTATGTTATATAGTTTCAGGATCCTTTCTTGCCCTGATTATTCTCCTTGGGGAAAAACTCACTTTATTCATTAGTTCTTTAGCAGTGGCTGCCGGTGCTTCACCATGTCTTTTAGGCACAGGTAGTTCCCATTCACACTGGTGTTCTAAGGCTAGCACCTGTGACCCCTGGCTGAGGTACTTCTCTGTCTGGTACTTCCTGTGTCTCCCAAGGTTATCCATGTATACTCAAACCTAAGGTGACCAATCGTCCTCGTTTAGGGAGGATAGTACTTCTTTTGTAAGTTCCGCCCTCCCTTGAAAAGTGTTCTCCTACATGTTCTCCTAAATGTCCATATTCAATTGATGCAGAGTCAACCCATTGTGTGTGATGTGTCGTATTTGTATTTGACATGACAATTCCTCAAGGATCAGTTCAGTGTGGCGAGACATGATTATGAGATGCATGTGCTCCACACGGGAGACATTGAGAGAGCACACAATATACCGAGTGCACTAATGGCTTTGTGTACTTCTTACTGAAACACGACATGGCACATATGACATTGTAGACTCACGATTGATTATTTCTTTCTCAGTGAATATTCAATCATAGACAGATAAACACCATTCATGTTTTATTAATTTATTATTTATTTAATAATTTCCAAATACATATAATTTTATTTACAAGTATTTTCCCAAAATTTGAGTTTTAAAGTGGAAATCTAACCTCAAACCATATATATTAATAACGCATTTTGATTAAATAGTTGCATAAAACAGACATTTTTTTAAATTAGAAAATAATAAATACAGCCAAGTATCACTCCAAATTAGTGGTTTTATTTGATATTTAGTTTTGTTAATTTAGCTTTCAGAAAATTCACCTACCATGATGTAACGTTTTCCATTCCTAATGTGCTTGCATCGTTCATGTAGCTCTATATTTTATTTTTAATTTTAAATTTCATTTAAGGGGTGGAAAAATCACAAAAGAGAAAATGCAATTTCAGTGATAATTTGAAAAAGAAATTTCCATTCATCATATCAAAGAAAGATACCATTGTTTTCTACAATATTTGCAGCAGAGAATTTTGTATTGCAGGTGGGGCCAGAGCAGTGATAACAAAACACTTAACCACCAACAAACATATGTAGTCATTAGATGCATCAGCTTCCAGTTGTAAAGTAACAAGTTTTCTTAAAACTTCAAAATATTCTGAAGATGAAAAACAGTTGGCTGCAATGGAGGGAACATTTGCATTTCATACCATAAGTTATAAAGTTTCTGTAGTATGGATTGTACAACTAAGTTATTCAAAAAGTTTCACAATGAAAAATTTTCATGTGCCAGGACAAAATGCAAGGCTATTTTGAAATCAGTATTTAAAAATTACTGTGAAAAATTACTGGGATAAAGAAGCTGTGGTACATATATACTGTGGAATACTACTCAGCCATAAGAAATGATGACATTGGATCATTTACAACAACATGGATGGACCTTGATAACATTATACTGAGTGAAATAAGTAAATCAGAATAAAACTAAGAACTATATGATTCCATAAATAGGTGAGATATAAAAATGAGACTTAGGGACATGGACAAGAGTTTGATGTTTACGAGGGGAGTGGCGAGGAAAGAGAGAAAGGGGTGGGGGGAGGGGAAGGGCACAAAGAAAACCAGTTAGAAGGTGATGGAAGACAATTTGACTTTGGGTGATGGGTATACAATATAATCAAATGTCAAAATAACCTGGAGATGTTTCCTCTGAACCTATGTACCCTGATTGATTAATGTCACTCCATTAAAATTAATAAAAAATTAAAAAAAATTACGGTGACAAAATACTTACAGAGGACTTGGAAACTGCAGCATTTGTAACAATTTTATCTGATGCATCAAATCATAATGAAATTAAATTGTATCCAATAATAGTAAGATATTTTAATGTTACCAAGGACATTCAAGTAAAAATTTTAAATTTAGCATCCATTGAAGGTGAAACTTCTGAAATTTTGTCAAACCATCTATACAGAGTAATAAATAAAAACAATTTAAAATCCAAAGTTGTTGCACAAACGGCTGATAATACAAATACAAATTTTGATGGGCAAAGATGCAAAAGGGTGAATAACGTGTATGTAAAATTACAGGAGTTACTCCAAAAGGAAATACTAGGAATAGGTTGTAATGCACATATTTTGTGAAGTGCAATCAACACAGTGTCATGTGCCATGCCAATTATGTAGAAGTAATAACTACAATTTATTTGCATTTTAGTCATTTTACCGTTCGTGTTGCTACTTTAAATCAATTTTGTGAAGAAGCAACTGTTGAATACAAAAAACTTCTAGAATATTCAAAAGTTAGATTGCTTGCTCTAACACCTGCTACAGAGCGTGTTCTACAATTATTTAAGTCTCTCCATTCATATTTTTTAAGTTTAGACAAATGTCCTAGAATCCTGGAATCGTTTTTTCAATAAGAAAATATATGAGATATTAGTGTATTTTGTAAATAGTCAAGCATCTATTTTTCTCCAAAAGGTTCAAATGATTGAAGGTGAACACATTTCAGCTACTGAAGTTAGTTTTATTTTGAATGACTTGATTCTTCAATTTGAATCTCATTTTGAAGAAAAATTTCTTTCTTTAATTATACAAAGAAAATTGTCAGACTTAGAGGAATCAAATCTTGGTGTAACAGAAAAGTGTATCAAGAAGTGCAGAATTTTTACCAGACATATTTTCAATATATCGAAGAATGGTCTGAAACAAACATCACAGAAATAACAGTTTTCAATCGTGGTTTTTGACTAAGTATATTGGACAGATATTGAATCTTGTCTTGAGTTTTTATCTAAGGAAATGCCATACATCAAAATAGATGACAATTGTCTCTGAAGAAATTAGAAGCTGAATGTATATTTAAATTCTGAAAAATTAATACAATGAAAAAATGAACATGTAGAAATTGATAAAAGATGGGTGGAAATATTCAGCCATTGTATTTTATTTTATTTTTTTCAGGGACAGAGAGAGAGTCAGAGAGAGGGATAGATAGGGACAGACAGACAGGAACGCAGAGAGATAAGAAGCATCAATTATCAGTTTTTTATTGTGTAACCTTAGTTGTTCATTGATTGCTTTCTCACATGTGCCTTGACCACAGGCCTTCAGCAGACTGAGCAACCCCTTGCTGGAGCCAGCGACCTTGGGTTCCAGCTGGTGAGCTTTTGCTCAAACCAGATGAGCCCGCGCTCAAGCTGTGATCTTGGGGTCTCAAACCTGGGTCCTCCACTTCCCAATTCGATGCTCTATCCACTGTGCCAATGCCTGGTCAGGCTATTCAGCCATTTTAAAAATGAATATATTCCCTGTGAAAATTTATTTATTCTTGTTTAATTTACATTGTGCTACCCTGGAACTAATGCAGCAGTTGAGTTTTTCAATTACTAATGATTTTTTGGACAAGTGAGAAATTGAGATTGAATGTTGATACTCTAGCTGTAGCACTTGCTGTAAAATTCAATATGAATGATATTTCTTGTTCAGATATTTCCAATATATTGTTACAAGATGATACATTGACAAAAAATTTTCACTCGATGGAAAAGTACTCGTTTAGATAATATTATCTTGTATTTTCCATTACAATTATTATTAAAAATTAATAGGCATGTAAGTATAATTACAATATAAAATATTACAAATGTTTTTATTATGCATTTATATTATAGTGTATTATTGTTGCAATGAATAAAATGTTTCCTTTATTTACGATATTGTTTTCTTCAATTTATTTTTGTCCTCCTTTTCATTGTAAAAATGTTGGTCACCTTATCAAATCTGAATCACACCATTAGCTTCTGGGGAAACTTAACCTGAATCACCATCCTTAAAATATTCTACTGTGTACTTGGCACTGAAACTGAATTTTTCCTTTCCTTGAGTCTGAAGGACAGGCAATATTAAGACATCAAAGTTTTTCTGGGAGGCCACGTAAATTTAAGATTTTTAAAAGTTTATATTATTTCTTTATATGATTTATTCAGTGAGAGGAGGGGAGGCAGAGAGACAGACTCCCACATGTGCCCTGACTAGAAATTGAACTGGGACATCCACATACCAGGTCAATTCTCTACCACTGAGCCAACCAGCCTAGGCCAAGTTTTTTATTTATTTTAACTAAAAATCTTGACTATAAAGGGAGCAGGAAATCCTGCAGGGGTTTTCCATAATAGAATAGCCAGGTCAGAGGAGATTAGGGGTGGATGGGTTTGAGAGTGGCAGGACTTGAGGGATATCCACTAGGCATGTGGCCTGGGGTCCAGGCGGGATCTGGCAGCTTACTGTGATGAATAATGTGTCTCACAGCAGCATAGAAAAGGGTATAGTTGTGAGAGATGTTTGTGGAGTTGAGTTGACAGAATTTGGCTACTGGGATTGAGGAGATGTGGAAGGGGAGGGAATGACTGAGTTGGTACTGGTGCCACTTTTCTTAAAGAAGGAGCAAGTTTGGGGGGAGGAGCTTTCTGTTTTTGATGTGTTTGAGATAATTATCTGAGCCTGAAGAGGTATATGCTACTTTAGAAAGTATGTAAACCAAGCCTATTTATGAAACTGGTACCATAGCTTTCATTTTATTTACTCAAAAAAGTTGTCTTCCACTTTCTCACCATAACATCTCCTCTGCATCATTTTTACATTAGCTGGATTCAAATGTTTTTTGTTATGAAAAACCATCTCGTGATGTAGTCGTTTGGACTGATTTCCATCTGCACACCGTTCATACCTCTCAGATCCCAGGAGAGAAGGCAGAGTGTCAGTGACAGGAAACATGTGTCTCTAAGACATTAGAAATGGATAAAATAATTACAGTGCACATGACTGTAAAAGAATAGTGTGTGCACAGCCATCCTTTAAACAAAAAAGAACTCCATAATGGAACAAGAAAACTTGTTTAGTGATATTTGAAAACATACTTGGGGTTGCACGCAGACAGTGCCTTAGTGCACACCTTCTGTCCTGCTTGCTTGTTATTTGACCTTCAAATGCTATGATTTTGGAATCTTCTAGGGAGCAGTTACTGATAACTGCATTTTTGTTTATTTGGGCCCGGCCAGATGCATTGACCAGCCGTCACCTGGGATAATCTGCCTCCCGATTCCCTAAATGTATGTACAACCTTCAGAATTAATCTGAACGCATTTTGAAGGAGAGCTGTAACCTAGGATACTGGTCTTTGTCTTTGTCTTTCTTTGTAAGGGGCCCTTTATTCATGTCCTTGGTTTCTTTCTGAGAGGTCCTTTTCAGAAGTGCACCATGCTGGGGCTGAATGTCGTTACAACAGGAGACAGCCTCTTGAAGGGAGAAAGCTTAGTATAGACCCTTCACTTCCTTAACACTTCTTTCCAACCTTCTATCAAAGGCATCCAGAAGGGCTCATCATGCCCATGGGGAATATGCTGTGAAAAGCTGTCCCCCTTTTAGCGCCAAGAGCACAAACCAGTCAAAGGTGACCTTTTTCCTATTCTGTAGCTCAACTGACGAACTTGCTTTGTGAACTTTGGCAGCCTAGGTCCTTTGGCCGCACAACCCCCCTCAGCAGCCCGTGCAGAACAGCCCATCAAGGGAACTCATTACTTCTCATCCAACAAACCTGCAGGGCTCACATTGCAAAACACTCTGCAGGGCGTTGTGTGGGACATGCCTTTGAAAATGAGCCATCAAAGGGACCAGGAACTGCTGATAGACAGCATCCCTCTTTTACAGAGCTTGTGGTATAGTCAGATTTTCTCCTAATTTAATTATGGAACTGACATTACATTTTCTCTCTCCATAAAGACAGTATAGCAGCCTGTGCTGCAAGGTATCCATATTATATTTGTGACTTTACCTCCCTAGTACCGAGGTCGACCTCATGTTAAAAATATAGGAGCCTGATCCAGTGGTGGTGCAGTGGATAGAACATTGACCTGGGAAACTAAGGTCCCAGATTCAAAACCCTGAGGTTACTGGCTTGAGTGTGGTTCGTTGACACAATCCCATGATTGTTGGCTTGAGCCCAAAGGTTGCTTGCTTGAGCAATGGATCACTGGCTTGGTTGAAGCCCCCAGTCAAAGCACATATGAGAAGCAATTAATGAACAACTAAAGTGATGCAATTATGAGTTGATGCTTCTCATTTCTCTTGCGTCCTGTTCGTTTCTTTTGTGCAAAAATAAATAAATAAAAATAAAAACAATAAAAAAGAGGAGGAATTAGCATTTAGTCATAATTTTGGTTGGTCTGAAGAGTTTCTGTGTATACCAAAAGCCCACATCTTTTCCTAAAATTCCCAAAGCTGAATCATGGAGGGGACAGGTCATTTAATTTGGCATATCTCCCTGACCTTGACAGACCAGACCTTCAAATACCACTAAATATCCTTAGCCCTGGGAAGCTCTTCAATGAGTCAAGATTTACCTACTTACTCAATTTTTGGCAAGAGTTTCTAACTGTTGGCTGTGGTTTTGATCTCATAAAATCAGATGCCCATACCTGTGTTTTTGATCCTGTGATTTACTTTTTTATATTTATAGCTGTTTCCCAGCTGAGTTTGTGTATCTGTCTATTGCAGCTGACTCACAGGCACATGGGTTGGTCTCAGGAAAGACAGGGTGGAATTTTGTAGAACATTTTGGCATGTCTCTGTCTACCATTTCTCATTGACTCCGGGCGTAAAACATTTGTCCCGGTACAGAACATGCAGAAACATAAAGAGGAGTGGCTGTTGAGATCACGAGTCAGGAGTCACAATTAGATGTGGGCATCAGATAGAAGATTCAGGAAGCCCTGGGGTTTGGAGCTGGTCTGATAGCAGAGAGAAAGTCCTTGGGTGTGGGAACAATGCAATGAAGACTACATTTTGTAAAAAGACCTTGATCTAGTGTCTTGAATAAGCTAATATGGAAAAAAATAGAAAACAATAACTAGTCCTAACAATATGGATGGGTGATAATGAGGTTTTAATGATTATTTTTTAAGATTTCTCTATTTCCATAGAATAGGATTGAAGGTAAAAATAATGTTTTTTTCTCAATTTTTGAGCAATTGGAAAGTGTACATATTTAGACTGTCTTCAGAACATTTAAGTAATGAGTTTAAGGTTCTACTAATTTTCATCTTTCTTTGCTCATTCTAGATTTCTTTATGCCAGGCCTCTGTTTGCCTCAATTATGCAGTTCCTACCATTAACTGAGTGATTTAGAAGTAATTTTAGGTTTCTGTAATTAAACACTTTCACTTGAAAGAGCAGTTTTAGATAACTGATAGTAAATCTACCTACCTACCTACCTACCTACCTACTTATCTACCTATTGTCTTTCTACAGGTATGAAATTGTTCAACATAATATGTAATTAATCTTTACCAACAAAAATACAAATTAAAAAATTCTAGAATGTGAGTTTTATACAATTATACATTCTTCATCATCTTGTATTACCTCATTTGTTCAGCAAACCTCTTGTCTTCTTAGAAACTTCTAATTTACATTTATAAAACATTTAAGGACAACTTTAAAAGGCAGATCAGTGTAGGTTTTTACCTTGAGCTTCTAAAGTCCCCCTTAGAAGTCACTACTTCAAAATTCTCACTGGTCAATTCAAATCAGACAATTGCAGCCATATACGTCATCTAGGTTATACCTGGGAATTAAAATAGATTGAAAACTGACTCAAAAAGAAGTCAGGGTTTGTTATCTCAGCAGTGGTGCATTATTGTAATTTTTTTGCTACGCTCAGATATATATATTCATTACAAAGGAATAGTAAAACCCATCCTCCAATTATTTCATGTCAACTCTCTAGATTTGAGCTAAATACTAGACACTAACTAACTATGGGTGGTCTGAAATGAGATGTATTATATATGTAAGAGACACACTGGCATTTTGGAGATTAGTACAAAACAAAAAAATGTTAAATATTTCATTAATTGTGTTGATTAAATCTTGAAATACTGTTTCTGAAATGTTGGGTCAAATAAAATATATTATTAAAATTATTTTATTTATTTTTTATGTCGCTGCTAGAAAATCTGAAACATGCAGCTCACATATTTTTCATGACCACAGTAGTCTGAACATTCTTGCAAAGACTTGCACAGACAAATAGACCTATGAAAATTGTATTTACCAAATTTCCTTTGGCCTTGTCCGCAGTAGAATGCCCCATTTTCTGGGTTCTACAGTCATCTTACCACAGTCCTTTCCCAGCAGCCTCCCACACTATTGGGTATCAGGACAGAAGCCTCTGCTTGAACTAAGGTACAATTATGTATTTCTGTGAACATCAAACAGAAGAAAACAGAGGAAGGAGAAGCAGCTATTCCCACTTTCTAAAATGACTTACGGGCTCATTTCTAATTGGCTTGCACTGGTTCTGTCTTGCCAGGTCTGTCTCCATTCAATGCATCTGAGGTCTGTGGCCATCTATGAGGATGATCCTGTCAGGGCCGTGACATTTCACTAAACTCAAGGGATCTTAGGCAAGGTACATGGATCTACTTAAATCTTGGCAATAAAAAATTCTGATGTTCTAGAAGGAAAAATCTTCCTCTTCCTTTTTATTTTGGACCCCAAATTTATTTCTGTTTTCTTCCCCCAACAAGAGATATGTGTTGAGATAGTGCTTTTCCAGGGTAGACCAGTTGTCAACTTAACCTCCAACTCTGCCCCTGACTACAGCACCATAGACTGGTGTAGGAAGATTGGACTGGTCTCATAGCACCATTCTTAAAAGGCAAGAATGGAAAACTTTTATTGAATACCTATTATGTGCCAGACACCAAGGGCTATTTACACACATTTTCTCAATCCTTATTCCAAGCTTATAAGAATATATATTCTCATTCATCACACACAAAAACCCCCTTGAATATCAGAGAAAGCCCCTAACTAGTAGTGATGGAACCTAGGTTTAAAATCAGCTGTTTTTAAGTCCATTTATGATTGTTCATGTTACCATTTTGCTAAGAAGGCATCTCCTGCTTTATTAATTCTTTATTATTAATAAACATATTAATAGGCACTTTCTAAAATTGATTATTTGCATTTATCTCCCCTACTATAGTTAGAATTAAAAAATCAAAAATTTCTCACCTAAAACTGTCTCACAACTATTTCTAAAATAACATTACTTATAATTCACCACCCTTCATTAATTATAGACCCCAGGATTGACACTGAATTATCATAAGCAACGTCTGGTTGTTTTCAACATAAACCCTATGATGTACTAACTATTATTATCTCCACTTTGTCAATGAGGTATCTGAGCTAGTGGAGGTTATAGACTACTAAGCAGAAGAGCCAAACTCAAGCCCGGGTGACCCACTTTCAAGTCAATATGCTAAATGTCTGTGCTCTTCTGCTTCATCCTGATTCATTGGTTACTTACTCTTTTTAGTCCGCTCTTCAAAACATCAGTTTATTATCAGTTTCTGTTTCCCTGGAAGACTAACTGGAGCACTCAGAGGAACACAAACTGAATTTGGCAGTTAAGTTTTTGAACAGAAACAAATATTTAAATTATCTTTAGTGTCTTACTTCTTCTACACCTATATTATGTGAATTGTATAGATCCTTTATCACAGGCACTCAATAAGAATTCAGTTCGAATTTACCTAGTCTTGACTTAAACTAATTGTAAAACTATTACCGTCACACTGTGTTGCCTGTGATTAGTCTTTCTGTCTTCCTCCAGGTCTCTGATCTTTCAGATCTAAAGATGGAAGACAGTGGCTGCAGAAAGACAGACTCACCAGAATCAGTCTGTGCCATGCCTGAACTCACCAATGGCAATGATGTGACAAGGGTCTCATTGGAACTTCTAAGGCAGGGGTCTCCAAACTTTTTACACAGGGGGCCAGTTCACTGTCCCTCAGACCGTTGGAGGGCCGGACTATAATAAAAACTATGAACAAATCCCTATGCACACTGCACATATCTTATTTTAAAGGAAAAAAAAAAGAAAATGGAAACAAATACAATATTTAAAATAAAGAACAAGTAAATTTAAATCAACAAACTGACCACTATTTTAATGGGAACTATGGGTGTGGATGCATCCTGTGCTCCTCTCACTGACCACCAATGAAAGAGGTGCTCCTTCCAGAGGTGTGGCAGGGGCTGGATAAATGACCACAGGGGGCTGGCCGCATGTGGCCCACGGGCCGTAGTTTGGGAACCCCTGTTCTAAGGTGTGTGGGTCTTGTGCAAATGGGACATGGAGGCTTCCTAAGGTGAATCAGGCAATGTAATTTTCAGCCCTGTAAGTTGTCTCTGTCCCATGTTCTCAGAGATACCTTACACAGCATTCATTCAGGTGACCATTGTGCTGACCCTGAGCCAGTTCTGTCTCATCTAATTCCTGTGACATTGTCTATGTTCAGATGTGTATCAGATAAGCTCTCTCTCTGAACAGAGATGAGCCCTTATCCTCATAAAATGTAGCTCAAAGCTTTTATGGAAGTTTTCTGTGGCCTCAAGGACTAATTTGTTTTCTAAATCCATAGAAAATTGCACAGAAAATGGTCTTTAATTTTTCTGATCTAATTCTGAAAGTAACTTTCTGTGTGTTCTTCTCTGTTGTCCTGAGAATATGTAGAAAATGATATAGAATGTAACAGATGGAAGGATTTAATGTTGGGTCTATTTCCTTAATGTTTTTGAGCTTTGGAATGCTTTAATGTTATGGCCATTTCTGATTTTAAAGTGTGATGTATAATATTTTAATTCAAATAAAACAGCTGTCTCATGGGATGTTTCTTTCTATTTTGAGTGTGTTTGATGAAGAATGTAAAGGCAAGACAGCTTAACGTATATGTGGTTCTGAAATTTGGCTCCAGTCCTGAAGGTTTGTAACATGGGTCCTCACTTCTCCCTGTTCCTGAGATTCACATTCATTGTTCAGGCTCTCTATTCAGTGTCAGCCTCCACTGAACACATTTGGGAGTGCATGCGTTACCAGGCAGCTGTAATCTCTCCACTTCTGTGCTCCTTCAAAACGAGATCAGAGAACAAGTTTAATTAACTGAAAACAGTCAGAAAGCATTCAGTTTGCAGAATGAATGTGCAGTTTCCACTAAATCCCCAAACTCCCAAATGTCTATACAAATAAGCAAACATAAACAGAACATTATAATGTGATTGCTGCATTTCCCCACTCTTTTCTTTCCCTCCACAAGATTTCCATGTCACTTCTTTGTTTAAAATCTTCCAATGTGTGCCATTATTACACTTTGAAATACTCTCATCTTTTACAGTGCAAGGCATGGCCCGGTCTTGTCCCTGCCTCCTCTTAGAGCATAGATCTGTGGCTACGTCACATTCACTTTGCCTCACACACTGGCACTCTTTCTGTAAACATGCTGAGCTCTGTTCTGAGCGAGGGTCTTGGCACTGGTTATTCCTTCTCCCCAGATGTTTTCTCTTAGATCTTCTCATGCCTGAGTCCTTACCATTCAAATATTACTTTCTTAGAGGAGTGTTCTCTCTCCATTCTATTTAAAGTAACTACCAATCCAACCCTAGATCCCTTTACCCAGTTAAAATCATCTTGTGTATTTATTCCCCTCACTTTGTTCTTTCCTCCCCACCATATTATGTTCCATGAGATCAGGAATTGTATGAAGTGTGTTAATCCTTATATTTCCAGCTTCTAGAATCCATCCTGGCATATACTGTAGTAAGTGCTCAATAGATACGTGAGTGGGTGAATGGATTGAGTAGTCGTACACAATTTATACCTCACATGGTGGCTACAGGGGATCAGCTTTGTAATTGGAAAGGATGTGTGTGAAGATTTTAAATAGCTCTTATCAAAGAGACAAGAGAAGAAAAATGGCTTTCGAAAAACAGCATTTATTGTGCGAATAAGGAGCTGACAGAAGTCTTTCTGAAAGAGATGAAAATTCACAAAACAGTGCAAAGAGCAAAAAAGGAGATTTCACGTTGGTTTTGTTAAGTGCTGGCACCTCTAAGAATTAGAAATGAAGTGCAGTGAGACTAATTGTGCAGAGGGCTTTCTTTGTTTGACTGTGATTGTTAACTTAGAGTCACCTCTGCCCCAGATCCATCTTCCTATATTTCAGGGAGAGAAAGACAATCACCAACCAGGACACAGGTGTGTCTTCTTCCTATCCTTCTGCACAGCTTTACTGCTTCAGGTTTGACAAACTGCCTCAACTCCCTGGCGGGCGGGAAGGAAAAGTGATGTTTTCACATTGGTATTAAACAGAAACCTGGTGCTTTAAACATCTATCATCACATCTGATGGTACTGCCTCTCTTTCACTTGTTTGCTATCAAGGTGTGAGTTAAAGGTTATACACAGAACAATCCCAGGGGCACGATTTACACTCCGAGGCAGCAGCACAGCCCTGTAACCAGGAACCATCACAGATGGACGAGCTGTCAGAGGCCCCAGATTCATCGCTCTGGTTCTCAGAGTATTTTTTGTTTTTAGAAGACAGTAAAATATGGTCTCTTTTCTTAGCCCACAGGAATTTCAAAGATGTCCTTTGATCTGTATTGTGGCATCACACAAATAAATGTAGGAAAAAAACCCGACAGCTCTTTGAGGTCACATTTAGGAGTTATGGGAGTGGCCACACAGAATTATACCGCTGGCAGCAACTACTATCTTAAAGCTTTTGAAATCTGGCACAAGGCCTGGAACAAGGCCACGGAGGACTCAGCCTAATTTTGGGTGGTCAACGTTTCCTCATTACTGGCCTTCCCGTGGAAAGATAATACAAATTGTGGTAAGTGTTTGGTCTCTCTCCAGCCTGCCTAACTCACACTGCTATCCTCGCCTGGCACTAGGTCTGTCAGGCCTAGTGTCACTATGGACACTGAAGTTCATGATGGGCATTTCCAAGCCTTTTCTTCAGTGTGACTTTTCCCGGTCTTTCCAAATGAGTACAATAATAACCTACTTAACTTTCTAACTGCATGACTTTTTAAATTCCTCGGACCCTTTCTGGACCATAATATCCTCACTTGTAGGACATGGCCACTGAAGGCTCAGTCCAACTCCTTCCCACTTGAAGACTGTAAAGACAAAATCGCCGTATTTTTCCCACACACAGCAGCTCTTTCTGACACGATATTGGTAATGTTAATATATATGCCTGTATTTTCATCATTTTTTCATGTAGAAAGAATGGATTAACTGTTTTTGATAACTGATGAACAGTCTTCACTAAATGAATGAAGGTACTTCAGGTTAAAACCATTCTGAATGTGGGAAGGATTCTACCTAGAACACAAGCTGGCATTTCAGGATGGCAAACAGCTGTGGGGGGTGGGCAGGGGGGACATGTGGGTGATATCAGATGCTATTAATTGAGGAAGTGAGACATTCCCCTGGGAAGAACTCACCCCGAGAAGATGCATCAGGACAATAAACTCTTTTCCGGTAACAAAACATTTGGCATCAGAGAAAGAGCTTATTCCGATGGCAATGTGCAAATAAACACCCACTTGAAACCAATCCTGATCCATGAACATATGTCTTTGTGCTAAAAATAAAAAGCACTGTAATGAGCCTGACCAAGCAGTGGCGCAGTAGATAGAGCGTTGGACTGGGATGCGGAAGACCCCGGTTCGAGACCCTGAGGTCGCCAGCTTGAGCGCGGGCCCATCTGGCTTGAGCAAAAGCTCGCCTGCTTGGACCCAAGGTCGCTGGCTCCAGCAAGGGGTTGCTCTGTCTGCTAAAGGCCCGCGGTCAAGGCACGTGTGAGAAAGCTATCAATGAACAACTATGGTGTCACAAAGGCAACAAGAAACTAATGATACTAAAGATTGGTGCTTCTCATCTCTCTCCATTCCTGTCTGTCTGTCCCTATCTATCCCTCTCTCTGACTCTCTCTCTCTCTCTCTGTCCCTGTTAAAAAAAAAAAAAAAGCACTGTAATGAAAATAGGCCTGCTTCACTAACATGTGAACTGTTGGGGCACAGGCCCCCAGCTTTCTACCCCCCCCCCCCAGCTGTAGACTTAGAGACTTCACAGCCTGATCATGTTTTCTAGTAAGTATGGCAGAACAGGGTCAATACCAAGTGGGAATGGATCCCCTGATGATGACGTGCAACACATCTCCTTGGAATATTTGAGGGTGGAACTCATCTCCTCCAATATTTGAGGGTGGCTGGGGAACCTCTGAAGGGGTTGAAGTTCAACCTTGGTGTGTTGTCTCAGGACCACTAAAATTTCAGTTCTTACAGTGTATCAGACGTCACCAGGACATTCAGAAACTTAGGCTCCTTATCTATCCATGAGGCCCACTGGCCAAACTCCTGGAGCTGAGAATTGAAGGCAACCAGGGATGTTTGTGCAAAACTTAGCAATAGATTTTCAGGTGTGTGAAGAAGACTTTTAGATTCCCATCTCTTAAATATTGATGCTCAGTCGTTTTAGCACTGATTGCGTGAACAGTTGCCTGGAGTAGTGTGACCTCTAAGAGACATGAGGACCGCTGATGAAATGTACATTAGACGCTGTGAAGAGAGCCAATTTGACTGGAGAAGAAACAATACAAATTAAGTATTTCATAGTTAATTAAAGAAGATTAAGGGGACTTACACTGAACATGGAAGACCTAGGGACCTCTTCAAACAAAGGATTCATGTGCCTGATGGATCCGTGCTCTCCCTTGCAATGTGTTGCTGAGGACAGAGATGTGTGGAGCAGAGGAAAAACCATCATTACAATACCATCTCCTGTAACCCAGGTCTCTTGATCCAATGTGCTGGGAGAGAGTGTTATAAATTCTTGTGTAATTTGGTCTGGGTCTTTCTCTCTTTTATTCTACTATGTGCATTCAGATCCCATTAACTTTTAAAAGGACTTTCATGCACAGACGGTAATAGGCACATTTCGTGGGTACAGTGACTTCGCGTACTTTATAGTCCTCAACTCTGAGAGGTACTGTTTTGCAGAATATTAATCTTCAAGGGCTTTGCCCTTAGCAGGCAATCTTCAACCAATATTCATAAGATACATGCAGGGCACTGCTGTGGGAGAAAAAACAAGCCATGTGCCCTTAGATTTAAAAGTACTATACACTCATATTTCAAGAGCCATCTGTAAACCTTTTCTGTTTTTTTTTAAGATTCACCTGAAATTAACATTTATGTTATCATCTGTTTCTTCACTCCTTTGTTTATTCCTTCAGCTTGTCGGCATTTATTGTATACCTATAGGGTGTCTATCGGCTGTTTTGTTTGACACTAATTAATAAAACATCGTCTTTATCCTTGATGGAGTCACTGTTTGGAAAGGAAAGTGAACATGTACATGGCTTGTATAGTACACAAGAGAATTACTCTGAAATACATGTACAAATTCTAGGTGAGCGTAAAAGAAGAAATCCTACCTCCGCTTGAGGGGGCAAAAGGGAGGGATGTTTCATGAAAGGTGTCAGACGAGGTCTCTTCTGAGTACAATGGGATATGGAGCTTTGCTGACTGTGGCCTGTGGACCACATCTGGCCCATGTCCGCTTCTGTTTAAGTCCACATCTCTGCCTACTTTCCTGGCCCAGAGCAGCAGAAGTGAGTGGTTGTGACAGGGACAGTGCGGCGGCAAGGCTGAGCACACTTACTCTTGGGTCCTTTATGGAGAAAGTTTGCTGACATCTGGTCTACAATATGATGGTTTTCTGGGGGCCAGGTTAGACAGTGCAGCAGACCAGAGGCTTGGAGACTTGATGCATGAGCACAGGTGTTAGAATAAAGATTCCATGTTCAGGAGAAACCAGCAGCTCACTTTGGAAGAGTGAAAGCTTCACCAAAGCATCGGAGAAATAAGGATAGGAAGGCAGTTTGAACCAAAATTGGAAAAGATTTTAAATGTTGGTGACCCTTTTTAAAGTCTCCAGGAGAACAGGGCACTGACTTCTGGGACTGTTTCTGCTATTCCCTGGATGAGTATAATTGCCAAAGGGGAGCTTTCTGCTCAGGAGAAGAGAGCGAGAGCCACATTCTCTTGTCCCTGGCTCACTTTTGGGATTGTGCATTGATAGAATGTCATGCAGCAGGCATGGAGGACAGGCCTGGGGTTGCCTATGAGGACTTGGAGGGGTTTCCAACCAGTGCAAGGCCATCACAGAACCCAAGGCTAGCCCTGCATACAGGAGGCACTTTTTAGGCTCCTTCCATTGGGTTAGGATGAGTGAAGTCATCCTTGCAATTTAAAAGAGATCCAGGTCAGTTCATCCAATTTCAAGCTCTTGATTTGTCTGTCATCACTTTTCCCCTCAAAGATAGTGACATAGGCTGGGGAGGTGCTTCTGCACATGGTGCCTGAATTGGGACCTGTGGCTCCCAAACCCGTTCATACACCAGAATCAACTGGGGGCTCTGAAAAATGTGTAACCCTCGGCTCTACCCAGAGCTGATTCTGAATTTAGGGGTATGGACTCCTGAAATCTTTAAATATTTAAAAGCCCTCTCCAGATTATTACTATTATTTTGCTACATTGATATAACATGTGGGAATCACTGTTTTCCAAGACAGTGTTTTCAAGATCACACTGTTGACAAGTGTATGTTTCTTATACAGCGCTGGACTTTTGCTATGTGTGCACTCAGTGGCTTGGCTAATGGATAGTTGAATGAAATTGTAGTTTATTTGATAACCAATATCAAAGCTACTGGAAGTTTTAATTAGCAAGGGATATAAACTAGGGAGTGATATGTTAGTGAGAAATGACTGTGCATAATTCAAGTCACTGAGTTGCAATAAATTTGGATGTCACTCTAAGCTTTTATGAATACAAGATTTCTTTTACAAATATCCTGATGTCAATTACAGAAAAATAATAATTTATTTTTAAAGGAAATCTCATTGCTTTAGAAAAGACCCTGACACTCTTAGTTAATGATAGAAACATCTGTCTTATGCCAAGCCAGAATGTGCCCCTGTATTTTCCACTTGGTGATTGTAATTTATACATCCTTAAAACAATCTTGAAAGAAATCAGTATCTTATATGTTACTTTACTTTATGTGCTTCTTGTTAGTCTCTTTTTTCCAATCTAAAACACCTATTTTTTAAATTTTTTTACAAATAGACCTCAAAGAGCATGATTTTCAAATTTCTTATCACTTGGTACATGACCTTTAGAACATCTTTTAGATCAATATTTCCCAAAGCATGTCCTTTGTAGTATGAGTTCTGAGAGCTGTGTCTTTAGAAAAGGAGTTCCATGGTAAATTTATCAGAGAAAAGCAAAAACCTTATCTTCTTCAGGCTTCACAGTGCACACTAACATATGCATTTTCCGATGGAAACTGAGTTTGTAAAAACTGTCTTTAAAATAGCATATATATTTTATTTATTTATTTGTTTGTTTGTTTATTTATTTATTTATTTATTTATTTATTTTCAGTGAGAAGAGGGGAGGCAGAGAGACAAACTCCCATATGCGCCTTAGATTGGGATCCGCCTGGAAGCCCATTAGGGGGAGATGCTCTGTCCATCTGGGGCATTGCTCCATTGCTCAGCAGTCCAGTTCTTTTTAGTACCTGAGGCAGAGGCCACGGAGCCATCCTCAGCATCTGGGGCCAACTCACTCCAATTGAGCCATGGCAGCAGGAGGGGAAGAGAGAAAGAGACAAGGAGAGAAAGGGAGAGAGAGAAGCAATAGGGCAAAAGCAGCTGGACACTTGTATTGTGTGTCCTGACTAGAAATTGAACCCAGGACATCCATATGCCAGGCCCAACACTCTACCAATTAGCCAACTGGCTGGGGCAAAATTACATATTTAATTCAATATTTTTCAAACTTATTTTATTGCAGTAGACTGATTTTCTGTATTACTTATATTCCATGACACACATTTTAGGAAGTGCTGTTATATGTTGCTGACATCTCCCTTTAAATGTCAGGCACAGAGAAAAGAAAAGTGACATCCCAAGTGTCACCTTACCTGTGCTGAGTCCAGACTTTCTCTTTCAAAGATGTGAATGCACACTGTGTCCTTCTGCAGTGTTCTTAATGTAGACCAGCGCTACATCAGCAGTCTTCAATGTTTGCATTATCCAACTGGCTTACTGAAATTCGGGTCAACTAATATCATTAGGGCTTTTCACATAAAATGTTGTCAAATTAAGTCCTTCTCAGCCTTCCCCATGATTGATAAAAAATAAATAAGAAACAATTCTATATACCTTAGCCTTCTGGCCTTCATGCCTCTGGTATTCCTAACAGAGGTCCCAGGACTACCAGATGAAATTAATGTTTTTTGTCTGGCTTTATCACATCTTCCTGTTTAGTGTCTGTGTGGCATAAGATGATGGTATAAACGGAAATTTTCTTTTATACTTTTTACATTCAAATAATGATATAGGTTGACTTTAAAAAGAGACAACAGGTGCCATGTTTGTTGAAATTCTGAGTGTACGTGTCTACTAGCCAGGGCTTTGACTCCTCCTTGACTCCTATGAATTAACATTAAAATCTGGAATCTTGGTTGAAGATATTTTATTAGGAGTAAAATTTAAACCAAATTGTTTACTCAATCCGAAGCCTGTCTCCAGCACACAGTTTGTGAGCCTCTACTCTCTTTTAGTCTATTTCCTAAGGGTCCTGCCCTGCTGGGGTGCTCTGTCTTGGCACCCAGTTAAACACTATTGTAAAAGTTCTTATGAAGTTGTGAGAGCTAGGTGACTTTGCAGATGGAAGTCACTATATGATTTTAGACATTATTATATCTGATTTTAAACAATTTTAGAATCAACAAGGCAAATTTCTCTCTCTTACTCTCTCATCAGTAGGGCTAAGGCTGGGAAGGGTATGGCCAAAGTTGACGCATGTTGAAACCTTTCTCTCTGAAGACATGATACAAAAAGAGAAGCTTCCTTGGAGTTTTATTTGAGTCCAAGTTACTTGTGACTCAGGACTGATAATATGCCAAGGCCAAGGGTTCTTCTCTTTGCACTTACGGAAATCACTTCATCCCTGGGTCTTAAAGTTAAGGGTGAATTGACCTCAAACTATGTTACTCAAGGCAAAACCCCCCATTTAAGGTCACTACAGACCATTCAGTACTCTTTGGAAAGATATCAATGACCTATTCTTAAAAAGTCTGATATCTACTCCATTGTCAAGGGCAAAAATTATTGTTCCACTTTCCTCAGTCATCTTGCGTTACTGATGAGTGAGTATGATGAAGAAAAAATGGTGATAGAAAATGCTGTTTTTTAACTTTAAAGAAAAATTTATTTAAACTTCCCTGCGCAGGAGTAAATGACAGGCTTTCTGGCTGAAACGGAGCCTGCTTATTCATCAGCATAAACCACCATCCGTACGGGAGATAGAGAGGCCCTTGAGGACTTGGGGGAAAGTTGTCTTCTCAGGGAAGCAGTTTCTTATCATCTCTTCATTAATTCTGTCCCCTAGCTCCACTAAGGATTCTTCTTTTAAAAAGGAGTAACATTTAAAAAACTGAGTATTTCTCAGACAATCTGTTATACATCAGCTGCTTTTAAATACTATTCCCTTGATACGGGTCAGTATCTAAATCTCTCCTCTCAGAGTAAAGGATAGCCAGGCTGTAATTACAGCAGAGTTGGAGAGAGCTAATTCTGGCAATGTTTTTGGCAGTGTTTCGTGAGATGATTCATTGACACGAGCTACTCAGAGGTAGAAGGAAAAGACAGAGAACAGTTGAAGCCCAAGGCATGAAGGGTGTGTTCGACTCCCCAGCCTGTACAGGTGAATGGTGACACATCTGTAAGTGGTACCAGATCCAAGGTTTTCCTCTTCCAGCCTTCGATGTATTTCACGCTGAGGAATCCCTATAGAGCAAAGTATACAAGGTTAGAGGAGTTTATCAGAATGTGGTTCAGCATCACTGCAGCTACAGAGCAGAAGGTCAAATTCCCTGGTCTCAACAAAAACAGATAATAGTAATTATCACCACCAAATTGGCTTTTGTCTTAGTGTATTTATGGTAGAGTGGATGTTGCAGCGAGCAGATGCCTTGGCTTGATCATGAAGACAGCATACGTGATTCCTCCAGCACAGATTGTTACAGGGGCTGTATCATAGGGTGAGAATGACTTTTCATTAAGTTGAAATGGGAAATGGATCAAGATCAAATGCAATCATGGGAAACCGTCTTGCTGATTTCCAGCAAGAAGGATCTCAAAGTAATACCCAGGACAAATCTCAAATTGAATGACTTACCTTTTAAAAATTGGAAGTGGATTACATCATTGGTTGTCCATAGGTAAAATAATATGGAGAGCAAAATTTTAAAAGATTGTTGGGCAGAGCAGGTGTGATGGTGTTATGAAAAGGAGTGGTTGACATCTCTTCTGTTACCATTGTATCAGGCCCATCCTTAATCTGGAGAGAGTTATCTTTTTTATTCTTGAATGAATTTGACATGTAACATTGTATAGATTTATGGTGTATAGTGTGTTACTTTGATACATTTATGTGAAACTATATGATGGTTGATGTTACAATATTTATAACGTAATTATAGTGCCACATTATTATTGTCTTCATTCACTATAGTGTGCATTAGATCTCTATGGCTTATTTTAATACTTGCTAAAAATTTGTACCCTTAAATACCATCCCTGTTATCCCTGTTTCTCATCCCCTGGTAACCACAATTTTCTTCTGTTTTTTATACATTTAACATTTTAGATTCTACATATAAGTGAGATCATACAGTACTTGTCTTTATCTGACTAATCTCATGTAACAATAATGTGCTCAAGGTCCTTCCATGTTGTTGCAGATGGGTAGATAGCCTCCTTTCTCAGGACTGAATAATATTCCATTGTGTATATATAGCACATCTTTTTTGTTCATTTATCCATTGATGGGCGGTGGTTTGCATATCTTGGTTGTTGTGAATAATGCTGCAATAAACACAAGAGGACGTGGTGAAAATAAAACCCCTATCTGTTGCTGATGGGAACATAAATTTATCCAACAACTATGGAAAACAGTATGGAGGTTCCTCAAAAAATTAAAACAGACCTACCATACAACCCAACAATTTCACCCCTGGGCATATACCCAAAGGAAGTGAAACCAGAATTTTGACAAGATACCTGCACTCCCATGTTTATTGCAGCATTATTCACAATAGCCAACCTATGGAAACAACCAAATGCCCATCAATGGAGATAGTTCTTGAGTCAGAGGTGGATGGGATTTTAAGATAGTTGTTTCATAAGTGCTTCCTTTACAATGAAAACAGAGAATTTGAAAGATTATAAGGATTACATTGGTCCCTCTTCTATCATGGAATTAGGTTCTAGAACCCCCCATGAAAGGCAAAACTCTGTGAAGTAGTGACCTTATATTTACTTTATTATTTATATATATATTAAGGCTTTATAAACCCTCCCTACACTCTTATAAACCTTTCCCACATTTATTTTCTTATTTTACCACAGAAATAATTAAAATAATAAATATATAAAAATACATCTATACCACAAAATCCTGCAATATAGTGAAAAATACACAATACAAAATTAGATATATACAATCTAAAATTTCATATACAGTGAGACCGCAAAAAGTGAACTGTGATATGGTGAGAAATGACTATAGTTTGTGAAGATTACGAGCTTTAAAACATTTCTAAGAGAAAGAGACTGTCTTCTTTGTTTATTCATTTTCTGTTCTTGACATATTCTATGTCCAAATTTAAGTCAATTTTATGTATTACCTTTCACAAAAGGAAATTTTATTATATAAAATAACACAGAAAAAGATTTGGGAATAAAACGTATAAATTTCAGAGAATGAGTTTTTAAAATTAATTTTGCTGTATGTGTTTGAATAAAATCTCTGAGTATGCTAAAGCAAATATGTGGACATTCATCAATAGACACTATTTTGACTCAGTGGTGATCTCCAATAACTTCTAGTCCAGTGGTCGGCAAATTCATTAGTTAACAGAGCCAAATATCAACAGTACGATTGAAATTTCTTTTGAGAGCCAGATTTTTTAAACTTAAACTATATAGGTAGGTACATTGTTACTAACTTAATTAGGGTATTCTTAAGCTGGCCTTTGCACCTGCACGTGGTATTTTGTGGAAGAGTCACACTCAAGGGGCCAAAGAGCTGCATGTAGCTTGCGAGCTGCGGTTTGCTTACCACTGTTCTAGTCTATTTAGCCTAGCATATTGCAGAGACCGATTTTTAAAATGATTTTGTGGTTTTTTTAAAATCTGTAGTCGAGACTCTAAAAACTATTTACTATGCCCCTCATACTAGGTATACAGCTGGTAGGTTTCCAGTAGATACTTGTGGGTGAATGAGTCATTAAAAAGGAACTAGCTGAATGCCTCTTTAGTGTTGCTATTCCTCCATTCATTTTGTGTCAATATATTGGGCACTAATAAAATGACATTTCTTTTACTCTTTAAAATTTATTTTCCCCCCAATAATTTATTTTGGCTTTCTCCACATTTGATAAGCATCAATTTGATATTCCTCTGTCTTTGGGAGAGAAGCAGTATGAAGGCAATTTAGAAAAATGTAACGTTGAGACTAGCTCTCCTGTGAGTTTTGGTTTGAATTTTTGCTTAAGAAGGGATGTCGTAGACCTAGGCAAGCTATTGCTGTCTATCAGACCCTCACCTTTGCTTCTCCCCTCAGTTCTTAGCTGTGCACTAGGATCCCGTGTGCCAGGCGTGCAGGCAGCGTGAGGCTCCTCCAGCAAGGGGTGGATGTGGAGCTCCAGCAGAACGTGTGCTCTCTGGGCAGGGACCAGGCATTGTATAGAGAGGAATGTGACACTGTGACCCAGGAGTAAGAGGTGAAGTCACTGTGTTAAGGTAGGGGTCTGACAGGCATGAAGCTCTCTTCTGGAAGTGTGGTCTCTTCCTAAACTTTAGTCATCCCAATATTTAGCTTCTGGTCGTCACACACAGTTTCTCATGTTCTCATTCTTTCTCCTCTCTGAGATTGTTCTGTGTCATGCTGAAGGTCTCAACTACAGTTTCACTGCTTCAAGGAAACTTTTCTAGCCCAGCCTTGAATAAATTAAATCCTTTGAAAAATGAGAATTTCCCTTTATTTTCTTTTCTTTGCACAGTTATTACAATAATCCCATT
This sequence comes from Rhynchonycteris naso, assembly GCA_037038555.1. NCBI lineage: Eukaryota > Metazoa > Chordata > Mammalia > Chiroptera > Emballonuridae > Rhynchonycteris > Rhynchonycteris naso. The sequence continues at coordinate 213,955,100 of CM072998.1, read as the reverse complement.
TCTAAATATTTGGTGTCTTGATTCATTCTTCTTCCTGAAAAGATTGTATTATCCAGTCCAGGGTAAGTGATAATACAGGAACAATTCTAAAACCTCAGGCACTTTCTACAGTGAAAGTCTGTTTCTTATTTATGCTTTGTGTCTAATGAAGGTTGGCAGTGGGTTCCACTTTGCACAGTTGTCAGAGTGGGGAGAATTGATGTGTCTCCTTTTTTGTTGTTTGTTTTTCTTTCTTTTTTTCTTCTTCCTCCCCCCTCCTCCTCCTTTTCTCTTCCTCCTCCTGCTCCTCCTCCTTCTTCTCCTCCTTTTCCTCCTCCTCTTCCTCCTCCTCTTCCTCCTCCTCTTCCTCCTCCTCTTTCTCCACCTTCTTCTTCTTCTTCTTCTTCTTCTTCTTCTTCTTCTTCTTCTTCTTCTTCTTCTCTCCCTCCTCCTCCTCCTTCTTCTTCTTCTTATTCTTTTTCTTCTTCTTCTTCTTCTTCTCTCCCTCCTCCTCCTCCTTCTTCTTCTTCTTATTCTTTTTCTTCTTCTTTTTACTTTGTCTTGGGAAAAGAAATGGGAGAATCCCAGAAGGCCTTCTCATTCTCAGTTGGCTAGTGTAGTCACACAGCCCCGCCCAGCGAGAATGAAACTGGGCAGTTCAATGTTCCTTGTACCTAGAACAAAGAAGGACCTGACATCTCTGAATGAACGTCATCACCTTTGAATTGAAAATCTTAGAAGAAACAAACAAACAAAAATGCTGAGAAAGGAATGATGTCCCAAATTAGGACCACAGCTGAGGAAGAGCTTTTAGCTCTTCTAATAGGCATTGTTCCAGTCATACCACACATGCTGAAAGGATTGGCCCCTGGACTGCTAATACCTTTTCAGTGCTGGTGGAGTTATTGTGGAGAAGAACTGGTTTAGAGAAATTGAGAGGGACAAGCTTAATCCTTTTTCTAGCAATTTATGGGCATTAGTGTCCAAACTGTAAACTGGTCAAGTGTAGCAGGGATATTTATGGAAAGTTAGGGTGAATGTGATCTCCTCAGAGGTGCTGGTCTGCAGATGGTCAGTGCTCCACATGGCCGTACAAGCATTTAGAAACCCAGATAGACATAGACAGTTGTCAGAAAAGTTTACATCCATTAAATCTAATAATAATTTAAAAATATTTTTTTAAAATTAAACTAATTAAGAATGCACATGCATTTTGAGTCCTTTGATGTTATTTCACTGTTCTAGCAAGTCATTTGTATTGTGTTTTACAAACGTTTAGGTCCCTGATAGGTTGGGAAGTTCAGAAGACCCAAACGCGTTCCTCCCACAGAGGCTCTCTGGGCACTGGTTTGAGCACTTGCGAAGAAAACGAAGGAGCGTGGTCCCAGGGATGAGTGTGTGTCGATTCTCTAAGATAGCAACTAACATCAGACCATATATATATTTAATGACTGACTAATCTAATAATATCAGAGAAACACAGTCTTTTTAGTGCATATAGATTTTGGCACATGAAATGTCTTTTACCTTTTTGGAAAAGGTGTTGTAATATGGGCAAGAGGGACTGGCTTCATTAATTAGTCAGTTAAAGGGTCACATACATTTGTCACTGTCAACCTTTCTAGCCGCCCCTCCCACACACACATCGCTCTTGAACCCTCTAAGTTACCTTTCGTGGCCATGTCCCAGACCCTCCCAACATGTGCAATTCCTGGCTTTTCAGTGGTACCTTTGTGCCAGGTCTGAGGTGTGAAAAGATGGGGAGATTTGTGCCTAGCATATGTAATAAAGCATAGGTATTTCAACTAACAGGGTTATCTGTGTAACTTAGCTATCGAAATAATATAAGTAATCTTAGATTGCATTATTGGGAGATTCATTGACCTACCTATCAGGTTAGATCCCATTTTTTCTACCAAACTGGCTTGAGTTAGTTTCCTGGCTATATGTCTTTAAAAGTGACAATAAATGGTTGAAATAGGTTTAGTGTATTTTATCAGATATTGTGGTATCATAAGAGGTAGGTCTGAAATTTGTTTCTGAGCTATCTGGTGAACAGAACAGAAGATAAGTATGAACCTGGGGCAAGGGAAAAGTGAAGCTTTTTCTAGGAAAAACAATACTTTCCCCCCAAAGCCGTACTTTCTGTGCTCTCATAGAGAGGAAATTGGGGGATACAGTGGTTAGTGTCCCCCAAGTAATACATAAAATAAATACAGCATTAAGTTTGTATGTCATTTTTCTTGCTGAAGCGGTTTGGTCGTCTGGCTTGGTCCAAGTGCATCTAGAAGGAGAGTGTCAGTTTCAGGTCACAAAGGATTATGTGGGAGACTCTGACTCAGCATGTCACGGCTGGGTCTAGCAGTCGGTGTTATTAGAAAGCATCTCAGTTGATTCCGATGCCCACAGTCCAGAGATCACAATTTGAGAGACAGTGACCTGGAGGAGTAGTTGGCCATTTTCCATGAAGGTGGTTCATCACGGTGGAACCTGAGATAAGAAGGGCTGGTAGATGTGATTGTACTGTTCAGCAAGGATGTGGAGGGCAGAAATGAAATCTGGCTCATTCCAGATGCAGGCAGAGAGAATGTGACCTTCACTGTTTCCTGTTAAATGCACCTCAAGAACAACAAAAGATTACTTCTGCCATCGAATGGATTTCTCCTGGCTTTTTCAATCAATGTCCACTCTAAACAAAGGATCCTTATGATGCTGAGATTGCCTGCATAGGAAAACTCCCGTGAAAACATTGATGTGAGGATTCCCTGAGGAGATTCATGGATAATGGAAGGATTGTTTGAAATAGGAAAGGTTAAATCAACAAATACCTACTTCTTAAGCATTTAACAATTCATGTGGTAATTACTTTTATGTTTGGCTGATTTGGGATATGGTTACCTTATATTGATTTTGTAACATGGTTATATTGTGCAAGAAGTCATCAGGCTACTGTCTTTTAAAACTGTAGTTCAAAGTAATGTGTTGGATAGAAGAAACCATGTGTTTTGAAGATTTTTTAGGTCCTTTGGTCGACCTAGCTGTACATGGCAGGGGGTGGGGACTAAATTTCTCAGGATCGGTGTTATTAAGCCCCTGAAAGGACTTTTGAAGTAACCTCAAAAGAAAATGTCAATCACTCTTTTACAACTCAGGCTGTAGTAAGAATCATAGAATAAGATGAAAAGAGCATGCTTTGGGCAAAACAGAATCTTTTGAAAGAGATTCTGAAAAGTTATATAAAAAAAGAATAGATTTCCTAGTTAGCATAATTTCTTTCAATTTTCTACACAAATATGAAATCAAATAATACTAAATGCAAGTTAATTTTAGTTTTTTAAAGTCTTCTGCATGTGAGTCTATTAACTATACCTTTTTCTAAAAGTTGCTCTATTTGATGGAACATATTTCAGCATGATGTCTGGAACAAATTAGACAATTAAAAACATATATAGACATCTTATTTGGAGAATGAGTGATCAGCCACAACCAAACTTACTAAAGTTTTTCAATAGTCTCTTTAAAAGTAACTCCCCAAGCTAAACATGATACTCCTAAGATTATCTGATCAATGCAGAATACAGAGCGATTATTACATTTTGGGACTTGAATAATCCACATATTAAGTAATATTGGTATATCACTTGGTGGGCTAATATTGAGATTGTGGTAGGTTGACTAAATAGGATCTTTTTCAATTGGCTATTTAATAGTCATTGTCTCCCAATCTATATTTATGCAATTATTTTAATCTAAATATAGGGCCTCAAATGTTTCCTGTTGAATTTACTTTTTAATGAAAAAAATTCAGTTGTGCCATCCAATTTATTTTTCTTGACTCTGCACTATGAATAAATATGATAAACTTGCCTTTAATTTATCTTTCTAAATTAATGGACAATAAGTTACTAGAACCTTATTAAAATGTTTTACAAATTATTAGTAAACATTTTGGTTATAATGATTATTCCACCTAACTATGCTACTAACCAGACAGTTCTTTTGTTTCCCCATGTGTATTTTGGGGGAGGCTTTGTTGTGATCCAATCAAAAGAAGGACATCAGGGTATTATAATAGGAGCTCTTTTTGGTGAGTCTGAATGGTTTATGGAAAGAACTACACTATTCTAGAATTTTTCCCAGGACCCATGCAATTAGTTTATTAGTTGAATAATTTCCCCCTTATTTTTGAAAAATCATTGACTAATATTAGTCTTTAAGTTTTGGAATCTCTTAACAAGCCAGGCTTCTTATCCTCACCCTCCCTGAAGATTCTAGTGTGCAAAAATGTCTAAATCTTGTCAGTGTTCCGAGTATTGTGAAACATGAAATTGGCCACAACAAAAGTCTAGAATTTCATGCATTTATGAAAAAGTAACTTTACCAGATACCATTATACTTGAAGTTCTTTATATCCCCCCTACTTTTCACCTATGCAGTTTTAAAATTTGTAACTTTGATATGGTTAGGTATTCTGTAGGTCATATTCCTAACAACATTCCAGGATATTTGACCCTGTCCAAAATGTCCATTTTTAAGAAGACAGGTTTAAATAGCCCATAACATTTATGTCTACTCTAAGTTTACAGAATAAATACAGAAAGAAATACTATTATGTTTTCTTGGTCCAATAATTGTATTGTGAGTATATTGCCCATAAGAACCCTCTTGCCTCCATATACTTGTGCTAATGACACAGTGGGGTTAGGGAGGTGGATTGGGGTTTGAAACTTGCAAGAGAAGGATTGATATGAACTATGGACCAAATGACCATTGTTTCTTTTACTTTTTCTCCCTAGCCTTACCCCTAGATTTCAACTGTGCTTGTGCTCCTAGGTTCATAGATCTCTATCTCTATCTATATCATCTATCTATATTTATAACTATATCTATATCATCTATATCTATATCTGTATTTCTATCTATATCTATATTTATATTTATTTATGATTTTATGATACTACTTTGTCTATCCTCCTCAATGATATCTGTATTATTTTAGATTTCTAGCCTTTCCCAAGTCATAAGCCTTAGTCTTAGAAACCAAGTCTTGGTCCTCCTTTTTTTTTTTTCCCAGGGACAGAGAGAGAATCAGAGAGAGGGATAGATAAGGACAGACAGACAGGAACAGAAAGAGGTGAGAAGCATCAATCATTAGTTTTTTGTTGCCGTTGCGACACCATAGTTGTTCATTGATTGCTTTCTCACATGTGCCTTGACCGTGGGCCTTCAGCAGACCAAGCCACCCCTTGCTGGAGCCAGCAACCTTGGGTCCAAGCTGACGAGCTTTTGCTCAAGCCAGATGGGACCACACTCAAGCTGGCGAACTTGGGGTGTCGAACCTGGGTCTTCCACATCCCAGTCCGACGCTCTATCCACTGCGCCACCGCCTGGTCAGGTTTGGTCTTCCTCTTTTATGTAGTTAGATATTCACTTTCTGAGATTTAAAACAAAATTTTTACATCTACAGTCATACTTTTCAACTGGTAAAAAAATACTAAAATACTATAGACTCTCTAGATATACCCCTTAATCTGTATTGGTTATCTCTTTCTGCTCCCCAAAGCATAGCAGCTCAAACACAAGAGGTGTCTGAAGGTCAGGAATCTGTGAGCCATGCAGTTGGAAAGCCCTGAGTCAGGGTCCCTTCAGAATTGCAGCCATGCTGGAGGCTGGACCACATAGAGTTAGCTCAGGTTTCCTAGGGCTGCAGAGTCACTGGGAAACTCCCTCATGTGGTTGTCAGGAAGCCTTGGTTTCTGGCTGGATTTCAGTTGGAGATGAAAGAGAGAGAGCGAGAGCGAGATGGAAGAGGCAGTCATCTAACCTAACCTCAGAAGTAACATATTATTATTTCTACCATAGTCTATTGGTCCCACAGAGCATCCCTGGTACAGGTGGGAGAGGACTACACGGGGGTGTGAGAGGCAGCAAGCAGGTGCAGCTCCTGGGGTCATTCAAGCTTTCAAATGGAAGCATTCTAGGCTTCCTCTGAAAAAATCAGTAATTCTCATGGACATTAGTTAAGTCCTGGTAGTAGACTGATCCTTTGTAGGACCTCTTGTTAACTTTAGGTAAATTATTACTGAATTAGCATACTCTGATTAGCTTTATCACATGTTTCCAGGGAATGATCTAAACTTCTGCACCACAGTTTCCAAGTGATTTCATTTCATAGTTTTCAAAGAATAAGGACTGTCCTTGTTAATTATAGAGAAGGAACACCTGGAGAATGAACTCTCATATGTGTGGTCTTTACATTTAATACTTTTTCAGAAATTTAACTATAAGCAAATATATAATAAGGGAACAATCATTTATTGTTTTAGTGGGAAAGGGTAGTACTGTGAAAGTATGTGGGTATGGAGGTGCAAAGGCCATGAATTTATTTTATTTTTTCAAACTGTGCAAAAACAATGTCCCCAGCAGGGGAGGTGAAGTGATAAGATACTGTGCTCACCCTCAGGGAGCTTAGAGTCCTTATTATGTAGTTTTAGAGCAGACCTGCCTGAACTTGAGCTGTCATCCGGTTTTCCTTTACCTACAGGCTTTGGGATAATATCCAGTGTGTCAGTCAGGGATGCTGGGAAAACTAGTGATACGATTCTTATGCTGTGAGCCATTTAAAACCCACGTGTTATATAAGTGCCTTGTTAAATGTGGTCAGCCTGTCATAGGCATCGCAACGATCAGATGTCATTATACAAAATGTGCATCTCCAGCTATGCAAGCATAAGTTTCTCATGCAGCCAAAACTCTTATGAGGCTTTTCTTACAAATATGAAGGTAAGTGGCAAAATGGAAGCAACTTGCTAATTAATTCAAAATAGAGTCAAAACCTTTCCCCAGTTACTTGGCAAACAATCATGTTAGATTTCTTCTAGGGCAATTATTATTTCAGGCAAAAGTGATTTTTGTCTGGCAGAGCTTTAGATACAACATTTAAAAATGTTTAATATAATTTGGCCTAAAATACCACTACTCTTTTGAGAAATACAACAGAGAGATTAAAAGCCTTTCTTAAGTTCACAAAGTAATACTTGAAAAAATAAAGAATCCAGGTTAGTGTTTTTGTACTACATTGTGTCGCTACTGAAATGTCTACATTGAAACCCAATTTTGAAATTACGATATACAAAGAGAAAATCTCACTCCAAAATGGACCCTCATTTGTACTTTTAAAAATTAGGTAGTTACTTCTTTTTGAAAGGGTCTCTCACATAGTCAATGATTAGAACACAAAAGGCAAACTACACAAAAATACATTTATACACCAATTCAAAATGATACAACATATTGTAAGTTTGAATTAGCATAAAAGGAAAAATTAAATGAAATTTAGCTACAATAAAGCTAAATATAAAAATTAAAATAAATTTAACTAACAATAAAAAATGATATAGTATTCCCCCTAACCCCCGCTCGCCCTGGGGTATATGGTATAGCCAGGCTGTTGGATTCCTGTTATGGTGAACTCAGCTCAAGATACTGAATTGCAGGATCCTTATGGTTGGCCTGTAGACCTGATTAATTCACCAATGCTTATTATTTATAAGACAGAAAAATAAGAGATAATCAGTTTGTAGAAGTTCCTCCTTGCAGTGTAGTATGTTTGAATTCTGAAATCTCAAGGAGTAATTTCTGTGTCTCCTGGCATTTTGTTATTTGCAAATTGTTGCTGTTTTACTTTAAGAAAATCCAATATCTGCAGATCATTATTTATCAAATACATGAAGGAGAGAAAATTGTTACTATTTGTATTGTAGAAAAATCCTGTTTTATAAAAAGCTGCACTGTGTGATCCCTGTGAATAAGAAGCTTCTCTGTCTATTTAAGAATGTGCGTTGAAGACAGAGGGTGATGTATACAGAACTCAGTCACACATTTACTGTGGAACAAAGACAGATTTTTTTTTCAATATAGGACTGTTGCTGATTAATTTATTTATAGAATAGGTTTAAATTATTTAAGAAAAATCTCAATTTCACTTTGGGAATCTGTTGATTTTTTTCACCAGTAAGCTTATTGTAACTTTCACTAATCACTGTGATCGAATTTAATGTTGGGTTCATCTGAGCCTTCTCGGCTCTGAATCATATCAGTCAAGGCAGTAAATGAGGATGTGGAACATCTACGAGTGTCTAATGCATCAGTTGCCATGGAAGCTGCTCTTCTGGTCTGACTTGATCATTCTTTTTCAGCAAGTCATTTGATAGTTCTCTCTGAAGTGAAAATATCCTGATGTTCTTGTTACTAAATCAAGAGGACCAAACTGTTTCCTTTCTTTTTCTTGTCTTTTAAATTGTATTTATAGGGGTGACAAAATCATACAGGTTTCAAGTGTGCAACTCAACAATACATCATCTGCAGACCACATGTGGGCCCACAGCCCCAAGCAAAGTATCTTTCTCCCCCTACTCCCCCACCCTTTGCCCACCTTTACATACACCTCTCATATAATGGTCTCCTCCTAATAACCATGAGATTTTGGTCATTTTATGTACATTCAATTGATTTTTAAGATCACACATTTGTAAAAGCGTGTCACTAAGAGCCTTTTTACTTTTACTTCTTTTGTTCTATGCTTAGCAACAAGATTATCTTAAAAACCCAAATCTTTTTGATGTAAATATTGGCAGACACTTACTTCCCTTGGGAAGCAAAAGTCTGATTGCATCACAGGAAAGGAAGCATTTGGGTAAAAGTCCTCTCCCTCTTGGCCACCGCGGTCGTTAAAGCATTCACTACACGCTGCAGGTGGACATTGGCTTCATCACACTCAGAGGAACTGAGATCCTCCTTCAGAAGCTGACCCCCTAAGTCCTGATCACCAGCTCCCTGAAATGAAGTGGGACAGGATTGAGAACGGGCCTTACTCTGCAACAGTTCTGTGCAGAGAAGGACTTCCTCCGTCTCCCCACACCACCCTCAGACTCCAGGCAGCCCTTTCATTTTATGACTAGAGACGTAATATTGAGCGTGCATTTGCATACTTAACATTAATGCTGCATGACAAATAGGGGCACCACGAAATTAATGAGAACATCCTCCTTTCAGCCCTGAGAAGGAAAACAGGCTATGAGCTGGCGGTCGCCCGCTGTCCTGTAGGTGGCACTGTGTAGCAAGGAGAGTTGGCATGACGGTTACTGCGTAGGATACATAACAGCAAAAAGTGGAAAGGAAAAAAAAATCACTTTCTTGTCAGAAGTGTCTTCTTGCACCTCCTGCATTTGTTTTCATTGCCTAACGCCGAGCTCTGGTTTGAATCTCCGAACCCACGCTCCCTGTACCTCTGTAATCATTACCATGCATTTTGTTTGGTTCAAAACCCATGTCTGTTCTCTCATATGTACCCCCAGGAACCCCCCACCCCCACCCCCGTGGCTTTATGAGCCCCGTCGGTGTTAAGGAATATGTTATGTCTGTCAATAATAAGTTGGAAGTAAATATCTCAACTACTCTATCATTTTGTGTTTTTTCAAACGGAGCATGGTAGTTAATCTAGACAGTGTTGGTCAAGCTAGAGAGAACAAATATGTAGACATCCTGTCTAAAGATTATTCAGAAATTGGTATTTGTTTTTAAATTTGAGAACTAAAACTTCGGTGAGCTTCTCTCTGTGCTAGGCTGTTCAGTCTGGTTTTGTTGGGGGGTTAGTCTTTGCCAGATCTGTCCAAATGCTTTGTCATAAATTCAAACATAAAGCCATGTTTTTCTTTTCTTTTTTATTCCATCACAACATATCATGTTATACCTACATTCTCATGTATCATTTTCATATCAAAAACGTAAATGTGGAAAGAGTCCCTAAGAATTTTCTCTGATCTTATTTTCTTTCAACCTAAACAGGAGTTAGGTATTGGATTTGGGGGGAAAATGTGTATCCCAGATAATAACCAATGTCTTTTGTGAGAGAGGCGGTAAAGGAATCGACTCTGGCCAAACACTGCAGCTTCAAATCTTGATCAGAGACTTTACTACTTTTTATGTAATTTTATTCTGTCCGTGTCTGATTCAATTAGAAGTCTTGCCAACAAAGCAGGTTGCAGCATCTGGAGTTTGATCTGCTTTAAGCCTCTGATGGAATCAGGCAAAATGATAACTTCAAAAAGAGAACACAAACCCTCCAAACTGAGTTCCTCAATTTGATACTTTAACCCTCCATGATTCCTACAGCTGTCACCCTATATCAAGCTGAGCATAGTTGCAGGCTGCAAGCGTAGCCATGGCAGAACATTTTTGCAATCTTTTAATACTACATATGTTGTCAACGGTGACTTATTTTCTTTGTCTGTTTTGTAAAAAAACAAAACAAAACAAAATTCACTGCATTCCAGCTTATTAGTTTACTTTATTAAAATAGAGAAACAAAAACACAAAACAAGAACAAAGTAAAGCATTGCAAAAGAAACAACTTAAGATAACCTGTCCTTGCCATTTGATGTTATAGCCCCAATGAGTTGCAAGGGATTTTTTTTTTCAAACTTTTTTTTCCAATTTATTAAAACAAACTTTTTCCTTGACTTTAATTGGCTGCTTTTCATCCTTGGGCTGTAATGCCCGTTGTACTATATCAGATGTCACTTGCTATGCTCTCCAGGCTGTTTGGACTTGGTGGTGCTTTTGTCTTTCCGAACCACCGTGGATGGTTGCGTGTCTCAGTTCCATTACACAACTGTCCCCCTCCTGGTAAACGTCCTCTTGTGAGCAGAATACACACCAGCTGCTGTTACATAGAGCAAGCGTTTCATTTCATCCGTTTGTGCCCATCAAAATGCCTTTCCCTGGGACTGGCATTCTTCTACTGGTATTTGGTTAACTTGCTACATATAAGTGACTCTTTATTTCCTGAATTGGGAAAGAAGCTCTCAAGAGTGACATTCTTGTTGAGATAGAGAATACTCACTTTCCTCCCAGAAATGAAGAGCTGACCCCTCTGTTCTTCTGATAACTGACTAGCCCCTTGCACTTGGAAGCTACTGGCTTTTATGAAAGTTGGTGATATTTGAAGAAAATGTCACATGTGTAAGTGCATTTTGAGTTAAAAATAAATACCAAAAGAAAAAATTATACAGCTTGAATTGATGCACAATAATAGTGATTCTGAATGTTTCTGAGAGTATATATTGCTTTGCATTTGTAAGAATTTCAAATTAAAGGATTCATGGGCAGCCTCTCAGTTATTTTTCTCCTCTCACTGTTATGAAACAGGCAAGAGCTATTTTTTCTCATGTTGTGGATGGGCAAAATGAAGCCAGGCTAAGTGAACAGACATGTAGTGACAAAAGAGGGAATTGGTGTCTCCTGACTCTAGGCCAGCTGCCTCCAGGACTTTGAAGTTGCTGGCTTCTATGAAAGTTAGTGATATTTGAAGGAAAATGTCACCATTACGGTGTATGATAGCTTCCCTGGGACAAAAGGGCATCTGTGGCTACCGTCAGAGTGAAATATAGTGATGTATTTTTGAAAACTCATGTAGGTCTGTGCTAAAAAAAAAAAAAAAGTGGCAATTTTCTTTGATTACGTTATGAGTCTGTTAACTGATTACAAAGGGTTCTTAAAAATGTAGGAGGCTCAAACCTTCCTGTGAATTTCTCCTATCTGTGCAATGCATTTGGGGGCTTAGTATTAAAATAATGTTAAATGCCTAAAATAAGAATATTGAGCATTTTCAGGCAACATCTATTGTAAGGACTATGGATATTCAATTTTCTTTTTCTGAGGAGATCAGCATTATATTTAGAAATATATCTCTATTTATCTATCTATCTATCTACTATCTATCCCTTTTTCCTGATTACAATGAAGGAGAAGTTTAGAATATACAAAGATGCAAACTCAAATTGTCTATAATTCTAATAGTACGTTTTAATTATTTTTTCAGATTTTTAAGTAAGCACACATAGAGAATTTTACAAAAGTAGGTTTGTGAATCTTTCAATGGCACAACAAGGAATACTGTAACATCGTTTTTATTTTTTTACATCTGAAATGTTAGAGATAAAGAAAAAACAAGAAATATGTGTAGAGGCAAAAATAATGTTTATTACTGACAGGTTAGGCAGAGCATGTGACCTTATATTGTTAATGGAATAGGGTGCTCATAGGAAGCTCCAGGTCACACTGATTCCTTGTTGAGCCTCAGGTAGCTGAAACTAAAACTTGCCCTTACAAAAAGCCAGCCCAGGGACACCTCACAGCATAGGAAAGAGGACAGTTGAGTCCTCTCAAGAGGAAGTGAGGGGAGCTAACGGAGAATGCCTAGTCATTTTTCTCACATTTACCAATTAGTTAACTCCCAGAACCAAGAGAAATCTGCATGCATTTGTCAGCTTCCCCTCACCGGAAGGCCACCTCAAGGATGGAGAAGTGTGTCCCATAGACAGGGTCACACAATACCCATTAGTTTACATTTTGCCTCCTCCCCTCTATTTAAGCAGGACACTTGGTTTTTCCCTAGATTCTGCATCAGCTCAATGAACTTGCATGTAAACAAAAGGGTGAGAGGGAAAGGATCCAGTCAATAGGTAACATCTGGGAAACTCTGAATGCACTCTGGCTTAGCTTGTGTGTGTGGACAAGAGACATTATGCTGAGCGCAATAAGACAGATACAGAAAGATACTGTATGATCTCACATGTACATGGAATCTAAAAACATAGAACTCATAGAAGCAAACAGTAGAAGGGCAGTTACCAGGGAGTGGGAGGTTTGGAAAGAGAGATGTTAACCAAAGAGTACAAAGTTTCAGCTATATGAACAAGTTCTGAGGATCTAATGTATAACATGTTGGCTATGGCTAATAATAATGTATTATATACTGGAAATTTTCTAAGAGAATAGATCTTAAGTGTTCTCATTACACATGCACATACACATGGAAGGTACCTATGTGAGGTGATGGATGTGTTAAATTGATTATGGTAATCATTTCACAATGTATACATATATATACATATATTAAATCATATTGTATACTTTTAGAAATCATGTTATACAACTTATATATTGTATAATATTTACTTGTCAATCATACCTCAACAAAACTGGAAAAAATAAATAAAATTAATTTTTGTAATTTATTTCTCTTTTTCTCCCATGAGCCATACATTTATTTAAATTGCTTACTATGACTCCATAATATGCCAGTTGGCTATACATTCACACTGTGTCAGTCGTGACTGATTCATCAGTTGAACCAAGAATTAATAGTGTATGTAATTGGCTAACCATGGTCTTTAGCATATAGTAAATAATCAAAACTGATTTCCATTATTATTATTGTTGTTGTTTCCCTCTGTATGTCTAGAGTGAAAAACTGGAAAACAAGGGGGAATATCTACACTACTCGACTTCAAGATTTACTGTAAACTAAATCTATTAGTAGATTTATAATGTTTATCTAGTCAGGACAATGTGGTAGTGGCAAAAGAATAAAGAAATAGATCAATGGAATAGAATAAAAACTCAGAAATAGACCTACGCATATAGTCAACTGATCTTTGACACAGAAGCAAAGACAATACCATAGAGCAAAGATAGTTCCTTCAAAAAATGGTGCTGGAACAACTGGACATCAATCTATGTGTAACAAACAAATCTAGACACAGATCTCTACTCTTCACAAACATTAACTCAATATGGGTCACAGACTTAAAAGTGAAATGCAAAACTCAATTTCCATAAGATAATATCAGAGAAAATCTAGGTGACCTTGGATTTGGCAATAACTTTTTAGATATAACACCAAGGGCAGGATCTATGAAAGAAAAAATTGGTAAGTTGACATTAAATTGCAAAACTTCTGCTTTGCAAAAAGCAATGTCAAGAAAATAGAAATACAGGTCACAGACTATAAAAAACTATTTGCAGAAGACATAGCTGATAAAGAACTGTTGTCCAAACACACACACACACACACTTAAAAATCAACAATAAGAAAACAAACAGCTTGATTTAAAAATGTGCCAGAGACCTTCACAGACCTCTCACCAGAGAAGATACACAGATGGCAAATAAGCAGATGAAAAGGTGTTTCACATCATATGTACACTGGGAAATAAAAATTAAAGCAACCAGGCGGTGGTGCAGTGGATAGAGCATCGAGCTGGGATGCGGAGGAACCCGGTTCAAGACCCCGAGCTCGCCAGCTTGAGTGTGGGCCCATCTGGCTTGAGCGAAGGCTCGCCAGCTTGGACCCGAGGTCGCTGGCTCCAGCAAAGGGTTGCTTTGGTCCGCTGAAGGCCCGTGGTCAAGGCACATATGAGAAAGCAATCAAGGAACAACTAAGGTGTTGCAATGGCAACGAACAACTAATGATTGATGCTTCTTACCTCTCTCCATTCCTGTCTGTCTGTCCCTATCTGTCTCTCTCTCTGACTCTCTCTCTGTCCCTGTTAAAAATAAAAAAAAAAAATTAAAGCAAGATACCAATCACTTCACACCTAATAGAATGGCCAAAATCTGAAAAAACGACATCAAACATGGGTGAGGTTGTGGAGCAACAGGAACTCTCATTTCTTGCTGGTTGGAATGCAAAATGGTGCAGCCGCTGTGGAAAATCATTTAGTGGTTTTTTTTTTTACAATCCTAACCATACTGTTACATATGATCCATAACTCATATATATAACACTCCTTAGTATTTACCTAAAGGAACTGAATACTATGTCCACATAAAAACCTGTACACATATGTATATAGAACCTTTATTCATAATTGTGAAAATTTGGAAGCAACCAAGATGTCTTTCAGTAGGTAAATGGATAAATAAACCATGGTTCATCCAGAGAGTACAATATTATTTCATGCTGAAAAGAAAGAGTTGTCAAGATGTGAAAAGAGGAACCTTAAATGCATGTTACCAAGTTAAAGTGGCCAATCTGAAAAGGCTACATTCTGTATGAGTACAACTATAGGACATTCTGGGAAACATAAAACTATAAAGACAGTAAAAAAATGTCAGTGGTTGGTAGGGGTTAGGGAGGAGGGGGGGATAAATAGGCAAAGCACAAGGGATGTTTAGAGCAGGGAAATTACTGAGTATGATACTGTATTCTTGAATACATGTTATAAATGTGTCCAAATCCATAGACTAGACAACAAGTGTAACTATGTACTCTAGGTGGTGATGTCTCAATGTAGGTTCATTAATAGTTACCAATATACCACACCAGTGGGGAATGTTGACATTCATAAAGGCCTGTGCATGTACAGAGGCAGGGGTAGATGGGAAGACTCTGTACCTTCTGCTCAATTTTGCTGTGAACCTAAAACTACTGTACTCTAAAAATAAAGTCCATTAAAATAATAGGGAGAAATCTATACTTCTGTGCTAAAGTGGGTCATCTCACTCTATATTTGAACTCTAATATATAGGCTGTAAACTCAACAGTCTAAAATACAGACTCTAGACTCAAAGCAGAAATACATCAGTATTGGCTTAAATAATCAAAAAGGATGTAAAAAAGGAAGTTGGACATTGTGTGACCCATGAAAGATGGCTACACTCTGGCTGTGGGTCAGAGGGGGAATAGTCTGAACAAAGGCATAGGTGTCTGAGGCTCAGAGAACTTAATTGTGTGTGTTGATGATATGGTGGCACATCTTAGATTAGGACATTAGTCTAATCCTTGGATTTTTTCTTTCAGTGGCTTGCAAAGTATATGTTGAACATTCAGAGCCATATTGAGAGAATCCAGTCCAATACCTTTATCATTATAATACTTTGGATATTCCCCCCTCTGCTCTTTGGATCATCTGCGTTTTCATGATATTTTTTTTTTGACAAATACAGAAAATGGTAAGAATCAAAAAATTAAATCTCAATAAGACTGGCAATGAGAAGAGTTACATCTGTGGGAGTTTTATTTCAAATCTCACGAAGCAATTATGAGTAACCCTTAATTGATGTTCTTATGAACATGTTTGTGATATGGCTAAGTGATAATTCTGGCCTAATCTTTAGGGTTACGTTACACAACAAATGGTTGCTGTAGTTGCCAGGTTGTTTGTGTGAGAGTTAATGTATAGAGAGAATACAGTGAAAATTGCTGAAACTGAAAATGTTAGCATCTAAAACTTAACATTTAAAAATGTTGTTTGCTAGGGGCTATATAAATTCTGTGATACACATGGGGACCCATTGCACTTTAACATTTATAATAATTGGTCTGATAAAATGTCGAACCAATCATAATCATTTGTATTTATGGATTGTGGTTTCTTGCTGCTTCTGATCACAATAGATGCACCTGTGGAATTCTTTACCATTTGATACCTGCTTGTGCTACGAGTAATGAAAAGCCGTTGTATCACATTGTCCCTGGAGCGGAGAAGTAGTTTCTACTGGGAAAGATTCTTGAAATAGATTTCTGATTCATGAATAGATAGGAGGGTGAAAAGATTCAGTTAGGATTAGGGTTTTAAGTTATGTTAGCCATTATGTTTTCTTCCTTTTGGGAAAATCTAAAACCTAAGATAAAGCTAGAATTTAACAACTTCTATCACATTATCAGGGCATTTGTTTTTACATAATAGCTAAACTCAAACCATCGGGGTGTAGATTATGCCTTTTATAAATGGGCCTTTCCTTTGAAAGTCACTTTTATTTAACTTCGAAAAGTTCAAATTATTATAATTCTATCTTTTGCCTACACAGCCCACAATTTATAAGACCTTTAAAACAATTTCTTCATTTTGGCCAGGCTTATCATCAAACAATCCTTGTAACATACTATCTAATTTATAAATAAAAAGGGTTTCATTTTACCTTATAAAATACTTTGGGCCTAAACTGTGATTTTTTAAAAATTAAACACATGTTTTACCTTAGTTTTTATATCCCACATGTCTTGGTGGGTGTTCATTTGCTCATGTGGCTTTCCCTCTCTGAGTCAGTGGATGGGCCGCTTATAAAATATTTGAACTCAATTTTCTTGGAGTTTTAAAGTTTTGCACTTTTGATCATTCTGTTGACTATTTTTCTTTAGATAATGAAGGTATTTACTTCAAGTTTTATGCTATGTTAGTATGATATAATACAACTCACTAATTTCCTAATAAGCACTTTGGTAGTGAATGGTCACTCCTGGAGGATGTGTTTATTTATGGGTTTTTAATGGATATATATCATCATAGTGCATGCCTTCATAAACATGTATAATGGTTTACACTTTCCCCAAGAGCCTTTCCATAAATTCTTTAGAACACTGTATAATTAGCTAATGCTATATGATTTTTTAAGAGGTGGTACCTTCCTACTAGGAAAACTAAAGAGTCAATTCTAGAAAAAGCAAAGTTAGGCCTACAAAATTTAGCCTTCATGATGACACTAAAAGTGAATGCTATGTGTGTACAAGTATGGGAGAGAATAACAATTACATCTCTAGTTGAATGAGATACAGAATTCTCGTAGAAGGTGTTTTTTGGTTGGTCACTATAGTGTTCTCTGTCTCCCGATTCATTGTCTACATCAACTGCTCAAAACAACAACAGTGGAAACAATGACATTTCCATTGGGCATAATAGTGTGTGATTGACAAGTGAGTCTGCTATTGTGGTTTATGAACATGTTATAAAAATTTCGCCTCTTTAAGTATTATAGTTCAGTAAATACCTGCTCATGGCTCTACCATTTCATAGTATATTAACTTTGGGTAAGTTTCTGTCATTTTTTCTCCATCTTAGACTAATGCAGGGAGGTTGTTTAGAACTAATTAAATTCATAACTGATAGCTTGGCTCTGTTTTAAGATATCAGTTGTGCCTTTGACTTTTTTTTTTTTAGCAATAAATGCTTTATTACCCTTGGATGATTTGATGAAGTTTGATTAGACATCAAGGACCTGGTCAAAGAAGGAAGAGTTTCTGTGGGTCTAGAATAGAATGTGTTACCCAGAAAGCCTCAAAAGAGAACACAAACTCCTCAGGAACAGGGACTCATCATGTGGGAGGTAAAATCACATGACACAGCAGAGATACAAGGAGGTAGGAGTATCTGCTGCAAGAACATGTCTGGGGATAGTCAGTCTAGTACGTGTGTTTTACAAGTTCATATCAGTGTCTAATGCAAGGTTTTAGAAACTTTATAACCATTCTCTACAGCATACAGTGTCAGCAAAACTACTGCCTGTGAACAGAAAAGAGAATGATTTCAGGGGCTTTATCTCAGGCCTGCCACCTTACACATGGTTAGTGATTAAGAAAAGATTTCTGCATCTTCACTCTAAGAAAGATTTGTGCTAATTTTATCATTTTTCATAGCATCATATCATTTTTAAAATACTGCCCAAGATGCCGAGATGGCTGAATATTTAAGTATGTATCTAAAGTCAATTTAGAGGCAAACACTGGGATAACTCAAATGAATAATATAAAGTAGAGGGAAGAGAGGAAGAGGAAAACAAGGGAGGTGCCCCAACTCTGTTTCTCAGGGTAAGGAACCACACACACTACCAGACACTCATGAATAAATACACTGTGGTGATGGTAACCAGTAGCACAAATAAATATAAGAATGTTGAAATATGAGTTTTCAGATCTGGTAAAAAGAGACCCTACTTTTTCACTTTTAAGTTCCATATCATTTGAATTTATTTATTTTGTATGTATCTTATATCTTCAGAAAAAAAATACTCTCCTTTGGTATTTCCATGATCTATTCTCATTGCCTATATGTTTTATAATCATGTGCAGCTTTACTGAAATCTACGATCACTTACTTACCCCATCTCTATAAGAATGAGCTAGTTCGTAGGACCTCCAAAGCATTTTCACTGGGTTTGTGTCCCTGCCAGTCCTTTGGATGGGACCCTCTCCATTTGCTACACTGTCAGTTTGAAGGCTATTGGAGCTGTTATAGAATATGGTTCCAAAGTTAGGGCCAAAGACTTATATGCCAAACAGGAAGAAGGGAACTATCAGAGTTGTTCAAAGATGGAATGTGTTACTTTGGGAGGGTCCCAAGGATCCATCACTGGAAGGTTCAGCTTCAGATAGGTGGGGCAGTAGCATCGTTGATACAATAGGCAGTGACATAAAACTGTAGCTGAATTTCCATCTTATTGGGATACAGGACATGTTCAGACGGTCTTCTTCTCTTCCTATGGCATGCAGAGGAGGGTGTATGTATTTGCCACAGTCCCATACTTGGCCAGGTCTGTATTGAAAATGTGTCTTCCTGAGATCCCCTGTTGCACTTAGGTACCTGTTTACTTTTGGAGCTGTGTAGTAATACATCAACACCATCTTTCCAAAGCAAAATTTGTTTCAAACAGCAGTATCCTGTCTTTCAAAGTTCTAGTCATCTTTATAGTCTACGGAAAGCTGAAGTACCTGTGAAGGGCAGCAAGATTTCGGCTACATTTCACATGTTGTTGATCTTATAATATTCACGCATACACTCTGGGTAGTGTTCTTGTACTTTTCCTTTTCATATGCTTTTAACCTGTCATGTTGCTCTGCTTTCCCCTGAGAGGCGGCTGTGATATTGTTTTGTGTGAGATCATCCTGTTTATACTTTGATGTTGTGCTGTTAAATCTGGGGCGTGATTAGGGACTTCTTAGGTTGGAGAAAGACATTAATATATTGTGACTACTGCCATTCATAAATTCAGATTCACCCATGTAGATTACATCCTTTTTTCTTTTGAAATGAAAAGATGAGGGCTTTTAAAGTAATTCTTTAAGACGGTAAGCACTCTTTAGCAGACTCTGAAATATAACTGCAATAAATATTCATCTAATCTATGGGACTTGCACACACTTTATCACCATTTCAATTCTGAGCTTTCAGTGTCTGCTGCCAGCACTGCCACTCTGGACTAGCTCTTTGATAGTGACAACAAAAGATCTAGACCCTTTATGTAGTTATGTTTAGGCTTAGTAAAAAATCTTATAATATTTATGCAGTCATGCATGCTTGTCTCAGGAGATAAGGTAAGCATATCATTTGCTTCAGTTCTTTTCTTGTTTAAATTCTGAAGCTCTTCTTTTTCTTTCTTTTTTCCTTTTTTTATTCCTAAATTCATTTTCCTTAGTACATCCAACTCTCTCTGGTACTCCCGTGAACAGCTGTGGGTGGTGATGGTGCGATGTGTTGCGTGAGCGCAGCGGCACTCGGTGCCTCCCCCCGGAGCGGCTTTATGGAACGCGGAGAAGTACAGTACAGCTCTGCAGCAGATGGACTTTCGAATAGCATTCACCGAGATCTTTCCCTTTCATAACAAGAAACAGGAGCTCTCTACCCTACTTAGTATGCTGACATTTCACAGTTGATATCCTAATATATTTTCCTTTTCACTTGATGGGCAGGGATGGGAATTGAGGTGCCCTTTTCAAACAAAACATGCTTTTTCTTTCTTTTAGCATCTCTGACTGTTATTACAACAAATCTATTTGTCTGACTCCTACTTGTTTTCTAAATTCCTGTGTTGTGCGCATAATGTAGTGGCTACCAAATATTGGGAATAGGCCAAATCCTTCTCTAAGAGTTCATTACCAGTCTGGCTCAACAATTGATATATTCAAGTGTATATTTAGTTTATAAATTACTGAGAAAGTAAATTTTACGCCATCTTCCAATTCTCTTTTTCTCCACTAGTGTGAGTACTTGTGTTTAATTGATTTAGAAATCCCATGGAAATTGGTGCTAAAAAAACTTTTTTGTTGTTGTTGTTGAAAAAAACTTTTGAACAATCAGATGACACCAGGTACAGTGTTTAAACAATCTTGACAGTGAAAAGAATTCTCTAGTTTAACTTAGGTCCTATATTTTTAGCTTATTTTTACTTCATACCCTGGAATAATTAGATGGCCAACCAATTTTCTCAAATGAAAACAAAAGTTTTGCTAGAAAGAAAGGGAATTGCACCTCCATCTTAAGTTTCTTTATAAAAGGCAGTTTCATGTATCAAAAATTTTCAGAAAGAATATCCTGTGCTTGGTCTCAGTCCTGCAGTCAATTTGGTTATGGAAAATTTAATACAGTCTGTGTGAGGTGTCTGGAGATAAGTAAGTGTGTGGTTTCCTCTTGGGTAACTTCAAATTGTTTTCTTTAAAGTTGTGATTTAGCAGGTAATCCTCTAGGTGAGCCTTGACAGTCTGGCCAGACTGGAATGCCAGGCCCTCTTCAAGCAGCAGGTGGATGGCTGGCTGCCTCATCATGTCCAGATCGAGGGCTAGCTTAAAGTGTCATGTGAGTGCTTACGATGAATTTGAGTGTAGGGTTCATTTAGATTGAAATGTAGCCACTAGTAGTCAGAAGTTTTGAAGGGGTCTAAGACCCATTTGTGAACCGTAGTTTCTAACATTTTATTTGTATAAATGTAAGCCTTGGTGCCTCCTCTCCTGCTTATTTTAAGGGGAGACTAATGCTTATGAAAGATTAAAGGTTAAGTTATAGACACTGAAAGTTTTGTCCTCTGAGGTACAGGGAAGGGTTTGAAATCAATGACCCTGACCACTTTGTGGTTATAGAAGGTAGATTTGTTAGAAGTGATAAGGCACAGCAGGAGCAGGTTGTTACTTAGGAAGGCAACTAACAGTTTTAGGGTCAGGATTACATACCCAGATGCTGGGCCAACTGCTTTGTTTGTAGAATCACATTTTATCCTTATAGCCCAATAAAGCAGGAACTGGTATTTCTCCTTTTATACAGGTGAGAGAACTGAGATGCAGAAAGATAATTGTAGAGGGAAGAATGATGGCTTCCCCAAATATACCCGCCTCCGAATCCCTGGAACCTGTGAACATGTTATCTGACTTGGCAGATGAAACTTTTTGGATGCGACGACTATTAAAGACCTTGAGACAAGGGGGAGCACATCTCCTGGCTGTAGTCAAAGGTACAGATATGATGGTGGAAGAAAAGTCAGAAAGATGCAACATTATGGCTTTGAAGATGGACTAGGAGGCCATGAGTCAAGGAATACAGGTGCCCTCCAGAAATCGGAAAAGGCAAGAAGACAGATTTTTCCATAGACTTCAGAAAGTGTCTTAGTCTGACTGGGCTGCTATTACAAAATGCCACAGACTGGGTGGCTTATAAAGAACAAAAATGTGTTTCTCAAAGCTGTGAAGGCAGGAGGTCCATGACCAGGTGTCAGTATGGCTGGGTAAGTGCCCTCGTCTAGGTGACGGATTTCTTGTATCTTCGTATGGCAAAAGTGTCTAGGGACTTGTCTGGGGTCTCTCTAGGAACACTAGTCCTATTTATGAGGGCTCCATACTTATGACCTAAGCATCTCCCTTAGGCCTTGACTTTAATTGCATTGAATTGGGCATTATGATTTCAATGTGCCAATTTGGGGAGGGCACAAATATTCAAACCAAAGCAGAAAGGAACAGAGCATTGCAAACACCTTAATTTTAGCCCAATGAGACCCATGTCAGATATCTGACCCCCCAGAACTGTACAATAATAAATTTGTGTTGTTGTAAACCACTACATTTATGGTAATTTGTTACAACAACAACAGAAAACTAAAATGCCACAGTAGTGGCATTTAACCAAAGAAAGTCAGAAAGCCTCAGCATCCCTCGCAGGGATGGCAATAAACACCTAGAAGATATTTACCTCTTGAAGGCAGTGAATAAAAACTGGAAGAGAAAACTGCTATTTCAAATGTGAAGGCAGCATTTTAGGACAACAAGGAACATGAAAAATCAAGGAAACATGACATCACCAAAGGATCACAATGATTATCCAGCAACTGACCCCAAAGATATGAAACTAGAAATCCAGCACAGGAGGAAAACTGTAAAACTCACAAATATTGGAGATTAATCAACACACTCATGAACAACAACAACAACAACAAAGCTGAAATTTTAAAAAATATATTGAGATAAATAAAAATGGAAAAACAATATAAAAGCTTATGGTATGCATCAAAAGCAATTCTAAGAGTTCATAGTGATAAACATCTTACATTAATAAAAAAGAAACATCTCAAACTACTTAACCACAAGGAACAATACCAAACTGAGCTGAAAGATAGCAGAAGGAAGGAAATATCAAAGAAGAGAGTATAAATAAATAAAATAGAGACCAGAAAAACAATTAAAAAGTTCAAAGAAACTAACAGCTGTTTTTTGGAAAAGATAAGCAAAACCAACAAATATTTGACTAGACTACAAAGAGAGAAGACTCAAATAAAATAGCACAAAGGTACAAAGGATCATGAAACTACTGTGATCAATTTTATACCAACAGATTGGATAAGCTAGGAGAAATAAATCCCGAAACATACTACTAATACTGAGTCTGAAGAAATAGAAAATTTGAACAAACCAATAATGAGTAAAGAAATTGAATCAGTAATCAAAAACTTCCCAATGAGGATGATATTCAGACCAGACGGCTTTATTAATGAATTTGGCTTACCATTTAAAGAATTAATGCCAAACCTTCTCAAACTCCTTCCAAAAACTGAAGAGAAGAAAACATTCCTAACTTATTTTGTGAAGCCGATATTCCCCTGCCATCATAACCAGTAAGAACACTTGAAGAAAACTCCAGGCCAATATTCCTGATGAACATAAATGCAAAAATTCTCAACAAAAATATTTGCAAACTGCCTGACCAGGTGGTGGCACAGTGGATAGAGCGTCAGACTGGGATGCAGAAGGGCCCAGGTTCGAGACCCCGAGGTCGCCAGCTTGAGCGCGGGCTCATCTGGTTTAAGCAAAAGCTCACCAGCTTGAGTCCAAGGTGGCTGGCTCCAGCAAGGGTTATTCGGTCTGCTGAAGGCCGTGGTCAGGGCACATATGAGAAAGCAATCAATGAACAACTAAGGTATCAAAAATGAAAAACTGATAATTGACGCTTCTCATCTCTCTCCATTCTTGTCTGTCTGTTCCTATCTATCCCTCTCTCTGACTCTCTTTCTGTCTCTGTAAAAAAAAAAAAAAAGAACAAAAAAACCAAAAAAACAAGAAAACAAAATTAGCAAACTAACTTGAAGAGCCCATTAAAAGGATCATACACCATGATCAAATGGGATTAATATCTGGGGTACAAGGATAGTGAAACATATACAAATCAGTAAATATGCTATACCTCATTAATAGAGTAAAACTGAAAAATGATATGATTATCTCAATAAGTGTAGAAAAAGCATTTGAGATATTACAATGTTCTTTTATGGTAAAAACTCTCAAATTGGATATAAAAGAAACTTATCTAGCATAAAAAGGCACATAAGACAAGCTCACTGATAACATCATTCTCAATGGTGAAAAGCTGAAATATTTTTTTCTTTAATATTTGGAGCAAGACCAGAATGCTCATTCTTACCACTCCAATTTAATATAGTACTGGAAGTCTTAGACCGAGCAATCAGGCAAGAAAAAGAAATAAAAGGCATCCAAGTCAGAAAGAAATAAGTAAAATTATTTCTGATGGTAGATGACATGACCTTATAGTCAGAAAAATCTAAAAACTAAAATAAATAAAAAAAAAAACACCAAAAACTGTTAGGACTAATAAATAAATTCACAAGAGTTGTAGGATTGAAAATCAACATACAATAATCAGTTCTTTTCTTTACACTAATGAACTGAAAAAAAATTAAACAATCTCATTTAAAATTATATCAAAAGCAATAAAATACTTAGAAACTTAACCAAAGAGGTAAAATATCTGTCCACAGAAGGTCATAAGATGCCAATAAAAGAAATTGCAGAAAACACAAATAAATGAAAAGATATCTCATGTTCATCGATTGGAAGAATTAATATTGTTAAAATGTTCATATGCTCAGAGTGGTTTACAGATACAATGCATTCCCTGTGAAAATTATAGTAGAATTTTTCATAAAAAGAGAAAAAAATCCTAAATTTATAGTATATGAAATCAGAAAAGACCCCATACAGACAAAACAGTCCTGAGAATAAAGAACAAAGTTGGAGCCATATATATGATGATTTCAAACTAGATTATAAAGCTATAGTAATCAAGGCAGTGCAAAACTAGCATAAAAATATAAATTTAGGACACTGGAATAGAATCAAAAGCCTAGAAATAAACCCTCACATATTTAGTCAATTAATATTTGACAAGAGAGGCAGAAGTACTCAGTGGAAAAAGGCTAGCCTCTTAATTAATTGGTATTGTGTAAACCGGCTACTCACATGCAGAAGAATAAAATTAGACCCTTATTTTACATTAACCAAAAACAAACAAACAAAAAAACAAACTCAAAATAGATTAAATACTTAAACCTAACACCTAAATCTCCTTAGGTTAAGTTTCCTTATGTCTTCTTTACCTTGGTCTTAGCAATGATTTTTAGATATGACATCAGAAGCACAGGCAGCAAAAGCCAAAATTAATCTAACTGAAATGCTTCTGTACAGTAAAATAAATAATTTAAAAATATGACAAGAGTACCTAGGTGATGAGAAAAAATATTTGCAAAAAATTTATTTAATAAAGGATTAATATCCAAAATAGTGTATATAATGAATCCCTATAACTCAATAGTAAACAAACAAACAAACAAACAAACTAATGAAAATAAAAAGTTGTCAGAATACCCAAACAAACATTTTTCTAAAGAATACATACAAATGGCCAACAGGCACATGAAAAGATGCTCAACAGCATTATCATTAACAAAAGGCAAATCAGAGCACAGTGAGATATCACTTCACATCTCTTAGAATGGTTATTTTTAAAAATACAGGTAATGAATGTTGGCATCAATGTGGAGAAAAGGAAACCTTTGGACACTGTTTGTGGGAATGTAAATTGGTGTAGCTACTATGGAAACAGTATGAATTTCTTGGTTTATTCTCAAAGGAAATGAAATAAGACTCTGAAGAGATACCTGCCCTCCATGTTCACTGCAGTGTAATTTCCAATAGCCAAGACATGGAAATAATCTAAGTGTCCATCTACTAGAGAGTGGGTGTTTGTTCATTCATGAGAAAGAGTCATTTTTTCCCATTTGTGAAAGCATTCATAGAACTTGTGTACATAATGGTAAGTTAAATAAACCAGACAAAGAAAGAAATTCTACATAATCTCACCTATACGTGGGATATAAGAAAGGCTGAACTCACAGAAACAGAGAGCAGAATAGTCGTGGCCAGGGCCTGCGGTGTGGGAGACATGGAGAGATGTTAATCAGAGTTTAAACTTCCAGTTCTAAGAGGAATAATTCTGGAAATCTGATGTACAGTCTGATGCCTATAGTTAACAATACTGTACTATAGTCTTGAAATTTTCTAAGAGAGTAGATTTTAACATGTTCTGAGTGCCCTCTCCCAATGAAATGGTAATTATGTGATGTTGTGGAGGTTTTAACCAGCCCTATGTAGAGACATTTTGCAATATATATATCTCAGTTCATCACATTAAACACCTTAAACCAGAGGTCTCCAAACTACAGCCCGTGGGCCAAATTGCGGCCCCCTGAGGACATTTATCCGGCCCCCACAGCACTTTCGGAAAGGGCACCTCTTTTATTGGTGGTCAGTGTATGGAGTACTGTATGTGGCAGCCCTACAACGGTCTGAGGGACAGTGAACCGGCCCCCTGTGTAAAAAGTTTGGGGACCCCTACCTTAAACTAACAAAATGTTATCTGTCAATTATATCTCAATAAAAACTGAAAAAAGGGTTTGTTGATTAAATAGAAAGGGAAAAAATATTGATTGCCTAGTATGTACCCAGCATGGAGCTAGGTTCTGGTAGGTGGTGTGTTAGTTTGATGCTAAGATACTCCTACTTCCTGCATTTCTGATATACATTTTGGTTGAAGACATTGAAAAATAAGAGCGTGGAAATGGGAATATAATCATGATAGAGTCATAGGGCATTTCAATGTATGAACTGTGATTGGTTTCTTTTACAGAGGTAGGGAAGGCTTCTCTGAAGAGGTTATGTTGACATTGATACTCTCTTTAAATTGAGGGGCACAGAATACATCTGGGAAAGTGGAGAGAGTGTTAGGCATAGAGTATGGCAAACACTAACACCCCAAGAGAAGGGAGAGCTTGTGATGTGTTCGCAGAACTGGAAGAGACCATTGCAGCTGGAGGAGAGTGAGCTGGTGAGATTGAAATCCTGAGCTGAGTCAGGGAAAACGCTGACAGGATATGCATATGTGTGGGGATTTTATTCTAGCCACAATTAGAAGCCATAAAGTGATTGTAATGCATGGGAATGCCATAAATTGATTTATGCCTTATGAAAATTAGATATGCCCAAAATTGTGGAGGACAGGGGCTGAGGCAGGGGGACAAAGAGGACTGCAATTCATGACACAAGAAAGCTACGCACTCCTCTCCTGCAGGCAGCACACGCTTAGTGACTGTCTTGTCATGAAAGGATTGTACATGGTTACCATCTCTAGGAAAATCAAAGGGGCTGCATGGCACGTTTTATCTGCTCATTAAGATGTCAGCTGCCCCAAGAGGAGCCCTTGAACTGACCGGACAGCAATAAAGATTCTGTCCACCTTGATATATAGTAAAATTTACCTTCTCTGAATAGATATCTGTGTATTTTTACCCCTAATGTGGTAATGTGGGGGCACGTGTCATTCCAATCTGTGAGTTTGGAAGTTAACACATGAAGAAACTTCTTCAATATCACAACTTATATGAGAGCCATGTTAAATATCATCTCTGACTCCATATAATTTATAAAACTGAGGATAAATAGCTAAGTTTATTAGGTATGAAATTGTGTCTGGTATGGATCTAATATCTCCGCACATTCCTATTACCTCTGATGATGAACTCACCTTTATGTGAGGAGCTCTATTTGGCTATGAAGACATTTTGTGGAATTTTAAAGAGGCCCAAAACATAAGTGAATGCAGCTTCTAATTTCATGTTGAATTAAAAAACCTCACTTGTGCAAAACTCAACAATAATGACAAAGTAAGGCTTTATAGAGAGGGAAAAAAAGAATCCTTTAAGGAATTAAAAAGCTAATCATCCTAGAACAATAAACACTTACCCACATTGTTTATGTGGAGTCTTGTGCTTGTTAAAGAGTCTTTAAGAGTCTGCATTAGTGTGCCGAGTTACAGCCTGTGTTGGAGAATTAGAATTGCTAACTACTTGAATCGACAACTGTGCATTTTTGTAGATTTTTGCCTTGAATGCTAATGGAGTCTTTCAAGTATGATTTGGATGAATTTTATTTGTTACATTAGACCCAGTCTGATTTTTTTCAGTCGTGGCCCCTCCGTCACTGTTAGTCTGAATGTGTGGCCATAACATTGAATGTGACCAGAGGTAAACATCACCGAGCGTTGCCCCCATCTCTGGTGTGTCACAGTGGCATCATTTTGTCTTTATTTTCCCTGATTTTCTGCTGATGTGGGTTACAGCAGTATTGCCTGCAGCCTCTTTCAACTCTTCCTTTTAATTAAAAAGCCTAATTGGGAGTAATAAAAACTTCCAATTAAGCCCTTTAAATAAAAGCCGCAAGCTGGAGGTGGTTGTGGCTGCGAAGAGAGGCTGGCGCTCACATGGTCACCGCAGCAGGACTCCAGCCCCTCAGGGTGGCTTGTGGTTTCCGGGTTTGACCTGAGACCTGTGAGTTAGGAGATGTGGACCTGGGGAGAGATGTCCCCACAGATCACTGTACAGTTAAACATCCATGTGTCTTTTTTGGGGGTAGGGAGGGGGTAGCTATGTTTTTCAGGCAGGAAGGATCCTGAAGCGGAGCTTCAATCATCATCCCAGATAAATATTTTAGCATTCCTACATGTTTGGTAAAAAAAGGAAAGATTCTAATATTTGAACAAAACTAAGTATTTAGCTTATTTGTTATTTTCATTTAGGTCTGAAAGAATTTAAGATTTTTGAGATGCTCTGTTTTCTTTCATGTCATGCACTAGAGAAATATGCCAGGAAAAGCCTGCAGCAGGACCTAGGGTTATGTAGTCTTCAACTGGACAGAGTGTTGCTTCATTTGCTGATCCTTGTGTGTAAATCGAACAGTAACAACCCCCATGGTAGATGCTGACAACTCTGAACTCAAGAAAACTGGACCCTAAATGAACTGAAATACAGTGGTATTTCATATGTTGCTTTTTTTTTCTCATGGTAAGAAATGTTTGCTAGCATAATACAAGTTTTGGTAAATCAAATCACACTTGAAATATGCCAGAGCTGTTTGCTACTTGAAGGGATAATATGTATAATGAATAATTTTGTATGACAAATAATCAATTTATAATCACTTTTACTGTGTAGCTTTAGTTTACATGCATCATCTTAAAGTTGGCATATGAATGTATACAATTTCTAGGCTTATTGTTTGCACAAGTGCTAGGTATATTGTGCCAGTTTCAAATAAAATATCAATGGGAAGTCAGATGCCAGAGATATTTCCAATTTTGTGATATAGTAATTATTCTAAACAGATATGAGAATTTTTTTTTTTTTTTTGTGTGTGTGTGTGTGTGTGTGTGTGTGTCTGTAGAGGAGCATTGGAGACACTAACAGACTAAATATTAACTTAGTAATTATTCTCATTAGAGAATAATTAGGTCTTCTTGAGCAGCATGTAATCAGTTACAAGGTACCCCGTAAAACACAGAAGAGAACAACGCTCATCCATCTTCCTTCTCTGTGCAAACCCTACCTCAGTTGAGGTTATGGCTTTGGGGGCAGAAGGGCCCGGAAAAGGTGTGAAAGGGAGAAAGTATACATCAGCGGCTGAGAAACAGATGTCTTTTTATTTTTTAAAAGACTTTATTTATTCAATTTTTAGAGAGGAGAGAGAGAGAGAGAGAGAGAAAAGGGGGAAGGAGCAGGAAGCATCAACTCTCATATGTGCCTTGACCAGGGAAGCCCAGGGTTTCGAACCGGCGACCTCAGTGTTCCAGGCTGATGCTTTATCCCAGTGCACCACCACAGGTCAGGCAAAAGAGGTGTCTTTTAAAGGAAAAAAGCTCAGCAACTGAGATGCATGATGGTCCAGTCAGGAAGCAGCAAACTCTGAAAGCATTTCCCACAGAAATGGACACACAGATTATGGACATCTGAGAAGCCAAACCAGAAGTTATGAGTCAGTCAAGATATTAGGAACAGGAAGAAACCATTACCAACTATGCCTGGGGTACAGCAGGAGATGAAGTTGGTACCAGAGTTCCTAAGCCCAGAATCTAGTTAAGAGCTGCGCTGTGGTGAGGGCTGTCTCGTGGAGGTGGGTCTGTGGAGGGATGGGCTGATGTGAGGGGGCTGGAGCTAAGGGGAGAGGGAGTTAGAGATGCCACCCTAGTCTGTTTCCCCCTTCTTCTCACCCTCCAAACTCTTCCCTTTCCTACATTAGCCAAATGTAGATGGAAGTCAACTGGCAAGGGTGTCTGGGTCATTTATGGGGCTAAGTCCCCTGATATACAGGACAGAGCAACAGAGGAACAGAGAATGGATCTCAAAGTAGGCAGAAGAATGACCAGTATGTGGGGAACTGACATTTTATTTCTGCATGGAGATCAGAAATCAGAGAGGGGCAGGTGTCTGGTTTGGGGATAGGGCACCTGTACACTTCCTCAGATAGTGAAGCTAGAAAATGAGTGGGTTTAGGTCCAAGTCACTGAAGCAGTGAATTCTAGCAGAGCTGTAGGGAAAAATTGTGGACTGGGAATGAAATGTAGATTCTAGAACTGACTAAGCAACATCCTCGCTATATATTTTTGACCAAATCTTAAACATTTTAGCATAGATCCTCTCTCCCTTCCTTCCTTCCTTCCTTCCTTCCTTCCTTCCTTCCTTCCTTCCTTCCTTCCTTCCTTCCTTCCTTCCTTCCTTCCCTCCCTCCCTCCCTCCCTTCCTTCCTTCCTTCCTTCCTTCCTTCCTTCCTTCCTTCCTTCCTTCCTTCCTTCCTTCCTTCCATGGTAAGTTTGAGGATTAGACAGGATGCTCTCTGAGGTTACTTTCATGTTCAGCACTTTAATGCATGTTGGCTGCCAGGCCAGAGTTCTGTCAATAATATAGGCCTTGTTCATAACTTTATCCATGTGCTCTGCACTGTGCTCTGACACTCAGAAAATTATAATAGCCAGTTAAAGCTCTGTTCATTATTCTTTTAGGATCTGGGGCTCCTAGGGAGAGGGTGGTGGCTTTTAGTATTTTTTAATGGTGAAATCCCTTGAAAGCATCATTCCCTATTTAAAAAACACACACACAAAAACAACAACAACAAAAACCCACCACAACACTCAGTTTTTCTTTCTTTCTTTCCTTGTACCCCCTTGGTTCCTCTCTCTTTTCCTTTTTTCTTGCTAGTGTGCATTTAGTGTCTAATATGTATAAACTATGAACAAATTTAAATAAAATGTTTTCTACAATATTTTGTGGAAGAGTCATATATTTGTTGGCAAGTGAATGTGCAAAAAAATAAAGTCAGGATATTCTTGTGCATCCTTTGCTGCAGAAAATTTGTTTTAAAGATGTAACTATTCAGTTAGAAAGGTAGCAACTAAAACAGGACTTTCTTTTCAAAAACTCCACTGCTAATTATTAATCACCATTCCCCAAATTTCATCCTTAAGACTTCCTTCCTCTAACCTATTGATTTTTATCATCAATGAAAGATAGGTAGTGTCAGACACTGGTACCATATCCCACCCAAGCTGATTAAATACATTTTTGTTGTTCATCTGGGCACTAGATACTCAGGGGAGAAGGGAGCGGGGCATGCATGGACAGATGGATGAGACAAAACATAAAACAGGAGTCCTGGGAATTGAAGGAAATCTTTTTCTAGTTCAAAATTTCCTACAAGGGCTACATTGTGCGGCCAGGGACAGGAGGTTTAATTTGGGAGGGGAGATGGGGAGCACAGTGTTGCCATCTCATGTCTTAACTGATCCCGCATAATTGGCCTCTCCATCCAGCAATCTCAAATGTTTGGATGAGCTTCTAAGTAGAAATAGAAATGGTGACTCTCCTTTATTTCTTCTTTTTCTATGCAGCCATAACAGGTGGATTTTCATTAAGCATAGGAAGATAAAGAATGGGGAATGCACTTCTGAACTCTCCCAGTGTTCTACAAAATGTTCAGTTGACTGCGTTTGCCTCTGTCCTTAGTTCTTTCGGTACGTGCTCAAGTGTATGATGTCTCTCTTAACATTCAAAAAAGAGAGTCATTGTATTATTTTCCAGAGAATAGCTGGGTGAATAAATACTGCTGTGAATGATTTCATTTGCTTCATGACCTAATGTTGAAATTTAAAAAAAATCCTATAACACCATAGAAACTAAAACTTTCTTAAGTCAGCAAGGGCGGAGGGATAGGAATAGAACCTGATTTTCCCTAGGCCATTATACAACACCTTTGGTATCCAGCCACCACCTTCAGGGCAAGCTGTCCAACCATGGAACAACTAAGCTAGCAGGTAATGCCATTTCCTTCCCATAGGACACAGAAAATTAATAACAATAAAAATTTCAGAGGAGAGAGGACTGATTAAGAGTCAGAGGTGTTGCACATTCAGAAAATGTGGATATGACTCCCAGCCCTGTGGTTA
The DNA here is from genome assembly GCA_037038555.1 of Rhynchonycteris naso. Taxonomy (NCBI): domain Eukaryota; kingdom Metazoa; phylum Chordata; class Mammalia; order Chiroptera; family Emballonuridae; genus Rhynchonycteris; species Rhynchonycteris naso. Next base: position 213,922,626 of record CM072998.1, on the reverse strand, counting down.
CATAACTCTGTGACCTGGGACTAATTATTCTTCTTAAGCATTCGCTTCATCCTTTGTAAAGTGGGGGTAATAATGCTCAGCTCCCAGGGCATTTTAAGGACTGGGACAATGAAAAAGCTCAAGAACCAGCAGCAGGAGGTCCAGGGCATCAGCTCAGTAGCTCAGTGATGCTATTGCCACAGGAAATGAAGCAGGACCTCTTCTGTCACTGTTATAATCAAAGAATTGTTTTGACACAGGAGAGCAGAAGTCAAAACAGGGATCTATTTCAGAAACTGTGGGTGGAGTTCTATCAGTTCCTATTACTAGGGAAGTGTGTGTGTGTGTGTGTGTGTGTGTGTGTGTGTGTGTGTGTGTGTGTAAGAGAGAGAGAGACTTGTCTAGCGGGTGGCAAGGGTCCTTCTTGGGTATACTTAAACTGATTACTTTGAAACATTATTTAGTGGCAATGTAGGGGAAAGAGCTATCGACTTAGAATAAGAAAACAGGTTGATGTTTCAGCACTGCCAGATATTGATTGCCTTAAATGCTTGATGCATGTTGGTACCCAGCTACTGAAATGTTTTTTCTGTTCACAGATACAGGAGTTGCTAGTGCCTGAATATTGGGATTGGACATGGTTTCAGTAGGCTTACTGAACTATTTCTTCTTTCAAAGACCTGGAAGGTATGCTGAGAACTAGAGAGCAAACATAGGTCCACTAGGTGTCCATCTGTGTGGGGACAGACTGAAACTGCTAGAAATGTCACATCCTCCATGTTTTCTTTGCTATTCTGGAGTCACTAATAGGGACTTCCTAATTGCTGAATCATTTATCTATGTCAGTAATTGTCAAAGTTGTATGCCTCAGGATACTTTTTGGCTGTTGAAAATGACTGGGAGACCCCAGAGAACTCTTGTTTCTGTGAGTTATATCCATTGATATTTCCATATTAAAATTTAAAACAATTTTTATAATGAAGGGCCATTCCATGTTACTAGAAAGAACATTTCCATGAGGAGAGCTACCTGCTCGCTTTCTACTCAGGGTAACATTTTGTGCAAAAGATTTACGTGTTTAGGATAAGGTTCTGAAGTTGGAATCCTATTGGAATTACTGGCTCAATAAATGGTTTTTAAAGCTTTGAATTTATGTGAGGAACTTATTTTGCAAAGGATGGTATTGTTACCACTTCAATCAGGAATGTATGAGAGTTTGATGATTTTAATGCATTCTGGATCCTAGGATACAGGAATAAGCAAAATAAAACAGCTGCATCCTTCGCTGTAGCAGGCAATGTAATTTGTTTACACTTTTACAAATTTGGTGGGTAAGAAATGCAATGTCTGTGGAGGACACAGCATTAACATAAACCTGGGAGATGTAGGTGGGGCTTATGGTTGTATATGAAGTTTTTCTAATGTCTCAATTAGCACTTAATAGTTTCCTTTTATATTTTTCTGAACTGTATCCTGGTACTAATGATTTTGTTTTGGCTAATAGACCTTTAACAGATTTTGGAGCATCCTTTATCAAGTTATTCATTTTTCCAGATAGGGGCTGACCTTTGAACAATATGTTTTAAGGACTCTAATTTTATTCTGTTATAAAATTCTGGTAGAGATAAAGCAAGAAGGAGGTATATGTGGGAGAGAGAGTGCAGGTGGTTAGAATAGGGTTGAAATTCCAGGATAGATCTATTGAGATGGGCCCTCAACTAGACTATGGTGTCAGAATGTGGGAGAGGGTCCAGGTGGTGTTACGGGTTGAACGTCTCATCCCCAATTCATACATTGAAGTCCTAAACCCTAGTATGTCAGAATGTGACTGTATTTGGAGAAAGAGTATTTAAAGAGTTTAACTGAAGTCATAGAGGTGAACTCTTATGTAATATGATCTGCGCCTTTATCAGAAGAGGACATTAGGACACAGACATACACAGAGGGAAGACCTTGCAACAATGTAGGTAAGCCCCTCCAGGGAGAAACTGGGACATGGACATTTTTGCCTGTTTGTTCTTTAGTATCTGCTTCTTTGTGTCCTGTGTTCTTGTGGGACTCATGAATGCCAAGCCCTCCAGGTGATTTGGAGCCTGTCCCTCAGGCAGCAGCTTTACCAGTTAGGGCTCTAGATGTGAGAATGCACTACTTCCAGGGGGATGAAGGGATTTCTTGTTGCAGGAAGAAGGTGGGGGAAGTGCCCATGGCTTACCCAGGCTCTGGGAGGCTGCAGTCCCTCCTGTGTGCTGATTAGAAGTCAGATGCTCAGATATAGCAGCTTGCAAAGCCTTAGCCAGAATCCTTCCAGGAGAAACCGAAAGACATGGATTTTTGCTTGTTTCTTTGCTGTTATCCTGTGGGATTTGGGAGTGTAAGCCTCCTTGGCTTTCAGAGCTAAGTGTCTGGGTGTCCTCCAGCAGTTGATGTTAGGGTGCTGTAATGCTGGTGGCCAAGGCCAGGCAGGTTTATATTGTATTTGGGGAGACGGTAGAGAATCTGTGGAGCCGGGAAGTGTCCCCGGGAAGTGTCGGGCCATACCTGTTTATTAGAGGCTCGCAAAGACAGGTCAGCAAGTAAACAACAAAAGAGATAGAGCTAATAAACAAAAGAAAATCTGCTATTCACAGTAAGGGCAAGAGAACAAGGAAAACCATGCCTCACGGGGGCAGGAGAGCGATCTGGGAGAATTGTTGCCAATGGGAAGCACCCATAGCCTTATATAGGCTACACATACGTGCCTCCTTCACGTGCTCACGCACTAATCAAGTAAAGGGCTTGCAGTTGATAAACTGGCGAGCAAGCCTAATACAGCTGCCCCACATGCGCTCTACCAGACTCTGGGTCTGTGCCAGGGGTATGTGTGGTTGAGGGCCACAGGGTGCCTCAGCCTTTTTTTTCCAGTGTGCATTTTTTCTCCCATGAGCAGAAGTCACTCAGCTAGTTTCTGAATTCTCTTAGCATAAGGTGACCAACTTTTTTACAATGAAAAGGAGGACAAAAATAAATTGAAGGAAACAATATCGTAAATAAAAGAAACATTTTATTCATTGCAACAATAATACACTACAATATGATAAATGCATAATAAAAACACTTGTAATATTTTATTTTGTAATTATGCTTACATGTCTATTAATTTTTAATAATAATTGTAAGAAAAAAAGTACTCATTTAGATACAAATATGTGACATCATATGCAGTGGATCCACTCTGCATTGATCAAATATGGACATTTACAGATTAGTCTTCCAATATCAAAAAGGAGGACATGTAGGAGGACTTTTTTCGAGGGAGGACAGAATTTACAAAAGAAAAACTGTCCTCCCTAAAGGAGGACGATTGGTCACCTTACTTATTAGGAACTGCCCCCTTTGGTGGTGTTGTACCTATGATGTGACTAGGGAGGAGGGACACCTAAGATCTGCTCATGTTGCCATGGTGGCTAGAGCCCAGGTGGTCTTGAGTGGGAAGTGACTCAAGTGTGAGGCTGCCTACTGGTTGGTGGGTGAAGATGCTGTCAGATGTATAATCCCAGGCCAACCTTTGAGTATGTAGCTGTCAGTATAAAGTGTGGATTTAAGTCGTTCTTTCACGAGAAGGTTTCATTAAGTAGTTGTTTATAGCACTTATTCTCACAAGCATTAACAATTTTGCTTGGTCCTTTGTTTTGCCATTGACCTTTAATTTGCTTTAAAAAATGTTTTAAATTTGCAACCTGTTGACCTTAAACAATTAGTCAAATATTTCCCAGTAAAATTTGTTTATTTTGGAACAAGAAAGAACTGGGGCTTGTGGTCTAATGGGAAAAACACATGCAAGTCCAGAGAAACAAAGGAGAGAAACATTCTCTTATAGACTCAGGAAGGACCTTTTTAACAAGGTGTCCATTCTAGGAAATGTGAAGTTCTAAATATAATGACTTCTCATTGTCTGAGCTGTGGCAGCCTCCCATTGGCCAAGTTGTTGCTGGGCAGAAAGAAATCTTTCCTTTCTTTAGCCCAGATAGTAGTGTCACTTCATGTCATAGATGCACTACCTCACTTCCTGTTGGAGTCAGTAGGATGCATTAAGTGACATGTGAGAGTTTTCTCTTATAGCCTCTGCCTCCCTTTTAAATGAGGGAGGCTTCTCTTTAATCTTTACTAAACGGTCTCCTTATAGATAAGGTGACCAAATGTCCTCCTTTAGGAAGGACAGTCCTTCTTTTGTAAGTTCCATCCTCCATTGAAAAGTGTCCTGCTACATGTCCACCTTTTTGATATTGGAAAACTAATCTGTAAATGTTGGTATTCCATCGATTCTGAGTCGACCCATTGCGTGTGATGTGACGTATTTGTATTTGACATGACGATCCATCAAGGATCAGTACAGCATGGCAAGACGCAATTATGAGATGCATGCGCTCCGCATGAGAAAGCTTGAGAGAGTGCTTGATATACTGAGCACACTAATGGCTTTGTGTAATTCTTACTGAAACAAGACAGGGCACATACAACATTGTAGACTCACAATTATTTCTTTCTCAGTGAATATTCAATCATAGACAGGTAAGCACCATTCATGTTTTATTAATTCATTATCTATTTAATAATTTCAAAATACATATAATTTTATTTACAAGTATTTTACCGAAATTCGAGTTTTAAAGTGGAAATCTAACCTCAAACCATATCTATTAATAACACATTTTGATTAAATAGTTGCATAAAACTGACATTTTTTAATTAGAAAATGATAAATACACCCGAATGTCACTCAAAATTAGTGGTTTTGTTTGTGTTTGATATTTAGTTTTGTTAACTTAGCTTCTGGAAATTTTGCCTACCATGATGTAACATTTTCAGTTCCTAATGTGCTTGCATCATTTATGTAGCTCTATATTTTATTTTTAATTTTAAATTTCATTTAAGGGATGGAAAAATCAAAAAAAAGAAAATGCCATTTCAATGATAAATTGAAAAAAGAATTTCCATTCCTCAGATTAAAGAAAGATACCATTGTTTTCTGCAATATTTGCAGCGGAGAATTTTGTATTGCAGTTGGGGCCAGAGCAGTGATAACAAAACACTTGACCACCAACAAACATAACCAGTCATTGGATGCATCAGCGTCCAGTTGTAAAGTAACAAGTTTTTTTAAAACTTCAAAATATTCTGAAGATGAAAAACAGTTGTCTGCAATGGAGAAAACATTTGCATTTCATACCATAATTCACAAAGTTATTATAGTATGAATTGTACAACTAAGGTATTGAAAAAATTTCATAATGCAAAATTTTCATGTGCCAGGACAAAATGCGGGCTAATTTTGAAATCAGTATTTAAAAATTACTGTGACAAAATACTTACAGAGGATTTGGAAACTGCAGCATTTGTAACAATTTTATCTGATGCATCAAGTCATAATGAAATTAAATTGTATCCAATAATAGTAAAATATTTTAATGTTACCAATGGCATTCAAAATTTAAAGTTAGAATCTGTTGAGGGCAAAACTTCTGAAATTTTGTCAAACCATCTATACAGAGTAATAAATGAAAACAATTTGAAATTTAAAGTTGTTGCACTAATGACTGATAATACAAATACAAATTTTGGTGAGTGAAGATGCAAAGGGGTGAATAATATTTATGTAAAATAACAAGAGTTACTACAAAATGAAATCTTAGGAATAGGTCGTAATGCACATATTTTGTCAAATACAATCAACACAGCATCATGTGCCATGCCAATTGATGTAGAAGTAATAATAACTATGATTTATTTTCATTTTAGTCATTTTACAGTTCATGTTGCTACTTTAAAACAATTTTGTGAAGAAGCAATTGTTAAATACAAAATTTTTTTAGGATATTCAAAAGTTAAATGGCTTGCACTATCTCCTGCTATAGAGCATATTCTACAATTATTTAAACCTCTTCATTCATATTTTTAAAGTTTAGACAAATGTCCTAAAATCCTGGAATTGTTTTTCAATAATAAGATATCTGAGATATTAATGTAATTTGTACATAATGAAGCATCTGCTTTTCACAAAACAATTCAAAAGATTGAAGGTGAACGCATTTCAGCTACAGAAGTTAGTCTTATTTTGAATAACTTGATCCTTCAATATAAATCTCGTTTTGAAGAAAAATTTCTTTTCTTCCTTTAATTATAAAAAGAAAATTGTCAGACTTAGAGGAATCAAATCCGGGTATAACAGAAAAGTTTATCAAAGAAGAGAAGAATTTTTACCAGATATGTTTTCAATATATTGAAGAATGGTCTGAAACAAACATGGTAGGAAATAATAGTTTTCAATGGTGTTTTTTTTACTTCATCACAAGTATATCGGAAAGATATTAAATCTTGTCTTCAGTTTTTATCAAAAGAAATGCCAGACATCATAATAGATGACAATTGTTTCTTTGAAGAAATTAGAAGCTGAATGTATATATAAATTCTGAAAAATTAATACAATGGGAAAATGAACATGTCAAAATAGATAAAAGATGGGTGGAAAAACTCAGCCATTTCAAAAATGAACATATTCCATGTGAAAATTTATTTATTCTTGTTCAGTTTACATTGTACCATGTTGGAACAAATGCAGCAGTTGATAGAGTTTTTTCAGTTGCTAATAATTTTTGGACAAGGGAGAAATTGAGATTGAATATTGATACTTTATCTGTAGCACTTGCTCTAAAATTCAATATGAAGGATGTTTCTTGTTCAGATATTTCCAATATATTGTTACAAGATGATACATTGACAAAAAATACTTATTCAATGGAAAAGTACTCATTTAGATAATATTGAGTACTTTTTTCTTACAATTATTATTAAAAGTTATTAGGCATGTAAGCATAATTACAATATAAAATATTACAAATGTGTTTATTATGCATTTATCATATTATAGTGTATTATTGTTGCAATGAATAAAATGTTTCTTTTATTTATGATATTGTTTTCTTTTTAAAAAAATTTTATTTAGACAATTAATTTTAATGGGGTGAAATTGATTAATTAGAGTACATAGATTCAGAGAAAACATCTCCAGATTATTTTGACATTTGATTATGATGTATACCCATCACCCAAAGTCAAATTGTTCTCCATCATCTTTTATTTGGTTTTCTTTATACCTTTCCCCTCCCCCTGGTAACTACTGCACTCTTTTCTATGTCCATGAGTATCAATTTTGTGTCCCAGCTATGTATGGAATCATACAGTTCTTAGTTTTTTCTCATTTACTTATTTCACTCATTATAATGTTATCAAGGTTCATCCATGGTGTCGTAAATGATCCTATGTCATCATTTCTTATAATTGAGTAGTATTCCATAGTATATATGTACCACATCTTCTTTATCCAATCTTCTATTGAAGGGCTTTTTGGTTGTTTCCATGTCTTGGCCTGTGAACAATGCTGTGATGAACATGGGGCTGCATGTTTTTTTTTTTTAATGTACCCATGTTTTTGAGTTTTGGGGGCTATATACCCATACAGGGATTGCTAGGTCATGTGGTAGTTCTGTTCTTAATTTTTTGAGGAACCACTATATTTTCTTTTATAATGGTTGTACTACTTTACATTCCCACCAACAGTGGATGAGGGTTCCCTTTTCTCCACAGCATCTCCAACACTTGTTATTACCTGTCTTGTTGATAATAGCTAATCTAACAGTTTGTGAGGTGGTATCTTACTGTAGTTTTGATTTGCATTTCTCTAATAGCTAGTGAAGATGAGCAACTTTTCATATATATTTTGGTCATTTGTATTTCTTCCTGGGAGAAGTGTCATTCATATCCTCTTCCCATTCTTTTATTGGATTGTTTGCTTGTTTGTTGTTGAGTTTTGTGAGTTCTTTGTATATTTTGGATATTAGGCCCTTATCTAAGCTGTTGTTTGAAAATATCCTCTCCCATTTAGTTGGCTGTATTTTTTGATGTCAGTTTCTCTTGCTGTGCAAAAGCTTCTTAGTCTGATGTAGTTCCATTCATTTATCTTTGCCTTCACTTCCCTTGCCTTTGGAGTCAAATTTATAAAGTGTTCTTTATGGCCAAGGTCCATGAGTTTAGTACCTATGTTTTCTTCTATGTAATTTATTGTTTCAGGTTTTATATTTAGGTCTTTTCATTCATTTTGAATTAATTTTGTACAAGGGACAAACTGTAGTCGAGTTTCATTATTTTGCATGAGGCTCTCCAGTTTTCCCAGCACCATTTATTGAAGTCTTTCTTTTCTCCATTGTGTGTTTTGGCTCCATTATCAAAGATGATTTGACCATATATATGTGGTTTTATTTCTGGGCTTTCTATTCTGTTCCATTGGTCTGTCTATTTTTCTGTCAACATCATACTTTTTTTATTATTGTGGCTCTGTAATATAATTTGAAGTCAAGTATTGTAATGCCCCCAGCTTCTTTCTTTTTTCTTAGGATTACTTTGTCTATTTGGGTTTTTTTATAGTTCCATATAAATCTGATGGTTTTTTATTCCATTTCTTTAAAAAACTGACATTGGAATTTTGATGGGAATTGCATTAAATTTGTATACTGTTTTGGTAATATGGTCATTTTGACTATATTTATTCTTTCTATCCAAGAACAAGGAATATATTTCCATTACATATCTTTTTTGACTTCTCTTAACAATGCTTTTTAGTTTTCATTTTATAGGTCCTTTACATACTTTGTTATGTTTATTCCAAGGAATTTCAGTTTTTCTGTTGCAACCATAAAAAGAATTATTTTTTTGAGTTCATTTTCTGATGTTTCATTTTTGGCACATAGGAAGACAATAGATTTCTGTTTATTAATTTTGTATCCTGTGACCTTACTATATTGGTTTATTGTTTCTAATAGTCTTTTTGTGGGGTCTTTGGGGTTTTTGATGTACAGAATTATATCATCTGCAAAAAGTGAAACCTTCACTTCTTCTTTTCCAATATGAATACCTTTTATTTTTTTCTCTTGTCTGATTGCTCTGGCTAGAACTTCCAGCACTGTTGAATAAGAGTAAAGAGAGTGGCCAGCCTTGTCTTGTTCTTGATTTTAAAGGAAAAGTTTTCAGTTTTTTTGCCATTTATTATGATGTTAGCTGATGGTTTGTCATAAATGGCCTTTATTATGTTGACATATTTTCCTTCTATACTCATTTTGTTGAGTGTTTTAAACATAAAATGATGTTGTATTTTATCGAATGCCATTTCTGCATCTATTGATAGGATCATATGGGTTTTGTTTTTTGTTTTGTTGATATGGTGTATTATGGTAACTGTTTTACATATATTGAACCATCCTTGTGATTTTAGGATGAATCCCACTTAATCATGATAAAGTATTTTTTTAATATGTTGTTGTATTTGATTTGCTAGTATTTTGTTAAGGATTGTAGCATCTGTATTCATTAGAGATATTGGTCTGTTGTTTTCTTTTTCTGTGTTGTTCTTGCCAGGAAGTATTTCTTCTTCAATTTTTTTGAAGACTTTGAGTAGAACAGAAACCAAATCTTTGAATGTTTGATAGAATTCACTAGCATAGCCATCTGGCCCTGGACTTTTATTTTTTGGGAGGTTTTTGATAGTTGTTTCTATTTCCTCCCTGCTTATGGGTCTGTTTAGGTTATCTACTTCTTTGTGACTCAGTCTAGGAAGATTGTATTGTTCTAGGTATTTATCTTTTTTTTCCAGATTGTTATATTTGGTGGCATATAGTTTTCATAGTATTCTACAATGATGCTTTGTATATCTATATCTGTGGTGATTTCTCTTCTTTCATTTTGGATTTTGTTTATGTGAGTTCTTTCTATTTATTTCTTAGTGAGTCTTGCCAACGGGTTGTCAATTTTGTTGATCTTTTCAAAGAACCAACTTCTTGTTTTATTTATTTTTTCTGTTCTATATTTCACTGATTTCTGCTCTGATTTTTATTATTTCCTTTCTTCTGCTGGATTTGGGTTGCCTTTGTTCTTCTTTCTCTACTTTCTTAAGATGTGATGTTAACTTGTTTACTTGGGATCTGTCTTGTTTGTTCATATAAGCCTGCAATATATGAACTTTCCTCTTATTACTGTTTTTGCTACATCCCAGAGATTCTGATATGATGTGTTGTCATTTTTGTTTGTTTGTATATATCTTTAATCTCTGCTTTTATTTCTTCTTTGACCCACTCATTTTTAGAAGTATGTTGTTTAATTTTCACATTTTTGTGGATTTTTTTACTTCTTTTTTGCAGTTGAATTCTAGTTTCAAAGCTTTATGGTCAGAGAATATGCTTGGTATAATTTCAATCTTTCTGAATTTGTTGATATTAGTTTTGTGGCCCAACATATGGTCAATTCTTCAGAATGTATACTCTGACGTTTTAAGATAAAATGCCCGGTAGATGTTTATTATATTCAATTGTTCTAGTCTTTTGATTAAGGCTAATACTTCTTTATTGATTTTCTGTTTGAATAAACAATCTGGAGCCATCAGTGTTGTATTAAGGTCTCCAAGTATGATTGTATTTTTGTTGCTTTTTATTTTTAGGTCAGTTAGTAGATGTCTTATATACTTTGGTGCTCCTTGGTCTTGTGTATATATATTAAGAAGTGTTATGTCTTCTTGATTCAATGTCCCCTTTATCATTATGAAATAATATCTTTGTCTCTGATTACCTTTGCTGTATTGTAATCAGCATTGTTAGATATGAGTATGGCTACACCTGCTTTTCTTTGGATGTTATTTACTTGGAAAATCATTTTCTAACCTTTCACTTTGAATTTGTTTTTATCCCTGTAGCTTAGATGTTTCTTGAAGGCAGCATAAAGTTAGGTTTTCTTTTTTGATTCACTCTGCTACTCTGTGTCTTTTTATTGGTGACTTCAATCTATTTACATTTAATGTAATTATTGACACTTGAGAGTTTCCTGTTGCCATTTTATATATTGCTTTCTGATAGCTCTGTGTCTTGTTTGGTTATTCTCTTTTGTTTTTCTGTCATTTGGTTTTGTTTGGTTGTATTCCATACTTTTTCCCTCTGTTTTTTCTTTTAAACCGTGTGTTTCTGTAGTTGTTTTTTCAGGGGTGGTAACCATTATGTAATAAAAAGGATATATATCATATTCAGTGTAGTAGATTATTTCATGAGTGCTTCTGTACTCTGTCCTTTGCTACTATTAATATTTGTCCTTTCCCCTTTTTGTTTTTGTTGTCACAGGTTAATCTTGTTTTTATTGTAATCTTGTTGGAGCTTTTACTTGTAATTTTGTTTTGTTTTGCTCTTCGTATCTGGTCAGATAACCTCCTTTAGTATTTCCTGAAGTGGGGGTTTTCTGGTGATAAATTTCCTCATCTTTTCTATATCTGTGAATGTTTTCATTTCCCCTTCGTATTTGAAGGATAGCATTGATGGATATAGTATTCTTGGCTAGAAGTTTCTCTCTTTCAGCACTTTAAGTATTGGGGTCCACTATCTTCTGGCTTGTAGAGTTTCTGCTGAGAAATCTGATGATAGCCTAAAGGGCCTTTCTTTATATGTTGTATTCTTTTTTCCCTGGCTACCTTGGGATTATTTCTTTGTCATTGGCTTATGATAATTTCATTATGATGTGTCTTGAAGTAGATCTATTTGGGTTAAGGTAACTCAGTGTTCTGTTTGCTTCTTGGATTCGAGGCTCTAATTCTTTCCACAGGTTTGGGAAACTTTCATTGATTATTTGTTTGAATATATTATCCATTCCATTTTCTCTCTCTTCTCCTTCTGATATACCCATTATTCTTATGTTGCTTTTTCTGATGGCGTCAGACAATTCCTGTAAGGCTTTCTCATTTTTAAAAATTTTTGAGTCTCTCTCCTCTTCTTTCTGTAGTATCTCTAGTTGCCTGTCTTCTATGTCACGATTCTCTCCTCTATCTGGCCTGTTCTATTACCTAACCTTGTTACCTTATTTTTCAGTTCATGTATTGAGTTTTTTATCTCTGGTTCCATTTTATAGTTTCAATTTCTTTGGTGAAGTATTCTTTTGTTCATTGAATTGTTTTCTGAGCTTTCTTAATTGCCTTTCTGTGCTTTCTTGTGTTTTCCTGATTATTTTTAGAACTTTAATTTTTAATTCTCTGTCATTTAACTCCAAGGTTTCTAAATAATTAAAAATTTTTTCTAGAGATTTTTCATCATCTATCTGAGCTACATTTCTGTCTTTTGTATCCATGATATTTGATTTCTTTTTTCTTAATGGCATTTGAGAGTGGTTTTGTTAATAACACTAATAAAATAATTTTAAAAATAAAATAAAAATTGAGAGGATATAGTGAAAAAATAAAAAATCTATAATAATAATTGGAACAAAACCACAGAAAACAGGGAGCAGGAACTGAGGAAAAATGGCAAAAGAGATAAAAAATGAAGTAAAAAATATGCAAAATGCCACAAAAATATGGATTCAAAATAAAATAATTTGTTGATAAATGAAGAGAGAAAAAGAAAAAAAGAGTTAAAAAAGTGAAGGTTTTTGAAATAAAATCCTTATAAAAAAACAAGAATGAAAAATGTAACAACTGTGGATAATGAGGTCCTAAAGGAAAAGGAAAAAATAAAAAGGAAAGAACCAAAATGGAAAAAGAAAGTTATAGAAAATGTAATATTTTCCTGGTTTTGAGAGGTAGCTTCTTCCTTTTTTTTCAGCACGTGGTGCTGTACTACATACAGGTTTTGCCCCTGTGGGGCTCTTGGGCAGAGGTTTGCTGTTATGTTGCTATGGCAATGACATGGGCTGGGCCTCACTCCCATTGGTAGGCAGGGCTTTTTAGGGCTTGGAGCCTCTGACAATGGGAGTCTCAGTTAGTTTTCCAGATTCCTCTCCCCACCTCTCTCCCACCAGAGCTAGCAGCCTGGGGACTTAGCTGTAAAGTTTGCCCTAGCTGCTACTTGCAGAGCAAGTGGCTCTAAGAGCAGCCAGTTCCTTCCTCCAGTACCGTTCAAAGCATAGTTCTGGGTAAGGCTGTGCCAACTAGAGCTACAAGTGAGAGCAGGCAGGGCTGGAAGTCGGTTGCAGATCAAGTTTCTAAGGGCCCCTGGGCATGCCTAAAATGCCTCATCGCTCTGTGGGTCTAATCTCCACAGGTTTCTCCCTTGTGCACTGTTTGGTAACCTGCAGCAAGCCACATGCACTTCCTACCCCCACGACCTCAGCAGTTCACATGGAAGTTTGCTCCTGCTCACTTAGGCACACAACACCTGTGAACTCAGAGCCGGAAGTGCAAGAATGCACTTTGAAACCTGTATGGGCCCTGCAGAGGAGCCCCGCCCCAGCAGTCCCAGGCCTAGTGATCCTGGCCTTTGCACACTTCACATGCTGATGGTTGCAGAGCCAGGAATACTCAAAGATGCTGGCAAGAGCCCATGCAGAAGTCCATCTCTGATAATCTCGGGTTAGGTCCTCCAGCCCATGAGCATGCTCATGCCAGAAGTGCCAGGTGGAGCCACTCACATACCACCCGTGATTGTGGATCTAGGAGCACACAAAGCTGCCTGCACTTGTGCTGGCTCCTGTGAGCACCCTGCACTGGCAATCTGCGTCCGCAATCTCAGGAAGAGACAGTGCATTCTCTCCTCAGCTTTTCATTCACCCTAACCCAGCTTCTTCCCTCTGCCCCAGACCCTCTGCTTCTCTTGGTTTCAAATGAAAGCAGCCCTTCCTCAGATCAGTGATGAAAGTGAAATACTCTGTTCTTCATCTTATATCCTTCAAAGTGGATTATATATTCAGCCACCTTTTCACCCAATCTTACCTTTGTCTGGTGAGTGTATATTTCAGGTTCTCCTAAGATTTTTTCCTCTGTCTTTAGTTGTTGAATTTGTTGAAATTTCAAGGGGAGATATTGGGAGCACCCCTCATGTGCCATTTCTCTGACATCACTTGATATTGTTTCCTTCAATTTATTTTTGTCCTCCTTTTCATTGTAAAAAAGTTGGTCACTTTATTATAAGGTAATTTTTGCCCATGTTAGCTTTTTTTTCCTTCTAAATTCTCTCTCTCTCTGTTTTTATTTTTGCAAGTGTTGCAAACTGATTTGGAATAAATTTAAACTTAATTAATTGAGTTAGGTTTTGTTAAAGTTATAGAACTGTGGATAATTAAGTCATGAACAATAAACAATGTGAAATTTTAGTAAAAAAAATTAATTTGTGCAAACCCAATTGTTTTTCCTGGATACATGAAGTTAGAGACTGCAGAGACAGCATGGTGCATGCTAAATCTGGAGCTTCTCTTTCAGCAGAGAAAGCAAAAATTAATTTAGCTGATGGCTTTTGGGTAACAACTTTTTCTTTTGTTTTTCCGACTTTTAGAACACTGACATGAGATTCTTAAGTATTTTCTTTGAAAGTAGACTGATCTTTACATCATTGGTTCCTTTTCTTTGTCAAATCAAGTAGGAAAATAGTTGGAATTTAGCAAAATGATAAAACATCAAATACTACTATTTTGAAAAAAAATTAAAGAATTTTTTTCTAAAATATGTTATTATTTTATGTTGCTTATCCACTGATTTGTTATTTCATTACTAGGTACTTGCTTATTTCTCTTTTATTTAGCTATTTTAGAAATTAAGATGGTCAAATATCTTTAATTTTATAAGAATCACCAGAAAATGTGTAAGACATTTACTCAAAAAGGAGCATAAATTGTTTTAATGAGTAGAAGTTCTCTTCCTTGTTCATTTCCACTATCTAGGTCAAGTACATAAAATGTGATTTGTGCAAAGGGTAACAGAAATTTAAGTAAAAACGTAAAAAATATCATCCTAAAAATGAATATTAGATAAAAAACAATACAGCTACAAATCACATAAACTCATGATTTACTTGTATATTTAAATTATATACATTTTATGTCCTAGATATAATTTAATTTCAACTCTTTACTTCTCTCTGTCTCTCTTCCTGTCTGTATGCCCTTCTCTCTATCTCTCTAGCTCTGAATTGCCCACAGTTTTGTTTCATTTTTCCATGTCAGGTGAACCATTCATTCTGTGGTCTGTGTGACTAGAGCCTCCTGGAGTTGTCTTGTGGTCAACCCTTGTGACCTCACACAGCTTGGTCCCATGAAGTCAAGGTATGACCATTTCTTCTTACTTAATTTCTACAGTAGCGCCATAACTGGCCCTATGAATTTATTATATAGTATTTGATTCAAAAATTTTGAACCCTAGTAAAAGAAACAAAAATTTAACTTGCGGAATGACACTTGATGTGAGGTGTCTTTGTAGTGAAACATACTCCTTGGGGAATATGTCTATGGGATACACCCAGGCATCCTTGTGATGCCCTCAAATCTATTCCTGTTGTTGCAGATGGCAGGATCTCCTTCTTTTTATGGCTGCATAATATTTCATTGCATATGTATATACCACATTTGAAAATCCACTTATCCATTAATGGACACTTAGGCTGTATCTGTGTCTTGGCTATTGTGAATAATTCTGCAGTGATCAAGAGGGTGCTGATATCTCTTTGAGATAGTGATTGGGATTTATGGACAGAAGTGGGATTACTTACTCATAAGGTAAGTTCTATTTTTAAGTTTTTAAGAACATCCATATATTTCCATGGTAGCTATACCAATTTACATTCCCACCCACAAGACACCAGGCTATCAGTGTGCACGGCACTGACTATGTGGGCTTGCTATAAGTGACAGTGGTGGCGGCCACTGCTAGCAGCTGGTCTAGCCATTTCTTTCTTCAGTGGGGAGAGCTGCTGGTTTTGTATGTGGCTCAGGTCACCCTAAACTGCAGTCAGTCCTGCTGTGTTTCTGCTACCAGAAGCCCTTGCTTTTCTTCTTTGTTCTGAGCCATCTCCCTACCTTTCAGTGTCACGGAGCACTGGGTGGGGTGAAACTGAAGTGGGTGGGACATTTGTGTAGTGCCCCAAAAGTCTGGGAGGCTGGTCACTCACCTTGCTCTTTCTTTCTCTGGAACCAAGAACTCTTTGTCACTGGGGAATTCCCTCTTGGTGCTGAGAAGTGCTAGCTTGGGGGACTGGATAATACAAGCAAAATTTAGTGTCTCCCTCCCTTTTTGTGCTGTTATTTTTTTTTTGTCTTTGCTCCATTATGTTGCTGATATATATATTTTACTTTTTATTGACTTTATTGGGGTGACATTGGTTAATAAAATTATACAGGTTTTGCTGACCAGTCCATGGTGCAGTGTAAAAAGCTTTGGATAGGATATTGAGGACCCAGGTTCGATACCCCAAGGTCGCTGGCTTGATTGAGCATAGGCACACCAGCTTGAGTGCGGGGTCGCTGGCTTGAGTGTGGGATCATAAACATGACCCTATGGTTACTGACTTGAGCCCAAAGGTTGCTTGCTTGAAGCCCAAGGTTGTTGGCTTGTGCAAGGGATAACTCACTCTGCTATATCTCCCACACCCTCCATCAAGGTACATATGAGAAAATAATCGATGAACAACTAAGAAGCTTCCATAAAGAATTAATGCTTCTCATCTCTCTCCCTTCCTGTCTGTCCATCAGTCCCTCTCTCTGTCTCTCTCTCTCTGTCTTTGTCACAAAAAAAATTATACAGGTTTCAGGTGCACAATTCTATTGTATATCATCTGTATATTGCATTCTGTGCTCACCACACCAAGTCAAGTCTCCCTCCATCACCATCTCTTCCTCATTTACCTCTTTTATCTCCACCCACATCCCCTTTCTGTCTGGTAATCACCATACTGTTGTCTGTGTCTATGAAGTTCTATTTTTTAAAATCACTTCCTCTTTTACACTCAGCCCCCCAGTCCCTTTTTTTTGACAGCTGTCAGTGTATTCTTTAACTCTATGAATAATCTGTTTCTATTTTGCATGTTAGTTTATTTTGTTCATTAGATTCCATATATGAGTGAAATCATATGGTACTTGTCTTTTTCTGACTGGCTTATTTCACTTAGCATATAATCTCTGGGTCCATCCATGCTGTCACAAAGGATAAGATTTTTTTTTTCTTTATTATGGCCTAATAGGATTTCAATGTGTATATGTAATACAGCATTTTTTAATCCACTCATCTGCTGATGGGTACTTGGGCTGCTTCCAAATCTTGGTCATTGTAAATATTACTGCAATAAATATAAAGGTGTGTAATTCTTTTGAATTAGTGTTTCAGGATTCATAGTACATATTCCCAGAAGTGGGATCGCTGGGTCAAAAGGCAGTTTCATTTATAATATTTTGAGATAAATCTATACTGTTCTCCACAGTGGCTGCACAAGTCTGCATTTCCACCAAGGGTTCACAAGGGTTCCCTTTTCTCCACACCCTCACCAACACTTGTTTGTTGATTTATTGATGATACCCATTTTGACAGGTGTGAGATGATATCTTATTGTGGTTTTAATTTGCATTTATCTGATGACTGATGACATTAAACTTCTTTCCATATGTCTGTTGGTGATCTGTATGTCCTCTTTGGAGAAGTGTCTATTCAGGTTATCTGCCTATTTTTTAATTATATGTTTTTTTTGGTGTTGAGTTATGTAAGTATTACCCCTTTTCTGATGTGTGATAGGCAAATATATTCTCCCATTTAGTAGGTTGTCTTTTTGTTTTGTTAAGATTTCATTTACTGTGTAAAAAGTTTTTAGTTCGATGTAGTCCCATTTGTTTATTTTTTTGTTTGTTTCCCTTGCTTGAGGAGATATATCAGAAGAAATATTGTTATGAAAAATGTCCAAGATTTTACTGCCTATGCTTCTTCTAGAATGTTTAAGGTTTCAAGTCTAACATTTGTCTTTAATTCATTTTAGTTTATTCTTGTGTATGGTTCAAGAAGTTGGTCTAGTTTTTTTTTTTTTTTTTTTTACAGGGTCAGAGAGAGAGTCAGAGAGAGGGATAAATAGGAACAGATAGATAGGAACGAAGAGAGATGAGAAGCATCAATCATCAGTTTTTCGTTGCAACACCTTAGTTCATTGATTACTTTCTCATATGTGCCTTTACCTGGGGGCTACAGCAGACTGAGTGACTTCTTGTTTGAGCCAGCAACCTTGGGTCCAAGATGGTGAGCTTTTGCTCAAGCCAGATGGGCCCACGCTCAAGCTGGCGACCTCAGGGTCTTGAACCTGGGTCCTCTGCATCTCAGTCTGACTCTTTATGCACTGCGCCACCACCTAGTTAGGTGGTCTAGTTTTATTTTATTTTATTTTTTTGCACATCTGCCCAATTTCCCCAACACCATTTATTGAATAGACTATCTTTACTCCATTGTATGTTCTACCTCCTTTGTCAACTATTAATTAACTATAAGGGTGTGGGCTTATTTCTGGGTTCTCTATTCTTTTATATTGGTCTATATGTCTGTTTTTATTTCACTACCATGCTGTTTTGATTACTGTGACCTTGTGGTATAGTTTTTTATTAAGTAGTATGATTCCTTTAACTTTGTTCTTCTTTCTCAAGATTGCTATGGCTAATCAGGGTGTTTTGTGTTTAGCTGATATTTCTTAAGTGGATTCCAGAGATTTCCAAGAACTATTTTTGTTTGTGGGCTACTGATTAATTTTTTATTTTTGTGGAGAGACAGAGGCTGGGATCTTTTTACTTCTCCACTGGGTGATGTCACTTATAACTTGTGTGTCTTCTTAGTTGACTAAAGGCAAATCATCTTCCTGGAAGCAACAATAGTAGTAGATAAGCTTGATGGAAATAAGACTGCTGGTCAGTAGGGGAAATTGATAAAACTCATCTGTGACTTACTATCAGGGTTTACATGTATATTTACATGCATATATTTGGATCATATGCGAACACATAGCAATAAGCAAGGGCAAAAGACTATATAAAAAATCTAGCTGCTGCTGGAAATGCAATTTCATATTCTGTTTTTCTTTATCAAGATGGAGTGAGCATTTCCCATCTTTGTATATACCACAAGGGCCCAGTTTTCAATATATGTGTAATATTGCATTATCTTCATGAGTTCTGCATTATTTAATAAGTCCTTTAATCACCAGTAGAACTCTGATTTCACTACCAGGATCACATTTTTATGCTGTTGAACAGAATTGGATTGGGTATTTCAGAAGCTTGTGGGCTCACTTGTATGTAGATTTCCTTGGCATTGGCTGCTGGTGCAGAGCTCTAGTCAGCTCTCTCCCAGGGGGTGTGCTCTGTATTTTGAATGTGTACTCTTTCATGTCTGGGATTTTAACATGCTGAATTATAGCTTCAGGTTCATACTTTTTTCTAGGATGGCGGACAAATTGAATTCTCCTTAAAAAGGCAGTCAGTGGTATGCTTTAAGAAGTCTGTATAACTTACCTTCAGCTCCTTTTCTACATTTAAATATATTTTAGAGGGGAAAAAATCACGGTACCCAATACTTTGAAAGCTAGAATTAAAGTGCATTAAGGATTTCTTGAATCTTGTTATCTGTCATTCTAAATCCTCTTGAAGTTAGGTATAAAGAATAATAGATATATATTCTGTCAGGGTACTGAAGATTTTTACTTGCTTTGGATTAGAAGATTTTCAGCTATCAGTGTTTAAGCTTCAACTTGCTGTCAGTTAGTCTTGACAAGGCCAAAATAAGATTCTAATAGTTGCGATTGTGAAGTGGGTGCTCTTTCATTAGGTGAGGTGGAGTGTCAATTAAAAGAGAATTGAGATAAAGAAATTGAAACTAGATTAAGTTTATACTTTGTCATGGTTGATAAGAAAATCCATTTTCGAGTTACATTGCATTGAGGATATCCTATCAGAGGCAAAGCTGGAATACCTTACACATTTAAAAAACTGTCTTTTAGTTTTTAAAAAAGTTGCCCACTGCCCAGTAATCATTTTAAATTAATATTTGTATGTGTAAAACTAACATTTTAAATAAAATAAGATGCCAAAATCAAATATTTGTAGTAACTTTTAAAGAAGCTATAATCAGCAATCTTATTTTTCCCCCCATTCAAATCCTGAGAATTTTGTCTTTAAATGGGGTTTCTAATCTTATAAGGAACTCTGAAAACTATATTTGATGTCTCTCCACAAAAATACATACTGTGCACATTTCCAGTGTCACTGTCTTTTCTTGGAGGCAATGCATAGTCAGACTGAGCTGATGATTTTTGAACAGCATTGAAAATTGAGCACATATCTACAAAATGCATGAAACCCCAAGCTGGAAATTGCTCTTCTGACTAATCTCTATAAATACAATTTGGTTTCTCTCCAATGGTTACTACACATAGTGGAAATGGTTTGGCAGATTCTTCTCAAGTTTGAAAAGGCTTCTTAGGACTTACTTTGTACACTATGCCTGAAATAAGAAATTCACTTAGGGAAGATCCAGGCAGTCTCTCAAAGAGATGCCCCTGATGGAACTTGCAGGCTCCTTCTCACGCTGAAACTGGTTTTATTCTGCTTCTAGGTAAGAGGTGTATCTATATATTTAGTGATAGTTTATGATTCTTGCTGTTTTTTGGGAAAACAACAACACAACATAATATAAAGATTTAGTCACTTCCTCTAGCCCCTACAATTTTTATATGGGAAACCACTGTCATAGGAATAGACATTCTATTGATAATGCACACTTCTCTCTATCTGCTTTCCAGACTTCTTCCTTTGTCTGAGTATTCAGACATTTAAGTAGGATGAGCCCTGTCAAGAAATTCTTTGTGTTTAGCCTGTTTAAGGGTCACATAGCTTCTTGAATCTCTAGGTTTGTGTCTTCTGTCCAATTTTGGACATGTGAGCTGTTTCTTCACGTACCCTTTCAACCCCACTCGCATCCTCCTCGCCCTCTGGGACTCCGATAATATGAATGTTGGGTCTTTTTGTCATTGTTCCACAGGCCTCCAAGGCTCTGCTCACTTTCTCCAGTCTACTTTCTCTCTGTTTTTTAATACGGACTGGATTCTTTTGATCTTTCCTCAAGTGTAATGATTGAATTCTGTCATTTCCACTGCTATAGAGACCTTCCAAGTTTCTTGTCCCTTTTATTGTATATTTTGGGTCTGTCATTTTTATATAGTTAATTTTCATTTCTTTGCTGAGATTTTCTATTTTTTCTGTTGGTTTCAAGAGAGTTTGTAATTGATTGTCAAAGTATTTTTGTGATGGCTGCTTTTAACATCTGTGTCAGATAATCCCAATATCTTGTCTTGTCTTGTTAGCATCCAGTTGGTTGTCTTCTTTCATTCAAGTTTTGTTTTCTTCATTCTTAGCATGAGTAACTTTTGACTCTGTCCTGAACATTTTATTTGTTATGATAAGAATATCTAGGTTTCACTTAGATTTAATCATTAGTAGGTGTCTCCCTGTTGTTTAGCACAGAAGCCCTGGTTTATTGTTTTGGTGGGTGGTACCTATAGCAGTCTGATCTTCAGGTCATTTGCAGTGTTATTTTGGTCAATTTGGTTTATCAGGAGCTGGTGCTTGGAGATAGAGGGGAAGAGACTCAGCCCACAAGGACTGTGAGGCTTCTTGGGCCAGGTGGGTCGTGTGGGATTCGTCTTGCCAATGTTGCTCAACTGCCCTGTATGGCTGGATGAAGGAGGGACGTCTTTGGCCCTGTGTGGAAGGAGAGCACTTCCCCTGACAAATTCTTAATAGTAAGGTTTCCTGTCCACCCACTGTGGATTTGTCAGAGGGAGTCCCATTCGTCCAGGGGAAGAAACAAGCGTCCTTTGCTGTCTCCCATTGCTGGGCTGAGCAGAGACAGCATGTAGATGGCAGTCTTCTTGTGAAATTTCTCTAGTCTTGGGAATCCAAACTGGTGTGCCTTTCTCTTCTCACCTTTCAGAGTTTTTTCTTGGATGGTCTTTATGTTATCTCCAGAATGTATAGTTCTACTTAGTAGGCAGGAGCAGGGAGGAAGGAGTCCAGATGGCAGGTTACCACCTACCACAGCACATTGGAGAAAGAAAAAAATTAGGGTTAGACAGTGTCAGCTGGAATCCTTGCTCAGCCACTAATGTACACAACCTTAGAAAATTACTTCTCTGAGCCTCACTTTCTTTACCTGTAAAATGGGTTTAACTCTTTTATCCATTTACTCTTTATTCAGTCAACAAAATACCAGTGTGAGCTTACTCTAAACTGGGCACTGCCCCCGGCCCTAGAGATCCTGGGGTGTGACACACGTGGGACCTTGTTGATTGTGGCCTTCGCGTAGCACACAGAGATAACATATAGATGACCTGAGAGTGATCAGTCCTGTGAGGAGAACAATGCTTGGACCCACTAGGGAGTGGCTGAGATGGGGAGTTTGCCTACATGGGTGTCCTCTGGTTCCTGAGGAGCTTTCTCTGAGAAGGTGACATCTCATTTCACTCACTCATTCCATCGTTCTAGCCCACGTTTATTGAGCTTTTACTTGGTCCTAGTTATCTATTTGATTAAAACCTGAATGATAACAGGGCCTCAGTCACTTGAAAATGTGGAGGGATAGCATTTGAGGCAGGAAGGCGCGCTGTAAAAAAAAATAAATAAATAAATGCTGAGGTTGGAAGAATCTTGACAAGATGGAAGAATATGAGTGCAGTATGATTGGTATGTCCTAAACCAGGATTTCAGAAATGGTCAGGAATATAGGCAACAAACTGATTTTCTGGGAGTGGGGGGCATGATAATGAGCTCAGTTTTATCCTACCATTAACAGGAAGCCTTTAGAGATAAACACATAAGGGGTACCATTTATGTGTATATGAGAATAATTACTCTTTTTTCTAGGAAAGGCCATCTGGGAGAATAAGAATAAAAGTCGGGTCACTGTTTAGAAAGCTGTTTCACTCATCCAGCTGTGCAGGGACAAACCCAGACCTGGAGCGGAAGCTGTGGGATGAAGGAGCTGTGGACTGGAGATGCATTTCACAGTTCAAGCAGAAAAGACTTTTCTGAAGGATCGGCTCTGTGCAGTTAAGGGAAAGGAGAGATGAGATTTGGACTTTGACTGGGTGATAGGGGATGTTTCAGATGTGTAAATACTGGGAGAGGAGGTAGTATGAGAGTGGGTTACAAACAAATGTATTTGTTTGGGGTAAGTTAAATTTGCAAGTGTCTGTAGCTGTCTGTGGAGATGTACTTTAAGTAGCAAGTCTTCACATCTGGAGCTCATGGGGTTGCAGGCTGGGGCTACTGTGTTGTGTCACCAACACTTCAATGACAGGTAAGGCTGCAGATCTGTGGGAGATTATGTTAGGGTTCATTACAGAAAGAGAAAAGAGGATCTGAGTAACTCCATCATTTCAAAGTCAAGAATAGGAGACGACGCATCTGAGAAATAAAGACTAAGGACCAGCAGTTAGGTGGGGAAAAAGATCACATGTCCAGTGTCCAAAAAGTGAAATGAAGAAAATATTTCAAGAGGAATACGTGATTGACGTTGCCAAATGTTTCAGCAACATAAAGAGAAAGAATACTTTTGATAGTTTGGAAGAACTGGATGCCTTGACAAGAGTACTTTCGGAGGAGTAGTCAGGGTTGTTATGAAAATAGTTTACATATGAAGGTAGGCACGTGACTTTTAATTAAAATTAAAAGTAATTTTGATGACTTTTTTTCCTTTCCCAAGTTTCTTCATGTGTGAAGTGATAATGATGCTTATACCCACGCCGCTCTTCTTACGTTCCTGTCGTTAGATATTTGTTAAGTATCCCATGAGTGCATGAGAAAAATGACCCCAAGCAGAGTCACACAGATGCACACTTACTATTTAGTTCTTTAACTCTAAATGTTTTAAACAAATGCATACTTAGCCCATACACCTATCAAATGGTTGCTTATTTCTTAGAAAGAAAAAATATGTTTGATCCAATAAGAATTACCTCTATATTGTAAATATTTAAGGAGTTGGACTTGTGTTAAATATACATGGAGATATTAAAAAAATGCATTTTTTTTTGAGAAAGAGAGGCAGGGAGAAAGAGACAGGTATATCAAGTTGCTTCTCTTTGTGCCCTGACAGGAGAATCGAACCAGTAACTTCCATGCTCTGGGATGATGCTCCAACCAACTGAACTATTCATCGAGAGCTTAATTTTTTTAAAAATTTGTTTACTAATTTTTAGAGAGACAGAGAGAGGAAGGGAGATAGGAAAAGGGAAGCATTCATTTGTTGTTCCACTCAATCGTGCATTCATTGTTCGCTTCCCATGTGTGCCCTAACTGGGGATTGAACCTGCAACCTTGTTTGGGGATGACACTCTAAACTGACCTGAGCTAACTGTTCAGAGCATCAAAATATGCATTATTTTAAAACCAGTACTGGGGCCATATTTTTCAAGGGTGACAGATGTGGACATTTTAAAGCTGCTTCCAATTTTATTTTTAGAGATTATAATATAATCTCTGCATTAATCACTTCTACTGACATTACCATCATAACAGCCACAATTAAAATTATAGCAATGATAGCTACCATTTTTAGGCCATATATATATCAGGCACTTTACATATATTATCTCACTGAATTTTGATAACTGGCATATGATATTGTTATTACTGTTGTCTCCACTTTACTGATGAAGAATTGAGTCCTGTAGAGAATTGCAGATACTGTGAGTTCATTTCAAAAATCAAATCTTTTGAATCCCTTGTTCTCACTCTTAACACAGTTGTCTTTCTTTTTCTGGGAGTGTGGAAAGGTTTAAATCTAGTAAAGTGAGGGTTCTGGAGTACCCACATAGATGAAGTTTCTAATATAAAGAGGAGAATCAAGGTTTGTAAGGTGACCAACGTTTTCACAATGAAAAAAAGGACAAAACTAAATTAAAAAAAACAATATCATAAATAAAAGAAATATTTTATTCATTGCAACAATAATACACTCTAATATGTTAAATGCGTAATAAAAACATTTGTGATATTTTATATTGTCATTATGCTTACATGCTTATTAATTTTTAATAATAATTGTAAGAACAAAGTACTCATTTAGATACAAATACATCACATTACATGCAATAGATCGACTCTGCATCTATAGAATACATTTACAGATTAGTCTTCCAATATCAAAAAGGGGGACATGTAGGAGGACACTTTTTTTTTTTTTAGGAGGACACTTTTTGAGGGAGGACAGAATTTACAAAAGAAGGACTGTCCTCCCTAAAGGAGGACGACTGGTCACCTTAGTAATAGAGGCAGTGGGCTGGAGAGGACTAAGCCAGGACTCAGGAAACTTGCATTCCAACCCTCCCCGCCCCTCTGCTGCCAGGTGGTAGCACCAACTCACTTCCTGGTCCAAGGGGCCAATGGCTGGAAGCCATTCCAAAGAGCTTGGGAATTCGAAGTTTGGTAGAAGAACCGACTGTGATGACATGAAGTAGGCACGGAAAATCATCCGTTGAAATAACTTGTTGATTAGTGTTGTAGAAAGTAGTCAATAAATATATTTATTGAATTGCGTGTAATTTCAATTGGTGGTAGGTTTTCTAAAAAAAAAAAAAAAAAAAAAAAAAGCAGGGTATGGTTAACGTGAGGAGAATGTGGTTGTTCTTACTCATCTTGCACATAGAGAATTCCATTACTTATCTCTCCCTTTTCTCAGTTCCTGTAACCCTGGGTAACTGACACAAATTCTTAAGCAAATATTCTGATAATTGTGTCTTCATTGCCTTTTCTCATGCTCTTTATGTTTTTCTTTATTTTTTACAAAGCAAGACTATAAACAACTCAAGTGCTATGTCTAGATCCCACACCACATGGCATCTAGCAAGTTCTGGACATATGTATATTTAGTAAATATTAAGATTTTATTGTTTGAAAGAATCACAAAAAGCCTTTACTTTACTTAAAAAGTCCTCTGGTCTTGATGGTGAAGAAACAGTCTTGGGGCGGGGATGAGATGTTCATCGGAAGTCAAAGGCAAGGTAGTGATGATGCTGTGCCTCGGCCGGGTGCCTGGGTCCCCTCACCAGGCCTCTCGATGGATAGGTTGAGCTTCAGCACTTGCTTTAGTTTTCTTAGGTGCTTACTGAGCTTTTAGAACATCTAAATTCTTTTAGATGTTTTACAACTTCTAATTACCCGTAATTATGGAAAATGTTTTGGATGATATAATTTTTAACTAGGCCTTTATTCTGTCATTTGTCATTGATACAGATGACAGAAAGAGACTATGTATTAAAAATGTCAAGTGTACTAAGATGATGACATTTCATGTAAGTGCATAATTAACTCGTATTTTGGAAGAACTGATAAATCTCTGTTTCCAAAGGAAATGAATTATATTTGAGAACAATTTGTGGGATATCCAACCAGCATCCCATAATTCAGAATCAGCTCAGTCCATCATCCCAGAGTTTCCAAAGAAGTAAACATGATGGCTCCATCTGTGGCCACACAGGAGAGACTGCACAGAATGTGCAGATGTCTAAGTGCTTCCCCCAGGCACTGGGAAGGATGCGCATTTTATTTCTAACAGCACATCCTGGGGCCCAAAACAAATGGCTCACCTTTATTACAAACATTGACAGAGGTAAGATCCAGTGTGGGACTAATTGAAAAAGTGTTTGCTTTCTGGAAAATAAAATCGCCCATTGGGCTGCAGGGAATACTATTAAAAAGGGTATTTTACAGCATGAACGTTTGGCCACACCTGCGTTTCTCTCCTAATTGTGTACAGCTTTCAAAGTGCCAGACTTCCAATTCAATCCCTTGTTGGAAGAGGAGAGGAGTTGTGATAATTTTTGAAAATTGGAGCGTATCATGATTCTGTTTACAGTGATTTGAGCCGAATCCTGTTGGGAGGAAAATGTGAATAATAAAAAAGCAGTGGCATGTAAGAACTTTAATTTCCTTTTATATATATATATTGGAAGTGAGAAGACAGGAGGCAGAGACAGACTCCTGACTGGAATCCACCTAGCATAGCCACTAGGGGGCGATGGTCTGCCCATCTGGGGCGTTGTTCCATTTCAATCAGAGCCATTCTAGCTCCTGAGGTGGAGGCTATGGAGCCATCCTCAGCGCCCCGGGTCAACTTTACTCCAATGGAACCTTGGCTACAGTTTCAACTCTTTCAGACAGTTTATTGTTGGTGTATAAAACTGCCACTGATTTCTGAATATTAATTTTATATCTGGCCACCTAGCCAAATTCATTTATCAGGTCTAGTAGTTTTTTGACTGAGACTTTAGGGTTTACTATGTACAGTATCGTGTCATCATAAAAAAATGATAGGTTTACTACTTGTTTTCCAATTTAGATGCCTTTTATTTCTTCTTCTTGTCTGATTGCTGTGGCTTGGACTTCCAGAACTATGTTGAATAAGAGTGGTGAAAGGGGCAGTCCTTCCTTGTTCCTGATCTTAAGGGGATTACTTTTAATATTTGTCCATTGAGTATGATGTTGGCCAGTGGTTTGTAATAGATGGTCTTTGTTATGTTGAGGTATATTCCCTGGATTCCCACTTGGCTTAGAGCTTTGATCATAAATGGGTGCTGGATTTTATCAAAATATTTTTCTGCATCAATTGATATAATTATGTGATTTTTATTCTTTCTTTTGTTTATGAATCACATTTATTGATTTGTGAATATTATATCAGCCTTCCTTCCCCAGGATAAATCACACTTGATCATGATTTATGATATTTTTAATGTATTGCTGGATCCAGTTTGCTAATATTTTTTTGAGAATTTTAGCATCTATGTTTACCAAAGATATAGGCCTATAGTTTTCTTTTTTTGTAATGTCTTTATCTGGTTTTAGAATGAGGATAATGCTTGCCTCATAAAAGGAGGTTAGAAGTCTTCTCTCTTCTTGAATTTTTAAAAATAGCTTGAGAAGGATAGGTGTTAGTGCTTCTTTGAATGTTTGGTAAATTTCACCTATTAAGCCATCCAGTATAGGACTTTTGTTTGTTGGAAGTTTTTTGATAACTATTTCAAACTCATTTGTTGTAATTGGTCTGTTTAGGTTTTCCTGATTCTTCCAGATTGATTTTTGGAAGATTGTACGTTTCTAGGAATTTATCCATTTCACCTAGGTTGTCCAATTGTTCGGCATCTAGATCTTCACAGTATTTTCTTACAATCCTTTGCATTTCTGCTGTGTCAGTTGTTACTTCTCCACTTTTAATTCAAATTTTGAGTTGTCTCTTTTATATTTTTCTTGATGAGTCTGGTTAAAGGTTCATGGATCTTGTTTACCTTTTCAAAGAACCAGCTGTTGGTTTCAG
This sequence comes from Rhynchonycteris naso, assembly GCA_037038555.1. NCBI lineage: Eukaryota > Metazoa > Chordata > Mammalia > Chiroptera > Emballonuridae > Rhynchonycteris > Rhynchonycteris naso. Next base: position 213,894,497 of record CM072998.1, on the reverse strand, counting down.
TGATCTTTTGTATTTCTTTTTGCCTCTGTATAATTTATTTTCACTTTAATCTTTATTATTTTCTTCTTTCTACTTCCTTTGGGCTTTATTTGTTTTCTTTTTTTCTCTAGTTCTCTTAGCTGCAGGCTTAAGTTGTTTATTGGAGCTCTTTTCTCATTTCTTAATGTATGCCTGTAGTGCTATGAACTTCTCTCTCAGAACTACTTTTGCTGTGTTTCATAAATTTTGGGTTGATATATTTTTATTTAACTTTGTTTCAAGGAAAGTTTTGATTTTTCTTTGATATCATTGTTAACCCATTTGTTATTTAATAACATGCTATTTAGCCTCCAAGTGTTTGAATGTTTTTCATTTTTTCTATTGTAGTTGATTTCTAGTTTGATGCCATTGTGATCAGAGAAAATACTTGGTATGATTTCAATCTTCTTAAATTTATTGAGATTTGTTTGGTGTCCTAACATGTGGCCTATCATAGAGAGTGTATCATGAACACTTGAAAAGATTGTATATTTTGCTGCTTTTGGGTGAAAAGTTCTGAAGACATCTATTAAACCCAGTTGATCTAGTATGTCATTTAAGGCCACTGTTCCTTTGTTAATTTTCTGTCTGGAGGATCTATCCATTAATGTTAGTGGGGTATTAAATCCCTTACTATTATAGTATAACTGTTTATTTCACCCTTTATGTCCATCGAAATGTGCTTTATAAATTTAGCTGCTCCTATATTAGGTGCATAAATATTTACAGTGGTTGTATCCTCCTGTTTGTTTGCTCCCTTTATCATTAGGTAGTGACTTTCTTATCCTTTACTATAGCCTTTGTTGTAAAGTCTATTTTGTCAGAAATAAGTATTATTCCTACCCCAGTTTTATTTTTCATTTCCATTAGTATGAAATCTTTTTTTCCATTCCATCTCTCAGTCTATATGTATTTTTTGTTCTGACGTAGATCTCTTGTAGACAGCATATGTACATGTTGTTTTCTTACCCAGTAGCTACCCTATGTCATTTAATGGGAGCATTGAATCCACTTACATTTAAAGTTATTATTGATATGTATTTATTTATTTCCATTTTATTCTATAAATCTACAATTCTCTTTTTCTAGATATTTTTTTCCCCTAGCTCTTTTTACAGCAGGCCTCTTAACATTTGTTTCAGTACTGGTTTGGTTGTAATGAATTCTTTGAGGTTTTTTTTTTTTAGTTTTGTCTGGAAAGCTTTTTATATCTTTTCCAGTATTCAATGATAACCTTGGTGGATAAAGAATTCTTAGTTGTAGGTTCTTGTTTTGTATCACTTTGAGTATTTCTTGCCAATCCCTTCTGGTCTCAAGTGTTTCTGTTGAGAAGTTGGATGTCATCTTTATGGTGGCCCTTCTGTAGGTAATTAACTGCTTTTTTCTTGCAACATTTAGTATTTTTTCTTTATCCCTTAACAAAGGCACTTTTATTATGATTTGTCTTGATATAGGCCTCCTTGGGTTCATCTTTAATGGGACTTTCTATGCTTCTTGAATTTGTGTGTCTTTTTTCTTCATTAATTTAGGGAGGTTTTCTGCTATGATTTCTTCAAACAGGTTCTCTGTCCCTTGTTAGTTTTCTTCTCCTTCAGGAACCCCTATGATGTGGATGTTGTTTCTCTTCATATTGTCACAGAGGTCTTATAGAGCTTTCTCAGTGTTTTAGGGCATGTTTTCTTTTCACTCCTCTGCTTCTTTTCTTTCATTTACCTTGTCCTCTAAATCGCTGATTCAATTCTCTGCTTCGTTCAGCCTGCTGTTGATTTCTAGTAGTGCAGTCTTTATTTCTGATACTGTATTTGTCATATCTGACTGATTCTTTTTTATGATTTTAATGTCATTTTTTAAGATTTTATTTATTCATTTTAAAAATGAAAGAGAGCATGAGAAGGAGGGTGGAGGAGCAGGATGCATTAACTCCCATATGTGCCTTGACTGGACAAGCCCAGGGTTTTGAACCAGCAACCTCAGTGTTCAATGTCAGTTCTCTATCCACTGTGCCACCACAGGTCAGGCTTAAATGTCCTTTTTAATGCTTGCTATCTCTTTATTTAAGTACTTATTATGTCCATTCATTGTTGCTCTAAGATCCTTGAGTATCCTAAAAATAATTATTTTAAGCTCTGCATCTGGTAGTTTAGTTATTTCTATTTCATTTACTTCTTTTTCTGGGGATTTCTCATGTTGATTTATTTGTGTCATATTTCTCTGTCTGCCCATTTTGTCTGTGTATTAGATAGCACTGTCAGACTTTGAATTTCTTGTAGTTTCTTTATGATGAAGATGGGCTTAGTGGCACTGACCTCTAGCCCACCTGTTTTTCTTGTCCTAGGAATGCTTCATGAGGGTACTATTTTTCCTCTCATTGTATGTGAGTATTGAATGTAGGTGGTCCTTTTGTTGGTATGGTTATCCCTTCAGCTGGCTGGTTCTAAGGGTCAACCTTGATCATGTGTATTACACACTGTGCAATGTCTGTTCTGTTCAGGTATTTATTCTCCACAGTGTCTGGTGCCTGCTATACTCCTCCTTTAGGCATGCTGCTTGTTAGGGAGCTGAGTCTAGAGTCAGTGCTGTCTGCCACCCACTACCAGTTGTATTGACTCTAGATCTTCTTAGGTTGGCAACAGCTGTTGTTTGTAACCCCCAGTGGGCTACCTGTCTGCAGCTACTGCAGTTTTTGCTATTTGTGTCTGCATTTTCTGTGCCTTGATAGTGTGGAATAGACCAATTTTTGTATAAGGATCAGTTTCCTCCTGCTTAGAGATGACAACATCTTAGTAAAAGGCCTAAGCTCTGTAATATTTGTCTTCTTTTTAGTTGCTCCTCCTCCTCTTGCAGCTGCCTGGTATTCCCACAGAGTCTTCTGTAGTTAGACTGTAGTGTATGCTGAGCTTGGCCTCACCCAAGGAAACCCTCTACAGGTTTCATGCTTCATGGATTAGGGCAGCTGAGGTTGAGAATACAACGTTAGTGGGACCCACTACTTTAGAGGTCTCTTGGTCAGAAACTCAGTACTGGCAATGTGGCCTGTATTCCAGAGCTTAATTTCTCAGTCACTGGTGAATACTCAAATTTTATTTCTCCCCAACAAGGTGTGCAGCAAGTTCAGATTGAATGGAGTGACAGTCCCTTCTACAGAAGTTCTTTCAGCTGGTGAGACCCTGGTGTCAGCTAGGAACACTGAGAGTCCTCTCCTGGGGCTGACTCTTTCCCCACTGAAGGTGGCTAAGCCCCTTGACCAGATCTAACAATAGATTCACAGGGACCCACACATTAAATTTCCATTCTCCAAGCCTCTCTCCTTTCCCCCTGTGGTGTCTATCCCTGTAGGGAAGGATATGCAGCACCCAGGCTGGCTGACTGTGAAGCTCCACCATATCCAATGCACATTTGCTGCTGTGCCATGCTGATCTCAGAGAGCAAAACATGCCTCAGTTGGGGCAGGTGTGAGGGGTTTTCCTTAGGATACCACCCTATCAAGGGTTGTTAGGTCTTAAATCGGTGCTTTCCATAGCTGGCCCCTGGATGTGCCAGACCTGGACCTCCTTGACCAGAATCTGGCACAGACCAGTGGGAGACCTGCCCATGACTGGCCCTCAGCAAACTTGTTGGAGCTACAAGCAATCCAGAGTTTGTGGCTGCCTTTGCTGGGCCCAGGTGCACATGGAAATACCAAGCTGTATAACTAGTCTGGGTTTTACCCACAGTGTTCCTGGAGGAGGGTATGCTTAAAATGCCAAGTTTCCCTGAATCCTGCCTCTTGCAGCCTCTGTCTGCTGGTTGCTTGTTGAGGTCAGCCACTGAAAAACCCTCTGACAGAGTCTAGAGCTTGTGGCAATTCAGGGATTAGGAAGGGTGTTGAGTATGGCTCTGTCCCTCGGCCCCAGGTGTCAGTCTTTCCAGACTTTTTTCAAAGACCTCAGTAGGGTGTGGCCTCAGAAGTCTGGTGGGTGTGGCCTCTGATACCCAGAGGTGTGGTCTGTCTGCAGTTGAGACAATTTCTACTGAGTTTTCTGTGAGGTGAAAGTACCAGTTTTAGAGTTGGGAGTGTGTAGGGCAAAACTCCAAAATCAACACCAGAAAACTGAGTCACTGGTGCATCCTCTGCTTCCTGGTCATTCAGAACAACCCATTACCATATCTGGGGTAGGAGAGATTCCCGAGGGTGGAACAGTTGCTCCTCCCCAGGTTGATACCTCTCTGAGGGGACTACTCCACCCAAGAATGATGGCGACTGCAGTATTGGAGAATGACTCACCACAGGGTTTTTGTTGGCCATCCTTCACGGTGTCTATCCCTGGGCCTCCAAAGTTACACTCTCTTCACACAACTCCTGTCCTCAGCTCTCCCTCCACCAGACCCCCGGTAAGTGGCTGTGAATGAGATTATATGCATGGCCCTTTAAGATGGAGTCTGTCTCTGAGAGCACCATATCTTTCTTGCAGACAGAAACCCTGTTCTTTTCACTGCCAAATGCTGTGTGGGTGCCTCTTCTAGACTCTGGGACTCTATGCTTTAATGCAGGGCCTGGATCTGAGCACCCACACCTTTCAGGGTGACCCTACCCACAGTGAGAGCCCCTTCTGACCCTCAGCCACAACTCGCTTCTGGGAACAAGGCAGCCATCTCTGCATCTTCACCCCTCCTTCCAGTCTTGGTGTGACTTCTTCTGTGATCCCTGGTTATAGACTCCTCTTCCTTTAGTCCAAAGCTGGTTTTTCAAGATGATTGTTCTTAAATTAAGTTGTAATCCAATTTGGTCCTGGGAGGTGGCAGTTGGAATGTCTGCTAATTTTGTCTCCATCTGAATCTCTAGAGATAGAACTTAGTTCAGGTAAATGTGTACAAAACAAAGACTGAAAGAGTGAAAAGAGGAAGCTGAGATGTCCCCCAACTTTGTCACTGAAAGAAGGGACAATCACTCTTAGAAGATACCCAATGCTTAGGGAAGGGGCCCCTGTAGGGCTGGTGTACTGGCTTTGAAGAGGAGGCATGGCTCAGTGTGTGCTTGGATCCCCAATGACCCCAGTCTAGTAACATTTCAGACTGCTGAGATGGATATGGCCAAGTAGGTACTTGGGCTGCAAGAGATGGGTGGATGGGAAGATAGATAGATGAATGAATGGATGGGTGGGCAGATGGGTGGATGGATTGAGAGATGGATAGGTGGGTTGATGCACAGATAAATGGATGGATGGTTGAATGGTGGATGGATGGATGGATGGGTGGGTGGATGGATAGCTAAATAGGTTGCTGCTACTCTGGCTCTAAGAGGAGGAGGTTAGAATGAGAGCGTGAGGCAGGGTAATGGTTTCCTTGCCAAAGAAGCTCTAAGTGGGAGACTGCCATCTGCTAGAACAGTGCCTGGCAGCCATTAGAAAACACCAGGTCTATCTCAATCCTATTTTATACTCCTCTTAAAATAAAAAACCTAAACAGAATTCCACAGACCAAGGGGCATAAGAAATGTAACTTACAGAAAACAATATTACAGAAAGGTGGTCTAAGAGCAGAGACAGCAGGTGCGTAGTAAGCTCTTCTTCATTCTGACTTTCTTCTTAGCTCAGGGTTGTTCTCCCAGTAGCCCCTATTTAGACATCTCAAATATATGCGTCTGAAACATAGCAATTGATCCCCTCTCCCCAAACATGCTTTTCTTCTGTCAGAGAATGGCACCTCTGTCCATCCACCTGCTTAGATCCAAATCTGGTGAGTATAGACACCGTTCATTTCCCCACCTTTCCAGATGAATCCACTGGGGAAGGCTGTCTGCTTTACCTCTAGAAGAATCTTAGAACCTCATGACTTCCTTTCATCACAGCTCTCACTTGGTCTCAGCATTGTCCTTTTTCATGGAATATTTTGGGTATCTCTTAAGCGAGCTCCCTGCTTTCTTGTTTGCCCTATGTCCTTCTGTTTCCCTTCTTATCCCTTACGTGTCAGTTGTCCTAGAAGAGGGCATGCTCATTTCTCTAATAGCACCCCCTGGATCATGATGTCTACTCTCTGTCTGTTTGCTGGGCCATCCTCGCAGTTAGGCCCAGCTTCAATATCAGCTCCTAAGAGAAACGCTCTCACACCAGGCTGGCTGACCTGCCCCTGCCCTACTTCCATTGAACCACTATTGCTTCCTAGTCTATTCTAGTCTTGCCAGTTTTTTTTTTATAATACATGCTACTATCTATAATTATGTTTATTATTGTTTATCTATGTCTCATTCTACTGAAAACAGTAACATTTAGAGCTTTAAGTCAGCTCACAAGAAATGCTCGTTTAGGGTTAATCTTTCAAAGGGACATGAAACCACAGCGTCCTGAAGCCACAGTATTTATATTAATACTTGGGGAAGAGCTTGTTGCTGAGTTGAAATTGGTGGGAAATAAAAAAAAGAAAACATTTGTATTAAAAAGTTAGAAAATAAAAATGAGTTAATAAAAAATTTATAGTAAGTCCATATGGAAAACTAGCTGAGGATTAATCTACTTGATTCATATATTTTGGACTTCAGTTTTAATATTTGTTCACATGTCCAAGTCATTTGGACTCCTTAGTTTCAGATCTTGAGAAAGAATTCTGAGAGATGACTAAACCACTTGGAGGTTGAATGTACAAATACAGACCAAGAAAGTGACAGCGTCTGTCACATCTTCTTTATTTGTAAGAAATTTACATCAGGACTGGCTCCTAGGCTGTAAACAAATGTGGACTGAGTGAGGAAAGGGAGTTAGTGAAAACCGATAAAATTGTTCAGGAGAGATGGAGGGAAGTAGTATGCTCCGTGGGCCAAAATATTTGTGGATCAAGTTCAGCGGGGAGTTTCCAAGTCCATTCTCTTTCTAGTGGGTGTTGAGATGTAAGGGGAGATACCATGGATGGGATGGGGCCTGGTCAGCTTCGTGGGATGGTGAAGCTTTGATTTAGGGAACTGAATCTCTGACGATGTGGGGGGAGCAGTAGAATGGGCTTCAGGGGCTGTTGGACCATTAGAGCTTCAGGACTCCCAGGGTCCCAGGACACAAAGACGCCTCTGGTTTCACGAAGCATAAGAAGTAGAGGTGGAGTAAAGGATCTGTCTTCCCTATGGGAGACAGATGCACAAGTGGAGTTAGAAATTTAGAGCCATAGGGTGTGTCCCAGCGGTTCCTCCTGTTGATATCTTGCAAGGACCTCATTTCTTCATAATGCAGGGTCCCATGGTGTTTTCACTCAGGAGAGATACTTGGCTTTGCCCTATGACTTGCTTTCCTTCTGTCTGATCACTTTACTGTAAACCTGCCTTTTCCCACTATCGATACCCAGGGGGTATGTATGTGAAGAGTCGGGGTGTTGAGGACTGTGCCCTTGCCACATCCCTCTGCTTGGGAGACCTGAACTGTATCACTTTGAGCCAAAAACTGTTCATTTCCTAAGTCAGCAGAGAGGAAAAAAGTCCATTTTTTGCTTGCCCTTACAAAAATCTAGGATTTTGTTTCTCAGTATAAAATTCTCCACATGTCTGAAGTGGGAGGGTTTTATTTAATCAAGAAGGTACAACCTGGCCCCTCCTTGGAACCCTGGAAGTAAAAATAATGAAATGTAACAGCACGAGCAACAACACGTTTACATAGGATTTTCAACCCAAGTCAGCCTGAATCATGCTCAGCTATGCTCCTAAGTGGGACAGTGGTTTCTTGCAAACTGAAACATTCCTCTGGGGAGGGTGAATGGGATTCAGGCTCCTCCCACCTGCCCTCTGCATTTGCATGTTTCTTCTCCACCCTTGCATGGTCTGTCCCATGTGTCCTTTCCACAGGACTCCTCCAATAGGCATTAGGCATTATCCTGCATATTTGTGTGAGGATCAGGTTCCAAGTTATTATAAAAATTACTTGTAAAGAATTTCCTTCTGATTTCAAATCTTTAAAACAGCCGAAGTGGATTAAATTATTTTTTGCAGGAAGGCAAGTTGTGCTTTACAACTTCTTTTAAAATTTTCAGAATGTATTTATTAGTTATTTTATAGGATGTCCTTAATGATTACATTCCTATTAGACCATGGGGAGCAAAACCCATCACTGAGAAGGCTCTCTAATGAACCATGCAGAACTGAAATAACTATTCCTCAAATGGACCATTAATTGGAAATAGAACCAAGTGTGAAGATATCATCCTAAAGGCCAGAATGTAAAATGGTGATCTGTTTCGAGGATTCCAAACTTTGATTCCCCTGTGGGAGGAAAAGGCAGATGGGGAACATAAATCAAGTACCTCTCCACAAGGGACAGCATTTCCATGGCACTGTTGTTGTTGTGATCTGACATAGAGAAAGCAGGGAGCTTTGAGAATTTTATTAATTTAATAAGAACACTTGTTTTGATCCCAGATGTTTCCTTTTTTCTGTCACATAAGCAGCATGTCTGTCACATGGCAGCTCCTCTCTCATTGCCAGTGCTGCTGGCGCTGGCGAAGGTGTAAGGTGGTGACCCCAGGAGAAACAGAGACATCAGAGCACACCTATAGGAGCCAGGGCATCGTGTGGTGGAACAGATTCTTTATTTTCACAGGCACGAAAGGCAGGGTAGGGTTGGAGAGGGCGTGACATCCAGACAAGGTACTACCAGCCACCACCCACCTCCTCTGGGCCTGGAAGGAGTAGTCTGGCTGTGTCCATGCTGCTCTGCTGGTGTTTCTACTTCGCTGTGGTGGCTTTTGTGCCCAGTCCCCAGTAGGACTTCTGTTGCCTTGTTCAGGAAAGTTCTGAAGAAACAGACGACCCTCAGCACCCCACCCACTGCTGCCGAGCTGAGACCACTGTGGATCACCCCTAATGATGCATTTCAGACAAACATGACCTCTTCTTGCTCTGTAAAAATATAAACAAAAACAAACACCAGACATATATGTGAGTGAAAAGGGAAGCCATTAATATTTACAGCTGGACCACAGGCATAAATGTGGTCTGTCCTGGACACACTAGGATATATGGTTGTATTAGTCAGTGTTTTTTATAGGTATTATGTGTATAAAGAGATGTATTACAAGGAATTGGTTTATGTGATTATGACAGTTGACCAGTCCAAAATCTGTGGAGCCCATGTCCCAGTTCCAGTTCCAAAGCCGGAAACTGCTGTAGAACTTGGAAGAGCTGATGTCCCAGTTCGAAGGCCATCAGGCAGTAGAAGTCTCTCCCACTTCAGGAGTGTCAGACTTTTGTTCAATTTTTGACCTTCAACTGACTGGACGAGGCCCACCCATGGAGGGCAACCTACTTTACCAGGTCTACCAATTTAAGTCCTCATCTCATTTAAAACAGCCTCTCAGAAACACTAGGAATAATGTATGACCAAGTATCTGGACCCTCTATAGCCCAGTCCAGTTGGCACATAAAATTAATAATCACAATGGCCATCCAGCTTATTTCTGAGCAGCTGACAATTTGCTGTCTCATGATGAGCTTCTGTCCACAGTGACACACAGTTTCTTTCCTCTAAGAAATCCAGTCTTTGCTGTCTGCACTGGCTCTCAGTTGGGTCAGAACTTCCCTGACCCCGCCCCCCCATCCTGTTTACTTACCTCTCTCTTCTGTGTCTCTCATTTTGTCATGTCATTTTAAACAGCACTTTACAAATCACTGATGCTTTTTCTCTTTTTCTTTTTTCTTTCTAGCAAGCTTTTGTCTAAGGACAGCTGAGTTGGCTAAAATGTATTTGAAAATCACTACATATTTTTCTTAATGAGATCATGACTTTTGCATCAGATGATCCAAACAAAGGCTGAAATTGTGATTATTTGTTTCTTCATATAAATATATTTTTCTGAGTGGGGACACACACATTTCTCATTTATTTAGAGAGTTTCCATTATTCACAACCAATTCTTCACCATTGGCCAACCATTAGGCATGACATCATGTGTTTTTAGAAGGAGTTATGATTTAGAAATTGCATGCGTTGAGAGTATTGATATCTAATAAATCATTTGTGTTTCTTGTGGGTTTCACTAACAGAATGATGCAGAAATGATGCAAGGATTCATAAGCAACAGAAAACAAAGAGAAAAACTGCGATTTCAGTCTACATTAAGCCAGCCTTCCTGGTGGGTGGCACATTAGATGTATGGAGAGTTAAGTATTTCCCTGCTTAACAGCCTCCATGCAAAGTTGGCTAAATAGAAAAATCATTGAGTCAGGTCAAACTGAAACAGAAAATATTTCAATATAAGGCATTCCCAAATACTTGATAGGAAAACAAGGCCATAATCAGCATGGTATGTGATGGCACCAAACCCCAACAGTCAGATCAATGGGACTGAATCAGAGCATCAGGAATACGGTTTTAGTATAGTCTGAATTTGACTCATGATAAAGTAAAATTTCAGATTAGGAGAAAAATAAACAGTGCATTTAACTAGCGATGCTGAAAGAATTATTAGCTATAGAAAAATAAGAAGACGTCTACCTCAAATCATAATCCGTAACAATGAAGACCATGGTAATTGACACATTTGGCTACATCAAAACTCAAAATATTTCTATGTCAACGTATGTTGAATAAAAGTTAAAAATAAATATAAGTTTCCGTTATGCAAAAGGAGCAAGTTCAAGACATGTGCTGTATAGCAACCAGCCTACAAGTAACAATACTGCATTGTGCCCTTAAACTTTGTTAAAAACCCCTATGTTAAATGTTTTTACCACAATAAAAAACCATAACATACTGTTTCAAAATACTGAATATTCTCATTAAATAAAGAGCCCTTACAAAAAATAATGAAAGAATGAGTAATAAATACCTAAATAAAAAGTCATGATTAAATCATGAACCAACAAAGCAATACAAAATAAAATAAAGAGCGGGAGTGTTTAACCTCACAACTGATTGAAGAAAATAAAAATCTGTATGTTTTGCATTGTTAAATGTGGGACATTGAGGGAAAATAACAGCTAGTGTTGGCAAGGGTTCAGGTAAATAGTACATGTTGTAGCGGGAAGTTAATGTGGCACAGCGGTATGTAGAAAATTTGGAAATATGTATCAATGCACTTTCTATAAATGACAATATCTTTTGAGCTGGTAATTTTTCCTGCTAAAATTTACCCTAAGGAAATAATTCTGGATGTGAGTTAGAGCATGTATATTTAATAGCAAATATAAAGTAAAATATAAACAACCCATGTTTACAACCACAAAATTTTATTGAGGGACCTTAAGTCTATGTGATGGGAGTACTTGTAGGCATTAATAATGCATGCAAAAGAATATATACTCCATGGCAGGCGGTAATATTCAGGGTGATTAATATTATGGGAATAAATAGTTGATAAAATAGTATGATTGCAATTGGAAAATCTTGAGAGATATATGCTAAAATATTAATAGTGATTATTTCTTCTTTGAGGAATTTTGAGTGATCTTTTAAATTGTTATTTTCTGCATTTCCCCAAAATTTCTTAGCAATTGTTTTTGTAATCAGAAGCTGCCCCAAATTATTAATTATACAGAAAGGTGATAAAATAAGACCGATCCTTCTGCTTGCATGCATTTATTTGGGCTTATATTTACACGCACACACATGTGCATGCTTGCACACGCACACAGCTCCCAGAGTACAGATCTCTTTGTCTTGTAGCATCAGCTCTTGTGGCTGCTGTGAACATTGAAGCTCTCAGAACTGTTGTGTCTGTGGCACATGTGGAATATCTGGACAAGTCTCAGCATGAATTCCCAGGTAGCAAGGGGCATTGCAAACCTTTGCCACTCCTTGCTGAAGAAGCTTAGTCTGCTGTGGTCAAATATGCTTTCTAAGGGATTTTCTTCAGGCCCAGACGTGACCATTCTCAGGTACTCAGGATACTATGAGCCTAAAGGACATTTATTTATTTATTTTTCCTTTTCCTTCAATTATTCACAGAAGACTTCTATTTCAGAGGCTGATATGACATATTATTTTATGGAAGTCAAGAAGCAGAATTGCTATGTCTGTTTAACATTTGTTTATTCACCCTCCCTTCCTGTTCTTCTGTTACTGTTTCTCTCTTTCTCCCCACCCCATTCTTTTGTTCTCTTCTTCCCTTCTCTCTCTCCCCTCTCAGTACTTCCTGTATACCAGGTATAATGTTCAGTGTTGACCACTGATGATCAAACCTTCCTACTTGCCTTCACTGAGCTCAGTTACTTGGGAGATACCTAGTGATCAAAGTAAAATTTACCATTAAAATATTATGTGCTTTCAGAAAACTAACGAATTTGTACTTAGCAAGGACCAATTGAATTGTTCTTCCAAAGATTTAGTGACAAAGCTGGTGAGAAGCTTAAATGTTTTGACAGAATATCAGAAGCTGGTGACTTCCCTCGCTATTCAACACCCCTGTGACTGTGGAGCAGAACCTTTCAGTATGATGGCTAGTGTGCAAACCCTGTCCTAGCAAAGAGGATCTCTTTTCCAATATACTGCTATGGGCTGAATGTTTATGGCACGCCCCACCCCAAATTCATATGTTGAAACCCAATCTTCAATGTGATGGTATCAGGAAGTGGGGTCTTTGGGAAGTGATTAGGTCATGAGATTAGGGATCTCCTGAAAGCTATTAACCCAGAGAGAGCCCTGGCTCCTTCCCCCATGTGAGGTTACAATGACAATGACAACCCTCTATGATGATGCAGTTCCTTACCAGACATGAATGAATCTCCTAGCGCCTTTACCTTGGGCTTCTCAGTCTCCAGAACTGTGAGGAGCAAATGGCTGTTGATTGTAAACTGCCCAGTCTATGGTATTATTCTGTTATAGAAGTTCAAAGGGACTGTGTCATCCTGAAAGTGTTCTCAAGCTTACCCTGACCAGTTATAAACTTTTCTTCTCTCTGTTCACAATTGACTATATACAGGAACGTCTCCCAGCCCAATTCCCAGCCCCTGCAAATTGTTTATTCAGTCTCACTGTTTTCAAATGTCATTCTGCACAGATCAGGTTTTTCTAGGGTGGTTAGAAAAGTAACATTGACTTTTTGCTCTCTCTTCCTCTGTTTTCCCGCTGTTCATCTCTTTCACCTTCTTTTCATTTGTAAAGATCCTGGATGTGAATGTATCAACTTGGGAGTTGGGATGAAAAAAAGGTGAAACAGGGTTTTAAGTTGCATACAGGAATTTTCCTCTGGAGATTAGAGGGAGAGTCAGGGCCATGTTCCTGTTCAAAGTTCAGACAGTACATACACTCATGAATTAAAGATAATGCAGAATTGGTAGACAGGATTTAGATAGAAGAATGTTCTGATTTATTAAACTTGTCTTCCTAAGTAAGATAAAGTAGTCGCGCTAATAGACAATCAAATCTCGTCTCCCCGAGTCTCAGGAAGAAATCATACCTCTGTAAGAGACTTGGGAGAGAGAAAACTATAAGAAGAGGTTCCAGTCTGATAGGCAGATCTTGGGGGTGGGGCTATACAATGTTGTTCATTGAGCAAGTCTAATTCACATAATGTTAATTGTGCTCCTCTCTAGCTGATCTAGTGCCCTGAGACTCTACCTAACCCACTGCATCACCCCTGAAACTGAGTGTTGGAAGCTGAACTACGGTTTAGGAAGAACCATGATCTTGGCTTTGGCCGTGCACTACAGCTCTTGCTGCATGTGGAGGGCCATGGGGGGAAGGTCGAGAAGGACAGGCATTGGGGCCATTTATGTTACATTTTGTATGTGCTTTCTTTAAATGAACTTTGCTGTTATGGGTGATTAATTTGTTTGAGTGTATGGAGAGGCAACCGGAGAATTGACATGGGGTCTAGGACAATGTCAATAGCTTAAGTTTTTTTTTTTTGTTCTCTTTGTGACCTTGAGAGCCTTCCTTCATTCTAGTTCACCTAGGCATCCATGACTTCAGGAAGAAATGACCGATTCTGGAACCCAAAGGAGGGTTTTGTTCTATGCTTTGCCTTGCAAACCAGGCCAGTGTTTGGTTGGGTTCATGGTTTGGAGTTTATTTCCCTTTCAGCCTGGGAAAAGTCTTGTTTGGCAGGCTAGCTCACTCAGTTTTAAATAGGAAATATTTTCATAGACAGAAAAGGAAGATACAGGGGAAGCCCCCTTTTCCAGCCTTGAGGAAATGTGGGAAGGATGATGAAGGAGACAAAGAAGTGTGTGAAGTGGGTCTCAGTTTCTATTTTTCAGACCTCAGCCTCGAGTGGTAGTGTGTCAGAAAAGCAAGGACATCAGCAAATACAGAGGGGTGGGACTTCTCCGTTCCCTGTCTGTGGCTATGGGAGGAAGCTACCTTTGCACTCAGCACGCTGAACCATGCCACATCACTAAAAACATGCCTGGGAGAAGTCCACAGAAAGTGCCTGGCTAGCAGTGCGACCTTTTAGGTGTGGTCATAAGATGGGTCGTCTGCACCAGGAGGTTGTAGAATTGCAGTTAGACCTCAGAGCTGTCTTGAGCTGTAGCAGGAGACAGGATAAGACACTCTGTGCCTATGAACCCTGAGCAGAAACATAGCCAAGCAAAGAAGAATGGACCAAAAGTTTACCTGGGAAAGCTTCTTCTATACCAGAGACCAGAGGAATCTGACAACAGGAGTCTGTGTTCAGGAATCACAGATTGGTCCCCTCTGCTTCTTATTTAGAATATGTGAGCAGCACACCTCTCTCCTCTATGACATTGAGCATTTTTGTCTAAGGGACTGCATATGTCCATGTACCGATGGGCTCTTTTTAAATTAGTTTGGGTATTTACTTACACAAACCATGGGGGACACAGTAGGAGGAATAACTTCATTACAGACAAAATAATAAATTGTATATATTTAGGGTGCAGTATGAATAAAAATTCACAACTGCTCTTCAGATGTTAATTGTTGAAGCTAGGCCACAGATGTCATTCTGCAAAACTATCCAATTTCTCTTTCAATTTTTAAATAAATAAATTCTGATTAAAGCTGAGACAGCTCAAGGAATTGAACTATCTTCTCACACCCCCCCACACACACCCCATCTTCACCTTCGAAGGGTTTTAGCACTGAAATGGAAGCTAGACTTCCTATATCAGTGGTTTTCAAGTGCCCAACCTGTGCGGGTCCGCCAGAAATTTTGGATTGGTCGACAACAGAGTTAATCACCCTGATGTTGTATGAAGGTTATAGACACAATGATTACAAACTCTATAATCTTCATACAACATCAGGGTGGTTAAATCTTTTGTGGACCTGCACAGAATTTATGTTGGGCTGCAACGGTCTGTGGACCAGCTGTTGAAGAACACTGTTCTAGATCACAAAGGTTGTTGGCTTAATGACAGTCCAACTCACAGAATGCCACCTGTTTGAACCTACGAGGCACATATCTTTTATGCTTGTTAAAGCATGTATGCAGGTGTTACATCGGCATTTCTGCATTTGAATCTGGAATTCACCATTTTTATAAAGTTATCTTTTTTAAAGAAAAGTGGTAAGAAATGTTGCTGCCTACTCCTGTCTGAAGTTGTGAATACTCTCCTGGTTTACAGATTTGTTTGTAACAAATGTAATTAAGGGACACAAGGAACGTTTGTCACACAGGTACTCTGTGTTTAGAATTTGCTTCCTTTGTGTGTCTAGCTTTTCAGGGTTCTAGGCTTTGTTTGTCTCTCTAGGTCCTGTCCTCTTGTTCTGAGGTATACGTGTGCTTCCTGGAGTCTGTGAACCCACTAAAGTTGTTTGCATATGCTGTATGAATAGGCATTTTTTTTTCTGGTGAAGATCCATATTTTTCATGAGATTTTTTCAAAGAAAAATGAGACAAAATAAGCTTGAGAATTCTTGTTCTGTCTTTATATGTTGGCCTTAGGTTTGTCTTATTATCTCTTCATTTTATCCCTTCTCTATTCCCTCTTCCTCCTCCCATAGTACGGGTAGGAACTACATCTTTATCAGCACAGAAAACTTAACTTTCTATTTATAGCATAAAGAAGAGTGAGAAAATTTTATATATTTATTTAAAAGTTTTATGTGTTCTTTGGCTTATTCTTTAACTATATACATCATTAGCTATTTTAAAGCAACCAAAAAATCAAAATAAAAACCATACTGCAACAATAAAACACCCTTTAGAATCTTTTTGATTTTGAAAAGAAATATATTAAAAATAGATTGAAGAATTTTTTTCAAAAGAACATGTTTCTGACTGTTAAACTAACAGATTATTTAAAGACATTTAAATAAAACTTAAAGAAACCTATGTATATATCCTAAAATCTTACCACCTAGAATTAATCACAATGAACTTTTTAGAAAATGTTTTTAAGAGATCTCTTTAATAATGAATAATTTAAAGTAAATGAATCAGCATGTAATTAGTACTTTGTACTCTTGTTTTTCCCACTGAATACTATATTGTGGATACTTTTCCATGAGACAGAGGACCTAAACCATCATTTAAAATACTTACACAGATTTCAATTTATCACTCTATGTCACAATTAATTTTACCCAAATCCTACTAAATGTACTTTAGTTTTATCTAATTGTTCACTGTTATAAATAACACTTTCATGTATGGCTTTTTTAAAATATATTTTTATATTTTTTACTTTACTCTTTAAAATTCATCAAGATACATTTCAGGCACACAAAAATATATAAAGCAGGATTTGCTAAGTGTTGATTAGGTTTAGGTAAGTGGCAGGGCCAGGCCAGGGGAAAGACTACTGTGAGGCACATAGTGTAACCCAGACAAGATATGGTGGCGGCCTGAACCAGGTTACTGGAAGTTGGGATGGGGACAACCAAACAGACTTGAATGAGTTAAAAAATAAAATTGGGGATTCCAAGATGGCAATGGAGTAGGCGGACGTTCCAACAGCTACCTCCCAGGACCAAATTGGATTACAACTTAATTAAAAAAAAATCATCTTGAAAAACCAACTTTGGACTAAACAAAAAGGAGTCTATAAACAAGATTCACGAAAGAAGCCACCACAAAACTGGGCGGAGACATGGAAATGGTGCCCTGTACCCAGGAGCGAGTGGTGGCTGAGGGTCTGAAGGGGACTCTCATTGCGGGGAGAGTAACCTTGAGGCAGAGGTTCCTGAACCCCTGGCCTGGGTGCCCCAGCCTAGAGCCCTAGCATTTGGCGGTAAAAATAGCCTGGTTTCTGTCTGTGCGAAAGAGACAGAGCTCTCGGAGATGCAGGCTCCATCTACTAGGACCTACACAGAAAATGTCGTTAACAGCCACACCCAGGGTTCCAGCAGGAGAGAGCTGAGAGGACTAGAGTTGCGTGAGAAGAGTATAAAGTAAGAGGACAGGGAGAGACATGGTGGGGGACAGCCACCAGAACCCCTGTGCTGAGTCATTCTCCAATACGGCAGTCTTCATTTTTCTTGGGTGGAACAGTGCCCTCTGAGTGGCATTAGCCTGGGACAAAGCAACTGCCCCACCTTCAGGAGCCTCTCTAGACCCACCCATGAAGACTGGGTCATTTTGAAAAGCCAGGAAACGGGGGGCCCATCAGTGACGTTGAGACCGGAACTTTACCCCACACTCCCTTGAGTAAGTGAATGGTGCTTCTGCCCCCCAGGAGAGTCAGTAGAACCTTTCCACAGTGCAGGCAGACCACATCTCTGGATCTCAGAAACCATGTCCACCAGACTCCAGGGGCCAAACCCTACTGAGGTCCATGAAAAAAGTCTAGACAGATTGACACCTGGGGTCGAGGGGCGAAGTCACACCCACCACCCTTTTCAATCCCTGACTTGCATCAGGCTCTAGACTCTACCAGAGATTTTTTCAGTGGCCGAGCCCAACAAGCAGCCGGTAGACAGAGATTACAGGAGGTGAGACTCAGGGAACCTTGGTCTTTTAAGTGGATCTTTCCTCAGCCCAGTGTGCGTAAAAGCCAGCCTAGGTGTGCAGCTTGGTATTTCCTGTGCACCTGGACCCAGCAGAAGCAACCACAAACTCTGGATTGCTTGTAGCTCCAGGAAGGTTGCTGAGGACCTGTCATAGGCAGTGTCTCCCATTGGCCTACACCAGGTTCCTGCCAGGGTGGTGCAGGGCTGGCATATCCAGTAGCCAGTGGCCAAAAGCGTCAGTTCAGGACATAGCAACCCTTGCTAGAGTGGTATCCTGAGGAAGGGCTCCTCACACCTAGCCCAGCTGAAGCAAGTTCCACTTTCTCTGATCAGCATTAGCACAGCGACTCATGTGCATTGGATAGGGTGAAACTTCACAGTCAGCCAGCTTGGGCACTGGATATCCTGAGCTTCTGGGCTAGATTTCACTGCGGGAAGGGAGAGAGGCATAGAGCATGGACATTTAACATGTGGGTCCCTGTAAGCCTATTGTTGAGCCTGGTTGAGAGGCTTAGCCACTTTCTGAGGGGGGAACAGACAGCCTGAGGAAAGGACTCTCTCAGTCTTCCTGCCTGAGACCAGGGTCTCACCAGCTGAAAGAACTTCTGCAGAGGGGACTGTCAGCACCACAAAATCTGAACTTGCCGCTCACCTCACTGGGGAGAAATAAAATTTGAATATCTAGCAGTGACTGAAGGATTAGACTCTGAAGTTGGGGCCACTTTCTCCATTCTGAGCTCCTGACCAAGAGACCCCTGAAGTAGGTGGTCACACTAACATTGTATTCCCAACCTCACCTGCCCTAATTCACCAAGCTTGCAACCTGTAATGGGGTTGGATGGCTCAGTCCAGTCTGAGCCCATGCTATAGTCTTTCAACAGAAGACTCTGTGGTAAGACCAGGCAGGTGCAAGAAAAAGTAGAGCAGCTGAAAAGTGGAAGCAAATCTTACGGGGCTTTGGGCTTTTACAGAAATGCTGTCATCTCTAAGTAGGAGAAAGCTGATCCTTAAACACAGGTTGCTCCCTCCCACACTACCCGGCAGAAAAAAAGCAGACACAAACTGTGAACAGAGCGGTAGCTTTAGACAGATAGCCCATAGCAGGTTACAGACAATGGCTAATGCCAATCCAAGAAGACCTAGAACCAACACAACCAGTAGTGGGTGGCAGACAGCACCAACTCTAGACTCAGCTAACTACACAAGCAGCACACCCAAAGAAGTCCAGCAGGCTCCAGACACTGTGAAGAATAAATACACACAACAGGACAGACATTGCACAGTGTGTAATACACATGATCAATGTCGACCCTTAGAGCCAAACATCCTAAAGGGATAACCACACCTACATAAATAAATAACCCTACTGCATTCAATACTCACATACAACAGGAGGGAAGCTATTACCCTCAAGAAGCATTCCTAGCCTGACCAGGCAGTGGCACAGTGGATAGAGCATCGGACTGGGATGTGGAAGACCCAGGTTTGAGACCCCAAGCTTGCCAGCTTGAGCGTGGGCCCATATGGCTTGAGCAAAAGCTCGTCAGCTTGGACCCAAGGTCGCTCGCTCCAGCAAGGGGTTGCTCAGTCTGCTAAAGGCCTGCGGTCAAGGCACATGTGAGAAAGCAATCATTGAACAACTAAGGTGTCATAATAGCAATGAAAAACTAATGATTGATGTTTCTCAACTCTCTCCATTCCTGTTTGTCTGTTCCTATCAATTCCTCTGTCTGACTCTCTCTCTGTCCCTGTGTAAAAAAAAAAAAAAAAAAAAAAAAAAAAGCATTCCTAGAGCAAGGAAATTAGGTGGCCTGGAGGTCAGTACCACTGAGTCCACCTTCCAATACTGACACCACAACAAATTGCAAAGTCAGACAGTGCTACCCAATACACAGACAAAATGGGTAGACAAAGAAATATGGCCAAAATGAATCAAAAAGAGAAATCCTCAGAAAAAGAACTAAATGAAATGGAAGTAGCCAAACTACCAGACACAGAGTTTAAAAATAATTATTTTTAGGATGCTCAAGGATCTTAGAGCAACAATGGATGAACATAATGAGCACCTAAATAAAGAGATAGCAAGCATCAAGAAGGACACTGAACTCATATAAAAGAACCAGTCAGAAATGACAAATATAATATCAGAAACGAAGACTTCACTATACAGTATCAGCAGCAGGTTGGATGAACCAGAGGATCAAATCTGCAATTTATAGGACAAGATAAACATAAGCACAGAAGCAGAGCAGCAAAACAAAAAGAGGCTCAAAAAGACTGAGGAAACTCTAAGAGAGCTCTGTGACAACATGAAGAGAAACAATATCCGCATCAGAGGGGTTCCTGAAGGAGAAGAGAACAAGGGATAGAGAACCTGTCTGATGATATTATAGCTGAAAATTTTGCTAAATTGATGGAGGAAAAAGTCATATAAGTTCAGGAAACACAGAGAGTCCCATTAAAGAGGAACCCAAGGAGGTTTACATCAAGACACATCATAATTAAAATGCCAATGTTAAGTGATAAAGAAAGAACACTAAAAGCTTCAAGAGAAAAGCAGTTAATTACCTACAGAAGAGCCCCCAATAGGATGACATCTGACTTTTCAACAAACAATTGAGGCCAGAAGTGATTGGCAATAAATATTTAAAGTGATGCAAAACAAGAATCTACAACCAAGACTAATTTATTCAGCAAGGCTATTCTTTAAAGTTGATGGAGAAATAAAAAGCTTCTCAGACAAAAATAGACTCAAGGAATTTCTTACACCCAAGCCAGTACTACAAGTAATATTAAGGAGCCTACTTTAAAAAGAGCAAAGGAAAAAAGAAATCAAGAAAAAGAGGTTTGTAAATTTAAAGAATAAAATGGCAATAAGTAAGTACATGTCAAAAATCACCTTAAATGTAAATGGATTAAATACTCCAGTGAAAAGGCGTAGGGTAGCTGCATGGATAAGAAAACAGGATTAGTACCTATGGTTCCTACAAGAGACCCTCAGAACAAAAAATACACATAGACTGAAATGGAAGGGATGAAAAAAAGTATTTCATGCAAATAGAAGCAAAAAAAAAAAAAAAAGCTGGATTATCAATACTGTATATCTGACAAAATAGCCTTTTAAATGAAGGCTATAGTAGGGGATAAAGAAGGTCAGTACATAATGATAAAGGTAGCAATCCTACAGGAGGACATAAACATTATAAATATTTATGCCATTAATATAGGAGAATCTAAATATATAAAGCAGATTTTGATGGACATAAAGGACAAGATCAACAGCAATACTATAATAGTAGGCAATTTTAATGACCCACTAACATCAATGGATGGATCTCCCAGACAGAAAATTAACAAAGAAACAGTGACCTTAAATGACACACAAGATCAACTAGATTTAACTGATATCTTCAGAACCTTTCACCCCCAAAGCAGCAGAATATACATTCTTTTCAAGTGCTCACGGTACATTCTCTAAGATAGACCACATGTTAGGACAAAAAACAAGTCTCAATAAATTTAAGAAGATTGAAATCATATCAAGCACCTGTTCTGATCACAGAGGCATGAAACTAGAAATGAACTATAATAGAAATACTGAAAAAGATTCAAAGAGTTGGAGGTTAAATAGCATGTTAATAAATAACAAGTAGGTTAACAAGTAATATTAAGGAACCTACTTTAAAAAGAGCAAAAGAAAAAAGAAATCAAAAGAAAGAGGTTTGTAAATTTAAAGAATAAAATGGCAATAAGTAAGTACATGTCAAAAATCCCCTTAAATATAAATGGAAAAAGAAATAAAATATTTTCTTGAAACAAATGTAAATGAACATACAGCAACTCAAAATCTACATGACACAGCAAAAGCAGTCTTGAAAAGGAAGTTCATAGCATTATAGACATACCTTAAGAAGCAAGAAAAAGCTCAAATAAACAACTTAATCCTGCATCTAAAAGAACTAGATAAAGAAAACAAATAAGGTCCAAAGGAAGTAGAAGGAAGGAAATAATAAAGATGAGAGTAAAAATAAATGACATAGAGGCTAAAAAATTAAAAAAAAGATCAATGAAAACAAGAACTGGTTTTTTGAAAAGGTAAACAAGATTGATGGACCTTTAACCACACTCATCAAGGAAAAAAGAAAGAACTCTAATAAATAAAATTAGAAGTGAAAAAGGAGAAGTAACAACTGATACCACAGAAATACAAAGGATAGTAAGAAAATACTATGAAGATCTATATGCCAAAAAATTGGACAACCTAGGTGAAATGGATAAATTCCTAGAAACATGCAATCTTCCAAAACTCAATTTGGAAGAATCAGAAAACCGAAACAGACCCATTACAACAAATGAAATTGAAACAGTTATCAAAAAACTTCCAGCAAACAAAAGTCCTGAGCTGGACGGCTTCACAGGCAAATCTTACCAAATATTCAAAGAAGAACTAACTTCTATTCTTCTCAAGATATTTCAAAAAATTCAAGAGGAGGGAAGACTTCCAAGATCCTTTTAAAGAATATTTATTTATTTATTTATTTATTTATTTATTTATTTATTATGATTTTTTTTAACTAACTTCTATTCTTCTCAAGATATTTCAAAAAATTCAAGAGGAGGGAAGACTTCCAAGCTCTTTTTAAAGAATATTTATTTATCTATCTATCTATCTATCTATCTATCTATCTATCTATCTATCTATCTATTTATTTTCACAGGGACAGAGAGAGTCAGAGAGAGGGATAGATAGGGACAGACAGACAGGAACGGAGAGAGATGAGAAGCATCAATCATTAGTTTCTCGTTGCCCTTGCGACACCATATTTGTTCATTGATTGCTCTCTCACATGTGCCTTGATCGCGGGCCTTCAGCAGACGGAGCAACCCCTTGCTGGAGCCCGCGAGCTTGGGTCCAAGCTGGCGAGCTATTGCTCAAGCCAGATGGTCCCGCGATTCAGCTGGCAACCTCGGGGTCTCAAACCTGGGTCTTCCGCATCCCAGTCCAACGCTCTATCCACTGTGCAACCACCTGGCCAGGCTCCAAGCTCCTTTTGTGAGGCAAGCATTAGCCTCATTCCAAAACCAGGTAAAGACACTACAAAGAAAGAAAACTATAATCCTATATCTCTGGTGAAGATAGATGCTAAAATTCTCAACAAAATGTTAGCAAATCGGATCCAGCAGTAAATTAAAATAAAATACATCATGATCAAATATGATTTATTTTGGGGAGGTAAGGCTGGTATAATATTTACAAATCAATAAATGTGATTCATAAACAAAAGGAATGGTAAAAATCACATGAGTATATCAATAGATGCAGAAAAATCTTTTGAGAAAATTCAGCACCCATTTATGATCAAAACTCTCAACCAAGTGGGAATACCAGAAACATACCTCAACATAACAAATGGCACCTATAACAAACACAGCCATCATCATACTCAGTAGGCAAAAATTAAAAGCAACTTCCTTAAGATCAGAATCAAGTCAGTGTTGCCCCCTTTCACCATTCTTATTCAAAATAGTTCTGGAAGTCCCAGCCAAAGCAGTCAGGCAAGAAGAAAAAAAAAGCATCAAAATTGGAAAATAGGAAGTAAAAGTATCATTATTTGATATGACATGATACTGTACAAAAAACCCCCTAAATTCTTAGTCAAAAAACTACTATACCTGATAAAGGAATTTTGTAAGTTGGCAGGATATAAAATTAATATTCAGAAATCAGTGGCATTTTTATTTTTTATTCCTTTTTAATTTTTATTAATTTTAATTTATTTTGTTAAGATGGACTCAAGTCCCCCTTCTGGGATTTGTTGTCCTGTGATCTGTATCTATGTGTTATGTATATATAATTTTACTAATCCCTTCACCTTCTTTGATTCCATCCCCTCATCCCCCTTCCCTTTGACAGCTGTACCTCTGCTCCCTGTGACCCTGCCTCTGCCTCTATTCCACTCCTCAGTTTACTTTATTTATTAGATTCCATATATAAGTGAGATTATATTATATTTGTCTTTTTCTGCATGGCTTATTTTACTTAGCATAAGAATCTTTGGGTCCATCCTTGCCACCACAAAAGGTAAGATTTTCTTCTTTTTCACAGCCACATAGTATTCCACTGTGTATATTTACTACAGCTTTTTAGTACACTTGTCTACTGATTGCCACTTGGCCTGTTTCCAGATCTTGGATATTGTAAACAATGCTGCAAAGAACATGGGGGTGCATATCTTCTTTTGAATCAGTGATTTGGTATTCTTAGGATATATTCCTAAAAGTGGGTAGCTGGGTCAAAAGGCAATTTCATTTTTAATTTTTTGAGGATACGCCATACTGTTTTCTACAGTGGCTGCACAAGTCTGCATTCCTACCAGCAGTGCAGAAGGGTTCCCTTTTCTCTACACCCTTGCCAGCACTTATTGTTTGTTGATTTGTTAATGAGCACCATTCTGACAGGTGTAAAGTAGTGTCTTATTGTGGTTTTAATTTGCATTTCTCTGATGATTAGAGATGTTGAACATCTTTTTATATTCCTGTTGGCCATCTGTATGTCTTCTTTGCAGAAGTGTCCATTCAGTTCTTTTGCCCATTTTAAATTGGATTATTTACCTCACTGGTGTTGAGTTTTAGAAGTTCTTTATAAATTTTGGTTATTAACCCCTTGTCAGACTTATTGGCATATATGTTCTCCCATTGTGTGGGTTGTCTTTTTATTTTGTTAATGATTACTTTTCCTGTGCAAAAGCTTTTTAGTTAGATATAGTCCCATTTATTTTGTGCTTTATTTTACTTGCTCTTGAAGATAAATCAGCAACTATATTGCTATGAGAGATATAGGATGTTTACTGCCTATGTTTTCTTCCAAGATGTGTGTCGTCTTACAACTTATATTTCAGTCTTCTATCCATTTTGAGTTTATTTTTGTGAGTGGTTTAAGTTGGTGGTCTAGTTTCATTTTTTTTCATGTTTCTGTCCAATTTACCCAACATCTCTCAGGGCGACCCTCACCGCAGTGGTAGTCCTCTGGATTCTCAGCTCCTTCTAGCTCCTGGGAACAGTGCAGTCCCCTCCTCATCTCTGCCCTTCCTACCAATCTCAGTGGGATTCTTTTGTGATTCTTGATTATAGACTTCTCTTCATTTAGTCCAAAGTTGTTTTTTCAAGATGATTGTTCTTAAATTAAGTTGTAATCGAATTTGGTCCTGGGAGGTGGCAGTTGGGATGTCTGACTACTCCATCTCCATCTTGGAATCCTCACTGGCATTTTTATACACTAACAATAAACTGTCAAAAGAGAAATTAAAGACACAACCTCCTTGACTATTAGAGCAACAAAAATAAAGTACCTTGGAATAAATTTAACCAAGGAGATAAAAGACTTGTACTTGGGAATTATGACATTGAAAAAAGAAATCAAGAAAGATATAAACAAGTGGAAGCATTTACCATGTTTATGGATAGGAAAAATAAACATTAAAATGCCAATACTACCTAAAGCAATCTATAGATTGAATGAAATTCCTATTAAAATACCAATGGCATACTTCAAAGATACAGAAAAAATATTCCAAAAATTTATATGGAACCAAAAAAGTACTCAAATAACCTCAGCAATCTTGAAAATGAAGAATAAACTGGGAGGTATTACACTTCCTGATACCTCCCTTTTACTACAAGGGCATTGTAATTAAAACAGCTTGGTACTCACATATGAACAAGTATAAAACCTGACCAGGCAGTGGCACAGTGGATAGAACATGGGCTGGGATGCGGAGGGCCTTGGTTCATAACCCCGAGATTGCTGGTTTGAGGGTCAGCTCATCTGGTTTAAGCAAGACCCACCAGCTTGAGCCCAAGGTCACTGACTTGAGCAAGGGATCACCTGGTTTGCTATAATCTCCTGGTCAAGGCACATATGAGAAAGCAATCAATGAACAACTAAGGGGCCGCAAAAAATTGATGCTTTTCAACTCTCTCCCTTCCTGTATGTCTGTCTCTCTCTATCTCTGTCACACACACACACACACACACACACACACGAAACAACAGACATCCAAATCAATGGAACAGTACAAAAATCAACTTATGCCTTATGGTCAATTGATATTTGACAAAAGGTGTAAGAGCATACAATGAAGTAAAGACAGTCTCTTTAATAAATGGTGTTGGGAATATTGGACAAGTACATGCAAAAAAAGAAACTAAACCACCAACTTACCCTATTCACAAAAATAAACTCAAAATTGATAGAAGACTTAAACGTAAGTCTTGAAACCATAAACATTTTTGAAGAAAACATAGGCAGTAAACAATCTGATATCTCTCATAGCAATATATTTGCTGATTTATCTCCATGTGCAAGTGAAATAAAGCACAAAATAAACAAATGGGACTATATCAAACTAAAAGCTTTTGCACAGGAAAAGTAGTCATTAACAAAATAAAAAGACAACCCAAACAATGGGAGAACGTATTCACCAATATGTCTGACAAGGGGTTAATAACCAAAATTTATAAAGAACTTCTAAAACTCAACATCAGTGAGGTAAACAATCCAATTTAAAGATGGGCAAAAGAACTGAATGGACACTTCTGCAAAGAAGACATACAGATGGCCAATAGGCATATGAAAAGATGTTCAACATCACTAATCATCAGAGAAATGCAAATTAAAACCACAATAAGACACTACTTTACACCTGTCAGAATGGTGCTCATTAACAAATCAACAAACAATAAGTGCTGGCGAGGATGTAGAGAAAAGGGAACCTTCCTGCACTGCTGGTGGGAACGCAGACTTGTGCAGCCACTGTAGAAAACAGTATGGCATATCCTCAAAAAATTAAAAATGAAATTACCTTTTGACTCAGCTATCCCACTTTTAGGAATATGTCCTAAGAATACCAAGTCACTGATTCAAAAGAAGATATGCACCCCCTTGTTTATTGCAGCATTGTTTATAATATCCAAGATCTAAAAACAGCCCAAGTGTCCGTCATGGACAAGTGGCTTAAAAAGCTGTGGTACATAGTACCTTGATTTATTGGTGTCACCCCATTAGAATTAATAATAATAAAATATATATATATATAAAAAGCTGTGGTACATATACACAGTGGAAGACTACACGGCTGTGAAAAAGAGAGAAATCTTACCTTTTGGGATGGCTAGGATGAACCTGGAGGTTGTTAAACTAAGTAAAATAAGACAGGCAGAAAAAGAGAAATACCATATAATCTCACTTATCTGTGGAATCTAATGAACAAAATGAACTGAGGGCTGGAATGGAGGCAGAGGCAGAGTCACAGGGAGCAGAGGGACAGCTGTCAGAGGGAAGTGGGATAAAGCGATGGCATTAGAGAACTTGAAGGGATTAATGAAATTATATATAGGTAACACAGAGATACAGATAACAGGAGAGCAAATTTCAGAGGGAAGGGAGTGAGAGCCTTGGAGGAGGGGTAAAAAGGGAGTATAATGAGGGACATGTGGTTGAGGGATTAGGGTGTTATATTAAGTGGGACACTTGAATCCATGTTAACAAAATAAATTAAAGTTAATAAGAAAAGAAAGAAAAAAATAAAAGTAAAGAAAGAAAGAAAGAAAGAAAAAAAGAAAGAAAGAAAGAAAGAAAGAAAATATATTTATAGGAAATATGGAAGACACACATATATCTACCAACAATGTTCAGGACTTAAACAAGAATTGGGACTCTGATGACATCTTTATATAAACTTGTAATTGTCTACATCAAATAAATTTCTAGAGATCGAATTTCTGGATAAAAAGCAAGTGAAATGCTTTTATGAATACAATTTATTTATTTGTACATATTTATTCAATAAGTATTTATTACCTGATGAGTGACGGTAATTATATTCAGGTCAGGGATTGAGAGACAAGTGGCAGTTCCTGTAAATCAATAGTCTTGAGTTGAGTAACATGATAACGAAATGCAGCATGACAAGTGGTGAAACAGACATAAGAACAGGATAGTACAGGACCATAGAGAAGTTCATCCTAGCTGGGTGGTCTGGAAGGAGAAGTGATGGGACTCTGACCCGGTTAG
The DNA here is from genome assembly GCA_037038555.1 of Rhynchonycteris naso. NCBI lineage: Eukaryota > Metazoa > Chordata > Mammalia > Chiroptera > Emballonuridae > Rhynchonycteris > Rhynchonycteris naso. The sequence goes on along the minus strand of CM072998.1, from coordinate 213,866,603 downwards.
GTATAAAGGCAAGTGTGAAAGATCTCTTGAGTGGAGACAGCATTTGCAAAGGGCAGTTAGGAGAGAGTCCTGATGAAAAGTGTTCCCTCATCAGTATGGCTGAAGCTTGGAGCTCTGACAGTGAGGAGAGGGGCATAGAAGAAGGTGGAATGGAGTTTTAGTAGTACAACTGGTAATGTAAGTTGATAAGCATTTTTTTTTCTTTTTCTTTTTTAAATGAAGGTGCAGTTAACAAGTTTGACAGGGAGAAGTGATGGAGGAATAGATGTGAGACCCTGGGAAACCATCACATCATCTGATGAATTTTAGTATGTTTGATGCTCTTCCCGTGTCATTACTCCTTACATCTTAAGTATTTCCTTTGGAAAGCCCATGTAGTTAATTATTCACAGCTTTTATTTAGAATGTGGTTTGCAGAGTGAAGATGTGGTTCTCCTCTTCACACTATCCCTTCTGACTGTACTAAGTACTGTGTGTCCTCCTAACTGTCCCTTCTCTGTGTTTGTATTGATTGTTCAGTCCAGAGTGTGGTGAAGTGAAGGCCGGGACTGGTGGCAGACATCAGGTTTCTTGTCACTAAAGAGAGAGCATAGCTGGTCATCCCAAGGAGGTTAGCTGGGATGCAATAACATGTTATTCATGTTCTAGACAACCCGCTTGAGAGTTTTATCTAAGGGAGTTGTGCTTCCTATGGCAAGTTCAGCATAAAAATTACACAGGGGAACAAATTGTTTTACATTTTTTTTGTTGCATGAGTTTTTAGAACATTTTCTATATATATCTGCATCGCTGATTTCAAATCTGAAATCCGTTTTTTTTGGTGCATGCTTTAGTTTTGATGCAATTTTAATTTATTTTTGTTACAGTTAATGGCATGCATTGGTTTTTAAATTGGAGTTAAAGGGGAAGCACTCTTGGATTGAACATAACCACAAGGCAATTAATGTTTCACAAACACCACTTTTACATAATTGTAGTTCTTTTTAAATGTAAAATATTATTATCTGATAAAAACACCCTCTTATTTTGTTTTAAGATTGAATCATGGCTTCTTTGAGTAGGCGGAAATGTAAGAATAGTCTTGACACCTTCTGTTATATATGTGGCTGTTACTTCAATGTCAAAGGCGCAATATTTCATCATTTGTGACACGTACATATATTGCCTATTTTCACTTTCCCCTTGGCGATCAAGACAAGAATTGGGTTCCTCATATTGTGTCTCATAATTGTGAGGAAATGCTTCGTGACTGGACAAAAGAAAAATGCAAAGAAATGCATTTTGGTATTCCTATGGTTTGGCATGAACCTAAGGACCACAGCAATGACTGTTATTTCTGTCTGATCCATACAAAGGTCATTGGCAAGAAAAAACAGCATATGATCACATAACCTAATACTCCTTCAGCAATACGACCTATCCCTCTCCCTGAGACACTCCCAGTTCCAGTTTTCAATGGTTTTATTTCTTCTAAGGATGAAGAAAATGAACATGGTGATCAAGTGTATTTTGATAAGATGCATGAGGAAATGGTTGTAGAATCTGAAGTGTCTTCTTCTGATGCCAAACAGTCATTAACTCATTAGCATTTTAGCCAACCCAAATTGAATGACTTAGTAAAAGATTTAGGCCTATCAAAGAAAGCAGCTGAGTTATTAGCCTCCAGGCTTCAAGAAAAGAATGTACTTCACCAGTCAGCTAAAGTATCCCATTTCAGGATGCCTGAAAAATTTTTGTGGACTTTTTTCTGAAGACAAACACTGTTTACTGTCATGATATCAGTAGTCTTCTCAGCCAGCTAGATGTTACCACTTACAGTCCAACAGAATCGCAGCTATTTCTTGACAGCTCTAAATGCAGTCTGAAATGTGTTCTACACAACAGTAATGTTTATGCAGCTGTTCTAATTGGTTATTCAACTCATCTGCGAGAAGATTATAATAACATAAAAATTGTCCTTGACTTTCTTTTTTTCTTCTTCTTCTTACAGAGACAAAGAGTCAAAGAGAAGGATAAATAGGGACAGACAGGAACGGAAAGAGATGAGAAGCATCAATCATCAGTTTTTTGTTGCCATTGCGACACCTTAGTTATTCATTGATTACTTTCTCATATGTGCCTTGACCGCGGGCATTCAGCAGACTGAGTGACCCTTGCTGGAGCCAGCAACCTTGGGTCCAAGCTTGTGAGCTTTTTGCTCAAACCAGATGAGCCTGCGCTCAAGCTGGCGACCTCAGTATCTCGAACCTGGGTCCTTTGACATCCCAGTTCAACACTCTATTCACTGTGCCACTGCCTGGTCAGGCCTCGACTTTCTGAAGTATGAGGAGCATAATTGGATCATTTGTATGGATCATAAAATGGTAAATTTCCTGCTAGGACAACAGAGATGTTTCACGAAGTATCCTTGTTTTCTGTGTTTGTGGGACCTCAGGAGAAACACTGGACACTAAAGGAGTGTCTGAAATGTGAAGCTCTAGAAGTAGAGATGCAAAATATTGTGAATGAACCTATAATTAATTGAGACAGGATTATTTTTTCCCCCACTTCACATCAAACTTGGCTTAATGAAGCAGTTTGTTCAGGCTTTGAATAGAGAAAGTAAATGCTTTCAACATATTATTTCTGCTTTTCCTGCCCTGTCTTTAGAGAAGATAAAAAGGAGGTGTATTCGATGGACCTCAAATTTGAACCCTCATACGTGATGAAGAATTTGCCAGTAAGATGAATACAGAGGAGAAAGCAGCATGGCAGTCATTTGTGGCAGTTACAAAGAACTTCCTTGGCAATAAAAAAGCAGAAAACTATGAACTTCTGTTTCAAAGGCTGCTGTTGGCTTTCTGCAACATTGGATGTAACATGAGCTTTAAGATTCACTTCCTGATAGTGACCTTGATAAGTTCCCTGAAAATCTTGGAGCTTTTAGTGATGAGCAGCGATAATGCTTTCATCAAGATCTGAAGATGATGGAAAAGCATCATCAGGGGAGATGGGACAGAAATACAATGGCAGACTACTGCTATAGCATCAAACAAGATTGTCCTCAACAAGTTCACAAACGCAAGAGCTACAAATGCAAATTTTTGCCTGAATAGAACTGAAATAAGTTTTGCACAAATTTTATGATTAAAATAAGTGTTTTAATATGTTCTATTTTGAAATTGCAAATTCTGATGCAATCATATCTTTTAGTGTATTAGTGTATTTACTGCATTATATAAATTATTATATTTTCACAAAGAAGATGCCCAAGAAGACATTCTACTTCATTATGTTAAACTAAATGTTGAAAATTTTACCATAAGATGGAAACCTAAAATCTTGAATTGCAATAAAAACTGTAGCTTACAGAGAAAAACCAATGTCAGATTTGAGATCAGCACTCTCGAATTAGGTAAGAACAAGTGTTTTTGTGAATGCAACAAAAATTTTGTTCCCAAGTGTTATCAAATTTCAATCAAATGTTATTGACCACCAGGGGAAGAGAGTAAAAGTAGAGTGTGTGCTACATAATCTTTCCTAGTGGTGGACTCATATCCTCTTCATTTGACCTTCGCTTGCCTGGATATTATGGGCTGCCATATACTGGAGCAGCACACAATGCTCTGAACCTTCTGAGTCTTAGTATCTGTGAGAAACTTAAAGACTCACATTACTCTTGTCAACTGTGCTTTGGACCTACAGCAGTAATGCAGGCTCATGTGGATAACAGAAATAGTTTTCTGCCTCTGTGATAGTAAATGATTTTAAATAGACTTTGTTCAAAGAACTTTTTCTTATAGAAACATTCACACTGTTTTGACCTTGGACAGAACTCATTGTCCACTACATAAATGGTCATTGTTGGTTAGAGGGAAAAAATGACATAACTATCACATATGACTGACATAACCTGAACCATGAAAATTGAAAAATAATGGATTTTTATTTTTTGAATAAAGAATTCACATCCTTTCTTTCTAGTAGAATTCACTTCCATTTTTATACTTGAGAGTGGCTTTTGGGGGATTTATATTACCTAAGTAACTGGCTTTCTAATTTCCTTTGGGAATTATTAAACTGCCTGCTAGACAAAATGGTTTAGTTTTCATTTTTATCTATTTTGACTTTTAGGTATGTGGAACTATAATTGAGAGATTCTTGTTTTTCTAATTTACCTTGAAAATTAGTATAATTACTCTAATTTTGAATTTTAAGGAATATATATCTAAAGAAATAAAATATTATATAAAAAAGAAAACTTTAGTTTTATTTTTATGAAATTAACTTATTTGTTAAATGTGTGTATGTGCACAGGGGTGTGTGTATTTGTGTTTAACAAAGACTATCATAGTGACATACCTGAAATATTACAGGAAAAAACAAAAGTTTGGAGGAAACATTTGAGTATAAAAAAAATTTCAGTTTGTAAAAAAACCTTATGTAAAACTAAGCAAACCATGAATTCACTGAAAATGATCAAATTAGAACAAAAGTCACTATAAGAATCATTTTAAAGATCTAAGGACATTGCTGGAATGTTGTTCAGGTATGTTTTAGGAACTGCTTCTCTTTACCTCTATGAGGAAAATATTTAGATTTCTATGCATTCATACTATGTCTTTCAAGATTTATTAAAAATTAGCATCAGTGGGGAAATGCATTTCAGTTACTGTGTGGTTCTCATTTTGCAAAGTGCTTGGTGGACATTCTAGATACTATTTAATATTTAATCACACAAATATATACAGAGTACCTTCTGTTGTGAGTCACTGGAAGCTTTTAGGAGGATAAGAACAAAGTTCCTTCCATTTGTGAAGGAGGCCTGTGGAAACTGGGATGATCAATGGGGGTGGGTGGAATAAAACTGAAGCCAAGAAGACCGATTTGGAAGTAATACAATAGCCCAAGAATAGAGCACAAGGGACATAGACCAAGGTAGCAGTAATGGGAATAAAAATAAAGGATCGGGTTGAGAAACACTTTCTAAAAGTTGACTGAATGTTTGTAGGTGGGAGAGGTAAAAAAAAAAAAAAAAAAAAAGAAATGAAAGAATATTCAAAACTTTACTTTGTGTCATTAAATGAACAACAGAAATAAGAAATCCAGCGAGCAGATGGCAGTCAAGAAAGACCATGACTTGATTCTAAAAACTATGGGGGTGATGATAGAGACTTTTCATTAAAGGTATTGATTGGCACCCAGGGCTTTGCAGAAAAATGGATCTATCAATGTCATGACCAGGGGATCATCTAGTTGGATGGAGAAAGATACAGGGCAAGGAAATGGAAGTTTTCCTTCCAAGTTCCTATTGTTGAGATTGATATAAATAAGAGAATTTTGAGTAAGACATGCTATAAGCCAGAACTACTATATCATCACTATTGTTAGTGTGGAAAATCCCAAGGAATTTAGTGAGGTTTAGTACTTCTTATGCAAAAGTGTGCACATTCAAATAATCACATGAGTTGGCTGGACATCAACGAAGAACCTTCCACCGGTCTTCTGTTTTCTCTGATACAGTTTCAGGCATAGGGTGACATTTACCCCACCTATGAGGCAAAGTCTGTTCCCATCCCAGAGTTGAGACTGAGCATCCCCCTTCTGAGCTCCTCAAGCTTACCTATGAGAAACAGCCACAGGAGAAGAAAAAATGCAACTCTGCAGTGCTTCTTTTTATCTTCTTGAGAGTGGAGCGAATGGAATCGTGTGAGGAGAGACTGTGTTCTTTGAGAGATTGGGAGGACTTGGACAGAAGTGAGTGTTTCATATTAATTTCTCCAGATGTAGGGAGCGGAACTTACCTATGAGTAGAGAGGGGAGAACTCTTGCTTTGACTAGTTTCCTATATACCTGGGAGCTACACATATGACATTACCTAGAGGGAGAAGAAGAGCTGCCTCATTCTCATCTCTTGATTGAATCCTTGCTCAGTGTCATCTCACCTGTGTTTACTTTGGTCACCATCTCATCCAGACTTGGCACATGGAACCCCCATCCTCATCCTCGTAGTGACCTTATTGGGTTCATCTGGTCCATGGATCCCAGCCAATGCAAAGACCACTACCATAATGTCCTATTTGGATAAATAGCTGGAAAAAGAAATGGAAAAGGGGGAAAACTGAAGAAAAGGGATAATCTATTGGGAGTGAGGGAAAAATTTGGAAATAAAAATCTGAAAAGAACAGGATCCAGGAGTCCTTGCAACAAGCACCAATAAAACCTGCCACTGTGTAAAAGGGTCTTTACATTCTAAATTGGCCCTTAGGGAAAATGGCTTATTCTTAGTAGATAATTAGTGTATGGAGCAGATTACTGGATGAGGAGTTTAGGACAACCAAGACAGAAAGACGTAAGAGATGGGAACATGCAAGCTGAAATAATGCTTAGGAACAAGAAGGAAATAAGTGATCAGAACCAAGAGGCTGCATCAGGGTTCTTTTAAAGACACAGATGCTCTGACTCCCAGAGAATGAAGCTAGAATGAAGTAATTACCATTTCTAGGCAGAGGTGTTGGTCTCTGCAATGGGAACAAGGATGGATGTGGAAGCTTGGAACCAGTCTGGATATTTAAAAAAATTCCCAGCAGGCCTGGCTGGCTCGCTCAGTGGTAGAGTGTTGACACATTGTGTAGAAGTCCTGGGTTCAATTCCTGGTCAGGGCACCCAGGAGAAGTGCCCATCTGCTTCTCCACCTCTCCTGCTTTCCTTTCTCTCTGTCTCTTTCTTCCTCTGTGCAGCCAAGGCTCCATTGGAGCAAAGTTGGCCCAGGTGCTGAGGACAGCCCCATACCCTCTGCCTCAGGTGCTAGAATGGCTCCAAGTAGCAACAGAGCAATGGCCCAGATGGGCAGAGCATCTCCCCTAGTGGGCTTGCTGGGTGGATCCTGGTCGGGTGCATGCGGGAGTCTGTCCTCTGCCTCCACACTTCTCACTTCAGAAAAATACAAAAAAAAAAAAAATTCCCAGTATAATGTTGCTTTTTAAATTTCAATTTCCAATTGTCATTGCTAGTATACAGAAATATTGACATTTGCATATTGCTCTTATGACTTGTGGCTTTATAAACTCACTAATTGTTCTAGGAATCCTTGTGCCCTGATTTTTAGATTTTATAAGAATTTTCTAAGTAAATAATCATTCAGTTTGTGCATAGTGATGATTTTGCTTTTCTCTTTCTAATCTGCATGCATATCTCTTCCCCTAGTTTGTGGGGATGATGTTGAATAGGGACAAGTGGGCATCCTTGCTTTTCCCTAGTTTGGGGTAAAACAATGGCTCTTTTACCATTTAATAGATATTTACTGTGCTCTTTTTTTAAATGCTTCTTATCAGGTTACTTGAAGTTGCTGTTCATTTCTAGTTTGCTAAGAGGGTGTTTGTTTTACCCTCCTAGCAAATTCATAAAATGCATTTTAGGCATCTTTTGAAAAGATCTTATGACTTTTTTTCTTTAGTCTGTCTATATGATAAACTATGTTGGTTGCTTTTGAATGTTGAATCAGCCTCACATTTCCAGGGTGTATCCATATATCTGCTTGGTTATAACATATTAGATTTTTTATGTCTTGCTATATTTAATTTGTTATGTTTTGTTGGTCATTTTTCTTTGTTCATGAAGGATCCTAGTTTGTAGCTTTCTTTTCTTACTTCTTTGTTTTTGGTATTAATGTAATGCTGACTGAAAAAAAAGTTTAAATAGAAAGTATTCTGTTTGCTTATATTTGGGGGAAGATATTGTCTATCATGGGTATTACTTCTTAAATGTTTGGAAGAATTCACCATTAAAACCATTTGGGCCCAGATATGTCTTTATTAAAATATCAGAATAAAATTTAAAAAATGTAATTGAATTTCTATCATGTATCTCTAGCGTTTGGTTGCGTGCTCATAGATTGTTTTTTTTTTTTTTCTAACTCTACAACATATTTATTACCTCTTCAGCAAGTTTTGGCTTAGGTTAGCATGAGGTGTTGATTAAAGGAACGAAGGGTCAAAAGTAGGGTTGGTACAAAGTGGACACTACTTTATTGGTATTTTTGCTACTTCACTGAGGACTGAAAATGTCTGGTAGAAAGGCTAAACTTTTTGAAAGATGAGGTAAACTTGAGATCTTTGATTAAGTCATAGACACCTTTGAGCCCAAGTTTTGTTATCTAAAACGTAGATCTAAAACATATAAACTGTACTACATTGGACAGTCTTCTGAATTTCTGCCTAATTTAGAAATGACCTAATCGGTCAGATTTTCATGGAATAGAAGCATTTATTTTTCATCCAGTTAAAGAAATATCAAAGGTTTAAGTTGTATATCTGTGAGAGAAGCAACTAGGTGCTCATCAAATTAAGTATGCTCTTTGCTTCTTGGGTTCAAGCCTCCCTTGGAGGTATTTGTGGCTGAATTCTAGCCCTTTGATGTGAGGGGCAGCATTGAATGTCCCTCCCAGTTCTGGTTCCTGAGGCTTGTGCTTCCCTCCCTTTCAGTCTGCTGGGTATGGAGACAGTCAGTGACCTTGAACTTAGGTCCCTGACTCATTCCATGAATGAGACTTGCCCTACCTATTCACCTGTCCAGTAATAATGCATGAAGAACAAAATAATCTGCACTAGTTGGATCTTTTGGGGATACACTTGTTACACAGCTACTGTTACCCTAATTTGTTCAAGTCCATAGGGTGAGCATTCTCTCTTAGTGCTATTATTTTCTTATTAGGAATAATTAATATTCAAATTGGAGCAATCCCAAGGTGAACAGAAGTATTCTATGTCAGAGGAGAAACAGTTGTTTATACCCCAAACCTGTGAATCAGAGGTAAGATAGAAAAAAGTTTGAAGAGTTTGTCAGTCAGGCGAACAGTTTCGGGGGAAGATATTTGCATTCATGTTTGGTTGGTTGTTTAAGGCCTGGCACAATCATCCCAGTACCACTGTAGAGTTGGGCACTCCAGGATTGTGGTAATGTTTCATGTTACTTGATACTCTCACCCATAACTGTGAGGCACAGTGTGTGAGTGGTGTTGATTTAGGACTTGCTAAATGACTCCTGGAGAAACCAAAGAATTTATGTGTGCTTACGAACAGTAGGAGCGATCAGCAATTCATATGGCTCACTTGTAATGTGCATAATTCTGCTATAATGCTGAAATACATTTAGGCACATTTAAACATGATTCTATAGCATCTCAGAAATAAGAAGTCAACAATTAAAATGTAGAGAGGGAGTAGATGCATGTGCCTTCTCTATGACGGGGATCATGGGAATTTCAGGGTTTATTCTGGCCTGCGAACAGTAGCATTCATCTCCATCCCTCATTTCCTCTCACCGCTATGACTTGACAAGGGTTTTCTTTCACTTTGAAAAACTGCACAGGGTAGAGAGTTTGCTTCATTCCTGACATCTGAACATACCCTACTCAGTAAAGGTAAATTGTTTTTTATTCTATATCCTGGTATATTTTTGACAAATGGTTTTCAGATCACAGATTTGATTCCCCTCTTGATATTGAAAGACCATAAACAAATATATATTTTACTTTATTTTTATTTTAGTAAGTGCTGTGATTTTTATCCTCAGCAACTAGACTAATTCAATAAGCAGCCAACCATATGGCAGCAAATGGATATGCTATTAATTTTTATTGCTAAAGTTTCTTTTATGTACTATGTGATCTAAAGATGTTTTTCATATTTTTATGGTGAGACTGGCAAACCTAAAGAAATCTAGCTCTATAATGCTTATTGATAAAGCCAGGATTTTATTTTATTTTTTTAACTTAGCAGCAGACCCAGGAGTGGCAGTGATTCGAATCTCATGAACAGGTGTTGAGTCAGAAAAGGATGCCAAGCAGGTGGATGGCAGATTAGTTGTTTGATCAAAAGGACAGAGTTGGGAAAGTTTGATGACAGTACTAGTATTAGTATGATAAGAACTTGCTGGGTGGCTGACCTTCAAAACAAGCAGGATAGGCCTGAATTAGCTCAAGAATAGCATCTTAAAATTGCTTTAATTCTGAAGTTGCACCACATGAACCTGAAGCAGTTGATCTTTGAAGAAGAATGGTCAAATTAAAATAAACACACACACATGAAAGGAGAAAAAACTCTCCTCATTTCCCAATGGACTGGGCTGCTGCAAGTCTGGCCCTCGCCTCCAGGACTGTCACCACTCACTGTGCTGTTGGACCAGTTGACAAGTACACAGAATTGCTCCGCCCAGGCTCACACTGGTGAATCCGGGGTTCTCAATTCCCAATCTCTCAGCTTGAGAATAATGTGCGCTATCCGAAACATGGAAGAATGCTGGACACAGTATAAAATACTGGGTGGCACTGGTTGTAAAAGCCCTGAAAGAACTCTGTGACATCTGTTTGACCAATAGTTAACGAGGACTTATGTGAAAACTTCATGGAAATATAAATAAATGCAGTCAGTGCCTATAGAAGCTTAATTAGGGAAATAAGAGCCTGTCATTAAAGATTTTTATAAACTATAATTGATAATCACACAAAAGCTGTTATTTGTTCAGGGCTACCTGCTGGATGATGGCTGTGGGTAGTTAAGGTGAGGTAGCTGATTCTATGCTGGGATGGTCAGGGGCATTCTGTGGGTGTTGGTTTATCCTTTGAAGGTTGATTACTGTTATGGAATACAGAGCACAAAAGATTATTGTCTCTATATCCATGAAGCAGACAATCAAATATCAAGGGTACTCATAGAGGAAGACAGTATCCAAGGTTAGTGCTCTGCTCTGAAAATTCTTTCCTTTTTATTTTTTGTATTTTTTTGAAGTGAGAAACAAGGAGGCAGAGAGACAGACTTCCTCATGTGCCCAACCGGGATCCACCCGAAATGCCCACTATGGGGCGATGCTCTGTCCATCTGGGATAACACTCCATTGCAACCAGAGCAATTCCAGTTCCTGAGGCAGAGGCCATGGAGCCATCGTCAGCACCCAGGCCAAGTTTGCTCCAGTGTAGTCTTGGCTGCGGGAGGGGAAGAGAGAGATACAAAGAAAAGAGAGGGTCAAGGGTGGAAAAACAGATGGGTGCTTCTCCTGGCCGGGAATTGAACCCAGGACTTCCACACGCCGGGCAGACACTCTACCACTCAGTGAACCAGCCAGGACCCTGAAAATTCTTTATGGAAGATGGATATCTCCCCAAGTTTATGGCAAATGTAAAACTTAATGATGAAGTGTTAGAAACTTTCCTTTAAAATGAGGACTGAAGTAAGTATGACCATTATGATTGCATCTCTTTAACATTAGGGATCCTCATAAACATGTAAAGATATTGAAAAGCAATAAAGGCGTGATCCTCATAGACATGTTATGAGGGCTAGGGATTCTCATAAACATTTTAAGATATTGAAAAGCAATAAAGGCTTGAGAACCCAAAAACAATATACAACACAGCTGGGCAGGTTGCTGGACACAAATCCACAGTATATCATTTTTGAAATAGCTCTGGTGAGATATACTTTACATATCATTAAACTTAATGTTATTGTGGCCTTTGTAGACATGCTTTATCAGAGTGAGGAAATTCCCTCTCTCCTTTTAGTATCTTTACTTATTATTTATTTATTTTTATCATGAAGGAGTGTTAAATTTTGTGAAGTTCTTTTCTGTGTCTATTGAAATGGTCATGTAGTTTTATCATTTTTTCTATTGATGCGGTGGATTACACTAATAAATTTTCAGATATTGAATCAACTTTGGATTTCTGGGATAAATCTCACTTGGTCATGATTTATAATCCTTTTCATAAACAGTTTTTATAAACTGGATTCAGTTTGATAGTAATTTGTTGGGGATGTTTGTGTGTGTATTCACGAGAAATGTTGGTGTATACTTTTCTTGTGGTATCTTTGTTGGTATAAGGATAATACTGCCTCATACAATGAATTTGGAACTGTTTCTTCTTCCTCTGTATTTTTCTTTTTTTTTTTTAGAATTTATGAAGAATTGCAATTAATTCTTTTTCAGTATTTAGTACAATTTACTGGTAAAGCCATCTGGGCATTGGTTTTATAATCAGAAGTTTTTAGAATATCAGAAGTTTTAGAATTATTGAATGTTTTTGATTCTTAATTCCATGTCTTAAGTTATTATCATATATTCTGATTTTGTGTTTTTCTTGAGTCAGGTTTGGTAGTACGTTTTCTAGTAATCTGTCCTTTTCATGAGATTTAATCTGGTTTGTTGGCATACAGAGGTTCATAATAACCACTTATAATCCTTTTTTATTTGTGTAAGGTCAAGAGGGTTGCTTGCTGTAGTTTGAGCCATATATATATATATATATATATATATATATATATATATATATATTAGTCAATTTACTTAAAGTTTTCTCATTTTTGTTAATCTTTTCAAAGAACAATCTCTTGGCTGGATAACATTCTCTATGGTTTTCCATTCTCTATTACTTTATTATAGCAGAGTTTCAGCATATGCCTTTTGGCATTTAAACACTTTTTATTTTAATAACCCTCCCTTTAGCCCTTTGACGTGGGTACTATAATTATCCACATGTTACATGTGAAGAAATTGAAGAAGAGGTATGTTGAGTAATTTGTCCAAGGTTACACAGCTAGTACTTGACCTGACCAGGGTTAAAATCCTGGGAATTCATGCTCTCAACCATTTACTACACTGTATAAAATTCTTTGTGACAACACTGTGTGTAATAATGAGTTACAGCTGTTAAATTGAGTCTGATAGAATGTGTATTGGACATGGAAGTATGTAAGTGTATTTTCAGGAGCATCTGCAAAAATGCAGATTGTATGTGTCTACACACTTCTGAAAGAAATACAGCAGCTTAGTAGAGAACATCTTTAATATAGTGCTATTTGTATAAAAAAATAAATCCCTTTATGTCTAATTGCACAAAGTTTTGAAAAGATACTTACTATTTAATGCTGTGATGATGGGAAATGTTCCCTATTTACATTTATCTATTCTATAGTTTTTTTCCAAAGAGATGTGTTATTCTTTATAATGAGAACTATAAAGGTATGCATCATAGATAGATTTCCTTGAAAAGTGATGGAAATAAGACAAATGGCAATTTATTGGTTAAGAAAATGTAGAATCCTTGTTATTACATGAAGATTTTTTTTGTAAATCCTAAATATCCTCATGACAGTGGCTAGTAGAGATGACTCTGGGGTGCAGATGCTTAAATTGTGGATGATAAATGATAGTAGAGAATTATGGAAATAATTAAATTTGTGCAGTCCCACATATGTCTGTTTTATTTTCATTAATCAACTAATCAATTACTAGCCATTTAGTAAGCATCTACTCTGGCAAAGCAAACAGAAAGCCCAGCATTAACATAAAGAAAACAACATATTGATTTAGTAAATTAGCATTTTACATTCAGTATCGGCAGTGAAAGCTTTGCTTATGGAAGTCATAGTTTATGAAAACAAAAGTGCTGATAGTGTACAGAATGTAATCTCTGCATGTGCAAGAGCTTTGGTGTGCCTGGTGAATGATGGCTGTGCTTCAGCCTCACTTATGCCTCCTTACGGGGTGAGGAACCTGCAGGGTCATGAGGAGGCGCCCCAGAGTTCAAGTAAGCTCAGCTCACTTTAAGGCCTTTTGGGCTTCTTTCCCAAATCTGTCTTTTCAATTACGTACTGGTCAAGTCACCAGTGTGTACCCCCCTCTGCCCAATGGTGGTCAAGAGGTGGCCACACAGCGAGGATGGCTGGAACTCAGACACATAAACTGTGATGTTTACACACATGTAAGAAGTTTGCAAAGGGCATGATGGATCTGGGGTGGGGAGTTAACATTATTACCAATATCACCCCAATAAAACCAATTTTTTAAAAAAGCAAAGCATGAGGGTTTGGTGAGCAAACAGATCTATTTCTGGATCCCAGTTTCCCTCTCAGGTTGTGGAGAATACTTATGCAGTGATATGTCCATGCTAAGACTCTGGTGCAGTGTGGTGTCCAACAGATGTTACGTTCTTTCTCTTTATTTCTGACCACCATTTCTTCTGTGAAATTTTGTTCTGTACATTTATGGTTTTAATTAGCAAGTAAAGTGTTTGGCAGAGTGCCTGTCATGTCGTATCAATACTTACTAGTCATTGTTAATATGATTACCCTTATATTCCCACCTTGATTTTTTCTGTGTGCTCTGAATGGGAAATGTATTTATCGCTGCTCCTAATGCATGCTGAGAATGTTCTTGTCCAGCTACGGGCCTTTTATTTTCTTGTATTTTTCTAAAGTGAGAAGCGGGGAGGCAGAGAGACAGACTCCCGCATTCACCTGACCCGGATCCACCTGACATGACCACTAGGGGGCGATGATCTGCCCATCTGGGGTGCCGCTCCATTGCAACTGGAGCAATTCTAGTGCCTGGGGCGGAGGCCTTGGAGCCATCCTCAGTGCCCGGGCCAACTTTGCTCCAATGGAGCCTTGGCTGTGGGAGGGAAAGAGAGAAATAGAGAAAAAAGAGAGGGATAGGGGTAGAGAAGCAGATGGGTGCCTCTCCTGTGTGCCCTGGCTGAGAATCGAACCTGGGACTTTTACATGCTGGGCCGTTGCTCTACCACTGAGCCAACTGTCCAGGGCCAAGCTATGGGCTATTTTGAGGTCCTTCTCAGGAGGCTGAGTTCCTAATTTGTGGAAGTAGAAAAAAAAAACCGGTAAATGGGAGTAAACTGTAGCATTAAACAACAAGAAAAAGTTGGAAAGGAAAAAATAATAAAGCTGTATTTATCTTCTATGGATTGTATCTAAGAAACGCATATTTTAAAGAGTAATGTGCACTCAGTAATAAATTGTCATGATATTTATATTTCTAGGTTCACTCTTTGACTTTGTGAGTGATCCCTTGTATCAATAGTGCATCCTGGTGTTTGACCACATCAGCAGTAATTGAGTGTAACATGATGCATGCAATGTCTTGTGTGGTTTCCATGAAGATATAGTTTTATTTCTTGAATTATATGAAATTATTTGAAATGGAAACTTCAAATTTCACCTTGAGATAAAATTTGTAGTCCTGTTTCACTGCAGATGAATAGATGTATCGTTCAAATACATTGTAAAGAAATTGGAATAAATCATAGCCACTAAGTGTTCATTAAATTATATGAAGTTAACATCTTGAAATTTTCTTTGAAAATACATCTTATTTGCTATCAACATTCTTCATACCTGCTCTAAATAATACTAGTTATAATACATTTTTATGTCTTCTGATCAATGCTTGCCATTTCTTTCTTATCTCTATTGGATGAACTGTTGTCACAGAATGACTTGTAGCACTGGATTCTAGTCTACTACAAACTCCTTTCCTTTAACAGCAGTGTTGTATTGAAATGAAAAGCAAATATATTAAGTACCCTATGGGCCCTTCTATATATTTTTAACATTCAGGCAATATACTCTGTACAACTGCTCTCTGAGTGGTCTCACTTGGGGGTGGGACCTCATCCTCTCTCGGGTATTCTGAGGACTTTTGCATCCAAACAACTCCCCCCCCCCACCCCAGGTTCTTCTCTTGAATTCCATGTCTGCATTCTGAACTGAGAACTGTTCATCACCGCCAATGTGTGATCTACAGTAACAAAGAACTGAACCCGTTAATTTTACCCCACATGAATCTTAATGAGAAGACCACCACCCATATAGTCTTGTTTTCTGATAAAACCGGGTATCATCCAGAAGCTTTCTTTTGCATAAGCAGACCTGGCATCCAACTAACCCCTGCATCATCGCAGTTCCGTCTCCCCAAATGAAGTCCAGTTCTCTCTTTCCATCCCTGCAGCCCTACTCCCCTTTGTGGCCATCAGCAGCGTGTACCCAGTTTACTGTGACATTACCAAGTTTAGACTACTTCTTGCATAGATAGTTTCTTCTGTTGTGCGGTGCCTGTCCTAACACAGGTAGATGGCTCCCCTCTGCTCTGCAATGGAAGTTAAAGCTCCTTCCCATGGGATGCAGCTTTCATTATTACCTTGCTCCCATGGCTTCTCCAGCTTTATCTCTGTCCTTCGTCCTCAGCCTTCCCTGCGCCAGCACCATGGAACCTCTTCAGAGCCTAGAACCAGGACCTTTGTCACTATCCTGCTTCAGAGACTTCTCTTGCCATTTTCAGAGCCTGAAACATGTCTCTTCCTGCTCCATTAATTATCCACCCTTTGTATTTCAGTTCTCCAGAGAAACTGAACCAATAGAATACAAATATATATATATGTGAAATATGCATATATATATATATATATATATATATATATATATATATATATATATATATATACATACACACATACATACATAATTTATGATAAGGGCCTGGCTCACATGATTATGGAGGCTGAGGAGTCCTGAGATCTGCAGGAGGTACGCTGGAGACCCAGGAGATGATGTAAGTTCTAGTCCAAGTCCACAGGCAAGAGAAGACAGAGGTCCCAGCTCCAAGGAAGTCAGGCCAAGGATGTGAATTCTCCTTTCCTCTGCCTTTTTGTTCTCTCAGGCCTTCACCAGTGTGGGTGAGGCCCCTCGCACTGGAGGCGGGCAGTCTGCTTGTTCCGTCAACAACTCATATGTTCATCTCATTCAGAAGCACCTCCACAGACACCCCCAGAGTTATTCTTAACACAATATCTGGACCCCTGTAGTCCAAGTGACAGAATTACCCATCATACCCTTCTAGTCTCATTCTGAATGCCCTTTGCTCAAGAGTCATTTCCATGCCCAAGTCCTGAGATTGCATCTGTACCCTCTGATCCACTTCGACATCACCCCATGTTCCTCCATCAGAGTACCCCTGGCACTGTGCCCATGCTGCCTGCCCGCTTGCTGACACACTGCACAGGACCCTCATACCTCTCACCCATCCTTACCTTTGTAATTCCTAATTTTAGGAGTTAGGAGTTACACTTTGGTACTTAAGACATTTAATGAATATTCATGAAATGCATGAGCTAGTTTATTAACCTTTTACTTGAATCCTTACTAGCATTAAAACAATATAATTATTTTAGCTTGATTGCTTACATAAAACCAACATTTACTGCTGCCAATTATGGCTGAATATATATGTAAGAATATTCAATGTTTGGGTTTCATGAACATTCCCCTGGGATTTACGCACTAAAAGCACTCAGTCTGTGGTTTAGATCATTTATGCTGAAAAACAGGGCTAGCCTGTGAGAGTTCTCTCTGATGCTCGCCACCAGGGAAAAGAGCACCCCAGTTTCCAATTAGGAAGTAGCCTTGAGAAGAAACCGAGGCTTTGGCATAAAAGAAGTCCCAGTTAGAAGACTCATGCTTGTCTGCAGCCTTTATTCTGTGTTGGTTATTGGTTTCTGTGCACTGAGCACCTGGAAGGCTAGCTGTCACAAGACTGGCTCAAAAAATTGCTAGGGGAGTCAACATGAGGAGTCCAAAAAATATTTTAGTCACAAGTTTCTCACTGAGTAAGTGACGATAATTATATTTACTTCACAAAGGTTTCTGAGACTATGACTTAATATACTTGAATTGAGCAGAGTCAATGTTAAGCGAAAGTGTCCTGCATTTTTTATTAACAGAGCATCAGAATTCCTTTGAATGTGTCTATCAGTGCAATATATTTATTCTATCCTGAGGCCCCCAATTATGCACCCTCTCCCCATTTAAGCGCTCACTATGTGCTGGGCACTATTCTAAGTGCTAACACTCACCATTTCATTCCATTTTAACAAGGTATGTGCCTTCTCTACTGACAAGGAAAACCTTGTCTTGTAAGATTCAGTAACTTGCCCAAATTCACACAGCTGTGTGGTTGCAAAGCTTACACTGGCATTCAGGTTTGTCTGATATCACAATTCAGTGGTCTTGCTCAATTTTAAAACCCCTGAAATAAGTTGGGGTTGATAAAAGTAAATTTATTCTCCCTCTTGTCCTATAGAATCGACATTCCACTATTCTGTGTGTTTTGTATTTGCACAAGCACAGAGAATGTGATGTTTAGGGGCGTGTGGTAACTGTTTCCCCCTTCTGTTAACTGCGTCCATTTCATCACTGTTATTATTGTCTCTATTCTTCTGTTCTCTCTTGGGCAATATTTCTCTTTTCTCTAATAAAATAACAACAGACAGCCCTACTTGATTCCGATTATTTTCTTTGTTGCCATCCTTTCCTTTTGCATTTGATGCAAATCTCTTGGAACATATGGTTGCATTGTATTTTTCTCCCATTACATTTCAATTTCTACCATTTAAACTTTGTTAAAAGAACTCTCATAAAATATTTTATCAAGTTGGAAACTATCAGATTAATACCATTTACATGTTTATAAATTAACAAATGATACAAATCAATTTCACTGTTTTTAAACTGATATGTTATACATTCAAATTAACATTTATAATCAACTGTAGTACCTTTTATTCCTGGAGAATCAGAGTTTTTCTCTGCAATTAGTAGGGGCCATCTTTCAATATTGCAAACACTTAGCCCATTTACAAATGAGTGTGTTTTTTACTCAGGGTTTAATGAATTGACTTTTAAAAATAATTTTTTAAAACACTTTATTCATTTTAGAGAGATGAGAGAGAGAGAGAGAGAGAAAGAGAGAGAGAGAGAGAAAGAGAGAGAGAGAGAGAAGAGAAAGGAGGTGGGGAGGAGCAGGAAGCATCAACTCCCATTTGTGCCTTGATCAGGCAAGCCCAGGGTTTTGAACCAGTGACCTCAGCATTCCAGGTGACACTTTATCCACTGTGCCACCACAGGTTAGGCCATGAATTGATTTTTATAATAAATTTATTCAATCATTGTACAAATATATCCTTAATTATAAATGTTTATAATTTAAAAAATTAAATAACCGAGTCCCCAGTTAGTTTTGTTCTTAATCACTATACATACAGATGAACACACACAGTTTTTTGTCTACCTCAATCCATATAAAATTTAATAGTTTTCCTAGAATAATGAAAAATTTTCTTTTTATAATTACTTACATTTTTGGAAGAACTTTGAACACTTGGTTTCTACAAGTGAATATTAACATTTTAAAGATACAGTGTTGTCAGAGCTTTCAGAAAATAATTTGATTATTTTTTAGCCTCAAGATGTGGGAGAAATATACTTATGTAAATGTCACCATTTTGCAAAGATTTTTGTTCTCTTCCTTGTCTCTTTATCCTTCATTTGCTTATGCTTACATAATGGATCCAGCAAATGTATTTTTTAGAACTATAGTTCTTCTTAACAAATCCAATCATTAATTTTATTGCTCCATATTTACATGAGTGATGAATAGGTTTTCCTGATTTCCTGGCAGGTTGAGATCCCTGTTCAACCCTCTGGTTTTGTTTTAAACACCGGGGAAGTCTGTCATTGACAAACTAAGCTAATGTCAATAATTTTGTTTTTCAGAACTTTTTGTGACATTGAAATTGGGACAACATGCATATGCATCAATTACGTGATAAAGGTAGAAACTGAAACTTCAATTACAAGAGTTGCTTGGTGTACTTTTTATTTTTAAGCTTGCTAGATGAGAAAATGCAAGCCATTATTATATGTTTTTTAAAAAAATACTTTTTAATATTTTAAAACTCTTTACTGTGTTTATTCTAATTTTTTAATTCCCATAATAAGAAAATTAATTTAATTAAATTCCACTTCAGTATTTTTACCTAAAATGTTACAAATTTGTAAGTGTTTAATTAACTCAGTTGTATAAGAGTTAACAATCAGAAGTATATTCAGGTCATCTAAGTCTTACAATTGTCAGATGGTTGCTAGGCAACAGATACCAGGTTTGGCTGATGCAAGTTTCTAGGCAAAGCTAGTAGTGTGAAAAGGAAAACAAATAATATGACACCTGCATTTCTGTTGTTATGCTTGTTGAAAATTAAGTTGTATTTGGAGATAGGGAAAAAGCCTTGACATTTTCTGTGCACATCATCTTTCTTCTAAATGTCAGAACTATATCATTTGATAGTTAAATGATAAGGGACAGTAAATTAAAATGACAGATGACATTTTCTTTCTTAAATGGTTTTAGAGATGGGCCTTTCACCTAATCCTGTTTTTGTATCTTGTTATTGCATTAATTAATTTCTTAAATTCATTATGATTGAAAAGAAATTGCCGATCAAAATTAATGAAATATAATTCATGTAAAATACATACATTTCCATGCTACTAAGGACAAGAAATGGAAACTGCCTACATCCTGTGATTCTAGCACAACACCAAAATATGTCACCGGTGCTGAGACTGATGTTGAGAAAGACCCTATTTTAGATATCTAGAGTTTTAAAACCTCTAAGTCTTTGCAAATAACTTGAAATTGCTTTTATTACATATTACTTGGTTTTTATTTTTTATAATGTATACTGGGGAAGCAATATGGTAAGCAATATAAAGTGTTCAGCATGACACCCATCTCCTAGTATAAGCTCCAATAATATTAGTATTCTTCTTTCCTGCTTTTTCCTCTCATTAACGGAATAGATGAGAATTTTTATTTTGGTTAAAGATGTTTGAAGGCCAAGAGACCTAAGAAGAAACAGCCAAATTTATCTATTAGACATCTAGTAAACAAAAATATATTGTTTGATCATTAGTTTTCAAACATGATCTTTTTTAAAGCATACACTTCAGAGACCTGATTTTTACTCCTTAAAAGAGTTGTGGCAAAAATTAAGAAATTTACTTTTGATTAGTCTCCTTTGTCCTGGGGAAATTTTAATTGAAAATTTAGCAAAAACAAATATTTTTGTGTTTGTAATTGGATGCAGTCTTTCAAAAATTAAGAGATTTTTTCAGTTATTTTTTAGTTTTTGGTATTAGACAAAAAAAATAGAAGACCTATATTGAAATTCAACATTTTTACAAAAGAGAATTTTGTCAAATTTCTATTATTATAATTCTGGTGCCTCTCTCTGATTTCTAGTACAAGATAAGAGAAGTTAGGACACCTCAATTGTAGTAAAGTATGTTAGATAAATGAATCAGGTTGAGGTGTCCAGTGATCATGATAGTGACTTAACAAGTCAACTAAAATATACCATATTTGTTTTCTAATTCAAACCAAACTTCCTATTTATATATCTGAATAAATAAATAACAGTTCATATAGCAGATACCTGCTCAGTTATTATAGACTGGAGAAAACTGAGACCAGATTTATTTTATCTCAGGAAGACTCTGAAGAATATTTCTTTCTTTTTCTCTTTTTTCTTTTTCAGCAAGAAAGAGAGACAGGCAGATAGACAGACAGACAGGAAAGGAAAGAGATGAGAAGCATCAACTCATAGTTTCAGCACCTTAGTTGTTTGTTGACTGCTTTCTCATATGTGCCTTGATTGGGTGGCCCCAGCTGAGACAGTGACCCTTTGCTCTAGCCAGTGATCTTGGGTTCAAGCCAGAGACCTTTGGGCTCAAGCCAGTGACCATGGGGTCATGTCTATGATCCCATGCTCAAGTCAGCGACTCCACACTCAAGCAGGTGAGCCCACACTCAAGCTGATGACCTCAAGGTTTTGATCCTCGGTCCTCTGCATCCCAGGTTGACATTCTAACCACTGCCCCACCACCTGGTCAGGCATATTTCTTTATAATCATGAATTATTGGTGACAACATGTAACAAAAATAAAATAAAAGTATTTTAAATTCTAAAACATTAGCTTATTTATGAATAAGTCTAGCATAAAGAGAAATTGTGGTTATGCTTAGTATGTATTCTTTATACAACAGCTTTAAAACTATGTGACTTTGTTCAAACCCAAACTGCCTAACACTTACTAAAATGAAGAATATACTCAAGTAAATATTGTTGCCAGGTTTTGGAAATGTTTCAACATGTTATGAAATCAGAACATTTAGGGAATCAAGGTTGTTAGAAATTGAGGACTAGATTGCTCTAAGGTAATGCTTCTTTCAAAGTTATGCCTCTTAAACATATTATGCTCAATTTTCTTTCTCTTTTTGACATCCAGAAATAGAGGCATGTCTGCATAAAAAGAGTTTTATTTAAAGGGCCAGAAAAAAGATAAAGAATTAGTATAGATTCCTGTTGCTTTAATATGAGTTTCTAGAGATGTTTGGGAACTCATGGTTAGTTCACTTTTGTTCATTTTTTCTGTCTCCCACATTGAGAAACATGTATAATCAGTGGAACCAGGGGGCATGGAAGAGAATCAAGCTGTATAAATAAATTGCTAGGTACAGTTATATATGTTTAAAGAATGAGATGTTTGTTAGTATTGAAAATGCTTCTAGTCTTACAACTTCCATTGAGCTGTGAAATCCTGAATTACTATCTTCTTCTCATTTCATTTCTTTGATAAACTATCTGTCTAGAATTTCATGGACATTCTAAGAAATGGTAGAAGTTGACTTTATAGTTATAAACTGAGGTGGAGTAGAATAGTAAATTTTTGTTAGGTCTACCATATTATGATATTTACTTCAGTTACTTCATAAAGCACATTTTGATGGAACCATAATGTGATCCTCCTTTTGAGACATACTTTACTTTCTCTCAATTTGTGGACATAATCTGCCAAATACTGACAGTGTACTCATCTGGAGAAGCAAACAGTACCATGGGTAGGGAAGAGATTCCAGATTTCTGAACTGCACTTGGAATGTTTGAGTGTGAATCCTGGAATTACTGAGAGAGACAGGTCCAAGCAAGTGGTCTGCTAAGCTATGAGTAGGATAATAGCTGAAGATATGAAGAAGGTGAAAAATAATTAAGAAAAGCTTTATGATGCCAAATACTTCTTCTGTAGATATACAGATAACAGCCTGAGAGTGTTCGTTTTACTAAAAGACAAATAGAGTTGTTATGAAAACACAACATGTGATCACTTAGAGCAGTGGTGCTTTCAAACTTGTTTGAATGTGACTCACAGTAAGAAAAATATATTTTATTTTAATACAATGCCCCTCCCCCACAGATATATATATATTTGCTTTAACTGCATGTTATGTATCTCAATTTATGCTGTGACATAACATTGTACACTTACAATTACTGGTTAGAGACACACTGTTTTGATTTCATAACACACTATGGTCTATAATTTATTGTTGGAAATTACTGAATAAAAGAGAATGTAAACTTTACACTATAACTTTATACTAAGAAAATAAGTGGTAGGCAGTCAGGCAAAAAGGAGGAGATGGAAGGCAGTGAACGGTTTTGTTTTAGGCAAAGAAAAAGAAGGTGTGAAGACCCAGAACTGGGGAAGAATTTGGTGTGAGTCTTCCCCAAGAGAAGGGACGGTGTAGCTGGCGTGTAATGGCACAATGGGAAAGTGACGTGAGCAGGTGTGGACGCCAGCGACTCAAAGCTTTGCAGATCACGTAACCATGGATATTCTGAGGGATGCCGTGGGAGGAGGGAATGGTGTGACTGCACTGGATGGGCTCCATGAAGGGGTCAACCTGGAGGTAAAGAGGGGCAACACCTGTGAGGGACAAGTGTGGTCATCCGAACAGTAAGGAGGCTGGTACAGAGGCCTGGGGGGAGAGGTCCTGGTTTAGAACTGGTCAGCACAGAAGGGTTGGAGGAAAGTAGATGAGGTGAAGGTAGATTTAAGAAATAAAAATGAGAGGATTGGGTGATGGAATGGTTGTGGAGGGGCACTGAGGGAAAATGATAAGCTGAAGACAATAGTTACAATATCATTAACATTTTAGAATAGTTGCTATGTCACAGACACTTTTCTAAGCCATTTACCTGTTAAACTTGGCCTTCAAACGTTTTTCTGAATGCAGTCCATATTAAGAAGAAGTCTTTCGTGTTATATACTTATAAAAGTGCCCCTCTCAGATTTCTGGGTTAACAATTAGGGAAAGGCTAGTACTATAAACTGAAGTAAGGAAAAGTGGGGAAGTTTTTTTTGCAAGGGAAATTGGGGGATAATGCAAATAATGAATTTGATATTGGTATTATGAACATTAGCTATCTCACTGTGGACCTGAGCTCAGAAGAATTATTTGGGCCATAGATAAAACACTTGGGAGTGGTCGATGCATAGGTTAAAATTGGAGCCTGTGGACTGGACTGGGTGAGGGCATCTCGGCAGAAAAAACAGAGTGAGCAGAGAATGAGGCTCAGTTTGGAGGCTTGTTCACATCCAGTAGCAATCCTCAGAGTGAGGAGGCAGAGCTGGGGTGGGGACTGAGAGAGGAATTGCCTAAAATAGGGGAGAGAATCAGGAGAGGCCATCACAGGGTCATGGAATTGAGGTGTTTGTTCTGTTTGCTCATAAAATGATGCATGTATAAGAATGAATAAAAAATGTATCAAACACCTTTGTAAAGTCAAGTAAAGCAATAATAATAAGTTTTTTTCTGGACTTAGATACATGCTTGTTGGAGGTGTGGCCTCAGTGAGAGGTGGTCTTTGTGGTAGAGTGTGTAAGAGTTGAAGATGTAGGACTTAAATTGTATTTAATTAATGATTAGGTAAAATCCACAAACTGACCTGCTTTTAGGGTGATGTTCTTATTTAGGGTTAAAGACCTCGCCAAAATTACAGCTTGTGCCAATAAGTTTGAGTTTGGAATTCTGTCCATTGTAAAGACTTAACTCCTCTGTATTATTCAGCATATGCAAAGGACAAGAACCCCAATGCAGTGAGACAGTGGTCAAGGAGGAGAACTATTGTAGGTGACAATGTCCAGAGTATGCCCCAAGGAGAAGTTAGATGAGATAAAATGGTAATCTTGGAGACTACTGTGTGGTTTGGGTCATCAACATTGACTTGGAGTCATCTAAGAAAAACCTAAGATTTAGAGGAATGATTGAGACTGATCCAAAATATTCAGTTAATGAGGGTAGTGTTCCATTTGGAAGTGGCGAATGCATTTTAATATTGTTTTCAGTAGGGACTCTCTGACTGCCATAGAATTGAAGAGAGCAAATACAGTGTGTATGCTTTTTTAGAAGTAACCTGTTAGGGGGAATTTATAACTAGAAAGTAATCTGAAAGAACCATGCTAGAATTTTTATGCCAAGACTTTATTTTTGTTTTTTTGTTCAATTTGGAAGAATTTTTAAATGGATATATGATTAGACATACTATAAACATTAGGAATTATTTCTATTTTTAAATTTTTATTGAATTTTATTAGGTGGCCCTTTCTAAATCAGATACAATTTCTGATGCAGTTTGAAAATTTTATCATCAGCCCTCAGATGTTACTGTGGCATGGAGTAAACATTTTCTTCACCTCTAATAGAGAACGGGTAGAAAAAAACAAAGGTGAGGAGCTGGGTAAAGACTCCTATGTTACCTTTCCCCTCGGCCTCTTTGCCTATAATCTGGTAGCAAGGTTTAAAGTTACTGCTGGACATTTGCCCTTTGTTGACATTTTACAGAATACGTAAGTTATGAATAACAGTCCCTGTCATCTTCTTGTATTTTGATCAAAAAGACAAATGAAAATATCCTTAGACAAATGGCCTTGTCATGAGTGGTTTACAGATACCTCACCTTGCTGACTTGGACATGAAATGCAGGAAAGATGGGGAAGTTCTGAGGGGACTACGGAGGGAGGCCCAAGCAATTCCTGAGTAAATGTCAACTGGTGAGGCTTTGAAATTTACTATGTAAAGACTTGATTTAATTAGTCATTGCTTCAATGAGAGGAGAATTTGATGGGTAATTTTTTAAGTTTCTAAGGCTTCATTTCACGGGCAGATTTTATCTGTTATGAAATGCATTTGCATCTAAGCGGATTGCTTCAATTACTCTTTCATCAAGAATCTGGAATTGGCACTTTGAATAAAGTTTCATATTATGCAAAGCAATCATTTTTTTAAAAATAATATAAACCAAACCATTCTGATGAATTCACGGAGTTATCATGTTGTCTCTTTATTTACAGTCAAGGGGTTTACACTGTTCTCAGAAATTATATCTTATTACATGGTTTATTTTTTTTAATGCTGAGGTGTTACCTAATTACACTATAATTAAATGTAATTTATTGAATAGAAATAAAGACAAAAACAGTAATCAGAGACTCTTCCTCCATCCATAGATATTCAGTGGAGGTATCATGTAATTAGTTTACCAATGTTTACTCTAGAACAAGTAGAATAAAATTGTCATCACTGTTCCTTTCATCATCTGACAGTACTCTTGGAATTCATTTGCATAGCTATACAATGGAAGTTATTACCCTCATCACACATCTACTGTTGTCTAAGCAGCAAGGAAAAAGTGAAGTATACGAAGAGGGTAGCGATAAGAAAATGAATTTATTATATATTTTTATTTTATTTTATTTTTATTTTATTCATTTTAGAGAGGAGACACAGAGTGAGAGAGAGAGAGAGAAAGAGAGAAAGAGGGGAGGAGCTGGAAGCATCAACTCCCATATGTGCCTTGACCGGACCAGTGCAGGGTTTTGAACTGGCGACCTCAGTGTTCCCAGGTCGACGCTTTATCCACTGCGCCACCACAGGTCAGGCTGAAAATGAATTTATTATAGAAAAGAGTTCAAAAAATGTTTTTTATTTTTTTGGGGAGCAATTCATGTTAACAGAACTCTTGCAATCTCATGTTTGACTCATCTCCAGGAAGACTGACTGTTTACCCCCACCTGAGACATAGTGAGAAAGGAATTGGGGACATGACTTACAAAGGAGGTGTCCTGAAAGGTGCTGGGGACTTGTTCTCTCACTCACCCAAGGGGGTGGAGGGATGGAAGTTCGAGAGGCTTGGTGGTGGGAGGTAGAAGCTTTCTTCAGGTGGGCGTGCCATGCATTCCTCCTGTTCTGCAAGGTGGAAAAGTATGTGCCCGTGTGTGTGTGTGTGTGTGTGTGTGTGTGTGTGTGTGTGTCTGTCTGTCTGTGTGTCTGCGTGCTGGGTGCAGGGAGCATATGTTTTCTTTTCATCTCCAGGCTACGAGGAGGTACTACTTGCTTGACAACCTCATGAACATCCAGATGTGTATATTGGTGGTATGGAGAACACAGATGCTGAGGCACGACCTGCCACCATCAGCTAAATGAAAAGGATGTATTTAAGAAGCACCTACACTGACACCATGACCATCAAGCTGTGCAGTTCCCATTCTACTCTTGTGCAAGAAGGTTCCATTCATTTATCCCATACACTTGTAATAGGAGAGAATTCACTTTCCACTTGGCAGCTGGTTTGAGTTCACAACAGGGAAGTGTCACTCTCCCAAATGTCCACCTCCCCACTTCCATCCCTTTCCCCTCCTGACCTTCTGGATGAATGGTTTTTCTTAATCTCTTTCTAGTGGCTACGAGTATAGGCACTGGCATCAGACAGACCTGGAAGAGCGTTCTGACTGTCCTTTACTGACACGTGACTTCCTAGGCTTCTATTGTGTCATCTGTAGAAAGAACAAGAGTGCAGTGCCTATCCCATAGACTGACTGTGAAAAGTCAATGCATGTAAAGGAACCAGCCTAGCACATGGAACCAAATAGCTGTTAGCAATCATAAAATATGTATTAATGGTTGTCCACTTAGAGTGTCGTAGTGTCGCCAATCCTATCCCAAAATACATTCAGGAGTGTTTCCTCTGAATTCAGCTGGGAGTCTTGTGATCTGAATGCCTGGAGTGTTGCTGGAAGAGGTCTGCATCACGTAGCTAAATGGTTCCAATGGGAAGTCTCCTTTCCATGGTAAATTTAATGAACAGATGACAGAAGAGGCTTCTGCACATTGCCAGCGAAACATTTCTCTTAATGAATTGAGTTGGCAGAAATATCTCTAATATGGCTGCCAAGTGCCCTCACTTAAATGATTGTCGCATGGCCAGCTACATCCATTCTCAACAAGAGTGTGGGTCCCAAGCATGTGCATGGTATCCCTTGGAGTCTCCTCCCTCCAGAGTGTTTCACTGCAGCCTTTCTGGTCAGCCACTGTCCTTGGGCATCCCTTTTAGGAATGGCTTTCCATGCTCTGAATCCTGGCATTCTTTTAACTTTTTCTTCACCCCATCCTAGTCCAAGCTCAATTTATTTATTTATTTATTTGTTTGTTTGTTTGTTTATTTATTTATTTATTTTTGATCCATTATGGAATTTAATGAGTCATTGAGAAAGACCAGATGTTAGCAGGAAAAGAATATGTTTATCATGGAAAATGATTGGACTTTGAATGTTGGGCTTACAATCCAATATACAGATCCTATATCACAGAGATGTACACTTGGAACCTATATAATCTTATTAACCAATGTCACCCCACTAAATTCAATTTAAAAAATATGTTTATTTTCTTGGAGGCCAAAGAATGCTAGTTTGGGAGGCTGTGGCTTTTAAAACCGTAACCTGAATACAGTTTGAGGGAGAAAGGAGACACTTTTACCCAATGTCTTTCTTTGTGGATCAGATAGCTTCACCTGTTGCAGAAAAGAGAAAAGTGGGAGAGGGAGAGAGAAAAAAGGTGGAGAGGATCATTTCACTGCTCATTACATCTGTGCACATAGACATTTATAAATATACGTGTGTATTAACCTATATGCAGGCGGCAGCTGTCACCCCTGGGTGCTGGGTGCTGTGCTACGTCCGTTTTTCCTAGGTTGATCTTTCCTACAATCCTGAAGGAATGGTGTATGATCTCTGACATGTCCCAGAAAGTTGTGGCTCAGAGGAGCTGATCACTTTGCTCAAGTCTGCATAGCTAAGTAAGGGGTGGAGACTGTCTCGCTTCAAAGCCTGTGCTCTGGGCACCTTATGTAATACCTATGATTATACAAATTCAGGTACTCTTTATTCCTTAAATGGAGATGACCAACAAATGGGCAGTCTCTGGGAAAGTAACAGAATGATTATATACAGGTATTCATTGCTTGTCTTGAAATGAATTTTCCAAAGGAAAAGAAGATGATATATTTGAAAAGAACCCAGAAAGCTAAATACAAATTTGGTTCACTTCATATTATAACAGTTTGCATTGGTATATGTGTTGAATATTTAAGTGTATGGAATACACTTAAACTAGATACAGGAGCCCCAATATTCCCTCACTGGGATATGGAAAATAAATGATTTATCCTCTATAATTAATCTGCTATATTATGTGGTAATAGGCAAATATTTCATCTAACACCAAATAAAATGGTTGGCCCAACGAAGTCTTTTATATCTTTAACTCCCAATTAGCTTTGTTTTTATTTTTAAGCTAAATACTATGCCCAAAATTTCTATGTACTAAAATGATTCAAATTTTCATTTTGGGAACATTATTCTTATTTCATGACATATAAGTCATTCTTTGCTACCTTATTACTCAACATTTTTGTATAATTTTAACCAGAAGTTTTAGATGAAAAGGCATCTTTAAGTGACGTTTAAAAATCAAACAGTGCATATATCCTTGTATTAGGTTATGCTCATGGCAGGAAAATTAACATTTCTTGTCTGACATCATCAAGATTTTTTTTTTCTGCAGAAGAAACATGAATTAATGGATTCTTATTCTATTTTTTTAAAACCACAACTCAATAAACAGTTGTTAGGCTTGGGGATTGGGGAATCTGTGTGATAGTTCTCTGCTCCCCAAGGGGGCTATCAATTGCCTATACTTGTAGATAGAATTAAGTTTTTTAAAGTTTATATAAGTATCACAAATATACAGTATACAAATATAATGAAAACATTTATATAAAAATTATTAAACTGTTACTTACAATGTATATTTTTCTTCTACCTAATTTACGCAGGCATTCATAAGTGGTCTGAAGTGAAAGTCTGTGGAATAAATTCAGAATAAAATCTAGATAATCTACTCTTGATATGCACATTGCAATATATGTATTACATGGGGAAGATATCTACCATATCCATCCTTATGCCTTAAATTTTATTTATTTATTTTTTTAATCAGTGAGAGGAAGGGAGGCATTGACAGACTCCTGCATGTGCCCTAATTGGTATCTATCTGGCAAGCCCACTAGGGGTTGATGCTCTGCCAATCTGGGGCATAAGCAACCAAGCTCTTAGTACCTGAGGTGGAGGCCATGGAGCCATCCTTAGCGCCCAGGGCCAACTTGCTCCAATCCAAGCCATGGCTGCAGGAAGTGGAGAGAGAGAGAGAAAGAGAGAGAGAGAAGCAGATGGGCGCTTCTCCTTTGTGCCTTGACCAGGAATCAAACCAGAGACATCCACATGCCGGACTGATATTCTACCATTGAGCCAACTGGCCAGGGTCCTGAGCTCTTTTTAAATGAAGCCACTTAAAGATTTATTTTTTTGAGTGATTGGGAAAATTCTTTGTGTCAGTTTTCAGCTGCTTCATAGCGAAACTTCTTCACTGGCCTTTTTATTTCCTGTCCCTTTCCTTCTGTGTGTTCAGTTTTTGATGTAGGTCCTGTACTAAGTTTTTTTTTATTATTATTACGCATCTTGAACAGACATATGATCTCCCCAGATCAAGCATTTGCAGGCGAGTGTGTTTCTATGTCTGCCTGTGCATGTGTGTGTTTGACTCAGACTAAAGGAGATTTCTCTGATTAAGGGTCATGCCTTTTATTTTTCTTACAGTTTATTATTATTATTATTATTTATTAAGTGAGAGGCCTGGAGGCAGGGAGGCAGAGAGACAGACTCCTGCATGTGCCCTGATCAGAATCCACCAGGCAAGCCCACAATGGGACGATGCTCTGTCCATCTGGGGCCACTGCTCTGTTGCTCTGAATGGAGCTATTTCAGCACCCGAGGCAGAGGCCATGGAGCCATCCTCAGTGCTCAGGATCAAATTGCTTGAGCCATTCAAGCCATGGTTGCAGGAGTGGGGAGAGAGAGAAATGGGAGGGGTAGAGAAACAGATGGTTGCTTCTTCTGTGTGCCCTGACTGGGAATCAAACTGGAATTTCCACACATCGGGCTATTGCTCTACCACTGAGCAAACTGGCCAGGGCCTTCTAAGTTTCTTAATGGTGATTGCTGAAGGGTGTGACATTGGTTTAAAAAGGGGAGAGGTTGGTAGGAGGCTTACCTGGCCGAGGTGCATGCCCCCAGGTATTTCTAGCTGATAGCATCACCATCTGTAGACCGAGATGGCACAAACCAGTACTATTGTCACTAGGTGATGGAAAAATTTTCAGCTCTATTATAACTAATGTGAGCACCATGGTAATCCCAAGCACTTAATGACAAATAACTTAAAACTGCAACATGAAGCAAAGTCCTTCTACTCTCCAAACCATTAATCATATTGCATCCTGTTAACTAGACTCAATCTTTGCCAGAATAAGAGAGCAGAAATATGATGATGAACAAGGCCCTTTGCTTAAGATTTATATATAATATTTAATAACTATCATTATATTATATATTATAAACCATATATTAAAAAATATATTATATATTAAAATGTATTTATATATTTAAACTTTTTTATATATACTGAAAGAATTATGGAAAAGCTAGTTTTAGATTTTAAATATGTATCTTGTTCAGCAGTGTTTCCTTTAAACAAACTATATAGGTAAGAAATATATTTATTTACTCATAGAAAAGAAACATAATGTCCCAGAATATCTAATTAAAATAATTTCTGTTAATAAAAGATTTTATTGGTCATTAAACAACTGGAAATATTTCCTCAAAGGAAAATCTTATCCCCCTCCTAACATAAAATGCTACTACATGTTATAGGCAAAAGCTATTTTTAATTATATTTATAGAAAAATGGCCTTTTCCCATTATATCGTTGTACTCTCACTGCCCTAGGCTTCAATCAGTACTTGATAATGATGATCATACCAACACTAGAAATAAACCAAGTGACTCATATCAGTGTCTGGTTATCATAGTATCTTAAGAAAAATAGTAATTACTGTGCATGGAGTTCTTAATGTAGTATGTGCTCTAAGCTGCATGTCAATTTTATGTTATCTTAGGTAATCATTTCCACCATTGTACCCTTGAGGTAATTGTGGTTATATATTCGGTTAAAGGCTGGTCACTAGTATATTGTACCTCTGGTTTTAGACTGAAGTCTTTTTTCAAGTTTGTGTTCTTAATCATGCCCATTGACTTGCAATAAAGGAAGTGCTTGAGTCCTATTGAAATAAATGAAAACAGAGCCTTCCTTGCCCACACATCCCTCTTGGACTATACATCCATTTCCCAGTTCCTTTCTGAGCAGACCTCGGAATTGACTCCACTGCTATCTCTGGCTCCTCCAGGCCTACTCTCCTTACAGCCACACTCCAGTCTGCTCTTTGCCTACATCTCTATGTTTATATTCTCAGAATAATGTCTGTGGGATTTTACAATAAGAATAAAATTTCACAGTCATGGCCACATAATGATGTTTAGGTAAACCACAGACCACATATATACTATACTGCTCACAAAAATTAGGGGATCAAGGAACATGCAGATACTCCAGTGCTTTCAACCTTTTGTATAGTGCATTTTCACCAATGAAATAAAAGTTGGTTTTGCATCTCATTTACATAACCACAAAACTTTCTTTAACTTTTTCTTTGCTTTTCTTATGTTCTTGTTTAATAAAAGAAATCAAATACTTTTTTTTATCACTTCATACTCATTTTGAAATATCCCTTAATTTTTATGAGCAAATTTTTGTGTATGTACTGTTTTTATATTAGAAGGGGGATAAGATTTTCCTTTGAGGAAATATTTCCAGTTGTATAATGACCAATAAAATTTTTTATTAACAGAAATTATTTTAATCAGATAATCTGGGACATTACGGTTCTTTTCTATGGGTAAATAAATATATTTCTTACCTATATAGTTTGTTTAAAGGAAACACTGCTGAACAAGATACATATTTAAAATCTAAAACTAGCTTTTCCATAATTCTTTCAGTATATATAAAAAAGTTTAAATATATAAATACATTTTAATATATAATATATTTTAAATATATGGTTTATAATATGTAATATAATGATAGTTATTAAATATTATATATAAATCTTAAGCAAAGGGCCTTGTTCATCATCATATTTCTGCTCTCTTATTCCGGCAAAGATTGAGTCTATTTAACAGGATGCAGAATAATTAGTGGCTCAGAGAGTAGAAGGACTTTGCTTCATGTTGAAGTTTTAAATTATTTTTCATTTAGGAGTTTTGAACTACTCTGAGGTTTTGACATTAAGTAAAAGGACAAGAAATACAAACTAAATTTGTTCTGATTATTAAAAAACAGGGATGTGTAATCCATTGCCTGCTCATTCTTTGCTGTCATTTTCTCTATTCAAGATAAGGTACATTATTATCTCAACTTACCCAAGATCAGACTCCATTATGACCTGTGACCATGCCTATAGTGGCAATGAATTCTCTTTGTGTTTCATGTTACTGACTTTTAGAATTTTTAGTTTTCATATGGAAAGCACAAATACTTTTACATAATTTATCAATTGCTACAAATAAAATATTACTTAAATTCACAAACTGGGAACCTTACATTTTTCTTGCCTTTATCTCTTTGACATTTGTCAACATTTGGATGACATTTTCTATAAAACTCTTTTGAATTCTCAATTTTGATTCTTTTACTACTTTTTTCTTAACTGTATTGCTAGATCTTCTTATGTGCTCTGTTGAACTTTTTTTCTCTGTGTTTTTCATATAAGGGGGGAAATGCACAATAATCAACTACAAACACTGAAAACACTAACAATGACTACACCTGCGTATCTTGTCCAGGTCTATTTTCTAAACTATATGTCTCTTTATCTCTATATATCATCTCTCTTTCTTCCCAGCTATTTGACTAGACCAGGGGTCCCCAAACTTTTTACACAGGGGGCCAGTTCACTGTCACTCAGACTGTTGGAGGGCTGGACTATAAAAAAACTATGAACAAATCCCTATGCACACTGCACATATTTTAAAGTAAAAAACGGGAACAAATACAATATTTAAAATAAAGAACAAGTAAATTTAAATCAACAAACTGACCAGTATTTCAATGGGAACTATGGGTGCGGATGCATCCTCTCACTGACCACCAATGAAAGAGGTGCCCCTTCTGGAAGTGCAGCGGGGGTCGGAAAAATGGCTTCAGGAGGTTGCATGCGGCCCACGGGCCATAGTTTGGGGACCCCTGGACTAGACAGTCTGCCATGATATCCTGGGGGAGATCTAAAACTCACTATGGTACAAACCAAGATTATTTATAGCTTTCTTTATGTAAAAACACTTCCTACAACATGCACAGGGCATCCACCAACCGCTGAACCTGCTTCTCTGTCAGTTCATGGCAATAGTAAAGAACCAGTGTCCCAACTCAGGAATTCAGTCTCCTCAATTTCCCAATCCTTCTTAGTCTTTTACTTTTTAAAAAGTTTTCAAAACTACCATAACTTGCTTTCTTTCAATTTAATTTATCCCCAAATCATACTGATTTTTGTTTTAGAAGTATTTCTTGAACGTCTCCTTATTCCATTTCATCTATATTACCTTTTTTGTTCCTTATTGTGTTTCTTTTTACCCATTTGTTCACTCTGAAAATCATCACAGAGAGCCAGATGTGGGTGACAGTGACGTGGACTGACCTCACTTGTTGTCAGGGTCCATGTCAGGTGGGGCTGGCTAAGCTGACCAGCTGGGAAGAAGAGCAAGAAACCAACTGCAGGAGCCTCCCCCTCAAATGCTATTTTCCATACCCCCAACCCCAGTGACTTCATGTTACTCTTTTCCAACACAACACATGTCCTAGAAAACAAGCATCACTGAAAGACTCCAACTCCCTAAGGTATGAAATCCAAATTCCTTTGAGGCACAGAGCTTTGCCTTCCTGACCAGTGTGACATCTTCTCCACTCTTTTATATATAATGGAGGACAAGGTGTTTGTCTTCTCCAACAGAATCTGAGCAGAACAACACAGGAAAAAAATGAAAATTGTAAGTTAGAGATTGCTGTTTTTGTGTGTGCCTTCTCTTCCTGTCTGCCTAACTTACCCTTCCAGATTCAAGTAAAACCTCCTCAATGGGAGAACTAGATTCTTTCCAAACTCCTAAAGTCCTTAAGCTTCTAGAAAATGCCTCTGTATAAGACCTGTCACATTAAAATTCAGTTATCTTTTGCATATTTTTTTATTCAACTAAATGAGGCTTCTTCAAGTCAGGTACTGAGATAGTCATTCCTGCTGTTTCTGGTTGCTAGCCCACTGCCTGGTGTGTTAGGTATTTACTACAGGATTGATGGATGGATAGATGAAATGATGGAAAGATGAATGACAAAAACCTGTTTCTTTTTAAAGAATCATAACTCTATACCAGTGGTTTTGCTCTCATAACAGGGCTGACAGTTTAAAGGGATTTCAATGACATGACTTTTCTGACCCTGGAAATGAATTCCTATATTTTACATCTCCAATACAAAGAGCTAAAAAAAAAAGACTTCTCAATGTGTACATTAGATTCTTTCACATTTTTTTAAAAATTTCTTTTTATTCATTTTAGTGAGGAGACACAGAAAGAGAGAGAGAGAAAGAAAGAGAGAAAGGGGGGAGGAGCTGGAAGCATCAACTCACATATGTGCCTTGACCAGACCAGTGCAGGGTTTTGAACTGGCGACCTCAGTGTTCCCAGGTCGACGCTTTATCCACTGCGCCACCACAAGTCAGGCAGATTCTTTCACATTTTTAAGATTTGAGGCATGGAGCAGAGAGCTTAATTCAAAGTAGGTTTGAAGGATATCTCAGTAGTTACTTGTAAATAGGTACATTCTGTTTATCTTCTTCTAGTTCACTAAAGAAGAAAAAGTCAACAACCATACCAAGGAGATATAGATCTTTCATTTTAACTCACAATAAACAAAACTAATAAACAGCTAACTACAGAGACTTGTCAGCTAGAAGTAAGAAACAGTATCCATTTCATAAACAATTCACTCCAGTGTCAATAGTCTGCCTGACAGGGAAAGAAAGTGAACAATATTTTTCAAGATATATTTATTTTGCTGAATAAACATGGAGCAAAATATTGTGTGAGCTGTGCCAATTAGGAGTAAGGATTATGCAAATATGAGGAAGCCATATTTTTAGTATTCAGTAATCTTTTTGTTGAAATACATTTCCTTTGACGTCTGAAAATTATTTCAGTGTCATTAATATTAACCCATTTTTTTGCAATAGAACATTGGAGTAAGTGTTACAAAAGGTTCTTCTGTTTCTAATGATGAAAAGAGTCAGGTATCTTGGTTGAAGTGGTAAGATACGTGTAACTACCTCCGTATTAGCGGCACCATTCTGGTGATAACAGAAGGAAGTCATGAAACTGAAAACATAAAAATTATTGGCAAGCAGGCCAACAGATGGGATTATCCACTAAATTTATCGAGAATGCTTTGAATTATTTACAAAGATGATCAAATTAAAAATTTAACATCATGGGATCCTTGTCACAGTTTGGGCTCTCCCAGAGTAAATGCTTACACTTTGATGTCAGGACCGATAGTGTATTTGGAAGGTGACCCAGGAATGCTGGAGTGAGGCGGTGTGGAGGGTGACACAGGGGCAGAGGGAAAGTCAGTGAAAAAGGGGACCTTGACCCAGTTACTTCTTCGGGTGACTGGGCCCAGTATTGCTGGAGCACCTTGGAAAATCATGATGAAACTCAGAATTGTCCCTTCCAAGAATGTGGGGCTGGAACATCCACCCACTGGCACCCATCTCTCAAGGCCACTCTGGAGGATGCATGCATCCCTGCTGCACTAGATGGACTGACCCTTAGAGTCACGCACCCTGGGAGTTTGGGGATGGACAGCTCCTCTGTCACATGCAAAGACTATCCAGCACAGCTGAGGCTGACGTGTGTCTGGGGCTTCACTCGTGTTCACGTCCACATGTGTTTGCATTTCATGTACAATGTCTCCAGCTTTAAATATAAAGATGTATATTTCTGTGATTTAATTGTATAAGAGATAGGAAATAACCTGGAGAAAATAACCCACGGTTTAAAAAATTACAAAATTCAAAACAAATTTGGAAGAGTCCTGATGTATACTGGTCATAATATGCACATAGTAGGCACATTCTACTATCAAATGCTGTTGCTTTTACTGACAGGCTGGGGAGGATTCTGCTTTGTGGCATTTGAAGACACATTTAGTAAGGATCTCTTCTAGTCGTTCTTCAAGATGTTTCTTTGAGTGGATAGTGCTAAAAAATGGGAAAAATATTTCTGACACCTAAATAAGTAACTTTGCCATGCCATTGTTTTGATCCAGATATAGGGCAGACCTCCTTTTGGGCATTGAAACAGTAACTAATTATTCTTTCCTTTTGCTAATAAGGTATGTCTGAAATCCCCTATAAGTTACATCCTCAAACTTTTTTTTTCTTTCTTTCTATTTTTTTTTTTGGTATTTTTCTTAAGTGAGAAGCAGGGAAGCAAAGAGAAGACTCCCGCATATACCCGACCGTGATCCACCTGGCATGCCTACCAAGGGGCGATGCTGTACCCATCTGGGAATTGCTACATTGCAGTGCCCCGACCAGCTTTTCTACAATGGAGCCTTGGCTGCAGGGAGGGAAGAAAAAGATAGAGAGAAATGAGAGGGGGAAGAGTGGAGAAGCAGATGGGCGCTTCTCCTGTGTGCCCTGGCCGGGAATTAGACCCGGGACTTCCACATACCAGGCCAATGCTCTAACGCTGAGCCAACCGGACAGGGCACATCTCAAACTTTTAACTTACAATAGCTATAACATTTTCTCAACAGACTATTTCCATTCTGATTAAATTTTGAGCAAAATATATGTGAGCAGAAGGTGCTTACTGTGTTCCAGGCATTATTTTAAGGGGATTATCTAAATTAACATATTTAACCTTAATTAAAACACTGTGAAGTAAGAGTACTATTTTTTTTTTTTTTATTATAGAGGTTGTGGAACTGAGGCACAGTGAGGTTAAGTAGCTTCCCAAAGGTCAGAGAGATGGGAAATATTTGTACCAGGTTTCAGACCAGGCAGCCCGACCCTAGAGATCGTGCTGGTAACAAGGAAGTGAGTGTCCACATCAGGATTTGAGTCAGAGTGTAACTCAAACTGAGATTGGTTGGATTCTAAAACCCATGCTTTAGTGGCCACTATATCATGTAGTTCAGAATTACCACTTCAGTCCTTTTCTGTTTGTCCAACAGTCTGATATTTCAAAGGGCAAAAAAGGTGACATCTTACTTTATCATATGTCCACTTGAAACCCTTCAACAGCTCCCCACTAGCTGAAAGATCTGGTTCAGGCTATATTATGCAGTTTCTTTTCATATGCTGGTTTCAACTGTCAGTCTCTGGAAGCCACATGCTAGTCATTTTGTTTTTCTTGCAACCACTCATTTCATAATTTCTTACCTCTCTTTTTGGAATACCATTCTCTGACTTCACTTGATATCACCTGATTTTTTTAATAGTATCAACTAAAACAGGGGTTGGGAACCTATGGCTCGTGAGCCAGATGTGGCTCTTTTGATGGCTGCATCTGGCTTGCAGACAAATCTTTAATAAAAAAATAATAACGTTAAAAATATAAAACATTCTCATGTATTACAATCCATTCATTTCCTACCACTCATGTTCATGGTTGTAGGTGGCTGGAGCCAATTATAGCTATGCTCCAGGACAACACCAAATTTTTATTGGATAATGCATAATGTACACAGGTTGTTGTGAGGTCAGGAAGTAAACTTCCCTCCTATTAATCAAGTAATCAGCTAGCTAATTGCAGAAACCCTTTTGACAAAGAGATGGCTAAAAAAAAAAGATAAGGAGTATCGTACTTTTCAGCAGGAATGGACAGGAATTCACCTTTGGGGAGAGAGCAGGTTTTGCAGTGTGTCTAATATGCAATGATAAAATTGCATCGATGAAAAGGTCAAATATAAAGTGGCACTTTGACACACACCATACTACATTTGTATCGAAATATCCAGCGGGAGACAGCAGGAAGAAAG
The DNA here is from genome assembly GCA_037038555.1 of Rhynchonycteris naso. Taxonomy (NCBI): domain Eukaryota; kingdom Metazoa; phylum Chordata; class Mammalia; order Chiroptera; family Emballonuridae; genus Rhynchonycteris; species Rhynchonycteris naso. The sequence goes on along the minus strand of CM072998.1, from coordinate 213,827,708 downwards.
CATGTCAAGAGGTGCTGTGCAGAGTGCAAGCTAATCAGCAGCAACTTTGTGTTTGGACCCGACAAAGTGACTAGAATTTGGCTAGCTTTGCTGGTGCTTTAGCAATTGTGAGAAATGGAAAGCCATTCACAGATGGGGAGTATGCCCAAACATTCATGCTTGATGTTGCCAATGATATTTTTGAAGACTTTTCGGATAAAGATAAAATAATCAAACAAATAAAAGACATGCCTGTGTTGGCATGAACTGTTCACGATCATACCATCATGATGGCAAATCAAATTGAGGCAACACAAGTGAAGGACATAAATGCAGCACCATTCTTTTCTCTCACTTTGGATGAGTCAACAGATGTAAGCCATTTATCCCAGTTCAGCATGATTACAAGGTATGCTGTCACATACTAAGTGTGACACACTAAGTGAGAAAAGTCTTGCTGTTTTGCCTATGAAAGAGACAACAAGAGGGGATAGTTTATTCAAGTCTTTCACTGAGTTCGCTAAAGAAAAAAAATTTACTGATGGATAAACTTATTTCGGTGTGTACTGATGGTGCTCTGTGCATGGTGGGGAAAACAGAGGATTCATAGCGCTTCTTCATGAACATGAAAAGAGACCCATGCTAAGTTTTCACTGCATCCTACATCAGGAGGCACTTTGTGCTCAGATGTGTAATGAGCAGCTTGGTGAGGTGATGTCACTGGTCATTCGGATGGTCAACTATATTGTTGCCCAAGCTTTAAATGATCACCAGTTTAAAACACTGCTGGATGAAGTTGGGAATAATTATCCTGGTCTGCTTCTGCACAGCAATGTGCATTGGTTATCAAGAGGAAAGGTGCTCAGCCGTTTTACGGCTGGTCTGAACAAAATTCAGACTTTTCTTCAAATAAAAAATGTCGAGCATCCTGAGTTAGCTAACACTGAGTGGCTCTTGAAGTTCTACTATCTCATGGGCATGAGTGAACATCTAAAGCACCTCAATGTGAAAATGCAAAGCATTGGAAATACAGTCTTATCCCTTCAACAAGCAGTGTTTGCATTTGAAAACAAGCTGGAGCTCTTCATCGCCGACATTGAAACAGGTTGCTTACTACACTTTGAAAAACTGGGATAGTTTAAAGATGCATGCACAGCAAGTGACCCTGCTCAACATCTTGATCCCCAGCAGCTAGCAGGCTTCATATCTAATCTCCTTCAGTCATTCAAAGCATGCTTTGGAGAATTTTGTGAGCGCACTCATCTTTTTAAGTTCATCACTCATCCACATGAGTGTGCAGTGGACAGCGCCGACCTGAGTTACATCCTCAGTGTCTCCGTCAGAGATTTTGAGCTACAAGCTGCTGACCTGAAGACCTCGGACATATGGGTGAATAAGTTCAAGTCACTGAATGAGGATTTGAAAAGACTGCATGACAGCAAGCAGAGTTGGCAAGCAAACACAAGTGGGGAGAAATGAAAAAACTTCAACCCGCGGACCAGCTGATTGTCAAAACTTGGAACGTGCTTCCCATCACATACCACACACTGCAGCATGTGAGTATTGCTGTGCTGACAATGTTTGGCTCTACATATGCATGTGAGCAGTCTTTCTCACATCTAGAGAACGTTAAGACCAACCAACGATCATGTTTAACGGATGTAAGTCTCAACGCCTGCATGAAGCTTAACCTCACCATGTATCAACCAGACTACAAAGCCATCAGCAAAACCATGCAGCACCAGAAGTCGCATTAATGGTAAGAAGTACTTTATTCATCATCGGTTAGCAACAGCATAACAATGTTATTAAAAAGAATTCAGAGACTTATTGTACTTTAAAAGTGTTGGTCTTACATAAAATGCACACATACTTGTATTTAGTGTTAAACATATTGTATGGCTCTCAGGGAGTTACATTTTAAAATATTTGGCGTTCATGGCTCTCTTATCCAAAAAGGTTCTCAACCCTTGAAATTAAATATAGTCACTTATGAATATCACTTTTCACCTGAGCCAGGGCATGTTTTAAAAGTGAAATAGGACACTACTGAAAAGCTATGCCAGGACAATTTGAAGCTAAACTCATTTGAGATAAACAAACACTTGTGGTCGTGCCATTGATGAGTGTCTTCCTTTCTCTCCATCTCCTCTCATCTCTGCTCCTGTATCTCGCAAGTGTTATGTGCCTTTAATGACCTACTGAAATTAACCTTCACTGAGGATCTATTTCAAAGAATGTAAAGCTCTTCATGATGGCTTTATTTTGCTCACCTCTGTCCCACTTCCCAAGCTCAGGTCATTCCAGGTGTGCTGCAAGTATGCGTGTAATGAATATACTTACCACGCATTGCCAGGAAGCTAACAGCCGCAGGGGAGGACAGGTGTATGGGACCTCGGCTCACTCTACATGATGGGGGTGCTGGGTTCTGGGGGAGACTTGTACCGAAGGGTTGGTTGAATGAGTGGAGGTAAAATTTTGTTCATTATGGCATAGTTGAGGATGATTAGGTTTTGGTCTGAGAGAGGAATATCTTGTTTAAAATGTGATCATGTTTCTCCATCAAAGCAGGATTAATGGGAAGGATTTGCTGAGTTACAGTAAAAAACAAAGGCAAGAATGAGAGCAGTACACAGGCCACAGGTTGGGGCAGGGTCTGAGCCAGTACCACGTCTCTACAGTGAGTTAAACATTTCAAAATAATAGTATCTTAAAGTTGGTCTAATTGCCTTTTTATATTTTCATAAAATAGTGATATGTATAAAGGATTTTCTCTATATCATTTTGTATGTGTGTGTGTATTGGTATCTATTTGATTACATACCCTTTTTCTCAATAAGCCTGCTTTTTGAAGGGCTAGGTGCCATGACTATTTCTTCCTGATTATAATTTTTAAAATTTGAGATATAATGTTTTATTAGTTTCGAACATGCAATATAATGATTTGATATTTGTATATATTGGAAAGTGCTCACCACAGTGTGTAGTTAACGTTCATCACCATGCTTCAAATTCAGGCTTACTGGATTTGTACATTTTGCAAGTTTTATGAAGTGGGCTAGTTATTTCTAGCATTGTCTGTTCCTAACTTTCTGAAACAAAACTGAAAAGTCACATGTCTTGATATGTTGCTTCCTACTATTATTGTCTTTTATTTTCAAGTTTTTCTTTTTTTTAAGTATTTGCCTTAATAGATTTCATTTCTTCAGACATTTTCAGGAAGCTGCTAGAATGTTTATTCTAATTTTGATAAGTGGCCACCTGCTGTCTTTATTGGTCCTAGAAATAGTTTCTTTGGTACACAGCTATCCTTCCATGATCTATATTTTTTTGTTTAGTTTATTGATGAACCTCTCCAATTTGTTTCATGTGAATAACTGTTACTGTGATAGAGATTACATGCTATTTCTTTATGGATTCTTCTGACGTTTTTCTCAAAAATAATTTTTTAAACTGGGTCTAGTGTCTGAGAACACTTTTTATCTTCTGTTTGCATTTAAATGGATTTTAACCGGACATTAACATTTTAGGTTCAAATGTTCCTCCGTTCAGTGCTTTGACTGTGTTGCCCCATTGTGGTCTTGTAGCCAGAGTTAATTTCTGTTCCTTTAGAGATTATTACCTTCTTTTGATATCTTTGCCCTCTCTTTGTTTCTGAACTTCTTAAAAATCTGATTTTTTTTTCTTATTTATCCCAATTGTTTTGTGATGACAACTTTCATTCTGTAGGCTTACATATCTTTTACTTTTATAAATTCTAAGGCAGTCTTAATTATGATTTTATCCCTCTCTCTTTAAATTTTCTTTCCTTCTGCGAGCTTCCAGATATGCAATAGCATTGTCATACTTGTCCTTTTTACGTTTACTTTAATATATTTTTCCTTGAAAATGTTCCCATTTGTGCTCCTCAGAGATAGTTCATTTTCCCTTATGTGCGTATTTCCTGGAGTTATCAAGCTAAGCTAGAGCTCTCTGTCTTTTGGTGTCTGTATTATTTTATGACCAGGTGCATACATTATTTTTACATTCATTTATAATAATAATGGTAATTATTTGGGTGATAAGATTATGAGCCATTTTATTATGTCTTCAGATAGAGCTGTATATATAAATGATTTATTTTATTTTATTCATTTTAGAGAGGAGACACAGAGTGAGAGACAGAGAGAGAGAGAAAGAGAGAAAGGAGGGAGGAGCTGGAAGCATCAACTCCCATATGTGCCTTGACCGAACCAGTGCAGGGTTTTGAACTGGTGACCTCAGTGTTCCCAGGTCGACGGCTTTATCCACTGCGCCACCACAGGTCAGGCTATATATATATATATTTTTTAAGTCTCCCAAATTGATATTAAAGAATAGTTTCCTCTGGGTCGTTCAACTATAGTGAGTAAAAATACTTAACTTTACAGTTTTTACCCTTTGGTTTTGGTTTGTAGTTTTAGTTTATCACTCTTTGCAGGTATTTCTGTTACTAAAAAGCAAATACTTGGCACTGGTGCTGAAAGAGAGAAACCTGTCCTGTTGTTAATTAAACTTTTATATCTGAGAGAAATCAAATACCTAAACTTTCAAGACGGAAGAAGATTTTATTCCACGAAAGTCATGGATACAAAGGAAGAGAAATTCTTATGGAATGGATTTGGCCAGTTGCAGGGAAATAACTGATGAAATGATGACCCAATTAAAACTATTTTCTGGAGAACTTTGGCAGATTGCTTATTAGGAGCACTTAGCATTAAAAAAAATGGTTTCCTTGACCTCTTGACCAAAGTCACCCCATCTTGCAGTAGACAAAAGGCACAGCCTGAGAAGGCTCAAGTCATTGTTCTGATGGGGAGATAATCGAACAAGCTCCTCTGTATGTTCTTGCAGAAAGATCACAGTAGCTTGTTCCTACTCTGGTTTCCTCCATGCCCTGCTCCACTCCCTAGCTTTTTAAAATTTAAGTAGCTCTCAGTGTTACCCAAATTACTTAGAGAGCGTACCTTTTTCACAACTCCTTTTCTGTGTTAAATAGTACTGTTAATGGACATTCTTAGCTAATCAGTCTTCCAACTTTTCCAAATTCCACATGAAAACAGTTATTTCTAGTGCTAAAAAAATTACTGAGAAACCACATATCTCAAGAATTCATTGTTTTGACTATCTTCCATGCCTCTGGTTTTATTTTTCACTTTTATGCTACCTCAGTGTATTCTACTTAGAATGTAAGTTCCTAGGTGACAGACACTAGACCTACATCTTTATCTGGTGCATTGGCTTGCACGGTGTCATAAAATAAAATCAGTGCTAAGAGCTGAAATGGAGTATGGGGTATTGGAAAGAATATCCCTACTAAAACAATCAGCCTCGAGGAGGAGGTTCAATACCTCTCAGTCAGCTCATGAAAAATGGGGCAAAAGTTCACTCATTCACTATTGTTCATTTACCATATTTACCAATAGATTTACTGAACATTTACCATGGGAAAAATTATTGCTTTACCTTCCTGACAATACTATGGTTATTTTGAAACTTATGATTTTCTTTTACAATTATTAAAATTGTGTAGCTGTAAAATTTTGACCCCAGTTACAGTGTGGGTGGGGTTTTCTACACCACTAAGCAATTCTCAGACACTAGCTGGGTGTCCTAAAATTCGACTCAATTTTGACACTGTCTACCTGGAGATAGTATCAGAGCCACAGATTAATGGCTCAGTCATACAAATGTTCAGACACCAGTCAGAGAAGCCCAAGACCTTCTCCTGGGGTACCATTAATTTACTAGAATGCTGACAGAACTCAGAGAACCCTTTTACTTACTAGATTACCAGTTTGTTACAACCAGATAGAGGAGGCCATAGGGAAAGGTCTGGGGAAAGAACACCCAGGTTTTGTGCTTCTTGGTATGTGTTCACCAACACGGAAGCTCTTGGAATGCCCCTCCTTTAGGGTCTTAAGGGAAGCTTTATTACATATGCAATATCGATAAAATCATTGGCCATTGGTTAGTGAACTCAATCTCTAATCCTTCTTCCCTCCCCAGAGGTCTGGAAGTTCCAACCCTGTAATCACAAGGTTGGCTCCATTTGCAGTGAGCTCCCATCCATAGGTAGGGTCCAAAAATCACCTCATTAACACTATAAATACACCTCAGTCATTCTCATCACTTAGGAAATTCCAAACATTTTAGGAGTCCTGTGCCAGAAATGAAGACAAAGACCAAATTGTGCTTTATATATATATATATATATATATATATATATATATATATATATATATATATATATACAGTGTATGTGTGTGTGTGTGTGTGTGTATATATATTTATATGTGTTTATATAACGCACAATGTCACAAGGCATAAGGTTATATAATTCATCACAATAGTTTTCAAGAATGTAGAGTTCTCATGACAACAGTTAAAATTATTTTGCTGTTCCAGTCTGTTTTCTATGCACAACTTGAGATTATAAATTCTTAGAAACTGTGTACAATCAGAACTCACTGTAAACCAGATATTCCAGGAATGACACAAAATATCTCTGTCTGTTATTGATTTGATACTATTTTATTAAGACAATTTATAATAATATGTTAGAAAAGATACTCACTGGCAGAGGAGACACAACCTCCAAACACTGTGTTCTTGGGTAGGTCATTTATGTTTCAGTAACTTCCTCTTCAGGTGTTATAACATCTATCCAGTCTAGTTTGCTAGATTGCTCTGACGATCAAATGGTATTGCTGTAAAAAGATATTGAAAAGTCAAAAGCATTATACAAGCCATAGGTGTTAGTCACCTACAGAATATATTCAGTGGAGTTATATAATTTACAGAGAAAATATAGACTGTATTAGAAGCCCAGGAAAGTATTCCCTCATTCCTGAATGGATCAACAACTCTCGGCTTCTGGGTGATAATAAATAGACAGTAAAGCTATTGGGAGACACATATGATAAAACAATTGTGAGCATGAAAAGAAAAGGCAGAGGCAAAGGGCTGAAGGCCAGAGGCATAGCCACGTTGCTCTGGGAACACACGGCGGGGCAGTGTCTGCAGCCACAGAGGGGCAGCATTTTGATGAGGATGATGAAGAGATGGCTTTGTGTGTAGGTTCCTGCTGGATATGTGACATTTTTGTTCATTACTGACCTTCTTGGTAGGTTTGATTACTGCTGTGCCCAGTGAGTCTCTGGGAAAATAGAAAAGAAAAAGAAATAGATGGACCAAAGACTTTTGATATATGAGGGTACAATAAATGTCAGCAAAAAGTAAACCTTTGTCTGAGAGGTGTGAGAAAATAATTAATTAAGCACGTCTTGACATGTCCTTCGCTGCTTGAATAATTTCACAGATGCATATCTGGAGAGTTAGATGTTGATTTTTTGTTTTTGCACTATTTCTACCAGAGAATAGTTAGATAGTGAGAAGGGGTTATACAATTCAATAATATATACATAATAATGATAGTCATTAATGAATAGTCGCTCAGAACTTTTTGTATATTTTCATTTAATCATTACAATAATACAGACAGGTATTATAGTCTTCATTTAGAGTTGAAAACATTTGCATAACTAGATTAGGCGTGCATGGCTAATAGGTGATGGGTTAGAATTAGGAGCTAGGTGACTGTAATTCTAGATGTCATGCTAGACGTCATGCTGCACCTACCTTATTGATTGTCAAGCAGCAATCTTTTCATTGGTTTACTGAATAGCTTTCAGAAGAATTCATGATTATATGTTCAATAAATCCTGAGGACAAAATTAAAAGTCGGATACTTTCTGGCTGCTCTTATTATATTATAAATTTCTGATTCATGAATTTCAGACATCTTTATATCACATTGAGTATATGAGTAAATGAATCTTAAATTCTGATAAAATTGCCTCTCTGAAAAATATCTGTTAGAGTTAGGGGCCAACTTATTCCTTTGCATTTATATGTTTAAGTCATTGGCTCTCTTACATGTACTAAAAATAATAACTATGTCAGCAGGAAATGAGGTAAAGTTTAGCATTAAAATTTATTTAATAATTACTGATATTTAATGTGTACGCTGTTACGGGACGATGCTCGCTAAATGTGAAGATCAGAACTCACCTGCTGCACACAGACCTCCTCTGAGGAAGCCTATTTCTCATTTCGTCCAAGTGCACATTGAGTTTCATAGGGTTCTTTACACAAATTCTTCTTTGTGTGGTTTCACTGGGCCCTTCCTCCAATTTGTGGCTACAAATATGAAAGTGGTTGCTTAGAAACACTGAAGTTGAAAATCGATGAGATTTAGGAGGTTATACTGCAGTAGAGGGGTAGCATATGGTGACCTGACGTGATTTGTCCTTTAGCCAGGGAGAAGGTCCGCCTTCTGTGATCTCTCTAATTATTCCATGGCACTTTAAGATGCCAAGCTGAATTTAGAAAACAGCCAGGCATCAGGCCTAAAGGAGAATGGAATGCATTTTTTGTTTCCAATATTTATAAACAAAGAGTTTGTTGTCACTTAAAAAATTAATTAGAATGGTTTTGGAAATCTAAAAGCAGAGGATAAGTTTTATCTAAAGAGTAGAAATAAAAGCTCATTATTTTGGCTGAAATACAAAGGAAGTAAGAATGTTTATTAATGTGGAAAATAATTAGCACTAAAATGAAGACGTTTGATAAGGAAGACTTATGGTCCTAAATAGTTATCAAAATCTGTTTAACAACTATTTACTAACAGAGAATACAAAAAATAATAATAATAACTCAAAAAGATTGAGACTTTTAGGAGACAGAATCTAAAGGCAAATAGAAATAATAAGTTAAGAAATTGAAATCCTGGTGATGCATAAGTATTAATTTCTATTACAATGTCAGCTTGGTCTTGAGAGAAGCATCATGAAAATTTTGGATAAATAAGCTGAAGAGTTCATTCATTCACTTATTCTGAAAATGTCCACCAAGAGCCAACTGTTCCAAGGAGCTTATTCAGATAGAAGGGTTAAAATAAGAGAGAGGTGTGGGCTTTGCCCTCAGAACCCATAGTTTTTGAGACACATGCATATGAGCCAATATGGAAGCCCCTATGAAAAGTGTAATGATACAAATGTGCTGTGGGCCTTCCTGAGCTAGAGGAGAACTTGTTGTAGTCATGGCAAATTAGGATGATGTTGGGATAAGTTGAGTACTTTAACAATTTCACACTACCTGGGGATTAACAGCAGGACTCCCTCTTGCGCATTCTTCCTATTTGTCCGATGCAAGTGTAGGAGCACCTTTTACTTGGTGGTTCAGAAGCTCTAGCCTCTCTAAGGGCCTCAGAGTTCATTTCTGGACTCTACGCATGACACAGGAAGCTGGGGATAAGAAAGACAGCAGTTTATTTATTTATTAACAATGGCTGAGGGCTGGAAGTGGGACATTATCTGCTGATCACAGTTTCAAGGGAAACTGAAGTAGGAGGAATAAAAATAAGTTTGTTGACTGCCTATGCCCAATAAGACAATGCCTATTGGGAGAGATTTGATCTCAGCTGAGCTTTTAAGATGTGAATCCAGCATCCAGGTGAGGACATTTGGGCAGGAGTGTTCTGGAAAGAAGGAGTAGCACTATAAAGGACACAGATGTAAGGAATGTGAGGGAAAATGCAAAGACCAGGGTCGTTGGGCTGCAAATCATAGGTCATTACTGATGAAGGAGGAAGGTTTACTTCTGGTGGTTTTTCCTGAAATACGCTCTCCAGTTCACCCAGTTGCCTACGTGACACATATCCTCTGAACACTCAGAGGCATCTCACCTTCAACCTGTCTGAGACAAACTCCGAGATGTTCTACTCTACTTGCTGGCCCTTGCCCAGGGGTCCCTTTAAAATCTAGTGTTCCTTCCTTCTATCACACATTAAAGAAAAGTTGGAAAGGATCTTTGACATCTGTCCCTGTCTTCATAAAACTCACCTACCACCAAATCTCACATATATGAAGTTCAAAAAAATTTTTTTTGTCTTGAATATGTTCATTCTCCCCCCACCCCCGTTTCAGTGCTAGCACTCTTCCCCAAATGTACGTCCTCTTTTGCCAGATTTATCACAGTCGGCACCTAACTCCTCTCTCACCACTTGTTTTTGCCTCTCTGGGCTGTTATACCCAGTGACCTGTTAGACACCAGGCCTAGAAGTACCATAATGATCTGCATTTAATGGTGCTCACAAAGCATGAGGCATTCTCTACACTGATTGAGTTGATTGTCTCATTTCGCCCCCAGGGCCTATTCCCACTTCATTTATAAATGAAGAAACTGAGGCCTGGAGGTTTAGTTAGCTTGCCTAATTCCAGTCAGCTATTAGGCAAAGTAACTTATTGAAAATCAAGGCAGTTTACTTCTTGAACCTGAGTTCTAAATTTTCTGTCAGTGTAGACATTAAATATATTTACGCATTGTTTGAATCACTGAAGAAAAAGTGGCAAATTGTTAGCGGAGGGTCGCGTAAACACAGTTTGATCTTGTTCACGTGGAGGAAAGAAACAATTAGGAGATTTTAAGAAAGCAGTTGCCTAGAGCTACATATTTGAAAGATGTCTTCATCAGGTGCATGGAAGGTGGCGTGGATGAGAGGATACAGAGCGGAGATAGATTCCAGCAGAGTGTGGAAGCCATTGCCAAGGGCACTAAGGGCAGATGCTATCAGGACAGGTTTGAGGGTCTTTCAAGGTCTTGATGGCTTTTCTCCTTTGGAGTCTCATTTCCTCCCCCGGTGCATCCCTTGATCCAAGTGGAATGTTCACTCCATCTTGCAATGACAAGTGCAGTGTCAATGGACAAAAGAGTGGTGGAAGTAGACATTATGTATAGAGTGCCTGTGACAGTTCTTCAAGAAAAAGAAACTTTCTTTCCTTCACCTCCCATCCCCACATAACCTAATGCAAGGGAGAAAAGAATGGAAAGTTACAGCAGTCTTGGATTCGGAGGAACAAACCCCATCACAACAGTATTTAAAGGTAGGTACCAAGTACCCAAGCTTGGAGAATTTTACTTTAGTAATTTTAGATGATGGAGAAAAGTAATTGAGTGGTTGTTAATGTTGCCTAAAGTTTACTTGGTCTGCTTAGTTCTGGTTGGGCCTAATGGTGTCAAATGATCCCAGATATACTCTAAAATTTGGTCAAATATAAGCATATATGCAGTGGGAATAGAATGGTATACAGTTATTAACTATTATTGTAAGTGATTTTAAATAGATATAGCATACCGAACCTTTCTCTCCATGTGTGCAGGTGTGTGTGTGTGTGTGTGTGTGTGTGTGTGTGTGTCTGTGTCAATAATTAAAATAAATTTTTAAACTAGAATTCATCTTGGAATATTCTGTTTCTACTTCATAAATCTATTATTTAAAAAAGGGTTTGAGATATGGTAGAAAGCCTAATGTGTAATAAGCATATTCAGTGAATACATCAGAAAATGTTATCAGAATAATATACTACAGATACAGGTTCTGCAAAATGTTATGCCATTTTGCTGAGTATGTAGAATCTGCATTTTCTGAAAACATAGAGTCCCTCTGTGCTTTATTTAACTTTCAAAGCAATAGACTATAGTATTTGTTATAGAGTAAATTCTTTTTTTTCTAAAATTTTATTCATTTTAGAGAGGAGACACAGAGAGAGAGAGAGAGAAAGAGAGAAAGGGGGGAGGAGCTGGAAGCATCAACTCCCATATGTGCCTTGACCTGACCAGTACAGGGTTTTGAACTGGCGACCTCAGTGTTCCCAGGTCGACGCTTTATCCACTGCGCTACCGCTACCACAGGTCAGTAGAGTAAATTCTTTATACTAGGGAATCTGGGGATGAATCCCAGGAGAGGATAGCAAATGAGAAGGGAAACTTCTCAGTGTTCCTCACTGTAAATGTATATTTCCTGTGCAGGAAGAACACTTAGAGGGTGATCTATAATTATCCTACTAGCGTGAGGTTCGTCAGAGACAAACAAATGAAAGCTCGCATGCTCCGTTACAACTTTTTTCTCTGTATTTTGTGTTGCCTTTGATGCCTGTGCTTTTCTCCCTAGAGTTCAAAAATCTATCCACTGTTAATAATGTGTCAGCAAATTCCTGTAATTTAAATATTTTCAGAATCGTCCCAACATAAATGTGATTGAGAATAAACATAAGCAAATTACGAGGACCATGGTTATTTCTTAGGTAATAAAGGAATGGGAAGAGAATTAATGTTTGGATTTTTCTCATTGACCACTTCTAATAATCGCTGTGAGTATCTGGACTTGGTTGAAGTGGTGAAGGGGTCAAAAGATACAAACTTCCAGTAAAATAAATAAGTCCTGGGGATGTCACATACACCATGGTGACTATAGTTAATAGCATTGTATTGTATATCTGAAAGTTTCTGAGAGAGTCTTAAAGTTCTCATCACAAGAGAAAAATGTTATAACTATGTGTGATGATGGATATTAACGAGACTTCTTGTGCTGATCACTTCACAATATACACAATATCAAATTATGTTGTAAACCTGAAATTAACATCTTCTATGTTAATTTTATTTCAGTAAAAATAATGAAATAAGGTTTTGTGATCCAGAGAAAAAATCAATTGGAGATGTCAAGAATGTTAAATTACTATTAATAATAAGAATCACCTTTAAAAAAAATGGAATATTTTTATATACAGTAATGCCCCTAAGGTTTCACTTTCTGTAGTTTTAGTTATCTGTGGTCAATCATGATCAGAAAATATTAAATAGAGAAGTCTGGAAGTAAAAAAAATCATAAGTTTTAAAAAAGATTTTATTTATTCATTTTAGAGAGAGAGAAGGTGAAAGAGCAGGAAGCATCAAATCCCATATGTGCTTTGACCAGGAAAACATGGGGTTTCAAACTGGCAATCTGAGCATTCCAGGTCTATGCTATATCCACTGCACCACCACAGGTCAGGTTAATTTGTAAGTTTTAACTAAGTGCCTTTCTTAGTGGCATGGCAAAATGTCAAGTTGTCTTGCTCAGCCTCTCCCAATACTATGTCATCTTTGTCTACCCTCCCATACTATGATTTTCCCCTCCCAGTAGTCATTCAGTAGCCACCAGGAAAATCAGCGTGATTGTCTCTGTATCGCGGGGCTTGTGTTCACCCTTATTTTACTTTGTCACATCTCCAAAGTGCAAGAGCAGTGATGCTGGTGAGTGTGTTGATCATATTACCCATAGAACTAATGGTTTCCTTCCCCATTTCTCTTTATCCCAGATCCTTGGGCCAGAGTACAGATAAGTGGAGTTAAAACAAACAGACAAACAAATGCACACGCACACACACACACACACACACACATATGTTAGAAATAACCACTTCATTAAAATGCTTGCTGGGCACTGCTACCATAAATCAGTGATATTCTGAGATCCACATAAGAGAAATGTGAAAAAAAGAGAAAGGGTGATGTTCCTTATGCAGAGAACCATGGCCATAGTGAAGCCATGTTTCAAACATCTGGGACCTTAGAGGCTCTGGCTCTGGCTCTGCTGGTGGCACAGGAGTGTGGCAGTCAGAGAGAAGCATTTGTCATGCTGTTCATTTATGTACTCACTGAATAAAGATTTACTGGGGCGTAGGACAGTGTACGTAGGGTCTGAATAACACAAACCCCCTTATTTGAGAAAGTGTTGGACCAAACAGACCAGTGATCACTTCTTCCAGGGCATTGTGGTAGAGGAGTGAGATACAAAATTATTTGGATGGGCATTCAAAAGTATTCAGAGAAGTTTTCTCAGATTAAGGTCAGAACCTGAGTGTTAAAGATAAAACAGATATTATTTAGAAGAATTTTTATTTTTTTGTATTAAGTGAGAGGGGAGGCAGAGAGACAGATTCTCCTGCATTTGCCCGGAGTGGAATTCACCCAGCAAGCCCCATAAAGGCAATGCTCTTCCCTTCTGGGCCTTTGATTCATTGCTCGGCAACTGAGCTATTTTTAGCACCTGAGGCGGAGACCAGGGAGCCATCCTCAGTGCCAGCACCAACTCACTCAAACTATTGAGCCATGACTGCAGGAAGGCAAGGAGGGAGGAGGGTGGGGTGGAGAAACAGATGGTCACTTATCCTGTGTGCCCTGACTGGAGAATCAAATCCTGGACATCCATACCCAGGGCAGATGCTCTACCACTGAGCCAACTGGCTGGGGCCAAAGAATGTGTTCATGGAGAGAGAATAGTAATTGTGAGCCTTGTAGACATGAGACAAAATTAATTTGCAGAATATTTTGACAAACAAGATGCCATTATCTGTCAAATCCTTCTTTGGGTTTATCTAAATAGGTTATGAAATTCATAAAATATTCATTTTAAAATACTCAGAAGAAATAAGCTTATAGGTATGTGTGTGTACTTTCTATATTGTTGAGGAATAGGTGTTGAATTGTATCACAGGCTTTTTAGCATGTATAAAAATAGGTATTTTAAAATATCTATCAATATAGCGAGTTTTATAAATACATTTTTATCTTTGCATTTATTAAATAAACCTCAATCATAGTATGTTTTTAATGTAGTATTAGAATGTTTGCTAATATTTTATTTAGAATTTTTAGATTGATATTAATAAGGAACAAATTGGTATGTACTAAATTTTTTGTTTAGGAATCAATGGTATTCTTGCTTCTTAAAAATATTTTAAAGTCTTCCTTAATTTTCTGTGTTCTATTACAATTTATGTAGTATTAGAATCATCTGGGTTTTAAAGTTTTGATAGAATTTCTTATGGAATCATCTGGACCTGCTGCTCTGTTGTTGGGTAGTTCTTTAATAACTCCTACTCTTATGGTATCTCTTTCTTAGTTGTATGGAAATAATCCATTTAAACTTTATGTCTCATTATAATATAATTTGGTAAGTTAAGTTTTCCTGAGATATCATTTATTTCATCTAAGTTTTCATACTTATTTGCATAAAGTTATGCAAACTATTCTCATTATATTTTGAATCCTTCTGTTTCAATTCCTATTTTATCTGGTTCTTACCCTCATTCTTTAGCCATGGATACCATCTTTCTTTTAAATTTTTATCTATAATTAAATGCATTTACTGCTCAAAATCAGCCCTTTTGCTAAAGTTTCTTCAATCTCTCCTGCCTGGATTAAGCTTGTCCCATACTTGGTTCTGCAGGAGGGACTTAAATAGTATTCCTAGTTCTTATAGGACTAATCAGTTTTCTATAAACTTGACACTTGACCACAGTTTTGCTGGGTGAAAAATCTTTTGCTCACATTTTTTTCCTTGTGTTTTTAAAACAACCGGCCCCACTTTTGTCTTGGTATAGATGTTCTTATCTAGAATTTTAATTCCTTCAGATTTCTTAAATTTATATGAGACTGTCTTTTTGTGTGGATGCTCCAAAGATAACTCTTTCTCTTTAAAAAAAGATAGTGGCCTTGGCCAATTGGCTCAATGGTAGAGCATCGGCCCGGCATGTGGAAATTCTGGGTTCGATTCCCAGTCAGAGCATAGTGGAAAAGTGCCCATCTGCATCTCTACCTTTCCCCTTCTCCTTTCTCTCTCTTTCTTCCCCTCCCACAACCAAGGCTCCATTGGAGCAAAGTTGGCCTGGGCGCTGAGGATGGCTCCATGGCTCCAATTACAGTAGAGCAACAACTCCAGATGGGGAGCATTGCTCCCTGGTGGGCATGCAGGGTGGATCCAGGTGGGGCTCATGTGAGAGTCCATCTACCTTCATCCTGTCCCCCCTCCACTTCTCATTTTGGAAAAATACAAAAAAAAAAAAAAAAGAAAAAGATACTGAAGTTAAACATCAAAGGACAGATGTTTTTCAGTATATGGTAATCTCTTCAATTGTGTAGTTTCAGGATTCTTTCTGAATTTTTGTGAATTATGTTTTAACACATTCTCAATATTTTATCTTTCTTTAACATATCCAACTATGCTTTTCACAATGTGAAGTTTAAGCTTTTCTCTTTTGACACTATGTAGTTTAATTAATATTATCCTAACATGTTACATTTAATATGAACATATGTTAATGTTTATCCAAATATTGAAAAATGATCTTAGATGTTTATTGCTGTTCTGAATTTTAAAATTTATAGCTTAGTTTTATTTGTTTGTTTTTGCAAGTTATTGCTTAAGATTACTTAATTTATATAGTTTGGAGTGTTGTGCTGACATTTTTACTTAATAAATTTGCTTGTTGGCTTTTTTTTTTTAAGTTTACTTATTGACTTTTAGAGAGAGAGAGTAGAGGAAGGACAGACAGACAAACAGACAGAATCATTAATCAACTTCTGTATGTGCCCTGACCGGGAGTCAAACTGGTAATCTCTGGCCACTGAGACAATGCTCTATCTAACCAAGCTGTCTGGTCAGGGCAGGCTTTTTTATTAGAAGGAATTTTTTGTTGACGGAGACATTTTCATTGCCCCTTTTCTTGTTTTATATTAGGACTATATGGAAGTACTCTGCAATTTTCTGTTGATTCAGTATTTTTGAGAAATGACTCCAGTGGTAATAATAACTGTCCGCGTCGAAGGTGAGACTTTCATGTGACTGGCTAAGATGCTCTACTTAACAGTCCTCTTTTTCTGTTAGTTTACTGAAGTACATTTTATTCAAGGGATGGTGCCCTTTTCAGGAAAAGAGGTTTTGATTTGTCTTCTCTTTCTTTTTTCTTTGAAAACAATTTCATTTCTCTTTTTCATTCTTGCCCTTCACAATGAAGTCTCCAACGCTGGCCTCCCCTTTCACATGTACTTTTCTCCCTGAGCGGTGGTGATATAAAATGAATAGAGTAAAAGAAAATATTATACAAGTAAAGAAAGAAAATGAGCAAAAATACCCAAGAGAATTTGTTCCTTGAATAAAATTGGTATAATGATAAGGTTCAAATCACAGACTGGCCAAGTTGGGTTAATCCTGGAGTTCTTTTCCAAGACACTTGAAACTTCATGTTGCCATACTGACTTTTGTTTTCTGATTTGCCTCTTTGTGGCCTAACACCCAGGAGAAGAATATTCTTATATAAGAGATGGTGAGGGCCAACGAGTATCTTTTTCTTGAGGGGGTGAAGTCAACTCTCTCAGAACCTTTACTTTCCTCCCCCTTTCCCTGAACCTGGTGTTTATCCTTCATGTGTCCTTGTCCCAATTTTATAAAATTATATGTGAGGTTACTAAGATCTAGTTTTTTGACAAATCAATAATTTCTTATCCTGGAGTACCAGGTATTTAAACTCTGTGTTCTTTTTAAAAGGATAAATGGATATAAGATATTAGTTATGTCACCAGCTGTGTCTGGCACAGATAATAAGCATAATAAATTCTATCAAAATGTAAGTGCATTTAATTGGAGATAAAATAATAAATAAGATTATCATAAGAATCAGGACGATAATACTTAAAATATATTAGAGTAACGTGAGAATCAAAAGAATTTTAGAGAACAAGTATCTGAAAGAATAGTCTTTGTTCGTTCAGTTGGGTTCTTAATGATCTTTCAGGTGTTCACTTGGGTTCTTAATGATCTTTCTCTGTAGAGCAGAGTTAACTGCAGGAAGTCTTTGGGAAGAATGTTACAGCACAGAAAACTTAGCCTTTACTTATTCCTAAGGATTCAGCTCCTAAAGAGTGGGTTCTTATATCTGTGGACAGCCAATATCAATTTCTGTGAGTGATGATTCCTGTGTTTTTACAAGCTTACCAAACTGGTGCCAAGTGCTCCCTGTGTAAACATAGTGCCCAAGACAGTGTTAAAAATTGCTTAATTGTATCTTTATTTGGGATGAAGGGAGTTGACTTGTATAGCTAGGTTTTGAAACCATGCAATGGTGTTGTGTTCTGAACCAGTGGCCTTATTCAGAGTGAACAACTGCATTGATATAAATGTAAATATCCAAGTAACTTGTTACCACAGTATTCTTTAAGCAGACAGCAGAATAGAAAGATTAGATACTATTACTCCCCTTTACCCAATACATTTACATGCACATATGGTCATAATGTGTTGCCAACAAAAACAAGGTTGGAAGCACAGGATTAAAGACAGAAAAAAATAAAAATGTTTAAATGACAAGCTTGAAAGAAACCACAAATTCATTTTTTATCTATCCACTTTAAGAGAACTGTCTTCTTTTGTAATCTGACATTGAGTTAGTGAGAACCTTTAAGGTACTTTTCCCATTTATTAAAACAATTATGCTCTTTCCTTAATGGAGGCACTTTGGACTACAGCAAAGGAAGGGAAATCTTGTCTTCTACCTTCTTGATGAATTTTTAAATGAAGACATGGCGGTGTTCAGCACTCATTAATTATATATAGCATCAAGAAGACCCTAAACATTGAAGTTTATAAAGTAAAACAAAAAAATTAATAAAGAATATCATAACATGGTAGCAGAAAAACCACTTTTCAAACAACGCAAAGCTACTGATGTCCCCTGGTTGCCTCACCCTCTGTATCTTCATGGCACTTTCAAGGATAAATACATTAAATCCAGGACACAGTGGGATATCAAAAAGGATCAGTCACTGAGGGGCAATGGAAATGAACAAATGTTAAAAAGATAGGGTTCATTTTGTTTTAATACATTTTCCACTAACCTACTGAAAATAAAGAAGAGAAGGAAAATAAATTGTGCCTCCACAGTCCTGATGACGGGGCCATGACCCAAGAGACCAGAAACACATGGCAACACATAGTTAGATAAGGTTTTCTATTTCCTGGGAATTTGGATTTGAGGTCCAAAACCCCAGTTGGCTAATCAATCAGTGAGACTATGTTACGATGAGGTTGTGGTGATTTCATGTATTTGGTCATGTTCATGGAAAAGAAGAGAGAAATAGTCCACAGAGAAAGATAAAAGTGAAGTCAACATGCACACAGAAGAGTATGTGCCCATTTATAAGATGCAGAGTTTTTTCAAAAATTTAGGGTCTTAATACTGGGAGTGTCTTATACAGTGGTTGTAGATTATTTTACTTGCATTTCCTACTTTTTCGTGCTTGTCATCTTTGTGATCATTGTTTTGCACTTGTTACTGATATATCATGGTAGGTCATGTTTTGCTACATTCTTCCCAGAAATGGCTCAGAAAATATTTTTATATAGTGCTGAGAGTTCAAGTTAAAAGTGATTCAGTTTGCAAAAGTGAATGGAAATCCTGCTGCAAAATCTAAGTTTGGTTCTCCTCCAACTGAGAAATCAATCTGAGACTGGATATGAGAACAAGAAACCCTACTGAAAATGCCATCGCAGAAGAAGGCCATGAGAGGAAAGTCAGCAAAATGGCCTGATTTAGAGAGGGAGTGGAAGATACAGATTGAAGAGCAAAGAACAATTGGAATTCCTGTGTCCACAAAGATTGTTGAGCATGAGGCAAGAATTGCTGATGAAAAAAAAGTTACTGATTTCAAAGGAGGACACAACTGATGCTTTAGGTTCATAAAACAGAATGGACTAAGCATGCGTACACACATCAGACTTGCCCAAAAGATGCCTGAAACCTATGAGCAGAAGGTCCTTGAATTTTACCGTTTTGTCATTCAATGCCAGAAAACACATCAGTTTGAGTTGGGACAGATTGTAAATATAGGTGAAGTCCCCCTTCAATTTGATGTTCCAAGTAACAGAACTGTTGATAAAAAGGGGGTGACTAAAATTTATAAAGAACTTATAAAACTCAACACCAGGAAGACAAACAATCCAATCAAAAAATGGGCAAAAGAAATGAATAGAAATTTCTCCAAAGAGGACATACAGATGGTCAATAGGCATATGAAAAAATGCTCAACATCACTAATCATTAGAGAAATTCAAATTAAAACCACAATGAGATATCACCTCACACCAGTCAGAATGGCACTCATCAGCAAAATAACACAGAACAAGTGCTGGTGAGGATGTGGATAAAAGGGAACCCTTCTGCACTGCTGGTGGGAATGCAGACTGGTGCAGCCACTGTGGAAAACAGTATGGAGATTCCTCAGAAAATTAAAAATCGAACTGCCTTTTGACCCAGCTATCCCACTTATAGGAATATACCCTAAGAACTCCATAGCACTGTTCGAAAAGAAGAAATGTGCCCCCATATTTGTGGCAGCATTGTTCACAATAGCGAAGATCTGGAAACAGCCCAAGTGTCCTTCAGGGGACGAGTGGATTAAAAAGCTTTGATACATATATGCTGTGGAATACTACTCAGCCATAAGAAATGATGACATCGGATCATTTACAACAAAATGGATGGACCTTGATAACATTATATGGAGTGAAATAAGTAAAACAGAAAAAAAAAAAGAAGAACAGCATGATTTCATACATAGGTGGGACATAAAAGTGAGACTATGAGACATGGGCAAGAGTGTGGGGGTTACGGGGTGTGGGGAGGGAGGAGGGAGGGGATAGGGAGAAGGGGAGGGGCACAAAGAAAACCAGATAGAAGGTGACAGAGGACAATTTAACTTTGGGTGATGGGTATGCAACATAATTGAATGATAAGATAACCTGGAGATGTTTTCTTTGAACATATGTAACCTGATTTATTAATGTCACCCCATTAAAATTAATAAATGAAAAAGGGGTAAAAACTATAACTGTGAAGACAGTGGACATGAAAAGAGCCATTTTACTTGTTCTAGCTTGTTGTGCTGATGGAACCAAGTTGCCTCCTATGCTGATTTTCAAAGGCAAAACAATGCCATAAGGAGGCATTCCTCGGGAGGTGATTTTCCATGTTCATGACAAGGATTGGATGGATCAGGATGGGATGAAGATATTGTTTGAGAAAGTTTGGAGAAGGAGACCAGGTGGGCTCTTACACAAGCCTGCCCTATTTTTACTTGATCAGTTCAGGGCACACATAATAAAAAACACAAAGAAGATTGCTTCAGAGCAGAAAACAAAACTTGCTGTCATACCTGGGGGCTTGACATCCTAGCTCCAACCATTTGATGTCAGCAGTAACAAACCCTTCAGATCTGCCACCATATATGAATGGAAACAATGGATGAAGTCTTCTGGGGACAATTTGACACCACCAGGAAGAGTGAAGAAACCAACTATAGGAGAAGTTTGTACCTGGGTAAAAAGATCTTGGAATAATATCAAGATTGAGATCATTGTCAAGTCATTTAAGAAGTGTGGCATTTCAAATGCCATAGATAGAACTGAGGATGAGGCAATATATGAAGACAGTGATTCATCATCAGACACAGATGAGGACAAGCTAATGGATGGGAGATTCAACAGTGATGGGGAGTTGTATGAATTTTATGATGAATAAAACTTGAGTTCAATAACTTTATGTAATACATTTATTTTTCAGATTCCAGGCCCCCAAATTAAGGCACATTTTATATATGGGATCATCTTATACATGGGGAAATATGGTATGTATTCTAATAGAGTGAAAGGGGGTGGGGCTTAACTTCATCCTTGCTTTTCAGGTCCTGCTTACAGTTTCTGTGGAGTTGCTGAAAGTTCCTGCCTTTCCCATCTCTCAATTTATTATTTTTATCTGAGTTTTTTGTCAGGTTTCTGCTAATAGCAAACCAATCATCATGGCTTTAACAATATTGTTTTGCTGCTGTTGTTTGGGTTTGCCTGAGAATTAATTTCTGAATTGCAAGGATTCAAAGATACCATGGTATTATATAGATGAGGAAGCCTAAACAGACTAAAAATAATGTAGAGGTCATTGACGATTCTGACTGAACCTAAAGCTCTTGGTTTCACAAATGCCAGTGTTTTGTATAAAATTAAAACAACGACTTTGGAATAAGTAATAATTTTCTTGCTTTATTCCCTAATACCAGCTCATTTTTTCCAGTAATACTTTTCTAACAGAGTGGTTAAGCTTGAAAATGTTTAGTTTTGTAAGAAATTCAACCTATTGAAAATAAGAGCTATCCATTCCCTGCACCCAGATTCACCAAACATTTTGATGTTTTTGCTACATATAGCTCTTTTTAAAAGATATAATTAGTCAAAATTCAGGCAAAACTTTGTTTAAAATTATTATTATAGACCAAGTTATCTAATAAATGTACTTTATTTATAAAGTACCCTCTACTCCACTCATATATAATTATACCTTCTCATTGTTTTCTAGTTTTCCAAATAAAAATGTTTAATACATATTATCAACATGGGATTCATATCGCATTTTTATATAACTGAAAAATTATATTTATTACATCAAAGCTATGATACTGAAAGCACTTGGCTGTACATTACTACCAACAGATTGAAGTGTATCTTTACATTTTTCTATTTGTATTTTTCTCTGTGGTTTGGAAATAGTGTTTAGTCTCAGCCTTCTTGCCTTTTCTCACCTAGAGCTATACAGGAAGCTAGGTATCATTCAAAACTAGTCACAATAAAAT
Organism: Rhynchonycteris naso; assembly: GCA_037038555.1. NCBI lineage: Eukaryota > Metazoa > Chordata > Mammalia > Chiroptera > Emballonuridae > Rhynchonycteris > Rhynchonycteris naso. The sequence continues at coordinate 213,805,370 of CM072998.1, read as the reverse complement.
TTCTTTTAGATATCTTGTTAAAATACCAGCATTGGATTGGAGTACATGAGAATTAAAATATCGAGAGAGAGTATTTAAAATACAGTGGCAATTACTTTAAATAGTATTTATGTGACTGTCAATATTCTTTCAAGGGTTTTACACTCTAATTCTAGTTTAGATAAGTGTAAATTAATAAACGCTTAAAGTATTAACCAAATCATCTTAGACAAGACTCTGAGAAATTTTTATTTTTTGTATTTTTCCGAAGCGAGAAGCGGGGGTAGCAGACAGACAGACTCCTGCATGTGCCCGACCAGGATCCACCCAGCATGCCCACTAGGAGGTGATGCTCTGCCCATCTGGGACATTGCTCTGATGCAAACGGAGCTGTTTTTGCACCTGAGGTGGAGGCCGAGGGACCATCCTCAGTGTCCGAGCCAACTTAGCTCCAATGGAGCCTTGGCTGTGGGAGGGGAAGAGAGAGAGAGAGAGAAAGGAGAGGGGGAAGGGTGGAGCAGCAGGTGGGCGCTTCTCCTGTGTGCCCTGGCCGGGAATCAAACCCAGAACTTCCACACACTGGGCCCATGCTTACCACTGAGCCAACTGGCCAGGGCCTGAGAAATTCTTTCCAATTAAAAAAGTAATAATAATTTTAATCAATGATAATGCCTTGGAGACATGCTACAGGTAATACATAGTATTCTTTCCTCAAATAATAAAATATTTAAAGCAACGTATTGACTCATTTTCTTCCTTGTTTACCATAGTATGTATTTGTCAGGATATAAAGAGAATGAAGTTTGATCGCTCATTCAGTTGTTGGCTTCTTGTGTCCCTTCATGCATTTGCTTGTGATTATCAATCACTTTTATTTTGATATAATTTGCAATAATTTCAAACTTTAGCGTAGAATTGTAACTCTGGGGCACTAAACTCCTATAGACTATAATACATGAGTAACAATCTCACATCTATTAGCATTGATACACTATTTCTATCTAATCTACAATCTGTATTTCAGTTTCTCCCATTGTCCTAAAAATGCTCTTTGATAGCTATTTTTTCCCCCAGTCCAAAGTCTACTTCAGACTAACTCCTTATATTTACTTGTCATATTTCTTTAGTTTTATTTAATGTGGAACTGTTCCACAGAATTTCTTTATACTTTATAATCATGGCCATTGTTTGAAGAGACTGGGCTGGTAACTTTGTGAAATGCTGCTCAATTTGGGTGAACTTAGCTTATTAACTCTAACAGGTTTTTGGAAACTCCTATATTAATAATATTGCAATGTGCATTTAAAAATTGAATTCTTTTTCTTTTTTTACCATGGGGAAGCTGATGTAGCTTGATTCTTCATGGAGGACACTTCTGTATAGGTGAAGCTTCTGGCTCTGGACTCAGGCACGTGTACGTTGGCATGCCACCTTTCCTGAACTTAGTTGTCCTCTTCTCTGAGTTTCTGATTTTTTTTCATCTGTAACATAGGGAACATGTCAGATTCTCAAAGGGATTGCTAGGAGGATTAAATGAGATAACACATGTAAAGAATTTGGTAGAGTGCCTGCTGTATAAATAAACCTTTATAAGAGATTGGACATGTGCCCTGGCCAGTTAGCTCAGTGGTAGAGTGTCAGTTGGTGTGTGGATGTCCTAGATTCGATTCCCAGTCTGAGCACACAGGAGAAGTGAAGTGACCATCTTCTCCTCCCCTTTCTCTCTCTCTCTCTCTCTCTCTCTCTCTCTCTTTCTCACTCCCGCAGTCGATTGACTACAGTGAGTTGGCCCCCAGGCACTGAGGATGGCTCTGTCACCTCCACCTCAGGTGTTAAAAATAGCTCGGCTGTGGAACAATGCAGCAATACCCCAGATGGGCACAGCATCACTCCATAGGGAGCTTGTCTTGTGGGTCCCGTTCCAGTTGCATGCAGGAATCTGTCTCTCTCCCTCTCTGCTCTCACTTAATTAAATAATAAAGAAAACAGATTGGACACAATATTATTCTTCCAGTGAAAAAAATAATATGAAAAAATTGATAACTAGTTTAGAGAAAGGAATTAAGTAAGTGATAGCTCCAGTATTCCGGAGAGAAAAAAGTGAGTGAAATAACCTTTTTCATATAAAGGTCTTTGAAGTATTTATGTTTTTAAAGTTCTAAGGATTAGATAGTTCTAATGTCTCATTTTTATCAGTGAATGGGACTTCATATTTAATTTTCCAAGGAAAACTATCTCAGCTTATGTCTTTAATATATTTCCTTTTGAAATAAAAATCATAGGTAGACAAATTTCTTATAGTGTAGAATTTAAAATAAGGTTTACTAGTAATGCATTTATTTGATGCTTATTTATATGCAATATGTGTTTCCATGCTTGTTTACTGATAGAACAGTACTTTCTCAAGGCATATCAGGGAAAACTGTTTAGTCAGCCAGTGATGTGGGTGAATTGACTATAAGAGTGATAGCTTCAGGGCCCTGGCTGATTGGCTCAGTGGTAGGATGTTGTCGGCCCGGTATGTGGATGTCCCAGGTTTGATTCCCTGTCAGAGCATACAGGAGAAACACCCATCTGCTTCTCCACCCCCCTCCTTGCTTCTCTCTCTCTTCCTCTCTCTCTCATTTTCTCCCCACCTGCAACCATGGCTGGATTGGAGTGAGTTGGCCCTGGGTGCTGATGATGGCTCTATGGCCTCCACCTCAGGCACTAAATAAATGACTCTGGTTGCAACGGAGCAAGGGCCTCAGATGGGCAGTGGGTTTCCTGGATGGATCCCAGTTGGGGCACAAGTGGAAGTCTCTCTCTGCCTTCCTTACTCTCACTAAAATTAAAAATAAATAAATAAATAAATAAATAAGATTGATAGCTATGATTAGGGCTGTGGGACTAGGAGGTCAGCTAGAGTGGAGAAAACACACAGGCTTAACTCCTAGCATGACGTAGAATTGATGGCACAAATGACCTTGACCTGAGTTGTGTCTGTATTGGGCAGGCTTCTCTGATCCCACCAGATCATTTATTTCACTTCCTATTGATTCATTCCAGTAGTCTTAAATTTGTAACAACCTAGGTTTTGTTAGAGCTTTTCCTAACAGACAGCTTTCTTCTTGGGTGATGAGCTCAAATATTTTTAGAGAAAGTTACTCCATTAGTAAGGTGTTTGGGATTCTTTGCTAGATATCTTGATGAATAAAATTTAACTTTTTAAAATATTCACATCTCTTTATGTTTTAAAAATAATACAGGTGGTAATTAAAATAAATATTGAACTGGTTATTGTTTCAGGACTTTGCGTTTGATAGTTTTTGACAAGTTTGGGCTAACTTGTGCTCAGCAGGGGTGTTCTGTGGGATCTCTGGTCTCCAAGCTGACACTGCCTGTCATATCTCCTTAGCTCTCTTGAGCTTCGAAGATCTAAATATTATTAGTGTGTTTAGCCACAGTACATCAAGGTCAGAGGTAGAAGAAATGTAAGTGGGAATCAACTCCTCACAAGATGGGCTGCCTTCTCATGTTGGGATGACAGCCCCGGGTGCTGTGTGAAAAAGTTTTAGACACAAAGGCTCTGACACCAAACTACTATCTAGCGAGAATGTGCCTTTGGCAATTATGCACTGGTTAATTTTGGCAGAATAAAATTATCATCTTATTCAAAATTAGGAAGGCCTGAGAGCTTGTTAGGAGGTTCTAGCAGGGGAGCGCAGCTACTGGTATACCCTTGACCGAAGAACAATCCTCTCCTCTATTGGGTAAGGTCATCCTCTCCGACCAAGGTTGTAGCTTCGGGAGGGACGCACATGGAGTGGTGAGATAGGAAGGGGACACCCACCTAGCCAGCCAGATCAGCTGAATCAACCCTGCTAAAAAATGGGGTGACAGATGCTGCAGCCAGATCCAGGAGGTTTGAATTAAATATATCTAAATTTGTTTTTATTACCTTTGCCAATAGAAATGCAGAAGAAAAGAGCAAAAAAATTTTTTTTCAAAAAAATTCAAAACATCATCTCAGGGTGATTTGCATGCTTTTTTTCTTTTCTTTATAAACTTCTGGTCATTTAATCTTTCTCTTATATTACATTTTTTTATTTTTATGCAGTGGCACTGATTTTTCACATCTTTTTGTCACATTTAGAAAATTTAAAAATAATTTTTTCTCTATAAAAACTATTATAATTTTCTAATATTATGTAAAATTTATTACATTTTAGGAACTGTCTTTTCTTTGAAATTGAGACTTTACATTCAGATACATTGATAAGTAAGTACTAGGATATTTGAAAGAAATCAGAAGTTATTATAGAAGTAGACTTCAGGTGGTGAGGCATTCATAAATCAGAGACAGTCTTTTAAATTTGTTTAAAAGTTAGAAACATAGTATTCTATTTAAATAATTTTCCCACATAATTTCTTAAAAAGTTCTAATTGCTTTAAGTTTTGCTTGTGATTTCAGTCATTTGTGCAATTGTATCCATGATTGATGCATTTTAATGTTGCAATTGTCGGGTAATTTTCTATGATTAGATACATGACTGCTATTCTTTATGGTGCCATTGTGTGGTAGCTGTCTGATTATGTTGCCATTAAGATTTTTACATAACTTTCTCTAAGGACACATATGAAGAATAGAGGCTTTATTTCCAAGAGTAGAATCTCCCTTGCAAAGAAGTCAGTTCACTTGGCCTGGTGAATTCTCTTTCCACCAAGTAAACAGACTGAATGATTTTCAGAAGAAAACCACCATGTTCCTTTTGCATGTTATAATGTTGAAAATGTTATTTAAAAGTCATATTTATGAATTTCCTAACTTCTTAATATGAAATCAGAAAAAGCTCTAATAGCAAAAATTGAAAACGAAGGGTCAGAATATTTGGGGGAAATCGATCAAAGGGCCATATCAGGAAAGCTAGGGAAAGAAAGCTAACCAGATGGTAGAGGGAGAGGTCAGGTAAGGTAAATGCTTAGACGCATCCAGTGCACCTGGCACTAAGGTCCATAACCTTGACCTCACTGAGAACAGATTCAGTGGGGTTGTGGGGATATATATTTTCTTGAAAATAAAGCCCCTATTCTGGGTAAAAATATAACTAGGAATCAAGGGGAGATAGAGTCGTACAATATGGGATATTTTTTTTTCTTGGGGAGTAAAGGAGATAGGATAATATAGAAAGGGATTTTTTTTTTTTAAGCACAGCAGAGATGACTACATTCCAAAGGTAATGAACCAAAAGAAAGGTCTCTGAAGCAGACCAAGGTTTTACTAAAGATCAGATGACATGGCTCTTTTCTGTCCCTGAGCTATCGAAGGAGGTGCGTTAGTAACTGAAGTTAAACTTCTTTGTGGCTGGAGGTGGGAAGTAGAAGGAATTTCTGCTTCTTGGTGTCTGTATTAGCTGTAATTTAAGAAAATACATTATTTTCTATCAAGGAAGGTTGTGAAGGTGTGCATGGGCATGGGGATGGAAGGAGGAATGGGGGAAAAGTGTCAGATCCTAACCATGCACGTGGTGGGAGGAGTTTGCAGAGGAGAACAAGCAGGATTGGTGACAACTTGAAAACAGAGATGATTTCCCCAGCGACGCTTAAGATGTGCATGTAAAAGCTGGGGGACACGTGTTTGTGGTGCTTTGCAGATCTGGTGTAGAGAAGACAAGGAAAAAGGTTGTGCCGGAGGGGGACTGGGAAGTGATGGGCAACAGTGCCTGGTTTGCACAAGAATGGGAATGGCTGTTACCTAATGACCTAGATCAGGGGTTGGGAACCGATGGCTCATGAGCGAGCCAGATGTGGCTCTTTTGATGGCTGCATCTGGCTTGCAGACAAATCTTTAATAAAAAAAGTTATAACATTAAAATATAAAACATCCTCATCTATTACAATCCATTCATTTCCTACCGCTCATGTTCATGGTTGCAGGTGGCTGGAGCCAATTATAGCTGTCCTCTGAGACAACACCAAATTTTTATTAGATAATGCATAACTTACATGGTTCATTATGAGGTCAGGAAGTAAACTTCCCTCCTTTCAATCAAGTAGTCAGCTAGCTAATTGCAGAAACTCTTTTGACGAAGAAGATGGCTAAAATAAAAAAAGATGAGTAGCATTGTACTTTTCAAAAGGAATGGACAGAGGAATTCACCTTTATGGAGAGAGCAGGTTTTGCAGTGTGTCTAATATACAATGATAAAATTGCATCAATGAAGCAGCACTTTGACACACAAAATACTACATATGCATCGAAATATCCAGCAGGAGACAGCAGGAAGAAAATATGTCAAGAGCTACTGTGCAGAGTGCAAGTTAGTCAGCAGCAACTCCATGTTTGGACCCAACAAGGTGACTGGAATTCGGCTAGCTTTGCTGGTGCTTTAGCAATTGTGAGAAATGGAAAGCCATTCACAGATGAGAAGTATGCCAAAAAATTCATGCTTGATGTTGCCAATGAACTTTTTGATGACTTTTCATATAAAGACAAGATAACCAAACAAATAAAATACATGCCTCTGTCGGCAAGAACTGTTCATGATTGTACCATCATGCTGGCAAATCAAATTAAGGCAACACAAATAAAGGACATGAATGCAGCACCATTCTTTTCTCTCACTTTGGATGAGTAAACAGATGTAAGCCATTTATCCCAGTTCAGTGTGATTGCAAGTTATGCTGTCAGTGACACACTACGTGAGGAAAGTCTTGCTGTTTTGCCTATGAAAGAGACAACAAGAGGGGAGGCTTAATTCAAGTCTTTTACTGAGTTCACTAAAGAAAAAAATCTACCAATGGATAAACTTATTTCGGTGTGTACTGATGGTACTTTGTGCATGGTGGGGAAAAACAGGATTCATAGTGCTTCTTCATGAACATGGAAAGACACCCATCCTAAGTTTTTACTGCATCTTACATCTGGAGGGCTTTGTGCTCAGATGTGTGGTGAGCAGCTTGGTGAGGTAATGTCACCAGTCAGTTGGGTAGTTTAAAACACTGCTGGATGAAGTTGGGAATAATTATCCTGGTCTGCTTCTGCACAGCAGTGTGCGTTAGTTCTCAAGGGGGAAGGTGTTTAGTTGTTTCGTGGCTTGTCTGAGCAAAATACAAACTTTTCTTGAAATAAAAAACATCGAGCATCCTGAGTTAGCTAACACTGAGTGGCTCCTGAAGTTCTACTATTTTGTGGACATGACTGAACATCTGAACCAGCTCAATGTGAAAATGCAAGTCATTGGAAATACAGTCTTATTTCTTCAACAAGCAGTGCTTGCATTTGAAAGCAAGCTGGAACTCTTCATCGGGACATTGAAACAGGTCACTTACTACACTTTGAAAAACTGGGAGAGTTTAAAGATGCATGCACAGCAAGTGACCCTGCTCAACATCTTGATCTCCAGCAGCTAGCAGGCTTCACATCTAATCTCCTGCAATCATTCAAAGTATGCTTTGGAGAATTTTGTGAGCATACTTGTCTTTTTAAGTGCATTGCCCATCCACATGAGTGTGCAGTGGATGCGCCGACCTGAGTTACATCCCCGGTGTCTCCGTCAGAGATTTTGAGCTACAAGCTGCTGACCTGAAGACCTCAGACATGTGGGTAAATAAGTTCAAGTCACTGAATGAGGATTTGAAAAGACTGCATGACAGCAAGCAGAGTTGGCGAGCAAACACAAGGGGGAAGAAATGATAAACCTCAATCCACGAACCAGCTGATTGTCAAAACTTGGAACGTGCTTCCCGTCACATACCACACACTGCAGCATGTGAGTATTGCTGTGCTGACAATGTCTGGCTCTACGTATGCATGTGAGCAGTCTTTTTCACATCTAAAGAATGTTAAGACCAACCAACGATCACGTTTAACAAATGGAAATCTCAACACCTGCATGAAGCCTAACCTTACCACATATCAACCAGACTACAAGCCATCAGCAAAACCATGCAGCTCTAGAAGTCGCATTAATGGTAAGAAGTACTTTATTCATCAATGGTTAGCAAGAGCGTAACAACGTTATTAAAAAGAATTCATAGACTTATTGTACTTTAAAAGTGTTGGTCTTACATAAAATGCACACATTTACTTGTATTTAGTGTTAAACATATTGTATGGCTCTCACAGAATTACATTTTAAAATATGTGGCATTCATGGCTCTCTCAGCCAAAAGGTTCCCAACCCCTGACCTAGATAAATGAATGGCTGGAGTTCTGATGAGGTGTGGACGAAATCGATAGTTTGTATTGTGAGAATGTAAAAGTAAAAATGCTGAAAGAGCAAATGATTTTTAAAAAGGAAATAAAATTTCAGATTGTGGGGCAGCTGTGTTAGGCTAGCTTGTTGGTTTACCAGCTGCAAGCCCTTTGCCTGATTAGTGAGTGAGCACGTGGCTGGCCATGTGTGTGTGGTCTGCCACTGCGAGGGGACATTTTGCTGTCTGTTTGCCTCAGAGGTAGTTTCCCCTGCCCATGTGCTTGTCTGCTGTAGTGAGACTCTATTAAACAAAATGGTCCACCCTTTTGGACTCCGCAGTTTTTCTACTGTCTGTCTGAATCCAATGTGAACCTGTTTGGCCTCGGCCACTGGCATTACATCTGGCGTAGTAGGCAGGATTTGGAGCAGTTGATATGAACTCACTGACACCCCTGAGGGGTTGAATGGATGAGTGACTGTTCCCACTGGCTCTCCCATTGGGTACCATTGGCTGGGTATTTTCTACAATCCTGTGAGATGAAACCAAGAACTTTGTGTGAGAAGCTGAGCGAGATAAAAAACTCCAGGATGAGCTGCATACTGAGAGCAGCAATGGTGTGAACTGGAGTGAGCACTGGAAAAGGAGACTGACTGGGTACGAGAGCTGCACTGTGTGGTGCAGGCTGAGGGCCAACACCATATGGAACTGGAGCAGTCCCTGGACAGAGAGGTACAGGTTCACGAGTTGCAGTTTGCCATGGAAGGTGAATGTTGGCAGCGACGGCTGTTGAAGAAACAACTGAGGGTTCAGGAGCTTGAGAGTCAGCTTTAGGCTGAGAGCTGGCAAAATGGGTGCAAAAGGTGGAGCTTCATTCCTTCTTGTGGAGTGGCTCTGAGTCAGTGGGAGCAGGCGTGTCCGACTCTTCTGAGGCAGAGGCTTGGGCTGCAACTGCTATCTGCAGACTCAGAGTCCAGGTGGTGGTCACCAAGAAGGTAAAAGTGAACAGCCAAGAGTCCCTCAGGGACAACCACAGCCTCCTCCACAAATAGTGGAGCACTCTGTGGTCTGTTCCTACACCCAGGCAGAGCTGATGGAGTTGTGGTGTAATTCAGTCAGAAACCCACTGAGCCCCTGGCAGCCTGCTTTGTGTGGCTGTGAGACATAATGGTGTATGGCATCATGCTCTACAGAACAAAAATAAACCATAAGGCTGTGAGGGCTGCTGCCCGTGTTGCCCCCACCCCCACCCCCACCCCCCAACTCACAAGAGAAACAGGCCTGTGAAAGTTACCCGAACACAGATGTGAGTAGATTTGATTGCAGCTGGGGCAGATAGAGAGTAGTAATTAGATGGAAAGTCTAATAAAGTCTTCCTGGAGCTTTGGAGGCAGCTTAAGTCAGAACAGAGGTTCCAGCTGCTGAAAAAGTGGGGAAAGAGGTGGCCCTGGCCTCTGCCAGGAAAGGGTTGGCATTCAAGTTATAGGATCCCCAAGACCTGTTGTCCCAGTTTGAATAGGGGGAAGGGTGAGGAACCTGTCTGACAAGGACAGGCAGGGGCCAGGGGCCTCATGTGTAATTGGCAAAACACTGGTCCTCTTCTCATGTGCAGCAGGTGTTGGCATTAGAAGGTGATAGGTGCTTTTTGTTTTTACAACAGCAGCAGCAGCTAAGAGAACTGTTAAGGCAAAACAGGCCTTGAATGTGTTTGGTTCCAGCAGGCCCTGTGAGCTTGTTGAGGGGTCTGAATGAGGCTTGTGGCAAGGGACAACACACTATGGAAAGGTGCTGAGGTTAATAAAGAGCTGTATGGCTAGTTTCCTGTAATGGACCTTTACTTTGTGATTTGCACAGACAGCTGGGCTGTCTATCGTGGACTGACTCTTGGACTGTGACCAGAGGGGGGCACCAGCTCTCTTGATGAAAGGACAAGTTGCTTGTGGACAGTACTATGAGAGACCCTGATTGGGGGGCACAACACCTGTGGAGGCTCTCATGCACTGGTTCTCATTTACTTTCAGAGATGCACCAAGGACACTTTACGGTTTCCATGGACAGAGCTCTGAGCTATAAAGGTCCTCCTACCAACCATGGGGTAGGGAGTTAGAGGTAGGCCTATTGGTGACACCCTGGGCAGAGTGCTCAGGGTGACACTGTGAAGGGCACCTTTGTAATTATTGTATTTATTGTGTAACTTTTGTTGTCACTGTAGTCTGTTTCCTCTCATGTAGATTATGAAGCTAGTAACCCTAAGGGGGTGGAATGTGGGACAGCTGTGTTAGGCCTGCTTGCTGGTTTACCGGCTGCAAGCCCTTTGTCTTGTTAGTGCATGAGCATGTGGTGGTGCAAGGTGTATACGACCTATATAAGGCTATGGGTGCTTGAACTCAAGGTGATTGTGGATGCACGTATTGTCTGCCAGCCACTGTTAGGGGCCATTTTGCTATTTGTTTGCCTGAGAGGCAGTTTCCCCTGCTGGTGTGTTTGTCTGCCATTGTGAGACTTTATTTAATGGAATGGACCAACCCTTTCTGGTTCCACAGTTTTTCTACTGTGTGCCCGAATCCAATGTGAACCTTCCTGGCCTTGGCCACTGTCATTACACAGATTCAAAGGTGTGAAAGTAGTGTTTCTTGACAGGATGACCAGAGAATTGATTTTAAGATAAACAGCATCATTCTTTAATATTTTAAGTAGCATATTAGATTTTCTTTTTATAATGAAGTGTGACCTATACTTGGTTAATTCATTTTGGTAATGGTTCTCAACATTTTCAAGGTAGATATTTCTTTGGTTAGCAGGTCCTAGGAGTGATATTCAGCCTCCATGATAAATCACTCATTTCCATCATCCAGAGAGGTTTGAACTGTGTTCTCAGGATGGTGGCTACTAACTGTGTGGTGGTAGCACTGTTGAGCGCCTCAATGTGGCTAGTGTAGAGGAGAATCTGAACTTCAAATTTTATTGAATTTTTACCTTAATTTAAAAACTGAAGCACTCAAAAAAGCATTTCCTCATAATAAATCTTTATTGATTTAGCTGTACTACATTTCACTTTAACCATGGCATAAACACTGTTGGTTTGTTGTAGTGAGTATGACAGGTACACCGTTAATTGTAGCTGATTAATAATTTTTTATTATTATTCAAAAATGATATTTTGGGTATATTTGGTTTAATAAAGTATATTATCAAGACTAATTTTACCTGTTCCTTTTATATTCTAAAATGTGGCTTCAACAAGTTGAAAACTACTCACATGATTTATGTTAGATTTCTATTGGGCAGAATTAGTTTACAGTTTCATTGATCATATATGTCTTTTTGGAAAGTAAAAACGTGAAAATGACAAGAAACCTCCCTTGAAATGGAGTCAGGAGGCTGAAAGAGAGAACTCTCATCCAGCACTACCAAGGAAGAGACACACCTTCATTCCAACAGGAAGTGATGCTACTATACTACCTCAGCTATTGGGAGAAAAGACTCCTCTCTGTGAACTCGTCCTTTTCTCCAATGGCCTCTTCCTTTACAGCAATCCCTTCCACATCTATAGAAGAGCTGGACAGCCTCAGCAGCATCTGTGTGGTGCCAGGTGGAGAAAGCAGCCACCCCTGCTGAGTCATGTTTGAGAGGCCAAGAAGTAGGCGGTGTCTAACACAAAGCCCCGGGTGGTGGAGACACACCTGTGGAATGTGACCATCCTGCCTGTGATAGTGGGCAATGTGCTAGGCACCTATATTGGCAACATCTGCAGCCAGATGGAAATGCAGCCTGAAATGAGCATCATGACCTGAGTGAGTCCTCCATCACCTGCAGGCTTGGAACCTGGCTTCCTCCTGGCCAGATGGCTCAGCCAGGAAAGCCACAGACTTTTTATCTATTTATATTTAACATTTTTTAAAGATACTTTATTTTAATGAAGCTGGTGCAGACAGGGTCCACTGAAAACCGCTATCCCAGGCCAAAAGTACAAATACAATATAAAAGTGGTGTTCTGTTGTATAGGTTTTAGCCTGAACAACATTATTAACTGCTTGTGGAAATGACAACCTCTCTGACATCTTCTGCCAGGAGTCACCCTTCATCTTTTACACTGCTTCTCCCTATGAAGCCGTCTTTCTCGTCATTGCTCTCGTGCATCTGTCATCTTGACTTGAGCATGACATGCCTCTTCTTCAGGCCCAGATCCTCAGATTTTAACATTTGAGGATAAACTATCTTCTCAAGGTTTTTTCTGGTCAACTTTTACTAATGTATTTAGGAGACAAACTCCTTTTTTTTTAAAAAAATTACATATTACTAGGAAAATAAAAATTAAGGCAACAGTCAGAGGCAAATGTTCCAGAGTGAGGAAACCTGCTGAGTGGGGTGTCCACATTCTGTAGGCTGTTTCCCTCTTTCCCCACGTGCCCTCCAGGATGTGTTTTATTCTTTTGTTGTTGTTTTTTTAAAATTTTCCATTGATTTGAGAAAGAGAGAAAGAAGAGAGAGGGGGGGAGAGAGAGAGAAAGAAAGAAAGAAAGAGGCACCAACTCATTGTTTCATTTAGTTGTGCACTTATTGGTTGCTTCTCATACATGCCCTGATCAGGGATGAACCCAAAACCTTGGTGTGCAGGGACAACACTGTATCCATTGAGCACCCTAGCCTGGGCCCATGTTTGTTTCTTGTTTTTTTTTTGTTGTTGTTGTTGTTGTTTATTTTTTGTGACAGAGACAGAGAGAGGGATAGATAGGGACAGACAGGCAGAAAGAAAGAGAGATTAGAAGCATCAATTCATTGCAGCTAGCATCAGTTCATTGAGGCTCCTTAGTCTCCTTATTTGTTCATTAATTGCTTTCTCATATATGCCTTGACCCAGGAGGCTTTAGCAAAGCGAGTGACCCCTTGCTCAAGCCAGCGACCTTGGGCTAAAGCCAGTGACCGTTGGGCTCAAGCCAGTGACCATGGGTCATGTCTATGATCCCATGGGTCTCAAACCTAGGTCCTCCCCATCCCATTCTGGTGCTCTATCCACTGAGCAACCACCTGGTCAGGCGCCATGTTTCATTATTGTTGGCAGGGAAGAGACAGTAGTCAGAGCATGCTGCTAAGGGGCAGGGAAGTCAGGAGAGCTCATAACAATTTTCCACATCTGTAGAGGCAGGAATTAGTATTTGTTTCTGCCAAAGCACCTGGATTTGAGGAACATCAAGATACCAGGCAGAAGGGAGGCAGAGAGAAGGGAATCAGACAATTCAGTTTTTCCCTTGACACTTTTGCTGTTTCTAAGCTTCTCAAGACAAGTAGTTAAATTCAGATGCCTCCATTCCTCTGAGCTCCCATCTATGTATCCACAGTCCAGCAAGACTGTGACATTACTTAGGCCACCCTTCCTTCTCTGGGTCTGTAAATGCCTGTTTATAAAAAGTGGAAGATTTTAGTGTTTTCTTCTCAATGACAACAGTCTTGCATTATGTGTTTCCTCAATATCTGAAGAGTTACTACAGGCTTGTTCAGTGTTCTTGATTTTTATGGTGAGAAGTCAAGTCCTGTGCCAAAACAAACATTTCATGGTTGGGCATAGGAATGATTTATTTTTATTTAAAAGTTTTCATAATTAAAATAATTTCTTGCATGATAATAATAGAGCATCTTTGAAAATATCCTTGTGATTACTTTAAATGATCTTATTTAGAAATATTGTAATCTTGGGCTACTTATCAATATTAGAATTTGAGCTCCCAAACTAGAGATGATTTGTAGAACAACATAATACAAATGTATGAATTCAGATCAATTTAAACATCAAAGACAGCTTAAAATGAACATCAATCAATGTGAATAGAAGCATTTTAAAAAGTTTTTAACATCTGGATTAGTTGCCATTTTTTTTATTTAAAGAGACAGAGAGAGAGAGAGTCAGAGAGAGAGAGGGATAGATAGGGACAGACAGACAAGAATGGAGAGAGATGAGAAGCATCAATCATCAGTTTTTCGTTGTGACACCTTAGTTGTTCATTGATTGCTTTCTCACATGTGCCTTGACCATGGGCCTTCAGCAGACCGAGTAACCCCTTGCTCGAACCAGCAACCCTGAGTCCAAGCTGGTGAGCTTTGCTCAAGCCAGATGAGCCCACGCTCAGTTTAGTGACCTCGGGGTCTTGAACCTGGGTCCTCTGCATCCCAGTTCGATGCTCTATCCATTGTGCTATACCGCCTGGTCAGGCATAGTCGCCATCTTTATTCACCATATTTTAATTTAAATATTCATTTATTATTTGATGATTTAACTTCTTTATATATTTTAATATGAATATGTACATATACATTTATATATGTACCTAACTCAAAATCGAAAGCATTGGGTTACCTGGTGGTGTTTGTATTCCTTGTTCCCTACCTAACAACAAAGTACCCAAAGCACAAGAATGAAGCACAGGAACCAGGATTTAGAATTACCGAAACCGTAGACTCAAAGATCTTCACCCTTATAAACAGAAGTGAAGATGTTTTCTGGACTAAGGGAGTATTGTGGGGGAAACAGAAGACTAGAAGCCACAGACGTATTGTTTGTATAATGAAACCACAGTATTCTTCCCCTTGTTATCCTGTTGCCTCACACTGGTTCTTAGCAGCAGAACACAAGTTGCAGATGAGTAAAAAGAGGCTTGGTGAGACTCCTGTGATTGTCCCAAGGTGTAAGTATGTCAGATACCTTGTTCTGAAATTGAACTAAATAAAATAGAGCTGAAGTGACACAGTTCTCGGTCTGAGTTCCTATTTGTATCCATATCCCAAACCAGGTTTTCCTTGGAATGTAAAGGTGGTGGGTTGTCTGAACAATGATACCAATTCTTCACCATCCATGCCAATAGTCTGTTAAGTTCCGGAGCTGGTGATGAAAACTTGATGATGAAAACTATTAATTTAGTCAAATTGAGGTTACAACTTTGTAAGAATGAAGAAAAATAACGATGACTAGTTAAGGTTAATTGTGACTTGCCGATTACAAATTTTTAATCAATTTTCTAATGAAGCAAATTTCAGCAACATTATGTATACTAAGAGAAGTGATTTATTTCCTGAAGTCTTCTTAAGAATTAGAAAAAATGAGATAAAATATTTTGAAATTCAATAAGAATTCAGTGAAAATTGTGAAATCTACTGCTACCATGTTATTTTTGCAGAAAACAATGCTGTTTAAGTTTCTTTAATTTATTGCAAGAATTATAAAGTAACAAAGAATGCTCAAATTAACACCTCTGCACGTTTTGTGGTTAAAACTAAATGAAGCATTAAAAATGAAACTGGCTTTATAATCTAAGATTCATAAAAATAGCATTAGCAAAAAAGTGCAATGTATACTTATACTTTTCCCAGTTTGGTGACGATGTTCTCTTTTTCATCATCTTGCTTTTGGAAACAAACCTGAGCAACGAATATTAAAGTATTCAACTCCTACATTAACATTTTAAAAACATCCAACATAACAAAAATAATTGTTATAACATCTGTTTCTTTTCCAATGAAACTCTATTGCCTAGGTTTTCTATAAAGTACCACAAGCATGGTAGTAATTTGAATTCCCTATTTCTCAATTTTGAATTGCTGTGCTCTTTGAAATACATTACTGTTTAAGAACCACACTTTTCAAATCTTAATTTGAACATGAAGAGAAGTATACTTTTCTTCTTGAAACTTTACCTATACATTAAAACACATTTCAAGTCCCACCTCCTTTTTGAAGTGTTTTGTTTTATCTATCCTAAATCTATCTTCCCCTGTTCTAAATTCCTACATGGTATTTCCTCTTCCCACTCGTATAGTCTCTGGTACTTTTGACCTTTGTAGAGGGGGTAAGCCAACTACATTTAAAATCTTCTAAGGATAAGTACCTTATTCTTCCACATACCTTCAGCAGAGTGTCAGAAATAAAGTGAATGTTCCAAAAATATTTGACTCTTCTCAGCTGGCTTTGAGTAAAAAAAGTATCTCTTGGTACCTGAGTTATTGGTGAAGAACTATGAGGTCTTCAAACTAAACACCAAGAAATCAGATGTGATAATCAGAGCCAATTAGCAGTATCTCACAGACAAACCAGTTTGAACAATTTTTAAGGAAATTTTCTGGGAAAAGTCTTAAGTTAATGAGCTCTGGGGTGGTTGTTCCTTGGTGTTACCATAATTGAAGTATCAGGTTCCCCTGGAGGCCTTGCGTGGTCTCCTGGCTATTGTACTATTGTCAAATACATATCTGAAATGTATTTCAGCACAGGAACTGGACATTACTTTATTATAGCATTTTCTGTTGTGAAAGGTGATTGTAACAGCCCAAAATGTCAGTGCTTGCAGACTATTATATAGACCAACTATGCAACCCCAAATAAAAAGCATATGGGAATTAAGAGCAAAAAATTTAGAGTGGTAAAAGATCTAGCATTCACTTTTTCCTCAGATATTTTAAAAATTGAATTAAAAACATGGTCTAGATGTAGAAATATGTGGGAATCTACAAATTACCAATAATATTCCTTAATCACCACCCTTTTCTGCTTTCTCTATCTTTCATAACTCTGTTATAAAAGTCTTTTTGAGGAAACATCTTTTTTTTTTGAGGAAGCATCTTTGATGCCCAACTCTTTTTTTGTTATATTCAGCTGAATATATATGGTTTAATTTTGCTGATACGGTTTTGACAGATTTATTATATACACAAAGAGCAGGGCAATATTTTATTTATTAATTCCACACCCAAAGATTCTCTCTGTGGGTTTTGTTTAGTCATTAGTTCCTTTTGCAAAGGAGACGCAGAGTCAGGGAAGAGTCAGTCTGATTTAAATGTGCCTTGACTCTCAGGTGACTGTTCCTTTCTCAGGATTATCTTTGACTTAGTAACAAGTAGGGAGCCCTTTCTTTGTTCCTTGTCATGTTGTATTTTCAACTGGGATAGTTTGCTCTATTTTTTCTTTGTAAAATCTTGAAACTATTTGTCTTATGGAATTCCATTATTTTCCCAGGTAGAGAGCACAATTGCTGTACTTGATGGGTAACCTATTGACTTGAGAAATGCTTTGTTTTTGCCTAAGAATATGAACTCATAAAATAATCAAAACATTTCATTTAAATGAAACTCCACAGCAATATAACCTTTTGTTTTTGCAAAGAACTTGAACTCATAAAACAATCAAAACATTTCATTTAAATGAAATTCCACAGCAATATAACCTCCATTCTGTGCAAACACATATGGAGTTTGGTTTCCATGGTTACTTCTTACCAGTCCTGTGTTTTCTAGGGTTCTCTATGGAGCTGGACGAGAGATCAAGCCTAAAGTGTCAGTATAATGAGGCAGAAACTGAGAATAATGCTTTAGTTGATGGACGTGAAGCAGTTTACAACACATACGATTTTAAGGTTGTAATTATAAAAAAAAAAATACCATGGGGCTTTTCCTCCCCAAGCTAACTGTTTATTCAATCACATCAGGAATAAAAATGAGAAGAAAAGAAAGACTTGAAAATATAACTAGATTATCTCCTTCTCTCTCTAATCTATCATGTATTACTAAAAGAATGTACTCCTGCATTAAGTTGATTTTTTTCAAAAGGCATGGAATAGTACAATATTATAGTTTGCATGTGTGCATGTATTTGTTAAAATAAAATATAAGTTTATAAATGTATATTTTGACCTAAGGTAAACCCAATAAATAAAGTAAATGAATCTTTTTTTTTTTTTTTTTTTTTTTTTTTTTACAGAGACAGAGAGTCAGAGAGAGGGATAGATAGGGACAGACAGACAGGAATGAAGAGGTGAGAAGCATCAATCATTAGTTTTTCATTGCCGTTGCGACACCTTGGTTGTTCATTGATTGCTTTCTCACATGTGCCTTGACCGTGGGCCTTTAGCAGACCGAGCAACTCCTTGCTGGAGCCAGTGACCTTAGGTCCAAGCTGGCGAGCTTTTTGCTCAAGCCAGATGGGCCCGTGCTCAAGCTGGCGAGCTCGGGGTCTCGAACCTGGATCTTCCGCATCCCAGTCCAATGCTCTATCCACTGCACCACCGCCTGGTCAGGCAAGTAAATGAATCTTTTATAGAAATGTTATTCTCAGAATTCTATACTCAATGATAGCTCTCATCCATTTTCTTCATGGAAATTATTTTTTTCTTGTGAAGTAATGGTATAATATAAATTTAGAATGTTGTTTCAAAAAACTAAACTATATCTTAAGAATTATGTATTCATTGTGTATGTGCTAGCTATTTAAATTACAATAGTTTGACACACCTTTAGTTTAGTTTGACATTTGGATAAAAACTATGGTGTAGTTATTACCTTCAGATCACCTCCAAAAATGTCAAGATATTTACATAGAAAAAGGACTGAGGGAACTGATAGTAGAATTCTTTGATAGTAAACCTAGATATGATACACACTAGGAAGTTAAGCAACAGCCCTTATCACCTGATGGAAAATAGAAATATATTCTGTCCTGTCTCTGTTTTCTTCTAGCTGTTCTTGAGGACACAGGATCTGTATTGAGCGGGGAAACAGTGCTCTCCCTCTGCATCAAAGGTGAGCCTTTTTGAAAAGGTCAGAGTGTGATCCTTTTCCTTGTACAATTTCTAGAGTTACTAATCCCACAAGTAAGGTATTATGAATGAAGGAAAAACTGGAAATGCCTTGAAGGCTGTCTTTCTAAGTCTCACATTTATTTACATAATTCATTAATTTAGTGTTTGGAGATGGTAGCCAAGAAGATGGTTTCATTTACATCCAATGAAAGAACACTAGAGCTGGTGCCCTGCCCTCAGGTCTGAATTCAGGGTACCTGGGAAACTGGATGGGAAAAAATAAAGTCCTATTTTCATTAATTTGTAACTGAAGTGTTGCATTCCTTTCAAGTATGAATGTTGGTAGTAACCCCGAGTTATATTTGCTGAACTTATGACTTTCTCTTCAATATAGGTCATCAATATTTTGATATCATATTTCAGTGGCCTCAGGTTTCTCAAAGTATCTTTTATGCACATGGATTCTTTGGATTTATGGTACCTATGAGAACTTTCATTAGATCTTGGTATTAATGATTAATAAAAAAGCACATTATTGGTATATAATGTACATTTTCTTTTAAAAGTAGATTGATATTTATATTTTAATACATTTGTTTTCTTTAAATTCTGTTTACTTTTGAAAGATTTCCTTGTGGTTCATTGTGCTGTCAAATCTTTTCATGGCAGGAAAAAAAGAAAGGAAAAGAATTTTTGCTTTAAGCAGAATATTTGCAGAAAACTGGATAACAGACTAGGAGTTCTATGTATCAGCTGGCTCTCCGCTTGGACTCCAAAATGCGACCTTAGCCATCACCCAAGTACTAAGCCATGCCACAAAGAACCAGCATTTCTCTTGATGAGCAAAGACCCTGATTGATTCACACAAAGTTGAACAATGAAGAGAGTAAGACACTTCAGATAAAGAAAGGAAATAGTAAATGAAGACTCAGAAAAAATATTAACCTATGAAAATGAGCCATTATCACAAAAATATAAAATTACTTTAGAAAAACTCATTGGTATCTTTGCTATGGGAAGCCAGCAAGAAGGAGCAGGATAAGACAAAAAAGGAGAAGTAAAAGCTAAAGAAGGAAACAGGGAAACAAAATACCCCAAGTCTGAATTAAATTTTCATCAGAAAAATTAAAGAACAGGATTCACAATAAAGAGAAATGATTTAATGATGTGGGAGAAAAACTTCAGATGCTTCTGCTTCCCTCCATTCCAAAGAAGGGAAAGAAAAAGAATGACATAATGGAATTGTGAGTGTCTCAGCAAGAGGGGAAACATGAATAATTAAGTTATTGTTCAAGACATTAAGTTAATCAAGATTCCAAGATAGCTCCAGTAATCAAGATTCCAAGAAACCTGCTCCAGTAATGGAGACTGGTTTGTTCTGAGAAGGCAGGAAAATGGGGATGTATAAATGACTCAGTTTTTTAGTGCTGAGGTGGGAGATTCCCCCAACATGCGCCTGAGTCTAAAACTGGTGATTCTGCCTCATGGGAGACTAAGTAGAGACTGTCTTGACTGTGGGAAGACCACACCTCTGAGTCTCAGAGGCCATACCCATTGGACTCCTAGGGTGTCACCATGAAAAAAGTCTGGACAGACTGACACCTGGGGCCAAGTGGCACAACCACCACACCACAGGCTTTAGACTCTACCAGAGTTTTCTTTAGTGGCCAAGCCCCCAAAGCAGCCAGCAGACAGAGGCTAAAGAAGGTGGGACTCAGGGAACCTTGGCCTTTTAAGCAGACCTTCTCCCAGGCTCAGTGTGGGTAAAAGCCAGCCTAGGTGTGCAGCTTGGTAATTTTTGAGCACCTGGGCCCAGAAGAGTCAACCACAAACTCTGGATTGCTTATAGCTCCAAGAAGGTTGCTGAGGGCCGGACATAGGCAGTGTCTCTCATTAGTCTGCACCATGTTCTCTCCAGGGAAGCCCAGGACTGGCACATACAGGAGCCAGCTGTGAAGAACATTGGTTTAAGACCTAACAACCATTGCTAGAATAATATCCTAAGGAAGGGCTATTCACATCTGGCCCATCTGAGGTGAGTTCCACTCTCTGTGATCAGCAGTGACACAGCAAATCATGTGCATTGGATAGGGTGGTGCCATGGTGCTAGATATTCTGCCCTGTGGGGCTAGGTTACACAGGGGGAAGAGAGAGAGGCTTGAAGCATGGGCATTTAAAGTATGGGTTCCTGTGAGCCCATCGTTGATCTTGTCAAGGGGCTTAGCCACTTTCTGGGGGGCACAGTCAGCCCCTGGAGAGAACTCTCTCAGTCTTTCTCCCTGAGACCAGGACCTCATCAGCTGTAAGAACTTCTGCAGAAGGACTTTTGGACCCACCTGATCTGAACCTGCTGCTCACCTTGTTGGGGGGAAATAAAATTTGAGTATCTAGCAGTGGCTGAGGGATTAGGCTCTGGAGTAGGGGCCACTTTCATTGTACTGAGTTCATGAACAAGAGATCCTGAATTAGCAGGTCCTACTAACATTGTATTTCCTAACTCAGCTTCCCTAAACCAACAAGCTAGCAACCTGTAGAGGGGTTGGTTAGGTGAGGCTAGTCTGAGCTCATCCTACAGTATTTCTACAGAAGACTCTGTAGGAAGACCAGGCAGATATAAGAGGAGGTGAAGTAGCTGAAAAGTGGAGGCAAATCTTATGGAGCTTGAGGCTTTTATGGAGTTGTTGTCAATTCAGTGAGCAGAAGGAAGCTGATATTATACACAAGTTGGCTCCTCTCACATTACCCAGGCACAGAAAATGGCATACACAAACAATGAAAAGAGCAATAGCAGCAGACAGGTAGCCCACAGCAGGTTATAAAAAACAGCTGATGCCAATGCAAGAAGATCAAGAACCAACAAAACTGGTAGTGGGTGGCAGACAGCACCAACCCTACACACACCTAGCTACATGAACAGCATGCCCAAAGGAGGAGTATAGCTGGCACCAGACACTGTGGAGAGTAAATACACCTAACAGGACAGACATTGCACAGTGTGTAATACAAATTATCAAGGTTGACCCTTAGTCAGACAGCCTGAAGGGATAACCATACACACGAAAGGACCAAGTGCATTCAATACTCACATACAACGGGAGAGAAAATAGTACCCTCAAGAAGCATTTCTAGAACAAGGAAAACAGGTGTAAACATGGAGGACATTACCACCAAGCCCATCTTCCTCATAAAGACACCACAAAAATTTCAAAGTAAGACAGCACTACCTAATTAATAGACAGACAAAATTGGAAGACACACACAAAAAAATGTCCCAAATGAATCAAAAAAAGAAATCTTCAGGAAAAGAACTAAATGAAATGGAAGTAATGAAACTAACAGATGCAGAGTTTAAAATAATGATTTTTAGGATGCTCAAGGATCTTAGATTAACAATGGATGGATATAATGAGCACCTAAATAAAGAGATAGCAAGCATCAAAAAGGACTTTGAAATCATTAAAAGAATTAGTCAGAAATGACAAATACAATATCAGAAATGAAGACTGCACTAGAAGGAATCAACAGCAGGCTGGATGAAACAGACGATTGAATCAGCAATTTAAAGGAGAAAATAAACATAAACATAGAAGAAGAGCAGCAAAATGAAAAGAAGTGCAGTAAAACTGCTGCAACTCTTAGAGACCTCTGTGACAACATGAAGAGAAACAACATTTGCATCAGAGGAGTTCCTGAAAGAGAAGAGGATGAATGAACAAGGGATAGAGAACCTGTGAAGAAATCATAGCTGAAAATTTCCCTAAATTAATGCAGAAAGAAGTCATACAAGTTCAAGAAGCAGAGAGTCCCATTAAAGAGAAACCCAAAGAAGCCTACACAAAGACACATAATTAAATGCCAGTATTAATAGTCAAAGAAAGAATACTAAAAGCTGCAAGAGAAAAACACTTGAGGCTAGAAGAGATTGGCAAGAAATATTCAAAGTGATGCAAAACAAGAACCGACAACCAAGACTTTATCCATCAAGGAAATCTTTTAAAATTGAAGGAGATATAAAATACTTCCCAGTCAAAAAACTCAAGGAACTCATTATAGCCAAAACGCTACTACAAGAAATGTTAAGGGGCCTGCTGTACAAAGGGCAAAGGAAAAAAAATTGGGAAATGGTATTGTAGATTTAAAGAATATAAATAATACCCTTAAAAAAAAGTGGATTAAATGCTCCAATTAAAAGACATAGGGTAGCTGCATGGATAAGAAAATAGGACCCGTACATATGCTGTCTACAAGAGACCCACCTCAGAAGAAAAGATACACATAGACTGAAAGTGAAGGATGGAAAAAAGAGCATTTCATGCTAATGGAAATGGAAAATAAAAGCTAGGGTAGCAATACTTACATCTGACAAAATAGACTTTAAAACAAAGGCTACAGTAAGGGATAAAGAATGTCACTACATAATCATAAAGGGAGAAATCCAACAGAAGGATATAACCATTGTAAATATTTATAGACCTAATATAGGATCACCTAAATATATAAAGCAGATTTTGATGGACATAAACAGCAAGATTGATAGCAATACTGTAATAGTAAAGGATTTTAATACTCCACTAACATCAATGGATTGATCTTTCAGACAGAAAATTAACAAACAAACAATGGCCTTAAAGGATACACTAGATCAACTGGATTTAATTGATATCTTCAGAACCTTTCACCCAAGGCAGCAGAATATACATATCTTTCAAGTGCTCATGCTACATTCTCTAGCATAGATCAAATGTTAGGATAAAGAACAAGTCTCAATAAATTTAAGAAGTTTGAAATCATATCAGGCATCTTCTCTGATCACAACGACATGAAACTAGAAATCAACTACAATAGAAACACTAAAAAACATTCAAACACTTGGAGGCTAAATAGCATGTTATTAAATAACAAATGGGTTAACAACAAGATTAAGAAAGCAATAAAAAATTTTCTTGAAACAAATGAAAATGAAGATATATCAACTAAAAATTTATGGAACACAGCAAAAGCAGTCCTGACAGGGAAGTTCATAGCATTACAAGCATACCTTAAGAAACAAAACAAAGCTTATGTAAATAACTTAACCCTCCATCTAAAAGAACTAAAAAAATAACAACAAATAAAGTCCAGAGAAAGTAAAAGGAAGGAAATAATAAAGATCATAGCAGAAATAAATGACACAGAAACTAAAAAAAAAAAAAAAAAAAAAAATCAATGAAATCAACAACTGGTTCTTTGAAAAGGTAAACAAGATTGATGAACCTTTAACCAGACTCATCAAGAAAAAAAGACATAGGGTAGCTGCATAAAATTAGAAATGAAATTGGAGAAGCAACAACTGACACCACAGAAATACCAAGGATTGCAAGAAAATACTCTGAAGATCTATATGCTAAAAAATTGGACAACCTAAATTAGATGGATAAATTTCTAAAAACATATAATCTTCCAAAACTCAGTCTGGAAAAATCAGAAAACCTAACCAGACCAATTATAACAAGTGAAATTGAAACAGTTATCAAAAAACTCCCAGTAAACAAAAATCCTTGACTGGATGGCTTCACGGACAAATTTTACCAAACATTCAATGAAGAACTAACACCTATTCTTCTCAGGCTTTTTCAAAAAATTAAAAAAGAGGGAAGACTCCCAAGCTCTTCTATAAGGCAACCATTATCCTCATTCCAAAACCAGGTAAAGACACGACAAGGAAAAAAAACTATAGGCCAATTCTCTCATGAACATAGATTGTAAAATTTTCAACAAAATATAGCAAATCAGATCCAGGAATACATTAAAAAGATCATACATTATGATCAAGGGAGATTTATTCCAGGGAAGTAAGACTAGTATAATATTCACAAATCAGTAAATGTGATTCATTACATAAACAAAAGGAAGGATAATAATCACATATCAATAAATGCAGAAAAAGCATTTGATATAATTTAGCACCCATTTATGATAAAAACTCTCAGAAAAGTGGGAATACAGGGAACATACCTCAACATAATAAAGGCCATCTATGACAAACCGACAGCCAGCATCAACTCAATGGACAAAAATTAAAAGCAATCCCCTTAAGATCAAGAACAAAGCAAGGGTGCCCCCTTTCACCAGTCTTATTCACCATAATTCTGGAAGTCTTAGCCACAGCAATCAGACAAGGAGAAGTAAAAGTATTCAAATTGGAAAAGACCCAGTAAAAGTATCATTGTTTGCTGATGACTTGATACTGTACATAGAAAACTCTAAAGTCTCAGTCAAAATACTACTAGATCTGATAAATGAATTTGGCAGGAGTATAAAATTAATATCCAGAAACCAGTGGCATTTTTATACATCAACAATAAACTATCTGAAATAGAAATTAAGGAAACAATCACCTTCACTATTGCAATAAAATAAAAAAGTACCTAGGAGTAAATTTAACCAAAGAGGTAAAAGACTTGTACTCAAATATTTATAAAACATTGAAAACAAAAATTAAGAAAGTTATAAACAAGTGCAAGCATTTATCATGTTCATTTCTAGGAAGAATAAGCATCATTAAAATGTCTGTATTACCTAAAGCAATCTATAAATTCAATGTAATCCTATTAAAATACTAATGGCATACTTCAAAAATATAGAACAAATATTTCAAAAATTTATATGGAACCAAAAAAGAACACGAATAACCTCAGCAATCTTGAAAATAAAGAATAAAATGGGAGGTATCACACTTGCTGATATCAAGTTATACTACAAGGCCATAGTAATCAAAACAGCTTGATACTGGCACAAGAACAGGCATATAAATCAATGGAACAGATCAGCGAACCCAGAAATAAACCCACACCTTTATGGTCAATTGATATTTGACAAAGGAGGTAAGAGTATGCAATAGAGTAAAGTCAGTCTCTTTAATAAATGGTGTTGGGAAAATTGGACGGGTACACGCAAAATATTGAACTAGACCACCAACTTACACCATTTCCCCAAATAAACTCAAATTGGATAAAAAGACTTAAATGTAAGTTGCAAAACCAAAACCACATTGGAAGAAAATAGAGGCAGTAAACTCTCTGATATCTCTCGTAGCAATATTTGTGCCGATTTATCTCCCCAGGTAAGTGAAGTAAAGGACAAAATAAACAAATGGGACTATATCAAACTAAAAAGCTTTTGCACAGCAAAAGACACCATGAACAAAATAAAAAGACAACCCACACAATGGGAGAACATATTCACCAATACGTCTGATAAAGGGTTAATTACCAAAATTTATAATGTACTTCTAAAACTCAACACCAGGAAGGTAAACAATCCAATAAAAAATGGGCAAAAGAACTGAATAGACACTTATCCAAAGAGGACATACAGATGGCCAATACACATATGAAAAAATGTTCAACATCACTAATCATCAGAGAAAAGCAAATTGAAACCATAATGATATACCACCTAACACCTGTCAGAATGGCACTCCTTAACAAATCAACACACAATAAATGCTGGCATGGGTGTGGAGAAAAGGGAGCTCTCCTGCACTGCTGGTGGGAATGCAGACTGGTGCAGCCACTGTGGAGAACAGTATGGCGTTTCCTCTAAAAATTAAAAATAGAACTGCCTTTTGATCCAGGTATCCAACTTTTAGGAATATATCTTAAGAATACCAAGTCACTGTTTCAAAAGAAGATATGCACACTCATGTTTATTGCAGCATTGTTTACAATAGCCAAGGTCTGGAAACAACCCAAGTGTTCATCAGTAGACCAATGGATTAAAAATGTTGCACATATATACAATGAAATACTATATGTCCACGAAAAAGAAGGAAATCTTACTTCTTGCGATGGCAAGGTTGTATCCAGAGACTATTATTCTAAGCGAAATAAGCCAGCAAAGAAAGAAAAAAATCATATGATCTCACTTATATGTGAAATCTAATGAACAAACTGAATTGAAGAATGCAATAGAAGCATAAATGGGGTCACAGGAAGCAGAGGGACAGTTGTTAGAGGGAAAAGGAATGAGGGGATGGGCATAGAGAAGGTGAAGGGATTAGTGAATTTATGTATAACACATAGATACAGATAACAGGACAGCAAATCCCAGAGGGAAGGGGGTAGGGATATAGTGGGAGGGTGAAAAGGAGGTGTAAATAGGAACAGGGTGGTGTGGGATGAGGGTGTTATATTGAGTGGGACACTTGAATCCATGTTAACACAATAAATTAAAATTAATAAAAATTTTAAAAAGATAAAAAAATAAAAAGGAAGGAGAGAAAGAATCAGAGTCAATGAAAATTAAATTTAAAAAAGTCATTAAGTTATCATTGGAGAGGTGTTTCTTCAGAAAAAAAATTACCCACATATACAAGATGAAACAACCACCAGGAAAAATTTACCACGTCAGTGAAAATTAAAAAACAAACATGTTTATTTTAGAAAAAAGTCAACTAGGTCCACAAGGAAAAAGAAGTCTATACCAATGAACGTCAAAAGAAGAAAATGAAAGCATTATCTGTAAAAAACTAGTCTAGCCTCCAACTTCTGTTACACTAAATATCAGATGTTGGAGGAGGATGTTTAAGATGCCTTGAGTAGGCCCTGGCCGGTTGGCTCAGTGGTTGAGCATTGGCCTCACATGTGGAAATCCCAGGTTTGATTCCCGGTCAGGGCACACAGGAGAAGCATCCATCTTCTTCTCTACCCCTCCCCTTCTTTCTCTCGATCTCTTACTTCCTCTCCCACAGTCAAGGCTCCATTGGAGCAAAGTTGTCCCAGGCGCTAGAATGGCTCTGGTGCAACAGAGCAATGCCGTAGATGGGCAGAGCATCGCTTCCTGCTCTGCTTGCCTGGTGGATCCCAGTTGGGCACATGCAGGAATCTGTCATGCTGCCTCCCTGCTTCTCACTTCTAAAAAATACAAAGAAAAGAAAATAAAAAGATGCGTCGAGACAATTTTTAGCTAAATGGCCTTCCTTAGAAATAGAACAGGTATTCAAATACACTAAGGATTCACTTACAGATTAGTTTGAAAAATGTTTAAGTTTTCACTATATATTTCAGTAAAATAATAAGTACCATATTTCTCCATTTATAAGATGCACCCTTCTTTAGAAAAATTTGAGGTCTAAAAACTGAGTGCATCTTATATAGTGGTTGTAAATTTTTTTTTTTACTTGCTTTTTTGTGTTTGTTTTAGTGCTCATTGTTGTAGATTCTTTTACTTGTCTGGGGACAATTTGCTATTTTACTGAAATGAGAAGTGTGGGGGGGCAGCAGACAGACTCCCACATGCGCCCAACCAGGATCCACCCAGTATGCCCACCAGGGGTGATGCTCTGCCCATCTGGGCCATTGCTCCGCTTCAACTGGGGCCATTCTAGCACCTGAGGCAGTGGCCATGGAGCCATCCTCAGGAAGAGCCATCCTCATCCTCCTATAGGAAAAATTTGTTCCTGGGTGAAAAGATCCTGGGATAATATCAAGATTGAGATTGTTGTCAAGTCACTTAAGAAGTGTGGCATTTCAAATGCCATAGATGGAACTGAGGGTGAGGCAATATGTGAAGACAGTGATTCGTCATCAGACACAGAGAAGGACAAGCTAATGGAGATTTGACAGTGATGAGGAGGTGTATGAATTTTATGATGAATAAAACTTGAGTTCAATAACTTTATGTAATACATTTTTTTTTTCAAATTTCAAGCCCCCAAAGTAAGGTGCATCTTATACATAAGAGCATCTTATCCATGGGGAGATATGCTAATATAAAATCATTCTAAATAAAATGCTCATAATTAGAGATGTCAGGTATAAAAAAATGTGACAACGAATACAAATTAAGCCTAAATTATTGTTAAAGAGGATTTATAAAATGTGAAATTAATTGCAGTAACATTGGTGTCAATCATGTTACCTTATTAGTATGTGTTGTAATGTAGGAATGGGCAGGAGAAAATGGAGAGATTTTAAATTTCTTATCATAAAAAAGAAAGGACACCATATATATATTTGCTATTTTACTGAAATGAGAAGTGGGGGGCAGCAGACAGATAGACTCCCACATGCACCCAACCATGATCCACCCAGTATGCCCACCAGGGGTGATGCTCTGCCCATCTGGGCCATTGCTCTGCTTCAACTGGGGCCATTCTAGCACCTGAGGCAGTGGCCATGGAGCCATTCTCAGTGCCTGGGCCAACTTTGCTCCTATGGAGCCTTGGCTGCAGGGGGGGAAGAGAGAGATAGAAAGGAGAGGAAGAAGGGTGGAGAAGCAGATGGGCACTTCTCCTGTGTGCCCTGGCTGGAAATCGAACCTGGTACTTCCACATGCCAGGCTACACTCTACTGCCAACCAGCCAGGGTCAAGGACACTATATTTTGATTCTAATACTATTTAATATTTTCAACTACCTTCAGGTTTGTTAATAAAGTAAATATATTAGAACTTTCTAGGGCAAGAACAGAGACCACAAAATCTCCTGTCTTAACAGAGGGGTTTGAAAGAGGATGACTTAATGGATGTTGAATCTAAGATGAGATGTTTGAGGGCTGATCTTTGCAGGCAGATGGGATTTAATGGGTAAAGGGCTAAATTCATGGTCTCATAGCTTAGGTTGGGGGGACACAACAATGAAGATTCTTTAACTGAACATTTCAGATGTTTGTCTAGGTCAGCAGGTAATGTTTCTGTTAAATTGATGGGCATTTTCTGGATGAAATAGTGAAGTTATATAGCAGTTTACAGCCTTATCTTTCATAAACCAAGTTTTTCTTTTCTTTTTTGTTAAGAGCAAATGACATAATCTTGTTGCCATATATAGTCTTCAGGCTTATTTAAGTTATATTGATGCACATGACCTCAATGAGGTTTTTAAAACTTTTTAAGCAACCTATAACAGCACTGTAAAATGGTATTATAATTGCAGCAGATGAATATGTGTGTATATAACAAAACTATATATCTTTATATTTTAAAATGTATGTTAAAATAGAAATTAATTGACAAAAAGATTCTCAGTTTGAGTAAAGGTAATAAAGTTCAATGTGTACTATTTATAAACAATATACAAACATAAAACAAGTGGGCAGATGTTGAAATGGCAGATGCAAATAAAACTAGTCTATACTTATTTAAGGCAGTGTTGTCTTCAAAATAAGAGTCCTGGAAGGGAAAGAAAGATATATTATAAATAGAAAAAAATGGATGCCTTATTGATGAGATGACATGCTTTATACAGTAAATAGCAGAGAACAGTAATATATAGAAACATAACGTCAGGACTATGAGGAAATAATCAAAAATATACATTTTAGTTGTTTAAAAATTCCAGTCTTTACAAGAATAAGCAGACATAAATATATAAGTATGTTTGCAGAATTATAACCTATGAAATAGTTTATTATTGTGGAAACAGAAGGTTGTATGTCCATTCAACAAGATCTCAAGTAAACTGTATAAATACAGAAGGTCCAATTACATAAGACATGTTTTCTGATTTGTGTGTGATGCAGATGGGAATTATTGTCAAAGCTTTAAATGTTATCAATAAAAGCACAAATTCAACCACTTTTAAATTTAAGTCAATAGAAAACTTTTCCAGTTTTTGAGTCAAAGTAGAAATGAAAACCTGTAAAAAACAATTAAATATGATGAGAATACAGCTTAGCAAAACCTAGAAGATGTCATCAAGGCTATCCATAGAAGCAAACCAATAACTTTAAAAGCTTTCATTATAAAATAAGAAAGTAAATTAGCTAATCAATAGTTCAAGATATTAGACCAGAATGCATTAAAAATAAAACTAGGAAGAACGAGAGAAAGAATATAATGACTATGAAATAGATAAATGGAAAATTAATTCATATAAAGTATTTTCAATGAGTGCTATCTGTCAAGTATTTGCCAACTAGATATCACAGATCATGTAAATTAATTCTCATACCTGCCCCACAGGCAGTTCTTATATCATTTTATCAACTACTGTTACATTATTATGCCATTTTATGGTTGGAAAATCAAAGCCTTGTAGAAGTTAAATTTATTGTGTTAGCATGTGTACTTTACAGGTGGTGTGGTTGTAAGTTCATTACTGTTCTCTCTGATCCCAAAGTTCAATCCTTAATCAGTATATTATTTCCCTATTGCTGCTGTAACAGGTTATCACAAACTTGGTGGTATCCAGAGCTCACATTTATTATCTTATTGTTTAGAGGGTCAGAAGTCTTAAAAGTGTCTCACTGGATTAAACTCAAGACATGGACAGAGCTGTGTTTCTTCTGGAAGCTCTAGAGGACAGTATAATTCTTTTTCTTTACCAGCTTCTAGGTCTTCCTGGATTCCTTGGCAGATGATGACCTCCATTTTATAGCTAGCAATGCCTACTGAATTTTTGTCACATAGCAGGGCTCTGACGCTCTTCTCCATTCCTGCTCCTCTTATAAAGACCCTTCTGATTATATTTGACCCACCTAGATAATCAAGGCAGGTTTTCTGAAAGTCACTGAATTCTATCTGCCATTTTAATTTCCTCTTGTCATGTTATGTAATATATTCACATATTCTGGAGATTAGGATGTAGACATCTTTGAAGGGCCTGCTTCAGTAAGCATGCTTATAATGTTACTCTTACAAGTATTGCCTCTTTGAATGCAAAATGTACAATTCTGGTGAGGAAAATAATATACAGGGTTTAGAAATGAAAATACCTAAATAAATTAATTAAAAGTGAGTTTGTGTTATATGGGTGAGATTCTTTGCAGAAGACCTTCTTTTGATGTTTAGTAGAAAGGTATTTAGTAAGGGATATATACTTTGGTTACAGAGCCATGAGGAGGGCTGCAACAATACGGCCAAACATAGAATTAGCCGGAAGGAGCTACTTTACCTCTTAGTGTAGAGCTGCCTTCAGTTAGTTGTTGCTGGCTCCAGACCACGTACTCTGCTTCTTTCTATTTTGGCGTATCAGTGTGCTTGGGCTGCCACGATAGAATATCACAGACTGGGGGGATTAAACAACAGGAATTGATTTCTCACAGTTTGGGAGGCTGAGGAATTCTAAGATCAGGGTGTCAGCATGCTTGCGTTCTGGTGAGGATGTATGTCTCCCTTGCTTGCAGAGATGGATGTCTCTACCCTACCCTCCATGTTCAGTGTGTTGGAACCTTTTGTTTGTACTGAGGTCAGTGCTAGCAAACACTGTGATGCCTCTTCTTTTAAGGCCATTAATTCTGTTGTATTGGGTCCCACAATTATGAACTTGCTTAACCTTAATAATTTGCTTAGAGGACCCATCTCCAAATACAGTCACATAAAGGGTTAAGGCTTGGACATATGCATTTTGGGGCAAAGGAACACAAACTTTCAGTTTATAATATCTAATAATACATTGTTTTCATGATTAGTCTGGATGCTCATGCAACTAATTTCTAAGCACTAGAATTCTGCAAGAACCTTGTCTGGCAGAGCTAGGGTCTGGTATCAGCACCATAGTGATATGCATGTGAAGCTATGTAGTGATTGTACTTATTTGTTTGTTTTTGAAAGTTGAGATTCACTTGTGGAGATGAAAACTGTGGGACAGATGTTCAAAATATTTTAAGCAGCCACAGAAAATAGATTATATAAAGAAAGATAGAAAATAAATATAAAATAAATTTATTCTGTAAGAACCTTATTAATTAATTTCTAGGATATTTTGTGAAATAAATGAGTCAGCGCAAAATTATCAGAGTTGACTAAATTCACTATAGAAAACCCAGGAAAGTTGAAGTAAATGAGAATGTTGCCCTATCCTTTAAAAGAGTAAATCTGGGTTATTTTATAAGATGCATTCTTCAAATCCTCAAAGAACAGATTATTTCCTTCCCATTTAAATGTTTCCAGAACATAGAGAAAGAAGAAAAACTGTCCTGTGATGCTGATAACAAAACCTAACAAAAAGGGCATAGAAAAAAAAAATCAATCTCAATTATAACTATAGATCCAAAAATAACAAGTAAATTATCAACCAATGATATCTAGCTGTACTTAAAAATTTTACCTACCATGGCCAGGGGATTTATTTCATGAATGCAAGAAATGAATCAATACTAAGAACTTTCTTAAATCCTTTATATTAACAGATCTTAATAAAAATATATGTAACTATACCCATGTGAAACTTGAATGAATATAATTATCATTTTTGGCTGAAATGAAAGACTGGAATTTTGCCTTGATCCAGTAAAACTAGATGCAGTGTATGTCTCAAACTCAATTTTCTGTTGTCATTTTATACAAGTAAACAGTATATAAGCATATCTGAAGCAAGTCCAGTACAAATCTTCCTACCATTTAGTGTTATTTTTCTTTAATTATATATGTCTGTCTATCTATCTATCTATCTATCTATCTATCTATCTATCTATCTATCTATATATCATCTATCTATCTATCTATCTATCTATCTATCTATCTATCTATCTATCTATCATCTATCTATCATCTATCTATCAATCAATCTATCATCTATCATCTGTCTATTTATCTAACTATTCTCTATCTTCTCTATCTATCATCTATCTATCTTTGTTGTTAGTATTTGAAATTTATTTTATTCTTTCTCATTCTGTAGTCCCAAAATGAACAAAGGTGGCCTCTAATTCACTCATCTATTTAGTAATTTATTCACATAGCAGATATTTACTGAGTACCTTTGTCAGGCACTGTACTAGACTACTGGGGTATATTAGTTAACAAAGTGACTTTCTGAAGCTCATAGTCTAATGGTAATTTTCTTCTATTGCCAATATATTATTCCTGTGATTTATATAGATTAGAAAAATAAATACTGCATACCTGACAATCTCTCATCGAAAGAAATCAATATTATTTTGCCAGTAGATGTGATGTTTGGATATTTTAAATATCTTTCCCATACTTTTTCTTTTTTATGCATTTTTTTAATTTAAATTTTTTATTAATTTTAATGGGGTGACATTAATAAATCAGGGTACATATGTACAATGAAAACATCTCCAGGTTATCTTATCATTCAATTGTGTTGCATACCCATCACCCAAAGTCAAATTGTCCTCTGTCACCTTCTATCTGGTTTTCCCTGTGTCCCTCCCCTCCTCCCTATCCCACTCTTCCCTCCCTCCCCCCACCCCGTAACCACCACTCTCTTGTCCATGTCTCATAGTCTCACTTTTATGTCCCACCTATGTATGAAATCATGCTGTTCTCAGTTTTTTTCTGATTTACTTATTTCACTCTGTATAATGTTATCCATACTTCTTACCCCATAGAACTGTCCCCATGCAACAGAAAGTAATAAAAAACACACAATGTGTCAGCATCAACTTAGCAGATTCAACCATAAATCTGCATCTGCCAGACCGTTTTTTACATACTAATATAATATATATCACACCCTTTTCTATAATATTATTTGTTTCATGACAGTTTCAAATTTCCTCTCTGTTACAATAAGGTCACTATTCAATTTATATTTTGAATTAGTATGATTCTTACATTTTATTTAGCAATGAGGTTTATCCAGAAATCCCTTTCTCAAGGACCTTACAGTTGACTGGGTAAGATTGTCCAAAATAATGAACTTTCACAAATAATGAAAAATAGAGGAAGAAAAAAAAAGAAAGAATAATAAAACAAAATAAACAAGGACTAAAGGAACAGTCATGAATCTCAGCCTTGAAAAAAAATGGGCAAGTGCTAATTAGGAAGATAAAGAGTAGAGGAATATAGTCCAGTGTGAGAGAAAGACCATTTAAAATCAGAACAGTACAAGGCTGAATATATATTTAGATGCAGAAGGAAATTCAAAATTGCTAAAAAATAGAGTATATAGGAGAAGAGTGGCAAGAGATGAGTCTGGCAATGGGCAGTTGTGAGGAATCTTAAAGACTTTATCCTTTATGTAATAGAATATGGTTAAAAAATTTTCAGGACCAAGATCTAACTTGTGCTTTGGTGTAATAATGGTTGCTATCGAGGAGTTAATTTGGGAGAGGGTAGAGATTAAAGCTATGAAGACCCAGCTATTACTGTGATTCATTTGGGGAATAATATGGACCTGATTTGATTATTGGAAGAAGGGATGGAAAGGAAGTAGAATTTACAGATTAGAAGTGGAGGATAGAGAGACCTGGCCATGACTTCATAATTATCCACAATGACTGGTGAAGGTGGAGATGATATTATTAAGAAAAGAGAATATTGTCTGACTAGGCAGTGGCACAATGAATACAGCATTGGCCTGGGATGCAGAGGACCCAGGTTTGAAACTTTAAGGTGGCTGGCTTGAGTGTAGGCTGATGCAGCTTAAGCACAGGCTCACCAGCTTGAGTGCAGGGTCACTAGCTTGAGCATGGGATCATAGACGTGACCCATGATTGCTGGTTTAAAGCTCAAGGTCACTGGCTTGAAGCCCAAAGTTGCTGGCTTGAGCAAAGGGTCACTCACTGGCTTGGCTGGAATCTCCTGGTCAGGGCACACATGAAAAAGCACTCAATGAACAACTAAGGTGCTACAATGAAGAATTGATGCCTCTCAACTCTTTCCCTTCCTATCTGTCCTTATCTGTTCCTCTCTCTCTTTCTCTCTCTCTCTATGTCTGTTTCTCTTGCAAAAAAAATAAAAGAAAATATTGGTAAAAAATGATTTTTTGGTGTAAACTAAACTTCCTTTTGCTTGCTTTTAGTTTTGGTTATGTTTAATTTGTGTTGTGGGAGGAATTTCTCATGGAAATGTAAGCAGGCAGCAGTATGTTCAATTTAAGACCAACCTCATATTCAAAATTCTACCTTACATTACCTTAATATTTTGAAAAGTTATAACAGACATTAGCTATACCTTTTATAATATATAATTAAAAATATTTTATATATTGGTAAGGAATTTAATATGTAAATTGTTGCCTCATCATTGGCTGGATTGTGGGTGAGGGTTAACATTTTTTACTGTAATTGTCAAAAGGGAGCTCAGGGAAGACAGAAAAGACAGAATAGGAGGACGGTTAACATTCAGCACTATACCAAGAGAATTCTGAATTACTTTTGCTCCTTTTCTCTCAAATTAAGAATAAATAGAAACACAAATTTTAAAGGCTCACTAAACACATCATTAAGATTATGTGCAATTTTACCCTGGTACTACTGTGTTCTAAACAGCCATTTTTATTCTCCCATGGAGGTGCCCACAGACATGGTTTGCTTCTCAGAGAAACAGAGTTTGGGTTCATGTGTCTCAGACTTTAATACATAGTAATCGAGTGCATTTTAGTTTTTAATTTTTTTTCAACTACAGTCTCCATTCAGAACAGTTCCGCAACAGCTTCAGATGCACCGCAGAGTTGAAATGTTCATTCTGATAGAATTGGTCTGAAGAGGATCCCCATGCTCTGCATTTCTAACAGTCCCAGTGTTGTAAAGTGCGAGTCCCAAAGAGACACAAAGAGTTACAGGAAATTTTTAAGGAGTTTATTTCTGGCAGCTTGCTCGGAGCTCAATACAGACTCAAATCATGCAGTCCTAAGGAAGTTCAGGAGTTTACTTTTAAAGGTATAAAACCACATTTTTGGGCAGGGGAAGAAGAGTGGGATACAGGCACCTAGCTAAGCAAGATTACAGAAGTGAAATAGGCTCATTAAGCTAAGGTTATCTTTAGAACAATCTAACAATCTTGGTGTGGTTCAAATTTCTTAACTGTCAGCTGTAGGCCCCCTAATGTTTGCATTTAGGCAGAATGTTGAGCCTGCATAATAACTCTCCAAAATGGACAAAAATAGTAAAATGTTGAGGCTAAGGAGTCTGGTTTCATTATAGATCAAATGTATAAGCTAGTCCTTGGTAGCTTACAATGCAAAGGGGGTTACAATTAGTTGGGTCCCTTGTAACACCAGGTGGTTGAGGAGCTTTTAGTCTGTGGAAGATGCTGAGGGGCCAGGCGATAGATTTGGATGTGAACTTTGGAAGAAGAGAAGGACTTGATGATGTGAAACTCCTTGAAGAATGTTTTAGCAACCCTTGGGGGGGTGGGAGGAGGGGGACGAAATCCGTGGTTGTTTTTAGTGTGTGTATGACAAAGACAGAGAGAGACAGAGAAAGGTACAGATAAGGACAGACAAACAGGAAGGGAGAGAGATGAGAAGCATTAATTCTTTATTGCAGCTCCTAAGTTGTTCATTGATTGCTTTCTCATATTGCCTTAACAGGGGACCTACAGCAGACAGAGTCACTCCTTGCTCAAGCCAGTGCCTTGGGCTCAAACTAGTGAGCTTTGCTCAAACCAGATGAGACTGCGCTCAAGCAGGAGACCTTGGGGGTTTTGAACCTGGGTCCTCCACGTCCCAGTCCGACTCTCTATCCATTGTGCCACTGCCTGATCAGGCAGCCATGGAGTTTTTTGCATTAAATTATTGCACTGTTCTAATCCCTTGTTGTATTCAGATCCTGAACACTGGCCATGTCGCTGGAAATGGCCGATCTCATGGCAGAATGGGAAATCACAGGTCTTTTTCAGTCTTAGCTACCTGCAAATGGAATCTTCAGTTGTCAAGAATTCTTTCTCTTGACTCAGTAGTGATGGCCTCGGGTGTCACAGGTCCCTACCAGCAGTACCTTCTGTTCTAAGGGTGCTGTGAGATTTCCCGCAGCTCCTCCATTTCTCCCTCTTGGCTTTGAAGTTTCTTTGATCTCTCAGCTACCTGAAGAGAATCAGCAAACTCTCTAGCATTTCAGAAAAATAGCATTCAGCCACCCATGCTGCATATAAAAACAAAGGAGAAACCACAAATGCAATATAACAAAGAAGAAACCACAAATGCAGAGTCAATATTTTTCTTTCTGATTTAATTTGCTGAATATTTGATAATGGGTTCACAGACACATTTATGCAGTAGCTGATGATATACTTCAATAATTTTCCAGCCTTCAAAATCTCTCCTTTGTCCATTCCTAGTTGTCCTTGACCCTTATTTTCTCTGTCTCCTTGTTAACAAGCCATTAACTTGATCTTCTATTCACACAAATGTATATGCATGATTAACAGTTGAAATATAACTTCTTCCTTGAAGAATTTACAATGTAGTTATTATAGACTAAGTTTTAACTGTTAAATTTCAGACATAAAATCAGGAATGTTAAGTAATTAATTTGGGGTAGTCAAGTCCTTCTATATCGTTCTTAAATCATACCTACTTCTTTTTAAGTAGGTTAATAAAAATACCATCAGCCAAGGTGGTGGCCTGGAAGAATTCATGCACATGTATGAGTTTGTCAATGATAACTTAGTGAGCACCCAATTAGTAATCAGAGGGTGAAAGTCATTTCTATTAATGAAAGACAAAGACATTTAGAGTCCTTGCTATGCAATGCTTGACAACTATGCATAACTGAGAAATACAAAAAGAACTCCCCAATTTCTTTAGGATTTAGGTATGCATCCAAGTCAATTGTGTTGCCTTGTTTCACTAATTTGGCAGTTCTTATGATTAATGAAAACCTATAAAATTTTGTTTAGGCAAAAAATTCAATCATTTACACTGTGATAACGGCCATTCAGCCCACGGATATCCGTGATGGGTACTTGGTATTGCATATTACTATGACATCTCTTCCCTACCCATTCTTACCTGTACGCTAATTCTTATGTGTTTATACAGTAAGTACTGCACGGAAAAGCAATATTTTATATTTTATATTTGAGAGATGAAGATCTCAGGAATTATTCCTTAACATATTTTAAGAATTCACCAAGCTTAGACTGAAGATGGACACTCTTTTCATACTTGAATGTTTCTATTTTTGTTTCCTGTATCTTATTCTAATCATGACTTTGTGTTTCTGAAAACCAGTATACTAAGTTCACTAAAACTATAAAACTGATCCAAAAAGGTTCAGATATATAGTAAAATACACATTTTAGTGAAATAAAACAGGTTTCTCCCAAGCATATCTTTCTTATCTCAATTTCTTAGTTATTTCAAAGACAAGACAATTGTTTAGCCTTCAGTAATTTTAAGACATTGGGAATTTTTCCCTAACATTTATGCATAT
This sequence comes from Rhynchonycteris naso, assembly GCA_037038555.1. Classification (NCBI taxonomy): domain Eukaryota; kingdom Metazoa; phylum Chordata; class Mammalia; order Chiroptera; family Emballonuridae; genus Rhynchonycteris; species Rhynchonycteris naso. Next base: position 213,766,615 of record CM072998.1, on the reverse strand, counting down.
TAAAACATCTTGACTAATTATTCTGAATGTTGTATAGTTATATAACATTATAGAATGTTGTATAGCTATCTTATGTTTTTCATATTTAAAATTCATGAGTTATTTGTGTTTTCAATGGAGTATTTTCTTTGTATTTTGAGAAAACAATTATAACATACAAGCGGGGTTTTTTAGATTTTATTATTTTTCTAAGTTTTTGTGTCCTATTTTATATTTCATAAACCAAGAGGATTTTGTTCTTTGTCACAATACTTATGCTATAAGTTTCTGGTAATTAGAATATATAGTAAATACATGAAATCAAAGAGAAGCAAATCTTTGCTAGAATTTTAATGTTCTAAAAGGGGTCAAAGGCACTACTATATATACATTGGATGAGATTTAATGATCGATTCAGTCCCACATCTCATCTCTAAAAAAGGTATTTGAAACCTTGAGAAAAGAATAGCAAATTTTGATATTAGTCTAAAAGTAGGAATGTACCTGAAATTACCCATGAACTTACTTTTAAAACGTTTAAATATTTCTCAGATATCCATATCTTGGAGTAGTTTAGATTCTACCAGTGAAGTGAGTATAAACACAGAAAAGATCTCTTTATCTGTTTATAAAATTTTGAACAAAAATCTCTGTTCATCTTCTACCAATCTCAATTTTATAGCCTCCTGTTTCCCCTGAATGGTTATCATTCAAAGTGAAAATCCTATACATTTTTTTCATTTTCTCTATTTCTTGGTATTTCTAATTGCCTTTTAAAAAATATCCTTTTGTTTAACTATTAGGGAAATAAAAATAAATGCATTATTGTGTATTATAGTATTTGTTACTATAAAAAAAAGAAGGGAATTTTTAGACAGATCTAATATAGATTTGGAGATATCAGTATGAACAAATGATATTTATGTGGTGTTTTCTGAGACCAGAAAAATAAGAAAGACCCAGCTAGACTAAGAATGTAGAGGATTTACCTTCTAGGAAAAGATAAGAGCATGTGCAACAGTCCCGAGGGCAGCACTTACTTGCTGATTTGACATCGGAAGGTTGCAGTGTTTTAGGATGTTGTGAGAAAAGTGTAAGAGGGACGTGAGACAATATGGGACAGTAGTTCTTGGAGATGACAACAAAGACTTTGGTTCTTTGAGCCTTTGGAACTCATTCACATAAAAATTTCATTATATATATATATATATATATATGTTTGTATTTATTTATTTATATTTTTCTGATCTGAGAAGCGGGGTGGCAGAGAGACAGACTCCCGCATGCCTGATCAGAATACACCCAACTCTGCCCATCTGGGGCATTGCTCTGCTGCAACTGGAGCCATTCTAGCACCTGAGGTGGAGGCCATAGAGCCATCCTCAGTGCCTGGGCCAACTTTGCTTCAGTGGAGCCTTGGCTGTGGGAGGGGAAGAGGGGTAGAGAGAAAGGAGAGGGGGAAGTGTGGAGAAGCAGATGTCTCTTTCTCCTGTGTGCCCTGGTCAGGAATTGAACCCCGGGGCTTCCACACACTGGGCTGACACTCTACCACTGAGTCTACCAGCCAGGGCCTGGTTAATATTTTATATTGATTGAATGTTCAAATTGAGAGAGATATCTTTTATTTCTTCACATTCCCACATGGATTTTTTTACCATAATTTTTATAACTTACATACTAGGTTTTTCAAAGCACCCTTCTAGAAAGGCTAATAAGAAACCCTGAGTTTGACTACTATATTGATTTTTATTTGGTCTTGTTATATATATATTCCTAAAAAACACATGTGTAGAAGTAGAAAATATAACTTTTCTCTCTGTTTGGAATTATTTTAGCTATTAATTCTTATAGACATTGCTCTCTAATGTAAAGGATATATGCAAAATATTATGACTGATTTTCTACTGAAACCAGAAGGTCATCTTCAGACACAATGGGTGTACTGAAAAGGTGCTTCATGAGGAAACAGTATATCCTCAGTAATATTTATTTTATACTTACACTCTGATGGAATGTTTTATTCTCTTCCTGGGATTCTTAGGCATTTCATTAATGAAACAATTTACTTCTCAGAGCTCAGGGTTTAGAGGTATTTTAATTATGCCATATGCTTCATTAAGAATGGAGCTTTTTATAGGTATCATTAAATTCCAACCTTTATCACAATTGTTCCATTTGAAAGGCTCCGCATGAGAAAAAGATGCAGAGAAAATATAGATACTGAAAATAATAAGATTATACCCATAAAATCTTTGTTGCATTAAACCTTTTTAATTTTAACTGATTTGGTAATTGGACTTCTTCCATTTTTCCTAGATCAAAATGATTCTTTATATTATTATAAAATTTTAAAAATGTTTTACTTATATGTGAAATCTAAAAAATAGACAAACTAGAAAGAGAATCATAGATACAGTGAACAAATGATGGTTGCAGAGAAGGGGTGGGGCGAGGGATGGGTGGGAAAGGCGAAAAGGAATAACACTACAGACTTCTAGTTCTAAAATAACTAAGCTCAGGAATGTGGTGTACAGCACAAGGAACATAGTTCATAATATTGTAATAACTTTGCACGATGACAGATGGGGACTAGACTTCACATTGTAATCACATGCTAAGGTATACAAATATTGAACCTCTATGTTGTACACCTGAAAATAATATAATATTGTGTGTCAATTATTGCTTTAATACAAATCTAATATTCCATTTTAAATGATCTTTGCTAATCGGTCAGTTATCACGAAACAGACCTTCTCTTTCTTAGTTCCTAACACATTTCAGTATGTAAGCATTTTAAGTGCTTTGTCTTTCAAATTGATATTATTTTATATTAATTGGTATGTATTTAGTGTACTTTACTTATATGAGTAATTTTGTTGTCTCTTATCAGTTTTCTCATCTTTATGTCTTCTAGTTAATTTATGTCTTTATGATAATGAAGTACCAACTGATTGCTGATTTAGGTACATTATCTAAGCAGAGATTTTACCCATGGTTGCAGGAGGTGCAGAAGATGCAACATCTTGTTCTTTTGATGACTTTTCCATCTTGATGTGTTCAACACTATGTTTTTTTCTGGTCTCAAAATTATCCTTTCTCGTTTCTTTCTGTTCTGATAATTTATTTCATTTCCTGTGATGCAGAGATTTAAAAATTGTAGTTAGTTTTATAAAGTCTCAGTATTGTGAAATGTCTATTCCCTGATGGAGCTATAGATGCAGTGCAATTTTAGTTAATATTGTATCAATTGTGTGTGTGTGTGTGTGTGTGTGTGTGTGTGTGTGTGTGTATTTGAGAAAACTGAAAGCCAAGCTTTAATTTTATATGTACCAAGAATTCCTGAACCAGGTATAATATAGAAAATCTTGAAGAAATAAAACAAAGCATCAAAACATTTAGGAAAGATACATTAATGAAGCCAGCAGGGGATTGGTCTATATATGACTAACGGAACAAAGTAGAGAATCCAGAAATAGACAAATATAATACAGCAAAAAATCAGTGGCAGCATGTTTTCCTGTGTGTGTGTTTGTGTGTGTGTGTGTGTGTGTGTGTGTGTGTGAGTATGCCGGCAGTGGCATGAGACAGGGCTCCAGGCATGTGTACAGGCTCCTTCCAGAGAGATAGCAGTGACCTGGTTTTCTTGTTGGACTGAGCCAGAGGGAGGGAGAATGCAGTGGAGGTGCTGGTTGCTAATTGGACGTGGGACCCTTAGGCAGCAGTTTGTAAAGTATATAGTCAAACCCGTTTTAGGGAAAGACTGCGTGATGGGTGTTTTTGCCTTCATTCTGCGTGGAGCACCTGAGTGGCAGTCTAGGGAATGTCTTAATGGGCACTCCCAGGAGTGCCCATTAAGAACTGCTTCTTTCTGTGCTATGTTCGTATGGCTGACGAATGCAAGCCCTTGGCTGGCAGGGCCAGGCGACTGGGCGCCATCACTTAGAGCAGATGCAAAAGCTGGCAGGGGAATGATTATAATCTAAGACTGGCACTACAAAGCTTGAGCAAGAATGTAAAGCAAGCAGAAGTCTTATTTATTACCAGCTCTAACCACTTTAAAAAACTAAAGGTGAACATCAGCTTGCCTTACCATCCAGTGTACTTATCATCCAATTCTACTCCCAAGTATTTTCCACAGAGGAATGAATGCACCAAATATATATACGAGAATGCACATCGCAGCATTGATTCTGATGTCCCTGAACTGGAAGCTACCTATATTATTCATCAAGAGCAGACTTTGGTAAATATATATCTGTGAGAACTATTGAACTCAGTATTTGCAATAACATGAGAGGATCTCACCTATTCATTGAAAATTTATCAATGAAGTTAGTATATTTTTCTAAACTTTTTTGCATGCATAGTATACTGAGAAAATAGTATAAGCACTACTCGAATAACTTTAATTCTAAAAAAAGTTTTAACTTAGCATTAGATGTACCTAATGGGATGAAACAAAAAGAAAAAAGGAAGAGGAAGGAAATTAATGAGGTGCTGGAACATTTATTTCTGTATTTTTCAATTGATTGCTCTGCTCATTGTAAAGCAGTGAGTCTTGTGAGGAATAGAAAATAAGTTAGGACTTGTCTTTAGATGAAAAGTTATCTGATAAGACTAAACAAAATGGACCAAGAGGTAAACCAAATCTTACACAAATCTTGATGGACATGGTGGGGGTGGGGTGGGGTCTAAACGTAGGCAGGAGTTAGGGACGCTGGAGGAAAGGACACTGGAATAGCTTCTGAAGGAAGAGAGGACGCTGACCTGTATTGTTGAGAATGTTCCTCAGAGGGGTTCAGGTGCAGATTCCTGGACTGTATGTGCTTAGGAGAAAGTGACAGCAAACTGTGGAAATCTCAGTTGGGCTCAGAGCCTAGGTGGCGCTGAATCCCAGTCTAAGTGATTTGGATCTTTTCTGCCCACACCAAGTTCCTATGGAAGGATTGGAGTAGGTAGTTGACATTTGATTTATGCTTTGAGAGTTAGAGGAAATATGGAGGAACAATTTAACTGGGGGAACATAATACAACCTTAGTGGAATTTTGAGAGTATCCAACCCCTTATTATATACATTAGAAAAGAAGCTCTTATCAGTTCATAGCACAAGAAATTACAGAACGCAGATTTCTGAATTTTTAACCCAGGGAATCTTTTCTCTAAAACTGGACTTTAGAACAAGTAGCAAGCTACTGAATGACCCAGGCAAGAAGAGATGGTGGCGAGACCTGAGGAGTGGGAATAAGAGTAAGTTGACATGGAGAGGGAGTCTGAATAGGTGTGACCAGCCGGATTTGGTAAGTAACTACATGTGGGAATGAAGGAGACTATTTTTGGATTCCAGCTTAAATGACTGGAGAAAGGAGGAAGATTTTAGCTGAGCCAGAGAATGACAGAACCAGCTGGTTTGGGAGGGAAAAAGAGAAGATGTTTTATTTATTTCTGTGTGCAAGTCACTAGGTTTACTCAGGAGTTGGCAGGAAGTTCAGTTCTGTTTAAGACTCCTTTTCAAGGCTGGAGCAATGATGGATGTCCCATCAAAATGATGTGATATCGTTGGAACAATTTACACAAATCAGTTGATGCCAAGAAAGAGAATGATTGGATAACCAGATATAGATTCTCTTTTTCATTTTTACTGTTGTTTTGATATTGTGTGTAAAAATCAGGGGTCTCCCCTCATAAAAGCATACCTGTTTGTTTCTTTGAACTTGACCTGAGGCTTCATCTAAGTTAGCTGTGTCAGGAGGGAGGAAAATGTGTTCTGGTCAGCAGCAGCCCAATATTCCCACAAAGCAGCTTTGAACTACACCTTTGAGAGTTCTCTGCAGATAATGGTTCATTTACTCAAAAATAGTGACTACATTCTCCCTGTGATCCAGGCACTGTGCTGAGCCTAGGGACGCACAGGTGTGTAAGAGATGTAGACCTTGCACTCATGGAATTGACTGTTAGTGTAGCTGCCAGGTATCAATCAACTCACAAATGTAGTAGTTTCACCATAAATACTGATGAGTGTGGGAAGGAAAGTCTCGTGTACTATGTTAGTATGAATTGGAGAAATGCATTTCTATTTATAATCAGTGTACAGAAAATAATTAGCATGAGTAGTGTTTGAGAACCTAATCTGAATATGTTTTTTGAAATAATACAAACAGTATCACACTGAGAATTTAAACTAAGTGGTGATCCGGATCAATGAAGTTTATGATTAAATCTTGTTCTAATGTATTATAATTTGTTGAAGCTAAATGAATGGGTCATGACATACCCACAAAATTAGTATGTTTTTTTTTCTATGAATGTGCTTTAAATCAAAAAAGATATTTAATTCATTTGAATATTTATGTGAAGTGAAAATCTTAGCCAATTTAATTAATTCTAAATGATACGTGAAAAATACTACTTTCTAAACTTTACTTGAATCATCTGGTCTGTTTACTTGCTACTTTATTTTTGTAACATTTTTTTCTGTCATGGAAATTATCCCTAACAGAGAGTTAATAAAAACAACATATAATCTCCATAACTCTCCAACAAAATATATTTATTATCTGCAGGATACTTCGGATTCTTGGAAGATGTGTTTCTTGTTCTCCTCTTACCTCTGGGGTGATTACTCATCTCTTGCTCTAACCTCCTCTTTGACTTGGCATTTTCTGAGTCATGACTTTGGGTCCTCCTCATTCCTAAGTCCTTCTTGTGTAATCTCATTCATTGTCATGAGCAGTTATCATCAGAAACGTAACTCATGTGTCCTTGTTTCCAAACTGTGCTGATTTGCTGATTGGACATCTTCAGCTGACTTGCCTGCAGGGATCTCTTGATGAAGAGTTTGGTTCTGGAGTTAGCTAATCAAGGTTTGCATCCTTGCTTCATGACTTACCAGGGGTGTGCGCCCTTTAAAGATAGGGTTTACATTTTCTGTAGATTGGTTTCCTTATCTCTAAAATGCTAAAATGTGGACATAGACATTGCAAGGTTGTTTTGAGGCTTAAATAAGGAAGTACATACAAGTGCCTAAAACATTAATCTGAATGTTCTGTATTTAGAAAAAGGAGTTCCATTTCCAAACTGCAAAGATGGACAAGCAACTATTCTCTCCACATTATTATTTGATTTATTAAATTCCTGTAGAGTCTTCCTTTCTATCTCTCAATAATTTTATGTCTGCTTATAGATGCTGTTATTTGTTTCACTGAGGGCCAGGTAGTACTACTCCATTTGTGATTAATGTGCCTCTTAGATATTTTAGGGACAAAATGGTCAAGTGAATTATAGCTAAAATTTACATTTAACTGCTAATGACAGACAACATGATAGAAACAAATGCAGAGGTGTAGCCAGGCTGAAATAGAGGGCAGTGACGAGGACAGCTGATTGTGAGGTCCTGCTGGCCTCCAGGTTAATGAACGGTAGTGGAAGCCTAACTTTTAGCTTCTTTCAGTAAAGGGCATTAAAAGTTTTCAAATAAAATACTTCATTGGTTGTGAATAGAGATTAAAATGTGGCACCCTGGTCACAAGATATGGCTTGATAACACTGACTCCAAGTTCACTGTGGGGTTTTGATGACCTCCATGAGTCCAGTCAAAGTATCCCGACTGCGTCTGCCATTTCCCTCAACAGCCCAGGGTTAACCCATGCTCTGGACAGACAAGGTCAGCTCCAGGCATCATAAAATGTTAGACAAAGGAGTGGCACATGAGATAGAGTGGTAAGAAGGAGAGGGAGGGCATGTGCACAAGCACGTATAATACCTGGGTAATGAAGGCAAAGCATGTGTAATGCCTGGGTAATGAAGGCAATACCGTTTATCCTGGATAAAGACTGTTTTCTACAGTATTCTGCTAAAGTCGTTAAAGTGAGGGTGTTGTGGATGTTCAACAAGTTGAATTAATACCTAGCTTCTGCGAAAACAGAATAAAGAATTATATCATCAAAGAGAATATTCCACATGCCCCCAAAAGTGTATGCTGCACAGTGAGCACTCAATAAATATTTCATGAGTAAGTGAATAAAAAATATAGAAGAGTATCATGAATATAAGTTTCAAGATAGGAAAAAAATAGAGGTAGTAAGCTATAAAATATTAGCAAACTGAATTTATTAGTGTATATATGAAAAACCACATTATGACCAAATATGGTTTATGCCAAGAGCGCTAAGAAATTCACCACCGTGAAATTTCACTGTATGTTGGTTGGTCCCATGATGCACCACTTGATATTCCTTGCAGACTTGAGGATGGATTTCCTGGTCATTTTCAAGAAATGACTGGATGAGAGAGGGTCACCTTGTCCAAGTTCAAGTCTTTTTTTCCTGGACAGCTTGTATCAAATGACTGGTCCAGTGGGGAGTTTGAGTACATGGCCTCCTCCTGCCAATTTAAGAAAAGTCTACTACTCCAGCATATCTTTTGAGCTCCTGTGCTATTGGCTGACATTTCTCCTTCTGCCCAATTCTGCTTCTTTCTATTTTCTCCCATAGACAGCGATCCCAAGACTTGATTATTTTAAAGAGAAATATACAGAGAAAACATTGAGTAACTTAACAATGACTCCAGATATATCGCCTAGGAAATTAGAAATTGAACAGTTGATCCATATAGTAATGAAATATATTAAAACCAGAAACAAATCTTAGAAAATTCACAGAAAGAGTATTGGAACAAATAAGAAAGTGAAGCAAGTTTTCTTACACATAAAATCCACATGCCAAAGCTCAAAAGTACCCCTATACAACATTAAAAATTAATAGATATAATAACACATTAGTAGTGACAGTTAATGGCTTTTGAGTCCATGATAAAAGCTTTACACATTCTCCAATAAGTTATACATAAGTATCTAAGAATAAATTGAATACATGATGGCAATGTGGATATGGATAAAAATTATATAACAGTATTTAAGGATAGAAAAGAAAATCTGAATAGATGAGGGCTATGCCACCTAGGGATTATCAGACTCACAAAACTTTAACAAGCCAATCTTAGTATTGATATATATGATCTAAGGGTCTAAAAGAGCCAAGACATTTGGAAGAAGTTAGAGGGACTTTCCTTATTGTATATAAGTTTATTATAAACTCAGGATAATAAAGACCGAGTGTTAACATGGAGATAAATAAAGGTAGATCAACATAACACAGCAGAGAGCTCAAATACAGACTGAACACAGGCAGCCCTGATGCACGACCAATGGGTCACTGTGCATCAGTAGAGAAGGAATATGGGAAATAGTTACAAGACAACTGAATAACCTCATAGAAGAAATAAATTTAGGTTCTAATTACACTATGCACAAGGATCAATTCTAACTAGGCTAAAAAAATGAACAAAACAAAACAAGCTTTTAAAAACTTTTAAAAGAAAGTCTTGGCTATTATTTTATGACCTAGTCATTAACAAAGATAGTTTCAAGGGGAATAAAGAAGGATAGTTCATAAAGGAGTCATTAATGCATTGACTTCATTAGCAGAAGATAGAGGAATTTAGTTTTTATTATTAACTATTTTTAATGTTTATTGTATATTTATAGATGTTCAAACATGAAATATTATTACTTGGTACGATTTTGAACATTTTTAAAGTAAGCCTCTTAATTTGTTTTTCTTTTCATTTAATAATATATTTATATTGTAAGGTGATAGATGTATTCGTTTTTAATTTCTGTAATATGTTGAGTTCCAAGAATACTCCTCAAAATCCACATCGATGGAAATTTATATTGTTTACAAAATATTTTCCTTTTATGAATGATGAGGATGGGAGCACTCTTGCAATATAACCTTTCACTAGGTTTCTCAGGTGAGAAGGTACTTAGAAATGTAGAGCTGGGAGGCAGAGTAATAAGATGAGGGAGGATGTCTGGAGATTCATATAGAATAATAGAAAAACAGAAAAATAAATGAAGCTACTGTTTGCAAAAGTTGGGCAAAGGGCATATAGGTGTTCATGATCTTATAGTACATGATTGTTTTATATTTTTGAAACATTTCATGTGTAAGAAAAATCTCCCTGCTTTTTTATTATTATTTTATTTTATTTTTCCAAAGTTAGAAGCGGGGAGGCAGTCAGACAGACTCCCGCATGCGTCCGACTGGGATCCACCTGGCATGCCCACCAGGGAGTGATGTTTTGCCCATCTGGAGTCTTGCTCCCTTGCTACTGAGTCATTCTAGTGCCTGAGGTGAAGGCCATGGAGCCATCCTCAGTGCCAGGACCAACATTGCTCCGGTGGAGCCCTGACTGCACAGGGGAAGAGAGAGACAGAGAGAAAGGAGAGAGGAAAGGGTGAGAAATAGATGCATGCATCTCCTGTGTTCTCTCACTGGGAATGGAACCTGGGACTTCCACATGCCAGGCTGATGCTCTACCGCTGTCTCCTTGTTTTCTTAATGCTTTCTGCCTTAAGTTCAACTTTGGATGGTATTAATATCATGAACTCTGTTTTTTATTTTATTTTGAAGTATGTTTTCTGATGTGTATTTGCTTAATCTGTTACTTAAAACCCTTTTGAGCCATTTTATATGCTTTTTTAAAATAATGCATAAAATGGATATTGTTTCTTGATTCAGTCAAGAGTTAATCCGACCCTATTTTTCAGCATGTTCATTGAGATACAAATCCTTTACCGTACAATGCACCCGTTTAAAATAGACAAGTCAATGTTTTTAGTATGTTCATTCACAGGGTTATACAGCCATCCCCCCAAAACAACCAACTTCAGAATTACATTTTCCCTCAAAAGAGCAACTCCATACCCCCTAAAATTGCTTTACATTTCTTCCCCCACCACTACCCTCAGTGCTGGGTGAACACACTGTTATTTCTGTTTCTCCAGAATTGCCTATTCTAGACATTGCATATAGATGGACTCATACACTAACTAGTCTTTTCCCTCTGCCTTCTTTCACTCAGCATAATATCAAGGTTTATCCACATGGTCATATATATCATCACTTCATTTTTTTTTCATTGCAAGATAATAGTCCATTGAATGAACATACCACACTTTACTTATCCATTTATAGGTTGATAAACAAAACATTTGGATTGTTTTTACTTTTTTCCTCCTTATTTTGAAGGCTGCTGTGAACATTCATGTAGAAGTGTTTGTATGGATGTATGTTTATATTTATTTTGGCTCCTTCCCAGGACTGCAATTGCTGGGTTATGTGGTAACATTTTGTTAAACACATAATGTTTAACATTTGAAGGAACTTCCAAGTGTCTTACAAAGCAGCCATATATGAGGGTTCCTGTTTCTCCACATCCCTGTCAATACTCCTCGTCTGTCATTGTCTATCTTTTTAATTATAGGCATTAAGTGCTCATGAACTAGTATTTATTTTGTTCAATTGGCATTTCCCAAGTGACTAATGATGTTAAGTATTTTTTCATGTGGTTTGGATACCTTCCATAAGAAAGTAACCAGATGCACGCAGCAGCCGGCAAGAACACGTTCGCTCTGCAAACGTCCCACGTACACAAGAAGCCACATGAGGCAGTTTCTGAGATTGAAGTCCCTAACCATGTTGCTAGGCTTAGGTCCAATCCAAATACAGTGTGTCCTCAAAGTCATGCGGTAACTGGTCAAAAGTGCACCATGACTTTGCGGACACACTGTATATCTGCTAGCACAGTGACCCTTGACAAGTAAGTTAGTCTTACTTGTCAAAAATTTATTTGGGGGAAATAAATTTTTTCCATTGTGAAAAATTAAATCTTGAAGAGCAGCATAAACTATTTCGCACTGTTCTCCCTTTCTTTTAATACACTTTTAATGTTTTCAAAGACTGACTCATTTCACAGGTGGGGTCCCTTTCTCACTGGCTTAATATAAATCAGAGCTGTAACTTACAATGTTATACCTTAGAATTTCTGAAACTGTTCACATATCTCAACTTTCATCTTTATTTTTTTTAAATGTTGGAAAATGTGATTCCAATAAAAATGTATTTATTTCAGTAATGTCAAAGAAGATGTCTTTGCTCACATTAAACATATAGATGTGCCTATATACGTACATGTAATCTTTATACACATAATGCATATTTGGATATGTAATCTATTGCATATTTCAAACTAATTCCAACCTCATGCACATCTCTGGCCTTGGCTGACACCTAGGACATATTACTAAGTTATATTATTCATAAACTCTTTAAAATTGAATTTCAAATGAGTGTTATGCCCTGTGCTGACATTCTGTATGTACACTAAATAACTTGTGGTCTCTATCTTTCAGGAGTTACATACAAACAGATGAGAAACAAAATGTGATAAATTTTATAAGAAATCTGCCAAGATAACAAAAACTGTTGCTTCACCACATATGGGAATTTATCACAGTAGAGGAGATAATAACAGGACTTTGTTTAAATTCTTCCAGCAATACTTTTCTGAATTTCATCCTTATTACAAAATGAGACAAATGTTGAGTTTAAATTTCAATCTCCTCCGATAAAACTGAAGCAAATATATTATTCTTCATTTATTATTTTAGGTTTTGTGACTTTTAAAGTAGTGAAAATGAAAGCAGTCAGCTCATAGTATGTTGTAAAATACTAAGGAATCCTTTTACCAGTATGTCCACTCCACCCTCTATTTCATGGGAAGAAAGTGTTAAGGATTTTTAAAAATCACATTTTATTTCAATAGGAGATTTTTTAACAACAAAAGGAGAGTTGTTAATTTGACAGTATTTGTTAGTGTTATGTTTTAATCCTTGGTATTTGAATACATACCTATGTCATAATAAAACATTTTATATCATCACAGCCAAAATAAGAAGAATGAACGATGTATGATGAGAATCTGATGTGAAGAGAAATTGATTTTTTTTTAAATTATTCATTTTAGAGAGAGAGGGAAGGGACACAGAGAAAGAAGGCGAGACGGGAGGAAGCATCAGCTCCCATATGTGCCCAGACTAGGCAAGCTTAGGGTTTTGAACTGGCAACCTCAGTGTTCCAGATTGACGCTTTATCCGCTGGGCCTCCACAGGTCAGGTAAAACTGAATTTTTGTAAGTATGGTTAATTAGAAAAGTTTAGTTTATGTTAGGCTATTACTCGAGAATTGAATAATTGTAGGTATAAAGGAAGGACTTAGGGTTTAAAGATCAAAATTTGAATCCTTACTCTGCCATTCAAAAAGAATCACTATTTTATTTATTTGTTTACTTTTAATTTGGACAAGATACTTTACCTCTGTTGTCAGGTTGTCAGGTTAGGCAGCAATGACGTTGTCTTTCTGTAAGTGCTATTAGAAAATTCAAAACTAGTAATATCTGTGAGCTTTCATTTTTTTGCTTCAAGCTAAACCAAAGTAGGAAATATAATGCTACGATTATATAGGATAATAATAATATTAAATAAGAATAGACAATTATCACTGTTTAAGACTGAAGACTCATGACATAAGTCATCTCTCAAAGGCTTGTCAATGGCCAGTGTTGCTGACACATCTCCCTGGAGCCTGAGGATGCTGTGAAGTCAACATTATGAAGGACACAGGCAGGATGGGGTTTGCAGGTTAGAATATGCAGGGGACAGTCAGCGTGGGATAGAATAAACAGGGACAATACGGCAGATGGCACATAATCAAGAGCCTTACTGATGCTGCATCTCCTTCCTTTTCCAACAAAAGACGATTCTCTGCAAAGGGTTCCGTTAAACTTCTGCGCTGCACGTGGTTTAAGCCTTTTTCTTAATATAATATCATAGCAAGGATTTTTTAATATACATTCTTGATTGGTTGGTTGTTGTGCGAATGATAATTCCATAGACAAAGTAATCAGATTTCATTGTGAGCAGTTTTTGAGACAAGGAGGCAGGGTTGAATTCTCAAGGGCTGGCTCTGTGGAAAATGGTCAATCTGTTTCCATGGTTACAGACTGGCTGAGTAAACTGTAAATTTGTAGGTGTTGGTCTGTGCCCTCTTATCTTAAAGAATCTGAATGAGATTGTTTATATAAATACAGTTTCATCTCTGGGTTAAGTATGGGTCCTGGGATAAAATTAGGGAAGGGAGAGCTTGTAAACTCTACAAAGAGCAGTTCACAAAGGTACCTTGCACTCTGATTTCATTATTAAACACGACCACACATGTAGTTTCCACTAGAGGCTAATTATAAGGAAATGCACTTTATCACATCTTTTCTGAAGTCATTATGATTTTCTTGGCCACAGGTGTTGATGTAGTTCTTAGTAACGTGGAAGGCTGTCATTTTAATAGGAGCTATAAGCTTCTTTTCAGAACAATTACAGCAGCCAATTTTAGAATACACAAAGAGGACTTTAAAGCATGATACCGAAGTGATATTTTCAAATCCAAAATCAGGTTTGAGAAGTTGCAAGAAGCATCAATGAACATATTTGGTGCTTGTTAAAAAGAACGGACAGTTTTGCTTTCTAATACATGGCTGTTTTTCTAAATTTTAAATTTATTATTTTTACACATTTAATATAAAATACTTAGAATTAAAAAAAACAAAATTAAAAAGGGAAGCCTTTCCTCATTTTTCTAAACTTTGAAACCATTAAACTGTGATTTTTATTTTTGTTTGCCTTGATTCTTTTCAGTATTCAAGTGTAATATTTCCCTTCCTCGGCCCGACTCCCTTGTGGGGTTGAGTCGATTGCAGAGCTCCCATTGATTTCAAAGGGTTCCTTCCCTCAGAAACCTCCCTGGCTGTGTGCATGCACATTGCTGAGTGATAAAGCGGCTCAGAATTACTTACAGCATGTGCACCATGAAGATTAGGATAATAATTTCATCATTATCATGATTATTGCTATTTAATATTTATATAGCACCTTACTCTGAGAAGTTCAAGAAACTGTATGAATTTTAAAATATCCAATGGACTCTAATCTTGACCATACCCCTGTATGCTTGGTAGGGCACAAAATTAATAATGGTTTTGAGTGATATCTATTGCTATGAAAATCTAAATTCCATTGCTACTCCTGTTATTAGAAAATGGCATTATATAATTGCCTAGAAAGTTAGATTGCTATCTCATTATTTTAGTGCTGGGGGTTCATTTGCCATTTATTTTGGTGTAACTTCAGGTGAGAACTTATTTAAAAGTAAAGAAGAAGTATTTTGATATATAAGTAAAAAAGATAATTTTTATTTATATTTAGCATTAATCATTAACATTCTAAACTAATCTTTAATGAAAAGAGAAAATTTTATTGATTTTTATCTTATACAAATTAGACTATACTAATTTTATACTCAGTGCCTAAATTTAGGATTATCTGAATAAATTTTTCTGGTCCTTTAATAATACTGGATTCAATATTCTGTCTTTGAGCTATTTTACATATGGTAGTAAAGTTCAAATTATTACAATGAATTATTTATCGCTGATCTCCTAATTTAAAAGTATAATAGCATGTAAACGTCATAAATTTCATGAATCTAATGGAGTAATTAAAATATTACTTTTTTCCATAATACTTTACCCAAACCCCCTTATTTTTTAGATTTTTGAAATATAGTTTTAGCACTACTGGGTTAAGATGCATATTTTAGAAATTTTTCTTACATAAAATGATTTTTCCCAAGATTCTTATCTTTCTGTCTTCTTTTTTCCATTAAGTGCTAATTAGCTAAAAGCTTTAAAAAGTTTATCAAGAATTGGTTAATTTATATCTAAGAAGATATTGAAATAATACACCTAGATAATTAGAATAAGAGCTGTTATATAGCCCTGGACACATATTTTTAAAGTTTCATTAGAAGAAATAAATTTATAATTGTTGTATAATTGAATAAAGAATGAAATTTTGGGTGAGATTGGAGAACAAGATGGAGTAGGAGGGGTAGGGATAAGAGCTCTAATATTACTGATATTATTTCACTTAATAATTGTAACAGTCTAAATAAATACTGCTTAATGCTTTTACAAGTAAAGAAGTCAAAACTGAAAACAGCTGAGTAATTTGAACAAGGTCATTGAACTGGTGAGTGATTTAAGACCTGTCTTCTCAAAAGCTATACCTCAAAACCTCTGGCCTTTCTAGTTAGGTAGGCCAGGATGGCATAGAGTTTGACACAAAGGAATATCATCTGAGTGCTTCTCATTTACTCTGATGTGTGAAGACAAAGACACCATGCCATTTGTCCACAGGATTCTTATTTTGTGACTTAGACTCATTGTTCTCTTGGGCCTTCTCTAATGTTTTTCACTTCTGTACCCACTGTCACTGGGTTCTTGATCCCAACCCATGCTACATAAACAAATGGGGTTTGCAAGGATTTCCTCTATGAACAAACAAGTACAATTCTGCATGCTCCAGCTACTACTACAGCCTCGCTGGGGACTGATTCTTGGCGATTGGTGTATCTAGTATGCCTGCCTGCTGTGCTTATCTTTCCAACTCACATGCACGGCAAAAGTGCAAATAACTAGATGTCATAGGAATTCAAGACCACACTATAAACTATAAACATTAAGTTTACTGTTGCCAGCCTCTTCTAGAGTTATCCATGTTGGGGTTTCCATTTATATGCTTATGTTTTTGAGCTTTGCTGTTAATTCTTTGAGGAGTCACCCACAATAAACATGGCTGCCACATGAAATTCTCATCACTGGGAGCTTGGCCATAAGGGAGAACTGACGGAGAAGGCATTTGGTCATTGTGCTTGAGTAGTTCCAACACTCAGAGTTCCAATATGGGAGAAATATATGTATGCAACTATTTACTAATATTTTATTTGTAATTGTTACATCTGTGTTTATTAGTGAAATTAATCTAGACCTTCTTTTCCTTCCTCTCTTTTTAACTATAAGAATTTAATCCTGACAGTCTAAAGAATAAAACTGGTTAAGAAGTGCTAAGGCACTGTGGGTCTATTTGCAGAGACTGTTACCCACTCATCAACTTGCTGGCCACTAGACCACTGTTGTGGACATGAGGTGTACCACCTAGACCCCCATCAGAAAAGGACTTATGGCCCAGTTGGAGGAGTGCATTGAGCACTGTCAGCTCCTTTCTGGTTTTCATTAGAAGTAGAAAGCCATCTTGACAATCATGTCTTTCTGCAGAGAAGTCCACACCTGGTGATGGAGCACTGCAGGCATGGGAATTCTTGGTCATTGGCTCTGGCAGGACACCTGTGATGATCGTGCTTGCTCCCAAAGGTGTCCTGTGATGATCATGCTTGCTCCATTAGGCTGAGTGGTGGTGTGCCTTCCCCTTCTGTCTAAGCTGCTTTACCTCTTTCTTTGCTAGGTACTGGTCTCTGGTACATGAATGGTGCCTCAGACTCTATCTCAGCACCTGTTTGGAAAGACCCGTGCAGTCCCGTGCAGGCAGAAGAGGGGACAAGTGTCTGGGGCTCCCTCGGCTTTGGTCTTTCTCTCTACTCTGAGCTGTCATGTCCCTTCAGCTGATGGACAGAAGCTACCTATTAGTTTCTCAGATCCAACTATTTTCTTGTTGATATTGTCACTTCACTAGGGCTGGGTTTAGGAGAGAAAACCAACATGAATTTACATGAGCTGACCATCTTGCCAAGACACTCTTTGCAGGATGTTAAAAATGATGGAGCAGTGCTTGCTTTCAACGTTTGTTAGATAGCAGCTGACCCTTGTACATTTTAAACTTCAGTCATAAAAATAATGGGCACTTTTCAAGTCAAGGTGTTAAGATGCAGTTTTCCTTTAATTTCAGCTTGCAAGATTTGAATGGAAAGGAATTCCCACACCATTTATCCCTAACTGAGCTGTAGTCTTTATGGTTATTTGTCTAAAGAAGCACGTTTAGTCGAGAAGCTGTTTTCTAGCAGTTAAAATTAATTGGGTAATTTAATTAAACTCATTTGAGGTTGACATTTTGTGTTTCCTTGTCATTCTTATCAGTGAAATTTTACCGTAATAGCTGAATGTGGTGTCCAATGTATAATTACAAGGCTGCAAAATAGGTACTTTCCAAAATTGAAGGTGCCCCCTTTAAGGGTATACTCTGCAGTCAAGATCACAGTGCATCATCATCCTCAGTCTACCATGCTGGGTTTTCAGTGTCAAAAGTGCATTAACTTGATCAAGGTGCTGTGAAGGAAACTAAACCCTGATTAACTTTCTTAACAGTCCCTATGCCATTGCAGTGTGGAAACAGTAAAAGCCATGCCCTCTAGACATTTGTATCAGGAAATAGCAAAGTGCCAACTCCTGGAAACAAGGCTGAGAGATAACTCCAGGTGTTCCATTTCAATGAGATGGGCATGCCAGTTAACTATTAGCAAGAGTCATTCGAATGCATGAACTAAGTCCCCGCCTTGCTGATTATGCCAATGAAACAGGCATGCCATTTAGCTGGGTAATGAGTAAGTGGAATGCTCTTAATTGGGACACTCAATTTTTTGTTCATTCTGCTGAGCACTTTGTAGCATAGAAGTTCATTTTCTTCTTCTTTCACTAGCCCTGTTTCCCCAGCGTGGGTTCTTGGACCTCAATAATGCTTGTTGGGAAGTGATTTCTCTGTTCTTATGGTGCCAATTTCAGTTTGACCACTCGAGAATGTGTAGTTCTAAATGGGGGACCCGTTCTCTAAGCTCCTCAGGACCACTTGATGAGGCAGCAATCTATTTCAGATTTCACAGGCATACTCCCATATAGAAAATGTTAGGTATGCTTATGGCTGGGCAACAGGATTATAGATGATTTTCCTTTTCCTTTTGTGAGTCTTTGTACTTAAAACAATGACCACGTAGCACTTTCCTACTAGGGAAAAGTAATAAATAGGGTTTAAAAAATGTATCTTCTTTAATTGGCACATGGGGATGAAAACAATGAAAATGAAGCTTTCAGAACCAAGAGCGGATGCTGTAATCACTTACGAGAAATAGCCCAGGATGAGAAGTGGAGTCTCCAGACGCCCTTCTCCCAGAAGATGTGGTGCTGTCGTTAGTTCTGGCTCTTTGCTTCCTCTCACATTTACCTCAGCAGAAGTGCACGTTATCCATCTGTTTCTCTTACAATAAACATAGATAATAGGCACTGAAAATCTTTCATTAAAGAGGAATCTTAAGTTTCAGCAATTTTCTCAGCTTTGTTTTACGGATGATGGTACTTGAGCTCAAGAGTTTATGGAAGAGTGGCGGGGCAGGTTCACTTGACAGGGGTTGATTTTGTTGTTTAGTGTTTGTAAATCAGGATCTCTGGACACAGTGGTACTTTTTCTGTGACGTGACATTACTGCTTGGACAGTGGCCATGTCATTTCTCAATTCATTCCTTGACTATGAAATCCTATTAATAATTCTGTTATTATCCCTTCCAGAGGTCAGATGCTGATCTGGGTAAAATATTTGCAAATACTTTTTTAACCAGGGGTTAAAATTGGATGACTTTTTCCCTCTGCCATGCCAAAAAATCTGTTCACTTAATTTCATCCTTTGTAGTGAAATGATCTTTTTTCCCCCTGGCAGCTCAACAGGAAAAATAATATGACATTGAAGGATACGATAAGAGTCTGAAAATTTCAGAGTGAGAGTAAAGTGAGTGAGAAGAATTGCTTGTTGTGTGTCCCAAGTCCCACACAGCTACAAAGACCCTGCAGGCACCTGCTCATTTTCCCAGGACCGTTTCTCTGAAAAAGTGTCATCGACAACTATGCTCACCTCTTCCATGTAAAAATAGAGTGCTGTTTAATTTGGAAAGAGTTAGTTACCCTTTATAATTGTTTTCTCACAGCAGCAACATGAAGGAAAGGGAAGTTGTGTGTCCTTGTAATTGTGGCCTTGCTGTGGTTTTCACAGGCTTCTCTTCACTGCCTCCCTGCAGCTTGGCATCCAGCTCGCACACATAGGATTCACCCTCATTCATTGGTGTTAGTCCATCAGAATTCACCTGGTGTCCTAAGGCAGGATAGCACTCTGGGTTGTTTGTTTGTTTGTTTTAGCCTCCAGTGGTGGGAGATGTTCTGAGTTTAATCCATTAGAACAAGGACAAATCACTGTTTAACAACCTCAAGCCAGTGGTCCCTAAGTCTCTTTCTCCCCTGGTTCATGGGGCTGCCCTCCAAGGTGATGGCCAATGGACCTCTTTATTCCCAGGCCTGTCAGACACGTGAGAGATGAGTGCTCAAGAAATTGATGAAATGTATGTTAATTTTCAGCAAAGATGATTATGCCAAATATTCAGGCACTTGAGGCTTCTTAATAGTAGCCTTCTCTACTGATATATTTTTTAAATGTGTTATTGAATTTATTGGGGTGACACTACTTAATAAAATTATACAGGTTTCAGGTGTATAATTCTATAAAATATCATCTGTATATTGTATTGTGTGTTCACCACCCCAACTCAACTCTCTTTCATCACCATTTATCCCCCTTTTACCCACTGTCTCCTCCTCTTAACGCCTGCTCCCTCTTACAGTCCCCATACTATGGTCTATGATGTCTAGACGTTATTTTTTTTTTCTTTGCTTAATACCTTCACCTTTCTACTGAGATCTTCAACTAATTGAAAAATAAGATAAAAAGGTTAGCACATGTAGACCAGAATACCAGCTTTATTTTATAAACGGTTTGTATTTGTGGGCAATACTGAATGGAGACATAGCAGCCTTAACTGTTTGCCAAGGCTGGGTTGTTTCCCTGGCCCCCCTGGGAGCATCCTGTGAAATTGGTGACGAGGAGGAGCAGACTGGGGACATGTGTTTCCCAAAGGCAGCTCACGTAAGAAGGCCAGACCTGAGCTCTGTTCTCTCATAGGCTATTGTCCTTTCAAACTCATTATCAGGTAGAAAGGGAGGGAGGGAGCTGATAGATGCCTGGGCTGTTACAGCCAGAAAACTTCTTCCCCATGGTGAGAAATATAAGACATAGGGCTTTCCCATGTTTCTACGTGTGGTAAAATGGTCCAAAAGCAGAGGATGATGCTATTTTAAAAGGAACACTTACAATTTTATCTAGCTTAGCAATACTCACATTGTGCCCTTCACTATATAACTAGGACTTAATCTCCCTTGTTTATTTTGTTTTTTGTGTGTGTGTGTTTTAGTTTCTAAAACAAAAGCATGCTTGAAGACTTTTAAGGGGAAAATACCACATTCTGTCTCTTGACAGCCTGCCAAGTTGCTCATTGGTGGCAATTGGCAACACAACCTTGTATGTTGCCGCTTTATGCAGCAAAGAATTGGGGGATGTTCTGATCATATCCAGGACTTCAGCAGGCACCTGAGTCTGAATTATTTATCTTACTGGGGACTGCCGGTGGTCCAGTTTCCCTCTAATGGCCTTTGGGACCAATTCATTTCTTGAGATGATGGAACTAAGTAGCCCACTTTCCTTGGTACACCTGTCCCCATTGACTGGAAAGATTGCTGGCTTGCCATCAGCATTCTTTTTAGAGTCTTAAGGCAGATGTTTGTTGGTACCACCTGTACCAGGTTAAATTCTTGGAATGAAAAAACCTGGTAAGTACTTTTGATTATACTAGATATTTTCATTTACATGAAAAGGTTAAGGTAAACTTTTTCTATGAACTCTTTCTTCATATAAGCTTTGATCTTACTATGAATCACAATAGATATCAATTTGTGTATGTCAAGCATAGCCCAATATCAGACATTTTATATTTTTATAATTTTAAAAATTATTTTATAATTCATATTACTTGAATTCACTCAAACTCTATAATATGCTATCTACATGCTCTAAGAACCTTAAATATATATAATTACATTAAAATATACATTATATACTTTACGCATGTGTGTACATGTAGTATTTAAACCTTTTTAGAGCATGTAAGCAACATATCCTAAATACAGAAAACAAGTGTTCTTATAATTAAAAAAGAAGCTAAGTTAAAGGTTAGCTGCAATGTGGAATCTGAATCATATCAATGAATAGTTTTTAATGTCAGTCCCCTAGAAAAAGGCTAAAGGTCCCCCAGAAGTCATTGAACTGTACTCTGAAAACACTCAATAAAACAAGCTAATCTAGTATAGCATAACAGGTATGTGGTGTGTGTTTGTGAGTGTGTGTGTGTGTTCTATACAAGGTGGGTCTTCTCTGAGGAAGCCAACTTTGAGCCAATGGCAGAGGTCAGGAGCAGGCAGCCACAAGGCCCTCTGGGAGATCATCCTTCTTTGCAGAAGTGGCAGCCCGTGCAGGGCTCTGAGAGAGAGAAGTTCACATTATGGACTTACTCAGATAATTAGATAATCTCTGCAGAGAAAGGTACAGTTACAAATTTCAGGCACTTGAAATGACTTCAGTAGTGACTTAATAAAAGGCTTGATAGAACAAAGAATGTGATTCTTCTTTATAAAAATTACCTATTTTCTCACATTGCTGCTTTACCAATTGTTGTTCTGTTCCTGCTTGTGGAAATTCAGGGATGTGGATGTCCAGGCTTCTTTTACGACTAATTTCAAGGACCTGGGGCCTGGCTGGTTGCTCTGCTGGTTGGAGCATCAATCTGACACATCAAGGTTCTGGTTTTGATCGTCAGTTAGGGCACATACAAGAATAACCCAGTGATTGTATAGATAAGTGGAACAACAAGTCCATGTTTTCTCTCTTCTCTCTAAAATTAGAAAGAAAATTTTCTTTTTCAAACAACTTAAATTTTAGTTTATATTCATACTCATTTTTCTAACCTAATAAAATAAGAGAGTTGTGAATATGGGGAAAGCATAGTTTGTCAGAATTAACCATATGAAAAATTTGTTAATTTCAGTAAGTTTCTGGTATTATAGTGGATAGTTCTCTTAATAAATTCTTTAGTAGAACTTGCATTTATCATTCAAACAAATGACTAAAGGAATGTGACTGGTTTTTTTTTTTTTTACAGGGACATAGAGAGAGTCAGAGATAGGAATAGATAGGGACAGACAGACAGAAACAAAGAGAGATCAGAAGCATCAATCATCAGTTTTTCACTGCGACACCATAGTTGTTCATTGATTGCTTTCTCATATGTGCCCTGACTGCGGGCCTTCAGCAGACTGAGCCACCCCTTGCTGGAGCCAGTGACCTTGGGTCCAAGCTGGTAAGCTTTTCGCTCAAGCCAAATGGGCCCGCGCTCAAGCTGGTGACCTCGGGCTCTCAAACCTGGGTCTTCTGCATCCCAATCCGATAGTCTATCCATTGCACCACTGCTTGGTCAGGCAGGAATGTGACTTTTATGTATAATTTTATAAAGCAAAATTTACAAATATTTTTTTTATCCCAGAACATGCCTGAAAAATCATTTCTGGGAACATATTTTATTTTGTGTTTAATATCTTCTCAAATTTATTTGTTTCATATCTCTCTTTAGAATTTATCAGAATATTTATTGGTGGTCCTGTTTTCAAAAAGAAACTTATAAAAAATGTGTGTTTAGGTATAATCTTCATATCAAAATTTAAAAAAAAAATAATTCAGATTAAATAAAGATATTCTTCAACTTCTGTTCAGTCTACCATAATACATGGCAGCCCATCTTGTTTAGGGAAGGGTCCTTAGTGGTCATTTATCTAAACATTGTCATTTATTGCTACCATCTTGTTTAAGCACAGCAGCTTTCTGTCCTCAGTAGGTCTGAAAGACAGATAATCTACACTGCATCTGCCCAACGGGACTTCTCAGAAACTTGTCACATCTGCCTTTGATTAACTGCCTTTTCTGAAAAGTCACCAGGGTTATCCCCCTTTGCCAAGCCACCTGTGACGATTAGAAACATTTCTTAGGAAGATTGGGCAGGATGTGTGAAACCTATCCAACTGTGAAAATGGCACCCTTTCTGGGTTTTGTTTCTAATGCGTTCTTTCTGGTTCTGCTACCTATGATTCCTTTCTAAGTGTTTTCTGAATCATTTCTAAATCCTTCCATGTGAGGCGGCACTCAGATCACTTCCCCTGGCGGGTCCCTGAATCCTCTTCTATGCTTCTCCAACGTCGTCTTTAACATCCTGGTGAACTTTTACTGACAGATACTGCTTTCAAAGCACATTACAACATGTACCCTTCAACAGCCCACAAGACCCGCTCAGCTTGCCTTCCAGCTCTTCCCAGCCCGTGCACATAATGTTCACCTTCCTGACTTCCCCATAGTGGCCTCTTTTTTTAATCCACTTCAACTCACTGACTTGCCTGTAATTCTTGGTAAAGGCAAACACACTGCTACCTCTTGGCTTTGCCCTTGCCCTTGTGTTGATTCCACTTGGGATTATCTTCTATAGTCAGCCATGCTGAGAACCTTTCACCGCCTTCTCAGGGTATTTATTACTTCTCAGTGAGAATGTTAATAACCGCCTGACTTAAAGAAGCCTCCCAGTACTACTGCCATTGTTTTGGTATGAATCCTCATAGTTATTTTTCAAAATAAATAATCTAATTAACTCTCTGCCACCATACACTCTTCACATAATTTTTTCTTTTTGAGGAAGGGGGGAATACTCTAAAATTAATTTTATTTTCTAAATTTGACAACTTTATTTTAGGTGCTTTTCAATAATTCATATAATGCCAGTCTACTTCACCAAATTTTAACATGGACTTGAGATAATTTATTTGAAATGAAAGTAACACAAAGTTATTTTAGAAAGATTATGAACCAACGTGTATACAAAAATATTTTCATAGATAAATTGTGGTTACTTTGAAATATTTTCTGGCAGGCTGTGAATACTTTCAGCAATTAACACCTTTGTTTTACTTTTGTAGGTCCAGGTTGAAAATAGGAAACCCGTCATTTCATCCTGGCTGTCTTCCCCAAGTTTTGGGAATCAGAGGTATCCACAATCAGTTGAGCCAAAATTTGATGCCTTAATTTTTATTATTTTCTTCATACATCAGTTTTGAACAACTTGGAGATTTATTACCAAATTTTAGGTGGTTTTTATTTGTTGTTTTTTTAATAAAAGCATATAACATTTCTCATTTCAAGCATTACTTGAGTTAAATAATAAGCACGTACCTTGCTCATGGAGAAAGGCAAGATAACTGGTCAGAAGATGGGTTCAGGAATGGTGTTCATAGCCCCTGAGAGAGTCTGTCTGCACTAGGGATGAAGGCTCTCAGCCCATAGCACCATCCAGAATGACATGCCTATTTCTTGTGTTGAAAATGTTGGGAGATAGTGGCTTGATCACTGATGTATACCCCAGAGACTAACAGTACACACACCCTCTATTTTAAAAAGAATATTATTTAGTAATTTAGTTGAATATTTTATAGGGTATAATGAGCAGGCCAATGTTTTTAAGGATGCATATTTGTAAGACTGCATTGCCTTTATTTGACCATCATGTATATAACACAATTCATCATTTTCATTTGTTTCCTTTTTTCAAGTCTGCTGAAATAGTCCAGAATTTTGCTAACAATCTATTAGTTAAATATAATACAGTATCATTGGTTATATTAAATTGCTTGTGATACAGCTTAAATGTTTTTCATGTTTCCCAAATATTACAGGGCTGTATTTACAAAAATTTATTCATTGTAAAACTGAATTCAACTGTACATCCAATATTTTTTGTTACATCTGGCCCCTCAAGGCAGTTTGTTAAAATTTCCCATGTAAAAGATTGAAAATAGTTTTGAGTCAATATACACATAAAAAATGCAGATGAGGAAATGGAGCCAACATAAAGAAAAAAAGAATCAAATGGACTGTGGATCTTTATATACCATTGTAAATCCGTTTATTTTGTTATCAAGTTGATCTGTCTTAAGATATAATACGGAGACATCTCTCTATATAACTGTCTGTAAGTAAGTGCTTAAGAGTTCCACCTCTGTGATTTGCAGAACCGGCTCTATAGTTTGCAGGCCCTAACTTAAAATGACAATCCTAGGCTCCTTGATCAGAGCTTTTTAAGAATTTAAAGTTGAGACAAAAAGAACCCTTACCCAGGCATGTAGCCCTTTGTGAGGGCAGGTCCCTAGGCAGATGCAGAGGTGACGAGCTGGTGAGCTGTGCAGGCGGGTAGACAGGTACTACACATGAGGTCAGTAGTACTGGAGCTGTTGTTGTGATTGCCCTCTCACAGATGAAAAATGGGAGGTTTTGTGAGGTTCCGTAACAAGCCCATGCAGAAAGAAGTTGATTCAGATTTGAATCTAGGTCATCTGAGACCAGAGTGCTCCTAACCCAGAACAATAATACATTTTACAATATTGAATCCTAGGGGAAAATGAAGCCAGACTTGAAAGTAGACCTGAACTTGGAGAGATAATATTGTTTAGCTGGGAGCCACGTGTCTGTGGGGAGTGAGCAGATGAAATTAGTGTGTAGAGCAGATCAGGGGTCATTAGATCAGAAAACTGGGAAACAAGCAAACCCACTCAAACCCACAGTGAGATAGCAAGTTTGTGAGCTAAATCTGACTCCGGAGGGGGCGGAGTTGGTGATCCTGTGGGCCTTCGTTTAGGTATTATAAATAATCATATTCATTATTTCTTTTCTTAAAATCTTATCTTTCCTAAGTAGCAAGCAGTCTTCAAAATGAACTTACGTGGGGGTGAGGGAGCCCTCTCGAGGGTGACAGTAGTCTGTATATATAAAAGAGAAGCCTTCCTTCCTTCAGTTGGCTGAAGAGGAGGTGATAGCATCGGCTGCGTGACAGAGGAGAGAGCGTCCTGCTTAGGTGCGTCTGCACTGCACAGAGCTTTCTTCTTTTTATGTTTTTATCAATTGATTTTCATGAGATAAGTAAGTACTCAAAAGTGCCACACACTTTTCATGTACTTCAGACATAAAACCTTTCTAGCACCCAGAGCTAGGATCCCCAAATGCTAAGCATTAGGCAAAATGGATTAGTCTTCAGAAGGGGAGCTTCAGATCATCCCTGCCCAAGGGGCAAATGGAAAACGGTGTCCTGTTCACCATTTCCCCTGTATTATCTGGCCCAGAACACCTGCGAAGTGAACTAGACATAAATTATCATGTAATAAGCACTTTATTTAACAACAAAAACCTCGTGGAAGCATTTCTTCTCGTCGAAATAATAAAACCAGAATAATAAAGATTGATGGCTACTGGAATTTTAAATTTCTCCATGGGGTCCTAAAATCAGCTTATGATTTTAAGTGGTTTATTTTAACAAGAATTTGAGTATCCTTTTGTTAGGATCATTCATAGGTGCTCTTGATTTGGTAAGTAAACCTGTAAATAATCTTTTAACTTTCTTTCTCCCTCATGTTTCTTTATCTTGTAATAATTCCTTAATTCCTTTCTCAATTTCCCCCCTTTGAAATATAAATATATACCAGATGATGTACATAGCAGGTAGATTTTAATGTTGATATCACTTTTATCTCAAAGTGGAAAATTCTTTAAATATTAAATATATATTTATTGTAATGATATTTATATATCATTAATTAAAATCAAGTTAGTTAATTAGAAATATATTGATAAGTAATATGTATATTAAACTCACAAATAATCCTGATGCATAGTGTTTTTTCTATTAATGGTGTGGATATTTTATTACAATTTTGGAAAATAGGCTAAACTAAATGAAATCTCCATAATAAGTAGTGTCTTTTCTTTTAAAAAAATGCTTTACTTATATAAGAAATGGGTCAAAATCCACTGTATAAATAATGTTTTTCTTCCTCAAATCCAAAACTGTTCAAAGCATTATGTATTTTTACTCCATTTATATTGTCCTAGTCCTTCTGATTTCTGCTATCTCCCCTTCCCTGCCCCCATCTGGCTAAAAAATTCCTTTTTATGCAGACAGGATAACAGAGGGGCTTCAAAATCAAGGGGGAAGAGAGTCACAAACAATTTGTTCAAATATTTTTTTTCACTGAGAATTCACAGCTAGTAATCTTCACAAGAAATATAAAGTATATTGTTTAAAAACTCACAAAGCAATGAAAAGTGATGATAATGAGGTAGGAGGGGCAGACTCCCTTTTCCCTGAGAAGGAAGAAACAAAAAGATTACAAGGGAAAGGAGCCAGCTAGGGTAACTGAGTCAGCCAGTAATAAATTATATCTCATAGTTACATACAAAGCAAGAATAGCAGGATCTATATGTAACAATGGCCAGTGATCTAGAACTCCTTCCTCCTTTCTGACCCCACCAAAACTTTCCCTCCCCTCTCCTTGAGTCCTGGGAAACCTTAAACAGAGAAATCACATGCCCATTGCTTACCTTTTTTGAGGTACCCAACCCACCAGTTTCATATGCACATTCACCGAACCCTTCTTTAGTGATAAATAAAATATGATTTTTTTTCCAAATTCAAAACATAGGTATATGTTTTTTTACTGGTGCACAAAATGAGCCGTGCATGAATATCACCTCGCTCAAAGAACAAAATCAATAAAATGCATAAACTCACAACAAATTACAGTATTACTTTATTCTGGCCTCTGTGGCAGAGGCTTCTCCGAACCCCTGAGACCGACTCATCGAACCCCTAGGGTTCGATAGAACCCAGGTTAAGAACCACTGGCTTAGATACTGTGAAGGTATATAACCTATAAGAAAGTCAACTTTGGTGAGCCCATGTTTTGGAGCTACAATCTCCACATGCTCCACCGGCTTTAATAAATCCTACTTCCTTCATCAAGTTATCTGGGTATTTTCGTCCTCCTTTGATTCCTGCAATAACAGTTTTCCCTTATGTTTTATATTGTTTTACTTCTAGAACTTTCTTCCTTTAGAATAAATTTGATTTGAAGTTCTTGGGTGACGGGGGCTACCTAGGTTCCATCAAAATGATCAAATTCTCCTTTACTAACAATTTATCATGTAATGATTGAACTTCCATATTTTTAAAAAGCTGGAATTATAATTTCAATGAACTAGAGACAAGATTTACTTAGGAAAACTGACTTTATTGCTCTTTGTCGCTGAAGGTTCTTGTCAGAGAAAATGCTACTCAGGATTGTTAGATCCACAAACTAGGAGGTCTAGGCAGAGGAGCAGCCATGCTAGGAAACTGGAGGTTCCTGTTCTTGATGCGAGGCAGAGGGTTTTGACTGCGTTATCTCGTGAAGACCACAGAGAGAATCCCTGCCTAGCCACTCAGTGGCATCTTCAAAATGCCTTCAGTGCAGGAGGGAGT
The DNA here is from genome assembly GCA_037038555.1 of Rhynchonycteris naso. Classification (NCBI taxonomy): domain Eukaryota; kingdom Metazoa; phylum Chordata; class Mammalia; order Chiroptera; family Emballonuridae; genus Rhynchonycteris; species Rhynchonycteris naso. The sequence continues at coordinate 213,737,582 of CM072998.1, read as the reverse complement.
TGGGTGTGGACAGAGGTGTCCCATGACACTAATCGGCAATAGAAAATACTCTTCAAATTTGGGTGTGTAAAGATTTAGTGTGATTTAAAAGGTGTCTTGGCATGTAAACTGTTTTGTTTTTAAATATGGATTATAGGTTTATTTTGGATTGTTAGGAAACAATGGAGACTTGGTGCAGGCTAAAAATTTAAACCTTCCCCAAGAGTCCCCTTTCTTTTTACTGTGGATAATCACTTGGGTTTCTGGGTCATATAGCCCTCAAGCCAAATGGTCTCCTTGTGTATTAGAGCCAATTGTATTTTGTAACCAAAATGTGAAACAGGGTCAAATTATATCTATACATTGATTTTCCACTCACTTTAAAAAAGATGAGGTAGCAACCTTACTTAAATAAATAAAAGTATACTTATAGTATACAACCTTACTTTAATAAATAAAACAAAATTTAAAAAAAATACCGAAAGTTGTCTCTAGATCACTTGATAGGCCTGCAGGGTGAGCTGACTAATTGCACAATGTATCATCAGTTATGGGAATTTTGGCAAAAAAAGCTGTGCAATTTTGGTTGATTTATCTATTGATCCAAAAGCTTATGTATTAACAAAAGAAGCAGGGGGAGGAAGCAAGTAAGAGAACTCTCAGCTCAAGCAATTCATAAAATGAGATTTATTTTAGGTCAATTGGCTTGCAGGGAATGATGCTTTGAGAATATATTTTTGAACGACAAAGCATCTTTAAGGTGATGATAAAAAACATTTTTAGTTTTGTTCTATTTTTATATGGACTTGGAGTATAATGACAAAATAATAATTATTATGTGTTCAATGAGACTTTACAGGGGCTGGATTAAAAATATCTCAGGACTGAATCCTCCAGTAAATATTTAAAATGTAAAAAAAGAAAGTTCTCCTCGCAGTGAGCAAGGGTCATATGCTTAAATTAAGGAAATAAGGAGGAGTGAATTCTGCTTTGACAGCCTACAAAATAATCTCTTTTCAATTTGATCCATCCATCTGTATACACTCCTCATGTAGGAAAGGTCAGAATTTTCTACCAACAAAAACTTTGTGTTCCTCCAAAGATTTTTGGAGACCCCTATGTGTTGGAAAATTTTAAAATATTTTTTCTTGGGAATTAGTTTACATGTCAAAAAGTGCATCCCACAGTGAGAATCATGATTTATTAATTAACACTTGGTTAGGATCCTAGCACTTGCCAATTTATCACAGTATGTGAGAATAAATAAAACAAACACAATTCAAACCCTGTCATATTTCTTTGGCTTGCATCCTGTTTCTCATTATACAATTCAATTAAAAACTAAGATAATTATTACCATTAAGGTTCTTTCTCAATCTATTTTTTCTGTTTTTTCTATTATGTCTATTTTGATTTTTATTTCTTTTTAATTTTGATGTGCTAGACACTTTAAGTTAATTTTTTTTAGTTTAAGATTTAAAAATTATCTTAAGTCCTTTATGCACATTCTGCAAGAACTTGTATTTTGATGTTAGAATTTACTCATGAATAAATTTGAATATCTTTAAGCAGCTGTCTAAATACAGCAATTAATTTATATTCTTATTTATCCTTCAATCTGCAGTTTTGTTTAAAATTTTTTCATGTATGCTAAAATACTGTACATACACTGTAGATAACACAAAGGAAGGATTGTGAAGTTAAAGTACAGAAAGCAAAGATCTTGTTCAGAGTTTGCTTTACTAATAATTATTCAATAGTCAAGGGGCACAGGTGAAGCAAGAATATGTTCAGATCCCCGTGGGTGACTCCCCAACCTTTTGTTGCTTGCTTGGTGCACTTTGACTCAGGTTATCAGATGAGATGTATAGATGGCTTGCTTAGAGAGCATTTAAGTTAGGCAAGATCTTAATGTTATGCTCTGTTATAGACTAAATGTTCCTCCAAATTTATAAATCAAAGCTCTAACCTCCAGTGTAGTTATATTTCATATTTGGAGATGGGACCACTGAAGAAGTAATTAAAATTAAATGAGCTCATAAGGGTCGGGCCCTAATCCAATAGGATTAGTGTCTTTATGAGGTGTTGTAAGAAGAGATACCAAAGAACTCTCTCCCTCTGCACACACCAAGGAAAGGCATTGTTAGGACCCAGGAAGACAGTGGCCAACTAGAAATCCAGGAAGAGAGCTCTCACCAGAAACCTAAATGCTGCCACTTTGATCTCAGGAGAAAATAAATTTTTGTTGTTCAAGCCCCTAATCCTTAATGTTTTGTAACCAAATCCTAGAAGACTAATACATGCTCATATAGTTAGAGTTTTATGTGACATTTTCCAGGGAGCTATGCACAATGAAATTATAGTCACAGGTTTGTATTCCATAGTGATCTTTGAAAACCAGGAGCATTCTGCTAAAAGCATATTGGAGAAAAGGAATCTCTTGTTGGCATAAAACATTTAGCATATTTACAAGGAGATCAGACTGAATTATGTGCCTTTTTTCTTTTCAGGAGCAACCCCCTCCCCCTTAATGTCTCTTCCCAGGTACAGGGTATAAGTGGATTGAAAATTTATTACCATAATCCTTGTTTTATACCACTGCTCACACTTTAATTCAGTTGAAGATATTTCTGTATGTGTTTGTTTTCAGAACCTACAGAAATAACATTTTTTTAAATGGTTAAAAATTTGCCCATTGTATGAAAACATTCCCTGTTACAGAATGTGTTTTATATTGATGGATCAAGTATTTTATATTGAGGTCAAGTATTTGATTACAGAAATTGCAGTAATGTGTTTGTATATTCAAATGTATTTGATTAGCTCGCTGTTAAAACACATGCATTTTCTTCCTCTTATCTTTATGGGGTCAGCATATCTTCTTCTCTTTGGTTTTGGGCTCAGCCATATGACTTGCCTTGGCCCATATAGTAGGCAGAAGTGACCATGTAACAATTCCAATCTGGGCCCCAAGAGGCCTGTGTGTTTCTGTTTGATCCCTGGAGCTTCTGCTTCACCCTGAGGGGGACAAACCCAGGTCAGCACTCTGTACCCAGGAAAAGAATAAGCTGTTTGAAGGGCCAAACTTCTCTAGCTAAATCCAGCTTAAATCAAACAAAGCAGACCCTCAGATGCATACGAGTAGGCTAGTTTCCACCAGTAGTACTGCTCAGGTACATTCAGCCTAGACCAGTCTTCTTTCAGCCAATCAACAAAGGGATACGAGGATCCTGTTGTTTCCAGTAACTAATTTTTAGGATGGTTTGTTGTAGAGTATTTTTGTGGCAATAGCTACAACATATGTCTACATGAAGAAGTGTTATTTCCCTAATTTAGTGCATTATAAATTTCCTTCTTTGTTGATGTTATAGATATATATTTAATGATAAAATAGATCCTGAGTGTGTATCTCCGTTAATCATTTCTACATTTGGAAATTTACCCAAGCATGACACTATTCTAAAAACATTAACTCTAATAGTTTATTCTTACTTTATTTGTTAATTGAGTTTGTCTGTATAAATTCTATGCTTGTTTGTCTTATTTTTATAGGAGCACAAAGTTAAAGATAATATAGTCTACTGCCTAGAATAATAAAGACACATAAGTGAGTTCTGTTTCAACTGACCATTCTTTATATAGGAGTTCTAGGCTATACCTTCCTGGAAAGAATTTGGATAAGAAGTTCTGTGCACTCTTTCACTATTATATGGAGCTTTAGGATTCTCAAAGTCAAACCCAATACTTAGTCTACAGATAGTTAACATTTTTGATGACTTTGTTTTTTGGTTAGTGCTGCAGTAGAAAATATATTTCTTGTGTGTACTCTGGAAGTAGTGTACACTTGTTAAACTTCTTCCTTTCCCCCAGAAAATATGTTTTCAGATTGTTAACACACATGGCAGTGTACATAATAGGACATATAGCGGAATTTAAAATACTTACCAGGCATTCAAATCCGGACGGGGAGAATGGCTCAATAGCTATAAAACTCACTTAGAAAATGACTTTATTTGTTTTTCATAGAGCTGATCCACCCATTCCTCTGGGCAATCTTAGATTATCTGTAATCTAAGTGCCTAACTAGAGTTTCAGATCTGCATCATGCTGGTTTCCCACCCAAGCCACTTTCATAAATCATTTGGTGAGGTGTCATCATTTTATACTAAGAGATAGCATAAGAAACTTCTCTGTGAAGGTCGCTGTTATACTTCATTTGACTTACTGATATTTTGTATATAATACAAAGCCCTCTCATTGAAATCTCAGAGTAAACATTTCCCCCTCCCTCAATCCTACTTGTGCAACCACATTTCCCTTGGCCTCAGATTTCCACCCGTTTTGAATTCAGTTGGTATTGTGTGCTATTTGTATTTCTGAAAGCCACTATGAACCTTACAAGTACTATAGCAAAGGATGAAATGTGAATATAAATAATAATAATAAAAAAAATTGGTCAGAACGTGATAAGGCAAGACACACATCAGGGCACCCTTTCTCGATGACAGTAAATTATGAGGCAGAGACGAATTCCTCCACTAACACTTCATCCTTCAGCGTGGCTATGAATTGAACTGCTCGTTTGTTTTGGCACCGGGGGAACAAGAACAAATGTGCTCCCTGCTTCCCTGTTCCTCTTCAGAATGCAAAGGAGAAGTGCTGCTGCGGGAGGGGTGCTGGGCAATATTCATAACATACACCTAGTCTCTATGCGTACTCACGGCTTGCAGTGGCCCTGAAGACGCTCAAAATTTTAATGCACTCAGATTTTTACTGGGTAGAAAGAGGAAAAATTATTAGACGGAGCCTGAAGTCCAGTGCAGCAATGCAAATAATTGTCTTACTATGTTAGACTCAAATTGTCTACCTAGAGGCCCAAAGTCAATATTTCTCAATTTTACAGATAATCAGACACCTATACCTCATGAGTGTTAAAACAGGTAGTTATTAACATTTTAAATTGTAAGAATAAAAAAATACACAGATGCTTTATTTGGAGGTAAAATGGGAAAATTTTCATTATTTTTCTCTAAATAGAAACCTTTAAATAAGTTGAACTATGTATTTTTAAGGTTTTTGAGGTCATTCTTTGGCTCAACCTAAACTGCTTAAATTAGCCAAGTAGATTTTTAAAGGGAACAAGCAAATTGAAAAGAAAATTGTCAAAATATATTTATCTGTTTTTGAACACACACGCAAGCTCTGTTTTCAAGATGTGCCTCAAAAATTTTCAAACTCTGGTATTTATATTTTTCTTTTTAGATACTCTGTAGCATCTGTTTTTGATATTGGATTCCTACTTTAAACATAAACTATACACACATTAATTTATGTATTAAATTAACACAACACGCTAACTCTGCTTATTATAAAATGACTAATTAAATTAGAATAAAACAAGTAAACAACATCTAATGTTCTTTGGATGTTGCCCCATCAGTCAGAAGCAGGGTTACCACTCAATACAACTTGATTGCAACTGCATGTATGAGCATAATTTAGGGAGACCCATCAGATAGATGACTGTGTGTGAAGATCCCAAGGCTAATGATGTAATGATATTCTCAATGATCAAAACATTAACTTTTCCCCTGACTGGTTGGCTCAGTTGTAGAGTGTCAGCCCAGTATATGGATGTCACAGGTTTAATTCCCAGTCAAGGCATACAGGAGAAGTGACCATTTGCTTCTCTGCCTCTCTCTCTCTCTCTCTCTTCCTCTCTTGCAGCCATAGCTCAATTGGTTCGAGTGTGTTGGCCCCAAGGACTGAGGATGACTCGATGGAGCTTCCATCTCAGATACTAAAAATAGCTTTGTTTCAAGCATGGCTCCAGATGGGCAAAGCATCATCCCCAGGTTGTGGTTGTTGGGTGGATACTGGTCAAGGTGCATGCAGGAATCTGTCTCTCTATCTCCCCTCCTTTCACTTGGAAAAGAAGGAAAAAAACCCCCATTAACTTCCAACATGTGAAGTTATGTTAATAGAACTGTCACAGCCCCAACTGAAATTTCCATATAAAAATGTTGGGATACGTTGTATGCATCTGAAAAATAAGTACAGAATTGAAGCTATTTATTTCTTACTTAGCCCATAGCTCTCAAGTTCCCCAGAGTGGTCTGCCTAACAACCTCATCTTCACTCCCAGTCAAGGTCAGGTTTTACTTGTTTTTATTGTGTATCAAAAATCTGTGTTCCTTCTTTTGCTGTACTTCAGTGCTTACTTATATATTTATTTGATTATTTGATAATAAGTATTTTTCTGATTATCACAAAAATCTAGCACAATGCAGTAGGCCAATCAAATTTTTTTACTTTACAAACAACTGAAAATATTTTTGCTGAGCATGCTTGGAATATATTTGTTCAGAAAATATTTGTTTTTTCTTTAGAATTCTGGACTGATGGTGGATATGAGTGTTTCTTGTTTTATTTTGTCTTAAGATTTACACATATTATTACATATTTTCTCAAGTGCTCTGACAGATTTTGTCTATTATATTTGAAATGCAGACATTTGGGAATCTAGGGATTTCTTTCTTCAGGTTAGAGGGCAGATCGTTTTACTGTGTTTTTTTTTTTTTTTAGAAATATAAAGATAATGACCCATTCATTGTGGGCAAGGGCTGGGAAAGTTTTTAAATCTTTAAGAGATTAGGAGTTTATTTTTGAGGTTTCTTAATGATGACTAACACTCTTATGGATGTGATGCTCATCTTGGCCTGCCTCTGCATGGCCCATGGGACTTGGGACAGAAAGGTGGACATACAGCTAATATTGCTATAGCATAAATAATAAGCCCCTAAATCCATCTGGTACTGCTGTCTCCTTCCCCATCAATTCTGTGGGATTATGGCAAGCTGAACTAACAGCAGCAGTAGTTGCTGTTCCCTAGAGACTTGACACTTTCCTGTTGAAAGGTGTAAGATTGTGAATATCTATATATCTTCCAATCATCCTAAAACGCTGAGAAGCTTCCAGGCTACTAAGAGATGATCAGACAAAAATTTATTCAACCTGGGAACCCAGAATATTGTATTGAACCAAGAAATTAATTTTCTCTACAGACTTTTGACAAACTTGGTGTATCTAAGTTGAAGTTTCTAGTCTATAGTCAGGAAGGAAAAGAAGAGTGAGGAGGAAAAGCTGGTCTAGATATTCTGGAGAAGGTAGTCCTGTGGTGATAACCACAGAGCTGCGAGAACTGTAACTTCCAAGTATGTGTAAACCAGAAGACAAGCCATCCCCATTTGTTATAAGAAGGAAAGTTTTCTTTTTTTTCATTTAACAGAGTAAAGGGAAAAAATCCTATCAGACACAATACAAGCTTGCCAGTAATAATTTATAGGACAAATTGTTTCACCCTAGTGGCTCAAAATATTTTGGGATGTGAGTTTCAGTTAAAGTGGTTTAGGCCCTGGCCTGTTGGCTCAGTGGTAGAGCATTGGCCCGGCTTGTGGAAGTCCCAGGTTCAATTCCTAGTCAGGGCACACAGGAGAGGCGCCCATCTGTTTCTCTACCCTTCCCCCTCTACTTTCTTTCTAGCTCTTTCTTCCTCTCCTGCAGCCAAGGCTCCATGGGAGCAAAGTTGACCCGGGCACTGAAGATGGCTCCATGGCCTCAGCCTCAGGCACTAAAATGGCTCTGGTTACAGCAAAGCAATGGCCCAGATGGGCAGAGTATTGCCCCCTGGTGGGTATGTCGGGTGGATCTCAGTAGGGTGCATGTGGGAGTCTGTCTGCTGTCCCCCACTTCTCACTTTGGAAAAATACAAATAAATAAATAAATAAAGTGGTTTGTTCTGTGGAGCATTGCAGAAGCAAATACTAATGAACTTGGGAAGAAGGCCTACTAACCTTAGATCTCAAATAAGTCCCACAAATAACACTAAGGAAAAAGAAGAACAGACCATGAACAAGAATAAAAACAAAAATTCTAGAAAGAGGAAATGACCTGCAAAGACTACAAATTTTGGAATTATCAGGCACATATGATTAAATTACATTACTTACTATGTTTGAAGGAGGATAAGCTTGAAAAAATAGATTGGAAAATTAATCAACATGCGTATCCACAAAATAAAAGGAAAAACAATTGAAAATAAAATTCAATGATAGAATGGATACATTTAGCAGCCAATTAGATGAAGCAATGGGAAAAATAGTTAATTGCAAGTTTAAATAGAAGAAATTACAATATTTAGAATACAAAATTGGTAGACAAAGAAGAAAACCATTAAAAAAAGAGATAAAAAGGAATGGAATACTAACATAATAAAGCCTGACATCTGTCTAATTGACTTTCTAGAAGGAGAATGAAGAGATGAAAGGAATACAAGCAATATTGGAATAAATCATGCTTGGGATATTTTCAGAAATAAAGAAAGACACCAATCCACGTATTTTAAGAGCCACCACTAGTCTGACAGTTGACTTCTCAGTATCAACAAAGCAATGATGGAAACAAAGTACAGTGATATTTTCTATGGACTGAAAGAAAGTACCAATGTAGAATTCTCTATTAAGTTAAAATAAGTGTTCAAAATTATGGTAAATAATGAGGTCTTCCAAGAGACACAGTCAGAAAAATGTGCCTATCATTTTAATGTGCAGATCCTAATTAAATGAAAATCTAAAAGGTATATATCAGGCAGAAAAAAAAGTGACTCCAAGAGAAACATTGGAGATTATGAGAGGGGATGAATAATAGAGAAGTCAAATTGGTTAAAAGGATGGTAATAAAGCTTGTCATGGCTCTTTTAGTTTGTGGTTTGCTTTACTACTGCTTCAATGACTGGCCATGACTTAACATGCTCCTCTTAAGCTGAGCTAACTCTGTGTATGTCAATGTTCCTTTTGGCTTGCTGTATTTGTTTTCCTTTATTCACTGTGTGGGCAAGTCTTGATTATTCTGTTGCATAGAAAAACATGTATCTAGTTAATTGCAATCAAAGTATTGTGATGAAAGAGTTAAATCTGGTTTGGAGATTTCAAAAAACTACTTTAGTTTTGGTAATCTTTGTGATTTTAGGGGGAGCTATTTTAAGGCTATTTTAACTAGATGTAGAAAATGAAGGAAGAAAAGATTGCTTAAATCAAGTGCAGGTTAAATAAACATAGAAATGTTGATGCTAAAGATAATCATAATAACTATAACTACTCTACTCTTAACTTCTCTATTTATTCCCAACACTACCATGCTTTTATAATGATTATCGAATTGCACACATTTTAAACACGTTCTTGATACCACATATTTGCCCCTCAGGTACATTGAAAGTATCTGACTCCTTTGGATAACTGTCTGTTATGGGGGTCAGTTGTTAAATGAATTATTGTCATTATAGTCAGTTTTATTATTTTCTATTAGAGTTGCTGATTTTATGCCTCATTAAAAGAAACTATGTGAGCTTCTACTTATTTACTAATTATTCTGTGAAATTTATATTTATTCAATATTTATGTTCTTTAATGCAGTCATACTTTTTAAAGATAATGTACCTCGCTGCTAGATGCATTCTAAGATTCTTACAAATTATGCTTCTTAGTAAATTAATCTCTTAAATTATATATTCTTTACAATTTTCCTGCTTAATTTATTGAAATGACAATTTTTTAAAATATTGATCTTGTTATCTGTCAATCTTGTTGAACTCTTATATTAATTATAATTATTTTCCACACATTTCCCATATCACATAGATAATCATATCATTTATACACAATAACACTCTTATTTATAATTATTTTCTATCTGTATACCTCTTATATTGCTGTTTTTTATTTTATATATATATTCTTTGTTATTGCATTGACATGACTTTGTTACAATGTTGAAAACAAATAGTCCTAGTCAACATCCTTGTTTTCTTTTTAATTTAACAGAAATTCTCTTCACAAATTACAATGAAGCCTGAAGTTCTCTGAGGGTTTTTGGTAAGTCCTAGGCCTCTCTATTATGTTATTCTGCCTTAAAAGACTGTCTTTATATTTTTTAGAGCAGAGAGGATCATTTATGGGAGGGAAGTCATGGCATCCTTTAGAATTATGATGAAATATATAAAATTACTTCATGAGAGTAAAATAGATCTTTGTAGAACAGCAGAAGCACTTTGTTTGCAATTTTAGGGGCTCAGGGGTCTGTTAAATATCTCCTGTTGACTCAAAGTTAAGACTTTTTGATCTAAAGAAATTTTCTTCATTAAAACATTTCAACAGACATTGATTGACTACCCATTATATGGTGATGACCGAAATTGCTGGGTGCGCAGAAAGGACCACTTTGAAACCCATGCACACTATATGTTCACAGTGTGAAATACTCAGTGAGGTCTTTGAGGAGGAATATGAATTTTTATCTTAGTGACTTCTTTCTTTGAATGTCTTTGGAGAGGTGCGTGATTAAATTTCAAACACCATTTTGTTCTTATGTAAAAGTTCCTAATTTCATGATTAAATAGCAAACCTGAGTTCATGTAATAATAAATAATTCTATAAAAAAATTCTATGTGGCCCCTTTAATATTACTAGTTTTTGTTTTTTCCTTAAATTTCACTATATTTCAACCTATTTCTTTGGTATGTACTTGAAAGGCTTTGCAGTACATTGGTTCAGCCAACAGACTGGTATAGTTTTCAGAGCTTTTTTATTAGTACTTTTGCAAAAATGCCTGCAGGTCATTTTGGTCAAAAGGAATAATAGACCCCTTAGGCTTTTTGAAGAAGCTTTGTCGGCCTTTGCTTTCTAATACATCGTTGACAACTGAAAATGTGTAAATGGATAAGATGCTTTGGGGGAACTGATAGTAGTGATGGACAAGGGCCTTCTCAAGGGAAGCATGGCTGCAGGCCAGCTGCACTGGGGGCAGACGGCAGATTGGAAAGTTATCTCTCTCACCTGCCGAGTTTGATTCTCCACATGGAGGACAGATGATTACCTTCATGGATCCCTCAGCTGCTTTTCAGGCCTCCTGCATGTTTCACCGGTCAACATGCACTAAGAGGAGGCATTCTGCCTGTAGCTGGATTAACCTCACTTTATTCCCTGGATCTTAAAAAAAGGGATGTCAAATTGGTCTAAGCTTCAGTGGGTATATTTAATTCCATCAATCTTTTGAAATTAAATTGCTTACACCTGCTTCTAGGGAGATTTCAGAAAGGAGTTTCATTTCAAATGATTAATACATGCAGTGTCCTCCTCACTAACAACTAATGCTAAAAACAAAACATAGAAATACCTCTTTAAGTTTCTAGTAAGTTTTGGGGCACAGTGGGATAACTAAATTTGTATATGTGCCTTTGCTTATCAGCTTGTATGTGATTTTGGTATGTGTCAGAAGGCAAAAGATTTGGGGAGAGAACAACTATTTCCTCCATAGAATAATAATTACTCAGTGCATCTACTACTGAAACTCAGGACAACTCATTCTTTGACTGAGTCTCAATATATGTTCTTTGATATAATTATATTGGCAATCAATTTCTTTCCCAGAATTGGTAAAATTAACTGTCAGTCAATTAAATTAAAATGGAATCTATTCCAAAGAACAGTTCTGCATTATTCCTGTATTAAATGTTTAATATTCACATAAACTATTGGCTTCTTAGTTCATGCCCAGTCTTGATCTTGATCTAAGACATAAAGTCTTGATCTTTTGTTTCATGAATATTTAATTGGACTGAACCCTTTCCCTTTTACAGTGTGAGAAAGAGGGAAGCACATTCTTTATTGCTAAAGTTATTCATTTGCTTGGCATTTTAATTTACTTTCTTAAACTTTTAAACTAAGGACCATTTCAATTCCAGTGAGCATACTTTATCACAGTTTTTCAGACGATTACATTTTCTCTTTGAAATATTTCTTTTTAATTTTTCTAGAGCTTGAAAATATTTCCCATCTAGTTTTAGCTTACTAAACATAGCATTGAAGTCATACAGAAGTCATTCTTCTATGGTTTGGGGATTTTTGTTGGTAAGTGACTGACTATAGTTCAAAGAATGTGTCATACTTCTAACCATCTACTAGAAATGATCAAATATGAATCATTCTTATTTTTCTAGTAGATTAATGATAATGTGACTTTTTGAGAATTAAGTGTATTAATATAAATAACTTTATGCAGGAGAGTATTTAATACAAGTTATTAAATATCTATCATAAGTATTTAATACCTATTATAACCACCCTCTCCCTAAAATGTTGTCTGGCTTCATTAAGTGGTATGGTGGAGTGAACATCATGTTAGGTCTGCAGCTTATATAGAAGGGGAGGTGGAGGAGATGTACTTCTTCTGTATACTTCTGTATATCCTATATATGCTATCTAGCTATATTGACATGAATTGCAAAGGGCCACATTAAAGCTATTGATTCCAAATTAACCATTAGTACTAACACAATTTAATCTTTTTTTATTGATTTAAATTTATGGGTTTACATAGATTCAAGTGTCCCAACAAATACATCCCCCCACCCCATGTTCCCCTCAACATCCCCCTTTCCTCCCTCCTCCCAATACCCTGGCCAGTTCCCTCCAGGATTTGCTTTTCTGCTCTCTATAATGCTGTGTTATGTATATATAAGTTCACCAATCTCTTTCCTTTCTCTGATCCCATCCTGTCATCCCTTTTCTGTCTGTCTGCTTTCCCTCTGTTCTCTTTGATCCCACCTCTGCCTCTATTCTGTTCCTCAGTTCACACTGTTCATTGGATTCCTCAAATGAGTGAGGTCATATAATATTTTTCTTTCTCTGCCTGGCTTATTTCACTTAACATAATAGTTTCCATGTTCATCCATGTTGTCGCAAAAGGTAAGATTTCCTTCTTTTTCATGACCCCATAGTATTCCATTGTACATATGTACCACAGCTTTTTAATCCACTTGTCTACTGACGAACACTTGAGCTGTTTCCAGATCTTGGCTATTGTAAACAATGCTGCAATAAACATGGGGGTGCATTTCTTCTTTTGAGTTAGTGATTTGATGTTCTTTGGATATATTCCTAAAAGTGGGATGGCTTGGTCAAAAGGAAGTTCTATTTTTAATTTTTTGAGGAATCTCCATACTGTTTTCCACAGTGGCTGCACCAGTCTGCATTCCCACCAGCAGTGCAGGAGGGTTCCCTGGGAGAACATATTCAACAATATGTCTTATAAGGGGTTAATAACCAAAATTATAAAGAACTTGTAAAACTCAACAACAGGAAGACTAACAATCCAATCAAAAAATGGGCAAAAGAAATGAATAGAAATTTCTCCAAAGAGGACATACAGATGGCCAATAGGCATATGAAAAAATGTTCAACATCACTAATCATTAGAGAAATGCAAATTAAAACCACAATAAGATATCACCTCACACCAGTCAGAATGGCGCTCATCAGCAAAACAACACATAAGTGCTGGTGAGGATGTGGAGAAAAGGGAACCCTACAATTTAATCTTGATGTTATGTATTTTTAAAATACCTTTTGACTTCTGAGCACTTTCTTTTTCTCATTTCATTTTCATTAGATAGATGGTGGATAAATAATGTTCACATCTATGTATTAAATCCCATAATAAGGATTAAAATAACAAGAGTTTCTGAAAACCAACTTTGTCATCTTTCAACTACATTGCTTTTGCATAAATTTTATTGTTCTACACATATATTAACAAAATCATTGCCTATATTCAGAACTTTTTAAGTTTAAATTAGATATTGCTATATTGTTTTTTAACATAGAATTTAGCCAAGTAGTACAAAGGTTCCGAAATCATGGTCTGCAGGCTGCACCTGCCCTGGAAATGTCTTCTGTTTGTCCTGTGAACTGTTTAATATTTAAAAGTTAGGGAATTAGCATAAAAACGTGGATTCTCAGCTTCTCTCAAAAAGTGGGAATATTGGGCAGAAGAGTCTATGTCTCTGTTTGGAAATCCCCATTACTGCTGAAGAGTTGATGTTCCCTTGGTAGCAGATATCATACTTGCAGTGACCCAGCCTTTGTGTCTTCCTGATACTCAGGCAGATTCTGTGACTTGAACATGGAGTTCATACTAACAAAATCTTTTATTTGTATTTGCATTGCATTCCCTTTGTCATTCCAAATATGCTCCTAATCTTTTGCAAATATGTAATGTTTTGGAAACATCATTTAATCATTTGTAATTCCAAGTTGTTTTTCAAAGAGATTTGACTAGCAAAACATCCCTTATACATGGCTAAATAGCCAAAGTTTTCCAATTTTCTTAAATGGAAACAGGCATTACTTAGATTAAAATGCCAATAAAATTATATCCCTTGTTTTATAACTGACTACAGTTTAAAGAAAACAAATGTTAATTATATAAAAATTATATATCCTTGGAAGTTATACATGTTTTTAATCATTCAATACCAGAGGACAACTCAACTCACTTTCAGATATGGCCTGTGGAAATATTCCTACATGCAGGACTGAGTTAATATATAGTTTTTCCCTTTGAGGAAATTAAGTCACCATAAATTGATAATATGTAGACAGATTACAGGCTCAGCAGATATTCATTGATCTGTCAACATTTATCTTTCTTTTGAGGCATCCAGGAAAATGAAACCAGTACAGTGCTAGATGGGTGTGGCAATGCACATTGCAAAGAAAGGGCAATGTTCTCTTAAAAGCAGGATTTGCTATGGGAATTAGCGTATTTCCAAGTATACACTGCACATCCCTGCATATCATCTATTAATCTTCAAGATATGGCTGGAAAGTTATGACTATGATTTTTCTGATCTCTTGACATGCAAAAATACAATAAGCATCTCCCAGTGTTTTTCTCCATATACTCAAGTGTTTTTGTTAATAAAAAAATGCATGAATATTAGCACACAGATACATTAGTGAAAGGAAATCAGTCATTTCACCGAGAAGTAAAATCCTGCATTGTACATTTAAAAAACATACATTGTCCTTTATTATTTAGCATGTCATAGGGAAGAATCATTTTACTCTCACAGTTTACAAATAAAACTTATTTGTACAAGGGTGATTCATAAATCAGAAACGTTCCCAGCAAGGACTGTTGCAATTTTTGAGCAATCAATAGGCAAACGTAGGTTTGTCAAGAGGAATGCTAACGCACAATTTAAAATTGTGAGGTAGTGTTCTTAGAAAGGCATCTTGTAAAGTGGCTTTTTAGAAATCAGTTTTAAAGACATTTTTAGACCACTTCATTATTTTAATTCTCCCTTCTAAGAAAGCTCTCTTAGATTTGCTCTTTTATATCTTTGTTTTATATATTATAAAATAAATTCATTTCGGCTGCAGAACTCTTGAAAATGTGTGTAAAAATGGAGCGAACTAAAAGTCTATAACCTTACTACCCCAAAATAATTCTCTTAAATTTAGGAATATATAATTCCGTTCTATGCATCTATATCTGTCAGTTTAACTGTCTATCTCTCTATCATCTATTCATCCATCCATCCATCCATCCATCCATCCATCCATCCATCCATCCATCCATCCATCCAGATATATATGTGAGTGTGTGTGTGTGTGTGTGTGTGTGTGTGTGTGTGTGTATAGAAAAGCAGACAGAAAGGCAGTAAAAGGGAAAGAAGCGACACATTTATTATTTACAAATTTCCTTTTTTATAAATACACTGTGAGACTACATTATAGTTTGTAGAAGCCTACATTATTGTTCAATCGTTGTTTCCAGTAGATTACAATTATTCATTGTACATCAATGCATACTACTGTGGCCAACACTTCAGTTACACTAGGGTAATTTTCCTGGGACTAATTTCTAGAAGTAAAGTACAGATTATAAAGCAAGACATCTTTTAACCTTTTTTGCTTTGATACATGTTGGTA
The DNA here is from genome assembly GCA_037038555.1 of Rhynchonycteris naso. Taxonomy (NCBI): domain Eukaryota; kingdom Metazoa; phylum Chordata; class Mammalia; order Chiroptera; family Emballonuridae; genus Rhynchonycteris; species Rhynchonycteris naso. The sequence goes on along the minus strand of CM072998.1, from coordinate 213,721,770 downwards.
TCTATTGCCAAACACAACAATTGACACATACTTCTTACTTGTTTTTAGACCAGATTGCATTGTCCCCAGCAGTAAGTGTAACTGGCCCTTTCCTTGAAGGCTTACCAAGGTTTGATATTAGCAATGAAAATACTTTCAAAATTTTTTTATTAGCATTGGATTAAATAAACCAGAGGGTAAATATTTATTATATGTTTATATAACTATATAAATTTAATTATATCTATATATACATTTATGTATAATAACCTTATATTCAATATTTTAATGTTCTCTAATAATATTCTTGATATGTCTTTATATATTTTTCTTTCTGGATGTTTATTTCATATATATATATATATATATATATATATATATAATCTTTAATTGAAATGATACTGGTTTTTCATCCATTATATTTATAAAATTTTCCCCAGCCAGTTATTTACCTTTTCATATTATGTAAACTATTTTGTAATCTAGGAAAAGTGCATATATATAGCCAAATAATCACATCTCTCACACTTTTTTTTTTGGTATTTTTGTTGTTGTTTAAAGGGTCTTATCTAGTTATATTATTTTTTTAATATATTTTATTATTATTAATTCTAATGGGGTGACACCAATAAATCAGGGTACATATGTATTATTTTTTTATATACTTTAAAAGTATCTTCAATTTTCCATTTTTTTACCAATTATTTTTGTGTTAGTATGAGGTGAGGATTCAAATGGAAATATTTTGTAGTAAAATCTATAGTTTTTTATAATATAAAATGCTGTATTTCTTAAAATTTTAAATATTCCAAGGTCTGTTTTTGAATTTTTAAATTTAGCTTCATAGGTTCAAATATTGGGTAGCATATTTCTTTTCATATCTCTTTCTTGGCATTGTATTTTTTATATTTACACACAAATGCTAATAAGAAATATCTCAAAGAGATGATCTATACTTCTATGTTCACTGCAGCATTATTAATGATAGCCAAAACTTAGAAGCAATATTAATGTTCCTCATGGGAATAATGAAGAAAATTTGGTATACACACACTATGGAATGTTACTCAGTCTTAAAAAGAAAGAAATTCTGCCATTTGTAGCAACATGGAGGAACACTGAGGATATTATACTGAATGAACTAATTCATTTCTGAAGGACAAATACTGTATAAAACGGCTTATATGAGAGAAAAGTCTAAAAACGTTGAAGTCAGGAGCAGAGTGTAGAAGGGGATTGCCAGGGGCAGGGTAGGAGGACACGGGAAGATACTAATGAAAGCACCACAGTTCAGTTGTGGTGGATGAGCACGGCATAGAGAATTAGTGTACCATGTACTGCCTAGGGTTCATAGTACTGTACTGTGTAGTTAAAAATTTGCTAAAGCAGCAGACCTTATATTAAGTGTTCTTATCACAACAAAAAATAATAAATGCAGAGGAAAGTGGGAGAGTCCTGAGGGGACAGGTGTGTTTATTGCATAGATTGGGGTGATGAGTGCATGAGTACATTCTTATCCCAAGCTGATCAAGCTGTGTACATTAAATATATAAGGCTTTTTGCATGTCAATCATACATCAACAGCATAGTTGTTATACAGAGTCATTAACTGTATTTTATTACCGGATAAGAACACAGCTGTGTCAATGAGTGGTTATACCTAGGTAAAGAAAGTTACAATCAGCCTGAAATGTGAGACTAATTGGTCCTGTGTTTTCTACTAAGCCTGACATCTCAGACACATTATTTACTAAAAACAAAACAAAACAAAACCTCAAGTCAGCACTATCACTTCCCACCTTATGTGTGTCACTCCACCTCTCATTCCTTCCTTGCTCTCACAGGATTTCCTGCTTTGAGAGCTCCAATGTTACCTGATTAGCTGTTCTACCTTGGTGGCTTCCCTTGTTGCTTATCGCTTTTGATTCTGATTAACCTCTCTGGCTCAGAGAAGTAGTAATGCACCGCTTCACTCTTAAACTATTCGATGCTTTCTTGGTGGAAAAAGAAAAGATTATGACCATCTTAATCAAAGTTTGAACTACTTTTTGTGTGAACAAAATACAGACACTAGAGAGAAATGTCTCTTCACACATTTTCAAAGTTCTCTTCCGAAAAGGTCGTGTGTTTAAACGAATGGATTTTACTCCCTAGCATGTAACAGCTTCCTGTTTTTTGTGTTCATGGCATCCCCAGAGAATACAAATTCCCAGGAAATTTCATCTGGGACATAAAAATAAAGGAGTCTGATAAAAATGGCTACTGCTTCATAACACTAAAAAACTCACATAAATGCAAATTACATGCTGAATAACATACATGTGAGGTTTTTTTTTTAAATCACCTAAGACATCATTAGTTCCTGACAGTACTTAGCAAACAACTTCGCTTATTGCAAAATACATAAGGATGATTGTGATTGAAAAATAATGGCTCACCTTTTCAATACTTGAGTTACCAGTCTTTAGAATTCTTTTTATTGGCCTGTTAGTTGCCAAAGTAGAGGACCTAAAGTGAAATAAACATTGGGAGTGCAAGTCAGTCAAGGGGAGAGGCGCAGTGGACAACCTATATCGCCGAAGTTTCAGCACTGCGGGGTCTGTCTGCTGTTTCTGCGGGCCCTTCCTTTTCCCCATCTCTTGTTCAGGCTTCTGCCTTTTCTGGTGACTCAACTGCCCTCTCGAGCTCTAGGCACTGGTGACTGTTTTCTTGAAATTCCATCCCTTGCCACTGATTCCTCCTGACCTGCTCATGGTCACAGCAATGTCAGACTTTCTCGTTGGGCACCCTTGTCCTCCTCGAGAAGCTAGCTCATTTGGTCACTTTCACCATGACCGGGTGCCAAGGATTGCCAACTACTCTCTCCTGGCTTATACTCACATTCCCACTCACACCCTACATGTGAGCGGAGTGACTTCTATTTAATTCAGACTTTTATTTTGTACTTTCTCTTCCTTGATATTTATTAATTTATACTATATATTTTTTAAAGGGATAGAGCCAAACTCTCCTCTCCGGAATTATTTCTGGTATGTAACTTAATTCCTTTGATATTTTTTAAGTTGGTTCAAAGAGTGTGAGAAATGGAAGAGTTACATGTAAACCAGTCCCACTTGTAAAGAAAGATGAAAATACGTCTGAAATTAAATATATTAATTATCATTATACCTAAGATTTGGGAATAATAATTAAAAAATAATTATCTTTAATTTGTCGGAAGAAACGATGAGTAAAAGAAAGTATCCCAAATCGAAAGTTATTTTTGTCAACGAAATGAAAGACTGCATGATAACTTTTAAAACTTGAAAATATCAGCCTGACCAGGTGGCGGCGCAGTGGATAGAGCATCAGACTGGGATGTGGAAGACCCAGGTTCGAGACCCCGAGCTCGCCAGATTGAGCACGGGCACATCTGGCTTGAGCAAAGGCTTGCTGGCTTGGACCCAAGGTCGCTGGCTCCAGGCAAGTGGTGGCTCAGTTTGCTGAAGGCCCGTAGTCAGGGCACATGTGAGAAAGCAATCAATGAACAACTATGGTGTCTCAACGGCAACGAAAAACTAATGATTGATGCTTCTCATCTTTCTCCGCTCCTGTCTGTCTGTCCCTATCTATCCCTCTCTCTGACTCTCTCTCTCTCTGTCCTTGTAAAAATAAATAAATAAATAAATAAATAAGTAAGTAAGTAAATAAATAAATAAATAAAACTTGAAAATATCAATAACATTTAATTCTTACCAAAAAATAATAGTATAGTTTTTATTTAATTGACTTTTATTTTCTAACACTTGGTTCTTCAAGTGATTTGGGACTTTGCCATCTCCATATTTATTTGTTTTTAATATGCCTTTTCCCCCAAGTATAGATTCCAAAGATTGTGTAATATTTTTCTGACTTTGAAGCACATATACCTAGAGGCATGTAAAAATGCAGCTGTAATGAGTTTCACTTGGAACTCTATTTTACAGTCTTAGTTTTAGGGGCAGACATGCATATTTAATTTAAATAACATATGCAAAGTTCTGTAGGCTATGTCCAAAGCTCCAAAGACTGTCCTACTCTGTCTGCATGGAGCTACTAAGATACTGTTTTGATGATTAGATAAGAGAATAATACAATCTATGTGTGCAGAGCCTCATAAGCTTTTTAAATTACTTTAAAATATTTTCATTATTATATTAAAATAACAACATTAGCAATTATTTAATGAAACAAGCACGGTTATAGTAGTTCTTCCAAATCTTCTCATTTAATCCTCTATAAGAAGGTTAGGAGCTTATTATAAGATCTGACTAAGGGCATGTGAATGTCTCCAGGTTTAGGAGTATGAGCTTTGTCCTAGAGATGAGGTTCAGAAACACATTGTTGCTGGCCTTGACCTCTCACAAGGTCAAGATAGTGAAATTTTTAACATTAATGTAACTGGGATATGTAACTGTATTGACTTAATATAACATCTCATCATACATTTTGACTTTTTTTTTTAAATACCATATTAACTACATCCTCAGTAAATATTTTATCTATTTTGGTATGTACCAAACATACTTATTGTTATGGATTTTTAACTTACAATAATTTTTTCTAAAAATTTTTATTCATTGATTTTTAGAGAAGGAGAGGGGGAAAGAGAGGGAGTAGAGAGAGAGAGAGAACAAGAGAGAGAGGAAGAGAGAGAGAGAGATTTGTTTTTCCACTTATTTATGCATTCACTGGCTGACTTCTATATGTGCCCTCATTGGGAATCAAACCAGCAACCCTGGCATATGGGGACGATGCTCTAACCAACTGAGCTACCTGGCCAGAGCCAATAATTTTCTTTATGTGAAATGTGAGCTACAGTGCATTCATCAACAAGAACCATGAAGGCAAGAACACATCCATAGCTGCCCTATTGCTACGTGTGTACTTAACATACAGTGAGCAAAGCAATCTCTCTCCTGCTCCCTTTTCTCTTTCTCCTCCCCATTTCTCCCTCAAATTTACCCCGATTATTGTATACATAGCACTTAAAACCTTCTAACATAGTATGCACTTTATTTATTTGTATTTAATTTTATTTACTGCTTTCCCTGCTATAAATTACTGGGAGACAAGGCCAAATTAAGGAAATTGTTCAGAAGTTAAACTCACTATTCAAGCAAACTTATGTTAATTTTGTCACCAACAAAATGATAGAATTATAAACTGTTTTATAACATCAGAACAACCAAGAATGAGAGAGCAGATGGGAGAGAAAACATTGTGTAAATTGATACAAAAGGCCACCCAAAATAAGCAAAACAAATTATACCAGGGAAATCACACAGATGAATCAGATTAGAAAAAAATTTAATGGGAGGCAGAGTAACAGAGATTTAGCTTGTCTTATAAAATATCTGTTAGAAACCAAAATGATTATGATAAGCATAAAATTATTAGGCATATCCAACATAGTTGCCCCACAATATTTATAGTCTTACTACATCCAACATGCTTGTAAATTAAATTGGTCAAAAATGGAGCTCAAAAGGAATTACCTTTCAAAAAACTAGTCAAACCCTATAACCTCTATCTAACTCTAAAAGTAACCATGTGAAGACAAATATCTTATTTGTATGGGTAGAATTTGATATGTTGAAGAAAAATTGCACTGGATAAATTAAACAGACAAAAGGGAAGACTATTCAAGATTATTGCAACAGGAAAAAGAGATTGGACTCAGCTGCACTGATAGAAAGATTTTTGAGGCCTGCAGTGAGCTAGTGCACATTAGGAAGAAGGCTGGGAATTGTGAGTATACCATCTGTGTCTGCTAATGGTTGCAAATGAAGGTCTAGCTCCTACCCTCCCACTGAGGCTGGGAGATAGTATTAACTACTTCATTCAGTTGTTGTCTAGATTGCATAATTAATGCATGTAACATGCTTGGTCTAGAACTAGAATTTTGTTGTTAACCAGATATAATGTATCACTAACTGGTAGAGCCTAGATTAATGAGGAAGGTTAGGGGTAAATTTTTGGGAAGATCTGCAGATACTTTGGCTCTTGAAGGCTCTAAACAAAGAAACGATTGTAGGGAAGTCCAGGAACAGACAGGGATGAGCAGTTGACAAAGACACATGGATGTGAGGTTACAATCCTGAAAAGTCATCAGTTTTATTTGAGTAACTTGTAAGTTTTAAGGCAAGTATGGAAGAAAGAGCAATAATGAGATAAGCAGAAACTTGATCATGAAAACTTTATATGTCCCTCAAAAAAGATTTGACTTTACCGTGGAAGTGATGGCCACAAATTGAAAGACTTTTCTTATAAAGGAAGTGAATTGGTCAGGCTGAATTTTGCATAAATTTCTCTGGGTGCAATAAGTTGAGAGAAATAAGATGGGAGGTACAAAGAGCTTATGCAGTTATTAAAAGCAAATAGCCCTGGGTGATATACAGTGAGTTGTAATTGTAAGGATTCATTGACAGCACTACTAGCCACAGAGTAGGTAATTCTCATTGAAATGGGGTAAGTGGGAAAAAAAAGTTGACATCTTTGCTGATATTTCCTAAAAAAAAATAAAAAAAGATGGCTTCATGTTATATCACCATTACATGTTATATTGCCATCCTATGTGATAATTATACATGTGGAGGTAAAATTGATGATGTGGTTTCTTTTTTTGCTACCTTATAATAACAACAGTAGCTACAATAGTGGTAGTAATCATAGATAATGTGGTAAGGAAAATTGGATAATATTTGAATTAAAATAATAAACATTAAAAAGCATTTAGGTTTATGCCTATTCACTTGAGCAAGCTCTTGCATCATGAATTGTTTTCTTTCTACTGTTTTCATCTTTTGCTGCTTATTAAAGTCTATGCATATGCCTATTGGGGGTGTAGAGTGAGATGTGCAAGTGGTCCCGGTACTTCTGTAGAGCGCACACTAAGTGCACAACACTGTGTCAGCCATGCAGCACCTGTCTCAGGTAGGGTCTGACTCAGGCTGGTACATGACTTGCCTAAGAAGCAGCCTTGACATTTATGTCCAGGTGTTTTAATATACAATGTTGGTTCTCTATTACAGCATTGCTCTATGTTCTGTGAATGGTAGAAAAAAAACATAATTCACCTGGCCTATGGTGGTGCAGTGGATAAAGCGTCGACCTGAAATGCTGAGATTGCCATTTCAAAACCCTGGGCTTGCCTGGTCCAGGCACATACAACTATTAAGCAAAATGAACAACTAAGGTGAAGCAACTGTGAGTTGATACTTCTCATTTCCTCTTCCCTCTTCCTTCTTTCTTTGTAAAATCAATAAATAAAATCTTTTAAAAAAGAAAAAAACATAATTTGAGCTATAGATTAGATTCAGAGACAGGATTTTAACCCTATTACTGATAATGAAAAAATGATATTTTGAACAGTTCGAGAATTTCTCTGAACCACAGGAGTTAGCGAACCTGGGCCCTGAGTCACAGAAGAGCAGCCAGAGAAGCTACAAAAAGTAAAAAAAAAAAAAAAAATTAAAAGAAAGAAAAAACCCAGGCATATAATATTTTTTAAGGACATTTAATCTCTCTAGTTCTCCCTTAAAACAAGTTATGTAGTGATTTCTAGTAATAATTTTCTCACAAAGAAGTTTAAAACGATTAAACCATGAACATGTACAAAAGGCAAAGTATAAGGCCTGGGAATTAAATTTCTCAATAAATGTTAGGCTTTTCCTTTTATTAGTCAAGTTTACAGATCATGATTTTCTTGAAATAACTCCTTGAAAAAAATGCCTGGCTTTTGACAAGGCTGTCTTTGCATGTAAAGGATGACACTGCGGCAGTAGGGGGCAGCAGAGCACCAGTCCCAAATTCGGAAGACTGGGAGCCACTTCTTTCAAGATGCAGGTGAGACAGACCCTGGAGCTATACCAAAGACCCAGAACCAAGAGCTAAAGCCATAACAAGCTACAAGCTAAGGTTTGACAAAGTCAACATCCAAACCAAGGACTGGAAGGCCAACAGAAGTAAAAGCAGCGTCAGCTCAGCCACATCCAGTTGCGCAGTGCGGTCATAGCAACAGTTACTAGCGGGTGGGACTAAAGCTGAAATTGATGTGATCAGATTCAGAGTTCTTGGACAGAAGACATTGGTGGTACGGGAAGAGCTCATACCTGCTTCTGAAACAGGGCTCCAGTTTGCCCTGCTGAGGACATGGCTTTTGCATTGTCCAGTGTGTCAGAGTTTCCTGTCCAGCCTGCCTTGGACAGTTGCTTCAGGCCTGGAGTGGGCGTCACAGTTACGACAGCATAAGCAATGAGATTGGGCATGAAGTTGAGAAACCTTGGGGGAAGGTCCGTTTCTAAGACTTTGCCTTCCCAATGCACAAGACACTGGAGCTTGTACTGCTGGGCAGGTGAATCTAATGTTACAGCTTTTTAATTTACTCTCTTCCTTCATGAGTTCCCAGAATAACCGGCCCTCTGGACGTGATGGAACCTTGGCAGTCGTGCATGCAGGGGCATGGGTAGGGCAAGGCTTAGCATGCCAACCTGAGCTGTGATAGGGCTGCCCAGCACTCACTGGAGAACACTGGGCGGGGCAGGGTATGCTGGCAGGTTGATAGTGGAGTCAGACGCTCTGACTGCAGTAAATCAAAGTGCAGTGATTTTCATTTCTCTTGATATAACGGTACAAAATAAGCCATAGATTCAAATACACTATACCTGTAATGACAGAAACCAGCTTTTGCCCAGAGGTGATACTTGCACTTTGGAGAAACACCCCCTCTGGAAATCAGGTGGAACTTAGTTTAATTTCTATTAGATTCAGTAATCTCTTTTATTAGATCACGTGGTAGGTGATTATATAGTTCTGTTTCTTTTTCTTTTTGTTAAGTGTGACCATAGATACCTAATTCTAGAAATGCATAAGCTAAAGGGTAGACACACCCCTTTTGGGGCATCAGCTGTGTTGTGACAGGGCTGATAATGGGAAACAGTAAGGTTATCTTCAGAAAAATTTTCTATTGCCTTAATCCTTTCTCTAGAATATGAAGATAGGTTCTTCATTTATGGAAAAACATTTTGAGTTCCTGCTTTCTTTTTAAACATTTTTTATTGATTTATTTTATTTTACTTTAGAGAGAAGAGGGGAGAGAAAGGAAAAAAACACTGATTTTCTGTTCTACTTCTTTATGTACTCATTGGTAGATTCTTATATGTGGCCTGACAGGGGATTGAACCCACAACCTTAACCTACAGGGATGACTGTGGTGCCAGGCAGGGCTGAATTACTTTCTGAAACTCCCGCTCAGGTTCAGTGCCATGACCTCTTCCTCAGGAGCACCTCCAGCATACACGTTGGCTCTTCCACCTCCAGGAAGGATGTTCACAGCTCAGATCTCAAACCTTGCATGCCCAGAGTGACCACGGCTGGTCACTTGCTCCCTGCCAGGCTCTGATAGTCTGAGGTCCTTCTGATCTTAGCTCCAGAGCAGTGTGATGGCTTGAATCATGTCCCTTTGAAGCCTATACGTTGAAGTCCTAACTCCTTGTACCTCAGAATGCTCCCTTACTTAGGAAGAGGTTGTTGAGGATGTAATTAAAGAGGATGAGGTCATGAGGAAAGGCCCTGTCCCATGTGACTGGCATCCTTACACAAAGGGGGGTTTTGGACACAGAGACAGGCACACAGGGAGAATACCACTGGAGTTCTGCTCCCCAGGCAAGCCACTACTAGAAGCTTAGAGAAAGGCCTGGGGTGGATCCTTTACTGGTGCCTTTGGTGGGATCATGACCCTACTGACTCCTCCATCTTTAACTTCTAGTCTTCCCCATGGTGAGAAAATACATTTCTGTTGTATAGGTCCCTCAGTCTATGGTGCCCTGTCCTGTTAGTCAGCCTGAACAAACTCAGACAGGATGGAAACGCCGACCTGTGCAGAGGGCCCTGCTGGTAGCCAGCGTACCTGATTTCTCAGGACAACAGTCTCACTGGGACTGTCTCTTTCAAGAAATTGCTCCTTGTGGCTGAAATGACACCAGACATAAAACTTTTTTATTGTGCATAATTTAATTTCCTTTTTACCACTGAGACAGTGTTCAACTCCATCAAGATTCCTTTTAAGGTTAAGTTCACAAGCTTGATTACTATTGATGCTAATAAAGAAATTAAATAAGGAGATATTTTCTAACCAGTGAGAGGGAATGATGGGAAGCAGGGAGAAAATAGTAGTCAGCACTGACCATCTAATTATGAGCCAGCTCTGCTCAGCCGCCATGAGGCCGAGGCCCAGTAAGAGCGCTGGGTCCACTGCAATTCCTACAGTGGTGTGCATCATTGTTTTCTGCACTTTGGTCCAGATTGCTTTACAAGCCCCTCTTCCACATCTCATTGAATGACAGTGGTATTGTTCATCACCATATCATGATAGCATAGAAAATAATGTCATCAAATAAGGTTAAAGAATTGTGAATGTGAAAATGAAGACAAATGAGAAAGAAATTCAAAATTCAGTAAAAGACAGTAATTTGCAATTGTATAATACATATTTATATAGTGAAATCAGATACTAAATTATAAAATGTTAACACTTAGCTGCTGAAACTTAACATCCTACTTGAGAAGTATGACCTATGAATCCTTAGGAAACAAAGTAAATATGAAAACTGGGTCAGCTAGCCTCTCTGGTGGAGGAGAAATCCCTCCCCCTCTGACTGCAGCCCCTCTGACTACAGCCCCTCAGGTGACTGCCTCACTGGCTGTTAAATAGTTCCAGTTTATCTGGATGACCATCCATGCATTTGAGCGGCTCAAAGTGTTTCCTTATTGGATTAGTAGCTCTCCAACGTGGAAAGGTTAGAACTGCAAATAAAAATGAAAAATAAATCAAACCTAAGGTATTCATACTTTGGTTTTAGGGTAACAGATAATATATATAATTGGCATTTTAAATGTTAGTAATATTTAAGAGAATTTGGCATATTAGATCATCTGAGATTTTGTTAGATTAGCATTTACAATTTACTATAAAATGAATAATTGATTGTAGACTTGTGATGTCAAGGTAAAAAATACAAAGGAATTTGCCAACACCCTAAGCTATATTGGGGTAATTAAAATAGCTTGAATAACTATATCTATAATATTAATTTACTAGATTCTCTAAAGTTATTATTTTTAGGCACTTGGGAAGGTGTGGCTTGTTAGAACATAGATCTGAAGGCCATAAAAATAGCCATTACATTTGTAAGCAGATTTAAGTGTGAATAATAATTGGGTTGTAAAAACATTTCTGAGAGGGGTTTTAGTTTGTTTTGAAGAAGTTGAACAAAGAAAAAGTGAAGATTATTTTAGCTTTTTAAATTACATCAACAATGGAATAACATGATTTGTAAACAAAAAATATGGGAAAAGTAGAATTTCCATGTTTCTTTAACATACTGAATATTAATTCTCAACCTAAGAAAATGCAAACAGTACACTCTCAGAACAAAACCATCATAAGCACCATGAAATGCCTTTGGCATGATGTTGTAGCCTCAGCTTTATCTGGAAACCAGCATGCGAAAGCTGGCTGTTCCAGACTTCGGTTCTGACTTTTCCGGAGATATCAGGTGTTAATGTACTTCTGACAGGTGCTGCAGTCAGACCCTGTCAGTGTCTTCCTGTGGAAAATGTGTGATGGCAGAGCACACCCCATCCCAGAAGCTCATTTGTAGGAGCTTTACAGATCTTGTGTTTAGACTCTACTTGTAAGGACTATTGCTATTTGAAAAGGTATAAGATGTGACCTTCTTGCCCTCTGGTGTGATCTCTATTCTTTATACTTTTTGGAAGAAATATTCTCCAGCTTTCTGAAGTGATATTGTCAAATTCATAAGATAATCTTTTCTGTGGCTTGAAAGAAATTTATTTACTTTCTGGTATATAGTGTGACTCCTAGTAAGGTAACAAGAGGAAGCCTATGGCTTTAATAGTTAGAATTTGGGAGCAGTGAGGTCAGCCAGAGTTTTGTTCCTTCTGGTTCTTTAAATTTAGAGAGTTTGGAAAATAATCTACACTGGGATTCTCAGTTACATTTCTGCTTCTTGAATGGGTGAGGATTTTGACTGATGGTAAGCTACTTTATCAGTAACTTTTGCTATGTCTGCAAAATGCATCATTTAGATCTGCAATCAACATGGTGTCTCTGAGTACAACCCTTCTCCATTCTTGTAACTCAGATGTGTTAATGTCACTACTTTAATTTGCTATAGATGGTTTCAAAATTTAGTAAGATGTGCATTGTTTACATAATAATGGCTTTGTTTGCTCTCTGAGCTTTGTTTCATTGGCATTTTGTTTCCCTGTTCCTGCTGGCTGCAATGCCTTCTTTGGACCTGCCTCTGTGAAAAGGGAGTCAAGGTGAGGGTTTTGATTTTGCCCTTAGAATGGGAAAAATCTCTGGCCAAGGGTTGGACATTTGACTCTGGTTCATAAGACATACTTTTATCAAATAAATTATTATGTAGCCTGAATACATTTTGCAAGAAAATGAATGCCATAATAATCACAATGCCTGCATCTAAGTTGCTGATTTCTTTCCTTCTTCTTCGTGTTTGCTTGAGAATGCTGTAAGTGCTGCTTAACCATAGATTACCGAATTACAACAGTGGAGCTTTCACAGTCTAAGGCATTTTAAAACTGTATGCCAAGAAAACATTGTTTCAGCTTTGTTTTTATTCCTTTCTCCATGAATGGTATGCTTCTTTACCTTTGTGTCCAACCTTCCAATTCAGTGCCTGGTTCAAGACACATTATAAACATTGGGTGAATGAATGAATGAACTATTGCTTACTGTTTGTTAACTATAGTCACATGACAAATTGGCCCCAAACTTCTCGGTTAAACCAAGACTTATTATCTTAGATAGTTTGTTTGGGTCATGGATTAGTTGGGTGGTTCTGACTCAGAGTCTCATATGAGGTCACAATCAAGTTATCAAGATAGCTATTTAGGACTTGTGTGCATGTGTGTCAAAGAAGCTCGCTTCCTCTCGAGCAAATGATCTGAAAGATATCAAGGCATAAGCTGTGATATCTTTATGATCTAACCTTGGAAATTAAATACCATCATTTGCACAATTTTCTGGAGGCTAAGCAGGCCAGTCCTATTTCACATGGGAGGGCAACGCACATGAGACAGGAGCGCCAGGAGACAGGGATTACTGGAGTCATCTTGGAGGCTGGCTAATATATATTTACAGGCGCTTTATACTTGACAACAGTTCTTACATTTATTAAGTCATTTTCTCATCTAGTTTAGAGTTCCCATATAAGAATGAGGCAACTGTGGCACAAAGAAGGTGAATCAATTTAACATTCTTAGGAGTCAAACCACATATTCTCGACAAATTCTGGAAATACAGAGTGGCCGAAAGTAAGCTTATAGTTTTGTATGGAATATGATACAATAATTAATAGATAAAAATACAAGAATAAACTCGGCTTCCCATACTCACAACTGTAAGCCTACTTTTGTCCCTCCCTGTATACAGCAGTCTGAAGGAGGTGTTACCAGGTGTTCCCTAAGTGTTTTCCAAATCCCTTGCTGTGAATCCTGAACAAGCCTTGATGCGGCATGAAATGTGAGCCATCTTTGTCAATCTGAGATTTGTCTAGTTAGCACCTAAGCTGTCATAAGAATGAAACAATCTCAGTTAACATCAGCAAATCCTTTTAGCTTAAGTGCAAGAAGTCAGTCACAGAAAAAAATCACAAAGCAGAAAACCACCCATAAAATAACACTGCCAGTCTGGTCTCTTAAGGGGAAAAAAAAAAAACACCACAAAAAGCACAGGCAGTGAATGGGAAAGATGCTTTGTGAAAGCAAGCTCAACCTCTCCTGGCAAAACAAAAGCCGAAAACAAATTACAGTGTGTGTTTACGCTAGAATGCCTATTACCTTAAGAAAATTCAAAGCAATTTTCCATAAAAATAAGGTCATTACATCACAGAGTAAAAGTGATCACTAAATTGAGGCCAACACTACTACTGACAGATACAGGGGAGGTGGACACCAGGCTCTGAATGTTTAAGAAAATCACATAATTAAAAGTGACATCTTTTGTGGTTTTAGCTTTTGTTTCTTTTAAAGTTTGTTTTATGTAGATTTTCTTTTTTGACCATTTTTTTTTGTTTGTTTTTTAGTGGGAGTACATATGCCCCCTTCTGTTTGTGAATATTAGCTGGACAGGAGGAGTTATACACTCTCAGTGATACATAATTCATAGTGGAGAGTTATTCACAATGATGGAAGTGATTGTGTTCCCACAGATTGTTATGTAGCCAGCACTGGGTGATTTACATGTGAAGAAATCTTCCATCACAGATGCAGGGAAAGGAGAAAAGAGCTCTTTGTTTTTTTCCTTTTATGTGCTGCTCACTGTGAAAACCAGCCTACTTCTACTTTTTCCTCTCATTTACATGGCAAGTGGAAGGTGATCTGAGATGCAGAGAGGCAGAGGAACTTGGAGGGAGTGATACTGGTGGATAGTAGCTAGGAAGGGGTGGAGCCAGAATTCTCTGACTACCCAGCTCACCCCATGCTGTCTCCCAGGGAAAGCAGAGGTCAGGAGCTCTTCCATTCTGACCTTGGCTGAAGACTGAAGTAGGCTGTCTGGTTCTTCTATCAGAAGTCGTACAATTTGGAGAGAGATGGAGAACTAGAAAATGGTGGTCAAGTGACGCCACATCACTTTAAAAATGAACTAAATTTTATCAATATTTCTAAGGGATTCTTTGCTTCAGAAGATAACAAAGATTACTCAGATAAGTATGGTTGTGTTTTCAATGACATGGAGGTTTGACGGCAGATCCAGCTCAGTTGAGTGTTCTGCTGTTCACGCCCCTTCTCATGCTGTCATGTTTTGAGTCTGGCAGAGTTGTGCTGACATTATTTGACCAGAATTATTTCCTTCTGTCATTTCACTCGAATTTGTGTTTTACTTTGTGTGAATCTTTCTTCCTTCCTTCCTTCTTTCCTTCCTCCCTTCTTTCCTTCCTTCCTTCCTTCCTTCCTTCCTTCCTTCCTTCCTTCCTTCCTTCCTTCCTTCCTTCTTTTCTCTTTTCTTTCTTTCTTTCTTTCTTTCTTTCTTTCTTTCTTTCTTTCTTTCTTCTCTCCTTTCTTTCTTTTATTTCCTCTTCTCTTCTCTCCTTTCCTCCTTCTTCCTTCCTTCTTTCCTTCCTTCCTTCCTTCCTTCCTTCCTTCCTTCCTTCCTTCCTTCCTTCTTTTTTTCTTTCTTCTTTCCTTTTTTTTTTTTTTTTTTACAGGGACAGAGAGAGAGTCAGAGAGAGGGACAGATAGGGACAGACAGACAGGAACGGATCTTTCTTTTTTTTTTTTTATTCAGTGAGAGGAGGGGAGGCAGAGACAGACTTCCACATGCAACCTGACCAGTATCCACCCAGCAAGCTTGCTAGGGGGCAATGTTCTGCCCATCTGGGGCTGTTGCTCCATTGCTCTCCTAGCACCTGAGGTAAACGAAGGCCATGGAGCCGTTCTCAGTGCCTGGGGTCAACTCGTTCCAATTGAGTCATGACTGCAGGAGGGAAAGAGAGAGAAACAAGAAGGGAAGCAGATGGGTGCTTCTCCTGTGTGCCCTGAGAGTTGAACCCATGACATGTACAGGCTGGACTAATACTATACCACTGAGTCAACTGGGCAGAGTCAACACTGTGTTAATTTCTATTGGCCTGCTAACCAGGCATAACTTCTGTCTTTCATCAGCCATCCCCTCGAATATAGCCTGAGGATCTTCTGAGCCTTGTAAGATATTCGTGTCCACCACACCAGGTGTTTCAAACATTGACTTGACAGCTATCTTAATTTTGTGGGGGCAGTGAGCCTAAGGGGGAAAAACAGGAGCTTTAAAAAATATATGTCCTAGATTTCGCCTGGCCCAATACCCTACTCTGTGAAAGAACTGAGCATGAACACACACCTGCTGGTTCCAGGCCAGGCTCTGGATTTGATGATGTCTGACTCCCATGTTTGATGGCTCTACTGTCATGAAGTTCTTTATTTAGTGGCTTTAAGTTTCAAGGTACTCAACTGCTCCTAAGTTCTTTTCAGTCCTTTGTTTGCTTTCGAGTGATCAATCCATGTGTATTTTATCCTTCAGTCTAAGTGATTCATTGTTCAATTAACACTTCCTGGCTTCTATAAATTATCCCTCAATTAACTTTAGTGTAGGGTAAGTGGTTTAACCCATGGCTGCCTCCTCCCACCTGCAGCACCACAGAGGCTCTCTGCCTGGGAGGTTCTGCTGTCCTGCATCCCATGCTCTTGAGACAGAGTGCTGCGGTGGTCGGGGGGAAGGCCACGCACTCTGTGAAGGGCAGCGTGGAGCCATTAACACAGCGTTGTAAGTTCTTTTCAGACTCATTACTCTGAATCTTCGAGAATGTATGTGACCCTATCCTACAGATGGATACAGACATCTGCATTAGCACTTCCATTACCATCACAAATTATGATTTTTCCTGTGTCTGATATATTTTACAGAAGTTCAAGGTTCAACACAGTCTTTTTATGAAATGATAATCCAAGTTTGGAGGGAGGAGGCCAACCTGCAAAAATCTGAGGTGTTCTCCGCATCCCGTGCCAAGAGAGGAGTGGAGAGCACTCACAGTGCTGTGATCCGCACAGAGCAGCGCATGCACTTGCCAGGAAGTCTAAGTAGGATGTGGTGGTGGTGGTGGTGATGGTGGTGGGGGTCAGAGGGTGATCAGGGGACCTGATTTTTAGCCTAGATTTGTTGCTGCCTACTTCAGTCCTTCTCAAATTTTAAAGTACATTATAAATTCCCTGGGGGGCTTGTTAAACTACAGACCCACTTTCAGTAGTTCTGGGCTAGGGGGCTAAGATTCAGAATTTTCTCCAAGTTCCTAGGTGATGTGCATTTGCTGGATACCTTGGTTGCACAAAGATTGTGGGTTTGACCCCTGTCAGGGCATATACAGGAACAGGTTGTTTCTCTCTCTAAAATCAATGATTAAAAAGTTTTAAAAAAGAATATAGTACTTATCTGTGTATATATATATATATATATATATATATATATATATATATTTAATGAAAAAGGTAAATATACATGTACACATGCATCTGTAAGACTATATAGGTGAATACATATATATGTGTGTGTGTGTGTGTGTGTGTATATATATATATATATATATATATATATATATATATATATTCACTTTTGTCAGTTATTTTTAGTATCTTTTATAGAGAGCTTCACAAATATAAAAATGGAAAATGAACCTATATGCCAATCACCCAACTTCAACATTTTTAATTTTTTTTTTTTTACCGGTTTTGTCTTATCCATTTCTCTACCTTCCACCAACTCATTTTTAGGAGGGTTGTATGATTTTAAAAAGAAGGCCAAATATAATGTGTGAATATTATTTTAATACAATATTACCACATTTACAACAACATGAAAAATCTTTCAAAAAGACTGTGGTTCTTTCAAGACTGTGCCTCATTTGAGTGCAATTCTGTAGAGAACGCGCTTCACATCCAGTGGTGTGCTGCTAGATCTTTAACAACTGGCTCTGAAAATAACCCAAAGCAGAAACCAATGACTGGCTGCACTTACAGATTCTTTGGTGTAAATACTTTCAACTGAGGCCAATTTCAAGCCAGAAACTTGATGTTATTGAACGTAGATTTGAAAGGAGATGCTTACCACAGTTCCCTTGAGCCAGAATAAGCTGACTACAGCACACCACTGTATAAATCTGCCTACTTAATTACATGATTTGGGCACATAATGTTTATTTTTCTCTGCAACTCAAATATTAAACCAATGATTAATTTTGACTATAGAATGGACATCTTATCTCTGTAAATGTTTTAATTTATGCCAGTGAATTATCAAAGTATTTTCTGTCAATTGCCTGCATTGGAGGTGTGGAATAATTAATTTTATTCTTAATTAAATTAAGCAACCTCATACATCCCTTTCATGGTGCCTTGTTCCAGTGAGCACTCAATGAAAATGTGTCCAGTGCACAAATGAAATATAGCAATATGCAAATGAAGTTATTATTATGCAAAAATACATATTCTTTTTCACATAGAATTGAGGCCAGGGATTTGGGTGTTTTATTTAACAGAACATTCTTAAGCTATATAGGTGATTTATATTCCAACACTGAAATGCCTGGGGCTATTCTGTTTTCAGGCATGTGAGTCATCTAAAATCAAGAGATGAAAATCTTGGGGGTGGGTGGTTCTAAATAATGCATGAGTGATATAATTTTATTGTGTATCTCATTAGTAAAGTGCTGCAGGAGACAGTGATAATAAAGGAAAGAAAAGAAAAGAAATCTTTCTTTTTGCAGACACCATTTTTCAGCATCATCACATTGAAAGAGTCAATTTCCAGGTATCCTGATGGGCAATCATATGAAGTTATAATGCAGTGTAGACAGTTGCTGTTCCTTGGATCAAAAGGAAAGTCACAAATCTCATTTCTAATTCAAGCCCTAGTCTCTTTCTCTCCCTTTATTTCTCCTTTTTTTTAATCTTCCGCAACAATTTCAAATTTCCTCCTCCTAATAAAATGTAAATTACCTCTTGGGTTCAATGTTATTAGAACAGTTTTATTAGCTTTTGCATGGTGCAGCATTCTGGTTAGGAACCGGTTATAAAAAAAATAATCATTTTTTTCTTTTATCTTGGCTTCCATCTATCACTAATGGTCTCCTTATCTTATAGATGATCATTTTTTCATAAACAAAGATATGATCTGGTGCAGATGTGGCTGAGTGTCCTAAAAAGCCAATATATATCAATTTTGATGCATTTTTCAGCCTACAGTTTCATGCCTAACACTTGGCATTGTAACCATGGTATCTGCAGTTAGGTGCCGACTCCAGAAACATCAAATAGAAGGATTATTTCTTAGGTCTGTTGTGTACAGTCAGGAACAGATCATGTATCATATAACTGTACACTTAAAAAATATATGTCTCTATTGACTAATGTCACCCCAATAAATTTAATTTTTAAATAAGTGAAAGAAACAAACCAAAGAACTCTAAAGGGCAGAATTCTTGAGAACATGTAATAAAACTGTGTGCAATATAGATATTTATCATATTTATTTTATTTTAGTTTTCTATTTTTTCATTTATTAATTTTAAAAATTTGTCATGTTAACATGAATTTAAATGTCTCACTCAATATAACACCCTCAGCCCCCAACAACATGCCCTCCATTCCTCCTTTTATGCCCCCTTCACCCAACTCTCTTATTCCCTCCCCTCTTGGACTTGCTGCCTTGTTATCTGTATTTATGTATTATTATATATAATTTTGCTAATCCCTTCACCTTCTCTGATCCTGTCCCCTCATCCCACTTCCCTCTGATATTTATCATATTTTAAAAATGCTCACCTTAGGGAATTTGTTATTGAACGTGCTTACCAGAAAAAAAGGTAGAAGCAAGTCAATATATGATATGATCCTTGTGGGTTTTTTTATAGTTTTCTTCATTTAATAATATATTAGCTAAATTTTCCCCTACCACTATCTCTTTATTAAGAGGTACTGTGAGGAATGGCTGAGCTGTGCCTTTCTAGTTGGTAGATTTTGATATAAACACAACCATAAACTTATAAATCTAAGATTTTAAAAAATAATATTAACCTTTCTATATGCTAAAGCATAAAAATCCCACTATGTTGATTAAATACTGTGGTGAACCTATATTTTTATTTTAATTTTTGTTGCTCAGCATCTGCTTCCCCTTTGTAACAGCTTTCCAAACTACAGGTAGGAATGCTGTCCACTCACTGTGTGGCATTTTTGCTGGAGAGATTAGTTTAACTGTTCAGCCTATGATAAACAGAAACTAGAAGGACTTTTGCAAAGTCTTTTAGCTGAATAAATCAACTGCCCTACTTTCCCCACAATTAAACTTGTAGGATGCACAGTACTACATACTAATTTTGAGTAATAAGATATTATCTCTCAGGAATTATGAATATTACTTTATACAAGAAATTAAAACCAAAATTGTTGTTCATTCTCAAGCCTTAACTATATTTTTCTAATTGAGGCTTGGGTCTTAACTTTTATAGTAATCAAAAGAGCCCTCACAGACTTAACTGAATTGGATGGCACTCACTCAGGAGGAGATTTAACTACTTCCTTGGGTAGCAGAAAAAGATATCTTGTGATTTAAAATAATTTTTACCATTTATATTAATCTCTTCATTTGCTACTATGGATGTACATTATAATAGAAAAGATGGCATACTTATGTGCCTGAGCTCAGATCTCTGATTCTGCCACCTGAAGACAACGTCTGCCAGGAGACCATTGTGAATTAGAGCATCCTGGACTTGTTCCCAGGCTGCCAGGGAGCAGTGTAGGGTCTGCAGCTAGGACTAGAATAGTTGTGTCCAAAGAGCTTAATGTCAATGGTGCTTAACTGACATCCTCAAGGGCAATGTTCTCTGAAGCCCTAGATAAACCATATGGTTCTGGAAAAGAAAAGAACATATTCTTTAAGAGTAGTCATATTATCTTTTGGAAAAACAAACAATTTTTTTCTTTTTCTTTTTATCTTTCTTTTCTTTTTTCTTTTTTGGAAAATGGCTAAAAGTTCTGCATTCTGTGCCATTCATTCTTGGCTCAGACCAAGGACAAGAAATATTCTTGTTTCACCTTGGGTAAGTCATTTAACCTGGACCTTAATTTCTTTACCTGTAATAAAATCCAGGCTAATTACCCATATGACAATGCAGTTAGCCCATGAGTTAAAGCACATTGCATTTTCTAGTTAAAATGAAATATGTGGTATAATTAAACAGTAATACAATGATGATTAATCATTTTTCACAGTTCAATTATGTAATGTGTGTAATTAATCATTGTAATTTAAAACGTATAGTAAGCAAGCAGAATAATTATGTATAATGGAACATGAGGTGTAAGTTAAAAGGTATATATTAAAATTACTCATAAGTATACTGGAAAAATTATTAAATGACATTACTAAAAATGCCTTTAACATAATTAATCTCAGGGCTTTCTATGGAAAAGGCAGGCTTCATCCTTCTTTTGTACTGGGCAAGGAAGCTTTCTCCTGTTTTCTTGATCTTCTTTCTCCAACTGAATGTATACTTCCAAGTGCTCTGCATTTTTTTGTCGAATCTTCTAAAATGGAAACATAAAGACATCTGAGATGTTTAGAAAGACAGACAGGGTTAGCGCTCTTGGTAGAATCTTGAATGCCTGTCTTTGGAGCAAACTATATAAATATATACAGTTTCTATCTCACCCACATGTAATCTTTAATTGCCTGATATTTGTATGAGTTTATCCCAACCATGTCAAGGAAAGGTTAGGGATTTTTTTGTTATTATTATTAAGTTTAGCTCAAGGGAAGTGTTCAAGGTGACAATGTGCTCCAACATTCCTGGGGTCCTTGCTGTGAGCTGCCCAAAGTAGCAGCTGTTTCGTTATGTCCTCTATCATGATGATAGAAGAAGGGATGAATAGCTGCTCATTTATTAGCTTATGTATTTATTTAGAAAATATATGGGTTGTGTCTGTGTTTTATATAAACATATAGTGGGTGAAATCGACAACTACAAATGTCCACATGGCTATGCAGTGCCTTCCCTGGGAAGAAGGTGAGTTCTCGGCATCCCAGTAAGTGATGGCCGCATGTCCAATAGAAAAAGAAAGATATTTCTGATATACTGAGGCTAATCTGCTAAATTAAGACTACCCTGAAATTTTCTTTTTTCTGACAGAGACAGAGACAGAGAGAGGAATGGATAGGGACAGACAGACAGGAAGGGAGAGAGATGAGGAACATCAATTCTTCTTTGTGGCACCTTAGTTGTTCAGTGATTGCTTTCTCATATGTGCCTTGATGGGGGTGGGGGGTTGGGGGGGCTACAGCAGACCAAGCGAGTCCTTGCTCAAGCCAGTGACCTTGGGTTCAAACTGGTGAACTTTGCTCAAACCAGATGAGCCCGTGCTCAAGTCAGTGACCTCAGTGTTTCAAACCTGGGTCTTCTGCATCCCTGTCCGATGCTCTATCCACTACGCCACCATCTGGTCAGGTCTGAGATATTTTTTTAATTTTTATTATTTTTACTTATTTTAGGAAACTCACATCTTTCTTTTTTATTTTTTTCTTCTAATTTTTAATTATTCATTTTTAGAGAGGAGAGAGAGAGAGAGAGAGAGAGAGAGAGAGAGAGGGAGAGAGAAGAAGGGGAGAAGCAGGAAGCATCAATTCCCATACGTACCCCAACCAGGCAAGCCCAGGGTTTTGAACCGGTGGCCTGAGCATTACAGCCTGTCGCTCCACCCACTGTGTCACAACAGGTCAGACAAAACTAACATATTTCAGTGGGAAAACACATTCTAGATTCCATAAAAATTACTGAGAGCTTAACTTTGTAATACAACTGTGTTGTGACTTGAGGCCTGGCTATCCTAGGAAATAGACCACAGGGATCATCATGCTATGGAAGAGATAATAGAGAGATGGAAATAGCATTTTTCTGCTTTAACATCCTAGAAAGCATGATACTTCCATTGAGAGCTGTTTCATTAAGTCACTGTTCAAACAAGCAAACTTTTGAAAAGCAAGTGTCACTTGTCATGCCCTTAGGGAATTATTCCTCAATCCCACACATGTATATAATTCTCAGAAACATCAGCAGGAATTAACCATATCTGTAGAGAAGCACATTAGTTATGTGAGATAACAGGACCCTGGTTGGGTCTTGCCATTATGAGTTGTGCTAAAAGGCTAGTGTCAGGCAGTGTGGCAGAGCTAAGGATCTGGGGAGGACAGCAGACCAGGCAGCAATGGAGAGGTAGTAGTGTGGTTTCTTTGAGGGGGAGGGTCACTTGCAGTCAGAAGGGCAGCGAAGGAGAAAAGAACTGAGAAAAGAGATGAACCCAAAGCAGGTTCTGCTCCACATATTGGGCTAAAGAAAATGCATTGCTTTCTTGACCTATGTATAATTTACTGTAAATAAAGAAAGTTGTTTTAGATAATCTGGGCAGGCCTGACTCAATTCATTGAAGAGCCTTAAGAGCGTAACTCCAGTTTCCTAGAAGAAGAAATTCTGCCTGTATATAGGCAGCAACTTCAGCTCATGCCCAGGAATTTCAGCCTGCCCTTCCTAATGGCCCATTTCAGAATTTTGACCCACCTAGTCAGCCCCACACTCAGGGAAGTCAATCCCTTGCAGAAACTTATTACTGTGTATGTCACACAGGTTCTGTTTCTGTGTGAGGACCCTGATTGACATAGAGTGCCTTAACAAACCGATTTGAATGGGAGTGCTCAATGAGAAAACACCTAGAAGAAGATAGGTGAAAAGTGGGACTTTCATTAAAAATGATAATACTGCCTGACCTGTGGTGGCGCAGTGGATAAAGCATCGACCTGGAATGCTGAGGTCACCGTTTCAAAACCCTGCACTGGCCTGGTCAAGGCACATATGGGAGTTGATGCTTCCAGCTCCTCCCCCCTTTCTCTCTCTCTCTCTCTCTTTCTCACTCTGTGTCTCCTCTCTAAAATGAATAAATAAATAAAAAAATAAAAAATGATAATACCAAGTGACAGTACACAGGATAGATTGTAGGGAAAGTGGATGTTGGGGGTAACATGACAGGAATGATGAGTTAACTCAAATGAGAAGTTTGAGACTCAGTTTTATAGAACCGAACAAGAAATCTTGGATCCCTGCTGAAAGAAACAAGGAACCCAAGAAGTAAGAGCCACAGCTAAAGTGAAAGCCTGTTGGAAAAAAATCTGATGATTCAGAATATGCTGGAAGCTCAAATCCAAGTGCACCCACAGTTGGGGTCTTGGAGGCAGTAATTTTGGAACCAGGTGGAGGTGAAGTCAAGGCTAGAATGGATCAGAGGTGGAAAGAGCCAGTGACCGCATGGTTTTTGGGAGATTCAGACTGGCTCAAAGAGCCAAGGGCTGACTTAGATCGAAGGGATGAAGAATAGGATGGCATAGCCATATATCCTGCCTAAAACAACATAGAGCTTAATTTGGGAAGTGCTGAGAATGAAAAAGAATGGGATAAAGGAAGGTGACATTAAAGAAAGAACAAAATTCATATTTGCAAGAGATTTGCTCTAAGAACAGAAGAAACTGGAAGCAGTGACAGTTCCAGGATCACAAAGTATTTGACCCATGAGACCAAATGCACTCAGACACTTGCATCTTTGTGACTTTTTTTTTTTTTTTTTTTTTTTACAGGGACGGAGAGAGAGTCAGAGAGAGGGATAGACAGGAACAGACAGACAGGAACGGAGAGAGGTGAGAAGCATCAATCATCAGTCTTTCGTTGCCATTGCAACACCTTAGTTGTTCGTTGATTGCTTTCTCACATATGCCTTGATCGCGGGCCTTCAGCAGACCAAGCCACCCCTTGCTGGAGCCACCGACATTGGGTCCAAGCTGGCGAGCTTTTGCTCAAGCCAGATGGGCCCACGCTCAAGCTGGCGAGCTCAGGATCTTGAACCTGGGTCTTCCGCATCCCAGTCCGACACTCTATCCACTGCGCCACCGCCTGGTCAGGTGCATCTTTGTGACTCTTAACATAGGGGTGATGACTTGTGTCTCAAGTAGTCTAATCTCTTACACTTGCAAAAAAATTTTAAATGTAATACGCCAGTAGGCAATAAATTTAGTGCTTTATTTCAATCAAATTTTTTTTTCTTTTTCATTTTTTTCACATTTTGTTTCTGTGTCAGTGATCTATTTTCCAATACTACACTACTTAAGACAGTGTGTGCTCAGTATACGGCCCTGGTTTGAGATGTCATGATCTGCTTTTATTGCAAATGAAAGTAGTTCTGCCGGCGCCAAGAGTCAAGCTTTCTGTGTCTTTTGACTTTTGTCAGGCCAGGCCAACAAGATCTCTGAAGAACTATCTCCTATGTGTATGACCTCAAGTTTTATCCCTAAAATTGTATTACTTATCGGTAGTACATAAAAGGAAAGAGAACTGTGTTTATCTTAACACATACTTTTCCAGGGGACTCAGAATATTTTTCACTTGGGATGGGGTTGTGGTATGCCATACCTGTACCTGGTATATATTTGGTGTCAAACAGCTATTTGGTACTTCTTAAAAAAGGAACAGGCCTAAACTTTCACAACAGCATTGAAATTAAATATTGAAAGAATATTAAAATGGCAAGGTACTAGTTGATTCTATTGAAAAAAAAGGGGGCATTTAAGATAAGGTTATACAACTTCTTTTTCTGAGATGGTTGAAATCAAATTCATATCATGTTCAGGGTACTTAACTGCCACAATCTCTTGAAATATTTAGTTAAATATGTATATAGTGCTTAATATTTAAAGTCAGGTAGACCAGTATTCCGGTGCTAGGTCCACAACATATTAGCAATGTGACAATGACCAATTATTTAACCTCCTAAACCTCCACTGTCTCATCTCTAAAATGGGGAGGGGGTGACAGCAGTGTCTACCTGTTACAAGTCTTGTCATCAGTGCAACTCAGTGTTCAGTGCTATGTGCAATGCTAGCACCTCTCTTCTTTTGTATTACTGTTGATTGGCTCAGTTATGCTGGTTTACAGAACATTTTATTTTGTAGATGGGTATCACGAGCTGGCATTTTGAAGGAAGAAGCATGGCTGGACTTTTAGTTCAGTGTATTAACATGAGAATGTAGTCATGCTATCTCTGGGAAATGTGTGGTGCTCATTTTAGAGCAGTTCTAACAACTTTTACAAAGAAGCTGTTGGCAGCAGGCAAATGATGTCCAGTGTGACCCAAGTGCACCAGTAAATGTTGCCTGATAAATCAGGTGTTCTTACAGAATTATTCTACCCTGTGGTCCCAGGGAACCACCTTCCCAAGTAAATTATAGTGCTTTGCCATCCAGCTCTGATCTGAGATCCTGAAGCCCTCAATCTCAATTTAATGGTGCCAGTTTTAAGCCAGTCCAAGTGAGTAAGAATAGACTTTAGACCACTGGCAACCTCAGGCAACTGAAGTTCTTTGCAAGGATCTGCATCTAAATGCACAAATTCCTTGTTAGGCTTTCAGAACAGCTGTCACAGAAGCCCTGCATTGAAATGTATACACTCTATAGATTTAAAATAAGAGTGTAATTTCCCAGGAAGGGCTGCATAAAAACTGTAGCCAGAAAAAAAGGAAGAAGAAAACATTACTTGAGACCTCAATGATGTCATATCAATCTCAGGGCACATTAAAATTAAAGATCCTTTCTCAGAAAACCTCCTAGTTTTAACTTGATGAGCAAAAATTATAATCTTGTTACCAGCATTTACAAAGCATTTGCACTATACCAAACTGTATGATGTTGATTTATGACTATGAATAGAAAAATCTACCGTAAAGAATTACAAATAGACACTATATGGCTGTAAAAAAGAAATAGATCAATGGAACAATATTAAAAATTATAAGTATTAGTAAGTGCCTTGTACTGGACATTATTTGATATATGATAGATTTGACATTTTGAATGAATGAAAAATGTGATTATTTAAGAGATGGTATTAGAGAGCTGATTTTCTCAGAAAATAAGTCAGCTAATTTTCTTAAGATCTCACACAAGTTATGGTTAACATTAATGGTTCCATAAAGATAGGAAAAAATAAAAGTGAATGTTTATTTGATCTTGGTTGTGGGAAATCCTTTCAAAATGTAAATGATAATAGTTTTGGATATTATTCTTTCACTCTGTCTGAATGTTTAGCTGGCTCTTTAACTCATTATTTTGAGAGAGATTGTGGTACCCTACCATACAGAAATAGACTACATTATTAAGTTTCCTTTTTTTTTTTTAAACAGCTGGAATCCAAGAGTGAGCATAGACAGTTAATGGAGGAGGGGGAAGAAAAGGCAGGCCCAAATTTGACCCCATTACCGTTCCCATAGCTCTGGACACAGCCAGGTCGGCCAGCACTCGGCAGAGCCAGAGACACTCCATGGCAGAGTGGGTTCTAGGCGGCTCTGGCAGCTGAGAGAAAGGCAAGTACCACAAAGGGGAAAATGCCATATTCTCCCATCTAAGCTAAAATTTAGCTAATTTCTAAATATGTAATATAATAACAAATGCTACTTTAAAAAATGACATTTTAAAGGGGAGTAGGGGAAGTAGAAGAGGGTAGAAGGGGGACAGATGGTGGTGGATTGAGAGTTGACTTGCAGTGGTGAACACACAATCCAGTGTACAGATGGTGTGTTGTAGAATTGTGTATCTGAAACCTTTATTAACCAATGTCATCCCAATAAATTCAATACAGTTAAAAAATAACATATAGCATTTATTTTGAAACATAGCCTCAACTGTTTACTTAGAATAAATTCCTCCATTTGGAAATCCAGAATAAAATGATATGTGTTTAAGTCTCTTAATGCACACAGGCTCGCTGCCTTCTGGGAAACTTTGCCAGTTTTGAATCCGACACAGATTATGTGATATGCCTCTCTTACCACACATCACGCTCTTACCACTGCTATCTCCTCCTTTCTTTCATTTTTTGCCAATTTAATAGGGAAAAGCTTATATATATATATATTTTAATTTATATTTTTACCTTTCAGAAAAGTTTTTTTTTATGATTTGTAATAATTTTAGAAGAAATATCTAGTTTTCTAATGTGTGTGTTTTTAATGCTTTGTAAAAAGTTTATGTACATTAAATTTATGTTTCTTTCATCAAATTGGTTACAAAAATGTTCCTTGTTTACCTTATACCTTTTAGTTTAATGTGTATATTTTTAAGATGAACATTAGCATTAAATGTTAATATGAACTATTCCATCTTTTGTTTTCTTAATGATATGTCTTACCTATTTTTG
Source organism: Rhynchonycteris naso (assembly GCA_037038555.1). Lineage (NCBI taxonomy): Eukaryota > Metazoa > Chordata > Mammalia > Chiroptera > Emballonuridae > Rhynchonycteris > Rhynchonycteris naso. The sequence goes on along the minus strand of CM072998.1, from coordinate 213,693,910 downwards.
TTTGGGATTAATTTTTAAAGTTTGCATATATTATGTTCTATTTTATTTTTTGTTTTTACTACTAACACTAATTTATGCGGGACTTATGATATGTTGTCAAGTTCCAGTACAGAACAAATGTCCCCAATTATTTATTCAGGATTGCTACACTGGTGGCGATTGCTAGGTAGTCACCTGCTGTAAATCCTGGGATAGAGTGGAGTGTAAGACACAGCTCAGGCCTACTAACAATTTATTCCCTCAAGTGTATCCAAGACGCAAAGAAAAAACTGCAGTGCCATATGAAAGCCATGATGGTGCTAAAACAAGATGCGAGAGGAGCAGGAAGTCGAGAAGTAGAGGGTCCCTTCTGGGATGCCCAGAAACATCTAGGCTGGAACAGATAAAATTTGTAGAACTTATCCACATCAAAAAGAAGGGTACAGATGCCACAGAGAGGGGCAGCAGGCACAGAAGGAAAGGCTGAAGGAGCAGCCTGAGCCTATGTGCGTGAGTATAGATAGCCCTGTCAGAAGGGGAACAGGTTGGGGGGGTGTAGAGAACATGGGGAGTGTCACAGGATGGGAGCCAAACAAAGCCATCAAAAGGCAGGTCACGGCTTGACCTGTGGTGGCGCAGTAGATAAAGCGTTGACCTGGGAACACTGAGGTCGCCAGTTCAAAACCCTGCACTGGTCTGGTCAAGGCACATATGGGAGTTGATGCTTCCAGCTCCTCCCCCCTTTCTCTCTTTCTCTCTCTCTCTCACTCTGTGTCTCCTCTCTAAAATGAATAAAATAAAATAAAATAAAATAAAGACAGGTCACAAGACTTGCATGATAGACATAAAGGGGACCGGACTCACAGAGGGCAAAGACATCACTGAAGGATGTTGCTTCAGGGATGGAGCATCATAAGATTTTGCAGCATGAGTCCCTGGACAAGTGTGAAGTTAGCCATGTTTCACATCTCACCTGCACCAGGAACACTATGAATTGCTCTGGGGCCTAAGATTAAGTGCGTATTCCACATTCCATCAAAGTCATGAAGCTTGAGGATGGGTGGTCATACAACAGGGAGCCATTAGCTGTCTCATACAGTGAGTAGAGTGGGCCCCCTGTGTTGAAATGCAAATTATTTATTCAGTGTTTAGAATGCAGTGGCTCATTTCTAAATACTCCCATCCCACGCACAGTACATTTTAGTAGGGTTATAATAAATAAGGTGTTTTCGTATTTAAAATGCATGAAGAATTTTGACAATGATAGGGGAAAATATTAAAAAGATAAAGCAAATTAAACTGTAACATACCCTAATAAGAAAACTGTTAGCTGGTACTTCAGGTTGGAAGTTTTGTCTCCTCTCGGATAATTTTCCCTGATGTTCAGTCCCAGTTCAGTCATGAATAGGATGATTTGAAATTAAATAGTGAAATGGGGAAAGTGGGCTCTAGAAGTTGTTATACAAATACACATATTTATATATATGATGTGGAGGCATTTTAACTTTGGGCACACCAAAGAAAAATAAAAATTAAGCATATTATAGAATTGTGTTTTTATTTACAAACAATGGCTATTTTTTAAAGTGTTCTGTCCTAGTCATGAGTAAGAGTTATTGAGAGTATTGGTTTAGTTTGGTGGAAATGTGGCACTTTTTAAAATTAAACATATTTTGACTTCCTTCTACTTCTCTCTAAGTCTCTTCCAAGAACTAAAATAAATTATGAAAGACTCACCTGCAGTATAACTCTTCTCTATGACATTGTACAAATGTCTTAATTAAATAACAGAAATTACATAGATTCTAAAAGATGTATGTTAGACCATATTAGAAAAGTAAAATTCTTACCTTTTTGTGAAAATTTTCCTGTGAAGTATAAATGTTCAGTCTTGTTGATTTTGCCACCTAATAATAGAGTCATGAAAGGATTTAAGTGCTATCACAATGCCTTTAATTACATAAAATGGCCATGCTTTTCTCTTTGGAAGGTGCTTATACCACAGACTGACGTGTTGGTTGAGTACAGTGTTTACCATTGTGGTGTCCAGTAATAAGCAGTGTATACAGAGAAGTCAATTGAGGTTGGCAGGTTGGGAGTGGGGTTGGAGTTTACGCTATTATTTGCAGAAACAAATTGTATGGGCAACGGCAATCATCAGAGATCAATTTAGCCTGTGGACTTGAGCTTCTGGTAAATTACTGCTCTACATTGCACTTCCATTTTTACTTGCCCTACAGGTTATTATTTGTTATTGAACATTACTACAAATTCTTGAGGAAAAATAGTGTAATTCATTTGAAATGAGCTACACAAGTTTGCATGCAAGTGTACTCAAATTCTTGCAATTACTATGCTGACTTGTAGGGTAACAGGCTGTTATTCAAAAGTTACCTCTTGTAGTTCTAACTCTAATGGATTTATTTCTGTTTGTGAACATATTGTGGTGAGTTATAGTCAACAGGAAAAATGGGTTTTACGTGAATTACACAAATCATCATGTCTGAATAATTTGCATGTTCTTTGTGAAATGCACTAAGCATAGTTTAGCTTGCTCTGTGTCAAGCCATGAACTCTTCTGGGCTATTTATGTGTTGAGGGAGTTTTCATCTGAATTACATTTTAGTAGTTACGAGATACTGGGAGTTAACATTATATGCTTATTTTTAGGTCATGTAGCTATAACAAAAGTGATGCCACAATACTTACTTTGTATTGCAAGATCAATTGTGTATGCATAATACATCATGACTGTCAGTAATGTGTCAAGTGTTATCAAAACATTTTTTTAACAATTAAAGAAAGTGTGAAGTAAATAATAACTAGGATGAGTACCTGTGATGTACCTTACATTAAACTAGGAGCTTTGTGCTGTACAGTTTGGGTGCAATTTAAACTTGTCTTCCCAATCTTGTAGTTGGAAAGACAAAAGAAACAATGAAAAGTAACTAGAGAAAAAGGACAGCAAAACAGTAAATCATATGGTAATTGACTACAGAATGTCAGAGGAAAGTGAGTTGAGGAGAAGCTTTAGTATTCAGAAGAATGTTTCTTTAATCAGTTTAAACTTGATCTGGGTGACAGCATGAGTAAAGTTTAGATAATTAAAGAAAATTTACTGTGGATTGTAATATACTACCAAGAACACAGGCATATAAATTGGATATAGTTCTATGTGTTAAGAGAACCAAGGAGTGGAGGAAACTATTTTTTTTTTCAGTGAGAAAACACATTGACTGTATAGAGTGGGCAACACTTGAGAAGGCTGTGGAACCAATATATAAAAATGCCTATCTATCTATATATGATCCAACTCAGAAACTTCTGAATCCCTAACTCAATAATGGAAATGCTTTTGTTAATTGGGACAGTTTGGGGATACCATTGACAGCCAGTGAGGGTAAATTTTGACTCTGATGTATTTTTCTCTCCAAAAACAGAGCCCCTCTACCCAAAACCTGCTGTTCTTAATCACTTAAATAATTCATGCAAGAGCAGATACTTTTTCCTTGTACTTAAGTTAACTAGTTGACTTGTATATGGGAGTTAGTTAACTACTATATTTTAAACACAAGACTGGGCCATAATGTGTTTTATTGTATAATTTTTACAGCAATGCCTGGACTTGGATGTTTTTATCATTGACTTTTAGGGAATAGTAACACAGGAATAAGTTACCAAGAAATCCCAACCTTTCTAATTCCAAGTCTATGCTTTCTTTTATAATCAAGCTGCACATCAAATTGTCAGATCTAGTAGATTGAGTCATTTTTGCTTCACCTACCTCTCTGAAATAAAATGCATGCCCCACTCTTTATGTCTCATAGCTGAGGTGTCTGTTCTTTAGCCTACAGTTAATGGAACCAGAGTCAAGCACCTGACGTAGATTGAGTCAAATAGTTCCTCTCGTTACAGAAATTTGAACTGAGATAGGCAGAGGTAAATTGAGCTGATATCAGTAACTAGACCCCTAAATGACCACAGCCATGAAGCACTGTGGTGTGATGCAGGTGACAGATATATGGAAGAAAAAAAAATATTAGAGGAGAAGCAGGTACCCTGGGAGGAGCTGAAACAGGTGCAGGCTGATTGCACGCATGCAGGAGTCTGTGTCTCTGTGACTAGCAATTTCTTTCTTAGGTCCTCTGGCTCAAACACACATGAGACATGAGGTTCAAAACACTTCTGTCCTTGCAATTTGTGGATTTTACATTATTTTACAGCAACTGTGGAGCAGAAGAAAAGCTGCATCCTAGTTCATTTTAATCTCTTTATAAGCAGTTTGGTTTTCTTAATGGACGTGTTTATGTTTTGTTGTCTCAATGAACCACTCTGATATGGGTATGCAAAAATGACACATTTATATAGTTTTACTTAATAAAACCCTGTTGTAATAATTTCCAATGTGAGCAGAAATGTAGTGAATTTACACATAAGGAAATGAAATTGTCAGAAATAATTTCTTTTTTTTTTTCATGAAGGAACACAAATAGCAAAATAGTTTAAGGCAAAGTTTTTGCTTGTTTCAGGTCACTAGGAAGTGACTGTTTCCCAGACTCTCAAAGGTAACTATCATGTGTGTGTGTAATATAAGAATATCGACAATTTGTAATATTTCTAAATAGTGAGTCTAAGGCATGTAGATAAATTCGAAAGTAATAGCATGAAACCATTACTAGTTGTGGGTGCTCTGTATGCAATAAATTATTTCTTTAGTAATAATATGAAATGTGACAGCAATTTCTGAGTCTGTCTACTTACCATAAAAGTCTAGTTAGAAGTAATGAACAGCATATTTTGAAGGGTAATTTTATATGGCAGTGTCGCAAGGTTAGAAATATTTTGGAAAATGGCTATAATTTGTTCTTTCACTATTTTCCATATGCTTCTTTCAAAGATACTTCATGCACAGATAGACAATGCACAAAGCAAGATTCATGCTTAAGTGTTTGGGGATTATTCTGCAGATGTTTGTGGATGGCTATTAATCTGTTGGGCCCTACAGAAAAATGGCACTTTTTCTTTCCCTTTTAGGCAAAGTTAGACCATATTTCAAGTGACAAGAGACAACAGGTGGAAAGAACAACGGCCAAGATTCTTCGAATGATTTCAGTGAACTAAATTCGTTAAACCTTAATTTCTTGTTTAGCAAGTATTTGTTGGGTGTGCCTGTTGCATGCCAGGCATCCTTTCAGGTGTCCGGAATCCATCAGTGAACCAGACAAATAGCCATTTTTGCTGACTTGAGGCTTTTCCACATGTCCATTTCCCAACAACTGATTAAAATGCTTCATCCATGCTTGACAGCTCTCACCACTGATGGGCTAAAGGAGATGTGTCTGTATGCCTCTCCCTTCCATCTGCTTGTTTATTCAACTTGTTTCTTCTTTCAGATGTTAAGAGCAGAGTACTTGTCCATTCCTGCATTTCTCAGTGCAAGGTCACAAACAGAGACACGTGGCTGGTTAGTCCAGAGACCACATCAAATGGTCACTGAAGGGCTGACCCCACTAGGGCACCATTTTTGGATAGACAAGCTAAATTGTAAAATCAGGCAATTTGTAGATGTTCGTTTACCTGTCCAGTTTGGGGATCTGCAAGAAAGTCACGGGTGTACTTGGAATCGCTCTTGTTCCCAGCGCTCTATCAGGAGGATGAGAAATCGTTCAAGGGAAGATAAATGTAGGGTTGACAAACCCACTCAATAATAAATCTCCACAAGGTCATTGTTGGCTCCATGAAGAAAGACTTGGGAAGAGAGACATGCCTTCAAAGGGAAAGGAAGTCCCACCTTGAGCTAAAATAGTATCATTGGACCAGGATTTAAGTTCAGTCAAGGCAAAAGAAAACTGAGAGAGTCAGCAGAAATATATCATTTAGCATCGTTATATAAAGGGTTTGTTGGGTGCACTTTTGGGCAGGTCTGAAAAAAACCTACAACATAGTATTTGTCACTAAACACAACAGGCTTAAGAGGGTGCTGGTGGCCCTTGAAAGTGGAGTCACAGGAATCGGGTACTGCTTTATTTGTCTAGGGATGCCAGAAGAAAAAACATTCCTCAAAGCTCTATTACTAAAACCTACAGAAAATTCTTGAGAGCAACTGTTAGGCTCCCTCCAGCAGCCAGCCACGAGAGCCCAGAGCCAACAAGAAGCACTGCCATTTTGTGAAGTCAGACGGAGGCTGTAACCCACATCCAGGAACACTAGCAATGTCACTTCAAGTGAAAATGAAGGAGACACAACTTTATAGATAATACAATATTGAGAACAATTTAAGTTGTATATGTCCATATCTAGAAAACAATGAAGAGCAATACCTATTTTCTTCAACAAGCATCATTTAAATTGATAATTGTAGAAAATGATTTATTGTTTTTCTGTAATGCAGTCCAATTGCTGTCAAATTTTATGTGATGCACATTCTGTTTCTGATTTAAGTCCATTTTGATGTCTATTTGAAAGACTTTTGAAGTTAGAGACTTTTTCCCCCAGCGCATCAATGTGGATTACAAAAACATTAAGGAGCAAATGACAGTTCTGGAGTCTTGTGCTCTTTAACTGATCAAAGGGGGTGATGGGGGCAACGAAGCATCTCTACCTCAAAGATGTTTTAAGAATACTGGTTACAACAGTATGAGTTGTTATGACTGGGGTCCCGTTCTCATGGAAACCCAAAGATAGCTGTGGGCTTTGGGACCACATGTCCCTTTGGGCAAAGCTGGGGACAGCGACCAACAAGAGTCATTTAGGACTGCGTAGAAGAGAAAGGATTGGGAGAGAAGTTAGTGATGCTTGTGCAGGCAAGGTGTTGGACCAGAGCCCCTACTAGGAGGGTCAGTCAGAAACAGGAAGCTGGGAGAATCTGCAGGACTACAGTGAGGGGTACATATGGGAAAGGAGAGTTCCTCGAAATCTTTTGTGAACGACTTGGTCTGGTTTCCTTCCAGATTAGGGAACCTTGAGTCCTTTCTTTACATGTGGTACCTGCCAACATGGGTTGTGACTTCCATGGTTATTTTCTTTCTTTCTGTGCAGAGCTCACCTTAGGTTGCTTGCTAACACCATTTGCTGTTTTAATAAAGGGTCCCCTCACAGTTTATATACTAGATGAAAGTTAACATTCAAAGTCCGACCACCAAAAGGCTTGGCCACATTGTCAGAGCAGCAGGAAGGTACCACAGACAATGTCAGGTGTGATAGTGGGGTAAGGGGAAGCTGACTGTGGGGTCTATCCTTTAAGAAACAGAGGTAGGACACTCTCATAGATTATCAGCACATACTTGAGTCCTATAAACAACCCTAAGCAAATGATCTGTCAGAGGGTCAGTTTTAATTTGACAGTCACTAGAAAGAAACCTAGGTGACAAGATAAATTGAAGCAAATCTCAACTTTGTATGTGACAGATGCCTATTCACCTAAGATACTGTGTTCATTCAAATGAACATGGCATTGAACAAGATAACAGTCATTGCACCCAAGGTCTAGCATTTCCACTCAGTAATTTGTGCGTTCAGACACATTTGCCGAACACGGACCAGTTAATGTTTAGGCTCCCTTTCACCTTGATCACCGGCTTGTTTTGGGAAGCGCGCAGTTACGATCACCATGCTTTGTTGGCCTGAGTGCAAATCAGCAAACAAGGGCTCAGGCATTTTCTTAATGAAAAAAGAATCTTTACTCTTTAAAACTGCCTGGGAAATTTATGCCCATCATTTTTATTAGTGATACAGCAGGAACACAAAACTCTGAGTGCTTTCATCAACAGACTGAGAATTGGAAACAGCCTCTCTGTATGATAAAGAAGTGGCTGCATTGCTGCCCTCAAACAGCATGCTCCTGTTGAGATTTGAGGAGGGAGAAGAAAGAACGCCTCAAAAAAGAAGCCAGATGCTTTGTTGCCGTCTCCTGCTTCATTTAAGGCAGGGGTCCCCAAACTACTAGGCCCCCTGAGGCCATTTATCCGGCCCCGCCGCACTTCTGAAGGGGCACCTAGTTCATTGGTGGTCAGTGAGAGGAGCACAGGATGCATTGCACCCATAGTTCCCATTGAAATACTGGTCAGTTTGTTGATTTAAATTAACTTTTCTTTATTTTAAATATTGTATTTGTTCCCGTTTTGTTTTTTTGTTTTGTTTTGTTTTTTACTTTAAAATAAGATATGTGCAGTGTGCATAGGGATTTGTTCATAGTTGTTTTTTTTTTTAAATAGTCCGGCCCTCCAACTGTCTGAGGGACAGTGAACTGGCCCCCTGTGTAAAAAGTTTGGGGACCCCTGGTCTAAAGGGATTGCAATGATTTTGTTTAGAATTTCGTTGCCATTTGGCTTATCCCTCAATTGACAAGAGAAACATCGTGTGACACCCTGTTAGAATTATGTATCACTACTTTTAATTTTCATTTGTCAGCCAGTTTCATTTTAACTCTCTGTTCTAAGATAAAGCCTTTGAGTTCTGTATCCAAGTATCTTCCAACAATAAGCAGCAGCATTGAGCAGTAAAAACTTTATTCAGGTCTCTAACGCTGTCTGGACTGTCCTATCTCATACTACTAGAGCTTCTAAAGCAGTGGTTCTTAACCTGGGTTCTATCGAACCCTATGGGTTTGATGAGTCAGTCTCAGGGATTCGGAGAAGCCTCTGCTGCGGAGGTCAGAATAAAGTAATACCGTAATTTGCTGTGAGTTCATGCACTTTGTTGGTTTTTTTCTTTGAGCAAGGTGATGTTCATGCACGGCTCATTTTGTGCACCAGTAAAAAAACATATACCTATGTCTTGAATTTGGAAGAAAAAAATCATATTTTATTTATCACTAAAGAAGGGTTCAGTGAATGCACATAGGAAACTGGTGGGTTCGGTACCTCAAAAAAGGTTAAGAACCACTGCTCTAAAGTCTTTACACTCGGCTCATGTCTTTTACATTTTTAACAGGCATGGCAGAATAAGCTTAACACCAAGCAAGTCATACTTATATGCAAGGTACACAACCTCTTTCTGGCAACGTTCTTATCTTTCTAATAAACCACAGAATTTATTTCCTATGGTTTTTCTTTAGGAGAAAACTTGACATTTCCTACTACATATTATTAGCAGTTAAGCTGTAACAAAGGGCTTCTTTTCTTTCTTATAGCTGCTTTCTTTTAAAAAATTAAGAAAGGAATCTTCTTTCTACAATCATCTAATTCTCATTGTCTATTTTTGTTGTTGTTGTTATTGTCAGAAAATATATTCTCAAGGCCATCTCCACAGTTAGATTTACATAGAAGGGATTTTACTTCATGTAGCCATGCTACAGTTGTGTGTATCATCTGTACAACAGGAATGACAAACAAATGGCAGACTAATGTAGAGCTTTATTTTAAGAGTAAAACAGCTAAACGCATTGAGGTCTTACCTTGAACTGAACACTCTCCTAATACTTTAAATATGTCATTATTTAAATTGACATATGACTTGTACCAGGTCATCAAGGATCGAGGCGACGGTTTCAGGAATTGAACATGTGTGTCCTTGACCCTGATATCTTTTTCCTATGCTGGCATATTTTAAAATATTGTGTGAAATATGGACTTTCTGATTCATGTAATGCACAAAAGCTAGGCAAGTGAAAGGTTTAAAAATTAAAGTTATAATTCACATGAAATTCAAAATAATTTTAGCATGTAAGTAACCTTATACCAGTCAGTGTTACTCAACCATTTTATCAAAGTTTTAAAAACCATTTGCATTATTATATGTTGACTTTTATAAAGTAAACATATGTAGGAAGAATATATTTCCTGGTTGTATAAAAAAATCTTCAGTTTGTAGACATTTCTAAAACTCCCTGATTTAGTACACCATTTATTTTTTAATGCTGATTTTATTTACACTTTAAATTCTTTGTTTAAAAGAATTAATTGATATTTTAGAGAGAGAAAGAAGGGAGAAAGAGAGATAGAAACATTGATTTGTTGTTCCACTTATTTATGCATTCATTGCTTGATTCTTATATGTGCCCTAACTGGGATCAAACCTGCAACCTTGTCATATAGGGATGATGGTCTACCAATTGAGCTACCTAGCCTGGGCCTGACATTATTTATAGTTCAAAATTTAAGCATCTCCTAATGTTTGGAAGCACATGCCTAATATTGAAGTATATTGAAAAAACTTACAAAGCAGATAAAAATATAAGGTATTCATTACATGATATTCTAAGTGAGATGTGAGTGAGGAACTCCAAAGTTGAAAGGGATTAGTAAAATGATACAAATGCTCTCTATTATTGTTGCATTTTTTATTGATTGATTTGAAAGAGAGAGAGACAAAAAAACATTCATTTGTTTTTTCACTTAGTTGTGCATTCATTGATCGCTTCCTGCATGTGCTTTGACTGTGGATTGGACTTGCAACCATGGTGTTTTGGGATGATGCTTTAACTGACTGATCTAACTGGGCAGGGATTTATTTTTGTCACATTTTAAAGCCAGGAGAGTAGTAACATGAATTTGTCTACTTAAAGAAATCCTCAGGTTTCCCATTAAGATTTTAAATATATTTAAAATGAACAGGTAATAATTCATTTTCACAGATTAAATTGTTTCCCATGAAAATTCATATGTTGAAGTATAACCCCAGCGCCTCAGGATATGTCACATTTGGAAATCGGTAGGGTCCTTCTAGAAGTACTCAAGTTAAAGTGAAGTCATTAGAGTGAACCTGATCCAATGTGAGTGGTGTCCTTTTACAAAGGGAGATTTGGAGACAGACATGCACACACGAGGAACAATGTATGAACATGAAGACGGCTTGCTGAGCAGGGCTGCTGAGGACATGACATTGTGGGCATCACATATTCATGGGGTCCACAAAATGTGTAACACACACAGTTTGTAAAAGAACGCTGCTCTTACTGTTGTAAAATGGAAAAAGAAGAACAAAACGTATATAAATCAGTGAATACTATTGCTCACTGTTATTCACTGTCTCAATGCCTTACATTACAGAAAAGAGCTTGATTATATTTTTTTGTAATAAATTAAGTCATGTTTAGAAGAAAGCAATTTGTCTGCATATACATAAATCTGTAATTCACTCGTCAAGACTCTGTGTATTAAGAATAATTCTAACAAAATTTGAATTTAATGCATATTTTTACTTCATTGTATTGCTTAACTATCAAACAGTAAATATCTTTTTTCTTTTAAGCAAAAATAATACTATTGTAAAAAATAATGTTGATCTTTGTGTTTTCTCTGAAATAAGAGTTTCTTTTATTTTCTTATTTTTAACTCAGTTTGTTGAAATTACCATGATGGGGTTAAGAGGAGACAAAGTCTACTTTGATTTTTTGCTTTTCTTGTCCACCTCTTGAATTTCAAATACATTAAAATGATAGATACAATAAGAACAGAATAATTCACCAGAGGGGATGACTTATAAAAAACAGCAACTATTCTTACTATCACTCATAACTCCTGAAAAAACATTAGTATAAGAGATTAAATTTTACTGCAGTATGAGACTAAAACCTAATTGTGGCCAGACAGCCCTTGGTGGTTATTTAGAAAGACTATTTTAAAAAGTACTTCCTTAAATATAATTATAGTAATTTCAAAGCCTTCTTCATTGTGAAAGCCCAGAAAAAGAAGTTGTTAGATATGCATTAAAATTTCATTATGGTCAAATTTTCCAGAATATATACCTCTACTGTTAAATGCCATAAAAACTATTTGGAAAATATAAACTTCAATGTAACAATACAACTCAGACTAGTCTATTTCCATCCTGGAAAAAGGGATTCAGCAAATGGCAAAAAGGCATTCAATAAACATTTTCTATATGGTATTATCTTCTGAATTTTACATCTTTTCCTGAATGATAGCCTTCCACCAGGCACAAAAGCCTGCGGTAGTTGTCATGTGCTGACTCATTGTCCATGGTACCCTCATGCACAGTTTTCATTGAACCTGGGCCAGTCCCCTCCCACCACAGCCAGCAGCTCAGCATTTTCTTACTGCGGCCTGGGCCCCCACCTATCGCAGTGCTGCTGGCTGTGTTAAACTGTTGGGCTTGAACTTTGCATCATCTAGTCTTCAGATTCACAGAAGGTAGAGTGGCTGAGAGGTCTCACTGATGAAATCTTGGTGCTTGATTCTTAATTCAGAACAGGGTGGTAATAATCGCTCTTAGCTCAAGAACAATCCATTTGAAAAGTTCTGTAATTGCTAAATTGTAACACTCGTAATCACGCGAGATGGCTGAAAGGGAGATGATCAGGAAATAGACTTTCTCACTTTAAAGGATTTTTGCTTCATCCATTTCAGAGCATGCCTGCTCGAAGCAGTATGCAACCAGTATTTTAATTATGCAATTTTTAAGGCTCTGTCAGGCAACCACTTTCTTGGAAAGAATGGAGAACTTCCCATTCCATCTCCTCCTGCAATATGACAGTGTGTGGCACCAGGCTTTTGGGGCAGCCGGCAGTCAGTAGCAGGATAATTGCAAATTATTTGTGTTTGGTTAAGCACTGGTTTAAAAGATATATGGACAGTAGAAGTGTATTTCTTTTAATGCATCAATAGATGTATGAATAATTATGTACATTTAATAAACTGTGTGTAGTTTGGAGATCATCTCCCCTGTGCTAAAATGACACTGTCATGGCTTCATCGCATTAGAGACGCTGGCTTGTGTGTGGTCTAACTTACTGAATATGGCTTTTCACTCCAGGCACTTGAGCTCCTGTTTTCTTCTTCTACCCTACACTGAACTTGAGTTTGAATGTTTCACCAGTTCAACCCTTTATATCACCCTGGAAAATATACTCAAATGTTTAAAAGTATATGCTTATGTTAAAGCTTTGAAAGGATTTTAGAGATTAGTATTTACAATTCAGTGTTCAAGAAGTAATTCTTAAGTGGAAAGAGAATTTAACAATTTCAGACGACAGGATTCTCAGCCTAAAGAAGATTGAGTCTGAATGTCATAATAATGGAGTATGAGAAAAAGTGATGTCAGACACATGTAAGTTTGCTTCTATTAATATCATGAGCTGATTCAATTAGCATGTTTAAACAGTCTAGTAAATATTGATAAGTGATAAATATAGCCCAAAAATATAAAGCAATAGGAAAACTTCTGTATGTTTAAACACAACAGTGATACTTGCAAGAAGTCTTACAGGTAACTGTAGATTTTGAAAATTAAGTAGCCAGAGTCTAGTTAAGAGGCAGTAGTAACCTGGAGGTGAAATATTAGTATGGGATTAAATAGGACCATTCCATGTGTATGGGTTTGGACTTGAGCACTTTCATAGTGGTTAAAAGTTGGCAGTTAAGCCTGACCAGGCAGTGTTATAGTGAATAGAGCATCAGACTAGGATGCAGAGGACCCAGGTTCAAAACTCTGAGATCGCATGGGCGATCTGGCTTGAGTGTGGGGTCGCTGGCTTGAGCGTGGGATCATAGATATGACCCCATGGTAGCTGGCTTGAGCCCAAAGGTAGCTGACTTGAAGCCCAAGGTTGTTGGCTTTAGGAAGGGCTCACTCTCTCTTCTGTAGCCCCCTGGTCAAGGCACATATGAGAAAGCAATTAATGAACAAATAAGGAGCTGCGACGAAGATTTGGTGCTTCTCATCTCTCTCCCTTCCTGTCTATCCCTCCCTCTGTCTTTTTCTCTGTTTCTGACACACACACACACACACACACATACACACACACACACACACACACACAGACACACACACACACACACAAATAGCAGTTAGTTCCAGGACATGGACAATATCCTGGTGGGAGCTAGTGGGTTGTGGGAATGTAATGCCCAGAAAAGAAACCCTTAAGAGGTCCAACATTTATTAGTCAGCAAGAGAAAGAAGAGAAGTTGGAGGAAAGAGAACGGAAGTAAGAAAGCAAGAACTGAGAGGCTATATATTTTTTTTCTTTCTAGAAATAAAGAAGAGGACCTTTATTAGAGCTGCTAAAAGATGAAGTAAAATTAGGCCTGGGGTGTAGCTCTGACATTTGGTAATAGAATAGGAGGAACATTTCGACTGTTTAGTCCTGAAAAGTGAGCATCTTTTTTTGTGAATTTTATTTTCTTGGTGAAAAGAAGTCTTAGGTAGGGCTGCTAAGGGAGTGAAAAGAGATAGCATAGTTTGAAGCGAGGCGGTATTAGCAAATGTTTACAATGTTATTTTTGGAGATGGAAGGGGAAAAATTATTTTAAAAGACTAATTCCACTTGCTGGTCAGTATTTCAGAAACTAGCTGATGTTTCTGTTGGTAAATTATGAAAGTATTGAGGTGGTTGTTTTATTTGTTTACTCATTCTTTTAGATGTATCACCTGTGCCACTTGGGTATAGGCAAAGAGACAACAGTGGTGTTTATCGCGGTGGATACTAACAGAGTAACTGGACAGAGGAGTGGCTGTTTTGCTAAGATCAGTGGTTCTTAACCTCTTTTGAGGTCCCGAACCCACCAGTTTCATATGTGCATTCACCGAACCTTTCTTTAGTGATAAATAAAATATGATTTTTTTTTCAAATTCAAGACATAGGTATATGTTTTTTTACTGGTGCACAAAATGAGCCATGCATGAACATCACTTTGCTCAAAGAACAAAACCAACAAAGTGCATGAACTCACAACAAATTACAGTATTACTTTATTCTGGCCTCCACAGCAGAGGTTTCTCCGAACCCCTGGGACCAACTCATCAAACCCCTAGGGTTTGATAAAACCCAGGTTAAGAACCACTGGCTAAGATAACGGCTGACATGATGGACTGGATATTCCAAGTCGAAGGGAAAGGAAATTAAGGAAAGGTGTGACTATATTTTGTGTCAGAAACAACTTCTAAACTGCAAATACAGATGATTTTTTGAAGCTAATTTCAGGACTTTACATTAAAAAAGGTGAACCAAGTATACTCATTTACCCACACTCTTCTCGTGATACCAGGAAAATGGTAGTGACATACATTTTCATAAATCTGCAAAGGCAGAGAAGCTAAGGGTTCTCTTACTTAAAGCTGTACCTTATTTTATTCACCAAGCAATTGCTGTAGGGAAATGCATCCCTTAGGCAACTTAAAGGGACAACAAACTTTGGGAGTTATGATGTTTTTAGGAAATGAAGATGAGAAATTTCTAGTTAATGGAAGTTGCTCAGGTCAACCACAGACCTAAATATTAACATATGTGGAAAGGCTTAGAAATCACTGTTCGTTGTGCTTACTGAAAAATAAGTTGGTGTATATGCATACTAGCATTCATTATGCAAACAGGTAGCAGAGGAATGTACAAACAAGGTAAAAATGAAGAAACAAGGAGCTAGATACTGAGGAAGGCAAAGTACTTTTTTAAGGTGATGCCTATTAGCAACTCTTGTGAATGCCTCAATGCTAATTTGAAATGTGTATACTTGTTGCTGAGCCAAATACCTAACAGCTGATTAAACATTAATTCTTGATACTTGCTTTTGGAACAGACTGTTGAGATGAGAAAGCTGCTTGGGGAGATAACCAGACCCAAGGACGCTGAAAACAACAGATGGTGATAGAGCAAACCCAGTTGGACTATCCCTACAGTGCTAATCTGTCCCCATTCACACCCCTAACAACATGGAGGACCCAACGCAGTCAATGTGCTCATGGGTGGGTCCTCTCAAGCACCCTCTGTAGAACCTGTTGGTAACAAAAATACCTTAATGAAAAGAGAGGAGGAAAAGGATTGAGGGAGAAAGATATCAAGGAAAAAGAAACCCTAGACGATTAATGAACAGTTGAACCGCACCTTCCAAATTAGACCTTCTTTAAGACACTGTCACACAAAAAGGACCATTTAAAGTAGTTGTGTTCAATAGATTCCATGAGGTTTTTAAAGACATGCCATACCTGACTAGTCAGGGGCACTGACCTCTGTTCCCAGACAGTCAAATAAAAAGAAGAATGACAACAGACAACACAACAATAGCCATCCGGTGTGAATGAATCAAAATTATGCTTATTTCTTTTTGTCATATTGGCAAAAATAATAAATAAATAATATTATATAAAATAAGTAAAATATATAAAATAGAATATATTTGTATATTTATAATATATATGAATATACACACACGTGTGTGTGCTGCAGAATTTTAGTAATTAGTTTATGTGTAGCATGAGGTGGAAAAGGTTGAAAATCACTGATGTATATATATATAGCATATTGCTTTAACATATAATTGGTGTAAATTGTTTTTTATGTAGTGTTTATAGTATTAGGTTTTATTAATCACCTCTCATTTATTTTATTTTCTCAGCATGAAAAATTGTGTCTTCCATTATTTAAATTTTTTTTCATTTTACTTTCCGCTATTTTTTTAATATCAATGGAGATGGTTTATTCTGTTATATTCATAGAAATCTAATAATTAACTGCCATTGGAGAAGTGCTTGTCATCCTGAACAGATAGGGAAGCTATTAGGGCAGGCCTAAAATTTCACTAACTTTATCTTTTGTCGTTAGAGCCAGGTAGGGACTGACGTGTGCCTTATCCTTCACTTCTCACATATTCTTCAACCATTTTCTATCCCAACTCCTGACTCACCAATTAGTTTCTGGCCTAGTAAAAGCAGAAACACACCCCTATCCCCTTACCCAGTCTGGTTTTAATAAACTGGAGAAATGAGGCCAAGGCCCAATGCCTCCATAATTTAGTCATTCAAATTAAATTTTTTAAAATTATAATGGCTGTCTAAATTACAGCCTTTCATGGTTTTCTTCTGAACATGTAGAGGTAATCTAAAATGAATTCTATTTGTATAAAATTACCAGACTTTTTATTTCATCTTCCTGCTAATGAGTTTGACGAGTTGCATAGTAAATTCAAATGAGGAAAATGCTATCATCATCAAAATGATCAAAGGACCATGCTCACACAAACATACCTCCCATGGCCAAAGCTAAGCCAATTTGATGAAAGGAAGAAGAGATGGTTTTATTAATTTTTTATTGCTGCTGTTAACAGATTACCACAAACCTAGGGTCTTAGCACATTTTTTTTTCTTTCAACACTGCAGGTCAGAACTCTGACCCAGCTTTCTCTTGGCTAAATCATAGTGTCCACACCACTGCATGCTTTTCTGATGGCTCTAGGGGAGAATCCATTTTCTTACTCCTTTGTGTTGCTAGCAGAGTTCAGTCCCTTGCCATTATAGGCTAGGATGCACATCTTTCTAATGGTCAGCCAAAGACTGACTACAGCTTCTAGAGGCTACTTTACTCCTTGGCTTGCAGCCTACTCCGTCTTCAACACCAGCAACTACTGGTCAAGTCATTTTTAAGTCACATCCCTCTGACTCACTCTTCTTCCTTTGTTTTTCACTTTTAAGGACTCATGTGATTAGATTGTACCTAGTGGATAATTGAGGAAAACCTCAGCATCCCAAGGTCTGGCCTTACCTGAATTACATCTGCAAACTTTCTTTTCCATGTAAGAGAACATATTCATAGATTATGGGGTTTCTTGTGAGCCATTACTCTGTCATAATGCTATTAAAGAAAATAATTATCCATTAGTCCATACTGATATGCAGAAATACTTTAATAAGTGCAGAAGAAGGAAAATGGGGTGACTTGGTAACTGTTACTTACAGAAGAATTCTAATTGATAAATCTAGAAATAATAGGGGGAAGAGAAACACCATGCTAATAATTGTTGCAAGCAAGATCCACAAATGGAGACTAAAATTAGTGAGTCGATTTTTGAGAGAAAGTGATATCTGCCCAGTTTCAACATAATGTTCCCCAACCTGTGTGGTCATCACAAAGGGAAGGTAGTAACTTTCCTGTGAAACCAACTGTCAGATAACATTTTAACCAATGAATCAAGATCAACCTCCCTATATCGAGGCATGTGACATCATACTGACAGGATGTGACTAGGATGGGCACATCACTTCTGTCATATTTCTGCCCAAAATACATGACCTTACCTTATTTATGAGAAGTCATCAGCCACACCAAAAGTGAGGCACTAGACCAAGAAGGCTCTTCCAAGTTCTAGTTCATGGAAGATGAGGGAAGTTGGAAGAACTGTGACAGACTGGAGGAGACTAGAGAGGCAGGAAAACAGTGAAATGTGGGATCCCTTCTTGGAAGCTGGAATATGAAAAAAAATGTGAGCTGCAATTGAAAACTAAAATTAAAAAAAAAATCTGCTTTTTAGTTAATAATAATGGTTGGGCCCATGTTGGTATCCTGGTTTTGATAGCGATACCGTGATTATAGGAGATGCTACATTTGGTAAGGGAGCTGAGGGAATCGGGGAGCTTTGTGCTGCTTAAAAAAAAATCTAAAATTATTTTTTGAAAAAGTTAACTAAAAAGAAAAAAGTACTTGCATGGTGTTAATGGATCATTTAAATTTTCTTCTCTTTGTTTATCTGTACTTTTCTAAAATGATTATATATGTATTGATTTTTTATTTGAAAAAAAGTTAAAAAAAACCCTGGCTCAACCCTAGATAAACAATATTCCTGCCCCAAGTTCATGAGTAGAGAGGAGTCCTAGGGGTTGGCTCCCTGTAATATGAGGGTTTTATGGAAAGACACTCATCCTTCAAAGAAATGAGTATTTGTCCATACAAGAATACACAAGGGCATCTTTCAAAGCAGTTTAATGTATTGGAATCTGTAAACCAACAATATATACTCCTTATTGATCATTTATTGTTCAAATTAATTTAACTCTGAGCCAACTGTTTACTCATTAATTGTAATAAAATGACTCTTCCTTGGTATTCCCCCCCCCCAAAAAAAAAGTAAGTGACACAAATATAGTCACAGGCTCTAATAACTAACTGTAAAATGCTCTTGCTTGTCACTTACCCCCTAATATTATTGTTTGGTTATCTCCCATCCACAAACAAGCCACTGGCAAATAGGAGATTCCTTGTGGTAATGGATCTAAAGAAGTCAACTGAACTCAAGAGTCCACTTTCCTCTCGCTAGACCCAAGTGTGGCTGCAGATAAGGCTTTGCTGAAAACAAAGAGGGGTGAGCCCTCTTCTCTGTGAGCCCACTCTTGGGATGTTGTATGTATAAAAATAAAGTCATTGTCACTACTCTTTCTCCATTTTTGTTGCCTTCCTCATACCTCCCTGACCTTGCTCTGCCCCTGAGCTGTCCCAGGGCTGAGTGATGATCACCCATGTAGAAATCACACACCAAAGGCATCATGTGTGGGGTGTGCATGGGGATGCAAGAGTTTAATTTTCTTCTGCTGCAGAGCAGTCTCCCTGTTTAAAACTAATTTCCTAGTACAGCAAAATCTACAGAAGTGCATTGGGAGAAAAACTTTTCCACTTTAAATAAATTCTGCTGCTAGTGCTTTGCATGAGGAGATTTATGGAGTTCACTTAAAAAATTGGCCAAGTAAAGGGAGTTTTCAATCTGAAATGAAGACAGACTGAGGGGAAAAGAACATAAAAATATATGGGGATCTGACTCAGCCTAGCCCATTAGCTCAGCACTGATGCACGCACACATAATGCTAATACTCCAACCTGATTAGGGTGTAGACTGGGGTTTAACAGATATTCAAAGGAGTTAGCTTTGGAGTCTACATCAAAGAATCCTCTTTGTGTAGATGAAAATTAAGAGAAATAGACAGGAATATCTTCTATTTAATACTAGGTTCTCAGGGCAAGTGTTTTAAGAAAAACAGATAAAAGATGAAAGCCCAACTCATGCAAAATAAGGGAATTACATATATTTATGGCCTGACAAAACAAAATCTCTTCATTCCTAGTGTAATTTCCAGCTAGCAATAATCTTCAATAACCTAATAGAAATATTAAAACTAGAAACTTAATATACACAGCAAATTCTTAAATCTTATTTAAATTCTCATCTTTGGTTCTGAATTTGTCGTTATAGACCTCACATCCAAACCCCTTACAGCAGTGACAATAAAACATTTTTATTAAAAAATTCTTTTTCATTTCTATCTCTTAGTTGCACAGTGGCAATAAAGAGGCAGATTTCTAATAGAAACAAAAGAAGGATGTGCTACGAATGGATGCATCAGCCTAATATGATTAGCATATTTTTGCAGGTAATTCTTTTTCCTTCTGAAGGAAAAGCACTCCATACCCTTGTCACATACCTCAATTTATACGGAGGGAAATGAGTCATTAGGAATGGGTTATTGTGTGTGGGTGAGACAGTCCACTCGTCTTGTAGCTGTATGCATTTTCCATTTTAGAGTCTACATGTTGCTTGAAGTTACCACGCATTGCCTGAGAAATTGTCTTTCTTTGCACTGAGAAACAAAGGCAGAGCAGCTCATATCTTTTTTTTTTTTTTTTTTTTTTAGCTTTAGCCGAGAGGCAGAACTAGAGCATAGGTATGAAGAGAATTATTCTTAATATAGATGAAAAATGTTTCCCCCAAAGTATTGAAAATTCTCTTTTAGTCTAAGCGTAGCAGTTGTTAAAGGCAGACTTGCACGATCATTAACACCAATGTGTGTGGGAGATAGGTTGAAAAGATTTTTAGAAAGACTGTGTTCATTAGTTTTAGTTTCACTGCTTGGCAGTCACTCACCCTTACCTTCCTTCATCACTGTTCCCAGTACACAGAGTATGTCTTTCTTTGGGCTCTGGGTAACTGAGCCTTGCCAAGACTTCGTATGCAGATGGACCCTGTTTTTGAGGTCATTCATCCGATCTACTAAGAAGCTGTAAAGTAGTCAGTATTAATTCCTAAAAGAACTGAATCAAATAATTAAAGTTATAAGTAGGATTTGAAGCTGTAAGTGCCACAAGAGCAGAAAATGACTAATCCATTGGTGGTTTGTCCTCTGATCCTGATTTGCAGTCATTGATGCAGCAGATCAGTGTTTAAAGAACTTCTCTTTGGAGAGTTAAAACTAACTGAGCACTTCAGTTTCTAATCTAGATGCAATTTGGTGAATCAAGAGATAGCTCGACTAGGTCTTCGCTATAGCAAACTAGCATCCCTCTGGCCAAAAGGCAGTTGTAGGCTGTAACCTTTGAAAGAAAAGAAAAGGGTATATTCAAGCAATGTATATTTACTGAAGTTGAGTGCTGTTAAATTGTTTAATCCCTGTAGGGCCAGGGTCCACCACCATGGCCATGCAGATGCAGGTTCCCATTGGATTTGGGCAGACAGTAAAGAACTGTGGAGCCAGAGAATGGTTGACCATTCCATTTTTCAATGTCTTGTAAAGGCGGATGAACAAACAGGCAGGGAAGACTGCTTCTCTCTCACTCAGAGCTCCCAAAGCCCTGACTCCTTTTCCAGACTCTCCCAGACTCACAGGCCCCACCATCCTCTTTCTCTCTCTCTGCACAGCAAAACAGGCTGGGGAAAAAAACCTCATCTCCAGTAAACAATAGCAAACAATCGCCCCTCCCAAGCAGGAAGGCAATCCACAATTTGCAATCTGCCACCCTGAGGACAAGCACCCCACAGACTTCCACACCAGGAACTGCCCCAGTACAAGCCAGCAAACATAAAAAACTTAGTTCAGCCAATAATCCCTTAAAAGCTCAATTTATATTATGCAAATATTCAGGTCTCAAATACTTGGCAGATAGTAGACTGCTGATGTGTGTGGGGACAGGTGGCAAAAGATGGGCCTTATATCCGTCCAAGAGGGATTTGGAATTTATTATCATGAAAGTAGAATTATTTATATTGATTTTAAATCGACAGAGTTTAAGCATGAAGGCAATGACAGTAATTGTAAGCAAAACTTTAAGAAGTACCTTAATTCACCTCCAAAACAATCTTATATAACAATCCATAAATTTCAGAAGCTATTTTCTTTAAATCATACTGCATGTAAATAGTAAAATCAAGTTAATAATTATTATAGTTCACATTTCTAGAAGTCACAAGTAATTTTACCGTGAATGTAGGTCTTCAGATTGCTCTGGATCTCAGAGGTACAGGCTGAGGAATACCAAAGGTGTGGCTGCAATTTTAGATTCCTTTTCCCCGCTCACAGTTGGCACAATAGATAGCATAGAGTGCTCTGTTATAGAAGCTCTATACCAAACAGGAACTCAGTGATTGTATTATGAACTCTTCTGAATGTGACATAAAAGAATATCAAGTGAAGAAAATATTGGAAATTTGATTTAGATATTTAACATCAATTCAGTAATGTTCTGTGGGAGAAGTGTTTTTTAATATGAACAGTTGAATTCATTGTTTATAAGTTGAGACAAGGAAAAAGCAAAGCCACCCACTCTACGTTGCATCCATTTTTTCTCCTGTCTAAAAGGGAAATGTTTATTTTTAGTGGCGAGACATAATGCCACTAAGCAGATATGGGAAACTGTCAGATCTCTATACACCAAGTATGCCTGATACTCTTCCTGTAAGGTATTCAGCTAAATAAATCTATGGAAATTCACATTATGTGTAAGAAATATGAAATCCCCTCACCTGGATGGAAACCTCTGGAAATATTCTTTTGATGAAATTAGATGAGAGAAGAAGAGCAACATGAGGTGTCTTATATCAGAACTGGCTTATGAATATTTATGGCAAGGAACTGGCAAATATTCTAATTAAAATGGGCAGTTTCTGAATAGGGACACTTCTTCCAAGATCTCAAAATGGCCAATTAGGACATGGGAAGATGCTCACTCAGCATCACCTATCCTTAGGAAAATGCAATCAGAAACAAAAGGAGATACCATGCTAAATCCCCTAGATTGGCTCCAACTAAAAGACAGACAATACCAAATTTGATGAGGCTGTGGGGACACTGGAACACTTGCATATTATTGCTCAGAATGTAAAATGGTGCAGACATTTTATTTATTTATTTATTTATTTATTTATTTATTTATTTATATTTTAGTGAAAGGAGGGGAGGCAGAGAGATGAACTCCCACATGTGGCCAGACTGGGATTCACCTGGCTAGCCCACTAAGGGGCAATGCTCTGCCCATCTGGGCCATTTCTTCATTCTTCAGCAACAGAGCCATCTTTTTAGTGCCTAAAGCAGAGGCCATGGGGCCATCCTCAGCTCCAGAGGCCAACTTGCTCAAACCAATTGCACCATGGCTTTGAGAGGGAGGGAAGGAGAGAGAGAGAGAGAGAGAGAGAGAGAGAGAGAGAGAGAGAGAGAGAGAGAGAGAGAAGAGAGAAAGAAAGAAAGAAAGAAAGAAAGAGAGAAGGAAAGAAGAGGCAGGTGTGGAGAAGCAGGATCGCTTCTCCTGCATTCCCTGACTAGGAATCAAACTCCGAAAATCCACAAACTGGGTCATGCTCTACCTCTTAGCCAACCCTCCAGGACCAGTGCAGGCACTTTAAAGAAGAGTTTGGTATTTTCTTAAAATATGAAACACAGAGTTACCAAATGACATAGCACTCCCTCTGAGGGGAATACCCAAGTGAACTCCAAATATACAGTAACATATAAACCTGTAAATGATTTGTTATAGTGGCATTATTTATATCAAAAAAAGGGAAGAAGAAACCAAATGTTTATCAACTCATGAGTGGATTAAAAGTTTGAGATATTCATACACTGATATGTCATTCAGCCATTAAAAAAATGAATGAAATACTAATACATTATAACAAGGATGATCCTTGAAAATAATGTGCTTAAGGAAAAAAGCCAGCCACAAAAGACCACGTTGTGTTACATTTATGCATAGAAGATAAGTTCTAGGGGTCTAATGAATCCCATTGTGACTATAGGTAATAATAATATAGTTAATGATACTGTATTTTCAAGTATATACTTGAAAGTTGTTAAGAGAGTAGATCTTAAATGTTCTCACTGCAACAATGTACTGGTAATTATATGGCATGATGAAAGTATTTGCCAACCCTATGGTGGTAATCAATTTGCAGTTATAAGGTTATCAAATCAACTTGTTGTACACCTTAAACTTACACTATTTGTGTCAATTATATTTCAATGAATTTGGAAGAAAACCATAAATTGAAATGAAAACAGGAGAATCCTGCATAGTGCATGAAGAATACAGTAAGGTATTTTTTATTGTTTCACTTTAATAATTTTAAACTTAAAATGCAAAGGAAGCATACTTTATAATATAAACCTTTTTATTTTGTGTGCTTCAAACTACAAATTGGTTGGCTAATTTTCCAAAATTACTTAAAATAAATAAGTAAGATTCACAGTAGTTAATGAATACAGATGATATATGGTAATTTACATAGTCAAACAAACTAATTTGAAAACCATATATAATTACCTTTAACTTGTAAATATTAAAATTTTTGATACTATGACTTAAGATTTAAGAAGATATTTGTAGATTTTGTGATTATCAAACATGATAGAAAAAGATAATTTACTGTCAATATATAACTTGAATTGAGTCTCTGCATTTTTTAATAATTATATGTACATTAATAAGTTATTGTACCTGGCAGTGTATCAATATTTAGTCAAAATCTTGATATTATTATGGTTTTATTCTAAAATGTTTGTACTGCTACTAAATCGACTAATGATAATACTCCAAAATAAAGGTTACATTATAAATAATGCCAGATTATATTTCTTAGTTTCTTCCAAAAAGATTTTTATTCTCCAATCCTTTTAAGAGTTTAATATCCAAAATTTTGTGTGTGTTAGTGGCAGAGAGAGATGTCAACTTTCCCTTAGACACTGAGAACCAATTTTTAATGATGGCATTATTGGAAGCCTAACTTTTCTTTTTAAATGACATTGTTGCAGTATATATTTGGAAATGTGAGTGGAAATACCCTGATTTGATAGAGAGCAGGTTTCAGGGAATCCTTGGCTGGATTATAAAAAATTAGATGTTTTAGTTGCTCACTTTTTAATCAAATTTATTATTCAGCTTTAGGCAGAGTTTTTCTCAAACTTTGTCATTTCTAAAACTACAAAACTTTCTAGGAGAGGTAGTCTCTTGTTCTAGAGATATTTTATACTTACAGAGGATGAGGTAATTTCATGCAAAAAAAGACATTATATTTAAAGGAAGATGAAAGACATTTGACAGCCTATTTGATCTTACCTCTGATGGTTTGTCTTTATGTATAAAAAACCTTTCTATTTAGAAAAGTTTTATGTAAAAGATGTATTCACTCCAATGAATGGCTAAATGAGAGAGACAAAAAAAAATCTTCCTCAAATATTCTGACTTTAAAATAGTTTATTATTTAAAATCTCTCTCCCTTCCTCTCTCTCTCTCTCTCTCTCTGGTATATAGTACATTTAGCATCAATCATTCACATTCTCTGACAGTAATTTTTATAAAAATAATTAAACAATTTCTTAACTCAGTTTTGAAACAAAATTATATACTAATTCATTTGATAAATGATTATATATACATTTTATATTTTCAAAACTAATCAAATTGTGTAATAGTTTTGGAGCAAAGGTTGACATTTTGACTCAAGTGACAGATTGATGCTCTGATTTGGGTGGTGAAATGCCTTCCGATTATTTTGCAGGGCAGTTCTGAATTGGTCTTAGATGTTTTTCTCCCATGCTTGCCTTATAAATAGAAATCTACGTTAGCTTGGCATGCTAAATTGTGGTTCCCAGGACATATTTTAGGTATAGTTCATATTGAAAACAAGATTCATCTGTGCATGTTAAAATGTACAAAGCACTTCTGTAAACTGATGTCAGTAAATTATATATTTTCATTTCTCAAATCTATTATTCTATTCTCTGGGCACTTACTGAGTATTAGGCACTATTCTATGCTCTTTCAATTAATTAACTTATTTAACTATCAAAAGAATTCCATGAGTTGGAGCCTATCATTAACTTTATTTTATAAATGATGAAACAGACACAGAACAGTTAAATAATTGTCAAAGTCCACATGTAATTAAATAGAAAAGCTGAAATTGGCAAAACGTTCCAGAGCTCAAATTGGCAAAAAGAATTGTTTGTTTAATTATTTACAGATATTATCCACCCTAGTACTATTAGACCTTTGCAAAATGTTTCCACGGAAACATTCAGGAGAACATTCCCAAAGATGCCAGGCTGGGGATTACACTGGCATCATCTATTTACAACAAGTTTCTGAGGTCACATTCTTAGTTAACGGACAGTTGCTGTAATCCACTAATTTTAGCCACTCAATTAAATGCAATGATTTTAAAAATCGATCACATTATTGTCATTTCATGCAAGCTTCACTCTCATTACTCAGGTGTCAATTTGCTTGGGGATTGAAGTGAAATTTCTGTGTCAAACCATTTAAGGTAGGTCAGAGGTTTTATCAGATTATCTGAACTAAGTGCCTGAACTAAGAAAGATGCAACTTTTTTTTAAATGTTTTTTTATTGCTAAGTGGAGTCATCACTGTGAGAAAACACATTATGATCATTGCTAAAAATAGAAGTTGCAATAGTCTTTCTCCAAGCATTTATCATAGAAAAGAAGTATTAGATTGATTTTTTTCAAAAACAATTAAAAAACCTGCTGTATGTCAGGGAGATATAACAGTAAACCTAACAGACAAAATATCCTGCTCTCAATTTTACTACAAATTGTTTATGGGCCCATGGAAACCTGTACAAGAAGGAACAAAGGTGTAAATACTTAGATTGGCTTAACAGGGAGCATAAATAAGTAAATAAGACAGGATTCCAATGTCAGGGCATGATGGGGCTGATATTAAGCTGGAGGGTTCATACCCAGCCTAGATGTTTTAAACTTTATTTCTTTAAATTGTTTTAGTTGCCAATCAAATGTGTTTGCTTTTTAGAATAAAGGTGGTTCCCCCTTTTCTAAGGATCTCAAGGATTAAATAATACTTTAACTCATCCATCCCAATCTTTGTTCATAATTGAAGATACACAACAATGCAAGTTATAAAGAATCAATCAAAATCTCTTTCAATCTTTCTGTGAATGGGAATTTCCATGTTTTCTGGGTCAGTCTATTCTTTCTGGTTGGCTCTGACTTCATATAGACCTTTTCCTTTAAGTTTACTTCAGTGTCAACTGGAAATACATATGTCTGAAGATAAATCATATCAAAATCAACCCGAAATCAATCAATCAACAAGCATTTCCTAATGGTATTTGTGTATTATTCCAAGGCTAACCAAAAGGAGTGTAAACTATCTAGATGAATGGAAAGAACTAACAGTAGGTGAAAATAAATAAATCAATAGTAGAGATTCTGTGTCAGTTATTAGAACTTCAGTAAAAATTAAAATCAAGAGATAACATCTATAAGATTGATAGAAAGTAGATACAGAGAGATCTTAAGTATAATAAAAATTATACAGTATTTGCCTTATTTCACTTAGCACAATGCCCTCAAGGTCCATACATATAGTTTCAAGTGGGAGAATGTTCTTTTTTCTCATAACTGTGTAGTATTCCATTGTATATATGTACCATATCTTTTTTTTATATTATGTAGACAGTAAAGTTCGTTTCAAATAATGCTTCAGTGAACATGAAAACACAGATATATTTTTGAGATTCTGATTTCATTTCTCTGATGTAAAACCAGAAGTGGAATTGCTGGATCATATGGTAGTTCTATTTTAATTTTTTGGAGAAACTTTAGAGTGATTAAAAGACATTTTTCTTTTAGTAATATGAATATATCATGCCTGTATTCTGGCCTGAAAAATTTGGCTGAAAAATCTGTGGATAGCCTTACGGGGTTCCTCTTGGTATGTAACAAGTTGTTTTGCTCTTGACTGCTTTTAGGATTCTCTCCTTGTCTTAACTTACAACATTTTAGTTATAATGTATCTTGGGGTAAATATCTGCATATTCATCTTATTTGAAATTCTCTTGGATTTATGGTTCTCAATGTCTGTTTACTTTCTCAGTTAGTTTTCAGCCATGATTTCTTCAAATAATTTTTCTGCCCCTTCCTGTGTCTCCTCTCTTTCTGCAACTTCTGTAATGCCAGTGTTAGTCTGCTGGGTGTCTCATGGCAATCATGAGGTAGTGGTTCTATGTAGGAGATAAACCTAATCACGCAACCCTGAGCTAGCTCTTTGGTGTCTCTTAAATCTGTGTGATTGTGCAGGCATCCTGTTTTATTTGTAATGGCTTCTAGTAGGTGAGGATACGCTGAGATCTGTCAGTGTTGCAAAGGGAGTGACCTCAGTCAGCACCTTGGTTAGCTGCTTGGAAGCCAGACTCTAAAGTAAGAGCTTTTAGAGTGCAAATATATACAGTCCTGTGGGACTACAAGGAAAACTCCTGTTGGCCAGCAGAGCCAGGTGATCTGAACGAGTCCCTTGGATGGCAGTTATCCTCATCTCTTCCTGCCTGTTTTCCATGTCTTCCTGAAGTGCCATTTTACATGCCATCTTAGTAGGGTACACATGGAGCACAGGGAAAATAACTGATAGGATCTTAAAGAATAAAGGGCTACAAAGCATATTATTTCTTTATATCCACCTGTCCTTCTGTGAATTGATAAAATAAAGCAAGAAATAAACCTTGCCAAATGCTAAACATTTGTGAATATGTTACAATAAGCTTTTAGCTATATAAATGGATTAGAAGTTGGTGAAATCTTTATTGCAAATTCTTAGCTTATCTGATTTGTTTATACCTGCTTATTTTCTGCCTCTGGTTATAGAACATACTTTCAAGAGCAAATTTTGCATATCACAGTAAATTTAATACCCATAGTTTTTAAAACAGTGTTTAGGGACTATAAACACTTGATTGTTTACAGAGGAAATGAATAAGCTCAAAATATTGTGGTAAGTCTCCACCACGTAACAGTCACCTTTCACACTAAGATTTCTACAATAACAAAGAGAAATGAAATGATTAATTTGTAACTTTTGTCTTCTTTCAGAATGTTCTGAATTAATCTTTTTTTAAAGGGCTGAAAGCATTCTGCTAACATCCAGAGCAGCCTGTTTCAGAGCAGTGAATCTGAATGAGTTCAGCATGTTAATTCTAGACCATGTTTACAGCAAACCATCCCTGAAGTACCTGTTTCTCTCAGCCAGTTTCTTCATTTGCAAAAGTTAGTTACTTAGAATTTGATCCTTTTTCGAGTGTTTCTATCTTGTACGTAAAGGCCTGAATTGCTTCAAATACAAATAAGGGCTCAAATGACAATTAGCTTTTATTGTGAAGAATGGATAGTTAATGGAATCTAAGAGTTTATTGGTCTTCCCACAGTGACTGATGCATAGTATTTAGTGGTTCATAAAGACTGTAGAATATGCATTTGAGAACTTATATAGCACTCTCAGACACACTATTTCATTTATTACTCACTAGAGCTCACATATTCACAATTATTGAAATTAAAAACAACAACCAAACAGTAACTTTGCTACCACAGAATTCATTTGGGTTTAATTTTAAAAATATACAGCACAGACAATTTCATGTAAGAATTGAAATGAGAAAAAGAGAAAAATACTACCAGGCATACTGAAGAAGATCTGTGGAAGGAGAAAGTGAGGGTTTAAAAAGATCCCTATCTTCTCCCTCAAAATGCAATAGTTTAGAAGCCATTGGTTCTTAACTTTGTAGGCAGCAAAAGCATGTGGAACCCAAACAAAAAACTACACTGTGCTTAGCAAATATCAAATATAAATGATGCTAACTAAATGTCAAATATGAAATGCAACCCTACCCAAACCCAGATGAGATTGTTGGTAAAGGTTGGTCATTGATTGCTCATAATAATTCAACCATATATTTATAGCAGTTTGCCGTAACTAAGAAGGCAAGGCAAATTCTCCTCTTGATGTTTCAGAAGTTACAAGCTTTAGAAAACAGTTATTTTTTTTATGTTTTTGGTTATACAATGTGACTTCAGTGACTGAAAGGGTTTAAGATAAAGCTTTAAATGAGTAGACTTATGTATGTTATTAAAGTTAAGTTCATAAAATTAAAATTGGAGCCCTGTGACCATAGAACATTAAATATAATCCTAATGGTAACCGAAAAAGGTACAGTTATAGAATATACACAAAAAGAAATAAGACGGGAATTAAAATGGCTAACTATAAAAGTCAACTAAACAAAAAAGAGACATTAACACAGGAAATGAGGGACAAAAGTTGTAAGGCAAACAGGAAACAAATAGCAAGTGACAGAAGTAAGTCCCTCCACATCAGTAATTACTTTATCTTTGTTTTTATTTTCCTTTTTTTTATTAACTTTAATGTGGTACTTTAAATGTAATGAATTAAGCTCTGTCAAAAGATTGGCAGAAATACTAAAAGCAGTTGACCTATTGAAGTGTTGAAAAGAAAGGCTCATAACATGAATAATTTTTGGCAAAACTTACTATCTCTAAAACAAAAAGATTTTTAGCAGAACTTACTTTTTCTGAAAAGACTTCTTATTCCTGGCCTTGAGGCTGGTTTGCCAGACTGTGGCCTTGGACTAGCTTTGCAAAGTTGCAGGTGTTCTCAGAATGTTTCTCCCTGAATTAACCCTATAGATAAACATTGTAAGAAAGCTTGTTTCACTGCTTTGTTTTACTGCTATGATTCCTCTCCTCCCCATTCACTCCTCAGTCAGTATGTAATTTTCCTTTTAAAAGCCAGCCCCAAACTGTGTTCCCCACCACATTGATTTGAAAGGCTTTGGCCTCCTTGTGGTCTGGTACTGGCATTAAAGACTCCTTAATTTCTTAAATTGGCTAATTGATTGTGTGGCAAGACGTTTGTTTCTCGCTGCTTTGATACAACACTATACGCTATCTACAAGAAATGCAAAAACACAAATAGGTGGAATTAAAAAAGATATTCCATTCAAATAGTAATCAAAAGAAAGCAGAGGTGACTATACTAATATCAAACTATATTTTAAATAAGAAAAATTCACATGAAACAAAGGACATGATATAGTAATAAAAGATTTAATAGAACAAGAAATACAGTAATTATAAACATTTATATACCTAGTAACTGGCCATCAAAATATATGAAGCAAAAATTAAAGAATATAAGGGAGTGGTAGACATTTCTATAGTAATAGCTAAATAATTCGGTATCCCACTCTCCGTAATGAATAGAATAACCAGACATAAGATAAATAAGAAAAAAAAGGAATTGAACAATGCAATTAACCACTAGATCTAACAGACATATACAGAACAATATGCAACAACAGCATACACATCCTTCTCAAGTGTGCATGGGACATCCTTTAGCACAGACCACCTGTGGAGCCACAGATTAAGACTCAGTAGATGTAGAAGGATAAACATCATGCAATGTATCTTCCTTGACAACAAGGAATAAAGTTAGAAATTAGTAACAGAAGGAAAACTGGAAAATTAACAAATTTGTGGAAATAAAAAAACATACTCTTAAGCAACCAATGAGTTAAAGAAAAAATCACAGTGGAAATTAGAATATACTTAAAGATATATGAACCTGAAAGCATCACACATCTAACTTGAGCAAAGCCAAATTGAAATTCACAGCTATAAATGCCCACACTGAAAACATGTAAGATCTCAAATCAACATGGTAACTCATTTTAAGAAACTAGAAAAATAACTTAATAAGCCCAAAGCCAACAGAAAAAAATAATAATAAAGATCACAGTAGAAAGAAATTACACGTATAGGGAATAGAATAACAAGAGAGAAAAGTCAAAGAAACCAAAAGTTGGTTCTTTGAAAAGATCAATAAAAATTGAGAAACTGTTGGCAAGATTGTCTTAAGAAAAAGGAGAGAAGACTCCCATCACAGCTCAGATGGTCACACTGAAATTGCCCAGGGAAAGTAACAAATTACAGCACTGTCATATCTGAAAATACAATAAGTGACATTCTACCATTGATTTTAAATGTACTTTCTCTCCTTCTCAAGGCTGTAAACTGTGAAACAGGTGTATTTTGTCTTACATAGAATTTTTAAGAGGAGATTTACAACTTCTTCTGTCTTTGACATCTTTTCTTTTGTCAATCTGTATTCTTTGTCACTAAATTATATATGAATATCTTGCATGTAGAACTAACCACTAAAAACTTAACTATTATAAGTTTCTGAAAGTCAAGTAGAGAAGTTGAAGTAATAGCAATAGCCCCTCAGTTTTTCAAGTTTACCTTAAGAAATAAGTCAATGGGAAGCCACTCAATTCTGATAAAGACTGGAGGAGGAAGGTGGGATTATTAAAGAGGGTGAGTCTTATCCAAGGTTTGGAACCACTGCACTGTTTATTGGGTTTATTAAAATAGTAATTTGATTCCAACTTGACACATCTAGCTTCCCTCTCTATGCACAAGTTGAGCACTTGAATATGGTGTCAGCACAGAGGCCAAGGTCTGGCCCAGGTATAATTATTAGTATCACCTGTGTCATTAGTGACATCCATATGGAGGAAGAAACTCCACAGAGTGAAAATCTCCTACCTTAGGATTCAAAGTAGAGATCTAGGGACAGATGTCCTTGGCTCCATTATTGCTTTATTTCATGTTATTTTTAGTATTAATATCAATTATTTAGTGAAATATATATGCCATTTTTTATTTTTTGATACTTTTAATTGAGCATCACGTATGCTTTTATTTTTATGCATGAACAAGACAGGTTAAATTGAAGTAAGTCTTCTGAAAATTCCCCAGAATAGTCCATAAACCATCCTTAAACATGCTTCATGCCTGGGTTGTTATAACATCATCGTCATTGGTATCCCATTATTTTTTCAGTTTTCCCACACATTTCTTACTTTGTGCTGACCCATCCTTTAATCTCAAGGCCAACATTACTACTATCAGCCCATCATCTCAGCTTTTCTTTGATAAATGCTCCCATGTCCTCATAATACTTTGTCATCTCTTCTTGATCCTCCCTATTGCAACAGACAACTAATGATTTTCCTACAGGGCATTTTGTGTTCCTTCATTCTGTTTACAGAATTCTTGTCCCTGTGGTTTTGCAAATGCCTACATGTTCACATTATCTTCCTGGTTTGAAATATTTATCAGTTCAAAAATTTATGCAATAAGGCACAAATTACTTGGTATATCATACAAAATGATTATTAATTAGTCTTCTTTTATCACCTTATCCCCAAATATGTTCTTCTCTTCTGGAGTGACAGTTTCCCAAGCAAAGGTTTGTGTGTGTGTGTGTGTGTGTGTGTGTGTGTGTGTGTGTGTGTTGTAATGACTCTGACCTTTGGCCATTCTTCGGCCTGTGCTTGGAATGCTGACAGGGATGAGCCTGGTCTGCCTTGAAATTAATGGGTTCATGCATTGTCACTTATGGTGCCAAAATCTAGACCAGTTTAAAGGATAATTGAAGCAATGCATAATGACCTTTTGAGACTTCTGTTACACCCCTTCTTGGCATCTTTTTTCTCTGAACTGCTGTGCTCAACCAAAGTCTTGGGCATTACCCCCTTCGAGCCTCAGTCATATTTTATACAGATGTCTCTAAAAACACTTCTCTGTGCATTCCCCTTTGCCGCACCCCCACTCTTTTGATTTACTATTATGGTTGACTTAACTAGGACACAGAACCCAGATACTTGGTCAGATATTATTCTAGATGTTTTTGTGAGTCTTTTTCAGATATGACAAATTTTTAATGAATGGGCTGTAAATAAACTAATTACCCTTCCTAATGTAGTTTGGGTGGACCTCACACAATCAGTAGAGGTTCTGAATCAAAAAAGGCTGATCTCCATGGAAGAAGAGGGAATATTTCTAGCAGACTACCTTTAGACTTAAATTGTATTTCTTCTTTGGGTCTCCTGGGTCTCTCCCTGTTGGTCTGTGCTTCATCTATCTATCATCTATCTATCTATCTATCTATCTATCTATCTATCTATCTATCTATCTATCATCTATCTATCTATCATCTATCTATCATCTATTATATATCTGTCTATCTATTATTTATCTGTCAAGATAGAGAGATTGAGAGAGGGAGAGAGAGTTTGGATTTTTCAGTGTGTGTGTGTGTGTGTTGTGTGTGTGTGTGTGTGTGCAAGGATTAAATTAGAAAAAGATATTTCTAATTTAATCCTTCAAAATAGAAATAAAGGTAAAAATAAAAGGAAGAGTAACAAAAGAAAAATCTATATATATCCAAAAGATACTATTTTAGAATGTCACTTTTGAAATAGAAGGATAAAAATAAAAGAAAAGGGGACACTGATTTCTAAAGACTTCTTTTAATAGCAGTTTTTGGTTCACAGCAAAATAGAGGGGAAAGTATCAAGATTTTCTTTATAACTCCCACCTCCACACATGCTTAGCACCCCCATTATCAACATCCACCACCTGATGGTACAATTGTTATAGCTGATGAACCTGCACTGACACACAGTCATCACCCACAGTCCATGGTTTACATTACAGTTTGTTCTTGGTTGTGTACATTCTCTGAGTTGAACAAACCTTCAGTAATAGATATACACCATAATATACTGCTCACAAAAACAAGGGGATATTTTATCACTTCATATTCATTTTGAAATATCCCCTCATTGTTACGAGCAGTGTAGTATTAAACAACGTATTTTTACTACCTTAAGATTTGTGTTTCTCCTGTTGATTCCTCCCTCTGACATATAAAATTCCTGGTCAATGCCAATATTTTTACTATCTCTATAGTGCTGTCATTTTTAGAAGTCCAATATTCTTACAATATGTAGCCTTTTTAGATTGTCTTTTTTCCACTTATTAATATATATTAAGCTATGACTTTTCATGACTGGGCAGCCCAATGTTTTTTTTAGCAGTTAATAGTATTCCATTATCTGGATGTATCTACCACAGTGTATTTATACGTTCACCTACTGAAGGACATCTCATTGCTGTTTTAACTTGCATTTCCCTGATGATAAATTATGTAAAGTAGCCTTTCATCTACTTATTTTCCATCTGTGTATCTTCTTTGGTGAGGTGTTTGTTAAGGTCTCAGGCCCATTTTTTTCATCTGGTAGTTTTCTTTATTATTTTTTAGTTTTAAGAGTTCTAGGCAATTGTAACACAATAGTAACTACTTGTGTAATGTGTTGTGCTATAAGGTTAAGATGGCTATAATGTCACCAGGTGATAGTAATTTTTCAGCTCCATTATAATTTTATGGGTCCATCGTCATATATGTGCATGGTCATTGACCAAAATATCATTATGTGGTTAGTCCATGATGGCATTTAAATGTTTTACAGTTTGTTGAATTTTTTATGGCATTCTTAATTTTTGTTGGAGATGGGAATTATATCTGTTTTGCCATTTTGATTGTAATGCAACGATCTATTCATTCTTTCAACAAGAATCTGACACCATGATAGATTTGCTTATAATAAAATTATAAACAGAATATGTCTCCCTTCTCCAAAAGTTAAATATAGAGAATATTATGACCACATCCATGACATTTTAGAAGTCTTTCTGATTTCAGATATTTTATCTTGAGTTCCATCTACATACCCAGATCCATAATTGCTTTGGGAAATATGGTGACCTAGTGTTATGCTATCTACTCTGAGAAATCACGCCTAAGGAACATTTGATTGCTTTGCTCCTTGTTTATCACTGCTTCTTTTAAAGCCCATAGCATCATTACTTACATAAACAAATTTTTTTGAAAACTCTTTTATCTCCACTGCAAAAAAAGAAAGAAATAGAAGTTCTTTTATTCAAGATAAATTAATATTTAGAGCACTAGGTAAGAAATAAGACAGAAGTATTTATAAAATGCTGTGGCTATACAGAGGAGAAAGACCTTAGTGGCCACTGCAGAGATGAAGAAGTCCCACAAAGATGTCCTAGCTGAACCTTGAACTAGCCACCATGACATTTTCATGATGTCGTAGGCAGTGGTGAGGGGTGTGAGGAGAAGACAGGAAATGTTAGATAAAAGAGAAATCCTAAAGGCACTGTTTACAGCCCTGAAACACTGAACTGTGTATACATCATAGGCA
The DNA here is from genome assembly GCA_037038555.1 of Rhynchonycteris naso. Classification (NCBI taxonomy): domain Eukaryota; kingdom Metazoa; phylum Chordata; class Mammalia; order Chiroptera; family Emballonuridae; genus Rhynchonycteris; species Rhynchonycteris naso. The sequence goes on along the minus strand of CM072998.1, from coordinate 213,658,043 downwards.
ATTAGGAGCAATTATTTGGACTCAAGCAGGGAAATGCATAATCTTATTTGCATTTCAAAAACCACATGAAAGATGGATTGAACAGGAATGACATGGGATCCAATAGAGCTTATATAACCTCTGTGATTTAAAGAGGTCTGAAATTCTCAAAGTTTTGAAAAGATTTACTTTGTGAAGTTCTTGAACCTAGGAAAAGAGACATGTAGAGATATTAGGACATGAATTTTGAGTCTTTTAATTATTGTCATTATCACTAAAATTAGTAAAAATATATAAAAATATAAATATAATATATAAATATATATGATATATAGATAGAATATATATAAAATATATGCATAAATATAGTTATAATATATAACTAATTTTGGCAGGTTCACTTTTCCATGAAAGAAAGCCTTCACAGTCTAAAGAAAGTATTATTTCAACATTAAATAGATACATTTTCCATAAGTTTATCTAAATCTATAAATTTGTGGCAAGTTTATTGTTCTGTCTGGTATTCTACAATGAAAATTGTAGATTTTTTCATTGAGTCAAGACATCATGTGCCCAACAGTCCTTTTATCAGAGCTAATTCTCCTTAAAAGGCTGCATTAAAAAAAAATCTAAGTCATGTCAACACATTTTGTAAAGCCAAGACTCATCGGTACCTTTTGCAGTGACATTTTTAATTTTGTATAAAAATAATGTTATTTCTACCGAATGAGTGACTAATATTTTTAGGTGTATTCAATGGTGTTAGCCAGTTATTCCATTAACATTTATAGAATACATCTTATAAGCTTGATATTTTGTTTTCTCTATTCACATATTTACATAAATACTATTAGAAATTCTAAGAGAACATGAAAATGTAAACGACTAATACCCTATATTTATTTTTGTGAATAATACACACATTTCAAACATTGGAAAAACTAATATAGATCAATTAACAAAATTTAATAAGTGAATTAAATCTGTGCTAATGTGTTATAGTGGTTTAAAATGGATTAAATAATGAAATTGTTCCAAAATGAAAAATCTTCAAGAAATGTAACTTGCAGTTCTAATATCTAGATGAATTTGATCCTGGATCTGCTTTAACATTATGAAATTCTACTTTGAATATTATATTAATATTAGAAATAAAGGACTAAAAATTATTGCCTGGGACTTACTGCTTATTTTCCATGCAATTATCATTCAACTATTTAGCCATATCTTATTACCCCATGCAATTGATTAAAACTTAATGTACACTCACATTCATCATTTATCAGACACTCATTTGAATTTCATTGAATAAGTAAGCATTGTCATTCATTCTGGAAAACACATCTGGTCAATGAAGGGCAAGAAGTCATGGCTATAAAAAGGGTGCTGACAGTGCATCACAGTAACAATGAAGAGTCTATTTTCAGAAACTGTTAGTCACATTAAAATGCATTAACATGTAAATACGAAAGGTTACTACATGCAGGACCCTGTCTGTTTTCTCTTGGCACATGTTATCCACATTTTACAGGGGTGATTGACCTTTAACCTTGACATCTTTTTATATGTGGTATTTTATAATTCTTTGATTAAGGAAAATAGGCTCACCAAAAAATAAATGACAAAATGTTAAAGCATGCATTCTGAGATTCAAGGAATTACATATGTTACTAACAGAATGAGGATCACCTTCATGTGTTTAATCTTCTATTGAGTTCATTTATTCCCCATTACTTCTCATACATAGTTAACATAACTAAAAGCTGATTTTATTATATTGATTTTAATCTATGAAAGCTCACACTTTCCCAGTAATACAAGTGTGCTTTTTAAATTAAATATCCTACACTTGTTTTTGTTGGAGAGGGTGAGGCAGCGTGTGGCAAAATCTTTGAAAATTTGGGCGAAACCTTTAACAAGGTTTTTGTTTCTGTGGTTTGGACAAAAGACTTCTGATCACGTAAATATAGATAGAAAAGATAAAAGTCAATCACTGCTTACTCCGATTGTCAGTAGGTGTCCTACCTTTATGAAATCAAGCTTTAAACCATTGGTTTGGGAGCAAAGTGGAGCATTTATAAATTCAGGCAACAGGTGAGTGACACTGGGATATGGCACATTTGACTGTCCAAGAAGAATGAGTGTGCTCATTGTCCCAGCAGTGACACTGTGGCCCTTTGCCTTGATGTGTTCAAAGGCAGGAGAATAAAGACAGGGAGCCAACTTGCCGCTAAACACATCAACAACTTTCATATTTCACATATTTCATATTTCACATTTCTATGGCCCTCGGGAGCCATAGAGCAGAGACACAGTACATTTTTTTTTTCTGAAGTGAGAAGCAAGGAGGCAGAAAGACAGATTCCCGCATACATCCGACTGGGATCCACCTCGCATACCCACCAGGGGGCGATGCTCTGTCCATTTAGGGTGTTGCTCCATTGCAACTAGAGCCATTCTAGAGCCTGAGGCAGAGTCCATGGAGCCATCCTCAACACCCAGACCAACTTTGCTCCAGTGGAGCCTCGGCTGTGGGAGGGGAAGAGAGAAATAGAAAGAAAGGAGAGGGGTAAGAGTGGAGAAGCAGATGGGCACTTTTCCTGTATGCCCTGAACAGGAATTGAACCTGGGATATCCACATGCCAGGCTGATACTCTACCACTGAGCCAAACTGCCAGGGCCTAGATACACAGTACATTAAATTTTCTTCTAGGTAAGCATTTTTTTTTAGTGATTAAGGTAAACCTTTATCATATTATGTCTCTTGAAAAGCCACTGCTCAGCCATGTGCCTCGTCTGGAGCTGTTTCTGTGATTCAAGTACGTTTAGATGCACAGCCCCAAGAAAACAGACACTTGGGGGAAGTGTTCAGTGTGCAGCTGTCATCAGATTATTGGAATGCAATGTTAGATTAAAGGTGACATTTCTTCTATCAGCAGGTGGCTTTTGTTTCCCCCCTCCTTGAGTGTGGGCTTCCATGTGATGCTTTGACCAATGTGGCATGGTGAAAGTGTAGTTATGACAGGTCCAGTGCCAATCATTAGTAAAACCAGAAGCTCCCTTGGGTTTTTGAGTCCTGGAACACCAGTAAGAAGGTAGATATTCTCCTGGAGAAGCCTTGATACTTGATGGGAAGGAAGAGGGCTCGAGCCACACCCAGCTCTCCAGCCATCCCTGCCAAGGCAATAGGAACGTGAATGAAGCTGTTTTGGACAATCCAGACAAGTGGAGCTTGCAGTTGAATTCTGCTTAGTGACCACGTCAATACCACATGGAGCAGTAAAACCACCTGTAAGTCTCACCTGCTTAAATTCCTTGCCCCAAAACTGTGAAATATGAAAGTTGTTGTTTTTTGTCACTAGAATTTGGAGCATTTTGTTATACAGTAATAGGTCATCATAAGAAAGGCTCATCTTGAATTTGCTTTGATAATTTAATATTTATTAAGTTGAATTATAAAGATAATGAATTGCCTTTACTGGAAAGAATATATATGAAAATCCTAAAACTAATTTTTTTTTTTTTTTTGTATTACAGAAGAATAAGGAGGCAGACTACAGGTAGGAACCAATAGAAGAAACATTTAAAAGTGAAATTAGGAAAATACCTTAGCATTAAGAACAGTAACAAAAGTCTTATTGCTAGATATATTAATTATACTGATTGTAACTGACTGGATAATGTACACTATCTCTCTGTTATGACATTTTATTTCTTTTAAATGACATATTAACATTAATTATGGGGTAACTATAACTCATAGTGGTGGAATTTGTTTATCCAACTGCTTACTTTTAAGTATATATCGCATAAGACTTTCTAAAGATCTCCCTCCGTTTGACAGCTTTAAGGAAATAAAGCATAAGACATAAAGCACTTCTGTTATATTTTACCCTAATTTAATACCTAATTAATGAAATTAATGATTTATTATTAGGAATCCAGAGTACAAGGCACTAAAATTTCATCTATGAGAGAAATTGATCAAAACAGTCTTTGTTTTTTATCCACAATCAATAACATCTGTCCCTCTAAATGTCAAAGGGAAGTTTTAAGGTTTAGAAGATAAAACAGTTCAGGTAGCTTTCTCATAAGGAATAAAAATATTAAAGGTCCATTAAAAATTGATAAAGATGAAAATACTGACTAAGCAGTGAAAGCTCTCATGTACTGTCATGGATTTTAATTGATTGAGTCTTCATATAAGATATTGACTAAGTGACTATTTTTATTACTTCAAGTGAAGATAGTTACAATTAAACTGAAATAACCCTTCAGTTTCGGGATGGCTTGTTCAGACTATTTGAGATTATGACTGAAAGAGTCACCTTTATTCATGCACTAAATGAACAAGGCTCATATTTTGTCCCTGTGACTGTTTCATGGCTTTACCTTGGAAATTAATCATTTCAAATTGACCCCTAAAGGCACACACCAATTGCAGAAGGAAAGTTTAATATCTCACAATCTTGGTGTCAGTAGGGGAACACGTAGATGTTAATCCTACTTGATTGATTCTTATGGTAAATCCATTTTGAAACTTTACTCTTTAAAACCCAATGGTTTTGGCCACTGGGTGTAATGATGGGGGGCGTGGGAAGAAAGTATGGTCCAGCAGGAGCAAGGGGACCGGTGCTGAGGGAGTGCTGGCCAAGTAGCATGGCCAGCCTGGCAAAGAACACTCACCTGCACACAGATGAAGGAAGGGTGAAAACCCATCAGTGCTCTGCTTGTCCATCCCACATGTTGGCTCACACAAAGATGTGCCTTTTCCTTATAGGTCTACTACAGAGATTGTCTTTTTCTGACTATCTCAAAGATGATTTTTTTTTTCCTTTTCCTTTTTTTATAAAAATGGTTAATTAACTTTAATTTATTGTGTTAACATGAATTCAAGTGTCCCACTCAATAAAACTCCCTAACCCCCACCCCTTTGTCCTCCATTACCCCCTTTACCCCTCTCCTCCTTCCTCTTCCCTTCCCTTTGGGATTTGCTGTCTTGTTATCTCTATTTCTGTATTATGTATATATAATTTCACTAATCCCTTCACCTTCTCTGATCCCATCCCCTCATCCTCCTTCCCTCTGACAGCTCTCTCTGCTCCCTGTGATCCTGCATCTGCCTCTATTCCATTCCTCAGTTCACTTTGTTCATTAGATTCCTCATTATTGTGAGATCATATGATATTTTTCTTTCTCTACCTGGCTTATTTCACTTAGCATAATGATCTCCAGGTCCATCCATGCCAGTGATGGGCAATCTTTTGAGCTTGGTGTGTCAAAATTTGCCGAAAAACCAAACATAACTTGGGTGGTGTGTCACTTCGAGAAAAGTGGATGAAATGTTCTTCTCGGCTTGCGGTCCATACTCCTCTGATATGCGGCCGCATGCGGCCGCATGTCATCGAAAATGGTTATGCGTGTCAGTGCTGACACGCGTGTCATAGGTTCGCCATCACGGATCTATGCCATCGCAAAGATATGATTTCCTTCTTTTTCATGGCTGAGTAGTGTATGTGTACCATTGCTCTTTTTTTAAATCATATTTTTTTATTTTTTTAATTTTTTATTCATTTTAGAGAGGAGACACAGAGTGAGAGAGAGAGAGAGAGAGAAAGAGAGAAAGGGGGGAGGAGCTGGAAGCATCAACTCCCATATGTGCCTTGACCAGACCAGTGCAGGGTTTTGAACTGGCGACCTCAGTGTTCCCAGGTCGACGCTTTATCCACTGTGCCACCACACGTCAGGCATGTGTACCATTGCTTTTTAATCCACTTGTCCACTGATAGAAACTTGGGCTGTTTCCAGATATTGGCTATTGTAAACAATGCTGCAATAAAAATGAGGGTGCAGATCTTCTTTTGAATTAGTGATTTGGTATTTTAGGATATATTCCTAAAAGTGAAATAGCAGGGTCAAAAGGCTTTCCATTTCTAATTTTTTGAGGAAACTTCATACTTTTTCCACAGTGGCAGCACCAGTCTGCATTCCCACCAGCAATGCAAAAAAGGTTCCCCTTTCTCCACACCCTCACCATAACTTATTGTGTGTTGATTTGTTAATGAGCACCATTCTTACAGGTGTGAGGTGGTATCTCACTGTGATTTTAATTTGCATTTTTCTGATGATTAATGATGTTGAACATTGTTTCATAAGCCTATTGGCCATCTGTATGTTCTCTCTGGAGACATATCTATCCAGTTCCTTTGCCCATTTTTTAATTGGATTGTTTACCTTTCTGGTGTTGAGTTTTATAAGTTCTTTATAAATTTTGGTTATTAACCCCTTATTAGATGTATTGGCGAATATGTTTTCCCATTGTGTGAGTTGTCTTTTTAAGTTTGTTAATGTTATCTTTAGCTGTGCAAAAGCGTTTTAGTTTGATATAGTCCCAATTGTTTATTTTTCCCTTTAATTCACTTGCCCAAGGAGATCAATTGGCAAAAATATTGCTATGAGAGATATCCGAGAATTTATTGCCTCCATTTTCTTTCAAGATGTTTATGGTTTCACAGCTTACATTTAAGTCTTTTATCCATTTTGAGTTTATTTTTGTAAATGGTTTAAGTTGGTGGTCTAGTTCCATATTTTTGCCTGTACCTCTCCAATTTTCCCAACACCATTTATTAAAGAGACTGTCTTTACTCCATTGTATACTCTTACCTCCTTTGTCAAATATCAATTGGCCATAAAGGTGACGGTTTATTTCTGGGTTCTCTGTTCTGTTCCATTGATCTGTATGCCTGTTCTTATGACAGTCCCAGGCTGTTTTGATTACTATGTCCTTGTAGTATAACTTGATATCAGGAAGTGTGATACTTCTCACTTTATTCTTCCTTTTCAAGATTGCTGAGGCTATTCATGTTCTTTTTTTGGTTCCATATAAATTTTTGGAATATTTATTCTATACCTTTGAAGTATGCCATTTGTATTTTAATAGGAACTGCATTAAATCTATAGATTGTTTCAGGTAATATAGAAATGTTGATGATGTTTATTCTTCCTATCGAACACGATATATGCTTCCACTTGTTTGTATATTTCTTGATTTCTTTTTTTCAATGTGTTAAATTTTCTGAGTACAAGTCTTTTACCTCCTTGGTTAAATTTACTCCTAAGCACTTTTATTGTTGCAATAGTGAAGGAAATGGTTTTCTTAATTTTTCTTTCAGACAGTTTATTGTTGGTGTATAAAAATGCCTCTGATTTCTGAATATTAATTTCATATCCTGCAACTGTGACGAATTCATTTATCAGGTCTTGTATTTTTTTTACTGAGATTTTAGGGTTTTCTATGTACAGTATTATGTCATCAGCAAATAATGATAGTTTTACTTCTCTTCCAATTCATATGCCTTTTATTTTTTTTTCTTGTCTGATTCTTGTAGCTAAGGTTTTCCAGAACTATGTTGACGAAGAGTGGTGAAAGGGGACACCCCTGCCTTGTTCCTGATCTTAAGGGGCTTGCTTTTAATTTTTGTCCATTGAATATGATGTCAGCTGTCAGTTTGTCATATAGATGGCCTTTATTATGTTGAGATATGTTCCCTGCATTCCTACTTAGCTGAGAATTTTGATTATAGATGGGTGCTGAATTTTATCCAATGCTTTTTCTCCATCTATTGATATAATCATGTGATTTTCATCCTTCCTTTTGTTTATATGAGGAAGCACATTGATTGATTTGCAAATATTGTACGAGTCTTGTCTCCCTGGAATAAATCCCACTTGATCATGACGTATGCTTTTTTTAAGGTATCACTGCATCTGGTTTGCTAACATTTTGTTGAAAAATTTAGCATCTATCTTCATCAAGGATATTATTGGCTTATAGTTTTCTTTTTTGTAGTATATTTATATGGTTTTGGAATGAGGATGATGCTTCCCTCATAAAAGGAGCTTAGAAGTCATCCCTTCTCTTTAATATTTTGAAGTAGCTTTAGAAGGATAGGTGTTATTTCTTCTTTAAATATTTGGTAAAATTCACCTATGAGGCCATCTGGTTCCGGACATTTCTTTGTTGAAAGGTTTTTTTTTTTTTATAACTGTTTCAACTTCATTTGTTTTAATCAGTTTGTTTTAGTTTTCTGACTCTTCTATATTGAGACTTGGAAGATTTTATGTTTCTAGGAATTTATCCATTTCACTTAAGTTGTTCAATTTTTTGGAATATAAATCTTCATAGTATTTTCTTATAATCTTTTCTATTTCTGTAGTGTCAGTTGTTACCTCTCCTTTTTCATTTCTAATTTATTTATTTTAGTCCTCTCTCTTTCTTTCTTGATGAATCTGGTTAAAAGTTCATCAATCTTGTTTACTGTTTCAAAGAACCAGCTGTTGGTTTCATCAATCTTTTGTTTTTGTTTTTTTTTTTCTCGATGTCATTTATTTCCACTCTGATCTTTATTATTTTTCTTCTTCTATTTCCTCTGGGCTTTATTTGTTGTTCTATTTCTAGTTATTTTAGATATGGGGCTAAGTTGTTTATTTAAGCTTTTTCTTGCTTCTTAAGGTATGCCTATAATGCTATGAACTTCCTTCTCAGGACTACTTTTGCTGTGTCCCATAAATTTTGAGTTGTTGTATGTTCATTTTTATTTGTTCCAAGAAAATTTTTGATTTCTTCCTCGATCTCGTCATTAACCCATTTGTTATTTAATAACATTCAATTTAGCCTCTAAGTGTTTGAGTATTTTTCAGTGTTTCTATTGTAGTTCATTTCTACATGATCTAGTTTCATGTCACTAAGATCAGAGAAGGTGCTTGATATGATTTCAATATTCTCAAATTTATTGAGACTTGTTTTGTGTTCCAACATGTGGTCTATCCAAGAGAATGTACCATGAGCATTTGAAAAGAATGGATATTCTGTTGCTTTGGGGTGAAAGGTTCTGAAGATATCTATTAAATCCAGTTGATCTAGTGTGACATTTAAGATGGCTGTTTCACTGTTAATTTTCTGTCTGGAGGATCTATCCATTGATTTTGTGGGGTATTAGAATCAATTAATATTATAGTATTGCTGTTGATCTCACCCTTTATGTCCATCAAAATCTGCTTTATATATTTAGGTGCTCCTATAGTAGGCACATAAACATTTACAATGGTTATATCCTCCTGTTGAATTACTCCCTTTATCATTATGTAGCGACCTTCTTTATTTTCTACTATAGCCTTGTTTTAAAGTCTATTTTGTCTGATATAAGTATTGCTACCTCAGCTTTTTTTAAATTTCTATTTGCATGAAAGACTTTTTCCATCACTTTATTTTTAGTCTATGTGTATCTTTTATTCTGAAGGTGGTTTCTTGTAGACAGCATATGTGCAGGTCTGGTTTTCTTATCCATGCAGCTACCCTATGTGTTTTGATTGGAGCTTTTAATCCAATTACAATTAAGTTTATTATAGACATGTACTTATTCATTGCCATTTTATTCTTTAAATCTACAATCTTTTTTTTCTAGTTTATTTTCCTCTTTTCTTTTTTTACAGCCCCTTAACATTTCTTGCAGTACTGGTTTAGTCATAATGGATTCCTTTTTTTTTTTTTCCCTCTGGGAAGTTGTTTATTTCTCCTTCAATTTTAAAACATAGATTTGTTGAATTAAGAAGTCTTGTGTGTAGGCTATTGGTTTGCTTCATTTTGAATATTTCTTGCCAATTTCTTCTTGCTTTAAGTGTTTCTGTTGAGAAGGCAGATGTCTTCCTTATGGGGGCTCATCTGTAGGTAATTAACTGCTTCTCTCGCAACTTTTAGTATTCTCTCTATGTCTCTTAATTTGGCATTATAATTATCATGTGTATTGATGTAGGCCTACTTGGGCTTCTCTTTAATGGGACTCTCTGTGCTTCTTGAATTTGTGTGACTTTTTATTTCATCAATTTAGGGTAGTTTTCAGCTATGATTTCTTCAAACAAATTTTCTATCTTTTGTTCATTCTGTTCTCCTCCAGGAACCCTTATGATGCAGATGTTGTTTCTCTTCACATTGTCACAGAGGTCTCTTAGAGTTTCTTAAATATTTTTGTGCCTCTTTTCTTTTTGATGCTCTGTTTTTGTGCTTTCATTTATCTTGTCTTCTAAATCTCTGATTCAATTCTCTGCTTCATCCAGCCTGTTATTGATTTTGTATAGTACAGTCTTCATTTCTGATATTGTATTTATCATTTCTGACTGGTTCTTTTTTATGATTTCAATGTCCTTTTATTTAGGTGCTCATTATGTTTATTCATTGTTGCTCTAAGATCATTTAGCATCCCCAAAATCATTATTTTAAACTATGCAGATGGTAGTTTGGTTACTTCTATCTCATACAGTTCTTTTTCTGGGGATTTGTCTAGTTGATTCATTTGGGTTGCATTTCTCTGTCTGCCCATTTAGTCTGCGCATTGCGTAATGCTGTCTGACTTTGAAATATTTGTGGTGTCTCTATGAAAAAGATGGGTTTAGTGGTACTGACCTTCAGGCCATCTGTTTTCCTTGTTCTAAGAATGTTCTTGAGGTTACTATTTTCCCTCTTATTATATATGAATATTAAATGTAATTGGTCCTTTCATGGGTATAGTTATCCCTTCAGGCTGGCTGGTTCTAAGGGTCAACCTTGATTATGTGTATTAAACACTGTGCAATGTCTGTTCTGTTGGGTATATTATTCTTCATAGTGTCTGGTCCTCACTAGACTTCACTTTTGGGTGTGCTGCTTATGTAGGTAGCTGAGTCTAGGATTGGTGCTGTCTGCTACCCACTACCAGTTGTGTTGTCTCTAGATCTTCTAGGGTTGGCATCAGCAGTTGTTTGTAACCTGATGTGAGATATCTCTCTGCAACTACTGTAATTTTTGCTGTTTATGTCTGTGTTTTCTGTGCCTGGTTAGTGTGGGAGAGGCCAACTTTTGTATAAGGATCAGCTTCCTCCTGCTTAGAGAATTCAGAAGCTCTGTAAAAGCCCCAACCTCTGTAAGATTTGTCTTCACTTTTCAGCTGTTCCTCCTCCTCTTTTATCTGCTTGGTTTTCCCACAGAGTCTTCTGTAGTTAAGACTGTAGTGTGGTCTCAGCCTGGCCTCACTCAACCAACACCTCTACAGTTTGCACTCTTGGTGGGTTAGGGCAGCTGAGGTTTTGAATACAATGTTAGTGGGACTCCTTAGGTCATGGGTCTCTTGGTCAGGAGATTATTATGGGGAATATAGCCCCTACTCCAGAGCCTAATCCCTCAGCCACAGCTAGACACTCAAATTTTATTTCTCCCCAACAAGGTGAGTAGCAGGGTCAGATCGAGTGTGACCAACAGTCCCCTCTGCAGAATTTCTTTCAGCTGGTGAGACCCAGGGAGGAAGACTAAGGGAGTCCTCTCTTGGGGCTGTCTGTGCTGCCCCTTAAAGGTGGCTAAGCCCTTAAACCAGATCCAACAATAGACCCACACATTAAATGCCCATGCTTCAAGCCTCTCTCCCTTTCCTCTGTGGAAATTAACCTCACAGAGCTGGATATCCATCACCTAGGCTGGCTGACTATGAAGCTTCACCCTACCCAATGTACATGAGCCACTGTGCCAGTGCTCATCACAGATAGTGGAACTTGCCTCAGCTGGGCCAGGTATGAGAAACCTTTCCTTAAGATACCACTCTAGAAAGGGTTTTAAGTCCTCAACTGATGCTTTCTGTAACTAACCCAGTCCTAGACCTTCCTGGCAGGAACACAGCTCAGACCAGTGGAAGACCTTTTGGAGTTACAAGTAATCTTGTGTTTGTGGCTGCCTCTGCTGGGCCCAGGTATTCATGGAAATACCAAGCTGCAGTCCTAACACTGGGCTGAAAGTTTCGCTTAAAGGGACAAGGTTCCCTGAGTCTCACCTCCTGCAGCCTCTGTCTGTTGCACAGTGCTTGTTAGGCTCAGGCACTGAAAAAACCTCTGACAGAGTCTATCACATGAAGCACTTCAGGGATTAGGAAAGGTGGAGGGTGTGGCTCCTCCCCTTCACCCCAGGTGTCATTCTGTCCAGACATTTTTACTGACCTCAGTAGAGTGTGGACCCAGGAGTCCAGTGAGTATCACCTCTGAGACACAAAGGTGTGGTCTGCCTGCACTGCAGACAGTTTCTACTGAGTCTCCTGTGAGATGGAAGCACCACTCCTAGAGTCGGGAGCATGTGGAGGACCGCTCTAGTGTCAACACCACAAAACTGAGCCACTTATGGGCCACCCGCTTCCTGGCCTCTCAGAATGACCCTTCACCCTGACTAGAGAAGGAGAGACTCTCGAGGGCAGAGCAATTGTGTTTCCCCAAGCTGATGCCACACAAAGGGGATGCTCTGCTGAAGAAAGATGGTGACTGGAGTACTGGAGAATGACTCAGCATGGGAGTCCTGGTGGCCATCCCCCACAATGTCTCTCCCTGGGACTCCAACTTTATACTCTCCTCTCACAACTTCAGTCTTCTCAGCTCTTTCTCTACCAAAGTCCCGGGTAAGTGGGTTTAAATGAGATTTTCTGTATAGGCCCTTTAAGATGGACTCTGCATCTTCAAAAGCTCAGTCTGTTTTTCGGAGACAGAAACTCAGCTCTTTTCCTCACTGAATGCTGTGTGGGCGTCTCTTCTAGGCTCTGCAGCTCTAGGCTGGGGTTCTGGGCCTGGAGCTAAGCACCCTCACCTCTCAGGTTGACCCTCCTCATAGTGGGAGTCTCTTCGGATCCTCAGCCACCCATTGCTCCTGGGAGTGGGTGTAAAGACAGTAGTCCGAATCACCATCACAGCCGCCTGGCCCATGCAGGTTCGCATTGGATTCAAATAGTCGGTAATGAAACAACGGAGCCAAGAACTGGTGATCCATCAGCTTTAATTCTAGCTTGCACCCGGCAGGCAAGTAAAAACACACACTGGGCTCCAAAACCCACTCATTCAGTGCTCACAAAGCTACTGACTTATCCGAGTTTCCTAGAATCAAAGGTTTCTAGCTCACGAGACTTATTCACCTCTGTTTCCCATCTCCTCTCTATACAAACTCTGCACAAACTGTCTTCTTCCTCAGCACTCTGCCATCTTAGCTGCTTCTCCTCTCCTCCACGTGGCCTTAATCTGCTCTCCTATCTAATACCTCAGGAACCCAGAGAGAGCAAGCTCCCGGCCTGCCCCACTTTATAGCATATATTCAAAACCTTTAATCCAATCTATAAACAAGGATGTCTCTGATACAAAGTCACTTACCGGAGACATACTGGGAGGATTCCTCATGAGAGTGCACCACCCTACATCATCCAATCAGTTAAGTGTGTGGGGAAAAGCTTACTCTTAAAACTTGCATGTGGACAGTGCCATCTTTAACAAAGTGAGCATAATATATTTCATCTGCCCAACAGTGAGGAAACCTTTTCCACATCTTCACCCTTCCTACCAGTCTCAGTGTGGCTTCTTCTGTGATCCTTGGTTATAATGTCCTCTTCCTTTATTCCAAAGTTGGTTTTTCAAGATGATTGTTCTTAAATTAAGTTGTAATCCAGTTTGGTCCTGGGAGTGGCATTTGGAATGTCTGCCTTCTCTATCACCATCTTGGAATCTCCTCAAAGATAAACTTTCAATAGCAATGACCCCAAGCCTTAGCTTTCAGTAACTGTTCATCTGTATTTTTGGTTTGATCTAGACCAGTGGTTCTTAACCTGGGTTCTATCGAACCCTAGGGGTTCGATGACTCGGTCTCAGGGGTTCAGAGAAGCCTCTGCCGCGGAGGCCAGAATAAAGTAAAACCATAATTTGTAGTGAGTTCATGCACTTTGTTGGTTTTGTTCTTTGAGCAAAGTGATGTTTATGCACGGCTCATTTTGTGCACCAGTAATAAAACATATACCTATGTCTTGAATTTGGAAAAAGAAATCATATTTTATTTATCACTAAAGAAGGGTTCGGTGAATGCGCATATGAAACTGGTGGGTTCGGTACCTCAAAAAAGGTTAAGAACCACTGATCTAGACCAAAGCAAGGATGGGACAGTTCTTAAGGCAGAGACATTTGCAGTCAGGTGGTTTTCAAAATAATTGTTGAAGCTTTGTATAAGTTGAAGAAAGTCATTGTAATTGGTACACGGATATTCATAAATAGAGTTAAGATCAACTTCTTGGTAGGAAGTGATGAGCAGGAATTACACTGAGGTTTGGAAACAAAAATTGTTCAGAGGTTTACACCAAGATAGGGACCAAAACCCACAGGAACAATGGCAGAGTGTGGTCTGAGGCTGTATCTGAAACATTGTGGCTCAGTTCTCATTACTCAGATTGGGTGCAGCTGAGTTGATATGTTGCTTGTCTTGAATGATTCTAAAGAGTAGATAAATATTAAAATTAAAATGAGAATTTCTGTGCTATATTACCTTAATTCATGCTACAACACTTCTTTCTTTTATTAATTTTAATGGGGTGACATTAATAAATCAGGGTACATATGTTCAAAGAAAACATCTCCAGGTTATCTTATCATTCAATTATGTTGCATACCCATCACCCAAAGTCAAATTGTCCTCTGTCACCTTCTATCTCATTTTTTTTGTACCCCTCCCTGCCCCCCCTTCCTTCCTCTCCTTCCTCCACCTACCCTGTAATCACCACACTCTTGTCCATGTCTCATAGTCCAGTTTTTATGTCCCACCTATGTATGAAATCATGCAGTTCTCAGTTTTTTTCTATTTTACTTATTTCACTCCGTATAATGTTATCAAGGTCCATCCATTTTGTTGTAAATGATCCGATGTCATCATTTCTTATGGGTGAGTAGTATTCTGTAGTATATACGTACCAAAGCTTTTTAATCCACTCGTCCTCTGATGGACACTTGGGCTGTTTCCAGATCTTCGCTATTGTGAACAATGCTGCCACAAACATGGGGGTGCATTTCTTCTTTCGAACAAATCTATGGTGTTCTTAGGGTATATTCCTAAAAGTGGGATAGCTGGGTCAAAAGGCAGTTCGATTTTTAACTTTTTGAGGAATCTCCATACTGTTTTCCACAGTGGCTGCACCAGTCTGCATTCCCACCAGCAGTGCAGGAGGGTTCCCTTTTCTCCACATCCTCGCCAGCACTTATTCTGTGTTGTTTTGCTGATGATCGCCATGCTGACTGGTGTGAGGTGATATCTCATTGTGGTTTTAATCTGCATTTCTCTAATGATTAGTGATGTTGAACATTTTTTCATATGCCTATTGGCCACCTGTATGTCCTCTTTGGAGAAATTTCTATTCATTTCTTTTGCCCATTTTAGATTGGATTGTTTGTCTTCCTGGTGTTGAGTTTTATAAGTTCTTTATAAATATTGGTTATTAACACCTTATGAGACATATTGTCGAATATGTTCTCCCATTGTGTGGTTTGTCTTTTTATTTCTGTTCTTATTGTCTTTAGCTGTGCAAAAACTTTTTAGTTTGATATAGTCCCATGTGTTTATCTTGCCTTTTATTTCATTTGCCCGTGGAGATAAATCGGCAAATATATGCTGTGACAGATGTCGGAGAGCTTACTGCCTATGTTTTCTTCTAGGATGCTTATGGTTTCAAAGCTTACATTTAAGTCTTTTATCCATTTTGAGTTTGTTTTTGTGAATGGTGTAAGTTGATGGTCTAGTTTCACTTTTTTTGCAGGTAGATGTCCAATTTTCCCAACACCATTTCTTAAAGAGGCTGTCTTTACTCCACTGTAAGCTCTTTTCTCCTTTGTCAAATATCAGTTGTCCATAAAGGTGTGGGTTTATTTCTTGGTTCTCTGTTCTGTTCCATTGATCTATGTGCCTGTTCTTATGCCAGTCCCAGGCTGTCTTGAGTACAATGGCCTTGTAGTATATCCTGATATCTGGAAGAGTGATGCCTCCTGCTTTAGTATTTTTTTTTTTTTTTTAAGATTGCTGAGGCTATTCGTGTTTTTTTTTTTTGGTGCCATATAAATTTTTGGAATATGTGTTCTATATCTTTGAAGTATGTCATTGGAATTTTAATTGGTATTGCATTGAATGTATAAATTGCTTTGGGTAATATAAACATTTTAATGATGTTTATTCTTCCTAACCATGAGCACAGTATATGTTTCCACTGGTTTGTATCTTCCTTGATTTCTTTTATCAATGTTTTATAATTTGCTGAGCACAAGTCTTTAACCTCCTTGGTTAAATTTACTCCTAGGTACATTATTTTTTTGGTTGCAATAGTAAAGGGGATTGTTTCCTTAATATCTTTTGCTGAGAGTTCATTGTTCATATATAAAAATGCCTCTGATTTCTGAGTATTAATTTTATATCCTGCCACCTTGCTGAATTTATTTATCAGGTCCAGTATTTTTTTGACTGAGACTTTAGGGCTTTCTATATACAATATTATATCATCAGCAAATAATGACAGTTTTACTTCTTCTTTTCCAATTTGGATGCCTTTTATTTCTTCTTCTTGTCTGATTGTTATAGCT
The DNA here is from genome assembly GCA_037038555.1 of Rhynchonycteris naso. Lineage (NCBI taxonomy): Eukaryota > Metazoa > Chordata > Mammalia > Chiroptera > Emballonuridae > Rhynchonycteris > Rhynchonycteris naso. The sequence continues at coordinate 213,641,630 of CM072998.1, read as the reverse complement.
AGGACTTCCAGAACTATGTTGAATAAGAGTGGTGAAAGGGGACATCCCTGCCTGGTTCCTGATCTTAAGGGGATTGCTTTTAATATTTGCCTATTGAATATGATGTTTGCTGTGGGTTTGTCGTAGATGACCTTAATCATGTTAAGGTATGTTCCCTGTATTCCCACTTTACTGACAGTTTTTATCATGAATGAGTGCTGGATTTTATCAAATGCTTTTTCTGTATCTATTGAAATCATGTGATTTTTGTCCTTCCTTTTGTTTATGTGATAAATCACATTGATTGATTTGCGAATATTGAACCAACCTTGCCTCTCCAGAATAAATCCCACTTGATCATGGTGTATGATTTTTTTCATATATTGCTGGATCTGGTTGGCTAATATTTTGTTGAGAATTTTAGCATCTAAATTCATTAGGAATATTGGCCTATAATTTTCTTACTTTGTGTTGTCTTTGCCTGGTTTCAGGATCAGAATTATGCTCACCTCATAAAAGAAGTTTGGAAATCTTCCTTCCTCTTGAATTTTTTGAAATAGCTTGAGGAGGATAGAAGTTAGTTTTAGTTTGAATTTTTGGGAGAATTCACTTGTCAAGCCATCAGGCCCAGGAGTTTTCATTGTTGAGAGTATTTTGATTACTGTTTCAATCTCATTTGTTGTAATTGGTCTGTCTATGTGTTCTGATTCTTCCAGATTGGTTTTTGGAAGATTATGTGATTTAAGAAATTTGTCCATTTCACCTAAGTTGGCTAGTTTTTTGGCATAGAGTTTTTAATAGTATTTTCTTACAATACTTTGTATTTCTGTTGTGTCAGTTTTTATTTCTCCACTCTCATTTTTAATTTTGTTTATTTGAGTCCTCTCTCTTTTTTTCTTGGTGAGTCTAGTTAAAGGTTCATCAATCTTGTTTACCTTTTCAAAGAACCAGCTCCTAGTTTCATTGATCCTATGTATTGTTTTCTTAGCCTCTATGCCATTTATTTCTGCTCTGATCTTTATTATTTCATTCCTTTCACTTGCCATGAGCTTTATTTGCTGTTGTTTTTCTAGTTCTTTTAGATGCAGGTTCAATTTGCTTATTTGAGCTTTTTCTAGCTTCTGATGGTATGCCTGTAGTGCTATGAACTTCCCTCTCAGTACTGGTTTTGCTGTGTCCCATAAATTTTGAGTTGATGTATGCTCATTATCATTGGTTTCTAGAAACTTTTTATTTCTTCTTTGATCTTATTGTTAATCCATTCGTTATTTAATAACATGCTATTTAGTTTCCAAGTGTTTACGTATTTTTCAGTTTTTCTTTTGTGGTTAATTTCTTGTGTTTCATGGCATTGTGATCAGAGAAAATGCTTGATATAATTTCCATCTTCTTAAATATGTTGAGACCTCGTTTGTGTCCTAACATGTGGTCTATCCTAGAGAATGTACCATGAGTATTTGAAAAGAATGTATATTCTACTGCTTTAGGGTGAAAAGTTCTGAAGATATCTATAAAATTGAGTTGATCTACTGTATCTTTTAAGTTTGCTATTTCTTTGTTAATTTTCTTTCTTGAAGATCTATTCAGTAATGTTAGTGGGGTATTGAAATCCCCTACTATTATAGTATTGCTGTTAATCTTACCTTTTATATCCATCAAAGTCTGCTTTATGTATGTCAGGGCTCCTATGTTTGGCGTGTAGATATTTATAATGGTTATATCTTCCTGTTGAATTGTTCCCTTTATCATTAGGTTGTGTCCTTCTTTATCTTTACTACAGCCTCTGTTTTAAAGTCCATTTTTTCAGATATAAGTATTTCTACCCTGGCTTTTTTTCATTTCTATTTGCATGAAATATTTTTGTCTATCCTTTTACCTTCAGTCTATGTGCATCTTTTGTTTTAAGGTGTGTCTCTTATAGACAGCGTATGAATGGGTCCTGTTTCTTTATCCACACAGCTACTCTATGTCTTTTGATTGGATCATTTATTCCATTTACATTTAAGGTTATTATTGATATGTAGTTGTTTATTGCCATTTTATTCTTTTAAGCTGTATTTTTCTTTTGCTATATTTTTTTACCCCTTTGAACTGTTCACAATGAGCCCCTTACCATCTCTTGCAGAATTGGTTTGGTTTAATGAACTTTTTGAGGCTTTTTTTTGTCTGGGAAGCTCTTTATTTCTCCTTCAATTTTAAACATTAGCCTTGCTGGATAGAGTAGTCTTGGTTGTAGGTTCTTGTTCTGCATTACTTTGAATATATCTTGCCATTCCCTTCTGGCCTCAAGTGTTTTGTTGAGAAGTCGGATGTCATCCTTATGGGGGCTCCTTTGTAGGTGATAGTCTTCTTTTTTATTTTAGTAGCTTTTAAAATTTTCTTTTTATCACTTAGCTTTGGTATTTTATCTATGATGTGTCTTGCTGTAGATTTTTTTGGGTTTCTCTTTAATGAAGTTCTCTGTGCTCTTGCATGTGTGAAAGTTTTCCAGCCTTAATTTAGGGAAGTTTTCAGCTATGATTTGATTGAACAAAGTTTCTATCCCTTGGTCTTCTCCTCTTCTTCAGGAACCCCTGTGATGCGGATGTTATTTCTCTTCATGTTTTCACAGAGCTCCCTTAGAGTTTCCTCAGATTTTTTGTTTTTTTTTTCTCCTCTGCTTCTGTTTCTTTGTTTATTTTGTCCTTTAACTTGCTGATTCGATCCTCAGCGTCATTCATCCTGATTTTAATTCCTTCCTTTGTCGTCTTCAGTTCTGATACTGTATTTGTCATTTCTGTCTGATTCTTTTTTATTATTTCAATTTTCTTTTTTATACTTGCTATCTCTTTATTTAGGTGTTCGTAATGACTATCCATTGTTGCTCTAAGCTCTTTGAACATCCTAACTATCATTATTTTAAACTCTGCATCAGGTTGTTTGGTTATATCTGATACATTCAGGTCCTTCTTTGGGGATTTCTCTTGATTCATTTGGGCTGCAGTTCTCTGTGTGCCCATTTTGTCTGTGTGTAAGAAGGGTTTGGCTACTGGAGTCCAATGGGTATTGCCTCTGTGTTCCCTAGGTGTGTTCTGTTGGCAGGCCCGCCACCCCATCTTCTGCTGCCTAGGGCGGTTGGGTGTGAGTGTTGCTGGCGCCGGCCTTGGCTGATTAGGTTTCCACCTTGCCTCTGCAGGAGGTGCTGTGTTCTCATTCCAGCTTGTATAAGCCTCAGCCGGTCTCGGCCTTTGCTCTTCTCCCATGGGTGGGACTGTGCACCTCACTCTGGCCACTAGCTTGGGCCCCAAGGGTACTGGTGAGCACTTTTGCTTAGCTACGAATTTCTGTAAGCCTGTTCCTCCAGCCAGGAGGGTCTTCATGTACTCGCTCAGCTTCTAGCCCAGGCTGCCATCCTTCCTTCTCCTACATCGGCTCCTCGTGGGGCAGGGCTGCTGCTATGTGCTCAGCCTCGCACTGGGCTTCCACTCCACCTCCACAGGCCAAGCTGGTTCCGGCTGGGCTTCAAGCCTTGGAGGCCGGGTGCAGCTGCGTGCCTGTTTGCTTTGCCCAGTGGCGGATCTCTGTCCATTTCGGGCTCCCACTTTTCCCCCACAGTTGGGGTTGCAGGTGGGCCCTCAGCTGCCAGACCACTTTCATGTGTCCCCTTTGCCTCGGCTGGGCTAGACCGAGCTCACGCCAGCCGGTTCGGCCTCAGCCCCCGCCAACGGAACCACGCTTCCATGTCCCACAGCTGCCTGCCCTTCAGCAAACCCTCAGCATTGTGGGTGTGGGCACTTCAGCTCAGACCCTAACACTCCATACTGTAGTCCTGAAAGCTCCCTCCTTCTAAGCAACTGTGCTTTAATTGCCTCGGGAGAGCCTGTTTGGCTGGTGTCCTTCTTCCCCTTTCTGGTTCCAGGGGAAATATTGTTTCAGATTTGTGGATTGACTCAGCCCAGGGTTTAGATTGGCTGTCCCTCAAAGCTTTTCTCCCTGTGCATCACACTTTCTTCCTGCTGCTCCAGTCCTGTCCTCTCTCCCTGTCTACCGGAGTCTCAGGTGAGTGGTTGTAGGAGAGGTTTTCTGCGCCATCCCTTTAAGAAGAATCCTGGGTCTGAGACAACTGTCTCTTTCTCACAAACAGTATCCTAACCTGTTGCCCAGCTAAGTACTGTCCAAACGCCTCTTCTAGGCTCTGTGGCTGCAGGCTGGGGCTTTGTTCCTGGGACCCAGGTCCCTACCCTTCTGCTGGCCTTCCTTTCCAGCACACAAGTCTCTCCGGGCTGCCTTTCGCTCCGGGGAGCTGAGCAGCGCTTTCCGCATTTTCGCTTTTCCTACCAGTCTCAATGTTGCTTCTTCAGTGTTCCTCGGTTGAAGAGTCCTCTCAGTCCAGTTCAGCATTGGTTTATCCAGATGATGGTTCTTAAAATCAAGTTATAATCCACTTTGGTCCTGGGAGTTGGAAGTTGGTATGTCCACTTACTCCATCACCATCTAGCCCCTCCTACAACACTTCTTAAAGATATGTTTACTGTCCTCAAATATAGTGCCACTAGTAATAGTCTGTGAAAATATACTAAATATTAGATAATATTGACTTATAATACATTTTTAATACTTTTGATCTATATTGTTAACTATTAGTCCAGTTAATACTACTGCAATTAGAGTTGCTGGGTCAGAAGGCCTTTCTATTTTTGATTTCTTTTTAAAGGAAAACTCCATACTATTTTCCGCAGTGGCTGCAGCACCCGCATTCCCACCGACAGTGCTCAAGGGTTCCGTTTATTCCACATCCTTACCAACACTTGTTATTTGTTGATTTATTGATGACAGTCACTCTGACAGGTGTGAGGTCGTATCATGGTTTTAATTTGAATTTGTCTGATGATTAATGATGTTGAGCATTTTCATATGTCTCTTGGCCATAAGTATGTCCTTTTTGGAGAAGTAAGGCTTCAATTCTTATAAAATTTACTTTTTTGTTCTTAAAATCTTTAGTTTTTCTACCACATTATTCCTGAGAGTTTGGGAATATTAATCTCATTTATTGTAAGCCAAAAGTGAATTCAAATTTCAGTCAGCCAACCAAGTAAGCTGGTGTTTCCACCTTCAGCTCCACAATGTAATACCTTCAATCTGGAATGTCTAGTAAGTGCACCAGTATCAATGAGATATTAATGCAATCTCTATCTGAGAAATCTATGTGTTATCAAAATGATATCTGTGAATCTGTGAACAGAAAACCCAGCTGTCTAGTTTTCAGACCAGGACTTTAGCTGAGAATTAAAAGACATGAGCTTGGTATGGTCTTCCTGTAAGTGTTCCAGTGAAGATACTATCATTTTTGTAGTCACTGCCATTTACAGACAATCCAGTGCAACAGAAAGTTGAGCACCAAGGCACTTGCTTCAGTTGGGACGTCATCACAACCACTGAGCAGAGGCAGTATTGATTTATATAAATCAAATCCTATTATTGAGAATTAATTTATTGTAAACCTTCATGAAGAAATCTTGACCTTGCCATTGTACCTGATTCCACATAAAGTCTTCAAAGTATAGAGGGTCCTCAGGTTTACGAGTCTCGACATATAACATTTTGAGTTTACGACACTCACTCCCATAAAAACTTAAAACAAATGGAGACATAAGTATTTTAGCTTATGCCATTATCTTCAGCATCATACTTATGGACTACATGGGCGAACTAGTTTAGTTGTGTGCATGGAAGGATACACAGAACAAAACTAAGTTCTGTGGCTTAGTTTTGTTTTTATGTTCAGTTTTGTTAGTTATGACCCCACTGTATGCCATAGGTCACTACCATCCACTTTCTATTGGAAAGGCTCTGGGCCACTTGGATTCAAAGACAAGAGCACCACCAAACCAAGACTGAAGTCCCATCTTTTAGGGTATTTTGGATCTACTCCCCATACCAGTTCTGTTCAGCCAGGAGACAGAAATATCACTATTTTTGATGAAAAGAAAATTAATATAAAGTTTATAAAAGAAAATTTAATACAAAGACATTCACTACAAAAGAGTATTTACCACTTAGCATTACAGAAACCTGTAATATTTATCTGTGGTTGCTCCAATAAATCACCACAAACTTAAAAACTTAAAACAACAAAAATGGACAGTTACTGTTCTGTTTGTCAGAAGTTGAACCTGGGTTTTATTGAGCTAAAATTAAGATACCAGGTGTGGGTGAGCCATGTTCTGTCATGGGAATCCATTTCCTCTCCTTCTCTAGTTCCTGGACACCACTTTCCCTGTTAGCTCCAGGACCTCTTTCTCACCTGTGAATGCCAGTTCTGGTTGGCTTCTCATGCTGCATTTCTCTGGTTCTTCGCCCATCAGCATCTTTCTTTGACGACAGTTGGAGAAACTTTTCCAGTTCTCAGGACTCATGGGATTAGATTGGACACACCAGACAATCCAGATACTCTCCCCACATTAGAGCTGATGGCCATAATCATACTGTACCTTTTCCCTTTCCATGAAAGGCGACACAGTTTCCAGTGGCAGAATTAAGGGTGGACATCTTTGAGGGATAGTTTTATCCTGCCCCAAGAACTCAAAAATGTCCAATAACAGTATGACTCAGGAACAGCTGCCACCTCTCCAGCTAAGGCAGAACACTTGAGCAAGACACAGATCTGGAGAAGCGCTTCCTCCAAGGGCAAAATTCAGACCTCACGAGCAAGGTTCCAACTGGGAAGATGGAAATGGGTAGAAACAATTTCAAGCTTTCATGTTTTCTCTATCTAGTGGGTAAGATGAAAAACAAATCATAAATGAGAAGAAAACTTTTAGTTCTATCTATGTGCTGAAGAAAATACCAAAGTATGCTGTGATAAAATGTTACTGGGAGAGGTAACTAATTTATTTTTTTTTTGGTGAAGAAGACATCTGTTTAAAAAAAGTTACAGTAGCAGATATTTTATTGGTATTCAGAAGCTAGCCTTGAAAACTCTGTACACAGAAACATACAACGCTTCCCCTCTCCCAGGCAGGAGCAAATAGAGTATGGAGCACTAAGGGGCTATAGTTTTGCATCACTGGTAAGTGAGAGGGAAAGCTGTAGAATATTATGTTGAAGAGGTATCAATAGTCAGGGACTGTAGGACTCTGTAACCCAGAAGACAAGATTAAAATTTTTGTTTTTTATCAAAGTAAGATGAAAGATTTAGGTGAGATAGTGACATGACCTGATTTATATTAAATAAAGATTACTCTTGTTACTCTATGGCAAACAGATTGCCCTATTGACTCATCTGTTTTCCCTTTGAACTGTGAAGGTTTTCTTGGTGGGGGGGGGCAGGCTGCAGAGACTGTACCATTACCATCTCCTTTAGCATCTCACACCTCTGGAAACTCGGTAGATGCTTTCTAAAGTGTTTTGAATAAATGAAAGAATGTTGAGTCAATAAATAAACAAATGGAACAAAATTGCTTCTTTAAAAAGAGTTGTAGAAAGTGAAAAAGGAGGGCCAAAGGGCAGCAAAAATGTGTAGAAGACCCTTCTGGGCAATATTAGTCTTCCATTGTGGTGACAGGGACAGGGAGATTAGTCCAGTTAGCAGGCTAGCTCCGCCGTGAGGGTCTGCTTGGGACACTAAAAGAGTGGGCACCTACATGCCCTTTCCCGGGGAGACTTATCATAAAGCATGCATTGACAGCAGCATAATCATGATAATTGTGCACTTTTCTGGAACTCTGTCATCCTCAAGAGTGTATGGGGAATGCTGAAAATTAAGGTGGAAAAGCAATAGGGAAATGTAGGCGATACTAACAACGAGAAGACTTTGTGTCACCAGCGTTTGCAACAGACCATCATCCGTGTTCAACCTCTTAGAACTCAAATATCTGGCATAATATTTACAACTATGAAAATAAAACTCATACTATAAAATTTTAGTGGACAAGAAAGAATCACACGTATGAAAAGCATACTTTAAACTTGGGAAACATGATGAGTCTCTAATCAATTTCAAAGATTCTGACCTGTGTGTTAAGGCAAATACTGTCAATTTGGGTGGCCAACAAATTTTAATAGTAAAATAAATGTCATATGCAGATGAAACTAAAAATGATTTGTGGTGTAAATACTCGCTTTCCCACATGAAATTTATAAGAGCACATGTGTTCTCTAACAGAGTTTTTCTTTAGCTGATACAAATATGCTTGGCCTTTCTCATCATCTTTATCCAAAGTTTAATATATTGTAACAGTCAACCGTACTTCTTTCTATCACAGAATCATGTATCCAACAGAACCCAAACACATACTCCTAATCTGAATGGAATTATACTTAATAACTACATTTTCAAGAATATGTTTTTCCTGCAATGACAATAAGTAAAGGAAAAGTGCAGGTGCTAAAATAATCTTCCCCCAAATTTGAATTGCTATATATTTGTTACTTATATTGTCCAGAGCCAGTATAATAGCATTCTCAGAAAGTTCTTTACAAAAATAGACATTAATGGAATACTATAGTTGCTAATGGGTTATTGAACAGCAGCCTAAAAAGGAAGCTAGACTGGGGTGATACATGCCAATTAGCAAGTTCTTAAAGTAGTCACAGGGAGAAGCACTGGTTGTTCAGACATCAATCTAAGCAGCAGTAAAGGAGGACTCGGCTCTGAAATAGGCCACACCTGAATTTCTGCCTGGTAGGAGATTTCATGTTGGTTGATCCACTTATGATTAGCATGATAGATGGCAGGAATCTTTTCTATTAAAAAAATTTTAAAGATGCCACCCATAATTATCTTACTAGAATTTGAATAAGAAAACTGAACATATTCCCCAAATGAAGAATAAAACACGACCCTTTGGGAGGGTGAAGGGAGTCTCAGAACATCTCGAATTCTAAACTTTATGAAGCAATAAAAAAATTCTCTGAGAAGAGCCATCTAACTTCCTATTTGCATATGAACTGTGACCAATGATTCACGCTGAAAACAATATAAAGGTAAATTTACAGTTGAGCTCGGGTTCTGCGTAGCATGGTGTAAATGAATCAAATAATGCACTATAAATTTCATGGACAGTTAAGTTTTAGTTCTGGTGGTGTAAATCCCAGGTGGGTTCCCATTACAGAGAGATATAGTGTTGGGATGATAAAAACAGTGGAGTAAAAAAGTCTCATCCTGCTGTAAGTGTCTGAGCCCCAGAAGAAAGAGAAACTCAGTGGGGGAGATAACAAGTGGAGATGGGAACAGAAGAGAACTAATCCCAGCACCAAAAATAAAAGGAGGAATCAAAGCTAAACCACCTGTGTAACCTCTCTGAGCAATCTCAGGGTGAAATGAATCAATTCCACTTTCAATTTGTGGCTGAGCTGTAGAAATGGATGTAGAAAAATCAAAAAAGATTGGTCGGGGGAGGAGACAGAAGAGCCTACTGGGTAGGCTGTTTGAGCTCAGCTTTGCTCCATCAGATGAGAATCATAAAAGTTGCACTGTGCGTTGGTGGAACGTTTATGGATTTTAATTCTGCCAGAAAGCAAGTGCTCATTTTTGCCAGTAGTGAAGTCAGGCACCATGTCACCTAACACACTTAATCTGTATTTATCAATCATTCAACTTCATTTCTTCCATTGATCTATAGAGGAAGATGTTCAGAATTCATAGTAGAGATTGGCAAGTAAAATTGAATAATTGAAATTGCAGATGCACTTGGTATTTTGAAGGCTCAGATGCATTTTGAAAGCCTGAATAAGCTTGCATGCAACCATTTAATGGAAAGACATTATACAACTTTATAAGATTAGGTTTTATTGCAACTTACAATCCCCCCTTTTCTCCATTCTCTTCAGAGAAAAATATATTCAGTATAAAATTTGCATGTCTCTACATCTGGATCTAGTATAAAAATTATCTTTTAGTAAGTCTGCAAGTAAACAATAAAGTGTATTTCTTTAGCTGATAAAGAGAGATAAATAGTCCTAGACAATTCCGTACATTATTCCTTATGTTGTTAAAAGTTACGGTGAGGTATTATTAAGTAATTTATTGTCATTATTTTTAGTAAGGTTTTTATCCAAAGATGCACCTTCATCAAACAAACAAACAAACAAACATAAACTTCTCTTTCAGACTTTCCTCAAGATCTATGGATTACTAAATTTATAGAGGGAACATAAATCGGATGGCCAAAAACGTTTTTATATCAAACTATGTAATCATTTACGATAGAAAGGTAAAAGAAAAAAGAAAGAACAGAAGTTATTTTTCAACTAAAATTCTCTTTCTGATCATGACCATAGTGACTGGGGATCAGGCTCTCTGCAGAACAACTTCTTAGCTTTAGGGGGGGTCTCTACATGTGTGCTTGCTATGGAAATGGCTTACATTTCTTCAGTTACACTAAACCAGTGGTTCTTAACCTGGGTTCTATCGAACTCCAGGGGTTCGATGAGTCGGTCTCAGGGGTTGGGAGAAGCCTCTGCTGCGGAGGCCAGAATAAAGTAATACCGTAATTTGTTGTAACTTCATGCACTTTGTTGGTTTTGTTATTTGAGCAAGCTGATGTTCATGCACGGCTCATTTTGTGCACCAGTAAAAAAACATATACCTATGTCTTGAATTTGGGGAAAAAATCATATTTTATTTATCACTAAAGAAGGGTTCGGTGAATGAGCATATGAAACTGGTGGGTTTGGTACCTCAAAAAAGGTTAAGAACCACTGCACTAAACCCTTTGAGTAGTGAGATTTTTGTTAACCCTTTGAGTGAGGACATACATGAATGCTCATACTACTCAAAGGGTTAATCATTTAGGAGGTGATTATGATCAGGAAAAATGTCAAGAAAATAAAAAATCTGCACATATGTATTATAATATGTGACTTTTATTATTCAGTTAATTTGGTGTAAAAAATATTAATGGTGGTGGTGCTACCACAATAAAAAATTTGTACATATATATTTTAATACTTGACTTTTATTATACAGTTAATTTGGTGTAAAAAATATTAATGGTGGTGGTACTGCCACAAGGTGGCATATTCATTCCTAGACAAATGTTGGTATCCAGCTCTGCCCCTGTCGGGTTCCATATGCTTGACAGGATGACCACACAGGTGAGCGTCAGTTGCCTTATGTGCAAAATGAAGATGTGAACATAAATGTGTAAAAATAATGCAAAACCTTAGGCATTCAAAGAAGATACTAATGTTTAACTCTTATTAATAACCTTATTTTATATAAGTACAATGATTGATTAATAGCAGTCTATATCAATGACTTGAAGTATACTGTATGTTATTAGATGTCACAGAGGAGGCACATATCTTCTTATCAACTATTTTGGGACAAAGAGTAAAAAACTAATATTGGAGGAAAGAAAATAAAATGTCATTTGTGTGGATTTGTCTTTACACAATTTTGTGGTTAGATGAGGCGTTCAGTGTGCTTGTCAATCTGCAGAAAGTGGCAGGGCTTTATCTAATTGATGAGTGACTTCCTAATTTGAAACGCTTCATTAGTAGAACTTTTGTAAGTTATTTGCAAGAATAGCAGGATTGTTCATGCATAAACTTAGTGAACTAACAAACAAACAAATTGATAAGATTATTAATGAGATGCTGATCCAAGAATTCTTTTAGTGGTTTGGCTACAGGAGCTTTAGAAGACTTGCATCAGCTTCCTCATGTTCTTGTTTTTGTTTGTTTGTTTTTGGTCTTTAGCTGTCAAGAATGGCACATGCAGGATGTAAAGAAAACATGATTAGCATGAGTAATTTTTGTATTACTTCACATTAAAACTGATATATTCAAAAGGCATGATAGAAATCAGAACTAGTTAGAAAGACTGTTTCTGTACTCAGGCTAGAATTATGTCAGTCATGTTTAACTTGGTTTGGCTTTTTTTTTTGAATTGGTGATGTTTTTTGAATTATCAGCATATGATTTCAAAACACTTGTGAACCTGGCAATGAATTTTCCAAGGTGAACACCACTGCATTAAAATTTTATTTAGACACCGCATGTGAGTGAATTCATGTGGTTCTTGTCTTTCTTACACTGGCTTATTTCATTCAGCATAATAATCTCCAGGTCCATCCATACTGTCACAAAGGGTAAGATTTCTATATATTAGACCTGTACTCTATGTCTGGCCTTTGCTAAACCTTCCAACACAGAAGTGAGCCAGATGCATTCTCCCCCTCCCTTTCAGGTAGAGAAGACAGGCAAAGAATAAAATATTACAAAACAGACCTCTTAACATTCTGGAAGACAGTGGTTTTTGATGGTATGTACATTGTTTAATCATGTATTCATCAGAATTAATTTCCCTGTGAGGAATTAAAGGAAAATAACTGGTTAAAACTTGAGGTAGTGTTCACTGCAAGCCCACCGAATCTCACTCCTTCTTTACCGCGGCATAACACTAAGTCATGTGGGCATTCGCTTTAAGTCTAGATTTCCCTCTTACAACTCTGGTGAACGTAACAATGCAAATGTCACTATTAGTTCACTGGCATTTACGTGACATGTGAAATGGTTTCTCTATTATGGGCTAAGTTTATGTCAATAAAATAAACAAAGATAGTGTAGTTCATCAGGGTTCCCATTTTGAAAAATAAATTCAGTTTGAAATGTGACATACAGAAGTGTGCACAGACGGTAAGTGTTGGGCCCAGTGCACCGTTACAAAGTGATCATCTCCCTGGCCATGACAGAATAGTCAGTCACAAGTCAAACACCGCTACTGTGACCTTTTATGTTCGCTACTCTCACCCATCTCCTTAGAGGTAACAATATTCTTCTAAAACCAGCAGCTTTTGTTCATGTCACATTTGTGAGATTTGTCTTTATCATTGTGTGTAGTAGTCAATTGTCAATTTCCACTGCTATAGAATAATTCATTGCATTAATGTATTTCAACATATTATTTATTCTGTTGTTATTTAATGTGTCCAGTTTGGGCTTATTATGAATGATGCCCCTCTGAATATTATTGTATATGACTTTCCAAGGATGCATACATACATATTTTTCTTGGATATATTTTCAGATGTGGAATTGCTCTTTTGAAAGAATTATGCACGCCAAGTACAGTGTGTCCCTAAAGTCATGGTGCACTTTTGACCGTGTGACTGGTCAAAAGTGCACCATGACTTTACGGACACACTGTATATGTAATAAAACTATGTATTTTTTTTTGGCTTGTGTTCCACAGCTTACATGTTGCTTTCTGATAAACATAAAGTCTAACTTTTTAAATTAAACTTTTTTGTTAAGTTAATACACTGTTTTAAAAAGAGCATGTTCAGGCTTATAGAAAAGTTGAGTAAAAAGCACAGAGAGATCCTATTCATATTTTAATTTAATGTTTAATTTAGCAATATATTTTTTCATCTTTAATGTTTTATATAAATTTTTTATAAATTTTTTAGATTTTATTTATTCATTTTTAGAGAGAGAGAGTGAGGGAGAGAGAGGAAATAGATAGAGAGAATAGGGGGAGAAGCAGGAAGCATCAACTCCCATATGTGCCTTGACCAGGCAAGCCCAGGGTTTTGAACTGGTGACCTCAGCATTGCAGGTCGGCAGTTTATCCACTGCACCACCACAGGTCAGGCCATGTTTTATATAATTTAAGGAGCAAAGGGGAGTGAGAGGAGATAGAAGAGAGTAAAAGAAAGATAAATGAAGGAAGGAGACTTTACTGGGGTGGTGAACACACAATACAGTGTACAGTTGATGTATTATAGAACGGTGCACCTGAAACCTATACAAGTTTATTAACCAGTATCACCCCAGTAAATTCAGTTAAAAATAAAGAAATCTTTGCTTGTGCCCAAATCAAGAGGTATTGGTCTTCTCAATTTATAATATGTCAAATGTATCAACTGGAGCACTTTTGTTTTAGCTTCCTCACATCGAGATCAAAGAGCCACCTGGGTTTTCAGCAATATACATTTCACGAGGTGACTCTTGCTATTGGTCAAGTATCCATAAATATGATCCATATAATCTATGCCTAATATACCTAATACATGCCATATGTATGTAATTATTGAAAGTAAAATATTCTATGTGAGTGATAATCAACCAAAACACTTTAGAGATTATTCAGAGACAAAAAGGAAAGACTCGATCGATGTTTTATATATAAAGCTAGACGGTGCCTACACAGGATGATTCTTTATTATTCTTTATATTTTTTAAGATCCTAAATATTTATTCATAATTCAAAGGCATCAGAATAAATGTTTCATAAAAGTATATTAAGATTTGAGTTAATCTGGTCCATTTTCTAGAGTCATATATTACGTTCTGTCTGAGATGCAGAGCACATCTGGTCAATCAGTCTTTTCAGTAGGTCAGCAAAGGTTATTATGCCCCAGAACTGGGGGTTAATAAGTGAAGGGTTCTAACTGACTAATTCGGGGCCACTTATGTTATCTATTTGGTTTAATAAGTGTGATACACCATTCATTATCACATAAATAAACTACTTAACTGGCAATTTAGAGCATTTAGTTCAGGACAGTTGGCATTAGGGTCAGTAAATTTAACAGAGCTAGTGTATGTTACACTCTTGCTCAGCAGGTCCTGATGTAATCATCTCAGACACACAGTGGGTGCGGGTCCCTGCCTGCTGTAAGGATGGAGGCTTAGTAGTACACCCAAGAATACAAGACAGTTACCTGGAATGGTTCCTTTTAAACATTAGTATCTCCATCAAGTTGAACCTCTCACATTTTACATTTTATCGATGGAAGCAATTAAGAAAGTAAATATATGTTATTCCATACAATGTATAACATTTGATTTTACTTCTATAAATATCTGTATTTTGACAGTAAATCAGAAGCCCTTTCTGTAGGTTAGCCTAATTCATTTTTCGGCATTACTCTAAAATGTTCTTACTCACTTTTTAGAGATGAGAAAACTAATTTGCAAAGAACAATTTAATAAATTGAGTTTACATAGAGAGTTAGACGCATAGGTATTAACAGAGCTATTTACTGTCTTACTTACACAAGTGTAACATACAGAACAGTACAGAAAACACACAACCATGAGAGTGGATATTAAGTTTTCATAGGCTTAACCTGCACTTTACAACTGCCATCCTAATCAAGAAGTAGAATTCACCGAAAATGCATAAAACCCCTTTATGATCCCTCTAAGCTTTTACTGCATCCACTGCTGAAGATATGCTCTAGGAATTTCTATTATTTCGGATTAAAGACTTTTCTGTTACTGATATTATGTAAGTGGATTCATGCAATCCACATTATTTTGTTCAACAAAATGTCTGTGAGATTCATTTGTGTTGTGTGTACCAGAAGCTTAATAATGCTTGTTGCTGTATTTTGTCTTATGGATAAGATGAAACTTTTTTTCATTGATAAATATTTTTATTGTGTGCATTTTAGTTTTTTTATGAGTAATACTGTCGTAAACATTTGTATATGTCTTTGACATATGTAAGTGTGAATTCCACATGGCCATATGACTAAGAGGGGAGATTTCTGTACCATGGGGTGTGTTGTGGTCAGTTTAGGTAAATAATCGAAAACCACTTTCCAAAGGGAACATTTTTATTTATTATGCCTCTGGCCATGACAAAAGTTGCTCTACATCCTTGTCAAAGCTCAGCATTGCCAGTCTTTTTTGTTTTAGTCTTTCTGGTGACATTTCTTTGTGTTGTTACTTAAAAAATTGAGATCCTTTTCAAATGTTTTTGACTGAACATGGGTGAATTTGAAGAGTTCTGATACTCCATTGCTCCACTATTGCTTCCCGATATGCTAAAATATCTGACTTTTTTATAGGCTGTAGTTTGGGGTGAATTATATGGGCATTGGACCAACTAAAGCTTTCTGTCATTTTATTAAAATAAAATCATGCAGAGCAATGGTTAATTAAATTGAATTAATAATTTCTACCAGTTGAGGGAAGTAAGTCTGAACTTTTGGTATTCAAATAAGTTTCAGTCTTTTTTTTTTTTAAGAATGATATTTAAAAAACTTGACAATGCGTTTAAAACAACTACCTGATAATATTCTAGAGAAATTAATATAAATAATGGCATGTGTTAGCAGTGAAGAAAATAAATCCAATATCTAATTAATACATTTGTGCTTTCATAGAATACAGCATCATGATTAAACAATATTTCATGACCTGCTAACTTTTGTCTGTATTTATAATTAAGTGTATGACAGCGTTATCTAACTCGTTCTCTGACGACATCGTACAATACAGTTATATATCTGTTGAGTCACATTGTGAATGCCGAATAATGGTCTCTGATTTAATACTTTTGGTTAAAATTCTATTTTTATGGTTCAAGGAATGTGTTTTGATCCATGCACTCTATGGACTGATTTATCTACTCCATATCTAGGGAAACTGAAATGGTTTTCAAAGAGTTCTGAAGATGCCAGTGAATGTCTGAAAGTGTCTTATGATACCTATATTAAAAAAAGAATTCCTATTACAGGAAAGTTTAAATTGCCCAAGCCATAAAAATGATTTTTTTTTTCTAGCAAGTGAATGTAGTCCCATTCCTTGTGTCCTTCCTGTGTTCTGTAGACTCTTCGGAGCAGTCCGATCAGTTTGGCAGAGCCCGGGCAATTAACCCTTTGGATGCAGGGCACCTGCTAACTTGATAGATATTCCATCTTTCTATTAAATGCTGGGACTTGAATTTCACCCAGCCTTGATGAGTCTTTGAACTCAGTGTGGTATTGTACAAATTAGGTTTTAGCTCATTTAAAATTGCTCACTGACACACACAATGGAGCAAGGCAAGGAGTTCTGTGGCAAGAAGTCTACTATTTACTGTAGACTAAATGAGCACTTTTGAAGTCATTCTTTATTTTCTAAGAAAATAATCTATACTGCTTAGACCAAGGAACTTTTCCTTTAAAAAATATGCTGTTTCCTATTAAAATATTGTTATAGAACTAATGTTTGTGTTCCTCTAAATTAGTATATTAAATCTTAATTCCCAATCTGATGGTATTTGGAGATGAAACCTTCAGAAGATCATTAGGTCATGAGGGTAGAACCTTCATGAGTGGAATTGGTGACCACATAAGAGGAACTTCTGAGAGCTCCCTAACCTCTTTCACCACATGAGGACACAATGAAAAGATAGCCCTTTATGAAACAGAGGTGTCTTGATCTAGAACTTTGCAGCCTCTAAAACTAAGAAGTATAATTTTCTGTTGTTTATAAAGCCACTCAGTCTATATTATTTTTGTTATAGCAGCCCAAATAGACTAAGACAAATACATGGTTGACAGGCTCCAGAATATATAGACTAGTGGTCTTCAAGAGTATTGTGGAAGCAGCTGTTTAATGGCCCTTCTACAATATTCTGAGAGCCCTCTTTTTCTAACATGGTGCAGAGAGGTAGAAAGAGGATAAAATCAGTGTTCACTATCCGTTTCTCCAACCACAGAGTGCACATAGTAAAGCACAAATTAAAACTGACCCTTGATTACCCCGCAGAGCCATTCTGTCTTTATTTTTCTCAGAGACAATAAAGCTCCTTGGGTGGGGGGTGTTCACTCAGAAAACCTATCTCCTAGTGGCAAGAGTTCCACTGAGAGTTCCAGCTTATCCTACTAGACTACAAATTCAGAAGTGCAGGTGTTTTCTCATCTTTGTGCTGCAAGGCAAATACTAAGAAGAAGCTACCTAATAGATAATATATATGTATAATATGTAATGATTACTTATCTCTACCATTAGTCTGTGATACTACTGAGTGATAATATTGAAAGAAATGTGTGTTTGTATTTGTAGTAGTGGGGAATAAAGTGAAACAAGGTCCTAAATATACAATGTTTTAGGTTTGTAAAAAATTTCTTGGATTTTGATGTGCATATTAAAACTAATATTTGTTAAGAAGATTCAAAACCAGCTTCTCAAATTATGCTTAAATTTTCTAGATAAGGGCACTAAGAAGTGCTTTATATTACCTATTAAAATGAGTTACTAAATTAGCCATATACATTTAAAAAAATATTCTGATGTATATATACAACATTTAAACACATATACTTATTAAAGAAATTTAATCAGATGAATGTATTTATGATTTTGTTCAGCAACAAGCCAACAATATCATGTAATATATGCTAAATATGCAAATATATAGTTCATAAAATTACCATAAACCTATAAAATATGATCTCAAAATGCATATATTTGAATTAAAATGTTAAAAATGGATTTGCATTTATTAAAATATAACAATCCTATCAAGACAGCATTTTATTAATATTCAATCCCATTCTAATTGTGAATTTCCGAGTTATACAAGCACCCTCATCTCAATAAATCAAATAATTTATCTACATTTTCAGAATTATATCCTGGCTGAGTTGGGATTTCCATGGGAGCCATCTTACTTCAAACTAACTATTCTGTTCGTGTACCCATCTTATTTCTGACAAGGAATAGGGAATGTTAGGTAAATGGGGAAATAACCTAAAAATAGTGGATTTTATATCTTTATTTCATGATGGTTTTGACTCTTTTTGCCAGCACGATGTTTCCATTGAACGATTGATTCCCCGAGTGCCTTCTCTGCGCTCAGTGGTGTTCAGTAGTGAGCCTGTAACGGTGTGGGTGTGTAGGGCTTCCCTTCAGGAACTCGCAGCCTTCGGAGAGTTCCCGGGGCTTTGAAACAGCGGTCATTATGGGGCTGCCGTAGACGCTACCAAAGGAGGAGCAGGAAGCCACTCTGCCTGATGCCAGAAAGGAATAACTGACGCTAACTTAGGGTGTGAATTGCAACTTTAATATCGTGGTACTATTCAGCCAATGCCTATTTTTATCAGTAAAATTTAAGCATGTGCCACCCAGTCCAGCCACCTACATTCCATGGGATACAATATGAGCAGCGCTCAGAAATATATGGGCTCTACAAAGAGGTGATCAGTGTTCCGACCTCCGCTAGACATTGTTTTCTCAAGTTTCATAGTAGTTACTGCTTCTATATGATTAAGAGACTTGATGATTATTACAATACTTAGAGATTGTTTTCAGACAATTGAACACCACATTATATTATTTTATATTCCCTCTTGCTACTTTTATTTGTCCATAGAATTCAGTCAACTTATCATTTGTTCTTCCAAAATAAGACGTTACTGATACAATTGCCCATAACTTAATCTTGTGTATTATTTTGTAGTTTTAAGATGGTTATCTCAAGAAATCTCTCCAATATTTATTTTGTTATTTTTTGAATATGATTTTAAACCTGTCAAATGTACCCTGAAATTGGATCTAAAATTCTAATTGAACTGAAATAAACTATGTGAACTTAAAAACCCCAATCAATGATGGAAGAAGTTATGCTTTTGTTTTTTTTATTTTAATCTAGAAGCAATAGTCAACATGTTTGAGTTGCTACTTATTTAATTATTGCTTGAAGTAGAACATCACTTATAGAAAGTATATTCCACAGGTATTTCTACATGCTATTCAAGTAGAAAATGAATTTATTTATTAACTTAATCTTGTTTTAATATGCTGTTAGTGTATAGTATATCGTATTAAATCATTAAATATAGTTATGGATAATATAATTACATTGAAACTATAAGCATACATTTTAATTAGACACATTCCCATTTAGAAATATAGAGAATATATAGTCATGCTGAGGTTTGGAATGTATTTTATCATTTTGTTACTAAATGATTTTATAGGGTTTTTTTAAAAGGAAGACTGGGTATTTATCTTTTTGATGTCTTTATTTCTGTAGCTATCTTTATAGATAATTAAAATATATTAAGTTTCAAAGACATGCATTTAGCATTCTTATCTGTCAGAGTCCTAGCTGAAAATAAACAACCAAGTTACACTTAGAATAATTGAAGGAGGTCTTAAAAATGAACTAAATATAAAGTAAAGAAGGTGGAAAAAACCGGTAGAAGACAGCCAGGATTGCAGGCTTTAAGAGTGGTTGTTATCAGCCTTCGTCCTCCATGAGCCTGGCACATGATTAATCTTTAGATAACCATGAATAAAACTGGGAAATTCATGGAAAATAGGAGACTTCCCCTACTCAATGCTAAATTCCAATTTTTAAACAAGACTGCTCCTCATATATAGGCTACCATTATTCAAAGAAACACATTTTTGTTAAATTAGCTTTTCATATGATGTTCCATCTATTGACAAAATTAAGAATGAGTTTTTAAAAATATAGCATAAATAAGACTTTAAAATTTATCCTTACATTTGATAGCTTGGACTCTATCAAAAATTATACAGAGAGACGGCAAGATGGCAATGGAGTAGACGGAAGTACCAACTTCCAACTCCTGGAACCAAAGTGGATTATAACTTAATTTTAAGAACCATCATCTGGATAAACCAACTTTGAACTAAACTAAGTGGACTCTTCAACCAAGGAACACTGAATAAGCCACATTGAGACTGGTAGGAAAAGTGAAAATGTGGAAAGGGCTCTCTGGAGCTAATGGCAGACTTACATGGAGGGAAGAGAGTTTAGCGGAGAGGGAGGGACCTGGGTCCCAGGAACAAAGCCCCAGCCTGCAGCCCCAGAGCCTAGAAGAGGTGTTTGGACTGTATTGAGCTGTGAAAGAAGTGAGGAAACTGTTTGTGAGAAAGAGACAGTTTTCTCAGACCCAGGATTCTTCTTAAAGGGACAGCACAGAAAACCTCTCTCAAAACCACTCACCAGGGGATCCGGGGAACAGGGACAGAGGAGAGGACTGGAGCAGTGGGAAGAGAGTGTGAACTGGAAGGCATAAGAAGAAACACTCTGAAGGACAGCCACCCTAACCCCTGGGCTGAGTCACTTCCCTAATCGAAAATGAATATTTCCCCTGAAACTAGCAATACCAACAAAGGAAGATAGGACAAGAGCCAAACAAGCTCTCCCGTGGCACTTAGAACAGAGCTACTTAGATGGAGGGAGCTTCCAGGACTACAGTATGGAGTGTTAGGGTCTGAGCTGCAGTGCTCCTACCCACACTGCTGAGGGCTTGCTGGAGGGATGGTGGCGGCGGGATGCAGAAAGGCGGTTCTGTCAGTGGTGGCGAAGGCCTAGCCAGTGTGAGCTTGGTCTAGCACAGCAGGGGAGGAGGAGACATGTGAAAGCGGTACGGTAGCTGCAGGCCCTGCATGCAGGGCCATCTGCGAAGGAAATGTGGAAGGCCAGGAACTGGCAGAGATCTGCTGCTGAGCAGGGGCCTGTGGGCACACAGCATCACCTGGCTTTCTAGGTTTGCGACCCTGCACGAACTGGCCCTGACTGCTGGGGGTAGGGCTAATGCCTGGGACAGTTGGAGGCTTGCAGCTCAGTGTATGCCAGCAGCCCTGCCTGGCTCGAAAAAACGTGGTGAGCTGGCTCTGACCACAGGGGCTGGGCGAAAGCCAAGAAACAAGTGGGGTCTGCAGCTGAGCAAAGGTGCTCACCCCTAGCCTTGGTGCTTAGGCTTGTGGCTTGAGTGCGGTGCCACCAGTGGAAGCAAGGCGGAGGCCCAGACAGGATGAGGCTTGTAGAGCCAGGCACAAAAACACAGCACCTCCTGTGGAGGAAAGGCAGAAATCACAGCAACAGCTGCAGTGGGCCAGCACTGGTAACACCCATACCCAACCACCCTAGGCAATGGCAGAGGGGGTGGTGGGCCTGCAGACAGACCACACCTAGGGAACACATAGGCAACATCCATTGGACTCCAGTGGCGACACTATTCTTATACACAGACAAAATAGGCAGGCAGAGAAATGCAACCCAAATGAATCAAGAGAAATCCCCAGAGAAGAACCTGAATGAATCAGATATAACCAAATTACCAGATGCAGAGTTTAAAATAATGATAGTTAGGATATTCAAAGAGTTTAGAGCAACAATGGATAGTCATTATAAACACCTAAATAAAGAGATAACAAGTATAAAATAGGAAACTGAAATAATAGAAAAGAATCAGACAGAAATGACAAATACAGTATCAGAACTAAAGACCACAAACAAAGGAATTAAAAGCAGGTTGGATGAAGATGAGGATGGAATCAGCGAGTTAGAGGACAAAACAAACAAAGGCACAGAAGCGGAGAAGAAAAAAGAAAAGAGTAAAAAAATCTGAGGAAACTCTAAGGGAGCTCTGTGACAACTTGAAGAGAAATAACATCCACATCATAGGGGTTCCCAAAGATGAAGAGAAAGAGAGAAAGAACAAGGGATAGAAACTATGTTCAATCAAATTATAGCTGAAAACGTTCTTAAATTGAGGCTGGAAAACGTTTCACACGTTCAAGAAGGACAGAGAACTCCATTTAAGAGAAACCCAAAGAAATCTAAACCAAGACATATCATAGTTAAAATACCAAACCTATGGGATAAAGAGAAAATTTTAAAAGCTGCTAGAGTAAAAAGGCTATCACCTACAAAGGAGCCCCATAAGGATGACATCGGACTTCTCAACAGAAACACTTGAGGCCAAAAGGGAATGGCAAAAATATATTCAAAGTAATGCAGAACAAGAACCTATAACCAAGAACTCTATCCAGCAAGGCTAATGTTTATAATTGAAGGAGAAATAAAAAGCTTCCCAGACAAAGAAAGCCTCAAGGAATTCATTAAAACCAAACCAATTCTGTAAGAGATGCTAAGGGGCCTGTTCTGAACAGTTCAAAGGGTTAACAGAATATAGCAAAGAAAAATACAGCTTTAAAGAATAAAATGGCAATAAACAACTACATATCAATAATAACCTTAAATGTAAATGGAGTAAATGATCCAATCAAAAGACATAGGGTAGCTGTGTGGATAAAGAAACGGGACCCATACATATGCTGTCTAAAAGAGACACACCTTAAAACAAAAGATGCACATAGACTGAAGGTAAAAGGATGAAAAAAATATTTTATGCAAATGGAAATGCAAAAAAGCCAGGGTAGCAATACTTATATCTGACAAAATGGACTTTAAAACAAAGGCTGTAGTAAGAGATAAAGAAGAACACTACATAATGATAAAGGGAACAATTCAACAGGAAGATATAACCATTATAAATATCTACGCACCAAACATAGGAGCCCCAACATACATAAAGCAGACTTTGATATATAAAGGGTGAGATTAACAGCGATACTATAATAGTAGGGAATTCAATACCCCACTAACATCACTGAATAGATCCTCAAGAAAGAAAATTAACAAAGATACAGCAGACTTAAACAACACAGTAGATCAACTTCATTTAATAGATATCTTCAGAACTGTTCACCCTAAAGCAGTAGAATATACATTCTTATCAAGTGCTCATGGTACATTCTCTAGGATAGACCACATGTTAGGACACAAAAGTGGTCTCAACAAATTTAAGAAGATGGAAATCATATCAAGCATTTTCTCTGATCAAAATGGCATAAAA
The DNA here is from genome assembly GCA_037038555.1 of Rhynchonycteris naso. Taxonomy (NCBI): domain Eukaryota; kingdom Metazoa; phylum Chordata; class Mammalia; order Chiroptera; family Emballonuridae; genus Rhynchonycteris; species Rhynchonycteris naso. The sequence goes on along the minus strand of CM072998.1, from coordinate 213,618,267 downwards.
CTAGAATTAATTACAAAAGAAAAACTGAAAAATACTCAAATATTTGGAAACTAAATAGCATGTTATTAAATAATGAATGGATTAACAATGAGATTAAAGAAGAAATAAAAAAGTTTCTAGAAATGAATGATAATGAGCATACATCAACTCAAAAGTTATGGAACATAGCAAAAGCTGAGAGGGAAGTTTATAGCACTAGAGGCATACCATAAGAAGCTAGAAAAAGCTCAAATAAGCAACTTGAACCTGCATCTAAAAGAAGTAGAAAAACAACAGCAAATAAAACCCAGGACTAGTAAAAGGAAGAAAATAATAAAGATCAGAGCAGAAATAAATGACATAGAGGCTAAGGAAACAATACATAGGATCAATGAAAAACCAGGAGCTGGTTCTTTGAAAAGGTAACCAAATCGATGAACCTTTAACTAGACTCACCAAAAAAAAAAAAGAGAGAGGACTCAAATAAATAAAATTAGAAATGAGATTGGAGAAATAACAACAGAAACAACAGAAATACAAAGCATTGTAAGATAATACTATGAAGAACTCTATGCCAAAAAATTAGACAACCTAGGTGAAATGGACAAATTTCTTGAATCATATAAATCTTCCAAAAATCAATCTGGAAGATTCAGAACACCTAAACAGACCAATTAAAACAAATGAGATCAAAACAGTTATCAAAAATCTACCAACAAAGAAAAGTCCTTGGCCTGATGGCTTCACAAGTGAATTCTACCAAAAATTCAAAGAAGAACTAACTTCTATCCTCCTCAAGCTATTTCAAAAAGTTCAAGAGGAAGGAAGACATCCAAATTCCTTTTATGAGGCAAGCATAATTCTGATCTTGAAACCAGGCAAAGACAACACAAAGAAAGAAAATTATAGGCCAATATCCCTGATGAATTTTGATGCTAAAATTCTCAACAAAATATTAGCCAACGGGATCCAGCAATATATGAAAAAAATCATACACCATGATCAAGTGGGATTTATTCTGGAGAGGCAAGAGGGGTTTAATATTCGCATTTCAATCAATGTGATTCATAACATAAACAAAAGGAAGGACAAAAATCACATGATAATTTCAATAGATGCAGAAAAAGCATTTGATAAAATCCAGCATCTATTCATGACCAAACTCTCAGTAAAGTGGGAATACAGGGAACATACGTTAACATGATAAAGGCCATCTATGAGAAATCCACAGAAAGCATCATCATACTAAATGGCCAAAAATTAAAAGCAATCCCCTTAAGATCAGGAACCAGGCAAGGGTGTCCCCTTTCACCACTCTTATTCACCATAGTTCTGGAAGTTCTAGCTACAGCAATCAGACAAAAAGAAGAAATAAAAGGCATCCAAATTGGAAAAGAAGACGTAAAACAATAATGATATTGTATATAGAAAACCCTAAGTGTCAGTCAAAAAACTACTGGACCTTGCCTTACTGTTGTGGCACAGTGGATAAAGCGTCAACCTGGGAACACTGAGGTTGCCAGTTCAAAACCCTGCACTGGTCTGGTCAAGGCACATATGGGAGTTGATGCTTCCAGCTCCTCCTCCCTTTCTCTCTCTCTCTCTCTCTCTTTCTCTCTGTGTGTGTCTCCTCTCTAAAATGAATAAAATAAAAAGAAATTAAAAAAAAAACTATTGGACCTTATAAATGAATTCAGCAAGGTGGCAGGATATAAAATTAATACTCAGAAATCAGAGGCATTTCTGTATACAAACAAAGAACTGTGAGCAAAAAAAATTAAGGAAACAATCCCCTTCACTATTGCAACCAAAAAAATAAAGTACCTAGGAGTTAATTTAACCAAGGAGGTTAAGGACTTGTACTCGGAAAATTATAAAACATTGATAAAAGAAATCAAGGCAGATACAAACAAGTGGAAGCATATACCTTGCTCATTGTTAGAAAAAATAAACATCATTAAAATGTCTATATTACCCAAAGCAATTTATAAATTCAATGCAATACCAATTAAAATATCAATGACATACTTCAAAGATATAAAACACTAATTCCAAAAATTTATATGGAACCCAAAAAGAACACGAATAGCCTCAGCAATCTTAAAAAGAAAAAATAAAGCAGGAGGTATCACTCTTCCGGATATCAAGGTTTACTACAAGGCCATCATACTCAAGACAGCCTGGTACTGGCATAAGAACAGGCACATAGATCAATGGAACAGAACAGAGAACCCAGAAATAAACCCACATCTTTATAAAAAACTGATATTTGACAAAGGAGGAAATAACATACAATGGAGTAAAGACAGCCTCTTTAACAAATGGTGTTGGGAAAATTGGACATCTACCTGCAAAAAAATGAAACTAGACCATCAACTTACACCATGCACAAAAACAAACTTAAAATGGATAAAAGACTTAAACATAAGCCGTGAAACTATAAGCATCTTAGAAGAAAACATAGGCAGCAAGCTTTCCGACATCTGTAGCAGCAATATATTTGCCGATTTATCTCCACGGGCAAATGAAATAAAAGGCAAGATAAACAAATGGGACTATATCAAACTAAAAAGTTTTTGCACAGCTAAAGACAATAAGACAGAATAAAAAGACAAACCACACAACGGGAGAACATATTCGACAACATGTCTGATAAGGGGTTAATAACCAAAATTTATAAAGAACTTATAAAACTCAATACCGGGAAGATAATCCAATAAAAAATGGGCCAAGGAAATGAATAGAAATTTCTCCAAAGAGGACATACAGATGGCCATTAGGCATATAAAAAATACTCAACATCACTAATCATTAGAGAAATGCAAATTAAAACCACAATTAGATATCATTTCACACCAGTCAGAATGGTACTCATCGGCACAACAACATAGGATAAGTGCTGGTGAGGATGTGGAGAAAAGGGAACCCTCCTGCACTGCTGGTTGGAATGCAGAGTGGTGCAGCCACTGTGGAAAACAGTTTGGAGATTCCTCAATAAATTAAAAGTCGAACTGCCTTTTGACCCTGCTATCCCACTTTTAGGAATATACCCTGAGAACACCATAGCACTGTTCTAAAGAAGTAATGTGCCCCCATGTTAGTGGCAGCATTGTTCACAACAGCGAAGATCTGGAAACAGCCCAAGTGTCCGTCAGAGGACGAGTGGATTAAAAAACTTTGGTACATATATACTATGGAATACTACTCAGCCATAAGAAATGATGACATCAGATCATTTACAACAAAATGGATGGACCTTGATAACATTATACGGAGTGAAATAAGTAAAACATAAAAAAAAACTGAGAACAGGATGATTTCATACATAGGTGGGACATAAAAGTGAGACTATAAGACATGGACAAGAGTATGGTGATTATAGGCTGGTGGGAGGGAGGAGAAGGAGGGAGAGGGGGAAGGGAGGGGCACAAAGAAAACCAGAGAGAAGGTGACAGAGGACAATTTGACTTTGGATGATGGGTATGCAACATAATTGAATGATAAGATAACCTGGAGATATTTTCTTTGAACATATGTACCCTGATTTATTAATGTCACCCCATTAAAATTAATGAAATAAATAAAAAGAAATTATACAGAGAGCACAGTATTTTGGAAGGTGAAAAATACATCATTCTTTAGTGTTCCTGGTTTGGACAGAATCCTATTTTCAACCTCAGATCTGAGTATCTGCTAGGTGTCCTTCATTCATTAATTCAAGTGCTGACTAAAAAAGCTGAACTGAAAGACAGAAAGACTGAAAGTTCTAAGTTTCTAAACACAAGGATGTCAGCCTAATAATAGATTGTAAAGGTGGTGCTAAGAACACTAACATAAACTGAAAAGTAAGTGTGATTGGGGCAGGGAGCAGAGAGAGATTATTTCCCATGCATGCATAGACATTATTTATTCTGTATAAATTAATATAAATAAAATAGTATTGTTATTATATATATATTACTATATTATATTATAGAATAGAAACACCATTGTGTTTTTGTTTTTCTGACTGATATCCAAGAATCCCAGAACATTGCCTGGCACCTCATAACTACTCAGGGGTTCATAAATGAGGGAATGAATGAATGAAAACAGAAAGATAAATGGTTGAATAAGTAATGTAACTTCTCTAAGGTCATCACATGAAATTATCCTAAAATAATGCCTTAGACTAAAACTATATATAAGGGCCCTGGGGATACAACATACTTTTGTTCCTGTGCCAGTGACGTAAGCCAAATTTTGGTGTAAATTGAAACACAACCTAGCTTAAGTCACTTACCTATCTTAACACAGTTCTAAAATCATAATCTAGAACGTAAAAACACAACTAAGCCACAGAAAAAGAATAGCGAGTATCCTTTCATGCACACAACTAAACTAGTTCGCCCATGTAATCCATAAGTACGATGCTAAAGATAATGGTATAAACTAAAATACCCCATGCCTCCATTTTTAAAAATTTTTATGGGAGTGTCGTAAACTCAAAATGTTATATGTCGAGACTCATAAACCTGAGGACCCCCTATACTTTGAAGACTTTATGTGGAATCAGGTACAAAGACAAGGTCAAGATTTCTTCACGAAAGTTTACAATAAATTAACTCTCAATAATAGAATTTGATTTATATAAATCAAACACAGACAATACTTGTAATTTAATAACAGCATGAGGACAATTAGTCATTTCAAAGAAGGGTCATTTTGAGACCATATCTTTTGAATCTAGTATCTCTAACCATAACACTCCACCAGCGATCCTTCAACACAGTGATGTGGATGAATAATAGCATGTTTGTTTGTTTGTTTGTTTATTTTTTATTATTAATTTTAATGGGGTGACACCAATAAATCAGGGTACATATGTACAATGAAAACATCTCCAGATTATCTTATCATTCAATTGTGTTGCATACCCGTCACCCAAAGTCATATTGTCCTCTGTCACCTTCTATCTGGTTTTCCCTGTGCCACTCCCCTCCTCACTATCCCACCCACCCCGTAACCACCACTCTCTTGTCCATGTCTCATAGTCTCACTTTTATGTCCCACCTATGTATGAAATCATGATGTTCTCAGTTATTTTTTTCTGATTTACTTATTTCACTCCGTATAATGTTATTAAGGTCCATCCATTTTGTTGTAAATGATCTGATGTCATCATTTCTTATGGCTGAGTAGTATTCCATAGTATATATTTATACCAAAGCTTTTTAATCCACTCATCCTATGATGGACACTTGGGCTAGTTCCAGATCTTCACTATTGTGAACAATGCTGCCACGAACATGGGGGCGCATTTCTTCTTTTCGAACAGTGCTATGGTGTTCTTAGGATATATTCCTATAAGTGGGGTAGCTGGGTCAAAAGGCAGTTCGACTTTTAATTTATTGAGGAATCTCCAAACTGTTTTCCACAGTGGCTGTACCATTCTGCATTCCCACCAGCAGTGCAGGAGGGTTCCCTTTTCTCCACATCCTCGCCAGCACTTATTCTGTGTTGTTTCGCTGATGAGTGCCATTCTGACTGGTGTGAGGTGATATCTCATTGTGGTTTTAATTTGCATTTCTCTATTGATTAGTGATGTTGAGCAGTTTTTCATATGCCTATTGGCCATCTGTATGTTCTCTTTGGAGAAATTTCTATTCTTTTGCCCATTTTTTGATTGGATTGTTTGTCTGCCTGGTGTTGAGTTCTTATAAGTTCTTTATAAATTTTGGTTAGTAACCCCTTATCAGATGTGCTGTCGAATATGATCTCCAATTGTGTGGTTTGTCTTTTTATTCTGTTCTTATTGTCTTTAGCTGTGCAAACCCTTTTTAGTTTGATATAGTCCCATTTGTTTATCTTGCCTTTTATTTCATTTGCCTATGGAGATAAATTGGCAAATATATTGCTGCAACAGATGTCGGAGAGCTTGCTGCCTATGTTTTCTTCTAAGATGCTTATGGTTTCACGGCTTACATTTAAGTCTTTTATCCATTTTGAGTTTGTTTTTGTGAATGGTGTAAGTAGATGGTTTAGTTTCATTTTTTTGCAGGTAGATGTCCAATTTTCCCAACACCATTTGTTAAAGAGGCTGTCTTTACTCCATTGTATGTTCTTTCCTCCTTTGTCAAATATCAGTTCTCCATAAATGTGTGGGTTTATTTCTGGGTTCTCTGTTCTGTTCCATTGATCTATGTGCCTGTTCTTATGCCAGTACCAGGCTGTCTTGAGTATGATGGCCTTGTAGTAAACCTTGATATCTGGAAGAGTGATATCTCCTGCTTTATATTTTCTTTTTAAGATTGCTGAGGCTATTTGTATTCTTTTTGGGTTCCATATAAATTTTTGGAATATGTGTTCTATATCTTTGAAGTATGTCATTGGTATTTTAATTGATATTGCATTGAATTTATAAATTGCTTTGGGTAATATAGACATTTTAATGATGTTTATTCTTCCTAACCATGAGCAGGGTATATGCTTTCACTTGTTTGTATCTTTCCTTATTTCTTTTATCAATGTTTTATAATTTTTCAAGTTCAAGTCCTTAACCTCCTTGGTTAAATTTACTCCTAGGTACTTTATTTTTTTGGTTGCAATAGTGAAGGGGATTGTTTCCTTAATTTCTTTTGCTCACAGTTCTCTGTATATAGAAATGCCTCTGATTTCTGAGTATTAATTTTATATCCTGCCACCTTGATGAATTCATTTATAAGGTCCAGTAGTTTTCTGACTGAGACTTTAGGGTTTTCTATATACAATATCATATCATCTGCAAAAAGTGCTAGTTTTACTTCTTCTTTTCCAATTTGGATGCCTTTTATTTCTTCTTCTTGTCTGATTGCTGTAGCTAGGACTTCCAGAACTATGTTGAATAAAAGTGGTGAAAGGGGGCACCCTGCCTGGTTGCTGATCTTAAGGGGATTGCTTTTAATTTTTGTCCTTTTAGTTTGATGTTTGCTGTCGGTTTGTCGTAGATGGCCTTTATCTTGTTAAGGAATGTTCCCTGTATTCCCACTTTACTGACAGTTTTGAGCATGAATGAGTGCTGGATTTTATCAAATGCCTTTTCTGCATCTATTGAAATTATCATGTGATTTTTGTCCTTTCTTTTGTTTATGTGATGAATCACATTGATTGATTTGCGAATATTGAACCAGCCTTGCCTCTCCAGAATAAATCCCACTTGATTGTGGTGTATGATTTTTTTCATATATTGCTGGATCCGATTGGCTAATATTTTGTTGAGAATTTTAGCATTTAAATTTATCAGAGATATGGACCTATAATTTTCTTTCTCTGTGTTGTCTTTGCACGGTTTTGGGATCAGAATTATGGTCGCTTCATAAAAGGAGTTGGAAGTCTTTCTTCCTCTTGAACTTTTTGAAATAGCTTGAGGAGGATAGGAGTTAGTTCTTCTTTAAATTTTTTGTAGAATTCACTTGTGAAGCCATCAGGCCCAGGACTTTTCTTTGTTGGGAGTTTTTTGATTACTGTTTTGATCTCATTTGTTGTAATTGGTTTGTTTAGGTGTTCTGAATCTTCCAGATTGAGTTTTGGAATTTTATGTGATTCAAGAAATTTGTCCATTTCACCTAGGTTGTCTGATTTTTTGGCATAGAGTTCTTCATAGTATTTTCTTAGAACGCTTTGTATTTCTGTTGTGTCTGTTGTTATTTCTCCACTGTCCTTTCTAATTTTATTTATTTGAGTCCTCTCTCTTTTCTTGGTGAGTCTAGTTAAAGGTTCATCAATCTTGTTTACTTTTTCAAAGAACCAGCTTCTGGTTTCATTGATCCTCTGTATTGTTTCCTTAGCCTCTATGTCATTTATTTCTGCTCTGATCTTTATTATTTCCTTCCTTCTACTTGTCCTGTGTTTTATTTGCTGTTGTTTTTCTAGTTCTTTTAGATGCAGGTTCAAGTTGCTTATTTGAGCTTTTTCTAGCTTCTTATGATATGCCTCTACTGCAATGAACTATCCTCTCAGTACTGCTTTTGCTGTGTCCCATAAATTTTGAGTTGATGTATGCTCATTATCATTTGTTTCTAGAAACTTTTTTATTTCTTCTTTAATCTCATTGTTAATCCATTCATTATTTAATATTGTGCTATTTAGTTTCCAAGTGTATGAGTATTTTTCAGTTTTTCTTTTGTGGTTAATTTTTAGTTTCATGGCATTGTGATCAGAGAAAATGCTTGATATGATTTCAATCTTCTTAAATTTATTGAAACCATTTTTGTGTCCTATCATGTGGTCTATCCTAGAAAACGTACCATGAGCGCTTGAAAAGAATGTATAATCTACTGCTTTAGGGGAAGAGTTCTGAAGCTATCTATTAAAACAAGTTGATCTAGTGTATCCTTTAAGTCTGCTATTTCTTTATTAATTTTCTTTCTTGAGGATCTATCCAGTGTTGTTAGTGGGGTATTGAAATCCCCTACTATGATAGTATTGCTGTTAATTTTGTCCTTTATATCCATCAAAGTCTGCTTTATGTATGTCGGGGCTTCTATATTTGGTGTGTAGATATTTATAATAGTTATATCTTCCTGTTGAATTGTTCCCTTTATCATTATGTAGTGTCCTTCTTTATCTCTTACTACAGCCTTTGTTTTAAAGTCCATTTTGTCAGATATAAGTACTGCTACTCCGTTTTTTTTTCATTTTTATTTGCATGAAATATTTCTTTCCATCCTTTTACCTTCAGTCTATGTGCATCTTTTGTTTTAAGATGTGTCTCCTGTAGACAGCATATGTATAGGTCCTGTTTCTTTATCCACGCAGTTACCCTATGTCTTTTGATTGGATCATTTAATCCATTTACATTTAAGGTTATTATTAATATGTAGTTGTTTATTGTCATTTTATTCTTTAAAGCTTTATTCCTCTTTTGCTATATTTTTTCCTCCCTTTGAACTGTTCTTGCAGAATTGGTTTGCTTTTAATGAATTCCTTGAGGCTTTCTTTGTCTGGGAAGCTTTTTATTTCTCCTTCAATTTTAAACTTTAGCCTTGCTGGATAGAGTAGTCTTGGTTGTAGGTTCTTGTTCTGCATTACTTTGATTATATCTTGCCATTCCCTCTGGCCTCAAGTGTTTCTGTTGAGAAGGTTGATGTCATCCTTATGGGGGCTCCTTTGTACGTGATAGCCTTTTTTTCTCTAGAAGCTTTTAAAAATTTTTCTTTATACATTAACTTTGGTATTTTAACTATGATGTGTGCTTGGTGTAGATTTTTTTGGGTTTCTCTTTAATGGAGTTCTGTGTGCTTCTTGAATGTGTAGAATGTTTCCCATCCTTAATTTAGGGATGTTTTCTGCTATGATTTGATTGAACAAAGTTTCCATTTCCTGTCCTCTCTCCTCTTCTTCAGGGACCCCTATGATGCGAGTGTTGTTTTTCTTCATGTTGTCACAGAGCTCCCTTAGAGTTTCCCACATTTTTTGAGTCTCTTTTTCTTTCTTCTCTGCTTCTGTAACTTTGTTTATTGTGTCCTTTAACTCTCTGATTCTATCCTCAGCCTGATTCATTCTGCTTTTAATTTCTTCCATTGTGGTCTTCAGTTCTGATACTGTATTTGTCATTTCTGTCTGATTCTTTTTTATTATTTCAATTTTGTTTTTTTATACTTGTTATCTCTTTATTTAGATGTTCATAATACTATCCATTGTTGCTCTAATTTCTTTGCACATCCTAACTATCATTATTCTAAATTCTGCATCTGGTAATTTGGTTATATCTGGTTCATTCAGGTCCTTCTCTGGGGATTTCTCTTGATTCGTTTGGTTTGCATTCCTCTGCCTGCCCATTTTGTTTGTGTATAAGCAAATGGTGGCCACTGGAATCCAGTAGGTGTTGCCTTTGTGTTCTCTAGGTGTGTTCTGTCTGCAGGCCCACCACCCCCTCTGCTGCTGCCTAGGGCGATTGGGTATGGGCGTTGCCAGTGCTGGCCCACTGTGGCTGTTGTTGTGATTTCCGCCTCTCTTCTGCGAGAGGGGCTGTCACTCAAGCCACAAGCCTCAGCACATAGGGTAGAGGTGAGCACCTTTGCTCAGCTGCGGTCCCAGCCTGTTTCCGGGCTTCCTCCCAGCACCTGCAGTCAAAGCCTGCTCGCCACAGTTTCGCGGGTAGAGCGGGGCTTTTGACGTGCTCTCAGCTGTAAGCCTTTGCCGGTCTGGAGCTTTAGACCTGCCCTCGAGGACAGGGCCCTCCTGCGCAGGGTCGCAAATCACGGTTTATTGGGCCAGGCATGTTTGCTGGCGTGCGCTCAGCTGCGAGCTTCCACTCCTCACGGGCTCTACCCCGCCCCCGTGTTCAGATCCAGCTCACGCAGGTAGGATGGCTAACCGCGGTTTCTCCGGCTGGGCGGGGCTGGTAGCGTGAGCTCAGCCACGAGCCCCTGCCCATCCCTGGTCCTAGCCCCGTCTCCATGTCCAGGGCCGGCTTGCACAGGGTCGCTGAGCAGATCTCTGCCCGTTCCTGGCCTTTCGCTTTTTCCTCGCAGGTGGGGTTACAGGTGGGCCACAGCTGCTGGACCGCTTTTGCGCATTCCCTCCACCCCTGCTGGGCTAGACCGAGCTCACACCGGTTGGGCCTCCTCCCATGTCGACAGAACCACGTTTCAGCGTTCTGCTGCCACCCTCCCTTCAGCAACCCTCAGCAGAGTAGGAAGTGCCCTAAGTCTCCATACTGTAGGCCTGGGAGCTCCTTTCCTCTAAGCAGCTCTGCTCTAATTGCCACGGGAGAGCTTGTTTGGCTAGTGTCCTTTCTCCCTTTGCTGGTATTGTTAGTTCCAGGGGAAATATTCATTTTCGTTTAGGGAAGTGACTTAGCCAAGGGGTTAGGGTGGCTTTCCCTCAGAGTGTTTGTCCCTGTGCCTTCAGTCCACACTCTCTTCCCACTGCTCTGGTCCTCTCCTCTGTCCCCATTCCCCGGAGCCCCGGGTGTGTAGTTGTGAGAGAGGTTTTCTGCGCTGTCCCTTTATATAGAATCTTGGGTCTGAGAAAACTGTCTCTTTTTTCACAAAGAGTATCCTCACTTGTTTCACAGCTCAATACTGTCTATATGCCTCTTCTAGGCTCTGGGACTGCAGGCTGGGGCTTTGTTCCTGGGACCCAGGTCCTTCCCTCTCCGCCAAACTCTCCACCCGCCACGCGGGTCTCTCCGTGCTGCCACTTGTTCCGGGGAGCTGGGCAGCCCTCTTCACGTTTTTGTTATTCCTACCAGTCTCAATGTGGCTTCTTCTGTGTTCCTTGGTTGAAAAGTCCACTTAGTTTAGTTCAAAGTTGGTTTATCCAGATGATGATTCTTAAAATTGAGTTATAATCCACTTTGGTTCTGGGAGTTGGAAGTTGGTATGTCCACCTACTCCATCGCCATCTTCCCATCTCCAGCATGGTTTTTAAAACACGACAAATTTAAAAGAAATTGCAGGCCTTTGCAAAATAGTAGAACAATGAACTTCATCTAAATTTAAGTGCTACTGTATTCATGAGAGTTTGTGTGAATCACATTGCTTTTGACAGAACTTGCAATAAGCCTGAGAAACTTTATTTTTTAAACTTTATTTCTTTATTTTTTTTACAAGGACAGAGAGATAGTCAGAGAGAGGGATAGATAGGGACAGACAGACAAGAACAGGGAGAGATGAGAAGCATCAATCATTAGTTTTTTGTTGCCATTGTGACACCTTAGTTGTTCATTGATTGCTTTCTCACATGTGCCTTGACCGCGGGCCTTCAGCAGACCAAGCAACCCCTTTCTGGAGCTAGCAACCTTGGGTCCAAGCTGGTGAGCTCTTGCTCAAGCCAGATGGGCCCACACTCAAGCTGGCGAGCTCAGGGTCTTGAACCTGGGTCTTCTGCATCCCAGTCCGACACTCTATCCACTGTGCCACCGCCTGGTCAGGCAAGCCTGAGAAACTTTTAACAAATTAATTTGAAGCCATGTATAGTGCGTGATTTTCAGTACAATATCCCCATTGCTTTTGCTTTATTCCATGTGGTTTAACTGAAGGTATTTTTACTCAGCATCACATATGATTAGAAATGATGCCATCCCAAATATAAACAAATGATTTAAATCAGATGCTTAAAGTATTTTTAAAGTGGATATTTTTACATTTGGATATATATTTTTCTGGTATGTCCATACTAATATTAATTTGCGGTTAATGATCATTTTAAATTTTATACGTACCATTATGTTTTATTGATTAAAATATTCAGAGTATGCATTAATACTGATGGCAAATGCTTGTCATACATAAATATCTATGATCTTACTAGCTTTGAATTTACACTGGAAAGATCCATGGTAGGTTTAATAGAATAGCTTTATTAAATGGACATGGATAACCCACTGCTTTTGCATATGCGTTAATAGACAGGCCAAATCCACCAAAGCTAATTAAGGCAGCTAACACTTTTAGATGCCAATCACCTAAAAGTTCATTTCATTTAATCCTAAAACAACTCTATGATTTAGGGCATTTATGGTCCCCAGTTTATAGGTGAGGAGACAGAACAGTACAATAACCTGGCCACTTGACAAAGGTGATAAATAGCAGACACAGATTCATATCCATGAAGTCTGACTACTTGAGGGCCCACACCCTATAGCAATGCCTCCAGAGTATTTGATTTTACACTTTTGTATCTTAAGATAGACAGTTTGTCACAGAGCTCTTAACCTACTGTGGCATCTGATATGGGGTGGTTTGATGCATATTTAGGTGAATATGATGGTAAAACCTAGTTGCTGATTGTTTATCTTTTTCATTTTCCCATTGAAATACTCATGGAAATATTTAAACAAATGAAGTATATAATTTAAGAAAATAGTGTTATCAATGAACAATCTGACAGACATCACAAAGATTAAAAAAGGAAGAATCCCCATAAGTCAGAGATCTTGGTCACAAGGCTAGTCTGTGCAGGCTGAAAGCCTTCCTTTGCCCACTGCCCTGGTTCTGGAGTTGAAGGGGAAGGAATCTAGTCTGTTTCAACTGGCCCTGCTCTTCAGCTTCTCCAGAAGTTTATTTCCTGGAGCATTTCTTGGTGATATTAGGATGCATCGTTGAGAAAAAAAGAAAATGACTCAGTGAGGTTACACAATTCTACATTCAGGTCCAAAATACCTTAACTAAACCTTTTGTGGGTGAGATGAGATTGTTGGAAGTAAGAACTTTTCTTCTGGTTTTTGAGAGGGAATGCTACATATGAGACTGCATATGGATATTCACACTAAATATGAAGCAGGTATAGGCTATAGATTCCCCCCTTTCCTCCCATCAGTTTAGCCCAAAACTTACTGTCAAATTGGTTATGATTTCAAGGTTTTGGTTGTTGTAATTGTGCTTAAGGGATTGTGGGATTTTACTACATCTCTTTTCTTTGGAAGCCAAAGTGCAAATTTGCCTATGAAGTCTTAGAACATTCCCCACCATGCAGAAAACACCTCAGTTTGATTTTACTTTCTTTGCATAATATAAAGTTCCCTTCACTGATTGCACTGAATATTGACCATGAACCAGGCTTCATGGCCACAAGGGAGAGTCCAGGATGAACAAGACAGATGACCCTGCTCTCAGGATACTACTGATAATCTACAGTGGTAGTCAACCTGGTCCCTACCGCCCACTAATGGGCGTTCCAGCTGTTATGGTGGGCAGTAGCGGAGCAACCAAAGTATAAATAAAAAGATAGATTTAACTATAATAAGTTGTTTTATAGAGATTTATTCTGCCAAACTCAGACATAAAGTACTTGGTAAGTAATTATTATTATATGCTTTAACTTGCTGTAACTCTGCTGTATAAATTTTATAAACTAAATTTACTTCCCTACTTTATAAATCACCATTACTGTGGAACCAGTGGGCGGTTAGAAAATTTTACTACTAACAGAGATGCAAAAGTGGGCAATAGGTATAAAAAGGTTGACTACCCCTGATCTAGAAGAAATGAAAGTCACAGAGAGAAAATTGCATGACTAGACAATTCCCGCTGGGGAGAGAGAGCCCTGATTAGGTGCAGTGAGGTATACCTTTTCACGTCTGAGAGGGAAGGGCAGATGTCTTTGGGAAAGTGGTATTTAAGTTGGGAACTGAAAAGGGTTGGAAGAAGAGGGGCTGTGAGAAGAGTAGGGCAGGCCGTTGACCAGAGAGTAAGGAGAAGATTCTCATGAGGAGGAGATGAAGTGTTATCCAGGGACCCAATGTGTCAGTGCTTGTGAGCAACAACTTCAGATCTGTGCCTTATCCTAATAGCAATGAAAAACCAGTGGGGAATTTTGAAGTAGATTTTCATGCTCAGGTTGGCTGAGCATGATATTGCTGTGTTCTCAGCAAGGGAAATATGATGGTAGGAAATGAGTTAGTGGGCTACTTGGAGAAATGCTGCTTTATCAAAAACTCTTCTGGTAACTGATTCTGGGGCTGTGATTTACAGCAAAACAGCAGAATTAGTGGTCCTTACCACTGAGCATTATGATTGGAAGTGGAGGGATTTTTTTGTCTGGCAAAAATATCATAAACATGGGCACCTGTTGGAGATGGACATGAAGACAGTCATAAGACAAAGGCTAAGGGCTGACAGTAGTAATTGCATGAGGAACTTTATGTGTTGGCAAGAAACAGACAAATAACCCATTAGGTAAATGGATAATAGAGGTTATATACATTCTAATTTGTGGAAGAAATATATATTAAATGGCTCTGAAATTCAATGAGTCATGAAAATGTATATTCTTGAAAATCAATTAGGTGCTAAGATGTTATGTTATATATTATTTTTCTAAGCTAGCAATTGTCAACTCCTCCTTTCTTGTGGAAATTAACTTAACAAAAACATATATGTAATTATGATCAGTAATACCTTATAGTTGTGTTACACAAATATTGCAGACTGAAGTTTAAGAAAAAAAATTAGAATTCATCAACTCTATTCTCTGGAATAAGTCTAAGAGAGAAAAATAGTATAAATTTGAGAAAAAAATACTTTCTATAATAAACATTACAGAAAAGTTCTGGCTATTTAATATTAGTAGTTCACCAGGAAACATATGCTACTTCTAGAATATAGGATGTTTAACTATTAGTGTGTAAGTTTGTTTATCATACCAATAGTTCAGGGACTTCCTAATGACAGTCGATAAATAACATGAAAACCCACATCAGTAAGTACCTCTATGGCCCCAGTTTTAGTGAAATCACATGCAAGGAACCAGGACTACATAAATAAACTCAAAATAACAATTTAAGTGGTCTAAGACCTTGTGAAAAAAACATCAATATTAATATTAATACTTTTGATGAAATGTTTAAAGAACAAAGACAAGTTCTTTTGGCGTACTTCTTTGTTTGCTTCATACCGTATTTTAAGATCAAGAAAGTTTGTTTTTATTCCTTTGTTCAAAGACATCAATATAAATAGCCCATTAATCTGAACCTTCTAAAGCCCGATCAAGAAATATATATGAAACCTGATGAATTTTGTTTACCTGTCATGTGGGTACATCTATACAAGTTCCTTGATAGTAGTTTATGTCAAGGGTTTTATAGTATTGTGCAGCCTTGGATTGATAAATGACTCAGAAAGAGTACTTACACCACACATGCCGTTATTTCAATCTGAAACACTGCAGGACTGAATGTGCTGTAAGTGCCCACTGCCCTTAAGAAGTAGTGATTTTACTTGCAGCTTTGGTTATACACTTTAAAGTCATGAAATATTGTATAACTGACTGTGTCCCCAAGACAGCCTGAAACCAAGGTCATTGTTAATTAATTTCATCTTTGTTTCATGTAAAAATCATCCTCCTTAATCATGTATACTAAATAAGTGAAACAGATTTTTGACCAATGCTGTCGATTTCAATTATTATTTTATCATCATGTTAGAATGGTAACTTGGATAAATTTTTTTGAAATAAAATTAAATTTAAAGGAATTATGATCAAAGTTGCATTGTATATATATAACCCATCTTTTAAACTTGTATTTGCAAACAGTAAAAATTTCATCCATATTTCAGGAAAAATAAAGGTTTTGAAATTTATTTACATTAAAAGATAATTTAAATAATCCCAATAAATTAAGAATTAGTTTATTTGTTGTAGTTCATTTGGGGAGATAAAAAATTTACTAAAAATAATTGTAACAGAATAGTATAGATCAATAATCCAAATTGCATACTGGCAGAAAAGTATCAAGAGTAAATGAACTAACAAGAACAACAACAAAAAATACCTGGAACTCAGTGAGATTTATCTTAATTCTGATCCTTGTGTATAGTCTGGAGAAGAACATACATTTGGAGTCCCCTTGATGAAATTTTTCTAACTTAAAAGAAATGTCATCCTAATGCCCATCATCTTCCACACAAGGATAATCCATTTAATGAGAGCATTCCTGAAGTATCTTGAGTGCTTACAGGGAAGATCTTTTATTAACTGGAGAACTTTTCCTGAAGTTTTGAACATGTAAGTCATAATGTAAAAATAATGTTTTATTTTCAGATGCATTATATCTATTTTAAAATGCTATATTCTTAAGACATAAGAACAAGAAAGTGGCTTCTTATAAGAAGTATAACTGCCAACCTGTTTTATAGTCTAATACCAGGACAGAGATTCTTTTAGCATACTATTTATGACTGATAATAATGCAGAGCATTTCAAAGTAAGCAAAAAGAAAATGATTAGAGTAACTGTTGAATTAAGTCAATTATATGTTAGCAGAGTAATTAATATTATAAATAGGTGTCTTTGTTTGATTTCAGTAAGATACACAGCAAGGTACTGATGAGTGAATGATTAGCTATAAGAACTTTGTCTCAGAAATGAGATAATAGAATAGCAACCTAACACAAGTATATGATCCTTTTTATTTTCAGTTTTCAACTCATTTATATAAACTTGCAAGAAAATTTAGGCCTCTGAAATTTACTGTATATTGTTGCTGCTGACCACCTACATTGTTCCTTTTACTCTCTAAAGGAGAACTTGAACTCTAGCCTTATTTAAAGGTATATGAACCCTTATAAAGGTCAATGAGGGCCCTGGCAGGTTATATCAGTTGGTTAAGGCATTGTCCCAAAATGTCAAGTTTGTGGGTCAGTCCCCTGTTAGTGCACCCCAGTCAAGGCACACACAGGAAGCAACTAATGAATGCACAACTATAGTAAATGAAGCAACAAATGAATGCTTCCTCCACTCTCTTTCCTTCTCTTTCTCTCTGTCTCTCTAAAAGCAATCGATTAAAAAAAAGACTAATGAGAAAGTTGACTAAAAAAAAATGTAATTTCACCTATTTGATATGAGACTCAAAGCTTTAGATTATTTTGATTTTTAATCAGCCAAGACCTTGAGAGATGACCTGTGATAACATTCCTGTAAAGTCACTAAATATGTTTCATTACTTCATTTTTTCTGAAGCACTGCAAGGATAGCAACACCATTAACAGTGACAAAATATGTGCAATTTCTGTATGACTTTACCGTCATGCTCATAACACTCATTTCATATATATATATATTCATCAGGCAATTTCTCAATTAAAACTCTCATGTAATCTGAAATTTTGCTTACTATATGAATTAGGCTATTATTAGGTTACTTTTAGAAAAAATATTTTTGGTAGATTTGTTCTAAGTGAAGTAGTAGGCATATTCAAATGCCTGTGGTTATTACAGCAGAAAAACAGCATGTATTTTACACAGAAAACATTTTGTGTATCAGAATTTGTTCTTGCATCATTTTTGATTTGGTCAAGGAAGTAGAACCACTATGAATGGTGTAGAATTGATATTTATTAAGGGGTTTAGAATTTAGAATTGAGTCAGAAATGTTTTAGAAGACTTTTGCTGCTGTACCCGGTGAAGGGCCTGAAGTTGCTGAGGAAGTAGGCTGGTGGTCAAGAAGAAGGGCCGAGTGAAGCAAGGGAGAGTGAGGACAGCGTGGGATCCAGGATGCTCAGGTGGAAGCTGTGGCTTTAATGCACACCTCCAACCTCAGTGATGAGGAGTCTGCAGAAGCAGAAGGCACACTTTGTCTCTGCTCTACATGCCAACCTATCCTAGGACATGGCTGAAGGAGGCAATCCAGTGGAGGTCGACCAGGATGCTCTCAGTGTCCTGAGGCAAGGTCACCTTGAACAGGGTGAACTTCAGGAGTCCCTGGTGCCCTTCACTGACCTTCAAAACAAACTGGCTACTGCCTAACACTGCCCTCTAATTCTCACCTGACCTGGGACCATATAAGAAAAGAGATTTGCAGAAGGACTATAAAACTTAGCTAAGTTGAACCAGCACACAAAACAAAAGGACATTGCACTAGGTTCCATGAAATGACAACAGATGTCACCTAATGAAGAGAAAAAGGCAGGGCTGCAACCATTGTGATAGAAAACAGACTGTGATCCATCACTTCTTATCAGAATCTTACATCCTCAGTGTCTTGTGGTCTTAGAGGTCACCTGCTTCTTTCTGTGCTCTGAGAGGAGAACACTTGTTTTTACAGATGGAGTGTTTTATATTTTATCTTCTTCACTGTTGACTGTGGCCTTCTCATCACCAAGTCCCTCTTCTTTTGTATGCATGTGTGAATGGCCACAGCTAAAGCTGGAGAAGGCTAGGTTATCATCTCTGACTGGATTCTGACTGGGACAATGCGTCTGAGGAATTTGCTTTAACATACATTCATAACTCTCTGATTGCTGGAAGTTACTACAAACTCATCCATAGAGGATGAAGACAGACACAGATTTCACAGCCAGCCCTCACAGAAGAGAAGTCCTGCCAAAGAAAACAAGTAAGAAGTATTTTGTTGTCTCTACAGTTTCTTCCATTTGAGGCCATGGTGGCTCAGCCTTGACCAAAGAGTATGGGGGTTAGATGCCTTAGTGCCAACAATCAATGGCTTTGGGATATTCAGAATGCTATTTACCAGAGATGGGCTATTCTTAATAGTGTTTAAATACCTTTTCTTTCCTGTGATACTGCTATAAATTTGTTAATCTATCACTACAAGTTTAACAACATTGCTCCTTTTTTAGGTGGATTCCAAGTGGCATTTGATAACTGGCTATTGAACAGTTTGGACTCAGTAGGAAACTAACATGAAAATCAATTAGCATATTCAAAGTAGCTGTTAAGTGCCAACCTTCATAGGAGGCAACATGAGTTCTGTGAAAATGTATTAGGCATGACCTCAGCCCACTGGAACTTACTCTAACAGAGAAACCAAAGGATGAGCTGCAGCAACTATAATACAGCATCGACTGTGATATGCCATAGACCAGGGGTGCTCAATACGTCGATCGCGATCTACTGGTCGATCACGAAAGAAGTGTGGGTAGATCGCATGACATTAAAAGACATTTGTCTTTTGATTGGCATACAGGGTAGCCAATCTGACATCTGAACTTTTAACACCCTACGCATGTGCGTTTAACCGCGCTAACTTGTTCAGTTACATTGCTGCATAGTTAGCCTTCAATTTATTTAAACTAAATACAACAAAGGGTATAAAACTGAGTGCCGTAGCTCGTCCAAGTAAGAAGCCTAAAACCTATCACTTTCATACAGAATGGGAGGGAATTTTTTTCACTATGTCATATTCTAAGTGCGTTTGCATCATCTGTCTGTGTGCCATTGCTATTCCAAAGAAGGGAAATGTAGAGAGGCTTTTTCAGACTGTTCATAAAAACTATCTATGATATTGACTTTCTTCTGAAAAGAGAGCTGAGAAGGAGGAAATTGAAAGAAGAATACACAATATTAAATAGTAATAATAGTAACTTAAATAATGATAATATAGAAGAAATAAATTTATGTTTTGCATTTTTATTGTAGGTAAATCATTCTGACTTGGTCATCTTATAAGTAGCTCGCAAGCTGAAAAAGTGTGGGCACCCCTGCCATAGACTGTTAGAATCGCTCATCCAGGCAGTTGTATGACTTTAAATGTTGTCAGCTTCTTTTAGAGTTCTGCAGAGAGAAAGAGCATTGTTCAAGGTGGAATTCATTAAACTCTTTCAAATGTGAATTTGTGGACATTTCCATCAAATGAATAAAACACACATACATTTATTAAAGTTAGACTGCTTCTAAGTGTCAGCGTTAAAAAGGGACAATGTAAAGGACATGGTAGGACTGTGGGCAAATACTAGTTGTTGTCACTAAGTAAATGTAACAATTTGTTTATTGATAGTGTATTTTGATTAAATAATCTGGATAGACTTAATTTAATTTTTTGGTCATCAAAAGTATTCAAGCATAGTATATGGAATTCCCAATTAATGATGGAATCATATATTGTCGATGACTCCAGGTGATTTAGGTGATGATTTTGGGGGGATGACTCATGCCTTTATGTGCTTTCCCAGGGGGTTCCACTAAGGGAGGACTGTGCTCAGGTCTGGAGGTCACTCTGGGCACTCCTGTTCTGGCCTTATTTAAACTTCACAGTGACCTCATCTTTAGTTTCGGCCCACATCAGGCATGATGAGGACTATAATCCCTTTGAGAAGTTCTCACACAGAGGGATATAATTATAGCACTGAGAATCACACAATGGCAGAGGCATTATGGAGAGAAAGGTATAATTTGTTGCTTGGCTTTTCAAAGCAGTTAGACTGTTTGTCTTTTGGAAGCAACCATGTTGGCACCAGGCATTTAGAATGAGGTTTTGAGAACATTTTTAACTTGCCCATCGGGTGTATAATTGGAGGAACAGCGATCTTTTCTGGGCCCGACATTTGAACCATGGATACTTATTGTGTTTTCTACTTATCCAAATCTATGTAACAAAGAAATGCTCCCACACATTTGAAACACAATGGCATTTCTGTGAGCCTTCTAGACGCATGAAAAGCATTCTTGGAACCCAAGATCACTTTCATAACCGGATGGTATAACAAAGGGAGTGTATCTGAGAATAAGATATCTCAACAGGTTAACAGTACTCCGACTCAACATATTTTTAATACTTAAAGAAGAATAAGGGAAAATATCTTTATACACATTTTATTAAGAGGAAAAAGGAAAATATATATATATAGCTTATTGAACAGAAATGATTTGAGAAAGACCAAAACTAGGAACATATTACATTAATCAACAGATAAAACATCAAAAATATACTATTGTTCTGCTTTTTTACTAGAAACACAAAATAATTAAAGATGAATGTAAGCTATTACATTCTAATCTCACTTTTTTTCTGTTTCACAACTGCTATGTTTTCTCCACTGGTAGACTGAAAAATAATGCAAAAGAGCCATTTGCTATGTTGAAAGAATTGAATTGATGGGCTCTACGAACCTAAGAGACAGATCAATGCACTGCCTCATTTAAAATGCTTTGACTAATTTGTTTTGAACTCGATGCTTCTTTGCTCCTCACCACAGTATCCCAGTATTTTCCACAGAGAGAATGCTGTTTTATTAATAAAATTTAACTTGCATGTAAACACAGAGACTGAGCAAATCTTCCATAATTGTCCTGTGCAAAGCAGTCACTGAGAACTCCATGGGGAGGACAGAGCTCCCTGTGATCGCACAAAAACACTTCTCACTCTGGAGTCAGCCACCCACACACATATGAACTGTTCAACCACGAGGGTATCTCTTTTTCCTCTCAGTAGGTACATTTACTCATTGGACATTAAATATGCAAAAGAAATTTAGATCAGGGGGAACATTCTTGAGAGTTTACAGGAGAGTGTGAGTATGGTTCATTAAAGCAGTATGTGGTGTGAGTTTGACTAGAGACGGGTCAGCATACCCTGGGACCCCAGTGGGGTCCAGCCCACTGTCTGTGCCTCTAGCACCCCCAAAGAATTAACATGGCTTTTACACTTTAAATAGTTTAAAACACAGAGAAAAGAACAGCCATGTTTCATAACACCTGAAAAGTACATGAAACTCAGGCTTTACTCTTAATAAATATGGTTTTATTCATTGGACATAACCGAGCATTTCTACTTAGATTGGCTAAGGTTGTTTCTGTGCTTTGGCAGATTAGGTTGAGTGGTTGCAATGTAGAGACCACATGGCCAGGAAACCTTAGATACTCACTGTCAGGCCTTTTGCAGAAGAAAGTTTGCAGAGCCTTGGACTAGATTAGACCAGTGGTCGGCAAAACGTGGCTTGCGAGCCACATGTGGCTCTTTG
The DNA here is from genome assembly GCA_037038555.1 of Rhynchonycteris naso. Classification (NCBI taxonomy): domain Eukaryota; kingdom Metazoa; phylum Chordata; class Mammalia; order Chiroptera; family Emballonuridae; genus Rhynchonycteris; species Rhynchonycteris naso. Next base: position 213,596,125 of record CM072998.1, on the reverse strand, counting down.
GCCCCTTGAGTGTGGCTCAAAGGCCAGCTTAGGAGTACCCTAATTAAGTTAATGACAATGTACCTACTTATATAGTTTAAGTTTTAAAAAATTGGATCTCAAAAGAAATTTCAATCGTTGTACTGTTGATATTTGACTAATAATGATTTTGCCGACTACTGGACTAGACGAACATTAAGGAGCACAGACTTATTTGAGAGCAACTCTTCCTATATAATCAAATGCTCAGAGTGTGTGAGGATGCCCTCTCTAACCCAGTAATCACCACATGTTTTCTCAGGGGGAACCAGAAAAATTGTGCTAGGCATGGTAAGTTCTGACTGGCCCATAAGAATTTCAGACGGTCTGCCCTGGTAACGAGTCATTGCATTACGTTGCTGCAGCCTTGAGCTCCTTAGGATCTGTTGTTTCTGCGCATAACCCAGAAACAAAAGTCAAAGCCATCAGCCAGAATAGTAAAATGGAAAATTCCCCACCTTTCCCATAAAGGACGTGATTTGGGTAGAGCGAGTGTCCTTGCAAAGTCCCAGAATCCCTCATCTACCTTATTTCCTAAGAAAACCTCTCTGTAGATCACAGATGAACAGTAAAACAGGAATAGGATACACAGAACTTCACAAATAGTTTTTTTAGGAAAAGCAAAAATTAAAATAAAAACAACCCCTCTAAAACTCCCAAAACATTGTCTTTGCTATCTTATTCCCATCCTCCATCTCATAGCTTTTCATTATAGAATCATACCAATAAAATGAGTAATGCTGTAAAAAGACTTGTCATGAATATTATTTAACTAAAAATAGTTCTCTATGAACACAACACTATACTCATTATTTCACAGATTCCAGGAGGCATGCTTTAAATAAAAAGTAATCTTTGATTTAGTCACTGTCCTTATGAATTTCCTTTTCTTCTCTTATTTTTAAGGGCTAATTACCATTCTATAAACAGAATTTACGTACTATGTGTATGAGAGAATATATTCTTCTAGAAGATAAGGTCCTAAATGTAATTATTTTACAAGCTTAAACAAATTCTTACTTTACACCCCTGTGATTGGTGTAAACACAGCAGCATATATTCATGGTGCAGGCCCGCAGGCCTGGACTAGATGAAATGGACTCTAGGTGTTTAAGACAGGAACTGAGTTCTGTCGGTTTGACCATCTCAGCAAACCAAATGACAAGCACAGTGCAGTGTGGCAGGTCCTAGCTGGCCAGGCGGGCAATACTGCTGCCTGTCAGGGGAGCACACAACCTAGAGGAGGGAGACAGGTGCAAACAAACACTGAAGGATTTCTCACATTTCAGTTTTCTAAGAAACACCAGAGGTGATACCAAATGGATGAATAGAATATTGTCTGATGATTTGTTATTATTGTAGCATCATCATGTTACTAACAATCTTAAATAGCCACAAATTGTGAAAAATAAAAAATGTAAAAGAAAAAATAAGTCTGGATTATGAGAAAAATTCTCAAACGGGTGGTAATTTATCTCAGCTTGCCAATGAAACTGGTTATCTCTGAGTCATCACAGATAGCATTTCTTCTACTCTCAAATGTATCTTCTAAATTTAAAAGTTCCAAGATGCATGAAGGTTAGGTATACACTCAAGCAGCAAGTCAGTAAACGATTGCTGGAATGTGATTTCTCTTGTATGAGTGGGACAGAGTCTCGACACGCGCCCATGGCCTCATGTCTGATGCCACTAGAAATTCTAATATTTGAACAACAGATCAATTAAAACATGAAATGCTTTGAGAACCTACATACACCACAGCTATGACACTAGTAATCAAGGCACATGACTGCAAGTGACGATATGATAATTTGGCAAGATTTTGACTAAAGAGATTAACTCAAAAATTATACAAGAATGATAAAATAACACCATAGTGCATTGAAAACATTTGGCCATTGCCTTAGTTTACGGCTTGATTGCTATGGGGTGCGACGAGGAGGGGAGGATCTGAGGGTACCGTGAATTCTTAGGGCCCTCTGCGTCATTCATTTGCAACCTGGTCACTGCAGTGTGCTGGTAAGAGATCGCGAAGATTTCCGTTTTATCACAGCAAAAGTCCTGACCAGCAAATGAGATGAGTAAATGGTAGGCACAATAAATATGCCAGTTAGTGTTTTATATTATTTTAAAACAGATCCTGAAAAGAAAGACTCTATGTGTACAAAAGTATGATTTCCAGAAGAAAACAGTGTTTATTCTCGTTCTTAAAATCATATGCATATAGGTTCCTCAGCAGTACAAATGCTCCGCTCAGTATAAGATATTGATAGGGAGGCTGTGCTGTGCTGTGCTGTCGGCGACAGGGATACACGGGAGCTGGCCCTTTCTGCTCTTTTTGCTGTGAAAGTAAAACTGATCTAAAAAACAAAGGAGTCTATTAAAAAAAACAAACAAACAAAAAACATATACATTGAGCAATGAAGCCCAACCTGTGCTGTGCATTGGAATGACCTGGAGGGCTTGCTAAAACACAGATCCCTGGGCGCAGCCTCAGCTGTCTCATTCAGCTGGTTTGAGTGAGGCACGCTCCTCTGCATTTCTGACAAGTTCACGTGATGCAAATACTTCCGGACTGTGGACTCCGCTCTGCAAACCAGGGACACTGAGGAGCCCTGAGCGGTATCGTCTTGCAGTTGACAGTCCTTGGAAAAGTTTCTTTTATGAATATAAAAAAATAATGTGTTCAAAAGGCATGCCTGTGTTAGTAACTGGTTAGCCATTGCTAAAAGAGATTATGAAACATGAACCAGATACTCCTCCCAGTTTTTCTATTTAAAGTTATTTTCTACATGGTCTCTTTCTTTTTACTAAAATGAGAGGCTCTTTTTCAAGTTACATTTACGAATATTTCCAGAAACTTAATACAGTTTTAATAAAAAATGGGCAGGTTGTTTTTACATGAAATATGTAACAAGAAAAAAATCAGTATATAAATAATGTAATTAACAATTGGACAGTTTTTCTCAGTAATGATTTACTATCTTGCTTAAATATTATAATAATCACAACTTGAGTAAAATGGTATAGAATTCACAGCTTTATGTCTGATACATTATGCTTGAGGAAATGAATACTCCATGTTGTGGGGTAATAGGGTATGATTAAGAATTTCATCAGCATCAAGGAATTAAAAGGAAAAATGATTCTTTATACTGACATTGGAAAAGGCATATTGTATTACTGTAGTTATAGGGTTACTATACAATTTTATCATGTTAAGGCCAATTGGACTTGTCTGGAAAGTCCAAAAAATATAATGAAATTAAACTCTATAAAATTATGCATTATTAGAATTATTATTACTGTGTATTTATTGTCCTGCATCATTTATCATTAGTCTTAGATAAAGCTCAAATCCAGTAAGTTCTACAGTTCAAGAATAACACTTTGGGCCTCACCTGTGGTAGCACAGTGGATAAAGCGTTGACCTGAAATGCTGAGTTCACTAGTTTGAAACCTTGGGCTTGCCCGGTCAAGGCATATATGGGAGTTGATGCTTCCTGTTCCTCCCCCTTTTCTCTTTCTCCCTCTCCTTCTTTCCCTCTCTCTCCCCATCTAATGAATAAATAAAGTCTTAAAAAAAAAAAAAGAATAACACTTTGAAATAGTTCAGATTTTCTGTCTTACACGTTGGTTCAAACACATACAATTATTTAAATACCTGATGTTTACATTTGATTATAATTTTGCAAGCATCAAATAACATTCCTCAGAGTAGCTGCTATACATATTTCCTGCATAGGCTTTTCCTGTTTTGTGCTCAAAGGTATCTTAGATTTGCAGAGTAGGAACTGAAAACAGGTCTATCCTTCACTTTTTAAAGTTATACTTAAACATAGATTCTTAGAGGGATTAGGAATGGTCTGAGAATTTTAGCTCACAAATGAGCAGAGGCCCAGGGATTTCCAGTGTCCACAGTCAGTGACTGGACCAAGAGGAGATCTTCGGCCTGAGTACTTTCTGAAGGCTCTCATCCCAGCACTGTTCTGCCTATCTGCTTTGCAACCTGATGAAGCAAACGAGAAGAATAGCTACCATGGCTTTGTTACAAGGAGCAGAAACATACAGGTATCATTGCAGACGCTGCAATGCAAGCTAATGAGCTTGTGGGTGCATCTCTCACTGAAATGCCCTTTAGGCATCTGAGGTTAACAAAGTCATTTCTGCTGAGAAGTGGAAGATGGAGAATTGTTCTCTGGGCCCGAGGCAGGGTGTTTCAGCGGAAGACCATTGATCTGGACTTTCCTACTCATTTAAGAACTGATGGATCATGATTCCATCAGTCTTCAAAATGAAGGCAAAAGCAGTAACCTACTTTTTGTAGAAGTGTAGACTTGCCGCCTATTATAGTATTTCAGAATTATAATTTCTTTTCTTTTTCTTTTAAATTTATTTTCTTAAGTGAGACACACTGGGAGGCCGAGAGACAGACTCCCTCATCCACCCTAACTGGGATCCACCCAGCAAATCCTCTATGTCAGAATGCTTTGCCATCTGGGGCTATTGCTCTGTTGCTCAGCAACCAAACTATTTTAGCCCCTGAGGCAGAGGCCACAGAGCCATCCTTAGCACTTGGGGCAAACTTGCTCCAACTGAGCCATGGCTGCAAGAGGAGAAGAGAGAGACAGGGAGAGAGAGAAGCAAATGGTCGCTTCTCCTTTGTGCCCTGACCAGGAATTGAACCGGAAACATTCACATGCCTGGTCAATGCTCTACAGCTGAGCCAACCTGCCAGGGCCCAGAACTATATTTTAATTCCCAAATGTTATATGTCTGCTATACTTAATGATGTTTGAATTGTAAAAAAAGTGAAAACCCAAGTAGGAAAGGGAAATTTGAAAGCATAGTCAGTAAATATTTAAGGTATTATTAAAGATTTAGAAAAACATGTTTTATATGCTAGAATTGCTGTATTTTGTGCTCTGTATGGATGGTAGACTCTGGGTGGGTGAGCAAGTCATCCTTGTTGAGGAAGAAATTTCATTCTCATGACCTAACAAATTATCTCCTCAACTCCATGGTGCCACAAATAACCCAACATTGGGAAATACAGTGGAGGCTGGAAATATATATATATATATATATATATATATATATATATATATATATATATATATAATATGTCAATATAATATATTTATATATTACATATATATACAGGTATGTATATATATATATATATATCAGTACACTGTATGTCATATAATATATAATATGTATATATGTGTGTGTGTGTGTGTATATATATATATATATATATATATATATATATATATATGGTTCAAATTCTAGACCTTCTATTTTATAAAACTGGTGAGCTACACAGAGCCAGCCCAAGCTGCCCTCTATCAGCCAAGTTGCATGGTCTTGGCCATCTCACACTTTTCTTAAGTCAGAAGTTCCTCTTCTCTGAATCATGAGTAAGACAATGATTAATGCATCTCCACACACTTTGCTTTTGCCTCTGAATTCCATGTTATCTTAATAAGGGCTCCTCCAAACCTGGGATTTTACCATTCTATCACTCCATTGCATTCTCCCGCTTTCCATTTGAGGGCTAGAACATGTGTGAAGCAGTAATGCAGACTGAGACAACTCCCAGATGATGAGTCTAAATACAGTAATATTATTACAGAATGTTAGCTGAGTAGCCTTCCAACAGCAGGAGATTCCTAACTGCCTTTAAGGAGATTATTTTATGGAGTCTTCCTGTAGCTCATGGAGCCACTGAGAATATTCAGCAAGGTACAGTGTGGGAGAATTGCTTGCCCAGAGACCGACTTATAGTACTTTAATATTTATTTTACTTAATGTATTTATTATTTACTTATGTTGTCCACTCAACTTTTTCTTCTGTTTATTTCCCTTTTTAATTTTTAAAATGTGTAATAGCCAATCTCTATGTCATTGTTGCCTAATGAATTTAAAATGCTAATAATGAATTGGAATGGGCTACCCTGTCCAGAAATACAGGGGAACATACGAGATTATTAGAGAAGGAGAAGAATTTAAGAGAAATGTGGACTAAAGATGGATTTAAGGGAGAGCATGTGAAGTTCTTAGAAGTCACAGTCATCTCTATCTTAATTCAGTAGAATAAAAATGGGCTGCTTTTAAAAGGTATGTTCTTATTTATGTTTAGTATATGGAAAGCTAGGTTAGTGAAACAAATTAATTATGTACAACTTGCCAGGGGCAGCCTAAAGAGAGAGTTGGGAGGGTTAGAAGAAGTTGTGTTGCTTTTAAAAAACTGCTTTCATTTTTTTAATAATCATGTTTTTAAGTCATGAACAGAAGAGACCTCAGGTAAAGAAAAAAATTTGTCAGTTTTTAAAGGTGTTATTTGAGGAAACGTTCCATTTGCATAGAGTTTTATCTCACACTGAAATGACAGAGCAAGAAGTTCAGAGGAGAAAACATGGAGAGAGTTAGTATAAATCCATGGACCACCTAAGGTGAGGAGTTTTTTCCCCCAAATAAAAATTACAGAAGTCTATTGAAGGTACATAAGTGGCTAAGTAATTTTTTTTTGAAAATTTGTATAGCCATGAAAATAATAGAGTATCCACAATTAAATGTAAAAACCTGAAAAATGTATGTAACATAGGTCAAAGCACCTTAGCACTTGTAATTTTTTCATGGACTAAGGAATTCTACCAGAGAATATTAGATAGCAGTTATTTTTGTGAACAAATGGCAAAAACTTGAACTCACTAATTAAAAAGAAAAGAAATAAAGAATAATATTGTGAATGCTCTGGCCTGTAAAACTCACATGTGGGTCATTCTATTTCCCTAAAGTGACTCTTCAGTGATACTAATGGAGACAGTAAGCAAGCACATGGGCACTGTGGAGAGAGGAAACTCCTGTTTTCCGATCTATGGGCATGGATGGCTGTAGCCTAGAAAATACAACTAAGCTACATACCCATACTTTAAGTCTGAATGTCTAACTTTAGTCCTGATTTGTCACCCTTTCACTTTGGGCCTCAAGAAAATAACATATCCTTCCAGCTAAATATGAAATGAGGAGACTCCATAAAACAATCTCCTTGAAAGCAGTTAAGAATCTTCTGCTGGGCCCTAGCTGGTTAGCTCAGTGATAGAGCGTTGGCCCCACATGTGAAAGTCCCACTCACACAGAAGAAGCGCCCATCTACTTCTCCACCCTTTCCCCTCTCTTTTCTCTCTACTCTCTCTTTCCCTCCTGCAGCCAAGGCTCCACTGGAGCAAAGTTGGCCCCGGCGCTGAGGATAGCTCCATGGCGTTCACCTTAGGGGCTAGAATGGCTTTGGTCACAAAAGAGCAATGCCTCAGATGGGCAGACCATCATCCCCTAGTGGGCATGTCAGGAGGATCCTGTTTGGGCACATGTGGGAGCCTGTTTGCCTCTTCACTTCTCACTTTGGAAAAAAAACAAAAAGAAAGAAACCTTCTGCTGTTGGAAGTTTACCCAGCTAATACAAATTCTATAATAATATTTCAGTATTTAGAGGACTAGGACTAGTCATCAGGGAGTTTTCTCATCCTGCATTACTTACTGCTTCACACACGTTCTAGCTCTAAAAGTGAAATTATAGAAGGATAAAGTCACAGGTTAGGAGGAGCCCATGTTTGGGCTCCTGAACACAGAATTCAGGGGCAAAAGGCAAGCCTATCTTGCACAGCCTCATTCAATGCCAGTTCCTTTGAAAGTAAGTGTCCACTGTTCCCTGACGGTATAAATCAGCCCTCCCCCAGGGTCTCCTGACACTTAGCATGTTGTACTTGACCGAGTCCCACACTCCATCAGACTATGCACACTCTGGATAAGGAACTGTTGGTCTTCATTTTCTCAGCATCTGTTGGCTGTCAGAGATTTGTTTCAATCCTAGAGAAAGCTTAAGTTTAAATGCACCTAGCACACAATGGCACACTTTTATAAAGCAAACTTTTCACACACACACACACACACACAAAAGTACATACAGAGAACTAGGGAAAGTAAAACACTAAAAATTTGAATAATTAATGAGCCACTTGTTGAAATTTAGTGAAGCATCTTATATAGCAATTGTCACTATATATGTAGATATATTCATATATATAGACACATACACACATATATGCAACACACATTTAGTTCATTTTGGTTTTATGTGTTTAAAATATTTAAAAACTCATGTATATTTAGAAAAAGTGATAGCCTTTTAAAATATCATTGGGCTAAATTATATTTTATAATGCTTTAATTCATTACAATTACTCTAATTCATCTAATAATCTTTACACTTCATTTACTTTAGATTCTTTTTTTTTTTTACTTCAGTACATACTGTATAAATAAAAGTAGGGCTCATTTCCTAAGAATATGATTTGACAGGATTTCTATATTCATTTAAGGTTGTGCTGATACAACAAAGTGAGATATATAATTAAGGTACTTTTTAGGATAATTCTATAAAACCTTAAAAACAACTTTATAAACTTTAATCCACATGCCTAAACTTAACATTATATGAAGATTTTATTTTTGATGGTCAAAATAAAAATATTTTTACAAGTGAATTACTACCACCTTTTATGCCAATCATTCCTACTACACAATTATAGGTTAATAAACAAACAGAGACATCTCTTTATATAGAAATGATAACAATTCCTCCATAATTTTTATTGGAGTTGCACCGATTCCATACAGTCATGTGCTGCTTAACAACTGAGATACATTCTAAGAAATGTACCGTTAAGTGCTGTCATGGTCATTTGAACATCAGAGAGTGTTCTTATATGGAAACCTAGATGCTATAGTCGGCTACACCCCTAAGCTGTGTCACATACCACTATTATATGTACAATCTGTCATTGACCCAAACCTAGATGCTATCGTCGACTACACCCCTAGGCTGTGTCATATACCACTGTCATATTACATTCTGTCATTGATCCAAACATCATTATGAAGCATGACGGTCATTGTCAAAAATTCTCTCTTTTTTTTACAGTATGAACATATATAACATAACTAGTTTGATGTAAAAATATTATTTATGTAATTGAGCCATAAAAAGAAAACATCACCAAGGCTGTGAGCATTTTGTTGGTCTATTTATTTTTATTTTTATTCTTATAGATCAATAGCCTTTCTTTCTCTCTCTGATGGTCTAAGAAAGAAATTGCAGATAGAAAAATCCACTGTAAAAATTCTGTTTTATATTTTATGGTTAGTATTTCTCATTTGGTAATATTCCTCATTTAAAATAGATACATGAAAGTAGTATAACTATTATGTTTTGTAATCCTTCTCTAAGTACTGCTTTGCTTTATTAAGTTCAGGTAAAAAGTTATGATTTTGAAATCTTTTTAAAAAGCATATTACTTTATGGAAAAAATGTCATTAAAATATCGAATAAAATCTGTACAGCTCATTACCTGAGAACAGGAATGTCTACACTTCTGAAGGAATGTAAAAAGTAATTGTACAACTGATGTATTACTTCTAATTTTCTGCGGGAGCAAGCCCTGAAGCCCTGATCCAAAACAGAGAGCTGCTTAATACCAAGGCGACTTGCTCTCCAGAGGGTCACCTTGAAGCCCTGACTCTGTGATCTTTGAAGATGAGAGAGAATGGCAAACCCAGGATGTGAAATAGATAAGTGAGGCAAGACCAAAAGTCACTTAAAGGTCAAAACAAGAAGATGAATTCAGTTACATTATCCTTTGAAAAGCGTCTTCTGCTCATGCATAAATGCCAACATTTGAAAGTCATTATCAGGGACATTGGAGGAGAAAGGGCTCTTCTCTGGCCCTTTGCAAGTCCTGAACGGGACGTTTCTGTGGTACAGAATGAATTGAAACGCTGAAACGCGAGAGTGCGCAGCCTGAGAACGTTTTGTTTTAATTTTGTTCGTAAATAACACTTGATAAATTATTGTTTTTGTGGCATATGCTTTACTGGTAGTTACAGGCACATTTGGATAAGAAATAGTCCAGTTGTCCAGGCTTTCCTTGGCTTTTACAACTCCGGCACATTGAACACACACTGATTGAAGAACCCGATCCCACAGTGGACTGATTCAGAGCAGGTGTAGGCATGAGTGTAAAGATCAATTCAGCCTGGCCTGGGTCCAAAGGAAACTTTTCTAACCTATAAGCAGTCTTCCTAAGCAAGGTATCTGATTTTCAGAGCTGCTTAAGACAATCAGGAATACAAACAACTTGGTAAGCAATTATCTATTAATAATCAAATGTAGTAGCATCAGACAACTGGTTGAACATTTCTGCTTTGGTTATCTCTGTGATAAATAGTCAGAATCAATTTTCTCACGAGGCCGATAGATTGGGCTCTGAGGACATGTTATATTACTATTCACCATGGAATTGCCAGGTGCTTTTTTACTTCCATGGAGTTCTATTAAACCATGTTTGGTGTCTAAACAAGAACTTTGGTTTTGCTCTGGAAACCTTTCCTGTATGTACATTTCTACGTAAATGATCTCATTCAGAATAGTAGAGTAGACTTGGATGTGTGGGTGTAGTTAAGTCCTGCTAAATTCTTTTGTAGAGTTTGCAGTAACTATAGGAATGAGACAAATCAGTTTGTCTTTCAATGATTACACAATTGCATAGATAATTAATTGTGCTGTTTAGTCATGTGATGCTGTTTTTCATGGCTATATACCTTTTAGATAATGAGATAAAATGAAGTGTTTATATTATTTAAGAAAATGGAAATATGTGTTGCATGTAGGAAATATACATGGTAACTTCAAACTTCAATGAAATGATTATCATAACCTGGCAGGGCCAAGAAATTGCAAAATAGTGTTCTCAGCCCTCAGAGTATGTGAAGATATCATTCTGGGAAATGCCCAACCCACACTACTTGATTTGCTCTGTTTCTCACTAGGCAAATGTCTGGATAGAAATCTTAACTCTTTCTGGTTATTTCTATTTTTCTTTTATATGCACAGGTTGAATAAAAGTTTGTAATCAAACTGTATGACAAGGCCAAAGTAACCAAAACAGCATGGTTCTGGCATAAAAACAGGCATATAGATCAATGGAAAAGACTAGACCAGAAATAAATCTATGACTTTATGGTAAACTACTATTTGACAAAGGATGCAAGAATCTATAATGGGGGAAAGACAGTATATTCAATAAATGGTGTTGAGAAAATTGGACAGATACATGCAAACAAAATAAACTAGACCAACTTCTTACACCATGTATGAGAATAAACTCAAAACAGATGAAATACTTAAATGTCAGGCTCAAAACCATAACAATCTTAGAAGAAAATATGGGCGGCAAAATTATAACAATATTCTTTTCCCTCATATATAGCCTCGGGGAAGGGAAACAAAAGAAAAAAATAAACAAGGTGGGTTGTATCAAACTAAAATGTTTTTGCACAGCAAAGGAAACCATCAACAAAATGAAAAGGCAACTCACTGTATAGAAGAACATATTCTCCACTGATATATCTGATAAGGGGTAAATATCCAAAGTTTATAAAAAACTTGTAAAACTCAACATGAAAAAATATCCAATTAAAAAATGGGCATAGGACCTGAATAGTCTTTTCTAAAGAGGACATACAGATGTCCAATAGACATATGAAAAGATGCTAAATATTACTAATCATTAGAGAAATGAAAATTAAAACCACAATTAGCTGTCACCTCATGCCTATCAGAATAGCTGTCATCAATGAATCAACCAACAACAAATGTTGTCAAGGATGTGGAAGGGGATCCTTACCCGTTGTTGGTGGAAATGAAGATTGGTGCAGCCACTGTGGAAAACAGTATAGAGTTACCTCAAATAATTAAAAATGGAATTATTTTTTGTTTTGTTTTTTTTTAATTGCTTTTTGATCTAGCAAACTCACTTCTGAGAACATATCACTAATTTGAAAGTATATATGCACCCCTATATTCATTGTAGCATTATTTACAATAGCCAAAATTTGGAAACAGTCCAGTGCCCATCAGTAGATGAGTAAATAAAAAAGCCGTGGTACATTTACAGAGTGAAATACTACTCGACCATAAAAAGAAGGAAATCTTAGCCTTTGCAATAACAAGAATGGACCTAGAAAGAATTATACTAAGTGAAATAAGCCAGTCGGAGAAAACCAAGTACAATAGGATTTCACTTATATGTGGAATCTAAAAATTAACTAACAAACAAAATAGAAACAGACTCATAGATACTTGGAGCAGACTAAACTCTAACTGAGAACCAAATCCCAACCTTTCATACTTTCCTCAGCTATGCCTCTGAGTTAATAATTAGAAATGATAGAAACTTGAACTCTAGAGACTCATCTGACACACAAATTTGCATCCTTCCCAAATCAGAAAAAAATGCTTATACTAAGAGGTTCTTACTATTTTCCAAGGAGCCTTTATTCAATGCATATACAAAACTCATAACAAAACAAGAAAGCATATTGTAAGGCAAATTGCTTCTGTGAATAGATGTGAAAAATTAAAACCGGAAAATAAATTCACCTTCTGTTTTACAATGTAAATAGAAATATACCTCTTTATCCCAATAGAAAAAAATTTAAATATTAAGGTAGTCATTTATATCATGTAATGGTGCAGCTAAAGATGGCTTTGATTTTAAGCTTCCCACAGGGCCCTGATAGAAATCCACAGTTTCTAAGCATAATCGGTAATAGCTGCTGACCAACTGATCTTATAATAGTAAGCTATCAGAATTCAATTTGGCTGTAGTAAAGCCTGTAATTTAAACAAAACACTGCTGAGATTTTCATAAATTGCAGTTCCAAAGTGCCAAAATAATCTTATTTCTGTCAATTCCACATTCAATTTTGGATTATTCTAATTTTTAAAACACAGTCTCATTTTTTAATTAGAATTTGTTTTTAATAGTCTTATGGTCAGAAAATATTTTTAATGGAAGTTTATAACGATATCACTTTGTTTACTTAAAATGTTACACAGTCAAGTTTTCTAAGATCGGAATGCATTGCTAAAGGAATGTTTATAATTCTTTTGATGGCGGTATTTGAATATCTTGATTTCCATTATATGGAGAGATTTATGTGTCAAATAGTTTAAAAATCAAAGGTGTACTCTTATATGCAATTTTTACATTTATACTTACTCTACTTAATTAGAAATACATTTTTAAAAAACATAAAAATGTATTTAAAAATGGCTGGAGTTATCAAAAGATAATAATTGGCAGAAGCAATACAGATGTTTAATAAACAGATGAAAACAGTTTATAGAAACTCATAACAAAATAAGTGCAAAGGATAGTGTGGTAACATTATTGTGTATCAACCTTTTAAATATTTTAGCAGTGTATCATTCAATACTAATAAAGTAAGATACGTATTCTCATTCATACCTAGAAACCAGTTTCTTAGAAGATCCATGACTGTAAGTGCATTATATCTACATTGGTTTTACATAAATGTCCACATCTAACCTGAATGAAATGATCAGAAATGTACACACAAAACTTTGTCCATATAATGTTATATGGAGTGAAATAAGAAAATCAGAAAAAAAGAAAAACTGAGAACAGCATGATTTCATACATAGGTGGGACATAAAAGTGAGACTATGAGACATGGACAAGAGAGTGGTGGTTACGGGGTAGGGGGAGGGAGGGAAGGGTGGGATAGGGAGGAGGGAAGGGACACAGGGAAAACAAGATAGAAGGTGACAGAGGACAATTTGACTTTGGGTGACGGGTATGTAACACAATTGAATGATAAGATAACCTGGAGATGTTTTCATTGTACATATGTACCTTGATTTATTGGTGTCACCCCATTAAAATTAATAATAATAAAATATAAAAAAAAAACTTTGCCCAAAATGTAATAAGTATTCTAATAATAACAATGCTAGTAAGTAACATTTAATGAACAATTATTGGGTGCCAACTCTTTTTCTTAAAGCTTCCCATATATCAGCTCACTAATTATCACCACAGTTCTATGAAATTTTACTATTTTTAGTTTACTTGTGAAAAAGCTGAGGACCAGAGGCTTTCAGTCACAAGTCCAGAGTCTCGGCACCCTTTAGTCATGTCTCCAGGCCATTCTTCCCGAGTGGCATATAGCATTCCCCCACATTATTTTGAGGGATAATAATAACAGAAATAGGCAGAATGCTTTATAGCAGTGGACTTCTTTGTATAAATAAGGATATATTCATATGACAAAATGTTGTCTAGAAATTAAACCTTAGCTCCTAAAATTTCCAATGATATGACAAAGAGCTAGGGTTTTATGAGATCATAGGGGACTACAAAGCATCTAAATATATTTCCAATTTGCTATATGCATCTGTAGTTGAGCAAGAAAATTACTTTACTTTGAGAAATGGTAATTTATCCTCAAGGTGACCCCTCTTTTTCAGAAAAGTACTTTGATAATCTGTCTAAATGTAGATTAGGATAAACTGATGTTATTAAGTAGCAGGAGACAAAGAGGAAGATAGGTAGATTCTTACACAGATGTTATACATCTTTTCCAATAAAAATACATATACATACTGGGATAGCCACTCGTTCATGAACAGAAGTAGCATGGGCAAGAGTGCCAGTGGGAAAAGGACAAGACAAGAGAAGAGAGAGGAAAGAGAAGTGAGATGTTTGAAGAAGGAGAGAAGGAGGGTGGAACAAAAGGCAGGAGCTTATTAGCACTGCAGGATGTGAAAGTCTTATGCTATTGAGAATTTTTAAGAAAAAATAATCTAATCTTTCATTTAAATTTTTTTTGTGTGTGTGGTTGCTGTAGTAAAGGTCTTCTGTTTCTCCCAAAACTCAGGTAAAAGTCCAAACACAGCCCCCTCACAGACATTTCATTTGTGTTTTGTTATTCTTACTTTTCAGTTGGGTAGGATGAGATAGCATTAAAAGTAGACCCTGGAGACTACACTCAGATTTTTGGTCAGACTTTACCTTCCCAATAAGGTTTCTCAGAACATTTTTTAGGTATTGCAGCCTCTGTCCGCACAACCCGACCCTATCTTAAGGCTTCATTTTTCTCCATAGCGCTTGATGCCATCAGACACGTGAGCTGTTACACCGAATTGTTTGCCTGTGTGTCTGCCCCTTGTCCTTTTAGCACTCCCGGAGTATAACTTGGTGAGAATAGAGTTCACCTGTCTTTCTCACTATTTTCCCCCAGTGTCTTGAACAATGCCAACAGAGTTGGCATTCATGAATATTTTTTGAATGAATACAATAGTCTGTGTCAATGTTGGGTGAGTATAGATAAAGTACTGATCACAAAATGTGTAATAGAGAGAAAGAATACAGCAGAGAACAGAAATCAAAGCCAAAAGTAACTAGCCAATATGTAAATATATATGATATTTACTGTGAATTCACTGATAGCTTGGAGGAGATAATGTATGTACCACAAGATAAGGGAATAATGCTTAATTAACATAATCTTACTGACATCTTATGACATGAGGTCAATTCAGCTCACAGAGGGAATGGACATATGATTGGAGAATATATATCAAAATGTTATGGGCCTGACCTGTGGTGGCGCAGTGGATAAAGCGTCGACCTGGAATGCTGAGGTCGCCGGTTCAAAACCCTGCACTTGTCTGGTCAAGGCACATATGGGAGTTGATGCTTCCTGATCCTCCCCCCCCCTCCCTCCTCTCTAAAATGAATAAATAAAAAAATTTAAAAAAATGTTATGGTATGAGTCATTATCTCTCTGTTATGGGACCATAATCATTCTTTTTAAAAATTTCATTCTTTATCACTTTATTATATTTCCCATTTTTAAAAAGTGTACTATTTTTAATTAGAAATTTAGAAAGGTGGGGAAATCTACAACCATTCACAAATATGAGATAAAGATTTACGACCTTTCTTCTACCTTTTTCCTCTTCATCCATTTAAAAAATGAACTTGTTAAAAGAAGCACAATGCTACCATCAGCAGTGAAGGAAGTGGAGACACAATTATTAAACAGCATACTCCCTTGTAGCTTTGCTGGAGAGATTTATTTTCCAAATCCATATGAACCCACGAGGGGAATGATTGCTCTTGTAAAGGAATTCTATGGGAACTGGGCTACCACTCACAGGAAGTCTTCCTTTCATGCATAAGACTATTCTATCATAATTTACTCTAGTTGTAAATCCATTTTTATTTTCCCATTTTTACTTCTATATTTTATATACATTATTTTTCTTGAAATATGATCAGTTTTTTCAGACGATTTGCATAAAATGTGCAAAAGCACGCAGCCTTGATTTAATTAAGTCTAGAATATTTTAAATTTTGGAGTCAGTAGATTCAAAATACTGCAAAATGAAAAGCTTAAAAGGTAGAGTGATTGGTCTTCATTTAATATGTTTGGATATTTGTCTTTTCACATACTTGCACTCCATTTTTAGATGATCATTTCATTAATTTTTTATATTGTAGTTATCCATTAATTCATTCAATTAAAAAAGCTAATATTTGTTGAACATTTTTTTCACAGAAAATGAAGTGTAGGAGTTCATTCAAGATAATGAGTCAAGATATTTACAAACAAAGCAGTTAAGCAAGATCATTAATAAGTAATGTATTGAGCAACTGTGTAAGACTATATGAATAAGACTAGATAGACTCTATTCATCTGTTATCACATCAAGGCAAAATAAATGGGAGTTTTAAAGCATATTGTTGGGGGAATTAAGTTAGAAATTATAAATCTTAAAACACACACTCTGTGGATAGAGGACAGGTGCAATGTTGTCATACTTCTGATAACCCAAAGTATATGGAATAGCTATGCAACTACCAATGTGAGGAGTGTTTTTTAACCCCCGGGGAAGAGAAAAACACACTGTTGTTTCAGAAAATGAGCTCCAAGCCAAAGCACAAGAGGATTCAGTAGGAGGTGCAGGTGTCCATTTGTTCCCGAGGTGGTTTCTATGTAGGTCACTGTGTGGAGATCTCTTTACCTTGCAACACAACAGAAATGGCAGAAACATGATTCCAAGTCACCTAGGCCAGGCTAGAATAAGAGGTGGCAGCAAATAACCTCTAGATGTCCAACAGATACTGCAGGTGGAGATGAATGACTGAATACAAATGGAAGCAGAGAAAAAGCAGGGTGTCCACAGTAGGTTCAATTGTGCCAGATTTTGGCATTGGACTTTACAGTAAATCTGTCCTTGAAAAAGTTATTTGACCTTGACCTTTAGTGTCATTATGTGAAAAGCAGAACTAATTTAATTTCTCAGGGTTTTTGTTTGTAAATTATCTGCCTCCATCACAATAACAATGATGATGATTATTATTCCCAGGTTACATGATGATTTTTAAAATAGTTTTCATATATAGATGCCAAAGAAACAAATCAGTTTCTGTTATGGAGCAAAGTAGAGGTCATCTTCTCTTGTAGAAAGAAACTGCCCTCCACTGACATTTCCTAGTGGGTTCAGAGCATTGTTTCTAGTAGCAAGTAGTTTCTCCTTTTGTTAAGTTAGCTTTCTGATGCTTCAAGAGTTGCTTTCAGTTTTACATCCCATATACAAGTAAAGTCATATGGTTCTTGTTTTTTTTTGTCTGACTTATTTTGCTTAGCATGATATTCTCAAGATCCATCCATGTTGTCACAAATGGCAATATTTCATATTTCAGCTTTTTTTGACTGAATATTATTCTATTTCTTTATCTGATTATCTAATGAAGTACACTTTGGTTGTTTCCATGTTTGGCCATTGTGCAAAATGCTGAAATGAACATAGGGGTGCAAATGTCTTTGCAAATAAATGTTTTTCATTTTGGGGGGGAGGGGTAGATATACAGAAGAGGGGTTGCTGGGTCATATGGTAACTTTATTTTTAATTTATTGAGGACGGTTAATTTTTATCTATCTGTCTGTCCGTTTTTCTCTATGTATCATTTTTTAATTGGTTCTGTTTTTCTGGGGAATCTTGACTAATTCATGAGAGGAAATGTTGGGCTCAGAACTATAACTTTATTAAGTTTATTATATACACATTTTAAACAATTGAAGTTATATTTCATAATAAAATACTATCCCATTTGCTATTTTCTCTTTGTCTTTTTCTAGAATCTGGTGGCTTTGAATGATTGTGTTTTAGGGCTGGTGAGACTGAGAGAATTATCTATAAACCCATTTTTTCCTGAATGAAAACAGTTGACTAAATAAGGTTATAGATCTCCGGACTTTCCAGACATTAGCTTTTAGATTTCCTGACACATGAGCCCTGATGTTATTGGCAGAATTAAAACATGGCAGACCTTGACTTTGAAGACATAAAAATGTGCTTTGCAGGGTCACTATTTAGCATCTTATTTGCTGACTTATCTTGGCATAGCTAAAAGAGATATTTAACTGCTGAAGCACATAGTTAGGGCAATTGAAATTTATGAATTTTTGCAGGTCACCTTTAACATAATTAAACTGGAGTTAATTATACATATATTCTTTTTACAGGTAATAAAGACAAATAAAGCAGGTATTCCATTTGCTACACTTTTAAGCTATTTCTAGGTTCAGATATTATATGTATACACCACTTAAATCTTTCATTGCATTCAGGCATGTATTAGGCAACTGTCCAAAATCTAAAGTAAGTATGAAAAAAGCCATTGAATTTTATGATTATTGGTCTCTTCACTTCTTGAATAAATCTAATCTTTCCACTTCATCTATGTGCATTTTAACCTTGAGAGAAATGTATTTCAAGAAGGAAACAGAATTATCATGCCTCTTCATATAAAATTAAGATACCACAGCAATGACTGCTCTCCTTTGTATGAATTCTGAGACAAATTAAATCCAGAAATGAGCGTAATATTTTCAGGAACCTGACCATTGATTGCTTCTGGCTCTTTCTCCAAACAGTCAAACTTGTTATTGTTTTGAATTGTCATCAATTCCTGTCTTAGTTTTCTAAAAGAACTTTAAGTTTTTTAAAAAAATATGCTTCCATCCAATACCTTCTGAAGAGGTGATAACAATGGTTTCCTTTTTCTACCTGACTCTTACTCTTGGACACTATTTCTTTAATTACCATTTTTGTTTAGTAATTCACAGTATGCCCCATGATGAATTTGCTATAATTGTTAAAACATTTCAGTGTCTCTATGCTCCCTAGCACAGAAAACTGTCACTTTTTGTTTTGGATTTTGGCCCCATTTTATTACACTTTATGGTTTGGATAGTTCTCCATCGCATTAATGTGTGTGTGATTAAGTTGAAGTTGTAGCAACAAGGATGTGTCCAGGAGAGAATTTGAATAACTACAACAGAACTGTGGGGATGGGGGAAATCACTAAGTTACTAGAATGAATAGTGCTCTGAGAACAGCCTAGTATTGTTCTACCTACTCCTTTCCTTGGAATACCATTTTGCCTCCATTTTACCATAAGTTGTAATGATCTTAAGTACAGGGACCACAACATGCTGGTGTGTTTTTATTAAGAGTAAGTACAAAGTTATTATTTTGTTCTATTACCAAGAAAACATACAGCGATATGGATGAGAAAATAATTTCAAGAGAAGGTTTGCATTTAAAATAGGTTGGTGATGGTACAAAGAAATATTAGCATTTGCTGTCAGGATTCTTAAAATAGTATTGCTATGCTTTATAATTTGGACATAATTATGGAATTTTTAGCAAGAAATATTAAACTGATTAATTATCAAATAAGAATGCTTAATTTAACACCATTGATAAATTCATAGCCTTTAAATCTATTGTTCTTACTTAAATATTTGGTATTCATCAGTATTTCTTTTTGTATAATTCAAATTACATTTGCCTCAAATTAAACTGATTTTTTGTTACTATATATCTTCAACACAAACAGTCACTGTTATTATAAAATGAGATTTCTTTATGAATCTGGCTGCTATTATCATATTATGGCTAAATATCCCTCACATCTACACTCTTAAATCACCTTAAACCATTTATTGTCTGGTTTCAATTATCTTAATTTTTCTAACTCCAATTGCTGGAGTAATAATTCACTGGAGAAATCATGGAAAATGTAAATGAATTTGGATTTTTTTCTCCCTGTGTTCTTCAAAAAGTCCTTGATGGTTCTGAAGAAATTCTAAAGCTGTCTTACAGTTTCCATCTTCAGAGAACCCAGAAAAAGACCCCTCTTGTTAACCAATGAAAATACACAGAGTAGATTGAATGCTTAAATAAATAAAACCATCAATAATTTTATGCCAAGCTCAATGCCATGTATTGAAACAGTCTAAATTTGTAAATGTCATGCTAAAGGAATAGGAGGCTTGTAATAAGCATAATAAACCTGATGTGATATTACCTTCATTTCTCATGAAACACAAGGACCTTTTTATTGGGCAACTGAGTCAGATCAAAATCTCATTCTGCCTAGGCAACTGCTTCTCAATGCCCCCCCACCCCCCCACAACAAGTACTCTGAGAACAGTGCTCTCTTCTGTTTGTCTGTCAACAGCTGGCCATGTGAACTTCAGGACAGAAACTTACATTTCCTTTTGTCATTCTACCTATTAATATTACATATGTTTCTCTTTATGCTTGCCTATCTTTCTAGTTTCTTTAGTATTATAGCTCTTGACTGTTTTCTATTTGGTATTTTAGTTTGGAGTAATGTCGGAGGTTCCATTCAATATCTATTAGAAAAGCCTAGTTTCTTCCTGTGAAACAATTGGCCTGATAAAGTAATAGAGTGAAGGAGGGAGGATCCTTCTAGAGGCTCTAGGAAGAATCTATGCCATGCCTCTCTCCCAGCTTTTGTGGCTGCCAGCAATCCTCTGTGTCCCTGTGCCTTGTAAGCATTATCACTCCAAAATCTGCTTCCAGTTTTATGTGACCTTTTCCCCTCTATGTGCCTCATTGTCTCAAATACCTTGCTCCTTTTCTTATACAGATATCAGCACATGGATTTAAGATCCACCTTGCAAGATAACTCTTCTGTCCTATCCTTTTGTGTACCTTTGGACTAGACAAAAAGTTATTTTCTTCCTAAATGGAATGGTGGATAGGCATACGGTAGACATTCTCATTCCAATGCTAAGCAAAGGAATAAAGAACTCACCAGTCCTAAGAAAATTCAAAGCCAAGAAGGAAACATTCCAATAGTTTTAAAGGACAGAATAATATTCTGCATACGTTCCCCCACCTTCTGGTTCTGCACAGGCTCTCGGCGCCTGATCCTGGGCACACTTCTCCGACTTTTACCCCTGGGTCTACATCTCTGTCCTTGAAGTCTTTATTCTTGATCATTTTCAGAATAGGGTACAACTGATTTAGAATGTTACCTGAGAAAGATTCAAAGATATAAATGGACCATGACTAAATTGCCCATAGTTTAAAGCACTTAAAAAAAAAAAACCTTAAAAAATCCTGCGTTGTTATGACTTTGCACTATCAGCAACACAGATTTGTGCTGTTTCGGTCAGTTCACTGCTGGATGGTTGAGTTTAGTATATAGCACCATGGTGGACAGTTGGCATTGACAAAACAATATATGCAACGAGCCTCATCAGTGCCTTCGAGGGGGCCAAGAATAGTGCAAGACATTAAGGGCTATCACTCAGAAAAGGGAATGCCGATAGGAAGAGATTATATTATTTTTTTAAACTGGGGACACGTCCAGGGAGTTGGAGTGACAGGTCATGGTTTTCTATGCGGAGCCAGAGGATGGAGTTGTATTATTTAATATTACTATGGTAACTGACCATACGTTTATGACTATAAATTTATCACTGTTCTGTATTTCAGAGCTAGGGTGGGATTGGCTGTTTCCTTTGCTCGGGTCTAACAAGGCAGGTGAGGGGGACTCTGACCAGGGTGTCTGGAAAAAAGCCCATATCCCAGCACCTGGAGATTGTTGTCAGGGTCCCCGCCACGCATCCCAGGACTGGAGTCCTTATCTCCCGTTGGTTCTCAATCGTGGATTGCTCTCAGATTCCAAAGGCTCCTGCATTCACAGGTTCGTGTCTTCCCACTTCAAAGCCAGCCAAGGCAGGTCGGGTCATTCTCATGGTTCAAATCTACCTGACTTTGACTTCTGCTTTATATCTCTTGCCTTCAACTGCAGAAAAGTCTCTGGTTTTAAGGCCTCATATTAATAGCTTGGGCCCACCCTGATAATTCATGGTAATTGACCCGTCTCAAAATCCTTATCCTTGTTCACATCTGCAAAGACCTCTTTGGGTGTAACCAAACATATCTACAGGGCCTGAGATTTGAACAAGTTGATTTTGCTGCAACAACCATAAATATGAGTTTCAGAAAAGTAGTTTTGGGTTCAATATGAAGAGATCTTTTAATAATAATAATAAAAAGTCTGTCCCACAGTGGTGTTTTTTTTTTTTTTCCTTAAAAAGCACTCTCCTTATCAGAAGTGTTCAAGAATAAGCTGCATGTCCATTTCCAGGACTTGGAGAGAGAAGTGTTCCTAGACACAGGCTCACAGCAAGTCTTTTATTTCAATTCTCTAATATATACAACAGTTAAGCATAGTTAGAATCCTTTTCTGTGATTATTGCCTTTTCTCACTGTTTTAATAATTTGGAAATCTGTTCACATTTTTAAATATATATATATATATATATATATATATATATATATATATATATATATATATATATATATATATATATCTTTTATGCAGTCCCTTGCATTTATTTTTACTCTTTTGTTATACTTATTAGAAAGGTGTGATTCTTCCAATCACAGTCCTGGTTTCAAAGGGGGTGGGGTTCCAAGTTCACCTCCACTCTGAAGTGACTTGAAATGTAATGTAGCCTTCTCCTACCTGAGAAAAGCAGGAAGGACTTGCAATTTTGCTACAAATTTAGCTCTCATCTCAACTTTCAGACCCTGAACCTCTACTTGGTCTCATCTTTGTTTCACATTACGCGTGGTTTTGGAAGCGTAAGTATAAAGAGGTAATTATATCTACCCCCCCCCAAAATAAAATGCCTGGACTTGCAATTATATCACCTATCGTTTATAATGTTATATGTTATTTCTTAAAATTACACAGAAAGAAATCTCCACAAGATGAACTCTGGACATTTCTATTGTCAAATAACAAGTTGTAAAAAAAAAAAAAATAGGTTATTGACACTGGCAATAATTATTCAGGGAGAGAAAGTGATAACCTTTAACATGTCAAACTGTTTAAACTTCTCAAATTTAAAAAAACATACTGTTCGTGAAGACCCGTCAGGAATATTTAACTAACGAGAGTTCTCCAGGAGTGTGTGGCTGAAGGCGGACAAGCTCTATCGGCATCAGAGAAGCGGCCTGGCCACTTGGAACCTTGCAGCAATTTCTGATGGAAGTCGTGTAACGGCCTGTCTCCTAAATGTCGCGCCTGCAGGACGGCTGGGAGAGATGGCTTCATGAGATACAGGAACCCAGATCATGACTGCCATTAATAAGTGGACTCAGATTAATAGCCTGTGTCACAACATCAGAATTATGAACGTTTTAGAGATTTTGCACTGGGATTTCCAAATGCTTTTATCTTGAAATACCAAGACTCTCACATGGAAATCACGTGGCGATGAATCATATCTAGCTATCATCCCTCTTCCCTCTCCCCACCCCCATTTTGGGAAGGATTTTGATGTTTTGCAAGTCAGTGAACAGCTGGGCTGAAATGATCACAAACTGTCATTTCAAGAACCCATCTCCACAGCACATAATGAAGCTGGAATAAAAAAGGAAACAAAACATATTTCCTGTCAGTCAACTGTCAGAGTGTTTACTTGTTTCTTAAGCAGAGGACTCAGATAAGAGCAGGGGAAACAGATTTCCACAGGTGACGTTGTTTAATGAAGGATGTGGGTGAATGGAGGAGATGTTCCATTTATCACTCAGGTAATTCCAAAATAAAAATTTTTCATGGTTCTAAAGAAGTCAGGAAATCTTTTATTTTTCTTTTCTTTCTTTCTTTTTCTTCAAATTGTCCTTTTCATAGCAGAAGGTGAATAAAGTTAAACTATGCATGAAAATGTAAAATAAATGAAAAAAATTAACTTGAAAGAAATAAAGATCCTCACTCATGCTTTTCTGCGCTTGCATTTTTAGGTCCCATGTGTCTGATGTATGCAAAAGCATGCTGGTGTTGTTTGATGAAAAAGATCTTTTTTATCATTTCCTTTCCTTGGCTCCCCACCTGGTAATGCCTTGAACAAGGACACATGATTTATATAGGCAGTGTTGTCATGATGAACGAAAAATCAGGACTGAAGTTAGCCTAGCCTGAGAGGTTATTTCCATAACAAAGGCCATCACCATGAATTACTTATATCATCCCACTTGGTACCCTGTCCGTTGTTCAGGAAATACTTTTGTAGTCTGAGGGTCTAAGGGTCCAAATTATGAAGATGAAAACAAAGGAGGTACCGCAGGTTCAGCAGTGGAAATGCTCTCTTGTAAATTACAGCCTCGCAACAGGTAAGACCCCCTCTCAGGATGTACTGGCAAAGGAAGAAAGGAGGACAGGGATGCCACGTTGCAGATACAGGCCCTGAACTCTGCTGCCATTTAGCTCATGAACTGTGTGTCTACTAGACTCTTTCTGTGCTTCCTCAGCCTATGTTGAGCCCCCATATATGTTAGTTTCAGTTTAAATTCTTGTACTTATTGGATGTAAATTTTGTGGCTACTGTCACTTAACTTCTTTCTCCATTTCTTATGCAAAGCTACCTCTTCTTATCTCTTTCATTGCATCTCTGTTCTCTATCAAGATACAATGTTTCTGTGTGATTACCCCTGTTGGTCTTCCACATTGTGCCCCAATTTTAGTTTTAATTCACAAGGGAAATAGTGTTCACTTCTCTACATTAAAATATTTTATAATTAATGTACATTAATACTTAGTGAAAACTTATTCCTCGAGAACTTTCTTAGGAATGTCCCAGAATAATTTTGCTACTGTCAACATACCAAGTAAATACTATACTATTGGAGATTTCAGGATAAATATAGGATATATAATTTAGATATTTAGTTTCATGTTAGATTAGTATTACACGCCACAAACATTTAAGGATTTAATTACCGGTTCAGAATCTTCTAAAGCTTTCTTTGGCTTTGGGAAAAGTTACACAGAGTATTCAATTGTGGCTGTTGCTCAGCTTCTTCCAGAGTGACTGGAATGAGCAGTTTCAATTAACACTCACTTCCCCTGAATCAACTTCAATGGGCATGTAGCAAAAATTAAAAAAAAAATAAACTACTCTTGGTTTACATTATTGAGATTGGTGGATGTTGGCTACCCCAATGGAAATTAGCCTAAGCTGATGGTTAATATATCAGGAATACATTGATGATAATATAGCTATTAAATAAAAGATCTTGTATTTGAACCATTCATATCAGAGGTTTTGCTCACAATCCTATGCCATACAGCCTCTTTCCAGATATGGTAACTATAGTTAGTATGGGATAAATTTATGAATTATGAAAAGCTATTCTTTAGGGACACATGGACTGAATTAATAACACTCATTATTACATGCATTATTGTCTAAACATATATTAAGCAGACTTAATAAGTATTTTTGTGAAGATTAATGATAAATCTCATGGAAGAATGCATCAGAAACTCAAAGAAGCTCAACAATAAATTGGTAGACAAGAAATATATTATATATTCCAATAAAATAAAAAAAGTGATGTTTCAATATCTGATTCCTGAAGAGACAGTTCAGTCTCACCTCTGTTTCATGGAGTCACACTAATTTTCAAGCTTTGAGTTTCTGTACTGCCATGGAAGTGGCATGGAAATGTGGTGAGCTACAGCCACTGTGCTTGTGCTCAGACACGTGCTTCCTCCAGGTTTCTTCTCAAGATTTTTCTAAATCACAGACATAATTTAAAATCACATTAAAAGATCCAGAAATAGGCGATCAGTTTAATAAAGGAAAATAAAATAGTAAAGTCAAACTGGTCAGATCTGATAAATCAGACTAACAAAATTTGATTTTGAGAAACTACAACTTTGACTTTGCAAAGTGTAAATAATTATTTTAAAGCTTGTGGATAGAGATTTTAAAAATTTATTGGAAAAGTTGTTGCTGGACTTCTTTTTTAACAGATTTTCACTTTTACAATAACAAATCATAGAGTACATGAAAAGTAAAAAGATGTCATTTATCAGAGAAACAGAGAGCAGGTGTATTCTGTACAGCCAAGAAAATTAGCTGGAGACACATTAACATGAACTGTCTTAAAATGAAATGTTCAATAAGAGCCTCAGGATTCAATGTTTTTGAATCTTATTAAAGTAATACTTTGTACTTTGCAGCAATTTTATACTTGCATTTTCACATACGTTAGAGGGAAAAGATTATCATTATCTTTATTCTATAGAAGTGAAGTAGAGCTACAGCTAAATTGGTACAAGCTTTTAAAGTTACACAGACATAAATATATGTCGAAATAAAACCAAAGTCTGCAGATTTTAATCCTGAACTTAAGATTTTAATTCAACTCATGTATTTTCTTGGTCATGATAAATAATCATACACCATAAAAGAATCCTTTTTCAAGTATAGTAATTGATGTACTTTAATTCAAATCATATTTTATTGTCTATTGTTGTATTAAATTTCAGAATTCTAAAATTTAAAACAAATGCCAATGATCATTCTTAAGAAAGATACACTTCATTGTAAACTTTTATCTAAGACTATTTTGTAATATATCAGTAGTCTTACAATAAAGTTAATTTTCAGCTGTCTTACAAACAAAAAGAATATATTTTCTATTAATTATTATTTAAAGCTTTAAAAGTATTACCTTAGATGCTATACAAATTGTATTTCTTTGATGTTATAATTGGTGCCCCAATGCCGAAAAAAGCATGCGCTTGAAGACTGAATGTATAATGACAATAACTGCATTAATCAAACAAATTTAGCTGCTCTCTCATTTTAGCTTGAAATATGTGTACGCCATCAGTAAATGTTTAACTAGGTTGAGCTTTGAAAGTGCAAGTTTAAGAAAATAATATTTGTTATAATTTAAAAGTTTATTTGCAGGTGATATGAGTTATATATAGAAAATCATTAAAGCTCAACCAATAAAACTATTCAAATTAATCAATAAGTTTAATGATGTTGCCATATATAAAATAAACATACAGAAATCACATGAGTGATATTTTTTGTTCACTAAAAGCAAGATAGTCTGAAAAAGAAGGAAAACTGTCCCATTGCCAATAGCATCAAACACAATAAATGCTTAGGAATAAATTTATCCAAGGAAGTAAAAAATCTCTACAATGAAAACTTCCAGACTTTGATGAAAAAATTGAAGAGGACACAAATAGAAAGATGCCCAATGATCATAGGTCAAGAAAAATTGATATGTTACATCTATAGATTTGATGCAGTGCTTATCAAAATTCTAATGTCGTTTTTCACAGAAATAGAAAAAACAATACTAAGATTTCTGTGGAACCACAAAAAAACATGAAAATAGCTAGAGTAATCTTGAGAATGAAGAAAGCTGGAGGCCTCACACTTCTTAATTTCAAACTATACTGGAAAGCTATAGGAATTAAAATCGAAATAAAATTGACACAGAGACCACGGGAACAAAATTGAGAGTGCAGAGGAAAATAAACCCACACTTACACTCAACTAATACTTGACAGTGAACCAAAGAGCACTCAGTGGGGATAATTGGAAAACCACAACTAGATTGCTATCTCACCACTTACAAAAATAAACTAAAAAAAATAAAGACTTAAATATATGATTTAAATATAAAGTTTACTGTAAAACTTTTAGAAGTAAATATAGGGAAGACATTTGTTAACATTGGTCTTGGCAATCCTGTTTTAGATATGACACCAGGAGCACAAGCAACAAAAGCAAAAATCAACAATGGGACGCCATCAAACTAAAAGGCTTTTGCACAGAAAAGGAATCAAGAAAAGGAAAAGGCAACCTACAGAATGGGAGAAAATATTTGTAAACCATGTGCCGAATAATGGCTGATGTTCAAAAATCTAAAGAATGCACACAACTCAATAACAAAGATATAAAAATGGGCAGAGGAACTAAACAGACATTCTTCCAGAAAGGCATCAAGATGGCCAACAAATATGTGGAAATAGGCTCAACATCACTATCAGGGAAATGCAAATCAGGGAAATGAAAATCAAAACCACAATGAGATGTCACCTCACAACTGTCAGAATGAAGATATTAAAAAACAAGAGAGAACACGAATTGGTGAGGATGTGGTGTAAAAGGGACCCTGTGCACTCTTGGTGGGAATGTAAACTTATGCAGCCACTATGAAAAAATACAGAAATTCCTAAAAAAAATAGATCTACCATATGATCATCCCACTTCTGAGTATATATATATGGAGGAAATGAAGACAGGATACAGAATAAATATCTGTACCAAGGTCCTACTAATATATTTAATTATAAAATTTATTTCTTTCTTTATAAAGAGATGCACTATTTAAAAAAATAAAAGAATAAACTCTTCTATTTAGTAAGCCAAAGAATTTTAACTGAACCCTCTGAAATTGCTTGGGAATGAAAACTTGATTGACAGGCAAGTCATCACACTTGATAACAGAAATCTGAAAGGATAAACACGTTCTTCAGTATTGAGCAATCAATCCTACTTATTCAGTCAAAAGTAAAATTGAACTAAAAAACTTCTAGAGATGAATTTTCCTTGCAGAATCACTTCATGAAATTTAGTTGTCATTCAAGGTTTGTTCCAGGATATTTTTAACATTGGCTTAAACCTGATCCCATATTAGAGCTCAGAATAACAAGTCTCACAACCGTGTCCATGACTAAACCACAGCTGGATGAACGCTGCCTCAGTTTAACACTTTGCTCAATTAGATGCATTCTAGAAGTGAAGAAAAATTAAATACAGATGCTGAACACTTTTATTTTATGGATACCTGCTCACTTTTAAAATATAACCCATTATGAAGACTCCATGTCTACTCATGGAGGAGTGAGCCTGAGGCAAGCAAAGTTTTGTTACTGAAGCAATGTGAATTATTGTTACTGTTTCCTGTGAGGAAAAAGTAACGCCAATGGAAAACAGCTGTCAAACATAATTCAATTTGTTATTGTTTAATGCAGGGGTCCCCAAACTTTTTACACAGGGGGCCAGTTCACTGTCCCTCAGACTGTTGGAGGGCCGGACTATAAAAATAACTATGAACAAATCCCTATGCATACTGCACATATCTTATTTTAAAGTAAAAAAAACAAAACAGGAACAAATACAATATTTAAAATAAAGAACAAGTAAATTTAAATCAACAAACTGACCAGTATTTCAATGGGAACTATGGGTGTGGATGCATCCTGTGCTCCTCTCACTGACCACCAATGAAAGAGGTGCCCCTTCTGGAAGTGAGGCGGGGCCGAATAAATGGCCTCAGGGGGCCACATGCGGCTCATGGGCCATAGTTTGGGGGCCTCTGGTTTAATAAAACAGACAGTGGTACAATTTTATGAAATTTTAATCCCACTGAAAATAGAGGCACAACTGGGGACATTTCCAGTTCCTGACAGCATGAAGGTGAGCCTGCAGAAAGCCCTGTGATGGACACGGGATTCTGTCAGTCAACCAGTCTTCCCCATCATAGAAGGGTGTCAGAATGGTCACATATCAGTGGGCAAAGATGTCAGAGGAGGCTGCTTTCTTCTTACAGACCAAACAAAATTATTCCTATACAGTATTGGATAAATCACATGTTTAAAACTTTTAAGATAATATACTTTTTTATAAGATAAATTTAATAATCAGTCTGACAGAATATCTGCTTTTTAAATGATGACCTTGGTCTGATCTGGTCAAGCAAGCA
The DNA here is from genome assembly GCA_037038555.1 of Rhynchonycteris naso. Classification (NCBI taxonomy): domain Eukaryota; kingdom Metazoa; phylum Chordata; class Mammalia; order Chiroptera; family Emballonuridae; genus Rhynchonycteris; species Rhynchonycteris naso. The sequence continues at coordinate 213,566,253 of CM072998.1, read as the reverse complement.
AGTAACAGAGCCGTTGCTAATTCCATAATGTTAATGCTTTCTCAGGTGAGACAATGGATCTCCACTCTTAGCTGGAAAAGGTAATCAGTTCTGATAATGCTGTCAAGTTAGTGCCCTTTTCCACTCTCTGATTCCTTCTTAATCCTATAGAACAAGTCTCCCACAGCACCAGTTTTCATTTTTATGCTTATATCTAAAATCTGTTCATAGCTTATTTTTAATACTTAAAGAATCATGTTATGACCTGTGTCCCAAGACCTTACCTTACCCGACCCTTCTGTATTTCTTCAGGTTCATTAAACTATTTTCAGCCTGAGCTCCAATCTGTGAATTTGAGCTACCCTATTTTTTTTTCACAGTGTACTTCCTCAGTATCCATGCATCAACCCCTCTCCCTCCTCACCTTTTGAAGTGTTGTGACTTGCTTATCCCTTGTTGCTCTCTCATTTTCTGAATTGCAACCAAGTATCCTTTACTTCAGGGACATTCTCTAAACTTCTTCTAGTTTTTATGACCACTGTTTGTTTTCTCATCTCTGCATTCTTTTTCCATAACTGTTGGTATTTTAAAATTAAATATATAACATGATTCTTTGATTAATGCTCTCTCTCATCATAATTTGAGCTCCATGAGGCCAATCACTCTGGACTCACCTCTTTATTGAATGTCTAGCAATTAGCAAGTGTTAAAATTTTGTTAAGACTATACTTTCAGGGATCATTTCTATAGTTCATTAATATTTGTTGAAGTGAAAGATTTGCTACTCCATGGGCCACAGATTAACAGTTACCATGAAAGGAAATAATATTTAGGTCAGCTACATCATCAGCAGAGTGAATGCACATATTTCCACCTAACCATTGGACAATACCTGTGACACGTGAAGAATAAACATATATAAACTTGCAATACATATATACGGTCTTAAGTTTCATTTAGTTCATGATTTATTTATAAAGTTATTTCATTGTTTTGTACATATGGGGCTCTTTCCCCCACTAAATAACCTCTACACTTGTGTGCCATATAAGAACTTTTTGATCAAGAAGGGATTACATATACAATAGTAGTTTCCTAAGATTATAATGGACTGAAAAATTTCTATTGCTTAGCATGTTGTGGCCATCATTAATAGAGAAGAATGTTCATGGTAATTTATCTGATTACAAGAAAAATCTATGATGAAAAAGAAAGAAATAAACCATATGAACACATTTCTGAAAACAGTGGCACCTCCTCAAGAAGAGCCTCAGGCAGGTCCTTCAGGAAATGTTCCGGGAGAGTGCATTGTTATCCTAGGAGCTGACAGGTCCGTGTCATTTCTCCTGCGGACCTTCAACTGGGACAGGATGTGGAGGTGGAAGACAGTGATATTGATGATCCTGACCCGTGAAGGCCTACTGTAGGTCAATGAGTGTTTCTGTGTTCATTTTTTACACAATTTTAAAAAGTGAAAATAAAATACAAAACATGTTCTTAAGTAGAAGCAAATATAAAATAAGGATCTATAAAATGGAAAATATTTTTGTGCAGTTGTCCAATGTGTTTGGTTTTAAGCTAAGTGTTGTTATAAAGGAGTTGAAAACTTAAAATAATCAAACTGTTTATAAAATAAACATTTTAAAGTAAGACAATGTTGCATTATTGAAGAGAGAATTTTTTTATTTTATAACTTGCGTACCTAAGTGCACAGTGTTTATAAAGTCTACAGTCATGCACAGGAATGCTCCAGCCTTCACAGTCACTCACCACTCACACACTGACACACCCAGAGCAACGTCTAGCTGTGCCATTTTTATCTCTTATGCCATGTCTTTACTGTACCTTTCTTATGTTTAGATATGCACATAATGACCATTGTGCTGCATTTGCCCAGGACAGTTACATGCTATCCAGGCTTGTAGCCCAGGGACAATGGGGTAGACCACACAGCATGAGTGTTAGTAAGTCACACTGTACCATCTAGGGTTGTGTGAGCATACTCTGTGTGATGTTTGCACAAGAACACAATCGTCTAATTACACCTTTCTCTGGATGTGTCCTTGTGGAGAACAAGTGCACGATGGCTCTTTATCTGTAGGGACAGGTGCTCGGCAAGGTCCTGTTTCACACCCTTCACAGGTCTTGCCCCTGGCTTGAGTGTCTTACAGCCATGCAATAAATACTACTTGTTTTATTACATTGAAATAATTGCACATCTCTCCTTTTTTGGTGTCAATAACAAACTAATAAACTCAACTAAAATGAAAAGCATTATAAATACACAAACTGATGACCTGTATTTCTATAGACAGAAAGAAAACAATTTAATGTATTGAAATTGTTTGCATCAGTTGTTTGGGCCCATGGGGGAGATTGAGATATAATGAAATCAGTGACCCTCCCCTTTTCAGGGACCCTTTCAAAGGTGGGGCCATCCAAATGGAAAAGACTGACAGCGGCTAGCAATCTTAGGTTTTACTTGTGGTTATTTGCTGAGAAGCAGTAATTCATGACAATCAGCAAACAGTCTTCAGAGGTTTTGAAGGAATGATGAGAAAATAATATTCACAGGACAATGAGGAAGAAAATGATCCCTCTTGCCCAAAACAGCGATTTTTATATGAACTGTTGATTTCATGCAATTATAGATGTTTAAGAAGAGCACAGAAACTGAAACTAAAATTGCATTTTTTATATTTACGTATAGAAAATTAGACTGTTAAATTTAATTAGAGCATTTCCATTTTTCTTTTTATTCTATAATCTATCAAATCAACTTCCACATGAGTTTAGAAATTATAATATCTATAATATTTAAATAATCTATCTTTTGCATAATAAAAACCCTACTTAAAATTTCATGGTATTCAAAGTGGCATCTCTAGCATAGTAATTTTCCTTAAAAGAGCAGAATGATTATTGTCAGGAAAATTTATTTTGTAGAAAATGAGGAAATTGTAAGTGCAATTATCTTTTCTTACATCCAAATTAAATCACCATAGAGTTAAAATTGTCAATTGGGCAAATAACTATATCTAGGAAATTACATTTTGGAGTCCAATACCTAGTGTCCTTGAATTTGGTTTCAGTTTCTCGTTAAAAAAAATACATGCATTTTTTTTTTCTTTTTGACAGAAAAAAATGTTTTATATACTGAAAATTATTTAGAGCGAAACATATTTGTCAACTTTCAAACCTTATCTCCTATATGATAATTGTATCATTTCTGTGATCAACATAAATAAATTAGGGTTCTCCAGAGAAAGACATATAGATTGCTATAGAAATAGATGATATAGATAAAGACAAGAAGAATTATGTTTTAGGAACTAAGTATATCATATGATTATGTGAGCTGAAAAATCCTATAATCTGTTCTGCAAAATGGAAACCCAGTAAACCTCTGGTGTTTGAGACCAGTTTGAGTCCAAAGCCCAGAAACCAGAAATCCTGATGTCTGAGGGCAAGAGAAGCAAATGTCCCAGCTCAAATAGAGCCAGTGTGCAGGTCCTCAGAGTGTTTTCTGTCTGGGCCCTCAGGGACTGGATGAGGCCCCTGCCCTGTGTTAGTTAGGGTGACCATCTTTATTCAGTCTACAGAATCAAGGTTAATCTCTTCCAGAAACATCTTCACCGGTACCTGCTATCTGCTAAAGCTGACATAGGAAATTAACCCTCACCTTACAGCTCCAGGACAACAAAATAGCTGAGGTATGGATTTCCTCCTAAGGCTCTTTGATCGATCCTCCACTTTCTTCATGGGTATCTAGGCTTGTGTTTCAAATTAATCTAAACTTTATTAAGAATTTATTTGGTTCTGAGATACCTTCTTCTGAATCGGACATTTATTCTTTAATGCAGGTTCTTTTCTCTTTCCTCCTTCTCCTGTTCTCAATGATGGTTTACACACAATGTTCCAAAATAACCCTGATGGTTTTTGTTGGTTGACTATTAACCTGGTTGGCCAAATAGTTCAACTCTAAAATTAACCTTCTTTCTGAACAACTCACTCTTGAATAAAGATTTTACAATGAATTGCCTCAGTGAGCTGAGACCAGTGGATTTACCAAGATATGGTTGCATACTTTGGTGGGATCTTAGCACAGATTTTTACTTTATGGAATGTGTGAAAATCTCTGCATATGTTTATGAATTAGGAATGATATATCCTTCATTTTAAACTTACACAGGCATCTCTTAACCTATGCTCTCTCCTGTAGCCCATGTTCTCCTTTTTATTTTTAACTAAACAACTCTTTGGAGCAGTTTTAGGTTCACAGCAATGTTTAGCAGAAGGTACGGTTTCCATATGCCCCTTTCCTCACATATAAATAGCTCCTCCATTATCAACATCTCTCTAAAGTGGTACATTGGTCATAAAGGAGGAACCTACAATGACACATCATCATTTCCTAAAATCTATCATTTAAATTAAGGTTGACTCTTGATGGTGCACTTTCTATGGGTCTGGACAAATGTATAATGACATGTGTCCACAAGTATAGTATCACACAGAGAGGTTTTCCTGCCCGAAAAACCCTCAGTGCCTTGCCTACTCATCTCTCTCTCTCTATCCTAACCCCCAGCCAAACATTTATCTTTTTATTGTCTGCCTAGAGTTTCCCTTTCCAGGGTGTCATATATCTGGAGTTGTAGAACACATAGAATTAATTTTCTTTTAGTACATACATATAGGATCCAAGATTTTCTTGCACACCATCCTCTCTCATAATAAGAAAGATATACTTCAATAACAATCATGCTTGAGAAAATATACACAAAAATTGTTCCTGCATTTTTCTGTTTTCATTAATAGATTCTTCAGTCTTTAGTGGAAAGAAATGTTTCTTTCTGTTTTAACCCGATAACCAACTTTATAACAAAAAATATGTACATTTGGACAACAAATGGTGTTAGATTACTAACTTTTAGCACTTATCCATGAAGCACATATTGAATGTCAGGTTCTGTGATCGTTGATGAAAGTCTTTGTTCTTTCGTTTCTTGGGTTCTTTTTTTTTTTTGCCTTTTCATTGCTTGCAGAATGTTTCATGTTCTTTTCTCTTTTAAAAAATTAACCTTGCATCTAGCTTATCAATTGCAGAAAATATATCCATTCCAAAGTTGGTATACTTTTTTGAAATAAGTATAATCTTTATTCAGACTTGGAAATAGATGGTTAACTCATCAAATGTTTTATTAAACTTGACATTTTCTATAGCAGCTATCACAAAATCTATTTCTCATAAACATTTAAAATGAAATTGTTGAAACATATATGAAGCTTTGATAAGTGTGCTATATAGTCCATGAAAGAAACTAAACAGAGATAGACCACAAGACTATTTTGCTGAGTCTAGCATAACAAGTGTACAGTCCGGAAAAAATCACTTAACATCTCCCACCTTCATGGTTTACCTAGTAAATGAAAATTGTGACCAGACAATCTCTGTGGCCACTTCTACTACTGAAACTCTAAATGTAGTTTTCACAAGTGGCCTCTGTCAGACACATATAAGTATCCAGATTTAACTTTTAAAAGAATTCAAATATTACTTACCACTTAGTGAAGTACCACTTAGTCAAAAAGATAGCACTTAATAGAAGAGATTTTTATAGAACACTTTTATCTGTCAGTTTTAACCATTTTTAGTCTGTGTTTTAAATTCTATATACCTAACAAATTTTTCGAATGAGTATGGGCAGAGAGGCACTTGGTGGCACACAAAATAATTACAGTAGTTGAAGTGTTCATTAAATAATTATGGCAAGGGCCTGACCAGGCAGTGTCACAGTAGATAGAGCATTGGACTGGGACGTGGAGGAGGACACAGGTTCGAAACCCCAAGGTCAACAGCTTAAGCCATGGTTCATCTGGTTTGAGCAAGGCTCACCAGCCTGAGCCCAAGGTCACTGGCTAGAGCAAGGGGTCACTCAGTCTGCTGTAGAACCCCTGTCAAGGCACATATAAGAAAGCAATCAATAAGAAACTATGGTGCTCCAACAAAGAATTGATGCTTCTCATTTCTCTCCCTTCCAGTCTGTCTATCTTTGTCTGTCCCTCTCTCTGTGTCTCTCTCTCTGTTTCCATCACACACACACACACACACACACACACACACACACACACACACACACACACAATTATGGCAAGGAATTCATTAAGTGTAAAATATACTGCTCACTACAATTAAGGGATATTTTATCACTTCAAATATCCCCTAATTTTTGTGAGCAGCATATATCCAAGGAGATGGCTAAGTATCTGTGAGATGAGAAGAATCTTCTCAGAAGTAATACTAAGCTAAGTATTCAAAAATTGGTAAGAGTTCCAAAAAGAGGAGAGGGGATCTAAAGCAGAGGGGACAGAAGTGGCTAAGACATAAGTAAAAACAAACAAAGTAACAATATTATCAAAACAGTAAAAATTGACATTGTTTGTTTTCCCCCAAATAATAAATATAAGCTATTGAACAATGTAAACACCGAATTAGAGTAAAGCTGTGAATAGGTTGGACAATTCAGTTTTAGGTGACCAGCTCCTTTGGGAAGCATAGAAATCTAATGTCATCATGTTTTAATTAAAAGAATTTGGTATTTTTTAGTATAGTTTCTTAAATGTGTACAAATTCTCTGTTGAAATATTCTTTTAGTACCATCCTTAAATTAATCTTAAGCATTAGACCTGATTATTATATGATAGATCCTTTTCCTATTGGTTTGAATTCACACTTGTAGGTGTAGTCAATAACCTAGTCAGGGACAACCCCAGTATTGATCAACTTAACCTCATTTTGACAACAGAAAGTACAACCTACTCTGCTGCCAGGAAAATGACTCAATCTCATTTATATCCTGTTTTCTTTTTAATTACCTCCTCTCTCTAGACAGATGCTTGTGATGTAGGCAGGTAGATTATCCTAAGCCTATTCTTTTAGGCCAGGATTTTTCAACCATTGTGCAGCGAGAATTTTTAAACATGCAATATCTGACTATTCAGTCAGGGGCACTGACCTCTTTCTCCTTAGATTGTCAAGTTAAAACAAAAAATGTCAACAGCCAACACAATAGTCACCAGTAGTGAGTGAACCAAAATTATACTTATGTTTTGTCAGATTGGCCAAAAATGTAATATTTGGTATGCCACAGAATTTTAGTCATTAGTCGATGTGTGCCATGGGATGAACAAGGTGAAAAATTACTACTTGAGGTCACAGCACTTTAACACCTTATTTCTCTAGCTCAAGGCATCTATGTACAACACTTGCATGCTTGCTCATGTGGTCTCATCCACAAAATCAGATTTCATGACGTTTTCTAACTGAAGCCCATCCCACTTGGAACAGTAGTTTTCCCCTGGTTCCCAACCCAGCATGGTCTGGATACGAGGTGCCCTGGTCCTCTGCCACATCCTTCTGCATTCATGTCGCTTTTCCCGCCCATCCAGTGCATCCCAGGGGCCTGTCAGCATCTCCTCTCATTGCCTGGACTTCCTCTTCAAACATACAGAAATACCTCATTCTTTTCTGCCTCACACCTCAAAATGAGTTTGTTTCAAATGGATTTGCATTTGACATTTGAATCTGCAAGTGTCTACTGAGAAAGAAAGATAAACTAAAAAGACTTCTGCTGTTTCCCGTAAGATCTCTTCAGTATTATCTTTCCGGTTTCTTTAGAGTTATTTAACCCTCCAGGTATTTGCTTCTTTCACAGTTAAACCAAAAACAAACAAATAAACAAAAAGAACAAAAAATCATTAATTGGGGATTAGAAGGACCAAGGGTAAGAAGAAGGAAATATATTGAATCTCAGTATTAAATCTCTACGAAAAGTTCAAAGCTATTGTTAAAACGTCATGTCTTGGGCACAGAAATCTCAAGGCCATTCTTATAGGATTTAGTCTAAGACCCTTTGCAATGTCCTATAGTCTTGCAAAGATCGTCACATTTTCCCCCTAGATTTGAAAGATGTAATTGTATATTATTCTTGAGTTTTGTGTCTGTCGTCATGATTATTGTCTGAATAAGCGCTCTTTCCCCCAGGTAGTTCTTTCTTTCCTAGGCATTTTCTGGTGTTAATTTCATCATGGCAATGCACCAGAAACCATTCTTAAATAGGCTAGGGGATGCTGCTGTTTGCTTAATTGTTGATATGATACCTTTTATAAACTCACTATTGTTCATGAATGAAATTAAAATCATATAAAAATGTAAGTGGAAGAAAACTTACGACTGAAAAGTAGAGACTGTTTTCTGTCAAAGACCACCACATGCAAAGAAAAGGGGTGAGAATATGGTCATGTAGTGGGGAAAAGTCATGAGCCCTCTCCATGCACATCACACACACCCTGCACACAGCAGACACATGTCCACAGCAGGAGCACACGAACTAGCAAAGGGTGTTCTAGGAAAAATGGAGACATTCAAGTTGCAATCAGTCTTATCAAAGAGCAGATAGTACATTTGGAAAACCACAAAGACAGATCAGAGAAATAGTAAACATCAGGTATAATGAATATAAAGTGGGTGCCCTAAATTCTAATCACCAGCTGCCACGAGGCCATATGGAGAGGTTCATGGGGATGTGGAAGGAGGACCATCCTTGAGTCATTGAGCTGGTCCCAGGGTCTTCTCTTCTCCCCAGTCAGGTCTTACCTAGAACTCACTCCATGGCATGGAGTTGCAGGCTTTGTAGACAAACCTTGGCCTGACAGAAATACTTCCCAATTTCTAATACTGCTTTGCTTGATTGGGGAGGGAGTGTAAAAGCTTTTTGACTATCACTGTTTTTAGAAAATAAAGCTGTGTTTTGTGTGTATTTGTAATCAACCTAACTGCACACAACATTCAGGGGGAAAAAACTACCTCAGCACTCTGATGTAATGATCAAATACCAAGTATGCACACTGATTTTTTAAAAAAGATCTATCAAGGTATTACATATTATAAAATCTACTCTTTAAATGTGCAAGACAATCATTTTTAATAAACTTAAAGAGTTGTGCAATTATCACTATAATCTAATTTTAGAAGAGCAAATACTGCCAAAAAAAACCCCAAAACATATAATATCTAATATGTCAAATATTTTTGTTCTTAAAATATTTTTTGATACATCTTGTCTCCTAGGGATTTGAAAAGAAATGGTCTTAGCACATATAAAGAGAATGGATATTGCTCTATAAATGAAAAGGAGAATCCAAATATCACAGAAGTGAGCTAGAAGAATGAATTGGAAGTCTAGGATTGTTTGGTATAGGAATGAACCGAACAGAGCAGGGGATCTGCCTCCTACAACGAGCTCACGTTTGCAGTCAGTCTGAGGGACAGTTCCCTGGAAGTGATGGGTTCTGTTTGCAGAAAGAATGAAGATCTATAATAGAAATGTTATTGTGTATTGCAGGAACTGACACACTTTCCCAGCCAGACCTAATCTCTTTCTTGTTAGGGCAAATTTAATTTTTTTGCAAGTTTGTTCATTTTACCTTTGTTGAATACGTACTCACTTTCAAATATGGAGGAATGTGTTTAGTCATCTTGTCCTAGAAGAATTCTAGCCTAGCACCACTGTGTCAGAGAGCATCAGCAGTGTGATTGCAGTTGGTAGCTTTGCTGCTTGGAGCATAGAATGGTCAAATTACATAAATGTTCCCATGTGCTAGAGGATTATTTGCATTTGGTACTAAATGTAGATTTTACTGTGTCAATTAAATGTTTTCAAATCTTTCATATCCTGAATATTTTCCTGGCTTTTTCTGTCAGTGGCTATTGAAAAATTTTTTTAAAGACTTCTAGTATAATTGGGTATTTATCTCTTTCTCCTTTTAAATTTCTCAATTTGGCTAGATATATTTCTTTTTTATTATTAATTTTATTTTTTAAATTTTTTATTAATTTTAATTTATTGTGTTAACATGGATTCAAGTGTCCCACTTAATATAACTTCCTCACTCCACCTCCTTGATCTGCATTACCCCTCCCGCCCCTTTTAACACTGTAAATCCCTCCTGACTTCCTTATGAGATTTGCTGTCCTGTTATCTGTATTTCTGTGTTATGTATATATAATTTCACTAATCTCTTTACCTTCTCTGATTCCATCCCCTCATATCCCTTCACTCTGACAGCTGTCCCTCTACTCCCTGTGACCCTGCCTCTGTCTCTATTCTGTTCCTCAGTTCGCTTTGTTCATTAGATTCTACATATAAATGAGATCATATGATATTTGTCTTTCTCTGCCTGGCTTATTTCTCTAAGCCTGATAATCTCCAGGTCCATTCATGCCATAGCAAAAGGTAAGATTTCCTTCTTTTTCACAGCCACATATTTTTCCATTGGGTATATGTACCACAGCTTTTTATCCATTCATCCACTGATGGACACTTGGACTATTTCTAGATCATCGCTATTGTAAAAAATGCTACAATAAATATGGAGGTGCATATTTCCTTTTGAATCAGTGATTTGGTATTCTTAGTATATATTCCTAAAAATAAAATAGCTGGGTCAAAAGGCAGTTCCATTTTAATTTTTTGAGAAAACTCTATACTGTTTTTCACAGTGGCTGTACAAGTCTGCATTCCCACCAGCAGTGCAGGAGGGTTTCCTTTCCACCACACCCTCATCAGCACTTACTGTGTGTTGATTTGTTAATTAGCGCCATTCAGACAGGTGTGAGATGATATCTCATTGTGATTTTAATTTGCATTTCTCTGATGATTGATGTCATTGAACATCTTTTCACATGCCTATTGGCCATCTGTAAATCCTCTTTGGAGAAGAGTCTTCTTCGTGTTTTTGCTCATTTTTTTTTTTTTTTTTTTTTTTTACAAGGATAGAGAGAGTCAGAGAGAGGGATAGATAGGGACAGACAGGAACCGAGAGAGGTGAGAAGCATCAATCAGTTTTCGTTGCCATTGCAACACCTTAGTTGTTCATTGATTGCTTTCTCACATGTGTCTTGACCGCAGGCCTTCAGCAGACTGAGCAACCCCTTGCTGGAGCCAGCGACCTTGGATTCAAGCTGGTGAGCTTTTGCTCAAGCCTGATGAGCCAGCGCTCAAGCTGGCGACCTTGGGATCTTGAACCTGGGTCTTCCGCATCCCAGTCCGTCGCTCTATCCACTGCGCCACCACCTGGTCAGGCTTTATTTTTTTTGCTCATTTTTTAATTGGACTATTTACCTTTCTGGTGTTGAGTTTTAGAAGTTCCTTATAAATATCAGATGTATTGGCGTATATCTCTTCCCATTGTGTGGGTTGTCTTTTTATTTTGTTAATGGTTATTTTTTTGCTGTGCAAAAGTTATTTAGTTTGATATAGTCCCATTTTCTTATTTTGTCCTTTATTTCACTTGCCTGTGGAGATAAATTGGTAGAAATATTGCTAAGAGAGATATTGGAGAGTTTACTGCCTATGTTTTCTTGCAAGATGTTTATGGTTTCGTGACTTACATTTAAGTCTTTTATTCATTTTGAGTTTATTTTTGTGAGTGGTGTAGTTGGTGGTCTACTTTCCTTTTTTTGCATGTACCTGTCCAATTTTCCCAACACCATTTATTAAAGAGACTGTCTTTACTTTATGCACTTACCTCCTTTGTCAAATATGAATTGATCATAAAGGTGTGTGTTTATTTCTGGGTTCTCTGTTCTGTTCCATTGATCTGCATGCCTGTTCTTATGCCAGTGCCAAGCTGTTTTGATTAGTATGGCCTTGTAATATAACTTGTTATCAGGAAGTGTGATCCCTCCTACTTTATTCTTCATTTTCAAGATTGCTGAGACTATTCTTATTTCTTTTTGTTGTTGTTCCATATAAATTTTTAGAATCTTTATCCTATATCTTTGAAGTACGCCATTGGTATTTTAATAGGAATTGCATTGAATTTATAGACTGCTTTGGATAATATAGACATTTTAATGATGTTTATTCTTCCTATCTATGACTTGGGTAGGAGAGACTCTCAAGGGTGGGACAGTTGCTTTTCCATATGCTAATGCTGCAGAGAGGGGGTGCTCCACCCAAGAGAGACGGTGATTTTATTATTGGAGAATGACTCAGAATAGGGGTTCCAGTGGCCATCCCCCACAGTGTCTCTCTATGGGCCTCCAACTTTACACTCTCCTCTCGCAACTTCTGTACTCTCAGTTCTTCCTTCACCGGAGCCCCAGGTAAGTGGCTGTGAACAATATTTTCTGCGTAGGCCCTATAAGTACTAGCCTGCCTCACCAAGACCTCTGTCTCTTTCTCGCGGATAGAAACCCTGCTCTTTTCACCACCAAATATTGTCTGGATGCTTCTTCTAAGTCTTTGATGGTCAACCTCTTTATAAAAACCGCCCACTTTTGCAGTGCTGGTCAACCTGGTCCCTACTTCCCACTAGTGGCCATTCCAGCTTTCATAGTAGGTGGTAGCGGAGCAACCAAATGGCACCGTGATTGGTCCACCATTAAAACTGGAATGCCCACTAATGGGTAGTAGAACCCAGTTTAACCAACACTGCAAAAGTAAGCAGTTTTTATAAAAAGCTTAACCATCAAGGTGAATCTCTGGGGCTCTAGGCTGAGGCTCTGGGCCTTGGGATGAGCACCCACACCTTTCAGGGTGACCCTCCCCACAGAAAGTGTCCCTTTGAACATCCACTGCTCACTCCTGGGGGCGGGGCTGCCCTTTCCATGTCTCTGCCCTTCCTACCAGTCTCTATGCGGCTTCTTCTGTGGTACTTGGTTATAAAGTCCTCTTACTTTATTCCAAAGTTGATTTTTTAAGATGATTATTCTTAAATTAAGTTGTAATCCAATTTGGTCCGGAGAGATGGCAGTTGGAACTTCTGCCTACTCTGTCACCATCTTGAAACCTGGCTTGATATATTTCTAGGCATATTATTAGATACATACAAACTTTCTTGTTTGATTTAATAATTTATCTTTATATAATATCCTTAAATTTCTGTATCTGGTAATATCAGCATAGCTATACCAATATTCTGCATTGTTTTTTTTTCTTTTTTAGGTTTTATATATATTTTATTTATTTTTTTGTTATTTAAATATATCATCCTTTTAAAAATTGAATGTCTTAGGGTAAAACTAGTTAACATGATTATATAGGTCTTAGGCTCCCAGCTCTACAACACATCTCTGTATACTATGTTGTGGGTCCATTCCCTCCAAGTCAAGTCTTTATCACTATTTATGCCCCTGAACCTTCCTCCACATGCCCCACAAAGCAAAACCCTTTGTTTATACTGTAGAGATAGGGTCACTAAATTTATATGATTTTTAAAATTCTCCATGTGCTTAATCAAGACATCTTGACTATAATTCCAAGTGGATGCTTTGTATGTTATCACTGATCAATAGCTTAAATAATTATAGGAAAAATTATTGAATTCACTCTTTTCTAAAGTACAAGTGTACACTACACTATCACTTCAATAATTCTGGAGCCTAAACTACCCCAGAATACAGCCCATTTTTTAATGTTTCCACTAGGACCCAACTTTCCACAAAGTGCTTTGATAATCCTGCTTGTGGAACCTCTTAATGTGTAGTGAACTTGCAGATAAGATTTTTCTAATTAAATGGCTGAAAAAGAAAAGAGAGTATAATATTTTCAGCAATAAAGAACAAGTGTGTGACTTGAACGACATAAAAAGCCATCGTGTTGGGTTACTATCCAAACAATAGAATGTCCATTAATCCATCCTCATATAAATCATTGATTGAATGAATAACGAAGTGGGAGTATTCTTTCAACAGAAGGATTTTAAACAATAACTACAGAAAGGATGAGGGAGATACAAAATTACTGTGGAACACCATTATAACAATTGCCTCAGGCGAGGTCCACTGACGATTGCTAGAGGTAGTGAGGGAAACAAAATTTTAAAAAAACAAACAAAAACCATAATATTTGCATAGCCTCAAAGGCCTTTTTTTGTATATTATAAAATATAGACTCACAAATTTTTTGGCCCTCTTTTCTCTAGGAGGTAGAGCTCAATTCTTTTCCCTTATGTGTTGCTTCTACTTTAAGTTACTTTCACAAATAATGTGTGAAAAGGGAAAAATATAAATTTCAAAATGAGAAAACCTGAGCCAGCCTGGACCGCCTAGAATGACATGATCCCATGTTTTCTCAGTAGCATATTGTACTGCATGTCATGTATTTCGTTTTCTATTATTCCTCACAATCAGGGTCAAACATATTAAGTTGGTTGCTTGAAACTGGCAGAGTTGGGGGTACTTAGAGCAGGAAAATTAGCAAATATTACAAATTAGAGTATTATTAGCATCAGTATTGTTATGAGTATTTTTGGAGAACCAATTTTTAAACATTTATTAGAATAACAATGCTTCAGGCATTTATTACTAAAGTGTATTTAAAAAAATAACTTGAATATGTTCCCCCTTAAACCTTTAAATAATGTTAACTCCTTTAGCAAGAAAAACTGAGCCACAAGCAAAGAAGTGAAACGAAAAAGAGACATTAGAAGATTATTTTGTGATTCTTGAATAAATCATTACCCAAGGGGCGGAGCTGCATTACCTCTTTGGATTGAATGCCGCTGCATCACCCACTCCACTCAGTGGAAAGAGTCAGCAGACTCGACCTAGAGTCCAAAAATGTCCATGCCTGACACCTGAGGTGACTGCCAGTGGCTCATCAATATAATGTTACTGTGTTTAAAAGAGATGTCAATGGTGTTTTGTGCAGTTGTTCCCAGAGCTGAGACTATACAGACGACCCAGAGATTAGAAAAGATACAACAATGTCTACCCAGAAATGCCATTGTTTGTTGACTATGAACACACCCTTGGTGCGAGCCATTTATCAGCTAAAACACAATTATTCTGTCATTTTCATAGCAATAATTATAAGTAGTTTATGTATTGTAGTAAGGGCACATTATTACTTCAACAGGGAACAACTTCCCTTCCTTCCAGATAAGTGAGAGATACCTATCTTACATGTACCTGAGTGTTTATGCAGCCTCACTTTGAGAGATTTGCACGCAGGACTTGAATCCGGCCTTAGTGCACAGCGCTTCCCCCAAGCTCAGCACTGGCTGCGTCTCAGAGAGGCGGCGAGCTCCCTGCTCAATCAATTTCTGTGCACAGTGCAGTACAGATTTACAGCGGCGTATTTCAGACTGACTTCCTCCGACAGCACTTTTAATGTGGCAAGATAGCCGGGGGACAGTACAGGATTGTCTTGAGATATCATTTCCCCCAACAGAACTCAAAACACTGCTGCTGAAATGACAAACTAGAAGCTAAATTGTGATGTGATGTAGCAAGAGCCGCTGGTAGACGCACTGTGCACCAGACACTGCTAACTTGACGCCCAGTAGGGAAACCACGGAACTGTAGTCAGAGTAATGAAAAAGCCCAGGCTATGCGGGTGGGGTGGGAGAACCAAATGAATAAGGGGTATTTTTTCCATTTTGGTCAGATACATAATAGTCACCTTGTCAAAATTATAAAGCTAAAGCAGAACATTAGAAAGAGTGTACAGTTAAAAGTAGAAACCTTGGAAACACTTTTTTGATAGTTTACTGTTTGTTTACTATGTAGCACAGGGCTAAACTAGAGGTTCTGGCATGTAAATATTTAAATGTGTTTACCATTAGTGGAAGCATAGAGAAAACTTACACTGTGATTTGCAAGAAAACATGCCTCATTTTGTAAATACCACTCATTTTTTCATGTTTAAGGATGCTCGTGATATAAGTGGTTAATGTATCACAGAATCTTTCAAAGGGCATTTGAGACATTTTTTTCCATGAGTGTGACGGGAGAATGGTTGTATTTTTGGATAAATTATGGAAGGCTAAATAGTCTCATGCAATGGCCCATCATACATAAATGTTCTTGCACTTCAGCTAACTTTATATTTATTGCAGTTCAACAGCCTAGTTTGAACTTCACTTTGTTACGTTATTTATTTAGTTTTTGCTGACAAATATTTTATTGTTGTGCAACTGAAAACACTTTGGTTGCAGACATGCTCTAAGATGGTTGTGCCCGTGGATCCTAAAATGAATGGTAGTCAGAGAATATCTCTAATGTTGTTGATAGAGTCATTGATTGGATTCTTAAACAGGTCATGGAAAAGAACCAAAGTGAATTGTGAGTCCCCGGAGGTGAGTCTTGCCTTGCAGAAGAGGCTAATGACCTTTACTCCATTCTCATCTGTATTTCTGGAAGTGTTAAAAGTGATTATTGAACATGGTCCTGAAATTCTATCTTCTTTGGGGTAATGAGAAGGATGAGAACTCTGGTTCTATGCAAGGTGATTGACAATCAGTCTTCCGCCTCCATCTAAACTAAAGCTTTGATCCAAACCTCTTCTGTTGCCCTCAAGCCAGACCATGTTAAAAATCCGGCTATTACTGTGGCTAACACTTCCAGAACTATGTTGAATAAGAGTGGTGAAAGGGGGCACCTCTGCCTGGTTCCTGATTTTAAGGAGATTGCTTCTAATTTTTGCCTATTTAGTATGATGTTGGCTGTGGGTTTGTCATAGATGGCCTTTATCATGTTAAGGTATGTTCCCTGTATTCCCACTTTACTGAGAGTTTTGATCATGAATGGGTGCTGGATTTTATCATGCTTTTTTTGCATCTATTGAAACTATCATGTGGTTTTTGTTCTTCCTTTAGTTTATGTGATGAATCACATTGATTGATTTGTGCATCTTGAACAAGCCTTGCCTCCTCTGAATAAATACCACTTGATCATGGTGTATGATTTTTTTCATATATTGCTGGATCCAGTTGGCTAATATTTTGCTGAGGATTTTAGCATCTAAATTCATCAGGAATATGGCCTATAATTTTCTTTTTTTGTGTTGTCTTTGCCTGGTTTTGGGGTCAGAATTATGCTTGCCTCAAAAAAGGAGTTTGGAAATCTTCCTTTCTCTTGAAGTCCTAGCCACAGCAATAAGACAAGAAGGAGAAATAAAAGGCATCCAAATTGGAAAAGAAGAAGTAAAACTATCATTATTTGAAGATGATATGATATTGTATATAGAAAACCCTAAAGTCTCAGTCAAAAAACTACTGAACCTGATATGAATTCAGTGGCAGGATATAAAATTAATACTCAGAAATCCAAGGCATTTTTAGATACCAACAGTGAACTGTCAGAAAGAGAAATTAAGGAAAAAATACCCTTCACTATTGCAACCAAAAAAATAAAGTACCTAGGAGTAAATTTAACCAAGGACACTAAACACTTATACTCAGAAAATTATAAAACAGTGATAAAAGAAATCAAGAAGGATACAAACAAGTGGAAGCATATACCTTGATCATGGTTAGGAAGAATAAACATCATTAAAATGTCTATATTACCCAAAGCAATTTATAAATTCAATGCAATACCAATTAAAATACCAATGACATACTTCAAAGATATAGAACACATATTCCAAAAATTTATATGAAACCAAAAAAGAACACAAATAGCCTCAGCAATCTTAAAAAGAAAAAAATAAAGCGGGAGGTATCACTCTTCCGGATATCAAGGTATACTACAAGGCCATTGTACTCAATACAGCCTGGTATTGACATAAGAACAGTCACATAGATCAATGGAACAGAACAGAGAACCCAGATAAACCCACACCTTTATGAACAACTGATATTTGACAAAGGAGGAAAGAACATACAATGGAGTAAAGACAGCTTCTATCACAAAAGGTGTTGGGAAAATTGAACATCTACCTGCAAAGAAATGAAACTAGACCATCAACTTACACCATTCACAAAATCAAACTCTAAATGGATAAAAGACTTAAATGTAAGCCTTGAAACCATAAGCATCTTTAAAGAAAACATAGGCAGTGAGCTCTCCAACATCTCTCGCAGAAATATATTTGCTAATTATCTCCACGGGCAAGTGAAATAAAAGGCAGGATAAACAAATGGGACTATATCAAACTAAAAAGTTTTTGCACAGCTAAAGACAATAAGAACAGAATAAAAAGACAAACCTCACAATGGGAAAACATATTCGACATTACGTCTGATAAGGGGTTAATAACCAAAATTTATAAAGAACTTATAAGCTCAACACCAGGAAGGCAAAAAAATCCAATTAAAAATGGGCAAAAGAAATGAATAGACATTTCTCCAAAGAGGACATACAGATGGCCAACAGGCATATGAAAAAATGCTCAACATCACTAATCATTAGAGAAAGGCAAATAAAAACCACAATCAGATATCACCTCATACCTGTTAGAATAGCACTCATTAACAAAACAACACATAAAAAGTGCTGGTGAGAATGTGGAGAAAAGGGAACCCTCCTGCACTGCTGGTGGGAATGTAGACTGGTGCAGCCACTGTGGAAAACAGTATGGAGATTCCTCAAAAAGTTAAAAATCGAACTGCCTTTTGACCCAGCTATCCCACTTTTAGGAATATACCCTAAGAACACCATAGCTCTGTTCAAAAAGAAGAAATGCACCCCCATGTTTGTGGCAGCATTGTTCATAATAGCGAAGATCTGGAAATAGCCCAAGTGTCCGTCAGAGGACAAGTGGATTAAAAAGCTTTGGTACATATATACTATGGAATACTACTCAGCCATAAGAAATTATGACATCGGATCATTTGTAACAACATGGATAGACCTTGATAACATTATACTGAGTGCAGTAAGTAAATCAGAAAAAAACTAAGGACTATGTGATTCTATACATAGATGGGACATAAAAATGAGACTCAGAGACATGGACAAGAGTCTGCTGGCTATGCGGGGCTGGGGGAGGTGAGGGAGGAGGTGTTGGGAGGGGAGGGGCACAAAGAAAACCAGATAGAAGGTGACAGAAGACAATTTGACTTTGGGTGATGGGTATGCAACATAATAAAATGTCAAAATAACCTGGAAATATTTTCTCTGAACATATGTACCCTGATTTTTCAGTCACCCCATTAAAATTAATAAAACCTTCCTTTTTTTTAACCATTAAAAATAAGGTTTTTAATACTTAGCAAAATTCTCTTTTATATTAACTTTTATTTAAGGTACAAGATCTCATACTTTGAACAGTGAGGAGAATTTATTTCCCATCAAGAGTGATTTCACCATAGGAAGGCGAAAAAATGTGTTTCAGGAGGAAGAAAATCATGTTTTTGCTGACAGAGAAAATAATTAATTATTCTTATTTCTGTATTTCTAGCTTTTGGAATAGAGAACTATATTGTTTAGTAATACACATATTTTCCTCGTGTGTTAGTAAAGAAAAACAAATTGAAGGGGTGTGTAGTCAGTAAGATAAGAGAGTTAGAAACAATAGGAGAAGTAGCCAAAGGCAGAGACATGCCAACATTGTCATGGTAAAAGAATTCCTGGGATGTGGTCTGTTGGAATTATTAATGAGATGATTTTGTTTGTTTGTTTGTTTGTTTTTGTTATTTTTTAAGACATAAAGGGATCAGGACTTTCTGGCAGTGGACCAGTAAAGTACATGAAAGTGAGGTCAGTGCTGTCCTGCACACCTGAAAATCCTTTCTCCTGCTTTAGTTTTAAACCCATAGTACTGATGGACAGTCCAGGAATGGATAGTTTTTAATGTGTTACCAATATAAAGAACAAGCAACAGGTAGAGATGACTATGCTGAATGTAACAGCCTCATCAAGTGTTCTCAGAAAACTCCTAGCTAGCCTTTTGCAAACAAAGTTTAGCAACACTTATCTGCAGGTTCATCATCCTTGTGCTCCATTGGTTCTCCCCCACACCCACTTTTGTCTTAAGATCCATCATTTTCTTCAAACTTTATTCATGCAGTTCAGGAAACTGCAACATTAGGAATAGTTGCTGAAATCTGTGGAATAAAGCTTGTGGAAAGGACCAATACTATCAAACACTTATAATATGTTGCTTTGGTCAAATCATACAGATACCAGTGTCTTCCTACAGTACTCTGATTTTCTAAGGTATTACACACAGACACTGGAGAGTTATTTGACTTTGTTAGATGATTGCTTTGTTATCACCTCTGTCAAACTTCATAGAATTACCTGCTGCAGGGACACATATACTAGTTCATCCCGAGTTTTACCTGGGGTGCTTTAGATATTTTCTTATTTTATTTTTTTACAGGGACAGAGAGAAAGTCAGCGAGAGGGATAGATAGGGACAGACAGACAGGAACGGAGAGAGTTGAGAAGCATCAATCATTAGTTTTTCATTCCATCGCAACACCTTAGTTGTTTATTGATTGCTTTCTCACACGTGCCTTGACTGCGGGCCTTCAGCAGACTGAGCAACCCCTTGCTGGAGCCAGAGACCTTGGGTCCAAGCTGGTGAGCTTTTGCTCAAGCCAGACGGGCCCACGCTCAAGCTGGCGAGCTCGAGGTCTCACGGGCCCGCGCTCAAGCTGGCGAGCTCGAGGTCTCGAACCTGGGTCTTCCGCATCCCAGTTCGACACTCTATCCACTGCGCCATTGCCTGGTCAGGCATGCCTTAGTTATTAAAAGAGCTTCAATTGCATGGGTTAATTTCAGCCGGCCTGGATTGACCTCATGATGAAATCCAGATCTGTCTGACTCAGG
The DNA here is from genome assembly GCA_037038555.1 of Rhynchonycteris naso. Lineage (NCBI taxonomy): Eukaryota > Metazoa > Chordata > Mammalia > Chiroptera > Emballonuridae > Rhynchonycteris > Rhynchonycteris naso. The sequence continues at coordinate 213,545,705 of CM072998.1, read as the reverse complement.
ATGGTGACCTTGGCCAAGGCTAGAGAATATAGTAACTAGAGATTAATGATGATGTTATGTAATCATGAATGTGAGCCGTTCTGGTAACAGGATACATTCCCATGTCAGGATTGTTTAGTAACAACAATAAGAATTGCACCTGGTTTTGGTAAAGTTGCTGCTGAGGCTGGTCATGTGGCTGTGTAACCATCTTATTACAAATGTCCTTTGCTGAGATAGATATTCAGATATGCTGATAATGGGGTGTCACAAGGTCTGCCAACAAAACATGACTTGGGAAACCCAGTGCTGGGAGGAAAGGAAGACTATACACACCATTCTCAGGCCATTTCTAATGCCTATCCTTCTCTTGCTGTGCCTGTTTGGTCTCCTTTGCCTGTAAGAAAGCTCTTCTCTGAGTGAAAACTGAGTCCTTCCAATAATGGAACACTTAAAGCAATTTCTGTATAATTAGTGCAAATGTAAACAAGGAAGCCCAGTAAATGGCAAAATACCAAAACGCAAGACAACAAAAAAAAATCACAGCAAAGTACTGGCATGAACCAATAATGTGATTAAATAAACTACCTACCTTGTATGGATAGGCTAAGGGACACGTAAAAGAATGAGAGTATTAGTTGTGTAGTTGAGGAGTATAAACTGAATAGATAAAATTAATTAGCATAAAGAAAAGAGGTGTTATGCGAGGCGTATAGAAACCTGGAAAGGTAAAACTTGATTGGAAACTTGAGCAATGTGGTATAAATGTAATTAACCGAATAGCTGAATTTCCCAATAAAACTACCAGGCATTACAGGTGAGTTTTCCAGGACAGTTTAGCTGAAACCAGTATGAGTATGATGGATACAGGTGAATAAGAACTAGGTGGCCTTTCAGAGTCCCTTTCAGCGAGGCCTGTGTAGCTCTTTTATTTTAATAAAATATTTGTGTATTTATGTCTTAATTACATACTCTTAATACGGACACTACATATGTGAAGATAGACACCAAAGTGTTATTTATTAAGCGATATTGCCATGTACAATTAAATTTAAAGAGCTCATTTTTATTGTAGAATTATTAGAGTATAACTCTTGCAACTAGAACATTTTCAAGTTTAGCTTTCACTAAGGAAATCTGTAAACGTAAAATCAGCACCGTTGAATGACTTGGGTAGAAGAACACCACATGGCTCCGCCAGTGCAGCTAGTGCAGCTATAAGCTTGATCTTTGCTGTGGACTGAGTTGTACCCCCTGCCTGCCCCCGATGTCATATGTTAAAACCTGGAACTCCAAGTGCTTGTATTTAGAGATAGAGCTTTTAGGAGATAATTTATTCAGTTTCATTCTGAAAGTGGAATTAACAGTGGACAGGACAGTGGTACGTAGTCATATTGATGAGACATGTTTTTGAAAACTGTCTTCTTGTCCACACTTATTAATAGCTAAGTATTTTATTTCCTGGGGATGCAAAACATGACACCTCTACCCGGAACTGAGAAATCTATAATGAGCATCGTGAAGCTGTGTGAAAGTCGCCCACTTACTTAGCAAGTCTCTTCCTCAGCTTGTTCAATGGTGCCCGTTTCAGAGTATCAGAGTATATGAAACACTAAATAAAAGTTTGCTGTAATTATGCCCCATATAATATTTATTTTTTCACCTATACAACTATGCTTTTCTTTGTGTGTGTGCAGAACTTACCATACAAGGACAATTTTCCTGCCACCTATTTATATAACTTATTTTAAATGACAAGGAATTAATCAATTTATTTTCCTTCAATATTCTTAGAAGTCCCTCTTTAAATTGTGTTATGTGGCAGCAACAAACTCCTCATCTGTTATATTGTCTACTTGATTCTATTATAGTGTGCCATCAGAATTGACCTCAGAGTTCCCAAGGGCTGGACCTGAAATAAGTTAAATAAAAAATAAATAGGAAGAATGTTGGATGTTTACCACCCAAATAAAATAAACATCTGTGAGTCCACATTTAAATAAATAAATAACTAAATAAATAGAAAGAGTTAATAAGAGTTTGGGAGAATTCCAATAAATAAATACAGGTGGATTAAGGAAATTGGGGAATCATGCTTGGTGGACCACAGCCAGATTGCTGCAAGGAGAGAATCGTCCAGTATGCTAAGTAGGGACAAGCCTACATATGGGGGTGAAGTGGGGGAGCCAAATGAATAAAGGGTAAGTATTTTTTCCATCTTGGTCAGATACATAATAGTCATCTTGTCAAAATTATGAAGGTGAAGCAGAAGAACATTGGAAAGAGTGTACAGTTACCAGTTGAAACCTTGGAAACACTTTTTTGATAACTTACTGTATGTTTACTATGCAGCACAGGGCTAACCCTAAGCTATGGCATGTAAATGTTTAATTTAATGAGAAAGGAAAAGCCTGAGTGGGAACAGAATGTTTTCAGGGTTTCAGGGTAATTCTCTTGGAATATGTAGTAATGATAAAGACAAAAGGAGTAAGATCAAATGGATAACCTAGTTGCTAGCCAAATGACCATGTTTAACATCATCGATCACATAAATAGAATTTACACATCCTTGATACAATGTGCTGATCAGAGCATGTAACCTTTCTATGGTTCTTTCCCACAATGCATTGCCTCAGTCTAATTTTGAGACAAACAGTAGACAAATCAAAACTGAAGACAGTTATAAAAATATAACTGGCCAAGTACCCTTCAAGATTGTCAAGGTCATGAAAGACAAGGAAAGACTGAAACATGTTGGTGATTATAGGAGATAAGGGCACAGGACAACCAAGAAAAATGTGGAGCTCTGGGTTGGATTATAGCACAGACAAAATGGGTGTTAATGGGAAAACCCCTGACATTGATTAACACTGTGCTTTAGTAAAGGGCATTGCTCTGATAATAACTCCTAACATTTCATAAAAGCTTTATTGTTAATTGTTGTAAAAGATGTTAATCCTGCCTGACCACCCTGCACTGGTCTGGTCAAGGCACATATGGGAGTTGATGCTTCCAGCTCCTCCCCCATTTCTCTCTCTCTCTCTCTCTCTCTCTCTCACTCTGTGTCTCCTCTCTAAAATGAATTAAAAAAAATTTTAAAAAAGATGTTAATCCTAACAGAAGCTAGAAAAAAAGCCTATAGAAACACTCTATAATATTTCTACACCTTTTCAACAAGTTCAAAATTACCTTACACATAAAAAGAAATAAATAAAATGCAGTGATAACTAACAAAAAATAATGGATTAGAACAATAAAGCATCAATCAGTAATAAGCACTCCCAAATAAATCTCTAACCAAGAACAAAACTTTCTTCACAACTGACCTTTGTTTTGCCCAGACTTTTTAAAACAAAATTTGAAAAATTTTAAAAGTAATACTTGAGCCTTCTGGGAAACGACATTAAAGTGAAGAGATTTATTAGCATTGTTTATTGGCAGCTATAATAGCCCATTAACAAAATAATTAACTATAATATTGCTGATCACTAGTAAGGAAAGTGTCAGAGGGACTCAAGGACTTTCAGGCATGACAGGTATACAGAAGAATCATTGTGTCAATTGAAATTATGTTGGCATAGTATGCAGAACAGGTTCTAGTAATACTTTCATGAGGATATTTGGCCAATAGACTCATAGTGCATGTGTGTTAGTGAGGAGAGATTCTTTTAATAGACCAATAGTTCCAACAGCCACCATGTTCAGGAGACATAATGGTCCATCATATCAATGATCAGTAACCTTAAAGGCTATAAATACACGGTAACTACCTTTTGTGTCAAGAATCTGCAAGCTAAAGGGTGCGCCAGAACCATAACATGCAGCAGTGCAGTCCCTAAATATGACTCTGTGTGATGGACTGTGACCGTGACGAAGGGACCGTCTAGTCCCCTGCATCAGTAACTGGCTCTGTGGATATTCAGAGAGGTTGCACAGTAAAATACTCCATACATGCCAGTCAAGAAAAAATGCACCCTGACCTTCATTTTTCCAGGTTGATTTGAAGAAATGTCAACCGTCGAGTCTTGGTCTGTCAGTAATTTATGCATTGAAGGAGAAAATGATACATTTTAGAAACTCTCTAATAGCATAATGACAGACTTATGTTGAGGAAATATTTCTTGTTCAATTGGATTATGCCCACAATTTTTCACCATTTGAGCTTGACAGTTTGCAGAATGGTTAATTCCATTTCTTGTCCACATCACAAGCAGACCATCCTTTTATTTACATATTTTTAAATAAAAATGAAAGAATAATGGTAACCATATTGAACAAGAAGGAACAACTTTAATCTCAATTATTTGTTAGTGCTTTCCTTTAATAACTAGAAAAATAGCCTCAATCTTTTTTTAATTTGCATGACAAAAAATAAGTTTTCTCGTGGGTACAAATTAACATTATTTTAAAATTCCATATCTTGTGTTATACTTTTTGTATACATTTTTCTAGAGTTAAGAGGATGTTGGCTGACCTGTGCTGGTGCTGTGGACAGAGCATCAACCTGGAATGCTGAGGTTGTTGTTTTGAAACCCTGGGCTTGCCCAATCAGGGCACATACGAGAAGCAACTACTATGAGTTGATGCTTCCTGGGCCTCCCCCAATGACTTCTCTCTCAAAAAAATAAATCAATAATATGGCAGGAACAATAATAATAAAGAAAATGTGAGTTTTGCACTAAGAAAATAGTGCATGCCATTGTTTTGAACACCAAATATTTTATACAGACAAACATACACACACTTACTATGGTGAGTAGTCATGGGAACAAAAGACTGATATTTTCAGAAATACTGAAATAAGTTGTCAAAGTGACCATAGAATAAAGAGGCATCATGAAATATGTGGATCTTGACTGAACATATTTAAAAGAAATACTCTTTTTTTTTCTTTCTAAAGACCTCTTTAACTTTAATTAGCCAAATATAACTATTACTTATTGATACCATAAAAATGTGAATTGGTGGCAACTTTTAAAACATTTGTTTAAAAGGATGGATAAACTAAAAGAATAAGCAACAACTTAAAAACCAGGTGTAGGACAAAGTAGTTTGGATGCATGAATATAATTGCAAAGTAAAAATAAGAGGAAGAATGATTTATTTTTTAATGCAGTATGTATTGCATTAAATAATTAATTTTATGAAAGAAGAAAATGCTTTCATCCACTCATGCTTCTAAATGATTAAATGTAACATCATCATGTCAAAATCTGCTTTTAGTAATATGGTAAAAGCCATTTCGACCACTACGCCCTAATAAATAATTTAAATGACACTTACCTAAAAATATGTGCTGTGCATGCTAAGTTAGATGTTAATGCTACAAGACATTTGTGGAGTTGGTAGTATAAAAACTGCTTCCTCTACTCTGAATGATACTTGGAAAATAAACATTGTCAGGACAACACATATAAATATCCCTTAAGTCACTGCAAAATACAAAGGAGAATTGAAGAATAAGACTTGTGCTATACTGTACAATTTCTTTAATGATACAAATATATTTATTTTAACCTGGTAAAAAGAACACTGCATTAAGAATCCAAATATCTGGGTTTGAATGCCAACTTTAATAATTACACTAAAAAATATTAATTTGTTCTTTTAATATCTACATTCTCTTTTAGCGTAGAGTTAAATTGTGTTTGTGAGCACATTCTCTGCACAGGACTTCATTAATACACTGTGTTAGTATTATTCTCAGTGAATGTTTCAATCACAGAAAGTATAATTTAGACTTTGGTGCCTCCAGTTCTGCTGGTTTTGGCAGGTACACAGGACCAAATGTCTACCACAGCCATGACACAGGAGAGTCCCATCTATTCAAACATCCCCTTGTTTTGTCCCTTGGTAATCAATCCCCAGGTGTACTTTCAGTCCCTGTTAAACACAGCTTCCATTTAATTATGTGGCTTTTCCAGGGATCGCAGAGACAAATCAAACAAAACAGTATATAATATTTTGGTTCTGGTTTCTTCCATTTAGCAAAATTCATTCAAGATCAAGCCACATTCCTATTTTATTATTATTATCTTTATTGCTGAGTGATATTCCACATCTGCCCCGGTGTGCATATGCCAGAGTATGTTTGTCCATTAACCAGCTGAAAGGCATTGGGTTGTTTGAAGTTTTGGGTGGTTAGAAGCAAAGATGCAGTAAAACATGAACATAACAGGTTTTGTGTGAACCTGTTTTTATTTATTTGGGGTAAATATGTAGGACTATTATCATTTTATTTTTTATATATAAGTTTGTATTTTTCCTAAGTGAGAAGAGGGGGACAGGCAGACAGACAGATTCCCACATACGCCCAACTGGGATCCCCCAGCATGCCCACCAGGGGGCAATGCTGGGCCCCTCTGGGGCATTGCTCTGCTGCAATTGGAGCCATTCTAGTGCCTGAGATGTAAGCCATGGAACCATCCTCAGTGCCGGGGCCAACTTTGCTCCAATGGAGTCTTAGCTGTGGGAGCGGAAGAGAGAGATAGAGAGAAAGGAGAGGAGCAAGGGTGGAGAAGCTGATGGGCGCTTCTTCTGTGTGCCCTGGCTGGGAATCAAACTTGGAACTTCTACACACTGGGCCAACACTCTACCACTGAGCCAATCGGTCAGGGCCAGGACTGTGATCATTTTAACATGTACGTGTTTTACTTGTAAGAAACCACTAAAGCTGTTCTTCACAGTGTCTCATTAGTTTGCATTCCTGAGAGCAGTATGTGAGTGTTTCCCCTGACTTCTCTCCAGCACGTGGGACTGTCAGGCATTTTTTGTGGGGTTTGAAGCTAGAGGGGGATGTCATTTAACAGGTGTGTAGTGGTATTTCATTTTTTCCCTTTAGTCTGTCCTTTGATTCTATCTAATACTAATCCATATCTCAGACCCGATCACACTTAATGACTGCTTCAGTGCCCTAGGAGACTCAAACAGAAATGGCTTTCATGTGTAGGATTTTACTAAAAATCTGTATGCGGTAGAAGAGAAGTCTCCTCCTATCTGTACTGCACAGGGCAGCTTGAGTTTCTAATTAAATATTTGTCTTGTTGAAAATCTTTCTGAATATCTTGTCTTGAGGGATTGCTCAGACACCAAGCTACTTCGGAGTCCTTCATTCACCTTTTAACAGTTTGCTGCTTCCCTCTTCTTGTCTACAATTATCTTCTTCAATGCTTCCCTCTGAGATTCTTTATAAACTCTATGTTCTCCCGAACACCTACCCACAATCTGTTAAGCATTACTTACTCCACAAATATGTACTTCCTTTCCTCACTTTAAACATTTACCCTTTTACTGTCACAAATTGTTGATAGCCACATGAAGCATACAGGAAGAAGCTATACTTAACTATCTCACTTTAATATCATTTCAATATGTTGGTTTACTATTGATAATTTTATGTTCTTTTTAGAAATTGGGTTTAAAAGTCAAATGGAGGCAGATGCTTCAGTGACAGTCATATTTATTGCTTATTTAGGTTAAAAACATTTAGATAACTCTTCAGTTGCAGAATTTTCTGTCCTGCATGCTTTTAAACTAATCATAATTAGCTCTTGTGAAGATTGAGGGAAAAATTCTATTATTGTTGTGAGTTCAGTTGAATAAGATTTTTTTTAGACTTTTCAGAAAGTTTAGCATGTGCTTATTTTTGAGATTTAGTCAGCTATTTCCTTGCTGGGTTGTGACTGACAGTCATGGGTGTATGTGCATTGAATTCTGTCACACCCATGTGTGTCCAGAGTGGACTTCCCGCATTGGTTGCACTTATGGGAATTACCCATCTGTGAATTAGAGAGTTAGCTGGGAAGTTAAGGAACGTCTCTCTAAGACTCAAATTTGAAATGTGTAGTAATGGTGAATTGACATTGATTTCTAATGTCATACACACGCCTTTCCATGTAACACTTCATGAAGGCAAATAGTGCGGCTGCCCATCAACTACCATTTCATCTTCACATTTGGGTTTAATTTTTTCATCATTTCTAAGACCACTAAAAACAAATATCAGCATATATGCTATCTTTGTGGTCTTGGGTTTTTATCAGCATTTGTGTTGCCAATGAACCACGGACCACAGGTGTAGAAATGAATAATTGAATTTTTAGGACAAGTATGAAGGTAGTTGTGCCAGAAGATGCAATTTCCAAGTAATTGTCACCTTACTCACAGTGTGAAAACAGTTACAACAACTATGCGCTTATTTCCTTCCAAAGTGATATTCATTTTATGCTTACTCTTCTTAGCTTTTCTTATTTACTTCTCTTGAATCAAAGAGATTTCAATTGCGCTATTGTGTGAATGGAACATAATACAGCAATTTGTTTTCATTAAATTCAACTTAGAGAGTGGCTTTTGGAGCCTAGCAATGAGAAATGAAGAACAAAAATTAATAAGAAGCTTTCTGTCACTGAATTTTTGTGAGCCAAGTGTTCACTGCTATTCACTCTGGAGAAAACCAATAATATATTTCATTCCTTCATATCAGACTACCTAGTGCTAAAAGTAAACTTGAAAGGCATGCTATAAGAACAGAAATATATCTAAGACAAGGTAAGTTATATAGGTAATATTTTTAGCAATAGTAAGCTGTCCAATGTGCAGTCATCATTGTCTAGGAAGAACATAAGTTTTTAGTATGAACAGTGTGGATGACTGACATTTCAGGGTTGATATTGTGCTCCTGGTGACCATGCCATCGTATCCTTGTGCATAATATTTAGGTAAAAGAATTTGGCAAAATAAAAGCAAATCATCATTTTTATTCTGGAACTCAAATGATTTAACTATTTCTTTTTCAAATGTTCTTATTTTCTAACTGGCCTCTGTTCACTTGGAGAAAAGCACCAGACTCAGCCTCAAACTTACCTGAAACCACATCCCCAGATACAACCCTCACTCTCCTCTCTTGTCTCTAGTCTAATGATTTTTCATTTGGTTCACTTAATTATTGCTTCACATGTGCGTGCCACAGAATTGTGTCTTTCTACTTGATTTCACCCTCTTTGGAAATGTCTTCTCTCCCATCTTTTCATACTTTGTCTGTTTCCTGACCAATGGATTCTCAGAAGGACCTTCTTGCCACTCAGTTACCATGTATCATGTCATGGTTTATTTTCTTGATGGTACTTATCAGGATATAAAAATACATTATTATATTTATTTTCTTTTTTCCCCTTCAGTTGAATATAACCTCTAGAGAGTGAATGGACCAGAGAATAAATATTTTGTAAAGCTGAGTCGGAGTTCCTTTTGTTATAGTGTTTGTGGAAAGTGACTGGCCAAAACACAAGTGAACTTGGCCATAGAAAAATAATATTAGTCAATTCATCCTACACAGTCATAGAGCTTTGAAGGATGGGAAAAAACAGAGTAATTGAGCTGGTTAAAACAATGTCCAAAGACCAATGAAAGAAACTCAGAGTGATTGGAAGTGATGTGTGGCCACAATTAATGTATCTGCAGAGTGAATATCTACAACTTGTTAGATGTTCAGAGCCTACTACTCATCAGGATGTTTTCTGATTCTTCTGTATAAGATATTGTAGAAAAAGTTGTAAGGACAATTATGAAAATATACTTGAAAATGTATAACAAGGATATAGTTACTGAGGTCAAATGTAGAAGGAGACATTCAGGAGGTGGCCCTGGGATCATTTCTATCGGCTGCCAGGAGTGGGAAACAGGTGTCCATGAGAAGGACAGGAAAGTTACCATCTCATCTTCATCAGAGATATTGATAACAGACCTTGTGAAAAGTAGACTAATGATGTTTCTTAGAAGATAAGTTATTATTTATGGAATAGTCTTAGCAAGAAGTTCCTGGGTTAAAATTCCTTACGGTTCATGAACATGTAAGTCCCATGGATGTACAGGGCACATCTCTCAGGGAAACATCTGGTCATCAAGATGGTTATCTCTGGTATACAATGAAGATGTCTTATAACTTACGGACTACCCACATTATGAGGTGAATTGAAAAGCTCAGCTGAGAATCTGTTGATGTTTCTGGGTTTCAGTGGTTGTGTCCTGATCAGTAAAGGAAGGACACAAGGTCTATAAAGGAGTTCCCAGACTTCTTTTACTCTGCCTGGCTTTCTTGCTTGTGTCTATTTAAATTTATTAGTGAAGCTTGATGCAAGGTAAGATCTCTGTGAATTTGATTTGACCAATCACTGGTGTTACTGTAAGCTTATGTGTATTTTAAACAGATCATTATAAGTTAACTGCTCTTGTTTAGACAGAACCTGATCACAATGGTCTCTTTAAAACTCTATGATTTAATATAGGTAGGTAACTTTTCAAATTTATGTTGTCTTTTATGCTGTATACATTACTAAGTTAACATGCAGTTATAAATGAAGTAAGTAAAACACATTGAATTTCACTTACATGCTTGAGGTTTTAAATATAGATATTAGGAATTTATTTCCAGTAGGAGTTTTTAGTGCCATTATTAAGGTGAATTAAATTAAATTCAGTTAACTCATTAAGTTACTAAAGCCAGATAAAAAAAGTGCTTGAAGTATAAATAAGTCACACTCTACTTCAAAATTCCTGCCCAAAAAGCAATTTTGCATGAATGAGTCATTCCAGGGGTAAATAAATAAAGGTGAAGTTATTTTATTCCCAGAGTCAAGGTTCAGAGCTGTTACAGACTTATCAAATTAGAAAGTTTTATATAATTACATTTATATGGTCTGAGTAGCTAAACACTGGCAGAGGAAACCCAATAAGTTTAATCCATTTTATTTTTTACTGATATCAAATATAAATAGAAAAAAGTGATTTTAAAAGTGCCAGTAAAGATTATTACAGCAATAGTCAAACCTGCTGATACCTTCAGTTAGTTCTAGGTTACATGTGGCCATATCTCATTGAGGATTCAGGTGTGATAGAAAGCTTGACTTTTGGCTAAGTTGATAAATAATTAAGATACTTGGAAAAAAATATTTTTATAGAGCTAAATTCAGAGATCTGAAACATTTCATACATTAGTTACAGTAAATCTCATGTAGTCCTTCACAAGTATCCAAAAAAAAGTAAGAATTTATAATCTGTATATGTTCACACATAATAGGACTCTTTTAAAAATAGAAACTTTTTCTTCATGTCATCATAAATTTTGATTAACTAACATACAAGGTTCTTTAATCAGTATACATTGTTTTTGTTATAGGCAAAAAATAATTAAAATACTTAACGAAGAAACTAAATAGAAGCACATAGCAAAACCCTTTATTAAAATTATAGGTTAAAAGAAGGTTAATGTTTTGTTTCTTGCAGGACTCATTAGCAAAAATAACATAAAAAGTGATTTATCTTCATAGGGAAAATCTCAGCCAGAATACCTCTATTGTAAAAAAATATTTATTTTTGCTAAATTATACAGCTAAACTCTTAATCCTTCATTTCCTCTGCATAGATTTAGACTTTGGACTGTTCGATTTCACTCGACAATTCTCATCTCGGGTGCACTCTTTTGTACTTAATTCTGTAACAGTTCTCAATTCCGGGGCTTATATGATGGTGCTTATCTATGTGGAACCGTAAGTAACATGATTATGGCCTAGAGAGAGTATAAAATGGATTTAAGTCTTTGTGAAAGCCACTTTGGTATCTCATGAAATAAACAGTTGCTAGCTTGCTCCCCAATAGTCTGATGTTTTGAGAGTAAGTTCTCAACTTACAAAATATATATTTTTGTTTCATATTTCCGAGCATGACATAGTTAGAAGGATAAAAGCTGAATTGATACCTAGTTTTAGAGTTTGTTTTCATAAATTTGTTTTGATTGTATATATTGAATGGCAAAACTGGAAGGAAAATATGTAATGTGAATTTGTAGAAAATAAAAGAATACACTGTTAACACTGTAATTCATTCAAAAATAAATTAGGGTTTTTTGGGAGGGTAGAAAAAAACTGGGCTTGTATGTACTCATAGTTGTCTTCTCTGCATGAGGAATGCTCAGTATTGTGTTTTAAGGTTTTAAAACACGCAGAGTTACTAAGAATTTTAAACCACACCACAATGGCAATTTTATCTTTGAAACATTTACCTCTAATAAGTACTTGGAAGTAGAATGTTACTTAAAAGTGTTTAGATTTCACTTGTAATTGGTGTAGTTAAAACATTGTATTATCAAAGTTCTTTTTATATTGTTTATATAGATGGCTCTAGACGTCATTAATTATAGTCTATTACAAATCTTATGCATAAGGGATCATTATTTGTATAAACCAAATATCATCTAACAAAGTCAAAAAAGTGAGCACTTTTATTCCAGGAAAACCATCTGTCCCCAAAAGTGAAGGCCAACCTACCTCAGAACAGAAAATAGATTTTGGGGCTCGTATTATATCGTATTATAGCACCATCCATAACTCCATCTTGCATTTCCTTGTTTGGCCTTCGGTGTACAGAATCTGCCTAAAGCTAGGGTTGAGTTCCAGAGTTGTCATTATTTCCGATGACTAAAATATATATATATATATATATATACACACACACATACATCCTGTGTGCAAGTACTTTATCAGTTATTTTATTTTTCTGGAAATATTGAAAATTGTGAACCAACACAGAGAGTTACATCTTTAGTTCTTTGTTCATCAAAGAAAAATTGTGACTTTCAGGAAAAAATAACAAAACCACATAAACTAACAGAAGAAAACAGCCTATCTAGTCATTTCTCTGCACATACTTGAACCTCTGTTGTATCATTAAGGAATGTAAAGGGTCATATGAAGTTGAGCTTTAGCTTTGGGGTATTGGAGTACACCATGAAATGCAATACATTTCTGAAAAGGCCAGATTTGGCAGTTGCAAGAATATAGTACTTTTAATACAGATTGGTGAAATGGTGTTAATTTCAAATTTAGTGAATGTGTCTTGTGCTTATTACCCACAGAAATATGCCAGCAGACGGTGATGACTAAAGAAGCAGGATTCAAGCATATGTAGATTCCTATGGCAGGGATCATTCATGTTTCTGGAAAAACACCGTCTTTCAGGCTGAGACCCTGGGACCAGACTGTTGCTTGTGGAAACAAAAAAGGAGACTCTGCTGAGATCCTGACTCTCTGAAAATGAATGCAGCAAACATTAGGGAGACAGTTATTTACCCTTTGCACCTTGTTTCAGATTTTAAAATGCAAAGTAAATTTCATTTAGAAATGTAAACATGGTAACTGAATAGTTGGATAGAGTTGATGTCATTTCAGCCTTGAGTGTTTCTCCATGATTGACTGACTCTATCTCCCTGCTTGGGCTCTATGATAGACAAGATAGGTAGGCATAATTTATGATAAAAAGTAGAACTGTGAATGAATCTTGGAAAAAATACAACAGTTTTGTGAATTTATTTGTCTCACATAAACCAGTTTCATTTCCAAGATTGATATGGCACTATCAACAAATGTTAGGTCCCTTTCAATTGGATACCTTAAATATCTTTTAATTAAATCAGTCAACCTAAAAATGATTCTGTTGTCTTCAACAGAAATGAATCAGGTCTCAATTTAATGACTATATATAACCCATATATACAAGTCATAGGGACAAAAAGTAATCGTGAGATCTTTTTTAGACATTCATTTACTTTATGAATTTATGTGTATATAGTACCATAAAACCTTTCTTCTAACTATAGCTAGAAAAAAGAGATACTAAAGGATTTATTTATAACTTTTTCTACTATATGTAGAGAATGAATACTTTTTTTAAGATCATAAGAAAATGAGAAAAACATAATACAGACAAGTAAAAGCCCACATATATTTTGTATATTCAATTTAAATAATTGTAGTTGTTTTCCTTATTTTTTTTTAAATTTATTTATTTATTTTAATGAAAACATCTCCAGGTTATCTTAACATTCAATTGTGTTGCATACCCGTCACCAAAAGTCAAATTGTCCTCTGTCACCTTCTATCTGGGTTTCCCTGTGTCCCTCCCCTCCTCCCTATCCCACCCTTCCCTCCCTCCCCCCACCCCATAACCACCACTCTCTTGTCCGTGTCTCATACTCTCACTTTTATGTCCCACTTATGTATGAAATCATGCTGTTCTCAGTTTTTCTTTTTTTCTGATTTACTTATTTCACTCCGTATAATGTTATCAAGGACAATCCATTTTGTTATAAATGATCCGATGTCATCATTTCTTATGGCTGAGTAGTATTCCATAGTATATATGTACCATAGCTTTTTAATCCACTCGTCTTCTGACGGACACTAGGGCTGGTTCCAGATCTTCGCTATTGTGAACAATGCTGCCAGGAACATGGGGGCGCAATTCTTCTTTTCGAACAGTGCTAAGGTGTTCTTAGGGTATATTCCTATAAGTGGGATAGCTGGGTCAAAAGGCAGTTCGATTTTTAATTTTTTGAGGAATCTCCAAACTGTTTTCCACAGTGGCTGCACCAGTCTGCATTCCCACCAGCAGTGCAGAAGGGTTCCCTTTTCTCCACATCCTCGCCAGCACTTATTCTGTGTTGTTTTGCTGATGAGTGCCATTCTGACTGGTGTGAGGTGATATCTCATTGTGGTTTTAATTTGAATTTCTCTAATGATTAGTGATGTTGAGCATTTTTTCATATGCCTATTGGCCATCTGTATGTCCTCTTTGGAGAAATTTCTATTCATTTCTTTTGCCCATTTTTTGATTGGATTGTTTGTCTTCCTCTTGTTGAGTTTTATAAGTTCTTTATAAATTTTAGTTATTAACCCCTTATGAGACGTATTGTCGAATATGTTCTCCCATTGTGTGGTTTGTCTTTTTATTCTGTTCTTATTGTCTTTTGACCGTGGAGATAAATCAGCAAATATTTTGCTGCTACAGATGTCGGAGAGCTTGCTGCCTATGTTTTCTTCTAAGATGCTTATGGTTTCATGACTTACATTTAAGTCTTTTATCCATTTTGAGTTTGTTTTTGTGAATGGTGTAAGTTGATGGTGTAGTTTCATTTTTTTGCAGGTAAATGTCCAATTTTCCCAACACCATTTGTTAAAGAGGCTGGCTGTCTTTACTCCATTGTATGTTCTTTCCTCCTTTGTCAAATATCAGTTGTCCATAAAGCTGTGGTTTTATTTCTGGATCCTCTGTTCTGTTTCATTGATCTATGTGCCTGTTCTTGTGCCAGTACCAGGCTGTCTTGAATATAATGGCCTTATAGTAAACCTTGATATCTGGAAGAGTGATACCTCCTGCTTTACTTTTTCTTTTTAAGATTGCTGAGGCTATTCGTGTTCGTTTTTGATTCCATAAAAATTTTTGGAATATGTGTTCTATATCTTTGAAGTATGTCATTGGTATTTTAATTGGTATTGCATTGAATTTGTAAATTGCTTTGGGTAATATAGACATTTTAATGATGTTTATTCTTCGTAGCCATGAGCAGGGTATATGCTTCCACTTGTTTGTATCTTCCTTGATTTCTTTTACCAATGTTTTATAATTTTCTGAGTACATGTCCTTAACTTCCTTGGTTGAATTTACTCCTAGGTACTTTATTTTGTTGGCTGCAATAGTGAAGGGGATTGTTTCCTTAATTTCTTTTGCTGACAGTTCATTGTTGGTATATAGAAATGCCTCTGATTTCTGAGTATTAATTTTATATCCTGCCACCTTGATGAATTCATTTATAAGGTCCAGTAGTTTTCTGACTGAGACTTTAGGGTTTTCAATATACAATATCATATCATCTGCAAATAATGACAGTTTTACTTCTTCTTTTCCAATTTGGATGCCTTTTATTTCTTCTTTTTGTCTGATCGCTGTAGCTAGGACTTCCAGAACTATGTTGAATAAAAGTGGTGAAAGGGGGCATCCCTGCCTGGCTCCTGATCTTAAGGGTATTGCTTTTAATTTTTGTCCATTTAGTATGATGTTTGCTGTGGGTTTGTCGTAGATGGCCTTTATCATGTTAAGGAATGATCCCCGTATTCCCACTTTACTGAGAGTTTTGAGCATGAATGGGTGCTGGATTTTATCAAATGCCTTTTCTGCATCTATTGAAATTATCATGTGATTTTTGTCCTTCCTTTTGTTTATGTGATGAATCACATTGATCGATTTGCGAATATTGAACCAACCTTGTCTCTCCAGAATAAATCCCACTTTATCATGGTGATTGATTTTTTTCATATATTGCTGGATCCGTTTGGCTAATGTTTTGTTGAGAATTTCAGCGTCTAAATTCATCAGGGATATTGGCCTATAATTTTCTTTCTTTGTGTTGTCTTTGCCCAGTTTTGGGATCAGAATTATGCTTGCCTCATAAAAGGAGTTTGGAAGTCTTCCTTCCTCTTGAATTTTTTGAAATAACTTGAGGAGGATAGGAATTAGTTCTTCTTTGAATTTTTGATAGAATTCACTTGTGAAGCCATCAGGCCCAGGACTTTTCTTTTTTGGGAGTTTTTTGATAACTGTTTCAGTCTCATTTGTTGTAATTGGTTTGTTTAGGTGTTCTGATTCTTCCAGATTGATTTTTGGAAGGTTATATGATTCAAGAAATTTGTCCATTTCACCAAGATTGTCTAATTTTTTGGCATATAGTTCTTTGTAGTATTTTCTTACAATGCTTTGTATTTCTGTTGTGTCAGTTGTTATTTCTCCACTGTCCTTTCTAATTTTATTTATTTGTGTCCTCTCTCTTTTTTTCTTGGTGAGTCTAGTTAAAGTTTCATCAATCTTGTTTACCTTTTCAAAGAACCAGCTTCTGGTTTCATTGATCCTCTGTATTGTTTCCTTCACCTCTATGTCATTTATTTCTGCTCTGATCTTTATTATTTTCTTCCTTCTACTTATATTGGGTTTTATTTGCTGTTGTTTTTCTAGTTATTTTATATGCAGGGTCAGGTTGCTTATTTGAGCTTTTTCTAGCTTCTTATGATATGCCTGTAGTGCAATAAACTTCCCTCTCAGAACTGCTTTTGCTGTGTCCCATAAATTTTGAGTTGATGTATGCTCATTATCATTTGTTTCTAGAATCTTTTTTATTTCTTCTTTGATCTCATTGTTAATCCATTCATTATTTAATATCATGCTATTTCGTTTCCAAGTGTTTGAGTATTTTTCAATTTTTCTTTTTTGGTTAATTTCTAGTTTCATGGCATTGTGATCAGAGAAAATGCTTGATATGATTTCAATCTTCTTAAATTTATTGAGACCATTTTTGTGTCCTAACATGTGGTCTATCCTAGAAAATGTACCATGAGCACTTGAGAAGAATGTATATTCTATTGCTTTAGGGTGAAAAGTTCTGAAGATATCTATTAAATCATGTTGATCTAGTGTCTCCTTTAAGTCTGCTGTTTCTTTATTAATTTTCTTTCTTGAGGATCTATCCAGTGTTGTTAGAGGGGTATTGAAATCCCCTACTATGATAGTATTGCTGTTAATCTCACCCTTTATATCCATCAAAGTCTGATTTATGTATGTCGGGGCTCCTATATTTTGTGCATAGATATTTATAATAGTTATATCTTCCTGTTGAATTGTTCCCTTTATCATTATGTAGTGTCCTTCTTTATCTCTTACTACAGCCTTTGTTTTAAAGTCCATTTTGTCAGATATAAGTACTGCTACCCCGGCTTTTTTTTCATTTCCATTTGCCTGAAATATTTTTTTCCATCCTTTTACGTTCAGTCTATGTGCGTCTTTTGTTTTAAGGTGTGTCTCTTGTAGACAGCATATGTATGGGTCCTGTTTCTTTATCTATGCAGCTATCCTATGTTTTTTGATTGGATCATTTAATCCATTTACCTTTAAGGTTATTATTGATATGTAGTTGTTTATTGCCATTTTATTCTTTAAAGTTGTATTCTTCTTTTGCTATATTCTTTTCTCCGTTTAAACTGTTCACAACAGGCCCCTTTGTATCTCTTGCAGAATTGGTTTGGTTTTTATGAATTCCTTCAGGCTTTCTTTTTCTGGGAAGCTCTTTATTTCTCCTTCAATTTTAAACGTTAGCCTTGCTGGATAAAGTAGTCTTGGTTGTAGGTTTTTGTTCTGCATTACTTTGATTATTTCTTGCCATTCCCTTCTGGCCTCAAGTGTTTCTGTTGAGAAGTCCGATGTCATCCTTATGGGGGCTCCTTTGTAGGTGATAGCCTTTTTTTCCCTAGCAGCTTATATAATTTTTTATCCATTAGCTTTGGTATTTTAACTATGATGTGTCTTGGTGTAGATCTTTTTGGGTTTCTCTTTAATGGAGTTCTGTGTGCTTCTTGAATGTGTGGAGTGTTTCCCAGCTTTAATTTAGGGAAGTTTTCTGCTATGATTTGATTGAACACAGTTTCCATTTCCTGTCCTCTCTCCTCTTCTTCAGGTACCCCTATGATGTGAATGTTGTTTCTCTTCATGTTGTCACAGAGCTCCCTTAGAGTTTCCTCACATTTTTTGAGTCTCTTTTCCTTTTTCTCTCTGCTTCTGTGCCTTTGTTTATTGTGTCCTCTAACTTGCTTATTCGATCTTCAGCGTGATTCATCCTGCTTTTAATTCCTTCCATTGTAGTCTTCAGTTCTGATACTGTATTTGTCATTTCTGTCTGGTTCTTTTTTATTATTTCAATTGTGTTTTTTATACTTGTTATCTCTTTATTTAGGTGTTCATAATGACTATCCATTGTTGCTCTAATTTCTTTGAACATCCTAACTATCATTATTCTAAATTCTGCATCTGGTAATTTGGTTATATCTGGTTCATTCAGGTCCTTCTCTGGGGATTTCTCTTGATTCATTTGGTTTGCATTCCTCTGCCTGCCCATTTTGTCTGTGTATAAGCAAGTTGTGGCCACTGGAGTCCAGTAGGTGTTGCCTTTTGTTCTTTAGGTGTGGTCTGTGTGAAGGCCCCCCACCCCCTCTGCCACTGCCTAGGGTGGTTGGGTATGGGCATTGCCAGTGCCGGCCCTCTGTGGCTTTTGCTGTGATTTCCGCCTCTCCTCCATGGGAGGTGCTGTCACTCAAGCCACAAGCCTCAGGACCAAGGATAGAGGTGAGCACTTTTACTCAGCTGCAGACCAGCCTATTTCCGGACTTCCGCCCAGAACCAGCAGTCGAAGCCTGCTCGCTACAGTTTTGCGGGTTGGGCAGGGTTTTGACGAGCTCTCAGCTGTAAGCCTTTGCCCGTCGGGAGCTTTAGCCCTGCCCTCGAAGCCAGGGTCCTTCTGCGCAGGGTCGGAAACCAAGGTTTATTGGGCCGGGCGTGTTTGCTGGTTCGGCTCAGCTGCGTACTTCCGCTCCTCCCGGACTCTACCCCGCCCCCGCGTTCGGAGCCCGCTTGCGCACGCAGAATGACAAACCTCGGTTTCTTCGGCCGGGTGGGGCTGGTAGCGTGAGCTCAGTTGCAAGGCCCCCGCCCGTCCCTGGTCCTAGCCTGGTCCCTGTGGTCAGGGCTGGCTTGTGCAGGGCCACAGAGCAGATTTCTGCTCGTTCCTGGCCTCTCGCTTTGTCCCCACAGGTCGGACTACAGGCAGCCCGCAGCTTCCGGACCGCTTTCGCGCATCCCCTCCGACCCTGTTGGGCTAGACAGAGCTCACACCGGCTTGGCCTCTGCCCACGCCGACAGAACCGCGTTTCAGCGTCCTGGTGCCTACCATACCCTTCAGCAATCCTCAGCAGAGTAGGATGGGACCTAATACTCCACACTGTAGGCCTGGGAGCTCCCTCACTTGTTTTACAGCTCAAAACTGTCCAAACGCCTCCTCTAGGCTCTGGGACTGCAGGCTTGAGCTTGGTTCCTGGGACCCAGGTCCCTCCCTCTCCGCCAAACTCTCCTCCCGCCACGCAGGTCTCTCTGGGCTGTTGTTTGCTCCGGGGAGGTGGGCAGCCCTCTTCGCGTTTTCACTATTCCTACCAGTCTCAATGTGGCTTCTGCAGTGTTCCTTGGTTGAATAGTCCACTTAGTTTAGTTCAAAGTTGGTTTATCCAGGTGATGGTTCTTAAAACTGAGTTATAATCCACTTTGGTTCTGGGAGTTGGAAGTTGGTACGTCCGCCTACTCCGTCGCCATCTTGCTCCCGCGGGTCATTGTTTTCCTTATTTTAACAAAATTATGGTGTTATCGTAATTCCTTATATTTATACTATTTGAGCATGTGATTTTACTGGCTACACAAAGGTTTATAATCTTCAATATGTAATTTATTTTATCATTACTCTGTTGTGTGATATTTTGATAGTTTCATTTCTTTTCAAATTATAAATAATGCTTTGAAAAAATTTTCTTTATGAATTTTTAAAAATTTTTTTTTAATTTTTTTTTTTTTTTTTATTCATTATAGAGAGGAGCAGAGATAGAGAGGGGTGGGGGAGGAGCTGGAAGCATCAACTCCCATATGTGCCTTGACCAGACCAGTGCAGGGTTTTGAACTGGCGACCTCAGTGTTCCCAGGTCGACACTTTATCCACTGCGCCACCACAGGTCAGGGTTGGTGTTTTTTATAATTACCTTTATTTATTATCTTATCCTTACTATAAGTATCTGATCTACTGTTTCTAAACTTCAGTGTTAAATTTATTTTTATTTATGACTTACGAGAATATGCAGTTGAATCTTGCTTCTTTTATTGTCTGAAAATTTTGTTTTTATTCAAGTGTATCATTTATTTACATATAATGTAATGAGTGGTTTGGAATTTTGTCTTAGTCCAAGTGTGTCATTTCTTTCCATATAATGCAATGAGTAATGTGGAATTTTGTTTTAATCAGAGTACATCGTTTATTTACATGTAATGTACCCAGTGGTTTGGTTAGAAGTGACACTTGTTTTCTGTCAGTATCATCTGCATTTTTTAGTTGTGGTTGTCTTATATTTTCCCTTTTCTATCTTCTTTTGGTGAATCAGTTTTTTTAATATTCCATTTTAACTATTTTATTGAAATTTTAAATGTATTTTTTAGAGGTTTCTTAAAATTTTAAAATATAAAATCTTTCAACATTTCACATTATACATTCATGATGCGATAGTATTTCAGTCACAAAAGGATAAGAACCTTATAATAGTGAAACTTTAACCTCTGTGACAGCTCAGATTAATAAATTTATATGGTAGCCACCCCATGTGGCCTTTGCACTGAAGAATATATAAATTGTATATTTATTCCAATACTAACTGAGACATAGTTTTCCCCTTTTATTTTCATTGTAACACATATTTAGCAATGTTTAAAATGTTGTGTAACTTTGCCTGTGCTGAAGATAGCAGCAGTTGTAAATGTAGAAAGGAAAAAAGTTTTCAGGGGGTGGGGTGGGGGGTTGAACGTGCTTTTAAATTTATATAATTCAACTTCATGTAGTTTGGTTGTTTGGTTTTTCTTTTTATTTCTGATCTGGATGTCATGGTTAGAGGTTTCACAAAGATGATTACTATGGCTGGTGCCATTGACTGGAGTTGGTCCTGTCAGAGCCCCATGGGGTGGCTTTCCCTTGGAGACAAAGCAACCCTCCATTGCTGAAGGAAAGTTGGGAGAAGTGGTGGGCAGGGGAATTTCACAGGTAGTTGATAAGCATGAAATTTGCAAAGGGAGGTAATATTTTGTAGGGCAATTTCTACCTTTCTAGAGGCCCAATGAGGACCTTAATCTTGTTCTCTACTCTTTCTACCCTGTTAAACTCATTTATCCTACAGTTTTCCTTTCAAATGGATGCTAATACTCCATCACAATTTTGTGACTCAACTGTGTATGCTTGTCTGGTTTCTGGATAAATACCATGTCTACTAATACTTTCCCCTTGAGGTATTTTTCAGGCACCTTCCAGGATGTTGGAAAGGAAACTCATTATCAACATCTACCCTGTTCTACCTTATTGGGAATTCTGTCACAACACTTTTTCACTTTCCACATCCAGCACCTCCCCCCGGCATGACGACTGTTGAAGCCTCTTCTTCACGACCAAATCAGTTGCTGCTGGTAGTGATGTAACAGGCATCTAGGCCATCTCCCTTCTCTAACCCAGCACACCTCCAATGCACTACTGTTACAATCATACCTCTTCTAGAACACATAGAAGAGAAAATGTCTCTTGATGTTCCGAACAAAGTACTACGACCTAAGATCCTTTAAGTTCTAACCCTTTCTTACGCCCCTGGACTCAGTGACCTCTTCCCAACGCCTTGTGTGCCCCCCCTCCATGCTGTGTTTCCATTGGAACGGCCTTCCCTGCCTTCTCTCTTCTCTCACATTCGTTCTTGCTTCTATGACTAAAAGCTTTTGCTCCAAATTTGTCACTGAATCATCTCTATTTTCTCATTTTCAGTATAACTCTGAATATCATTTTTTAAAACTTATTTATTTATTCATTTTAGAGAAGAGAGAGAGTGTGAGAGAGAGACGGGGGGGGAGGGGGAGGAGCAGGAGGCATCAACTCCCATATGTGCCTTGGCCAGACAAGTGCAGGGTCTTGAACCGGCAACCTTAGCGTTTCAGGTCAACGCTTTATCCACTGTGCCACCACAGGCCAGTCTGAATATCATTTTTACCCAGACTTTTTCCACGTTCAAGTCTAGTGTTATCCCAAATCTTGGACATTAGATAATTATAAATGTTACATGAATAAAATAAGAGCTATGCACTTATATATGTGTGTGTATACACTGCTCACAAAAATTAAGGAATATTTTATTGCTTCATATTTATTTTTAAATATGTCTTAATTTTTGTGAGCAGTATATATACACACATATATACATATATATTTTTTTATTGAAAAATAATTGTTCACATCATCTATCATCATGGTTATTATCTATCTAGGCAAGACTTTCTTAATTAAATTTGGAGTCAAATTCTTTTTAAAAAATATATAAGTGAGACTAAAACTTATTCATTAGAAATTTAGGTTTTTTCCACTCCTCCTGTGCTTGGATAAGTTGGTAGTTTTGGCAACAAAGTCAATCCTCTTGGTTTTTAACTTAGATAATAAGTTCTTGAGCTGTCATTTCAAATGGGTTAATTTGATTTAACTGACCCGACTGCTGTCAGATTATTTTAATGCACTGGAGTTTAAACCCTTCCCGAAATTACATGTCTCATGTAATTCTTCTCTCTAGATTTGGAAAATGGTGTTTACTTTTAAGTATGGGTAATAATGTCTGACAGGGTCCCAAGCTCCCGTACATGTTTGGTAAAAAGACATCTACATAAACAGATGGCTCTGCTCCCCAACACTGGATTTTTCAGCAGGAATCATTTTCCTACCAAGGCAACTACCACCTACTTCCCTGTATACAACATAATCTTCATTACAGTTTACATTATGCTATCGCGATGCTGAAGTCTGAACCAAGCAAAAATGTGTGAAGTGATACATAGAGAAATATATATACACACTCTCCTGATACTGCCTCCTCACCCCTCTCCCTACTGAAGAGTTGACATAAATAGAAATATAGATTACTTCTATGTTATTGGTTTGTTTTCCAGATCAAAGTCAAGTATGGTAAATAAAACCCATAAAATAAATTTATACCTTTGTCATGAGGAGAGAATTGTGGTTATATTTGGCCTATTCCCACATGATGATTTCTCTCAGTATGTTATTTATCTCACATATGTAGTTTGGTCATATAGTATGCGAACTCTGCCTTGTTCTTATTGCTGTTCTTCCTGTTAAGACTCACTAGTAATATTTTTATCACATCGGTAAAATACTGATTGAAAAGAAGACTGCTGCAAATTTCTTTTTATTTGTCAATGCCTCAATTTTGACTCAATGCAATGATATATATGTATAAACACACACACATCTGCCAATACTCATCTGCATTTAGAGTAGTTATTGATTATTGATACTTTCCATATGGCAAGTCTGTATGATAAATGTTCCGTATAAGTGATTTCAATTGATCTTACAGTAGGAATTATGATTCTGATTGTCATAAAAGGAGATGACATCCCTGACATTCTGAACATCTACAAGGGGTCTGGGCTCACAATGGGAGCGTGTGGTCTGTCCACATGCTGCTGGATCCCACTCTCCAAGGCAAAGGGACCAACACCTGTGCAACTCTCAGGCCCCGGGCTGGCCAACAGCTAGTGAAGCAGAGGTGGACAGAGCGGCAGGTAAAGAGGGTGTTTGTCCCTGTCACCGGCCTCAGACAACCGCACCAGCAGTTGTCTCTCTCTGGGCTTTCTGCCTGGTTATCCTGAACACAGGGCTCTGCTAACATCTTCTACCTTCCAAGGTGGCGTGGATCACGACTGACGTGTTTCAGCATCCTCAGCTTAACTTCTCACCTATTCCTCAGTCATCCCTATAAGCACTCAAGCACCTTTACTCTAAAATTCAACTGTCCTTCTTTCTTGCTTGGGGCCTTCATTGCTAAATATTTTCGCTACTGTTTATTGTGAGAAGTGCTTGAACAAAGTTATTTAAGTATTTATGGGTGAAAGTTACTATAAAATGTCTGCCTTCCTTCCAGCAGGCCTGGCCCTGTTTAGAAGGGATACTTTATGCTTCCCAGAGTGTCCAAAGACTATGTGAATCTTTGTCAATTACAAATTTTCCTGGGAATATACTCTACATTGAATAACAATAATATTACTCAACATTATTATGTTCTATTTCTCTAATTCTATTGTGTATTTGATATTACTGAAATGTTTCTCTAGTTACCAAAAAATCTAAGGATCATGTTTCAGAACTCTTGTCATTTACAATTATGGTAAATTGGCAATTTTCATGTATCTCTGAGATGGGTAATTTATTACATATAGTGCTCTTAAGAATTACAGAAAGAACGGTGAGTATGGAAGTTCCGTTTTGTGTATGTAAGTTTCTATCTGTACTGGACTTCACTGTGCCTGCTGACTCTTCCCAGCCTGTGTGAGTGCCATCACATAGCTCCACGGCTCCTTCCTCTCCTCACTCTGCACCTATATGTCTCAGATAGTCCATCCCCAGAGTGACAGCATTCCAGACAAACTCACTATACCTCTTTAATGTGAAATAAAACTCTACTTTACCTAACAGCTTGTTGGTGATTTTGAACAAAATCTCTTTTTCCACATAAACAACACTGGCATGAGAATGATATCACCAGATGTTAGGATGCTCGTCCTGTTAGAAGATCAGGGTGATTTTGTTTTCCAATTTTACATTTAGTGCTGAATTTTTGAAGTGCCTTTATTATCTTTTCCTTCTTTTGTTGAATTAATACAAAATATCTTTAGTACCATAATTTCTTTAACAGAGGAAATGGTTACCATGCTGTAATTTTTTTACATTTTTATCTAGAAAATTTGTTTGCAACCACTTTTATATGGGATCCTCTGATTTCAGTTTAAGTCTTCTGTGGTGAGGCCAGCATGTCTTTTGATAAAAATTGCCTTTTCTTCTCTTATCTGATGGGTACCATCCATATCTAGTATTTAATACATACATATAAAATTAGCTTTTGATCATATTAATATAGTAAGTTTATATATCTCTATCTTTTCCAAAGTCAACTCTCTCAACCAGAAAAAAAAATAAATTATATGTTAATGTTAACATCAGTGGCTTTAATTGAGTAGTTCCTTTGTTCCCCTATTTGTCCATCTATCCATTCATCTATCCATCATCCATCCATCCATCCACCCATCCATCATCCATCCATCATTCATCCATCCATCCATCCATCCATCCATCATCCATCCATCATCCATCCATCCATCCATCCATCCATCCATCCATCCATCCATCCAGTAATTCATGCATGTCTATGAATGAATACATTTCTTAATTTATTAATGCACAAGTTCAGCCACACAGTTTTATTTAACATGTAAGTATCAAATTTTTGGTATATAAAAACAAAAAACTGTTCATGTTTTCTATCTTATGGGGCTTTATTTTGTAGAATATTTTATCTACAATTTAATCATCATGTTAATAACTCATTTGTGGGTCACTATAATTACACGGTTGCAAATATGTCAAAAGTTAATCCTTGGCCAGTTTGCTCAGTCAGTTAGAAGGTTGCCCTGAAACAACGTTATAGGTTCAACCCCCAGTCAGGGTACATACAGAAAATAACCAATGAATGTATGGATAAGTGGAACAACAGATCAATGCCCCTCTCTCTTTTTTCTCTTCCTTTTTATCTCTGTCTAACATCCATCAATAAATAGTAAATTTAAAAAACGTCATCATTTAAGAAAATTATCTGTCATTGATTTTCTTTCTTCATTCATAAATGGCCTATTATTTTTTCAATATAATTTTAAAAGAGTTGGTGATGTTTGGATAACTAGAGTCTGGGACTAGTTTAGCATCATATGGGTTTATGAGACTTAATTCTCTGGCTGGGAGTTCCTTGTGATTTAATAAAAGAGGACAGCTGAGCCATTCTCTATTTTCTTTAGTACACACACACGCACACACACACACACACGCACACACGCATGCACACCCCTCCCATAAACAAAAATTACATAGGACCGCATATAAAAAAATAGTAAAGTAACCGCTTCTTGAGGAATATGCAGTGATTAACATTCTTAATTATAAAAGTATGAAGAAAACTTAATAGTTTAGTAATGGCCCAGAAAGTTATTTATGGAATACAAAGTAATTACAAAATGATATTAAAAACATATTTTTGAAAATACAAAATATAAAACAGCATACATAAGTGCTAAAGATAACAGTGTGTTTTACAATGGTCAGGAACTAGATACTGACATGCATGATATAAAGTGGGCGTGCACAGAGATAAAAAGACAAATAAAACTTGTAGTCACATATGTTCTATTAAGAAATTTTTAGTCACAATAAATTTTGTTTTCTTTCATGTTATCTTGTTTAACCTGATAACAATAATTGGTTTTTATGTCATTGCTTCAATTTTATTTCTTGTAGCTTTGAGTTTTAACAGCTCTCCAAGATGCATATTGATTTTGAAGCTTGGCCAGGGCTGTGGCTTTTGTTACCATGTGCAGAAATGCATGTTAGCCTTTCAGAGTATTGATCATTGGAAGAAAGAAATATAAAGAGATGTTTTTATTTAGTGTTATTGTAGAAATTATCATAATATTTTTCTGACACTTGTCCATTTTTTTAAAGACCATAGTGAAGCTTCAGGCAAAATCATCAAAAATGTAGATCTATTAGGTTCCCATAAATATATATATTTTTTGCATTTCTGTCACTGCTGCATTTGCAAGATATTTTCATTTTTTAGCAAATTCTATAGAGAATGAGTTCTTCAAATATTTATATTGTAAATGCTATTCAATTCAATCAAACTAGTATTTCACTGAAACCCAATATGAGCCCAGCATTTTGCTTAGAAACAATAAGGCAATCATACCTAAATATGTATAGTGCTTGTCTTGCACACCTGAGTAATAATCCATTGCTCTATATCTGTATATTTGCATCTAGATGCTTAAAATGAAAAGAAAAAAATCTTTTTATGAAAACATTGTCCCAAGAGTATAGATGCAAGATGAATTAAACAGCTATAGAGAACAGAAAAAGATACTAAAATTAGAAAAATGTTAGAAACGATGTCAATTAAAACTCTGGATGCAAATCATAGTGAGCTGTTGCAAATGTGTTTGTGGGAAGAAGGAGCAGGAGGTGAATGTATGGAAAATCACAGCATTGACCGCAGATGCGTCCTGGGACCATGATCTGCAAGGCAGAAGCCGTCCACAGTCCTATCAGATGCTATTTCTATCCCATGATCTTCTAGAGCTAATTTTCTTCTGTGCGTTTGCTTCATTTTCCATCTCTGCCTGAAGTCCACCTTTCGCAGCCTTCCCTCGCCATGCAGTCTGTCTCAGAGCCCTGACACTGCAATTGGAGCTCGCCCCGCCCAGCCCCTACCCCGCCTCACCTCCCAGCCAGCCTCGGGCCTTGATCTTTCCTAGGGCCTGTCACTGTCTGTTAAGACTGTGAGGACACAGGATGGGGAGCAAGGATGTGAAGTGGAGGCAGCCTGCATTCTCTGTCTCCTGTTGGGGGCTCCTGAACCTCCTTGATATGGTCAATGAGGTGTTTGTTAATAGTGTCTGTTTATAGATGAAGCGATTTTCACAAACTAGACCATCAAACTGACATGACTGCCGTGTTACTACTTTGTTCTCCTAGCTTCCTAGACGTGGAGGCATGGCCACTTCTTCACCATAAGCCGCAGAGGCGATGTCATAGATGGCTCAGAAGGTGTCAGTTGATGGGTGTCTGAACAAGTGCCATGGAGGATCTCTGCCTTGGAGCACTTCAGGCAGAAATGTGATTTATCTTCCTGGATTTTCTCACTTTCTGTCTCCCTTTGGACAATGTTTGGACAACACTTGCCTACCACAGAACTTCTGGCAGATTTTCAGAAAGACAGCTACAGGGCCTTGTGTGTGGATTCTCAATGCAGTTGAGCAGTGGACAGAGAACAGACAGATGAGAGGAGGCAGCTCTGCCTGTCAGGGAGGGAACGTGTGGGCCTGTCCAGAGGCCCGCTGCGGTAGGGAATGACGCAAGGTGAGGGTCTAAGATAAAACCTAAACAGCCATCAAAAGCTGTAACAGATGTACCAGATTGCAGGTTTCACTTGTCAAACTTTCCTTAAAAGTTAGAGAAACAGCATTCCAATGAAACTAACCGAAGTCCACAAGGAGAGCTTGTGTCAAGATTCTGTACTGCCTCATAGCATTGCAGAAGGTAGCCCAGATTTTGAGTTAATTCACAGAACTTAAACTAAATCACCTCAATAAACTCACTTAGAACAAAAATTTTTTAAGTAAAAAATAAATAGCCTGACCAGGCGGTGGCGCAGTGGATAGAGCATCAGATTGGGATGCGGAAGACCCAGGTTAGAGACCCAAGCTCACCAGCTTGAGCGCAGGCCCATCTGGCTTGAGCAAAAAAACTCACCAGCTTGGACCCAAGGTCGCTGGCTCCAGCAAGGGGTTGCTCAGTCTGCTGAAGGCCCGTGGTCAAGGCACATGTGAGAAAGCAATCAATGAGCAACTAAGGTGTTGCAACAGCAATGAAAAACTAATGATTGATGCTTCTCACTTCTCTTCGTTTCTGTCTGTCTGTCCCTATCTATCCCTCTCTCTGACTCACTCTCTGTCCCTGAAAAAATAAATAAATAAAAATGACTTGAAAAGGTTATTATAACAGTTTATGTAGCAAACATGAACAATTAATTAGGTTTAATTGTAAATACATGGAGGAAGTCCAAAATACAGTGTTAAGTGAAAAATAAAACACAGTTAGCAGTTATAGTACACAGCATAGCCAGCGATTATAACTTTATTCAAACAAGGAAGGCAGGTCATGTAAGCTTCAGATTTCCACAGAGCACAAATAAAACCCTGATCATTAAATTCTGAGCATTGAGAAGCCACTTCCATATCCAGCAATGCAGAAATTGCAAAAATGAAGCTGACCTTGATAGGGACAGGGACACAAGGTAGAGTTAACAGCCATATGTAGATGTGGGGGATGGGTTGGAATCCCAAGGAACTGAAGCCACACCATCAGCCTGAAAACGGTGATGTTCCCATTCTCTTTCATTGCGTGCCCAAGCTCTGTGTGTGGATGGCTGCAGACAGGCCGTGGTCTGAGGAGGGTCTCCCTGAAGCACTCAGGGCATCTCTTAAGAGTGAGATAGTGGACCCTTCCCATGATTTATGAAGTCATATAAGATCAGTTGAAGGTGGCCTTGGTCATTTTCAGCCTCACAGTAAATTGTAGAGCATTGTAAGACACAGCCATAATTAAAAGAGATGCTTTAATTAAAAAATGTGATAAAAATAGCTCACCCCCAATAAGTAAGGAAAGAAGGCACATGGAAATGAAGAAGAGATCCCTTAGATAGAAAACAAATATAAGTAGTAGATTTCAATAAACCCAACCAAACAACAGTTACAGCAAAAGAAATGGACTAACCTCTCCAATGAAAAGGTAGAGCTTGGCAGACTGTAATTAAAGAAATAAACCACATAGCTTTCTGGAGTCATTCAAGATGGTGAAGTCGGACACTTCTGAACTCTACTCTTCTCAGAGACACTCAGAAGGATCAGCTACCCACAGAGCAATAACTTCTGAAAGCAACCCGGACACTCTCTGAGAGAATTCCACACATTAAACAAAAGAAAAAATGCCCAGATCGGCACAGGTGAGAAAGGCTGAGACCTCCTTGAACCCCAACCCAGGCACAGACCCATACAGTGAGGAGGATTTCTAGTCTCCCCTGGGGGTCTGAACTCCACATTCTAGTGCCTCGAATTTAAGCCTTCCACCCAAAAGACAGGTTGTCACAAGACAGCTCTGAGCGTGGATGAAACTTGCATCTTTGAACCCCACATGACTAGAGCTAACAATAGCTCATTCTTCTGGGGCTGTGAGCACCAATTGCTGCTGTCTGCCAGAACTTAGCACCGAGGCACAGGCCAGATTTCCTGGTTCTAGGTTTTTCCTAATAATGAGCCATTTGCACCTAGAAAGCTGCTGCTTCCGATTGAGCACACGTCTGGGGGATAGTTTCAGTTCTTCCTGGAGACTGGGAACCAACCAGACTCCATGCCATCTCTCTCTGGAGCCCAATATCTTCCTAAAGGAATCTGTACAAATATCTGGGCCCCAGGTTCCCTATGTCACCTAGCTCTGAGCCAGGGTACGTGCATGCCTGAATCCTGCAGGTCTGTAGCAAACAAAGGAGTTCTTAACCATCTGTTATCCCAGGCTCTGCACAGAGGGAGCAAGTGTGAACCACCTTGGTCTTTCCCAGAAAAGTGTCCTTCTGCAAACTTGCAAAGCTGTTGCTGAGGGCTAGACTCCTCATTCAACACCATGTCCTGGATGGCTAAGACATGTTTTTGTTTCCTTATGTACTAAACTGGGATAGAAATAAAACCTACTGCCAAAGTTACATGAGTATTAAAAGGATAAAAGTATATATAAATTTTTAGCACAATGCCAGACATATGCCACTTTTTATACATACTAGTATTAATATTATGTTTGCAGACACTCTACATCAAAAATATTATATCTAATCTTATATCTAAAATAGTATTATGTTACATCTAAAATATTATATTAGCTGTATTGATGACTTTTATTAAGACCTTATTTAAAAATACTTTTATATATCACAACTAAATTCAAAACAGAAAAACATTTATTGCAATTTTAGTCTATTATTTTAGATTTTTCTAAACTCTCCATCCTTCTTTACTTTTCTGAAGGCGCTATTACCATATCAGGAACCAGTGAGATCTCTATGCACTTACATCAACTTTTTTGCTACCCTTTCAAATAAGGTGAATATTAGTGCTAACTGCCTGACAACTGAAACAATCTTATTTTTTAATGCAGTTGTTTATTTTTAAAATGTTAGACAAGTAAAAGAAGTCAATTTGAAAAGCTGAGAGACAATTGTTAGAATACTGCTCTTGTGCTGAGGTGAATTTTATGAGAGTGCATTTATTTATTGTGCCTGGAATTCTCTCCGTAATTGCATTGTATTCTGATCTGCTCTTTGTATGGGAAAATAAAAGTCTCGCCTGCACTACACGGTATTGCTGCTCTCCTATCAGACCTTGGCTTTGAGTTATAATGGTGTATTAAGTTTTAACGGCAGACATAAAGCTGTCCCTCTATCTGAAAGTGTGGCTTTATGCACCCACAGTTTCACTACGCAGCTTTCAGTATTTTATGTTCCAATTTTCCTTTTTTTTTTTCTTTCTAGAATTCTCTAGGTGCTCAAATGTGATTGTTTGTATGAGGTATGTTTGGCCACTGAGGCATGTAATGCATTTATAAATTACATAGTCAAGATTTTGCAAAGAAGAACTCTAGGCTTTATTTCTAGTACGTTAAAAAATCACACTCTCTGTCATAAAGTAAGATGAGGACTAATGTATGACACAGGAGAAATAGCAGTGAAACCCATGCAAAATGATGGGGTCTCCGTGTTCTGTTCTCCAAATAATCTGCATCTGGTAATACAGTAGTAGCAAGTCTGAAGCCAGGCTCCCTGTGTTCTATGTGCCCTTGAGAAATATATAGTCACTTAAATGTTCGTGGTGGGTGGGTAGAAGGAATAAGAACAACAAACAGTATTAAGAACTTTATGTTATTTTATTTAATTCTTAGAGTAATCCAACAGGATAATAAAGACTAGATAGGTCACCCTCAATTTATAGATAAAAGATGCTCAACCAGTCCAAGGGAACTCGATGGGAGATGCTAATCTAGAAATTGGCCATTTAGACACAAGGTCTACTGTCAGGCTGTGGGGCTCACACCCTTCACCCGCAGGTGTGATGCTGCATTTCCGACAGAAAGAAGGGTCACGTCTATGACATTTCAGAGCCTCCTGTGTGTCAGTCAGATAATATGTTATCTTCATTTTTACAGTAATCCAGAGTGGATCTCTCTCCTCTACAAATAAAATCCTCAGGGGTGTTAACCTGACTCAAATAGGCAGACTCTCTTCAGTCTCAATCATTTCCACTCTGGAGGAGGGAGCCTATTTATGCCTGCTGTGATGAGTGTGAAGCCTTGGACGTGTGTGCACCTGGCAGGGCAGGATGGTCTCTTTGGGAAACATGGTTTGAAGAAGGGAAGGAGACAGAAACGTGAAAATCTATAAGAAAGTGTTTTCCATAATGCCCACAGCTCTTCCAATTCTGTTGATTTTTTAAATCCAGAAATAGCTTTTGGAGATTGTATTTCAGAGGGCCAAAATGCCTTCTGTTGTCTGCTAAGCATGGCTGGGTCAGGGAGACGTTCCTGAGAGTCGATTGATTTTATGTTAAACCATCTCAGATAAATCGACACCGAGTTTGAAAAAGGATCTTCTTTGTTCCAGAGTTTTAGAAAGCTTGTTATTTTATCCCAGAGACTGTTTATGGTGATTAGAGATTAAAATTTACAATAGAGAACAGAACTATATTTAATATAAGCAAGCACAGCGGTGTAAATAGAAAGGTCTGTGTGATAGGCCCTGCTGTCTCTATAACCAACAGTGAGAACCTTGGGGACACTGTAGCTCTCTGAACCTCGCTTTCCTCACCTGTGCAGGGGTGATGAGATGTGCCCTCTAGGGGACCTGTCAGCTCTAATAATCTGTGTGATCACAGAAGCAGGTGGAACAAAGCTTTAGAAGAAAATATGAACTATGAAATTATACTTAAGAGTTATGTTAATATGTACATTAAGTCATGTCAGCAAAATTCCTTTGATTGATACACATTCTTTCCAAGAACTCAAAGTGTAGCATGTTCAGGAAATATCACAAAAACAAGACAAAATCCAAGTGTCCAATTTAGGAGAATTTAGCTGGGAAATAAATTCTGTGTTACCCAATCAGAAGACTTTAATTTGAAATGCACACTAGCATAATATGTAACATGTCCCGCTCATTACTCTGAACAGCCAGTCCAAAGCCCGCCTTTAATATTTCTTGTCTGACAGGCATGATTTCCATCATTTTCTAGTCTATAGGTGTATACAGCCACCAACACCTGTAGGTAGTTCTACTGTATTGTGTTTTGAAAAACAGTTCCATTCCAGGCAATTGAAACATTAGTGAACAATTTGAATATTATGGAAATTTTATGTTGGCTTATGCATAATTTCCTTCCTGAGAAACAAGAGATGAACACAGATAACTACACCCAGCTGAGCTGTGTGTGCATGGTTACACAAAACACACACATGCACAGACCTCAGACTTCTACCAGCTGCCTTGGCTGTGGTGCACCTTGTGTGTTATTCAAGTAGGTGGTGCTTTGCTATTTTCTCACATGTGTGAGAAGATATATGTGTATGTGTGTGTGTGTGTGTGTGTGTGTGTGTATTATACTTATGTATACCTGTGTATTCTAATGTGTCATATATACATTATGTTTAGAATGTTGAATGGCAATTATACATGTGTATTTATTTCTCTACTTTGTATATAGACTATATATATGTTATATATAAATATCATCCAACTTTGCAAACATGAATAATCGTTGTCTCAACACCAAACAGTGAATGAAAAAGGAAAGCTTTAGGTGTTGAAAAGCCTGAAATATTAAAGTGTTTTAGAATAAACTGCAGAACATTTGCTATCTCTTCAGCTAGAAAGACATCTATGATATTGTAGAACATTGTAAACAATACACAAAAATAGAGGAACACCTTCAAGAGCTGCACAGTCATAAGAATGTGGTCTTATAAAACAGAAATGAACAAGAAGATTTGTTGAGTAAATGGATTGGAGAAAACAACAAAGATTCAGAAGCAGTCTGTCACACATTCAAAAAGAAAGCAGTGTCTCTCTGTGAAGAACTCATTGCCAAACCATAGAAATGGCTCACTTCAGTAATTTATTGCCTGGGTTAGTGATTTCAAATACTGCTTTAATTTACCAAGTCTTCAGCTGTTGAACAAAGCTACTTATTAGTGCATATGGAAAACTGAGTGGGGGTGGGGTGAGGTTTTAGACATGATACAAGAATTATTTGAAGTAGAAAGTTATACAGTAGATCAGCTTTTCAATTTTGATGAAAGAGGCATCCATTAGAAATGCAACATGCAAAACATCTACATCTCAAAGGAAGAGAATCAAGTCCCAGGATTAAGAATGAGGTTGATTTCCAGCTGTGATGTTCTATTAGGTTAAGACTCTGTGAGCCCCTGCAACCCACATCTTCTTTTAGAAGGAAGTTGCAGCTCATTTTCAAGATAAACTGACATATTTAGTATAGTATTTATGCACTTCTTAAACATGTAACATATGTAAAACTGTGTTACCATTTTTATTAGGTTTCCATCTTTTGTGAAAGTGTGTCAGTGAGGCAATTTTTGAGGGTTGTTCTCCCATATTTCCATAATCCCTGTGGTTTTCATTGTGCAGTTTGCATAGTAAAGCAATTTAAGAAATGCATCTATCAAGTCATGGCAGAACTGACTGTAGATTCAATCAAGGGTAAAATGGCTTAGCTGTCCTGTGCTAGCTCCTTCCCACTTCTTCTTGCTCATCCTTATCTTCTTCCTTAATTATAGAATTAATATGCTTGTTCAAAACTCATTCTTTTTTATAATAAAGAATTGAGTCAAGTTAAAAAACAAACATAAATGGGAGGAGAAGATGGCGATGGAGTAGGCAGACGTACCAACTTCCAACTCCCAGAACCAAAGTGGATTATAACTCAATTTTAAGAACCATCATCTGGATAAACCAACTTGGAGCAAAACTAAGTGGACTCTTCAACCAAGGAACACTGCAGAAGCCACATTGAGACTGGTAGGAATAGCGAAAACGCGAAGAGGGCTGCCCAGCTCCCCGGAGCAAACGGCAGCCCGGAGAGATCCGCGTGGCGGGAGGAGAGTTTGGCGGAGAGGGAGGGACCTGGGTCCCAGGAACCAAGCCCCAGACTGCAGTCCCAGACCCTAGAAGAGCCGATTGGACAGTATCGAGCTGTGAAGTAAATGAGGATACTATTTGGGAAAAAGAGAGAGTCTTCTTAGACCCAAAAATCTTTTTAAAGGGACAGCTCAGAAAGCCTCTCTCACAACCACGCACCCGGGGCTCCGGGGAACTGGGACAGAGGAGAGGAACAGAGCAGCGGGAACAAAGAGTGGACTGAAGGCATGAGGACACTCTGAGGGACAGCCACCCCGACCCATGGGCTAAGTTACTTCCCTAATCGAAAACGAATATTTCCCCTGGAGCTAGCAATACCAGCAAAGGGAGACAGGACACTAGCCAAACAAGCTCTCCCGCGGCAATTAGAGCAGACCTGCCTAGAGGGAGGGAGCTCCCAAGCCTACAGTGTGGAGACTTAGGGCACTTCTAGCCCCCTGAGGTTGCTGAAGCCTATGGTCGGGACAGGACGCCGAAACGCAGTCCTGTCGGTGTGGGCGAACAGTGAGAGCTCGGGCTAGCCTAGCAGGGGCAGAGATGACGCGCTAAAGCTGTCTGGCAGCTGCGGGCCGCCTGTGACCCCACTTGTGGGGAAAAATACGGGCAGAGATCAGCCCTGCGACCCTGCGCTAGCCGGCCCTGACCGCGGGCACCGGGCTAAGACCAGGGACGGGCGAGGGGCCCGAGGCTCACGCTGCCAACCCCGCCCAGAAGGAGAAACCCCGGCGTGCCATCTGTGGGCGCGAGCGGGCTCCTAAGTCGGGGGCGAGGGAGACACTGAGACCAGGGGAAGTTCCCTGCGGAGATCACGCTGCTCTCCCTGCCTGGCCGGAGAAACCGCGGAGTACCGCCCTACGTGCACGAGCTTTCTCCGAGCGTGGGGGCGGGGTAGGAGCCGGAACTACCGGAAGCTAGCCGCTGTGCGCACGCCAGCAAACACGCCCGGCCCAATAATCCCCGGTGTTCGGTTTCAGTCCCTGAGCAGGAGGGCCCTGGCCTCGAGGGCGGGGCTAAATTCTGAACGGGCAAAGGCTCACAGCTGAGAGCACGTCAAAAGCCCCGCCCAACCCACAAAAAGGTGGCGAGCAGGCTCGGACTGAGGGGGCTGGGCGTAAGCCTTCCAGAAAAAGTCCGGGTCCGCAGCTGAGCAAAGGTGCTCACCTCTGCCCTGCGCGCTAACGCTAGTGGCTTGAGTGACAGCCCCTCCCACAAAGGAGAGGCAGAAACCACAGCAATAGCTGCAGTGAGCCGGCGCTGGCAACGCCCACACCAAACCGCCCTAGGCAGCGACAGAGAGGGTGGCAAGCCTGCAGACAGACCACACCTGGAGAACACAAAGGCAACACATACTGGACTCCAGTGGCCACAACTTGCTTACACTCAGATAAAATGGGCAGGCAGAGGAATGCAAACCAAATCAACCAAGAGAAATCCCCAGAGAAGGTCCTGAATGAACCAGATATAACCAAACTACCAGAAGCAGAATTTAGAATAATGATAGTTAGGATGTTCAAAGAAATTAGAGCAACAATGGATAGTCACTATGAGCACCTAAATAAAGAGATAACAAGTATAAAAAATGAAATTGAAATAATAAAAAAGAACCAGACAGAAATGACAAATACAGTATCAGAACTGAAGACCACAATGGAAGGAATTAAAAGCAGGATAGATGACGCTGAGGATCGAATCAGTGAGTTAGAGGACAAAATAAACATAGTTACAGAAGCAGAGAAAAAAAAGGAAAAGAGATTCAAAAAATGTGAGGAAACTCTAAGGGAGCTCTGTGACAACCTGAAGAGAAACAACATTCGCATCATAGGGGTACCTGAAGAAGAGGAAAGAGGACAGGAAATGGAAACTTTGTTCAATCAAATCATAGCCGAAAACTTCCCTAAATTAAGGCTGGGAAACATTCTACATGTCCAAGAGGCGCACAGAACCCCATTAAAGAGAAACCCAAAAAGATCTACACCAAGACACATCATAGTTAAAATACCAAAGCTAATAGATAAAGAAAAAATCTTAAAAGCTGCTAGAGAAAAAAAGACTCTCACCTACAAAGGAGCCCCCATTAGGATGACATCGGACTTCTCAACAGAAACACTTCAGGCCAGAAGGGAATGGCAAGATATAATCAAAGTAATGCAGAACAAGAACCTAAAACCAAGACTACTTTATCCAGCAAGGCTAACGTTTAAAATTGAGGGAGAAATAAAGAGCTTTCCAGACAGAGAAAACCTCAAGAAATTCATTAAAACCAAACCAATCCTGCAAGAGATTTTAAGGGGCCTAGTGTGAACAGTTCAAAGGGAGAAAAGAATATAGCAAAAAAAAGAAAAATACAGCTTTAAAGAATAAAATGTCAATAAACAACTACATATCAATAATAACCTTAAATGTAAACGGACTAAATGATCCAATCAAAAGACATAGGGTAGCAGTGTGGATAAAGAAACAGTACATATGCTGTCTACAAGAGACACACCTTAAAACAAAAGATGCTCATAGACTGCAGGTAAAAGGATGGAAAAAAATATTTCATGCAAATGGAAATGAAAAAAAAGCCGGGGTAGCAGTACTTATATCTGACAAAATGGACTTTAAAACAAAGACTGTAGTAAGAGATAAAGAAGGACACTACATAATGATAAAGGGAACAATTCAACAGGAAGATATAACTATTATAAATATCTACGCACCAAATATAGGAGCCCCGACATTCATAAAGCAGACTTTGATGGACATTAAGGGCGAGATTAACAGTAATACTATCATAGTAGGGGATTTCAATACCCCACTAACAACACTGGATAGATCCACAAGAAAGAAAATCAATAAAGAAACAGCTGACTTAAAGGATACACTAGATCAACTTGATTTAATAGATATATTCAGAACTTTTCACCCTAAAGCAGTAGAATATACATTCTTCTCAAGCGCTCATGGTACGTTTTCTAGGATAGACCACATGTTAGGACACAAAAAAGGCCTCAACACATTTAAGAAGATTGAAATTCTATCAAGCATTTTCTCTGATCACAATGCCATGAAACTAGAAATCAACCACAAAAGAAAAACTGAAAAATACTCAAACACTTGGAAACTAAATAGCATGTTATTAAATAATGAATGGATTAACATTGAGATCAAAGAAGAAATAAAAAAGTTTCTAGAAACAAATGATAACGAGCATACTTCAACTCAAAATCTATGGGACACAGCAAAAGCAGTCCTGAGAGGGAAGTTTATTGCACTACAGGCATATCATAAGAAGCTAGAAAAAGAACATATAAGCAACTTAACCCTGCAGCTAAAAGAACTTGAAAAACAACAACAAATAAAATGCAGGACAAGTAGAAGGAAGGAAATAATAAAGATCAGAGCAGAAATAAATGACATAGAGGCTAAGGAAACAATACAGAGGATCAATGAAACCAGAAGCTGGTTCTTCGAAAAGGTAAACAAGATTGATGAACCCTTAACTAGACTCATCAAGAAAAAAAGAGAGAGGTCTCAAATAGATAAAATTAGAAAGGACACTGGAGAAATTACAACTAATTCAACAGAGATACAAAGCATTGTAAGAAAATACTATGAAGAACTCTATGCCAAAAAATTTGACAATCTAGATGAAATGGACAAATTTCTTGAATCATATAAACTTCCAAAAATCAATCTGGAAGAATCAGAGCACCTGAACAGACCAATTACAACAGAGGAGATTGAAACAGTTATCAAAAAACTCCCAAAAAAGAAAAGTCCTGGGCCTGATGGCTTCACAAGTGAATTCTATCAAAAATTCAAAGAAGAATTAACTCCTATCCTCCTCAAGCTATTTCAAAAAATTCAAGAGGAAGGCAGACTTCCAAACTCCTTTTATGAGGCGAGCATAATTCTGATCCCCAAACTGGGCAAAGACAACACAAAGAAAGAAAATTATAGGCCTATATCCCTGATGAATTTAGACGCTAAAATTCTCAACAAAATATTAGCCAACCGGATTCAGCAATATATGAAAAAAATCATACACCATGACCAAGTGGGATTTATTCTGGAGAGGCAAGGCTGGTACAATATTCGCAAATCAATCAATGTGATTCATCACATAAACAAAAGGAAGGACAAAAATCACATGATAATTTCAATAGATGCAGAAAAGGCATTTGATAAAATCCAGCACCCATTCATGCTTAAAACTCTCAATAAAGTGGGAATACAAGGAACATTCCTTAACATGATAAAGGCCATCTACGACAAACCCACAGCAAACATCATACTTAATGGACAAAAATTAAAAGCAATCCCCTTAAGATCAGGAACCAGGCAAGGTTGCCCACTTTCACCACTTTTATTCAACATAGTTCTGGAAGTCCTAGCTACAGCAATCAGACAAAAAGAAGAAATAAAAGGCATCCAAATTGGAAAAGAAGAAGTAAAACTGTCACTATTTGCAGATGATATGATATTGTACATAGAAAACCCTAAAGTCTCAGTTAAAAAACTACTGGACCTTATAAATGAATTCAGCAAGGTGGCAGGATATAAAATTAATACCCAGAAATCAGAGGCATTTCTATATACAAACAATGAACTGTCAGCAAAAGAAATTAAGGAATCAATCCCCTTCACTATTGCAGCCAAAAAAATAAAATACCTAGGAGTAAATTGAACGAAGGAGGTTAAGGACTTGTACTCGGAAAATTATAAAACATTGATAAAAGAAATCAAGGAAGATACAAACAAGTGGAAGCATATACCGTGCTCATGGCTAGGAAGAATAAACATCATTAAAATGTCTATATTACCCAAAGCAATTTATAAATTCAATGCAATACCAATTAAAATACCAATGACATACTTCAAAGATATAGAAAACATACTCCAAAAATTTATATGGAACCAAAAAAGAACACGAATAGCCTCAGCAATCTTAAAAAGAAAAAATAAAGCAGGAGGCATCACTCTTCCGGATATCAAGGTTTACTACAAGGCCATTATACTCAAGACTGCCTGGTACTGGCATAAGAACAGGCACAGTGATCAATGGAACAGAACAGAAAACCCAGAAATAAACCCACAGCTTTATGGACAACTGATATTTGACAAAGGAGGAAAGAACATACAATGGAGTAAAGACAGCCTCTTTAACAAATGGTGCTGGGAAAATTGGACATCTACCTGCAAAAAAATGAAACTAGACCATCAACTTACTCCATGCACAAAAACAAATTCAAAATGGATAAAGGACTTAAACATAAGCCGTGAAACTATAAGCATCGTAGAAGAAAACATAGGCAGCAAGCTCTCCGACATCTGTAGCAGCAATTTATTTGCCGATTTATCTCCACGAGCAAATGAAATAAAAGGCAAGATAAACAAATGGGACTACATCAAACTAAAAAGCTTTTGCACAGCTAAAGACAATAAGAACAGAATAAAAAGACAAACTACACAATGGGAGAACATATTCGACAGCACGTCTGATAAGGGGTTAATAACCAAAATTTATAAAGAACTTATAAAACTCAACACCAGGAAGACAAACAATCCAATCAAAAAATGGGCAAAAGAAATGAATAGAAATTTTACCAAAGAAGACATCCAGATGGCCAAAAGACATATGAAAAAATGCTCAACATCACTAATTATTAGAGAAATGCAAATTAAAACCACAATGAGATATCACCTCACACCAGTCAGAATGGCGCTCATCAGCAAAACAACACAGAACAAGTGCTGGCGAGGATGTGGAGAAAAGGGAACCCTTCTGCACTGCTGGTGGGAATGCAGACTGGTGCAGTCACTGTGGAAAACAGTTTGGAGATTCCTCAAAAAATTAAAAGTCGAACTGCCTTTTGACCCAGCTATCCCACTTTTAGGAATATACCCTAAGAACACCATAACACTGTTCGAAAAGAAGAAATGCGCCCCCATGTTTGTGGCAGCATTGTTCACAATAGCGAAGAGCTGGAAACAGCCCAAGTGTCCGTCAGAAGACGAGTGGATTAAAAAGCTTTGGTATATATATACTATGGAACAATATTCAGCCATAAGAAATGATGACATCTGATCATTTATAACAAAATGGATGTACCTTGATAACATTATACGGAGTGAAATAAGTAAATCAGAAAAAAAGAAGAACTGAGAACAGCATGATTTCAAACATAGGTGG
This sequence comes from Rhynchonycteris naso, assembly GCA_037038555.1. Classification (NCBI taxonomy): domain Eukaryota; kingdom Metazoa; phylum Chordata; class Mammalia; order Chiroptera; family Emballonuridae; genus Rhynchonycteris; species Rhynchonycteris naso. The sequence goes on along the minus strand of CM072998.1, from coordinate 213,504,197 downwards.
GACATTAAAATGAGACTACGAGACACGTACAAGAGTGTGGTGGTTACGGGATGGTGGGAGGGAGGGGAGGGTGGGATAGGGAGAAGGGGAGGGACACAGGGAAAAACAGATAGAAGGTGACAGAGGACAATTTGACTTTGGGTAATGGGTATGCAGCACAATTGAATGATGGGATAATCTGGAGATGTTTTCATTGTACATATGTACCCTGATTTATTGGTGTCACCCCATTAAAGTTAATAAAAAAAAAAACATAAATGAAAAAAAGAGAGAGAACTTCACACCCATGATCCCCTCGCCTTTCATTTTTTTCAAGTCCCTGGACTTGTCACAAAGCTAGATTAAGTCATAAAATCAAAGTGCATCCATTGTTAACCCAGGTTTATCTTCACTGTTCACAACAATATCAGCTTTAGTATCATAAGCAGCCAAAGAAATAGAGTTGCATAATCATTTATTTCATTTTGCCATATAAATAATTAGCCTAGATTCAAAGATAATTGATTCAACCATATCTCATCCAGCTAAATTCTGAGAATGTCTATGGTATTAGTTAAAGCAGTATTTCTGAAAATATCCCCCCCCCCCTTTGAAAAAGAGCATCAACTTCACCTGAGAACTTTATAAACATGTTAATTCTTTGGCTACATCCCAGACTGATTGATCGAAAATCTCTGGGAGTGGGGCCCATCAGTCTGTGTTTCAACAAGCTCCACATGTCATTCGGATGCATGCTAAACTCATATGTGGTAATCACTGGAGTAAACCATCTCAAAACCTAAGTTCTGGTACTTTCTGGTCACCATTTAACCTTGCTCAATTTGTTTTAAATGCTGTATGTCTCTTTCCTCAACTGTTTGAGGATTTCATAAAAGAATTATAGAAAACCAAAAGGATACTTAGGACAAAATGTAGTATATTATAACTACTCAATAAATGCAATGTAACATATTAATCTCATTCTAAGTATATTCTCATGTGAGCATTTAAAAGGCTAAATAAAGAAATGCTCAAAAAAAAAAAGAAATGCTCATTTTATATGATTATGATCTTAATCATACTTAATAGTATTTGAGGCAGATAGGATCTTGAATAACAAAATTGAGTTCAGGGATTGAGAATGTGAATGGAATGTAGAAAAATCTTACCATGTGTAAGGCCAGGGGCCACCGCCATCATGGCCATTCACATGGAGGTTCTCATTGAATTTGGGCAGAGGGTAAGGAAATGGTGGAGCCAGAGAATGGTGGGCCATTCTGTTTATTGGTGTCTCACCAAGATAGGCAAGCCACAAGAAAGCCAAGGGAAAAGCAGAAAACCTGCTTTTCCCATGTAGGGCAAGGGATCAGGGAGGAGAGAGAGAAGGAGACAGGGAAGAGATTCTGCCTCTCCGTGGTGGGGGCAGAATCTCTCTTCCAGTAAAAATTAGCAAGACAATTGCCCCTCCCAAGCAGGAAGGTGACCTGCAATCTCACAGACCTCTATATCTGGCATTGCCCACCCCCCCAATGCAAACTGTAAGCGAGCAAACATATACATCATATTTAGAAACTTATTTGGCCAACACCATATATCATAGGTTGGGTTCTCTGGCCAGCTGGCTGAACTGGCATCTGAGATTGATGGACATGTATGGAAGGGAGAAGCCTGGTGTGGGGTCTGGCAGTGGGAGTCATTGAATACTGATGCTGGTCTGATGCCAACCTCAATCAACTTCATGTTGAAGCTTGAGTTAAAACAACCTGTAACAGTTTTCCTTTGTTAGGCTGAAATGGCCTGGCATTTAGATACTCTCCACCATCAATCATTTGGTATAGGCTACCCCCTGAAAGGCATGACCTTGGGTGAGGAAGTTAGAGCAAATGCCATCCTGAAAGTGCTAAGCTTGGCTGCAAACAGCACCTCTCCCAGATAGCGCAACGAATTTTCTTAAAAAGCAATTTGAACAGCAGGTACTTTTTAAAAGGGGAACAAAAAGAAGGCATCACCTGAACCCTACAACTTGTTTCTTATGCATGAAAGCTTTGTCAGTTAAGAAAAGGAGGAAGATCAGTGTGGGTCTTTGGTTACTCATGAAAATTAAATAAAATTTATCATAATTTCCATGGGGAACAAGACATATAAAGTGAACAAAAACAATATTTGTCTAAAGAAGACACAAGTGAGTTCAAATAAGCATAATTTATATAATCTAAGAAAAGGGACCATGAACCCTTCTCAGGAAGGTGGGACCTTAGATTTCAGATAGCACGTGATGCACACCTCTGCTCTGCCATTCTCTGGAACAGATTCTTCCTGGGGGTGGGGAGGAGAGCTCTTTGTGTGATGCGCTGGAGTTGGAGATATGCCCCTAGCATAAGTGGATTCTGCCATGTAAATCACATTTAATATTGGAGTAGAGATTTACACCATTTATTTCCATCTAAAGAAAATGAAGTATTTCTCAGATATGACGTTTTGATTATATAAAGAGAAGAAAATCAGGATAATGTTTCACTAGCTATTAAACAGTATAAAATAGAGGAAGAGAGGAAATATATTCACAAGATGCAGTTCCTTAATAAAGATGTTTAAAAGTTGATGGCTTAGTAAGTTTAAGTTTATATAATAAAATGGAAAGTTAGTGAAAATGGTACTTCTGTATGCTAGGTACTTAGCTGTCAACAGACTCATGGTCTCTCGTCTTTGTCAATTCTTGGTTTATTACAACCCTTTTCTCTGCTTTCCCAAATTCTTAGATTCTTAGAAGAACTAGGTCTATATCTGAGTATACATTCAATTCACACTCACACAGAGCCTGATGGTCTGAAGGCTACATGTGTGTTTCTCTTTCTAATTCCCAGAGAACATCTCTGTGGTCACTACGCTCTTGCCCAATTAGACTCTAGAAGTGAATTTCTTGGGTAATCCCCTCATACATTAAACTGAGTGTTTTGGATTAGATGTTACTGTGAAAGGTTATCTTATCACACTAATAAATGAACTGCTGAACCAGCTGACACCCAGTGGCTGGAGATGGCTTGTGCCCCATGGCTCAATTACAGCCCAGCCAATGGGAGGGCAGAAAGGAAAGTTCAAAGTGAGTAATTGATTGCAATGTCAGGGTAATCAGGTTAACTCTCACTGCCCTAAATGTGAGCTGACACTGCAAATGAGAATAGAGGAGAAACGAAACAGTCTGGACGAAAGCTATCAGAGGACAACAGGAAACATTTGTGTAACAACTTGGGGCTCAATTAAAGAGAATGAGGCCATGCTTCCAAAGGAATCAGTGTGTCACCCATGGTGTTTGATAACAGCCCCTGTCTTGGCCCCTTTCTGTCCTTTGCATTTTCTGTGTTACAGATTCCAACATACTAGGAAATACATTTCCCATTTGTTTTACAATACTTGAAAAGTCAATGTAGAAAGGTTTGAGTTGTATTAATACAATTGCTATGGGACTTAAAAAAAATCCTAACAAAATAATACTTGTCCAGATCTAAGAGACAGACCTCTCCACATTGTTCTAAAAATAAAGAAGGCTTGGGAAGCCTTAGCCTAGTGTTTTGCTTTACAAAGGCATCCTTTTTTTTTTGATGTTCCTATTTCCCTACTTAAAATGCTACTGCTTTTCAAATAGTAGCTAGATCAGGGTGAACTGCTTTCTGAATGTCACAGTAAGGGGACTCTTAGAATGAAACCAAAAGCAAAAAAAAAAAAAAAAAAAAAAAGAAGAACAATGAGAAGAAAGAAAGAACAAGGGATCAAAGCAAGGCAAGGAGAGGATGCAGTAAAAGGCAGAGCTGAGAGAGGACGTGTTAAAAGCTAGCAACAAGGGGAAGACCTTTATTTTGCAACCTGAACAGAATGGTGTGGAAGCTATCAAAGACACAGCAGAAGATGGTGACAACGACAGGCAAAGGGAGAGAGGAAGATTTAAAGCCTCTTCACAATACAGGAACATGGAGGACAACCTGAGAATGGAAATTCAAGCATACGGGTCTGAATTACTTGGAGTTTGGAGCTTGGAGCTTGGGCTTCCAATCTTCGTGCTTTCCCATGTCCCTGTCTCAGCTCAGGCTTTGACACAGGTAAGCAGAACAGAACAAGGGAAATGCATTCTCCAAGTGGTGATTCATAACACAGACCTGTGTCCCGGAACCCATGTTCCCTGCCAGCAGTTACCAGGTGCCAGGTCAGTTAGGAAATGAAAGATAGTCAACCCACTGCTTTAATCCAGAGTCGGTGAAAAATGAGGGACAAGCCTGGGGAAAGGAGGAGTAAGAGGAAAAAAATTGGGTTTGGATGAACTTCACTTCTGTAGAGGTTTGGTGGAGAAATAAAACAACCTTGCTCTCGCCAATACTACAGACACTTTAAATATTTTATTTTTTATACAAACCTTGTTTATCTTTTAAAAAATTTATATAAGTCAAACTCAAATTATTTCAAACAATGTAACATAAAAATGTTTTTAATGTCAGAATAAATTTAATTTTGTTGTATTTATTTTGTTTAATTATCATAAAAGCACACTTTAACTTAATATGTTTTTTTTAATATCTCACTTAACATATTTCTCAGAAATTTGTATATAGTGCACCTACAATTATTTGTAGAATTTTAAATGCACCCCAACCTCAAAAAGTTTGAGAACCACTGCTATAGGATATAACTTGATCTGGGCTTCGGCCCATCACCAGTGGTATGAAGAAAATGTTTGGCCCAAACTAATTAGCTATAATTATGCAAAAATTTACTACCGTTGTTGTCATTATACATTAAACGAATATAGATGAATACTCAGGCAAAGTGTCACTATATAGCTGAAGCTTCACTTTATGCCCCTTGATCATTATATTCCAGAGCTATTTCTTTGGAATTTTGGTCAACTGCAGCTCACAAAGCAAAGGCAATAAATAACCAAGAATTAACCAATTTCTAAAGTTTTTACTGCATTTCAAAACAAATTTATTATTAAGTTTCAAGTGGACTCCTAGATGGAAGTAACATTGCTCACCTGTTAATTCTGTTCACACAATCCCGACTATGGGAATCTGGGGGAAATGCACTTACCTAAATTCACTTTGATGCTCTATTGAAATGCTGCTTAAAATTAGCTCACTGATCTGAGGAATTGACCCATCTGTGAAAGAGAGAGGGAAATCTTACACAGTCATAATAAGCAAAATTAAAAATAACCACAAAGTGCTTCATTGGTTTTCTATGTAATAAATTAAAGTGCTAAAACTGGCTGCTAAGAGTCATAGCTTTGCAATAGGTATCATTCCAAGGAAATATAAATAGATACCTTTTTGAACAATGAAAAACTTGATTTGCTCACCTCACCAAGTACCCAGGCTCAGAAGGCAGAACCAGTCACAGGCTGAACCTGTGTTGTTCAGCGCCCATCTTTGTGTTTCCTGTCTCCATTCTGCCTCAGAGAGGGCCAGCTTCGGCTCCTGCTCTTCTTCTGCCAGAGATATCTGGCCCTTCCTCATCCATGGGAGGCAGGGTAGTTCGTCAATAGCTCTTTCTCAAGATAAAATTCCCAGTACGTTTTAGCAAAGATCCCCGTATAATTCTCTGGTCTTATTGAATCTCATTGGTGTTCTTTGGTTAATCACTGAGCACTAACCATTGGTACTCTCTGGGAGCTGAGGCTAGAAAGTCTTCCCCAGGATCTATGGAGGGCACCAGAAAAAGAAAAAGCTTGTTAGGAAAGAAGAGAAAGAATGTTGGTAGCAACCAGCAATGTACATTATTAATTGATATGATGCGGACAGTGCTTTACATGAGCATTTTATATGGCCCATCACTGATAACTTACGTGACTGCCATGTCAATTACAGTTATTTTAAGCAGGTGTTGTAGAAAATTAAAGTACCTCTGGTTGTAGAAGGTTGAAATGCAGAATACCATATTAATCAACAGAACTTTTAGTGACTATTGTAAGAAAAATTGCTCTGGAAATCTTTTCTGACATTAAACAAAAATACATAAATATAAGCCAATCTATTACAGATTTAAAATAAACAGATACATTTTATATTTAGATGCAATATTATATATTTTTTGAGAAACAAATATTTTCAGTAGAAAAAAATTTTAAGACGTTTGTATGGAGATTACTTGTTTCAGCTGAACGTCACCAAAAGAATGACACTGTCAGTTTATAAAAAGACCAAGCAAGTAGAGAGATAATTTATTAAATATTTGAAAATAAGCCATCAGAAGGATAGCACATTTTAATAATTTTGGAGTGAAAACCATTATAATTTTTCCTAAATAGCTGGATTTATTAAGGCTTTATATTTGAAACATTACAGATTTTGAGATTGTTTTAAGAGATCATGGTTGATATTCTGAAGCAACGCTAAATCCAAAGTATTCTTCAACTCTCTACAGAAACGATGCCTTTAAATTGGCATACAGATAATGGACACCTTTCATAAATGTCCCTTCAATGAAAAGTCAACAATGCAAAGCAGGAAGAAAACAAGATAAGCAGAAAATTGCTTTTAGCAATGAAAAATTAGAAAGTAAATACTGTAGTTAATATAGGCACCTTTTAAATCAGTGCAAAAATACAAGAGACATATTTAAAAGCAGTTAAATGAATACACTTTAAACTTACATAACGGAGAATATTTTTTTAGACCCACAGTGGTAGATGTTTTTTCTGGACTTTCAAGCATCTACATAGTCTTTTGGTAAAAGATTCATACTATGTTACTTACTAAAGACTGAACACTCAGAGCTGGCATAGGACCTTTCTATAGACCTAGACCTAACTGCTTCTACCTGTAGGCACCTGTGATTGAGACCCTCTCTGACAGCCTGACCACAGTCTATCCTTCATTACCAAGTGGGATGTCTAGTGACACCTTTTCCTCGTCACATAATTATCATTTACTTTTATGATAAACACTATTAAAATTTACCATTAACAACGTTGAAGTTTATAATATAGTATAGCCAACTATTATCACTATGCTGTGCATTAGATCTCCAGGATTAATTTTCTACAAATTGTATGTTTGTACCTTAAACAACATCTCCCAATCCTCTTCGCCCCCATCCCCAGCCCCTTGTATCATATCTTTACTCTCCTTTTCTAAGAGTTTGGCTCTTTTGGATACCACACATAAATGAGATTGTAACAGTATTTGTCTTTCTTGCTCTGACTTACATTAGCACAATGCTCTCAAAGGCTATCCATGTTGTTGCAATTGGCAGGATTTCCTTTTTCTCATGATTGAATACTGAATAATATTCATTGTGTATATGTATATAAAACTACAAGAGAAATTGAAAACCTTATTACTTTAGTACCTTAAAAATCAACCCCCCATCTATCCATTTTTTGTGGTTAGATGTGGTCTTGGCTGAAGGATGGTGTGTTCCGTAGATAGGTTACCCATTTTACTTAGAGGGCTTAAGAGACATTTGACAGGCCACCACTAGTATAGAAATTGGAAGCAGTGATGACTAATAATGGAGAGAAAGATATATGAGGCTTTATGAGTGAGATTTTAGGGAAGAAAATGGTTCTTAAATGTTAAGGAACCACTAATATAAATCTCACAACCTCACTGCTATGATGCTTGTTTAACTTATGTTAGTATGTGCCAATAGCTGGGTTCAAAACATGTCACAAAAGAAACAAAGAAAGAATGACATAACAAGCAAAACGATTGTTTTTGATATTTGTAAAAGATTTTATTTATTGATTTTAGAAAAAGCAGAGAGAGAAGGGAGGGGAGGAGCAGAAAACATCAGCCCTTAATAGTTGCTTCTCATACATGCCTTGACTGGGCAAGCCTGAGGTTTCAAACTGGCAACTTCAGCATTCCAGGCCGATGCTTTATCCACTACGCCACCACAGGTCCAGTAAATTTTTCTGAACAAAATAAAAGTTCATGAAAATTAGAAATGCAGAGGAAAAATGAAGAAAATGTGCTTACCCTTGGATATATTTCAAAATGGATTGAAATTAATTAATATTCTCCTCATGTTTCTTAATAATAAAAGATAAAGTATACCCCTAGTTTCTTGTGGGAAGTTGATTAAGATCCTTCCATATGTACCAACACACAGAGTAGAGATTCAAATAACTTTTAGACTTTGTTCATACTGAGAAAGAGAGACAAATTGGAAGGACTAAAAAAATGGAAAGTGGTGGTAAAAATTTAGTTTTATATATGCAAAACTTTAATATGGAATATCAAAGAAAAATGTACTCAGGTTTGAGTGGTAGCTTAGAGTGAAAGAAAATTCTATCACTATCTGGTTTTCTCTTTGAAACACTGAAACTTGATGAGAGGGTCATATAGTAGAAAAAATGGAGAACATTTTGATGTTTTCTTTATAAGTAGAGAGGTTTCTGCATTTTCAGTAATCCTTAACTCTTCCACAGTTCAAATATTCTAAATTATGGTAAAAGTTTGGAACATTATTTCAAACAGGAAGGAGAGAAGGTGACTTAGGACACATCTGAGGTTACAGACGAGGCCACTGGTATCATACCAATTTTCATAACTGTGTGCTCTCCTGTATGAGGAGAAGGCAGATCATGGTGATATTGCTGGGTTGTGGGCTGCAGAAGCATCAGATAGAGAAAATGCTATGAAAATTTTTGTGAACACAGTCCATTGTTGGTTGAGCCTGGTAGGGAAATAATGGAGCCAATAAGAGGACACAGAAAAGAAAAAATGAAGAAAACAAAAAACTAGGTGCCAAAATTGCTGAGATTTTTTTAAATTTTATTTTGGCCTTGAAGTTGGATATTTAAGTTAAAAAACTTACAGGGCAATTATAACAGATAATCACAAGACCTAGCATCTGTTAATAGAAATAAATGCCTGGTGAGGTATAAAGACAGATAATCAAAATATAAATGAAATTATAAACTATGAGTCTAGATAGACAACACAAATCCTGGCTCACATCATTCAAAATGGTGGCAAAACTCAAGTCTGGAACAAAAAATAGAAGCAAATGTCTTTTGAGGGCATGGGGATAAAAAAGATGACAAGAAGTTAGAGGCTACCATGAATGCCATTGAATCTCAAAAGAGCAGGTTTTCTAAGTTGTTTCTTCTTTTTCATCTGCCTGCTCACCCCCCATCTTCTTTCTTCTCCTCCCCCTCCTCCTCTTTTTCTCTTCTTCTTCTACTTCTTCTTCTTCCTCTTCTTCTCCTTTTTCATATTTAGAGTAGAGGCATAATACTCTCTAATAGCAGAAATTGGGTAGAATGCTGACCAACTCTCAGGCACAGATACACATAAAATTGAAAAGTGGATAGCCTCAACTGACTACAGAAACTGCAATTCTCATTTTCCTTAACTCCAGGGAAATAAATAAAATTAGTTCAGTAAGTCAAGAGAGGTAAAGGTGTTTAGGGAATCCAAACCTTAGAAAGTGTTTCCAGAGAATGATGAACAAAACCTGGTCAGATACAAACAGAAGCAGTGTAGGAGGGACAGGAAAGATGGCCTCATCATGCAGATAGATCTTTGGAATAGATTTACTCACAAAAGTTAGTTTTGCAATCTTATAGACATCTCCAAGAGAACTAACAGAAAGAATTACTAGCTGTAAGTCAGTTTTAAAACTTCAAAAACTGACTCATGTATGTAAGTAATATAGAAGTTAGAGAGAAAATCCCAGGAAGGGTAGTTAGTACAACCCGGAGCATAATCTCAGGTGGGCAGGCTTTTTTGTGTGGCACAGAAAGGAAGAAAGAAGGAGCAATCACAGGTCCTTTAATCTGAATCCATTTGGATCCTTGCCCATGAAATCATGACATCCTAAGTTGCTCAATTTCAACTACTTGAATTAATGCCCAAATGAACAGACCCAGATGGAATCATTTTCAGTGTGAGGACAAGAAGATGATGAGGTGATTTGCCACATTGTGAAAACACTTCTCATTTGCTCACTAAAATTTAAGTGAAAATGACCACAAATGCCAATTATTTAAACAATAAACTGTTGCTGAAGATAGAAAATATGCTACGTCCTGGTGTTTGTATACAGTTTAAGGAGACAAAAGTGCCAATTTCATGCAAATTAATATAACTATTTAGTCTTTGGAAACACTTTCATTTTCAAACTAGCAAAAGTGAGTAGAAAGATGAAATATTAACCTTAAATGAGACTTATGGAATAAAAAGCTTTTTTATTTTTCATAATGTATTCAAATTTTTGGCAAACATGTAAAAATGTAGACATTCAGCATACAAAAATGTAAGTTTTTGTTCTTTGCTATCAGACAATAAAACATCTGGATTTAAAATAAGATAGTGATCTAACAACCACTGAGCGAAATAAATACAAGGAAAGTCTATGTTCTGAGATTCATATTTAGAATGCAAAGCAGCAAAATACCACATTGAATTACATCAAATATAAAAAAACATGTTCCCCAAGCTCAGAGGCTGAGGTGGAAAGGGACATTTTTACTTGACTTGTTGCTCTTTTCCCCACAAAAAACAGTAAACATTTAAAAAATGTGTTTGTTCCTTTAAAAGAAAAGGAGGATAATTTTTTATGATTAAATAGTAAAGTATTAATAACTTGCCAGAGCCATTCCAAAGTGGAAAACAAGACACTAAAAAATATCCCCATTAGCTTTTTTATATCATTATTTCAGAGGCAAACAATAAGCAACGAGTCTGACTAAACGCCATCTCTCCATTTCGATAGACATTGTGACTGACAGTTTAAGAAAATTGATTTAAGCTTCTCACAGGCTGTGTGCCAAATATATGAGCTCCTTGAATAATTTTATTCATTTACCATACCATTTTCAGCTCCCAATTATTAAAATTGCCCAGATAACAGGAAGAGTAAGAAATAACAAGACACCACACCAGCTGTGCTGAGCTATTTAGACTTACACAGCTTGAATATTAAGTTATCCAGAAGGTGAAACTGTGTAATAAACATAAAAAATATACTCTTTCAAAGACTCGAACGGTTCTTAGATTTAATAATAGTATTTTTACACACCTGTGCAATGAGTGGAGAAATCCTATATCAGTGTACAGGATGCATATAGAGATTTGTCCACCAATGGACACAGAGCAGGACAATGCCCTCCGCAGAATGGGCATTAACTGGACCCTGCTGTAAATTAGGGAGCTTTGCAATTTGTTTTGAGTCTTAATATCATCATGATATCAACTGATTTAATACAAGGAAGTAACTAATACATTATATTATGCTCTGGTTAAAGAATTATTTTTGATGATAGTGTGACAAGTGTGCTAGAGAGGAGTCTGGAGAGCAGAATGAGTGAGAACATCTTCCAAAAACACCTAATTCATGGCAAGGGTGTGATTTAGGTACAGGGAAGATGCTGCAATGATTACAGGGCAATAGTGAAATTTCATGGGCTGGTGGGGGCGAATAGGTCACTCAAAAAAGTGTTTCTATAACCCTGCTTGCTTGCTTTGGGATATGTCTCATTTAAAGTGTCACTTTCTCTTCCAATCACACATATGTTATTATGGTTTGTGGTGGTTAGTATGGGTCCTCATCCTCAGCAGGAGCAGAGATGGAGGCTGGTTTATTTAATAAGAGATCATGGTAGACAAACTGCTTAGCTCTAATACAGTTGAAGATGATAAAAACAAAGTAACCATGAGCATTCTTCTGGATTGTTCTCACGTGAGTCCTAAGAGTAATGGATAGTAAGGAACAGAAGGAAGAGGAGGAAAATAGGACTGTTGAAGAGTAGTACTATTCCTCTTTATTCCTGATAGTCTTCTTGTTTTAAAGTCTGCTTTTCTAAAATTAATATAGCTACTCCAGCTTTCTTTTATTCGATTAGAATTAGTGTTGGCAAGAAATACCATTCTCCATCTCTCTACTTTTACCTTATCTAAACCCTTATATTTAGAGTGGTTTTCTTGTACAGAATATAAAATTGGCTTTTTTTTTGTAATTCACTATGAAAATCTCAGTTGTTATCCATCCCATTTTCAGTGATTATTGACACAGTTGTTACCTTCATTTTCTATCTTTTTATTGAGGGAGGTCATGTCTGCTTTTAACTGAACACTTCATGTTTCTACTTTTCCCCACCTCTTGAGTTATCAACCTGCAGTTTTAAAATAATAATATTTTGTTATCCTAGTGTTTAATATATATTTGGTAAATTATATAAATATACCTCCAAATAATCTGATACAACTTCACATGTGGTATAGGTACTTCATAACAAAATAATCTCATCTCTCTCATACTTTGTGACATCTCTACCATTTATTTTACTTATTTTCACATTATCACCCAGTAACTCACTATTACTATGAATTTAAACAGTAACTGCTCAGATTAAGATAAATAAAACTAATATATTTTATTTTACTTTCATTAAATTCTGTAATACCTTTTGTTTTATGTAGTGTTAAGTTTCTGACCCATTTCATTGTTCTTCTGCCTGAAGAAATTCTTTTAACATTTTTTACAAGTTGGTCTAAGGGAAATATATTCCCTCAGTTTTTGTCTAAGAAATATTTAATTACCCCTCAGTTTATGAAAGATAATTTTACTGAATTTAGTATTCTAGGTTGGTGTTTTATTTTTTTCCACTCAGAATAAAGAGAATAAAGGTTCATTCTCTTTTTCCTTGCCGGGTTTCTGGGGGGAAATTAAGTACTATAATTTTTATCCCAGTTCTTGGAAAAGCATGCTTTCTTCCTTTATAAATTGGCTTTCTTTAAGATTTTATCTTTGTCTATTATTTTTTGGTTTGACTATGATATGTCTAGTTGTTTTTGATTTTGAAATTTATGATGTTTGGTGTTCTCGGAGCTTCCTGGATCTGTGGTTTGATGTCTGTCAATGATTGTGAGATTTCTCAAATATTATTAGTTCAAATATTTCTTCTCTGAGGTTTTCTTTTCCTTTTGCTTCTAGTATTCAAAGTAGGTATTTACCACACATTTTTATTTTGTCCCACAGTTCTTGATGTTTTTATTATTTAAAAAAAATTTTTACATTACAGTTTGAGAAGTTACTATTTACCTGTCTTTAAGTTCATCGATCCTTTCCTCAGCAGTATATAGTCTACTAACAAGCTTGTTGGAAACCTTCTCCATTTATATTACTCTGTTTACGTTTTAATGTTTGAATGTTGTCTAATCTTTCCTTAAGGGCCTTTTCCATATTTTACAGTTCATATAAAATCCCTATCTATATTCCCAATTTGTGTGTCAAATCTTAGTCTAAGTCTGATGGTTGTTTAGTCTTGTGGAATGCCTTGTCTCATATATATATATATATATATATATATATATATAAAATTTGAAAACTCAACATGTTTGATTGGATAATGGGAACTTAGTTGTGCTATGTTTTTGTTGTAGCTATAGATACCAGAGTCTTTAAATTTCTACTGTGTCTTGGATTTTTGTCTCCCTTCTTAAATGCTTGCCTTGCAGCTTTTTTTTGGATAATCCACTGATGTTATCTTGGAAAACTGTAGGTTCTGCAGTAAAATGTGGGAGAAAGGGAGCATTTCATATCCCTTCCTGTATGTCTCCTCCTCAGGCCTGTTTCAGGGCTGTGACCTTCACAAACAGTTCCCCTTTGTGTTAGCTGGTTCCCCCAACCTCTTGCTTTGTGAGGTTTTCTTTATTCACATTAGATGTCACTAGAAGATTAGAGGGGACTTGAGTTTTAGAACTGCACTGTGTCAAAGTCTTTCCCCTTGAGTAATCATAAACTGTTTTTATGGACGAAGCTGTAATCTCATTTCACAAAGCTTCCATTGGCCCTCCTCCCACCAGAGCTCTGCAGGGAGCTTCCTCAGAGAACCACAGGGGGAGCCTCATGGAGTTACTGGAGAAGCCTTGAAAGGGAGAACAGTCAGTGGTTTGTTTATCTTATGCTATTCTACACTTAGCTGCCAACAATGCTCAATATTTCTGTTCAGGTGTTCTCACCAGCCCCTGGCTCCCAAGGACACCCTCCAGGCATGCAGCTTCCTATCACTTTGGATGCTCCTGTTTTTCCAGAATTTTGGGATGGCATCTACCCTTTAAATCCTGTCTTTGATGGGGGCAAGATTATCATTGATTTTGTTTGTCCAGTTTTGTTTTGTGTTGTTGTTAAGGACTGGAGGGAAATTTTTTTGAAGGAGAAAAACTCCCATCTTTCTTCATGAGTAATGCTTGGTGCATGCCTGGAATAGTGCAGCCAAGCCAAGTCTTTATGAACAGTGATGGGTCTTCAACTAACAGCTTCAGGGCTGCTTCTAGCTTATGCCATGTTATACCCAGAGGGGAAGGGGTTGAAGATGAGGCAAGGATTTTATACGTTTTCTATTTCAAATAAAGTTCAGAGACTTTTATAATTTTTTTATGGTCATAGGAGTTCAGAGGGTGAAGACATTTACTTAGCTCTGCTAACAGTTGCTCCTTTGATCTTCCCTTTGATGTCTTGCCACTCAGGAGAAGATTTCTTAAGGGGGAGAGGAATAAGAAATTAACTACCTTTCATGCTTTGCAGAAATGGTTCTTCAATGACAACTAATATAAAATTATGTTTAAAAATATTATAAGTCTTTTATTTCCCCCACATTCTACCTTACTTATTAAAGATTGTTTATTTATTTAACCTCAATACAGGTATTATTGCCTTCAGATGTCAATATTGAATGTTCAAATGTGGTTTTGTGGAACATAGAGACTTTTTCTTTCTTACTAAGTAGTAAAAAATATTGATAACCTAGCTATGCTAATATTATGAAATACAGAATTAAGGGAAATTAATTAAATATAACTACATGAGAGGATAGAGGCCAAATGATTTGTTTATAAATAAGTAGAATTTTGGAAAATATATAAAATATGCTTTATCTATCTTGAAAACTGGAATATTGTGAAAATATTAACTTTGAGTACTACATTATTAACTCAATCTATCAGGTGTTAGGAGGCATAGATTTTCCATCTGATTGTTACTAATTGTCTATGTTCATATTACCGTAGTTAAATGCAGTCAGACCCTTAACCAACATGTGAAGACATGCTAGTTATTCTTTACTTATTTTCCAGTTATATCTCTAAAGGATAATAAGTACAACTATACTGTATTTTTCTATTTAGTATGTGCTCTGTTAACTTTTATACACAGTTTATTTTCATCTCCTACCCATCCAATAAGTAACAAAGCATAGTCATATTTAATAACAGGCTTGATTAAAACCCATATCCTCTCTTCTCAGTACTCAGAAATAAGGCCAGGTATTAGTCTTGTCAGTCAAGGAAGAGAGTTTAACACATCTACATAAAGAAAAATAGTGCTAGACATCACATGCCATCAGCAGAATGCAAATTAAACCACTACTAAGATCCCACTGCACATCCATTAACATGGCTAAAATCCAGAACACCGACAACGTCAAACGCTGCCATGGGTGTGAAACAACAGATGCTCTCATTATTAAGCTGTGGGAATGCAAACAGTATGGCCACTTGGCAAGACCGTTTAATAGTTTCTTACAAAATCTAATATACTGTTTCTATTAGACTCAGTAATTGTGCTTTTGGTATTTTCCCAAAGTCGTTGAAAACTTATGTCCACCCAAAGCCTACAGAGTTTTATTCATATTTGCTTAAACTTCGAAACAACTAAGACACCCTTCATAAAGTGAATGGATAATAAACTGTGGTGTATCCAGACAATGGAATAATATTTAAGGTTAAAAAGAGATGAGCAATCAAGTCATGAAGAGATGTGGAGTAAACTTATAAGCATATTATTATGTAGATGAAACCCATATGAAAAGTTTATATATTGTATGATTCCAACTGCCTGCCATTTTGGAAAATGGCAAAACTACAGAGGCAGTAAAATGATTAGTGTTTACCAGGGGCTGGGAAGGGAGGGATGAATTGAGGAAGCACAAAAGATATTTAAGGAGAGCAGAGAAAACACTCTGTATGATACTACAATTATGGATACAAATTATTACACATTTGTTCAAACCCATAGAATATACAGCACAAAGAGTAGGTGGTCATGTCATCTGTGGACTTCGGGTGATTATGACATATTGGTATAGGTTCACCAAGTAACAAATGTACCACCCTGGTGAGGGTGATAATTATTGGGAAGGCTGTGCCTGTGTGTTGGCAGGAGGTTATGGGAAATTTCTGTGTCTTCTTCTCAATTTTGCTATGAACCTAAAATTACTCAAAAAATGTCTTAAAAAATGAATTTCCTCAGATAAATTCTCAGAAGTGGAATAACTGGGTCATAGACAGTTTCCTGAAACATTAATTCAAAACAATATATGCACCTCTGTGTTCATTGCAATGTTTTTTTACAATAGCCAAGACGTGGAAGCAGCCCAAGCGCCCATCAGTTGATGAGTGAATAAAAACTGTGGTACATTTATGCAATAAACTACTACTCAGCCATAAAAAAGAAAAGAAAATCTTATCTTTGTGACAGCATAGATGGATCTGAAGTAAAATAAGCCAGTCAGAGGAAGAAAAGTACAATATTATTTCACTCATGTGTGGAATCTAAAAAATAAAATGAACTAACAAGCAAAATAGAGAGACTCATAGATAGCAAGCAGGCTGACAGCTGTTGGGTAGGGGGGGTGCTGGGTGAGAGTGGGGGAGGAATTGAGCAAAAAGAAGAAAAAAGAGAAAAAACTCATGGCCACGACCACAACGTGGTGATTGCCAAGGGGAGGGAGTTTGGAGGAGGTGGAGGAGGGTAAACGGGGGTGGGGGGGATAAATGATGGATGGAGTCTTGACTTGAGGGTGAACACACAATACAATATACAGAAGATGTGTTATAAAATTATACCCCTGAAACCTGTATAATGTTATTAACCAGTGTCACCTCAATAAATTCAATAAAAAGGAAAATAAATGAAATAGTGAGATTCTAGGGTTTTCAATTAAATAATAATTGGTAAGGATAGCTATTAAGACACTTTTTTTTTAAGCAAGCAAACCTCTTTCCTCTGGTTTTTAACCTTACCCTGAAACCTTTTACTTTCTAAAGAGAAATTAAATTGTATTTCAAGTTCAATTATTTTATTTTCATGCAGTATATGAAAACATGGCCTTTAATTTAATGTTACTGCAACCCTGTGAAAATATCTACAGTTTTTTTATTTGGAAAGAATAAGGATTATTTTTTTAAAACATTGATATGTTTTATTTCATAACTTTTTATACATGCAAAATGATATAAAAGATAATATTATAAACAACAATGTGTTCACTACCCAGTGTAATTTATAATGTATTTATTATTTATTAGAGCTCATATTAATAGAAAATGTTATGAACCTGACAAATGTTTAAAAATACACTAATATTGAAACACTAGTTTGGTTATTTTGACTTTCCTAACAAAGAAATGAATATGGATTTTATTCCAATGACTTGTATAGATCTCTTTACACAATTGGCATATGATTTTGTTTGCCAAGCATCCAATTGCCTCTTCTTGTCTATTTAGAAAATGATTATTTGTAAATTTGCTATTGACTCTCTCTGTTCTGTTGACAAGAGTGGCAGCTGATTCTATTTTCCTTTTACAAATCTTAATAATTGATTGGATTTTTTAATGACACTCTAGGAAATATAAAGATTGTTTGTTTTGATTTGCTAGATGGAGAAGAAGCTGTTTTCATAGGGAATACCTACCTAATTTAATCTTAGTTATAATTATCTGTCCTCAGCCAGCCTTGATCACATGTGGAAAAGCAGAATTACTTTAAATGCATGTCTAATGTGTACAGACTTTTAATTAGATACAAACTGAAAAAATATCACACTCCTGTGTGAATATATGTGTGACTTCTCTGTACTTATATCTCTAACTATTTCTTAATTACTTTGTTATTTTATGAGAGTTTTATTACAATATTTTTACAATGTTCGTAAATGCAAACTATCAGGGAGGCAGTGCTATGAAGAATGGGTGGACACCTAACATGGAAGGTTCCTTTTCAAACAGCGCACTGAGCCTTCACTTGATCACCGTTGTTGTTTTCAGGCAGTCAGTGCCATTCAAATTTGTACCATCTTTACAAATCCCAAAACTTAATTCAACCATATACATCCTGAAATTCTTACATATAATAGGATTTTTCACTAGTCATTAATTAGGACTAGAGTATTATTCCTAATAATACAAACTGGCTTTATATACGTACTTAGAACATCGGGTCATCACAAGGGGCTGAGGATCTGCCCCAGACACATAAGTGATAGAAGTTCTGATGTAGCTGTGATGTAAAAGGTGTCCTCTCTGGACAGGGAAGTATGCTGAATCCTTGAAAGCAAACTTGTGTGCAGTTCAACTGGTTTGTTTTTTATTTGACTTATAGGAGTGTCGTTTTCTTAAAAGAAAACGTCACCCCTGAGGCTGAGTTAGATTTTGCCTTCATTTGAAACTTTTGAACAGGATGTTATTGTGACCACAGTGACAGCAGTAACTCCATTACTTGAGAGAGGCAGGATGTATAAAACATGTACTGTATGCACAAATTACGGCTCTAGCTCAGCAACTGCTGCAATTGAACTCAAGGCAAACACAACATGACTCAGCTCCACTCAGATCCTGTCCTCTTTTGTAAGTCCGCATTCTGACATGAAGGGTATTGCAGTACTGCTGTATATTTGTGAACTGATGAGACAAAATGGTAATAGAATATTTTAAGAACAACTAAAACTTTTTTTTATGACAGTGTCCAGAATACTTGGTCAACACAGAAGGCTTTGCCTTATTCTTGATTAGTTTTTTTTTTTTTTTTAAATTTTTGTTTGTTTTTTACCATTCATCAATCTTAAAGTACCTTAGGAATCAGAGTTTGAGTTTCTAATTTATTTATAGCCTTCTACTGTTCACAGTAAACGTTTGGTAAATGGCACTGGCCAAGTGACTGGAAATTATATAAATTTGAATGTGGTATATACGAGTTTACACAAAATTATGGCTGCCAAACTCTGATGAAATGGTGGCCACCATTTCTGAAAGATGATACATGGATATAGTTTTTAAAAAAATGGTGTATGAAACTTGAATTTCTTGAAATAATATTCTCCTATACAAAAAGAGAGAGCAATCATATTTTTGATACACTACCTAATTTATCCCATATTAGCTAATACATTTTAAAGCAATCTCAGATTTCATGTCATCTTAGTCTTAGATAGTTAAATGATCATCACGGAAACTTATGGGGATTTTCTTATATACTATAGTTAATAATAAAGTTAAGAGTATGTATTTTGGTTTTCTAACTCCTAATCCATATTCAAACACTCGTGCTGTTGGAAAAAAACGTCTTCTTACAATTTTATTTGATAAAAATCAGGTCCAAAAACATGTCACCATTGCATGAAATTATTCTAGTTTTTATCCTTTTTAATTTGTGGCTGCTATTTCCCCATTTTTATCTCATATGGAAGATTCTGAGGCCAAGTTTAATTTCAGGAAGAAATAGAAAGGACAGGTAAAAAAATGATGACCTGTGCCTGGATACTCCAAAGTGTAGCATTATATTAAGTCAGAAGAGAACAGAAGTACTTACCTGGCTCTTTAATTTGGAAAACAGAGGAGTTGATTTTGTTGAATTTACCTTCGCCCTCATACCATCAACAGTAAGGAACAGGCGTCAGGCATTTCCAGGAAGAGTCTTAGAAGGTTCAGTGCTGTGTGTAAGAGGAGAAAGTGTATGAGGACATTGTGTACACACTCATGCAGCATTCAACTTTCAGGAAAACTCAAGAATTGTCTTTCTCATCTTGAAAGAAGTCACTGGGCTTCTCTTGAGTGATGCCGTTGGTCTTTGAGATGCTGAGAATGCTGAGAATACCTCCTTTAAAAAGGTTTGCTGTTTGTAATTTTAGAGAAAGACTTTTTTCTAATACTGGCAAACATATTAGGAGAGCTTTACAGGATTAATTTTGTTTTGAAAATTATTTCTGGCTGCGTTTTCTATTTCTGATGCTTAGTTGGCCTTCATCTTCCACTCCTTTTATTCTGTGTGCTTTTGGTTTTTCATTTGTGTGCATGTGTGTGTGTGTATGTGTGCATGCATGTGAAAGAGAGAGACAGACCTTGATTTTGGTTTTTCCTGGAAGAAGAGTTTTCATAAATAAATATAAAATTAATAAGTTTAAAATGCTTATGAATATTAGTGCAGGCACTTTTCCTATAGCATGGATTTTATAACTCATACTAAGAATTTTTAAGTACTTATCATCCTTCAGACACTTTCAAAAATTCTGGGAAACTGGCAGTAAACACAAAATGGTCAAAAGGTGATAGCAAAATAGAGCTGATATTAGAAAAAATAAAATGAGCTTTGTGAGAATGTTTTGTATGTGTTTTTCTTTTAATTTTAAAACATAGGTGTGTCAACCTGATAAAAGTAAATATGTATGGCTGTGTTGATGATTCTAGACAAATTAATACACTAGAAAAAAAAGAAGTTACTTTGGGCAAAAATGTGTTGTTAACCAACCGAGGTTTATTGAAAGGTGTTATTTCTGTAGATATAGTTAAGAGAGCACATCTTTAGTAGAGGAATTATGAAAAGCAAACTAGATTATTGTTATGAGCATGGATGTCTACAGCGCTAGGTTTTATGTTGTTATTCTTATTGAAACATATGTAACACGGTTTTTGTTATAATACTGCTTTTAAGTAGGGCGATGGTCCAGCATGTGGACATCCTGAGTTTCATCCCCAGTCAGGGCACACAGGAGAAGTGACCATTTGCTTCTTTTGTCCATCCCCTCCCCCTTCACTCGTCCTTCCTCTCCCACAAGCAGCAGTGCAGTTGGTTCAAGTGTTGGCCTTGGGCTCTGAGGATTTCTCAGTTGACTCAAGCATCTGCCCCAGATGGGGGTTACCAGATGAATTCTGGTTGGGGTGCATGTTTGTCTTTCTATATCCCTTCCTCTCACCATTATATTACATTCTGAATGAAAGACCTATTTTTATAAAATATAATTGACATATTGAGAGTGTTGTTACTCCATATAAAGATATTTATGGAGAAAAAAAGAGACCTTGCCAGTATTATTTTTCCAATTCAATGATAAATCACTCAGATTATCACCCTATTATATTAGGTATGTTTGGGTCATTTTTCCTGTTAATGTAAAAATAAGTTTTGGAATAATTTTAGATTTACTAAAAGGTTGCAAAGGTAGTACAAGAAATTCTCATATACCTGTCATTGAATTTCCTCTAATGTTAACATCTTACATTTCCTCTAATGGTACATTATCAAAACTAAGAAACTAACATTGACATGTTATTATTAACTGAAGTACAGACTGTATGCAGATATCCACTAATATCTCCTGTCTGCTCCTGATCCAATTCCATTCCACGTAAACTTTTTGAACCATGTTGAAGAAGGAGTGGGAATATTTGGGATAACAGAATTCCAATTCAATGGACCTGGAATTCAGGTTCCGGTAACTGCCTGTGTTACATCTACTTTCAAAAAAGTAGATTCACTATAATGCAACTTGTTTTCTTCATTTACAAACTAAATTTATATAGTATGTAATTTCCTGACACATAAGCACTTCATAACTGTGCAATCCCTAATGAGATCCTAAGTGTCTTTCTCACAAATGCTGAACAATGAATTCCTAGCTGGTTATGGGGATTCTCAGTGAAGGCAAAAGTTTCAAATCTGGCAGCATACACAAAGTTGGGGAATGAAAGTGTCAGGGCACTGAAGGTGTGTGTAGTTGTGGCCACAGTAGTCTGAGGTTATATTCCTAACAGTAGCAGGGGAAGGGTATCAAAGTTTTCCAACAGTGCTAGGGAAGGTTTAACTGGACATGTCTGTTTTCATAAGGATTGGTGTTCAGGAGACATGGGTGAATGACAGGCAAAACTGGAAAAGGGAACCATACTGCTCAATCCTATTGTGTTGAATAAAGTTGCCTAGGGGTAGTCCTGACCTATAATACTGACTTTCTTAGTGATTTGGAAAGACATTCATAATGAAGGTGTTAGCTCTCCATGTATAATAGGCTACTTAGGTTAATTTTAGGTAAGTTGATTTCAAATGCAATAGAAATTAGTTCCTTAACTAAATATGATAAATGAAGGTTTAAATTGAGTGGACTTTAATTTTTTTAATTTCACTTGTATGTTATACTTCAGTTGCAAGAAAAACAAAATGATGAAAGTTCTCAATGCTTAGCTTTTTAATGGAACTTTAAAATGTTATTTAAAATTACAGAACTTCTTTTTGGTCTCATCTCAAACCCCAAATCACATGAGTTCTAATAGTCTCTGACCCCTATTTTATGAATGTCACTGTTTCTTAGGCCAAAACTGAATAATACAAACTGTATCCTGGTGGTTTTACAAAGTAAGATGATGACCACATTTACCCTTTCGCGCACTTTGTTATCTCACCTTCGCAAATCAGAAAAGACCTATGAAGCAATGTGTTTAATAAAAGATTTGAATTATATCATTTTAGTAGAGTAATAATAAAATAATCACATATGATAAGGAGGATCACTTGCCAGTTCTAATAACTTTATGCTCACTGGGTTTGAAGATTGTTTCGTGTGTTTACCTGAGGGACAATATTGCAGATAATAGATGAAAGTTGCTAAATTAAATGTGATATAATGGTTGAAGTTAGAGAAAAATATCATTATTTGATCTAACTATTTCATTTATAATCCTAATATAACCACTAAAAGACAAACCAGTCTTCATCTATCTGCAATACGACTGCTATACTAGCAATTCATTCAAAGATACAGTTACAAGTTGAACCTTGGATTCTGCACAGAAAATTGTTCTGAATAATGAATTATATAAGATTGCTACTTTGAAAAAAAATACAGATTTGTCTTCCCTAAAACTACTAGTTATAATTTCAGCACAGCTTTCAATAATAAAAAATCTAGTTTGTTTTTTAAACTGCTTAGTTTTACATCTTTCCTTTTATCCTTCATCATAATAAATATCTTTATTTCATGAATATCACCCATATTTTAATACATACATGTAATTTATTATATTGGTATACATTTTTGAGTGATTTTTACAATGATCATAGCAACTTTTTCTATTTATTTAAAAAGGTTGTTGGTCCTAAAATATTTACTCAAAAAGCTGTTATTGTGATTAATCTATTAAATAGTGAAAATGACAATTAAGAAGTACTTTGGAAAATAGGGTAGGTTATTAGACATGAAGTCAATATTATGAAGAATCACTGCCTAAAAGATGGTGGGGGCAGGAATCGGCAAGTGAACTAACTATCTGCAAATATTGCTTCCAGAAGAAGTGAAGCTTGACAGTATAAGGAAGTCATAAAGAAACAGATTAATGTATTTTTCTTTATATTTTGAATCCTTGTATTTTTGAATTGCTAGTTTGACCAATTCATGCTTTTTAAAAGAAAATAATAATATCAAAATCATTTTTCTTTCAACTGATGGTGATTAGCGATTAGTCAAGGATGCTTTCAAAAAGATTCCTAAAGTTGGGAAATTGCATGACAGTACTTCAGAAACGCCTCATCTATCATAAATGATTTGAATAGCTTATGTTTCTTTTTTTTCTGAAGAATAATAGCAATAGAAAGAAGAAACTTTTCTATGGTAATCAGTGATGCGATTATTTCCTCATTCATGCTGGTATCTAGAATACTCTCACAGTACCCAACCAGGTGCTGTGGACACAGTGGTTAATATGATAAAACCATTGTCCTCAGCTTGTTTACAACACGAAAGAAAAGGGTGAAGAGAGTATACAGAGCATTAAAATATATAGACACAATATAACATAGCATGCAAACAAAGGTGGTACTTTGTAGCTTGTTAATATACAGGTACCAGAAATAAAGGGTGCTAAAGTCTCTTTAGAGCCATTCACACATACATTTCTAATCTAGGCAAAATGATAGAGTAAGAATTCTTTGAGTTAAATAGGACATGATTAAATTTATTAAGATATAATTGTGATTCTTAAGAAGTAAATAGGAAAAGCAGAATTTGGCGGTAGCTTTTTCATGGTCTTATTGAAGAGCACAGGAAACAAAAGGGGGTGATTAGCACTGAACACAAGTTCTGATGGAGCTTTTCTAGGATAAGATCTTTCCTGACCAGGTATCAAACCATCCTTGCTCCATTTCACTTACACTTGCATGTCTTACTGCCGTGCTCTGTAACCCTCTGCATACTTTGTCATCATGGTGATATGCTTGGGCAAGGACCCTGTCTCCTAGGCGTGGTTAATCTGCATCGCTGCCTTGCAGCACAGGACCAAACATGGAACAGACACTAAATCAACATGCAGTGAGTGACTGGTCCCTGAAACTTCAGGTTTGGTGAGGTTTCAGGAGGTCTAAGAATCAACCCAGTGCCTAATGGCCTTTGCACTGAATCTGACACTACTCAAATAGTGGATTACAGTACACTTTCCTACTGGAATTCCTTCAAGGAGAACACGGAATGTGAAAACCATATAACCTGCTGATCAAGTTTATCTATTAGAATACATATTTACATTGAAATGAAAGTTGTTATGTCAAGCCCTTCCAGATTCAGTTGAAGTAAAGCAGATTGTGAGCGACAAACATCTCTGATTGCTACAGGACTAAATCTTGTTTTGAATCTTTGAAGTCAAGACCAGCTCTGAAAATGTTCTAGCAAAAGGATGGTCACTCTTGCAAGCCCTGATTCAGACACTAGCTTTTTCATACCATGTGCTCTTTAGATCAATGTCTATTTTGAGAACCTGAAGAAAGCTCTTGAAACTCTCCTTAGGAAAAAGGAAAAGTATGCCAGTCCATCTGAACATATGTACATTTAAATGTGTGTGTGTGTGTGTGTGTGTGTGTGTGTGTGTGTGTGTGTGTGTGTGTGTTTGGAGTGGTTTTACAAATTTTCAACTTGCAATCTACATAAATTCTTAAGTAAATTATCTTAGAAAATGTCATCAGAATGAGACCTTTTAAATTTGATGACTTTCCATTCAAAAATAGTGGTGCTATAGCAGAGGCAGGTTCAGGTTGCTTGAGGTCCTGAGCACAGAAGAAAATATTGGGTCCCTTTGAAAAACGAGAGACAGGGAAAATAAAAATACATGTTAACCATATTCTTTTTTTTTTTTTTAACCCGGACAGAGAGAGAGCCAGAGAGAGGGATAGATAGGGACAGACAGACAGGAATGGAGAGAGATGAGAAGTATCAATCATTAGTTTTTTGTTGTCGTTGTGACACCTTAGTTATTCATTGATTGCTTTCTCACATGTGCATTGACCGCGGGCCTTCAGCAGACCGAGCCACCCCTTGCTGGAGCCAGTGACCTTGGGTCCAAGCTGGCAAGCTTTTGCTCAAGCCAGATGGGCCCTCGCTCAAGCTGGAGACCTCAGGGTCTTGAACCTGGGTCTTCCCATCCCAGTCCGACGCTTTATCCACTGTGCCACCACCTGGTCAGGCGACCATATTCTTAAATAACTAAAAAATATTATGTACTATTAATGTTAAAATCGCACATATGAAACCAAACTTAGTATCATTAGAAAATAGTATAAAGTTGGGATTTTGCGGGGCCCTTCAGAAGTCAGGGCCCAGGGCTCATGCCCCATGTGCCTAACGTTAAATCCACTTCTGTGCCACAGAGTGTAGAATACAATGTAAGTGTAAAGTTTTCAAGTTACCTTGCATGTGAAAAGACTAAACAAGCTAATGTAGATAATCAAGACTGAGCATTTTCCATTTGAAAACTCTTCTCTTCCCAACAGTTGATACCACCACAAATATTAATTCAGCTAGAAACAACATTTGTAAGTTTTATTAAGTACTATAGGCAGCATAGATTAGCCTGGGAAAGAAAGAATTTAAGTTCAACGAATGTAAAATTTATGAAATAGTTGGAGCACAGATAGTTCTTATGGGGCAAATTTATAAGCTGATGGACTAACGACCAGCCTCAGAATGTAACTACAATGTGTCCATAAAGTCACGGGGCACTTTTTACATGTGACTGGTCAAAAGTGTCCCATGACTTTACTGACACACTGAGAGATAAGGCTTTTAAAAGGTAAGTCAGGCTCAGTGAGGTCACAGGAGTGAACCCTAATGCGATGTGACTGGTGTCTTTTTAAGAACAGGACATTATGACACAAACACATGGATATCATGGCCAGACCAGGTGAGAACACAGGGAGAAGGTGGCCATTTACAATCCAAGGAGAGCAACCTTGAATGAAGCCAGCTCTATAGACACCGTGATCTGGAACTTCTGGCCTCTAGAACTATGAAGAAACATATTTCCATCATTGACACCATCCAGCTTGTGGCTCCTTGTTACTGCAGTCTAACCACATGCAGATAATGCCTTTCCATTCCCAGGTGAATGACCTACTAAGGAAAGGTTCATCACAAGTATTAATAAAGGGCCATTCTATCACTGGATTTGATCTGTCCTTGCAAAACTTTAATGAAGCAATTAGCACGTACTTTCTTTTGACAGAATGTGCACAAATTATATATGTTGCTAAATTCTACTCTGCAAAGACAACCCAGCCCCTCCCCTTGGAATCAGAAGACAGGGATGGACTTTTCCATCACTGCGGTGGAATAATCCTGGGATATCATGGCCAGACACACACTGAGAAATGGAGAAGCAGGTTCATTTCTCTGGAGTCAAGGAAATATCTTTTTATATGCACAGAAATTGTAAAAGTTTACCATAGAAATTGACTAAAAATGGCTATTTCTCTTTAAAGTATTAAAACTATTTTCTTCACCATTTCTTCATAGATTTATTCAGACAATGGAGTCAAGGAAGGCTTTCTTGCTTGCAGTTTTTCTTTAGATTTGCCACTTCATGTTGTTTTAAATCCCTTCTCTACCTTATTGATGAAAGTGGCTTGAATTATTTGTATCGATCCATTTGCCTATGTTCTACTCATATTATTGCAATGTTAGTCCCTATGAGTTCATTGTTTGTGTTAAGAATAATCATTTTTGATTTCTCAGCCATTGTCAAAGAGGCTGTACTGTTTTTTAATGTTCATCAGCACATTTCTCTAAGGTTTTTTGATAACTGCGAACAGGATTGAAAAGAGCAATGATTGTGGTCTTTTCAACATGATTCATCACTTAAGAAAACAACTTCAACTAACTAGACAGTCTACTTTCTCTAGGTTCTCTGCAGAGTGCATTCGAAAGAGTACTTCTTCAAATTTCCAGGTGGGTTGAAAATTCTACATTTGAAGTTTAAACCATGAATTGATGAAACAAATATTTACTGAAGACTGATTTTTCCATGAGGGACAGGTCATGAAGTAGGGACACAGGAAAACTACCCTGGCTCTGCCTTCAGCAGAAAGATAGCACCAGACAGGCAGGCAGCCATCTTCTTCACATATGGTGTCCACACCACTGAAACGCGGGAGAGGGGAGTGACCTCTCCCAGCCATCTCGCTAAGCTTTTGTTATTCACATTATACGTTTTCATCAAGTAGACATTTTTAGCATTGTCTCCATTTTTAAAGTATTTATAGCATAAATATTCTAGTTCTTCTATGCTTGCTAGTTATAAAACATAACAAGATTTATTTTTCTCACTGAAAAATGGACAATGTAACACCTGTCCTGTGGAGTTTTATTAGGGTTTAATTACTTTTATATGTGTACTTATGAATGTGTCCATACATATATTACACATGGCCTGAAAAGTATACTTTGTTTTAGATATATGGGATACAATAAGAGTTTTCTTCTTTTCATTTGTTAATTATGATGTCAAATAGATTATTTTCTGGCTCTAACAATGGTGGGGGTGGGTGCACAGCATAAGGAAGGAATTTTTTAAAATAATTTAATATAATGTGTAAATGGCCTCAGTCCTCGAAGGGGGCAAAGTTGAGAGATAAATATTAAATGATAGATTCCTTAGTGTAAAGTAGAATTCACAGCCCCAAAATAGAACAGTTTTAGTAGAATTTTTGGTTTGTTTATTTTGGGTTTTTGGGGATTTTTGCCCAGATTTTAGACTCTACCCTGTTCTATGTGCCCTGTGAAGCAGGTTATGGGGTAGAGCCATTGGATAACCTTGTGGGCAGCACAGAGTCCATTATTCAGTCATATTGCCAGGCATGTAACATACAAGATGACTGATGCCCGAAGGCAAAGTGAGCTCACACTTCAAAAACCTGGGCATCTCTGGAGAGAATACATTTTTTAATTTATTTCCTATTACAGTTTACATTCATTATTATCCTCTTAATTTCAGATGTATACCACAGTGTATACATTATATAGAAATCTGTTACAACCTCTGAAAATGGGGTTCTTTATATCTTGGGAGATTAGAAATAAAACCACATTTTGTGTCATGACAGGGAATGTTTTTTTTTAATCTTGTTGGCTGTCACCATGTTGTTCTCAGTAATTTGTTTCCTTGTTTGGTTCTTAAGTCTTCGTGTTGTCTTTAATAAGATCTGGGTGAGACTGTAGGGAGAAGGGCTCAGGCATCAAAGGGTTTGGGAACAATTCCTACCTCTATATTAGGCTGTTTAACTTGAAAATGTTGTTTACCCATTTCTCTACACTTCAGTTTTTCTATCTGAAAAATGGGGATTGTAGCATCAAACCTTTGTTGAGAGTCAATAGAAGCATGTGAAAAGCACTGAAGATAGTGTTGGGCATATAAGATAATCAAACTCTATAAATCTACAGTACTTTTTGTGTGATACCTGCTGTTAACACAAAGATGAAAATGAAATAACTCTTATTTCCCAGAAAGACAGATTTATGAGTTCTTGGAGTACAAGGTACATAATGTAGGTATGGGGCAGTGTACTGGAGGGGGTAAATTAGAGAAAAGTCTGAGTCAATCCTGAGACACTAAACACAGCTCTGCAGAAAACCCTCTTGATGGAAAGTAAGAAGGATGAGAGACCTTGTTGAAACCAACAGAGACAGCATCCTGCTTCTTGTCATTGTTTCAAGAGGAAAAAGGAGATTATGGTTAACAATGAGCAAGAAAAATAATTTATATTATAAATAAGCCACTGAAACAATGCATTTATTGATTGCTCTATTTTTTTTTTTTATACAGGTACAGAGAGAGGGATAGATAGGAACAGACAGACAGGAACGGAGAGAGATGTGAAGCATCAATCATTAGTTTCTCGTTGCCGCTGCGACACCATAGTTGTTCATTGATTGCTTTCTAATATGTGCCTTGACCGCAGGCCTTCAGCAGACTGAGTAACCCCTTGCTGGAGCCAGCGACCTTGGGTCCAAGCTGGAGAGCTTTTGCTCAAGCCAGATGGGCCCGTGCTCAAGCTGGCGATCTCGGGTCTCGAACCTGGGTCTTCTGCATCCCAGTCTGACACTCTATCCACTGTGCCACCGCCTGGTTAGGCGATTGCTCTAATTTATTTTTTTAAATTTTTATGAGAAATGATTTGCTACACAGTTCCATATGAGCATTATTTTATAAATTCAAATCTTTTCAAGACCCTTGAACTTAGTGACTTAGGTGCATACCTATTTGATAGTGATGGCTCAAGTTTTCATAAATAAGGATTGCTTTTCATTATCTCCACTACATTTCTGTTAAATATCTTTTTGGTTAAATAACTGCTGATTAATCAGATATGCATCTAATCAAACAGTTCATGAGGACATATTTTAAAAAACGATTTAATTGACTTACTGTCTCCTCCCTCAATGCTATTCAATTGCAGTAAAGGAGATTTATATTTTATTGTGAATTTTCAATGTTTTTATGTATGAGTATAGAATCAGTTGCAATCACAGATGCATAAAAATATTCATGCAAGTGTATGCATGTTTATATTATTTGCTTTATTTGTCATTGGCATTATTAGTTTGTTTTTACAAAATGTAATTCAAAGGATGTTAAAAATTCTGGGTGAATTTCAATTAAAAAAATCCTGTTTCATTTGTTTATATAAACAAAATATATGAACACTTAAATTTATAAAAATAATAACAAAAAATGAGAATAGGTGCCTGACCTGTGGTGGTCCAGTGGATAAATATCGACCTGGGAACACTGAGGTCGCCAGTTCAAATCCCTGCACTGGTCTGGTCAAGGCACATATGGGAGTTGATGCTTCCAGCTCCTCCCCCTTTTCTCTCTTTCTCTCTCTCTCTCACTCTGTGTCTCCACTCTAAAATGAATAAAATAAAATAAAAAGAAAAATTAAAAAAAAATGAGAATAGGTTCTTTTTTTATTCTAGAAATAGGCAATTTTGATTATGAATATATAATTTAATAGAAAACAATACATTTTCATTTTCCTCAATAGAGTTTTTCATAATTGCTATATACCAATGATTTTAAGTGCAGTTAAGGTCTTTCAATCAAGTGTGTACTAACAATAGTTGATAATTAAAAATGTAAATTTTCAATACATAGAGCATATGTTTATTGAAAAATTTTAAATTATGCAATTTTGTGTGACAAGAACATATGATAGATTAATTATAAAATGTTTTTATTATAAATTGTATTTTAAGAAAAAAATACATTAAAATTTGGAATACACATTCAGGAATCAAAAGGATGGTTTTTTATATATAAAAGTTGTTCATAAAACTTTTAACTGAATTGTAGGTATTAAATTTCTTCGATAATTATAATTCTGTTAAATATTTTAAAAGGGTTTTTAGATACATATTTTTCTTACACTGTGAACTAAACCCTTTGCTATTTTTAAGCACATAATAACATTTTTAATTGTCAACATGAAAATTATAGTCAGATACACAGTTGTAAAAACAGTTGAGATGTGTGTGATCAAGGATGATTGAAGAAAATTGATGTTTATTGCATGCAGTCTGTTTCATGGAAGCCAGGAAGGCAGCTCAAAGACGGTGACTGTGGAGTGTGTTGGGTGTGCACAGAGTCACTGGAATGATACACTGGGGTGGAGAGAAGGAGACTTGTCCCAGGACCTTTCATGTGCTAATGTTTGGACAATGCAAAAGTCTGTGGTCTCTAGTAGCTTCTCCAGGTTAGAACTTGAGACACATGTGATGGAGCAGTCTTATTCTATTCTTTTCTTTCCTTTTTGTAAATAATATATTTATGTAGACCAAGTCTTATATGTAGACCCCTGGGTGTCTGCATGTAAAATAATTCTCATTAAAATAAAATTTTAACTTTAAACTTACTAACCTCAGTTGAAAGTAAAACCCTGTTACAGGCTATGAATTAAAAATTATAAATCTGTCTTTCTGTGGATCACAGGATACACTGTACATCATCATATAGCTCACTTAATGAGAATTATGCAGTGTGCATTCATTTAATGTAGAGAAAGTTCACACTGTATTGTAAGTGAACACCATGATATTCCAGGTAGTGCCATCACTGAAGTGATTAGTGCTACTCATTTAGTGGCTTCAGAATGGAATGATGATAAAAACAAAACTCTGTGTGTTCAAAGGCAAAAAAGTAGCTATTTTGGTAAAACAAGCATGTAATGTTAAATTAGGCTTATGTAATGGTGGAGAAATAGGTATAGATAAAAAAAATATTCTTTTTTTTTCCAACTTTTGTTTGGAACAAAGGAGATCTTGCTGGTTTGATTGTTTGTGAAATAGATTATGTATCTGTATTCTTTCATTCAACATGCAAATAATTCTTCATTCTAAGTAGTTTAGTATGAATTCTAGACCTGACAGTTTCCTAAGTATATTTCTTGGGCCTCATATATTTAATATTGAAATTCTCACTGATGAATATGAGCTTTTGCTTCAAAAAGCCAGGTAGATAGAGTATGAATCCACTTTCAGGTTGGGTTAGAAGTGGGACAATCAGCCTCAGTAGGAGAGTAAGACTCAGGAAATAAGTAGCAAGCCAGGTGAACAAGGCTGCAGACCTCAGATGGTAAGTCACTGCCAGCCACAGCGGCAGTTGGTCAGGGGACAGCCAGGTTCACACAGTCAGAGAAGCTCAACCAAGCTAAAACCAGGTAAGATCAAAGATTTGTTGTTGTTTTGGTTATTTTCCACAAGAGTCTATTTTCTTATGGGGAGCCGAAACAGAAACAGACTGCTACACACAGAGAATAGACTGATGGTTGCCAAAGGGGAAAGCATTTGGGGGAACTGGGTGAAAAAAAACGTGAAGTGACTAAGAAGTATAGATTGGAAGTTACCAAAACAGTTCCAGGAATGTAAAGTACAGCATAGGGAATGTAGTCAATGATATTGTCATCACTACAAATGGTGCCTGGTATGAACTGGAAATATCAATGGAAACACTTTGTGAAGTACGTGATTCTCTAACCACTGTGCTGTACCACTGAAACTAGTAAAAATAACTTTGAATGTAAAATATCATTGAAAATAAGATTTAAAAAATGCTTAAAATAAAAGTAAAAACATTCCTAGATGGGTCATTCAGACACAGGGTCACAGTGCAAGTCCTTAGTGTGGGGAAGCATGAGGGATATGGAAGTTGAGGGGAAGGAATCAGGCAAAGGAAGAAATGCACGGGTGAAGGAGACAGCTGGAGGTGTGCAAATGTACAGAACAAGTTCAGGGCCACGGTGTCTGCGTGTGTGTATGCCCCTGGGATAGGATGGGTGCTAGTTAGCACAGGAATGCACACTGTCACCTACATTGTAAGGACTCAATTCTAGGAAGTCATGGCAGTTTTTTATGAAAGCTCAAGCAGGGAGACTGTGCTGGGGTTTTAGGCACCTTCACGTCCTCATCCCCTTCTCCCAATTCACTCCACAAGCACAGGTCCTCTTTTCGTCAAGGCACCTGACCCAGGCTCTCACATTTTCCAGATACTTATTCATTATTTCTAAACTGAGACCAACTGTTTGAAATTGCTTTCAGAAGAAAAAGGTATGATAGAAAAATACTTAAATCTATATGTAGAATGAGATTTAAATGATTTTGTTAGTTTACAGAATACTCTCATACTGTAAACGGAGAGTACAAGAAGTCATCTTCTATGTCCACACACGTGACATTTAAGAAAAATCACCATCCTCACCAAGAAAGAATATCTCTGAATTGCCTTGTTTATTCTTTTAATGAGAGCATTTTTATTCCAAAAGGAACTGAAAGAGCTAGCTAATAGAGAACAAGCAAAATAATTACAATGTGACTGAATTCTTTTATTATAAAAAATATAGTCTTATTCAAACTATTGACTCTGAAGTGAAAATTCTATGGATTGTATTACTGATCAAAAGAGTTGTCTTTTCCATCCTTATTGTAACAAGTGCCACAAGCTGTTACACATTTACCCCAAAGCTATATACTGTCACTACAATGTCTTTCCTATGTTAATATAAATGAACCATGACAGATGGAACATTATTAAGATTCATATTGCAAATACTCTTTGACTTCTGGGTCTTAGAGAGGTTCCTTCAGTAGTCTAATGATTCTCCCATCAGCTACTGCTCAATCAATAATGAGCACCTTGAATGCCGACTTCCCTCCAGAAATGTTCCTCTGATTGGCTCTGTTTCAGAACCTACTGGGATTGCATGCACCCTATTGGGCCCCATCGTTGTTTCATCTCATGAGTTTCTCAGAAGATAGAGAGGTGGGAAGAGAGAAAAAAAAGAGATAGATTTTCCAGTATAAAAAAAAATTGCTTTTGGTAAATACCAAATACATTGAAAAGCAGAATCCTTAGCAACTTTTTGAAAAAGAGATTGATCCTACAGGTTTTTCTAGAGGCCTGGGATATGAGCCTAGTATTCACTCATTCTGCCTCTATCTGAGCTCATCCTGAAGATTACAAAAGCTGGTAGTCCAGATTAATCCTTTTTTTTTTGGTGAGGGAAAGGGTTTGAATATTTATATCTGCTGCTTTTTTCTGTTCAGTGGGAAAATCAATCTCAATGTAAAAACAAATACACCATATAAAAATAATTTTATGAACACTAGAGAAAAAAAATTTTGTTGCATCCACAAAAATACTTGTTCTTACCTCACTTGAGTGTGCTGATCTCAAATCTGACATTAGTTTTTTCTGTAAGCTACAGTATTTTTGCAATTCAAGATTTTAGGCTTTTTATCTTATTGTAAAATTTTCAACATTTAGTTTAACATAATGAAGTAGAATGTCTTCTTGGGCATCATCTTTGTGAAAATATAATAATTTATATAATGCAGTAAATATATTAATACACTAAAAGATATAATTGCACAGAATTTGTCATAAATTTCAAAATAGAACATATTAAAACAGTTACTTTAATCATAAAATTTGCGCAAAACCTATTTAAACTCTATTCAGGCAAAAATTTGTGTTTGTAGCACTCGCGTTTGTGTACTTATTGAGGATAATCTTGTTTGATGCTCCAGCAGTAGTCTGCCATCATTTAGAGCTGTCAAGAAATAGCTGCCATTCTGTTGGACTGTATGTGGTAATACCTAGTTGTCTGAGAAGACTATTGATATCATGACAGTAAACAAAGTGTTTTCTTTGAAAAAAAGTCCACAAAAATTTGTTCACACTTTCTGAAATGGGATATTTTAGCTGACCAGGGAAGTACATTCTTTTCTTGAAGCCTGGAGGCTAATAACTCAGCTGCTTTCTTTGATAGACCCAAATCTCTTACTAAGTCATTCAATTTGGGTTGGCTAAACTGCTGAGGTGTTAATGACTACTTGGCATCAGAAGAAGACCCTTCAGATTTTACAACCATTTCCTCATGCATCTTATCAAAATACACTTGATCACCATGTTCACTTTCTTTGTCCTTAGAAGAAATAAAACCATTGAAAACTGGAACTGGGAGTGTCTCAGAGTGTGGGATGGGTCGTATTGCTGAAGAAATATTAGAATATGCGATTATATGCCGTTATTTCTTGCTGATGCCCTTTGTATGGATCAGACAGAAATAGCAGCCACTGATGTGGTCCTTAGGTTCATGCCAAACCATGGCAATACCAAAAGGCATTCCTTTGCATTGCCCTTTTGTCCAGTCACAAAGCATTTTCTCACAATTATGACACACAATATGAGAAGCCCAATTCTTGTCTTGATTGCCAAGGGGAACTTAAAAAAAGGTAATATATACACGTGTCATAAATGATGAAATATTGCACCTTTGATGTTGAAGTGTATAACAGCCACATATGTAACAGGAGGTGTCAGGACTATTCTTATATTTACGCCTACTCGAAGAAGCCGTGATTCAAACGTAAAACAAAATAAGAGAGAGTGTTCATCAGATAATAATTTTTTACATTTAAAATCAGCTACAATTATGTAAAAGTGATGTTTGTAAAACATTAATTGCCTGTGGTTATGTTTAATCCAAGAGTTGTTGCCCTTTAGCTTCAATTTAAAAACCAATGCATGCCATTAACTGTAAGAAAAAGAAACTTAAATTGCATTAAACCTAGAGCATGCACCAAAAAACGGATATTAGATTTGGAACCAGTGATGCAGAAATATATAGAAACAGTTCTAAAACCTCATGCATCAGAAAATGAAAAAAATTGTTTCCCAGTGAATTATTAAAGGCGATAGGTCATCTGCATCAGTTCCTTAAGAATGTTATTAAAACCTTTATGCACAAGTGTCTCATCCTCAGAATATATGTGTTTACTATGTTTTCAGAAGCTAAAGCAACTTATTCTGGTTTTTTGATTCCTGTTACCCTCTCTGTTTCTTTTTTGCATGTTTTTTCCATGCCTTTTGTTTGTTCACATGATTTGTGGTGCCTTACAGGAATGTAGGGTATTAGAAGCCAATGAAATTAGACAATCTGCTACCAGCTCCTAAGAGCATAAAGAGAAGAAAAAGAACATGTTGGCATCAGTGGCTTTATTTCTCAGTTCTTCATGCTGAATTTCTGACCCACTTCCCCTCTTCAGCAGGTGACCTAATGCACTGAATGCAGTGCTAGTCTTGGCTAAGAAGAAAAATTCTAGGTCATAAAAAGCACTGTCTTAGTTTCTTTTCTTTCTTTCTTCTTATTTATTTATTTATTTTGCATTGATTTATTTTTAGAAAGGGAAAAAGAGTGAAGAAGAGAGAAAAAGAGAAAATAGAGAGGAAAGAAAGAGAAGCATTCATTTGTTATTCCACTTAGTTTTGCAATCATTGATTGCTTCCCACCTCTGCTCTGACCAGGGATCAACCCACAAACTTGATGTTATGAGGTGATGCACTAACCCACTGACCTAATTGACTAGGGCCGGCAATATCTTATTTTCTAGTACTATATCTTAAAGACACTATTATTACCATGATGTACAATGATGGTTTTAGACCACCTGTTAACCAGGTGTATAAACATTATTCAAGTTTTACCTTTGTGTATTGATTCTTATTTTTTTTAATTTTCTAAGTACACTTTATTAAGAATATAGAATATGGCAAAAATAGGTTTACAGTTGTCAGAACACAAAACACAGTTTATTCATATATTGTTAAATATTAATTATTGTATTATTTTCTATGTGAACAACTGTAAACCTATTCTGTATGTATTTAAAGTCATGAAACTAAGTGGTAAAAAGCCACATAAAACACATTAAAGTGAATTCTAAAGTAGATCTCAGCCACCAGGTGGTGGCGCAGTGGATAGAGCATCGGACTGGGATGCCTGAGGACCCAGGTTTGAGACCCCGAGGTCGCCAGCTTGGGCGTGGGTCCATCTGGCTTGAGCAAAAGCTCGCCAGCTTGGACCCAAGGTTGCTGGCTCCAATAAGGGGTGGCTCAGTCTACTGAAGGCCCGCGGTCAAGGCACATGTGAGAAAGCAATCAATGAACAACTATGGTGTTGCAATGGCAATGAAAAACTAATGATTGATGCTTCTCACCTCTCTCTGTTTTGGTCTGTCTGCCCCTGTCTGTCCCTCTCTCTGACTCTCTCTGTCCTTGTAAAAAAAAAAGTAGATCCCAACTTGGCTTCACAGAAAAAATAGATTTGAAAAGTGAAAAAAGCAATCAATCTGGAAGTGTCTGAAAAAAATAATGAAAAATAATATGTTGATAATATTTGTTTTTTA
Source organism: Rhynchonycteris naso (assembly GCA_037038555.1). Lineage (NCBI taxonomy): Eukaryota > Metazoa > Chordata > Mammalia > Chiroptera > Emballonuridae > Rhynchonycteris > Rhynchonycteris naso. Next base: position 213,467,173 of record CM072998.1, on the reverse strand, counting down.
AAAAAGAAATCCATAATTATGACATTATTTGGGAAAAAAATAAAAAAATATATAACTATATTATTTTTCATGAAACTAGTCTAAAAGTGAAATATAAATATGGCAATACTAAAAAAATGAATATATAAATAAGAAAGAAAGAGAGAATAGTAAGTTGTGAAAAGATAAGAAAAGTTTATTCAAGAGCGATAGAATCTGAAAAGAGTAATGTGTTTAATTGCAATGCCAGGAGCATTAAAGAGAAAGAACAAGGCCTCCAAAACGTAGGAAGAGGCAATAGCTAAAAATTTACTGAAACTAAGGAAGACAGTGGATGACAGCTCCATGGTGTGTGGGGAAGCCCAAGCGTGATAACTAACAAGGAAGGCACAGCTAAGCACAAAGATGAGGAAGAAATGTTAAAGGAAGTCGCGGGGGGGAAAAGAAACAGTATATCCACTTACATATTTTATAAAATAAATTACGCAAAGATAGTGACATAGTTTCTCCAATTTAAGGGCAGGTTAGATCTTCATATGATTGGATTAACAGAAAAGAAGTGAAAGAGTAGCTATCTTTCTTTGCCATCAACAACAGTGTAGAACTATGTGAAGTTATCTGAAAATGATGCTATTGATCACTGCCTATTTCTGTGAAAGGAAAATCATCTCTCTCATGCTGGGAGAAATGTATCACCCCATAGGTGAAAAGGGTTGTGAATACACATGGGACCCAGACATAGCATCCCTCTTATTTTTCAGTGATAGAAGCTCAAAATAGACCCTGTGCCTACAATGTCCTGGGTAATTTGACTCTTCAACAGCAGAAGTTAAAGTGACTCTTTGGCAGAGGTCCCCTTGGTGGTGGTGAGCAAACAAACTTGGCAGTGGGAGAAAATTCCTCCTTCCTGTCATCACAGCTGTCGTGACAGCCTGTATTCAGTTTTGAAATAAATCATTGGATTTTGCCACATTTTAACATCATTTCTTTCAGTACATAATTAGATAGGATTGCACATCCTGCCCAGTGAAACAGAAGAACCCTGATGACTGTTTCTTCAACTATGAAATCAATGTGTAAGTTTAAGTCTTTATTATTTATACAGAAAAAGTTACAAATTGGAGTCCATGGTCATACACATTAGCAAAATATAGTAGAGTCTTGGAGTTTAGGGCCATCAAACCCTACAGTAAGCAGTCAGATATCTTTGTATAAATTTTGACTCTCCAAAACTTAAGTGTCTCAGTATCTGTGGGACATTGGTTCTGGAACCTGCTTTGATACCAAAATTTATCAATGCCCAAGTCTTAAATCAATGCATACCATCAGCCCTCTGCACTCGTGGAATCCCAACTGCAGATTAAAAACAGTGCAGGTGTTGATTGAAAAAATTCTCCATGTAAGTGGACTTGTGCAGTTCAAACCTGTGTTCTTCAAGTGTCAACAAAACTACTCCTTTCTTTCTTTCTTTCTTTTTTACTGAGTGATGAGAGAGAGAGACAGAGAGAGAGAGAGACAGAGAGAGAGAGAGACAGAGAGAGAGATGCATTTATTTGTTGTTCCCCTCAGTTGAGCATTCATTGGTCTATGCCCATATGTGCCCTGACTGGGGATCGAACCTGTAACCTTGACATTTTTAAGACAATGCTCTGACTGGAGTAAACTGCTCAGGGCCAATCAGATTACTTCTTCATGTCAGTTTCTATTGTCCCATGACTGGATTATTGCAAGAGCTATCAACTGTTCTCTCTGCACATATTATTGCCTCTCTGATCAAGACCAAAATAGCTTTCTGAAATTCAGTTTTGGTGTATGGCCTAAAAACTTACCATGTTAATCTGGTCTTTTAATTTCACCTGGGCTACTGCTTTGCGAGCGATACTTCCAATTGACACATCACATGGAACCAAACACACAATCTGCTTCTATGTGATCCAACTGGCCATTCTCCTGAAAGCTGGCTGATGCATGGGCTGGACCATATACACCATGACCTACCCCAAAACCAGGATTTTGGTCTGAAGTCCACTTACCAGAGGCTGAGATTGCCTCTGACTTCACCTCCATCTTAGAACCTTGATTGCTTTGTTTTGTGCAGAACATTTCTGCACTAATCTGTTGTGGTTATAAAACCATTAACAAAACAGCTTACAGTATTTCTTTTCTATTCCACACTTTCATGCCCCATGATTTTTCTCCTCAAAATCCACTTATTTTTTAAAAAAATGTTTGATAAGTTTGAAAAATTATTTTTATGAATCAAGCCCTGCTAACCTTTCTGTTGTCTTCTTTCTCCTTTTCCATGTTCTGTGTCTTCTGACAAAGATGCCAAGTGTTTACTGAAACATTAGTCTCCAAGGGCCTGTGATAGAATAAGGATAGGATGGTCATGAAATTGTTTATGTGTGAATCCAAACTTCCTGGTTGATTAGCGGTAGAATAAGGAGGATTTTTTTCACACCTTCCTACATAAAAAACTGGCAATGACCATCGGAGATTTAGCATTTGGATAAAAGAAGACTGTTTATAAAAAAAAAAATTGTAAGAACATTTACAACATGTAGAACTGATAAATATTACTGTTGTAATTGAACTGATAACTTTGTAAGGCAATCCCTTCAACATCACTGTAAGAAGAGATTAGAGTGCCTGACCAGGCGGTGGCGCAGTGGATAGAACGTCGGACTGTGATGCGGAAGACCCAGGTTCGAGACCCCAAAGTCTCCAGCTTGAGTGCAGGCCCATCTGGCTTGAGCGAAAGCTTGCCAGCTTGGACCCAAGGTCGCTGGCTCCAGCAAGGGATGGCTAGGTCTGCTGAAGGCCCGTGGTCAAGGCACATGTGAGAAAGCAAACAATGAACAACTATGGTGTCGCCACAGCAACGAAAAACTAATGATTGATGCTTCTCATCTCTCTCCGTTCCTGTCTGTCTGTCCCTGTCTATCCCTCTCTCTATGTCCCTGTAAAATCAAAGAAAGAAGAGATCAGAGCCGGGGTCCCCAAACTACGGCCTACCTGCAGCATGTGGCCCCAGAGGCCATTTATCCGGCCCCGGCCGCACTTCCGGAAGGGGAACCTCTTTCATTGGTGGTCAGTGAGAGGAGAACAGGATGCATCTGCACCCATAGTTTTCATTGAAATACTGGTCAGTTTGTTGATTTAAATTTACTTGTTCATTATTTTAAATATTTTATTTTTTTCTTTTTTTTTACTTTAAAATAATATATGTGCAGTGTGTATAGGGATTTGTTCATAGTTTTTTTTTTTTATATAGTCCAGCCCTCCAATGGTCTGAGGGACAGTGAACTGGTCCCCTGTGTAAAAAATTTGGGGACCCCTGGATTAGAGACATCGCATGGAGGACATTTCAGCCACAGTTAAGAAAATTGAGCCATGTTACCTCAAAGATAATCATAACTCAAAGAATTTTGTATTCTCTGAGAAAAGGCTCTAAATGAAAATATTGCTTTTGATCGAATTGAATATATTATAATATAGGTAGCTAGATATGGATGTACATAAAGTATTAAGATACTCATAATCATTCAAGAAGTTTCCAGTTTAGTGCAATGGTAGTGGTTTTTTTTTTCTAAATTATCCTTAATTATACCTAAATGTGAGGAGAAAAAAATAACACAATGTTCTGCACTATAGTAGGTTCTTAATAAATACTTGCTGAGTTATGAAATACCACAGACAAACTGAGAGTCACAGCAAAGCAGTGACCCCTCTCCTTACGTCCAGTGCTCTAATACCTGTTATTTCTCTTCTCTCTGGATTCTGAAACAATGGGCCACTACTTCTTGCAGTTAAGGTTTAGAGATTTCGCAGTGCAGTTAGTATAAAGCTCAATAACCTTTTTAAGAGTAAACAACCAGAAATAAATTGTTACAGAACCAATTTCCCCAAAGAAAAGCTATCAAGTTACTGCTCAACATGCCTGTGCCAAGCCACATCACACTGTAGGTCAAGTTTGCCGTTTCTGGGCACTGTTTATTCACCTTACTGAAAGCTTGCAAGCTCATAGTTTATCCTAATTCATTTTGTTCTTATCTGAGAATATTAAATTCCTCTCTATTTTAAATTCTATTTATCAAATTTACTATGCAAACTTTTTAAAATTGGACATTCTATCCCAAAGAGGGGGAGAGGAAAAGACTATTTAAAAAACACAATGTGTAGTGAGTGCTCTGTATAATTCTGTGAGAAAAGATTTAAATAAAAAGTGGAATTCTTCACATCCTAACTGAATTTTCCAGTTACTGTTTTCAGTTCATCCAAACTGACACAAAGAATAGGAACATTTTACATTTGCATATATTAGATGTTTGAATCTCTAAACAATACAATAAAGTCTGAATGTGTAATCTCTTTTTTTTCTACCCCTATATTGGAATCACTGAGGTCTAAAAATAGGCAATTACAATATATCTTGCTCAATCTTTGGAAGAACAGTCACACACAAACACTTAGAGACCATATAAAAGGCACATTTGTCTGGGTTTTTCTGGGACAGAAGGCACCAGGTTGTTGATTTATATGTCGTGGTCTCAGGTTTACAGAATATCAGCGTGACTGTGATCCATTACAGGACTGTTATTGTCACGGTCCTAAAACCTTCCAACGAAAACATGTATATCACAGGAGGTCAAACAATAATATTCTGAAAGTGACAGTGTCTAAAATATTGTCTGCTGAAAAAATATTTAAATCAGAAGAGCGATAATTGTTTATATAATCAGTTTTGACAATAAAAAAAATCATCATTAATTATAGTCTAGACTTTGAGGCAATAACTGTGAAGTTTCCATTAATGTTAATGGGAATTTTATGTTTTAATTCTTATTGTTTGGAAAATATATTCTTACATAAAGGCTACGTTTAGTTTTATTATTATCATTGTTACTTTTGCCTTTAACATCATAAATCAAGAATATTTAAATGTGATCATATAACTCAACCTAGGAAATGAGAAGACTTACTTTCTTTCATAACATCAGACAATAAAATAGAAAACACTGACAAAGTAATGCTTTTGCAGACACACATGCACACACTTATAATTCACAGAAGGAACACTAGTTCAATTTTATTGCTCAAATCCGTAGTAAAAGAGTTAGCACAGTTTAAAAAGGAAACTCAGATAATATACACATAATCTCTTTCTACTTTTAAAAGCAAAACATTATACATCTATATACACACACACACGGATGGCCAAAAGTAGATTTGCAGTTGTTCCTATGGAAAAATACAAGTTAATTAATACATCATAATGCAGGAATAAACTGTTTCATGCAATCACAACTGTAAACTTACCTTTGCCCATCCCTGTATGTATTTATGTGTGTGTATACATATGCACACACTCTCAGAATCATACCACATTTATATGAAACCCTTAATTTGGCTGGTTTTCAGATTGAATGAAATAAATCATTACACTGTTTCTGCATCATGCATGCATAGCCCTTGTTGATAACATCTCTTTTAAATTTCACAGGACACTAGCGACATGGGCTTGTTCGCAGGGAGTCAGAAAGTCCTCGTTTCAACTGCTGCTGAGATGGTTGATGGAGGTATGTTTTATTTTAGAAGAAAATAATTTATCAGAAATGACATGCTGTGCTCTGAGCTCTGTCAGGGAAGCTACATTATGTTATTCCCAGTGTGTCCCTCAGGTTTTTTGAATGTATTGTCTCGCATTATTAACACATTCTGTGCTATAATTTCCATAGATGCAGGGGTTGTGTCTTTCTCACACATTCTTGTATCTTTCTACCCAATGGATGCCAACCTTTTATTCATTGGTTTGTTCATTCAGCAAATATGAGCACCAGCTACCCAGTTTAAAGCAATGAACTAGACATGCGTAGTCTTGTCCCCACTATGTTCTAGAAGGTGCAATGTCTATGGGTTTTTTTAATGAACCAGCAATGATTTCTCTGTGTGCCATTCAGCAGCCAGATGAGGATGACTGTATATTGCATATGTTGTGGATGAGGAAACTGAACCAGAGGTAAAGTTTCCAAACTCACGGGGTCACAGAGGAAGGTGGTCACAAACCATGGGTATCCAGGCATTGAAATCATTCATTCAAATGTTTTTCTTGGTGGTTGAATTGACTTTTCAGCCCCTTCACTACTTTGTTTGAGGGTTATGTATGCATTTAAAGTCAAGGTTTATAGGTACTTAATGTAAACTTGTAAATAGTAGTTCAGAAAGTTTCCGAAGAATGGCAGTTTTCTTGGACCTCAGAAGTGGTGGCAGTGACAGACCTACTGTAAGGGTCCTCTGGACAGTGCCCTTCATTTTCCAGTCATTATTTACATTCATGTCTTGAAGCAAATTTGTCCTGTATTTATAAAATCGATGTTTGCTCAGAAGGTTTTTATATGCTCTTTTGCAACTCCATAGAACTATTTATCTAATTGCATTAAATGGTGGAATACTTCTATTTAATAAGATATGACTACCTCTGTTAGTGAAACTTGGGTGTGAGAAATTCTGTATTAGAGGATTTTTGGAAAGCTGAATTTCTCATCATTCTCAGTCATTAATACCTTATGGAAATCTTGACTGTTTTTATTCTCATTTTACTTTTCAATGATGACTTGGACTCATTATTATCAAAATATATTATTGACAATGACCTGTTACAATCTAAGCTTGCTTTGCTTTGATAATGCTGTGATTGAGGGTTTTTTTTTTCATCTTTGACATATTTTTCAATATTAGGTGACTATTTTTCACAATTCTCCTCTCTAATAACACTTCTGTGTTTATGATGGTTTATTCTTATTTTTTGATTTTGACTTAGGGTGATTAGTAAAGGGAGAACTTATTTTTCGAATCCTGTTTTTGCAAAAAAGGGTTAGACAAAATTCTGACCTAGCATCTATGAACATCATCCATGGAAGAGAGCGGGAAAATAAGCGTGCTTCTCCTTTCTGCAGCTCGGTGACTTAAACTCAGAAAGAGTTCCCCTATGTTTTGAGCTATATTTTAGGAGACAGTAGTTCAACTGTGTAGAATCTGTTCTGGAAATCAGTTTTTTAAAAAAAATCCAACAAATGTGTGTTGACTCTATAGATGTATAGACAGTAGAGCACTGTACATAACGATTTATTTATTTGCTTCTCAAAACTTAGAAAGAGAGAAAAGAAATACCTTGCAACTGTCAGACTGTAGATTGGTATCACTACTGTACAGAAGCTACATACAAAAACCCTTGTATTTATTTCTCTCTGTCTATTATGAGCCACTCTCATTGTCATGGAGATATTCTGCAGTTGCTTACTTCACACACATGTGTCACTGGATGCAAGTGTAATTTTAAATTGTAAGGCATATCATATTGATTCTTTGGTTGTGTTTTATAAAATAAACAGAGCTCACAAGACCCCAGACTGAATAGGTACTCCGAAGCTTGTAGAAACACCTACAGCATGCATGAGTGAGTCACATTTGGAAAAGATGATATATATATGTGTTGTGTAAATGATTATGAAACACAGTGATGGATTTATATGAAGTTCAGCTCTAGGTGTTTTTATATATGCACTCACTGCTATTCCTATCGCTATTTATTACATGTGTATCTTTATTAAACCTGTATTCTTCAAGTTTAATTATATCAAAATTGTTACAAATAAAATTAAATTCATTTTATTTATAGTTTTGAGAGAAACATTATAGCACTGCAATTTCAGAATCCATCATGCTAGTTGTTCATAAAAATAAACAGAATTTCTGTACCTATGTGCTTCTAAGGGAGCCATTTAACTGAATATGACAATATGGGAGAGAATTAAAATTTTTTCCTGGCCAACCACTGGTAAAATAGCAAAGCATAGTATTTCATAGCCTTTACCTTTCTGTCATTGTGTCTCAGATTTTATTGACTGTAAAACCATGTAACTCTTCTTAAGAGTGAGGCATATAACTCTTTGAACAATTCCTTTCCTTAAATAATTTAAATAGTCTATGTGATTTAACCTCTTCTCAAAAATATTCTTAGAATAATAGGAAAAGTGAATATTATTTCTTTTCAACATCCATTTGTTATATGTATTTTATTTATACATAACTTATTAAAGTAATTTTAATTTATCTGTTTCTCAACATATCTTCTTAATGTCACAAAAGGCATACCAATAATCATGCATATTTTGTCCTCAAAACACATTGCAATATTTAATTTTTATTTACAAATATATAATAATCATAATATATGCATAATAATTTTTACATCATAACATGTTGAAAATACACTACCAGTTTGAAAAACATAAATAGTTATTATTTTGGATCAAATTTATCAAATATTTTGTTAAGTTTTTTTGTTCCATGAATTATGAAGAACACATTTGTTTTCATGCACTTTAAATATCTAACCCATTTTAATTCAAACATAGTTTAGAAATGCTGTTATTTTAAATATTAGAATTATGTTGTAAGTTTTTCTCTCTTATGACAGGTAGTGGTACCAGCAGACTTCTTCACAGACAATGTTTATAAGGTCAGCTTAGAGTTTTAGACATAGTACAGAAGGAGAAACATGTTAATTAAATCTTTTCCTTCCGTTTTTCCATAAACTTATTCAATTTATTCCTTGGTAGATTAAATGAAACATCAAAAAGGAAATTGAAGTCAGTCTAGTCTAGTTTCTTAGTTCTAAATAATAAAAGATTGTCATGGGGAAGATTGAAACTTCATTAATATAAAATTTGGGGATTACCTGTGAATATCATATAATCAATGCAATTCTTGAATCCTATTGGCATGGGTTATTATTGTTTTAATACATAGTGAGAAATTCTACCAACCAGATCTGTAGCACAGAGCCCAATAAAGTGAGGAGTATAAAATGTGTGTCATCCCCCCCCCCACAATACCTAAATGAGTTGATCCATGGTAGAAGGTATAAAATAAATGCAGCTAGTGCATGCATGTCAACTTTGTCATAGGGTAATTATAAACAATCTATGAGGACACAGAACACACCTGTTAGAAATTGGTACTTCTAACTTCCAAATTGTACTCAGTTCCTTTCTGCCCAGAATTCCCAATTTCCTTGCATTCTAACTCCTTTTTCTTTCCACCCATCATTTATAATCATCATTTAGGAAACATGGTGCCATACATATATGTTTTCATTACCACTATGCCCACAACACACTTTTTTCCTGACAGTGATTAATGAAAATACTCTTGCAAAACAAATAAAAACGTAAATGTAAAAGATAATAAAGTATTGGTTAAGATACATTTTAAAAGACAGAATAAAAAAATTGGAACACATTGCAAATTAACCCTATTTTTCCAAGCATTAATATACTATATTCCTCTTTAGAAATAAATACCAGTCCTGTAAATTTATTTTCTTATTACATAAACTATTTCAGAGTCATTTTGTCATCTTTAAAGTCATTATTTTTTTTCACTTTTCTGAAATTCAAGTTAGCCCTAGAGAATTTGTATTTTACATGCACCATTATGGGACTCAATTTGCCTTTAGCTTTGGAAGGAACATGTGCCATTAAGAACTGACTCTCTTTGATCACATGACCTAATAATTGAGTAACTTCTGCTCTGGTTGCTAAGCATCAGCCTGAGAGTATCTTGTGGTGATAATTGAGAGAAAAGTCCTGGGATAGGCTGAGAAATATCTCACATCCAACAGACACTATATAAGAAAAAAGTGTCTTCTGAACTTTGTTCTTTAATTATCAACATGATAGATCTTCCTTGAACAAAATAATAATGGTGAATAATAAATGATAAGCAGGCATGTAAGAAATCCCCTGGTTATCCTGGAACCTAGAATAATCAAATCTGCCATGTTGTATTTTCAGGTAAATATGCAAAGCACTAGAAAATGAGTCCAAAAGAAATTATCTTACACACTGTGATCATTTGGGCATATTAGAAGACTTTTAAACTAGAAGACAAATTAGAGAAGTATGTGCCTTGACCCAGCAAGCCTAGGGTTCGAACAGGCGACCTCAAAATTGCAGATCGATGTTTTATCCACTCCACCACCACAGGTCAGGCTAAGAAGAGATAAATTAAAATCAGCGAATGACTGAAATACCCACATGGCCTGACTTAATCTCACAGAATACACAATACTTTGGCATAAATTAGTTTATTATGTTTGCATTTTTGTGTGTCATATTGTACAAATAAACATGGTCTCATATCTCCTAAGCCCCTTACTTTCATTAAATAACACTCTTAGAACACAGACAATATGGTTTCTTCTCCCATGGGTAATATGAAATAAAAATAATTTATAGTGCCCTGGCCAGTTGGCTTAGCGGTAGAACATTGGCCCGGCATGTGGAAGTCCCAGGTTCAATTCCTGGCCAGGGCACACAGGAGAAGCACCCATCTGCTTCTCTGGGATTAACGAAATAAAAAAATAATTGTCATATTTTCATCTCTTAGAATTTCATAGCTGACAATTGGACTAGTCAGGATCTTCAGTTCTCTTATCAAAAGCATCTGAATATAAAATGGTGCCTTCGAGTTTGAGTTTTATAGATTCTATTTATAACAGGCTGTCTGTTTACCCTCACTGTGGGAAGAAAAAAATGCTGTTGACCCTTGAACAACATGGGTTTGAATCACATGGTTCATTTATATGCAGATTTTTTAATAAACCCCTGTACTGTTTTCTCTCCACAGTTAGGAGTCTGTGGGTGTGGAAGTCCAGCTGTTTGCATTGATCTACACCATTTTAAATAGAGACTGAAGCACCTGGGGACTGGGTGTCTGCAGGGTCTTGGAACCAGTAACTAGCAAATACTGAGGACCAGCTAAGTTTTTGAGGTGTCAAAAGCTCTATGCAGATTCCTGACTGCAAAAGGGTCAGCATCCTTAACCCTCATGTGGTTCAAGGGTCTACTGTACTATATCCTCAGCTTTTAATCAATCCGTTCCTTTGATAGATAATTATCCATTGTGCTAATTTAGAACTAACTGAAGAATTGGTTGTAACTACAAAGAAAGTATCACTGTCCCTACCTTTGACTCTGTGGTCTATAAAACTCCTTCCCTGGCTTTCACAAAACAAAGGGGAATGGGATGAGTATCAATGTGCAAAGGAAACAGAGGTATTGATATTGAGATTTTTACTTTCTGTATTCACTTATCTTTCAGAAATACCCAAATAAGTAATCTTTCACATACGATGTGCTCCTATCAAAGAGTTTATACTTAAAACTATTGCACTGTTTTGGGCTTAAATCCACTGAGTATTTTTTCTCTAAAGTTAGCAACTATTCTTTGGAAAGCCAAATTGTTGTGAAGTGATTTTAGGGGGGGAAAACAAACAATTTAATAATTTACTGAAAAAAAAATTAATCTGTTATAGTAATGTTTAACCAAAAATATTTTGTCTTATTTTTCCCTTCCTCCCTGGAGCTTAATTTTTTTTTTTTTTTTTACCTTTCTGTTCATGAGTATAACAATAAAAAGAATTATTTCAACTAAGTAAGTCACTTGCATTGTTCTAGTCACTACACACTCTAAATGGGTTTCTGTTAAAGACTATCCAACTTAGAAATTTGTTTAATGTGTGACAGGGATGGAACTAGGGGAGAAGAAAGCCTTTTGGACTGCAGTCTGCTTCTCCAAGCACAAAAGCCAGTCTCTCTGCAAGTTCTGACTCCAGGAAGCGTAGTCGAAATGTCTCCCTCTGACTGTTCCACCTGCAGTGGACACTCACCCCAACAAGCACTCTATCCAATTGCACTTTTTAAATGCATCTATAAATCAACATTATGAGAAATGTCTTCAATATATATAGAAAGGCAGTGTCTGAATGGTAAACAGGGATTTCAGGCCTTTCAATTGACCTCAAACCTTTCTTATAAAGCTACCAAGGAAAGGAGTGTCTTTATTTGGTATTGTAAGTGCAAAACTATTGATTTACTTAGATGACTTTTTTAAAAGAATGACAGACTCTTCAGATCTGTTTGCTTTTCCAATCATTCCTGTTTGGTGTTTGCTGACAGCTTCAGTTTTTATTAAAATTTAGAGTTGCCTAAAACTTTACCGACTCAATAGTTGAAATTTTGGGGTTCATTGTAAATATATTACAACAAAGTCTGGAAAATTCTTTGTTAAAAAATAATATTATTGAAATTGAGTTCTGCAAACAAAATGGAAGAGCAATCAGCCAAGTTAATGGGGTTGTTGGAAGCTTTCTTCTGCACCCCAAGACTCCCTGCTGTCTAGATTTTCAAACCAGCTTATTAAAGTCCAGAAAACACTGTTGTACATTAAAGTGTTGTGATATGTTATCTGCTTGGCCATATCAGAATAGGAAAGCCATATGTGATCTTATTTTTCAGATTAATATTTTAAATAATCAATAATCGCATAGAAACAACAAAAGACACCAATTTTCTACTTCATGACTGGGTCTACTCAGCACCAAGCAATTTAATAACTTTGGTAATATCTGAAACATTTAGCCAAACTAATTCATTATATTGTGTATTAAGCTTAATACAGCTGATTTGATTTTTGTCATAGATAATTTTTTTAAATCTCTTGTAAGTTTAAAACTAAGATACAGACATAAATAAAGCAATGATCCCAGTAAATAAATGAAATGCAAACAATGCAAATTCTCTGTGATTTTTTATAAGACATGCAGAGGTATTTGATGACAATAAATATATTTTCAGATATCATTATCATGAATTTGTTATAAGATATGTATTAACATAGAAAACTTTCTAGTAAAATGTCAACTGACAGGACAAACTCTTGGGAATGATATTCTTTCAGCTTCTTAAAGAATTGCAGAAAAATCTGACTCTTTCTCATTGCCTTTGCAAGTGTTTCCAACACCTTGTAGGAATAATTATTGCATAATATAGCCTGATCTAGAATTCAATGAATCAGGTTTGTTACATTAGAAGGAAATTAGTGATCTTACATTGATATTTATCATCAACATTTGAATGAGATTTTCAATGTCAGTATATTTAATAATAATTGTCTCAGCAACAATTTTGTTACAAAAAAGACTCTGTGATTCCACTACAAGTTATGACAGAAATTGATAGCTAATATTATTTCGAAAGTCTTTGATTATTTGATCAAATGAGGCATAGTCTCTAAGGTTACATTGTTGGAGTTGTGTACTTATTAAAAAGCTTGGCAGGTTTTTTACTTTTTTTTTTTTTTTTTACAGGGACAGAGAGTCAGAGAGAGGGATAGATAGGGACAGACAGACAGGAACAGAGAGAGGTGAGAAGCATCAATCATTAGTTTTTCGTTGCCGTCATAACACCTTAGTTGTTCGTTGATTGCCTTTTCACATGTGCCTTGACCGCGGGCCTTCAGCACACTGAGCAACCCCCTGCTGAAGCCATTGATCTTGGGTCCAAGCTAGTGAGCTTTTGCTCAAGCCAGATAAGCCCGCACTCAAGCTGGCAAGCTCGGGGTCTCGAACCTGGGTCTTCCGCATCCCAGTCCGACGCTCTATGCACTGCGCCACCGCCTGGTCAGGCTTACTTTTCTTTTTTACTGTGCACTTTTTAAGTTGAATTTATCATTGTGACACTGGTTAACATAATTATACAGGTTTCAGCTAAAGTTGCAGGTTAAATTTCTGATCAGGAAACACACAGGAGGCAACCAGTGAATGAATAAATAAGTGGAACAATAGATTGATGCTTTTCATTTTTTATTCTTTCCCTTCTTCTGTCTCTTCGAAATCAATAAAAATAAATAAATTACTTAATTCAAAAGATGGTATATTCTTAGTAGTGTATGTGTTTTACTGTAACTGGTTTGTTGAATGAGTAGAAAAATGTGGCATTGCTGTCTTTATATCAGTACCATACTCTTTTGGTTACTATAGTTTTGTAGTATAGTTTGATATCAGGGAACATGGTATTTCCAACTTAGTTCTTTTTTTTTTTTTTTACAGGGACAGAGAATCAGAGAGAGGGATAGATAGGGACAGACAGACAGGAAGAGAGAGAGGTGAGAAGCATCAATCATTAGTTTTTCGTTGCCGTCGCAACACCTTAGTTGTTTATTGATTGCTTTCACACATGTGCCTTGACCGCGGGTCTTCAGCTGGCAAGCTGGGGGTCCCGAACCTGGGTCTTCCGCATCCCAGTCCGATGCTCTATCCACTGTGCCACCATCTGGTCAGACCCAACTTAGTTCTTGTTTCTCAGGATTGCTTTCATTATTTGGGTTCTATTATGGTTCTATGCATATGTTAAAATTATTTGTTCTAGTTATATGAAAAATGCCATTACAATTTTGAGAGCAATTGCATCAGATTTGCAGATTTCTTTCAGTAGTGTAAACAATTTAAGAATATTAATTATTTTTATACATAAGCATGGTATATGCCTTCATTTATTTATATTATTTTCAATTTCTATCATCAATGTCTTATAGTTTCAGAATACATATCTTTCAGCTCCTGTTTAAATATATAGACAGAGGTATTTTATTCTTTTTAATATAATTGTAAGTGGGACTGTTTTTATTTTTCTCACAGATAGTTCAACATGAGTGCATAGACACAACATATTTATGTGTATTAATTTTGTATCCTGCAACTTTTAAATTCATTTATATTATTTATTTAAATTTTTATTAATTTTAATTAATTGTGTTAACATGGATTTAAGTGTCCCACTGAATATAACACCCTCACCCCACACCCCGTGTTCCTCATCACACATCATTTGGCCCCCTCACACAAACTCCCTCTCCCCTTACCTCTGAGATTTGCTGTCTTATTATCTTTATTTATGTGTTATGTATATATAATTTTACTAATCCCTTCACCTTCTCTGATCTCATCTCTTCATTTCCCTTTCTCTGACAGCTGTTTCTCTGCTTCCTGTGACCCTGCCTCTATTCCATTCCTCAGTTACTTTGTTCATTAAATTCCACATATAACTGAGATCATGTGATATTTGTCTTTCTCTGCCTGGCTTATTTCATTTAGCATAATAATCTCCAGGGCCATCCATGCCATCATAAAAGGTAAGAGTTCCTTCTTTTTTCACTGCCATGTAGTATTCCATTGTGTATATGTACCACAACTTTTTCATCCACTTGTCCACTGATGGACACTTGGACTGTTTCCAGATCTTGGCTATTATAAAAAATGCTGCAATAAACATGGGAGTGCATATCTTTTTTTGAATGAGTGATTTTGTATTCTTAGGATATATTTCTAAAAGTGGGATAGTTGGGTCATAAGGCAGTTTTATTTTTAAGTTTTTTGAGAGAACACCATACTGTTCTCCACAGTGGCTGCACCAGTCTGCATTCCCACCAGCAGTGCAGAAGGATTCCCTTTTCTCCACATCCTCGTCAGCACTTATTGTGTGTTAATTTGTTAATAAGTGCCATTCTGAGAGGTGTGAGGTGAAATCTCATTGTGGTGTGAATTCAGTAATGTGGCACAGTATAAAATTAATATTCAGAAATCACTGTCATTTTTATACACCAACAGTAAACTACAAGAGATATTAGTTAAACAATCCCCCCTTTACTATATATATATATAGCAAAGTACCTAGGAGTAAATTTAACCAAAAGGTAAAAAACTTGTAACTTGTACTTGGAAAATTGTAAGACATTGAAAAAAGAAATCAAGGAAGATACAACCAAGTGGGAGCATATACTGTGTTCATGGATAGGAAAAATAAACATCATTAAAATGCCAATACTACCCAAAGCAATCTATAGATTGAACACAATTCCTATTAAAATACCAATGGCATACTTCAAAGATATAAAAGAAATATTACAAAAATTTATATGGAACCAAAAAAGATCCCGATAGCCTTAACAATCTTAAAAATGAGGAATAAAGTGGGAGGTATCATACTTCCTGATATCAAGTTAAATTTATTTATTAATTCTTATATTTTTTGGTGGAATTTTTAGGGCTCTCTCTATAGAAGATCATGTCATATGCAAATGATGAATGTTTTACTCTTCCTATTTGGAATGCCCTTTATTTCATTTTCTTGCCTAGTTGTTGTGGCTAGGACTTGCAATACCAAGTTGACTAAAAAGCAGAGAGAGTGGGCTTGAAGCTGAAAACAGAAGGAAATGCTAAAATACAAGGTCCACAAGTTCTAGAAAACAAAACAATAAAACATGTTCTTTCATTCAGATGATCCACTTCTGTGTTTGTCTGAGTTTATTTTCCTTTGTATTTGAGGTGTTTTTGAATAACCTAGCCTTGGCTTAGACTTACAGTGACAAATACATAAAGTGTGTGTAGAATATTGCAAAGAAAGTCACCCCTCTCTATCTTGAAGCCACTACAAGAGACCAGTGTGTCCCAGGGCAAAGGCAATTTTAGGCACAGAAATACTGTCCTGTAGCCCAGCAGCTGCTTCTATCCAGAAAATTGTTTTGTTAGTCATCATCTTGAGAAATGAGAATTATATTTACATTAATAAAATAATGTAAAGTCTTATTGATTACTATTGGTTGATGAATTGTGAGTGGATTGATTCCTTCTGACTGAATTTATTCTATTACTGCTAACAATTTCTCGTATCCAGCTGCTGTGGTGGCAGCCGCTTTGACTTCATTAATATGGTGACCACTCTGCATGACACAGCCTTGTAAATCCATAGAACTCATGATGACTAAATACTCCCAATACCCAGACATCTCTACCTGAAGCAGGCCTAGAGCTTAGCAACAGGTTCAAGTGAAGACCCAGAGGATCCAATGTTGCCAGGTCCAGATCCTTTTCAGGTAGCCTCATCCCTATGGTGTGTACTAACCTCAGCTTGGGGTAGAATTATTTACCTTTTAGTTCAGCCAAGTTTGTGATAGCCTAACTTCTTCAGGGTAGGGGCTGCTGGGCACTGGAAGAATAAGAAAAGCTGAAGACATACTTAGCTACACTGCCCACAAAAATTAGGGGATCATGGAAAATGCAGATACTCTAGTACATTTAACCTTTTGTATAGTGCATTTTCACTAATGAAATAAAAGTTGGTTTTGCATCTCAGTTGCATAATCAAACAACTTTTTTTGACTTGTCATTTGCTTTTCTAATGTCTTTGTTTAATAAAAAAATCAAAAGCTTCTTTTTTATCACTTTATATTTATTTTGAAATACCCCCAATTTTTGTGAGCAGTATATTTGTTGGGTATTTGCGGATGTCCTGGAGTAGGTTACAGCTTGTAACTTTCATAGCCCTTGCTAAAAAGGCCATTTGAAGTACACAATGCCATTTAATATGCTGACATTTTTATATTTGGTTTCCAAGAGCTTCAGCCTTGTAAGGGGGTATTTCAAGAAAGACCAGATAATTATTTAAGAAGCCATTTAACTAATGTGTAAGATAGCTTGTCATCTTCTTTCCTGGGGTGAACAAATACTTATTGTCCTATGACCAAACAAATTACCCATTTCCAAGTGCAAGTTCCTGTATTAATTAAAATTCTGTTGCCAGCAACAAAATTCTAACCTGAATTAGTTTAAGTAAAAGACAGGATTGGGGGCTCATGAAATCCACGTTGCTAGGAATAAATGGGTCCAGGCATGAGCTGTAACCAAATGACTTGTCTTTGATGTAACTATTTGCTTCTGTGTATACACTGGTTTCATCCCTTCCTATAGCTGACTGCTTAACCCTGTGTACCCTCTGGGGAGATGGCCATCAATAACTCCTGGATTGGGTCTCCAGCCTAGCTCTGGTCAAGTGTGTGCACATGTCTAGTCTGCAGTAAATGCCTTAAAGATGAAGACAATTAATGCTATGAATAGTCCAGTTTAGTTCTGTACCCATAATTCCCTCTAAGTAAGGAAAGCTCTCAGTAAAAACTGAATGTTGGGGAAGAAAGTGGAGCAGTTTACTGATAACTGGAGGATGGGCTCAAGGGATGGACAAAAATACAAATAAAGTTTAAAAATGATACAAACATATTAAAATGAAAGGATGTCACTCAAACAGTCCATCTGTTGGTGATTAGCAATGGATCTCTGTATCTTCAAAGTAACGCATGGCCATAATCGTTAAATAAAATGCTGTTTTTAGCAGGTCACCAAATATATAGTCATTTTGATCTTGAGCTAATTTGAAACTGGCCTTCAGTCTATTTCCCATGCATCCACATTTCCTCTTGTGGTGGGAAAGCTTAGAATTTTGCGATGTTCAACAGAGGTTCTTTTGATGGGTCCCCAAACTTGGGAAAATGGCTGAAACTCTGCCTCGTGAGTTTTCCCAGCTGCCACGGTTTTGCTCATCTTTTCCTTTGCTTGGGTGCCCTGGACTGTTGGTAAAAGAGAAAAAAAAATGTATCAGGCTTAGGTCTCTGAATTTGCATTCTTTTCTTGCTCTTTAATCTTCAAGTTCTGGCTGCCACCATCCTTCTCTGAGACAAAACAGATGTATTTTAAATACTCTGTCCAGTTTGCTAGATCCAATCCAACCTCAGAGAGTCAGTATGCTCTGGGCTAGTCAGCCATCACGAAGAGCTGGTCTAAAACACCAGCCCTTTGGTATTTTAAAGAAAATTGCAAGAGAGTAACAATAACACAGCATGAGAATATATTATTCAGAAAGTATATCAAGTTAGTGATTAAGAAGAAAAGAAAATAATTCTTAATATGATGAGAAAAAAATGAAAATTTGGGTAGTGTCTTATATCCTGACATCATTAATGCACAGTGTACCCCCCTTTTGGCAGAGGAGCACCTGTTGACTAAAACCATCATAGTGTATTATCCTTCGATATATATCGCTATATTGGCTGCCTTTCAGGACTGAACAATAAAATTTGGAAAGACAATACAAAAATGAGCAAAGAAATATTAGTAATGTCTATATATATTTTTGCCGGTGATGTTATCCTGGGGGAAATTGCTTTAGCCTTACGAAGTATTGCAGAGTGAAAACATAGAAACCTAAGAAGCCATGTGTTCTTCTGCTCAAACATGCTTATGAGAAACAGCCTTCACTGTTTCTGGTGGGTCACCTGTGTCTGCAGGTGAGGAGAGATTAGGGGAAGCTCAGGTTTGTTTATCTACTCTCTTGCCTGGGGCACCTAAACAAAATTGTGTAACAGCATCCTAATGCAGGGAGATACTTACTTCTGAGTGCCTAAAAGGTGGTTCTACTTTGGAACAAAAAAACAGACATAAATTGATATTTTTGAGTAATTACTCCATGTCATTTATCTTGCTGCACACTTTAAATGTTGAACCTCCTTCAGTCCTCTGAGAGCCATTAGCTGTGGGTAGTATATCAATTCTATCTCACAAAACAGAAAATGGAGACTTAAAAAATGTCAGTAACGTTCCTGGGTTTACAAAGGTAGTCAAGTTTGGGTAGTAACCAAGTTTCAGAATGAGATCTTCCTGTTTCATGAAACTGATGCTGTTCAAGCTATATTATACTGCTTTTAAAATCACATTATTTCATAAAAGAAAGAAACCATAAGTTTCTTATCAACTTTGAAGTCTGACTTCTATGACCTTGCAGTGCATATGACTTTGGTTGATGAGAAGTGGAATAATAACTTTGTGTGTGAAATCAGCATCCTGCAGTAGGCAAAGGTCACAGAGGACCACAGTCCAGGCTATTCCATTGGAGGGAGTCTGATTTATTCAGATCCTGCTACAATTGTTTCAAAAACTAAATGAAAAATGAAATCATTTATTATTATATGGAAGGATTAAGCCTTAAATTGGATTTCTGAGTTTAAGATGGAAAAGTAAGCTAACCTCCAAAATGGCTTAAAATTGAACTTTATCTCCTGGTATGGAACAATAGCTTTAAGAGATTTAGAGGAGGAATGCACCCTATAAAAGAATCTTTTAAAGCAGCATAATAATACAAAGGACTGTTTTATAAGCAAATGAGGCATTTCATTTTGCCTTTTGACCCAATATTGATATGAACATTGTGTAATCTTTCAGTGAAACTCTTTTTTGTCATATGTTAATTCCTTATAGGTTAAATACAGAATTCTAGGTAAATGCTAAATCATGCACACACACCTCAGTATAATATGAATAACAAACTTTCCTGATTTGAAAAGATATTAATAATAACTTTTTTTTTTCTTTTAGTGAGGGGAGGGGAGGCAAAGAGACTGACTCCTGCATGCGCTCTGACTGGGAACTACATGGCATGCCCACTAGGGGGCGATGCTCTGCCCATCTGGGCCCTTGCTCCATTGCAAACAGAGCCATTACTTAGCACCGAGGTGGAGGCCATGGAGCCATCCTCAGAGCCTGAGGCCAACTCACCCCAATCAAGCCATGGCTGCAGGAGGGGAAGAGAGAGAGATAAGATAGAAAGAGAGAGAGGGAGAGAGAGTGAGAGAGAGAGAGAGAGAGGAGGGAGAGGTAGAGAAGCCTCTCCTGTGAGCCCTGACTGGGAATCAAACCCCGGACATCCACATGCCGGGCCAATGCTCAACCA
Source organism: Rhynchonycteris naso (assembly GCA_037038555.1). Classification (NCBI taxonomy): domain Eukaryota; kingdom Metazoa; phylum Chordata; class Mammalia; order Chiroptera; family Emballonuridae; genus Rhynchonycteris; species Rhynchonycteris naso. The sequence continues at coordinate 213,446,735 of CM072998.1, read as the reverse complement.
CTGAGCTAACTGGCCAGGGCTTAATGTGTGTAAATTCTTTAAAATGTATTTAGAATTTTCACCTAATCAGAAAAGTAGGAAATAGTTATTCCTTTAAGGGTAATATGCTAGACAGTTTTGCTTGCCTTAAGGTTAGAAGTGATTTGTAAAGCTCTATTAACTGTGCTAGTTGACCAACCTGAAAGAGGTTTGGGGAATCCCTACAGGTGAAGTGGTTAGGTTCTAACTATAAAAAAGTTATAAAATCTCAGCCGTTTACTACTGGACCTATTTCTCAGCCCCTGCAATATAGGGTGATCAGAATGACTGCAATTGACATTGAGTCATTCTGATCACCCTGAATAGGATTTGGCTACTACTGATACCCAGTGGGTGAAGACCCAGATGTTTTTAACTATCTTTCCATGCCTAGGACATCCCCTCACAACCAAAAGCAACTCACAGGAATTTGACTCAAGGGTTTAGACCGGCATATATTTGTGGAGTCTGACTTGTGACGTAGGGTTCAAACTAGGCAGAATGCAGTTGGACTTGACTTAACCTCTCTTTAGAACAGTAGTTCTTAACCTGGGTTTTATTGAACCCTAGGAGTTCGATGAGTCGGTCTCAGGGGTTCGGAGAAGCTTCTGCCACGGAGGCCAGAATAAAGCGATACCATAATTTGTTGAGTTCATGCACTTGTTGGTTTTGTTCTTTGAGCAAGGTGATGTTCATGCACAGCTCATTTGGTGCACCAGTAAAAAAACATTTACCTATGTCTTGAATTTGGAAAAAAATCATATTTTATTTATTACTAAAGAAGGGTTCGGTGAATGCGCATATGAAACTGGTGGGTTCGGTACCTCAAAAAAGGTTAAGAACCACTGCTTTAGAATATAAGTTAAAATAATTAACCTCTATTATAAAATCAAAAGTAGCATCACCTTTCCATGCATGTTTGCATTGGAAAAGCTAAACTTTCTAATTTCCCTTTCTCTTTATTTTATTGCTAGAATGGAATTTGTATAAAATTACACTAGTCAGTTTCCAAATTAAAATGTCTGAGACACATGCAATATATTCTCAAAATATCTGTGCTTAAAAAATTACCTAGTATGCTTAAATAAATGTAGGTGTCCAAACTCTACACTAGAAATTATTTGATTTATTGCATGTAATAAGTGCCAAGGAGTATTTAATAAGAACACTACATTATTCTGATGGAGGTGGCTTTTTTTTTGGACAATGGAATACCATTCCAGCAGCTTTTGTTGCATATTAAGCAGCAATCTGTAAGTTTGTAACATCTCTGATACAGAAATTAAATGTTAAATGAAAAGTGTGAGCTTGACCAGGTAGTGGCACAGTGGATAGAGCATTGGACTGGGACACGGAGGACCCAGGTTCGAGACCCCTAGGTCTCCAGCTTGAGCGCAGGCTAATCTGGTTTGAGCAAGGCCCACCAGCTTGAGCCTAAGATTACTGGCTTGAGCAAAGGGTCACTCAGTTTGCTGTAGCCCCCCTGGTCAAGACACATATGAGAAAGCAATCAATAAACAACTATGGTGCCGCAATGAAGAATTGATGTTTCTCATCTCTCACCCTTCTTGTCTGTCCATATCTTTCCCTTTCTCTGACTTTCTCTGTCTCTGTCACAAAAAAAGTGTGACCTAGAGCTTCAAAAACACAAATAAAACATGTTAAAATGAGTCCTTTAGATGCATATATATTCAAATACTGTCATATCTCGTATTTTCAAACAGCCCCATCTTTGACGTATAATGTTACCCCCAAATTATTTTTGAATGAATGAAGAAATGAATCAATAATAGATACTTGCTGTTGAGTATATATGTTAGTTTATATTTTCTTCCACTCACACAGAGTGTAATCACCTAGTAATAAGAAGTATAGATTTCTGGCAAACATACTATAAAAGTGTCCACTAACAGGGAAATAAATGAGAAATGCAATTATATCTACTCATAACACTACAGTTTTAATCACTGTTATTTTCTAGTCCAGTTAAAATTGTTTTATAAAGCCTTGGTTTGAACTCTTTGTGTTACCATCAGAGGCTTAGAGAGAGCACAGTAATCCCTAATGCAAGAGAATTAAAATAAGACATGACCAACATCATGGTGCCAGACTGTGTGTGGAGAACCACTGGAAGGGACTGAAAGAGAGGGGACTAAAAGAGCACACAGGTGATGATGGAAATGTCCTTGAATATGGTTCTCTGCATTTTCCACACTCTTGGCCTCACTCCACACTCACTACTGGTGAAGCTGAGTCTTTGGTATAATGTGTCCAAGGTCTAAACCATGCTATGAAAGATGATTAGCGTTAGAAAGCCAAATTTCACTTTGTAAATAATCTACCATACTGGATGCAAAGATTGAACAACAATGATAGTTTAGAACAGACAGAAAGGGGTAAAAACCAATATGAAAAGGAGGCTTATATTAAGTGGGCACTGGCAACAGTGAAATAATATTTGTACCATCCATTGCATTTCTAGCGCATTCCGAATCAGAAACAGGTGTTCTTGGTCCCTTCCTAGTGGTGAACTGAGCTTGCAGGCTTTGTTCCATTTACAAGACTACCATGAGAAATACAGGGACATGTGTGTTTGACAATTAAAACATACACATATCCAGTCACACACCCAAACCCTTGCCATTGAAATGAATGAGTGTATGTCAGCAATAAACTTCCTCAGTGCACGTGGCTGTATGTTCATTGACATGCCTTTCACTGGTAGATGGCTTCTTTTTTCCTCTTTCCTGTGTCTGGGAGGGCTCAGTTACTGCTTGACTAAACCTGTCAAATGTGATGGGTACAATGTTGTGACAGTGTAGGTGTAGGCTTTGAGATATTTGTAGTTTCTACTTCCTGTTGTCTCTTGGAACATTCTGGTAAGCCACACAAATGAACCCACCTGTGGGAGACTTCACGCTGAAGCAGTACAGCTTCCTCCTGGTCACCTTCACACAGGGTCAGATCCAGATTTTACCCATCCAGTAGTGGAATACCATCAAAGGACATTAGTTGATATACCTTATAGCTGAAGAATTTTTTTGGCCCAAATTGCTGACACACAGAATTGTGAGATGTTATACAATTTTTTTAGACTTCATATATTGCAGCAGTTTGTTATACAGAACTACCTGGAGTAGTAACATTCCTTTGCAAGTGTAACCACATTCCCAATTACCAATGGTGCACTAGTGTCATTAATTTTCTATATAACACTTATTAATGTGTAAAAGTGTATTAATTTTAGATATTGTCCCTTTTATAGAATACAAACTTCATAAAGGCTAAGACTCCATATGATGTGTTGACTTGTGGGTACTGGCTCCTATTACAGGCACTTAAAATATTTATCACAAAGTCAAAATCACCAATGATATCGTATTCTAGAAAATAGCATCAAAAAGCATATGTTCATTTAGTTAAATATTCTCAGAAGTTAACTAATGGGAAACCTATTTATTTGACTAATAAATAGAAATGTGGGGCAGTATACCACATTTTCCTATAATTTCTTATGAACAGACTCTCATTTAAGTAGAAGTTAAAGAGATATGTAAGACAAAATAGTATGAAATGGTATTTTACAAAGCAGTTCTAATTATGACAAAAATTTTAAAATGCCAAACCCAACATAATGTAAGTTTTTTTAAAGAAACTTTTATGTATAGCTGAAATAACTTGCTTTGTTTGTTTGCTTGTTGAGTGTGTTTGCTTATTCAGAAAAAAACATATTTATTATTTGCCAGTGAATAATTTAAAGAAATCACAGATTTAAGAAAGTGACTAAGAAGAAAATAAGAATAGAGAACAGGAAATAGGGTTTACCCTTCCTTTGTAGTATCAACTGAATTTCTTTCAACACGGAAAGAGCTATGATGAATTACTTAAAATTTCTGGAACTTGATCAGCTCAGTAATCTTAAAGAGTAGCTTTGAACTCAAGTCTAGCCATATAAAAATCATTTTGTCAGTAAATTGATTCTGAGCAATACACAACGAACATGTACTTCCCTAAAAACATATCTCAATCTCCAAGGATAATAGCGTTCAAATACTTGTTTCAGTAAAACCCTTCTGAGTCATTATGGTTAAATGAAACAACAAAACACGATTATACGCAAAACCACAAAAAGAAAAAAAAACCATAAATATCTCAGCATATGTATTAGAACAATTCTAATTGAAGTGAATTTTAAATCAAGTCTTTCTAAGCATTATTAAATAAAGAACATAAAAGATTGTGTTTGGCTCTGAATTATAAAAGAAGTCATTTTGAATTCAGAATTCACTAGGGTAAGATTCTGTAACTTTGACTATTTAAAATTTCTTTAGTTTCCAGTTTCTTCATTTCCAATATTGAGTGACAGTCATGTATCTATTGTATTGTAGTGAGGATTATCTGAGAGACTACAGTTAAAATTCCTGTCACATAGGATACAGTTATAAATTCTAGTTAGTATTACTAATGCAAAAAGATAAAAATAATTATCTGAAATTATTTTATATTTCGCTATCTGAGATCAAATAATTTAAAACTAGTAAGAAAGAACAAGAAATGGTTTTCAAATATATTAATCTGCCAACCAGTTATTGTTAGAATAAAAAAATCTATGTTGAGAATAGAAAAAATCAATTTTCAAGTTATAATTAAGTAATTTCTACCTAATTATAAATTTATTGATTAGTCAAATAAACAAATGTTTTTGCTCTAAACAACAATATTAACATTTGTGTTACTATATAAACTTTTTATTCAGGAAACCACTTAGAGGCTGTTCAATTGTGCACATTTTTGTGTGTTTTTTGAAAAATATACAGATTTAATTATCTTTCTTATGGTTTAGTGAAACATTTCACAATACTTTAAGGAATTTTAAATTTTGTTTCTTTAAGTACTCTTCTTCCTTTGCCTGTTTTTTATGAATCTTTGTTGATTGGGGTCTGCATGCTGCCCTAATCAGTGATTCCTTACTGGTTTTAACCAGTTAGGTTTTCATGAAAGGTTTAATAATTTTAGTTACTGGCTTCATTTTTGTGTGCCATATCTCACTATGAACATCCTTTTAGAAAAATTAACACATATATTTCAAGTAATTGGAAATTATTTATGGCCTATATAGCAGAATGAAATATAATAGTTCTGTTAAATACACTACTGTATCTGTAAATCTATTTCTATCTATCTATCTATAGATAGATAGATGATAGATAGATAGATAGATGATAGATAGATAGATAGATAGATAGATAGATAGATAGAGATATCAAATCCAAAATCCAGGTTGAAATTATGGGCTGGTATGTGCATTTACTCTTAAATTATATTAATGGTCATTAGTTACTTTAAAGTATGGTGACAAAAATAAATTTGTGGTTTCTAGAAATTAATCAGTACTAATTTCTAAGATATTGTGACAATGAAGACAACAAGGATGACATATAAAATGTACCGAATGCTACATATGGTGCATTCACTATATTATTGCATCCAATTTACAAATAACAAAAATGTGTTAGATAAATAACCTGCCGCAAATCACACAGCTACCAAGGTTAAAAGGTAAGCTTTTCCTTAAAGCAATTGATTCAAAGGTACGTTTTGAAAATCTCTATTCAGCATATACCTTCAGCCTCTTTCCTTCTTACTTTGCACTAATTGTTCAGTTAATTCAATTCTGCATCTCCTCAGCATGTTGATGTAAGAAGCAGAAAGTGTATGGAGAGAAAATAACACAATCATGATGACGGTTCTTGATTTAAATTCATGACTACACATCAGAAATGCTCCCTCTCATGGTATCCGTGTTAGTTAATGTGATGGCTTGCTCCCAGCCTGTATCCCACACATTGGCTTTTCTTTCTTTAAGATCCCAACACCCCTCTTCTACTTAGTTTATGGTGAAATACTAGCTCAACTTCCTCCTGCCGAATATATACCAAATCACCTTTATTGTGACTAATCTCTGTGCCTTCCACATTTTTTTTTATTTGTTGGTTTTCACCCTGCTCATGCTCCTTTCTAAGAACAACTGCTCACTCTTTTCTGAATTCCATGCTTTCTTGCCTAAAATAAAGACAGCAATTACTACGTATTTTCCTTCCAATTGCAGAATCATCAATACTTGTTTTTTGTGTTTTTTTTTGTTTTGTCTTCTTAGTGAGAAATAAGAAGAGAGAGAAACATTAATTTGTTGTTCTATTTGTTTATGCATCCATTGGTTGGTTCCTGTATGTGCCCTAACTTGGGGTCCAAGCAACAACCTTGGTGTATTGGGATGACACTCTCACCAACTAAGATACCTGGCCAAGGCATTTGCTTTTCCACTAGATTATTCACTTTGCTATAATATCCTCCACATTTAAAGGGAACTCCTCCTTTGACTCCTTATTCTTCTGTATAATCTTAGTTTCCTTATGTTCTATTTAGCAAAATCTCACTAAATTTTTTCTCATTCTCTCTGTTACTTTCTTACTACCACCATTTCTTCTTTTTAGTTTATTTTAATCCTCTGCAACTCTGCAAGTCACAAGAATGTCCAGCTTTCTAATTGTAACAGCTAATTCTCAAGCCTTTTTCTTCAAGTATTCGCATCATTTGAAACATTTCTCTACTTGGATTGAAGCCCCCTATACTGTCTGCTTTTCTTCCTAATTTGTGGAGTTTTCCTTTTCATTTTACTTTTAGGCGCCCTAGTTTCTAAAAGTGAATATTGGATGCCTCAGAACACCATCCTTCTCATCTTTCTTTTTCATCCAGCCTTGTCTAAAGAGATCATAAAATGCCATGACTTTATATAGCCTCTGTAAAGATACGACTTTCAGATTTATCGCTCAGTACTAACAGCATATCTTAGGTCAAGATTTGTATACCAAGACCTTCCCCAAAGTCTTTGCTAGGATGTTCAAAAGAACTCCCAGATTTCATACGTAATATATGAAAGTTCTTCAGTCTTCCTTGGGTCACAATTCCCTCTCCAGTCATCCAAATGCTCAGGGAGAATTTGAAATTATTTTTTCTCCATATGTGTCTCATCCAATTTCAACATGTTGCTGTCTGCAATACAACTTTTCACTTTCTCAGCCACTGTCTCTTGAATCCCAGCAACCATGATATTTAGGCTGGACAACTATAATGACTTCACTAATCTCCCAAATGATCTCACTGATCCCTCTGTTCCCTCTCTCCCCATCACATGTGGTATGCTTCCCAGTTATTGGCTGTAAAACCAATTACAGTCTAGAAAACATCTACTTATTTTTATACCCATTCTAATTCCTATCTTTTCTCTCTGTACTCCCACACTTTTGGTCTTTAGCCACCCCCATATCCTTGCAGTGAGGAAAACTCTAAAAGTTTTCTAGACTCAAAGTTTGCATATGGTCTTCCTTCTGTCCTGAGATATGTTGCCCAGACCTTATATAACTTGCAGCTTCATATTACTCAGGTGTCTGTTCAAATGCTACATCCCTAGAGTAATTTCTCCTGACCATTTTACCCTTATTACTCCAGAATCTCTTTTCTCTGTTTAATTTTTTATATCCTTTATCTTTTATTACATCACCCACTTATTTGTTTATTGCTAGTCTACTGCCTTATAAAATAAGTTCCAATAAACCAGGTACTTTTTCTGTCTTGTTTAATATATCCTCACAAGTGGTTAAAATAGTCTACAGGACACAGAGAAATAAATAGATGGTAGGTTAATGAATAAATTTAACCACTATATCGACATTGTTTTAGCCAGATTTTAGCAGTGGAATGAAGCAGCAGGATAAATAGCACTCACACAAAGTTCTGCCATCAATCCAAAAATTTAAGAGTAAAAAATAAAAAGAATCATGATTGAAACTATAGTGAACATGTATTTATCAACAAGTAAATAGATAGGAGAATGCTAAAAATTACCTTCATTTACTAATCTTAGAGTTGAAGGGACAAGCTATGAATTAATAAAGCTTGCCATATTTTACTTTTTGCAAAATAAATACATTGTTCTGATTTTTCTCAATTTCAAGAACTACTTAGAATGTTTTAAAGTGAATACAAAATGAACTCAAACATATGCCATTTCTAATTGGTAGGTGAATGTCTTTTTGTCACATTGAAAATATATGAATCCCATAGTACAGAATTTATTTTGTAGCTGTTGCAAAGTACATCTTTATTAATATTTCATGTTGAATAAGGTTTATGTTTTCTGAGCTTACCTAACATTTTGAAATATGAGATTTTAAAGTAAGAAATATGCTTATATTCTTTGAAGTTAACCTTTTGGGTAATAAAGAGATAGAAAGTTATAGTAAAAAAAAAAAAAAAAAAAAAAAAAAAAAAACCTCTTCAACTTGAACTGTATCATTTACTTTGTTTGCTGATGAGATATGTCAACATTTACACAGTGAAGTGTGCCTAAATGTGTATTTCTATTTAAATCAAATTCATCTTCTTCAGAGTTTATGTGTATACTCAAGGACTGGAATTGGATTCTCTCAGAGAAATGAAATCAGTTACCATTTATTTCAGGCAAAGAGGTAATCAACATGCTTGACTGGAGAAACCATTCAAGACTTGAGACTTCTTACACTGTTTCTCCGCACACATTTTGAGACATAAAATATTAGGACATCTACTAAACTCATTTTTGAGGAATAGCATATTACACACAATTTATGGCTATGGGTCTCACATGTCCTCCATAAACCTATTAAAAAAAGAACCATAGAGCATCATATAGAATGGGAAGTAGATGAAACTCAGAAAAAAAATGAGTTTATGAACTCATAAATTTAATCTGTTTAATTTTCCAACATTGCCACCTTGAAAAACGGAGAGTGGCTGCATTATTCTAAAGAGATGGGGTTGATGTCACGTCACTGCCTGCTCATTGGCTGGCCAACCTCTTCCCAAGCAGGCATTTTCCTTATCTGCTAGCCAGACTGGCAGTGAGAGGAGTTTGATCATTCCATGCAAAGGACTAGCATCTGGAGAGATTGTAATGAGGAGAGAGACACAGCACACTTGAATAAATTAAAGGAGGGAAACCTGGCCAAACAAATATGGCAAAGAATAGAACATCTTGCTATAAGGATGAAGAGTAAAGTTTATGCAACATCTGGAGAGCCACATTAGGTAGTTTAGACTTCAGAAGTTTTTAAGGAATGAAAACAGAAAGTAAGATGGAAGGTCACTCTTGTCTTCACAGAAGTGATTTCAAATGGACTCCTTGATAACCCTGAAGAGTTTCCAAACACTGAGTTACAATCATTTTGCCAATGTAGTTTCCTGTCTTTTAAACAAGTGTGCCCAACTGATGATAACACCAAATATAAAGCTTATTTTGAGGAACTCCTCACTTGTTGACATTCAGGAGATAATTTTGACAGCTCTTTCTGATTTATTTTAGTAGTCACTTAGAAAATTGGGGGTTTTGTGTTAGTCTAACAATATGTAGTACAAGGTGGTCACAATCCTGGCTTTATTAAGCCTTTAAACAGAGGGGACAGTGGTCAGGAGCCTTTGTTTCCAACCATTAGAAAGCAGGCCATTTTATCCGAATATCACATTTTCTTTTATGGTGTTTGGGAAACACATTTACAAGCAATGAGTTTAGCAGGCCCAGGGGTGGATGCCCCTATTTATTATAATGCTCTCTGGTCTTAATCTACATCTGCTATTGTCAACATAAGGGAATCTGGTTTTGATGAATATGGTGAAAAAGAAAACAAAAGTCCGCCACACAGAATTTAGAAAGCGACAACATATTTGAGTCTCTAGCCCCACAATTCACCCACCACCACCTCAGACATGTGATCAGAGCTATTCGCAGGAAGTATACCCATTTACTTCATCTAGACCTCCTGGCTTGGATTATTCTCTGAGAAGATAATCCCTCTGGTTGTTCAGTCCCTCTGCACTGGAAGCATTTAGTCACTGCTCTGTTGCAAGAGTACAACAGAAATAAAACAGGCACTTCTTGAAGGAACAGATTTTACATTATCAATATGTACTCATGGGGCCCTGGCCAGTTGGCTCATTGTTAGAGCATCAGCCCAGCATGTGGAAGTCCTGGATTCAATTCCCAGCCAGGGCATGCAGGAGAAGCATCCATCTGCTTCTCCACCCCTCCCCCTCTTTTTTCTCTCTAACTGTCTGTTCCCCTCTGGCAGCAAAGGCTTCACTGGAGCAAAGTTGGCCCCAGGCGCTGAAGATGGCTTCATGGCTTCCACCTCAGGCACTAGAATGGCTCCCGTTGCAACAGAGCAACAGCCCAGATGGGCAGAGCGTTGCCCCTAGTGGGTATGGCGGATGAATTCCTGTTAGAGTGCATGCAGGAGTTTGTCTCTCTGCCTCCCTGTTTCTCACTTTAAAGAAATATAAAAATACAAGAAAAAATATATATATAGTCATGGGGCGGATAAAAAAGGCATTGAGTAAAAAGATCCACATATTGGAATTACATCTGTGTTTTTCCTGGGAGATCTGGGCTGGATTTGACCCTTCCTTTAAACAGCATGCTTATAGCTATAGGACAGCACCCTCCCTCCACTTTGTGTGATTATTTCATCCTTTCTCTGAGTCTGCAGACACAACCAAAGGTGAGGTAATTATGATGCACAAACATTGAGAAGAAAAAGCTCCTGCAGACACCAAGAAAATATTCCAGCCAAACTATCATTAAATGTTTTTTAAATATGTGGGTTAATTTTTTTAAAGGTAATTCTTTTTCTAAATTTCTAAATTTTATTTAGAAAATTAACTTCAACAGGCTGACATTGATTAATAAGTGCACATAGGTTACAGGTGAACATTTCTATAGCATTTGAACTGTTGATTAAGTTGGATACCCATCATCCAAAGTCAAATCATTTTCCGGCACCTTATATTTGTCCCACTTTACACCCTTCCCTCACCCATCCTCCCTTCCCATTCACTGAAGTCTCCTTTCCCCTCCCCCACTATCTCTTCCCCCTGGTAACCACAATTTATTTGTCGGACAAAGATTTATCAATGAATAAATGGCATTATGTACCAGAAGGGGGTAGGATGCCGGGAAGCTGAAAGCTGCCAACCTCCGGGAGCATCTGCATCCTGCCGGGGGTATGCTAACGATGGCTCAGACATGAACACATTTTATCTGCACTGCAGCTTCACAGGCTATGCCCTCATCATACCCATTTGACAGATGGGAAAATTAATATATAATGTTCCAGAAGATCACCAGGAAAAATGTTATTCTTTGTACCTCAAGGCTATACTATTTTGCAAAATAAAAATACAGTTAAGTATTTTTCTAACTATCTTGTTGGTAAATTGCATTTTGGGCTTTGAGCCAATATTTGGGCATAAAAGTGAATAAAATTCTGAAAATCCAGAGCCCTAAAATTATTTCTGACTCTTATCATTGACTAGATTATAGATATATTTTGTCTTAGGTAAGTCATGTATTTCCTAAACTTTTAAAACACATGTGTTTAATTCTTGTCATGAGGAAGAAATAAGAATAATATTGGAGGACCACAATATAAGAATAGGGAAAGGTTCTGTTCATGGGGAATCACACTTGGTTTTCAACTCAAAAATTATTGTTGAATTAATTTTATCATACATGATAATAGCAGCTAGCATGGGAATAATAATTTTGAGAAAATATGGCTGAAGGATCTTGCCATTGATTACCTGAGCTTATTAGGGAATACTGAATTGTATTGGAAGTCTATCTCCCACAGTCATTTAGTAAAAATAATTCTAGAAGTCTCATGGATTGTCAAAGAGAATAAATTTTCCACAGATAAGAGAAATATTCTTAAGATTTAAGGTTCCTACCTATTAGAACCCCAATATAAGTTTTTTAGTTTTCTAATTGGTTTACTTACTATAAGAGTTTCCCTATTATTTTTCAGTTAGTAAAGTGGAAAGAGACTTCAGACAATTTTCTTGGAGATAGCATACCTGAGTTTCAGTATAGAGATAAATCATTTTAACAATTAAGTCCAACCAAGACTTTATACAGTGTGAAGAGATATACAAGGTCATTGGCCAAATAAGTACTAAAAATAAACCATACCTCCAAAAATAGAGGAGAAATATACAGATGTCTCATGAGACGTGCAGAAGACTTTCATGAGGTGTTTATCACTGCTTAATCTTTGATGAATTCTATTTAAAAAAGAAAACACAACCAATCCAAGGCCATTGTATCTAACAAGCCATTGCTGCATATCTGGGGAAAACAAAGGAAGATTAGGACATAAATCACACGAGAAAAATGTAGAAGGATTTCACAAGTCAATTCTAGATATTTAGGTTATTTATATTTTTACCATTACTAGTGAATTTATTTTGCCTTTTTTATCTTGCAACTAGTTGATTGAAATTTCTCTTCTCTCCTTGGATGCTCAGAGAAATTTTAATCTAGACATTCTTTTTCTCAACTTATCCATAAAAACATAGCTTAGCTTTCTTAAACAAAATGCCATTTAACATGCTTGTTGATAAAACCATCTGTTTCTGAGGTGAAGCTGCCCTTAGTTTATCCCTAATGTGGAATCTTAAAAATAACTTTTTGAGAGTATTTTTTCTCCCTGATATGCCTTTATGTTATTTTTAAAATAACAGCACTTTTCCCACTATTTACAGAGTTAATTACCTTTAGAAATGCACATATTTATTATTAGTTAGATTTCACATTACAAACCAATGCAGCATATATCCGGAAGCTTAGCATAAATTTTGAATTACTTCATATGCATTACATAGGTCTAATTACAGAACACAGCAGGACTTGATCTATTGGTTTAAATTTGACATGTTTTTGTTTCCTTTTCATTAAACTTTAATAAATGAACTTTCAAAAGTGGCCCAAAACACTCCTAAAGGGGAGAAATAACTTATTTAAATGAACCATCAATTTTTTAGAAACAAATCGTTGACGAGAAGTAATTGCTCATTAATTATTACACTGAATGGAATTAAAGAATTGAGTAATGCAGTCGCTTATTAAATGTTAGCAGAAACTCAGTAACTATTAAACATCTGACGATATTAACTAGGAATAGTGAATAAACTTTAGTGTTTGACTATTGTTTGATTCCTCCAACATATCCTTGGTTAGGTACGGATTAAAATATTTACTGTACAACAAAAATGACGTGTGATTTTCAATATCACAGATTAAACACAGTTCAAGTGTCACTGGGAAGCAGGAAGCATTTTTGAAGGTTTTTGCATCCCACTTGGCAACAGAGATCAAAGCTCCCACAATCTTTGCTGTCTCTGAAAATAAAATAAAACTCAGGAGCATTTTACTTTGCAGACTGTTTCTGGGTTTGTTCATTGATCAGAAACCGAGATTCAAAGCTATCCATGATTGAAAGCCAGCCCCGCAGAAAAGCATGGAGTGAAATATTTCCCTGCAGGGAATTTCTTCAGAAAACAGAAGAGAATTCAAGGCATATGATGAACTTTATGTGAAGTGTGAAAAATTTAGGTGAATTTTTGATAGATAAATTTAATCTCCTTTGAGGAAGATTCTTGTTAAGGTAAATGACTCAGACTATGCCTGGATAACCTTTGATCAAGTAGCCTGAACCCCCAGCTTTTCAGGTATGGAAACTGATCATTTAAAGTTGAAACCACACATATGGGATTTATAATTCTGTGGCAAGTCCACATTCTGTTTCCCAGCTGAATCACCTACTTCAGGAGTTCATTTTTTTCCAGTCATGTAGTAATGCATACTATAAAATTCATGTTAATTCATCTTCACTTTCCAATACTGATCTTGAAGGAAGAAACTCTAAAACACATGTAGACAGAAGAGAATTCTGCTGCTATAATCTGTCTCTCTTTCAATTACCTGCCTCCCAGGATAGAAAGATTGGCCTGTTGTTGATATCCAGCTTAGTATAATATCGCTGATAAAATTTCTGCTCCTGTGTGTATCCCTTTTTCTTTGTTTCATTGTAGAGTTACACTTGCATTGGTAAAATACACAGTTGTAATTTAAGAACAACAGTCAACACTCATACAGAAAATGATATTCTAAATTCTTTAGCTATACTAACCTATATAAATCTCACAATAAGCACATAATATAGCTGCTTGTACTTTCTTATTGTGTAGACAGAGGAGAGAGGTCACGCGCAAAGTTTCTGTACAAATCTAAAAGATCAAGTGTTGTAGATGGAGGTGTGAGGAAGGCAAGCAGGCTAGGTCCCCAGGGCATGCTCTTATCCAGCATGCCACACAGCTTCTTTGGGGGCTAGATACAGCAATACAGCAAAAGGCAGACATAGACATAGATGTAAACCGATGTTGTCTGTTAGTATACTTGGGCAGGTGTATCATTAGATAGAACTAATGGACTTAAAGACTTGGCTTCTTACAAAGTCATGTGGAGAAAAATCAGGAGCAGACAAGGGAAAGCAGGGGAGGTTAAGAACTATTTTTCACTAGTTGCAGTGGCTTTGTCAGACTGATGCCCTGAGGAATTTCACTGCATCCTCTCTGGTGATCACGTGACCTTCCTGACATTACTGGCTTGGCACTGCATTATTGAAATGGGACATTTTGATATATTGAGAACATAAAGTTTGAATGCTTGTTTTAGAATTACTGAGTTATAAGCACAAACACACTTTATCACAACTTCTTGGAAGAAGACCCAAGATATTAAATTTATGAGCTGAAAATATTTCAGCTTATATTAAATCATTCCACTGTAAACCAATTTGCCAAAAAAACAACATTTGCATGATTATCAGCGAGACTTGATACAAAGAAATAGAGGCAATGCTTGGAGGGTGGTGTTTGACTTTGAGTCCTTAGAATTCTCTTTCAAAGTCCAAAGTAAATTATGCTGAAATGGTATCCTAATCTTTGAGGAAATGACTTTCTGGCACGACTGTTTCAGAATGAAAGTGAGGTTCAGTCAGCTTTTATTTGTTTCCTAGGGGAGAAGCTAGACTTAGTGGAGACCTAGCAGGACTTATGATTAAAGCCTTCACCGTGCTCCATTTTCCAAAACAGACCTCCTGAGCACACAACCAGCGAATATTAGTTCATAATTTGGACTTGTGTAGAGGCCACATGCCACAGTCAGCTCGAGATAGTTCAGATTTCTGTGCCATTTTAAAGAGAAAATGATTCTGAATTGTTAGAAAACATTTAAGTGATTCAGGGATGATAAGATGCAGAAGTAGAAATATGATGATGATTAATGGAGAGTATCCTTAGATTCTTACAACCTTAAATAAACCATGTCAGAGATGTCAGTCAATATTTTTTTTTGTCCCAAGCCATGATATCACCTATTCTACAAAAAACTTGGTTCCTTTTATGAGAGAAGAATAATATTAGGATCTAAAACCTTACTAGCAAGAGCATACATCCTTTTTATTTTATTTTTTTTACATTTTATTATGAACACAGGTGGGTTCTTCTCCAAGAGAACAAAATATTTCTTTTTCTTTGCTTCTAACTTGGGAGGATTTATAATCCAACTTTCTTCACATATACTGAACTGTCAGAGTTTCCTTCTGCCACTAAGTTTAACATACTGTGTTGTATATATTTTATCTTAATGAGTTAAAAGCACTATAAAACTGTATTCAATGCATATATTAATATAAAAAGATAAATAGAAATATAAAATCAAGCAATATTAACCAAATTTAAGATTATAAATATAAGCATCATTAATATAAATAGAATTATAAATAATAAATTAATATAAATAATATACAATGGAATTTATATTAATGAGATCTGTATTGCTAATATTAAAATTAATTATTAATGGATCAGAACAAATAAGTGTTTAAGAATCTCTTAAAAATTTGTTAAAATATCTCTTAAATTGATATTTGAAAAAATAAAATCAATTTTTGATTTAAAAAATTAAAGATAATAGTGGAAGATTTAAAAATATTCAATAAAAAATTATTACTCAAGCATACTCTCAATCCAGAAAATGACATGATTTCTAAACATACATCGCAATGTACTTTCATAAAGTGATCACATCATTTTTCCAGCAGTCAGATCAAGAAATAGAATTGCCCAGGAATCAATAATATCCTCTTTCAGTCACTTTGCATCCTCTAATGAGTGGCAACATTTTGGTCTTTTAAGAGCATAAATTAAAGTGTGAACTTGATATAAACTGAATCATCATACTTATTTCACATATTTTTCTTTCTTTTTTGTGTGTGTGATAGAGAGAGGGACAGATAGGGACAGACAGACAGGAAGGGAGAGAGATGAGAAGCATCAATTCTTTGTTGCAACACCTTATTTGTTCATTGATTGCTTTCTCAAATGTGCCTTAACTGGGAAGCTATAGTAGAGTGAGTGACCCCTTGCTCAAGCCAGCAACCTTGGGCTTCAAGCCAGCAACCTTTGGACTCAAGCCAGTGACCATGTGGTTATGTATATGATCCCATGCTCAAGCCAGCAACCTCAGGGTTTCAAACCTGGGTCCTCTGCAACCCAATCTGATGTTCTATCCTCTGCACCACTGCCTGGTCTGGTTCACATATTTATTTTCTTAATGAAATTTTTAGAAGCTATTCATAGTATTATATATAGTTATATGTTGTGTTTATTTTCCTGAACATATAGTGTTCTAGTGTATAAATACGATGTTGTTTATTTTTTTAAAGACTCATTTTCATAGTCCAGAGAATAAGACTTTTATTATCCAGGTCTCAAGCAGAGTAAAGAATAAGAAATATTAATGCAAGAAATTTTTCATAAGTGTATCTGATGCTGAATTAGCATCTGTTGACATTAATTGTAAGAGGATAAAGGTGCATGGTTGTTAAGAGAACTCTGAAAACAAAACGAAACAAGAATCCAGACACACAAAGTGACACTCTGTAAATGTTCACTGGGTTACTAAACTTTCAACATATACAATTGAAACATGAATAAAATATGTAATATTTTACTGATGTTAATTTCTTATTTTTGATAAACATATCATGGTTATATAAGACAACTGATTTAGAGAAACTTGAGTAAAAGTTACCTGAACTTTCTCACAAGCTCTGTAAATTAAAATAAATTAAAAAATTTTTTTTCCATTGATTTGAGAGAGAGAGTAAGGGTGAAGAGAGAGAGAGAGAAGCATCAATATGTTGTTGTTCCACTTAGTTGTTCTATTTAGTTGTGCATTTATTGGTTACTTCTCATTTGTGCCCAGACCAGGGATCAAACTGACCACTTAGGCATGCCTGCTCCATGCCCTAACCACTGAGAAACCTGGTCAGGGTCAGGGCCCCAAAATAAAATACTTTAACAACAGATCTTTCTCAAAGTGGTAAGTTTGCAAATATGAGGTATACTTTGAAGAACTCTGACTCTGGAGCAGCCTTACTAAAGACCCTGTGTGTGTGAGGACTGGAGAGATTTACTCGGCCATAGAAAAGAAGGGCACCTTACCTTTTGCCATATTATGGCTGAACCTAGAGTGTATTGTGCTCAAGGAAATAAGTCTGACAGAGAAAGGCAGACACCATATGATTTCACTTATATGTGGAATCTAAAAAACAAAGAAACAAAATAGTAACAGATGCATAAGTGCAGAGAACAGACTGATGGTTGCCAGAATGAAGGAGGGTGGGGGACTGGGTGAAGCCAGTGAAGGGATTGAGAAGTACACATTGGTAGTCACAGAACAGTCCCAGGGACATAAAGTACAGCATTGGGAATATAGTAAATAATATTGTGATAACTATGTATGGAGTCAGGTGTGTACTGGAAATATCAGGGGGAACACTTTGTATATCGTTGTTTAACCACTATGTTGTACATCTGAGACTAACACAAAATAATACTGAATGTGAACTGTAACTGAAAATATTAAATATTTAAGGAATCAAAAGATATCCCACATCTTTAAGCTGTGTTTTTATATCTGGGCCTCTTATTCCCTGCACGTTTGTTTTCATTTCTAGCCCCTTCTCAGCCCGCTCACCACACATGCTGCATGTGGATATGGCCCAAGCTTGGCTGCCCCAGTCAAACCTGTTTTAGCTCTTTGGGTGTTGACTTGTTAGCTCCCTGCATGAATGTTGGCTCTCATTAGGGGCAGGTCCCGATAAAAACATCAAATGCTAAGTTTGGATTTCTAACAGTGGTGGTGACCTTCTCCATGTGTCCTTTGAGGTGGTGTAAACAAGCTGGCCACACTAGTATGGGTAATGCATACATGTGTTCACAACACTGAGGCTGAGAGGTGGGGAGGAGAACTGGGCACCGCAAGGATGTTTCCCACAGTGAGGATGCGTGAGAGTGAGAGGACCATCATTAAAGGCTGGTGGTGTGAGGGGATGCTGGGTAAGAACTGTTCTATCAGGCATCTGGATTTGGGTGACTAATGAATAGGCAGGTATACATAATACTCAAGAATAAACAGAGGGACAGAGTTTGGTCTCAAAACAGAAAAGACACTTCTTTTTCTTCAATTTCCACAATTTCAAAGTAAAATGTTACAAATAATCAGGGGTTTAGATAAATCAGAATTTGCATGCTGTAACCAATTCACACGTGAGATTTTACAGCATAACACAGTATCCAGACCACACACTGAGCCTACAATTCACAGATCTGCGATCCTGGGTCAGGTAGGCTGCTCTGGTCTGGGTCCACGTGCTCATGGATCTATAGTGGGTTCGTGCTGGATGATGAAGGTTTCTGCTGGGTGACTACCATTGGGCCTTTCCCCATGCTGTCACTCTCTTCCAGGATGGAACCCAGGTGGTATATATGGTGGCAACATTTCAAAACCAGCTGAAGAAGCCAAATCCTGATTTCCAGGTTCTGCCTTTTGTCATCTTTGTTACCAAACTATTGGGTAACAAAGACACAAAGTCTGCCTAAAGTCAGAGAACAGGAAAAGAGTCCACCATCTTATGAAAGAAAGTTTGCTTGCTAGTGTACATACATAGAGGGAAAAGTTTTATGGTCCATTTTGCAATCTGGTTAAACTGGGAAGAGAGTTAAATTAGACCTGCTCTCTTCCTCCAAACACTGAGCATTAAGCCAGGAATTCCTTTTCATTAGGTTCGCCTTGGTGTGAATATTATTTCAGGACCATTGAGAGGTGAGAGTAGCCATAGAAAATGTCTTCCACCTGCTTACTTCTTTATCAACCATTAAATAATTCCAATCCACAGTTACATAAAATGGTGAACACAAAATAAACTAGAAATACATGGAAGAGGAAAAGTCAATATCTTTAATACATCATTCAAAATTAATTAACATTTTTAGTGCAGTGACAAGCAGAATCGTAATAGCTTGGCAAACTTCTTGGAGTCATCAGGAGAAAAAAAAACTTGCAAGAACATTACAGAGGCAATTTTGAGAACAGAAAATGCACTAACTAGTTTCCATACTGTTCTCCATTCTATAGAGGGACATAAAAGAAAAAAATATAACGGCTACTCATATAAGGCAGAAAAGAAATCCTTGAACTATGCACTAATTTTATTAGAAATGCTAAGCTAATTGTGTTTCTAAGAAAATAAACTCCCTGCCTTGCTCTTGTATCCATGGTCCCAAGACACTGAAGCACAAGGGTTCTTTTTTTTTTTAAACCAAATTTGAAATAATGACCCTCTTCTACTCCAACCTGTAAATCAGAAATCTCATATACAAAGCATAAGTAAGAAGCAGCTCCAGAGCTGAAATATTCCAATATGTTAGAAATACATTGTTACTTGTAATTCCAAAATAACCGTCCAACTAGTGAGAGGAAAGGAAGTAAAAACATACAAGTTGACTATTTGCAAAAAACTTAAGCCCCTTTGTTGATGGGAAGGGATACATTCCTCACTCCAAGAAATTCTTGCTCATGTTTGATTCTGTTAGCTGCAAACTAAAGTTCAGCTGATACAGCGACTCACACATATGTATCTGCATAACTTTGCTTTCTCTAGATTTCTATCTTTTATTTTACTCGGTTTGATGAACATTTGTTTAGATGTCATTAGGAAATTGTCCTTTAAACAGAATTTTGGGAGAAAGATCCAATGGTTTTTCTACTGAAGGGGAAGGAATTTTTTGTTTTGTTTATTCTTTTTTTCTGGGAAAACATTACTTTTGAGGGATGAATAAAAGAATGTAGACATCATTTCCATTTTACTGATGGTAACTTTAAGTTGCTTTGATTTATTTCTTGAGCCTACATCTATGGGAGCCGGCTGGACTAAGCGTATCTCTGTTTGTTGGAAATAGCCACCAGTTTAAAGTAAAATTTCCATCTGGTCTCAGAACCAAGTGAAATGTAAAATGCACAGTGTACAAGGGAAACACCAGGGCATTGGGCAGCTCAAAATACTCAGAAGCTTCCTACCAGGTTGACTGGCCCTGCCCTTTGTCAAACTCAATGTAGATCTGTATAAGAGTCCAATCTAAACACCAGACCTGGTGCTATTCTATATCTTTTTTATTTTCTCTATTAAATTTTTTAATTTAATCAAAAATATTTTTTTTTACATTCAGTACTATTTATATTAGTTTCAGTTAGAGGTTAGATAATCATATACTTTATAAAGTGTTGCCTTAATATTTTCAGTAGCACCTGGTACCATACATGGTTATTACAATATTGTTGACCCTGTTCCCTGCATTGTACTTTACATCCTCATGACTATTTTGGAACAACAAATTTGTACTTCTCAGTCCCTTCATCTTTCTTACCCTGTCTGTCCTCACCCTTTTCTCCTGTGTCAACCATCAGTCTGTTTTCTGTTTCTACGAGTCTGTTTCTGTTTTTATTTTTTTGTTTATTTTGTCATTAGAATCCACATATAAGTGAAATCATATTTGTCTTTCTCTGACTGACTTCTTTCACTTAGCATAATAACTCTCTAGGTCTATCCATGTTGCAAATAATAAAGTTTCAATAGTTTTTATGGCCAAGAAATATTCCAGTGTGTGTGTGTGTGTGTGTGTATAATCACAGCTTTTTTATCCACTCATCTATTGATGAGCACTTGGGTGCATCTTTTTCTGTCTCATTAAATGTCTTCAGAGTTTTGTTAAATAAGTATTTCCCAAAGTATAAGACTAAGTATGTTGATGATATTGGATATTATGTAAAAAATAAGCTTACCGTTGTTATACATTTGAAGATCACTTTTTACTGCAAAATTTCTCAGTAAAAATGGTTCAGTAGATAATATATATTTTTGAAGTGGGAAAATTATAGTTTATACTTTCAAAACATTTGCATTTTGCTCCTCCTCTCATCCTAAAATGTGAGGTGTTTCCAGGTGCTAAAAGGCCTTTTAAAACCTTTAGAATTTGTCATTTGCAAAATCAGTAGATAAACCGCAATGTAGAAAATTGTGATATGTAAATTAGTATCATCAAAAATAAAGAGACCTGAAAATTAAGGTTGGTCTTTACTTTCCAATAGAACTTTTACCAATGATGGGAGTATCATTTCTCTGTGCTTTTTAATATGGTAAATACCAGTTGTGTGTGACTATTAAGCACTTGAAAAGTGGAACTAATTTTTAAATTTTATTATTTTAAATTAATTAAAGTTTAAATAGCCATGACTATGTGGCTAGAAGCAACTTGGTCAAAATATTTTAAGTTGAACTAGAATTTGTATTTTATGGAAGATATTAAGGTTATAATTATAGAGAACAACAGTTGAAGATTATGATCTTCACTGAAATTTATAGACTCCACCGACCGCAAGGATCAATATATGAAACCACAGCATTTTTATTTACTCAGACGTGCTATATATAGTCTTACAAAAAATAAATAAAAGTAATCTTTACATTTTATTAGAAATTTTTAGTAATCATTTAAAAAATCTCAGAGATCAGCAATTCTCCGTATGTTCCTAGCACATACCTTGATCAATATATATTGAATAAGTGAATGAATAACTCACTGCTCATCATTGGTATCTCCACTCTTAGAATAATGACTGGAAATTGCTGCAGAAAATACTATTTCTAAGGCTGTGCAGCCATGTGAATCGACAGGACTTTACATATAAATTATATCTGATTGCGACATTGACATGACTTCATAGAACCTGAAGCTTGATCTCTCTTTGAACTCAAATATTTGATTACCCATGTTACAGTTTACATTTAATTGGCTATTAGCTTTTAATTTTCTAAATTGAATACTCATTAAGCAAATAGGTAATTATTTAAATATTCAAGCATTTATGCCTTTTGAGCCAAATTACACATTATTATTATTATTTTTAGGAAAGCAATGATTTTGAATATTTTTATTCCTACACACCAGTTTCAAGCTTTACATGTAGTTAATACTTTATTAGGTTTTCTCTTAATTTGATATCCATCAAGAGACAAGGTTGTGTGGAATATAATGTTGGCATTTTGAAATGATTTTTGTATGAATAAGAAATGAGATGAAAATCATTGAAAATATTAGAAAAACAACAGCTGTTACTGTTTGTGTAAACTTTCAACAGCAGGATTAGGATTCTTGATAGTTGTTGGATAAACTCTATTTCAATCCAGTAAATGTTCAACTAACATTGCAAGAATCCCTATTAATATTCAAACAAAACGTTGAAAGAATTATTTTTTCCGGCAAAATATTGCACATATGTACGTATGACTTTTATTCATAGCAGGATATTTTATACAAAGTGTATTACTTAAGCAACTATACTGTCTATGATAATCTTCATAAATTGATGGCAATTATTTTGTATTTATAATTCCTTTCTTTTTATACCATTCAACATAACAACCACAACCCTGCAATCAACATAGCTGTCCATTGAGGCAGTAGATGTGGGCATTTTGTTTCATCAATAGCCAAGCTGAGTCAATAAGACCTGTAGAAATTAGGCTCTATAACCTCAAAGTAACTATTAAAAATCAACTGAGATTTTATTTCACTCTCTTGTCATCTGCTATTAACATATAGATCCCTCTACATGGGCAAATGTTTACCAAGCCATTGTTTCCATAGTAGACTGAGACTTTGTGTTCTTGACCTGGGGCTCTACCTCTCCCTTTATTTTTCAAAGCTTTACAAAGTGCCTGTAAAATTGCAATTTTATAGCTAGCTGCTTTCATGAAATCCCAATGCTTCTTTCAATGTACTCTCACCTCCTTTTGATGATGAATACCTGTGTCTCTCCTGAAGACATCACTTCCTTGCTTACAACTAAGTACTGCTTGTTTTTCATCTCATACTCCATAAATTTTAGGTTCAAGAGATGAATTTGGTTTTCATATCTCCATCTCTCTCAACAAATGATTCTAATCTCTTACTTTATCTTATCTCACAGAAAACTAAGAGTTTTGATGACTATACCCATTGAATTTCCATTTTGGTTTCTTTATTTTGCCCTTAGGATAATTAAACACTGCCTTGCTATAAATAAAATCTCAGAAAAATTTATGTTTCTTCCCAAACATATTTTGCTTCTGTTTCCTGTACTATGAAGGCCCCCACCATCCTTCAGTCATGCTAGGAAGAGACTAAGAGGTCAGCCTGGATACCTTGTATCCTTACTTTTTCAATCTCTGGCAATTTTACTTCTAATGCATTCACTTTGTTTATATTTCCTCTAACATAACCTTATTTTATTTAAAAAAAATAAATTAATTGGTTAATAAAATTATGCAGGTTTGAGGTGTACAGTTCTACAGTATACCACCTGTATCTTATACTGTGTGTTCACCACCACAAGTCAGTCTCCTTTCATCACCGTGTACCGCAACTCTCCCCTCCTCCACCTTGTCCCAACCCCTTTCCCTCTTGGAATGCCCACACTGTTGTCAGTGTCTATACTTTATTTTCTTTGCTTAATCCCTTCACATTACTTTAAAGTGGCATCAGTACTTAGATCCAATATTGTTGTGTCTATCTTCCTGCATTAAGACAGCTTTCCTTTTAAACATTTTTTTTGTGGTGCATGCAGACTAAGTTTAGAAATCACACATCTGATCACATTAGCCATCAGGAGATCCAAATATTTTAAATTATCCACAAATTCTACAAAATCTCATTACCTGACTACTTATTGTTATTTAAACAAACTATATTATCTATTCTGAATCATGTTCTAGAGGAATAGTTAACATTTTATTTGTTCTAACTGGTATGTTTCCTAAAAAAGAGAACCTGTAGTCTGATAGTATCTTGCCCAAGACTGGGTTGTGAAATAGAGGAAAAAAGAAATTAGGTGACTTCCTTTATTAAAATAACTCAGTTAATTGTCCTCTTTTCTTTTCAGAAAGCTTGAACTTAAATGCCAGTTTTCACAGTGGAGAGGGACTACAGGGAACTCGGCAGTCTGTGAGGCCATCTTCAAAATAACTCCAGGGAAACTTTACTTCATATATTCCATTATTATAACATACCATATTTCCCATGTATAAGATTCACCCTTTTTAAACATTTGTGGTCTAAAAACTAAGTTCATCTTATACAGTGGTGGTAGATTTCTTTTACTTGCATTTTCTGCTTTTCTGCGCTTGTTGTCTTTGTGCTCATTGTTTTGCCCTTGTTACTGGTATATTACAGTAGGTTACATTTTGCCATGTTCTTCCCAAATATAGCTCAGAAAAAATTTTTATACATCAATGAAATCAAGTTAAAAGTGATCAGGTTTGCAAAAGTGAATGGAAATCATGCTGCTGAACATAAGTTTGGTCCTTCTCCAACTGAGAAATCAATCTGAGACTGGCTATGGGAACAAGAAACCCTACAGTAAACTTCATGGCAGAAGAAGGCCATGAGAGGTAAGTCAGCAAAATGGCCTGATTGAGAGAGGGAATTAAAGATATGGATTGAAGAGCAAATGGCAATTGGAATATTAGTGTCCACAAAGATGGTTCAGCATGAGGCAAGAAGAATTGCTGATGAAAAAAGAAGTTACTGATTTCAAAGGAGGACACAATTGATGCTTCAGGTTCATGAAACAGGATGGAATAAGCATGCATACATGCACCAGACTTGCCCAAAAGATGCCTGAAAGCTATGAGCAGAAGATCCTTGAATTTCATCATTTTGTCATTCAATGTAGGAAGACACATCAGTTTGAGTTGGGACATACTGCAAATATGGACAAAGTCCCCCTTCAATTTGATGTTCCAAGTAACTGAACTGTTGGTTAAAAGGGGGTGAAAACTGCAATTGTGAAGGCAATTGGACATGAAAAGAGCCATTATACAGTTGTTCTAGCTTGTTGTGCCAATGGACCCAAGTTACCTCCTATGCTAATTTTCAAATGCAAAACAAAGCCAAAAGAAGACGTTCCTTGAGGAGTGATTATCATGTTCATGACAAGGGTTAGATGGATCAGGATGGGATGAAGATCTGGTTTGAGAAAGTTTAGAGGAGACCATGTGGGCTTTATTGGCGCTTCATCATTTCAGGGCATACATAACAACAACAACAGCAACAAAAGAAAACACAACGAAAATTGCTGCAGATCAAAATACAAAACTTGCCATCATACCTGGAGGCTTAACAGCCAAGCTCCAACCACCTGACATTAGCATTAACAAATCCTTCAAAGCTGCTATGAGAGACGAATGGAACAAATAGATGAAATCTTCTGGGGACAATTTGATATCAGCAGGAAGAATGAAGAAACCAACTATAGGAGAAGTTTGTACCTGGGTAAAAAAAGATCCTGGGATAATATCAATATTGATATTGTTGTCAAGTCTTTTAAGAAGTTTGGCATTTCAAATGCCAAAGATGGAATTGAGGATGAGGCACTATATGAAGACAGTGATTCGTCATCAGGCACAGATGAGGACAAGCTAAAAAATGGGAGTTTTGACAGTGATGAGGATTTGTATGGGTTTCATGATGAATAAAACTTGAGCTCAATAACTTTATGTAATGCATTTTTTTAAACTTCAGGCCTCAAACATAAGGTGTATCTTACACATCAGAGAGTCTTATACATGTGAAAATATACATGGAGTATATTGTACATGTATGCTAACTCATGCATATGTATCAATATTTTTTCTGGAAGGTTAGCATAATAAGATGAAATAATTTTCTAAAACATTCATAACACATTAAAATTTTAAAACTTACACATAGAGATTTCTGACATATACTTATCATCTTTAGGCAATAAAATACTAAGTCTATCAGCAGAGCTTCTAATGAGAAATTTAAAAAATTTAATGCTGTAACTATTATGCATTTAAACACACTAAGTAAGGTTATTGTAAGTGAAATCATAGGCTATATACATAACAGGATTAATTAAGTGTTGAATATAAATATAATAAATAAACTTATTCAAAAAGACTTCCAATTATGTCATGAGCCATAATATAAATTAAATTAAAATCTGAAAATACGTTTTGAGCAGAAGACAGGTTCAGATTTTCCGGAACGTGGAAAACAGCACCCAGTGCGGTAATTCATTATGACCTGAATTTGATCCTCAGGTTTGTGACCTCTGGACCAGATTCTGACTAAAATATGCCCAGGAAACATCCAGCTATAAACTTCTTCTGCACAGCTCTGTGTGGCTGACGGAGATGTAACTTCACAATCTTTGAAGTTATTCCCACTGACCTTAGATGAGAGTGAGCTACCAGTGAAATCCAGAGACCCTGTCCTCAATCACATCTGTTGACATAGTTTCTCTTTCTCTGAGAAAAATGCATAGGAAGCTGACTCCAAAGGATCTATCACCAAGCATCACTGTGACACCAAGTTTTCATGCATCAGTTCTGTCTGCTGTTGGACTCAAGGATGTCCCTCCAATAATTATTCCTTGTCTCCTCTTTCTCCTCCCTGATTGGTTTCTACTTCTCATTATCACATGTGTTTGTGAATTCTAAGAAAAGGTACAGATTACCTTCATAATTCAGCATGGCTCACAACTTCTGAGGGCACCAACTGCTGTGGGCTGCCAAGGTCTTTCCTCTGATTGATAGAAACACACCACTTCCTTGTGTTCCTCAAACAGATACCAAATGGCACAGAGAGAATGCAAAGAGCAAATTGACCTTATTCAGTGACTCACGCATTGAGCGACATGCCATCCAGCAAAGAGAAAGGAGCTCTGGATGGCTGCATGGAGGGAAAGAAAGGTTGTCGCAGACAGAAGGGGCAGGACAAGGACCACCATGCCACTGCTAGCCAGGCTCTCCAGATAAGATTCTTGGCTTCTTAGTTTGGACTTAGCACTGGTGATTCCATTTTAGGCCTGTCTTTCTTTGTCTCTCTCTCTCTCAATACCATGCTTCTGTGCTCATCTGTTTAATCTCAGCACAGCCGCCAGAGTGATTCTTTTCAAATGTAAGTCAGAAACCTTTTGGCAAAATCCTCTGATCATTTTCCAACCCATTCAATGTCAGAACCATCTCAGTGCCAATAGTGCTCAGCCTAGTCTCCTAGTTAATTCTCCACATTCTTATTGTACTGATGTTGTCCCCATATTTTTCCACAATCATTGGCCTCTCAGCTGTTTCTGAGACATGCCAATAACGCAGTCACCTCAAGGACATTTATTTTGTCATTTCCTCTCTCAATAAATTCCTTCGCTCACTTTACTACCTCCTTTGGGTCTTTACAAATATGTGCTTTCTTGTCCGTGCCTTCCATGCATTCCTCTTTGAAACTGCACCTCCTATTACCTTACCACCCCATAGCCCCTCCCCTGCCTAAGTCTTCCCCAGAACAGTCATTGCCATCTCTCCCGGTCTGATTTCCTGTGTTTTTATGCTGTCTACCTTCATTAACAGAACAAAACTCATCTAGGAAATCAGAGGCTTGGTTTCTTTCTTTTGTTTACTACTGAGTCCCAGGTACCTAAAATAATGCTTGGCACATAGGAGGTGCTCAAGAAACATATGCTCAATGAATGTGAACATTTATTAATTTATGCATTTAAAATATCTCTAGTCAAGTTAAGGTACAAAACTCAACCAAAACTCACTTATTCTTTATAGAGCCCATCCTTTAAATACTTCTGAAACAGGTCAGGAACCTCTCATCTCTACATTCTCATTCAAACCCAGCCCAACACGAGAGCCACCCTGGGAACTACAATTTTTGGCCATGGACAGGACATTTGAACCTCAGCCCTATCCGTAAAACAACCCTTAAAGTCACTCCTTACACACTTCTCACAATTAGCTTTCTTTTTGCTGTCTCTGATGACAAAGTAGACATGGACAGATGATACAGGGTGGGTGTGTCTAGGTTTGTTCCTCCAGGCCTGGCCAAGATGCAGTGGTTGGGGACAGGAACACTCCTTTAGCTACAGATGTATTTATTTTAGATATAATTACTTTTTCATCTGGCATTGGAGGGAGTGCATTACATTAACTTTAGGAAGAAAACAGAGAGACTATCACAACTGTGTAACCAAGCAAAGTCTTCCAATGTACACGGTGTAGAAATGGCATATAGCACTTATTGTATAGTAGGTTGGCCGTTATCATGATAAGTGGGTAGACTAACTCTGTTTATACATGCAGAGATCTGTGCAGAAAAATTCCAGCAAACAACTACTCCTGAGGTTGGCAACCCGTTTCATCCTGCATTCGTTCACTGTTCTTATAATTGGCTGATTTCTAAATTCAGTTTGAAAACTAATTTAATACGCATGAGTTTATAATGAACAACTTACACTGATAAGACACTTGCCTATTTAAGTGAAAGTCAGAATACTAAGAAATTAAAGGCATACATTCTAATCACATCTTTCAAGAATAAAATGCAATATAGCTCACAAAGTCATTAAGCCACAATATGTAAATGCACCTGAAAATGTATGCATAAATCATGGTGGTGACAATCACGGCAACTCTTGTTAAAATAGGACCTGTTAATCACTGTTTATGAAAAACTTATTTAGGGTAGGAGAGCAATCATGTCATGAAACTTATGGAGAACTATCTCAGTGAGGAAAGGCTTGATAACAAAGGCAAGTGTTGGCAAAGGGAGCACTATTATGTGCAACAGTAGGTATGTCTTTTCTGCCTATGTTGTCTTGTGATATTTCAATAATTCACCTCCAAGGGGAAGCTTTCCTGTGCATATCTTCAGTCAGAAATTCCCATAATAACCAGAGCAGTAAATACGTGGCCCACCCCTGAATCTGGCTTGTTCTCACTATTTCAGAACAAGGTTCAGAGGCACCCAAAGCAGACAAACAAGAAAAGCTAATGTACCCATAACCATTTTTCTGTTGGAGTGACCGGAAAACATTTCACAACACTGGTATAGGAATACAAATGAGAACAAACCAGCTTAGGAGCTTTGCTTTTGATGTTACAGCTCAGGACTCTGGTCTCAGGTCTGAACTGCATATGTTATAATGCTGCCATGGTGTACCACACCAGTTCTAAAGTTGGGAATGAAGAGTTAGTGAACAGGAGCAGAAGATCATGGCAGACTAATAGAAGTCATACTTTTAGTTCTTTCTATAAGGGTAAATATTAAGGTTTCCCCAGAAGAAAATTTCCTGGACCTTCTACGTGAAGTTAACACTTGGTATTTAAGAAACAACCTAAAGACAAGAGCTGTGAAAATGACAGATAATAAAAAAGACCCACATCAAAAACATTATCACCACAAATTATGTAAAGACTTGGTGCTATCATTCATATAAACACATTAACTCAGTATTGCCAGACGGCACATTTCAAACAATAATCACCTGACTCAGAATATAGTACATGTGTTCAGAACTTGGCAGGGCTCATCAGGGAGCTCTGAGTGTGTTGGGGAAAAGAGTCTAAAATTTTTTCTTTCCCAAGTACTGTTAGAAAATTAACATTCACTCCGCCACATGGTTGGCAGTGTTGATGTTTTCTGTAACTTTTGAACTCAAAAACATTGCCATGAGAGAAAAGGAAGCAACTGGAGACCACTGTCATGTTTTATTTCCATTTGGTTTGACTATTACGTGCAACATAAGCTAAGGTCAGGGTCCTGCAGGATGTCAGCTTATTAGAGAATGAGTATGTGGAAAATTAGACTTTACATTCTTAATTAAAATGACCAGATTGGTTTTGATGAGAAACCATTTGTTCTGAAATCATCACAAGTTTTCTTAAAATCTTTGAATTTCATTAAAAATATTTTCAGTCATTTACTAGCATAACTTCATTGTTGGAATATGGCTTATGTTTATTTTTAGTTACACCTAAGTATGTTTTTTAACAACTTTGGCTATTGAGTTTATACTTCCCTAAAGTTGAAGGCTGGTCTGTCACATCAGGTAACAGCAAACAGGAAAGACATGAGTCTTTGTTGTGATTTCATTCTAATCAGTTACTGCAGTGTGAATAAAGATAAAGAAATGTGGTGGCATCACACTACGTCATAGGGCAAAGGGCACTCTAGTAACCAAGAGGTGGCCAGATTGTCCACCACTGGGTAGATTCTCTTAAATTTGATATGTCAAGAGAAAAATTTGCCCTTACTCGTCCCTTATTGTGATTAAATGGCTCTATCTTGTCTGTGTTCCTTCTCTCTCAGAGATCATTGTTTGCTTGTCCAAGTGAGAAAAGCCTGTGTCAACCTGCCATCCACTGTCATCCCACTCAGCCTGCTCTTTCTCCCTCTCACCTGTGCTCACCTGCTGCCCGCCCTGACCCCTGCCTCGCTCAGGCCACAGGCTCCTTCTTTCTCCCATGGATGGCTGTCCCAGCACACGACATGCTTCCTCTGCTTTTCATCTCCAACCAAAGTCCTCTTTATAAAACACAAGTAGGTAATGTCTCTATACTAGAGAAACATCTTTAATTTCTCCCTCTTCCCCAGTCAACATCAGCCTAAAACCAGAAGACCCTAAGGTAGGACAGAAGAACAGTCACCTGCTTGCTCTCCCATTATCATTCTTGGGCATTCCTGCCTGGCACTCCAGTTGCCACTCATGACAAATTATTTGCCGATGTCCACATAACTGGACTGTCTTCCCTCTTGGCCTTTATAGCTGTCTCTGTTCCTAGACGAGTCATATATTCAGCTGATTAATACTTAATCTTTGTACTTTACAGCTTATTCAAGGAGCACTTTTGTTGCCCCTCCAGTCATGACTTAGAGTCCCTTGGAAAGTTTAAATCTAGCATCTCATGAATGACTTAGATAGCAATTGTGCTTTCACCATTTTAGTTTTTTTGCTTAAATTGTTAACTCTTTATAAAAGTTTTTATTAAAATTTAGAGAGAGAGGAAGTGGCAGAGAGACAAGAACATTGATCTGTTCCTGTATGTGCCTTGACTGGGTATTGAACTGGCAACCTCTGTGCTTTGGGACAATGCTGTCACCAACCAAGCTAACCGGCCAGTGCTCAATTGTTAACTCTTTCAATGAATAAATTCTGAGCTGTTTTTTCCCCAACATATTACAGTTTCTTACTACCTATTTACTGACCATTATGCCAAGTGAAGTAATCTAGTCAGAGAAAGACAAGTACCATATGATCTCACTCAAGTGGAAACTGATGAACAAAATAAACTAACAAGAAAAACAGAAACAGAGTCATGGATAGAGAGCAGTAAGACAGCTTTCAGGGTGGGAGACTAGGTAAGGAGGCTGTAAGTATTGAGCAAAAAAAGGAAGAAAAGGAGAAAAATCTCAAAGGCAGGGAGAATAGTTTAGTAATTGTTGGGGGAGGTAGATGAGGGAGGTGGAAGAAGGAAAAGGGAAGATAAATGGTGATGGACAGTGTCTTGACTTGTGTGGTGAATATACAAGGCAGCGTACAGATGATGTGTTGTGCAACTGTGCCCCTGAGACCTGTATGATTTTGTAGCTTCAGTAATTTCAGTAAAGGAAGAAAGGGAGGGAGAAAGGAAGGAAGGAAGGAAGGAAGGAAGGAAGGAAGGAAGGAAGGAAAGAAGGAAAGAAGGAAAGAAGGAAAAAGAAAGAAAAGAAAAACTAACTTAACTGAAGAAATGTTCATTTGGCAAAGGAAAGAAATAGTTACAATGTAGTTTTATCTACTAATCCAGGTCACCATTATTTATGCCTGTTCTGTAGATGGCATCTATCATTTTAAAGCCATCAATCCGTATGTGAAGGTCTATATTTGATTTGGGATCATTTATCTTCGGTCTATTACAATTCTTTTGGGTTAGGATTCTTTATTTGGCTCTTTTACAGATAAATCAGAGTTTATAGAGTGTGCATGTATGCTAAAGTAAAGAGCTGGAAAAGCAATCAAAAGTTTCTTCAGGTTATTTTCTGTTAAATACTAGAAGGTTTCTCCTATCTCCACCTTTCTCCCCAGTCCTCATTCATTCAGTGATGCAGAAGAGTTTAGGCAATTAAGCAGCTGAGAATTTTGGGTATGGTAAAAAACATAGTTGGGCAAATGAATGAGAAAATTCACAGCATCTAAATTATGTTCTGCTCATGGAACCTATCATTACATCATCTTTGAAGGAGATATTTTTAAACAGCGTTTCACAATTCTACCTTACTATCTAAAGTAGTAATTATTGCAGGATTAAAATATATTTTCAATGTGGGCCAACGATTTCCATCTCAAAAAGTTAATAAATTTTGCAAATTTATTTTCATAGAGAAGCCAATTTATTTATTCTTGTATCATTAATAACACTGGGGAACAAAATTTTTCTTGCATCCACAAAAACACTTGTTCTTGCCTAATTCGAGTGTGATATTCCCAAATCTGACATTAGTTTTTCTCTGTAAGCCACAGTTTTCTTGCAATTAAAAATTTTAGGTTTTCATCTTATTGTAAAATTTTCAACATTTAGTTTAACATAATGAAGTAGAATGTCTTCTTGGGCATCATCTTTGTGAAAATATAATAATTTATATAATGCAGTAAATACATTAATACACTGAAAGATATAACTGCATCAGAATTTGTCTACAATTTTGAAATAGAAGGTATTAAAACACTTATTTTAATCATAAAATTTGTGCAAAACTTATTTTAATTCTATTCAGGCAAAAATTTGCTTTTGTAGCTCTTGCATTTGTGTACTTGTTGAGGACAATCTTGTTTACTGCTCCAACAGTAGTCTGCTCATCACTAACAGCTTCAAGATTTTCGGGAAACTTATCAAGGTGACTGTTCAAAAAGTGAATCTTAATGTTCATGTTACATCCAATGTCACGGAAAGTCAACAGCATCTTTTGAACCAGAAGTTCATAATTTCCTAATTTTTTGTTGCTAAGAAAGTTCTTTGTAACTGCCACAAAAGACATCACAATATTTTGCTTCCCAACTTCCAGAGCCTCATGTTTTGGCCACTCTTTCTGTGTCCAGTGTTTCTCTAGAGCTCGGCTGTCCCACAAACATAGAAAGCAAGGATACTTCATGAAACCTCTCTGTTGTCCTAGCAGAAAATTTACCATTTTAAGATCCACAAAAATGACCCAGTTAGGCTCCATATACTTCAGAAAGTCAAGGAAATTTTTATGTCATTATAATCTTCTTGCAGATGAGTTAAATAACCAATTGGAACTGCTGCATAAACATTACCGTTGTGTAGGAGAACACATTTCAGACTCCATTTAGAGCTGTCAAGAAATCACCACCATTCTGTTGGACTGTAAGTGGTAACACCTAGCTGGCTGAGAAGACTACTGATATCATGACAGTAAACAAAATATTAGTCTTCGGTAAAATGTAAGTCCACAAAAATTTGTTCACGCTTCCTGAAATGGGATACTTTAGCTGACCGGTGAAGTACATTCTTTTCTTGAAGCCTGGAGGCTAATAACTCAGCTGCTTTCTTTGATAAGCCCAAATCTCTTACTAAGTCATTCAGTTCGGCTTGGCTAAACTGCTGAGGGGTTAATGACTGCTTGGCATCAGAAGAAGACCCTTCAGATTCTACAACCATTTCCTCATGCATCTTATCAAAATACACTTGATCACCATGTTCACTTTCTTCATTCTTACAAGAAGTAAAACCATTGAAAACTAGAATCTGGAGTGTCTTAGTGTCTGAGATAGGTCATATTGCTGAAGGAATATTAGGATATGCGATTATATGCCATTTTCTTGCCAATGCCCTTTGTATGGATCAGAAAGAAATAACAGTCACTGCTGTGGTGTTTAGGTTCACGCCTAATCATGGGAATACCAAAAGGTATTTCTTTGTGTTTTTCTTTTGTCCAGTCATGAAGCATTTTCTCACAATCATGACACACAATATGAGGAGCCCAATTCTTGTCTTGATCGCCAAGGGGATCTTGAAAATTGGCAATATATGCATGTGTCACATATTATGAAATATTGTACCTTTGACGTTGAAGTAACAGCCACATATATAATAGAAGGTGTCAGGACTATTCTTACATTGATGCCTGCTCGAAGAAGCCATGATTCAATCTTAAAACAAAATAAGAGGGTGCTTTTTATCAGATAATAATGTTTTACATTTAAAAACAACTATAATATGTAAAAGTGATGTTTGTAAAACATTAATTGCCTTGTGGTTATGTTCAATCCAGAAGTCGTTGCCCTTTAACTCCAATTTAAAAACCAATGCATGTTATTAACTATAACAAAAATAAATTAAAATTGCATAAAAACTAGAGCATGCACCAAAAAATGGATTTCATATTTGGAATCAGTGATGCAGAAATATATAGAAACAGTTCTAAAACCTCATGAAATAGAAAAGGGAAAACAAAATTGTTCTCTATTGTAATGAATTGTATGCATGAGCTCTTAAAATTGTAATGTCACTTTGTCAAAACAAATGGGGAACCAGATTATCGATTCACATGTGTATGTTTACTATATTTACACTTAGATGTGACATATGTATTCACATTTATATTGTATGTAATCACATCTACTTAAGTACAGTGTCAAATTTCACTTTTTAATATTTTCTATATAAATGTTAATTTAGAAGTGATTCAGGCCTGCATTTGCATAATGTAACTAAATGCATCAGGGGTAGAAAAGAAAAATAAAACAGGTGAAATGCACAGAACACCGGACATTCAGATGCATAGTAACAACTGGGCTTCCTGGTTAAGGCATCTGGTTGACATATGTTCTCCCAATTTCTTTCTCTAAAGTCATACAATTTAAATATAATATTTAGTTGATAAAATTACACATCCAAGCATTTATTTTACAAATGTAAATGGTAGGTGTTAAAATATAACATGGAGATTACACATAAAAGAAAGAAACCAGCACAAATCCATAAGCAATCTGTACTCAAGGTATGCATTTGCTCTGAAGACCCTAAGACATCATAGTCCTCAATGCACCCCTCCCAGAAAGCAGAGGCAAGTACTAAAATATTCTGATAGTTGATAAACACCACAAATGTAAGAGATGGATCAACACCTTGAATACTTAAATTATTGTAGATCTGTTAATTTGCAGTGTAAAGTTTCCAGTCAAATTTTCAAAGACTTGCCTGACCAGTGGATAAAGCATTGGACTGGGATGCGGAGGACTCAGGTTCGAGACCTCAAGGTTGCCAGCTTGAGCACGGCCCCATCTGGCTTGAGTAAAAGCTCGTCAGCTTGGACCCACGGTTGCTGGCTTGAGCAAGGGGTTGCTCGGTCTGCTGAAGGCCCACGGTCAAGGCGCATATGAGAAAGCAATCAATGAACAACTAAGGTGTCGCAAGAAAACAAACTGATGTTTGATGCTTCTAGCCTCTCTCCATTCCTGTCTGTCCCTATCTATCCCTCTCTCTGTCCCTGTAAAAAAAAAATTTTTTTCAAAGACTGAGTGAAAATGCAATAAGAATCCATAATGTCTAGGACTGAGATAATCTCAACTAAAGATCTCATGTTAAGTCTTCTTATTATGCACCACACACACACACACACACACACACCAAAAACAACACCGCAGGAAAGGAACACTAGGAAACCCCAGGAGGTGTTGATGTGTACTACCTACGTGGAGATGATGGTTTCACAGGTGTTCGCATGTGTGCAGTTCTTTCTTTGTCAACTATGCCTCAATCAAACTGTTTTACCAAGTAGCAGGAAAGTGAGATCCCTTAGAGACCAAGGTTTTCATGTTTCTTCAGTGAACATCAGCACGTATCTACTTTGGGAGAGGCGCTATGCTGGTTACTGCAGGTCTAAGCTGGGATTCACGAGTGTACATATTTCTAGAGTGCATTTGAATATGCACCTCATTATTTTCCTGATCTTTATACTTTGAAAGGGCCACATGCCTATATTACAGGAATGTAGCTAGCAAAGTTGGAGTATACATTGAATTTGGGGCAAAATAATTTGATGTGAATTTGAAAAGAAATGGCAGACACCATAAAATGAAGTGTCAACAAAGTTTCAAAAAAAGAGACAAGGACAGTGCCCACAGGGTGGTTGATACTTTTCACACATGGAAGTGCAGCAGTGTGTGCATGTTTAGGGGAAGATTCTTGCATTACATAAACATGCGGTCCCAGCTAATGTTGGAATTGATGTTTCAGTGAACAAGTTGAAGGTAAGGGACAACCATGGGCCACAGTAAAGTCAGCAGGACAATATTTAACTCTCAGTGTTTTGTTGATGGGGGAGCCAACCGGGACGGGAAAATAGCTTGACAGGTGTTCATTGCTTCCTGCGTCTCCGCTCCGTCCACACACAGGCAGTGTGATGTCGCCACAGGGGCATCGTTACAACACAGACGTTTACTAAAGCTACAAATCAGCACGTTCTGTGCTGTCCCTGGAGAGCCTGCTGTTAAAATTTCCCAGCACACCACTCTGAGCACATCATTTCCTTAGTAACTTTTGATTGTTACATGTGCACATCTGTGTGTACTTTTCCCGTTATTTTACCTATTCTTGAAATGCATAAAACTGATCATCTCCAAACTGCTGATATCACCTGAAGCTTATTACTGAAAATGCATCTCCGTTATTTTATATAACTCTTTTGAGTCTTCACTAGACTTTCGTGTTCCATTCTGGGCATATTGCAAATAATTTCTCAGCTCTCTAGTCTGATATTTGAGTTGTTTTCCTTTTTTTTCCACCACTGCTAACAGCAATGTACAGAGTTTTCTATCCACTTCTACTTTTTTTTTTTTTTTTTTTTTTTTACAGGGACAGAGAGGGAGTCAGAGAGAGGGTTAGATAGGGACAGACAGGAAAGGAGAGAGGTGAGAAGCATCAATCATTAGTTTTTCGTTGCCGTCGCAACACCTTAGTTGTTCATTGATTGCTTTCTCACATGTGCCTTGACCGGGCCTTCAGCAGACCTAGCCACCCCTTGATGGAGCCAGCGACCTTGGGTCCAAGCTGTCAAGCTTTTGCTCAAGCCAGATGGGCCCGTGCTCAAGCTGGCGATCTCCGGGACAGAACGGACCGCATTCCAGTCCGACGCTCTGTCCACTGCGCCACCGCCTGGTCAGGCTACGTTTTTGCCTTTAATGTGCAGCGATTTCACCTGCACGTAGAGCTAGAAGTAGGATGATTCTTAATAGTTTGAAAATTTTAAAATAATGCCAATTGTTGTCCAAAATGATTCTAACAATTTACATGCCTATCACAAGAAACAATTTATATTCCTAGTATTTTTTCTATCACTGGATTAATAATTTAGGTACTAATTCTTTCCAGTTACATGGGCAGAAAGTCTTATTTTGATATAAATTTACATTGTTCTGATGAATGGTTTGTGCAGGTTGTGTGTGTATGAAGTCACATGTATGTTATTTTCTATGTATTGTCATCTCATGTCATTTACCATTATTTTATAGATGGTTTCTTTGTTTATTAATTGGTAGTGATTATTAATATGTTCCTGGTTCTACTTTTGTGTTGACTAAACACAGCTGATGGAAACAAGCACTACTTACTTCTTACAAATGCTTTCCATTCTTATAGATTCAGGCTTTATGGATTACTAAAAATGTTTAATATTAACCTTAAAATATAATTATAATTACCATATTCTAAAATAATTCCTTTAATAAACAGAATACTTCAATTCTAATGTATATTTATTTTCATATAGATATACATATATATATGATTATATCAAGATTTTAAATGTTTACCCATACTTTTCTAAGAGGTTTGAATATATTTCCTCTATTCCTTTCTCTTTCCTTCCTCCTCCTTCCTTCTTCCTCCCCTCTCATTCTTCCTTTCTCCTTCCTTTTTTTTTTTATCAGGATAAATATTTTTTCTAGTTACCTAATTGTTCAGTCTATTTTATTTTTGACAATCTGTCCTGTTATCTTTGTCAGATATCAAAATTTTCTCTGCTTGTATGTCTGTTTTAAAACTTTTATTGCTGTCAATTAATTAGTATTTTCATCACTGAAACAACACTATTGTGTCTATTTTAGATTTATAATAAATATCATTATATTTTAGAGTAATTTCCTAATTTTTTAGGGAACCTTGGCATTTCTTTGATCTTTGCTTGTCTATGTTCAGTTTAGAACTAACTAGGTCAAGCTATAAAAACTCTATCTGAAATTTTATTAGAAAGCCATTAAATTTCTAGAACAACTTTGAGAAGATGATGTCCTTATGGTAGTAAATCTTTTTATGCACAAGCTTGAAATATTAAACCAATTATTAAGGCTTTCCTTAATGTTTTCATTACAGTATTCTAAGTTTTAATGCATAGGTTTTACACAATTTATTTTAGATTTTTCTAAATTAATTTGTGGCTTTATTTGAACTTTTAAATAATATATTTTATAATTATGTTTTTAATTATTCTTGATTATATATAAAAGTACAATCAACATATGTGCACTAATCTTTTTACAACCACTTGGCTAAACTTTCTAATTAATAATTAATTTATGAATAAATTCTTTTGGATGCTCTGTGGAGATGATCATTACCTACCAATAATTACAATTTCATTTCTCTTTATCATTCCATATGTAACCCATTGTTAAGACTTTTTAGGTTGGTGTCTGTACAACTCAAAACCTTGCCTAGAGTCTTTTAGAATCACTTAAAAAGTCTAGTTTGTATAGTTTAAAGTAATTTTAAAATTTCAGTATTAGGACCATTTCGATGACTCATTAAAATACAGATTGATCCATACCTCCAATCATCATAAAAATGCAAATGAAAACAACAATGCGATATAACCTCACACCTTTCGGAATACCTACCATCAAAAAGTCAACAAACAGGCTCCACCGTAGAACGTTGCCCTGGCATGTGGAAGGCCTGGATTTGATTCCTGGTCAGGGTACAAAGGAGAAGTGACCATCTGCTTCTCCACCTTTCTTTCTCTTCTTTTCTCTCTCTCTCCTCCCCTTTCCTCCTGCAGCCCTGGCTTGAATGGTTCAGGCAATTTGGCCCCGGGTGCTGAGGGTGTCTCCATGGCCTTAACCCAAGCTCTGAAATAGCTCCCTTCTGAGCAATGGAGCAGTGGCCCCAGATGGGCAGAGCATCGCCCCCTAGTGGGCTTGCCTGGTGGATCCTGGTTGGGACCCATGTGGGAGTCTGTCTCTCTTCTTTCCTGCTTCCACCTCTCATTTAATAATAATAATTTTAAAAAAATCAACAAACAACAAGTGTTGGGGAGGATGTGGAGAAAAGGGAGTCCTCGTGCACTGTTAATGAGAATGCAGACTGGTGCAGCCACTATGAAAAACAGTATGGAGGTTCCTCAAAAAATTAAAAATTAACTGCCTTATGATGCAGCAATTTCACTTCTGGGAATATATCTGAAGAAATCCAAACCCCTAATTTGAAAGATTATATGCACGCTTATGCTCATTGCAGCATTATTCACAATAGCCAAGATATGGAAGCAGCCCAAGTGTCCTTCAGTAGATGAGTGGATAAAAAGCTGTGGTACATTTATACAATGGAATATTACTCAGCCATAAAATAAAAAAGAAAATCTTAACTTTGGCAACAGCATGAATGGACCTGGAGAGCATTATTCTAAGTAAAAAAAACAGCCTGACCAGGCAGTGGCGCAGTGGATAGAGCATCGGACTAGGATACGGAAGACCCAGGTTCGAGACCCCGAGCTTGCCAGCTTGAGCGCAGGGCCCATCTGGCTTAAGCAAAAGCTCGTTAGCTTGGACCCAAGGTCACTGGCTCCAGCAAGGGGTTGCTTGGTTTGCTGAAGGCCCGCGGTCAAGGCACATGTGAGAAAGCAATCAATGAACAACTAAGGTGTTTCGACGGCAACGAAAAACTGATGATTGATGCTTCTCACCTCTCTCCATTCCTGTCTGTCTGTCCCTATCTATCCCTCTCTCTGACTCTCTCTCTGTTCCTGTAAAAAACAAAACAAAACAAAAAAACCCGAGTGGAAAAAAAACAGAGAAAGACAAGAACCATATGACTTTACTTATAAGTGGAATCTAATGAACAAAATAAACTAACAAATAAAATAGAAACAGACTTATTTTTTTGTAACAGAGACAAAGAGAGACAGAAAGAGTGGCAGATAGGGACAGACAGAAAGGGAGAGAGATGATAAGCATCAATTCTTCATTGCAGAACCTTAGTTGTTCATTGATTGCTTTCTCATATGTGCCTTGACCAGGGAGTTACAGAAGATCAAGTGACCCCTTGCTCAAGCCAGCGATCTTGGGCTCAAGGTGGTGAGCTTTGCTCAAACCAGATGAGCTCACACTCAAGCTGGCGAGCTCAGGGTTTTGAATCTGGGTCCTCTGCATCCTAGTCTGATGCTCTATCAACTGGGCCAGAGCCTGGTCAGGCTAGAAAGAGATCCTTAGTACAGAGAACAGACTGACAGCTCTCAGAGGAGAGGGAGTACGTTAGGCTGGGTGGAAAAAGTGCAGAAATTAAAAAGAACAGAATGGTAGTTATGGAATAGTCACAGAGGTGGAGATTACAGTACTGTATATGGAAGATAGCCAATAATATCGTGATAACTATGTATGAGACCAGGTGAGTACTTAAAGAAGTGAGTGAGCACTCTGTAAAGTGTGTGATTGTCTAAACACTTTGCTGAACATTGGAAACTAATGCAGAATAAGACTGAATGTCAACTGTAATTCAAAATAATAAATCAAGAAAACAAGTTTTATTCTTTTAAAAAGTTTTTAAATTTTAAAATCTTTATAATTAATGTCACTAGTAATTAAATTTTTATTACTTTGTAGTAAAATCTACAATAAAGACCAATTTGAATGCTGAAATAAAATTAAGATGTCTATCCTCTCTCTCTCCCTTCAATGTTTTTGTTTCAGATATGTTTGTTCTGGGGTGATGCTTGAGAATTTGCATTTTCATTTTCCAGATGTTGCTAATGATTCTGGTCAAGGGACCAGGACTGAAGAAGTTCTTGTTAAAAAGACAGACTGAAAATTTCATGAGAATTTGTGACATTATTGAAGTAATTTTACACACAATATACTCAATAATAATATAATTATAATTATAACAATATAAATTTTGTAATTATAACAAAAATAAGAATAACATATTTCACCTTTGACTTTATAAAGATTAAATACTGGAGCATTATCCTACTTTTTTTTTTTTGTATAATGCATTAATGTTGTTTTTATCTACCTTGTGTCTAATGGAGTCAGCAGATGGGCTAAGTGGATCGCCTAGATGTTCCTACAGAGTCCTGGGATTCTAAATGGAGTTAAGGATTATGGCCTCTGATATGACAGTACACCTTATCCTGGTCTCAGCTGAAACAAATTTCTTCAGTAAAGTTTAGGGATGAATGAAAATAAGGATTAACCCTGCCTTTCATTGGCAACATTAGTAATAATCAAAGGGTGACATAACAGGTTTGTGTAATTGTTTTATTTTAAAGCTAAGAATTACAATTACTGTGGCAAAGAATCAGGACCACAGAGATCCTGAACAGGCACAATTTAAGCACATAGCTTACAAATGGCCTTGCAACAGTTTATTTTATTACTTTTCATCAATCCCCAAATCCATTAAAAGTACATTAAAGATAGCCTATAGGTTTCACTCAGGCTATTGCATGTTTTCCAATAAAAATCACCAGATTTAAAACCATATAAAACACTGGTTTTGCCTAATTTCCCCCTTGAGATTGAAAAACATAATTGGCCAATTTATTACAAACATCAAGAGACCCGATTGACTAAAACAAGTAAATCTGGCTTCATAATTCTTTCTAAAAGAGATGGAAAGGGATTTATTTTTGTAGCATCCAAGTGTGTGTGTGGGTAGACAGGCTAGAATCACCTTCTTGGTTTATGAAACTAGCCTAATTAATTTTTATCCTCTCACTGGAGGATAGAAGTTAATTTGTTGCTTGCTTATTCTGCCTTTATATGCAGTAAATCATCCAGCTAGGAAAATAACAAACCTTTGACAAACAGTGATTCTATTCTATTTACTGGGCTAGAGAGAAAGTATTGTAAACTTAATTAAATTGTGATATGTTTCAGTAGCTGTTAGTTACAAAGATAGGACAAATAATGCCAACCTCATGATCCTGCATGGGTGTATACTGATCTATCCCTTAAAACAACATTATGCTTTTATTGGGCTAGATTGCCCAGGATTTGACCTGAGAATATCATTTGATTCAGTAAGAAGTAACATCTGTCATCTGTAGCAAGCCTAGTACGAGCATCTTGGAATAGATAATTTAGTCAACTGTCTTTAAAACGTGTCCTACTCCTCAAGAAATCTTGCAAGTCTAGTATTTTAAAATGCTATTAAAATACAAACACGCATGTCAATCAAAAAAATGTAATGGTGTTTACTAGAAAATTTGTCAGGAATTCTAAGTAGCTTCTTAGTACTAAGTTGAGCAAATGAGAGGTTTATTAACTTTTCCAAACACTGGTTTCTGTGGCATTACCATCAAGAGCTGTGTGAGGGTTTTTAACTAAAGGATGGCTTCCATATCCTCCCAAGTTATATCATAACACAGTTAAATAAAGCTGTAGTTGCCATAACTTCTGTTGCATTGAAACACAAGAATTGCTCAAAATCTACAATCTAATGTGTGAAAGTTTTCATCCAATACTCATTTAACAATTTGTGAGTGAATTAAAATTTTAAAACGAGTACTAGCCTGCATGTAAGGATAAAGATATCTGGATTGGGACTCAGTGCTGCCAGTAAGATTTAGTCTGACCTTTCCTAAGGTAACTTCCTCAACTGTGTGATACAAGAATGATCTGATGATACCTGGAAACGTAAGTTGTTGGAACTTCGTGAGCATCAAATACGATACTGGTTGCAAAAGGTCCCTGTCTGTTTTTGTTTGTTTGTTTGTAAAATGCTATTTAAAAGGCCTATATGCCTGACTTGTGGTGGCGCAGTGGATAAAAGCATTGACCTGGAATGCTGAGGTTACTGGTTCAAAGCGCTGGCTGGCCTGGTCAAGGCGCATATGGGAGTTGATGCTTCCTGTTCCTTCTGCACTTCTCTCTCTGTCTCCCCTATCTCTAAAATGAATAAAAATAAAAGTTTAAAAAGATATATTTAAAAGAGTCTTATAAACATATGCAGTGGGCCTTCTATAATGCTAGTAAGTGCAATAAGACTCAATATATTATTTTAGTACCCTGAAAAATAATTCTTTGGTAGGAAGAGCTCACAAATAACACTAATATTTGTAGAACAAGGACAGAATCAAACTTAATAATTGGATAAAATCTTGACACTTATAAATCTGCAGTAGTTAAATAGATGGCTTGTCTCTGGATATCAAGGACATCTTGCCTCTAACCGGTTAAATGTTTGGGGCATTGTTTTGTCTGTATATAGTATATGTTATATTATATTAATGTTAAAACATATCTAATTTTTATTTTTATTTTTTTGTATTGTGGTGATGTGTAAAATAAGGTACTCATGAAATTTGCTTTCTTATCTATGTTAAAAAATGAATGACATTTCAATTCAAACTTTCTGAAAAGTTTGTCCCCTTAATATTTCTTTATTAACTTTTCAATTCAAATCATTCAAAGCCACTTATGTATAGAAATAATGACAAAAACCATCAAAGTCAATGTAAGAAGGCAGCACAACTTTCCAGGAAATCATTTTGTTGGTTATTTTACATATAATCATATTTTAAAGAAGAAAAATTAA
This sequence comes from Rhynchonycteris naso, assembly GCA_037038555.1. Taxonomy (NCBI): domain Eukaryota; kingdom Metazoa; phylum Chordata; class Mammalia; order Chiroptera; family Emballonuridae; genus Rhynchonycteris; species Rhynchonycteris naso. The sequence continues at coordinate 213,402,723 of CM072998.1, read as the reverse complement.
GAAGTATATTTTCTTCTATCTCTAACTTCCATTTCCTCTTAACTTAACAGATTAAAATATTGTCTAGATATATCTTCACCTGACCTTACATCTTGATTTTGGGAAAAATTAAATGCTCCAAAAGAAAGAACACTTGCAGTATATACCTGCTCTGAGAGAGTGTCAGGATGTCCATGTGTGCATGTGTGTATGCATGTGTGTGCATGTGTGTATGTGTGTAACTCTCACACCAGTCTGAAAGAAAATTTGTAAGGGTATCTGCTGTAACACGACATCCTCATGTCCCTCCAGACCAGAGGCTGACATACCAATCTTGCCTTCCGAGTGTTGGTGAGGATTTATGACTGGGGGACAGTGAGCACCTGGGCTGTGTGAAGCTACCTGGAAATCCCTAGAGTTTGTGTACATTCTCCCAGAAAGCAGACTTCTCTTCTGCTTTCCTGCCATCATCTCAGTCCCAGGACCGAAGGCAATGAGCCTGAGAAGAGTGGAAGAAACGTGGAGGGATGCAGTGATCAGAAAACATTATGTAGATTCATTTTCAATGGGATGAAATTAGCAATCACGCTTGTCATTTCTTGTGATGTGCTCCTCTGCCATGTCTCCACAATCTCTCTTCCATGCATGTACCCTCATTTCGAGTAGGTTTTGCTGCGATCAGAGAAGTCCATGTCTACAAAGAATGAAAAGCACAATTGGGTATTAACTAATTTTTATCTGATGGTCAATGACTCTTATCAGCTGGTAATTTTGCCACAAGTTTGTTTCCTCTACTTGGCAAGGCAATAGAGATTGATAACTATATCAGGAAACCTTGACTGAGTGTTCATTGCCTTTTATTTTCTTAGGTAGGCTGTTCTGGTCCTCATTTTCTCCATAATAGATTAGATGTAAATTGCAGTGGCTAAATTTGTTTCTGATAGAAAAGACAAGTCACAGCCATAAAACCCACAGGAAAATTGTAATCATGCAGCAGGTTGGGTAAACCCTAATGTGCTCTGCAATCCCCCTTGACAATAGGGAATTCTTCAGTCTTTCTGGGTCTCACTCTGTGGAATGCTACATGCATGGGGAAAGCAATGAATGAAGGAAAGACTGACTCCTTCAATGAGTACTTATAAAGGTCTCTACCTTCATTGAAAAACCACAAATGAGAATAATATTCTATACATTTTTTGAGTATATTGGCTAGTAATTAAATTTCAAAAGTAGTGCTAGAAAAATAACTATAGATAAATTAGCCTATTATTTTTCCTTGTGAAACTTCAATATTTTCATCTGTGAATTTTAAGTGTAATATGAGTAGCTGGGCAATGTGATGTTTTGTTTCAATAAGTTAAAATTAATGTCCTTTTAAATGCTATTTCTCACTTAAAGTTACTTGGGAGGTACATGTTTTAAGAAAATGAAAGAATAGAAAGAAATCAGGAAACAAGCCTTAGTGATGACAGAAAAGCATTCCCGTATTCAGATATGAAAGATCGTACATGAATTAACATACTGTAAGTGATTGCAGAGACACCTCATCCATGGCCTAGATATTTACCCAAATGACCTTAAAAATTGAATATATTCCTGGAAAAGAAGTCAATTGTAGCCTGATGGCCAAATTAATCAGAAAAATTTAATATCAAGTCCTACAGTATTTTTTCAAACTTACTATGTCTTAGAAGTAATATAAGTAAAATAAATATTCACAACATAATTGTGAACATCAATTAAAGATAAATAACATTAATGGATGCATGGATAATATTAATAGATGATATATAACTGAGATATATACATATAACAATATTCACATGAGATAAATAGCAATGTAGTATTAACATTAGTTATTGTGTCTCACAAGATTGTTGGGTACATTTATATTTCAGACCACAGTGTTCTTTACTCTTGTACAAAATACAAAGTACTTGAAATATCTCTATTTATATCTAGTTTGCATATATATTTAAAATGCTATATTCCTTAATTTTAACCCTTAAGCTAAATTTGGACTATGTTGCCAAGAACAGTATATAATCCAGTGATACTTTATATTTATTATTAGTTTTATTAAATGTCCAGTCACAATGAGTACTGTTGACAGACATTTGCTGTGTGGATACTAATTACAGGTATATGTGGTAAACTGTTCTTATTTTCATTTAGTAACATTAAAAAATTTAATTGAGTCGTATTTTTCATGTCTCCATCACTTCCTGGCTTTTAAGATATTTGTACATTATCCCCTAAGAAGAATCTCAAATTTAAAAAGTTTTACACAGGCAGCCAACAATTTGAAAACATGTTTTCTCCTAAGAACTTATTGATTATTCAGTGTCTCTGGTCCTCAGAAATTTGTAACCTGTTAAAATATACTTCAACTGTATTCCTGAAAATGTGTCTAATTAAACTCCTCATCCCCCAATCACTCAAACTACCGCCTCGTGTGTTTTTTTCTTTTGTAATTGGAAATTTTTCTTATGCATAATATGTGCTCATTAAATGCCAACAGCTATTACTTTTGTTACTTCTAATTGTAACAAATTACACTGGGAAACAATTTATTTTTTATTTTTCGTTGCATAAGGTTTTAGAACTCTCTTAATCTAACACTGTATCGGAAATTCCAAATCTGAAATCAGTTTTTCAGTGTATGCTCTAGTTTTTATGCAATAATTTCTTTTTGTTACACTTAATAGCATGCATTGGTTTTTTTTTTTAGGCTTTTTTTATATATATATTTTATTATTATTAATTCTAATGGGGTGACACCAATAAATCAGGGTACATATGTACAATGAAAACATCTCCAGGTTATCTTATCATTCAATTGTGTTGCATACCCATCACCAAAAGTCAAATTGTCCTCTGTCACCTTCTATCTGGTTTTCCCTGTGTCCCTCCCCTCCTCCCTATCCCACCTTTCCCTCCCTCCCCCACCCCATAACCACCACTCTCTTGTTCATGTCTCATAGTCTCACTTTTATGTCCCACTTATGTATGAAATCATGCTGTTCTCAGTTTTTCTTTTTTTCTGATTTACTTATTTCACTTCGTATAATGTTATCAAGGACCATCCATTTTGTTATAAATGATCCGATGTCATCATTTCTTATGGCTGAATAGTACTCCATAGTATATATGTACCATAGCTTTTTAATCCACTCGTCTTCTGACGGACGCTTGGGCTGGTTCCAGATCTTCGCTATTGTGAACAATGCTGCCACGAACATGGGGGCGCATTTCTTCTTTTCGAACAGTGCTAAGGTGTTCTTAGGGTATATTCCTATAAGTGGGATAGCTGGGTCAAAAGGCAGTTCGATTTTTAATTTTTTGAGGAATCTCCAAACTGTTTTCCATAGTGGCTGCACCAGTCTGCATTCCCACCAGCAGTGCAGAAGGGTTCCCTTTTCTCCACAACCCCGCCAGCACTTATTCTGTGTTGTTTTGCTGATGAGTGCCATTTTGACTGGTGTGAGGTGATATCTCATTGTGGTTTTAATTTGCATTTCTCTAATAATTAGTGATGTTGAGCATTTTTTCATATGCCTATTGGCCATCTGTATGTCCTCTTTGGAGAAATTTCTATTCATTTCTTTTGCCCATTTTTTGATTGGATTGTTTGTCTTCCTGTTGTTGAGTTTTATAAGTTCTTTATAAATTTTAGTTATTAACCCCCTATCAGACGTGCTGTCGAATATGTTCTCCCATTGTGGGGTTTGTCTTTTTATTCTGTTCTTATTGTCTTTAGCTGTGCAAAAACTTTTTAGTTTGATATAGTCCCATTTGTTTATCTTGCCTTTTATTTCAGTTGCCCGTGGAGATAAATCGCCAAATATATTGCTGCTACAGATGTCGGAGAGCTTGCTGGCTATGTTTTCTTCTAAGATGCTTATGGTTTCACGACTTACATTTAAGTCTTTTATGCATTTTGAGTTTGTTTTTGTGAATGGTGTAAGTTGATGGTCTAGTTTCATTATTTTGCAGATAGATGTCCAATTTTCCCAACACCATTTGTTAAAGAGGCTGTCTTTACTCCATTGTATGTTCTTTCCTCCTTTGTCAAATTTCTGTTGTCCATAAAGCTGTGGGTTTATTTCTGGGTCCTCTGTTCTGTTCCATTGATCTATGTGCCTGTTCTTATGCCAGTACCAGGCTGTCTTGAGTATAATGGCCTTATAGTAAACCTTGATATCTGGAAGAGTGATACCTCCTGCTTTATTTTTTCTTTTTAAGATTGCTGAGGCTATTCGTGTTCTTTTTGGATTCCATATAAATTTTTGGAATATGCGTTCTATATATTTGAAGCATGTCATTGGTATTTTAATTGGTATTGCATTGAATTTGTAAATTGCTTTGGGTAATATAGACATTTTAATGATGTTTATTCTTCCTAGCCATGAGCACGGTATATGCTTCCACTTGTTTGTATCTTCCTTGATTTCTTTTATCAATGTTCTATAATGTTCTGAGTACAAGTCCTCAACCTCCTTGGTTAAATTTACTCCTAGGTACTTTATTTATTTGGCTGCAATAGTGAAGGGGATTGTTTCCTTAATTTCTTTTGCTGACAGTTCATTGTTTGTATATAGAAATGCCTCTAATTTCTGAGTATTGATTTTATATCCTGCCACCTTGCTGAATTCATTTATAAGGTCCAGTAGTTTTTTGACTGAGATTTTAGGGTTTTCAATATACAATATCATATCATCTGCAAATAGTGACAGTTTTACTTCTTCTTTTCCAATTTGGATGCCTTTTATTTCTTCTTCTTGTCTGATTGCTGTAGCTAGGACTTCCAGAACTATGTTGAATAAGATGGTGAAAGGGGGCATCCCTGCCTGGTTCCTGATCTTAAGGGGATTGCTTTTAATTTTTGTCCATTTAGTATGATGTTTGCTATGGGTTTGTCGTAGATGGCCTTTATCATGTTAAGGAATGATCCCCGTATTCCCACTTTACTGAGAGTTTTGAGCATGAATGGGTGCTGGATTTTATCAAATGCCTTTTCTGCATCTATTGAAATTATCATGTGATTTTTGTCCTTTCTTTTGTTTATGTGATGAATCACATTGATTGATTTGCGAATATTGAACCAACCTTGCCTCTCCAGAATAAATCCCACTTTATCATGGTGATTGATTTTTTTCATATATTGCTGGATCCGGTTGGCTAATGTTTTGTTGAGAATTTTAGCGTCGAAATTCATCAGGAATATTGGCCTATAATTTTCTTTCTTTGTGTTGTCTTTGCCCGGTTTTGGGATCAGAATTATGCTTGCCTCATAAAAGGAGTTTGGAAGTCTTCCTTCCTCTTGAATTTTTTGAAATAACTTGAGGAGGATAGGAATTAGTTCTTCTTTGAATTTTTGATAGAATTCACTTTTGAAGCCATCAGGCCCAGGACTTTTCTTTTTTGGGAGTTTTTTGATAACTGTTTCGATCTCATTTGTTGTAATTGGTCTGTTTAGGTGTTCTGATTCTTCCAGATTGATTTTTGGAAGGTTATATGATTCAAGAAATTTGTCCATTTCACCAAGATTGTCTAATTTTTTGGCATAGAGTTCTTCATAGTATATTCTTATAATGCTTTGTATTTCTGTTGTGTCAGTTGTTATTTCTCCACTGTCCTTTCTAATTTTATTTATTTGAGTCCTCTCTCTTTTTTTCTTGGTGAGTCTAGTTAAAGGTTCATCAATCTTGTTTACCTTTTCAAAGAACCAGCTTCTGGTTTCATTGATCCTCTGTAGTGTTTCCTTAGCCTCTATGTCATTTATTTCTGCTCTGATCTTTATTATTTCCTTCCTTCTACTTGTCTTGGGTTTTATTTGCTGTTGTTTTTCTAGTTCTTTTAGATGCAGAGTTAGGTTGCTTATTTGAGCTTTTTCTAGCTTCTTATAATATGCCTGTAGTGCAATAAACTTCCCTCTCAGAACTGCTTTTGCTGTGTCCCATAAATTTTGAGTTGATGTATGCTCATTATCATTTGCTTCTAGAAACTTTTTTATTTCTTCTTTGATCTCATTGTTAACCCATTCATTATTTAATATCATGCTATTTTGTATCCAAGTGTTTGAGTATTTTTCAGTTTTTCTTTTGTGGTTAATTTCTAGTTTCATGGCATTGTGATCAGAGAAAATGCTTGATATGATTTCAATCTTCTTAAATTTATTGAGACCATTTTTGTGTCCTAACATGTGGTCTATCCTAGAAAACGTTCCATGAGCGCTTGAGAAGAATGTATATTCTACTGCTTTAGGGTGAAAAGTTCTGAAGATATCTATTAAATCAAGTTGATCTAGTGTCTCCTTTAAGTCTGCTGTTTCTTTATTAATTTTCTTTCTTGAGGATCTATCCAGTGTTGTTAGAGAGGTATTAAAATCCCCTACTATGATAGTATTGCTGTTAATCTCACCCTTTATATCCATCAAAGTCTGCTTTATGTATGTCGGGGCTCCTATATTTGGTGCATAGATATTTATAATAGTTATATCTTCCTGTTGAATTGTTCCCTTTATCATTATGTAGTGTCCTTCTTTATCTCTTACTACAGACTTTGTTTTAAAGTTTATTTTGTCAGATATAAGTACTGCTACCCCGGCTTTTTTTTCATTTCCATTTTCCTGAAATATTTTTTTCCATCCTTTTACGTTCAGTCTATGTGCGTCTTTTGTTTTAAGGTGTGTCTCTTATAGACAGCATATGTATGGGTCCTGTTTCTTTATCCATGCAGCTATCCTATGTCTTTTGATTGGATCATAATCCATTTACATTTAAGGTTATTATTGATATGTAGTTGTTTATTGCCATTTTATTCTTTAAAGTTGTATTCTTTTTGTGCTATATTCTTTTCTCCCTTTAAAATGTTCACAACAGTCCCCTTAGTATCTCTTGCAGAATTGGTTTGGCTTTTATGAATTCCTTGAGGCTTTCTTTTTCTGGGAAGCTCTTTATTTCTCCTTCAATTTTAAACGTTAGCCTTGTTGGATAAAGTAGTCTTGGTTGTAGGTTTTTGTTCTGCATTACTTTGATTATTTCTTGCCATTCCCTTCTGGCCTCAAGTGTTTCTGTTGAGAAGTCCGATGTCATCCTTATGGGGGCTCCTTTGTAGGTGATAGCCTTTTTTTCCCTAGCAGCTTTTAAAATTTTTTCTTTATCCATTAGCTTTGGTATTTTAACTATGATGTGTCTTGGTGTAGATCTTTTTGGGTTTCTCTTTAATGGAGTTCTGTGTGCTTCTTGAACGTGTGGAGTGTTTCCCAGCCTTAATTTAGGGAAGTTTTCTGCTATGATTTGATTGAACACAGTTTCCATTTCCTGTCCTCTCTCCTCTCCTTCAGGTACCCCTATGATGTGAATGTTGTTTCTCTTCAGGTTGTCACAGAGCTCCCTTAGAGTTTCCTCACATTTTTTGAGTCTCTTTTCCTTTTTCTTCTCTGCTTCTGTGCCTTTCTTTATTGTGTCCTCTAACTCACTTATTCGATCTTCAGCGTGATTCATCCTGCTTTTAATTCCTTCCATTTTGGTCTTCAGTCCTGATACTGTATTTGTGATTTCTGTCTGATTCTTTTTTATTATTTCAATATCGTTTTTTATACTTGTTATCTCTTTATTTAGGTGTTCATAATGACTATCCATTGTTGCTCTAATTTCTTTGAACATCCTTACTATCATTATTCTAAATTCTGCATCTGGTAATTTGGTTATATCTGGTTCATTCAGGTCCTTCTCTGGGGATTTCTCTTGATTTATTTGGTTTGCATTCTTCTGTCTGCCCATTTTGTCTGTGTATAAAAAAGTTGTGGCCACTGGAGTCCAGTAGGTGTTGCCTTTGTGTTCTTTATGTGTGGTCTGTCTTCAGGCCCCCCACCCCCTCTGCCGCTGCCTAGGGTGGTTGGGTATGGGCGTTGCCAGAGCCGGCCCGCTGTGGCTTTTGCTGTGATTTCTGCCTCTCCTCCGCGGGAAGGCCTGTAACTCAAGCCACAAGCCTCAGGACCAAGGATAGAGGTGAGCACCTTTACTCAGCTGGGGACCAGCCTATTTCAGGATTTCCGCCCAGAGCCAGCAGCCGGAGCCTGCTCACTACAGTTTCACAGATTGGGCGGAGCTTTTGACGTGCTCTCAGCTGTAAGCTTTTGCCTGTCCGGAGCTTTAGCCCAGCCCTTGAGGCCAGGGCCCTTCTGCGCAGGGTCGGAAACCAAGGTTTATTGGGGCGGGCGTGTTTGCTGGCTTCCGCTCAGCTGTGGACTTCCAATCGTCCCGGACTCTACCCCGCCCCCGCGTTCGGAGCCCGCTCGTGCACGTGGGATGGCAAATTGCGGTTTCTCGGGCCAGGCGGGGATATTAGCGTGGGCTCAGCTACGAGCTTCCACTTGTCTCGGGGTTTACCCCGTCCCCGCGCCCGCTCGTGCACGCAGAATGGCAAACCTCGGTTTCTTCGTATGGGCGGGGCTGGTAGCGTGAGCTCAGCTGCAAGCCCCCCGCCCATCCCTGGTCCTAGCCCGGCCCCCGCGGTCAGGGCTGGCTTGCGCAGAGTTGCAGAGCAGATTTCTGCCCATTCCTGGCCTCCCGCTTTGTCCCTGTAAGTGGGATTAAAGGCCGGCCCACAGCTTCCAGACCGCTTTCGCGCGTCCCCTCTGCCCCTGCTGGGCTAGACGAGCTCCCACCGGCTTGGCATCCGCCCACGCCGACAGAACGGCGTTTCCGCGTCCTGCCGCCCACCATACCCTTCAGCAACCCTCAGCAGAGTAGGATGGGACCTAATACTCCACACTGTAGGCCTGGGAGCTCCCTCACTTGTTTCACAGCTCAAAACTGTCCAAACGCCTCTTCTAGGCTCTGGGACTGTAGGCTGGGGCTTGGTTCCTGGGACCCAGGTCCCTCCCTCTCTGCCAAACTCTCCTCCCGCCACGCGGGTCTCTCCGGGCTGCCGTTTGCTCTGGAGAGCTGGGCAGCCCTCTTCGCGTTTTCGCTATTCCTACCAGTCTCAATGTGGCTTCTTCTGTGTTCCTTGGTTGAAGAGTCCACTTAGTTTTGTTCAAAGTTGGTTTATCCAGGTGATGGTTCTTAAAATTGAGTTGTAATCCACTTTGGTTCTGGGAGTTGGAAGTTGGTACGTCCGCCTACTCCGTTGCCATCTTGCTCCCACTTTTGCCCATTTTTTGATTGGGTTGTTTGTCTTCCCGGTGTTGAGTTTTATAAGTTCTTTATAAATTTTAGTTATTAACCCCTTATCAGATGTGCTGTCGAATATGTTCTCCCATTGTGTGGTTTGTCTTTTTATTCTGTTCCTATTATCTTTAGCTTTGCAAAAACTTTTTAGTTTGATATAGTGCCATTTGTTTATCTTGCCTTTTATTTCAGTTGCCCGTGGAGATAAATCGGCATATATACTGCTGCTACAGATGTCGGAAAGCTTGCTGCCTATGTTTTCTTCTAAGAATCTTATGGTTTCATGGCTTACATTTAAGTCTTTTATCCATTTTGAGTTTGTTTTTGTGAATGGTGTAAATTGATGGCCTAGTTTCATTTTTTTTGCAGGTAGATGTCCAATTTTCCCAACACCATTTGTTAAAGAGGCTGTCTTTACTCCATTGTATGTTCTTTCCTCCTTTGCATTGGTTTTTAAACTGCAGTTAAAGGGCAATGACTCTTGGATTGAACATAATCACAAAGCAATTAATGATTTATAAGCATCACTTTTACATAATTTTAGTTGTTTTTAAATGTAAAACATTATTATCTGATTTAAAAAAAATCCTCTTATTTTGTTTTAAGATTGAATTATGGCTTCTTCGAGTAGGCAGAAATGTAAGAATAGTCCTGACACCTTCTGTTCTATATGTGGTTGTTGCATACTTCAATGGCAAAGGTGCAATATTTCATCATTTGTTACACGTGCATATATTGCCAATTTTCAATATCCCCTTGGCAATCACGACAAGAATTGAGCTCCTCATATTGTGTGTCATGATTGTGAGGAAATGCTTCAAGACTAGACAAAAGAAAAACACAAAGGAATATCTTTTGGTATTTCCATGGTTTGGCATGAACCTAAGGACCACAGCAGTGACTGTTATTTCTGTCTGATCCATACAAAGGGCATTGGCAAGATAAAAAAAGGCATATAACCGCATATCCTAATATTCCTTTAGCAATACGACCTATCCCACACTCTGAGACACTCCCAGTTTTAGTTTTTAATGGTTTTATTTTTTCTAAGGATGAAAAAAGTGAACATGGTGATCAAGTGTATTTTGATAAGATGCATGAGGAAATGGTTGTAGAATCTGAAGGGTCTTCTGATGATGCCAAGCAGTCATTAACCCCTCAGCAGTTTAGCCAACCTGAACTGAATGACTTAGTAAAAGATTTGGGCCTATCAAAGAAAGCAGTTGAGTTATTAGCCACCAGGCTTCAAGAAAAGAATGTACTTTACTGGTCACCTAAAGTATCACATTTCAGAAAGCGTGAACAAATTTTTGTGAACTTACTTTTTTTCCAATGACAAATACTTTGTTTACTGTCATGATATAAGTAGTCTTCTATGCTAGCTAGGTGGTACCACTTACAGTCCAACAGAATGGCGGATATTTCTAGACAGCTCTAAATGCAGTCTGAAATGTGTTCTTCTACACAACGGTAATGTTTATGCAGCATTTCTAACTGGTTATTCAACTCATCTGCGAGAAGATTATAATGACATAAAAACTGTCTTCGACTTACTAAAGTATGAGCAGCATAACTGGATCATTTTTGTGGATCTTAAAATGGTAAATTTTCTGCTAGGACAACAGAGAGGTTTCATGAAGTATCCTTGCTTTCTGTGTTCATGGGACAGCCGAGCTTGAGAGAAACACTGGACACAGAAGGAGTGGCCGAAACATGAAGTTCTGGAAGTAGGGATGCAAAATATTGTGAATGAACCTATAGTTAATTGAGACAAGATCATTTTTCCCCCACTTCACATCAAACTTGACTTAATGAAGCAGTTTGTTCAGCCTTTGAATAGAGAAAATGAATGCTTCCAACATATTATTTCTGCTTTTCCTGCCTTGTCTTTCGAGAACATAAAAGCAGGTGTATTTGATGGACCTAAAATTTGAACCCAGGAAGATGAATGAAGAGGAGAAAGTAGCATGGCAGTCTTTTGTGGCAGTTACAAAGAACTTTCTTGGCAACAAAAAAAGCAGAAAACTATGAACTTCGGTTTCAAAAAATGCTGTTGGCTTTCTGTGACAATTGGATGTAACATGAGCATTAAGATTCGCTTCCTGAACAGTCACCTTGATAAGTTTTCCAAAAATCTTGGAGCTGTTAGTGATGGGCAGACAACTGCTGGAGCATCAAACAAGATTGTCCTCAAAAAGTACACAAATGCAAGAGCTACAGATACAATTTTTTTGCCTGAATAGAATTTAAATAAGTTTTGCACAAATTTTATGATTAAAGTAAGTGTTTTAATATGTTCTATTTTGAAATTGTAGACAAAATCTGATGCAATCATATCTTTCAGTGTATTAGTGTATTTACTGCATGATATAAATTATTATATTTTCACAAAGATGATGTTCAAGAAGACATTCTACTTCATTATGTTAAACTAAAAGTTGAAATTATTACAATATGATAAAAACCTAAAATCTTGAATTGCAAAAAGAAACTACAGCTTACAGAGAAAAACTAATGTCAGATTTGAGATCAGCATACTCAAATTAGGTAAGAATAAGTGTTTTTGTGGATGCAACAAATATTTTGTTTTCCAGTATTATAATTGTAATCATAGTGTTGTACCATTGGCATTTTATCTCACTGTTTTTGAGATCAAATATCTCCCTAATTACACCTTAATCTCCATTCCTGTCTGTCTTCACTTCTTTAGCATCTTATCCAAACTATATAAGACATAACCTCTACATTGATGAAATTGTTCTATTCCTAGAAGACAGGTTAGCTTTATAGATCCTATTGACTTACAGTTTTTATGTCTCTTTACCAGAAAGTCATCAAATTCAAATGTCTTCCTATGACATTCAAGTTATGTACATGCGACTCTAATCTAACTTCTTCTCTCCCTTCTCAGCCACACCCCATGCTTTTGATTGGTACCCTGAACTTTTAGTCCTTTAACGATGTTATTTATTCCTCTGGAATATTTGTACTCTCTCCCCTTTGGAAAGAATAATCACAGTTTGGAATAAGTGAGTTAATTAATAATACTATGCATTTAGAAAAGTTCCTGGTGCATAACATGTGCTCATTAAATGCCAGCATCTATTACTCTTGTTACTTATCATTGTAATCATAGTCATGATAATAATAATAATGTTCAATATCTACTTTACTAGTATTTTCTTGCTTTTTTTTTTTACAGGGAGAGAGAGAGATTCTGAGAGAGGAATGGATAGGAACAGACAGACAGGAATGGAGAGAGGTGAGAAACATCAATCATTAGGTTTTCATTGCCATTGCGACACCATAGTTGTTCATTGATTGCTTTCTCACATGTACCCTGACGGCGGGCCTTCAACAGACCGAGCCACCCCTTGCTGGAGCCAGCGACCTTGGGTCCAAGCTGGTGAGCTTTTGCTCAATCCAGATGGGCTCGCACTCAAGCTGGCGAGCTTGGGGTCTCGAACCTGGGTCTTCCACATCCCAGTCTAATGCTCCATCCACTGCGCCACCGCCTAGTCAGGCTACTTTACTAGTATTTTCAAAGTATTTTTTATTTAGTACTGATTTTAGAGAGAGAAGAAGGGGAAGACTGAGAAAGAGAGAGAGAGAGAGAGAGAGAGAAACATCAATCTATTCCTGTATGTGTCTTGATTGGGCATGCCCTGGGTTTCGAACCAGCGACCTCAGCTTTCCAGGTCAACGCTTTATCCATTGTGCCACCACAGGTCAGGCTATATAATAATATTATTAATAATGAACACTTCTTTATTGGTACTATCTGTCAGGCATGATATTAAATTCTTATAGTTACCTATAATGTAGGTACTACTATGATGTAAGTGTGGTCTCACCTACAGAAATACTTAATTTGCTAAGTTTGGGTGTATATTCACCCTGGGGGTGAAAACCCCTACTGAACACCCTGGAGAGGGAAAACCGTGGGATGGATGATGGTCTAAAAGGTTTGAAAATACATTTTCTCAATAATGTTGATTTCAATGCCTCCGATCTCCACAACTTTCTGAGAGTTTTATAAATTAAATTCATTTGTTACACCCATTATTTAATAGAAAAGCTATTCCTTAAAGGAATATTTCAGAATTTATAAGAATTGAGTTAGAACATTACTAACAAAGCAAATTTTCCCTTTATTTTTACTCCCAACTTCAATGACCTTTCTGTCACAAATAACCACTAATCACTGTGTATCATTTCCAATTTCATATTAAGCTTCTTATGAATATGTTTCTATTATATGTACACATATATATGCTTAGGTATAGGTATGAGTATGGATATAATAAGTATGAGTTTATCTGATGTATTAAATTTATAACACTGCCATAAAAATTATAACAAATTTATGGCTTAATGCAGCACAAGTTTATTATTTTACGGTTTCTTAGGTGAGAAAGCTAGCTAGCATAGTCTCTCTAGGCTAAAATCTACATGTCTGCAGGGCTGGGTCCTTCCTAGAGACTCTAGTGGAGAATTCACTTTCTTGCCTCCCAAGCTTCTATAGACTGTTCACATCCCTCAACAGGTGTCTGCCTTCTTCATCTTCAAACCAGCAACTCCTGGTTTCTCTGAGCATCCTTCTGTAGACATGTCTGTCTCTAAGTCCAGCTGGAGGCAAAGTTTATAACATAATAAATAGGGGTAGTTCATTTTTAAGTTGAACATGAGAGCCAGGTCTAAGCCCTTCCTGAGGAAGTTACCTCACAGGAAGCTCATGCTAATGAGAGAGAATAACTAATTACATGATTAAAATGGGCCTACCTGGATTACGCGGGATAATCTCTCTTCCAATTTTGTAATTTAATCTCTGCTGCAAGGTTTTCAGCTCGCCATGTAAAGTGACATAGTCACTCACAGCTCTTGGGGATTTGGTGACTTTTGGGTGCCCTTTTCCAATCTGTCACCCTCAAACATACCAGTCTCTATAAATCAGGTCAAGGAAATAACAACTGCAAGTCTCTTAGCTGCTATTTTCTTTTTTTTTTTTTTCTGTAAAATGTCACCTGCTGGGGGTATAAGGAGCTACTGAGGGAGCAGTATTGAGGATAACAGAGTATTATCTGTGTTTGTGTGTATCCAGGGATGAGGGTGATGGTGGGGACATCCACACAGCGCTCAGTGAAATGATTTGAGCGGATGGAGACTGTTCAGAGAGACAGCGTGGCATTCATCTGAAGGGCAGGTGGATGAAGTCAAGAAGCTTACATAAGGGTTAAAGGCTCAAGAAATCTGTCACTTGGTGACTTAGGGTTATTGTGATTTGAATAAGCCTCGTGTTCTCAAAACATGCCAATTTTTTAAAAAAATAATTTTAGTACCAGAAGTGGTTGAGGTGGTTGAGAGTCTGGCATCTCGTTTGACCCCTATGGGCACTGTTGGTGCATTCTGCAGCTAGCATCAAAGCACAGATTAAGTTTTTTCACTAAAATCATCTACAACTTATTTTCTCTCAATATGCTTTTATTTGTTTTTTACTTAGAAAAGATTACTAAAATCTTATTACTAAAAGATTATTAAAAGATTACTAAAATATCCCCTTATCACTCCCCCTCCCCTAGCCCCTAATCTGTTTATTAAAAACAGATTTTCAGCTTCTATAAAACTGTTGTCTATTTTATATCACTTATATATTTTTTAGATTAAGAAAACTTTTTTTGTCATCAATATTAGTTCTAAAATTAAAAATATATTCTAGAATTTTATTTAAATATCTGCACTGCTTTGATGAAGAAATGGTATTAAAATTAAAACCCTTTGTACATGTTTGTGGCACAAAAAAATGTCCTGTGTCTTTCCTCATTATTTTGTTTATGGTGATACTGGTTTATTTCTGTAGGTTATATCTCACAGGGATATTTTAAAGTTAAAATGGCGCTGAAAACATTAGTGATAAAACAATGTAACTAAACACCTTACTTAGAAAATAGGCACCTCTTTGATAGATATGGACAGCAGCTAATTGCAAGAATAGTTTTTAAGGATTGTGAGTCCCCAAGAGACAGGACAAAATTTGATGTCTTGGATTTTACTTACATGCTTGATGTTTGATTTGGCTTTATAGAACACAAGTGATTGTTCTGTGTTGACTGTTCCATGTTTTTTGTATAATATCCATTGTTTAGTCATTAGAATTGTTTATTTATTAGATTCTGCTTTAAGTGTTCTGTTATTATACAGTGTTTTATTATTTGGAAATTAAACACATCTATCTCACATCTGACAGGGTTTCTTAAAACACGAAGTTTATGACATAATAAGTAGGGGTGGTTCATTTTTAAATTGAACATGAGAGCCAGGTCTAAGCCCTTCCTGAGGAAGCTACCTCACAGGAAGCCCATGCAAATGAGAGAGAATAACCAATTACTGTGGGTCTTTTATTATCACATTATCAACTTTTTTCAATTCCTTTAATATTTATCTGCCCTTAGTGGTATCAGTTACACCGTGGAGTTGAGTTATTTCTCTCACTAGTCTCACTTAGCGATGAGTGCTTCAGAGAGATGTGCAGCACCATCTGAGAAGAGTTTGTGAGACAAGACATTTTCCTCTCTGGATATTGTGGTCCCTGAAAGTCCTGTTGGTTTCATATTTCCTACTTTTGCTTTATAATTTTTGTCTCATTTTTTTTTCTGCCCATATCATCCTTATCAAACTCTTGAGACACATTTTTTTTTTTACAGGGACAGAGAGAGAGAGAGAGAGTCAGAGAGAGGGATAGATAGGGACAGACAGGAATGGAGAGAGAAGAGAAGCATCAATCATTAGTTTTTCGTTTTGACACTTTAGTTGTTCATTGATTACTTTCTCATATGTGTCTTGACCACGGGCCTTCAGCAGACCGAGTAACTAACCCCTTGCTTGAGCCAGCAACCTTGGGTCCAAGCTGGTGAGCTTTATGCTCAATGCTCAAGCCAGATGAACCTGCGGTCAAGCTGGTGACCTCGGGGTCTCAAACCTGGGTCCTCCACATCCCAGTTCGACACTCTATCCACTGCGGCACTGCCTGGTCAGGCCTGAAACACATTTTACTAAATATTTCAGTTGGAGCAGTAGATAGAAACGAGGAAAATAGCCAAGTTTTTATTCTTTTAATGGTCCCACATTTTAGATCTATTGTATACTTCTAATCTGGCTCATGACTGTCTTATTATTGCTAATTGTTACAAGTTCTTTTCTGAAGTTCCCAATTCCATAATTGAGTTATGTCCAATGCACAGTGGAATAGTAGATACTAAAAGTGTCCATTGAAGGACAGATCTTTGTTTACATTCTCGATATATCAGAAGAGGACACTTCCCAACAGAAAAGACACACAATACATACACCACATATGTGTGAGATGAACAGAGATGGGAGATAAATGCAAACCTAGTCTTTCGCTTTAATTGTGCTACAAATCAATGTTCACAAACACTTAGAGAATTGAAGGAGGCATCATGGTGTCCAATAGGCCAGCTTCAGAGCTGAAAGACTGCTGACGGTACGGTAGCATCACCAATTTAGTTCTATTTATTAAGACAGGAGAGATGTTGAAAACCAGAGCTCAAACCCATCTGTGTATGAAAATGATTGCAGGAGCATTATTCACAATAGCCAAAAACTGGAAACAACCTACTGGCTTATCAGCCAATGATAGGCAAACAGAATGTGGGATATAACAGGTAGATTATTATTCATCCATAGAACTAAATGAAATCATGATTCGTGCTACACCATGCATGGACCTTCAACACATTATACTCAGGGGGATAAGGCAGATACAAAGGGCAGATATTGCATGACTCCACTTACATGAAATATCTAGTCAGACATCAAAGAGAGAGAGATAGATGAGAGGTTACCAGGCACTGGGGTAGCACAAATGAGGTGTTACTGCTCAATGGTACAGACTTCTGCTGGGGGTGATGAAAAAGTTCTGGAAGTAGATTGTAGCGATGGCTGTCCAACACTGTGAATGCAATTAATGCTACTGTTGTTTACACTAAAATTAATTAGAAACTCAAATTTAAATGTCATATTTTACCACTATATGTAACATATATAAATAGCATTATTTCATTTCAATTTTAATAAATGAGTTTTCTCAAGTTATTTACAAATGGAAATGGTACATGTTTTCTTTTCTTTTTTTTACATTCTAGTAGTTTTTTTTAAAAAAAATCATTGTTACACATAAACTGCTTTAAAACAGTGCTATTTGCTTTTTTTTTTCTTTTTTTGTGTTATCTTTACTTGTAAGACCTTTGTTCAGGTTTAATAC
This sequence comes from Rhynchonycteris naso, assembly GCA_037038555.1. Taxonomy (NCBI): domain Eukaryota; kingdom Metazoa; phylum Chordata; class Mammalia; order Chiroptera; family Emballonuridae; genus Rhynchonycteris; species Rhynchonycteris naso. The sequence continues at coordinate 213,385,284 of CM072998.1, read as the reverse complement.
ACTGGTGAGAAGTGGCTGATATGGAGCCTGCTTTAGAAACACTCTTTCACAACGAACTTTACTTCCATTGAAATAGGAAATGTGTTGCCCTGAGTTCTTCAATAATCAAAATAGTTTTTCAATTTCAAGAGCAATACTATCTCAAGGGTCACTTTCTCCATTCAATTTCATAGCCTCATGTTGTTGATTTGAACAAGGAGTTTCCTGTGATTTTAAAGGGCAATGGGCAGAGATAGGCTGTAAAAGTTCCCGGGGCCAGACAGAAGCAGGCTGGAGACCGGAGGCTGTCTGGTATCTGCTGCGGCAGACTCCCTCCATTGGAACATGGTTATAGTCACATGTAAACTAGTTTATTTTCTCAAATGAAAACTGTACCAATAAGCTCTTGCAAAATAATCAAAGATTTTCTTAAGAGAAATTCAGCTGAAACCTAACCATTATTAGGCTATTCTGCTATCTCCGTCTTAAGTGTATTGATTACATTATGATCAGAAAATATACTTAATCTTTATATTTTGCCTAGGTTTCATTCACTGCGCCACTCAGAGTAGTCACTGACATATAGAACTTACATTGAGCTACTGTAAATAAAATCTATTACTGTATGGCATTACATTGTTTTCATCTACCTTACATTTTAGAGAGTAGTTACTGCGTGTTTCATTTCTGTTGTTCATCATAGTTACATCTAGGAATAAAATGAGTTCAACAAGTTGCAAGTTGCAAGGTCACGCCACCTGCAAACACAGTTTTCTCTTTCTTTTGATGCTGATGTGTTTCATTTTCTCTTACTGCATAGGTTAATTCTCCAGTCCAGTATGGAAAAGCAGGGATGACAGGGAACATCTTTGCACTGTTCCTGACCACAGAAGGAGAGCATTCAGTTTTTATCAACAAGTAAGATGCTAGCTGTAGATTGTTCATAGCTGTTCTTTGTCAAGATCAAGAAGTAGCCTTTTTTTTTTCATTTATTTGTTAATATGGTGAATTACCTTGGTTGATTTTTAAATGTTGAACACACCTTGGAATCTAGGTTAGACATAAACTCCATTTAGTAATGATGTGTTACACTTTTCATGTATTGGTGAATTTGACTTGCTAAATTTTAATAAATAATTTTTATTTCTATTTATGAAGGAATAAAAAACTAATTTTTTTTATGTCTTTGCTTTGGTATCAAACTGATGCCAGCTTCAGAGAATAATCTGTGACATTTCCTTCCTCTTGAATTTTTTGGAAGAATGTGTATAAAAGTGATGTTATTTCTTTTTTACCTTTTTGATAGATTTCACAGTGAAACCAACTGGTTCTGGAATTTTTTATGAAGGTTCTTAGCCACAAATTTAACTTTTTAAATAGTTATAGAACTAATGGGTTATAGATGATCTTTAGTTATTTCTCTTTCTCAAGGAATTTGCCTATTTTATTTACATTGTAAAAATTATTGACTTTTGGGAGCAAGATGGCGACGGAGTAGGCGGACGTACCAACTTCCAACTCCCAGAACCAAAGTGGATTACAACTCAATTTTAAGAACCATCACCTGGATAAACCAACTTTGAACAAAACTAAGTGGACTCTTCAACCAAGGAACACAGAAGAAGCCACATTGAGACTGGTAGGAATAGCGAAAACGCGAAGAGGGCTGCCCAGCTCCCCGGAGCAAACGGCAGCCCGGAGAGACCCGTGTGGCGGGAGGAGATTTTGGCGGAGAGGGAGGGACCTGGGTCCCAGGAACCAAGCCCCAGCCTGCAGTCCCAGAGCCAAGAAGAGGCGTTTGGACAGTTTTGAGCTGTGAAACAAGTGAGGGAGCTCCCAGGCCTACAGTGTGGAGTATTAGGCCCCTTCCTACTCTGCTGAGGGCTGCTTAAGGTTTTGGGGCGGCAGGACGCTGAAAGGCGGTTCTGTCGGCGTGGGCAGAGGCCAAGCCGGTGGGAGATCGGTCTAGCCCAGAGGGTCGGAGGGGAAGCGCGAGAGCGGTCCGGAAGCTGCGGGCCCGCCTTTAATCCCACTTACGGGGACAAAGCGGGAGGCCAGGAACAGGCAGGCCCTGCGCAAGCCGGCCCTGACCGCGGGGACCGGGCTAGGACCAGGGACGGGCGGGGGCTCGCGGCTGAGCTGACGCTACCAGTCCGCCCCCCCCCCCCCCCCCGCCGCCCGCCGGAGAAACCGCGGTTGGCCAGTATACATGCGCGAGCGGGCTCCGAGCGTGGGAACGGGGTGGACCCCGAGACAGGTGGAGGCTCGCAGCTGAGCCCACGGCTGCTATCGCCATCCGGCCGGAGAAACCCCGGATAGCGTTAATACGTGCACGAGCGGGCTCCGAACGCGGGGGCGGGGTAGAGTCCGGGACGAGCGGAAGTACGCAGCTCGGCGGAAGCCAGCAAACACGCCCGCCCCAATAAATCTTGGTTTCCGACCCTGCGCAAAGGGCCCTGGCCTCGAGGGCGGGGCTAAAGCTCCTGACGGGCAAAAGCTTACAGCTGAGAGCACGTCAAAAGCCCCGCCTAACCCGTGGAACTGTAGCGAGCAGGCTCCGACTGCTGGTTCTGGGCGGAAGTCCGGAAATAGGCTGGGTCCGCAGCTGAGGAAAGGTGCTCGCCTCTACCCTTGGTGCTAATCTTGTGGCTTCAGTCACAGCCCCTCCCACGGAGGAGAGGCAGAAATCACAGCAAAAGCCACAGTGGGCCGGCGCTGGCAACGCTCATACCCAACCACCCTAGGCGCCGGCAGAGGGGGTGGGGGGCCTGCAGATAGACCACACTTAGAGAACACAAAGGCAACACCTACTGGACTCCAGTGGCCACAACTTGCTTATACACAGAAAAAATGGGCAGGCAGAGGAATGCAAACCAAATGAATCAAGAGAAATCCCCAGAGAAGGACCTGAATGAACCAGATATAACCAAATTACCAGAAGCAGAATTTAGAATAATGATAGTTAGGATGTTCAAAGAAATTAGAGCAACAATGGATAGTCATTATGAACACCTAAATAAAGAGATAACAAGTATAAAAAATGAAATTGAAATAATAAAAAAGAATCAGACAGAAATGACAAATACAGTATCAGAACTGAAGACCACAATGGAAGGAATTAAAAGCAGGATGGATGACGCTGAGGATCGAATAAGCGAGTTAGAGGACACAATAAACAAAGGCACAGAAGCAGAGAAGAAAAAGGAAAAGAGACTTAAAAAATGTGAGGAAACTCTAAGGGAGCTTTGTGACAACCTGAAGAGAAACAACATTCGCATCATAGGGGTGCCTGAAGAAGAGGAGAGAGGACAGGAAATGGAAACTTTGTTCAATCAAATTATAGCAGAAAACTTTCCTAAATTAAGGCTGGGAAACACTCCACACATTCAAGAAGCACACAGAACTCCATTAAGGAGAAACCCAAAAAAATCTACACCAAGACACATCATAGTTAAAATACCAAAGCTAATGGATAAAGAAAAAATTTTAAAAGCTGCTAGAGAAAAGAAGACTATCACCTACAAAGGAGCCCCCATAAGGATGACATCGGACTTCTCAACAGAAACACTTGAGGCCAGAAGGGAATGGCAAGAAATAATCAAAGTAATGCAGAACAAGAACCTACAACCAAGACTACTTTATCCAGCAAGGCTAACGTTTAAAATTGAAGGAGAAATAAAGAGCTTCCCAGAAAAAGAAAGCCTGAAGGAATTCATAAAAACCAAACCAATTCTGCAAGAGATACTAAGGGGCCTCTTGTGAACAGTTTAAAGGGAGGAAAGAATAGAGCAAAAGAAGAATACAGCTTTAAAGAATAAAATGGCAATAAACAACTACATATCAATAATAACCTTAAATGTAAATGGATTAAATGATCCAATCAAAAGACATAGGGTAGCTGCATGGATAAAGAAACAGGACCCATACATATGCTGTCTACAAGAGACACACCTTAAAATAAAAGATGTTCATAGACTGAAGGTAAAAGGATGGAAAAAAGTATTTCATGCAAATGGAAATGAAAAAAAAGCAGGGGTAGCAATACTTATATCAGACAAAATGGACTTTAAAACAAAGGCTGTAGTAAGAGATAAAAGAGGACACTACATAATGATAAAGGGAACAATTCAACAGGAAGATATAACTATTGTAAATATCTATGCACCAAATATAGGAGCCCCGACATACATAAAGCAGACTTTGATGGATATAAAGGGCGAGATTAACAGCAACACTATCATAGTAGGGGATTTCAATACCCCTCTAACAACACTGGATAGATCCTCAAGAAAGAAAATTAATAAAGAAACAGCAGACTTAAAGGAGACACTAGATCAACTTGATTTAATAGATATCTTCAGAACTTTTCACCCTAAAGCAGTAGAATATACATTCTTCTCAAGCGCTCATGGTACGTTTTCTAGGATAGACCACATGTTAGGACACAAAAATGGTCTCAATAAATTTAAGAAGATTGAAATCATATCAAGCATTTTCTCTGATCACAATGCCATGAAACTAGAAATTAACCACAAAAGAAAAACTGAAAAATACTCAAACACTTGGAAACTAAATAGCTTGTTATTAAATAATGAATGGATTAACAATGAGATCAAAGAAGAAATAAAAAAGTTTCTAGAAGCAAATGATAATGAGCATACATCAACTCAAAATTTATGGGACACAGCAAAAGCAGTTCTGAGAGGGAAGTTTATTGCACTACAGGCATATCATAAGAAGCTAGAAAAAGCTCAAATAAGCAACTTGACCCTGCATCTAAATGAACTAGAAAAACAACAACAAATAAAACCCAAGACAAGTAGAAGAAAGGAAATAATAAAGGTCAGAGCAGAAATAAATGACATAGAGGCTAAGGAAACAATACAGAGGATCAATGAAACAAGAAGCTGGTTCTTTGAAAAGGTAAACAAGATTGATGAACCTTTAACTAGACTCACCAAGAAAAAAAGAGAGAGGACTCAAATAAATAAAATTAGAAAGGACAGTGGAGAAATAACAACTGACACAACAGAAATACAAAGCATTGTAAGAAAATACTATGAAGAACTCTATGCCAAAAAATTAGACAATCTTGGTGAAATGGACAAATTTCTTGAATCATATAACCTTCCAAAAATCAATCTGGAAGAATCAGAACACCTAAACAGACCAATTACAACAAATGAGATCGAAACAGTTATCAAAAAACTCCCAAAAAAGAAAAGTCCTGGGCTTGATGGCTTCACAAGTGAATTCTATCAAAAATTCAAAGAAGAACTAACTCCTATTCTCCTCAAGCTATTTCAAAAAATTCAAGAGGAAGGAAGAATTCCAAACTCCTTTTATGAGGCGAGCATAATTCTGATCCCAAAACCGGGTAAAGACAACACAAAGAAAGAAAATTATAGGCCTATATCCCTGATGAATTTAGACGCGAAAATTCTCAACAAAATATTAGCCAACCGGATCCAGCAATATATGAAAAAAATCATACACCACGATCAAGTGGGATTTATTCTGGAGAGGCAAGGCTGGTTCAATATTCGCAAATCAATCAATGTGATTCACCACATAAACAAAAGGAAGGACAAAAATCACATGATAATTTCAATAGATGCAGAAAAGGCATTTGATAAAATCCAGCACCCATTCATGCTCAAAACTCTCAGTAAAGTGGGAATACAGGGATCATTCCTTAACATGATAAAGGCCATTTATGATAAACCGACAGCAAACATCATACTAAATGGACAAAGATTAAAAGCAATCCCCTTAAGATCAGGAACCAGGCAGGGTTGCCCACTTTCACCACTCTTATTCAACATAGTTCTGGAAGTCCTAGCTACAGCAATCAGACAAGAAGAAGAAATAAAAGGCATCCAAATTGGAAAAGAAGAAGTAAAACTGTCATTATTTGCAGATGATATGATATTGTATATTGAAAACCCTAAAGTCTCAGTCAAAAAACTACTGGACCTGATAAATGAATTCAGCAAGGTGGCAGGATATAAAATTAATACTCAGAAATCAGAGGCATTTCTATACACCAACAATGAAATATCAGCAAAAGAAATTAAGGAAACAATCCCCTTCACTATTGCAGCCAAAAAAATAAAGTACCTAGGAGTAAATTTAACCAAGGAGGTTAAGGACTTGTACTCAGAAAATTATAGAACATTGATAAAAGAAATCAAGGAAGATACAAACAAGTGGAAGCACATACCGTGCTCATGGCTAGGAAGAATAAACATCATTAAAATGTCTATATTACCCAAAGCAATTTATAAATTCAATGCAATACCAATTAAAATGCCTATGACATACTTCAAAGATATAGAACACATATTCCAAAAATTTATATGGAACCAAAAAAGAACACGAATAGCCTCAGCAATCTTAAAAAGAAAAAATAAAGCAGGAGGTATCACTCTTCCTGATATCAAGGTTTACTACAAGGCCATTATACTCAAGACAGCCTGGTACTGGCATAAGAACAGGCACATAGATCAATGGAACAGAACAGAGAACCCAGAAATAAACCCACAGCTTTATGGACAACTGATATTTGACAAAGGAGGAAAGAACATACAATGGAGTAAAGACAGCCTCTTTAACAAATGGTGTTGGGAAAATTGGACATCTACCTGCAAAAAAATGAAACTAGACCATCAACTTACACCATTCACAAAAACAAACTCAAAATGGATAAAAGACTTAAATGTAAGCCGTGAAACCATAAACATCTTAGAAGAAAACATAGGCAGCAAGCTCTCCGACATCTGTAGCAGCGGTATATTTGCCGATTTATCTTCATGGGCAACTGAAATAAAAGGCAAGATAAACAAATGGGACTATATCAAACTAAAAAGTTTTTGCACAGCTGAAGACAATAGGAACAGAATAAAAAGACAAACCACACAATGGGAGAACATATTTGACAGCACATCTGATAAGGGGTTAATAACTAAAATTTATAAAGAACTTATAAAACTCAACACCAGGAAGACAAACAACCCAATCAAAAAATGGGCAAAAGAAATGAATAGAAATTTCTCCAAAGAGGACATACAGATGGCCAATAGGCATATGAAAAAATGCTCAACATCACTAATCATTAGAGAAATGCAAATTAAAACCACAATGAGATATCACCTCACACCAGTCAGAATGGCACTTATCAGCAAAACAACACAGAATAAGTGCTGGCGAGGATGTGGAGAAAAGGGAACCCTTCTGCACTGCTGGTGGGAATGCAGACTGGTGCAGCCACTGTGGAAAACAGTTTGGAGATTCCTCAGAAAATTAAAAATCGAACTGCCTTTTGACCCAGCTATCCCACTTTTAGGAATATACCCTAAGAACACCATAGCACTGTTCGAAAAGAAGAAATGCGCCCCCATGTTCGTGGCAGCATTGTTCACAATAGCGAAGATCTGGAACCAGCCCAAGTGTCCGTCAGAAGACGAGTGGATTAAAAAGCTATGGTACATATATACTATGGAATACTACTCAGCCATAAGAAACGATGACATCGGATCATTTATAACAAAATGGATGTACCTTGATAACATTATACGGAGTGAAATAAGTAAATCAGAAAAAAAGAAAAACTGAGAACAGCACGATTACATACATAGGTGGGACATGAAAGTGAGGGTATGAGACATGGACAAAAGAGTGGTGGTTATGGGATGGGGGGAGGGAGGGAAGAATGGGATAGGGAGGAGGGGAGGGACGCAGGGAAAACCAGATTGAAGGTGACAGAGGACAATTTGACTTTTGGTGATGGGTATGCAACACAATTGAATGATAAGATAACCTGGAGATGTTTTCATTGTACATATGTACCCTGATTTATTGATGTCACCCCATTAGAATTAATAATAATAAAATATATATATAAAAAAAAAATAAAAAATAAAAAAAAAAAAATTATTGACTTTTAAAAAAATTATTGACCTTTATTTATTCATAATAAGCTCTTATTATCTAGTTAATATCTATATAGTCACTAAGAATGTCGTATCTTATATTTTGGTAGTTTATTTTCTCAATTTTTTCTTTTGTTTTAGTGAAGTTTTGTTAATTTTATTGATCTCAAAACACCATTTTATTTCATTGGCTTTTTTCTACTTAGGTGCTTTCTGTTTTATTGTTTTCCTCTTTGATTTTTATTACTATATTTTAATTTTTGAAACAATCTTAATTTTTTTTTTCCTAATGCCTTAAAGGGTTAACTCAAGTCACTGGTGGAACTTCTTTCTTTCTCCCTTAGCCTTTTATAAACACTATCCTATTTTCTGTCTATGCCATTAACCATATTTGTACCTTTTGACATATTTGTATCTCTCTACATAAAATGAGCTTCATGTAGGAAATATAGATTTGTCTTAAGTTGTTTAATAGTACAAATTTCCTTCTATATACTGTTTTATCTGCCAATAATTTTGATATATTGAGTTTACAATTTTATTCAGTTCAAAATACTTTCTTTTTTCTCATTTCACCCATTTTTTTTATATACAGGTATGTTGTTCAGTTTCCAGTTTTAGGAAAATTTTCAGATATCTTGTCATAACTGAGTTAAAATTTAATCTCAGTGTAGTTAAAAAAATACTTTGCCTCACTTGAATTCTTTCAATATTATGAAACATGTTTTATGACCCAGAAAGTGGTTTATTATAGATATTTTTCCACGTGCACTTAAAAATAACTTGCATTCTATTGTTGTTGGGTAGAGTGCTCTGAAGAGTTAATCAGGTCAAGTTATTTGATAGGATTATTTAAATATGATATAGCTGTAATATATATCTACCCATTCTGTCAGTTATTGAGAGGGGCATACTGAAACTCTGATTATAATGTTAGATGCACAGTATTTTCCAATGTATAAAATGCACCCTTTTTTAAAAAACTGGGTGCATCTTATATAGTGGTTGTAGACTTTTTTACTTACATTTCCCTCTTTGTTCATGCTTCTTGTCTTTGTGCTCATTGTTTTGCACTTGTTATCAGTATATTACGGTAGGTTATGGTTTGCAAGTTCTACCCAGAAATGGCTCAGAAAAAATTTTTGTACAGTGCTGAATTCAAGTTAAAAGTGATCCAGTAGGCAAAAATTTGAATGAAAATCATGCTGCTAAACATAAGTTTGGTCGTTCTCCAATTGAGAAATCAATCTGAGACTGGCTACGGGAATAAAAAACCCTACAGAAAATGCCACAGCAAAAGAAGGCCATGAGAGGCAATTCAGCAATATAACCTGATTGAGAGAGGGAATTAATGATATGGATTGAAGAGCAAAGGGCAATTGGAATTCTTGTGTCCACAAAGATGGTTCAGCATAAGGCAAAAAGAATTGCTGATGAAAAAGAAGTTACTGATTTCAAAGGAAGACATAATTGCTGTTTCAGGTTCATGAAGCAGAATGGACTAAGCATGCGTACATGCACCAGACTTGCCCAAAAGATGCATAAAAGCTATGAGCAGAAGGTCCTTGAATTTCATTATTTTGTCATTCAATGTTGGAAGACACATCAGTTTGAAATGGGACAGATTACAAATATGGACAAAGTCCTCCTTCAGTTTGATGTCCCAAGTAACAGAACTGTTAATAAAAAGATGTTGAAAACTACAATTGTGAAGACAATAGGACATGAAAAGACAACAAAAGTTATTCTAGCTTGTTGTGTCAATGGAACCAAGCTGCCTCCTATGCGATTTTCAAACACAAAACAATGCCAAAAGAAGACATTCCTTGAGGAGTGATTGTCTATGTTCATGAGCAGGGTTGGATGGATCAGGATGGGATGAAGATATGGTTTGAGAAAGTTTAGAGGAGACCAGATGGGCTCTTATGCAAACTTGCCCTATTGGTGCTTGATCATTTCAGAACACATATAACAGCAACAACAACAAGAACAATAAAAAAAAAGAAGAAGATTACTGCAGAGCAAAATACAAAACTTGCCATCATACCTGGAGGCTTGACGTCCCAGCTCCAACCATTTTATGTCAGCATTAACAAACCTCTCAAAGCTGCCATGAGAGATGAATGGAACTAATGGATGAAGTTTTCTGGGGACAATTTGACACCAGCAGGAAGTGAAGAAACAAATATAGGAAAAGTTTGTACCTGGGTAAAAAAGACCCTGGGATAATATCAATTATGAGATTGTTGTCAAGTCTTTTAAGAAGTCTGGCATTTCAAATGCTATAGATGGAATTGAGGATGAGGCAATATATGAAGACAGTGATTCGTCATTAGGCACAGATGAAGACAAGCTAATGAATGGGAGTTTTGACAGTGATGAGGATTTATAGGGGTTTGATGATAAATAAAACTTGAGTCAATAACTTTAATACATTTTTTTTCAAATTTTTGGACTCATAGTTAAGGTGTGTCTTATACATGGGAACATCTTATACATGAGGAAATATGGTATGTGGTTTTTCTTACAATCTAACAGATTAAGCTTTATATATTTTGTTTCTGAGTTATTAGGTGCACATCTGTTTAAATAGTTTTGTTTTATTGATGAACTTATCCCTATATTTAGATAAAATTATCTTATTTTTCTCTGATAATGTTATTTGTTACAAATTCTATTTTTCTAACATTCATATACCCAGTTCACCATTCTCTTATTTAGTTTTAGCATGTACATTTTTTTCTTTACACATTAATTTTTTTATTGTGGTAAATTTATACCACATTAAATCACCATTTTATATATTTTTAAGTATGTATTTTGGCAGCCTTAGTACATTCACAGTGTTGCACAGCCCACCCATCCCCACAGTCCATATCCAGATCTTTCATTATCCCAAACTGAAGCTCTCATTCTTTACACAATACTTCTGCCCCCACTAGCCTCAGGTAAACACTATTTTATTTTGTTTCTTTATCCTTTCAGTTTTGATATATAAATATATATATAATATGGTTTTTTATATATTGACATATTATATATATACATATATATGTACACACATATATATGTATGTGTATATATATGTATATATATATATATATATATATATATATATATATATATAATGGGTTTTATGTAAGAAGTATGTTTTGTCTTTCTTTTCCATGCAAAGAATAAAATTATATAAAATTATATAATAATTAGAATATATAATAAGATTACATAGGTTAAAATATACAATCCTTGATACATTATTTGTATATTGCTATGTGTATTTATCACCCAAAATCAAATCATCTGCCATCACCGTATATTTGACTCATTTACCTTTTACTACTACCCTCAAACCGCTTATTTCTGATAACCACCATACTGTTGTTTGTTTCTTTGATTGTTTTGAATTTCTTTGTTTGTTGAATTGTTGCTTTCTGTTTTTTATTTCATATATGAGTGAAATATATGGTTCTAGACTCTCTGTCTGACATTTCGTTTAGCGAGAATCAATGTGTTCAGCCCTTGCAGGTGAAGAGTCACAGAAAGTAAGACTGGAAGTTTGAGGTGTGAGGAGAAGGCATGGACCAAGGTGCTTTGGAAATGGAAAGAATTTCAGCAAAGTATGGGAGAATTCCCAGGTAGTGTTGAGGGCCCTGTTGAATTACAAGAGACAAAATGGATGGCTGGTATGATTGCTTTCAGATAATGTTCAACTGCTTATGATGGTAGAGGTAACAAATAGTTAATAGTTTGATTAAGAACAGGTTTGAAATCTTGTTATGCTAGGTACAGAAAAGGTTAAGAAAGACAAGGCTTTAAGAGAGCTTGTGATATTTTAATTATACTAATGTTGCAGAGTCGATATATCTAAGGTCCCATTGAGGTCATGACATGGCCATGATACCAGAAGACAAAAGTCCTTCCCTTTGAGCTCTATGATGATAAATATTTATATAGTGACCAGGGAATGTCTACATTGATGGCTAAGCTTGACAATAAAGTATAGGGGAAACTACACTATGCTGGGAGTAACAGAAGCAAATACAATAGAAATAATAGCTAATACTGTATTTAACAAATCTGTGTGCAAAGCACTAGATTACACTAAGTCCGTAACACACTATGTTCCTAGGTTTGTTTATCATATTCACAAAATACCATGATGCCTTCTTATTTTTTGTTTTTCCTATATTTGTTTTCTTTTTGAAATAAGAAAACTATGATGTAAAGAGGCCAAAAAACTCACTAATGGCCAAAAGCCTGTGAGATTCAGAGCTCCTATTAGATCCATGAATATCTGCTCTTCTATTGCCAGAGAACTGAGTTACATTTCTAGACCTGGGAGCCCATTTGTGTGACTCAGAAAGTCACATTACTTTATTTCTGCTCCCTCATTTATCTGTAATAAATCTCATAATATCCCTTTGTCTCTTATTTGATATTTAATTTTCTAGAAAGCTGTCTTAAAGAACTTGCAATTTTAGGGCATTAAAAAGACAGCACTTTAGTTAATGTTCTGAGATTATGCTTTAAAATTTACTGTTAAATTTCATGTTTTCTAACAATTCTTGGTGTACAAATCTGATACCTGTTTAAAGTGAAGATTCCTTATTACCATAAGCATAATATTCTCTCATTTTCACAAGAGACTTTGCTCAATGCTCTCACACAAGCATAAGTTATATAATCATTAAAAACAAAGGAGCTATTTGAGGTGCAGTGGCTGAGTTTACACTCAAAATATTTGGTGATTTCAACAATGTTTCTTAATAATACACAATTCATATAGTATTAAATCAACATTACATTTTCATAATGTGGGGGTGGTTGGTGCCAAGAGGCCTTAAGTTACATACACGGTATTTTATATACTTTGTTGCATGACAGCAAAAGCATTCGATTTTCAGTTCCAAAATTAATTAGAAATGCTGGACATTGTGGACTCAAGGCAGTCAATAGTTTGTCCTGGAGAAAGCATCATATATGAAACCAATCACATACTGTGTCCAGTGTTCTTACACAAATCTAGTCCTCATTAATATACATAAGTAAATAGTATTATAGATATTAGTGCAGCAATATTTTTAGATTGGCAGAGTCAATATAAATAGATATTAAATATACACACATATAAATATATTTATATGCATATGTTTCATTTTTCCCCTTTCTGCTTTGATTGTCACAAACTATGCCAGGAACTCATGCAGCCTCACATTGCCTTTTAACTCTCCAAACGTATAACAGAAAGTACATAAACTTAAGTTATTATATTTATTCACACTTTGATTCCCCAGAAATTGCCATAATATTATGTGTGAAGGAATAAATGTCTTTCCTCTCAATTGCATGAGGTCCATGATTTGGGGTTATAAATTACTACCTTGGCATACATACTGGCTTATAAAACAGAGTCATGAGGACTAGAATTTCTACACATTATGCATTGCTAATGTCCTTCAACCAATGATGTACTTGAGATAGTAAATTCTGTTTACCTGGACTGAAAATTTCCAGTAAATGTTATTATTAGATTATCAGGGTTACCCATTCATGTAAAATGTAAATTATTAGAGCCAGCTATTTAGTTAGCTAGCTAGTTAGATATGTAATAGGTACCTTATTAGAAGGATGTGCTTATTCTAAGTTGATTTCAGTGAATTATAAAACATTAAAATTGTTACTAAACTCTGCTGTTCTCAGAATAGTCTTTAGAATCATTGTCTCAGAGGCCAGTGATGCATATTGTTTGTTCAACTATTGGCATTAAACTGCCTGAATGACCTAATATGAGAATTTGGATACAAAGTATAAACTATTAATGCATAGCTTTAGTCCTATCATATTGAATACTATATTGCTAACAGTAAAGCTATTCATTAATAGTTTATATTTTGTATTCAAATTTTTCATGTAAAGTCAACTCAGGCACAGTTCAAAATGCATTCTTGGGTGCAACATAGACAATTTATAAGTTTTTATGATATATTGATTATAAATGATGTCAGATAATGTCAGTCTCATTTAATTATGTATATACTGGAAAATAAATTTTTGAAAATAGCTTTTTATATTTGCATTGTTCTGGTTTAAAGAAAAATGTGTTCAAAATGATGTGTGAAGATGCTTAATATTTAAAGACATATTCTGCATATTTTATAAAGACCTAGACCAAAATGTCAACTTTTGTTAAACAACAATAGAGCACATGGAAATTTTTACTTGGAAAGGAAATAACAGATGATATCATGATCTGTGGCAAAGTGTTGTGACAATTAAATCACCTAATTGAAGTCTAAGTAAAACCAGCTTACCTTGGACAGATCTGATGTTGGGGGTGATTGTAGCAGTACAGACAGTATGATGCTGGGCATTAATAATCATAAAAGTGAAAGAGACCTTGAGAAATTATATTTTTACTTCTTCCTGCCAGAAATCATGTCTCATTGAAGCAATCTTATTTACCTCTGACTTTTTCTCTGAGAATAGTCCCCAAAATCTTCTAGAACTTATTACACAATGAAAAAATCTTTATTACCCATGAAACTATATCTCTTACATTTTGAATAATTTAAAAATAACCATATTAAGAATTGTGGAAGAATACCCTTTATGTAGATAAAAGCTAATTTTGGGGGTAAAGATCTCAGGATAGTTCACCAGTACCATCTCAAAATTTTTGAATTTTTCTTCTGCATTTCTTCACAGGTAAAGAAATAAAATAAAATTACTTAAAAGCTACATACAGATGGTAAGCTTTAGCAAAGATGGTGACTAAAATTTTGTGTTGTAATTTTTAGGTGACTATAGGTAGCAAACACAAATAAATGCATATTTAAAAAAATGTCAATCCCTGTGTTGTTTTGTTGATGAGCGCCATTCTTACTGGTGTGAGGTGATATCTCATTGTGGTTTTAATTTGCATTTCTCTAATGATTAGTGATGATGAGCATTTTTTCACATGCCTATTGGCCATCTGTATGTCCTCTTTGGAGAACTGTCTATTCATTTCTTTTGCCATTTTTGGGTTGGATTGTTTGTCTTCCTGGTGTTGAGTTTTACAAGTTCTTTATAAATATTGGTTATTAACCCCTTATCAGACATATTGTCGAATATGTTTCCCATTGTGTAATTTGTTTTTTTATTCTGTTCTTATTGTCTTTAGCTGTACAAAAGTTTTTAGGTTGATATAGTCCCATTTGTTTATCCTGTCTTTTATTTCACTTGCCTGTGGAGATAAATCGGCAAATATATTGCTGTGAGAGATGTCAGAGAACTTACGGTCTATGTTTTCTTCTAAGATGCTTATGGTTTCACGGCTTACATTTAAGTCTTTTATCCATTTTGAGTTTATTTTTGTGAATGGTGTAAGTTGGTGGTCTAGTTTCATTTTTTTGCAGGTAGATATCCAGTTTTCCCAACACCATTTATTAAAGAGGCTGTCTTTACTCCATTGTATGCTCTTACCTCCTTTGTCAAATATCAGTTGTCCATAAAGGTGTGGGTGTATTTCTGGGTCCTCTGTTCTGTTCCAATGATCTATATGCCTGGTCTTATGCCAGTACCAGGGTGTTTTGAGTACAATGGCCTTGTAGTATAACTTGATATCAGGAAGTATGATACCTCCAGCTTTAAAACAACACAGAATAAGTGTTGGCGAGGATATGGAGAAAAGGGAACCCTCTTTTACTGCTGGTGGAAATGCAGACTGGTGCAGACACTGTGGAAAACAGTATGGAGATTCCTCAAAAAATTAAAAATTGAACTGCCTTTTGACCCAGCTATCCCACTTTTAGGAATATACCCTAAGAACACCATAGCACTGTTCCAAAGGAGAGATGCACCTCCATGTTTATGGCAGCATTGTCCACAATAGCGAAGATCTGGAAACAGCCCAAATGTTCATCAGCAAACAAGTAGATTAAAAAGCTTTGGTACATGTATACTATGGAATACTACTCAGACATAAGAAACGATGACATTGGATCATTTACAACAACATGGATGGAACTTGATAACATTATACTGAGTGAAATAAGTAAATAAAAAAACTTAAGAATTATATGATTCAATACATAGATAGGACATAAAAATGAGACTCAGAGACATGGACAAGAGTGTGCTGGTTACCAGGGTGAGGGGGAAGGAAGGTAAGAGAGAAAGGGGGTGGGAGGGAGGGGCACAATGAAAACCAGATAGAAGGTGACGGAAGACAATTTCATTTTGGGTGATGGATATGCAACATAATCAAATGTCAAAATAACCTCGAGATATTTTCCTGAACATATGTACCTTGATTTATCAATGTCACCCCATTAAAATTAATAAAAACAATTTATATTAAAAAATGTCAATCCTAGTATATTTAGTGCAATTAATTAGTGAACCAAAGATATTGATTAAAACTTCATTTAAATATAAAAATATACCAGATCTCATGCCATGGAACATAGGATATAGATCAGACATATGCAGTCCGCATAAACTCCAGACAGTATGCCATGTGCAATGCACAGATACCAGCTGTTAAGCATGAAGTTGGAGAGATATGCTGCGTGTCACCACAGCTTGGAAAGTGCCACTTCGATGTCCTCAGATATTGCAGCTCAAGAAGGCTCCTATGGGATAATTAGCAGCCGCAGAAAAAATGGGTAAAGAGAAGCAGAATCTAACACAGTGCATGCTCTTTTGCCTTTGTCTTAACTTTGTGGGTGGACAAGATGAGCTCTTAGTAATCCTACTCAACAGCTCCACCTATTTCCGTTTCCCAGTTAAAGTTTTTCTCCATTTGAACAGAATAGTCTTTCACCATGGTGAGTTTCAGGTTCTAGAGGTGCAACCATTTTAGAGAAGACACTTGAGGGATTATATGACTAGATAACGATGATCTATGTCCCTGTTTCTTACTAATCTCTTTGTATTTCCTGTAGATAGCTGGGTATAAAAATCATTTTCTAGCTCCACAAAAAATGTGTCTGTTAAGTACATACAAGGCGAACACAGAGGAAGGGTACTTAGAACATCATGAGATTATCTACACTTGAAATAATTTCTATCTTAGGAGAAAAAATGTAGAAAGACATCATCGATATTTACTTTTTAAAATCTATAGCAAAAAAGAAACAAGGCAAGCAATGTAGCACACAGCAACTAGAGAAAGAAAACATCATGGAACACTTCCTATTAGAAAGAAAAGTTAAAGCAAACTTTACACATTTTCTAGAAAGTTAGAAAACTGTGAGACTATTTTAGTACAAAAAAAAAAAAAGAAATCAAAATTATACGAATGAACTGATAGAATTAAGAAAGAAATTAGAACAATAAAATTAAAGACCAAATAAAAGGATGAGCTAGCAAAATCAATGCTGCTAAACCTTAAGCAATGGTCTGGATAAAGAAGATCCTAAAAAGAGAGAGAGAGAGAATGCCTCTTACAAAGAAATTAAAAGCAGAATATTATATCAGAATTCTAATAGCAGTGTTGCCTGCTGATGAACATAGGACAAGGCATTCAAATTAGGGGGACAGTTGGCAGATACTGTACCACACCTGTTTTGAGCTCCTGTTTTGCATGGCTTATGAAGATGGTGCAGTACTGTTCTTTAGGACTTGATCCCATTTGGGGCCTCCTTCATCTAGCATAAAATAAATTTTAGATTTTATTAATAACTGAGTGTTGGTTAATTTAGAAATGAACACTTTTTTTTTTTTTTTGTCAATCACACTAGAATTCATAGCCACATGCTACCTTACTGTAAGGACAGCCAAGCAGGACCCTGCAATGGCTTGATGTTTTCACACAATTGCAGGTGAAATTCTAACCTTAAGGGAGCACCCTTGGCAGCCAAGAGATTTTTTTTGAGAGTTGTGATTGAAATGAGCTAGAAATCACTAAGGGAATTCTAACCAGCAATGTAGCAGCTCTCATTAAAGAGCTCCCAGCTTTTATGCTTAAAATCCCAGTTTGAGAGTTAAAATGACCTCTCTCAGGAAAAAAATCAGAATGACTCCTTCACAACTGCCATGAGGTTAAATTTTCCTCTAGTGCCCAGTTCATGACTAAAGCAGAACAAAGAATAAAACATCCAGAAATGTTCCAGCTTCACCACTCTTGTCCCAGGAAGGTGGAAGATGGATTCCCAGTCTATTCTCCAAGTTACTCCTCCTTTTATATGGAACATGTGGGTGACTGTCATTCTACAAGAATTTCCAAAAGTGAGAGAAATGATTCAGGCTCCTTTATCACAGGAACAGATAAAGGCACAAGGTCATAGCACAGAATGAATAGGGTGCCGATGTGGGTGGCGGTCCGTGCTGTTGTCCTGGGTGCCACTCCAGCTGACTTCCCTGCAGGCTCACAGTCCAGACATTGCCCTGACCAGGAGCTCGGTCTATGCAGAGAGGAAGGGGAAACGTGGTCTAGTCTGGGATTCCAAAGTCCCCCGTTTGTGCATGTAAAGATACTACTGAGCAGGATTGAGTACACTGGCCATGTACAGGTTGTAGCTTCCCCATTACCTTGTACATAAGTGCGTGGGTTGGGCAAATACATTCGGCCTAGATTTCTCATCTACAAGGTGCCAACAATAACATCAGTGCGAACAATCACCAGTGTCACCCCTTGCAGTTGCCACCACTGAAGAGAAGGCCCTGAGCAGAAAAACTTACCACTAACCGAGATATAACATGGGGACAAAATATCAAGGAGAAGCTGTACATCACACCACCATAGACATCAGAGGTGGCTGATAGGATGTGTCAGGTGGCACCCTACCTGTTTTGCAGAAATGACAGCTGTTCTCAGTCCATGTGGGTTGAGAGTGGAAGCTCTTTATAAAGGAGACACGGCTTTGTCTGTGCCCTTGAGCACAGGTTGTGACACATTTGCTGGAGTCCTTAAAACAAGTAAGTAAAGACTTGCTCTTGGAAGCAGATAAAAGGGCCTTTCTTTTAAGGCATTAACTCACCTGCTGATTTGAAGTAAGAATTGCCTTTCACATCTCGGGGAGTTCAGATTCCTTTCAGGAGAAGCCGAGAAGGTGGTGAATGCACAGCAGCTGCTATACATGTCAGATCAACTGGACATCGGGAGACTTAAGTGCACAGAGTTCTTACTCACAGTCCTTGTCTATTATACTTTTACCCAGAAGCATATAATTTATTATGTGTTTGACTTTGGGTCACAAACTAGGTGTATGAAATTTTGACTGTGGAATTGTTAAAATTAGACTAAATTCTACTCACTAGCTTTTCTTTTTCTTTCTTTCTTTCTTTTTTTTATACATGCATGATGAAGAATAAACTTTGGAGGAGTTTTTTTTTTTTTTTTTTTTGGAGGAATTTGATCGCAGATATTGGAAGCACAGCTTTCCTCCCCCTGCTGTTTTCCAATCAATCACCATCATCACAATTTCACTCACTCAGAGAGTGAATGTGCCATCCGGTTTATAAGGAAATGAAGCTGACTTGAGAAACCCTATTTTCTGAAAAAAAGTAATATTTTGGTCCAATTACAATTTAACTATTTAAAAAAAAATAATTACAAGGCCTATGGTTGATATACTTTAAACCTAGAAATTAGACATTTAAAGAAAATCTCAAGGGGAAACAAAGTGATAAAATAAAATTAAAAACCACACACAATCAAAAAGCAAAACAATGCCCATGAGAATGGATTTTGACTTTTTAACTTGGACTAGACACAGGAGCAGGAAAAGAAGAGATGTAGGTGCCATGGTCTGGCTAAACAGCAAAGAAAGGACAGCTGGAATGCTCACAGACCTGACTATGTCAGATGGTTATAGTAGGAAGGAGGGCTATCTTCACTGTTACAGGAACATGAAGGCTGACTATGTTATGAATAAGCTTATCACTCTGAGAGAAGGATAGTGTGTGGATCTCTGAGTTGCCTTGGATTCAAGAAATTATTGAGACGCCCTCATATGGCCCTTGGAGAAAAATGATATCACTCCCTTTGAGGACTAAGCAATCTATACTGGTATCTACACAATAATTTGGAGAGGAATGGGGAGAGATCACCTGTTAGAATAGGCAAAATCCTGTAAGTAGAGGTATGATTTGTGTTTGTGGAAAGTGCTATGCAGTTTCGGTATTTACTAATATATACCAAACATATATTTTCCAACAAGAATAATGTTCATGAGCTGTCCATCAAACATTTCTGCCCTGTAAACACACATAATACTCAGGTGTAATGAAATATAAAATATAAAATATAAGCACTCACATAATTAAAAAATTATTATATTTATTGGTGTTATGCTGACCAGAAGAGTTATTTTATTTGCATGTGAACGTGGCTATAATATTGCTATAGAAAAATGAAAAAAAAATGTAAAATTAGCCCAGAAGTCAAGGGAGGAAATCAAGCAGTAGCCAGAGATGCTGCAGAAGGTAAAGGAGAGACAGAGAGATGGAGAGAGATGGAGAGTGACAGAGACAGACAGAGACACAGACACAGAGAAACAGAGACAGAGAGAAGCAGAGACAGAGAGAGTCAGAAAGAGACAGCCACACAGAGACAGAGAGAGAGAGGCTTGCTGTGGACTTCCTTGTGTCCTGTAAGAGGGAAAGCATGGTTGTGCCCAGCTGCAGGCCTGGTTACAGGACAGCCCGAAACTATAGCTGATGAGAGTCAGGTGAGCCCCAGCCCTGAGCAGGTGCGGGCACTGAAATAGCTTTAAGAACAAACAGGCCCTGCTTGGAACAAGAGACCAATCACCTTAGGCCAGCTGCTTTTAAAAAATTAGTTAATTCCCATTTTAAAGTCCTACCTATAAAATTGTGACAGAAAACCATCTTTCCTGAGCAATAACATATACACAATATGACTGACAGAACTTTATAGTAGTTGAAACTGGCTTTCAATGGGTAATCATTTACATTATTAAAACTATATATCATTGTAGGGTTTTAGAAGCACTGTTTAAGAGAGTGTCTGTTTTCCCATTTAGCAGATGAGAAATTTGAAAACAGTGGAATATCAGTGACCTGCAGACTCTCATGCATGGTATCCATGGTAACACATACTCCTTTTACAAGTTCTGAGGAAATACTTGCTTCCTTTATAATAAGTGATGTACTAGGCTGGTCTGTAGGATTGTAACAATCTCTTTACAGAATGAGCATGAAGTTGCAACTTAGGAGAATCATAAATGTGACCTAAAATCTATATGTTATTTGTAATACGTATCAGTGAACCATCTACAGAGTGACAGCTCAATTTTAAAGGGCTTGTCTTTGATGGCCTTGTGCATTGTCCTACATTAAGTTGTCTGCAGGACACTTAACTACCTATTGCTTTTTCTATAGATTAATGTTTTCATAGCAATATGTAAGGACGAATATATCCCATTTATACAATTTAGGTTATCTAATTACAAGCACTAAAATACTTATTTCAACAATAAAAGCAGCTTACAGAATTTTGGGAAACTTGAAGACTAAATTGTGGAAAACAAGAACCAAAGAGAGGTGGCTACAAAGCTGGAGTCACAGTTAAGTCCAGCTGCATGAGGAGGGTGGCAGGGCATCGCTGACTGGAGCTGCAGCTGAGCCCCGGAGGCCACACATGCGGGCTGCTCCCAGACCATTCAGACCAGAGTGCTCTGGCCCTGTTTATCTGCATCCCTGGCCATGACTCCGAGCAGACAGCTGGTGCTTTAGACTGGCTAAGCCTAGTGTAGCATCTCTGAGTGTGGATTGCTTAATATCAACCCCCACAGTACCCTTTGGAAGGAATTCTTTAAATTGAAGAGACTGGAAAGCTAAAAGACACATTTCAGATACCTGCTTTGCAGAAAGTGGACTTGATTTAGTCCTGACAACCAATTCAGCTCTGCCGGATGTAAACTCTGAATGGATACACTTGGGCATGTGAAACTGTAAAGCAAGTAGTTGAGGCCGCCATCACATCAGCCTGACCCTTGCAGGTTCGCATTAGATTTGAACAGTCGGTAATGAAACAATGGAGCCAAGAACTGGTGAGCCATCAGCTTTAATTCTAGCTTGCACCCGGCAGGCAAGCAAAAGCACACACTGGGCTGCAAAACCCACACATTCAGTGCTCACAAAGCTACTGACTTATCCGAGTTTCGAATCAAAGGTTTCTAGCTCACCAGACTTATTCATCTCTGTTTCCCATCTCCTTCTCTCTACACAAACTCTGCACAGACTGAATTCTTCCTCAGTATTCCACCATCTTGGCTGCCTCCTCTCCTCCATGTGGCCTTAATCCGCTCTTCTTTCTAATACTAACCTCAGGAACCGAGAGAGAGAGATCAAGCTACTGGTCTCTCCCACTTTATACCGTAGAATCAAACCCTTTAATCCAATTATACAAACAAGGAAGTCTCTGTATAATGGGATTCCTCAGGAGAGTGTACCACCCTATATCATCCAATCAGTCAAGGGTGTGGAGAAGAACTTACTCTTAAAACCAAGCCTTAGGCTCTCTCTCTCTCTCTCACTCTGTGTCTCCTCTCTAAAATGAATAAAATAAAATAAAAATTAAAAAAAAAAGGCCTGACCTGTGGTGGCACAGTGGATAAAGCGTCGACCTGGGAACACTGAGGTCGCCAGTTCAAAACCCTGCACTGGTCTGGTCAAGGCACATATGGGAGTTGATGCTTCCAGCTCCTCCCCCCTTTCTCTCTTTCTCTCTCTCTCTCTCTCTCTCTCACTCTGTGTCTTCTTTATAAAATGAATAAAATAAAATAAAAAATTTTTAAAAAACCAAGCCTTAGGCCATAACGACCTGGCCTGCTTACATTATAGCCTTTCCCCCACACCCATCCCAAGCATAAGGGCAAATAATATCACCTGGGTGACGGGCTTCCACGTGGGCAGCTCCATCTTTAACAAAGTGAGTATATTATGTTTTATTGGCCCAACAGAAACCTTCTCTTTGCTGGTGCAGGTCACATAGGGCTGGTTGTGGAAGGCGGCATTTAGCTTCCTGGCAATGGTCAGTGGCAGGCACTTTCCACTCACTTATGGTTCAGAAATTTTCTCTGACATACCTGAGAACAGGAGGTGAGGTGAGTACCCTTCCCTTCATCTACCATTTTTCACATGGACCCTTCCTTCCCCAGCCTCTTCCACATTTGTGCATAATAGTATTCCTATAAAAACTGTCCCTGTCTAACACTCAGTGGCTTTGCTTCCCTGACTGCACCTGTTCGGACATCTCTCACAAGATGCAACAAACCTGATGCAACAAATTCTCATGGCCGGTCCAGATCATGGCATCACCCTGTGAACCAGATAAAGTCAATCTCAGAGGAAAATTTTTGAATATTAAAACAACTTCGAGTTTTTATTTATATTGGAAAAATTGTGGAGAATATGTATAGAAGTGGGTATATAAATACTACAAGAAACAGAATTTAAGATCAGGCTGGATTTATTGACACATTTGTTCTTCAAAATGAATTTCAATGTATTGAGCTGTATAGTTTGATTAATGAGAAATGGTTCAAATATTCTGTCTGATTAAATCATAAAATCCACCTTGGTGTATATTGAACTAAAAGAGAATGAAAGATAATTCATTAACCTATTGCCCATTATTGGGGGTCAAAAAAATCTCCCTTAATAATGACATTGGTAAATACATTGAACAGTGTCAGTGTAAAGCCAGTAGTCGCGGCCACTATCACAGCCGCCTGACCCATGCAGGTTCGCATTAGATTCAAACAGTCGGTAATGAAACACAGGAGCCAAGAACTGGTGAGCCATCAGCTTTAATTCTACCTTGCACCTGGCGGGCAAGCAAAAACACACAATGGGCTCCAAAACCCACACATTCAGTGCCCACAAAGCTACTGACTTATCTGAGTTTCCTAGCATCAAAGCTTTCCAGCTCACCAGACTTATTCACCTCTGTTTCCCATCTTCTCCTGCACAAACTCTTCCTCAGCACTCTGCCATCTTGGCTGCTTCCTCTCCTCCATGTGGCTTACTCTGCTCTCCTCTCTAATACTAATCTCAGGAACCCAGGAACCGAGAGAGAGCAAGCTCCCGGACTGCCCCAGTTTATAGCATAGAAAATCCAAACCTTTAATCCAATTATACATAAAGAAAGTATCTGATACAAAGCCACCCATCTGAGGCATAATGGGATTCCTCAGGAAAGTGCACCACCCTACATCATCCAATCAGTCAAGGGTGTGGGGAAGAGCTTACTCTTAAACTAAGCCTTAGGCTATAACTCCCCGCCTGCCCATAGCCGGTTCCAGAACACACATTAACATCAACAAACTTCCATGTGGGCAGTGCCATCTTTAACAAAGTAAGCATAATATATTTTATCTGCCCAACAGTCAGTAACCTTGAAAAGCACTTAAGTAACTCTCACAGCCATGAGAAGCCTCAGGGTACATTATGACTAAACATATCTTTGATGGGGTCCTGGATCAGATAAAAATACATAAGATAAAATTAAAGAAACTGAATTAAAATGTCAGATTTAGTTAAGAATAATGCATCAATACTGGCTCATTAATTGTGAAAATGCACTCTACAAATGTAAAATAGTAACACTAGGCAAGACTGGGTCTGAATATGAGGAAGATGAAAAGTCTGTTCTCTCTTCCCAATTTTTCTATACATCTAAAAGCGTTCTAACCTAAGGAGTTTATTTAACAAAAGAGGCACTCTAGTTACTTTTCTTGGAAGTCCTGAGAGAAATATGGGAGATATTGCTATTAAAAAGACTCTCTGATGTTAGTGAGAATGAGGCAATCCTGGCTCCTAGAGGCAAACTTTCAGCCCAATCATGAACAGATGTTGTTACCTACAGTGAGGCTGATTCAATAGTGTCAGTGCTTGGACAAGGAGGGATTTGTAAAGGTGAAAAATGATATGGTGCCTCTGATTTTGTGGACAACCCTTGAATGTCCGCAAAGCCTAAACTACTGCACAAATATAGAAGTCCAGTCCTGGCTAACAAAACGATCTTTTGTTAACTCGTGAGAGTTTTGATGCCATATCTACATTCCTGTGTTTGAATAAA
Source organism: Rhynchonycteris naso (assembly GCA_037038555.1). Taxonomy (NCBI): domain Eukaryota; kingdom Metazoa; phylum Chordata; class Mammalia; order Chiroptera; family Emballonuridae; genus Rhynchonycteris; species Rhynchonycteris naso. Next base: position 213,360,342 of record CM072998.1, on the reverse strand, counting down.
GCCCTTGGTCATCTTGTGGCTAGTTAGTACCTAAAATAATACTGCAACCCTTGTTCAGGTCCAGTGATGACTGGAAACTGACCTGAAAATGTTAAATTCTGAATCACAGAGTGGGCACTTCTAAGACTCTGGTTCTCACTGGAGTATATCCTGAGTCCATCCTTAGGAGCCTGGTGATTCTATGAACCCATGATGTGCTGTAACAGACATTTGGGAGTAGCTGGAAGTCAACAATGTGGCCCTCCTCAGCCAAAGCTGACCACATCACCTCACTACTTCCTGTCCACCCTGCCAGCTCCATCATCCAATGGGAATCCAATGGAAAAACACTTCCTAAGTGGGGTGTTTTGATTTTATTTAATGATGTTTATTGTCAAGGAAACAAAATTTTGTTCACATTAGAATTCATTTTTCTTCCGGGTGTGAATTTGCCTTCACCATTTGCCATGGTTCATTTGTAATGCTAACCACAGAATTATCAAAAACCTCATTCTAAGTTATTTAATATCTTATAATATTGCTTTGAGCAAGTAAGTTATTGCATAACAAAAGGTTGATAAACTGGTGAGAACACCCAAAGATAGAGTAGAATACGTAGGACCAGCTAGGTACCGGGTAGGAGACAGCAACATAGCTTTGGTTTCTCCCTCACAGCAGGAACTACATGCTGTTCTGAATCAGGAAAACAGAAGAGGACACTGTGTCTGTTGTAGTCAGAGGACTCAACAGGTGGAATAAGAGAGATGCTTGTGATGGCTGGTCTAATGATCTATTTCTCAACTTTGATTCTTGCACTTTCAATGAGAAAGCATAAAGAGGCTTATGTTGAATTGGAATTTAAGACTGACATTTGACAATCTCAGGCCAATTGAACTCTTCACCAATACTCTGAAGAAGATAAAGTGTTAAGATGATTACAAAGGATGATCAAGAGAACGAGGTTGCTGCTCCATGACAGCAATAAAGAAGAGACCCACACAACTTAACAAATTCCCTGAGGGATGGCTCCCAGCACTTACTTTATTCTATTCTATTTATTGTGTTTGCATAGATTCTAATGTCTTCCCTAATGCACCCCCCTCCCCCTGTTCCCCTCAACATCTCCCTTACTCCCCTTCAAACAGCTCTCTCCCCCTTATCTTTAGGTTTAATTCCATTCCTCAGTTCACATTGTTCATTGGATTCCTCAAATGAGTGAGACAATATCACTGACTCAAAAAAAGAAATGCACCCCCCCATGTTAGGGCAGCATTGTTTACAATAGCAAAGATCTGGAAACAGCCCAAGTGTCTGTCAGTGGACCAGTGGATGAGTGGATTAAAAAGCAGTGGTACATATATACAGTGGAATACTATGGGGCCATAAAAAAGAAGAAAATATTACCTTTTGCAACAACATGGATGGACCTGGAAACTATTATGTTGAGTGACATAAGTCAGGCAGAGAAAGAAAAATATCATATGACTTCCAGCATTTCCACATGCTTTATGGTAAACTATAATCAAAGGTCCAAGCATCTAGCAAAGGTAGGAAGAACAGGTGTGAAACACTTCAGGGAAGATTTGGTTACTTACTAATGGAGGTGCAGGCTTAAAAAAAAACCAGTGTTCATGTGAAGAAACCTTTTGAGGTTATAATATTTTCATTATTGTGTTAACTGTTTCAAGATATATCTATACTCTATCTATCATCTATTTATCTATCTATCTGCTATAATTTGTAAAAGTGTGCAATAATAACATGAGTGGTTTATTGTACATCATTTATTAATCAAGCTACTTAAAAAGACACAGCTAACTTCATAGCCCTATCATTATTCAGAAAACTGGATAATTAAAAATATCCATGCAAATAAAATTCCATGTTCAGATGGCTTCACGACATGTTTTATCAATTTTTTAAAAAAATAATAGAATTTATTTCAATTCTACATAAACTTTTTAATAAGAAAGAGGGTAAGAAAACCCAGAAAGATTCACTAACATGCCCATTTTATGCATATTACCAAATGTGTACATATTATTTAGCTGAATTCCCAGATTACAGCAGAGGTAGTTGCTATACTCTCACTTTATATCAGAGGTTCAGGGAACATGTGTATTATGGCCAAGGTCACAAAACTGATTTGTCAGACTTTAAAAAATCACTCCTTCCATTGCACTATATATTTTTTTCATTTAATTGACTACTATGAAAAGCTTTTTCTTTCTTGAGTGAAAATTGAGCTTATAAAGTATACAAAATCCTCAAAAGAAAAATAGTCTTCATAGATCATAGGAGTAGCAAGTGAGGGTTGGACTTTTATGTTCAAGCGACCATGAATCTTGTATTTCTACATACTAGGTCCAGAGTGTCCTGCAAGAGCTCTGGCTGCAGTGGTACTGAGACCTCAGGGGACGTCAGTATTTGTTGCCTATTGGTGTTTGGAGAGAGAGATTTACAACAGTGTGTCTTTTGGAGAGCATTTGTGATGCCCCTAATTTCAGATAGCAGAAAATAAAAATACTCCTTTCTATTGCTATCAGTTTTACTATTTATTCTGTCATGTTTTAGTAAATCAAAATACTGTAAACTATAAGTATTTGTGAAATAGTATAACAATGTTTATAACATTTCCATTTTTAATGACCTAGAAATATTTTAATCTCATGTGTAAAGAAATTTTTATTTAAAGTAAGATTAATATATATATATATATATACATATATCTGAGCTTGTTTTACATAAAAACAAGTCATTCTTTTAGAAAAAATATACAAAATTTCTTCTAAATATTTGACACAAAACTGCTTTTAATATGCATTTTATCTTAAAAATTTTATACACCATTTTATAATTATCTAAAATTCCAACTGTCAAGTCATCAGCAAGTCATAAAACTAATTTAAAAATTAACAATATATGTATATGTAGTAAGTAATCAAGATGAGAGTAAATATTTGTTTCTACAAAGAAAAGTTAAGGATTAAGTCATTGATAAGCAGGCTGGTTACCTGTGAAGTGCTGGACACGACATGTTTGAGATGACAAGTCTCTACAAGAGGGTTTTAAAAGCTCAGGAAAAATAGTAGCAATGAAGATACAAGGTTTTGTAAACTAGTTTTCTTCTTTCTTAAAAAAAAGACTTCTGAGATTAAATTATATGCCTAGTTCACCATTAAAATTCAATAAATAAATTAATTAAATCCTTATTAATTTCATCAGACTATTTTTTTATCAGAATCTACGACTCTTTAAGTACTCAAGTGATCTATGAATTGTTTGCAGAAAGAGACTAATTTGTTCTTTCAATTTATTTACAAACTAGTTCAACCTGTTCTATAAAATTCACTCTGCTAGAACCTGAAGCTGCAATGGCGAACTAGTCTATTTGCCTAAAACACATGGAGTTTTAAGGAGTGATAACAGCTAAAAAGGCAACTCTAGGGTATCTGGCAGGCAAAAATATGTGAAATACAAATGCCCATCAGTAAAGTGTCACCTAATTTAGTATTCAAATATCAAGGAGTGTTTATGTAGACAGAAATTCTAATATGTGGATTAAAGTGATGAATAAAAGCTACATAGATACAGAACAAAGACAGCATGGGCAGTAAACAGGATGGGGATGGGAATGAATGCTATGGGCCAAATGAGAAGCTTGGACAACATGATGATGGGACCACTTGAAGACCCACAAGTAGTATATACAGTATATCAAGACATAGGTGAGAACATATAGAGAAAAGAAGTAGGGAAAAATTAATAGAATACTTATAATCACTTTTAAGGAAATAGACACTGAAAAGACTGGTGGTATATTTTAGGTGCTAACTTAATTGGGCAAGGATATGGAATTGCCAATTGAAAATAACAAAAAGGGATGAGGGCTTGATGTGCACAAAGGTTGAGTTTGAAAGGGGAAAATTATTTTGGGGGGAGGGAATATTGACTACTTCCCTTTTTAGCATACTGAATTTGATTGGCTTTTTGTCCATCAAGTAAAGATGTCAATGATTACCATCACCTGGAGCCCCATGGAGAGTTCTGGGAAGGACATACAGATATAGCATTTCACATTATTTAAGTTATTTATTTCACAAATAATAGGTTATATGTATTTTTAAATGATTTTTTAATTTATAGTGTTTACATAGACTCTAGTGTCCCACTGAATACATCCCCCCTCCCCTGTGCTCCCCTCAACATCCCCCTTGCCCCCCTCCCCCAATGTCCTCCCACTTCCCTTCAGGATTTGTTTTCCAGCTCTCTATAATGCAGTGTTATGTATATATAATTTCACTAATCTCTTTTCCTTCTCAGACCCCATCCTCTCATCCCCTTTTCCTCTGTCTCCTTTCCCTCTGGTCCCTTTGATCTCCCGTCTGTCTCTATTCTATTTCTCAGTTCATTGAGCATGAGTCTAGCAAGAATGGAAGAGTGCCTTCAAGTTTTGAAAATATATTTCATAGACAAAGGAAGAGAAGTTCAGAGAGAATATTTTGAATTATCAGATGGGAGGAAGGAACATAAGTGTTGTGAGATGGACCTTGAGTTTGAAATTATTTCCAGGAATGTGAGTAGTCAGTGCGTCAAAGGGTACAGGGAAGAGTACAAGGTAAAAGTCGCAATGGATTCAGTTATTAACTTGGTTTCTCATTAAGGTGATAAATCCATAATTCATGAATCAGAGGCAAGGTAAAAAAATAATGGTAGTAGCTAGCATTCTTAGTACAAAACCCACAGTAATTAGCTCTAAGACAGTAATTTCTGAATATTTGTTGAAAGAATGCAAAAGTATGAAGTTATTTATCAAATTGTAGAACATAAGAACTTTGGTTCAGCCATAAAATTTCAAAAAAATTTCTAAAAAAATTTAACGATATGATAATAAAACATTTGCAGTAAAGGAGAATGTGATTAAAAAGATTTCCAGCCTGACCGGGCAGTCACGCAGTGGATAGAGCATCAGACTGGGATGCGGAGGACCCAGGTTCGAAACCCCAAGGTTGCCAACTTGAGCGCGGGCTCATCTGGCTTGAGCAAAAGCTCGCCAGCTTGGACACAAGGTCGCTGGCTCCAGCAAGGAGTTACTCAGTCTGCTGAAGGTCCGCGGTCAAGGCACATGTGAGAAATCAATCAATGAACAACTATGGTGTCGCAACAAAAAACTGATGATTAATGCTTCTCATTTCTTTCCGTTTCTGTCTGTCTGTCTGTCCCTATCTGTTCCTCTCTCTGACTCTCTCTCTGTCCCTGTAAAAAACAACAACAACAAAAAAGATTTCCAAAGAGTTAAACAGGGTGAAAATAAGAATAGATTTATAAAATAGTTAAATGTTTTTTCTCAGTATAGATAAAAATGTACATTGGTTAATGAGAGGCAACCGTCCCTCTAACTGCATCTCACATTACTGAAGACAACTATCAAAATTTTACTGTACAAAATAGTATTTTATCTCTGGGTCATTGTGGAATAGCTTATAGCTTATATTAACTACATCAAGGAAAGGTAAGAGTTACTATTATACAGTCAGAAATCTTATAGAATAAGTTATTTTTCCTTGAATTTATTGGAATAACTGCTTATAAATTTATATAGGCTCCAGGGGTAAAATTCTATAACACATTAACTGTATATTGTATTGTGTGTTCACCACCTTAAGTCTAGTCTTCATTCATTATCATTCACTCCCCCTTTACCCTCTTCTACTGCCCTCTACCCCCTTTCCTCTTGTAATCAACACACTATTGTCTGAGGTATTGTTTACTTGTTTGTTTTTTAATTAATTCTTCACCTGTCTCACCCAGCCCCCACCCATTCTTCATTCTGGCACCCATCAGTCTGTTCTCTGCATCTATGAGTCTGTCTCCATTTTGTCTGTTAGTTTATTTTGTTCATTAGATTCCATATATGAGTGAAGTGACATTGTACTTGTCTTTCTCTGACTGGCTTACTTTACATAGCTTAATACTATCCTTGAGAGTATTAGGAAGTTTTTGTTATTTTTTAAAAATCTGACAGATGTATCAGATAAGGTGGATTAAGTACAGTAATTGAGATCATAGCTTCAGACGTGGGTTACTGTGTTACCAAATTTTAGCTGTAATATGATAGTTGACAATTTACTTAGTTTCTCCAAATCTTTAAGTCTCAATGTCCACATTAGTAAGATGTAGCTAATAACAGGATCTATCTCATGGAGCTGTGATGAGTATGACACAAAATTATTCAGGACAAAATCCTTACAAATCAATGCCTGGGATATCCTGAATCCTGAGTAAGTAAATATTTGCTCTGTTACTGTTCTTACTAGTTTTATTTTAATGAGTCACCTAAAATGATATCAAATACCTTACCTTCTGTTCAGTAGCTAATGGATTGTAACATGTTTGGGGACACAAAATTACCTAGTTGCATTTATTAACATTATTATTATTAATATCATAGGATAATTTTTCACTAAAAAGAGATAATCATACTATAGAATTATTACCTACAGCACCCTCACTGCCCCTGGGTCTGCCCAACAGGAAGGATGCAACAGAAACCAAGTAATTATACCATCCATGTCACGGGGTCTCGGCCTCTGCTCGGGTGTGATGGCCAGAGATGGGCTCCCATCTCTTACGGCGCATTTGCTTAACGCAGGAAATGTTGTTTATCTGGGCCACCTTCCTCTGGCTTGTTTATCAGAGAGAGAGTCCGATTTCTTCCTTGGATTATTCTTATAGTCACATGCACTGATTTTATTTGGCTAACAGTATAGAGTTTCAGGTGTTGTGGGTTCCCCGGAGTTTTAATGACTAAGGGCAGAAAAGATTATCCCAATTAATTCATCTGTCTTCCCATTATTTTTAATATGCTTCATGCAAAACTGAAACATTAAATTATAGGAAAAAGAAAATAAATCTATGTTCCTGTGGTTATGGTAAAGAAATATAAATAGCACAAGAAATGTGGGTATGTTTTATATAACTTAAAGTTTTCTGTCTAAACTTTTTTGTGTGTGTGTTCTTACCTTAGGCTCAATAAAACCATTTTAGTTTGTTTTATAACATTGTTTTGGAAATCATTACTTATAAATTATTCATAACTATTTCCTATTGTTTACTCTTCCCATAAAGCTCTTTATAATATATTATAAATGCTACAGCTGTTCAAAAGTATTGTAAGAGTAGAAGTTTTTTATAAATCCAAGGTGAGAAATGGAAGCTATCAGATCAAGTTTGAAGAAATTATACTGCAAAAACAAGTAGAAGAAACAAGTAATGCAGCAACTCTAAGGATGTGAGCGCATACACACTAACCATTTATGGCTCTGCTATTAGGCTCTGAGGGTAGAAAGTGCATTTACAAATCACATGGATTACAGTTCTTAAGATAACTTTATGTACTTAGTGCTACTTTACATAGACTCAGAAAATATATTAGGACACTGTGAAGAGACTTTGTGGTATCATAGTGTTTTTTTGTTTTTGTTTTTTTTTTCACTTTTCTTGAGACACCCAGAAACACAACGAGTTTTGCTAAGAATCTTAAAAATATAATGTTACTCAAGACATGGAATTGAATTTTTAGCAGCAAGCACTGTCTACATTCTGATAAAAAATATTATCTTTCATCCACTTAAAGTTTTTCTTTGTACTCTTAAAATTTTGGGGAGAAAATTTTGTTTTCTCTTATTAACAAAAACATATATGGTATTTATTCTTTAGTCAGTCTTTGCCTTCCTGTGCTAGAATACATAATGTGTGCCTGAGGATAGTACTGGTTGTATTTCAAGATCCCTTGAAAACAAAATCTATTTATTTTTAAATATTTTTTTGTTATTTTATATCTATTCCCATGGTGTATACTCACAGTATATTTTAATGTTTGGGGTCTCTTTGGATATAAAGTCTTAAATCTGAAGTCCCCTAAACCACTACTTTACTGTCCATCCTCATTATCATCGTATATAGACCAGAAATGATCTAGATTCATCTCTTAAGGATGTTGACATCCTATCCTGTTCACTGCAAAATTTTTTGCTACAGTTTTTCCAATAACCTGACCTTCAGAGTCTTCCTCTCCAAATATTTTCACACACACCCCACTCCAATCATCTCAGTCCTCATCAATAAACTTGTAATCCCTAAAAGTCTCTATTCCAACCTTCCTGGGCCATTCCATCAATCACCTCCTTAACTTCCAGCCCTCTCTAGTGAACTACCTGCTACCATTTTTTCAACCTCCTACATGAGGAGCACCAACTCTTCTCTGATTCTAAGTGCTTCCCCAACACTCACCCTCATGTCCACCTTTATTCAGGATATATTGCACTGTTCATGATTACAATTATTCTCTCGTGCACCTCTGACATCTTCTCCTTTGGTCCCTGTTTCCTTTAGGTGGCCAACCAACCCTTGTCATATCAACCATCTGCCCACTCTGCCCTTATAGAAAGGCAACTCAATAGCTCAGGAAAAGAACCTCAAGTTCCCATCAGTGTTTTCCAGGAATTCTGTACGTTCCTTGGGCCATTTTGTCCCATGAATTCTCAGCAACACTTTCATACTCTTTCCTTTTTACTGCATTGCTCACTCTGGTCTCTGATTCTTCAGACCACTCCCCTTTCTCAGGCTTTTGTTAGGTGTGCTAGCTTCTAGGCCTTAACGTACCTAAACATATGGCCCAAATAATTGTCTCAACTTTCTTCTAGAATATCCCCCTTCCAATGCATCATCCCCATTAGCATAGAAACGTGTATAATATCTCTCATAATTAAAAAATTTCATGGTAAGCATTTTACCTAGAACTATCTACATGTTTCCCAGCACAAAATTTCCTCAGAACATTTTGTATCCTTGTCTTGTCAGTGTTCCTCCTTCAGGCATTCCTGAATCCACTGTATGGCTAACAGCAGTATCATTTCATTTTTGAATCCTCAACAACTACATAAATTATATTTTCAAAAATGCTTGTTGATGCCTGACCTGTGGTGGCGCAGTGGATAAAACGTCGACCTGGGAACACTGAGGTCGCCAATTCAAAACCCTGCACTGGTTTGGTCAAGGCACATATGGGAGTTGATGCTTCTAGCTCCTCCCCCCTCTCTCTCTCTCTCTCTCTCTCTCTCTCTCTCTCTCTCTCTCTCTCTCTCTGTGTCTGTGTCTCCTCTCTAAAATGAATAAATAAAAATAAAAAAAGTTTTTAAAAAGTTTAAAAAAATGCTTGTTGATGATTAAAAATTAAAATTTATTTATTCTGTATATTTATGTCTTACTAGAATCTTGCAAGTTATTTCCTTTACCACCTCTTGGAATTAAGATCTTAGTAAAATTTGAAATGATTATGATAAAACTACCCAGATTTCTATACAATCTGATGCATTTGTGTTTTCTAGTACATTTTATTCACTAGTTATTGTAGAAACAAAAATTATACTTTTTACTTTTTTTAAAATTCTGAGTATAAGTTTTAGAAAAAGCTAAGTAAATTTTAGCAGTACTTGTTATGATTCAGTGAATATGTAAATATAAAAAATACTAAGAAAAATGTTTAATTAAGAAAATGCAATCAGTCTTCATGTACCAAAAATAATTAGCACAGCAGGCTGCTATTCAGTTGTTGATTAAAAGTATATATTAATATATTTGTAATAATTACATTTGCTACTATGTTTCACTGTGCAATGAAACCAAAGGAGATCTTTTTTTTGAGTTGTTAAAACTCTTTTATGTGGTAATATCTAAAACCTAGCATCCAAAGATGTCTTGTTAGTGCAAATCAATAAGATATTGATAAAACAGAACAAATTTATTAGTTTATTGAATAACTTTTCAGTGAAGTAAATGTCAAATATAAACATTTCTGGAAAAACATGACATTTTAACAGTAGCTGCTCTCAAACTGGCAAAAGTTTATAGAGAAAACATAAACTTACTAAAAACTACATATAACAAATAAAGCTTCTAGAATTCAAAAGGCAACAATAGACATAGAAGGCTCATTAGCTGTAAAATTATTTGTAGTATATTAAAATGCAAAAGCATACCTAGATGTGTTTTCACCATGAAAGAACACTTTCTGGTGGCAAATTGTACATTTCTATTTTCTGACCTCTATATGAGAATTGCTATTCCTAGAAAATAAAGACACTAATATGCACATCTTTTTCATATGAGCCATAATTCAAATGTTGCCAGAATTTTTCTCCCCAATGTCTTTTTCCATCCATTCAGGAATTAGAAAACAGGCCCCAGCTGGTTGGCTCAGAGATAGAGCATTGGCCAGGTATGTAAAAGTCTTGAGTTCGATTTCTTGTCAGGGCTACCAGAAGAAGCACCCATCTGCTTCTTCACCCTTCCCCCTCTCCTTCCTCTCTCTCTGTTCCCCTCCTGCAGCCAAGGCTCCACTGGAGCAAAGTTGGCCCAGGTGCTGAGAATGGCTCCATGGCCTATGCCTCAGGTGCTAGAATGGCTCCTGCCAAAACGGTGCATCATCCCTTGGTGGGCATGCCCAGTGGATCCCGGTCGGGTGCATGCGGGCTTCTGTCTGATGGTCTCTCTGCTTCTAACTTTGAAAAAATAAAAAAATAATTAAATACTAGAAAACACAGAGAGGTGGTTGTGGTTGTGGCAATGTTTTGGGGGAGACAGAATGGAAGTTTTTCGTACATATATTAAAAAATGTAACAGTGATAAGGAAAAGTTTGGGTTCAGAATTTAACACTGGAAAAATAAATCACAGTAGCAATGTTTGCTGGGTGTCCGAAAAGTGGGGGATAAAACTGAAAGGGTAAATGCAGCCAAAATTTTGAAGTGAGCTGATTTCAGTTCCCAACAACCTGCAGCTCTAAATTTGAGAAACTGTTCATTCCACATGGGCCCAAGCACAACTCACAGGTACACACAAATAAAGCAATGGGCAAAGACATAGTTAAATGATGTTTTCTTTGTCAAAAATTACTAAATGGAAAATAGTTACAAACACAATAGCTCTTATTCTATGAAATATCCAACCGAGCAAAAAAGGAAGAACAGGAACTTCAGAACTCCAAGACTCTAAAAGTCACATTGAAAATAATCCATGCTTACAGGTACAAAGAAAAATGTTGAGAACCTGGTGCAGCATCTCAGGAGAGCAGGAAGATTCACTCCTTGAAGAACAAGCAGAATACTCTAAGATGATGGTGGCCCAGAATGAAAATGCCCCACATAAGTGGGAAGAGGGATAAAATAAATAAAATTTTCAAAGAAAATGTCAAAATAGCTAGATTAAAGTACAAGGAACATGGCAAAGAACAAAATGGCAATGCTGGATATCAAATGATTACCAGACCCATTTGGGTTAATAGCCTAAAAAGCAGCGCAAAGGATACAGGAGTAAACATGTAGAGAAAGAAGACTGTATGTCGAGAGGCAGAAAATGAAGATGAATTGATGGATATCAGGTTTTCCTTTAAAATCAGACTAGAAGTTACTACACCAAATAATTTTCAGGAAAGATGAGCGAAAAAAAAAAAAAAAGCCACCAGTTTGTAGGACACAAACTGGGAACTATCTGAAGTTCAAGAGTAGGGTAAATCCTGTGGACCAGGAAAGTCTCAAATTCTCTGAAAACCTTTCTCATCTGGGGTGAGTCGATCTCAAGCATGCAGTTAAAAAGTCATGGATTTAAACAGTCTACAAATGAAAAGTGTGTTGGAGATTCCAGACAGCATCTCACAAGCAGTGAGAGGTTAATTCTTGGATCCGAAGGAAAGGATATTCAGAATAGCTTTTTATATCAAGGCAATTTAGTGTCAAAAAAAATTATAAAATCTGGAAATTATTTTTAAAAAGACACAGAAAATACAAGAAGATGACTGACAGTGAGCATCAGAGAACCTAGAGAAGGAACAACAAGGAGATAGTCCTTCCAGCCAGGAGTTCCTGTGACACCGTCTGCCAACTATAGCTGTCAACCTGGCCTGAGGCCACCAGCAGCACATTTGCACCAAAGATGCCTGACTGGCATGGGTGTACCTGCTGAATTCACTCAGCAGCAGAACACCATGCTTGTCCAAGGTATTGGTGACCACTAAAGAAAGGTATAATGTGTATGCCTGCTTTAATATACAAAAGAGAAAATTAGAACATTGAGTTACTAGGAAAAATCACAATCACATCAACCAGATAAATTTGCAGATAATTTCAGTATTAAATCCTACCTATGCTTGTTAATTTAGTAATTTTTTTTTTGTTTTTTTTTTTTAGCAAGCCTCAATATCTCACACTTTTAAGAGGGAATCTAATCATTACTTAGCACATTTGTGTATATGTGAGGGCTAAATAAATATTTAAATGTAATTTTAAGTGTATTTTAAATATAAAACTTCTAAAATATTGACCAAATACACATGTGGCCATATTTTGAATGATTTCTTTTACTCACATACGTTAAAGTGAGGTTAGCAAGCTATGTGGGTAGTCAATGTGCAGATTTGAGGTGTGACTCACTACAGCTAAAAAGATTTAAGGCAATAAAAAAACATGTCCATGATCATTGGACACAATTACTGCAGCTCTGAGTGACATCAAAAAGCAGATGAATAGAAAAGCCATGTTGTTTTGGGTGAGCAAAGCTTTGAGGAAGAATAATATATCCATATTCTCAATAAGTATAACCCAATATATTTACTAAATACAAAACTGAGAAAGTAACTTTATATTTGAGCAATCCAGCGGACACCAAGTTAACCAAAGGGTCTATAGTATCATTTTTGTGGTATTCTTGCCTAAACGGTGTAGCCCCACTCCAATCATGGAAGACATCAGATCAATTTAAGTTGAGGACATGAGTCTATGCATGTGGGGCAGAGGCAGGGTGTTCATGGGAAATTTCTACCTGCCTGTTAGTATTGCTTTGAACTTAAAACTGCTCTAAAATTATAAAATCCTGGGAACAGAGTCTTGTGTCTTAATATATGAAAACTACTAGTTATACAGTTTAAAAATCCTTTAGGTATTTATATATAAGACAAAACCTTTTGCAAAAGATATTTGAAACAAGACTTGACCTATTGAATTTCTTTTTTTTGTTTGTTTTTGTTTTGTCTTGTTTTTACGGGGACAGAGAGAGACTCAGAGAGAGGGACAGATAGGGACAGACAGGAACAGAGGGAGGTGAGAAGCATCAATCATTAGTTTTTCGTTGCTGTCGCAACACCTTAGTTGTTCATTGATTGCTTTCTCACATGTGCCTTGACAGCGGGACTTCAGCAGACTGAGCAACCCCTTGCTGGAGCCAGTGACCTTGGGTCCAAGCTGATGAGCTTTTGCTCAAGCAAGATGGGCCCGCGCTAAAGCTGGCGAGCTCGGGGTCTCGAACCTGGGTCTTCCACATCCCAGTCCCGACGCTCTATCCACTGCGCTACCTCCTGGTCAGCCCTATTGGATTTCTTAAAGAATTGGAATGAGTGAATTTCTATTTTGTTTACTTTTAGTCTTAGAAATTTAATGTTAAAACTTACAGATTAATGTTCACTAAGAACTAAAATAGCAGACTATATTAAAATCCTTTACAGAAACTCTAAAATGAGTTTATATATTATTCTGTTTAAATTTTTAAAATTTCAATTTACATTAGAAATTCGAGAACTCACTCAGTGCATTAAAGATCATTTAATGCATTTTAATGACTGCAGGATCAATCAGAATCAATAGCTCAGTAGTGATTGAGGCTCACTATTTACTGCAAGATTCAAACAGTCTGGAGCCAACAGATCAGATCCTTCTTGAAATTTTATATAATTGATCAGATGAAACAGACTACTAGCTATTTAATGTTTTATAATTGTCCTTAGTAAAATGGTGTCTCCAAAATTCATCTTAAATCTGTGCTTTATGCAACAATTGTGTGGTGTGTTTTAACATCTAAATGTTTACACTTGATGTTAACCTTAATATATAATGACAAGACTTGCCACTGATATATTATTTTCTCTAATAATGTATAAATTACTTAGATTTTGATAATTTTTTATGGGGGCTCTTTCCATAGTCTCCTGTGCTGTGATTTCTGCTACATTTTCTTTTCTTGCTAATGTGATACTCGGGTTTAAGCGAAATGATCTCGAGTTTTGTGTGTCTGCTTTCCTTTGTCATATTTTTGCTTTTTATTAGCTCTTTTTAGAAATTCCTTGAATTGAGCTTCCTTTCGTAGAAAGGCAGATGGAAGCTCTGCCTCTGACGCTTGGGAACTACTACTTAAGAATATTAAAAAAAAATATTGTCTGTTTCCAGATATTTATCCTTGAGAATGATTCAGCATGATGCTGACTTTCTCCTCATACCAGCAATGGCGTTGGTCCAAAAACATCATCTTCCTCTGCACAAAGTGAAATCCAGACCAAACTTTTGTTAAATGATTCCATCACTACTTCAACTGCTGCTGGAATGTCACTAGCTCAAAGATGCCCACAGTAATTGCTTTAAATTACAAATACTTCTGCATTGCCACTGCTCACCATCCCCTCATCCATATATATGCTGCTCATCATTTGCAATGTAGTCGGTTTGCATAAATGGCAGTTTCATGTTTTGGTAAGTTATTTTACTCTTAAGCTTTGAAGTAGACAAATTCTGCTGTCACAATGTAGTCTATCCCTTCCCCTGTTCACAAGAAAGGAAAAAACAAAACAGTCCTCACCCAAAGATCTAGTGATCTCAGGCTGTGGGCCACTTGTTCCTCACCTGGGGTTTCATCTCATAATTTGCTACATTGGCTTCATGTCATATCAGCAAACTCTGGACATTGGTAGTCAGGCTCCTAACTTAATTCTATTCATAGAGCAAAAGTAGCATTCACATAACTTTGGGTTGATGGGAGAAAAGACCAAACACCAACATCAGGATCATGACTGGATGTACTCAGTCATAGGCACTACAATTAACAGGGCTGCCATTGCTATTGTTCCTGCAATGCATCATGAGAATCATTTTCTCCTTTTTGTCCCTTGGAGTTTTAATACAGTACATGTCACTTGGTGATATTAGTTAATAAAATAAAATACGTTTCAAGGGCACAATTCTATAAATATCTGTATAAAGCATTGCGTTCACTATCCATAGTCAAGTCTTCTTTTTTCATTTTTTTATCTGATAGATTATTGTTAGAATTATAAGATAAATCAAATTTTTTACCCTTGGACTGAACTTATAAGTTCATAAGAACTCAGCCTTCTCATATATGAAATTTGTGTGCATAGTTGTTTTCTACATTTTTATTAATTTTAATTTATTGAGTTTACACAGATTCTAGTGTCCCCTGAATATTTTTCACTCCCACCTCCATGCTTTGCTCCACATCCTCATTACTTCCTTGCCCAACATCTTCCTCCCTTCCCTCCAGGATTTGCTCTCCTGCTCTCTTTAATGCTGAGTTATGTATATATAATTTCACTAATCTCTTTTCTTTCTCTGATTCCATCCCCTCATTCCCTTTCCCTCTGTCCGCTTGCCCTCTTTTCTCTTTAATACCACCTCTGCCTCTATTCCACTCCTCAGTTCACATTGTTCATTGGATTTCTCAAATGAGTGAGGTCATACAATATTTTTCTTTCTCTGCCTAGATTATTTCACTTAGCATAATAGTTTCCAGTTCCATCCATGTTGTCGCAAAAGGTAAGATATCTTACTTTTTCATGGCGTGTAGTAGTCCATTGTGTATGTGTACCACTGCTTTTTAATCCACTTGTCCACTGATGGACACATGGGCTCTTTCCATATCTTGGCTATTATAAACAATGTTGCAATAAACATGGGGGTACATTCTTCTTTTGAATCAGTGATTTGGTATTCTTAGCATATTTGCTATTCTTAGCATCCTAAAAGTGGGATAGCCGAGTCAAAAGGCTGTTCCATTTTTAATTTTTGAGGAATCTCCATACTGTTTTCCACAGTGGCTGCACCAGTCTGCATTCCCACCAGCAGTGCAGGAGGGTTCCCTTTCTCCACATCCTCGCCAGCACTTGTTCTGTGTTGTTTTGTTAATGAGCGCCATTCTGACTGGTGTGAGGTGGTATCTCATTGTGTTTTTAATTTGCATTTCTCTAATGATTAGTGATGTAGAACATTTTTTCATGTGCCTAATGGACCTCTGTATGTCCCCTTTAGAGAAGTGTCTATTTATTTCTTTAGCCAATTTTTTGATTGGATTGTTTGTCTTCCTGGTGTTGAGTTTTACAAGTTCTTTATAAAGTTTGGTTATTAACCCTTTATCAGACGTATTGTCGAATATGTTCTCCCATTGTGCGGTTTGTCTTTTTATTTTGTTCATATTGTCTATAGCTGTTCAAAAGCTTTTTAGTTTGATATAGTTCCATTTGTTTATCCTGTCTTTTATTTCTCTTGCCAGTCTGCATATTTGAGATAAATCAGCAAATATATTGCTGCAAGAGAAGTCAGAGAGCTTACTACCTATGTTTTCTTCCAAGATGATTATGGCTTCACGGCTTACGTTTAAGTCTTTTATCCATTTTGAGTTTATTTTTGTGAATGATGTAAGTTGGTGATCTAGTTTCATTTTTTTGCAGGTAGCTGTTCAATTTTCCCAACACTATTTGTTAAAGAGACTGTCTTTACTCCATTGTATGCTCTTATCATTTTTGTCAAATATCAATTGTCCATAGAGGTATGAATTTTTTTCTGGGTTCTCTGTTCTGTTCCATTGATCTATATGCCTGGTCTTATGCCAGTACCAAGCTGTTTGGAGGACAATGGCCTTGTAGTATAACTTGATATCAGGAAGTGCAATACCACCCACTTTATCTTTTTCAAGATTGCTGAGGTTATTCGTGTTCTTTTTTGGTCCCATATAAATTTTTGGAATATTTGTTCTATATCTTTGAAATATGCCATTGGTATTTTAATAGGAATAGCATTTGATTTATAATTTGCTTTGGGTAATATAGACATTTTAATGATGTTTATTCTTCCTATACATGAACACTATATATGCTTCCACTTTTTTGTATCTTTCTTGATTTATTCTATCAATATTTTATAATTTTCTGAGTACAAGTCTTTAACCTCCTTGGTTAAATTTACTCCTAGGTATTTTTTATTCTTTTGTTGAAATAATGAAGGGGGTTGTTTCCTTAATTTCTCTTTCAGACAGTTCATTGTTGATGTATAAAAATGCCTCTGATTTCTGAATATTAATATTATATTTTGCCACTTTGCTGAATACATTTATTAGGTTCAATAATTTTTGACAGACTTTAGGGTTTTCTATGTACATTATCATATCATCAGCAAATAATGATAGTTTTACTTCTTTTCCAATTTGGATACCTTTTATTATTTTTTTCTTGTCTGATTGCTTTGGCAAGGACTTCCAGAACTATGTTGAATAAGAGTGGGGAAAGGGGGCATCCCTGCCTTGTTCCTGATCTTAAAGGGGATTGCTTTTAATTTTAGTCTATTGATTATGATGTTGGCTGTGGGTATCTCATAGATGGCCTTTATTATGTAGAGGTATGTCTCCTGTATTCCCACTTTGCTGAGAGTTTTGATCATAAATGGGGACTGAATTTTATCAAACGCTTTTTCTGCATCTATTGAAATTATCATGTGATATTTCTCCTTCCTTTTGTTTATATGATGATTCACATTCATTGATTTGTGAGTATTGTACCAGCGTTGCCTTGCCAGAACAAACCACACTTGATTATGATGTATGATTTTTTTTTCATGTATTGCTGGATCCAGTTTGCTAATATTTTGTTGAGAATTTTAGCATCTAAATTCATCAGGGATATTGGCCTATAGTTTTCTTTCTTTGTATTGTTTTTGCCTGTTTTTGAAATGAGGATTATACTTGCCTCATAAAAGGAACTTGGAAGTCTTCCTTACCTTCAATTTTTTGAAACAGCTTGAGAAGTATAGCAATCAGTTCTTCTTTGATTATTTGGTAGAATTTGTATGTGATTCCATCTGGCCCAGGGCTTTTGTTTGTTGGGAGTTTTTTTTTTTATTAATTTATTTTATTTTTATTTTATTCATTTTAGAGAGGAGACACAGAGTGAGAGAGAGAGAGAGAGAGAAAAAGAGGGGAGGAGCTGGAAGTATCAACTCCCATATGTGCCTTGACCAGACCAGTGCAGGGTTTTGAACTGGCGACCTCAGTGTTCCCAGGTTGACACTTTATCCACTGCACCACCACAGGTCAGGCTGTTTGTTGGGAGTTTTTTGATAACTGTTTCAATCTCTTTTATTTTAATTGGTCTATTTAGATTTTTTTTATTCTTCCAGATTGATTTTTGAAAGATTATATGTCTCAAGAAATTTGTCCATTTCACCTAGGTTGTCTAATTTTTTGGCATACAGTTTTTCATAGTATTTTCTTACAATCTTTTGTATTTCTACTGTGTCAGTTGTTACTTATTCTCTCTCATTTCTAATTTTATTTATTTGAGTCCTCTTTCTTTCTTGATGAGTCTGGTTAAAGATTCATCAATCTTGTTTACCTTTTCAAAGAACCAGATCTTAGTTTCATTGATCCTTTGTATTGTTTTTTCAGCCTCTATATTATTTATTTCTGCTCTGACCTTTAGTATTCCCTTTCTTCTGCCTCCTATGGCAATGATGGGCAATCTTTTGAGCTTGGTGTGTCAAAATTTGCCTAAAAACTTAACATAACTCAGGTGGTGTGTCACTTCAAGAAAAACTGTCTAACTGGAAGTTCCAGAACTAGATGCTCTGTGCTGGAGTTCTGTTGTTTTGGCCTACAGACCTCTGGCACAGAGTGTCTACACTATAGCAAATGTTTTATCCTCAGCTACTGAACCTGGATGTGCAGGAGCCAAGAATGAAGAGGATGAAACGTCCTTCTCTGCTGCAGTCCCATACTTCTCTGGTATGCGGCTGCATGTCATCAAAAATGGCTAAGCGTTTCAATGCTGACATGGTTCTATGGGCTTTATTTGCTGTTCTTTTTCTAGTTCTTTTAGATACAGGCTTAAGTTGTTTGTTTGAGCTTTTTCTTGTTTCTTAAGGTATGCCTGTAGTGCTATGAACTTTCCTCTAAGGGCTGCTTTTGCTGTGTCCATTAATTTTGAGTTGTATGTTCATTTTCATTTGTTTCAAGGAAATATTTTATTTCTTTCTTGATCTCATTGTTAACCCATTTGTTATTTAATAACATGCTATTTAGTTTCCAAGCATTTGACTGTTGTGTTTTTTTTATTTGACTATTGTATTTGATATCTAGTTTCATGCTATTGTAATCAGAAAAGATGCTTGATATGATGTCAATCTTCTTAAATTTATTGAGACTCATTTTGTGTCCTAACTTGTGTGGTCCATCCTAGAGAATGTACCATGAGTATTTAAAAAGTATGTATATTCTGCTGCTTTACGGTGAAAGATTCTGAAGATATCTATTAAATCTAGTTGATCTAGTGTGTCCTTTAAGACTGATGTTTGTTTGTTAATTTTCTTTCTTGAAGATCTTTCTATATTTATAATTGTTATATCTTCCTGTTGGATTGCTCCCTTTATTATTATGTAGTGACCTTCTTTGTTCCTTACTATAACCTTTGTTTTAAAGTCTATTTTGTCAGATATAAGTATTGCTACCCAGGTGTTTGTTTTTTTCATGAATTTTTTTTTTCATTCGTTTACTTTCAGTTGATGGGTATCTTTTGTTTTGAGGTGGATCTCTTGTAGACAGCTAATGTACAGGTCCTGTTTTCTTATCCATGCAGCTACCCTATGTATTTTGATTGGAGCATTTAATCCATTTACATTCAAGGTTATTATTGACATATAGTTGTTTATTGCCATTTTTTTTCTTTAAATCTACATTCCTCTTTTACTAGATTTTTCCCCCTTTGTTTTGTTTACAACAGGCCCTTTAACATTTCTTGCAGCATTAGTTTGGTTGTAATGAATTCCTTGAGTTTTTGTGTGTGTCTGGGAAGCTTTTTATTTCTTCAATTTTAAATGATAGCCTTGCTGGATCAAGAAGTTTTGGTTGTAGGCTCTTGTTTTGCATTACTTTAAATATTTCTTGCCATTCCTTTCTGTCCTCAAGTGTTTCTGTTGTAAAGTCAGATGTCATCCTTGTTGGGGCTCCTTTGTAGGTGATTGACTGCTTTTCTCCTGCAGATTTTAGTATTCTTACTTTATCTCTTAGTTTTGGTATTTTAATTATGATGTGTCTTGGTGTAGATCTCTTTGGGTTCCTCTTTATTGTGATACTCTGTGCTTCTTGAACTTGTCTGACTTTTTCTTTCATCATTTTAGGGAAGTTTTCAGCTATAATTTCTTCAATCAGGTTCTCTATCTCTTATTCTTTTTCTTCTCCTTCAGGAACCCCTATTATGCAGATATTGTTTTTCTTAATGTTCTCACAGAGTTCTTTTAGAGTTTCCTCTGATTTTTTGATCCTCTTTTCTTTTTGCTGTTTTGCTTTTATGCTTTCATTTATCTCATCTTCTGAATTGTTCATCTTATTGTCAGCTTAGTCCAGCCTTCTTTAATTCCTTCTAATGTAGTCTTCATTTCTTACATTGTATTTGTCATTTCTGATTGACTTGTTTTTATAATTTCAATATCCTTTTTGATGCTTGCTATCTCTTTTTTTAGGTGCTCATTATGCCCGTCCATTGTTGCTTTAATACCTTCAGCATCCTAACAATCATTATTCTAAACTCTGCTTCTGATATCTTGGTTATTTCCATCTCATTCGGTACTTTCTCTGGGAGTTCTTTTGTTGATTCATTTGGACTGAATTTCTCTGTCTTCCCATTTTGTCTCTGTATAGACTGCTTCTTCAAATGTGCTGTTTGTGTTACTAGCTGAGTATAGGGTTGGTGTTGTCTGCCTTCAGCTTTCAGTTGTGTTGTGTCTAAATCTTCTTTAGTTGGCTTTAGCTGTTGTGAGGTGGTATCTCATTGTTTGTAGCACTTTGGGCTACTTGTCTGCTGCTATGGCTCTTTTTGCTATTTGTGTCAGCATTTTCTATGCCTTAGCTGAGTCAGGTGTGAGGAGCCCTTCCTTAAGATACCACTCTAACTAGGGTTGTTAGGTCCTGAGCTGATTTTCTCTGTATCTGGCTGCTGGATGTCCCAGCCCTAGACCTTCATGGCCAGAACCTGGCACAGACCATGGGGGTCAATGCTTATGACTGGCCCTTAGCAACCTTCCTGGAGCTACAAGTGATCCAGAATTTGTGGCTGCCTCTGCTGGGCCCAGATGCTGTTGGAAATATCAGTTGCACTCTTAGGCTGACTTTTATCTACTCTTGGCCAGTGTGTGTGGCCTCTTTATTCCTGATGTGTGGTATGTTTGCTGGCCTGTTGCTGCCACCTCCTCTGGCACTCAGGCACCAGTACTGACAAGTGTGTGGGCTCGTGGGCTGCCTCACTGGGTTCCACCACCCACAGGCGCACGGTATGCCTCACTAGGTCCTGCCAATCATGGGCATGGGGACAGCTCACCTCCCTGGGCCCTGCCCCCCATGGGCACGGGGAATTCCTCATTTCACCAGGCTCCACCCCCATCACCTTGCAGGCTGCTGGGCTCCACCTCCCCCACCACCACCCCTTGAGCCACCAGGCTCTGCCCCCCACCACTGCCACGGGCTGCCTCTCTGAGTTCCACCCCACTACCACCGTACGGGCCGAGTGCCACAACCACTGCCACAGCCAAGCCCTCCTGCCCTTTTGGGGGTACTCAGCAGTTTGGAGGGGCAGTGTAGCCCAGACCTCAGCACTCAAAAACTATGTCTCTGATGCACCTCCTGCTTCTAAGTGACTCTTTGCATTGACTGGGTCAGGAGAGTCTCTGGTGGGCAGGGTAAGAGCTTCCCTTTGCTGGTGTTGGTTTTCCCAGGAAAAATGGCCAATTTAGGTTTGGGGAGTGATCTAGTACAGGAGTCAGGGTGGCTTTCCTCCATAGTCTCTCCCTGTGCCCCCCGAGACTACACTCTTCTCTTGCAACTCTAGTCCTCTTGGGGCTCCCTGATCCCAAAGCCCCAGGTAAATAGCTGTGAACAAGGTTTTCTGCGCAGTCCCTTCAAGATGGAGCCTGGGTCTAAGAGTTCTGTCTCCCTCTCGTAAACAGTATCGGACTCTTCTTTCAGCTAAATACTGTCCATATGCCTCCTCTATTGTGGGGCTCCAGGCTGGGGCTTCAGTCTTGGGGCTGTGGACCCACAACTCTCCAAGCAATGCACCCCAACATGAGAGACCCTCTGGGATGCCTCTCGCTCCTTCCTACCAGTCTTAGTGGGGCTTCTTCGGTGATCCCTGGTTATAGGTGCCTCTTAGTTTAGTCCAAGGTTAGTTTTTCAAGATGATTGTTTCTAAGTTAAGTTGTAATCCACTTTAGTTCTGGGAGGTGGGAGTTGTAACATTCACCCACTCCATTGTCATTTTCTCTCTCCTGCATAGTTATTTTTGAGGGGACTAGTCAAAACATGTGGCTTTCATTGCTTAAATCAGACTGAGTACCCAAAAGGTCACACATTCATTATGTATATTTTATAAGGTAATAAAATATTTACTCAACATTTTAATTTTAAAATGTTGTCAGTAATAATTTATAAAAACTATTTTATAATATAGATAAAATATGCTTAAAATACTTATTTAATAGTCATTTTGTGTTTTAAAAAGTTAAATTATTATAATTACTAAAAGTTGAGTATAATTACTATAGTATTACTATTAGTAATGTGAATATGACTAAAAACTAGAAAATAATCAACTGTATATAAAATATAGATTTGGAATTAACAATCAAAGAAAGTTTAAAATCTGCTTTAATAGATTATAAAAATGTGTAGGAGAAGTCAGCATGGCTTGTTCTTGGTTAGGTCCTCCAAAGTTTAGCCCAGTTTTTGGTACCTAGTAAACCAAATATAAAGATTTATTTTAAGCCTGCCTTAACATTGAGTGAATAAACAAATGAAGCCATGATCACATTACATAAGAAAAACATATTTGTTTTTGTCAGAGAGGAAGTAAAATCTTGAATTTCTTAATGTATTAGTGCTAAATCTTCAAGAACCTGCAGCTACTCAATTAATTAGGGCTTTTTTCTCATTGAAATCAAGACAGTTGGAGAGCCTGACCAGGTGGTGGTACAGTGGATAAAGCGTCTGACCAGGACATGAAAGATACAGGTTCTAGACCCCGAGGTTGCCAGCTTGAGCACGGGTTCATCTGGTTTGAGCAAAAGCTCACCATCTTGGACCCAGGGTACTGGTTTGAACAAGGGGTCACTTGGTCTGCTGTAGCCCCCTGGTCAAGGCACATGTGAGAAAGCAATCAATGAACAACTAAAGCACCGCAATGAAAAAACTTGATTCTTCTCATCTCTCTCCCTTCCAGTCTGTTTATCCCTATCTATCCCTTTCTCTGACTCTCTCTCGGTCTCTGTAAAAAAAAAAAAAAGACAGTTGGAGAATTATGGTTGATTGGGCATAAAAGGAAACGTTAAAAAGAGAATTCAAACAAAAATAAGTATAGAAATTGATTTTTTTTATCTCTTCATACAAAGAATTTGTCAAAATTGTAGTTAAGAATTTACAGATGCTGTAGAAAAAATGGTGCCTGTATGCTCTTTCCGTGTGTAATGGATGGACTTTGAAGACATTCATCTGGATGGACCCCAGCAGACTGTTACAATGACAAAATATCCTAAAGCCCTGCTGACAGGAAGAATAAGAATAATATGCTATTATCTGAGCTTTAGCAAAATTCATCAACTATATCAAGAGCTTTCTCCCAAGGTGTAGACAAAGTAGTAATATTTTATAGATACACATAAATCACAATAAAAGGAGGTTAGGTATAGGTTCAGTGTTGTTGTATGTCATGTTGTTAGAGCTAAGTCTGCTTATCACATTCTTAATGTTTGTCAATTGTGGTACTTTGCATATACTTTTTTTGATAATTAAAATGTGATTGCAAAATTAATTCTCCAGTTTATCTTAAATTGTGCATTTACAGAAATCACTCCACCTCTGAAAGCCCTCTATGGTCTTTCATAGACAAGAGCATTAATCCATAACTTTCAAAAAAACATGTTTCTGAGCATTTCTGTAATTGTGAATTAAACAAATATAAATCTCTAGGTCATTTTATAAGGGAAAAAATGGTAATAGACCTGAAAGGGTGTTTTGTTGCGTTAATCCTATAGAAAACAATTTTTTCAAAACACAGTTTATTAACACTCAATGGTAGTGGGGTTCTGGTCAGTGCTTCAGAAGAAGCAATTCACTCAATTGTGTCCTGCGGCTCTGTAATTCACCTCAAGTGGGTGAACATTTGCTTTGGGAAGGTAGTTTATTCATGGCAAGATCAAATCTATTCAGTTCTGTTGCCCAGTGATAACAGTAACTTGTATATGACTAACAATTTCTGTGTCTTTGTAACAGCTCTTCAGCATCTTAAAATTTTAGTCTGCTTTTCAGCACCTTCTTAATTGCTTTCCTCTGGGTAACAGTATAACCTGAAAAGGGTGTCATAAGTTAAAAAATAATTAGTCAAGCATCTTGCATACAGTTGTGTTTGTGTGATTTCTCCCTCATCAATAAAGCTTTGTATTGACACCACAAGACTATACTGTTCTCCATTCGTACCATGTCTTGAGTCACTAATAAACTTTGCCATTCAAGACACAATTAATGAAGTACTTATTTGTTTTCTTATTACTTTATCAGGTACCTTTGTATTTATTATGTCACTATATTTAAAAAAGAATATTAGAAGGTATTTATCCCTTTCTCATGTAAAGAAATTAATGCTAATAAAAATTGAAATTATTAAGGTTATATTGCTGGTACATGGGCCTCAGTTCAAAACTATTCTGCCTATCTTAAATGTAAATTCTTATTTCCATTTCTAATGTCATAAAAATTGAATCAATGTTGCTTGAGGCACTAGAATTGACCCATATCAGTCACTAACTGACAATCTAAAATTATGGATACACACCTCAATCTAGAACTTCTTAGATGTTCTAGAGCCATAAAAATACATCGTCATAAAAGAAAAATGCTATTTGTTGTAATTGAGGCTCACTCAAATTCAAATAACTAGCTTGTAGGTGCCCCTAGTGTGACACCTCCAGATAATAACAGTTCCCAGGGTGTCATGCCCATTGGTGATAAAGATCCACCGGGCAACTTCTCAAAGCTCAAAGGCTTAGAAAATAATATACATTATTTCAAATATTTTAGTTGCCTCTAACTGAAGTTTGGATTATGCCTCCCATGGGACCAATGCATGCTGTGTTCTGATATGTCCCTGTGACTGTGACTTACCAGACACTATTCACTCCTGACTGCCACATTGCTGTGAAGACTCTCTATTCGGCAGAAGGATAGACAAGGCATGTTTAATGCATCTCGTCCTGTTTATCTTTTAATTTTTTTATTTTTCTGAAGTTAGAAGCAGGGAAGCAGTCAGACAGACTCCCGCATGTGCCCGACCGGGCTACACCCAGCATGCCCACCGGGGACGATGCTCTGCCCACCTAGGGTGTTGCTTCGTTGTGGCTAGAGCCATTCTAGCGCCTGAGGTGGAGGCCATAGAGCCGTCCTCAGCACCCGGGCCAACTTTGCTCCAATGGAGCCTTGGCCGCGGGAGGGGAAGAGAGAGAGAGGAAGGAGAGTGGGGAGGCGGGAGAAGCAGATGGGTGCTTCTCCTGTGTGCCCTGACAGAGAATCAAACCCAGGACTTCCACACACCAGGATGATACTCTACCACTGAGCCCACCAGCCAGGGCTTGTTTATCTTTTAAAAGCTGATTGTTACATGGAGAATGTGAAGAGAACCAGTAATCATTTTTTCCCCTTATTTTTAATTTCATATGATAAGTTGAGTTTTGTTTGATGAATGGCTCCCTGTTTCCTGTAGGACCAAATCCAAACACAGTAGCTTGGCAAAGCCAGACCCTTTATAACCTTCCTTGTGATTTGTTCTCCAGACTCATTATTTGGCTGTGTACTCTCGCACCTGAGCTGCAGGTGCACTCAATAGCCTACTGTGCCTTGCTGGGCTGTGCTTTGTCATGCAAAGCAAAGAGAGCGGGCCTCTCTTGGTCTACTGTCTGAGTGTCTTGAGTGTCGAGTGCTTCTGCTTGGTTCCCTGCTACTCCTCATCCAACAGTCAGCTCACATACTGACTAGGGAGATTTCCCACTTGACCCTAACCCAAATAAGATAGATATAGATATATAAATAGTTATTGATATAGATATGGATATATTATACATATAGATATAGATAGATATAGCTATGGACAAATATAGATGTCGATGAATGTGTAGGTATGTTGTAGGTGTGGGTGAAGTGTGGGGTTAAGGGCACATGAAAGTATAGTTGTAGGTGAGGTGTAGGTACAGGTGTTGGTATAGATTAGAGTTGTACTACATGTACATTCAAATTTCCTCAAGAAGTTTGAGCCCACCGCTTAAGTTAATCTCAGTAATTTGTATAGTTCATACAAAAACAAACAAAAGTAGGTTATATTTAATAAGGCTTAATTATAATATTGATGTTATAAATAGTAAGAGCAAGCTAGGAATTTAGAATCTTCTTCTACCTTTCTATTTCTGGCTGGCTTAACATGAGAATGGATCAGATATGCAAACCTGTGACAAGACACTCATTCTTCATGTGCCTTTATTCATCTTGTTTCCCATACTTCTGCATCAGTGTTTACACAAAACCATGTATAAAGTCTTTGGTGAATGGTTGAAGAGAGTTTTAATGATAATTTTGGCTTTACACTACTCCAACATAAGCATTAACTTTAAAATGTCCTTTTCATTAATATGTAACTCAATTATATATCTACATATTTTCTAAGCACCTTCTACTTTTTAAAATAATCATAGAACATTTACCACAATGTATTAAATAGTATTTATATTTCTAGTCAGCTGAAAGATCTTTAAAAAAAGAGATATGTGTTATATTTTACATAGTTATAGCTCAATTTTGGAAACTCAAGCACTTATTAATAATTGAATAGTTATATTAATATATACATATCTTATTATGCATATTGTTTCAGCTCACAAGTAAACTTTATCTCTGCTTTGTGATTAAAAATAGAAAAGTATTTTATACTATTTGATATCTTCATTGTTTCTGTAACTTCCTGTTCTATTAAGTTCATCAAAAAAATGTTTATAATAAGGACCATTGGAACAAAAAGCTTTAGCATTTAGGAAAGGTTTTCACATAAACTTGTCAAAGAGATAATTTACTCAGGATTAAGCTCTGTGAATCAACATAAAAACTGGCAATGAAAACTAATCATCAGTTTAAGACAGTGCTTTGAAGAGTGCAGTAAGTCCAAATAAGATTTTAGTATTCCAATGATGAGAGCCATATCTCTGCAAGTCCTTGTACCAACACCACTGTGTGCACTGTCAGGTGACAAAAGGTACTTGGAGATTTAAATAATTATCCCTTCTGACATTAGATAGTTTCCATTACCTTGAATCATAGATGAATATGAAAGATATGGCTTCAATTCATCTTCTCACTGGCAAGCAAAGACGCTATTTGTCTTTATCAACCTAATTAATTCTGATAGAGCCACCGAGAACCAGACAGTTGGATATGAATTATTTTGAAGTTATAGACACTTGGAAGACTTTGGAGGAGGTCCCCCCCCCTCAAAAAAGAACATTGGACAGGGCTTTTTTTCTAAATAAGAATGTGTTTTATGCCCTCAAATTTTTAAAATTATATTGATGATTTTTATAATCATGAAATCAATGTTTGTGCTAATCTCTTTGTAGGCCTGCTTTGTTAGTATAAGGCTTTAAAATAGTGGCATTTTGGCCTGTTAGGTACAAGAGGTTTTTCAAGGTGATAGGAGGCTTGACATATAAGGTGAAGAGAGAGTTCTGCAAAAGATCATGGCAATTTCATAGGTTAGATAGTTCAACAAAAGTTAAATTTAACACATGATTTATGAGGTTTCCCATGTGATCTTAATATCAGATATGTTAAAAATTAAAGTCAATGTGCCTTGATAAACTTATGCTCATCCTTACTGACATTTCAACAACAGAATTGTACCCTCTTTTTTACACCAGACCTTAAATATTCCTTATTTTAGAATTTTTAGGTAATAAAAAAACAACACTATAGTATTTATACCTGAAATTCAAATTTAGAGTACACAATTATAAACAATATGTCAACATGTGTTGGCCACATTTATTTATAGACTGAAGATTTTTGTGGTGTGGATTAAAGATATACTCTTGTGAAAAATATATGAAGAGGATATTTTATGGGGACAATCTGCAAATAGTTTAATTCTATAATGTCATATGATATTTTATATATATAATCTCCAAAAAAGAATGCTATTCCCCTACCTTCAGTTTCCTAGCCTATAAAACCAATGGGAAATAGGTGATAATGTCCCATTTACATATTATACTTAATTATTCTAAGGTTCTGGAAAGTCATAATGAACTTGATCCTCTAGTTGACGTCCATCCTTTACTCTTTGCTGAGGCATTGCTCATGATTTTAGAGCAGTTTCACAAGATCAAAGGCAATGATAGGATTGGGCAACACCTCCCCTTCTCATCATTGTTACAGTTCCTTTATGAAGTAGAACATAAATAAAATGGGTTTCCTCCTGGGTTGAATTTAAATGTACAAATAATCTAATCTTTACAGCTAAAATATATTCACACATAGAATAGTCAATCAATGGAAAATGCTTTCATGCATATCTAAGTCTCAACTATATTAATCCAATTTTTTTTTTTAGCAAATATTAGCTGAGCCTGACCAGGTGGTGGCACAGTGAATAGAGCATCGGACTGGGATGCAGAGAACCCAGGTTCGAGACCTTGAGGTCACCAGCTTGAGCACAGCCTCATCTGGTTTGAGCAAAAGCTTGCCAGCTTGGAACCAAGGTCGCTGGCTCAAGCAAGGGGTTACTCGGTCTGCTGAAGGCCCGCGGTCAACGCACATATGAGAAAGCAATCAATGAACAACTAAGGTGTCACAACAACAACAACAAAAAACTGATGATTGATGCTTCTCATCTCTCTCCATTCCTGTCTGTCAGTCCCTATCTATCCCTCTCTCTGACTCTCTCTCTGTCCCTGTTAAATATATATATATTAGCTGAATGTCACTACATTGGTGTCTGTGTGAGGAAGGATAAGGATGCTCCCTACCTCCATTAAAAACGGTTTGTGTTCTATTTCCCATGACCTAGAAATAAGTTATCTTCCATGGTAATAAGAAATTAAGAGTTCAGAGGCAAATGGATTGCTGATAGGCTCATATTAATATGGGGATTATTATTTTGGGTTACCTGGATGGCCTAATCTAAGGACATAATTCTTTACAAGAAGTGATAAAAGTGGCAAAAAAAGTAGTGACAGGGAGTTGTGATATAAAAGAATTCCTTACTCTCTTGCTGGCTTTGAAGATGAAGGGGTCCCAAGATGAAAAATGTGGGTCTCTAGCAGCTGAAAATGCAAGGAATGGGGTAAAGAGGTTCTTTCTGGTGCTTCTAGAAAAGTCATACAGCCCTGCAGATCCTTGATCTTAGCCAGTAAGACTTGTGTTGTTTCAAGCCACTAAACCAGTGGGAGTTAATGCATTCAATTCTTCGAGTCTTAGGATGTACTCAGCAAGAGAAAGCCATTTGTTGTCACTGCTGTTGTCCTGTTTTCTAAGTAAGATCAGGTAGAAATGGAAATGTTGTAAGCAGTTAGATTAATGCTTCGCTATTACCTCTGGCCATCGTTCTTTTCCAGTCTTATGTGAGTGGGTTGCAGTTCTATGGTTTCATGGTTTACGATCACATCAACTTTGTTTAGTGTACAGGCTGCAGAAGCAAACACTGCATAACCTCCACTTGTCTGATTATGTTTTTTAGTACTATAATTAAATGTTGCAAGTTATAGAGACTAAGTTGCAACGAGGGTTGGTGTTATCTTCTTCCAGGAAGGAGTGGAATTTTTTTTTTTTTTTTGGCAAGTATTTACCTGGGACAACTGACATCTATATTTCACATGCATCTAATAGGGAGTGATCTGACTGGTAGCCAGGTCTTTTGTTTTCTGAAGTCTGGTTTTTATCTGCTTCACCCTCCCCTCCTGGGTATTGGTCCCTTTTTGAGAGTTTCTAGTCCCTTTCCATTCCTGGGTGAGGAGTCTTACACTGTGATTTTGATGCCCTCAGCCTTAATGAGCTGTTGGAATCTCTGCTCATTTTCTAAGCACCTCTGTGGACATCTGTTATCATCTCTTTGAAAAAAAAAGTGACTCGAAATGTTGGACTCTGTTTGCTGGACTTCCTTCTTCCTGTGTTAACCATGCAATGCTGCACAGTCCTTCTGCCTCACGTGTCCAGTTAGTGGTGGCCTTTTTTAATTTTGTACAGTTTCTTTCATTGTTTTTAGTGGGATGGCCAGTCCAGAGAATCAGCCTGCCTTAATAAATGTTTAAAATTAGTCAAAATGTTTAGTAGTAGGAGGGAAAATTTGGCATCAGTGTGTTCTGGTCTAACAAACTTTAAATAGATACAAAAAAATAAAATTTTTGGCCTGACCTGTGGTGGCGCAGTGGATAAAGTGTCGACCTGGAAACACTGAGGTCGCCAGTTCAAAACCCTGCACTGGTTCGGTCAAGGCATATATGGAAGTTGATGCTTCCAGCTCCTCCCCCCTTTCTCTCTTTCTCTCTCTCACTCTGTGTCTCCTCTATAAAATGAATAAAATTAAAAAAAAAAATTAAAAGAAGAGAACATTTTTGGCCCTGGCCAGTAGAATCAGCAGCAGAGTGTCGGCCCAGCATGTGGAAGTCCCGGGTTCAATTCTCAGTCAGGGCACACAAGAGAATCTCCCACCTGTTTCTCCACCCTTCCCCTTCTCCTTCCTCTCTATCTCTCTCTTCCCTTCCTGCAACCAAGGCTCCATTGGAGCAAAGTTGGCTCGAACACTAAGGACGGCTCCATGGCCTCCATCTCAGGTGATAGAATGGCTCTGGCCACAACAGAGCAATGCCCCAGATGGGCAGAGTATCGCCCCCTGGTGAGCAAATCAGGTGGATCCTGATTGGGTGCTTGCGGGAGTTTGTCTGACTGCCTCCCTGCTTCTAACTTTGGAAAAATACAAAAAAAAAAAAAAAAAATTCCCATTACATCTTGCCTTAACTTAAAAAAAACAAAAAACAAAAAACAAAATACTTTGTTTTCATAAAGAAATAGAAATTCCCTTCAATTGTAAAGATAAAGACCTCTTGATGAAATAGATTATTCTTTTGCACTGCAACTTTAGGTTTATTGTGATGTTTTAAATGTGACAAGAGAAAATGACATTATATTGCACAAAGGACATAGATTCAAAATAAATATTGGGATATATTCTTTAAAATCAAACCATCACAAGAAAATCATTTTCTCTTGAATTATACCTGCAGAAGGTCAATAACTTGATGAAAATAAATGGTATAAAACTTTCTAACTTAAAAAAATAAATAATTGTATAAAAAAATGTAGACACTAACTCCAGGGCAGTAGCAAGTAAAACGAGTGATATTTTTCCCTGAAAATAGGTATAAATTGACACAGATGACTTTTTCTTTCAGGAAGAGTTTAGTTGTCATCCATGTTATATTTAATACGTTTTGGAATGAATCAAATCTGATTTCCCCCCATATGTCTAGCAGATGAAGCCCATTTATAGACACTGGACACACCAATTCCAATCTGGTTCACCCTCCCTGTGGATAAATGAATCCTCTATAAATGCATCAGATGACAGTAATGATATGCTTTAGTTATAATTTCCCTGGAAAATAGCTTGATATCCTTTGTTATGTTGGTTCTTATGAACTAAGAAAAAATATCATCAGCTATTTGAGGTATTTTTATTTTATTCCTTGGCATTAGTTAAACATTTTTTTTAGTTAAGACTCACGTGAATGCCAACAAATATTTGTATTTAAGAATTTTAGAAGTCGGAGAGTGGGGGGAAAGGTAGATGAGAAATTTACCTTTACAAAATGTTTTAACCTAAGAATTTGAAAGTCAATTAGAGGTCATTTAATTCAACCCTGTAGCCTATTCAATTTGCTGCACTATAACTCAAGCAAGCAGTTTGAATATACCTGTACAACTTCTAAAAGTTAAGAAGTCACTTTCTTATACATACAGAGAGAGCCCTTGGGAAAATCCACTTATGGTTTATTTGGCCCATTGCTAACTGAGGGGTATTTGGCTCATGAATGATGCAGGAGGAAAACTTTTGTTGAGGAAATCAAGAATTCTTAAACTTAAATACCGTACCATTCACTACAAACATAAGTTCATTGATTTGATTCTGTCATTGATTAAACTAATTAAAACTAAAAATATGTTGTTTTTGTACATAATTTTAAATAATCTTTAGGATTATTGAACATTTTAGTCTTTTTTCCCTCGAAGTTTTAGTCTTCCTTGTGTTGCTAAATATAATTATACAGTGTGTCCATAAAGTCATGGTGCACTTTTGACCGGCTACAGGAAAGCAACAAGAGACAATAGAAATGTGAAATCTGCACCAAATAAAAGAAAAACCCTTCCAGTTTCTGTAGGATGATGTGGCAGCATGTGCACATGCGCAGATGATGACATAACACCGTGTATACAGAGGAGCAGCCCACGGCCCTGCCAGTCGAGATGTGGATGGTACAGAGGAAAGTTCAGTGTGTTCTGTGGCTCACTACATTCAAATCCGTGACCAAAGTGCAACGTGAATATCGGCACATTTATAATGAAGCGCCACCACATAGAAATAACATTACTTGGTGGGATAAGCAGTTGAAGAAACCAGCAGTTTGGTGGAGAAACCCCGTTCTGGTAGGCCATCAGTCAGTGACGAGTCTGTAGAGGCTATATGGGATAGCTAACTAAGGAGCCCTAAAATATCTGTGCGTGTGTATGCTCGACAATTACACCTAAACAAGACTACAGTTCATAAGGTGTTAAAGAAACATCTCTGTTTTACGGGGTACAAATTGTGGCTATTGAGCACTACCAAACCTGCAGCTATATAGACCCACACGATGCACGTTTGCTACAGAAATGCTTCATGAGATCGACAATGATGCAAGACTTTTGCAGAAGATTGTGTTTAGTGATGAGGCGACCTTCCATATCTGTGGACATGTTCATCACCATTACATCCAAATATGGGCTGCTGAACATCCTCATGCCTACGTTGAATACGAACGTAACACCCCTAAAGTGAACGTGTGGTGTGGCCTGATGCACGATAAGGTGATAGGCCCATTTTCTTTCGCGGAGCAGTCTGTGATGGCAAACACCTATCTTGACATGTTGGAATTGTATGCAGTGCAACAATTTTCAGAAAGTATCATCTTTCAACAGGACGGTGCTCCTCCACACTATGCCACCATTGTTTGTGAGTTTCTGGATAGAACATTCTCCCGGCGGTGGATAGGCAGGGCTTCTGTCAAGTCATGGCCACCACGATCCCCGGATCTGATGCCCTTAGACTTTTACTTTTGGGGTTATGTGAAGCAACATATGTACATTGAACGTATCAATGACATTAATCACTTAAAACAGAATCGCAAACGTTATTCACTCTGTTACACCAGACGTTCTTACCCGTGTGTGGCAAGAACTTCACTATCATTTGGATGTGTGTAGGGCAGCAAATGGAGCCCACATCAAACTGCACTGTATGAAACCAGGAGAGTTTTCCTTTTATTTAGTGCAGATTTCACATTTCTACCGTCTTTTGTTGTTTTCCTGTGACCGGTCAAAAGTGCACCATGACTTTATGGACACACTGTATGGTAATCTATTCATTGTGCTCTCTTCTTAATAACACACCTTCTTTCTTAAATTGAAATTTACTATAGAATTCTCTATGCAAGTAAAGTCAATTTCAATGGCTATGTGCCATGTTCTACCTAACTCATAAGAAGCGTTTTTGATTAGGATGCCATAATCATCATTTGAGAGGCCTGTGAATTCTCAAATAAACTTTTACCCAAGAATGTAATTCATAATTCATTTCAACCACTATGTGCAGGGCCATACCTGCCACCCACTTTTTGCTCACACTCAAGAAAGGAAACAGGAGATACACCTTTATGTATATGGGGGGGGGGCTTGCTTTACCATTTGTATTATAGATTGAGTGACCAAATTATAGACTTGTCATTTTCAAAGATATCTGAATCTAGACACAGAGTTTATCACTTGTAAACCAGAAGAAACTAAAATACCTCTTGTTGAAACATTGCATTCCTTCTATTGCCAAACATCGTTGCTTTGAAACTGCTATACATGAAACCATGATATGGAAATAATAGAACTCTAATAAATGCAAGTCACCATTTAAAATGAAGGCTCCTTAGTGGACCATCTGGACATGTTTGAAGATGGACATTACTTCTGTGGAGAAACATCACTGGTACTTTTAAAGCACTTTATGCATATGTCTATCTTAAATATATGCCCATCATTTAGTTCCAAAACTCGTGTCATTGAGGCTGCAATGAATCCAAACAAACCAAGAAAAAGAGAGCAACGTTAAAGGTTTCCAGGTCCTTTCTCCCTCATGCCTTTCTTCTTTCCCTTCCTAGTTCTCTCTCTCTTAATATTGTTTGTAGACTCAGGAAAGAGGTTACAGAGCACAGGGACCTGCCCTTAAGACTAT
Organism: Rhynchonycteris naso; assembly: GCA_037038555.1. Lineage (NCBI taxonomy): Eukaryota > Metazoa > Chordata > Mammalia > Chiroptera > Emballonuridae > Rhynchonycteris > Rhynchonycteris naso. The sequence continues at coordinate 213,325,651 of CM072998.1, read as the reverse complement.
TTTGAACTTTAAGAAGACCTGCTTATGACTTTTTATGGTTGAAGCCCTCACCACAGGGTCAGGAATCACAGGGCCAAGAGGAATTTCCAATCGAGAGCACACATCCTCTGTTCCAGTGTGTTTCAAACACCTGGTATTTTTATCAAAAAAACCCAAGCCTGGTCCTTGTTCCTATGTGGGCCTTTTTCTGAAGCATAGCACACTACAGTTTGTGTGTGGGCCTTAGTATGTAGTCAGAGAGTGGTTAGTTGAGAGGAGTGGAACCTGAACAAAGCAATGGGTGGGCTGGCTGGCTACATGCACCTATGGGATGGTGAAATAAGAGGTGAGGCCACGGACTGAACTCTAGCTGGCAGCTCCTCATGGACATATGAGAACACAAGTGTCTAAATTTAAACCTCCTCTTCCAGGTCACCATGGAGACAGTTGTCATGGTATGAAATAAAATATATCTTATTTAAAAGTTTCACAAATGGCCAAAGATGCTTATTAGCAAGCAGAGAAATGCAAATCAAAACCAAATAAGGTACCATTTCATTCCCACTAGGCTGGTTATAATTAAAAAAGCTAAAAAAAGGTAACAGTAGGTGCTGGTAAGGATATATAGGAGGAACTAGCAACTTCATACACTGCTCGTGGCGAGTAAACAGTGCTCCTGCTGTGAAAGACGGCATGGAACATCCTGACCAAGTTAAACACAGAGTGACTACGTGAGCCAGCAATTCCATTCTTAGGTATATACACAAATAGTGAAAACATATGTCCATGCAGAAACTTATATATAAATGTTCATAGCAACATCATTCATTCTAACATGGAGACAAACAAAATTTCAACTGAACAAATAAAACATAGCATATCTGTACAGTGGGACATTACTTGACAATTAAAGAAGGAAAGTACTGACAGGTGCTATGATGTGGATGAACCTCACAAACTTGCTAAGTTGAAGAAGCCCATCACAAAGACCACATAGTATATGAATTCATTTACATAAAATGTCCAGAATAGGTAAATCTAGAGAGAGAGAGAGAGAGAAAATAGTGTGACTGCTTGAGGCTGAGGCATCTTGGAGAAAGAATGACTGCCAATGGATATGTAATTTCATTTTGGGGTGATGAAAATGTTCTTAAATTGATTGTGGTGATGCTGTAGTTCTGTGAACTCCATATTTTAACTGGATGAATTGTACCATAATATGAGTAATATCTTAATAAAGCTGAACCAATAAAATAGTTACAGAATGATAAAAAAATGAGTTTGTTTAAAATTTTATTTATTTATTTACAGGAACAGAGAGAGTCAGAGAGAGGGATATACAGGGACAGGCAGGAACAGAGAGAGATGAGAAGCATCAATCATCAGTTTTTTGTTGGGACACCTTAGTTGTTCATTGATTACTTTCTCATATGTGCCTTGACCGCGGACCTTCAGCAGACTGAGCAACCCCTTGCTGGAGCCAGCGACCTTGGGTCCAAGCTGACAAGCTTTTGCTCAAGCCAGATGGGCCCATGCTCAAGCTGGAGAGCTCGGGGGTCTCGAACCTGGGTCTTCCGCATCCCAGTCCGACGCTCTATCCACTGTGCCACCGCCTGGTCAGGCAAAGTTTGATAGCTTACTTTTATATTTATGCTATTTATATGTATGGTAAGTCTAATATAAGGGGCAAATTAAATTAATGTTTGTGTCTAATGTTAGCTGAGTATTAAAGACCAAGTATAAATTTTTTTTTTATTACTCAAGAACTAGATTAACCTCTCCAAACCACGGAAGCTGAGCATAAAGTAATCTATTCTTTCCTCCTTCCTCTGGTTTCCGTCAGCAGGAGCTGGGAGAGAGTGTCCAGGCTGGTTATTGTGTTTTAATAAAGGCAGCTTCTTTTTTTTTTTTTTTTTTTTATTAACTTTAATGGGGTGGCACCAATAAATCAGGGTACATATGTACAATGAAAACATCTCCAGATTATCCCATCATTCAATTGTGCTGCATACCCATTACCCAAAGTCAAATTGTCCTCTGTCACCTTCTATCTGTTTTTCCCTGTGTCCCTCCCCTTCTCCCTATCCCACCCTCCCCTCCCTCCCCCCATCCTGTAACCACCACACTCTTGTACGTGTCTCGTAGTCTCATTTTAATGTCCCACCTATGTTTGAAATCATGCTGTTCTCAGTTTTTCTTTTTTTCTGATTTACTTATTTCACTCCGTATAATGTTATCAAGGTACATCCATTTTGTTATAAATGATCCGATGTCATCATTTCTTATGGCTGAATATTGTTCCATAGTATATATATACCAAAGCTTTTTAATCCACTCGTCTTCTGACGGACACTTGGGCTGTTTCCAGCTCTTCGCTATTGTGAACAATAAGGCAGCTTCTTTTGATTCCAGCCCCACCCCCACTTCTCATTTACAACACGGATGACTCTTCATAGGTTTCACATAGATAACCACATCTCTCACCTGGCTGTTGTTATGTGAGTTTTTTATTAATTTGTTTTGTTTATTTGAAATAAAAAACTCTCAAACACTAGGAAAACAAACAGAACACTTAACTTTTCCCATGAATTTAAATGTTTATATTAAATGCAAAGTACTTTAGAAAAGTTAAGGATATAGAAAGATTTATATATTAAGAGTTGAAAGTCTTAAAAACGTTTTTCTAAGAATATACATGGTCGTGTTGGCCTAGCATGTGGATGTCCTGGGTTCAATTTCAGGTCAAGGCACATGGGAAAAGTGCCCATCTGCTTCTCCACCCCTCCCCTTCTTGCTTCCCTCTCACTCTTCTCTTTTCCTCCTGCAGCCATGGCTCAATTGGAGCAAGTTGGCCCTGGGGAACTGAGGATGGCTCCATGGCCTCTACCTCACGTGCTAAAAAAAATAGTTCCTATTGCAATGGAGCAAGGGCTCCAGATGGGAAGAGCATTGCCTCCTATTGGGCTTGCCAGGTAGATCCTGGTTGGGGTGCATGCAGGAGTCTGTCTCTGCCTCCCCTCATCTCATTAAAAAAAAAAAAGAATACACATGGTCTATGTAAGTGACTAACATCTGACAATCTGTATTTCAAACTGTATGCCAAAAAATCATAAAAAATAAATAAACTTGTAATAAATGATTCACAGTTGTTAATATGTTAGTTATAAAGTATATTTATAAAGAATAATAAAAACATGAACAATTTAAAGAGTGACAATGGGCAAGAACAATTAACTGAAAGTTAATCAAATGGCTTAAAATATGTAAAATATTATTTAACTTAGTTATTTTAACTTATTTATTAGTAATCAAAAATGAAAAAACAAAATAAGTTATTTTTATATTTATCAAATTATGTAATATTTAGATAAAAAGAATACTTAATATTTGAAATTGTGCATTCAGATTAGCATCACTATAAGTCATTTGGTTTGTAGTCATCAAGTAAAATTAGCAACATAACTAAGAGACATACTAAGACGGGAAAATAATCTCATACATGGAGATTTATGAATAGTTCTTTTCATCTTAGCAAAAATGTATGAGAATATTTATAGTTAATCACAGCACGAGCACATTGATGGAATATTCTGCAACCATTAAAACAATGTGTTCAAAAGATATTGATGTTATTGAATTATTAATTTTAAAAAGTACTACATTAAAAATGGTGTTGAGAGAACTATTATATTTTTCTTACACAAATGACCAAAAGGATAACATTTACTCCCTCTGGGTATTCAGATTATAAATTATTTTGAACTTCTCATTCTAATTCGTATTTTGAAAAATACCTGTATTACATTTTTAAGAAGGAAAAATATATTTTGAAGGACCTGAATTAAACTCGTTTTACTGACTTTGAGACAAAGATGGGACTTGGAGGTTTTCATAGAGAGTTTATTGAGCAACTAGGTTCAAAGCCCGGGATCCCAAACCAGAGATCTGTCCCTCCAGAACCTCCTGTCCCAAGCCCTTCATACCTGGTGGCCAGAATAGATTTGTACCTGTGTGTACCAAGAGGGCTTACTTTTTCCCAAATCCAGTCATTGTCTATTATGGATACACACTGAGTTTGAAAAAGAACAGAAGTTCATACCTTGATAAATTAAATAACTACACAGTAAAACTCTAGAGGGGATGGATGGAGAGTAATTGGTGTTGGGGGTTTTCTTGGCAAGGGCGACAATTCTCTGGAAAATGAACATTTCCAAGTTAAGCTTTGTGTAGGATTAAGATCAAAATAAAGTATGAAGAAAGTGAAATTGCAAAATGGTAAGCTTAAATCATGGAACAAGAAGACAAGACATTGGGTGAAGAAAGGAGCCATATAGTATCAGTGAAAGTTAAGGAAGAAAGATCTTCCTCTCTGGAAAGTAACCTGAGATAAACTTGGTTTCTGAAAGTTTGTATACTTTTACATTCTGTTCCAAAAACAAATTACTAAATAAAAGAAGAGCTTTCTATTGTTTTAACTCTTATTTAAGACCATTCTAAAGGCGAAGCATCTAATCCAGTAAAGGAAAAATGCTAATTAATCTTTGTCTTCTATCCCTCTCCTTCCATCATAAAGATGCATAGAATATTGAAAACAAAGAAACTGGCCAACTGTAGTACACTAAAGTTAATCCATGGAGCTCTTCACACTGTAATTTGTAATCCATTAACAGCTTCCTGACAGGTTAGTTGCTCACTGTATCATTTAGAAATCTATTGATCATACACCAGGGTCAAAGAATATTTGTGTTGCATTTGTGTTTATTTTCAGTTTTTACTAAGCACTTTGCATGTATTCTAAGCTGTGTACATTCTATCCCTAAAATATCCTATTCATAAACTTTTCCAGGAGAATGCCTCAAAGTTTCAGAAATTGTATTTGCTAAATAAATTTGAATTTATCTCATTTGCCTTCACCAATTTCAAAAACCTTTGTTTCTGCTATAGAGAAATACAGAGCATTTTACTCATGACTTTTTCCTCTGCCCTTTCTCTTACCAATCAGTCATTGTTATCAGAACCAAATGCATCCTCATTCATTAGCTTGTCTAGTGTTGTTTCTGCTCCAATTGCTTTCTCCTGTTTCTTGGAGATTTAAATCATAAGTATATTATACCATTTTAACTTTCTACGTTTTTTAAAAATCTTGCTCTTTTGTATACTCTTCAGTGACTGTCTCCTGGCACCTATATGGGTATTTATATTTGATTTGCATTTCCACTTACTGATCAACAATGTAGCTTCTAATTTCCAGTTAAACCCATCAGGGGAACCCTTATTCACTCCTGCCATTTCACGTCCACAGTTTACTTTTTATACTTTCCTGGAAACTTCCCATTTCTTCCTGAAATGATCTATTTGGCTTATCATCGCTTAATGCATTTTTTTCACAATTAAATTAATTATGCTAAGGCCTATGTTTAAAATGATGTTGTACTGCATTTCTTGCTGGCCTCTTCTCTGTTGCTTCTCCCAGTTTTATGTTGGGTCTTGTCAAAAATTAATTAAACTATTATTGAGGAAAGAGAAAGCTTGCAGGAATGACTGAGTTGTCAGGTTAAAGATTAACAAACCACAGCTAGGCAGTTTTCTTATCGGCTTTCTGAAGCTACTTGCAACACCAAGAAAAACAGGATTTGTAAATAGTTAAGACAAATGGTCCGAAACTCCCCTCAGGCCCCCTTCCCTCCCGAGACATGAGGGTTACATATGCTTACAGACAAAGGAATCATGCACCCTGTGCAGGAATACTGTAAAGGTATATAATATTTAAGTAAACTAACTTCGGGGAGTTCATGATTTGATGCCTATTAGGTCATGTTGCTTTGCTGGCAAATAAACCCCTTCCTTCAGCATGTTGTCTGAGCGTCTTTTGTCCTCTGAGAGTCACTTCCTTTGTTCCTGCAACAGAGTTTGTGCTTTGGCTGGGAACAATGCCCATAATTGACAGACTTTAGGCAGCATGTAAGAGAGCCCCCAAACCACCCTGTAGACATGCCTGCTGAGCATACATTGGGGATTTCTCTGTGTGGGCACCTCTGCCAGATGGAGGCAGGGGATCCCCTCTGCTGGTCCCAGCAAGGATCAGGCAATGGAGGAATGGGAGAATGGCGGTGCACAAGAATCACGGTAAGGCATACCAGGCATAGGGTGTCTAGCTGAGGTGTTGCCCCATTGGGCAGAAGAGAAGTCTGATCACCTTCCAAAGTTGTAACTAATCACAAGTCACAGGACAGGTTAGGAGAGGTAGGAGGTTGTGTGAAAGAGTGAGTGCAGAGTGAATGAAACAGACAACAGGAGAAGGTTTTGACTCTCTCCTTCAGGGTCAAAGAGAGTGTTGAGTCCCAAACCATGGTTCCATAGGGAGCCACTTATGTTTAAGAGGCAGATTGCATGCTGACAGCTTATATCAGCCTGCCATAAGCCAAGAGGGTTTGCTATCTCCGTGAGAGGGGTGGCTGGTGATGGGAGAAGTAAATGGCATCCCCTTAACCTTTTGGCTGCTGTTGTCATGCAGGGAAGGGGGTTCACAAGGAAAACACACTCTTTTGGCCATGATGGGCGAGAACTTTAAGAAAGGATTTTCAGGGGATTATGGAGTCTCCACGTCCCCAGGGAAATTGCGGGCCTTGTGTGAACTGGAATGGCCCTCATTTGGGACTGGGTGGTCATTGGAAGGGAGCTGGGATAGGTTCATTATACAGAAAGTGTGGCAGGTAGTTAATGGAGATCAAGGCCACCGTGACTAGTTTCCCTGCATAGACACTTGCCTCATGCTAGTTTTGTACCCTCCCCAGTCTCAGGGCTCAGGCAACCACTGTATTGGTAGTAAAGGCAGGGAAGCATTCCATCCCACCCAAGAAGCAATTGCTGCCACCAGCACCAGAAATTTCAGTGTCTAATGAACCAGAAGAAACAGCAGAAGCTTTGGCTCCCTCTCCTTAGTGCTGGAAAGGTTGTACCCTTTCACACCCAGCCCTTCTTCCACCCCAGAGACTGCTGCTGATGCAGGCCCATCATGGCCAGATTTATTGAGCTCCAACATAAGCTCGCTTGAGCCAGAGCCACCTCCCACTGCCCCACCCACGCCAGACTCAGGCTTTTCTCCCCTGGCCAGGAGATTGTGCTCAAAGACAGTGCCTGGCTTGCAGATGCCTCTGAGAGAAGAAACACAGTAATGGATAAAGAGGGGTGTATAATAGAGCGACAGGTAGTAGTGTGCCTACCTTTCACCACCAACAACCTCCTCCATTGGAAACACCACACTCCTTTATACAGAAAAGCTTCAGGCCTTGATAGATTTCATGCAATTTGTTTTTCAAACCCACAATCCTATGTGGACAGAATGTCATCAAGTACTCCTTGCTCTGTTCAGAGGAGAGATGCTAAGTAATCCAGGTTGCAACTAAACGGCGAGTGAAAAATGCCCCTGAGGAACATCAAAATCTTTGGGAGTATGCACAGGCCTAGTTGCTGGGAGAAAATCCCAAGTGGGACCCAAAAAGCAAGAAAAGCCTGAGGTGGCTCAAGAAATACAGGGAAGCCCTCTTTCAATGCTTATGAAAGAGAGACCAGAGAGCCACTAGCTTTAACAGAGTGGCCGAGACTTTGCAAAGGAAGGATGAGAGTCTGGGTTATTTTTAAAAAAGATTATTTGAGGCCTACAGGATTTTTACTCTTTTTGATCCAGAAAGTTCAAAGAATCACAAGATAGTTAGTATGACTTATGTCAGCCCAAATGCACGAGACATAAACAAGAAGCTCAAAAGCTGGAGGGCTTTGCAGGAATGAATACATCTCAGCTTCTAGATGTGGCCAATAAGGTTTATGGTAACAAAGAGGTTGAAAGCAGAAGGGAAGAGGATTGCCAAATGAAAAATAAAAATGGCTGACCTCATAGCTGCTGCCCTCAGCCAAAAGGGAAAAGGGAATCCCCTGACCCTGTTCTTCACCTCACTAAATACCAGAGCTTACTATGTAAAAATCCAAGACTGGTAATAGAGGTATGTACCACTTTAAATCCAGCTTTGCTACTCCCTGTGCAAGAAGGAGATCCACAACATAATTGTTTAGAAGTGCTGGAATCAGAGTATTCAATCCAGACAGACTTGCTAGATCAGCCTTCGAGACACCAGGCCTGGGAGCTATATGTAGACAGAAAGAGCTCCGTAAATCCAAGGGGAGAAAGGCAGGCAGGGTGTGCAGCAGTGACTCTAACAGAGACTAGAGCCATGGCCTTTGCCCCAAGGCATCTCCACTCAATGAGTGAAACTGATTGCCTTGACTTGAGCTTTGGATCTCAGTGGAGGAAAAAGAGCAAACAACTTTACTGGTTCCCGTTTTGCCTTTCTTACCCTCCATGTACATGGGGTAATATACAAAGAAAGAAGACCCCTGACCACCAGAGGGAAAGATCTTAAATATCCAGGAAAAATTATTCAGCTTCTGGAAGCCAAAACAGGTAGTGGTGATTCACAGCCGAGGGCATGAAAAGGGGGGAACAATAGAAACCCAGGGAAATGCCAGAGTAGATGCTAAGGCAAAGAGGTCCTAAACTTTGCCTTACCACAGAGCCACCATAACTCCTTTCATCCTGTGGGCCTTGAACCTTATGCCCAGACACTCTGAAGGAGAGATAAGGTGGATAGAAAAAAAGGAGGCAAAATAACTCAGAAAAAAAGGAGGCAAAATAACTCAAAAAAAGGCAACTGCCAGATGGTAGAGTTGTAGTTCCCCACCTTTTAGGACCAGCTGTAGTTCTGGCCTTACACACTGCTACTCATGTAGGACAAAAAAAAAAGACAGAGGAGCTGCTAGGGAGATATTTCTATATCCTTCTCTTAGAAACCTTAGCCAAGAAAGTCAGCCTGTGCTGCCCAATTTGCTGTCAGAACAATGCAAAACAAAGACCTTCAATGCCCTCCTGGTATCCAGTCTTATGGGGAAGCCCCCTTTGACAATGTACAGATGGATTTCATCAAGATGCCCAAAATCCAAGGCTATCAGTATTTGCTAGTGCTAGAATGCACCTACCCAGAATAGGTAGAAGCCTACCATATCCAGACTGAAAAGTCCAGAGAAGTAACAAGGGCATTACTTAGAGAAGTCATTCCAAGGTTTGGACTGCTACTTCAAACAGGCTCTGAAAACGGCCCTGCCTTTGTGCTGAAGGTAGTACAAGAGACAGCTTAAGCTTTAGGCATCTCTTGGAAGCTTTGTGTGGCATATAGACCTCAGATTTTGAGAAATGTGAAACACGTGAATAGGACTCTGAAGTCAGAGCTTAGCAAATTAATCAGAAAACAGGTCTTAAATGGATGCAAGCTTTACCTTTAATATTGTTTAAGATGTGGTGCACCCCATGCAAGAACACTGGGTATTATTACCTTAAGAGGTATTGAACAATAGACCTCTCCCAGTACTATGTAGTTTGCCAGGGACACCATGGGAGCTAGGAGAAACAGATATACACTGGCAGTTAGAAGTTCTAGGAAAGGTAGCCACTACTCTCTCCAACTGGGTGTTGGAAAGGGCTCTGATAAGTCTGTTTGCTCTTGCTCATCCTTTTTCCCCAAGAGACCAAGTGGGGTCAAAGATTGGAATCCAGCCCCCTCCAGCCCAAGTGAAAAGGACTCTACACTGTGATCCTGATGACTCCCACAGCTTCCAAGGTAGACCTCTGCCAACCCTTGTAAGTTGACATTGGAAAAGATGACATGCCCTACTCCAGCCACAAATCGAGAGCTGGCTTGTCAATACTTGACCAAAGCCTGAGGAACCTCACTGTGGTGCTCCTTATAATTCAACTATGGGGAGGGTAGGAAATTAGGACAGAGGACTGTGAATTATGTGTCCATGTCACCAAAGAGAGTAAAAGAGTTTCCACCACTCTACTATTTTATGGTTTCTATGAATGTAGAAGAACTCAAAAAGGAACTTGTTCATATAATACGAGTCCAGATAAGAAAAGTGATACTCTAGCATAAAAACAAACAAACAAACAAACAAAAACAACTTCTGGAGTTTCAAAGGGGGGGGGGATGAGGAAGGAGAAAGCTTGCAGGAATGACTGAGTCAGTCAGGTTAAAGCTAGGCAGTTTCCTTATCGGCTTTCTGAAACTACTTGCAACACCAAGAAAAACAGGATTCGTAAATAGTTAAGACAAATGGTCTGAAACTCCCCTTATGCCCCCTCCTCTCCTGAGACATGAAGGTTACATATGTTTAGAGACAAAGGAATCATGCACACTGTGCAGGAATACTGTAAAGATGTAAGAAGACTGACTTCGGGGAGCTCGTGATTTGATGCATATTAGGTCATGTTGCTTTGCCAGCAAATAAACCCCTTCCTTCAGTTCATTGTCTGAACAACTTTTGTCCTTGAGAGTCACTTTCATTGTTCCTGCAACACTATGTCCTTTTATTATTATATCCTAATGCTCTATATAAAATTCAGTTACCTAATATTACTTTAAATTTATTGGGGTGACATTAGTTAACAAAATTACATGGGTTTCAGGTACACAACTCTACAACACATCATCTGTACACTGTATTGTGTGACCACCCCCAAGTCAAGTCTCTGTCTATCTATATTTATTTCCCTATTTTCTCCTCCACACTCTCCAATTTTCCTCCTCCCCAGCAATCACCATACTGTGTTCCTGTTCATAAGATATTTTTTCTCTTTTTTCCCCCTTTTTTTGCTCACTTACTTCTTAAAAAGTTAAATACTTTACTATAGGCCCAGTAGATGCAGCCATCACAGCTGCCAGGAAGGTGCAGGTTCTTATTAGATTCAATCAGATGGTAAAGAAACTGTGGAGCCAAAAGCTGGTGGGCCATTCCTTTATTCTAGCCTCGCACCCAGCAGGCAAGTAAAAACAAACACACAGGGCTCCAATACCCCTCATTTGGCATTCACAAAGCTACTGACACATTCAGATTTTACTAGAATCAAAGACCCCCACAAGCTCAGTCACCTCTGGTTCCCCATCAGCACACCTTCTCCCTTCTCTGCACAAACTGGCTTCTCCTTCAGCACACTGCCATCTTGGCTTTTTCTTCTTCCTTCTTTTTCATCTTCACAAACTTTTCTAGGCCCCAAAACCCCTCCTCCAGCACATATTAGCATAACAAAGCCCCTTCCCAAGCAGGAAGGTAATTAGCAGTTTCACTGACAGTGCAATTTATCTGGGCAGCGGCCATTTTTAACAATAAAAGTGAGCAAATCCAGGAAATGCAGGTTTTACAAACTCATTTGCCCAACATTTACCTTGAATCTTTAAAATATATTTTGAATTTTTGCTCATATAACCTTCGTTCAAACCTATTACTTTTCTTAAGTCCACTGATCTGCATTACTTTTTATTATTTACCTGTCTATATTTACTAATCAGACTTATACATGTATTTTAAAATTTGAAGTATTTTGTTTAAAAATACAAGAAAGACTTTGACAGATTCTCAGAACTATTTTTTAATACTATAGCAAAGTTAAAGTTGTTGCTATGTATTTGGACCAGCTTGTGACCTATTATATCTGATTTGATGCACTTCTCTGATTTCTCAAGTGGGTAAGTAGCAGCCCAGTAAAAAAAACCTAAGTCTCTTCTTCCATAAAGATGTGTAAAAACACCCACAAAAACAATGGTCACATTTTTTATTAAATGGGAAGTATCACTGGAAAAGTATTTTACATATTTTCCTATTGTAGACCTAAAATATCTGAAAATAGCAATGCTAATATTGAACTGCAATGCTAGTACTTTGAATTAATGATGCCATTTTTTCTTTTTTCTTCCTTTTTTTATTGGTAATCTTTAGAACTATGCCCACATGACCCTTTTATTCATATTCAATGTGGAACTGGAAATTCAGAATATAAAAGAGGGAAAATGAATACTTAACATCATATGAAATGAAGTGTTATATGAAAAAAAATCAACCCTCTTTTTTGCTCTATTTTGTATTATCTACAAAAATATCACAGCGATGTTAAGAATATGTAAATTTTAATAGTTTCCATCCTTGTTTTCTTTCTCATAAGACAAAATTTAAAACCCTGCTATTTATCCGTGCTTACAGAGGGACAAAAATGGAGAAAAAGAATAGGAAATGAAGGCACTAATAAAAAGGATGGAAAACATCCTAATTACACAGTGCAGTATGCAGAGAATTATCATTTAACTGCTGACTCTTTGTTAGCTGGATTTTGTGTTAATTAGAAGCATCCTTCATTAGGTGTGTCTGTAATTTACTTAAATTTTTTCCAAGTCAGCACTTAGTGTTCAGAAACAAATAAAAATCAGCCCTGCCCCACCTGAAAAAAAGTTCCAATAAAAAAATAAAACAATTATTAGAAATATAAGTTCAAAACTATTGTGAATGTATAAAACACATAATTTTATTTTGGGAGTTAAAAAGATGTTTTCTCTTGAACATTTATCCCCCTTGAGAGTCAAATACAAATCAACTTTGGGAAGTTCTGAATATTTTTGGAGCAAATATTATTTCCTGCACTGTTTGAGAACAACAAATAAGAATCTAAAAGTCTCAAGCCCTCTAAACATAAAAGAATATGTATGGCCAAAAATTCCAGAGCTCATATACTCAGTACTTCATCAATCAACAAGGCTACACTGTGTATTCACAATAGAAATCTTTCACACTTTCAAATCCATATGGTTACAATTTTTCCTTTTTTCTCTCTTTTTTTTAAAATTTTATTCATTTTAGAGAGGAGACACAGAGAGAGAGAGAGAGAGAGAGAGAGAGAGAGAGAGAGAAAGAGAGAAAGGGGGGAGGAGCCGGAAGCATCAACTCCCATATGTGCCTTGACCAGACCAGTACAGGGTTTTGAACTGGAGACCTCAGTGTTCCCAGGTTGACGCCCCATCCACTGCGCCACCACAAGTCAGGCTCCTTTTTTCTCTTTAAAGAACTAAAACACTAGTTAAATTCACCTGGTAAAATACGTGCATTAATCTTTTTCAAGATTGTTGGTCAGGCAATATCTTTATGAACAGTTGAAAATATCAAGTCCTTAAAGTGATTAAACAGAATATCATTGAATACATCTTTATTAAAGGTATTACTGATGATATTAAATTATTTAAAATGAGCACTTTATGAATTCATACACAAAGAGAGAAAGGACATAAAATAATCAAGTAATCATTTCAACTCTGAGTAAATGTCTTGAATATAAAACTCAATGAACATTTGAAAAGAATAATTATCTAATAAACTCAAATGAAAGTAAGTTCCAAGGAATAAGTAAATGGGCGTTTAACATTGAGTTAATTATCGGTGTAGGAGAAACAGCTGTGGTTACTCTTGCTTGTTGGTTTCCCAGCTGCAAGCACTTTGCATGATTAGTGCATGAGCACGTGGCAGAAAGCCACGTGTGTGTAGCCTATATAAGGCTATGGGTACTTTCCCTAGTGGGTGCTTTTTCTGATCTGTTGGCTGCCTCTGCGAGAATCCAGTAAGTCGGAATGGCCCAACACCTTTCACCTCCACAGTTCTTCTATGGTTTTTCCAAATCCATTGTGAACCTGCCTGGCCTCAACCACTGGCGTTACAGTCAGATACTTACATAAGAAAATCCTCATTATTAAAATAATGAAATAGAGGTGAAGACATCATAAACAGGGAACATCTTCAGCATATGAACGAATCACAGAAGGTGAGTATTTGACGAATGTTGAACATTTAAGTTAATCCGTTGTTTATACCCACAAATCCAAAGTGAAGTGTGTACTTGACAGGGACGGCTTCTCAATAATCATTTCAGATGAGCCCCTGTAACAGTAGATTGTTGCTAGTGACATTCATGACTTCTTAAATTAAAAGAATTTATTTCTTTGAGTAGTATGGGGCAACTGTGTTAGGCTTGCTCGTGCTTCTGGGGTTACCAACTGCAAGCGCTTTGCCTAATTGGTACATGAGTGCGTGGCTTCGCCCCGTGTGTATGGACTATATAAGGCTATGGGTGCTTGTGCATGAGAGACATTGGGGATTGTGGATGTGCGGATGCTGTTTGTTTGCCTGAGATGTGGTTTCCCCTGCTGCTGTGCTTGTCCGCCATTGTGAGACTATTAAACGGAATGGCCCAACACTTTCTGGCTCTGCAGTTTATCTACATCTACCTGAATCCAATGTGAACATGCCTGGCCTTGGCCACTAGCATTACAAGTAGTTTTAGGTTTCCAGAAAGATACACAAAAAGTATAGAGGATTTTCATGTGCTACATCTCCTCCCCCACCCAACACCACCCATGATTACAATTTGGCTTTGATGGAGAACATTTGTTACAGCTGATGAACTGATGTTTCCACATTGTTTTTAACTAAAATCCATAGTTTATATTGGAGTACACTCTATGTTGTACAGGTCTATAAATTCTGAGGAATGCATAGCACCATGTATCCACTATTACAGTATCATACACAAGAGCTTTGTGCTCTAACAACTCTGTGTAACACACCTAAACTTCCCCCCAGCCCCCCAACCTCCACTTAGCCCCAAACTCTGGAAAACCTTAATCTTTTCATTGTCTCTATAGTTCTGTCTTTTACAGAATGTCATATATCTGGAATCAAACAGAATGTGGTCTTCTCAGATTGGTTTCTTTCATTTAACAATATGCTTGTAAGTATCCTCCATTTCTTTTTGTAGCTTGAGAGCTCTTTTTTTTTTTTTTAGTGCTGAATATTATTTCAATGTATGGATATACCAGGAGTCAGGAACCTTTTTGGCTGAGAGAGCCATGAACGCCACATATTTTAAAATGTAACTCCATGAGAGCCATACAATATGTTTAACACTGAATACAAGTAAATGTGTGCATCTGATGTAAGACCAACACTTTTAAAGTACAATAAGTCTATGAATTCTTTTTAATAACGTTGTTACACTGTTGCTAACCAATGATGAATAAATTACTTTATACCATTAATGCGACTTCTGGTGCTGCATGGTTTTGCTGATGGCTTTGTAGTCTGGTTGATACGTGGTGAGGTTAAGCTTCATGCAGGCGTTGAGACTTCCATCTGTTAAACAAAATCGTAGGTTGGTCTTAACATTCTTGAGAAAGACGGCTCACGTGCATATGTAGAGCCAAACGTTGTCAGTACAGCAATATTCACAAGCTGCAGTGCATGGTATGTGACAGGAAGTGCGTTCCAAGTTTTGACAGTCAGCTGGTTCATAGGTTGAAGTCTTTTCATTTCTCCCCACTTGTGTTTGCTCACCAACTCTGCTTGCTGTCGTGAAAGTCTTTCCAAATCTTCATTTAGTGACTTGAACTTATTCACCCACATGTCCGAGGCCTTCAGGTCAGCAGCTTATAGCTCAAAATCTCTGACGGAGACACGGGGGATGTAACACAGGTCAGCACTGTCCACTGCACACTTGTGTGGATGAGTGATGTACTTAAAAAGACTAGTGTGCTCACAAAATTCTCCAAAACACTTTGAATGACTGCAGGAGGTTAGATGTGAAGCCCACTAGCTGCTAGAGATCAAGATGTTGAGCAGGGTCACTTGCTGTGCATGCATCTTTAAACTCTCCCAGTTTTTTAAAGTGTAGTAAACAACCTGTTTCAATGTCCGCGATGAAAAGTTCCAGCTTGTTTTCAAATGCAAACACTGCTTGTTGAAGGGATAAGACTATTTCCAACGTCTGCATTTTCACATTGAGTTGACTCAGATGTTCAGTCATGTCCAGGAGATAGTAGAACTTCAGGAGCCACTTAGTGTTAGCAAACTCAGGGTGCTCGACATTTTTCATTACAAGAAAAGTTTGGATTTCACTCAGACAAGCCACAAAATGGCTGAGCACCTTCCTTCTTGACAACTAATGCACATTGCTGTGCAGAAGCAGACTAGGATAATTATTTCTTACTTTATTCAGCAGTGTTTTAAACTGGCAATCATTTAAAACTCGGGCAACAATAAAGTTAACCACCCGAATGACCAGCGACATCACCCCACCAAGCTGCTCAGCACACATCTCATCACAAAGTGCCTCCTGATGTAGCATGCAATGAAAACTTAGGACAGGTCTCTTTTCATGTTCACGAAGAAGCACTACAAATCCTGTTTTTCCCTACTATGCATGGAGCACCAACAGTACACACTGAAATAAGTTTATCGGTAGACTTTTTTCTTCAGTGAACTCAGTAAAAGACTTGAATAAATCCTCCCCTCTTGTTGTCTCTTTCATAGGCAAAACAGCAAGACTTTCTTCACATAGTGTGTCACCAACAGTTTACCTTGCAATCACGCTGAACTGGGATAAATGGCTTACGTCTGTTGACTCATCCAAAGCTAGAGAAAAGAATGATGCTGCATTTATGTCCTTCACTTGTGTTGCCTCAATTTGATTTGCCATCATGATGGTACAATCATGAATAGTTTTTGCCAACAGAGGCATAATTTTTATTTGTTTGATTATCTTGTCTTTAAACAAAAAGTCATCAAAAAGTTCATTGGCAACATGAAGCATGAATGTTTTGGCATACTCCCCATCTGTGAATGACTTTTCGTTTCTCACAATTGCTAAACACCAGCAAAGTAGCCGAATTCCAGTCACCTTGTTGGGTCCAAACATGAAGTTGCTGCTGACTAGCTTGCACTCAGCACAGTAGCTTTTAATGTGCTTTCTTTCTACTGTGCCCCACTGGATATTTCGATGCAAATGTAGTATGGTGTGTGTCAGAGTGCTGCTTTATATTTGACCATTTCATCAATGCAATTTTATCATTGCCTATTTTATCTGCCACACTGCAGAACCTGCTCTCTCCACAAAGGCGACTTCCTCTGTTCATTCCTGCTGAAAAGTACGATACTCCTCATCTTTTTTTCTTTTAGCCATTTTCTTTGTCAAAAGGGTTTCTGCAATTATCTAGCTGACTACTTGATTAAAAGGAGGGAAGTTTACTTCCTGACCTCACAATGACCCATGTATATTATGCATTATCCAATAAAAATTTGGTGTTGTCCCGGAGGACAGCTGTGATTGGCTCCAGCCACCCTCAACCATGAACATGAGTGGTAGGAAATGAATAGATTGTAATACATGAGAATGTTTTATATTTTTAACATTATTTTTTATTAAAGATTTGTCTGCAAGCTACATCTGGCTTGTGAGTCATAGGTTCCCAACCCCTGGGATATACCATAGTTTATTTATCCATTCATCTATTCTAAGACATCTTGGTTGTTTCTAAATTTTGGCCACTATGAATAAAGCTGCTATAAACAGTCTTGCCTAGGTTTATTTATTTTTTTGCGGCTGTAAGTTTCCAACTATTTTGGCTCATATAGTAGAACTATATTTACTTGTATAGAAAGCTGACAAACTCATAAAACTATCATTAATTTATATAGTAACATAAATATTTGTTTAAAATACATTAATTTCACAATCAAGTAAAACTTAACCAATTATCTTATTTGAACTTAGGACATAAAAGGTCACTATGTTAGGCAAAAAGGTGTATATATGTGAAAACATAAAATGTGGCCATTACTTTTGAGAAGCTTGCATTCTATTTAGGTAAATAATATATAAATTAATACAGTCCTGTTTAAGTAGTAAATGATTTTATTATCAGTAAGTTAAAAATAAAAAACACATGAAATGTCTCAAGGAAACTGTCAAATAAATCATAAAGAAAATAATATTTTGGCTTTCAAGGAAGGAAAAGATCAATAGTACTGAAATATATATATCACTGACACCAATTAGCTGCAACATAACGGGTTTAGCTATTTCAATCCCTGATGTCCAAAGGTTTCTATTTATCTTTTTTATTCCCCACAAATAACTTATGCACTTGATAACTTGCACTGAAGATTATTTAGGCTGTGACTTGAAGTTTACCTTTTCAGTACCTTTTCCCAGGTTATACATTCCATTTCCTGCCTCTTCTACACACTGCCCAGGCAACAGAATTTCAACCTGAAAGTGTTGTATTGCTTCATACCGTAGCTGCTGTGAGGATGGCATAAACCCAAGTTGCCAACAACCACTTTAAGAATTTGCTTGTGAACAAAATCAACCCTCATCTCCACCAAAGAAAAAAGAAAAAAAAAATTAATTAAAAAGTCGAGCCTGAAATGGGGAGAGAAAGCTTTATGAAAATATATATATATAAACACTTGGATGTAGCAGTGCCAAAACCCATCACTTGATCCCTTAAGATTTCTAATTTTTTTGCGAAAATTTTGAAAGAGGCCAATATTCATTAGTTCTCCTTTTAAAATCAGGAATTTCTTATTTGACATTTTTCTCTCACGTCCTCTATATTACTATTGTTGAAATTATTCTAAACCCTTGAAAGACTAAAAGATGTTAGAGCATTCATCTTTGAGAATTGTTTCTTTTAAAATTTTAATTCCATTTTTAAACTATTTATTTGTACACCAGTTTTACATCTGCTATTCTTTGATCAATGGGATGGAGAATGAGTATTTTTGTTAAGATCGGAGGCTTGACATACTCCTCAATTTCTACAACTCCTCTCCAAAAGCCATGAAAACTGAAAATATGTACTGATTGGACCATGGAAAGTGGACACCATATTTGATATGAGGACAAAATTAAATAACAAACCCCCAAACTTACAGGTCAGTAGTCAGTCTTCCCAACAGTAGCAAAATGTATCCCTCAGATAAAAAGTGAGAAACACAGACAGGGGAAGCTCTATGTATCCCTGCTCACTTCATTCTTGATGCCTGGCTATTCCAAAAGCATCTGGTGCTTGGGGCTGGTGCTCCCACCTCACAATTGTGAGCAGAAACACTAGTGTACTCAAGATGGCAGCGTACACAAACAGCAAGAATCTGGGTCTTGTATTACACCAGTGAGTCACTAAAACCAGCCCTGAAATACCTGTTGCAGACCTTTTATTTATTGCAATAATAAACAGTGTTTTTCTCTTGCTGCCATAACCACCTTAAGTAATACAGTGTCCGTTACCTGCCCCTCTACCCTGACATCACACTTCTGCACTGTATTCGCCCTGCCACCCAAACACTCCATTACCACAGGGGATTCTCCCACCCGCCAGCCTAGTTCACTTCACAAATGAAGAGTGGAACAGTGTCTTCTCAGGTCACATACATCATTTACTTTTAAAATTTTTAACTAACTATATTGGTTAATAAAATGATACAGGTTTTAGGTGTACCATTCTCTAATGCATCATCTGCATGATGTATTGTGTGTTCACCACCCCATCCATCTTTAAGAATATTACAGTCTTTATCAAAATAAATTGCAAATATGTCATTATAGATTAAAGACAGCATAAGGGCCACATCTCTGAGGTATTAATTACTGTATTTCCCAACACCAAGACCAGAGCTTAGAAGATAATTAATATTTAATGAATGCATGTTAGCTAAATAAAATTTAAGTAGATTAAAATTCAATTAAAGTAATTAAAAAGTCTGGTTTCCTTGAAATTCATATTCTCAAAATGATAGAAAAACAGCTACCAGAATGGTCTGCTCAGGGCACTTTAACAACTCAAACTACCTGTGTTGACACTGAATCTGTGACCCAGTTAACTTGCTGAGGAGGAAGCTGGGATGAACATAGTAATTAGAGAGCACTGAGTGAGCATACCAGCAAAAAGGGATACCCAGTAGGACACTTTCTGATTACAGCTGATATAAATACCATAGAGTTCCAATAAGAGAGTCATGGTGATTAGTGCTGGCTTTTCTTTCTTTCTTTCTTTCTTTCTTTCTTTCTTTCTTTCTTTCTTTCTTTCTTTCTTTCTTTCTTTCTTTCTTTCTTTCTTTCTTTCTTTTTTATTTGAAATTAATGCTGAAAAACCTTTAAAATGCGAAAGCTTTTCAGGTACACAGCAGCTAAGATGCAGTGCTGAGAAGAGCACGGGTTGGCCAGCATCCCAAGGAGACTCGAAGTCAGCGTCCCTCAGAGGAGCAGATGTCCCTTCCATGGCATGGGAGAGAGAATGGGAGGACTCTTTAATACACTGTAGAAAGAGCCTGTAGAAAGGTTCATTGTCACCTACCACCCTGAGGAAGACTTGGTGGCTGACGGAAGCCGTTCTGTCTTTCAGAAAATCCAGAAAAACTGTATTTATATTGACTTTTGAACTGTGTTTGAATAAAGTTTGTGCAAAGCTAATTGATAGTGCAGACAAAAACAAGAGAAGGCAAATATAATAAAGGCATTTAGATAAAAATCAACTGGCTAGTTATTTATGAACTAGCTACTTACTATAGGAGACAAGTAGGACCTCAATATATGTATTAATGAATTATTAGCATTTATATCAAATTATCTTACCTGCTATGCATTTGCATATGCATATTAGACATACAGTGATTTTAAAAATCTTATAAAATAAGCTTTACATTAATTGACAGTGGCTCTCGGCAAACTTATTTTCAAATAATGTGGTTTCCTATGACAACTTGCAAGAAAGAGAATTGTACAGATAAACTCTATGGCAGGGGTAGTCAACCTTTTTATACCTACTGCCCACTTTTGTATCTCTGTTAGTAGTAAAATTTTCTAACCTCCCACTGGTTCCACAGTAATGGTGATTTATAAAGTAGGGAAGTAACATTACTTTATAAAATTTATAAAGCAGAGTTACAACAAGTTAAAGCATATCATAATTACTTACCAAGTACTTTATGTCAGATTTTTACTAAGTTTGGCAGAATAAATCTTTATAAAACAATTTACTACAGTTAAATTTATCTTTTTATTTATATTTTGTTTGCTCTGCTACCGCCCACCATGAAAGCTGGAACGCCCACTAGTGGGCAGTAGGGACCAGGTTGACTACCACTGCTCTATGGTGTTCTTTTAGAAGAAAAACCAAGGATGGAAAATAAGACACAAAAAATAGAAAGTATCTAAATCTGCCCGTTTTACTAATGAGCACCTGGTTCCATAGCAGTCCTATGTTAATTATGGGGAAATGTTGCATCATAGTGGATCCCAGCTACTATTCTGTTTAGTACATATTTGTTGCAAAATTCTGCCATAAAATATTAACAAATGAACAAGTGATAGCAGGCAGCTATAAATGATGCAACTATGTGACTTTCTAAAATAACTATTATCTCTACAAATTATCCATTAATTAGACATTTCTGTCTAGCATTTGAATCATTTAATATTCTCTTACAAATTTTGGAGGAGTTATAACGCAGGAAAGAATAAAATCAATTATAATTAAGGACAATTAAGAAACTGATAAAGAGCCTGACATGTGGTGGTGCAGTGGATAAAGCCTCGACCTGGAATGCTGAGGTCACCAGTTCAAATACCATGAACTTGTCTGGTCAAGGCACATATGGGAGTTGATGCTTCCTGCTCCTCCCTCCTTCTCTCTCTCTCTCTCCTCTTACTCCCCTCTAAAATGAATAAATAAAAATAAAATAAAATAAGACAATGTGTACATGTTTTAAAAAAAGAGAAACTAATAAAGAACCTGACCGGGTGGTGATGCAGTGGATAGAGTGTGGGTCTAAGACTCTAAGGACCCAGTTCAAAACCCCGACGTTGCCAGCTTGAGCACGAGATCATAGTCATGACCCCATGGTTGCTGGCTTGAGCTCAAGGTCACTGGCTTGAGCAAGGGGTCACTGGCTCAGTTGGACACCCCCGCCCCCGGCCCTGGTTCAAGGTATATAAGAGAAAGCAATCAATGAACAACTAAGGTGCTGCAGAAAAAAATTGTTGCTTTTCAACTCTCTCCCTTCCAGTCTGTCCTTTCCTGTCTTTTGTTTTCTATCTCTCTTTCTCCCTTGCTAAAAAATAAAATAAAATAAACTGATGAAGAAAAATATAGAAAAAAGAAGCTAATAAAGACCATTTTTGAAGTTTATACAGATAAAAAGTAGGACCTCTCAAAAGTAGGATTTTTTTCTACACTGAGAATTACTTTGAAATCACTACTAAAAGTATAAAAAAAGTTTTCTACTTTCTCACAAAGCCGCATTAACATTGGTCAGTTTATATAGTTGCCATCACGCTATACTGTATTAAGAATTAAATATCAGGCCTGACCTGTGGTGGCGCAGTGGATAAAGCGTCGACCTGGGAACACTGAGGTCGCCAGTTCAAAACCCTGCACTGATCTGGTCAAGGCACATATGGGAGTTGATGCTTCCAGCTCCTCCTCTCTCTCTCTCTCTCTCTCTCTCTCTCTCTCTCTCTCTCTCTCTGTGTGTGTGTGTGTGTGTCTCCTCTCTAAAATGAATAAAATAAAAAAAGAAATTTAAGAATTAAATATCAAATATTAAGCAAGATAAAAGATGTTTGAGAGGAACACATGAGAAGATGCATTACTTTTTTTCTCATTAAGATGATTGACATGCCTAACAATAAGGAAGAAATTAAGAAACAAAACTAGGCAATTTAGACTAGTAGATAACATTTTCGAAAGTCTGTAAGTTCACCCATGAGGAAATCCAGCTTGTCGCCATCTCTTAAGAAAATAGCAGAAGACTTTAGGTGGCTTGAACAAACAGGTATGAAGGACTGAAGAGGTTGTCCTAGAAGGATCCACATTGTAATGTAGAAAATTATTTGACCTTGGAGGCTTTAATGTGAGTGTGTCATGAAGCTCATGCTGGCTGTGAGTGATCACAGATGCTTAAATGAAAGAAGAACCATGCTCCAAAGTCCAGGTAAGCAAGTTTAGTGAGATTGGGCTGGAAGCCTGTGATTCATGCCCTGTACACACAGGAGGAAGTAGCTTTGCCTTTACAGTCTTCCCTCGCCATATTGCGGTTCACTTTTTGCAGTCTTACTGTATTGCAGATTTTTTTTTTTTTTTTTTTTTACAGGGACAGAGAGAGAGAGAGAGAGTCAGAGAGAGGGATAGATAGGGACAGACAGAGAGGATCAGAGAGAGGTGAGAATCATCAATCATTAGTTTTTTGTTGCTGTTGCGACACCATAATTGTTCATTGATTGCTTTCTCACATGTGCCTTGACCGCGGGCCTACAGGAGACTGAGCAACCCCTTACTGGAGCCAGTGACCTTGGGTCCAACCTGACGAGCTTTTGCTCAAGCCAGATGGGCCCACGCTCAAGCTGGAGAGCTCAGGGTCTTGAACCTGGGTCCTTCTGCATCCCAGTCCGAAGCTCTATCCACTGTGCCACCGCCTGGTCATGCTGTATTGCAGATATTTAAATTGTACATATCTAATTTTGTATTATGGATTTTTTGCTACATACATAGTGGGATTTTGCGGTATATAGGTATTTTTATATATTTATTATTTTAATTACTTTTGCAGTAAAATAAGTATTTTCTAGCCTAAATAATTGAAAAACAATATAAAATATAAAAATATTAATTAAAATATATTAAAAGAATATTCAATAAAAATAAAGCCTTAAAATATATATAAATAATAAAATAAATATAAGGTAGCTACTTTGCAGATTTTCGCCTATCTAAGTAGGTTCTGGAACTTAACCCCCACAATTGATGGGACCACTGTACTTTGTTAATGTAACTAATTTAGGGAAAATAAAAAGATGGATGCAAGGAAGGAAGGAAGGAAGAAAGGAAAGGAAAGGGAGGAAGAAAGGAAGGAAGGAAGGAAGGAAGGAAGGAAGGAAGGAAGGAAGGAAGGAAGGAAGGAAGGAAGGAAGGAAAGAAGGAAGAAGGGAGGGAGGGAGGGAGGAAGGGAAGAGGGCGCGGCGTATAGAGGAAGGAAACCCAAATGGCAGTGGGAATTTCTGGTGTTTTTTAGAAGACCATGTCTACTTTCCCCAGTCTTCTCACTTCATAACCTCTATTAGATCAGTGCCAGTGTTTTATTCATCCTTATTCTCATGGATGTGGGGATTCAGTCTCATAAGGCTTTTCTGGTTCTATTTTTCTACTGTCTACTCCATGAAGCATTTAATTTCTGTCATTTAACAAAATGCTGTTTCTTGTATACCTTTGCCAGAGACCAGGCCCAGAACCCAGCAGTCAAGTAATTCAATCTCAAGTAATATTCTGCTTCTGACCCATTAGAATTATTTATCCAGTTTTTAGTAGAGTTGCATGACTTCTAATTTGCTCATTTTTATATTTTTGACATGTGGAGAAGATGGAAAAGATCTCACAAATAAACTTACAATGCTTTTTTTTTTTTTGCTGTGAAGTAACAATTTTACCCATCCTTCAGTCTGTATGTTATATGTGACTTAGTTTAGAAAAATAAATGCAGGCTTTTTTCAATTTTAAGATACGTTATCTATTTATAAAGAATAGATATAGGAATTCTTGGTTCAATTTATAGAGAGAACGGGAGAATATCATGTATCTACTTTCCCTTTTCTGTGGGATTTTATACCAGTTCCTTTTTTTGTCCTTGTCCTTTTTTTTTAAACTTTATTTTATTTATTCATTTTTAGAGAGGAGAGAGAGAGAGAGAGAGAAAGGGGGGAGGAACAGGAAGCATCAACTCCCATATGTGCCTTGACCAGACAAGTGCAGGGTTTTGAACCGGCAACCTCAGCATTCCAGGTCGACACTCTATCCACTGCACCACCACAGGTCAGGCTCCTTTTTTTTTTACAATCTTTCTTTTCCATAAATTGCCTCAAATAGAGATAATTCATGGACAGATTTTCCAGCACATTTCTCACTTTCTCTTTAATCCACCTCAAATCTCTTCATTTCTGTCACCTGCTTTCCTCACCTTACCAAGCCCCAATATCCTTAGAATGGTCTTTCATTCCTATCATTACAACACTTTTGTTGACTTATTCAAACTGTCCACCTATTCTCACATGTGACTCCGAGCATCAGAACTCATCTGCTTCCCAAGGCGTTGTGGTACTCAGTAACTTCCAAAATTTCAAGTATTCACAAACTAAACACACAGTAAAGTAACAATTTTATTCTAATTCCAAAATGTCTGTTACATCTAAAATTTCATTATGTTGCTAATGACTTCCTTAAAATAAAAACTTAATTTTCTCTTATTTTTCCTGCTGAACAATCAAGATTCCTTGCCTGAAAATATTTCTTCCAGCAAATTCTTTCCACAGTTTTGTTAAGTGATCTAAGACATGGTCATGCAAAAACTGACAATATTAACTAAAATTGAAATGTAAATTTTTTACACAGACATTTTCTGAAATCCTCCCAAAACTCCTTACAATAAATGGCATTCCTAAAACCACAGCCATGATGAGTAAATTGAGGTTCACAAAAGTCAGGGAACTTGCCTAAAATCACAGAGGTTGAATTTTCAAGTTGGCAAAGTCATTTGAATGTTGATAGGCCAGATCAGTTACAATATTTCTCAGCCACAATTAAATATTTATATGGGTGTGCTTGGTATAATTTAATTTGTAATTATTTTAATTTTTGATTATATTCTGCCTTAGTGAAACTATGTGTGGGCATGCATTCACTTTCCCCTTAGACTGGGTGATTAAAAAGGGAATCAGTCATGTCTTCTTAATCATTACTTTTCCCCCAGTTTCTACAAAAATGACTTGATACAGCTAGAATCACTCAGTAAGAGTTGAATGAGTCTTCAGCATCAAAGACATTTAAAGATTATTGATAATTAGCAGATTAGCAATTTTCTAGTTTATGGTAGTTGACTAACTTTTTTCTTCATTTCGGAGAGACATTAACTTAATTTGGCCTATTTATATTATGTATAATTATAAACTCTCTGTACAGC
The DNA here is from genome assembly GCA_037038555.1 of Rhynchonycteris naso. Lineage (NCBI taxonomy): Eukaryota > Metazoa > Chordata > Mammalia > Chiroptera > Emballonuridae > Rhynchonycteris > Rhynchonycteris naso. The sequence goes on along the minus strand of CM072998.1, from coordinate 213,299,965 downwards.
TCTAGCCTGAAGCTTCAGTTGCTTAAATATCTTTAGTAGCTTTTACTACTAGGAGTTTAAATAGACCCCTCAAAGTAATCACTATTCAGTGTTGAGTCAAGAGATGCCCAAGGGCTGTGATTTTATTATTTTAATCATTCTATGGAGTTTAAAATATGTATAATTAGGACAATAGTGTGTGATTACCAGGAGAGAGATGAGGGGAGGTGGAAGAGGGTACTGGGGGATAAACGGTGATGGTGATGAACAAAGACTTGACTTGGAGCAGCAAACACACAATACAGTGTACAGATGTTTGTTGTAAAATTGTATACCTGAAACCTGCATAATTTTGTTAACCAGTGTCACCTCAATAAATTCAATAAAAAGGAAATATTTATAATAAGAAAAATTATCTAACTGCATATTATATATTTGTTTATCATTATATCTGTTCATCTATTTATTTCCCTGATTAGCTAATCTCTTATCTACCTACCCATTATCCATATATCTGAAAGTGATCCATCTATCATTTATCTATCTATCTATCTATCTATCTATCTATCTATCTATCATCTATCTATCATCTATCTAACTATCTATCTATCTATCTATCATCTATCTATTATCTATCTAACTATCTATCTATCTATCATCTACCATCTATCATCCATCTATCATCTATCATCTATCTTTCTAGGGATGGGTGTAAGAATACCTGAATTTTATGCAACTTTGAAAATAAAATATATTCTTCTCTACTAAAATTATGTTATGTCCTTTGGTTCACAATGTGACTCTAAATTTTTAATGTGAAGCTCATAAGGTTCAAATGAGAACAGGCTAGAACCTATGTCACCAAGACTTGCAAGTAGCCTGTTATCAGTCATGAACATGAAACTTCTGCTGTGTTTCTGAGAGCTGAGAGGCAGCTTTTCAAAGTATCTTTCCCCCAGTCTATTAAGACTGGTGTTGGTACTGTGTTTCACTCTATTCAGTACAAATAACAGCAGAGCTCTATTCTCTCCCAGACATGTATAGAAATCTACTTAATCTACTCAGCAATAATAACAAGGATTGTGTGGTTACAAAGGAGTGCATATATATGGGAAAAAAGCCAAGATGTTTTGTATTTTATGCTCATGTGGCTAAACATATGAACCATTAGACTGAAATTTTTTAAAAAAAATAATGCTGGAAGTATTCATGGTTTTTTTTTTAATTTTTAAAAAAATATTTTATTCTGTTTCTGATATTTCTCTTTCTAAATATATAGCAATTTTCTTCTCCTAAAAATAATAAAAACTTATTTATGGTCAGAATTAACTCAAAAGTTTGGCATAATAATCTATATAATTAAAGACTATTTTATTACTCTGTGAGGATTAATAGTCAAACATTTCATTTTTCAAAAATAATCCATTCCATCTCTAGAATCTAAAATGTATACATGCTTTTGCTATAATAATTCCACATGAATTAACATGCCATCAGCCATGGTCTGTTTTTCAAAAGGATGTGAATTAATATTTATTTAATAACAACATTTTGTTAGGTACTGAGTTTTAACTACCTGACTTTACTTAATATTTTGAAAGCCCAATAACATATGTACCAATTTACTGTTGCTGTTTATATTTATTTATTCAATTAGCAGTCAGTTACTCAATTAATTAATGCTTTAATTAGATAAATAGAAAATAGCAAATTAAAATGCTCTTAAAAATGGAAAAGGCAGAAACCTTATTTATTCTTTGTTTCTTAGGATTAGTAATTTTATCACTTCTCAAATAAGGTGAGAGACCGTAAGCACACTGATAATAAACTAAGACATTGGATTATGATCATAATTGATGATACAATCCTAATACACTATTTTTAAGAATATGGTAGGCTTATAATATATTATTTAACTTATTTACATATAAATTCAAGAATTTATTTTCTCTGTATCATAAACACACACTCACAAACATAAAAGGGACATGTTTTCTCTTTTATTTCAACCACTACCAGTGGTCTAGAACTTTTTATAAGAGAGAAATTCTCTTTTATAGAAAACATATTTTTCCACCTAGCCAGAAAGATATATATTTAAAGCTTTTATAAAATCAGCTGATACAGCCAGACCAGGAGGTGGCGCAGTGGATAGAGCGTCGGACTGGGATGTGGAAGACCCAGGTTCGAAACCCGTAGCTCGCCAGCTTGAGCGTGGGGCCCATCTGGCTTGAGCAAAAGCTCGCCAGCTTGGACCCAAGCTCGCTGGCTCCAGCAAGGGGTGGCTCGGTCTGCTGAAGGCCCGCAATCAAGGCACATATGAGAAAGCAATCAATGAACAACTAAGGTGTTGCGACGACAACGAAAAACTAATGATTGATGCTTCTCACCTCTCTCTGTTCCTGTCTGTCTGTCCCTATCTCTCTCTCTCTCTGACTCTCTCTCTGTCCCTGTGTAAAAAAAAAAAAAAAAAAAAAAAAAATTAAAATCAGTTGATACAATCTATCAAGATATATGTATAACAGTAACTATAATTATTGGTTTAATAAATTTAATTCTTCTGATATTAAGAGATCTATAATTTTCAGAAGAAATTGCTAAACTAGATATATATGTAAATCATAAAGGATGATAATGTCTAAATATTTCCTTAGGGACAGATTTCAGAATTCTACTGGGAATCAGCGATAGAGTTTTCAAGATCTATATAGAGATTAAACAATTAAAATAGTATGAATTATTAAAAGATGAAATATTTTTTCAGTGTAAGCAAAAAGATCTTTAAAAGAAAGCACTGGCTGTAAGTAAAATAATTGATAAATAGAACATTAGCCTTAAGAGATTTTGATCAGCAAAATATAGTAATAGAGTGAAAGATAAACATAGAATGGAAGAAAATAGTCACAAAATGTTACTCAACCAAAGACAAACGTTATTTTCACACTATGTGTGTGTAAAGTCTATAAATTAACAAAAAATAGCAGTCAAAGTAATAGTCGATGAATGAGAAGACGATTCTGAATTGCTTAAAATCACATGAGTAAATGCTTAAAATGAAAAGTCACTTACAGAAATGTCAGTTAAAACCACAAGCAATTTTCCAGGAATAAAAAGAAAAAATCAGCCAGCACCACGATTGGGAAGATAATTAATCCGAATGGTGTCACAGCTCCGCCTTATCTTCTAATGTTGAACGTGACCTCAGGATCCGGTACTTTCACTCAAGTCTACCGCCAGCAGAGATAGCTACGCCTGCTCTTTGGAAGATATGCCTAGTGATGTTCATTCCAGAACCTTCCATCATAGCTGACAAGTAGAAATAAAGCAAATGTCTTTCAATTTTAAATTGGTTGAGTAGCGCATGGCTTTTTGCCCCTACAATGTAATACTATGATATTGAGAATTAACAGACCCTTACCATACAAAAATACATGGATGAATCTCACAAAATAGTTTAATTTAATAAAACATGGAAGAGACATATAAAAGAGCCCATTTCATATAACCCTACTCATATAAAATTCCAAAACAGTCAAAATAACAAAAGTGTTTGGGTCTTAATAATCCATACTATTTTAATTGTCAGTGGAGCCTGTTAAGAGAGGTCTTGTCAGGGTTCTGCTGATGCTACACCTCTTTATCTGTGCTGTTATAGACACGGTAAGTTGGTAAAATTTAATTGATATCTACGGTATGATGATCTGTGTACTTTTATTCTCTGCATGTTATGCTTTTGGACAAAGTTAATAAAAACGTTAGTATTAAGGTATAAGAATGCACCTGGGCCTCTTAAGAAGTGGTATAGCATGCAGGCACCCCCGGGTTACAGTAAGTACCGAGAAATGTTCTAGGGTTATTACTTGTTATTTTCTCTTGACGGGAAAGCAAGAAATTAGCCAGAGTTTTCAGAAATACTAGATATACCCCAATTTTGAAAAATCTGATGGGATCATCACTCTGGTCTGAAGGGTTCCTTGGCCTCTTGGCACCTCGCTAAAACGTGGAGGTCAGGGAACTGAAGACCTCCGATTAGCGGTTGCTGCACTGTCCTAAGGTCTGCTGAAATAATTTAGTCACAGTACCGTCAACATTTGCAGCTTCGCACAGGATGTCTTGAATGCATTGCAACAAAATAAGATTATGAACTTTGGAAACAGCACATCGATATAAAGTATGAAATAAATCTTAAGACATAGAATTAAAATGTAGAATTTCTTTAGAAGTGAAGTTGTGTTCACAGACAACCATGACTGTCTGCTTTGAGGGCCAGCAAATTTAACTCAGATTAAAAGGTGTTTCTTGCCTGACCAGGCGGAGGCGCAGTGGACAGAGCGTTGGATTGGGATGCTGAAGATCCAGGTTGGAGACCCCAAGCTCGCCAGCTTGATCGCGGGCCCATCTGGCTTGAGCGAAAACTTGCCAGCTTGGACCCAACGTCGCTGGCTCCAGCAAGGGGTTGCTCTGTAGTCGTAAAGGCAATGAAAAACTAATGATTGATGTTTCCCACCTCTCTCCGCTCCTGTCTGTCTGTCCCTGTAAAAAAAAAAAAAAAAAAAAAAAAAAAAGGGTTTCTAAGAAATGCATCTTTTTAGAAACACTAAATTCTTTTTAATTCTAATTTTATATGAAATGAAGGTGCCTTCAGCAGCCTCCTTGAATAGAGACAAAAAGGAAGAACATTGTTCCTGGTTTCTGCAGTCTATACTTTGGTAAAAAAGTCTAATGTAGAGCTTTTCCATACACTGGGTAGGGTGCTGCTGATTATATTGGTTGTTAGACAAAATCAGCTGTGTCTAGGCCATTACACTGTAATCTGCCCATGGATCACTCCAGGTGGATTCTGATCAGAGGTTGTGGATAAAGAGAAAGGATCCATTCCTTCAGGTCGGAAGTCTTCAAGGGCCCACTCAGTGGTTTAGGATCCCAGACGAGGAGCCTGTGACTCACAGTGGGACTCTCAGGAGAGCAGAAGACTGGATGTATAACCACTAGGAATAGTGCCAATCATAACAGTGGAAAAAGAGAAAAGGGGAAGTGACATTTGTGTGTGTAAGAAAATCTAGGACACTTTCAGATACCTCAAGTATCAGAAGAATGGCAGAAACATAACTTCAGATGTCACTGGCTGAGAAGTACCCAGTACAGGACAGGACTGTTACAAGTCCCGGAAGAGGCTGGCCAGCGTGAGACATTTCCATGATAGCACAGAAGGGCTAACAAAGCTACCATGTGTACACACATGTACAATGCACATAAACAATTTCTTCTATACAATTTAAAAATTACACCTATCTGGATGCAATTGTTAACAAAACGGCAATTATCTCAGCCTGAATTATCAATTGATGTTTCATTTAGGGCATGACCCTTCTCTTATGACCATCTTCTACCTATCTAATGTTCTCAGTTATCCCTGTTTGTTTTAAAGCACGAGGTTCATTTAAGCACACTCAGTGTGGAGTCTACCTTGTGCTGTCCTTTATCTAAAGAACAAACACATGAAAGAACATTTTGCCTGTGTTTATTGGGAATATATGAATATATATATATATATATATATATATATATATATATATATATGCTAATGAGTGAACATCTTGTTTTCAGTTTCTGGACAACACTAACAGCAGCTTGAAAGGAACACAATCCATGGATTTTAACACTAAATTAAACACGTGGGCATGACCAGATGGGGCTACAGATGTTGGCAGGAGAGCTCAGGTGCTTCAAAGAGGAGTCCAGCTGTTGCAATATCAATGCTTCCCCATATCTGATGACAGGCTTGGCAGGGACAGGAAGCGAAAGAAGAAATTCACATGGAGATTCAGAAAATGTTCAGTAATATCCCCTTTTTCATTGCAAGCCCAGAACAACTTTGGCTGCTGGTGGATTCTTACATACACATGGGTGTCCATCAGTGGGGCTTTCTCTATGGTCCACTTAAAATAAATGCATTTGTTGGAGGGTGGTTTTTGTTAATATTTCATATCATTGAATTGAGCTTTAAAATCTATTAGCTCCAGGATTAGTGTTGGGAAATTAAGACACTAGGGTTTTAGGCTATTTCTTCTACTATTTAATTATTATTATTATTATTGAGTGAGAGAGACAGATAGGAAAAAGAGAGATGAGAAGCATTAACTTGTAGTTGTGGCATCTTAGTTGTTCATTGATTGCTTTCACATATGTGCCTTGACTGGGGGGCTCCAGCTGAGCCAGTGACCGCTTGTTCGAGCCAGTGACCTTAGGCTTGAAGAGAGCAACCTTTGAGCTAAAGCCAGCGACCACGGGATCATGACTATGCTACTTAACTTTTTATTTATAAGTGCTCTTATTCTCTCTTGAGTTTCTTATCTATACATCTATAATCCTTGGACATTTCAAATTAATGGCCCACTCAAAAAACCTTGTAATACAGGACGTTAGCACACATTTTCAATTTTTATTTTATTACTAACAGCATTAAAGCCAACCCACATCTGGGAATATTAAGTTAGGTTCCCTCTTAATTCTTAACTTCTCACATGATACCTCTCTCGGGCCATAAAATCAAAAGGCAAGAGACCCTAAAACAAACCAGCTTTATGCATGGTCTCCACTCAGATTTATAGACATGCCTCGAGATTTTCACTCACATCCTAAGTTGTAGCACAGACATGTGGGTAAGCCTCTGACTGTCAATTTTGTTGATATTATCCTGGAGTATTCAGAGGTCTGATGGGAAGAGAAGAACTTTCAACATTTGAAACCTTCACATTTGAAACTTGTTTTTGAATACATGGAGGGTAAAATGATATGGGACAAAAGAAATTATTAGAAATCTCTCTTAGAATTTTTGAACTCTAAAATGATACTACATCAAGATTTTATTTTGGGTGCCATATTATGTTTTCCAGAATAGGCAAATTATAAATTCAGGCAATAAGTAGTACAAATAGTGTCTACTATGTATGAGCCAGGCAAGTTACAGACCAGAAAGTGTACACAGTATAAAGATCTCAGGCTGGGCCTTTGAAATAAAGATTGTCCTGGTGTTAAAATCATACCCTTCAGTAATAGGTCTCTTGAAGGTCTAATATATTTATATCTATTATGTCACATGTTTAGGAAACATGTTAAATGAAATCAAATTTATTTTTTAAAAATGGCTCTGTATGAATACAACTTCTAAACTTAGAAAATTTAAAATTAATGTTTGTTTCTTCAGCTTTGATCCTTAATAATCTGCTTTCCTGGTCTTCCTTCACACGTGATTCTTTTAGTGTTCGCAGTTCCCATGGGCTGGATGGCAGACTTCAACGCTGGAAGCCACTGATGCCCTCATGAGCTTCTATCGAATTTCTAGGCCATTTACAGTCAGTCACATAGTAGGTGTTCACAGAATTATTGCTGGACAAATGGCCTTTTAACATTGATCTTGTAACTTGCAAAGCTTTTTGACCTTTCAGTGATTTTTTTTATGTTGTATTTTTTGTCTCTCTTGCTGTATTATCAACTCAAACACGTGCCATACTTCATGTTTCTAACACAGTTTACTTTGGTTTGTTCATCGTTCTCTTTTGAGGATAATTTATTTGAAAACTCAGAGAAATAGAATGAAAAAGTTCAAAATATTTGGAATGGTAATCCCTCCCTAGGTGTCCTATACAGACCTTTAAACAACCATCTAAAAACTGGTTCTGAATACGTATTCTTGGTAAATCAGCAGGGAGGATCTATGTGCCTCTTTGAATTGTAATGCAGTAATGGAGTGGAAGGATTTCATAGTATTCATGAAACGTTTCATGGGCACATTGCCAAAATACTCAAGCAAATGGCTTTTCTTCCTTTTCTGCTGAGTCAATATTAGTAATTTTCATAAAAGCATCTTACCCAGTCAGGAGAGTCATGAAAGCATGTTTGCCATGAACAGAGTGAACTGATGTGGACTATCGATCTTTTATGTCAAATACAGCCGGAGTGTCTCACACACAATCCCAGACCTGGTATGGGAGCTGCCTCACTGTCCCCTGTGTCTGCCAAATCAGAACAAGATTGGTTAATTGGTACCTTAAAAAGATGCTGCTCAAAGGTTGGGTCCACACAGCACCAAGGGAGATGGCGATGGTGACACCAGTCATTTTCTAAAAACCCTGCTGAGGAACAAATCAAATCTGCCTTTCTTTCCTGGTAAAAGATCCCAAAGGCAGTGACCATGGGGTCATGTCTATGATCCCACGCTCAAGCCAGCGACCTCATGTTCAAGCTGGTGAGCCTGCACTCAAGTCAGATGAGCCTGCGCTCAAGCTGACAAACTCGGGATTTCAAACCTGGGTCCTCTGCGTCCCAGTCTGATGTTCTATCCACTGCGCCACCACCTGGTCAAGTTTGTCGTCAGGTTTCTCTTCATATTGGCATGTGTCTTAATCACCACCTAACTCACATCTTACAGTTTTGTTTTCATGAGCCACTAACCTCTCATTTCAGATTTCCAAGACTTATTTTTCCTTTAGATTTACAGTTATTATGGAAGTTAAGCATCTCAATGTTATGCTTTCTGGCATTTTTAGGACCTAACTTGAATATTTATATAATTGTTTCTCTTTATAATTAAAATTCTAGCATCACACTTTATTGAAAACTACTAAGTGAATTGGCAAATGATATTTACAATCATCTTTAAGATATGAGATAAGGCAAGCATGTCCCATTTCACCACATTGACTAATACTGCACTAGCAAATGCAGCAAACAAATAAAAATCTCTTTAGAGATATTAAGAAAGAACCTAAATAAATGGGCAGACATACAATGATCATGGATTAGAAGACTCAATATCCATGTCTATTTTAGCCCTGGTCAGGTTGATCAGTGGATAGCTTTGTCTATTTTCTCCCAAAATGATTCATCACAATCTCACTCAAAGCACAGCAAGCTTCTTTACAGAAATTGACAAATTAATTTTATCTTAAAATTCAAATACCTTAGAATAGCCAAAATAGCCTTAAATTTGAACAAAGTTAAGAGAATGGAAGCAGTTGACTTAGAGCATGTGTAATAGAGACACTGTATATTAGAGGTAGGAAAAAATATATCAATGGAACAGAATGTGGAATACAGAAATAGACTCAAACATACACATGATTTCTTAGTAAAAATTGCTAAAGCAATCCAACAATAAAAGGAGCTTCTTTATAAAAAAAAAATAGGTCTGGAAATTTTGGGTGTCTTTATAAGAAAAAAAGACTCTCAAGCTCTAACTTCAGAGGCAAAATATGATTCATGAACCATGAACCTAAATAAAGTTAACATTAAGCTGCTTCTAAATATAACATAACCAAACATTTCTGTGAGCTTCAGGGAGATTTCTTAGCCTCACTTACACACTACCAAATAAAGAACAAGAAGGAAAAAAAAGCTGGAAAGCATCAAAATTTAAAAATCTGCTGATGTAATTTTGGCAAATGAATAGGTTAGCTGGTGAATGAGATAAAATGTTTGCATTGTATATTTGATTAAGGATTAAGGTTATAAATATATAAAGAAGTTTTTCATATCAGCTATAAAAGACAAAAAACAAAAACAAAAACAAAAAACCTTCACCTGACCTGCTGCTCTTCCAGTGCACAGAGCTCAGGCTAGTATTATAGGTATGAGTATGGAGCAACATGCTGGGGTGGCCAGTGGCAGACTGTGATACAGGTTACTGGAGTGCTGGGTGACTTGTGGCCAACAGTTGCTGTATGTTGGGCTGGCTGAGGCATTCAAACTCAATTTTGTTTATGCTGCGACAAATGCCCTCAGGGGACAGCAGAGCTCAGGGGTAGCTGGCCACAAACTCCAAGCTTTATGAGGAAATATGGTGTACCTGCATCACTTTCAGTTCTGCACCTGGTTATGTGTTCACAGACGACCCGGAGCACTTCCCAGCGAAGCTCCTTCATGCCTAGTAGCCTTTCCAACATGTTAGCTGCCACTGTGATGAACATACAGCCCTGACCAGAACCCGAGGGATTGCCCACGACTGTCCAGACACAATGTAGAGGAAGATCTTCCACGTGTTTGGAGTATATGCCAGCATAGACTTGATGAAATCATCACTCACAGTTTTAGATGTTCTCCAATTCTTCCCTGGCTCTTTCAGTTTTTCATGGAGGAAAATAGAAATGGGCCCTGAAATCAGTTCTCTAACTCTAGAACTGGGCCAGTGGCTGTCTGGCTGCTGAAAGCCCAGACCTTCTACTTTCTCTTTGACTTTGTGTGAAGAGAAAGATGCAAGCTCAGATCCCTTGTCTTCCCCTACACGCTGGGATCAGATGTCCATCAGGAGGAATGGAGCTTCTTTATCCAATAATCAAAGGCCAAGAGTTCTTGTGGCTTGAAATAAATTGACAACCAATTCCTTGACGATAATTCCATACTTTGGAGTTCTGCTTAGTATCTTTGAATCTTGGAAGAGAATCTACCTTTATTATTTTTTGTTGTTGTTACTTTTTTTATTTTTTTTCCAAAGTGAGAAGTGGTGGGGAGGCAGACAGACAGAGTCCGACATGTGCTCAACCGGGATCTACCCAGCATGCCCACTAGGGGAGCAATACTCAGCCCATTTGGGGCATTGCTCTGCTGCAATTGGAGCCATTCTAGCACCTGAGATGAAAGCCATGGAGCCATCCTCAGTGCCCGGGACAACTTTACTCCAATGGAGCCTTTGCTGTGGAAAGGGAAGAGAGAGACAGAGAGAAGGGAGAGAGGAGAAGGGGGAGAAGCAGATGGGCGCTTCTCCTTAGTGCCCTGGCTACAAATGGACCCAAAGTATAGCATATTTCTGACTACAAGAATTACAAGTAATAAATAAAATCTTAAAAATTGGAAAATTAGTCTAAAAATCTGATTCTTTGAAATTGAATGTAACTAGATGTCCACTGATTGGAGGCATGTTAGAATGATATATAAAGATGACCTTGCAATTATACTTATCTTCAGAAGGCTGGAGGGTGTGGACTCTTCTCTAGGTTTTTTAGAAAGAATGTTCAGCTTCCTCTGATCTCCAGCCTAATGTTCCAACAAGCACCTGTTCTGTGGGAAGGTTTTACAACACTATGTCATGACATATTTTAGAACAAATGCCTAGTAGCAGTGGAACTTACAACTTACCTTATGGATAGAAAACAGACACCAAAGAAAGAACTCTGCCATGACACCTAAAAGTGCACGTGCTTGAAAGAGAAATAGCTGGTGGCATTCCACGTTTCACCAGGCACACCTGTGGCCACTAAAACAAAGTTTGCACTCAGCAAAGTAGTCCTTGTCTCACAGGGCGACCCAAGACTTCCATTGTAATTGTCCTTCTCTATTGACTTCTGAGCACACGGAGTATAAATCATGCTTAACTAGAAACAAAGTGACAAGTTTTAATTGAGAATTTTAGAACCATCATTTATGTCGATTCTAATCCCCCTGGTTAGACACTTGCATTTAGGAAAGCAGTTTAAACTGTGAATGGTCAATTATGCCCCATGGCCATCTTCTGAATGATTTGCCCTCATCAGCTCTGTCCAGTTCTTGTGGACTGATTTTAGTACTATTTAAGTTGTGTTGCATCTTTCTCTAAAAATACGTTTAGATAAATTGTTATCACAATATTAATATGTATTGAGCTTGACCGGGCGGTGGCGCAGTGGATAGAGCGTCGGACTGGGATGCGGAAGACCCAGGTTCGAGACCCCAAGGTCGCCAGCTTGAGCATGGGCCCATCTGGCTTGAGCAAAAGCTCGCCAGCTTGGACCCAAGGTCGCTGGCTCCATCAAGGGGTGGCTAGGTCTGCTGAAGGTCCGCAGTCAAGGCACATGTGAGAAAGCAATCAGTGAACAAATATGATGTTACAATGGCAACAAAAACCCAATGATTGATGCTTCTCACCTCTTTCCGTTCCTGTCTGTCTGTCTCTATCTATCCCTCTCTCTGACTCTCTCTCTGTCCCTGGGGGAAAAAAAATCAATAAGATCTTTTAAAAAAATAATATGTTTTGATAGCCTCAAAATATTCAAATGGAACTTTTGGTATATAAACAAAAAAATAATAATGATAATTATGAAAAAAAATTTTAAAGGTAACTGGCTCAAATATTTCAGGCTTGTCTTGGTGCTCTTTAATCAAGTTTCAGAATTTTTCCACCTTGGGATCCTAGTTTATAATAAAAACTCTACCTTTCAAATTGTATTTATGCATCTTTAAATATCAACAGATAATATCAAATCATCACCTGACCAGATGGTTGCGCAGTGGATAGAGTGTCGGACTGGGATGCGGAAGACCGAGGTTCGAGACTCGGAGCTTGCCAGTTGAGCACGGGCCCATCTGGCTTGAGCTAAAGCTTGCCAGCTTGGACCCAAGGTCGCTGGCTCCAGCAAGGGGTTGCTCAGTCTGCTGAAGGCCCACGATCAAGGCACATATGAGAAAGCAATCAATGAACAACTAAGATGTTGCAACGGCAATGAAAAACTAATGATTGATGCTTCTCACCTCTCTCTGTTTCTGTCTGTCTGTCCCTATCTATCCCACTCTCTGACTCTCTCTCTGTCCCTGTTAAAAAAAAGAGAATCAAATCATCAAATTGTCCATTCTCTTAAAATATATATATATGCACATCTGACTAGTTTTTGATGTTTTGAAACTATTTTTTCTTATTAAAGTTATTTTCAGAAGGTTTTAAGAAACCTCACACATTTATGAAAGTAGATACAGAAATGATCAACAAACATAAGAAAATGTGTTTAATAATAGTAGTGATCAAGGAAATAGAAATTAAAAGTAGAGTGAGATATCACTTCATTAACCCTAGAATGGTTAAAATAAAGAAATCCTAATGTTAGCAAATGTTGGTAAAGATTAGAAGTCATGTAAATATTTATATACTGATGATGGGAACATAAAATACTAAATAATCTTGAAGAACTTTTTGGGGATTTCTTAAAATGTTAAGCATATATCTAGCCAATGACTCAGCAATTTTATTTTAAATATTTCCCCAAGAGAAATGAAACATATGTCAACAAGAAAGCTGAAAACGACCTATTCATAAAGTACAGAAAGAAAAGAACCATCAATAAGATATGGAAAAAAGACATATTTTTGTGTATTCATATTATAGTAATATGAGTGAACTACTGGAATATGGCAAAACATGGATGGATCTCAAAATAATAATACCAAGTGAAAATGCCAGATGGAATGTAATGTATACTATTCAATTACACTTGAGAATTCTAAGAACAACAACAAAACTAATCTTTGTGTCAACATGCATTAAGTGGTTACATCTTGAATTCAAGTTAGGTGAGCGTTGACCAGAATGGGGTACAAGGAACACTTCCAGGTGATGAGAATAATATGTATCTTCTATTGTGTTGTAGTCAGGTGGACTTTTAAAATCATCAAACCTCATTCACCTGAACACCTAACATCTGTGCATTTATTTTACTGTATAAAAATTATCAGTCAATTTAAAAAAAAAACAACAACATCAAATTGCATAGTAAACATCTTTTTCTGTGTTTTTATTTCAATTATACTAGAACCTAGGACATGATTTCTCAGCTCTAGGAAGAGAGGTAAAAATAATAATTTTCCTGGATCCTTACCTGGCAGTGAAGGGCAACTTTATTAAAACAGATAAAGAATGCTGATAGACATTGGTGATATGCACTCACCCAGATGAACATCCCCCACCTGCAGAGATGGGAAAGTTATAAAATGGCTCCGGAGACTGTGCCTGTCAGCTTTTCATTCGAATGGCAAACTGAGAGCTCAAGTACCACTTTACCCAGTTAATCTGTGCCCGAAGTCTGGCTTGATTTTGCTATTCAGGATTCTATTAATTTTTCAAGTATGCCCAAAATAAATAGCCAGAGTAGACTTGCTGCACCAAAAAAGAGAAAGAAAATATTAGAATAGAAGAGTGTTTCCCCCTTCAACTCAGATTTTTAATTAGAACAGGAAGAAAATAAGAGCTCAGCTTAATTCCAGAAGAATCCACGGGGACAAGGAGGGATGTAGGCAGTTTTTCTGGTGCTGGCATGCTCCTCGCCAGGCAGGCGAGAGCCCCAGGACAGCCAGAAACAGCTCCCAAACGCGACCAGTGAAGCACGTTGTACCTTGAATGCAACTGCTCCTGGCATTGGAAAGCTTCCCAAATGTTACCAGTGGGGAACATTAGATCTCAAATAACCGCCATGCCTCTTCATTTAGAGAATAAATCAGTGTTTAAAAGAAACCTGTCCATGCAAGTACACTGTGATTTAAATTAAGTGAAATTAAACGGAGTGTGATTGGGTGGATTTTTTTTTTTTTTTTTTTTGGCAGTTTGTACAATAGAGTAATTGTGCTGTAACCAGGCTAAGTGTACTTTGTGGAGACATCATGCATGCAAGAACTGTTCTGGCTGCTAGCTACCCTAAGAGTGTTTAATTCTCTGGTACTTGCTGATTTGCACGAGAAATGTTATGCAGGTTGGTTATATTGAATAAAAGACTCATTTGCATGTAGTTATTGATTGTTTGTTGCTCAATCTAAGCTAAATGCAGAGATTTTCCAGGACTTCACTGCTTAAATCTAAGTGTTTATATTGTGCATTTTGTTCATAAAAATACCTTCAATTTTTTGGACCATTTCTTCTGAGGAACTCAAACTCACTAATATGTGATCAGCTTTATTTCCCCGTTTCAATGGGATAGTGATCTGTAATGAAGATATGAAAAGCATATTTAAGTAATCTGAAATCAGTTGGGAGGCACTTAGAACCCCTTCTGAAACAGCTGGTAGGGAGACACTGCATCACCTATTTGCTGGACGGAGGCTGCATCCGAGGGCTCTGAAGCTCATTTCAGCCAGTGATTCTGAGCCTGAGCAGAACCAAGACCCTCCTCACTGGGCCTGTGTTCTGACCTAACAGCCATATACCCAGGAACCCGAGTCATGTACTCCACTAACTTAAAACACTACCCAGGTGAACTTTGTAAACAAAGAGTAAACAGCAGAAGAACCTACTGGACACTCCATTTTTGCATGTCAGGATGTTGTTCAGCTGGTGCCCCCCTGAGGGTAGAAATGCCATGAGCAGCACGGAACACATCCAGTTAAAACTCAGCTCCCTGAGGGATAGCATTACTCTACAGTAGGTCAGAAGCCTGGCCAAGATCGTTTTGGTTTGTGACTTGGAGACATAGGCACCATTTCTAGGCAAAATAACCAGGTGGGATGCTGGATGGCTAAGGGACACTAGGGTGAACTAGACACCAAAGACATGGTGTCTCATTAAGAGAACTCAGTTTATAATAGAAAAATGTGGCAAAGGCATAAAATTAACTCAGCTAACTTAGCACCATTGTTAAAACTGGTCAGTTAGTTAGTGATCTCTCTCTCCTGGCTTTGAGTTTTTTGTTGTTATCTAATGATAATATTACATGCATTCTCTATCCTCCCTGTACACTTCACCGTTTCATTCATAAATGGGACCATGTGAGATTTGTAAGTTGCCAGGACATCTATTTTAAGAAAACTGAAAAAAGAATAATGACTAAATACCTGGATCTGCTAATATAGCTGAACTGTTGAGTTTGTGAAGTCTTTACTAAGATATCTCGTTATTCTTAAGACCAGGCTGCACAGTGCCAAACATTATGAAGAGAGAAAGAAATGATTGTTACGCATATTTAAAATGTATTGCAGAAATAATCTGATAAATGGATTTCTCTCTCATCTAAATTCTTTGGTACCATGCAGATTCCTTGTAGTAGAGAGGCAGTTATTTTTAGCCCCATTTAACAGTATAAATCAAAGTTAACTTGGAATGAAAAAAACAGGAATGTTCAAATCTCTGTAATCACACCTTTATTCTGCACTCTTATATGTGTATTTTTATACACAGAGGTTATATATTTATTTTAGTGATTTAATATTTTTTATGTATTAGCTTATCTTTTTTAACCATTTTTTTGAATTTATTAGGGTGGAATTGACTAATAAAATCATACAGGTTTCAGGTGCAAAATTCTATCACATGTTATCTATATATTGCACTGTGTGTTCACCACCCCAGGTCAAGTATCCTTCCATCACCATCTATCCCCCTCTACCCTTATCGACCTCATCCCACCCCCTTTCCCTCATGAAATTCCTACACTGTTGTCTGTGTCTATAATTGTTCTTTGCTTAAGCTGTTCAATATTTATAAAATAAAATATACAAAATAAATTTTAGAGGTATGAGAGAAAAATCCAAATTAAGTATATCACTTTTTATTAATGAGAACATTTATCCTCAACAACATTATATTAATATTTATCCATTATAAAAGTAATATAAATGCTTTGTTATTTTATAAGTATGGATCTACATATATTGAGTGTGTATTCTAATATTTGATTTTAACATCAATAATTACTTGAAAAGATATCTCGCAAATATAGATAAGTTCAACTGAAACAAGCCTGACAAATGTGAGACTTATTTTACCCTCCAATAATTATACAAAAATATGTGTGATTCTGTAAAAGCTTGACACTGAACAATGCAAATACCTTTTACTGGTGCTTCTAGCTCTGGAACTTTCAGATAAAAATTCTTTATTGTTCATTTATTTATTTT
Organism: Rhynchonycteris naso; assembly: GCA_037038555.1. Taxonomy (NCBI): domain Eukaryota; kingdom Metazoa; phylum Chordata; class Mammalia; order Chiroptera; family Emballonuridae; genus Rhynchonycteris; species Rhynchonycteris naso. The sequence goes on along the minus strand of CM072998.1, from coordinate 213,283,363 downwards.
CTATTCTTTCTTTTTCTGAATCCCAGCTGGAATAGTAATACTATTAATAGTTTTACTTTTTTAGTTTCTTTATAGAATCTAGTTTTCACCAAAAAGTGTTTTTCAACTTAACATAGACTTTCTCAAGCACATTATCTAGTTATAAGGACATGAAAACAGTAGGTCACTCGTTTCAATATTGAAAAGGCAACAACAAATTTCATATAACTTTATAATAGTCCATTAAAAAGCAACATAAAGTGTTTGTTTTTATAAGGTAGTAAAACAATGCAATCAAATGGCATTAAATATATTTGAAATTGTGGAGTTTATATTTTGTTCATTTACTTATAAAATATCTTATACTCATGATATCTTTATATTATTATTCAATAGTCAAGGCAAGGTTCAGCATTTTTAATAGAAGACATAAAACTGCATTTCATACTGTCTTTATAATGTTTTGGTTGGTTTGCCTAACATCTCAGCAGATTTTAATCAATAATCACTGATTTTACATCTAAATTGCATGATAAAAGATTTCTTGCGGTATGAATAGCCTTTCTTCTGCTAAAATTTTCATTGTTGGTTTGACCTCATTGTTTGGATGACCATGAACTTTGCTAGTGGACTTCCTAATAGGAAATTTTATTTCAATACTGACCTTTAGAGGATTATGTGGTATTTCATCTGTATGTGTTCTCTATTTAAACAGTTAGTGTTAGGGTTAGGTCTGGTGGTATAATGGGTATAAAGCCAGTAGCCACGGCCACCATCACAGCCACCTGACCTGTGCAGGTTCGCATTTGATTCAGACAGACGATAATGAAACAATGGAGCCAAGAACTGGTGGGCCATTACATTTAATCTCAGTTTGCAGCCGGTGGGCGAGAAATACACACAGTGGGAAGACACTTCCCTTTCCATTCAGGGCTCCCAAAGCCAATGGCTCATCTGAGTTTCCTAGAATCAAAGGTTTCTACCTCACCATTCTAATTCACCTCTGTTCCTCATCTCCTTCTCTCTGTGCAAACTCTGACAAACTGGCTTCTCCTTCAGCACTCTGCCATCTTGGCTGCCTCTCTGCTGCAATGCTAATTTCAGGAACCGAGAGAGAGTGAGCCCCTGGTCTGACCCATTTTATCATGTAGAAATACAAACCTTTAAGTCAATATACAAATAAGGATGTCTCTGATACAAAGCCAATTATCTGAGGCATAAATGGGATTCCTCACAAGAGTGTACCACCCCACATCATGCAAAAGTCAAGGGTGTGGGGGAAAACTCAGTTTTGAAAAGATCTTAGTAGTAAAAAGGTGGGAAAGGCTTAGCCTTAAAACTAAGCCTTAGGCTATAATGACTTTGCCAGCTTACAGCCTGTCTCCCACACCCAATGCAAAGTATAAGCGAGCAAACATATACATCATATTTACAAACTTATTTGACTGACAATGGGGCAGCAGATGATTTCTGGATATTACCAATATGGTGTAATGCCTTGTCTGAGAACTAGGCTTGAATCCGTTGCTTTATAATTTACACAAAAGAAACACTCTGTCAGATCATAAAGTTGAACTGGGAAGTCATCAGTGCAGAGAGATGACAATGCTTCTCTCAATGTGTTTATGCCTACCGGGTCTGCTGAAGTCTGATTCTTGATACACTTTCCCAGCACACAATGGGTTTTTCTATAACCACTTGATCCTATAAGATGTGGACAATCTCCACTAGTCCTCAAGGTTAACAATTGGCAACTTTGGGCTCAGAACAACACAATAAGAACTTTTTTTGCAAATGGAAGAGAGCACTCCTCCAGAACCTTAAAGGTACACTTTGCAACTCACTTTTTGATGTTTACCAGAGACTCCAAATAACATTCTCATTTACCCCAGACACTTATGCACCTTCATACAAGCTGAAGATTAATCCATAGTCTAGACCTGTTGCGTACCACTCTTGTCCCACATCACATTGGAACTGGCAGGCTTACTTATTAAGTCAGAACAGAATTCCCAAGCATTATACATGCTGCTTACAAAGCCCAAAGAATACCATGGTGCCTTATTACTCTTTCTTCATTGCTGAAATGGTCCTTTATTTCAAAGAAAAGTTTCTAAATCACTCACCAACGTATAATAGTAAGTAGGTCCTTCAAGTTTAATTACCATCTATGGTAGACGTAATTATTTTCTAATAAAGCATCTCGAATAAGTTATATTTTCTGCTCATGGGATTCAGTTACCTAATATCATTAATATAATGGGCTGATGCATATTAAGATGATCAAGATGTCTGTGACTCCACTGTGAGAACAAACATTACAATAATCAAGGTGTCTATGACTGTAGTGTGACAAAGGCCAGGTAACAGAAGCACTCTCATAAAGAAATGTTGATCATCTTCCCTGTTAAAGTTTTGGTTTTTAACACATTGAGAGAAGCATTGTCATCTCTCTGCACTGATGACTTGCCAGTTCAACCTTATGATCTAATACAGTGTTTCTTTTGTGTAAATTATAAAGCAACGGATTCAAGCCTAGTTCTCAGACAAGGCATTATACCATACTGGCATTACACCAAACTACTTTTGATTCTCCTTGTGAGCATCAAGAAAAAGCATCTGTCAAATCAAGAAAAGTATTCAAAGTGCTAAAGTATATACTGGCTTATCTGTTATAAGAGCTGATCTCATTAGCTGTGATGACACTGTAACCTTTCTAGGCACGTGGTACTCCATAGTTATCTGTTTGTAATTAATCTGACCCTTATAACCATCACAGAGGTCATTTGATGTGGTGGAGCCTACCAACATGGTGGAGCCTACCAACATGGTGGTCTTCACTTTGTCATTGTCAGAATTCACATCTGCAATGTTTCATGGCATACCGTGTTTCTTTAGGTGAACTGTTTTGACTTATCTGAAGGGAAGTTGGAAGAGCTTCCACTTCTTCCTTTCTATTATCACAGCTGTTTTTCTTTGATCAGGGACCTAATAATCCTCAGTCCACAGGTGATTGTTGCACCAACTTCTAATATGTGTGTGTCTCTCCAAGTTTTATATTTGTAAACTGGAGAAATATTCACAGAATGTAAGTTGTTTGATAGTTTTTGATTAGTTTTCCATTTATCTCTTGGTCTCCATAAGCTCTTACTTAACTCAAAGGTTGTAACAGCCCTCTGGGTCTTTATTAGCGTCAGCTTGGAACTTTTATCTAAGAAATAGAAATAATGTGGGTATTCTTCCTTCCTCATGCATAGTTATTTTAGAAAATTATTATAGATACTTATATAAAAATTAAGTGATTATTTATTGTGTGTACTTGCAGTAAAATCATGGAGCCTTTCCTCAAGAGAAAGAGCAAGACAATATAAACAATTATATTATTATTATGTAGTTTGATCAATATTCTAATTTACGAACAGTCTATCTTGACCCTAATAGTACCATGACCTATTAACCATCACCCTACATATCTATATGTCTATCTTCTTCTCATGGTAATTATATCATCCTTGCTGCTGACAAATGATGCCACCTGGGAAATGGAGGAAAGCAGATGGAGTTTGGCTTAGTGGGAGACTGACCATATACTAGTGGGCAAATGCCCCCAGGAGGTGCTCCGGAAAACATGGGATGAGGTGTATGATTCCTGCTCTGTATTCATCTCCTTCTCTTGCAAGTCTTTATGCTTGCCCGCTTAAGTTGGAAGTTTAATCTTACTTTTAGTTGGTAGCACATGAGGTCTCATTTTGCCAACTTTTTTCCTAAGAAAAGTTGTACATAATATTTCATAAAGCAAAGAAAAAAACCAAAACAAAACCCCTCATAAACACAGACACAGCATGGTGATTAACAGAGAAAAATGGGGTAAGGGGAGGCAGAACTGGGTTTGGATGGGAATAAATGGTAGTGGAAGGAGATTTGACTTGGAGTGGTGAACACAAAATACAGTGTACAGATGATGTACGTATTCTAGAATTGTATACTATATTTCACCATGTATAAGATGCACCTTAATTGTGAGGCCTGAAATTTTAAAAGAACATATTGTAAAGCCAGTAGTCACAGCCATTATCACAGCCGCCTGACTCATGCAGGTTCTCATTAGATTCGGACAGTTGGTAATGAAACAACGGAGCCAAGAACTGGTGAGCCATCAGCTTTGATTCTAGCTTGCACCTGGCAGGCAAGTAAAAACACACACTGGGTTCCAAAACCCACTCATTCAGTGCTCACAAAGCTACTGACTTATCCGAGATTCCTAGCATCAAAGGTTTCTAGCTCACCAGACTTATTAACCTCTGTTTCCCATCTCCTTCTCTTTGCACAAACTCTGCACCAACTGGCTTCTTTCTCAGCACTCCACCATCTTGGCTGCTTCTCCTGGCCTCCTTCACGTGACCTTTCTCTGCTCTCCTCCTCTGCTCTCCTCTCTAATGCTAACTTCAGGAACTGAGAGAGAGCAAGCTCCCGGTCTACCCCACTTTATAGTGTAGTGATCCAAACCTTTAAGCCAATCTACAAACAAGAAAGTATCTGATACAAAGTCACTTATCTGAGGCATAATGGGAGGATTCCTCATGAGAGTACACCACCCCACATCATCCAATCAGTAAAGGGTGTGGGAAAAAGCTTACTCTCAAAACTAAGTCCCAGGCTACAAGAATCCTGCCTGCCCACAGCCTGCCCCCAACATATATTAATATCAATGGACTTGCACGTGGGCAGCGCCATATTTAATAAAGTGAGCATAATATATTTTATCTGCCCAACAATCCACCCCTATGCTCACTTTACTACCCACAATCTACACCACCGGCATCCCTGTACAAGGAAATTAGGTACATTACACAAATTACAAATACATGACAAATCATAAAATTTCAAAAATTACAAAGTTACATTTCACCAGTCTCTGAGCACTTTGCCAAAAGTGCAAAATGTCCTCAGCCTTTTCTCTTGCCATTTGAAAGGCTTCCTGGGGCAGAGGGAGAGCCTCCATCAAAGAAGCCCCCGACCCCCATCAGGGTATTTCACATTGTCCAAAATCAATAAGTCCATTCAACAAAGAAGTCAGTGCTCACTCCGGTCGTAGTCCAGGAAATCAGTCCACACACATGGGGCTTTAGCCTCCCCACTCATTCCTGCCGTCATGGCAGGCCTCACACTGTCCTAAAAAGAAGCATGTGGCAATCGCAGTCAGCGTTTCCATCTCTGCTCTAGAGAGCATGATGGCATCCACTCCTATGTTCCAAAATTGCAGACCTACCAGGGGTGTAGTAGGAGCTCCTTGCTGCTGGGCTCTCACCTTCTGGAAACTGTGGATGACAACTCCAGCTTAATTCTCCTCATCCTCCAAAGAGGAACTAAAAACACTAGCTCCTGCTGCTGGGCTTAGGCCCAAGGCCACCGCTGCCATGGTGCTTGCTGCCCCGGCCCCAGCCTCAGCCTCAACCCTGGCCTCCTGCCGCAGCAGGCTCTCGGAAATCTCCACAATGTCCAGGGCAATCTGCAACTCACAAGCCTGTGGTTCCTTCTCCAGCAGCTGCTCCATTTCCAAGCAAATCTCACGAACCTGGTTGGCCTCCTCCTCTGGTGCTTGCTCCAGCTCCAGGGTTGGCATCTCTTTCTTCCATGTTAGCTCCAGCTCCTTCCACTGCTTGGTTTGCAGGTCCCGGGCAGCCTCTTCCACAGAGCTCTCAGTTTCCTCACGCATGGCTGTAAAAGTCAGCCAGCCTACAGCACCCAACAGGACAGCCATGGGGTACCATAACAGCAGACAGTCCTCTACTCCATTGCTCAAAGGTGGTGGTGACTCCATACCGATCTGTATCGAATCCTGCCACAGACTACGCCAAATTGAAAGCCAGGAGCCACCATCTTGGCCATTCACATGCAGGTCCTGCCATCAGGATTCTTGTAGCCTGGGGTTTAGTTTTAAGAGTAAGCTTTTTTTCATACCATTGACTGATTGGATGATGTGGGGTGGTGTACTCTCATGAGGAATCCTCCCATTATGCCTCAGATAAGTGACTTTGTATCAGAGACTTTCTTGTTTGTAGATTGGCTTAAAGGTTTGGATTACTACACTATAAAGAGGGGTAGACCAGGAGCTTGCTCTCTCTCAGTTCCTGAGGTTAGCATTAGAGAGGAGAGCAGAGGAGGAGAGCAGAGAAAGGTCACGTGGAGGAGTCCAGGAGAAGCATCCAAGATGGTGGAGTGCTGAGGAAGAAGCCAGTTGGTGCAGAGTTTGTGCAAAGAGAAGGAAATGGGAAACAGAGGTTAATAAGTCTGGTGAGCTAGAAACCTTTGATGCTAGGAATCTCGGATAAGTCAGTAGCTTTGTGAGCACTGAATGAGTGGGTTTTGGAACCCAGTGTGTGTTTTTACTTGCCTGCCAGGTGCAAGCTAGAATCAAAGCTGATGGCTCACCAGTTCTTGGCTCCGTTGTTTCATTACCAACTGTCTGAATCTAATGAGGAGCTGCATGGGCTAGGGGGCTGTGACAATGGCTTTACGTATTTATTACATAAAGTTATTAAACTCAAGTTTTATTCATCAAAAAATTCATACAACTCCTCATCACTGTTAAAACTCCCATCCATGAGGAATCAATCACTGTCTTCAACAATGAGTGCAAAAACAAGCATAAAAAATGCAAGAAAAAAAATCTATAATCACTGTATAAGATGTACCCAGTTTTTAAACCCCAGATTTATTGAAAAAGGGTGCATGAATATGTTCTCCCATTGTGTGGTTTTTCTTTTTATTTTCTTCATGGTGTCTTTAGCTGTGCAAAAGCTTTTTAGTTTGATATAGTCTCATTTATTTATCCTGTCCTTTATTTCACTTGCAAGTGGAGATAAATCAGCAGAAATATTGCTACGAGAGATATTGCAGAGTTTACTGCTTATGTTTTCTTTCAGGATGTTTATGGTTTTACAACTTACATTTAAGTCTTTTATCCATTTGAGTTTATTTTTGTGAGTGGGAATGGTGTAAGTTGGGGTCTAGTTTGTATTTTTGTATGTACCTGTCCAATTTCTTCAACACCATTAATGAAAAGGATTGTCTTTACTCCATTGTATGTTCTTACCTCCTTTGTTAAATATCAATTGACCATAAAGGTGTGGGTTTATTTCTGGGTTCTCTGTTCTGTTTCATTGATCTGTATGCCTGTTCTCATGCCAGTACCAAGCTGTTTGTAGTACAATGGTTTTGTAGTATAAATTGATATCAGGAAGTGTTATATCTTTCACTTTATTGTTTGTTTTCAAGATTGCTGAGGCTATCCGTGGGTTTTGGGGTTATTTTTTTGTACCATATAAATTTTAGGAATATTTGTTCTATACCTTTGAAGTATGCTATTAGTATTTTAATAGGAATAACATTGAATTTGTAAATTGCTTTGGGTAATATAGACATTTTAATGATGTTTATTCTTCCTATCCATGAACACGACATATGCTTTTACTTGTTTGTATCTTCTTTGATTTCTATTATCAATGTTTTATAATTTCCCAAGTACAAGTCCTTTACATCTTTGGTTAAATTTATTCTTAGGTACTTTATTTTTTGTTGTTGTTGTGGTTGCAATAGTGAAGGGGATTGCTTTCTTTATTTCTCTTTTTGACAGTTTATTGTTGTTGCATAAAAATGCCACTGATTTCTGAATATTAATTTTATATCCTGCCACCTTGCCAAATTCATTTTTCAGGTCTAGTAGTTTTTTCACTGAGATTTCAGGGTTTTCTATGTATCGTATCATGTCATCAGCAAAAACTGATAGTTTTACTTCTTCTTTTCCAATTTGGATGCCTTTTATTTCTTCTTGTCTGATTGCTGTGCCTAGGATTTCCAGAACTATGTTAAATAAGAGTAGTTAAAGGGGGCACCCCTGCCTGGTTTCTGATCTTAAAAAGATTGTTTTTAATTTTTTCCAGTTGAGTATAATGTTAGCTGTGGGTTTGTCACAGATGGCCTTTATGATGTAGAGGTATGTTCCCTGTATCCCCACTTTGCTGAGAGTTTTGATCATAAATCGGTGCTGGATTTAATCCAATGTTTTTCCTGCATCTATTGATATTATCATGTGATTTTTCTCTTTCCTTTTATTTATATGATGAATCAGATTAATTGATTTGCGAATATTGTACCAGCCTTGCTTTGCCAGAACAAATCCCTCTAGATCATGTGTATTATTTTTTTCATATATTTCTGGATCCAGTTTGCTAATATTTTGTTGAGAATTTTAGCATCTAAGTTCATCAGGGATATTGGCCTATGGTTTTCTTTAATTGTAGTGTATTTACCTGGTTTTGGAATGAGGATTATGCTTGCCTCATAGAAGGAGCTTGGAAGTCTTTTCTCCTATTGAATTTTTTGAAATAGCTTGAGAACGATAGGTATTAGTTCTTCTTTGAATATTTGGTAAAATTCACCTGTGAAACCATCTGGTCCAGGACATTTGTTTGCTGAAAGTTTTTTGATAAGTGTTTCAATTTCATTTGTTGTAATCAGTCTGTTTAGGTTTTCTTATTTTTCTAGATAGAGTTTTGAAAGATTATATGTTTCTAGAAATTTATCCATTTCACTGGAGGTTGTCCAATTCTTTGGCATACAGATCTTCATAGTATTTTCTTACAACCCTTTGTATTTCTGTAGGATCAGTTACTTCTCCACTTTCATTTCTAATTTTATTTATTTAAGTTCTATTTCTTTCTTTCTTGATAAGTCTGGTTAAAGTTTCGCCTTTTAACCAGCTTTTGGTTTCATTGATCTTCTGTATTGTTTTTTCAGCTTCTGTGTAATTTATTTCCACTCTGATCTTTATTAGTTCCTTCCTTCTACTTCCTCTGGGTTTTTTTTGTTGTTCTTTTTCTAGTTCTTACAGATGCAAGGCTAAATTGTTTATCTGAACTTTTTCTTGTTTCTTAAGGTATGCCTGTAATGCTATGAACATCCCTCTCAGGACTGCTTTTGCTATATTCAATGAATTTTGAATAGTTGTACGTTCCTTTTCGTTTGTTTCAAGAAAACTTTTTATTTCCTCCTTGATCTCATTGCTAAACCATTCATTATTTAATAACATACTATGTAGCCTCCAAGTGTTTGATAAATTTTTTTCAGTGTTTCTATTGTTGTTGATTTCTAATTTCATGCCATTGGGATCAGAAAAGTTGTTTGATATGATTTCAATCTTCTTAAATTTACTGAGACTTGTTTTGTGTCCTAAAATGTGGTTTATCCTAGAGAATGTACTATGAGCACTTTAAAAAATGTACATTTTGCTGCTTTAGGGTAAAATATTCTGAAGATATGTATTAAATCCAGTTGATCTAGTGTGTCATTTAAGGCCACTGTTTTCTTGTTAATTTTCTGTCTAGAGGATCTATCCATTGATATTAGTTGGGTATTAAAATCTTCTACTATTATGGTATTGCTGTTGATCTTGCCCTTTATGTCCATCAAAATCTGCTTTATATATTTAGGTGCTCCTATATTAGGCATATAGATATTTATAATGGTTAAATCCTCCTGTTGGATTGCTCCCTTTATCATTATGTAATGTCCTTCTTTATCCCTTTCTATAGTCTGTGATATAAGTATTGCTACCCAGATTTTTTTTCATTTCCATTTGCATGAAATACTTTTTTCATTCCTTCACTTTTAGTCTATGTGCATCATTTGTTCTGAGATGGGTCTCTTGTAGACAGCATATGTACAGGTCCTGTTTTCTTATCTATGCAGCTACCCTATGTCTTTTGATTGGAGCATTATTCCATTTACATTTAAGGTTATTATTGATATCTAGTTGTTTATTGCCATTTTATTCTTTAAATATACAATCCTCTTTTTCTCAATTGATTTTTTTTTCTTTGCTCTTTTTATATGGGCCCCTTAACATTTCCCGCAGTACTGGTTTGGTTGTAATGAATTTCTTAAGTTTTTTTTTTTCTAGGAAGCTTTTTATTTCTCTTTCAATTTTAAACTATAACTTTGCTGGATAAAGACGTTTTGGTCGCAGGTCTTGCTTTGCATCACTCTGAATATTTTCTTGCCAATCCCTTCTGGCCTCAAGTGTTTCCATTGAGGAATCAGATGTCATCTTTATAGAGGCTCCTCTGTAGGTAATTAACTGCTTTTCTCTTGCAGCTTTTAGTATCCTTTCTTTTTCTATTAACTTTGGCATTTTAATTATGATGTGACTTGATGTAGGCCTACTTTTTTTCCTCTTTATTGGTACTCTCAGTGCTTTTTGAACTTGTGTAACTTTTTTCTTCATCAGGTTAGGAAAGTTTTCAGCTATGATTTCTTCAGACAGGTTCTCTACCCTTTGTTCATTCTCTTCTCCTTCAGGAAGTCTTATGATGCAAATATTGTTTGCTTCATGTTGTCACAGAAGTCTCTTCAAGTTTCCTCAGCCTTCTTGAGTCTTTTTTCTTTTTGCTGCTCTGCTTCCGTGCTTTCATTTATCTTGTCCTCTAAATTACTGATTTGATCCTCTGCTTTATCCAGCCTTCTATGAATTCCATCTAGTGCAGTGTTCATTTCTGATATTGTATTTGAAATTTCTCAATGGTTCTTTTTTATGATTTCAATGTCCCTTTTGATGTTTGCTATCTCATTATTTAGTTGCTCATTATTTCCATCTATTGTTGTTCTAAGATCCTTGAGCATCCTAAAAATCATTGTTTTAAACTCTGCATCTGGTATTTTAGTTACTTTTATCTTATTCAGTTCTTTTTCTGGGGATTTCTCTTGTTGATTTATTTGGGTCACATTTCTCTGTCTGCCCTTTTGGTCTGTGTATTAGGTAACTCTGTCTGACTTTGAAATTTTTGTGTGGTCTTTATAAAGAAGATGGGCTCAGTGGTACTGTCCTCCAGTCTACTTGTTTTTCTTAAGAATGCTTCTTGAGGGTATTATTTTTCCTCTTGTTGTATGTGACTATGAGATGCAGTTGGTCTTTCGGTGGGTACATTTATCCCTTCAGGCTGGCTGGCTCTATGGGTCAACCTTGATTATGTGTATTACACACTGTGCAATATCTATCCTATTGTGGGTATTTATTCTCCACAGTGTCTGGCACCTGCTAGACTCCATCTTCAGGTGTGCTGCTTGTGTAGGTAGTTGAGTCTAGGGTTGGTGCTGCCTGCCACTCACTACCAGTAGTGTTGGTTCTAGTTCTTCTTCGATTAACATCAGCTATTTTTTGTAACACACTGTGTTGATCAGAGAGAGTAGAACTCGCCTCAGCTGGTCCAGGTGTGAGGTGCTTTTCCTTAGGATACCATTCTAGCAAAGGGTCTTTTGCCCTGAACTGATGCTTTCCACAGCTGGCCCCTGGAAGTGGCAGCCCTGTGCCTCCCTAGTAGGAGTCCAGCACAGACCAGTGGGAGACACTGCCCGTGATTGGCCCTCAGCAACCTTCTTGTAGCTACAAGAGTTTGTGGCTGCCTCTGCTGGGCCCAGGTGTACATGAAAATACCTAGATGACTTTTACCCACTCTGGGCCTGGGGGAATGTTTTCTCAAATGGACAAGTTTCCCTGAGTCCCGCCCCTTGCAGCTTGTCTGCTGGCTGCTTGTTGGACTCAGCCACTGAAAAAAGCCTCTACTAGCATCTAAAGCCTATGGCAATTCAGGGATTAGGAAGGGTGGTTGGTGTGGCTCCCACCCTTGGCCCAGGTTTCAATCTTTCCAGACTTTTTTCACAGACTTCAGTACTGTCTGGCTCCAGGAGTCCAGTGGGTGTGGCCTCTGAGACCCTGAGGTGTGATCTGCTCACTCTCTGGAAAGATTCAACTGAGTCTCCAATGAGGTGGAAGCATCAGTCATAGACCCAGGAGAGTGTGTGTGTGTGTGTGGGAGCTCTAGTCTCAACACCAATGAACTGAGTCACTGACATACCCCTTGCTTACTGGCCGCTCAGAATGGCCTGTTGCCATGTCTTGGGTAGGAGGGACTCCTGAGGACAAACAGCTGTGTTTCCCCAGGCTGATGCCACTCCGAGGGGATTGCTCACCCAGAAAGGATGGTGAATGCAGTACTGGAGACTGACTCAGCACAGGTTTTCTGGTTTCCATCCCCCACAGTGTCTCTTCCTGGGCCTCCAACTTTACACTCTTCTGCAACTCCAGTCCTCTCAGCTCTCCCCCATCAGCACCCCAGGTAAATTGCTGTGAACGAGGTTTTCTGTGCAGGCCCTTTAAAACAAAATCTGCATCCAAGAGGTGTGTCTCTTCCTTGCGAACAGAAACCAGGCTCTTTTCACAGCTAAATGATGTCTGGGCATCTCTTCTAGGCTCTGGGTCTCTAGGCTGGGGCTATGGTCCTGAAGCTGAAGACCCACACCTCTCAAGGCAACCCACCCTGCTGTAAGAGTCCCTCCAGGCCACTGCTCACTCCTGGGAAACCACTGGGAATCATTAGCCTAAACCAGTGGACGGCAAACTCATTAGTCAGCAGAGCCAACTATCAATAGTACAACTATTGAAATTACTTTTGAGAGCCAAATTTTTTAAAGTTAAACTATATAGGTAGGTACATTCCTTATTGATGTAGCGCCCACATGTGGTATTTTGTGGAAGAGCCACAATCAAGGGGCCAAAGAGCTGCATGTGGCTTGCGAGCCATGGTTTGCCAACCACTGGTCTAAACAACCCAGAAGAAATGAAATAACTTGGGACTAATTTAGAACTGGCACTCGACCACACGTCCAACCTAGGGCAGTGGCTGAGTCTGAGTGATGACGACACAAACTGACCACCAGACTGTGTTTTAATCGTAAGGCACATCCCTCAGGAAGGGCTCTTCAAATTTCATTTAAGGGCAAGGGCTGAAGTGGGAAGTATGTGCTCCCTTGAAGGTATCTACTGAGAAGTTAGGGTAATTTTGTAAAGACATTCACCATACACAGCCTTTCAGTTTCCAAAGAAGCACAAATTTGTGACCTACCTGCAACTAAACACATATCAAGGATCCCAGTACAGAGGATGATTGGTTTGGGTCAGCAGAACTCCTTAATGACCCAAAACTGGAGTACCAGAAAAACAGAACTTATTTTAGAATTCCAAACATTGTAGATATATCACTTGGTATTTGATCTTCAGAATCATTCATGCCTCATACTGCTTCTTCTAAGTCTCAGACAGAAAACATAGTGTCTAGCTTAATGTTTTCTCTCTCTCTTTCAAACTTTAAAGCATGGTTGGTTTTAAATTAGCATGTCTTTTAGAACAATGATTTTCTTCACAATCTTTCATGTTTAATATTTCTTCCTTAAATGTATTCACTTAGATCTTGTCATGTCAATATTTATTTTTCCTTTTTTTAAGTCCTGGTTATGTTAATTTATTTTTAACCATTTGCATCCATCAACATAGACAAGTGTTTATTCTTAGACTCACTACAGAGAAATCAAGTAAAGTTGACCAGGTAAAAAATTGAAGGCCTATCTGTTGATATCTTAAAGAAATGCACTATTAGTTACACAATAATAGATGAGTTTGCTTTAAAAAGAAAAATAAAATATTGAAGTTTGTAATAATCATGATTATATTAATTCTGCAAGTTACATGATTTATGGATAATATCTAGTTTATACAAACTTTTCCATGGTTTTCTTTCTGTAATATTTACATTGTTTAATTATTTGCATCTAGATAAATGAAAACAGCTGCAAACATGAAGTGGATATCAAATGTGAATAAACTCTAACAGATCAGAGGTCATTGGATATGTAACTACATTCAACTTCCTGCTGCTAGATTCTTCATCATCCATTTAGACATTTCTATCTGTTTAAACCCCTTATCCTCATCAACTACTCAACACACACATATTTTAAGCTCATTAAGAAACGAGAGGGAGACTTGGTACTTTTGGACTAAATGTAGTCTCTGTCACATAGTGAATCTAAAGAAATAATTCTCATGAAATAAATAAGTGGCTCTGTCTTATGCTAATAAATAAACTGAGTTTCCATAACTACCTGACAAACCTAGTGTAAGCCATAAGGTGCTAAGAATATTCCCACAAGTCCTTGTTGTGGTTTAAAACATGTATGATCTTTAAAATATTCGCCTTTGTTTCTCTATAAATTGGAAAGAGGAATAAAGTCAAGGTAACTAGAAAAAAAATGACAAAGAATTTATCTCAAGTATCTTATCCCTAAGGTCATTTTCTTTTATTTGATTTAACAATCAAGTTATTTTTTAAATATGCTAATTACCTTCCTACTAAAAAGACCCAGAGGCATTATCCATGTATTGCCATAGTAACTCTTTGTAGTGTGTATTTTATTAAACAGTGTAAGGTATCATAAAATAGAAAGACATAGATTTGTGCGCATTCAGAAAAGAAGTAATTCAACTTGATTATATTCTTAGTTGTTACTGACTGGTAGAATTTGGAATATTAATATTTCTAGTACTTGGAGAAAAGAGAGGTCTTCAGCTAAGCTTCTATTCAGTGCAAGCACCACGTGTAGTTGTTGGGGAGTTCTGCACCCTGCTTTCCCTGCCACCATGAAAGTTAAGTGAACATGGTGTGCACCACACCAAGGCGATGTAGACCTCTAATCCTCCTCCTTCTACCCAATCCTGACATCTAGATGGTGAGTCTTCACACTTTGTAACCCACGGTCTGCAACATATATATGACAGCAGCTTTAGGGTCTCATGGCGTTCTCAGGACATCTCGCCGGCAGTTCTGTCCGGTCCCTGTGCGGTCGAGTGCCCACCCTCCTTACAGGGATAGTCTCGTCAGCACTTGAGAGAAGAGTTGTTGCTGCAGTCTTTAAAAGACACAAAATAAAAACTTTGATTGCCCATTTATTTACCTGCACCTTTCACAGACATTCCCTGTAAGAGAGTGGCCATGCCAATGTATTCAGCTCGGCCAGTCCGTAAGGATGGCCCCTGTGCCCACCTACCTGTCTTAGCAGGTTAGCAGTGGCCCCTGCATGGAAGGAGAGGCCAGCCATACTGTTCTCCACTGAGCAGCCCAGTCTGGGCCAGCCTGGCATGGCGTTCCTTTGCTGAGTGGGGACAGACAGGCGCCACACACCCAGGCTACGTCTGTGATCTTCAGTCCCTTTCCTCTGTGCACCTGTGAGGCACCCTGATGACGCCTGCACAGTGATGAAGGCAGGAAGACATGTCCCAAACGCTTGGCTCTGGGTGGACTTTCTGGGAGCCTGTTCATATTCTGGCAATATCTGTGGACTCAAGCCTTTCTTGTTTAGATGAACAACCTCAGTAATCTACACTTTACTGGGCTTTTCTCATCCCGTTCCATAATTCTCTACTTTATCACTCCTTGTTCCTCACATTACTTCCAAAGCCAACTTTGTCTTGGTGTTTAGAGGCACCAAAAGAGTGTTATCTATATTTGTCCCTCCTCACACACTGTATCTAATTAATGCATTTTGTTTAATCCCACCCTACCCCCTCAACAAGAATGTTGTACCACAAGGAAAGATTATAGCTTGTTTTGTTTTTGGCAGTAACACTTCCTGGCACAGGTTGGCCCTAATTTGTTAAATTAGTGAGGAAAGTAGCACAGACGTGAATGTGTCCCCAGTGCCCTGAATAGGCAGGTAGTTCTTTTTCCCTAAAGCAAGACTTGTGAGTCTACAAAATATACTAAAATTTTGGCAACAAGGTAGGTACTCTAGTATAGAAAGTTGAATATTGATGTTAAATTGCAGAAAAACAAGATAAATTATTTTTTTCACTTTAGCAATTTCATGTTTTTTTAACCCTTTACCAACTGTAATTATATTCTCAATAAACAAAGCCATAATCTTCAATACTGTACATATGGCGATAGTACAGGAGTCAAGAACCATTTTGGCTGAGAGAGCCATGAACACTACATACTTTAAAATGTAATTCCGTGAGAGCCATACAATATGTTTAACACTAAACAAGTAAATGTGTGCATTTTATGTAAGACCAACACTTTTAAAGTACAATAAGTCTCTGAATTCTTTTTAATAATGTTGTTATGCTGTTACTAACCAATGATGAATAAAGTACTTCTTACCATTAATGCGACTTCTGGTGCTGCATGGTTTTGCTGATGGCTTTGTAGTCTGGTTGATACATGGTGTGGTTAAGCTTCATGCAGGCGTTGAGAGTTCCATCCATTAAATATGATCATAGGTTTCTCTTAACGTTCTTTAGATGGGAGAAAGACGGCTCACATGCATACATAGAGCCAACCATTGTCAGTACAGCAATGCTCAAATGCTGCAGTGTGTGGTATGTGACGGGAAGGGCGTTCCAAATTTCGACAAACAGTTGGTCCACCGGTTGAAGTTTTTTCATTTCATCCCACTTGTGTTTGCTCACCTACTCTGCTTTCTGTCATGCAAGTCTTTCTAAATCTTCATTCAGTGACTTGAGCTTATTCACCCACATGTCTGAGGTCTTCAGATCAGCAGTTTGTAGCTCAAAATCTATGATGGAGACAGCGAGGATGTAACTCAGGTCGGCGTGTCCACTGCACACTCGTGTGGATGGGTGATGAACTTAAAAGACGAGTGCACTCACAAAATTCTCCAAAGTGCACTTTGAATGACTGCAGGAGGTTAGATGTGAAGCCTGCTAGCTGCTAGAGATCAAGATGTTGAGCAGGGTCACTTGCTGTGCATGCATCTTTAAACTCTTCCATTTTTTTAAAGTGTAGTAAACAACCTGTTTCAATGTCCACGATGAGGAGTTCCGGCTTGTTTTCAAATGCAAGCACTGCTTGTTGAAGGGATAAGACTGTATTTCCAACGCCTTGCATTTTCACATTGAGCTGGTTCAGATGTTCAGCCATGTCCATGAGATAGCACAACTTCAGAAGTCATTCAGTGTTAGCTAACTCAGGATGCTCAACGTTTTTTATTTCAAGAAAAGTCTGGATTTTGTTCAGACAAGCCATGAAATGGCTGAGCACCTTTCCTCTTGACAACCAATGCACATTACTGTGCAGAAGCAGACCAGGATAATTATTCCCAACTTCATCTAGCAGTGTTTTAAACTGGCAATCATTTAAAGCTCAGGCAACAATAAAGTTGACCGCCCAAATGACCAGCGACATCACCTCTCCAAGCTGCTCGCCACACATCTGATCACAAAGTGCCTCCTGATGTAGGATGAAAACTTAGCATGGGTCTCTTTTCATGTTCATGAAGAAGCACTACAAATCCTCTGATTTTTCCCATCATGCATGTAGCACCATCAGTATACACCAAAATAAGTTTATCCATCAGTAGACCTTTTTCTTTAGTGAACTCAGTGAAAGACTTGAATAAATCTTCCCCTCTTTTGTCTCTTTCATAGGCAAAACAGCAAGACTTTCCTCACGTAGTGTGTCACCAACAGCATACCTTACAATCACGCCGAACTGGGATAAATGGCTTATGTCTGTTCACTCATCCAAAGTGAGAGAAAAGAATGATGCTGCATTTATGTCCTTCACTTGTGTTGCCTCAATTTGATTTGCTGTCATGATGGTACGGTCATGAACAGTTCTTTCTGACAGAGGCATGTCTTTTATTCATTTGATGATCTTGTTTTTATCCGAAAAGTTGGCAAAAAGTTCATTGGCAACATCAAGCATGAATGTTTTGGCATACTCCCCATCTGTGAATGGCTTTCCATTTCTCACAATTGCTAAAGCACCAGCAAAGCTAGCCAAATTCCAGTCACCTTGTTGGGTCCAAACACAAAGTTGCTGCTGACTAACTTGCACTCTGCACAGTAGATCTTGACATGCTTTCTTCCTGCTGTCCCCAACCTGATATTTTGATACAAATGTAGTATGGTGTGTGTCCAAGTGCCGCTTTATATTTGACCATTTCATCCATGCAACTTTATCATTGCATATTAGACACACTGCAAAACCTGCTCTCTCCACAAAGGTGAATTCCTCTGTCCATATCTGTTGAAAAGTACGATACTCCTCATCCCCTCATCCTTTTTTCTTTTAGCCATCTTCTTTGTCAAAAGGGTTTCTGCAATTAGCTAGCTGACTACTTGCTTAGAAGGAGGAAAGTTTACTTCCTGACCTCACAACGACCTGTGTACACTATGCCTTATCCAATCAAAGTTGGTGTTGTCCCAGAGGACAGCTGTGATTGGCTCCAGCCACCCACAACCATGAACATGAGCAGTAGAAAATAAATGGATTGTAATACATGAGGATGTTTTATATTTTTAATCTTATTTTTTTTATTAAAGATTTGTCTGTGAGCCGGATGCAGCCATCAAAAGAGCCACATCTGGCTCGTGAGCCATAGGTTCCTGATCCCTGTGATAGTATTTCTGTGCTATTTTCCCCTAGTATCAGATTTAAAGCTATTTAAATGATCTCTATTTCTTTTTTATTTTATCCCACTATCTATCTTTACAGATTAACTTTTGGTACTTAAATTATAATTTTTAAAAGGTATTGTTGCTGGGATGAAACTACTCAAATTTAATATAAATTTTAACTTGAAAATTTGAGAGTCACTATAAAATCGCCCATCCACTTATAATCCTACTAACTGTGGATAAGTTTCCAATCCTATCAACATTACTGGATAAAATTAGTTTTCATTATACTTTTTGCAAATATAAAAGAAAAATAAAAAAATTATTTTCCAGTCTTTTAACTTACATTTCAGTGAATACGAGTAATGATACTGTGTGTTAATGTTCTATTTTCTATAAATTTCTTGCTAATAAAGCTGCAGTGTAGTTTTATGGGGTTCTCACTACTTTCTAGGAGCTATAAACTTTGCATAATTGATCTCAATCCTCTCAACAATGCGGCGAGGCCATCACTATGACTATCTCCATTTTACTCTCTAAAAAAACTGACATAATAAATTGGGCAAGGTCACTCAATTGACCACATATTTGAGCCGAAACACCTTAGTTCTGGATCCCACATTCCTAGTCACTTTTACTGCACTGTCATTTTCTACTTTTAATGTACATTTTCTATTTTTCTACTTGATTTTTATGTTTTTTTTAATGACAAATTTCATGATAAGAACAACCTTTTATCTCTTCTTGTCTATCCCTGTCTGTCCGTTTCTCTGTTTCTCTCTGTTTCTGTCACCAAAAAAATAAAAATAAAAATAACTTTTTAAAATAAAAATACAAAAAAAAAACATTTAAAGAAATTGGAAGACAAAAAAGTTTACATTTATAACTATACATTTGATTTTTCCCCCTCAAGAGAAACCAGATAAGTGTGACTTTAGATTTGCTCTAATTGTTTCTTGTTGTTGTTTTTTATAAAAGTTTTTCATTGTCAATTCTAACCCATTTCTTTAACATTCTGTGATCCACAGATTCTGGAGACAACCTAGAACTTTGCACAATAAATAAACCATTTTTAAAATCCTGGTGTTCTTTCTAAGACAACCATTTTTGTTATCTTCACAATTGTGATTATTGTTGGTACTGTTTATCATAAAATTATAAACAAAGACTACAGGAATTCACCTGTAGGGAAAAGTTAATGTGATGGTCTTTGCCAATGTTAAAAATCAGAAACACTAAAATGGGATGCATCAAATCAACCACGTGAATTATTTCTGCTTCGCTGTGCTATTTTTGTGTTCAGCTTGCTATCTGCATAAGTAAAGCTGTGAAAGAACTATGGGCATGCAGACCCTGGAGGTTATACAATTTTGGATGTCATTGTCAACAACAACAAAAGACAAATAAAAAGTAAAGTACTAAAGTAGATACTTATTATTAGCAGAAAATAAATCACATGACAGCCTTGGATATACTGATTTTTTTCATTTTGGACTCTTAAGAAAATTTTGGGCAATAATACAATACAATGGCTTCTGTGTCTAGAATACACACTTCACCACTCCTACCCTGGAATGTGATCTCAGCCACAAAAGCTTTCACAGTGCCCCTGGAAGGGAGCTCCTAAGAACCAACATCTCTAACAGATTGACAGTGTGTTTACTTCTACTCAAAGCCACTGTTAAAATTAACTCTTTCAGTTACTCACACATGCATTAAGATCTCGACTCCAGATGTTCAATATACTGTCCTTTTACCTCATCTCCCACTTTCTCCTACCATTGGCTTTAGCATTTTGTCAGGTAGACTGACCACAAGCGAAAGATAACATAATTGGAGGTCTTCTCTGATCTCGCTTCTATTTATACTAGATAAGCACTCTTGCCATATGTTTCCATAATTCTCAACATTTGCATTTTAAAGGGAAGTAATAAATCACAAAGTTCTTGATTATTTTGTGATATGGGTGTTTCCCACTTCACTTTAAGCTCACTATAGAATTCCAGCCTCCATTCCATTATCTTGCACGTAGTGGACATCTGAATGAGTGTTTTGGAACTAATGAGTTGTTAGGACTGTTATGAGAAGTACATGGTTCTTGTACTCTTCAATTCTGGCACTTTTATCTATTTTTGTCCTTTGGAGGTTTGGGAGGGTCTTTAATCCTTGTATTCTTCAAATGTAGTAAAAGCCTTTTTAGAATAATCTCAACTACTTAAAGAGGCAGAAACCATTAGATAGAACACTCAAAGGAAGGCTATGTCCTTTGTGATCATGCTTGCACCATTATTGAAATCAGGAAGATGACAATTTTCAGCATTGCAGCTGAAAAGGGAACATGGGGAGAAGTTCAGCAAAACCAAGGATGATGCAACAGCAGAAACCGCTCACTGGGAAGGGTCTTTCCCACTCCATCTCAGGGCTCGATTTGAAGTTTACTCATTCTCTGAGCATACAACACAGGCGTCCTCTAAGTGTATAAATATGTGTATATTTTCATTCATTTTGCAATATGCACACTGCTGCTCCTCTCCATTAACATAGATAATTGAGAATTGATATAAATATTTAAAGACTTCTTTTAAAGCACTAGGAAGTCTAATGACAAGATTAAATGACCAAGAAAATGTATTTCTCTATTAACTCATTTAAAGTAGTTCTTCTGTGACCTTCCTTTGTGGCCCTCATGTCTTCCAACAAAAATAGCATATTTGAAGGCTCCCTTGTTGCCAGAGGACAGCTAATTCACAAGAGAACAAACTTAAATTTACGGAGAATCAGAATTCACTTGTCGTGCTAAGTGTAGTGCATCATTAATTTCAATGAAGCTGAGAAGGAAAGGAAGCAGAATGGAGGCTGAGTAATGAGGGACGTAGACTGTGGCTTCCATTCTGATTAATTAATCAACTAAAGACTGGTGTCAGGTTGAGAGTTGTGTGGCAGGAAATAACTGTTTTGTAATTGACTTTAGCCTGGTTGCACTCACAAGTATGCACTAGTGTATTTGTGTGTGTTTTCACACATGTAGGCATATAGGTTTATTTAACTCATTTGTGGTTAAAACTTGTTCAGAATAACAAAAAAGTCTCTTTAATAGCTCTATTTTTTGCTTTGCTATAACGTTTCCATAGTGTAGTCAAGGGTGGACAAAGCACGAAAAATGCATAAATATTTCCAACCATAAAAATACAACTCTACTGCCAACAATTATAAGAAAAGCTTATAAGTAGGAAATATCTTCAAAAAACATTTGAATAAAAGGAAGTAAACAAAAAACACTTGGTTTTACTTAGGACCAGGAATAACTCCTGGCATAGCATATGTGCCCAAGAGCAAATCTTGAGCGGATAAATAATAGAAATAGAAAATAAGGAGAATACTTCTGCAAAATACAGAGTAATAGGAAACTGAATCAAATTGAATTTCATCAGAGAAACAGCACTGATGACTAAAAATTCTGAGAACAAAATTTACCCTGTATTGCTCTTTATAATAAATTCAGAAATGGAAAGAGCAGTTTGTAAAAGGATGTTGCCGATACAAATACTGATTCTGTCTTAATGGTATTTAAGGAGGTGGACAGCATTCCTGCAGCAGGCAGATCTCATTCGCTGCCAACTTTTTTCTCTTTTTAAACATGCTCATATTTTTTAATCGTTCTTCATCTCAGGCTCAGTGTACCTTAGCATAGCACCTTCCATTTAGCCAACCCTTTGTAGGAAAAAGGACATGACTTTAGATGTAGGTCTGAATCATAACTATTTTTTTTTACTAACCATTACTTTGTATATTTTTTTAATGGCTTTGCTACGATATAATCAAAATATAAAGTCACCTCTTCACAGTGTGCAAGTCAATGGTTTTTAGTAAGTTCATAGAGTCGTGTAACCATCAACATGATCTTATTCCAGAACATTTCAGCAGCCCCCAAGAAACCCTGTGTCAATGAACAAACACCCCTAATATTCCCTCCCCACAGTCCCTGAAAAGCACTACTCTACTATGTCTGTTAGAATTTGTCTATTTTTTTTCTATTTTTGTGAATTCTTAGAATTGTCTAAATATAAAATCATATCATTTTAAAATGAATACTGGTGGGCAGATAAAATATATTATGCTCACTTTGTTAAAGTTGGCGCTGCCAACATGGAAGTTCGTTGATAATAATGTGTGTTCTGGAACAGGCTGTGGGCAGGCCAGGTCATTATAACCTAAGGCTTAGTTTAAGAGTAAGCTCTTCCCCACACCCTTGACTGATTGGATGATGTAGGGTGGTGCACTCTCCTGAGGAATCCCATTATACAGAGACTTCCTTGTTTGTATAATTGGATTAAAGGTTTTGATTCTATGGTATAAAGTGGGAGAGACTAGTAGCTTGATCTCTCTCTTGGTTCCTGAAGTATCAGAGAGGAGAGCAGATGAAGGCCACATGGAGGCCAGGAGAAGCAGCCAGGGTGGCAGAGTGCTGAGGGAGAAGCGAGTTTGTTAAGAGTTAGTGCTGGAGGAGATGGGGAACAGAGGTGAATAAGTCTGGTGAGCTAGAAAACTTTGTGTAAAGCCAGTAGTCAAGGCCACCATCACAGCTGCCTGACCCATGCAGGTTCGCATTAGATTCGCACAGTTGGTAATGAAACAATGGAGCCAAAAACTGGTGAGCCATCAGCTTTAATTCTAGCTTGCACCAGGCGGGCAAGCAAAAATACACACTGGGCTCCAAAATACACACATTCAGTGCTCACAAAGCTACTGACTTATCCGAATTTCCTAGAATCAAAGGTTTCTAGCTCACCAGACTTAATCACCTCTGTTCCCCATCTCCTCCAGCACAAACTCTTAACAAACTGGCTTCTCCCTCAGCATTCTGCCATCTTGACTGCTTCTCCTGGCCTCCATGTGGCCTTAATCTTCTCTCCTCTCTTCTACCCCAGGAACCAAGCCTTAGGCCATAATGACCTGGCCTGCCTACATTACAGCTTTTCCCCCACAGCCATCTCAAGCATAAGGGCAAATAATATCACCTGGGTGACAGGCTTCCATGTGGGCAGCGCCATCTTTAACAAATGAGCATAATATATTTTATCTGCCCAACACTTTGATTCTAGGAAAGTCGGATAAGTCAGTAGCTTTGTGAGCACTGAATGGTTGGGTTTTGGAGCCCAGTGTGTGTTTTGCTTCTCCGCCAGGTGCAAGCTAGAATTAAAGCTGATGGCTCACCAGTTCTTGGCTCCTGTGTTTCATTACTGACTGTTCGAATCTAATGCGAACCTGCACGGGTCAGGCTGCTGTGATCCTGACCCTGGCTACTGGCTTTACATTTGGCGTAGTCTGTGGCAGGATTCGATACAGATCGCCATGGAGCCACCACCACCTTTGAGAGGTGGAATAGACGACTGGTTGCTATTATGGTTCCTTATGGCTGTTCTTCTGGGAACTGTAGGATGGCTGACTTTTACAGCCATATGTGAGGAAACTGAGAGCTCTATGGAGGAGGCTGCCTGGGACCTGCAAACCGAGCAGTGGAAGGAGCTGGAGGAAACGTAGGAGAAACTGATGCTGACACTGGAGCTGGTGGAAGCGCTGGATGAGGAGACCGATCACGTTTGCGAGATTCACCTGGAAATGGAGCAGATGCTGGAGAAGGAATCACAGGTTTGAGAGTTGGAGATTGCCCTGGATGTTGTGGAGAGCCAGCAGTGACATGAGGCCGGGCCTGAGGCCAGGGCCGGAGCTGAGGCCAGGACCGGGGCTGAGGCCGGGGTTGGAGCTGCAAGGCCTGCTGAGCAGAAGGCAGCGGTGGCCGGGAGATCAAGCCCAGCAGCAGGAGCTGGTGTTTTCAGTTCCTCTTTGGAGGATGAGGAGAATCAAGCTGGAGTTGCAATCTGCAGTCTCCAGAAGATGAGAGCCCAGCAGCAAGGAGTAGCTATGCTCCTGGTATGTCTGCAATTTTGGGACATAGGGGTGCATGCCATCATGCTCTCCAGAGCAGAGATGGAAATGCTGACTGCCATGACCATGTCCTCCTTTTTGGGACAGTGTACGAGCTTCCAGGATGGCAGAGATGAGGGGGGAGGCTAAAGCCCCATGTGTGTGGACTGATTTCCTGGACTATGACTGTTGGGCAGATAAAATATATTATGCTCACTTTGTTAAAGATGGCGCTGCCCACATGGAAGTTCATTGATATTAATGTGTGTTCTGGAACAGGCTGTGGGCAGGCCGGATCGTTGTAGCCTAAGGCTTAGTTTTAAGAGTAAGCTCTTCCCCACACCCTTGACTGATTGGATGATGTAGGGTGGTACACTCTCCTGAGGAATCCCATTAAGCCTCAGATGGGTGGCTTTGTATCAGAGACTTTCTTGTGTGTATAATTGGATTAAAGGTTTGGATTATCTATGCTATAAAGTGGGCAGGTTCCTGGGTTCCTGAGATTAGTATTAGAGAGGAGAGCACAGTAAGGCCAGGTGAAGGCCAGGAGAAGCAGCAGAGATGGCAGAGTGCTGAGGAAGAAGCCAGTTTGTTAAGAGTTTGTGCAGGAGGAGATGGGAAACAGAGGTGAATAAGTCTGGTGAGCTAGAAACCTTTGATTCTAGGAAACTCGGATAAGTCAGTAGCTTTGTGAGCACTGAATGTGTGTATTTTGGAGCCCAGTGTGTATTTTTGCTTGCCCGCCGGGTGCAAGCTAGAATTAAAGTTGATGGCTCACCAGTTCTTGGCTCCATTGTTTTATTACCTACTGTTCAAATCCAATGAGAACCTACATGGGTCAGGCTGCTGTGATAGTGGCCTCGACTACTGGCTTTACAATGACCCAGTGAGCACTGGCTCCTTTGTTAAATGGACTTATGGATTTTGGACAATGTAAAATACCTTGATGGGGGTGGGGGGTGGCTTTGCTGGAGGCTCTCCCCCTGCCCCGGAAAGCCTTTCAAATGGCAAGAGAGAAGACCGAGGACATTTTGCACTTTTTGACAAAGTGCTTAGAGACTGGTGAAATGTGTGTACCTTTGTAATTTTTGAAATTGTATGATTTGTCATGTTGTAATTTGTGTAATGTGCCTAATTTCCTTGTACAGGGATGCCAGTGGTGTAGATTGTGGGTAGTAAAGTGAGCGTAAGGGTGGATTGTTGGGCAGATAAAATATATTATGCTCACTTTGTTAAAGTTGGTGCTGCCAACATGGAAGTTCGTTGGTATTAATGTGTGTTCTGGAACAGGCTGTGGGCAGGCCAGGTCGTTATAGCCTAAGGCTTAGTTTAAGAGTAAGCTCTTCCCCACACCCTTGACTGATTGGATGATGTAGGGTGGTGCACTCTCCTGAGGAATCCCATTATACAGAGACTTCCTTGTTTGTATAATTGGATTAAAGGTTTTGATTCTATGGTATAAAGTGGGAGAGACTAGTAGCTTGATCTCTCTCTTGGTTCCTGAAGTATCAGAGAGGAGAGCAGATGAAGGCCACATGGAGGCCAGGAGAAGCAGCCAGAATGGCAGAGTGCTGAGGGAGAAATGAGTTTGTTAAGAGTTAGTGCTGAAGGAGATGGGGAACATAGGTGAATAAGTCTGGTGAGCTAGAAACCTTTGATTCTAGGAAACTCGGATAGGTCAGTAGCTTTGTGAGCACTGAATGTGTGGGTTTTGGAGCCCAGTGTGTGTTTTGCTTGCCCACTGGGTGCAAGCTAGAATTAAAGCATATGGCTCACCAGTTCTTGGCTCCTGTGTTTCATTACCGACTGTTCGAATCTAATGCAAACCTGCACGGGTCAAGCTGCTGTGATCCTGACCCTGGCTACTGGCTTTACAAATACAGTGTTTATTTCTTCTTTTCTGTTCTATATTTTTTTTTACTATCACAGCAAGGAGAGGAAAAGACTCCTACTTGCCCCATAAGCATTCAGCCAAATGTAAATTTTAAAAAAATCATGGAAATATGTCTTTATCAAACAATAGTAATTGTTACTTTTTTTGTTTTTTTGAAAACAATAAATATTAGGTGACAAATGAGACACAGATAGTGTTTTATTATCTATACACTCTTTTTAAAACAACACCTATTCCACATACAAAAAAAAATGATAAAGTTGGATCTTTACCTTACACCATCTACAAAAATCAGCTCATTACAAATAAGCTTCTAAATGTAAGAAATAAAATGATAACACCCTTAGAAGAAAACGTATGTATGGTTAAAGTTTTGTGGCATTCAATTTAGCAACAATTTCTTAGATATAACTCCAAAAACACAGGCAAAAAAAACCAAAACAAAATAAACAAACAAACAAACAAAAGTGGGATTTCATCAATATTATGAACTTCTGTGCTTGGAAGATACAATCAACAGAGTGAGCAGGCAACCGATAGAATGGGAGAAAAATATAACGTATATAAATATTATATACTTTAAGAGAGGTTATTATCCAGAATATAAATAAATCTTCTAAACTCAATGACAAGAAACAATTAAATAAACTGATTTTAAAATGGTCTAGCCTGACCAGGCAGTGGCACAGTGGATAGGGCATCAGACTGGGATGCGGAAGACCCACGTTGGAGACCCCGAGGTCGCCAGCTTGAGCACGAGCCCATCTGACTCGAGCAAAGAGCTCGCCAGCTTGGTCCCAAGGTTGCTGGCTCCAGCAAGGGGTTGCTCGGTCTGCTGAAGGCCTGCGGTCAAGGCGCATAATAGAAAGCAATAAATGAACAACTAAGGTCTTGCAATGGAAACAAAAAACTGGTGATTGATGCTTTTCACCTCTCTCCGTTCCTGTCTGTCTGTCCCTATCTATCCCTCTCTCTGTCCCTGTAAAAAAGAAAAAAAAAACCATAAAATGGTCTAAAGATTAGTAGACTTTTCTCCAAAGAAGATACACAAATGGTCAACAGACAACATGAAAAGATGCTCAACATCACTAACCCTTAATGCAAATCATAACAACAATGATATACCACACACCACACCCCTTCGGATAGATACTATAAAAATAAATCAAAGGGAAAATAAGAACAGAGTTTACAGGACAGATTCCTGGGGAGGAGAGAGAGGTACACAGATAGAACTCAGGAGCGAGGGTGAGGCTACCCCTGGATGACTCAGCAGTGTCCTTGTCAGCATGTGGCTATGACAAAACTATCCTAGGACAGGAAAAGAATCACCCAAAAGGGTTAGAAGAGATATTACAAAACAAACAAGCAAACAATACCCCTTCCACAGCCAATTTGGTAGGAAAAATACCAACGTTCCAAGAGGTTCACCACAGGGTGGCAGACATAAAGGGACAAAGTCAGAATTTCTTTTTTTTTTTAATTTTAATATATTGTGTTTACATAGATTCAAATGTTTCTTCTCTCACAAAGTCTCATGCTCTCTGTGAATGCCATTCTTCCCATTCAAAGAGAAGAATTAGGAATAACTTTTCAAATCCATTAATATCTTTATAGAGAAGGCATATTGTGAGAATTAAGTTCTTTTTAGAAATCTATAACAAACCTTTCAGTGTCAATTTTAAGAGGTTCTCGATGTCATAAAAATAAATCATTACTCTTATTAACCAATTGACTCTCACTGGAATAATTGTATTTCTATGGAGCTCAGTAAATTTCCTTGCTAATTCTCATACTGCTTCATTCTTTGGGAACCAAGTAATTATTTCTTAACTGATCATAAGTTTCCTTCTTGACCTCTCTACAATTGGTACAATAGGTATCCCAGGCTTTTAAATTCATAAGAATCATTTCTCTTGGGAGGACCAAAAAATAAACGAAACGATTACAGAACTGACTGAAACTAATCACAGCGCATGGTTATCACTGAGCAGAAGCAAGGCCGGCTTCCCTGAGAACCTTCTGAAACAGAATCAGATAACTTCTATGAGTTTGTCTACTTCAGTTTAAATCACTTCTGTGTTTTAAAATTAATTAAATAATTAAAAATTCAATAGAGAAGCACCTCCTTGCACTGCTCAAAAAGTGATACCATTTACAGTAGGAATGTATATTTCTTGTTAACTTGCGGTTAGTCTTGCAGTTTGATTGCCTTGTTGTTCTGGCTGGACTCACTGGGCTCATAGGCTGAAATGCTTACAAATATAATCAACATTCTTTATGCATACTACACTTTCAGAAATAAAGCATTATATCAAAGAACGGCATTTACAGTTTTCTAGATTTTTTTTTTTTTGTGTGTGTGTGTGTGTGTGTGTGTGGCAGAGACAGAGAAAGTCAGAAAGAGGGACAGATAGGAACAGACAGACAGGAAGGGAGAGATATAACCATCAATTCTTTGTTGCAGTTCCTTAGTTGTCCATTGATTGATTTCTCATATGTGCCTTGACGGGACGGGGGGAGTGTACAGCAGACCGAGTGACCCCTTGCTGGATATAGCGACCTTGGGCTCAAGCTGGTGAGCTTTTGCTCAAACCAGATGAGCCCGCACTCAAGCTGGTGACCTTGGGGTACCAAACCAGGTCCTCAGCGTCCGCGTCCGGTGCTTTATCCACTGCGCCACCACCTGTTTAGGCAGTTTTCTAGAATTTTTAAAGAAAATCTTTTAACCATGTCTCTTCAACATATAATAATGTTAGATACTTGATTTTCTTTCTATTTTTATTGTTTATATGATAATTACTCATGAAACATCTTAACACTGAGTTCTTAATTGTAAAAAAAGACATTCTTAAAGAAATGAAGGAATTTACTTCATATGTTGCTCATTATCACATAAATGTTAAAGAAACTACAACAAAGAGCAAATACAAGGAAATTCTCAAGCACTACAAAAGTATTTTACTTTATATGTGCTTTTTAAACTAGATACAATGATTTCCTGGGAAGATTAAAATTTTAATTTATTTTTACATTTATATTCAATTATTTTATTTATTTATTTATTTTTACAGGGACAGAAAGAGAGTCAGAGAGAGGAATAGATAGGGACAGACAGACAGGAATAGAGAGAGATGAGAAGCATCAATCATCAGTTTTTAGTTGTGACACCTTAGTTGTTCATTGATTGCTTTCTCATATGTGCCTTGACCGTGGGCCTTCAGCAGACTGAGTAACCCCTTGCTGGAGCCAGCAACCTTGGGTCCAAGCTAGGGAGCTTTTGCTCAAGCCAGATGGACCAGCTCAAGTTAGCGACCTTGGGGTCTCGAGAACCTGGGTCCTCCACATCCCCGTCTGATCGGATTGGGACGCTAAGGACCTGGTTTGGTACCCCAAGTTCGCCATCTTGAGCGCGGGCTCATCTGGTTTGAGCAAAAGCTCACCAGCTTGAGCCCAAGGTCACTCTATCCACTGCGCCACCGCCTGGTCAGGACAATTATTTTTAGATAGTTTGATTTAGAACTATTTTATATATTCTGGTACTTATTCTGGAATATCTTTATTAGGCTCGTATTATGACTCACTTTTTAAATATTTAAATGTATTCTTATAATTTATAATAATTTAGAAAACTGCTCATGGTATGTCTTAATTTTAAAACTATGTTTTAATATTTATATTAGGAGGTTATGATTTCATTATGAAATAAGGAACATAAAGCTGAATGTTTGAAATGAAGGTGATGGTTATTTTATTTTTATTGCCTGTATTTTAAATCCCACAGTGAACATGTTATTTTTAAAACATCATTATAGCAAATTACATGTGTAAACATAGTAGAAAGGTAAATATAATAAACTCTTGGGTAACCATTATTCATTTCAACAGCATAAACCTAATCGCAATGTTGTGACATTTTTTAACCACACTCTCTTCAAGTTTACTCAAAACAATAGATTATTTTAGAACAGTGGTTCTTAACCTGGGTTCTATCAAACCCTAGGGGTTCGATGAGTCGGTCTCAGGGGTTCGGAGAAGCCTCTGCCGCAGAGGACAGAATAAAGTAATACCATAATTTGTTGTGAGTTTATGCACTTTGTTGGTTTTGTTCTTTGAGCAAAGTGATGTTCATGCACGGCTCATTTTGTGCACCAGTAAAAAAACATATACCAATGTCTTGAATTTGGAAAAAAAATCATATTTTATTTATCAGTACAGAAGGGTTCGTGAATGCGCATATGAAACTGGTGGGTTCGGTACTTCAAAAAAGGTTAAGAACCACTGTTTTAGAATCACCCTCCAATATCATTCTTCTGTAAATATTTTTAAAAAGGTAAATTTGTTTTAAAATATCAACAATATTCAAGATAAAATTAACAATAACTCCTTAATATTAAAATCATTTTTGTTTTTATTTCCTGGTTCACAAACATTTATACATAAAATGTTCAAATCATTCATTTCATTTGGCTACTATGCCTTTTAAGTATTTTTTCTATATAGAGGTCATCTCCCTCTATTTTTTACTCAGAAATTTTTGGGTGAATAACCACATTCAGTATCCTATAGCATTTTTCAAATTCTGGAATTTGTTCATTTCATTCCTAGTGCTGTATAACCCTCATGGTTCCTGAGAACCAGTAGTTACGTTTAAAACTTAGATGGGTATTTGAGTTGTTTTTAACAATTATACTTTCTGTGTAGAATTTGTTAATTCCCATAACATTCCATCAAAAGACATGATTTCTTTCTTAGATATTTGAAATAATGTGTTCAGGTGCTGTCATTCTTGTCTACTCAATGCAAAATGTCCGCCTGATGATTGTAGATTGCTTAAATTTAATTATTCAATTAAAAGCTAAACATTATGATATTCTATTTTATCATGTTTATTTGTTAGCTTATCATTGTCTATCAACCAGAACTTTCCCAGTGAACAAGTTAGCTGCCATATGATAAACTATTAAATAGAAGATAAATGCTTTATTCTTTTTTGTGTGTTTTGTAAAATGATGAGGCCATTCAATAGCATTACACAAATGTGACTAAGAGATTGCTGTGGTACTATTTATTGATTTGCATAGATTTATATTTATTATTCTTTTGTTAAAACAGCCAATAG
Organism: Rhynchonycteris naso; assembly: GCA_037038555.1. Lineage (NCBI taxonomy): Eukaryota > Metazoa > Chordata > Mammalia > Chiroptera > Emballonuridae > Rhynchonycteris > Rhynchonycteris naso. The sequence goes on along the minus strand of CM072998.1, from coordinate 213,252,130 downwards.
ATGTCTTTTCTAAGTGGCTATATCTTTTAGCAAAGATCCCAGTCATCTTTGGTAACTTGAAAATATCCATGTGGAATCAACTGCAATGCCTTATCTTCTAAAAAGCATAACTCTATTAGACTGTTAGTAACTATTGCCTTGAAATCCATTTACAAGCCTAAGAGAACATGCATCAATATATTATTGCTTTATTTTATGTATTTTAAATTGTATCGTAACAAAGACATGAATAGGGTCAAAATAACAAAAATAGATTTATAATTGGTAATGCTTTGCCTCTGCCCTGTTATTCTAAACAATTTTGAGCAATTCATTTTACTCCCATGTATCACATAGATGCATCAATGACTTTAAGTAATATTTTGATTTTTGATTTATCAGCTTGCATATCATGTACTGAATACTTGCAACAGAGTATGAGAACTTAACTCAGTTTAACCACATTTGTTCATTTTTATCCCAGTACACTTTGTTAATTTTCTGGACTTAAAGTGATCATCTCTGTAACTCAAACATTTCTTCTTCTAATAAATATAAAAACTATCACTGCACTCTGGATTTTTGATAAGTATCTTAATCTTATTTCTTTTTCTTTAAAATATTAAGTGTCATGTTGACTTTGAAGTAGGAATTTAGCAACTATTCTATTAACTTAGTTTGCATTCAGATTAAGTTCATATGAATAGGCCCTGGCAGGTTGCTCAGTGGATAGAGCACTGGCCTGGCATATGGACATCTTAGGTGTGATTCCAGTCAGGGCACATGGGAGAAGCGACCATCTGCTTCTCTCCCCCTTTTCTCGCTCTTCCCCTCCATCAGCTAGTGGCTCCATTGGTTTGAGCATGGCTCCAGGCACTGACAATAGCTTGGTTGGTCTGAGCACATCAGACTCAGGTGCTAAAAATAACTCGAAACTCAAGCATCAGCCCCAGACAAGGTTGCTGGGTGTATCCCAGTCCTGGCACTTGCAGGGGTCTGCCTCACTATCTTCTCTCCTCTCACCTTAAGAAATAATGTTTATATAAATAATTTGTTTTTGATAACTTAAATATTTATATTTGAAAATTGACTACATATTTGCTGATTTATTTTGTGACTTTTCAAAAATCTGTTTTTTGACTAACTTGTTTTTAAGTGCTATTCTTACATAATTTATTTTTCCTTTGGTTAGTCTATCTCCTGCATCATTTCATTGTATTCCACATTCTTGTTTGCTGCAATATAGAAAAAATAAAATAATGTAGATAAACATATCAGTAAGAGGGAATGCTGTTTACTCTGAAAGAGGCCACTAAGTCACTTCCATTTTTATAGAAAGAAGAAATATATCTTTGCTATTCTTATTTCTATAAAATAATGGATCAAGGAAATGTCATTTTATTATCAGTATGAGTAAATATTTCATTTCTCTATCATTTTCATGATAATACCAAGGAGCAGCCAAGTGATAATAAAATAATACTCAAAATTTTCTTATGACTATACTATTTCTCTAACCACTTTTTTTTCTCACATAGTACCTGATTTTCCCCCTAGCTCAGAAATGATTATCTCCTTAGTTGCTAGCATCATATGAAACTGTATTTTTGCTTTGAGAGGTACCATGTTAGTGTATCATATTGAATGTATTTGTAAGATAAACTGTATATTTTTTGCAAGAGCAATTTTAAAGTTCTCTGCGAATTCCTTGATGGTAAGTGTTGTTCTTGGTCTATAAAAGGTTAGGTTGTAATTGGAAATGCTTTGTTTTTTACCAAAAGTACTAACGCTCTTAGTACAGAGTGGAAGTACTTCTGTCCAGTCTAAAAACCTTCCTCCCTCGGCCTGATCTGTGGTGGCACAGTGGGTGGGGTGATGACCTGGGAACACTGAGGTTGCCAGTTCAAAACCCTGCACTGGTCTGGTCAAGGCACATATGGGAGTTGATGCTTCCAGCTCCTCCCCCTTTCTCTCTTTCTCTCTCTCTCTCTCTCTCACTCTCTGTCTCCTCTCTAAAATGAATAAAATTTTAAAAAAATAAAAATAAAAATAAAAACCTTCCTCCCTCGTATCCTGCCATTCTAAGAATCTGTTAGGTAGAACATCCCTTGCCTTCTGCTTGTTTTTTCCCCAAAGCAAATTTCCCATTTCAGCTATGGATAATAAACAAGCAAAACTTAAATAATTCAAATATTTGAACAATTTTAAACTGAGTCTGATTGGTCTCAAGAACATAGGGGAATCAGGATTTTAATATTGCCAGTACTCGACTCTGGAGTAAACATAGTAAACACGGTCGGAACATTCTCTACAAGAACTTCCCAGGAAGGAATAGGTCAACATCAACAAGGAGTATAATGCAGTCACAATTTATTTTAAAACTATGTCTTGTGAAGGCCCAGTCAAACTAACAAACTGACTCAGCTGTATCAGGATAAGGTTTCCCCTCCTCTCGCTTTTTCTTTTTTGAATTTGCTGCAAAAACCTAACGTCATGTTACAAAGACTGTCCCAGCAGTAGGATGCTCAGAGTTCTTTGTCTCTGATTGGGTAATGACCTGCAGACCCTGCTGACTCTAGGGAGCGTTGACATTTACAGTTTGTCTGCTGCATTACCATCCCTTGGGTTCTGTTCCTATAGCCCCTGGGAGGTCACAGGGGACACTTGGTAAGGAAACAAGAGCCTGATATTGATCGGAATCAAGATTTTTTTTTTGTCCTCAGTTGAGAAATACAGTTTAGCCTAAACATAACCCAAATAATACTAAAGTCTATTTAAACAAACTTGGACCTTAAAAAATTGGTCAGTTTCTGACAGAAGTTGTTTATCTCATGAAACATACTTTTGTGACATAAAACTGACACGAAGAATAAAATAAAACATCTACAGGACAGATAAACTAAAGAGTGAATGAGACAGACAAAGAGCTGAGGGTGGGGACAGGGACAGGGTGGTGTGGGCATAGGTGGGACTATCACAGCCTTGAACAAGTACAGGAAAGGAGACAAGTGGAGGAGATAAATTCAAGAGAAATTTGAAAGCCATGGGCAAGGTCATGTCTACCTCAGAAATAGGAGTAAAGGAGGGGCTGCAGGGGGAATGAAAGGTAGGTATTTTCTATGCAGTCTGTGGGATGACTTAAATACTACCCAGTATAAATAGCAGTGGATAAGGACACAGACAGATAAGAGAGTGCTAATAGGAGAGGGTTAAAATGATGAGCTGTGTGCATTTCTGCTTTTCTGGGAGATCAACAGGAGTTGGGTCTAAAACGGATGTTGACAGGGGTATTATTTTTCACTCCAGGTGTAAACAGAAAGTACAAAATAATGTCAGGGCAAAGATTGAACTACTAGATAAGGATTTGGGAATGGAGGAACACATTATTTAAAAAATTTTTTTTTTTAAATACAGAAATAGATTGAATAGAATGGGCATAGTTTTATACTTGAGTGAGACCTTCTAATATTAAATAAACATATGTAAAAGCAAACTGGCTATACTTTTTTAAACTCACGAGTCATTTGTTCACAACTGATTTCTAGAGCTATAGGATGAATTAGATATGCATATGTGTAAATGTAGAATTTTGTAGACTGTATTCATAATACTTTACTCATAGATCTGTTTGAAATAAACTTTTTAATGCCTACTTTACAATCTGTATGCACAATAGTGGATTGTTTGTTTGTCTTACTCCCTTCTTCTTTAACCTCTAAGGACCTGATCCACACTTTCTTAAAGGTACATATTTCTATTTTGTAGAATATCACTGCTACTCATATACAAATACTTTCTTTATTCTGTAGTTATTGATGTAAACATTTTATTTCTCCTGTTAGTAATAAACTTCCTAAAAGGAGTTTCATCTTGTGTTTCAAAATTTCATACTTGTTTGGTGTTTAGAAGTGATTTTTTTCACAAAGGAGTTAAATGTATAAGAGGCTGAAGGCTTGCCTGACCAGGTGGTTGCACAGTGGATAGAGCGTCGGACTGGGATGCGGAAGACCCAGGTTCGAGACCCCATGCTTGCCAGCTTGAGTGCAGGCCCATCTGGCTTGAGCTAAAGCTCGCCAGCTTGGACCCAAGGTCGCTGGCTCCAGCAAGGGGTTACTCAGTCTGCTGAAGGCCCGTGGTCAAGGCGCATGTGAGAAAGCAATCAATGAACAACTATGGTGCTGCAAAGGCAACGAGAAACTAATGATTGATGCTTCTCACCTCTCTCTCTGTTCCTGTCTGTCTTTCCCTATCTATCCCTCTCTCAGACTCTCTCTCTGTCCCTGTAAAATAAAATTAAAACAAACAAACAAAAAAGAGGCTGAAGGCTTTGGGAACAATCCTTGGAGACTCAGATATGTTAAGGCTGGGGGAATGTGAGCCCGAAGTCACAGCAGTAATGAATGCCCAGCCTGTTCATTTCAAAAGCTAGTTTGTAAGAAGAAGGCAGAGATGCAGAGGTACAAAATAATATAAACTTCAGGGTGTTTTTTGTTTGTTTTCTTGTTCTTCTTTTGACAAAATTGTTAGCCTATAAATGCTTTCTTATGCTTAAATTCAAGTGGATTTCTGTCACATGTATGAAAAACTTCTGAATAATGCATAAAGACTCACTTGAAGGAAATCCTCCAAGGTATTATTAAAATATATGTTACAAAGTGTTGAATACAAAGAACAATTATAATCAAGAATTTTAAATTTGCAATGTGCAGAGAAGAAATCAGCATTTCGTAATACCTGTTGCTACAAAATGTTTATTCTGACCTCAGTATGAATATATTACTTAAATAGCATTTTACACTATGTATATTGCTCTCCTGAAAACTATCAAATATACATAGCATGTATCAAAATTAATTTTACTATAATTACTAAAAATACATATGTATTAGTTTAAAATATAATTATCCACATGCCTATCTCACAACTCCTAATATTTATTTTAACATTTTTGAATACTTCAAAACTCTCTCTGTGCCTTTATATTATAAAATGAGCACTATCTGGAATTTTTGATTAATCATTTCCTTGTCTTTCTATATCATTTATCTCACATACACATACGCACAAACACACACACATATGATAAATTGTATATATTGTATTATTTTGCTTATGATTTTGTAAAATCATTTCTAAAATAGAATCATAGTATTCAACCAGTAAAAAAGAGGAAATCTTGCCATTTGTGGCAACATGGATGGATCTAGAGGCTATTTTGCTAAGTGAACTAAGAAAGACAAGTACCATATGACCTCATTTACATTTGGGAAAGAAATTACTTTATAGTTGCAGAGAACAGATTGGTGTTGCTTGAGGCAAGGAGTGAGAAATAGGGAAAATGGGGGAAGGGTTCAAAAGGTCCAAACTTCCAGGTGTCAAATAAGGAAGTTATGGGATGTCATGTACATCATGGTGAGTGAACAAATAAACAGATGGCTGAATGAATCAATGAGTGGCTGACTAGAATCACAGTGTGCAAGTTTTTCTTTGGTTTACTTTCATAATTTGACAGTATGCTTTTGAGATTGACACCCGCAACCATAGGTCACCACCATTTTGCCAGATCTTTAACTCTGCTTTCTAAATATAAAATTATTCATTCATTTGACTATTAAAGATTTTAAGCTCATTCCAGGTTCCTGATATGAAAAGCAATGTTACGAGTGTTTCTGCGCATGCTTCCTCACACGTACTGTACGTACAGTAATGTCTTGGGCATGTTCATTTGTGGGCCGCAGGATAGGCACACCTTCATGGTCATGTTGCAGAGCCAAATCCTTTCTTAGTGAGGCTGTGACCATTGTCCAAGTCTCTGGTTTCCCAGAACAAAATTCCTAAGTCTGACATCGAGGGATTTCATTTGTAGTAATATTTGCACTTAGAAAAGAGAAAATAAACTTCTTCAAGTATAATTAACAATATCGTCAGGAGATAAATATGACCCTAATTTTTTTCTGCTAAATTAGAAAAGTCATTTTAAATAAGAAAAAAAAGAGCAGGAATCTCTTTTCTAAAATAACTATTTATTAGTGACATTGATTTAATTTACAAAAACCACCATTACATGCAAAAAATGATTGGTGCACAATAAGTATTTTCTATAGAATTTCAACAAGGAGATGTTCCTCTGTATCTTTATTATTGTCTGCACTTAAAATGCCAAAAATCAACATGAGGCTCACATATTTTACCTCTCTTTTTTTTTTAATTTTACCTCTCTTTTAAGGAGAAACATATATCATATATTTGCCAGGGGCTAGCAGCAATGAAGCGTCTTCCTTCTCAAAAGACACTTGACATTTTAAAAGCTATCTAGCATGAGGCATGGAAAATGAGGTGTTCAAATATTGATCTGCCTCCTCCCACGGACAGTTAAGAGCCTCTGAAGTTAAGCAGCTGTTATAATTCATGATGCACCTACATTTACCTTTAGGCAAACGAGGCGAACTCTGCCACTAGGGATAGATGAACTCAGATGTCAGGCACAAAACACCATTCCTAAACCATTCTTTAAATTTGTTTTAATAGACTCTCGTTTCCCCTACATTTCTTGACTTGGGTGAAAATAATAAACGGAGGGTTCAGGAGGGCTATGAATTGCCAGCTGATAGGTTTACCAGCTGCAGAGAGAGTGGATTCCTTCTGAAAACAAAGTTCAAGCCTTCATGCAAACAGAAAAGTGTGTGAGTCTCTTTATATTAAAACAATTTTTGTTCAGCTGTGAGGAAGCGTCACCACAAAGTAGGCGGTGAGACAACTGTGTTTAATTAAAAATTGGCGTCACAGGTGAGAAGCTAAACATTATTAGTCCAGCATTGACTTTGTTTACACAGACCTTCTGTTCAGAGCCCTTCCTACTACCTTCCGGTTCTCCTGGGATGTTTTCATATTGATTACTCTCCTTGACAATCTTGGACATTTATTTGTTCAGGAAATACATATTACCTGCCTATAGTGTGCTAAGCACTGTATCAACACTTAGAAAGACAGATTTTTCCATAGAGTGCTTAGAGATGCACATTTGGATATCAATACATCATTGAAGAAGGTATGCTATTAAGAGTACAATGATCAAAGGAAGCTAAGCTTTTCATAGTATTATCAGAATATGGTTCATCTGGAAGTATAAGAAAACATTTAGATATTTTATATTTTATGATAATTCTGGAATTTTGAGAACTATATCTGCTATTCAATTATTCAAAGCAATATATTCCAAACAAAAATTTATCACAAGTCATAGGGAAATGAAGACAAATTGATCTTATAATGATTTGCCCAAATTTCTTCTATGTAACTCAAATTAAGCTTTCACTAAATTGTTCCTCTTTTATAGTATATAGTAAGTATGTTTAGGACACTGTCATTTTTGAATTCTTGGAAATATTTTTCTATAGTTAAAAAGGTCTAAAAGGTATATGGAATGAAGTTTGTTTTCTACTAAAATATTTAATGTAACTATCGACCTAACCAATGTTAAGCTTCATTCATGAGCACAGATTCATGAGTCACATACAACAGAATTCAGCTGTTCAAAGCATGTTTCATAATAAAATCAGATGTCCTAAAGAAATAATTTTTGTTTAGCCTGACCTGTGGTGGCGCAGTGGATAAAGCGACGACCTGGGAACACTGAGGTCGCCAGTTCAAAACCCTGCACTGGTCTGGTCAAGGCACATATGGGAGTTGATGCTTCTAGCTCCTCCCCCCTTTCTCTCTCTCTCTCTCTCTCTCTCTCTCTCTCTCTTTCACTCTGTGTCTCCTCTCTAAAATGAATAAATAAAAATTAAAAAAATATTAAAAAAAAAAGAAATAATTTTTGTTTAATAAATGAAAGAAGAAGAAAACAGGGGCAGTCGATGGCAGAGTGCTTTGTAATAAATACTAGAACTCTGATGATTCCTGGGTTATCTTCTCATGGAAAAATCACCCAGAAATTCATTAGGTGTTGATTCAAAGTGATTGGGTAATGAGTCACATCTGGTAAAAAAGTCAACATGTTAATTCATCAACATGTTGGCTTGAAGATAATCTTTCATTAATTTTAATCATGGACATTGAAAATAATGGGTTATGTTTTTCTCTAAGAAACACCTTTCTAATTTTCACAGAATTTAAAACAAACAAGAATCTATATTCAGTGGTACCTTGACACACGAGCACTTTAAATCACAAGCAATTTGAGAGACGCAGCAGTCATTCGTGGGATTTTTTGCTTTAAGTCTCGAGTGGAAATTTGAATCACAAGCTTCCACCATCCTCCACTAGATGACCTGCCAACCATTCTGAAAGGGAGGAAGAAACAAATTTCATGGAAAGGTTTTTGTTGAAATGGCCTCTATGTGAAAGTGAGGAAAGTGTGGCAAAAAAGGCAAGTCAGTGAAGAAAATGATTAAGCAAAGTAAAAAAATAACAATTAAGTTAAATTTTGCAATTAAATCTAGCATTAAATGTATAGAGAGTAAGTTATATTAAGCAATAGTGCACGAAATGAAAACCTCCTCCGCCAGTCTCCTCCCCTCTGCCAACATCTTTGCCTGAACTACTCGAAGGTAAATACACTTTATAAACCAGTTTATTTCTTTACATTCTCTATTATTATGTGTGTGTGTGTGTGTGTGTGTGTGTGTATATATATATATATATATATATATATATATATATATATATATGTTTTTTATAAAATACATTTTTTTATTTAAAAGCATATTAAACAAAAAATTTGTGTGGTTTTTGGAGGCTGGAATGAATTAATTGCATTTTCATTTATTTAAATGGGAAAATTCGATTTGACACACGAGCAAATTGAGTCACGAGCTCGGCCATGAAATGAATTAAACTCATGTGTCAAAGTACCACTGTATTATATGTATATGATATATATCTTATATATAGTTATGCAATTGTTATTGTACCAGGAGATAATCTCAAGGCATAACTCACTTTGGGTGTCTGCTAAATGAGTACCTTTAAATGGAAAAAGCAATTGGAGCAGAGATAGAATTACAAGTGGTACCTTGACACATGAGTTTAATTCGTTTCATGGCTGAGCTCGTGACTCAATTTGCTTGTGTGTCAAATCTAGTGGAGGATGGAGGAAGCTTGTGATTCATATATCTGCTCATGACTTAAACCAAAAAATCCCGTAACTGCTCCGTCTCTCAAATTGCTCATGATTTCAAGTGCTCATGTGCCAAGGTACCACTGTATATATAAACTTACAAGATATGGCAGGAGGTTGTTTCTTTATTAAAAGCTCTTATGCTCTTGCCTTGAGTTTGTGATCTTGAGTATGGGTCTTTATTTCTACAGAGACATACTTATGAGGTTGCTCCTAATTTCTAATTGATTGGAGCTTGATTTATTTACCTAAAAATATGACATCGTTGAATTCATTTTAAGACTTCTTCACTGTCACATCCCAATGCCTTCCTCTTCAGTGTCCTCCATCCTTGAGCACCATGCTGTCTTTAGTCTGTCTATCTGCCAGGTTGTAAAGTACTTCCCTAATATAATCTCTAATTCATGAGTCTATCCCAATTCTGAATGAAGTTTTTTGTATCATATTCTTGAATTCATCTAATATGACAAAATTATTTCTTTTTGAAAATTTTTTAAATTTATTAATTTGAGAGAGAAAGAGAAAGAGAGAGAGAGAGATTATATGTTTTTCCACTTATTGATACATTCATTGGTTGATTTCTGTATGTGCCCCAACTGGGGATCAAACCCACAACCCTGATGCATTGGGAAGATACTCTATTCAACGGAGCTACCTGACTAGGGTCAACCTTATTTATTAGTTCTATATCAGAGCTTACTCATTCAAAGATAAGTTCTGCATTGCTATTGATCTTTGCCTTGGTAAACTCAGATCAATTCATTCTGTTTAGAACTATTCCATCACTCAGATGATGAAAAGTAGAATTATTTCCACCCTTTTCTCTGTGGTATCTGTCAGCATCCCACATCAGTTCAAATCATATCTGTGGATTAACACACAAAGGGGGCAGCAGCCATGAGGTACAGGAACCAAGAACAATTATTAATTTAATGAAAATCAGTACTTACTAAAAATCTGTTATGCTCGAGAAAGACACTTTATTAAGCACCTATTACACTAGGAAATAGACCTGTACTCATTGGATTTATCTCAGTTCATCCTTCCTTTGGAAGAGAATGAGTTCCAAGATCATTTTCAAGATTTATAGCATGCAGAGAAGTTAATTTCCCCAGCTACCTAGGAACTAGCTACACACCAGAGAGCATTCTATCTGACACTTTTAGACCTTAAAAGATATAAAAGGTCACAAAGAGTTGTCATGGGCAAATAGGTCACATGAAAATGGAATGATTTTAAAGGTAGGAAAAATAAGGTGTGAAGAGCAGATTGACCACTCACACACTCTGGACCATGTTTTTTTTTTTTTAATTTATTTCAGTACCTGAAAGATGATTCCATCCCCTGTTTGATGAGGTCAGTTGTTTCCCAAATCCAAAAAAAAACCTGTTAAGTCATTCTAAGCTTGGTAAGAATAAATTATGAATATTTAATTTAAAACTTCTTTAAATTTATTTTAGCAGAGAGAGAGAGAAGGTTAGAAGGAGGAGCAGGAAGCATCAACTCCAATCTGTGCCTTGACCAGGCAAGCCCAGGGTCTTAAACCAGCAACCACAGCATTCCAAGTTGACGCTTTATCCACTGCATTACTACAGGTCAGGCATGAGTTATGAATTTGAGGTAAAACATTACCTTTAGACATGAAGACATAAGAGTTCATCTTCAACTCACCCTTTAGGAAATCAGGAGAAGTAACTGACATAAAATAGTGGGTAAAAGAACACACACATAAACAACACAGATACAAGCAGCAAAAATAGAACTGGCAAAAAAGAAAGAAAGAAAGAGAGAGAGAGAGAGAGAAAGAAAGACCCAACACTTGCAATTTCTTGTTTCAGTGAAACCATCCTTGATCAGTAAACATGTGCCCCAGCATCCAAGACACAATCTCCAACATGAGTGGAATCCCTGAGAGTAAAAAACCATCAGAAACACTGATCTTACTTAAGCCTTCATTAAAGGGCACTCACTGTAAGGCCAGTAGTCACCGCCATCGTGGCCATGCACATGCAGGTTTTCATTGGATTCAGACAGATGGTAATGAAACAGTGGAGCAATAAAATGGTGGCCATTTCTTTATTAAAGTCTCACAGTGGTCGATGAACAAACAGGCAGGGAAAACACTTCCCTCTTCATTCAGAGTTCACAAAGCCCTGACACATTATCCGGTTCCACAACCAGGAGAATCTTCTCCAGTTTCTTTTAGAATCAAAGGTCCCACCACTCACATAAACCCCTCACCTCTGGTTCCCATCTGCACACCTTTATTCTTTCTGTTCTCACTCTGCAAAACATAGCATCCCCCTTCTCCTTCTCTTTTCAGAACTTTTCTGACAGGAAAACCTCTCATCCAGCAAACATTAGCAAGACAATGGCCCTTTCCAAGCAGGAAGGTAATTTGCAGTTTCACAATTCACATACCTGGCACTGCCGAGTGCCATTTTTTAACACTAAAAATGAGCAAACTCAAAAAGTACAAATTTTACAAACTTATTTGCCCAACACTTATCAAAACTATGAATCAAATGGTCTTTCCTAGTCTTGGAGAAAGAATGGGATAAAACCTCACTAGCCGGGCTAATTGCAAGGAAAAGCATTCAGCCCGGAAGTCTTCCCCCAGAAATTGGGGTGTCCATTAAAATCAGAGCAGCATGCTCATGTCCTGGTAAGATGCTGAGTGTCCTTTCAAATTACAAAATTCTGTATTGTCTCTGGAAAGGGAAAATGAAATAGATGAAGGCACGGAAAGTACTTTAGCTTTATTAAACAAATTTAGAACAAGGCACTATCCTGTACGCTAACACAAAGTAAGGCTCTCAGAGAAAATGCATGTTTTAAAAACTTAATCTCAATCTGGTCTTCTTTTTTGTGCCCTACTTCGATTTAATTGTATTTCAAAAGACTTAAAGAATGCATTTCCTCTGTACTTATTTTCCTAAAGTATCCATCCCATCTATAAAAGTTGTAAGAGCAGGCCCACAATCAAGGTTCTGATAAAAGCAACAGTTCCTCAAAAATACAGCAAGGAATGACAGTATAATCTGAGGAAACCAAGGAATACAGAATAAAGGTGAACAGAAATCAGTGATCAGTCACTCGGAGGCAGGCAGAAATACAGTCGTTACTAGCCATATTGCAGTTCACTTTTCACAGTCTCACTGTATCACAGATTTTTAACTTGTACATATCTAAATTTGTATCACGGCTTTTTCGCTATATTGTGGGATTTTGTGGTATATAACTATTTTTATATATTTATTATTTTAATTATGTTTGTGGTAAAATAAGCAAAATAAGTGTGGGAAAGGCTTATAAGAGTGGGGGAGGGTTTATAAAGCCTTAAAATATATATAAATAATAAAGTAAATATAATGTCCCTACTTCGCAAATTTTCACCTGTTGCAGGGGGGTTCTCCACGAAGTAGTGACCTTATATTTATTTTATGATTTACATATATATTTAAGGCTTTATTTCAATTTAATATTTTTAATATGTTTTAATTAGTATTTTTTATATTTTATATAGTTTTCCATTTTGTTAGGCTAGAAAAGGCTTATTTTACCACAAAAATAATTAAAATAATAAATATATAAAGATAGTTATATGCCACAAAATTCCACAATATAGCAAAATATCTACAATACAAAATTAGAGAGATACAATTTGAAAATTTGTGATACAGTGAGACTGAAAAGTGAACCGTGATATAACAAGGGACGACTGTACAGAAAACATAATCTACCCGTATAACACCTGCTTTGGGTCTCCTGTTTTTGTGAAAGGATAAAAGTCAATACAGTTCCCTCTATACACAAATTTAAGAGAAACATAAGAGAGAAAGAGGGAGAGAAGAAGGTATAAAGAAGGAAAGAAAGGTGTGTATGTCTGTGTGTGTGCGTGTGTGAGAGAGAAAGATCACTATTCACTTCTGGTAGGTAGGACAGCACATGGTTGCTACTGACTCCCTAGTGAAACTAGTGTAAACTGCCTCAGCTTCCTGAAGTGGTTCTAAAGAGAAATAGTAAATGAGGAAATATCAAGAAAATCCAGGAAGATGTGCTGTGAAAGTTGAGTCTGTGGCATCTGAACAAAATTGGATTCCTTGCTCCTGCCTCCAGGACAGACCCCTCCCTTCTCAGGCACCCAGCTGTGAGTGAGGCTGGATCCCAGAGGGTACAGTGGAAGGCAGAGCTAGGTTTGGCTCCACCCTCACCTGGGAGACAAAGGCCCCATCCTGAGCGTTTCACCACTGTGGTTGTATCATTACCCTTCAGGCAGAGTAAAATACTAGTTATCTACATGATGCAAAATATTTATTTAAAAATATTTACTCTATTTTCTTCTTCAAGGAGCAGAAATATCAGTGTGATTTAAAACAAAATTTTTTATTTCAAAATCCAAACTTCACTTATCAAATTTAATCAATAAAAATGTTTAAATAGAGCCTGACCTGTGTTGGCTGGTGACACAGTGGATAGAGCCTTGACCTGGAATGCTGAGGTTGCCAGTTTGAAACCCTGGGCTTGCTTGGTCAAGGTACAGATGGGAGTTGATTCTTCTTGCTCTTTCCCACCTTCTCTCTCTCTCTCTTCTCACTGAAATGAATAAATAAAATTAAAAAATTAAAATAAACGTTCCTCAATTCATATTGTTCATTGGATTCCTCAAATGAGTGAGGTCATATGGTATTTTTCTTTCTCTGCCTGGCTTATTTCACTTAGCATGATAGTTTCTAGGTCCATCCATGTTGTTCAAAAGGTAAGATTTCCTTCTTCCTATGGCCGTGTAGTATTCCATTGTGTATATGTACCACAGCTTTTTAATCCACTATCCACTAAAGGACACTTGGGCTGTTTCAGAAGCAGAGGCAGAAGCAGAATTAAAGAAACCAGAGGGAAAGTGGAAGAGAAGATGTGATCAGAGAAGGAAAAGAAATTAGTGAAATTATATGTACATAATACAGCGTTATAGAGAACAGGACAGCAAATCCTGGAAGGAAGGGGGGAAGACATTGAGGGGAGAGGACAAAGGGGGAGGGGCGAGGGAAACATGGGGGTGGGAGGAGATATATTTGGTGGAACACTTAAATCTGTAAACACAATAAATTAACATCATAAAAAAATAAAAATGTTTAAATAGAAATTATTATAATAAAAGTTTGTAAAACCAATATAACAACATTATTTATAAAAATAATGTTGGAAAGCCTGTGCATAATGCTTTTCCTTCTTGAATATGCTGTGACATCTAAAAATTAAAATCATTGTAAAATTATATAAGATCTTTTTTCTCTAATGTTGTGTGATGCTGGATTTATAGAGCAAGACTGAATTGGAAGCCAAAATTGTTACATGCTAAAACTTGAATTATCTGTAATCCAGTGTACTTGGAAGTCTGTTTTATTTAGTGGTCCACACAGTATCCTTTTAGAGAGCTTTCAATGCCCTGACCTATTAGCCACTGTGATATCAAGAAACCCTCATAAAATTAATTTACTTCTTCACTTTCCAAAGCTCATAGAACTGTAGTAAGGGCATCAGAAGAATACTTCTGCCACTATGAACCACATGTCTTATCAAAAAAGAGAGGACTATATTTTATAAGAAATAGTTCTATTGTCTGTATCACATCATTTGTAGGATAAATCACTGCATAGTTGGCTATTTTTCTGAGAATCAGGGTTTGACAATGATTGATGAGCTTACAGTGGGCACTTTATGTTTATTAGCAAAAAACAAAATCAACCTAAATTTTGTTAATAAGTAATATTTTATTCTGTATATGTGGAAGAGGAACATTGTTTTTTAATGGTCATATCAGACATCATGAACTCTGAAAAAAACCTCTACAGCCAATGGAGAAAGCATAAGCAGATAAATGTATCTATTAAATTCTTTATTTATTTATTAAGTATCCAAACTGATCTGTTGACTGTGATAGATGTAATATAATCAAAGAAAATGTTTCTTACTTCATCACTACATTGAAAATAATACTAGTTTATTTTTTTAGCCAATATATAAAATGTATTGAGTCAAACTTATATTAACTTTAAGTATTATTTGAATATAAATTCTAGTGTATTTCCAGAAAGTCAAGAGATATTTTATTGCTTCATATTCATTTTGAAATATCCCTAATTTTTGAGACCAGTATACAATTATAATTTGATTCTTTATGCTCTTAGAGTCAGAGCACAAAATTCTACCACTAAGAAGCAGTGAACATTTCATAAAATAATACTTGGAGCCACTGCTAAGTTATTACAAAAAAACATAGTCCATGTACTCATGTATTGTTTGGAAACCTAAATGGCAGTCTTGAGAGACTACACATCCTTCTCTGCAATCTTGAAAGTGGACAAGATTCACAACGAAAGGGAAAAGAAAAAGAACTAAAGAGTTAGATCAGAGGTGTCAAAGCAAAAACTGCACTGGATGAAGTTAAACAGGCAAAGGAAGACTAGTCAAGGCTATTGCAACAGCGGGGAGAAAGGCCCGAAAAAAGTCTGAACTCACTTTGCTGAAAGGACAAAAGACAGGAAGGTTTTAAACTCTGAAAGAAGGAGACTAATTGGCTTCACCTGTTAAAAGAAAAGAAGCGCTTCACCTGTTGCTATGACAGAAGGTAGTTTTACAGTTGGAACAAGGTTCTAAATAAAGATAGACTCCTACCCTCTCAGAAAGAAAGAGGACTAGGGAAGCTGTCTCCCACTATGACTGCCATTCAAAGAGATGGCTCTGAGGTCTTTGAGAAACATTCTTGGTTTATGACACCCGACAGAAGCTTTATAAACTATTTACATTTCAACAGTGCAGGGAAAGCATTTACAAGGTTTCTTAGATAAATCGCTAAGGAAAGGAGAGTTAGAGGTCTAGAGTCAAGAAGAAGACTATACAAGAATGTCAGTTTGAGGGGAACTTTAAGGCCTCTCTTGGTAATAATAAGTAGTGTTGATAATTAAATGTCTTGTAACCGTGAGTTGACGATGGCCATTCTGATTCCAGGACTGATTCTCTGCATAATTACTTCCTTATCCTGTGAAGCCTGCCTCCTGCTTGCATTTCACTACCAATCTAAATAGCCCTGTTGGGACAGCCCACAATCTACCCACTTTGAAAAAGAGGTTTCCCATGGCAGTCATTATTTTTCCCAAACTGACTTTGTGTATTCATTTGGTCATTGTTTTCCATTATTTTATTTATTTATTTTTATAGCACTTTAAGAAGTCATTGATGCCTTCTCTCTAAAAGCCATTGCTTTCTTTTCTTAAATCATATATTTCCTCTGTATTTCAATGGTTCATGGAGAATGACAGTCTTAGTAATATTACAGAAGACTTTGGTTTGATCTTTGACAAACATAAAACGGTATCCTGCTATTTTGCTTTTGACTAATGAAGAGGGGCAGTTACATGATCCCTCTGATAAAGAAAACCTACCCCAGTGTGGATTTCCCCCCTTGAATATATTTAGTGGCATTGAGATTTTTTTTTTAATCTTTCACCAAACAGCTGGAATATAGCATTCAACTAGCTACAGATATTATCAAGGGTATTTTGGAATAAATGTTGCATTATGCCATCTAAGTTTATTTTAGAAAATAATTACCTTAGCAAAATCATGAAGAAAGACAGAATTCATTTGTACTAAAAAATCTTTCCCAAAATTACCATGTCAAGTGTTCCCATGATAGACAGCTCACTTCCTCATAAAACCAATCTTTAAAAATATTTGTAGACAATTTAGATTATTTCATATGAATAGCATTAGACAAGAGAGAGACACACTCCTAGACAGCAGGCTGACAGCTGTCAGGGGTAGAGCTGGGGATAGAGGAACTAAGTTAAAAAAAAAAAAAAGGAGGATTCCAAGATGGCAAAGGAGTAGGCAAATGTTGCAACTGCCACCTCCCTGGACCAAATTGAACTATAATTTAAGAACAATAATCTTGAAAAACCAAATTTGGAAAAATGAGAAAAAGTCTATAATTCAAGATCAGAGAAAGCGCCACACCAAGACTGGTGGAAGGTTGGAGATGCAAAAATTGCTGCCCTGCTCTCAGAGGGACTCTCACTGGAGGACAGTTTGCTCTAAGAAGGGGAGCCATCAACCCCAGTCCAGAGCCCCAGCCTAGAGCCCTAGAGTCTATTAGAGGTGCCCACACAGCATTTGGGGCTGAAAAGAACCAAGTTTCTTTCTACGAAAAAGAGACAAAGCTTTTGGAGATACAGGCTTCATCTAAAAGGGCCCACACAGAAAATCTCATTCACAGCCACTTACCCAGGGTTCCGGTGAATGGAGAGCTGAGAGGACTAGAGTTACATGAGAAGAGTGAAAGTTGGAGGCCCAGGGAGAGACACTGTGGGGTATGGCCACTGGAATTTTTGTGTTGAGTCATTCTCCAATACTGAAGTTGCCATATTTTGTGGGAGAAATGTCTCCTCTATGCAGCATCAGCTAGGGAAAAAGCAACTGCTCCACCCTCTGGAGTCTCTTCTTCCCCAGTCATGAAGACCAGGTCATTACGAGAAGTCTGAAAACAAGGGGCACATCAGTGTCTCAGATTCTGGCCTTGAGGCCAAAGCTTTCTCCCATGGGCTCCTGAGTCTAAAACTGCTAGTTCTGCCCCACAGGAGACACAGTAGAAACTGTAAAGACTATGGGCAGACCACACCTCTGAATCTGAGAAGCCACACCCACCAAACTCTGGGTCCACACCCTACTGAGGTCTGTGAAAAAAGTCTGGACAGAATGACACCTGGGGCTGTAAACAGAGCCACACAAACCATTCTTTCTAATCCCTTAATCTCTTGAGGCTCAAAATTCGAACAGAGGTTTTTTTCAGTGGCTGATAAACAACCAGAGACAGAGGCTACAGGAGACGGGACTCAGGGAATTTTGGCCTTTTAAATGGACCTTCTCCCAGGCCCAGTGTTGGTAAAAACCAGCTTAGGTGTCCAGCTTGGTATTTCCATAAGCACCTGGACTCAGAGGAGTCAGTCAAAAACTCTGGATTGTTTGTAGCTACAAAAAGGTTGTTGAGGGCCAGTTACAGGCAGTGTCTTCCACTGGTAAGCCCTGGCTTCCTGAAAAAGAGGCCAGGACTGGCACATTCACTGGCCAGCTGTGGGGAACATCAGTTCAGGACCTAAGAATCCTTGCTAAAGTGGTATCCTAAGTAAGAGCTCCTCATACCTGCCCAGCTGAGGTGACTCCCACTCTCTGTGATCAGCACCAGCACAGCAGCTCATGTGCACTGGATAGGGTAGAGCTTCACAGTAAGCCAGCCTGGGTGCTAGATATCCTGCTACTCTGGTCTAAGCTCCACAAGGGGAAGGGAAAGAGGCTTGGATCATGGACATTTAACATGTGGGTTCCTATGAGCCTATTGTTGAATATGGTCAAAGAGCTTAGCCACTTTCCATGGGGGCACAGTCAGCCTCAGGAGAGGACACTCTCAGGCTTCCTCCCTGAGACCAGGGTCTCAACAGCCAAAATAACTTCTGCAGAGGGGATTGTCAGCCCCACTCAGTCTGAATCTGCTGCTCATCTTGTTGGGGAAAAATAAAGTTTGAGTATCCAGCAGTGGCTGAGGAAATACGCTATGGAGTAGGAGCCACATTCCCCAAACTGAGCTCTGGACCAAGAGACCCTTGAAGTAGGGAGTCCCACTAAAGTTGCATTGCCAACCTTAGCTTTGTTAACCCAACAAGCTTGCAACCTGCAAAGGGGTTGGTTGGGTGAGGCCAATCTGAGCCTACATAACAGTCTTCCTACAGGAGACTCTGTGGGAAGACCAGGCACCTGCAAGAGAAGATGAAGCAACTGAAAAGTGGGGGCAAATTTTCGGAGCCTGGGGCTTTTTCAGAGCTACTGTCATCTCTAAGCAGGAGGAAGCTGATTATTATACATAGGTTGGCCCTTCCCATACTACCCAGGCACAAAAAACACAGACACAAACAGAGGAGCAGTAACTGCAGACAGGTAGCCCATAGCGGGTTACAAAAAAACAGCTGACACCAAGGCAAAAAGATCTAGAACCAACACAACTGGTACTAAGTGGCATAGAGAACCAACCTTAGACTCAACTAGCTACACAAGCAGCATGCCAAAAAGAGGAGTCCAGCAGGCACCAGACACTGTGGAGAATAAATACGCCCAACAAGACAAACATGCATGTTGTGAAATACACATGATAAAGATTGTGTGTAGAGCCAGCAAGCCTGTAGGAATAACTGTACCTACAAAAGAACCAACTGGATTCAAAACTCACGTACAACAGGGAGAAAAATAGTACCCTCGGGGAGCATTCTTAGGACAAGGAAAATAGGTGGCCTGGAGGTAAGTACCACTGAGCCTATCTTGCTCATAAAGACACCACAAAAATCCCAAAGCCAGAAAGTGCTACCTAATACACAGACAAAATAGGCAAACAGAGAAATGCAACCCAAATGAATCAAGAAGAGAAATCCCCAAAGAACTAAATGAACGAATGCAAAACTTCCAGATGCAGACTTTCAAATAATCATTTTTAGGATGCTCAAGGATCTTACAGCAACAATAGATAAACATAATGAACATCTAAAGAGAGAGCAAGCATCAAAAAAGACATTGAAATATAAAAAAAGAACCAGTCAGATATGACAAATGAATACTGCAGTAGAAGGAATTAGTAGCAGGCTGGATGAAGGAGAGGACTGAGTCATATTTGATTGTATGTATATGTCACATCTTCTTTATCCACTCATCTACTGATGGGCCCTTAGCTTGCTGCCATCGCTTGGCTATTGTAAATAATGTTGCAATGAATAGGTGGATGTCTGTGTCTTTTCAATTTAGTGTTTTGGGTTTCTTCAGATTAATACCCAGAAGTGGAATGTCTGGGTTCTTCTTTGTCTCTTGTGATAGCCTTTGTTTTAAAGTCTGTTTTATCTGGTATAAGTTTTCCTACCCCAGCCTTTTCTCTTTGTTTTTATTTATTTATGTATTTATTTATTCTAATCAGATGGTGTCTTTTTTTATTATTTTTCCATAGATTCTAGTGTTGGCTCAACATCTCCCTTGCCCCCATCCACATAACGCCTTTCTCCTTTCCCTTCAGGTTTATCTCATCCTATCATCCCATTTCCCTCTGTCATCTTTTCATCTGGTCCTTTTGATCTCTCCTCTGTCTCAATTCCGTTTCTCGGTTCGCATTGGTCATTGGATTCCTCATATGAGTGAGGTCATATGATATTTTTCTTTTCCTGCTTGGCTTTTTTCACTTAACATAATAGTTTCCAGGTCCCTAAATGTTGTAGCAAAAGGGAAGGTTTCATTCTTTTTCATGGTCCCATAGTATTACATTGTATATATGTACCACTGCTTTTTAATCCACTTGTCCACTGACGGACACTTGGGCTATTTCCAGATCTTTACTATTGTGAACAATGCTGCCCTAAACATGAGAGTGCATTTCACCTTTTCAAACAGTGCTATGGATTCTTGGGGTATATTCCTAAAAGTGAGATAGCTGGGTCAAAAGGCAGTTCAATTTTTAATTTTTTGAGGAATCTCCATACTGTTTTCCACAGTGGCTGCACCAGTCTGCATTCCCACCAGCAGTGCAAGAGGGTTCCCTTTTCTCCACATCCTCACCAGCACTTATTCTGTGTTGTTTTGTTGATGAGCACCATTCTGACTGGTATAAGGTGATATCTCATTGTGGTTTTAATTTGCATTTCTCTAACGATTAGTGATGTTGAGTATTTTTTCATATGCCTATTTCATTATTTCATATACATCTGTATGTCCTCTTTGGAGAAGTGTCTATTCATTTCTTTAGCCAATTTTTTGATTGGATTGTATATCTTCCTGGTGTTGAGTTTTACAAATTCTTTACAAATTTTTGTTATTAACCCCTTATCAGATATGTTGTCAAATATGATCTCCCATTGTGTAGTTTGTCGTTTTATTCTGTTCTTAATGTCTTTAGCTGTGCAAAAGCTTTCTAGTTTGATATAGTCCCATTTGTTTATCCTGCCTTTTATTTCCCTTGCCGGTGGAGATAAATCAGCAAATATATTGCTGCGAGAGATGTCAGAGAATTTACTGCCTATGTTTTCTTCTAATATGCTTATGGTTTCACAACTGACATTTAATTCTTCTATCCATTTTGAGTTTATTTTTGTTCATGGTGTAAGTTGGTGGCCAAGTTTCATTGTTATGAGGGGAGCTGTCCAAGTTTCCCAACACCATTTGTTGAAGAGGCTGTCTTTACTCCATTGTATGCTCTTACCTCCTTTGTCAAATATCAGTTGTCCATAACGGTGTGGGTTTATTTCTGGGTTCTCTGTTCTGTTCCATTGATCTATATGCCTGTTCTTATGCCAGTATCAGGCTGTTTTGAGTACAATAACCTTGTAGTATAACTTGATATAATGAAGTGTGGTACCTCCCACTTTATTCTTTTCTTTTTCAAGATTGCTGAGGTTATTTCTGTTCTTTTATGGTTTCATATAAATTTTTGGAATATGTGTTCTATATCTTTGAAGTATGTCATTAGTATTTAAATTGGTATTGCATTGAATTTATAAATTGCTTTAGATAATATAGACATTTTAATGATGTTTATTCTTTCTATCCATAAGTACAGTGTATGCTTTGAATTGTTTGTATCTTCCTTGATTTCTTTTATCAATGTTTTTTTTGTTTGTTTGTTTGATTGATTTTTACAGGGACAGAGGGAGAGTCAGAGAGATAAATAGATAGGGATAGACAGACAGGAATGGGGAGAGGTGAGAAGCATCAACCATTAGTTTTTCGTTGCCATCACAACACCTTAGTTGTTCATTGATTGCTTTCTCACATATGCCTTGACCGCGGGCCTTCAGCAGACCAAGCTGGAGCCAGTGACCTTGGGTCCAACCTGAAGAGCTTTTTGCTCAAGCCAGATAGGTGGGCCCGCACTCAAGCTGGCGAGCTTAGGGTCTCGAACCTGGGTCTTCCACATCCCAGTCCAACACTCTATCCACTGCACCACCTCCTGGTCAGGCTTATCAATCTTTTATAATTTTCCGAGTACAAGTCTATAATCTTCTTGGTTAAATTTACTCCTAGTTACTTTATTTTTTTGGTTTCAATAGTGAAGGGGATTGTTTTCTTAATTTCTCTTTCTAACAGTTCATTGTTGGTGCATAAAAATGCCACTGATATCTGAGTATTAATTTTATAACCTGCCACCTTGCTGAATTCATTTATCAGGTTCAGTAGTTTTTTGACTGAGACTTTAGGGCAATGGTTCTTAACCTGGGTTCTATCGAACCCTAGGGGTTCAATGAGTAGGTCTCAGGGGTTCGGAGAAGCTTCTGCTGCAAAGGCCAGAATAAAGTAATACCGTAATTTGTTGTGAGTTCATGCACTTTGTTGGTTTTGTTCTTTGAGCAAGGTGATGTTCATGCATGGCTCATTTTGTGCACCAGTAATAAAACATATACCTATGTCTTGAATTTGGAAAAAAAAATCATATTTTATTTATCACTAAAGAAGGGTTTGGTGAATGCTCATATGAAACTGGTGGGTTCAGTACCTCAAAAAATGTTAAGAACCACTGCTTTAGGGTTTTCTATATACAATATCATATCATCTTTAAATAACGATAGTTTTACTACTTATTTTCCAATTTACATGGCATTTATTTCTTCTTCTTGTCTGATTGCTGTGGCTAGGACTTCCAAGACTATGTTGAATAAGAGTGGTGAAAGGGGGCACCCCTGCCTTGTTTCTGATCTTAAGGGAATTGCTTTTGATTTTTGCCCATTGAGTATGATGTTGGCTGTGGGTTCTTCATAGATGGCCTTTATCATGTTGAGGTATGTTCCCTGTATTCCCACTTTGCTAAGAGTTTGATCATGAATGGGTGCTGGATTTTATAAAATGCTTTTTCTGCATTTATTAAAATTATCATGTGGTTTTTCTTCTTCCTTTTGCTTATGTGATGAAACACATTGATTTATTTGCAAATATTGTACCAACCTTGCTTCCCCAGGATAAATCCCACTTAATCATGGTGTATGATTTTTTTCATATATTGCTGGATCTGGTTGGCTAATATTTTGTTGAGGATTTTAGCATCTAGATTCATCAGGGATATTGGCCTATAATTTTGTTTGCTTTGTGTTGTCTTTGCCTGGTTTTGGAATCAGAATTATGCTCACCTCAAAAAAGGAGTTTAGAAGTCTTCCTTCCTCTTGATTTTTTTTAAAATACCTTGAGAAGAATAAGAGTTATTTCTTCTTTAAATATTTGATAGAATTCACTAGTGAAGTCATCGGGCCCTGGGCTTTTGTTTGTTAGGCGTTTTTGATAACTGTTTCTATATCATTTGTTGTAATCAGTCTGTTTAGGTTTTCTGATTTTTCCAGATTGATTTTCGAAACATTTTATGTGTCAAGGAATTTGTCTATTTCACCTAGGTTGTCTAATATATTGACATACAGTTCTTCATAGCATTTTATTACAATCCTTTGTATTTCTGCTATGTCAGTTGTTACGTCTCCACTCTCATTTCTAATTTTGTTTGAGTCCTCTCTCTTTCTTTCTTGATGAGTCTGGTTAAAGGTTCATCAATGTTTACCTTTTCAAAGAAGCAGCTCCTTGTTTCATTGATTCTCTGTATTGTTCCTTTAGCCTCTATGTCATTTATTTCCAGTCTGATCTTTATTATTTCTGTTCTTCTACTACCTTTGGGCTTCACCAGCTGTTCTTTTTCTAGTTCTTTTAGATGCAGGGTTAAGTTGTTTATTTGAGCTTTTTCTATCTTCTTAAGGTATACATTAAGCATTACAATGCTATGACCTTCCCTTTCAGTACTACTTTTGCTGTATTCCATAAATTTTGAGTTATTGTATGCTCATTATCATTTGTATCTAGAAATATTATATTTCTTCTTTGATCTCATTGTTAACCCATTTTTAATTTAATAACATGCTATTTAGTTTCCAAGTGTTTGAGTATTTTTCAGTTTTTGTTGTGGTTGATTTCTAGTTTCATGCCATTGTGATCAGAGAAAATGCTTGATATGATTTCAATTTTCTTATATTTGTTAAGGCCGCTTTTGTGTCCTAACATGTGGTCTATCCTAGAGAATATACCATGAGCACTTGAAAAGATTGTATACTCTGCTGCTTTAGGGTGAAAGGTTATGAAAATATCTATTAAATTGAGTTGATCTAGTTTGTTCTTTAAGTCTGCTGTTTCTTTGTTAATTTTCTTTCTTGAGGATCTATCCTTTGATGTTAGTGGGGTATTAAAATCCCCTACTATTATAGTATTGCTGTTGATCTCAAGCTTTATATCCATCAAAGTCTGCTTTATATATATATATATATATATATATATATATATATATATATATATATATATACTCCTATATTAGGTGCATCGATATTTATAATGGTTATATTTTCTTGTTGGATTCTTTCCTTTAACATTATGTAGTGACCTTCTTTATCTCTTACTATAGCCTTTGTTTTAAAATTCATTTTGTCTGAAATAAGTATTGCTACCCCAGCTTTTCTTTATCATTTCCATTTGCATGAAATATTTTTCCATTCTTTTACCTTCAGTTTATGTGCAGTGTGTCTACTGTAGACAGCATATGTGTGGGTGTATCTCCTGTAGACAGGTGTTTCTCCTGTAGACAGCATATGTATGGGTCCTGTTTTCTTATCCAGTCAGCTACCTATGTCTTTTGATTAGATCATTTAATCCATTTACAATTAAGGTTATTATTGATATGTAATTGTTTATTGCCATTTTATTTTTTAAAGCTGTATTCTTCTTTTGCTATATTCTTTTACCCCTTTGAACTGTTCACAAAAGGCCCCTTAGCATCTCTTGCAGAATTAGTTTGGTTTTAATAAATTCCTTGAGGGTTTTTTTTTTGTCTGGGAAGCTCTTTATTTCTCTTTCAATTTTAAATGTTAGCCTTGCTGGATAGAGTAGTCTTGGTTGTAGGTTCTTGTTCTGCATTACTTTGAATATATCTTGCCATTCCCTTCTGGCCTCAAGTGTTTCTGTTGAGAAGTCAGATGTCATCCTTATGGGGGCTACCTTTGTAGGTGATAGTCTTTTTTTTCTAGCAGCTTTTAAAATTTTCTCTTTATCACTTAGCTTTGGTATTTTAACTATAATGTGTCTTGGTGCAGAATTCTTTGGGTTTCTCTTTAATGGAGTTTTCTGTGCTTCTTGAACTTGTGAGATTTTTTTCTGCATCAATTTAGGAAATTTTTAGCTGTGATCTGATTGAACAAAGAGTCTATACTTTGTTCTTTCTCTTCTTCTACAGGAACCCCTATGATGTGGATTTTATTTCTCTTCATGTTTTCACTGATATCTCTTAGATTCCTCAGATTTTTTAGTCTTTTCTTTTTGCTGCTCTGCTTCTTGCAGTTATTTATCTTGTTCTGTAACTCTCTGATTTGATCCTCATCTTCATCCATCCTGTTTTTAATTCCTTCCATTGTGGTCTTTATCTCTGATATTGTATTTTGTCATTTCTGAATGATTCCTTTTTATTATTTTAATGTCCTTTTTTATATTTGTTATCTCTTTATTTAGGTGTATGTAATGACCATCTATTGTTTTTTAAAGATTTTTGAGCATCCTAACAATCATTATTTTAAACTGTGCATCCAGTAATTTGTTTTTTTCTGACTCATTCAGGTCCTTTTCTGGGGATTTCTTTTGATTCATTTGGGTTGCATTTCTCTGCCTTCCCATTATGTCTGTGCATAAGAAGGTTTTGGCCACTGAATTCCAATGGGCATGGCCTCTGTGTTCCCAGGGTTTGGTCAGTCTTGTAAAGTAGATTTTGATGGACATAAATGGTGATATTGAAATCAATAGTATAATAATGGGGGATTTTAATAACCCACTAACATCAATAGATAGATTTTTCAGAAAGAAAATTAACAAAGAAACAACAGCCTTAAATGACACACTAAATCAACTAGATTTAGTTTATAACTTCAGAACCCTTTACCGCAAAGCAGCAGAATGTACATCTTTTCAAGTGCTCATGGTATATTATTTAGGATAGACCACATGTTAGGACAGAAAACAAGTCTCAATAAATTTAAGAAATTTGAAATCATATCAAGCATCTTCTCTGATCACAATGGCATGAAACTAAAAATCAACTGCAATAGAAAAGCTGAAAAACACTCACCAAACACTTGGAGGCTACATAGCATGTTATTAAATAATGAATGGGTTAACAATGAGATCAAGGAAGAAATAAAAATTTTCCTTGAAACAAATGAAGATAAACATGCAACAACTCAAAAGTTATTGGACACAGTAAAAGCAGTTTTAAGATGGAAATTCATAGCATTACAGGCATACCTTAAGAAGCAGGTAAAAGCTCAAATAAACAACTTAACCATTCACCTTAAAAAAACCTAGAGAACAAACAATAAAGCCCAGAGGAAGTAGAAGGAAGAAAATAATAAAGATCAGAAGGAAAAAATGATAGAGGCCAAAAAAAAAAAAAAAATACAAAAGATTAATGAAACCAAGAGCTGGTTGTTTCAAAATGTAAACAAGATTGACAAACCTTTAACCAGACTCATAAAAATAAAAGCTGAGAGGACTTAAATAAATAAAATTAGAAATGATAAAGGAGAAGTAACAACTGAAGTTTAGAAATATAAAGGATTACGAGAAAATACTCTGAAGATCTATTTGCCAAAAAATTGGTCAATCTATGTGAAATGGATAAATTCCAGGAAACATACAATCTCCTAAAAGTCGATCTGGAAGAATCAGAAAACCTAAACAGACAATTCAAACAAATGAAATTGAAACAGTTATGAAAAATCTCCCAGGAAACAAAAGCTCTGGACTGGATGGCTTCACAGGCAAATTTTACCAAATATTCAAGCTATTTCAAAAAATTCATGAGGAATAAAGACTTCCAAGCTCCTTTTATGAGGCAAGCATTATCCTCATTTCAATACCAAGTGAAGACACTTCAATAAAAAGAAAACTGAATTCCAATGTTTATGATGAATATAGATACTAAAATTTTCAACAAAATATTATCAAACTGGATCCAATAATTCATTAAAATAATTATACTTCTTGTTCAAGTGGAACTTATTCCAGAGACAAAAGGCTGGTACAATATTTGCAAATTAATATATGTGATTCATCACATAATCAAAATAAAAGATAAAAATCATATGATTCTATTAAGAGATGCAGAAAAGGCATTTGATAAAATTCAGAACCCATTTATGGTCAAAATTCTCAGCAAAGTGGAAACACAGGGAACAAACTTCAACAAAATAAAGGCCATCAATGACAAACCCACAACCAACATCAAGCTCAATGAACAATAATTAAAAGCAACCCCTTTGAGATCCAAAACAAGGCAGGGGTGCCCCCTTTCACCACTCTTATTCAACATAGTTCTGGAAGTCATAGCCATAGCAATCAGACAAGAAGAAATAAAAAGGCATCCAAATAGGAAAAGAAGAAGTAAAACTATCATTATTTGTTGAAGACATAATACTGTACATAGAAAACCCTAAAGTCTCAGGCAAAAAACTACTATATCAGATAAATGAATTTGGTGGGTTGCCAGAATATAAAATTAATATTCAGAAATCAGTGGCATTTTTATATACCAACAATAACCTTTGTGTAAAAGAAAGTAAGAAAACAATCTCCTTCACTAATGCAACAAAATAAATAAATAAATAAATAAATAAAGTTACTAGGAGAAAGTTTAACTGAGGCAGTAAAATATTTGTATGCAGATAATTATAAGACATTAGAAAAAGAAATCAAGGAAGATACAAACAAGTGGAAGCATATACCGTGTTCATGAATAGTAAGAATAAACACCATTAAAATGTCTATACTACCCAAAGTAATCTATAAATTAAAGGCAATTACTTTTAAAATACCAATAGTATACTTTAAAGATACAGAACAAATATTCCAAAAATTTATATGGAACCAAAATAACACAAAGAGACTCAGCAATCTTGAAAATGAAGAATAAAGTGAGAGGCATAACACTTCCTAATAATCAAAGCACCTTAGTACTGGCATAAGAACAGGTATACACATCAATGAAACGGAACAGGGAACCCAGAAATAAGCCCACATCTTCATCGTCAATAGATATTTGTCAAAGGAAGGAAGTGCATACAATGCAGTAAAGATGGTTTCTTTAATAAATGGTGTTGGGAAACTTAGACAGGTACATGAAAAATAGTGAAACTAGACCACCAACTTACACCATTCACAAAACTAAACTCAAAATGGATAAAAGACTTAAATGTAAGTCATGAAACCATAAACATCTTGGAAGAAAACATAGGTAGTAAACTCTCTGATATCCCTTATAGCTATATTTTAGCCAATTTATCTCCACAGACAAGTGAAATAAAGTAAAAAATTAAAAAAATTAGACTATATTAAAATGAAAAGCTTTTTGCACATCAAAAGACACCATTAACAAAATAAAAAGACAATCCACACAATGGAAGAACATATTCTCCAATATGTCTGATAAGGGGTTAATAACCAGAATTTGTAAAGACCTAAAACTCAACATCAGGAAGGTAAACAGTCCAATTAATATATGGGCAAAAGAACTGAGTAGACACTTCTCCATAGAGGACACACAGATATCCAATAGGCATATGAAAAAATGTTCCTCACTAATCATTAGAGAAATGGTCATTAAAACCACAATAAGATATCACCTCACACCTGTCAGAATAGCACCCATTAACAAATCAACACACAATAAGTGCTGATGAGGTTCCAGAGAAAAGGGAACCCTCTTGTACTGCTGGTGGGAATTTAGACTTGTGCAGACACTATGGAAAACAATATAGTGTCTCCTCAAAAAATTAAAAATGGAACTGCCTTTTGACCCAGCTATCCCACTTTTTGGGATATACCTAAGAATACTAAATCACTGATTCAAAAGACAATATGCATCCCCATGTTTACTGCAGCATTATTTCCAATAGCCAAGATCTGGAAATAGCCCATGTCTGACAGTGGACAAGTGGATTAAAAAGCAATGGTATATATACACAATGGAATACTACACAGCCATAAAAAATAAAATACCTCTTACCTTTTTTGATGGCATGGATGGATCTAGAAACTATTATGTTAAGTGAAATAAGCCAAGCAGAGAAAGACAAGTATTGTATAACCTCATTTATATGTAGAATCTAAAGAACAGAATGAACTGAGGAACAGAATAGAGGCAGAGTTGGGGTCACAGGGAGCAGAAGGACAGCTTTTCAGAGGGAAGGGGGATGAGTGGATAGGATCAGAGAAGATGAAGGGATTAGTGAAATTATAAATAAATAACCCATAGATACAGATAACAGGATAGCAAATTCCAGAGGGAAGGAGGGGAAGTTAGGGCAAGGGGGGGAAATGGGGTGTAATGTGGGAACAAAAGAATTTATAAGTTTATATATTTACAAAAATAAAAAATATAAAACTCATGGACAAGGACAACATTATGGTGATTTGAGGGGTTTGGGGGGACAAGGGGAGGAGGAAATGGCAGAATAAATGGTGAAGAATGGAGACTTGACTTGGGGTGGTGAACACACAGTACAGTGTACAGGTAATATGTTGTTTTTTTGTGTACCTGAAACCTGTATAAATTTATTAACTAGTGTCACCACAATAAATTGAATAAAAAGGAAAAAAGAAAAAGAAAAACACAGACATGGCATTTTAACACAAGGAAAATATAGACCAATAACATCACAACCAATAACTTAAAAGAAACTAATAAGTAACAAATTTTGATATTATAATTTGAATCTATCAAAAGTTCAAAAATAACAGGAGTAAAACAAAAACATCACCAAAGTGGTAATTACTAAATGTATACTGTGCACACACCAAAAGACCATCTGCAAACAGGATACTCAAACCGAAGCGTGGAATAAGGCCAAGCCTGTGTTGTTATAAAATGGGCTATATAGTGAATAAGTAGTGACTGTTTATTCTTCCCATGGATTGGTTATAATATTAGAATATTCTTAAATGATAAAAATTGATCAGTGGTTACTGCATATCACCTTGGCAAACAGTCAACTTTTGCTTATGATTTCTGGGGGTATAAGCAAAAAATGACCCAGATCTAGCTAGTCTTGCAAAATAAGCTAAATTGAGCTTTGCTCATATGACTATTTTATTCTGGTTTCGTCCATGCAGGGGATTTCAAGGCTGATCTTCGTGTTTCTGATCTTAACAAACCCAATTTAGAGCAGTTTTAAGTACCAAACTGATTAACACTATGTGGTCTTTTATTATTATTATTAACCTCATTATCCGGCCATGCTGGTGATGATTTTTTTAAAAATTGAGTCTCAAGGTGAGTCATGCATTTGTGCATGAGAAAAATGATAGTGTAAAGATGATGAGAATTAGAGAGCAAAATATAAATGTATAACATACGAGAAAAACAGATTTCTAGCCAAACATCACAAAAAAACATTAAAATATGATCTGTCATTGCTCAGTTCCACAAAGTGCTTGCAAGGATTGAGAAATTTTAAGCCCTTATTATTTTTTTTACAGATGGGAAAAAAGAAAATAAGTGCCACAATAAAATGTAAAGTAAAATATTATTACCCAACAAACAATAGAGAACAAGAGAAACAGGAAACCTTAACATTATTAACAAACTACGTAACTGTCAAGTCTAGGAACAGGACACATTAAAATGCATCTGGTCTTGAAAAGTTAGCCCTGATTGGTGAACTTAAAAAAACATTGCAGACATTTGCAAATATATATATAATTAGAATAAAGATAAAATTTTGATTAAGCCTGACCTGTGGTGGCGCAGTGGATAAAGCGTCGACCTGGGAACACTGAGGTCGCCAGTTCAAAACCCTGCACTGGTCTGGTCAAGGAACATATGGGAGTTGATGCTTCCATCTCCTCCCCCCTTTCTCTCTCTCTCTCTCTCTCTCTCTCTCTCTCTCTCTCTCTCTCTCGTCTCCTCTCTAAAATGAATAAATAAAAAAATAATTTTGATTAAGTAAGTTTTACCTCTGGTTACAGGGCATGCACTAATATATTCCAACATGACTGCTCTGTATGTGAGATGTCTTCTCACATTTAAGGATTTAAATGAGTCAAAATGAAAAAGATGGAGGAACATACCTTCCTAAGTAAACTTACATGGTTTTTCATTAGCAGATACTCAATAAGCATGCAAATCATTTAAGGAAGGCAGGTTTTCAAGCTGACCATGGGAGAATGAAATAGATACTTTGATCTGTTTCAGAGTTAATAATAGCATCACTATGGAAATAACAGAAACATAACGGAGAATATCTAATGTACGTAACATAGAAGCCAGATAAGGTGGAGATAAAACCAACTTAATTATATAATCATAAAATTTTAAAACACAGATGTAAAGAACATTATTTTAAAATCAGGAACAACTTAGAAGACAATCTGAAGGGAGAAAGTGTTAGCAAAAGGAAGTCAAAAACAAAGAAAAAACATGGAAGATAACAACATATAACAAATGTTGGTATTAGCAATTTCACTCACAATTGAGCACTTTTAATTGTTTTGTCTCCTTTCCATCAAACTTTTCCAGGAAAACCAATGAGAATTTTATTTTATTTTGTTAATTTTTTGTTTGTTTATTTTATTGATTTTAAAGCAAGGAAGGATAAGAGAGGCAGGGACATTGATCTGTTTCTGTATGTGCCCTGACAGGGGATTGTATCGGTAACCTCTGTGCTTCAGGACAATGCTCCAATGAACCGAGCTATCTAGCCAGGCCAGAATTTTATTTTAGAAACAATTTCTCAGTGGTAGAGTGTTGGCCCAGTGTGTGGAAATACTGGAATTCAAGGGTTTAAATGAGCCAAAATGAAAAAGACCAAGGAACATACCTTCCTAAGTAAACTTACATGGTTTTTCATCAGCAGATACTCAATAATCATGCAAATCATTTTTAAAAGGCAGATTTTGAAGCTGACCATGGGAGAATAATATACAGTGGTACCTTGAGATATGAACAGACTAACATGAATTTTTTTTAATATACCAGCTGTGACTCGGTCCATATTTTTGTTCGAGACCAGAGCAAAATTCCAAGATACGAGTCGTAATTTGGGAAGCTGCCGTTAGTTGGCACATTGGTGCTCAGGTCCAGTATTGTCAGTTTGATATATGAGTTGACTGACTTATGAGCTCGATTACAGAATGAATTAAATTTGTATCTCAAGGTACCACTGTAGAACCTTTAATCTGGGTTCAAGTCCCAGTCAGGGAACACAGGAGAAGCAACTGTGTGCTTCTCCACCCTTACCCTTTCTCTCTCTTTCTCCCCCTCCCACAGCTATGGCTTAAATGGTGCCATGAACCAGCACAGCTAGTAATTCCAGGTCCTGAGGAAGAATGATGATGCAGAATGAAGAAAATAGGTTTAAAGAGAAAAAGGATGGGATCAGGAAGCCTCTGCAAGCTAATGGCAAGACAAAGCAAAATAGCCCCCATTTGCTTTATTATATAGCCATATGCAAATATGAAAGTCTCCAATACAAAGTCACACATCTGAGACAAAAACAGGAATTATCTTAAGGCATAAACAGAAATTCATTTAAGAAGTAAACAGGAATCCCCCCACCATGCATAAGTGAAATCAACCAACAGCAGAACAAACAAAGGGTGAGAGGAAGGACATGTAAATTGCCTCTAGCAACCTAATCAAACAAATGAGGATGGGACCAGTAGAAACACTCCAGCATCACAGCTAACATGGAGGTGTGGGGAAACTTAGTCTTTAGCAACTTAAGCAAGCAAGTGAGGTGGAGGGTTGGGCAGACTGTTAGCTTACTGCCAGTCCCCCACACCTCTGCCCCCCAAATATGTAAACTGCAAGGACCCTGTCAGCTTGCAGTCCTCAACGTATACCCCTTTTTTATTGTTTAACTTTAGTCTGTGTGCTGAGATTTGTACTTGTCCGATTTCCCAGATTTCAATTCAGAAACAGACTGGAAAAATATAGAATAAACACAAAATTAACAGAGCCAATGCTAACAGATATCCAAACAAGTGTCCTAATACATTAAAGGGATTAAAACCTTATATATTATCAAGCAAATTCTTTTCCAATACAGCAGGATCTATAATAGAGCCTTTGCAGTTTTGAATGACCTTAATATGTTGATGCAATTTTATCAAGTCTATGCTGACACCATCATCATTCCACATTTTCTGTAAATGCAACCCAACCCCACTTCAGCCCCATTGAGAACTGTCATAAGGAGCAGGAGTCAAACTCAGGAAAAGTCTGGATGGCACTAGAACTGTTGTCACATTCTCACTCTGTAGCTGGTTTCCAAGTCCCATGACCACTGCTTCCAGTGCATTAAGCTTTTGGCTTAAGCTTAATGGGCCTTCTGAATCTCTGGAACCAGGTTGCTTTCTAGAGGATGGTGTCAATTTATGATGAGGTTTTATGTTTTTTGTTCCTCGCTGGCATTCAAAGAGGACCTTTTGAGGACAAAAGTGAAATATATCCTCACTCCCAAGTTAGTAATTTAATTGAATTTTGCCACTTAGGGCCAGTTAATATATCCCAGTACAACATGAGAGACTTAGGCCATTGCTCGGCGGGTGTAAAATGCCTCTCAGCTGCAGCCATTCCTGAGGAGGAAATGTTAAAAAAAAAATTTTAAAGTAAAAGTAGTTTATATAATTGCTCTTATGAGTGAGTCTTTTCTCCTAACTCATGGTATCCTATCAAACTTTCAGGAACCCACTGAGTAGCCTTAGCAGACCTAGAAAAAACACATTTTATCCTTGGTCCTATAGAAGAACAGGTTATGGCCCTTGTCTTATTCCTGTGAGTGGGTCCTTCCATCGCATTATAAGGAAGGCTTTCCTTGTTGGATTTCAGAGTCTCTGGGCTGCTGAATGGCCCTGTACATCAGCATTCAAAAAAATTTTTTTAAGTGAAAAGCATGATAAAGAAGATTTGCAGGCGTTCCAAGGTATGATTTTTCTTTTTTCTTTTTTATAATTAACCTTTAAGCATTTTCTGGCATGCTTTACAATGTCTTGAACCTGGATTGCAAGAAATACTTGTCCTCAGGTCAATTCCCAAAATTTGACAAAATGTAGTAAGTGCTTTTACAAGTAACACTCCCATATTTTTTAAAACATTTTTATCCCATAGATTAACAGGCAATATAGGGAGCACATAAGGCTAAAAAAGTCCAGTATGACCTTCTTTATCTTCCCATTGCAAAAAACTTAGAGCTTTTTTAGGGCAATTTACTTTTTCCTAAGCCTCACATCTCAGTGACTGTTGAATAAATGGGTCAGGAAAAAAAACCCCTGTGTTGCTTAGCAATAACAGATGTATTAACTTCTGTATTTAAGAGTATTTTTAAGTCTATTTCAGGGCATCAGGAGAGCTAAATTCCTGATTTCCTCAGGGCCCCTTTTGCAGATGTGACCTGACAAGCAGCAAACTGCCTGAAGCAGTTTGATACAAATTCTTAAAATGTATCAAAACCCTGTTTAATTATGCTTAATTCCTTTGTTTCACAGATGTGAGTACATCTTTACACACAAAAAAGACAATTTTCAGGACAGCAACACAAGTATAACACATAACTTTGATTAACCTTAATATTTGAGTTAGTTACTTTTTGGCTCCTAACTCTGAAGACAACACAGAACACACTTTACAAAGCACCAACCAAATTAGCAAGTCTTTAGGATCCACATTCCATTCTATTTCAATGTAAATGAGCACTCCTTACAAGTTCTAATTTTAAAGCAAAATATATAGGGATGAAACTATTTTATTTTTTCAATATAAGAGCAAGCATTTCAAATTTTTGCATGCAAGAACTTAATTTAGGCCTTAAAAAACAGACATATTATCGACAACATCTGACAAAGACAAAACAAACTAGAATCAGACGAACCAGACAAACTAGAGAGAAACTCAGGATTTCAGAGCACAATAAGTCTAGAAAGATGTCTGCCTGATCTCAGTCAGGGCATTTTCTGACAGAAGCACTGACGATGGATGGGACTAAGTAAAACTTGCCTGAGAAAAAAACAACTCGGCAGCTGTTGGGTGATTTAGTAATCAGATTCATTAGGAGTCCCCCATCTAAATTTCAGGCAAATAATAGGAAAGAAACAAAATAATAGTTCAGAGAATGGTAGCTAAAACATTTAAAGAAAATTAGATTACAGCAGGAAAAGCTGTAACTTTCCCAAGACCTGAGTCTCTTATCCATTCTCAAATTATATAGCTGCTATAACCTGTAATTCAGGTTGACTATGCTGAAACCTCTCCTCCACCCCAATTCCATTTGAGTGGAAAACCAAGCAGCCAGAAAGAACCAGGACAAGCCTCACTGTCCCACATTCATCAGCCCCCCAAACCACAAAGTACTACACCAACTGCCAGAGAGACTACTACTTTCATTCCTCCTGCCATGGTTTCTTTACACCACTGCCTTATCAGAACTTTATCTACTTGCTCCCCTGTAGCAGAACTAACCATTCCCTCCTCCAACAACCAGGGGCAACATTTTGAACATATTGCAAAAAGCATTCTAGTTGCACAACTATTCTTACAAAAAGGATCCTTACTTTTGACCCTAACTGTCCCATAATTTATTACTCCTGACTATACTGTCCCCAAAACTTTATTCACTGTGTGCAGTTGGGAAGTTCCGTCACTGCCTTTAGTTTAGTTTTCTCATACCCAGATCCCTTTTCAGGCACCACCTGCCATGAACCAGTGCGGCTAGTAATTCTAGGTCCTGAGAAAGAACAATGCAGAATGAAGAAAATAGGCCTAAAGAGAATAAGGATGGAATCTGGAAGCCTGTGCAAGCTGATGGCAAGACAGAACAGTTTGCTTTATTATATAGCCATATACAAATAAGAAAGTCTTTGATACAAAGTCACACATCTGAGGCAAAAACAGGAATTTTCTTAAGGGGTAAACAGGAATCCCCCCCCCCCGCCATGCATAAGTGAAATCAACCAACAGTAGGACAAACAAAGGGTGAGAGGAAGGACATGTAAATTGTCTCTAGCAACCTAATTAAACAAGTGGGGATGGGACCAGTAGAAACACTCCAGCATCACAGCTAACATGGAGGTGTGGGGAAACTTTAGCAACTTAAACAAGCAAGTGAGGTGGGGGGTTGGGCAGGCTGTCAGCTTACTGCTAGTCCCCCACACCTCTGTTTCCCAAAAATCTAAACCACAAGGACCCTGTCAGCTTGCAGTCCCGAACAGAATGGTTTGAGCAAAGTTGGCCCTGGATGCTGAGGATGGCTATATGGCTTTGCCTCAGGCAGTAATATAGCTTGGTTGCTGAGCAACAGAGTAGTAGCCCCAGATGAACAGAGCATCACTCCGTATGGGGCTTGCAGGGTGGATCCAGTAAGGTTGCGTGTTGTCTCTCTGTCTCCCTGATTCTCACTTAATAAAAAAAAGAAAAAGAAAACAGTCTTGTCATGAGAAAAAAGGGGAAAAGAACGTTGTAAAGATGTGTAGAATGGCATGTTTCTCTTTTGCTTATGTAGCAACCCAGATGTAAAGTGAGACATCTATTGTAGGGAGACATTTCACAAAACTGAATATACAAACGATGAGAAAAACACAAGGATGAGCTCAGTTGTTTGGAGCATCATCCCATACATCAAGATTGTGAGTTTGATGCCTGAACAAGCAATGGCGCAGTGGATAGAGCATTGAACTGGGACACAGAAGACCCAGGTTTAAAACCCCAAAGTTGCTGGCTTGAGTGTGGGCTCATCAGGCTTGAGCACGGGCTCATATGGCTTAAGCACGGGTTCACCAGCTTGAGCAAGGGGTCACTGGATTAAGCATGGGATCATAGACATGTTTGCTGGCTTTAGCCCAAAAGTTGCTGGCTTGAAGTCCAAGGTCGCTGGCTTGAGTAAAAGGTTGCAAGCTTGAGCAAGGGGTTACTTGCTCTGCTTTAGCCCTCTGGTCAAGACACATATGAGAAAGCAATCAATGAACAACTAAGGAGCTGCAACGAAGAAATGAAGAATTGATGCTTCTCATCACTTTCCCTTTCTGTCTATCTGTTCCTCTCTCTGACTCTTTGTTTCTGTCAAAAAAAAAAAAAGAAAAAAAGAAAAAAAGGTTGTGATTTTGATTCCTGGTCACAGGACATACAACAATCAACAAATGAGTGCATAAAACAGTGGAACAAGTCCCTCTTTCTCTGTTTTAAATGAATAATTAATTAAACATTTTTTTTTGAAAACATAAGGATGAAAATGAGAATGTACAATAGAAGTTAAGTATTAAGATGTAATAGGAACAATGGAAAACAGATTCCCAAAGGACTTTCACTATTGACTGACTGCAGAATGAGTTCATGGAGACCATCTTGGAGCGATAGGAGAAAACACAGAAACAAAAACTGCGATATAAAACATTTAAACAATTAACAACAGATATCTCAGGTCAAAGGTTCATTTCTGTACAAGAAAGGATATGGAGAAGAATCAATGTCTCTGAATGGAATTAAAGAATTTTCTGTGACAATGAACAAATTATAGGAGGTAAGACAGTAGGTAATCTGTAGTTTATAAAATAGTTTCTAACAAGTCATCAAAGAACAGGGAAAGAAGCAACACAATCCTAAGGGTAAAGTTTTCCTGTAAAGGTAGAAATAGTGAAGAATCTACATGCATTTTAAAAAGACTAGAAAACCAGCAGGACCAAGCAATGGCACAGTGGATAGAGCATGGACTGGGACACAGAGGATCCAGGTTTGAAAACCTGAGGTTGCTGGCTTGAACAAGGCTCACCAGATTGAGCCCCAGGTCGCTGGCTTGAGCAAGGGGTCACTTGTTCTGCTGAACCCCACCCTCCATCAAGGCACATATGAGAAAGCAATGAATGAACAACTAAGGTGCCGTAACAAAATATTGATGCTTCTCATCTCTCTCCCTCCTGTCTGTCTGTCTCTATCTGTCCCTCTCTCTGTCTCTGTCACAAAGGAAAAGAAAACAAAAAGGCCAGAAAACCAGTCTGAAGAAGAAAATAAATTTGATAAAAGAGAATAATGAGAGAATTGAATCGAAAGCAACAGCATTGGAGACGCCCAGGTGGATCAGAATAATTTGTGGAAGAATATAAATTATAATACAAAAAATATTTTACTATAAAGATGTGAGAATAAATCATTTATTTGAAGTGGAGATGATTTTAAAGTTATAAAATTCCATTCAAATACAAGAATTTAATATTGTCACAAATGAATTCCTTTAAATTACAGTGACAGCACTAGAGATGTCATGTTTTGGGGAATGAAAATGAATAACAAAATTTAAAAGCTTACGAAAAAATATAATATTCCAGACACTTTTTCAAGATATTATTTGGTATCTAACATGCCAGAAATAATTGAAATACTAAGCTACTCAATGCATTGCAAGAAAAAAGTGATACAATGGAATCTTAAGTATTCGTTTCTAGAAATGTTTTAATGAAAGATAATGGTTCTGGCCAAGTGGCTCAATGAGTAAAAGGTCATCCTGAGGTGCCAAAGTTACATGTTCAATCCCCAGTCAGGGCACATAGGAGAAACAACCAGTGAGTGCACAACTAATTGGAACAACTAAGTGGAAAAATTAGTTGATGTTTCTTTCTCTCCCCTACCCTCTCTCTTTTTCTCTCTCAAATCAGTGGAAACACTAAAAAAAAAAAAAAAAAGTGACAGATAATAACTTTTGTGTTTTACAACCCCATGAAAATAAAAATGAATTAAGATTTTCAACTTCAACACCTGTTTATTCTCTTGATGCTATATTAGTTTTGCCATTAATTATAAAATAAACAAAAACACAACCTTTTAACATTCCTCAATTTTGATATTGTTATAAGGCGTGTGTGTGTTTGTGATATCTCTCTTACATCTATATTTTGCAAAACCTAACCTGCCTTAAATCATTGCAGCCATGTTAAAAACAAAATTCTAGTGTATTGATTTAATCAAACCCAGAAAAAAATTTAATATTGTTGTTTTGCACCAGAATTGTCCATTTTGGCCTCCTGAATTTAAATCGGTGACAAGTTATAATTATGTTGTTAACCTGAGGTCTTGTAGCTTTGTAATAAAGAGCAAGGACTTTTACTCAAGGTTTGAGATTCTACATCCGATGTTCTTTCAACATTAAAATGACATCTATTTCTTGGTTTTGGTGACTTCCAGCTACACATTTAGTAACTTTTGAGTAAGGTATAATATTTATAAATGAATTTGACATTGAGATACCAGGCAAAGAGTTTGAGAGATGTGTATATTCTACCTGTGTAGAAAGGGAAATGTCCTCATTCAGAGGTCATCTATCTTTGATACACTTGCCGAGGATAATTCACTTAATTCTTCATTGCACTATCATTTATGAAAATTAGACTATTTCTTTAGCACAATGATGGCAGAATGGGGTAAGGCAAATGATGCAATGAACATAGTACATATTTCACTTCATTTGATTTTGACCTTAAAATAACAAAGCCCAGTATAATTTTTGTCTCAATTTTAAAAATAAAAAAAGTGGAACTGAATTATTCTAGTTGAGATCAATAATCCTTTATCTGATTTTGTAAATAGTGGTGTGTTGAAGATTGGTTAGGGAGATGTGAACAGAAAACAGGAAGCATCCAAGGTACCAGTATAGCTACTCTGACCTTTGGAGCAAACCACATGGAGCCCTTTTTAACAGAAGCACATGAAGGTCATTATTGAATCCCTGAGTACTGCCTGTCCTCATTTAGCCTCTCCCCTCCCTGCATTGTGTCTTACCAGATGGATCTATTTGGAATACGTGGGTAGACGTTTTTGCCTTCTGCCTTTTCAATAGGTCTAACCTATTTACATCCAGAGGAGGGAGGTGAGGTCTGGAAATGTGTTCCTTCGACTTCTGCAGGCAGGCAGGGTCAACACGGTCTGACTCAGACCCTCGTGGTGGTGGGGAAGCTCCCACCAGGCTTGCCCTCTTCACACAACAGCCCTGATCTAGTCCTGTTCCTGGTTTCTCCTCACTCTGTCCTGGAGCCCAACAGGTTTTAGCATACATCAGTCAGGACCCTAAAGGACACATAGTAGAAGAAAGATGAAGAAATTGTTCTAAACTCTTCAAAAGTTTATTTTGTTATTAAGATCTAGTCTTTGTCTAGTATACAACAAGAGATAAATATATTTTCTTACTGTTTAAGGTCCCATCAGCTATAATTGTGACCTGCTTTTGGTTTAACTTGAGATAGTTAGATTTTAAAAGGATAGAGAGTAAACCCATTAAAACCAGTCCATTAAGATCATGATATTATTAGAATAATAATGTAAACAATACAAAATGTCCCACACATACACATATTGATTCAAAAAACATTTTATCATCTTATTGACATTACACTTGAATCATAATGTACATATTATTTGATTGTTAGTGGAATAATTGAAAGGATAATACAGCTTTTACGGAGGTATCACAGAGCCTTTTAGAGGTCTTTTGTACCTTTTAATCCATTCACAGCTTCTAAGGTAAAGCCTAGCATAAGAATTAGAATCTTTATCAAATAATATTTTAGCCTATTAATATTTTCTAGAGTAGAAATGGAGATATAATAATTTCAAATGTATTTTGAAGTTTACCTGCAATTGGTATACATTAGATTAGGGGCAATATAAAGTACGCACAAACTTTCACATCTTCCAAGCTAAAATTATGTAAATTAACAATATTTTTTTAAAAAAGCATTTTAATGCTTATACTATATATTCTGAAATAAAGTTTGAATATTTCTGATTCAGTGTACTAAATTACATTTTTCTCCATTTTTTTTTCTAAAAATGGTTAGTTTAATTTGCCAAGAACAACCCCCTTTTACCCTTTTACTGCCACACCGTCACGGGAAACTCTTCCTGAAAACT
This sequence comes from Rhynchonycteris naso, assembly GCA_037038555.1. Lineage (NCBI taxonomy): Eukaryota > Metazoa > Chordata > Mammalia > Chiroptera > Emballonuridae > Rhynchonycteris > Rhynchonycteris naso. Next base: position 213,211,004 of record CM072998.1, on the reverse strand, counting down.
CACAAATAAATATTTTTAACTTTTTTGATGGAAATATTTCTCAAATTTGACATGAGTTTTTAGAAACTTTGACTGAGGAATTGAAAACCTCTTATGATCTAATCTTATTATAAATATGTAATAATAATAAAGCATCATGTCCAAGTAAAGCTGTAAAAAAAGTGGAAAAGAAGTATAGAAACCTAATTTCATTGAAAAATAGTCATGTCCTTGAAAGTTTATTTTTCTTCAAATTTAATTCTATACAAAGTAATTTAAGTAAAAATTGCATTCATTGTGATCCAGATCCAGCAATCCAAAGGCTAAGATAATAAGGAAGAAATCTCATTACAGACATGTAGACATGCTGAATAAAACAGAACAAAAACTATTTTAAATGCATAGCTGAACTCAGAACAGATGAGATTAAGCTTCACATCTCAGAAAGAGGAAAGATCTGTCAACCAGACAAGCAGGCACTTTGAACCTGTAGCCAAATTGATTATGTGTTTAAGAGGAAGAGGAAACTTTTGCCATACTCACTACATAAGTTTCATGTTTCACAACCACTGTGTAAGAGATATGGTTTTTAAATTTCTTAGTTTTGAGATAATTGTAAAATCACATGCACTATAGTACAATGTCACCAATGGGATATTGCATTGATGCAGTTAAGATATAGGATATTTCTATTGCCATAAGGATAGCTCACAATGCCCTTTATAAACACATTCCCTTCCAACCTGCCACCACTCCCTCTATAAACCCCGGTAACCACTAAATTCTCATCTATTTCTATAATTTTGTCATTTCAAAAATCTTTCATAAATGGAATCATATAAGATATGTCAACTTTTCAGACTATCATTTCTTTCACTTAATTCTCTGCAGATTCATCAAGGTTGTTACATGTATGTTACATGTATGTATCCGTTCATTTATATTTACTGTTGAGTAGTAACAATGGTATGATGCATCATAGTTTGTTTAAGCATATTCCTGTTAACGGACAGCTGCTTTGTTTTAGTATTTTGTTATGATAAATAAGTGGCTATAAGCGTTCATGCACTGATTTTGGTATAAGCCTACATCTTTAAGTGTCTGTTTAAGTGCTGGATTGTACAGTAGTTGTATGTTTTGTACAAAACAAATACCCTATAGCTAACAGTAGAGACTGTGCATTTAAAATCTTGTTAAAAGAGTAAATCTTAAGTGTTTTTAATTCACACACACACACACACACACACATACACACACACACACACCCCACAAAGGGAAGCAAGGAAAGTCTTGGAAGTGACAAATATGTTTATTTACTTGATTGTGGTGATGGTAACAAATGTATAGAGATGCCCAAACTCAATTGTTCACAATAATTATGAGGATTTCTGTAAAACAAGTGTACCTCATTAGAGCTGGGGACAAAAAAAGAAAGAAAGAAACTTTTACCGTTTTTCCAGAGTGGCTGCACCATGTTACACACACACCAGGAGTGGACTGGTGGTCTAGTTTCTGTACATCTTTGCTCTCATTTGCTATTATCATTATTTATTTATTTTTTAATTTTAGCCATCTTGATTGGAGTATGGTTATTCCTCCTTGTGGTTTTAATTTGCATCTCCCTAATTACTCATAATGTTAAATCTCTTTTCCTGTGCTTTATTTTGCACAGGCCCTCTTCAATAAAATGCCTTTCATGCATTTATCTATCTTAAAGGGATTTTCTTACTTTTTCTCCTTTTTTTATAGTTGAGTTCTAAGAGTTTTTAAATGTTCTCAATACTATTATTTTTTCAGATATGTGTTTTGCAAATAGATGCCTCTTTTACTATGTAACATCTCTTTTCGTACTCTTAATAGGGTCTTTCACAAGAAAAGAAATGTTTTTAATACTATGAAATTCAATTTATCTTTTTTTTATTTATAAATTGTCATTTGGGTGTCAGATGTGTGAATTCATTCTTTGGCCTTTGATTCCACAGATTTTTTTCCTCTCTAAAACATGATAATTTTATGTCGACGTCCATGATTGACTTTGAATTACAGCATTTTTTACAAATGTCTTTTTTAAAATTTATTTTATTTTTATTGTATTCATTTTATAGAGGAGACACAGAGTGAGAGAGAGAAAGAGAAAGGGACAAAGGGGGGAGGAGCTGGAACATCAACTCCCATATGTGCCTTGACCGGACCAGTGCAAGGTTTTGAACTAGCAACCTCAGTGTTCCCAGGTCGACGCTTTATCCACTGCACCACCACAGGTCAGGCAAATTACAGCATTTTTGACCGTTGCTGTTGCCTGGATGGGGAGCAGCAGTTGGATTTCCCATGCTACCTCTGCTCACACAGAGGGTGGTGCTCCTGGTTTCTGCTGCCTCCTGACATCTTCTTCACCGTTATGGGGCACAGACACAAACATGCACTGTGTGTGACTATTTATATAATTTTAAAGAGAAATAAGTGAATTGAAACTCTAACAGCAATGCATTCTTGTTTTTAAAAATTGCTATATTTTTCAAGGAGCCAAATAAATTAACTAGAAAAAAAACCCAGACCCTATCATTGAAATTTAAAATGTAGGTATGGATGTTGTAAACTGAAATTCAAAGTAAGCTAAAGAGAGATTATATATTATGAATGATAGAGCTGAAAAAGACATGTGTAGTTGAACACTGGGAAATAAGGAGATGGGAAATAATAAAAACAAGGCGTCAAGGTTACAGAAAACAAAATTAAAGGATTGTGATGAATAACATCTCAAAAGAAAGGCAAGAATAGAAATATTAGAATTCACAACATTCCCAAAAAACACAACATATTTTGTGTTGATTAAAGTCATGTATAAGATGCGTGAAGCTCAAATCTTGAGGAACACAAGTTAGATCAAATAATTTCCAGTCCAAATTAGTGGCAATAAATGACAAACGAGACAAAGCAGGTTTTTTATTTTTGCTTGTTAAGTGGGGACATTAGTTGCCTGGTAACTAGATAGAATTTCAGAAGAAGAGGACAGATAAAAATAGGAGCAAAAGCACAAAGGTCTTTATTCTCTATTCAAAGGGGTCTGGCGCTACCCTCAGCATACGTGGTATACCTTAGGGCAAAACAGTAAATAAATATTCCTTTTAATACTATCGGCTCTATTGATGTGAAGATGAGCTGAAGGATGCCAAGAGGAGCAGCAGGTGTTCCACTACCTGTGGCTAGAACTCAATAAAGACCGCCAGGGAATAAGTCAGTCAGTGCTGTCAGTGGTTCAGAATAATGTGGGCATCTCTGAATAATTTGAAAATTGGATGACACTATAAACTTCCTGCAGAGAAACTCATAGCCTTACACTGTCAAGTTTCATATCCAGTCCAGGGGATGATAGGTCCTATGGAATGCCCCAACTAAGCCCCAATGCCGAACAGCTGAATTTCATCAGCATACAGTAATATTAATAGAATCTGTAGACATGTGGGAAAGGGGCAGATATTCATATGCTGTCTGGTATTTAGAAATAATTATTCACACCTCTGTTTCTCCTCCCTGGATTTAAGTCTAATAGAGAAACAAAACATAAGAAAAACAAGTGAGATTTAATCTTTAAGGATCTGAAAATAAAGCTGTTTGGAAATGAGTCCTGAGTAAAGACCATACGTGTCCTTCTGAATACTTTGTCCAATTAAACTTAACTGCTTGGTCTTGAAAAGCAGACTTTCCATGTAACCTGTTGTGCAAAATAATTGTAGCTTCCATTTCTAAGGATTTTCTGCTCATTTTCTCTAGTGAATTCTAATTAGCATCATTGAGATCTTATAGTTCACTCTGTCAGGCTGTATAGATATAGGGAACTCTGAAACTATGTTTTATCACAACTACATCTTACATGCTTACAAAGACAGCATCATTGTGCCAAACATTCACTCTTTAAATAAGCCATTTAAAAATCTCTAGACTGAATGACTAAGATTTTGAAATATCACTGAAAGACACAACTCTAGTGACACAACTCACTGAAAGACACAACTCTAGTGAAATTTCAAATATTTAAAAGTGCTGCCAGTATTTATATCACAGATTTTTTCCTAAGTATAGAAAAGAACCCGCATCCATGATTAGAGAAGATAGACAGACAAATATTTCTTACAGTGTGCTGGAGACACACCTTATGAACAGGACAGGATTTCAGGTAATGGCTTTCTTCCTCAGTGCAGCCTGAACCCTGTCGGATGTTCTATGATTCAACAGGATGGAGTGTAGCCTGGCTTTAGCCACCAGTGAGTTTGAAAAATACACTGATGCTATTGTGATAAAGAATAAATAAAGGCAAAATAAAATGGGATTTTGGCAGAAAGGACACTAAAGCATACTTGGTCACTAAATGGAAAAGTCATTTCTCAGTCCTGAAGCTACAAAATTACCTCTGAGGCAAGCAAATTAAAAATATAAATTTTTAATAGTATAGTTGATTGGAGGTCACATAGAATCTGGTATTTTTATAACTTTTATTTGTACATTTTCTTTTCACCTTTTAATATCATTGGTTTAAAATAGATGTCCTTTAAGTTTTCCTATAATGAGATTAAATAAATGTTTTACATCAAAAGCAAAGGACATTTTGCAACTTTACCCAATTGCAATATTTGATAATAAAATTTTCCATTGTATGAAGTTTGAAATTTTATAAAGCATAATAATAAATACTATTCATTTATACATCATGAGCTTTTTAATAAATGGAATTTTATTGGGGTGAGACTGGTTAAATAATTACACAGGTTTCCAGTGCCCAATGCTATAACACATCTCTATACACCATATTGTGTGTTCATCTTCTCAAGTCAAGTCTTTGTCCATTCTCATTTACTACCCCCATACACTCCTCCACCTCTTGTCCCTTTTCCTGACTATCACCACACTCTTGTTCATGTCCATAAATTTTCATCCTACATTTACTCCTCTATCAAAACATATTCACAGGTCTATTCTATTAGGGCCTTGGTGCTAGACTTTGCTGGTGTGGAGCCTGCTTGTGGGGAGGTTTACATTTCAGCTTCAAAACTCAGCAGTTACAGCCCAGAGGAAAACACCCTTCCCCATCTCAAAGTGGTCTTTATTGGAAAATCACATTTATATTATTTCCTCTTCCTCTCTTTCTCTGTCCCCTCTTCCTCCTTTTTTTTTTTTTTTTTTTTACAGGGACAAAGAGAGAGTCAGAGAGAGGGATAGATAGGGACAGACAGACAGGAATGAAGAGAGGTGAGAAGCATCAATCATTATTAGTTTTTCACTGCCCTTATGACACCTTAGTTGTTCATTGATTGCTTTCTCACATGTGCCTTGACCGTGGGCCTTCAGCGGACTGAGCAACCCCTTGCTGGAGCCAGCGACCTTGGGTCCAAGATGGCGAGTTTTTGCTCAAGCCAGATGGGTCCCGCGCTCAAGCTGGCAAGCTTGGGGTCTCGAACCTGGTTCCTGCGCATCCCGGTCCAACACTCTATCCACTGCGCCACCACCTGGTCAGACTCTTCCTCCTTCTTTTACTGTTTCTTTTTCCCATTAGAGTACAAACTGGATAAAGCAGAGTGTATTTTGTCAGATATGAGTAGAAACTGGATAAAACTGAGTTTATTTTGTCAGATATAACTAGAAACACTTGACATGTTATAGGGAATCAGGTATTGATTTTTTTTACAGACATTGATTTCTGATACATAGAAAGCGCAATAATTAGTTGTCATTTTAAGAACTCTATGAGTTGTGTACTCATCAGGTAATATAATATAAAATGAAGAAATCTAATTGTTAGATCTAGACGTAAGGTATAATACGACAGAGGTGAACTATCAAGGACTTCCAAGGAGGAATTGCAAATTATCACTTCAACAATTTCCTATTAAAGAAAGCTATATTTAAACATAATAATGACAAGTGAACAAATCAAAATTAAATTATATATTTCAATATATATTTATAAAAAATGATGATCTTAACCAAGCTTGCTTATTTTTATCTTCAGGCTAGATTTTACTTCAACTCTATCACCTATACAAAGCCATATAATCTTAATATGCATATGGTAAGATATAACTATTTTAAAATCTTTGTTACATACATTTCATCATTACCTTGATATGCTTAAATATGTACTTTTAATTATTAAAAATTCTAAATGTTTATAATCTGTCTGAAATAACTGGACTATAATATATTGAAGGTAATTTAGAAATGGTATAGGGAACAACTCTCTTTTCATTTGAATAAATAATCAGAAAATTCATTCCACAAATATGTGTATATTATATAATGTTTTTGTATAGAGTATCCCATAATAAATAATTTAATATAGTCACAAGGAAACCTTACAAAATATTGTGGCCAGCTGAATCTAGATGGTGACAATATGATATGTTAGTTTGTACAGCTGTTATTTACATCACGAGCATTTTTTGAGGTGGCATTTTATAAATGCAGTTGTTTTAGGAGCTTTCAATAGACTTTCAGAAGCAGGAAACAAACTCACTGAAGTTTGTAGATTCAGAATGCTAAGATTCATTGCTTTTTCATTGTTATGTTATGTTTGAAGTATTTTTGTAAGGAACAGAGGTGAGTGATGGATTCATTTTATTGATCAGTTCCATTGAAAATAATGATGATGACATCTTGAATTGTATAAAGGCCAATCCAAAAAAAGTGGTTCTATGGATTGAGTAGTTTAATTTGAATTTTCTGTTTATGAATGCATACTCTGCATTATACAAGTGAAGCTGAGAAATAAACAGAAAAATAGAAGGAGGAGAAAACTGAAGTAGTTAAAGGACACTTTTCTGAGACAAAGAATCTCTGGGTCACTGCACAATGACCTAAAGTGGCCATTTGCCTAATGAATGTTGTTTTTAAGGAAGTAGAAATTAAATAAAGAAATACAGGATTTATTAATGACCAAATCTGTAGCTAAAGAGCATACATGAAACATTCTAAGTGAAATAAAAGTGTGTGACATCAGCTCTTGTACATGTTAGCAGAGAATACAGTCATTCAATTAGTGAAATATCAGTGTTTGTTTTGCTTTGTGTTATATTCCCTCCCAATAAAACTACATAAAATTAACAATTAATAGTCAACAAATAGACAAACCTTTCTTTCTAAACTGAGTTTACTGGAATGACATTGGCTAACAAAATTATATACGTTTTGGCCATACAATTCTGTAACACATCATTTGGACACTGTATTGTGTTTTCACCACCCCAAGTCAAGTCTCTGCTCATCACCATGTATCTTCCCTATACCCTCTTCCAGATATTTTTTTTCAAATAATACTTCCACAGATATGGGTTATCATTTCATCCTTGTTGACTTGGCTTTGGGTACCACAGGGAGCAGTTAATGAGAAAAGATTTTGACCAACAGAGCAACAAAGGCTTAGGTACATTTGAGAAGATATAATTTCTTTATTTGAGTAACTATCAGAAATAATGAACTATTTAGATCAGGTAGTGCTGGGGTTAGAGGAACTGACCAATATGAAGTAAGATACTCTCAAATTAATTACTTTAGAATAAAATGTTTCAACTGGGTTAAAAAAACGGGGGAAGGAAAGGAAGGATCAGTCAGTTTAATATAAAGTTTTCTTACAAATTGGCCTATAGTTTTACAAAAAGCCTAAAGTCACTTCTTTTCTGGTGCTTGACCTCACATGCTCATTCCCCACTAAACATCTCACTGCCAGGACCATCTGGCTTTGTTAGCACAATCAAATATGAAAAACCAAGCCCTTGTCACTATCCAAACACTGATCTATGTATGTCTTGTCTTGTTCTTTGATCATTATCTGTTTTCTAAAGGGCAGCACCACTGTGTTGTTGAGCAAATTTATGGTATAAAGACAAAATTGAATTGTTTTTATTTTATATTTGATGGTCAGTTTGAATATAAATTGTTGTCAAATGATTATAGATAATTAAATTTTGAAATTTTATTTCAAAACTTTTCCTATTGGCTTATTTTTGATTGTGTCTCTTCTTTGTCATCTAGAATTATTTCCATTATGGGAAAGGAAGGACCGGACCGTGCTGATACACAGTCCTGTGAGGAAGTTTATCCTAGTTTGATCATTTTGTAATGCAGATGAAACCTAAGGAAGTTTGCAACACCCACAAGCAATGGAGGTGGCCATGTCCAAGCAACCAGAAGAGCTTATGAGATGGAGTCAGAGAACATTCAGAAAGGTAGTAAGAAAAGCACAAGAAACTGATGTTATAGATCCAGAAGACTCTTTTAAGAAAGCATGGAGGTTCATAAAGTAAAATGTTACATGAAGATGACCCTGCAGTGATACTGGAATCCAAAGATTGTCATTGAGAAAGTTTGGCGTGAAGGTCGATGCTTTGGCGGGTGAGCTGGAGAAAAGGAAGGCATAGTTGTGGTTGGAACAAGACTTCCAAATCATGAACTCAGTGTGGAAACAGGCTAAAGGATATTTTTCTTTTTTATTTTTTTGCATTGCTCTTGACATGATAAAGCATTAAGTATGTGTAAGGATAAAGGCTACATAGAAATAAGATTTTCTGTGGGTGAGTATTTAAGCCTGAGAAGTTAATCAACAGAGGAAGTTTCATGGTAGATGAAGGTGAGAAGGTCAGAGCTTAGGTAAGAATCTATTTATGTACTTAAGAATAATTGATATTTCTGTCTCTGAAAAAAAATGATGAAATATAAATAGATATAGGAAGGGAGAATTTTAACTGCAGTTGGATCATATATCCCAATATTTTGTTCAGAAAATATAGTTTTATGGACACAGCTTAATGGGGTAAAAATTCCTCAAAAACATATTTTAAAGTTAACTCTTTGGTTTAATGAGCACATTTAAAAGCTAAGGAGTGAAGTTTGTTAGACCTGGCCTTGAATAGTTGCTCTGGGATAGGGGCTCTTGTGTTTCTTTCTTCTCTGCTTTAAGTCCCTAGGACAATCATTCTCAAAGTGTGTGCCAGGGTGCACTTGTGCACCCTAGAAGATTTCCAGGTGTGCCCTATGGCATTCCAGAGAAATATATGCCTGTTGGGGACCAAAAAACCAACAGGGTTTTTGGAGTTTAGATTTTTGGGGGACAGAGTATGGGGAATTGGCTGTAAGCTGACAGTCTGCCCAACCCCCCACCTCACTTGCCTGATTAGGTTGCAAAAGGCTGTTAAACTGTGCTGCTGAATTGTTTACACTACCCCCCCATGTTCCTTTGAAAGACTGGAGGCAAATTTCTTCTACCCTTTGTTTGGTGTAAAGTTAAGATGATATGTATAATGGGGTTTCCTATTATTTTTTATTTTATTTATTTATTTATTTATTTATTTATTTGAGAGGAGATAGAGAGAGAGAGAGAGAAAGAGAGAGAGAGAGAGAAAGAAAGAGAGAAAGGTGGGGGGAAGCTGGAAGCATCAACTCCCATATGTGCCTTGACCAGACCAGTGCAGGGTTTTGAACTGGTGACCTCAGTGTTCCCAGGTCGACACTTTATCCACTGTGCCACCACAGGTCAGGCCTATGGTGAGGTTTTCTAAACTCAACACAATTAAGAGTAAAAAGAGAGAAATTCTTCAATGTACTGATGAGGAAATGAGAGTTTGCCTTTCAAATATATGCCTAATCACTGAAGAAATCACTAGGAGACATCAGGTTCATGTTTCTTATAAAAACAAGAATGAAAAAAATTAACATTTTTGTGCCAGAACCTGCTGAATTTACTAAATCTTACTAAAAATGTATCTAGATAGATGATAGATAGATTGATTGATAGATAGATAGATAGATATAAAGATAACTTTTTTATTGCTTTTTTTATTTTTTAACCTCTCTTTTTTACAAATGCTAAAAAAAGGCATAACTCGCCTGACCAGGCGGTGGCACAGTGGATAGAGCATCGGACTGGGATGTGGAAGACCCAGGTTCGAGACCCTGAGCTCACCAGCTTGAGCGTGGGCCCATCTGGCTTAAGCAAAAAGCTTGCCAGCTTGGACCCAAGGTCGCTGGCTCCAGCAAGGGGTAGCTTGGTCTGCTTGAAGGCCCGCGGTCAAGGCACATGTGAGAAAGCAATCAGTGAACAACTATGGTGTCGCAATGACAAGGAAAAACTAATGATTGATGTTTCTCATCTCTCTCCATTCCTGTCTGTCTGTTCCTATCTATCCCTCTCTGACTCTCTCTCTGTCCCTGAAAAAAAAAAAAATAACCTGCATAACTTGAAAAATGTAACACAAAAATGTTCCTAATATCAGAATAAATTTAATTTTGTTGTATTTATTTTGTTTAATAATCATAAAAGCACACTCTGACTTTATATTTTTTCTTTAATATTTGACTTAATTATTATAACATATTTCTCAGAAATTTGTATATGGTGTGCCCACAATTATTTGTAGGATTTTAAATGCCCCCTGACTTCAAAAAGTTTGAGAGCCACTGCTCTAGAAAGACAAATGGGTTCCCTTTCTTTTGTACACAAACGATGCATAGAGTCCACTAAGATATCACCCTCAGGCCTGGCAGGTAATAAGCCCCAACTTGCATAAGAGCAAAACCTCCAAGCCATCTCCTGTCTGCTTTCATTTCTCAGAGATTACCACACTCTGCCTGATAGATACACATGAGTTGGAGTCATCACCAGTATGGATTGCTAGCATTGATTGATTGTGTCATTCCCAATGACTATCATCTTGAGGCAGAAATTCTTACTTTCTTGTGGTTTCAGAATCTGATAGTTAAAATTCTGAAAACAATAAGGCAATAAAAAACCTTTTAGCATATTAAAGTGTCCTTTACTTGAAACAATGATCCACTTACTGCCATTTAGAGATAGAACTTTTTAATTGGAAGCATTAGATGCAACGTTAGCAAAGTTGCCACTGTAAACAATCATTGAAATTATTAAAGAAGTTTGTAAGTAAATAACAAAACCCATATTTATGGCCAACTGGGAGCATAATTTGGAGAAACCAAGAAAGTTGATTCATTTTAAAGATCAATCCAGTCATGTTAATTCTGGAGAACCACTTCTAACGGCTTAAGACAACAAAATTTTTTGATTAGTACATTTCATATAAAATTGTCTTTCAAAAATAAATATTAATATAAAATGTACACCTCATGCATATACGGAATATCAACAACTATAAAATGTAAAGTGGGATATAAGAAAATGTTTGTAAAATTTAAAAGAAGAGTGGGAGGTTAACAAATTTGGCCTCGGTTTGGTGGATTGTTAATGACTAAATTGGACACCTAGACATATTTCCATTAGAATTATATCATTTAAGATACCAACAAGTCCTTATTACCTAAAATAATCATTTATTTGGTAGTTATAGATATCTATAATAAGAAATAGCTTTTATTACATTATATAATTGACTTTAAATGTATTTCTTATATAGAATTAAGCTTTCTGAAAATATGGTCTATGTATTTACTAAATATTGGATGAGAATGTGTAATCTTTTTTTTCTTGAAAATGCATTATCTTAAATTTGCATGTACTTAAAACTAGCATCTTACTGAAGTTATACACATTGTCAACAGTATTTAGATTAGTAATCTTTGGTGCATGCTATAAAACCTACCTCTTAAGTCAAAAAGGCTATAAGTCAGTCTATTTCTCAACTGTGGTGTTTTATTGATGTTTACACTTTTACTTGTTTTATAATATTTCAAAATATGTTTATATTCTCAGAGACTTAATTGCCTGCAATTCAATCTGTACAAGTCCTTAGAGGTAATTTTTGAAAGGAAATCTTAAAAGAACTGTTGCCAGTAGAGGGAACATTTTTCATCTAGAGAAAAACATCAGGATAATACATTTCCTACATAGCCAATAACATTTTATGGGATAGTGTTGTGAACGCAGATATTGCCAATTTTTTTTTAACAGCCGTTGGGATAGGCAGAATGTCCTCACTGAAAATGTATATTTGTAATTGGATTTTCATGTATAGTGACTCTTCTAACTTCTTATTTAATGGTTTCTAAACAGAGAATACCATATTTCCCCATGTATAAGATGCTCCCATGTATATAACGCACCTTAATTTTGGGACAAAAATTTGAAAAAAAAATGTATTATGTAAAGTTATTGAACTCAAGTTTTATTCACCAAAAAATTTATACAACTCCTCATCACTGTCAAAACTCCCATCCATTAGTTTGCCCTCATCTATGTCTGATGACAAATCACTGTCTTCATATACTGCCTCATGCTCAGTTCCATCTATGGCATTTAAAATGCCACACTTCTTAAATGACTTGACAATCTCATTCTTGATATTATCCTAGGATCTTTTCTTCCAGGTACAAACTTCTCCTATAGTTGTTTTCTTCACTCTTCCTGCTGGTATCAAATTGCCCCCCAGAAGACTTCATCCACTATTTTCATTCATCTCTCATGGCAGCTTTGAAAGGTTTGTTAATGCTTAATCAAGTGGTTGGAGCTGGGGTGTCAAGCCTCCAGATATGACAGCAAGTTTTTTTTTTGCTCTGCCACAATCTTTGTGTTTTTTTGTTATGTGTTTCCTAAACTGATCAAGCATCAATAGGGCAGGTTTGTATAAGAGCCCACCTGGTCTCCTTCTCCCAACATTCTCAAACAAATTCTTCATCCCATTCTGATCCATCCAACCCTTGTCATGAACATGGGCAATCACTCCTCAATGAATTTCTCCTTTTGGCATTGTTTTGTGTTTGAAAATCAGCATAGGAGGCAGCTTGGTTTCATTGGCACAACAATCTAGAACAACTGTAGAGTGGCTCTTTTCATGTCTACTTGTCTTCACAGTTGTATTTTTTACTCCCTTCTTAGCAACAGTTCTGTTACTTGGGACATCAAATTGAAGGGGGACTTTGTCCATATTTGCAATCTGTCCCAAATCAAACTGATGTGTCTTCCAATATTGAATGACAAAATGATGAATTTCAAGGACCTTCTGCTCATAGGTTTCAGGCATCTTTTGGGTAAGTCTGGTGCGTGTATGCAGGCTTAGTCCATTCTGTTTCATGAACCAGAAATACCAATGTGTCCTCTTTTGAAATATGTAACTTCTTTTTAATCAGTATTTTTTCTTGCCTCATGCTGAACCATCTTTATTGACACAAGAATTCCACTTGCCCTTTGCTCTTCAATCCATATCTTCAATTTCCTCTCAAAATTAGGCCATTTTGCTGACTTACCTCTCATGGCCTTCTCCTGCCATGGCATTTTCAGTGAGTTTCTTCTTTCTGTAGCCAGTCTCAGATTGATTTCTTTATTGGAAAAGTACAAAACTTATGTTCAGCAGCACAATTTCCATTCACTTTTGCAAACTGGATCACTTTAAACTTGAATTCAGCACTGTACAAAGATCTTTTCTGAGCCATTTCTGGGTAGAACGTGGTAAAACTTAACCTATTGTAATATACTAGTAATAAGTGTGAAACAATGAGTGCAAAGACAACAAGCATGAAACAGCAAAAAATGCAAGTAAAAACATCTACAACGATGAATGCAAAAAGAAGTGCAAAAAGAAAAAGCAAGTAATGCAAATTAAAAAAGTCTACAACCACTGTGTAAGACACTCCCAGTTTTTAGACATCAAGTTTTTTGAAAAAGGGTGTATCTTATACATGGGAAAATTTTGTTACTGAAGAATTTTTAAGACATAGTTCTATTGTTGGAAGCTGCCTGTTTATAGGCTGCCTGTTGTATATAATATATACTAAATAAAAAGTTATTTAGCACAATATACATATATACACTATATACAAGTATAGTGTACATCCTATAGTACATAGTAAATATAGTGTACTACATAAAGTATGTAAATATAAACTTCAATAGGTAATCATATTCACATATTGTTAAACTCTGACACTTGACACACCTGTATTTGATCTCTTTATTAACCAGTTACCACTGAACAGTATGTGAAGAGCTTTTTAAATTTGAGAACCAAACCAGGGCATGATGCTGGTGACCTGCCCTGAGTGTCCAGTGTCCAGACTACACTGGGTTAGGACCCTGCAGGCACAAATATAATGGATCCTCAAAACTAAATCAAGACAGACATTATCACTATTTAAATATTATAGAAAAAACACCAACTTGTATTACAAAATCTCAAAGACATTTAGCAACTGTATTCAGCTCGGAACTGTTGGAGCCAAGATTCAAACTTGCGTCTTCACAGTCACAAATAATCTTGCCTTTTCATTACACCATGTTTTAATACTAATTCTCAGAAAGCAGAGCCGAGAAGAAACAGGCCAGGATTTACGATTTGTTTCAGTAGCTCATATATTCTTAGTGCAGTTATTTAATGCTTGTTTATCTCTTAGAATCTCAGCTTTTTAAAACATGTAACAGAAATATTACTAATTTACTTACACGGTGCTTGCATAATAATTACTAAAAGTAATTAAAGGAAGATTTAACACAATGTATATTTCTGAGAAATTGTACCGTGCTTCACATTAAGATTATGCTCATGCAAACATTTGCTTAAATATATTATATTAGAATAATTATTCATACAGCAAAAAATTATAGGCAAGAAGAAATGACATTAGTCAATTAGGAAAAATGGTTCAAACTGTGATTTCCATGTAAATAGTGAAGACAACAGCCCCAAACCTGTGTGGTTAACTTCATTGGCATTCTGTGTTCCTGCCTTATCATCCTTCTTCCAAAGCAGGACAGACACAGGTTCAGAGGGGAATTAAGTATAGTAATATAATCTTTGGTATTTAAAGTAGTTTTTCAAATAAATTATACAGCAGGTCCCAAATCTTTTGCAGTAATTTTGTATCAGCCTATTTTAATTATTGAGGTAATGTGATTTTGAAGGCAGATATCAGAATAATCATGAATGTTATTCAACCTCTATCACACATGCTTTCCTTCTTAGCAATACAACATTGAACTAGGTCATGTTACATAGTACCTGGCACTTGGGACTTCTATCGTTAAGTCTATTTTAATTGCCACATTGCAAAAGAATAACTATCAGTATCCTGTATGTAAAGATAATTATTTTATCTTGCTTAACATAATATGTTTTGGCTATGCTAAATTTTTATTTTTCACTGTTCAATGGTGTTTTTAACTTTAAATATATAGTTTATGATGAAATATTTATGTCTATCTTTTGTATTGACTTTGAGAAGAGAGACATTTTCATAGACAAAAGAAAGAGGAAACCATCTGAAGAATCTTTCACTATTGGATAAGGGCATGCTTTTACTAACTAGGAGATTAGGACTCTTACAGTGGAAGTGTTGGTTGCTATGGCATTGAGAGTTAGCTCTCCTTCCTCTCAACCTTGCTTCTTCACATTCTTACAAAATTGTATTAAATAAAGAGACTAGATCCCTAGTAAATATTTGGCTTGTAACTGTCTCTTCAGAGTCTATTTCTAAGGAATTCAACCTAAAACAAAATGCTTGAAAAATTCTGTCATTTCTAGTCTGTCTGCAGTCATTCTCTAAAAAACAAATAAAGCACTGTTTTCCCCAATCCTCACCTTAATACCCTAAACAAAGTGAAGGTGCCCGTTGTAAAATTCACGTGCTATCTTATGCATGGCTGTATATTTTCTGGTGGCTGTCCTCAACTTGCAAGGTGCTCATTTGTTTGTAAAGGTATCTTTTTTTTTTTATTAGAATAATTAGCTCCTTATTATTAAGAACAGTTTCCCCTAGAAATTAATGCCTAGCACAGTTTTTAGCATGGAGTTAAAAATGTTCTTAATGAATGAAGAATTAACTAAAACAGTTACCTTTAATCAGAAAAAAAAGGGTCAGTAGCTCTTCTTAAAACATTCTGTAAGAAAATATGAAAGATTTAGGATGACTCAGTTTAACATTAAAATATATATCTCCCTTTGAAGTTAAGGGAGAGAAAAGGAAAAGCTCTACCTAGCTGGGGATAGGAAAGTGCATATATATATATATATATATATATATATAAATATATATATATATATATATCAAGCTTCTCTTAAGTAAATTGTCAAGGTGTATTAAAACATTTTGATGAATTGTGAATTCCTAGCACATTGGTCCTTCATATTCTTTTGTAAGTACAAAATGTATTTCATTGCCTAAGTCATAAAATATTTTAAATTATTCACAAACTCCATTAGCATAAATAATTGAGTCTTCACTAGATGTATAACAAGAAATATGGATGTCATGAGTTCCAAACCATACTGGAGTTTATGTTCCTTCTGTTTATTAATTATCCAAAAGCTTTTTCTTGGGCCAGCAGCTTCTTGCCAACTCACTCTGCCTTTTAACAATACACAATTTATTTTTTTGTTGTTTTATATTAATTTTTAATCTTTTTTATTTTCATTATTAATTTTAATGGGGTGACATTGATAAATCAAGGTACATATGTTCAGAGAAAACATCTCCAAATTATTTTGACACTTGATTATGTTGCATACCCATCACCCAAAGTCAAATTGTCTTCCGTCACCTTCTATCTGGTTTTCTTTGTGCCCCTCCCCTCCTACCTCCCACCCCCCCACCCACGTAACCACCACACTCTTGTCTGTGTCTCTGAGTCTCTATTTTATGTCCCACCTATGTATGGAATCATATAGTTCTTATTTTTTTTCTGATTTACTTATTTCACTCAGTATAATGTTATCAAGGTCCATCCTTGTTGTTGTAAATGATCCAATGTCATCATTTCTTATAATTGAGTAGTATTCCATAGTATATATGTACCACATCTTTATCCAGTCATCTATTGAAGGGCTTTTTGGTTGTTTCCATGTCTTGGTCACAGGGAACAATGCTGTAATGAACATGGGGCTGCATGTGTCTTTACGTAGCAATATTTTTTTTTAATTTGGGGGGTATATACCCAGTAGAGGGATTGCTGGGTCATATGGTAGTTCTATTTTTAATTTTTTGAGGAACCACCATACTTTCTTCCATAAGGGTCGTACTACTTTACATTCCCACCAGCAGTGGATGAGGGTTTCTTTTTCTTCACAGCCTTTCCAGCACTTGTTATTACCTATCTTGTTGATAATAGCTAATCTAACAGGAGTGAGGTGACATCTCATTGTAGTTTTGATTTGCATTGCTCTAAAAGCTAATGAAGATGAGCATCTTTTCATATATCTGTTGGCCATTTGTATTTCTTCCTGGGAGAAGTGTCTGTTTATGTCCTCTTCCCATATTTTTATTGAATTGTTTGTTTTTCGTTATTGAGTTTTATGAGTTCTTTGTATATTTTGGATATTAGGCCCTTATCTGAGCTGTTGTTTGAAAATATCATCTCCCATTTCATTGGCTGTCTGTTTGTTTTGTTGTCAGTTTCTCTTGCTATGCAAAAGCTTCTTAGTCTGATGTAGTCCCATTCATTTATCTTTGCCTTCACTTCCCTTGCCTTTGGAGTCGAATTCATAAATTGCTCTTTATAACCAAGGTCCATGAGTTTTAGTACTTGTGTTTTCTTCTATGTAATTTATTGTTTCAGATCTTATATTTAGGTCTTTGATTTATTTTGAATTAATGTTAGTACAAGGGGACAAACTGTAGTCGAGTTTCATTCTTTTGCATGTGGCTTTCCAGTTTTCCCAGCACCATTTGTTGAAGAGGCTTTCTTTTCTCCATTGTGTGTTGTTGGCCCCTTTATCGAAAATTATTTGACCATGTATATGTGGTTTAATATTGGGCTTTCTATTCTGTTTCATTGATCTGAGTGTCTATTTTTCTGCCAGTACCATGCTGCTTTGATTGTCGTGGCTCTTTAATATAATTTGAAGTCAGGTATTGTAATGACCCCAGCTTTGTTCTTTTTCCTTCGGATTGCTCTGGCTATTCAGGGCTTTTTATAGTTCCATATAAATCTGATAATTTTTTGTTCCATTTCTTTAAAAAATGACATTGGAATTTTGATGAGAATTGCATTAAATTTGTATATCACTTTGGGTAATATAGTCATTTTGACTATATTTATTCTTCCTATCCAGGAACAAGGAATATTTTTACATTTCATTTTATTTTTTCGATTTCCCTTAACAATGCTTTGTAGTTTTCATTATATAGGTCCTTTATATTCTTTGTTATGTTGATTCCTAGGTATTTTATTATTTTTGTTGCAACCATGAAGGGTATTATTTTTTTGAGTTTGTTTTCTGATGTTTCATTATTAGTGTGTAAGAAGGCAATGGTCTTTTGAATATTAATTTTGTATTCTGCAACCTTACTGTATTGATTTATTGTTTCTAGTAGTCTTTTTGTGGAGGCTTTGGGGTTTTCAATGGATTGAATCATATCATCTACAAAAAGTGAAACCTTTACTTCTTCTTTTCCAATATGAATGCCTTTTATTTCTTTTTCTCATCTGATTGCTCTGGCTAAAACTTCCAGCACTATGTTGAAAAACAGTGGAGAAAGTGAACAATCTTGTCTTGTTCCTGATTTTAGGGGAAAAGTTCTCAGTTTTCTGCCATTTAATGTTATGTTAGCTGATGGTTTATCATAAATGGCCTTTATTATATTGAGATATTTTTCTTCTATACCCATTTTGTTGAGTGTTTAAACATAAAATTGTCTTGTATTTTATCGAATGCCTTTTCTGCATCTATTGATAGGATCATATAGTTTTTGTCCTTTGTTTTGTTGATATGGTGTATTACGTTAACTGTTTTACACATGTTGAACCATTCTTGTTTTTCTGGGATGATTCCCACTTGATCATGATGTATTATTTTTTTAATGTGTTGTTGTATTCGATTTACTAGTATTTTGTTTAGTATTTAGCATCTGTATTCCTTACTGATAATGGTCTGTAGTTTTCTTTTTTGTGTTGTCCTTGCTAGGTTTCGGTATGAGAGTTATGTTGGTCTCATAAAATATGTTTGGAAGTACTGCTTCTTCTTCAATTTTTTGAAAGACTGAGTAGAATAAGAACCAATTCTTCTTTAAATGTTTGGTAGAATTCACTAGTATAGCTGTCTGGCCCTGGACTTTTATTTTGGGGGAGGTTTTTGATAGTTGTTTCTATTTCCTCCCCGCTTATGGGTCTGTTTAGGCTTTCTGCTTCATCATGATTCAATCTAGGAAGATTGTAATTTTCTAGGAATTTATTCATTTCTTCTATATTTTTAAGTTTGGTGGCATATAATTTTTCATAGTATTCTACAATAATTCTTTGTATATCTATGATATCTGTGGTGATTTCTCCCCTTCATTTTGGATTTTGTTTATTTGAGCCCTTTTTCTTTTTTCCTTAGTGAGTCTTGCCAAGGGTTTGTCAATTTTGTTGATCTTTTCAAAGAACCAGCTCTTTGTTTTATTAATTTTTTTCTATAGTTTTTCTGTTCTCTATTTCATTTATTTCTGCTCTGATTTTTATTATTTTCTTTCTTCTGCTGGTGTTGGGTTGTCTTTGTTCTTTTTCTTCTAGTTCCTTAAGATGTGAAGTTAAATGGTTTACTCGGGCTGTCTCTTGTTTGTTTATATAGGCCTGTAGTGATATGAGCTTCCCTCTTATTACTGCTTTTGCTGCATCTCAGATATTTTGATATGTCATAGTGTTATTTTCGTAAAAAAAATTAGAATGCTGTAGGAGGACCAATGAATCCAAATAAAGTTCTAAAATAAAATGAAATACAACTCATGAAATATTTACTGAGAGTGAATGGCACAAGAAGAAATGGCCTGTGATACATGAGAAGACATTTTGGTTGTGGACTAGCACGTAAGTTAAAATTTTCTTTCAGTACTATGTCAAGCTCCGTGCAACTCAGATGGTATTGTACAGTGAAATCACACAGGGTACTGCATCATCGTACCTGTTTCTTGATGTATTGTAAGACTCTGCAAGTGGGAGTTGAGATGTGAGACCCTCAAGTTCTTTAGTGCAGATATGGGACAGGAAGACCTAAGACAGGCGGTGAGGATTAAAGCCATGACTCAGAAAAACAGGAGTAAGCTCACAACATGCAGTTTTTCTGCATTCTCTCCTTTAGTAATTTAAGACAGAATATTAGTAGATCTTTATAAAAGTTGATTTTATCAATTTCTTTCTATGTTGAGCAGGTAAAGTCTCACTTGGATGACTAATCGCCTTTCATTTAGTTATTGCTAGGAAATACCATGGCAAAAGGAATTAAACATTCTTTTTAAAATTTATTTATTGAATTTGAGAGACAAAGAGAAAGAGAGACATCGATTTGTTGTTCCAATTATTTATGAATTTATTGGTTGATTCTCATATGGGCTCTGATTGGGGATCAAACCCGAAATGTTGGCATATTGGGATGATACTGACTGAGTTATCCAGCCAGGGCCTAACATTCAAGTCATTTATACATAATTTAATTTTGAATTCATATATGCTTTAAAATATACTTTACAACCCTTGGAGCACTGCATTAATATTCTTTCTGCATAAGTACAGTCTATCTTGCTCTGCAGTTCCTTAGAAAAATCAGATAGCTAAAGCGGTAATAGAAGCAGATTGCCAACACATAAAAGGTTTCTTTTCACTTTAATTGCTGCATGACATTTGAGTTTACAGGTAATATGTATCTTTAATCTGAATAGCACAGCCTTGAATGTGCTAGAGTTAAATGCTCAAAAATTGAACGACCTTCCATTTACCACTCTAAACTGGGAAGAGAAACCCCACACTGAACGAAGCGTTCATCTTGATAATAGCCAAGAAGTCAATTGAATTTCTTTTCCAAAGAAGAACTGAGTCACACTAAGCTATTTTCAGTAAATTTTGTATTTGTTCACTGAAGCCAAACACTCAGAAAGAATTGTTTACATATTGTAAACACTCAGCCAAAAAAAAACATTTAGTTGAGACTATCAGAATTACTCAATATGTTTTTTTAACATGGCCTGCTGATCTCTGAGGAAAACATTTGTATTCTTAAAGAAATTTTCTAGCCTCCATGGCATGTTCCACAGACCTCATACAGAAGCTGTTTTTGTTGTGTTCTGTTATAAATTGAGAGCTGATTAATGTGTACAACTTGCTATGTTCCCTTCAGTCCCGTCTTCTGTATTTGGCGATACATTTTTCCAGTGAGTGACATGATGCTTTCATTGGGGTCCATTCAAGCAAAGGGCACTTTGAAAGGAGAAACAGATTAAATGTGAGAATTCCTATAAAAGGCCACACTAAGTATAGTAAGCATGAAACTGGTAAGAGACTCAGAAAGGTGGAGTATCTTCTCCATCAGTCCCATATGTGAAGTTTAAGTTACTGGATAGCACCGGATCATGCCATTGAGTTATTTCCATCAGTCACAAGCTTGGCAAGTGCTTTAGACCCAGGTGATTCTGGTGGCAAATGCGGACATCATCAAACTGCAGGAACTAGCTTGCTGTCCAGTGCAGCATGCTAGTATATGGCAGCCATGTCAGTCTGTGACAACCTAGAATTGGGTGTGCACTTGATGCTTCCGATTACATATTCAATCTGTCTAGGATGAAAATGTGTATTGTGCTCAGGATAATAAGTGATACAGCATCACACTGTTGGAGCTCCTACTGTGTGATGGCCTTTGAAATCTCAAATCTACCTTTTACAACATTATACTCTTACCCTAACTTAACTGATTAGGGAATCTAGGTATAGAGAAGTCAAAGCAGTCAGAAATATTTTTGTTTCTTCGGTTGAAATTTGAATTTACAGCTTCCTAACTTTATGATAACATGCTGTACATGAGATTTAATCAAGGACAGGTTCAGTCAAATGGAAATATTTTATTTTTTTGAAGGTGTCCCATTTCCCTTTATAATGTTGACCTGGGCAGGTCATTTTTGAGGTGCAAGGACTTTCATGGTACAGGTATGTTACCCTCACACACAGGTCCCAGCTGGTGGACAGGGGGATGACCAGCAGGATGGGAAGTCCTCATCAGGAGTGAGATACTCAAAATGATCTTTCTTCATAGTGGGAATAATTAGCTCCAGGTCAAGCATACATTTTGTCCCGCCTAGTACATTTTAGAAGCAAGACACAACGGGATCAACCTATCTCCAAGTATCTCAATCATGTCTCATAAAAACAATATAAATTAAAATGATGTGGCATCCAATAATACCAAAAATGCATAGTAGAAGTGACACAGGACTATTACAAGAATAAAAATAAATCAATTGAAATTGACATTTCACTTTCTGTTCTTGTGGGTAAACACTATATTTTAATTATTTATATCTGTGGCCATTTTACATAAGTTCTGTTGCTCCTAGACATTGTATAATTCTTCATCTTCCACATTATATCTACGATTCCTCTGCGGAAATAGAAGACAGCTTGTGAAGTCACCACCACCACAGTCTGGGCTGCATGCACCATCATTGTTTGTAGCACCTTGTTCATCTGTCCCACAGTTGTCTTTTGCACTTTAACCTACTGTCACACAGAAACTATTAGTTGTGTGTATTTCTTCAATGCATTCACTTTATACCCTTGTCTCGGGAGCTTTGGTTCACCCAGGGTCTTCAATCTCTCCATGTACAATTACTGCCTGGAACCCCTTTTGGGTCATATAAGACATCGAGAATTTTCTCACTGAAAATAGATTGTAAATTACTATATGCCAAACCATATTTCTCTAACAGTTTTGTCAAATAAAAGAAAAGCATGAGTCCCAAACTGACACATGATAAATGAACTTGAGATGGTTCATTTAGAAAGAAGATAGTAAATTTAATCAAAATGATACGAGAACACTAATGTGTAAAGTGCTTAAATAATCTACGGGGAAAGGGTGATATGGAAAATTATGGTTATGAAGGGTGCTTTATTCACGTGTTCTGCAGTTAGACTCATATTAGTGTTATGCTTTATATTTTTAATATCTTTTGTGATAAAATATATAAAAAAGTATTACCAATTATTAGAAAATCTGTCATCTTTTCTTCATTTTGTAAATGTTTCTTACAATTATGGGAATTGTCTTCAAAATTAATTTAATATTCATATTGGAATAAAGCATCTGTTGTGGCAGATGGAACAAATGACACCAAGTTAGCTGTTTCAATAACCCTTAAGGATCAATGTGTCATTTAAAAAATAATTTGTAATGCATTTTGGATTAATTAATCTGAATTTATGGTGTTCCATAGAGGCACCCTGCAGCTGTTATAGCAATGAACTGACTACATTCAACTAGTTACTCCTTTTAAAACTTGCCTTTGACAGAGAGAAGACAATGCTTCTCGTTATTCACCCTGTGTATGTACCTATAAACACTGTCTTCCAAAAAATCTGAAGAAAACATACCTGAAAGTGACCACTTATGTGCATAATTATTGAGAGACTTCAATTTCTATATTGCCAAATTTCATGAATTTAATGCAGTTTAAATAAATACAGATGCAAGTGAGTTTACTCAATTATTTTTGAATATATTAATTTTTCCTTTTCCAATTGACCTCTTCCCATCTATAAGATGTGGAGAAATATAAATGTGTATTTTTCACTAACAATAAAAAGACCTAAGGTTATTTAATTTAATTTAATTAATTTATTTATTTATTTTAAATATTTATTTATTTATTTTATGACAGAGTGAGTCAGAGAGAGGGACAGACAGGAAAGGAGTGAGATGAGAAGCATCAATTCTTTGTTGTGGCACCTTAGTTGTTCGTTGATTGTTTTCTCATATATGCCTTGACCGGAAGACTACAGCAGAGCGAGTGACCCTTTGCTTGAGCCAGCAACCTTGGGCTCAATCAGATGATCCCACACTCAAGCTGGCGACCTTGGGGTCTTGAACCTGGGTCCTCCACATCCCAGTCTGACGCTCTATCCACTACACTACCTCTTGGTCAGGCTAATTTTATTTTTTGAGATATATTTTAAGAGAAATGATAGCTATAATTTAGCCCAAGATTTATAAGATGTATACGCAATACAATGTAAAACACAAACAT
This sequence comes from Rhynchonycteris naso, assembly GCA_037038555.1. NCBI lineage: Eukaryota > Metazoa > Chordata > Mammalia > Chiroptera > Emballonuridae > Rhynchonycteris > Rhynchonycteris naso. The sequence goes on along the minus strand of CM072998.1, from coordinate 213,187,094 downwards.
ACACACACATACATACTTTGTTTGCTCTTGCAAGATTCATTAACTATTGGAGCCACTTCTCCGTTTTTATTTGCAGAGGAAAAATATCCTGAAAATTCACTGAAAAACATTCACACAACACAATTTAACAAAGTGTCAAAAGACTTCTTTTGCATAAAATAAATAATTTGGCTTTTGATTGAATGTTTGTAATAATTTTTGGTTGGATTCTGCAATAAACTTTTTCGCACTTTTTTTATTGTATTTTTCTGAAGTGAGAAGTGGGGAGGCAGAGAGACAGACTCCTGCATGCGCCCCAACTGAAATCCACATGTCATGCCCACCAGGGGGCAATGCTCTGCCTATTTGGGGCCCTTGCTCTGTTGCAACCAGAGTTGTTCTAGTGCCTGAGGCAGAAGCCATGAAGCCATCCTCAGCGCCTGGGCCAACTTTGCTCCAATGGAGCCTTGGCTGCAGGAGAGGAAGAGAGAGACAGAGAGAAAGGACAGGAGAAAGGGTAGAAAAGCAGATGGGCACTTCTCCTGTGTGCCCTGGCCAGGAATTGAAACCCAGACTTCTTCACACTGGGCTGACGCTCTACCACTGAGCCAGCCGGCCACGTCCACAACACTTTTTATTTCAGGGGGAAAAGTGTTTCACCAGCCCAATACTATTACCATTGATTAAACAACGTTAGTATTAAGCTATGGCTAGTTGGCTTAGTGTTAGAGTGTCAGCCCACTGTGTGGAAGTCCCAGGTTTGATTTCTGGCCAGGGCAAACAGAGGAAGTACTCATCTGCTTTTCCACTCTTCCCCCTCTCCCTTCTCTCTATCTCTTTCTTCTCCTCCAGCAGCCAAGGCTCCACTGGAGCAAAAGTTTGCCAGGGCACTGAAGATGGTACCATGGCTTCACCCGAGGTGCTAAAATGGCTCCAGTTGACACAGAGCAACCCCCAAATGGGCAGAGCATCGCTACCTAGTGGGAATGCCGGGTGGATCCCAGTCAGGCGCATGCAGGAGTCTGTCTCTCTGCCTCCCCCCTTCTTGCTTTAGAAAAAAATAAATCAATGTCAGTTTTTTTGTTTGTTTGTTTTGTACAGGGACAGAGAGAGAGTCAGAGAGAGGGATAGAGAGAGACAGACAGACAGGAACGGAGAGAGGTGAGGAGCATCAATCATTAGTTTTTCGTTGCCGTTGCGACACCTTAGTTGTTCATTGATTGCTTCCCCACATGTGCCCTGACCGCGGGCCTTCAGCAGACAGAGCAACCTCTTGCTGGAGCCAGTGTCCTTGGGTCCAAGCTGGTGAGCTTTTGCTCAAGCCAGATGGGCCTGTGCTCAAGCTGGCAAGCTTGGGGTCTCAAATCTGGGTCTTCTGCATCCCAGTCGAATGCTTTATCCACTGTGCCACTGCCTAGTCAGGCTCAATGTCAGTCTTATTGCTTACAGTTCCCCAGGGCTTCTGGAAATATGGGTGAAATGTTATTTTCTGGGTTATGATATTCCTTCCTTACTTGAGAAGCACTCTTTTGGAGAATACTAGATGCTTTATCATGAAGACACCTAAGAAAATGACTCCCAGCACCTTCAGAGCCACGCTTGCTTAATCATGTTGCCTGTATTTTTCTCACAGGTTTTTGTTTGTTTGATTTTTCAGTTTAGACTTTCTAATTCAATAATTAAAAATCATTAGGATGAGAATCTAAACCAGTAATCAGTCAACACATGCTCTGACTTGTCCTGGAAGAAGATGATGATGACCTATCTCAGCCCACATTGATTCACATTGAGGTGATCATGAGGCCATGGCTCCATCATCAGTGCCTGGTGGCAGTTTTCTGATGGCTGATATACTGTCCATTTACATGTTATTGACCAGTTCTCATACTGCCGAGTCCTCCTCTGCCCATACACAGACCTTTCCATGCATTCTCTGTCTAGATCTTTGCTTATGGACCCCAGATGTAACACAATCATGGGGGAATATTCAGGTCTAAAATTTTGGCTTAAAAACTTACCTACCTCATTATTTGTTCATTCACTCTGTATAGAAAATTTTCTAAAATTTCACTTCTTAGTAAAAATTATGTGTGTTAGTGTGTGTGTGTGTGTGTGAAATGTGGTTGTAAACTTCATTTCTCTAAATATTATTTACCTTTAAACATAAAATAAAACCACACAGAAAAAATTTACCATAAATTTCAGGTCACAAAATAAGTTACTGAAGCCCAAACTCTAGCATAACACTCATTTACAGCAATTCTAACAATTGTCCAAATTTATAAGACAAAAGAGGTAAAGATTCTGGGCAGACAATTTAAAAGGAAGGAACTGTACAATAATGACAGGATACATATGTTTTCAACCACCATAGTATTCTGGAAAGTTAAATCAATAAATATTTTCTCCCATCAGATTGGTAGGAATGTGGTGAACACACTAACATATAATGTTACACACCAATGTTATTCTTAACTAAAGAATAAATTTCAACTTCTTCAGTATATTTCATCTTTCATTTTTTAACATCATCTTCACAGTATATATGCTTTTCAAATAAAGATCAACTTAATTATATATTCTCAGGAATTAATGTTATAAAATATCCATTTATAATATATAGCTTTTGTTGGAATTTCTATCAAGTTATTGTTAGAAAATTAATATAACCAAAAATATACATTATTAAGATGAAATAACAGGATAAAGTTTTGAACATTTTCAATGGTCTCATTATATGTGAAAGATTTCAAAAGTCTTCTTTTAAAATCTTAAAAAATCCCCACTCTGCAGCTTACTTTGTTACTTAGCATAAAATATTGCTCCATTCAGTTTCCTTTCTATGTATCCTTTCATCACACAACTACAGTAACCTAATGTCTGTATATTTTAATCTTCTATTGCTTATCATCACTTCTAGCCCTTAATTTAATATACTAAAATTTTATTATTAGGGAAGAGCTGTGTCTGATCAGTCTCTTATTGTTATAGTGTATTCAGTTAAAAATATGTGTATGAAAAAATATTTATCATTTCTTAGATATTACATTCCTTTTTCATTTTGAGAGAGGCATTTACTTTCTGACTGTAACTTTATTCAGACACATTCTGTGTTGCTCACAGAGCTGTGTGGAGTAAACTGGGGCAGCTTTCTTTCCCAGGCAACTTGTCTCTTGTGGTTCCTGAGCTGTTCTTAAGCTTCTTTCAGATTTCTACCATCAATAATCTCTTAACATGCTGACAGAGGAAGCTATCAGAATGTGCTCTTATCTTTCCTTATATGATTTCATTCATTACGTGCTGTGATAAAGCTGCAGCTATATGCTTGCGCATCCTCTCAACTTTGTCCCGAATGAAAAGGAAACGGGAGACCTGTGGACATGTTTCTATATTCCCTTTCATTGCCTAGTGAAGACATTAAGTGGGAAAGTTCTGCATTGCTTAAGAACTGATGGGTAGAAAATGATTTTACCCTAATATGTTCTTCATGTGAGAAATAGGCCTATGTTTTTAAACACACTTGAATGATACTCCACAAACCAGATTTTGATGAATATTTAAGGAGAAATTTTCAGACTCATACAAATAGAGTTTAATGATATTGTGACCCCAGATATTGTATTAATTATTTGTGTCTTATAATGGCTCATTATAATAATCTTGTAGCAAACACAAAAATCAGTGCCTAGCCCTAGGATCATTAGCAATGAGTATTAAAGGCTCTCCTGGTCACATGGACTGCAAAGTAGGAATAATTATTACCATGTTGATAACCTGCTAATTATTCATTGAGTATTTACTTTTTTGAGAACAGCTCCATATACAGCTTCTGAATTTGTGAACTAAGTTCTCTTCTTTGATTCATATAAATGTAATTTGAACTAAAATTCAACATGTTCCACAGAGGTTCACAGATGAAAATGTAGAATTAAGCAGAAGACATTGAGATAGTCAAGAAGTTTTGTTTATATCAAAACCCTAAAATTATTGTTGTATAGTTATATAATATAAAATACTCTATATTTACTGTGGCCTTCAATTGACTTACTTCCCTAGGTAGAAAAATTTAGTATAAATACACACACTGTTTTGGCAGGGGAGAGATGACTTTTCCTCATTTATGCTGTGGCCACATCCATAATTAGTGCAATTAATGCAGGAAAACAAAATTGATGCTTTACGAACCTAGAATGCAGCAAAGGCCAAAGGAAATAGTGTGAGGACCCCAGATACTGATATGATAGGTTAATTTTGTCCTCAAACTCCCATTTTTCTGCATTTCCACTGCAAAGCTCATTTTTAGGTCAGCACACAGCTGATATTAATATTCCTTCTACTTACAGTCAAATACAGTCATGATTTTCCTTCCTACCTAGTTCTCTGCTCATGTTTCTTTCCCCTTTTTACTGGTTCACTCACTTTAGCCCTTACTTCAAAGAACAGGAAGAATGACATATACAGATGCACTTCCTTCTAATGGGACAGATGGACAGGTGAGCAGGCATAAACTGGTATGTGCTTAAAGAACTCAGATAAACACGTGTTCTTTCTATGTGTCTCTGGCTCTCCCATCTCACTCTAAATACAAACAAAAAAAATTTTATTAATTAAAATGCTAGTTTTAAAATTCATTTATATTATCTACTTGCATCCATCTATCAACTTAATTATCTTATCAATAATTTAGTATCCGCCAATTGATCCATTATTACTCATTGCACATACATACTTTTGTCTTTAATTTCCTCCTAAACACTCATCTTTGCAGCAATTATCTCATTTCTTTAGCAGTGCTGAGTAGTGCTTTAAAATGAAGATTTACTCTACTGAAGATTATTTAAACAAGCTTTCCAAATATTTTAATTATTTTTCTCTAAATTTAAACATATTTTCTGCACATTTACAAATATGAATTTACCTTTGTTCTAGACCCTATATTTTAAAATCATGTAATTTGTATTTATAATATTATATTATTTTGATAAAATTAGCTCTACTGGCAAACTAAATTAATTGTAATAAATTTCAAAATGTACTAAATAGATTACATTTTTCTAATTTTTTAAAAAATAATCTTAAGCTTGAAAAAGAAATTTCTCTCAGTAGCATGAATCACTGTCATGGTTTCAAATGATCATAATTTTCACTTTCATGAATGAGTCTTTGTCACAGCATTGGAGAATGCTCATGTGGTAAAGGTAACATATCAGAACTGGAAGCTTACAATATTTCTGTATATGAAAGAAGTAACAAGCTGTCTTCTTCCATGTAAATAAAATCTTACACTGTTGAGGATTAGCTAATTTTAGAAAATAGTATTCAAAATCATTCATACCAATCAGGCTGGCAGTTTGAATCAGTTGTTAAGATAACTGAAGGCACCAAACTTACCCCTTTCGTAGCTGAGTGTAGCTGAAAAACTGAGACACTTTAATTTGACTTTCCTTGACATTGAATAATAAAATTATCTAGGTTTCAGGTGCACAATTCTATAACACATCATCTGTATATTCTATTGTGTATTCATCACCCTAAGTCAAGTCTCTTTCTATCACCATTTATTCCACCTTTATCTCTTCTACCTTCCACCACCCCTTTTTTCCTCTTGTGACCGCCACACTATTGTCTGTGTCTAGAAGTTTTCTTTGCTTAATCTCTTCATCTTTTTTACCTAGCCCCCAACTCTCTTCCTCTCTGACATTAGTCAGTTTATTTTCTGTATCTATGAGTCTGTTTCTATTTTGTTTGTTAGTATATATTTTTTTCATTAGATTCCACATAAGCCCATTAATTCTGATACAAAGGTAAGATCTTCTTTTATAGCTGAGTAGAAGTCTATTGTGTAAATGTACCACAGCTTTTTTGTACCATCTACTGATGGGCCTTGGGTTGCTTCCAAATCTTGGTTGTAGTAAATAATGTTACAATGAATATAGGGGTGCATATATTCTTTTAAATTATTGTTTTGAGTTTCTTTTAAATATATCTGTCATTACTTGCAGATAACATGATATTATATATAGAAAACTCTATAGACTTCACCAAAAAAAAATACTTGGACTTAATAAATGAATACAGTAAAGTAGTAGGATACAAAATAAATACCCAGAAGTCAGTTACAATTCTATACACCAATAATGAACTATCAGAAAGAAAAACTAAGAAAACAATCCCATTCACAATTATTTCTAAAAGAATAAAATACCTAGGAATAAATTTAACCAAAAATGGAAAACACTGTACTTGAAAAATTATAGGACACTGAAGAAAAAAATTAACAGAGATACAAATAAGTGGAAACATATACCATGTTCATGAATAAAAAGAAATAACTGTTAAAATGTCCATACTACTCAAGGCAATCTGTAGATTTAACTTAATTCTTATCAAAATACCAATGGCATATTTCACAAAACTAGAACAAATATTTCAAAAATTTATATGAAACCACAAAGACACCAAATAGTAACAATGATCTTGAAAAAGAACAAAGTTGAAGGAATAACCCTACCTAATATTAAACTATACTACAAGGCCATAGTAATCAAAACAGCATGGTTCTGGCATAAAAATAACATATGGGTTAATGGAACAGAATAGAGATTCAAGAAATAAATGTACATTTATATAGTCAATTAATATTTGACAAAAGATGCAAGACCATACAATGGGGTAAAGACAGTCTAGTCAATAAATGGTGTTGGGAAAATGAGACAGATACATGCAAAAACAAAAAAGAAAGAAAGAAAATAGATCACCTTCTTACACCATATTCAAGTAAACAAAATGGATTACAGACTTATTACACTCAAAACTATAAAAACCCTAGAAGAAAACATAAGCAGTAAAATTCCAAACATTTCTTGTAACAACATTTTTTTCTTATATAAAACCTCAGGGAAGGGAAATAAAAGGGAAAAAAATAAACAAACAGGACTATATACAACTAAAATGTTTTTGCACAGCAAAGGAAACCATCAACAAAATGAAGACAAACCACTAAATTGGAGAACATATTTGGTTATACATCTGGTAAGGGGTTCGTATCTAAAATTTATAAAGAACTTACAAAACTCAACGATAAAAAAACAAACAATTTAATTTAAAAATGGAAAAAGGATCTGACTAGACACTTTTCTAAAGAGGACATACAGATGGCCAATAGACATATGAAAAGATGCTCAACATCACTAATCATCAGAGAAATGCAAAGTAAAACCACAATGAGATATCAACTTACACCTGTCAAAATGATTACCATTAATAAATCAACAAACAAGTGTTGGTGAGGGCTTGGAGCAAAGGGAGGCCTCTTGCACTGTTGATAGAAATGCAGACTGTTGCAGCCACTGTGCAAAGCAGTGTGGAGTTACCTCAAAAAATTAAAAATGAGACCCTTTCTAAACAAAAGTGGTTTACAGTGTGCATTGCATTAGTTACTCTATGACTAGTTCAACAGCAGGGAAATGCTCTGTGTTAAATCAGCCAGTGCCCACCATTTTCAAAGCTTTGTGTCTGGTGTTTAATCCCATAATTACCAGGTAAATGGATCACAAAAGTGATTGTTTTTTTGGTATATTTTGACTTTTGCCTAAGAGATGACCTCTCTGCTAATTGCTAGTAGTGAAATGGTATTTAAACAATAAAAATTACAAGTGTATTCATTCATTTTTACATATTGAATGAGAAACTGTTTAGGCCAGTGTCACCACAAACATGTCCCTAATGCGTTGTGCTACAACATTTCAACAATGGCCATGATGTCACTAGGCGATAAGAATTTTTCAACTTCACTAAATCTTAAAATCTTTTATTTTTATTTTTATTTTTTTATAGGGATAGAGAGAGAATCAGAGAAAGGGATAGATAGGGACAGACAGACAGGAACAAAGAGAAATGAGAAGCATCAATTATCAGTTTTTCATTGCAATATCGTAGTTGTTCATTGATTGCTTTCTCATATGTGCCTTGACCATGGGTCTTCAGCAGACCAAGTAACCCCTTGCTCAAGCCAGCGACCTTGGGTCCAAACTGGCGAGCTTTTTTGCTCAAACCAGATGAGCCCGCACTCAAGCTGGTGACCTCAGGGTCTCAAATATGGGTCCTCCGCATCCCATTCCGACGCTCCATCTACTGCACCACCGCCTGGTCAGGCTCAACTTCATTATAATCTTAAGGAAGCACCATTTTATATGTGGTTTGTCATTGATCAAAACATGGTTATATGGCATGTGACTGTACTTGAGAATCATGAAAACTCCATCACTGAACTACCCCTTCCGTTATCTCTGTCAATGCACAAAAAAGGGAACATGGGAACTTGAAATTTGGGAAGTTCTCAGGGGATTATTATGATCTTAAATCTGAAAAATTGAATGCCACAGGGTCACAAGGACAAACCCCCTCTGGGTTGACCTCAGTCCCTCCCGAGAACATCTTCTTTCCCAAAGATTCTAATCACCAGGGTAGAGGCACAGCCCACGGAGCACGCACACAGTGTCAGAGCTGGTTTTTGAATGTGGACACCTGGTGTGAGAATCATACATTTATCTTCTATGCTCTGCTGCCTTTTCAAACCTCAGGTTTTTCATCCATGGCCAGAAAGTCTATCTATAAATATCCAGGTTCTCTATACCAGAAAAATTATCTATGGTAATCTTACATGTGTCAGTTTTTTCAGAAGATATATGTCCTAAAAGTAAAAAAATTAAAATATACCTTTCTAGTAACAAAGATTCAGTGATTAAAATAAGAATAAAGTCAGACACAGTAATATAATAAAATGGTAACCCAGAATCAAGTTATTTCAATGAATAAGACTATTGATTAATTATAATTGATTAAATGCAAATAATCTAACCATATCAAATAAAATAGAAAAATTATGAGATTTCATTTAAAATAAAACAACTGCAGGCTGTCTATAATAAACCTCTTTAAATATAAAGATGGAGTATCAAATTACAAGCCCGGAACAAGATACACCATGTATACACTAGTCCAAAGGAAATAGAACTGGCTATACCAATCTTAGATGAAGTTTTATTAAGAAAATAAAAAAGAGAATGCTTTCAGAAATAAAAAACGGACATTACCTTCGAGACCCAAGCTCACCAGCTTGAGCGCAGGCCCATCTGGCTTGAGCAAAAGCTCGTCAGCTTGGACCCAAGGTCGCTGGCTCCAGCAAGGGGTTTCTAGGTCTGCTGAAGGCCTGCGGTCAAGGCACATGTGAGAAAGCAATCAATGAACAACTAAGATGTTGTGATGGCAACAAAAAACTAATGATTGATGCTTCTCACCTCTCTCTGTTCCTGTCTGTCTGTCCCTGTCTATACCTCTCTCTGACTCTCTCTCTGTCCCTGTAAAAAAAAAAAACAAAAAAACTTATAGTGCCTTATGCCTTTATTGAGACTGAAGAAATTTCTAAAATCAATGGTATAAACTTTCAACTTAGAAAACCAGAAAACCAAATTAAACCCAAAGCAAGAAAATAAAAAAAATATATATATAAAAGTAGATATCAATAAGAATGGAAAGAGCAAACAACAGAGAAAATCAATGAAATTGAAAATAATTTTTGGAAAGATTAATAAATTTAATAAACCGGTATTCAGAGTTATATAAAAAAAAAATAAAGACAATACTGTCGTCCCTCACCATATCGCTGTTTACTTTTTGCGGTCTCACTGTATCACAGATATTTAAATTGTATATATCTAATTTTGTATTGTGAATTTTTTGCTATATCATGAGATTTTGCGATATATAGGTATTTTTATATTTTTATTATTTTAATCATTTTTGCAGTTAAATAAGCATTTTCTCGCCTAAAACATTGAAAAATATTAAAAATATAAGATATATTAATTAAAACATATTAAAAAAATATTAAATCATCATCATCTTCATCATTCAAGTTGTATTACATTCACTGGTGAGTACCCATATAGAATTTTATATGTTGTTAAAATTACGAAGGTTTAAGAGTATAGAAAGTGGGATAGCAGGGTCAAAAGGCAGTTCGATTGTTAATTTTTTGAGTAATCTCCATACTGTTTTCCACAGTGGCTGCACCAGTCTGCATTCCCACCAGCAGTGCAGGAGGGTTCCCTTTTCTCCACATCCTCGCCAGCACTTATTCTGTGTTGTTTTGCTGATGAGCGCCATTCTGACTGGTGTGAGGTGATATCTCATTGTGGTTTTAATTTGCATTTCTCTAATGATTAGTGATGTTGAGCATTTATTCATATGCCTATTGGCCAATTGTATGTCCTCTTTGGAGAAATTTCTATTCATTTCTTTTGCCCATTTATTGATTGGATTGTTTGTCTTCCTGGTGTTGAGTTTTATAAGTTCTTTATAAATTTTGGTTATTAACCCTTTATCAAACATGCTGTCGAACATGTTCTCCCATTGTGTGGTTTGACCCAGCTATTCCACTTGTAGGAATATACCATAAGAACACCATAGCACTGTTCGAAAAGAAGAAATGTGCCCCATGTTCATAGCAGCATTGTTCACAATAGCAAAGATCTGGAAACAGCCCAAGTGTCCGTCAGAAGATGAGTGGATTAAAAAGCTTTGGTACATATATACTATGGAATACTACTCAGCCATAAGAAATGATGACATCAGATCATTTACAACAAAATGGATGGACCTTGATAACATTATATGGAGTGAAATAAGTAAATCAGAAAAAAACTGAGAACAGCATGATTTCATACATAGGTGGGACATAAAAGTGAGACTATGAGACATGGACAAGAGAGTGGTGGTTACGGGGTGGGGGGAGGGAAGAGAGGGTGGAATAGGGAGGAGAGGAGGGACACAGGGAAAACCAGACAGAAGGTTACAGAGGACAATTTGACTTTGGGTGACGGGTATGCAACATAATTGAATGATAAGATAACCTGGAGATGTTTTCGTTGTACATATGTACCCTGATTTATTGGTGTCACTCCATTAAAATTAGTAATAAAAAAAAGAGTGTAGAAAGTATTTAAGAGCATAGGAAGTGTTCATAAGAATATGGGAAAGGTTTATAAGAGTGTAGGGAGGGTTTATAAAGCCTTAAAATATATGTAAGGTCGCTACTTCGTGAATTTTTGCCTATGGCGGTGGGTTCGGGACCTAATCCCCGCAACAGACAAGGGGCCACTGTAAACACAAATTTCCAAAGCTGTAATAAAACAGAAAATAACTACAAACCCTAAATTTTAAAAAAATGATGCTAGACCATTTATTTCCATAAACTTGATAATCTAGATGGTAAACTTAATCTACCCACTGAAACATAAGACATGTGAATATCCTTTATTTAACCTTTCCTATATTTTATAAAAGTCTGAATTTCAGACAGAATTGCCAAAAGTCATATCCTTACCTATTAACATTTGCTGAGTGCAGTCTATCTGTGAAGCTCCATGATATGTGTTTTATATATATTAACTTCTTTAACACTGAGATATTCTAATTGTACAAATACTATCAATTTCCTCATTTTACTAAGTAAGTTTAGAAAGTTTATGCAAACAGCCAAAGGACTCACACCTCCCCAGTTAGTCTAGTTTAAAGTGGTCTTAAATATGAGGCACACTTCCTCACTAAGCTTAATATGAAAATGCATATTCTCAAATTTCACTGATATAGAAAGTTCTGCTAAATCTTGTTGCTTTGCTGAGTGTGGTTTGTTCAAGAAATTCTGCTTTATCTATAATCAGTCAACAAATTTCCAGAAGTGCTTCCTAACTCTATAATCAAAATCAATTTTTCTGCAAAACAAACTAATAAAATAACTTTTTATCTAAAGGACATTGCTAGAACTTTATTATGTCATTAGAGAAACTTTATCATGCTATTAGAGAACTTCATCCTTTACCTGTAAAACATGAGTGTGTAACAAATTAGGTGAAGAGAATATTCTTGAATATCATTCTAAAATTTTCAAGAAGGACATACAAGAATTTGCCTAAGTTTTGGTTGCTGCCTTTGAATAGTGTCTACTAACAGAACTCATTAAACTGGATGTGGATCATATGGAGCTAAGGTACTAGAAATAGAAAAATGTGACATTTCCATGGGCTTGGTTAGGAGCATGCAATAAATGTGACCAACGTGTTCATCCTCTGCCTTTTATAGAAGAAAATAAATGTCAATGTTAATTGACTAGCTCAGTATAATTATTTTCCTCAGGGCCTTCTAGTGATGATGCTTCTGAAATGTTAATTTTCTTTAATTAGAGACTTTTGTCTTTTTTCCTCTCTCAGCTTTATTATAGTCATGATGAGAGCAAGGAACAAATAGGTGGCATTTAATGGCTTGTAACTTGTTGGCATCATACACAGGTCTTCAAATTGGCTAGCAAGTTTGAGAGGGTTTTCATGGAGATGTCAGTTTTAAGGCCATTTGTGTATTTTAAGATGAAGATCAAATGAAATATTCTTTATTTAAGTGAGTAACCAGCAGAGATAATCATGTTTCACTATGCATTTACTTTGTCTCTCTCATAGTTAAGTTTCCTTTCATGGTTTTGCAGTCATTTTCAATTTCTTAGAGCTTTTATTTTCAAATTCCTCAATTCAGGACATTTTATAACATTTTATTCTTGTGCTATATAGAATGCCTTACATTCTTTAATTTATGAGTTTATTTGTAAATTGAATTAATTTAACATGTAAATTAAAATGAATGTTTTGATAAACTTATTCTGATTATCTCTTTTACCTAATTTTAATAAGTACATAAAAAGTTAAAAAGTTATAGTTCAGCTTATTTACATATCAAGGTAGGATAAATTTCCTTCCTGGTTTCCATGTGTCTGATAGGGATAAATGTGAAGTGCTACAAATAGAATATTAATTACAAACAGACACTGGTTTTAATAAATTAACTAAGAGTTTTAATTCAGGTGATGTAATTCGACCTCTCTACTAGCCTTTCATTGCCATGTTATTAATTACCCATAAAAAAGAGGTTGCAAGATAATAGTCTTTTTTGTATAAAACCTTAATTTGTGCTCTACTGTCAAATTATCTGGAAGAAAAATGTCTCGAAGAATAAAGAAAAATAATATTCTGGGTAAGGATTGCTATTTTATTAAGCCAGTTATTATATTATTTTTGTCTGGAAATTTAAGGAAGCAATATGGATAAGGTGCTCTGCATTTTGATTCATTCAGTGTATCTGCATTTATCTCATTACTGCACAGGTGTTCTTTTATCCATTCCTCCATTTATTTCATATTGTTTTCTGAGCTTTGGGGAAAACAATACTCTGCTTTAGGAGGCCAGTGAAAGCTAACATATCATGGGAATAGAGAGACGAAATGAGTAGAGGGAAAAGAGAACCGTTTTCATAAGGCCAGCGAATTAGATACAGTTGGTTATAAATTGCATGACAAAATCATTTTTGAAATGTTTAAATTATAATTGGAAGTAGAGGAAATGACACTAGAAAGAAAAATCTCTAAGTTGTTATGAATACATATTGTGTGCTGCTCAGGAAATCTATTTGTGTAAGTATATTTGTTTTTTACAAACATACTGTTTATTTTATTCCTTTGTTCATTCCTTTGAGGTGCACTGGTAGTGAAGATTCTTTCAAAGGGTTTTTCTGTAACATTTCCTTGGTACTTATTCATGTGAGCATTCTCAATGTGCTGCCTTTGATTTAGTTGACTATTTCATTAGGTATAAAACAATACAATTAGCACAAGCTATATAAGTAAGCATTTGATTATCATAAAATTACTTGTATACACTATATAAAGTACAATTAGTACGAATTTATCCAGTGTATGGATTTTAGTGTTGGTATAATTCAATCTGAGCAGTATGCACCCATGTGGCACACTGTATTATTAAAGCACTTTGCTTTAAGCCATGTCTCTCACTGTTGTTAAAATTACAATCATAAAAGCTAAATGGACTATACTATTTAATATAATTCTTGAAAGTTAACTGCAGTGTTTTTACTTTTCTAATATTTTATTTCACCATTATGTACTATTATTTTTTTAATTGACATATAACATAATCGCATATCTCTGGATTGTTGCACAGACTTCTCCCTTGGCATCCCGTTTTCATTCTCATTCATTTTACATAAATTAGGCAAAGTGGTTCTTCAGAACAAGAATATGATTGATTTCCTGTTGCTCAAAACTCCATTTCCTCTCATGACAGTGCCTGATGATATGATGATTGCATGGCCTGTGAGACCAAGGGTATTATTGGTCACTATCTTTCCTACTCAGTTTTCAATCTATCTATACTTATCTCCCACACATTACTATACACAAGGCATATTTAACATTTTTTTCCCTAAGAGGTCTCATTTCTGACTTACTTCTGTTTCTTCCTCCAGGAATGCTATGATTTTATTCTGCACAAGATGCCTGGTTTTCCATTTGTCATAACCAGAATTTGCTAATTCTTCTTCCAGAAGACTAATATATTCTTCTTCTTTGTCCCTTACTACTGGTGGGACCAGATACAACTGTCTCTCATTAGATCATTGAGTTACAAGTTCTATTTTCTCTTCTTTCCTATTCATTTCTTACATTACAACCATCTCAAGGCAGCAGTTATGTGTTATGTTGGTGGGAATTTGGGAAGTCACAGAGTCTCCAGTAAGTTATGCTGCTGGACGAGTCTCCTTTCCAATTCAACTGATTGCTGCTCTAAGTTCTTGCTTCTGAATGTGGAATTCACCTCTACACTTAGATGAAACTATGACATGTGCTACCAAATATGGTAGATGCTGAATTAAAACTGAATAAATTATAAAGGTATTAATAATAAAATTGTTTGGATATTTATGATGAACTTTAATACAATTAATAATAAATTATAACTTGATATACTCTAATAAGATTAGAGAGTGCTTTTGATAATCTCCATAGTTTCATGACCCATAATAATTAACTTAAGCAGCAAGTGCTATTGAAATAGTTTGTTTTATGACCAGGAAACCAGGTTTTGATAGCCTCTTATCAAGACTCTCAAAGCCATAAAATTATTCAGTGAGACTTTTTGATATGAATTAAATCAACTGTTTCTCATTAGATCATTGAGTTACAAGTTCTTTTTTCCCTTCTTTCCTAATTGTAACATATAGGCATGGTAAAAAAAGCACAAGATAATTTTTCTCCAAATAATATTTTCTATGAGTTTAATTGTTTCTCAGAAAAGGCAAGCTTAAATAATGATGATGACAAGAAGGTTATGAATGTGAAATCCTACAAGATTGCTCCATTTGAAGTCTATGATGCAACGAACTGAAACATAAGATGTGAGAGTGATGTACAATTTTTACTTGCAGTTTTAGTCTTCTTTTTTAATTCTGGCAAGAAACTTCAAATAAATGATCAATAAAGTGACTAAAATGAATCAACACTCTGTATTAATGTTTTATATGTGAAGTGTGAAAAACAGTTAAAATGTACTCATCTTATTAAAAATATCATTTTTCCCCTTCAAACTAGTTTTGGACAGACAGACAAGAACAGAGAGAGATGAGAAGCATCAATCATTAGTTTTTCCTTCCTTTGCAACATCTTAGTTGTTCATTGATTGCTTTCTCACATGTGCCTTGACCGCGGGCCTTCAGCAGACCAAGCAACCCCTTGCTGGAGCCAGCGACCTTGGGTCCAAGCTGGCAAGCTTTTGCTGGCAAGCCAGATGGGCCCGCGTTCAAGCTGGTGACCCTGGGGTCTTGAACCGGGGTCTTTCTCATCTCAGTCCGATGCTCTATCCACTGCGCCACCACCTGGTCAGGCCAAACTAATTTCTTGAAGCCTATGTTTAAGCATTGTTTTAATAACCACTGATTAGGAAATCCCAGACATATCACTATTAATTTTAATACAATAGTTTTTTCATAAAAAGAAATTTCTTTTGTTAGAGAAAAGAATGATAAGTAAAGAGTTTCTACAATGACAACTTCCTAAATTTAAATTGTTTTATATATTTTGCAATCAAACCAAATGGAATAACAACAACAAAAAAGGCATACAATATCACCCACACTTTTTCTGTAGCTTTCAGACAGAGCATATTATAAGTTTCAAATGATTTGTAAGTAAGAAAATAAACCTAAATTCAGCAGAGCCAACTCCAGTAAAGTGGGATTGAGCTGAGCTTGTCTGCAATAATGACATTTTAGATTATAGCTATATGAGAAGAGTACCATGCTTTGAGGTAGTCAGATAATTTGTGAGAGAAGAAAACCATTGGAGACGGTGTAGGAAAAAGAAGTAAAAACAAGAAAATTAGGAGGCCTCTAACACGTACCACAGCCAAACAAGAGTAACGTTGATTTTACCAAGAATGAGAACCTTCTAGAACTGGAGGTTATGCCACCTCCAACTCTTACAGCTGCCTGAATACAACCTTTATTGAAGATCCTGGAAAATATAACATTTCAAAATCATATAAAATAATAACTATGCAAAGATTACATATGGATAAAACCAAAAAGAAATTTGAAGCGCTTTCTGATGGTGAAAATTCTTCCCATAACCAAAAATGAAGTAGATGGTTACACAATGCCTTAACATGATTAAATATCATTTGGAAAGCATTCACAGATAAGAAAATAAATTCTCTCAAGAAAAGAAAAGAAGGCTGAGCAGGCGGTAGCGCAGTGGATAGAGCATCAGATTGGGATGCGAAAGACCCAGGTTCGAGACCCCAAGCTCGCCAGCTTGAGCACGGGTCCATCTGGCTTGAGCAAAAGCTCGCCAGCTTGGACCCAAGATCGCTGGTTCCAGCAAGGGGTTGTTTGGTTTGCTGAAGGCCTGCGGTCAAGGCACATGTGAGAAAGCAATCAATGAACAACTAAGGGGTTGTAACGGCAACAAAAACTAATGATTGATGCTTCTCACCTCTCTCTGTTTCTGTCTGTCTGTTCCTATCGATCCTTCTCTCTGACTCTGTCTCTGTCCCTATTAAAAAAATAGAAAAGAAAAACCTAGAGCATTTTAAATAGATAAATTTTGAATAAAAAAATGGCAAACTCTACATCTGAGAAACTTGTAGACAGTGCCTTAAGCAAATTGTCAAGGCTGACACCACCAGCAATAAGTCATGGAAATACTATGTACTCCTTGATGTAATGTGATGAAAAGGGCACTCCAGCTCCATGGTACTGTTATGAAAAATCTATAACACCAATCTAATTGTGAGAACACATCAGGCAAAGCCAAATCAAGAGACATCTTACAAAACACCCAACTAACATGCTCCAATGTGTTAAAGGTCAATGGGAATGGAAAATGGAGCAGCCTCTGTGTGAAACAGGACAGAGGTTCCTTAAAAATGCAAAAATACTACTACCTCATGCTCTAGCGATCCCACTTCTGGGTATTTATCTAAAATAATTAAAATCAAGGATCCCACGGAGATATCTGGCCCTTTATGCCCATTGCAGCATCATTCACCACAGCCAGAAGTAGAAACTACCAGATGTCCTTCAAGAAATAACTGCATCAGCTTTTCAAAATTGCCATAAAAGGAAATGCTCATCAGTAATAAAAAATAAATAAACTATCAATGCATTCAACAACAGGGATAATTCTTGAAATAATTGTGAGTTTAAAACTCCAGATCAAATTTAAAAAAGCACATAATGTATGATTCTATTTACTGTATATAACAATATTAGGACATTCAAACTAATCTGAGATAAAGCAGACCAGGGTTTGTTTGAGAATGGAAGTTGTGGATTTGGAGGAGCACACAAGAAAAGAGTTTCAAAAGACACTGGGAAACATTTGTAGGTAACAAATACGTTCACTTTCATGATTACAGTGACAGTTTCACTAAAAATTTATAAGTTAACACTCCACACATATGCATGTCATTGTATGCCAGTTATAACACAAGAAAGCTGGTTAACAGTATAAAAGACAATAAATTTCTAGAATCACATAGAAAAAAATAATATATGGACTTTACTGACTTACTTGTCTCCTTAAAAACATAAAGACACTGGAGAATTTGGGATGGTTGCAATTTATTCATAAGCATATGTAACATGCTCAAGTTTAAATAAAATTAATTAACTTGAAATGCCATTATACCACATTTTGCCCATAACACTACAAATTATGACTCAGGATATCAGGGGGCTTTCCTAAATGCAACTAACTATTGGCAGAACCCAAAGGGGGATCTTTGTCATTTTCTATCTTCTCCTGCTATGATTATATAATTTTTATAATAAAAAGTGCAGGGTGAAGTTACAGAAGATGAACATTAATATTGAAGTAAATCCCATATTATTATAATATCTAACAGGAATAGAATTAATTAAGTTTATATTTAACACCTAATTAATTTTTTATTATTGGAACAGGACCAAGGTATTGTGGTGTTTTTTTAAAATACAATATACCTTCCAGATTATCATTCAAACCTAGGAGATATGTAGGTTAGTAATGTTAACTCTTTCAAATGCAAATGAATTAATTTAATTTCATGTTGCAGGTAACAATTATAAAATTCATTAAAATCATATTTAAGTACTTGACTGAAAAACTGCAAAATTTTTCTTTTTATTTGAAAGGAAAAGTACATGTTTTCATGGGGAAAAAAAACTATGAAAGTCCATTTTGTATGTCTTACAATAAGAATGACAAACCTATTCCCCAAACATGGCTTAACTTGAGCCTTCCTACTTTTGACTGCATTGATCCTTGTTTTCAGCCTTTCTGGTTGCCATAGCAACATCTAGCCACTCTGAAAATAGAGTCAGTTCAGGTAAAGTTTCATATTTGAGAGATATTGCAGCTGTAAATGAATCTCTGACCTTTATCTCAAGCAGAATGGATTCAGTTAAATATTAATAGGTTCAGTACTTTATATTCTCCTGATTAATTGAGTTGGAGGTTATTAAATTCTGGATATTCATTTGCATATTAAGTCATACAATTTAAGTATTTATATGTCTTCTTATTTAAATATACTAGTGTGTTAGATTCCTTAAAATTGTTGCATGAATTTCAAATTAATTTCTAAATGACTTAAAAATTAGACCTAAAATACTACCATGGCCATTCGAATTTTGTTTTACTGACATATATATAAATTAGTATTTGCATTATTATATGTTGTGGTAGAGTAAGTTTTGCAAATGCACATACAAAATGTAATTCAAGCAGTATGAAAATAGATTCTACAGAATTTCTATTAAATTACTTAGTGATAGTATTAACATTTCTTACTGACATATTCTGGTTTTAAATTTCATAACTGATTAATATAGATACAAATAAAAGAAATAAAGTGTATGTACATGATATAAATATCACATATATAGTACTTAGAAAATATTAAACTATAATATACTTTATAAACTTAGAAAAATATATATTTATGGCTTATTCTATAAATAAATTTAACAAGAGATAGAAGTAGTTATGATTTTGAACTTAAACTACATTTTTAATTTAATTTATCCACATTAAAAATTCATTTTAACAATGTTTTTTCTAAGTATATGTACCTAACGTGGTTTGCTGGTCCGTCTGGTATTTAATCTAGCTTTCAGTGTCCAATCAGATAGCAAACTTTGAACCTCCAATCTCGTGTCCTATTTTATAATAGCATATCAAGTCCTTCTTTCCTTTTCTTTTTCCAAATTTTTTGAGAATTTTTATATTTTTGAATTTTACTGTAAATCTTCTGATCTTAAAACAGCTGAAATATTTATATTATTTAAATTACAGGACACCATGCATGATTATTTCCTAAGTGAAGTATCCAGTCTACACCTACTGACTTAGTAAAGCGTTTTTCTTCCTTATGCACAACAGTGGAGCCAGCTGATGAATATATGACCAGTCAAGTAGTCATTGTTTAGAGAACAGAATTCTACCACCATTGTTTTCTACACTTAGCCGTCACACTGCTCGACCTCCCTGTGCTATTAGGAAAGGATGGAAATGGAGATTGACAGATTGTGCCAAGAAGAACAGTTGTGAGGGGCACATCTTTTAGGCACTGAAAGCTTTGAAGATACAACTACAACTATTCAGATAGAAAATATCATTCTCATGAGTTAAATGATCCTTAATCTATTCCTTATTGTCAATTTAGTGATTTCTTAACTGCTATTTTCTTTAAGAAACTACAATTAGGCTCTGGCTAGTTGGCTCAGCGGTATGGTGTCGGCCCAGCGTGTGAAAGTCCTGGGTTCGATTCCTGGTCAGAGCACACGGGAGAAATGATCATCTACTTCTCCCCCCCAACCCCGCCCCATTCCCTCTTTCTTTCTCTCTTCTCTTCCCGCAGCCATGGCTCGAATGGTTCAAGCAATTTGGCCCTGAGTGCTGAGGATGGCTCTACCACCTCCTCCTCTCAGGTGCTGAAATAGCTCTGTTCGGAGCAACAGAGCAGTAGCACCAGATGAGCAGAACATCGCCCCCTAGTGGACTTGTTGGGTGGATCCTAGTCAGGGCTGCCTCCCCGTCTCACACTTAATAAAAAAATTAAAAGAAAAAAAAGAAACTACAATTAAATTATATGAAATGATCATATAATTAAATTAGTTTGAGACAATTTTTATAGGTACAGATAGATATACGATAGATGATAGATAATTAGTTTCAATAACCCTTCTTGTCCCACCATCATCTCAGCTAAGAGTGTGACTTGTAATGCACCTATTAACAAATATAATAATAATAATAAATAACAAGAAAAATTGTAGACAAAATCTAATCTTAGATGTTTCTTATATGATACTGATCAATATATTTAAAATTTCTGAACTTCTATTTTATCAAATATAATGTGGGTAATATTGACATCGTATTTTATGAATTGACATCTAATGTGTGTGAAACATTTAAGAGTATGGGACATTTACCACTCAGTAAGTGCTTTTTAGTATATGTGCTGCTGAAGCGAGCACAGTAAGTGCTTTTTGAGAATGATATTGAAAAAAATGATGATTTTAGGGATTCACATAATCTTTAGTTCCAAGAGTACAGATTTCATGGTGTGTGGATAAAGTAATAAGAAGGAGTCAATGTGGCAAGACTATCTTTCATGGTTTTTAAGTGGATAAAACTTATAAAAATTAAAATGTATATCAATATTTACTTCAAATAAGACATCCCATTCCCAATAAATGCAAATACAATCTCAGAAATAAGAAATATACCTTTTTCTAGTATTGTTTTATGCAGGTCTAGTGCATACCAGTTCTCACTTTGTAAATTTAGATATGTTTGAGGGAATGCTTGAACAATGGATGAATCTCCCAGGAGCGGGTGAACTTTATATGAGTGAGGAGTTCTTGTTTGTCTGTCTTGTTCCACATATTATTTCTAAGCCAAATCACTTGGTATAAATTACTAAATAAGTAATTGTTAATAGAAATTAGTAATAAATAAAAAATCTTTAAAATTATAATAAAATAAAAATAGACTATAACTTCAGAATGAGGCACAATTTAAGTTGTATTTTAAATTCTTTTTGAAAAAAATGAGTTTTATAAGACAATAGGACATTTCTCTAATAAAAGATGAGACGTAGAAACTAAAGTTTGAGAATATGACTCAAACTAGAATTTCTATGTGCTCAGTATAACAGAATAATAAGTACTTTTACATCTTAAAATTGTATTTATTGTATCACAGTGTATTTAACAATGTATCAATGAACAAAATTATACTATTTAATAAGCAAAATTAAGCTGCTAATAGCATTAATAAATAGAAATAAATATTTAGCTGATTTAAATGTTTGTAAGTGTCATTATTTACTGAACTCACTCACTGACCAGAGTGGCAATAAATTGGTTATTTTTGGTGTTATGTTTGAGTATTCTAATCTCCACTAAATCATTTTCCCTATATGTCACTCCCAAGGCAATGATTAATGACATACTAATAAAACTCACTTTGCCATTCTGAAACTAAAATGCTATTTCTATGGGTAAGAATAATGTCCTGCTAAATAGAGCTTTCTATCAATAATTAGATGTTCATTGAAGTATTTTAAGCATTTTTAAAGGCAACCATAAGCAAAAAATAAACAGTATACATAGGGATTTACTAGGTGATAGAGCAATTTGGGTTTAGTTTAATTTAGTTTTGTTTTTGCTTTAGTCTTACTTTATTCTTGGTTTAGAAGTGTTGGGGAAAATAACTATTATCAATCACCACTCTAATCAGATTTATACATTGCCACGGGGAAGTCAAACAATCATGTTGGTGACATGTATACCTCTCAGGGGACTATTTCCCTCTCAAGGGCTTATTTTCTTATTTCTCTTTTTTATTTTTCCTAAAGAAACTTGCTTTCATATAAAACAAAATCACCCTTTTCTTTTCACTAGACATTTCAGTCTAATGAACTGAAATTGATTTTATTCACATGCCTAGCACCTGCTTTAATTAAAATAATTTATCTTAGCTTTCATTTAATTTTAAAAGCATAAAAACACACTATAGTATATTCAATTTTTAAATAACATAATCTTCTTTAAAGGAACTGATACACATTATAGCATTTATCCCCTAGAAAGACTACATAGCTGTGATGATGGTTAGAAAATGTGTACCTTAAAAATAGAGATTGAATATGGGATGTTTATTTATCTTTATCTCATTGCCAATTGTATTGATAAAATACTTTATTTTAGGTCTTTACAACTTGTAAATTTTTTTCTCTTTATTTTTTTCACGTTTTTAGAATACTGCAATACAAATTGATCCATCACAAGTTTAATGTCAAATTCAGTAATTATTTTGATAATATTAGCTTCAATTTTGCTGCCATGTATGCAAACACTCTCTCTAGTGAGTAGGGTTAATTAGATACATCTAATTAGTTGACTTAAACTGCCTTGTCCATGATTGTTTTCTTTTAATTCTATCCTTCACCCTAAAATATAACTGATTTAGTTTAAACCTACAGCAAACAATCCCTGACAGACACAGTTGTCTTTTTAATAAAATCTCCAAGAAGATAGGAAATAAACAGGAGGACAACAACATGGACAACTTAGTCATTTAACTTATTATTAAAATTGGGGGGCATATTCCAGTAACAATTGGAACTAAATGTCATTAGCTTGAAAAATACAATTGTTGACCACAGTGTTTTAACCTTTGAAACAGAGCAGCCTTTCTACCCTGCAAGCAAGTAAGAACCATTTTGACTTCCTCACTGTGTATGTCCTGTTCAAGTATACAGGATGTGAAACAACTAAAGTCCATGTGGTAATCTTTTTATTGATCAGGCGCTGCACATAATTACAGATGACAGAATGCAAAGCACTTCAGCTTCCCACTTTTAGCATTCATTCAAATGAATGTGTTAGCAAACAAACACAGAAATTTTAGTTTTTTAGTACTTGTTTTTATTATCATGGAAGTGGTCTTAATTCAGACATAGTGAATGGTAGAGAAGTAATTTAAAATAATAATAATGCCCCAATTTTTATAATTCAAGAGATCTTAGATTAAGAAAGTATTACACATGATAATTACACATTTAGAAGCATCAAATAGAACTAAAATATCAAGAATAAATAATTTTTAAAACAAGTACAGCAAAAGACATTGTAAAGACAGACATACAACAGGTATCTCATGAAAACCAATGGATGTAAATTCAGTGGAAAAATAAGTTCAAATTAGTAATAGAAAGAACTTAAAAATTAGAATTTTGTGCCTGGTTAAAATATTATTCATCATACAGGTATTAAAATTTATCACTACACATAGTCACTAACTTTTTCTTATAATGAGATCTCAAAACTAACTCTCAGAAATTTTCAAATCTACAGTAAAGTATCATTAACTTCAGTCACCAGGCAGTACATTACATCCCCAGGACTTTTTAATCTTCTACATGAGCATTTTTAGCTTTTGACCAATGTCACCTATTTCTTCCACTCTCCCCCAAACCTCACTTCTGGCAACCAAACCAATCTGTTCTCTGCATGTATGTGTTTATTTTTTAGATTCCATATATAAGTGAGGTCATACAGTATTTGTCTTTCTCTGTCTGACTTACTTCACTTTGCATAATGGCCTCAAGGCCCATTCATGTCATCACAAATGATAGAATTTTCTTCTTTTATTATGGCTAAAAGATACACCACTGGCTATATATATGACATCTTCTTCATTCATTCAACCATGGATGGACACTTAGGTTGTTTCCATGTCTTGATTGTTGTAAATAATGCTGCAGTGAACTTGGAGGGGAATCTATGTATTCCCAGTCTCCAGACTCTCAACCTCCTTCCACTCGGTGAGCACTCTTTCATTCCAGAATCTTGGCTGCTTCTGTCCTGACTGCCTTGGCAAACAACAACTCAGTCATATATTTCCTTATTCAGTAATCATGAGAACTCACTGGAAACATACAACCTCTTATTTCCTACAAACTGCTTGTCTAATCAGTTTCTCCACCCTGGGCCACTTGAAAGAAATTCCTAGAGAATAAAGATGCTGTAGGTTGTCAAGTTCCCTTCATACATTCCCATTCTCTCTTCAGTCTTAACATTTTAAGTCCTAGCTCCCATGAAAGCTCTTGAATGCTTTCGAATTATGCTTTTCAATTTTTGTCCAATACATTAAATGGTTTGTCTGCAATAGACAAGGTTGCCATTACTAAAAAAGGAATCTCACAGACAGGACTCCTGAGAAGTCGGCAACAAGCTAATGTCCCAAAGAGGATGGGCACTGGAGAAAGGTCTTTTTTCTCTCATTAAACAAGGATTCTAAAAAAGCCACATTTCTGCTGAAAAGTAACCTAGAAAAATAGATAAATCCTGACATTGACAAAGGGAGATAAGAAGGTAACGTGACTGATTTCATTCTGGTCCCAACACAGGGGAACCTGAGAGTACAGAACCAGTTTTCTGCCCCAACTATGGATTAGCGGCAAGAAAGTGAAAAGCTGAGAAGTTAACCAGAACTTAGGTAAATGTGCTAGTTTCTCCTTCATGGTGCAATATCATCTCCTAAGGGGATATACTTATTCAGTAAGACCAGATACCCATCTAGAAGAGTAATGTGTTTATTCATCATTCTGTAATAAATATTTGCATTCTCCTATTAAGCACAAACAAAAATTACTTAATTTTCATTTGTAAAAGCAGAGAATGTATCTAATGGTGACAGTTAAATTTGCTAAATTTAATTCATGTTACACACTGAATAAATTTTCATACTATTACTCAGAGCCTATTTAGATTTTTAAATGATTTCCAAATAGTTAATTATTATGTTTCCCAATTTAAAAAGCTTAGAAGGTGAACATTAAATGGGAAGAACGAGGTCACTAGAGGTTAAGAAGAAAGGGCTAACAAACCTG
Organism: Rhynchonycteris naso; assembly: GCA_037038555.1. NCBI lineage: Eukaryota > Metazoa > Chordata > Mammalia > Chiroptera > Emballonuridae > Rhynchonycteris > Rhynchonycteris naso. The sequence continues at coordinate 213,161,772 of CM072998.1, read as the reverse complement.
ACAGCAAGAAATGAAACTCAAGATCTTTGGTTGTTATTTAACATGCGGGTTAATACATCATTAACCTGTTTAATTATTATGCAGGAGAGCACAACTATCGTTAATAATATGGTCACAGTTCAACAAGAAATAACTGCATAGGTTTGTTACATGTAAATATGATGAGAAAGATCAAATATAATTTGTTAAGAATTCTATCCATAGTGTTTACAATGAAACAGAGTATGGGTATAATACTCTCCTCAAATTCAACAATGTAAAAAATTTTTTTTAAAAATCTGAATCCAGATCCCCATTCAGCTATTACATTGGAAAATTCTACTCTTCACTCTTGGGATGTCCTCCCTTTCCCAGGCATGGCACTAAGTCTGTAGAAACATATATGCACTGAGATATCAGAAGGGAGAGGGTTGATGAAGGCATCTGGCCTTGATGACCCATCCACACAGGCATTCACAGAGACTCTTAGTGGAGCATGAAGGTTGCCCCATTAGGCGCTACCGCTCTCTGTGACTTCTGAATCATGTCTGGTTGTACAAATGTGGTGGGACAACCTGAGGCCCTGTCTCCATGTGTAGACTAACCAGCCATTTATCACTAATAAAAGTTAGGTCCCAAGTCCTCTTCACTCTTTCTACATTGTCTACATTGAAAATCTGATGTTTAGTTGAAAGCCTTCATTAATTTTCAGAGCTAAATGTTCTGGGAAACCAGCTGCTGCTTCTCCATCAGCACCTGCTGCTTCACCTGGCACATTGATGCTACGAAGAGGACTTCTTTCCTTAACCCACATGAACCAGCCTCTGCCAGCTTCATACTTTCCCTCTGCATTCTCCTCATCTCTCTCTGCCTTCACAGACTTGAAGGGTTAGGTCCCTGCTCAGGATTAGGTGGTGGCTCAGGGTCTGTTGGGACTGGTTTGACCTTGTATTCGGACTACTAAAACCTTCCCTGCATCAGCAATAAGGTTGTCCTGCTTTCTTGTCATTTGCGTGTTCACCGAGCAGCACTTTTAATTCCCTTAGAGAACTTTTCCTTTCTATTCGTAACTTGGCTAACTGATACAAGAAGCTTTGCTTTGGCTTATCTCAGCTTTCAACCTCCCTTCCTCACTAAAATTAATATTTTCTAGCTTTTGATTTAAAACGAGAGATTTATGACTCTTCCTGTCACTTGAACACTTGGTGGACATTGTAGGATAATTAATTGGCTTACTTTCAACATGGCTGTGCCTCAAGACATAGGGAGCCCTGGGGACAGAGAGCAGCTGGTCAGTGGTGCCATCAGCACACACACAACATTTATCAAATACATTTGTTGTCTTATAAGGGTATAGTTTATAATGTCCTAAACAATTCTAATAGTAACACCAAAGGTCATGGACCACAGAAAAAGCCTTGAAATATTGAGAGAATGATGAAAATGTGACTCAGGCACAAGTGAGAAAATGCTGTGGGAAAATGGTGCTGGTAGACTTACTAGACACAGGGTTGGTTGCCACAAATCTTCAGTCTCTAAAGAAATTACAATATCTGTGAAGTGTGATAAAGCAAAAAAAAATGCAATAAACTGTGGTCTGCCTGCATCTGTTGCACAAAATTATCCATGTAAAAGGCACATTTAACCAGCCCAAGGAACTAACGGACCGTTGGAGCAATGGGTGCTTCTTTTCTCTGAAAACATCATTACCCAGAAATTGCTGCATAATGTTTTGAGGTTTTGGGACTCTGTGTACCATGCAAATATGGGAATATTTAATATGAAGGTAAATTTAAAAATTTTTAAATAAATTGCATCTTAATTTCTTTTTGCTACTGATTTCAGTTTAATGTTATTTTTCTAGAAGGTGGGCAACAAAAAAGCAGTATGCCTATGACATGTTATTTCTTGAAATATAGTTTTGCCATTGTGCTCTTTTCCTCATTAATATATTTTTGATGATAAAATTACTCTCTACTTCTTTTATTTTTTATTTCCTTTTATTTTGCCAAATAGGTTTTTACCCACGCTTTTACTTGTAACATTTCTGTATCTAATTATACATGATTGTCTTCTAAAGAACATCTAATTAGTTGATTTTTGCTTTATGACTTCTCTAAAATTTATTTTTAGTAACACATTATTTTTACCGATAACAATTTCTATATATTATAATAGTTTAAATATATGGCTAAAATAACTTTGAAGGAACATATAATTAGTATTCCTCTATACAATGTACTGGAATTTTATAGTTGCATCCAGAAACTGTGCCAAACATTCAGTAAACAAATAAGCACCACAAATGGCCATGAGTTTATTCCCTCCTGTTCCCCTCCCACTACCCCCACTTGCTAATCCCCCCCCCAAATGTAAAGCAATGACAAAAGCAGAAGAGGGCCTGAGTCTGAGCAGAAAGTTTCCGGAGGAAAACTCTTGTTCTGACAGAGGAGCAGAGAAGGAAAGTCCCAACGCTGGGAGAGATTTCACAAATCCCATTTTCCCCTCTAGTCTTCATTTTTGGTTGATTAGTAAGGCAGAGGCAGCAGCAGCTGTGCCCTCAGCAGCCCCATAGAAGCTCAAAGACTGAGCCTCCTAATATTTTTGAAGAGTGTATTTCCATTTTACAGATATGGAAATTAAGTCTAGGAGAATTTGAGAAGACCAAGGTCAGAGGGGACTATCCATTTCTTCTAACTCTATATTTTTCCCTTTATTTTCACTCCCTAGGGCTATGTTTATTTTTATAACTCCAATTTAAGTTTTTATTTTTTATTTATATATTTTTTTCAGTGAAGAAGGGAGAGTGATGATTAATGCATTCCTTTGAACTCTTTTTTAAAAGGAAAAAAAAATGTTCCTTCCATAAAATGTTTCTTGGGTGGTGAATGAGGTGATAGAATAAAGGCTGAGTCTCTCCCCACCCCATACACAACTTTACTTAGTCAATGGAAGGGACTACTGTTGCTAACATAAACTGGTTCCTTGGAAACCATTAGGATTTCTGACCTAAGTGTACCTTATAGCACAGATGCTTCAAATTTATTTACATGGAATAGAGCACTTTGCAACTTCTTTCAAAGACTTTTCTAGTCATAAATTTTTTACTTCATACATATTTAAATAAAAAGTAAAAATACTTACATATTAAGTTATATCTGTGGAAGAATCACATTAAACATATTATTGCCCATGCTAAGCTGTTTTATTTTGACCAATATTTCTCAGAAAATTGTTTCCAATTAGTTAATTTCTGTAAGCCTATCTTTGGTTTTGAAAAGCATGTGATTGAAATTGAGATATCTACCTTCTTATTCCCTAGTCTTTATTTCTGCTATTGTATAGAGTTTAAACATTGCTCTGTTCTTTATATTTAAATAAAACAGGTGGGAAAATTATATCACATGCTGACTTTGTTCAAAATGCAATTTTGTAATTTTTTTCAATTATTCTTGCACTATCAATAATGATACCCTGTGAATCCTGTTCTGAGTCTCAATTATCAGCACTGTTTATTTTACTATCCACAAGTCACACATGACTAATGGCATTTAGCATCATGGTTTGAGGTGTTATTGTGGTGTGATGCTCAAACTAATTGTATATTGTTTTTTTTACAGGGACAGAGAGAGAGTCAGAGAGAGGGATAGATAGGGACAGACAGAAAAAAATGGAGATGAGAAGCATCAATCATTAGTTTTTCCTTGCCATTGCGACACCATAGTTGTTCATTGATTGCTTTCTCACAAGTGCCTTGACCAGGGACCTTCAGCAGATCGAGCCACCCCTTGCTGTAGCCAGTGACCTTGGGTCCAAGCTGGTGAGCTTTTGCTCAAACCAGATGGGCCTGCATTCAATCTGGCGACCTCGGGGTCTCGAACCTGGGTCTTCTGCATCCCAGTCCGACGCTCTATCCACTGCGCCACCACCTGGTCAGGCACTAATTGTATTTTCCTGATATACACAATACAACAGAGCCTAGTTGACAAATTACATTAGTAAAGCTTTAAAAACATATCTCAACTTGTTTCTGATAAGATTGAAAATATAGTCTTGCTTCTGAACATGAGTTTAATATGCTTTCCATGTCTATGATTTTTCTTAGAATAAAATTGTTCTTTCAACTCTACTCTAAAAGGTTTGAGGTCATGCTTGACTCTCTACTCACCCTTGGAAGAACTATCAACCAGCTATCTAAAATATTTATGAAGATCTTACTAAGAACAGGCTTGTGGGAAAGATTAGGACATTTGAGAAAATATTACTCTGAATTGTCCATTTCCTATTCTAATCTTAGCACTCTGATTTTGAATTGAATATTGGCTAAGTTATTTCCCACCTCACTCTGGGATAAAATACTTAGATCCACCATGTATTTATAAACCATTACATAAACTTTACCTGGTACACACAAAATAAAGTGAATGTGATTATTCAGTATACATGCATTAACTTAAACATTAAAAATAATAATAAAATTAAATTGGAAAAGAAAGAGAGGCAACAAGAGTTTGAGATCACAGAATTACAATTTGGAGGCACTATTTCAGACAGAAACAAAATTGTGTCCCAATTACAGGGTGAAGGCCAGAGGTTTCTAGAGAAAGAGGAATGAAATGATTACATGAATTGCAGAAAGACATTCCCATTGGTGCTAACAAGCAGAGCTATTCTTTAGCTGGTCATGGCTGATTCTTGATTCCTCCTTCAATAAGAGTGTCCATATTTTTAGCCCTTATGAGGTCAGTATGGTGGCTTTTCTGTTAGTTTGACAAATACTTTTTATAAGACAATGATGGCTTGGCCCAGCCCAAAGGTTATTTTGCCCATTTTGAACAGTCCAAACTTCAAGAAGTGAGATGTGCAACGCAGTTAGTTGCTCTTAGATGACAGCTTCAGCTCCATTTTGAAGTGGCTCTATTTATATTATTTTTTCAGAGTAGTAGTATGTTTTTCTTCAAATGTAACAATTTCCTTTGTAACTGTGAATTATGATGTTTTGTTATATATTTCCCAATCACACACACACACACACACACACATACACACACACACGCATGTGTTTCAGGATCACTGGCTGACCCTGGGTTGTTATTTTGTACATCACTCAGTTCTGAGACTGCTTTGTGGTGTCGGTTTCCAACAGCCGATTAAACTCCTCAAACAAAATGAATTGGAAATGTTAAACAACCTCTTAAGACAAGAAGAGCTAACTGCATTCTATCTGCATATATTTGTAGTATGTCTGTATGTATTTATGTATGTATAATCTCATGTATAAATATACGCTCACTCGAGAAACCACAATAAAAAAGCATTTAACAGTCAGTGTTCTTACAGATATGAAGAAATGGTATCTTTCACAGACTCTTCATGAATGTGTAAAGTGGTACAACCACTGTGCATAACTATTCAGCATTATTTACTAAAGTTAAGTGTATATTAGACCATCATTCAGCAATTCTACCCTTAGGAAAAACTCCAGAAAATGCATGTACAGTTACCAAAATACATATGCAATATTGTTCTTAGAAACATTTCTCATAAACAAAAACAAACAACATGCCCATGAACTAAAATGGGACAATTTTGTAATATTACTCCATGAAATTCTGTATAGCAATGAGAATGAACTATAAATACACAGAAATGTTAATATATCTCAGGAACTGAAAATGTAAAAGAATAGCCACAGAACTTATCCATGGTATGATCCTATTTATATTAAGTTTCACAGCAGGCAAACTAATTAGTCAATCATGTATTAAGGTTACTCTTGGTGAATACTAATGGAAATGGGAATAATGGGAGATTGATTTTGAGTGAGTTCTAGTTAATATTATATTTCTTGATCTGAGGGCAGATTAAATAAATATATTGACTACATGCACTTCTCTGTGGGTTTGTTATTTTTCTTAAAAATGTAAATGAATTAAAGCAACTATATGTTTCTGTGAACCCATAGAGCAAGCTTCCCAATTATTCTAGAATGTTGCATATGGGCTTGGGAAAGGAAATGAAGAATTTGATTAAAAGAGATAAATAATTAATGAGACTTGTGAAAGACTTTCAAAGAAATAATAAACAAATTGAACAACCTGCCATGAATTAAGGAGGGGGATTAACAACTTTCTGTTTCTGAAACCAACCAAGCAACCCAAAACAGAATTATAAACAGAAAAGCATGAACACAAGAGGGAGGGAAAAAGAGTGAGAAGATCACAAGTTCTGTGTTGGCTCCAGCTGTGAAAATTAAAATATGCAAATAAATTTAAGTAAGCAGAGCTCTTCCCCTCCCCTAAATTTGATAAACCATATTTTAATGTATTCAGTTTAAGACTGTTAAGATGTTTTATGACTGTATTCTTGCTAAAAGAGTTTATTATTAGTTCGATTAAGCCCTTTTTTTGATAATCTCTAATAAAATTTTGTTCTCAAATGTCTTTTTCTCTGACCTGTGTAACTTGCTTAACATGTCTTATGATATAGGCTAAATTATCTCCAGAAGACAATGGGTTGACAACCAGCTAACATTCTGTGGTAAATGATGTGAATGTTGACTATGAGGAGATGAGTTACAGGAAAATATACTCTCAGGAAAGCAACAGCTTCTCACTTGTGGGTGGAAATCTAGCAAAGAGTTAATTATTCCTGTAGTAAAGCTATTTTCATGTTTCACAATAAATATTTAGGGTGACACTAAGCAAACTCTAAAACCACAGTCATAAATATTGGGTTTAAATGGAGCGTAGACGTGATTAATGGGGAAAATCATTTAATTTATTTTAGAAATCTTAATGTACACAAGCTTCTTAAACCTTAAATGTTAAGCAAGAACATCTAGCCCCGATGAAGTATGACACTTTGCTCCGGGAAGGTCCGTTCAGTACTCACTGGAAAAAATACTTTCATAAAATCACAGTAAACATACTCGTTAAATATTTAGGACAGAAAGAATCTCATAAACTTTGAAGAAAACCTGATTGCCACGGGGGAAAAAACAGTTTGAATGGATTTTAATTTTTTACTTTTGTGTGTGTGAAATTATGTGGCAAAAAAAGAATCAACCAATATATCACAACTCAGCAGCTAAGGTTGTTGGGATGAGCTAGCTTCTGATAATGTCACAGTCCTGGGACAAAGGGCGGCTACAATGGCGTAACACACAACGTCAATCTGCTACTGAATCACTGTGGAGAACATCCCCTCGAATCAAGGTTGACTTACACTATGTGTATATTGAGTGTGATATTTTATTTTTTAGCAAAATAGAACAACCAAAAAACATTACTCATACGACATTAGTTAGCAATACAGTCATCCCTCATCAGATCATGGTTCACTTTTCACGATCTCATTGTATCGCGGATTTTTAAATTGTATATATCTAATTTTGTATAGTGGATTTTTTACTATATTGGGGATTTTGCGGTATATAAGTATTTTTGTATATTTATTATTTTAGTTATTTTTGCTGTAAAATAAGCAAAATAAGTGTGGGAAAGGGTAATAACAGTGTGGGAGAGGTTTATAAGAGTGTAGGGACGGTTTATAAAGCCTTAAAATATATATAAATAATAAAATAAATAGAAGGTTGCTACTTTGTGGATTTTTGCCTATCCCAGGGGGTTCTGAAACCTAACCCCCACAATAGATGAGGAACCACATATACAATGTATCAGTATTTTGTTATTATTAGGTGACCAGCTCCATTTGGTTTGGAAGTTTGAATATTGAAAATCATATTTAATGTATATTATCACTTAAGAGAGTGATGTTAAAGTTTGTTGATTAGCAAAGAAAAAAGTGTGTTGAACTGAAGTGGATTTTAGTCCATTTATCATCACAAACCATATAGGTGGTCTAAAACTGTATTTGGCACTATAATTCCTAAGTACAAGCTTGAATTTGAAAACATTTGTTTAGATGCTATAATAAACTCATAGAAGACTAAACACAACATAATTGAAGTAATTGTTTTTTTAATAGAAAATATATATTTTCAAGTTAAAATATTAGGCATTTAGGTGACCCTAGAAATGTTACATCCTCAAATACTTGTCATTCACCAATATTCAAAATTAGGCATCATTTTAGTTCATCTTGAGAAGATGCATTAATGTTTTAGAACCTTTGAATTTGAAGTGCTTTGAATTTTGTGTTCCCTGAGTATGTTCCGAAAAGAAATTTAATTTTTAAAATGGATGTAATAGCGCAGTGAGAGTCTGAGAGCCCTCTGTGTTTGCTGCCACTGCTCCTACTGTGGGCAAAATGAGGTCTTTTTGGATTGAGAAAATGGTGAGGTACTGTGGTTCCCATCTTCAACTGATCATGAATATGCAAAACACAAAAGAAAATGCACTTAATTTTCCTGTGTCATCTATCAAGCTAATAGTTTTCCCCAAATTTTAGTAACCATTGTGTCAGAAACAGCCTGGACACATGATATTCTGCCAGGTACAAACGTTTCCCTACCTGGTATTTATACAGGAAAATATCCAAATTAAGTAGTTTACAGGCAATCATCATAACCTTGCCATGTCATAATAGAGGTGCTTTCGATTTGTGTAAATACATAGTTATAAAAAAAGTTTCTTTCTATTTTCTTTTTCTTCTTTTTTGGTTGGTAAATGTGCTATTTGGGAGAGAAATCACGATTTCAGAAATTTCTGTGTAGAATGTTAAAGATACAAAATAAAAAAAGCAACTGAAAAATTAAGTTCAGTATTATTTTTAGTGCTATTTTGCTTTAATGTTCTCTTTAGAGAACCCTGTGCATATTATTGTTTTAAAATGTTGACGCATGTGAGCATATCATGTTTATTTTTTATTTTCCAAATTGGACAAGTAAATGACAGACTCTAAAGCTCAATTTATGTAAATGGTCACTCAGGAGTATTGAGTGTACCAAGTCTACATTTCTATTGTAATCGAGAACCTTGGGCCAAGCAGTGGAGATAGTAAGGAAACAAAGCAAAACTTTAACTCCCAAAGACCCCATGGTCTTGTGGGAATATCAGAGTATTAATAACCTAATAAAGTGTGTTAAATGCTATAAAACTCTGCAAACCATTTTGTGTACTTGTCTTTGAATCATAAAATTGAATACCTAAATCCATATCCTCTTTAGTATTTTTCTTTTGCATGTAGAATTTTTGGAAAGATAAATTATAGGGCATGACAATGATACATACAATTTAATTGCGCTGACTATATCTTAACCAAACCCATGTCAGTTTTTACCTCAACAAACCAACAAAATGCATTTTAAATTTTTACCCCCAAAGTTTGCAAGCCATTTCTAGGCAAGTACCCGATATACACTACTTTTTCTTATTCTGAAATGTTCATCTTTCAAACAAAAAAATGGTACACAGCCAAAATAAAATTAACTATAGAACCAGATCAAAAAAGAACTCTTCAATTATACCTTCATTCCCCAACCCTTGGGTAAGGATTCTTTTCCTATCGAAGACTCAGTTGTGGATTTCAGTTAAGCAGAATATCTTTCTCCTATTCTGGCCACCCTAAAAAGCAAAGGGAAAAGGAAAAAGGATAAAATCAAAAATAGGCGTTCACCCTGTATGTCATCTGCACAGTTTTTACACCACGTTTGTAAAAGCTCAGTTGTGTTTCCTGGACGGATTATTGTTGCAAACTGGATTTCTGGATTGATGTTCTAAAGGGCAAAGGAGAAGGTGACTGCAATTTCTTCTAAACTGACCATGGCAGAAGTTGAAAACAGGAACCTGTCCTCCAGCCAGGCATGGTTTTATGTAATAGACTGAGCTTTTTATTTTCTGGAAACACCCACAAAACATTTAATAGGTACAGGAGAATATGTCATTTTATCAGGTAGAAAATAGCTTTAACTCAATTTTGATCTTACATACATTTTTTTAAAATTTTTATTGAATTTATTATGGTGACACTGGTGAACAAAATTATACAGATTTCAGATGTACAATTCTACAACACATCATCCTACACTGAACTGTCTGTTCACCTCCTAAGTCACATCTGCATCCATCATCATTTTTGATATTAACAGGATGGCTGCTAATGTAATTATATTATAATTATTTATTGTTGATTGACTGACATATTTATTTATTTATAGAGAAAGGAGAGAGAGAGGGAGAGAAGGAGAAGGAGCAAAAAGCATCAACTGCCATATGTGCCTTGGCCAGGCAAGCCCAGGGTTTTGAACCGGCGACCTCAGCATTCCAGGTCAACGTTTTATCTACTGTGCCACCACAGGTCAAGCTGACATATTATAATTATTTATGAAGTTCCACTTAAATATGCTTGAAAACAATAAAATGTAAAAATTAATTATTAGAATTATATTTATTGGGGGTAGTTCAATATATAGTAATGCTCAGAACTGTCATAATCAGCCTTTTTGCAAGCACTTTTTTCTCAGCCACTGGAAGTGTTCAACTAAGAACAAAGGTAGGCCTAGCAACCCTTGAATCAATGTGTAATGTTATTAGATGACATTTAATGACCTTGACGATAGAAGGATTTTATAATACTTGCAAATCTTCATGGACAGTAGTGATGGGTTCCCTTTATTTCCAGGTTCCTTAAGATAGCATTATATTTTTTTATTTTTTCTTAAAGATATCTTCACTTGTCTTGAGCAGAGTTAAACACTTAGCTTAAGAACTTTCCTCAAGTGATTAAGATGAGATGATGTCATTGGACAGAGTCTAATTACAAGAGCGAAGACTAATGGTTAGCAAGCATGGGTGAACCTGATGAATACAAGAGCTAAAATTTAGCAATTAGGCTTTTGTTTAAGATCAGTATTGAAGAGTGTACAAAATTTGTAATAATTTTCTTTCAATTATTTGAGACAAAAATCAATAGGAACTACATTGAAGAAAAAAGCTAATGAGAAAAAGCTGCATAATTTTAATTACCCCATAATGATAAATGACTTTCATTGTAAATTACCATCTGTGATTTTTTTCCCCTTTCACTGTGTAATTGTACTTAAATTTGCTAAAAAGTAACTAGTTTCTAAATGAAAAGTTAAGGCAAAAAAATTATTTGACAGCACAGCATACCAAAACAAAAATAATGAGTTTGTGGTTAAGCACGATTATATTACTTAACATTATTTTTGGCCTCCCTGAAATCACAGAAAATCAATCAGTGCCCAGTGATACAGATTAGGTTGTGACTATTTGTCCAAGTCCCATGAAGCCCTTCAAAAAGTGCAGAAGGATGTGACATTCTACTTGCCCTCTTGAAAACTCACTACGTATTTACGTCAAAACTATCAAACATATAAAAAATAAATAAATTGTTAACTTTAAGTAACACAGGCTTCACTTTAATTTTCATAAGAAGATTACAGTTAAGTAATGCCCCAAATAGGATGGGAAGGTAGCCTGTGCAATGTGAAAACAAAGGGAGACTGGAATCAGAAACAGCGGGGTTCCATTTATGGCTTTTCCACCTATTGTGTGTCTGTTAAACAGTAACTTAAATCCTCTGACCTTATATTTTTCAACTGTAACATACTGACGCTAACTCCAATTTCAGTTATTTTAAGAGTGACTGCAATAAATAATAGCAGGTGTCTAACACACAGGTGTGTTCAAAATGTTATTACTTTATGCCAACAACAACCAAAAAAAAAAAAAGAATTTATTTTACTAGACAGGGAATATCACCTTCAAGATCAGATACAAAAGAAATCAATTTGTTTTTTTTTTTCCAAAGAGCATTCAAACTGCTTGAATGGTTACAAGATAGTTCCAAGAGGTCAGTGCATTTTCTTCATGTAAAAAAAAAAAATTTATACTAGAAGACAAACTATAGTCAGAAAGTTTATTACATAGCATCAAATCAAAACAAAGGGAAAGAACTGGGTTGTCCTTAGCACTGTGTTCTGATAGTCTGATATGGTGATGTTATTTATAGGCATAGATTGGGAAGGGGGAGTTTCCTGAGAAATATTTAGAGACACTCTACCCTTGGTGATGCTGGAGATAGAGTCCTTGATCTTTAATCTTCCCATTTACTTTCTCCATGATTATCATCTTGCTCCTTTCAAAACATGATTTCTCTAGGAGTTATTGCCCATTATTGAGAAAGGTCTAGTCAACCTAATTCCTTCTCTGTGGCTTCCCTAGTATCTTCAATAGCAAGTGAATTGCCTCAGACTGTCCTGTCACTATGTGTGACATGTTGAGGACTCTGTGTGTCTGCTGCTTGGACTGTCTTAACTTCTTTCCTCCAGGAGAAATGATTCCAAATTCTACTCATGTTTTTCTGTTCTTCCCTGTAAAGTATCAACCAATAAATACTCCCCAATTCTTATAATCTGTAGTCCCAACAAATAAACTACTGTTTAGTTCAGCAACTTTCACAGTAAAAAGCTCATTTATTATAATCTGTAAAATATGTGCAAAATAATACATACTTATTTAAGGTCTATCAAGTCCTAAATATCTTCCCCCTTCCCTTAGAGCTATTTGCCATCATTGTTTAGTAAAAGTCTCCAATGAGCATGACTCTGACAGAATCTTCCTTACCCCAAAAGGAAGGGCCTTCAATGGCAACACAGCCTTTGCCTGGCAAACCAAATGCTGGTGTGTGACTAATTATGCCTTCATGTTTTCTCCCACTCCTTCCTTCTCCTTCTCCTCTTTCTTTCCCTTGTTCTTTGAGCTGCCTGTTTCATTTGTTTTTAATAGTTTGGCCTAATTTTAAAAATTGGTAATTATATCACACAGTCTCCTAACTTCCTTTATTTTTCTTTTGAAGTTTAAAACTCTGAAAATAATTATCCTATGTTGCTAACTCAATATAGTTATTAAGCTGTTATACAAAGGACAAAATATCAGGAAAATAGTAACTTATCATTGAGATTAAATATAGGTCATGTTTTATTGGGTTTTATAGGCAACATAAAGCTTTACTTTATGTAAAGATGTAGTAAGTATTTTTCATCATCTCTTAAGCTTGTCTACTTAAAATGTACTGCTTTTGCTAAATAAGAAAATAGATATATAGAAGTATATCTAATGGATAAAATGATTAAAGATTTACTCTTTTTGAAAAGTTGATTTTTGTCTATTTTTCCTTTGTGAGAGTAAAAGAATCCACAGGAAGAAAGAGGATTCAGTAAAAAGTACAATTTCAAATTCTTTCTTTGAACAAAACTGAGCTGCCATTGAACCTGGACTCATCTAGAAAGTTCTGAGTATAATGAAGACCATGTTTTTTAGCATTGACCTTAGGTCGCTCAAGTGCTTTCCCTAGTTAACTTTGATTTAACTAATTTAAAAAATAAAACGACTGTGTAGACATTTTGAAAACCAAGATAGTTATTTCATTTTCATAGCTTCAAAGGCAAAAGAAAAAAAATTACAGTGAATCAACTGTTCTTAGAAAAAGATTACTTTTACTGAGAAAATGAGTGAGTGCACGGTATTTTTAACACATACAATTCTTCATATGTGTGTGTGTGCATTAGACTTCTATTGTAAATAAAGTATAAGTTATTTCAGAAGTTAAAGTTATGCTAAAATTTCAGAAATATTCCAAGAAAAAGGAAAACGGTTTCAGTACTATAAGAACTGATATATTGTTCAGGTTTTGCTTAGAACAAACAAATGAGTCTCGTGAATGTGTATTGGAATTACAATATGCTGAGATTGCAGTATGGAATTGTGATTTCTGTAATGTAAAAAAAGTAGATTTAGAACACTTCCAGATAGCTATATCCTGTCATTCTTAACCATATATAAACATCTTACTACAAAAACAGCAAGTTTTTACTTGTGTCTTCCCTATAGTGCTTTGTCATATATACAGGCCATGATCAAGGTAAGAAAAATGTAGGAAGAGAGACCATCAAAATAACAGATAATTCACTGTATGCATCAGAAGGGTTTCGGTGGGAGCTTCCTTCACCAGTTCATTTTTAGTATCTCATGATATAAAAGCTGGGGTGCAACATTTTACAAGGTATAATTTTATCCACATTTAAAGAAGATAATATCATATATCTTCCTAGAAATTTCTTGTTGAAGATTTACTCAAAATGTGTAAATTCAGTTATTCAGAAAACATATTAAGTAAATATGCCAGATACTTTGTTGGGAGCTGGGTGGATAGATCATTAAACGATGACTGAAGTTGTGAGCAGGTCACAGTCCAGTGGAGAAAAAGAAAGAACAGAGTGAATGACCTCGGTCTAACAATGACACCAAAGCTGCTGACAAACCTGACCAAGGTAAGAAAAATTAACTGTGCGAGACCCTAAGACAGACATGTAATTCATTCTGTATTAATCAAGTACAACTCCTCACAGGAAGGGGTGACACTGGACCTTGAAATAATTTTAGTAATTAGGCCAAGAAATTACAAAAAAAAATGGATTATGTACATTCAGAGAAGAACCTGTGCTATAGATACCATTGCTTGTAGCTTAGAAATCAACCTTTTCTTTCTTCACTGTTCATGGAACCTCTGTTTGGTTTGGATACCACTTGAGCAAAAGAGTGCATGGGACAAGCAGAGGGCATTCTGCCAGTCTAACCCCGTAAAGTTAACCCTACTTGATTGTTGCCCACTGCTGCTAAAACGGTTTTATATTGAGTGGAACACTTGAAACCATGTCAACACAATACGTTAACAATAATTTTTTTTTTAAAAAGTACAAATCTCTACTCCAGTTATTAAAACAATTGGTGAGATCAAAAGGTATAGAATACATAAATTAGGTACATTAAAATATGTAAATTATATGTATTATATATGTAATATATAAAAACTATATTACAATCATTGTATCATAGGCAATATACTATTAATATAGATTATAATTAACTATAATATTGAACCAGTAATATATATTATGTTGATATTCTGTAATATATATTCTCTCTCTATATTCTATATATATATACCTATTCAATAGTATACTTTATAATATATATAATATTGATAAATCTTTAAGATGCATCAAAAATATAACAGTAAAGCATAATGAAAAATAAATTTTCTTTTAACCCAGTCAGGGCACATACAAGAATCAACCAATGAATGTGTAAACAAGTGGGACAACAAATCAGTGTTTTTCCCTCTCTTTCTTTACCTTTCTCTTTGCATCTCACTCTCTAAAATCAATAATTTTTTTTCTTTTAACATTTGCAATAAATATTTTTGAAAGACTCCATGTAGGCACATGTTAGTAATACTGCTCCCCACTGCACACGGTTTACCTAGATGTAGGCTTGGGGAAGGAGCCCTCATGCTCACAAGAAAGAACCCTCTTCCTGATAAAATGAGGGAAGGCTATGGTTATCCTGCCCACATGGGACATTTGTATGGGCATGGCGTGTCTTTCTTCCTTGCATGGAGATACAGGACTAAGAACAGAAAGCCAGTATGCCAGGGATGATGAAAACGAAAGCTGGAAAGTACCTGGCTCAGTGCTGATTTCTGAACTTCTGCACTAAACCTAGAATAGCCCATCTTCACATTTGTATTCCAAGAGATAATCCGGTGTCCGGTTTTTAAACTGCCTTTGGTCGTCATTTCTTTCCTGCAGCCAATAACATCTTAACCAATACACCATGAGAGTTCATACTATTTTCAGGGGTGAGGGGTGGGATGATTTTGCAAGATTAAAAGTTCAGGTTGGTGTGACTTTTAAGCAGAAAAATAAGAGTCAACTTGCACATGGAAAAATCAGGTCTGTTAGTAGAGGAAGAATTTATCAAAGTTTGAATCCAAGATCAAAGGAAGAACCTAGAATGAACATGTTTAATCCATCAGAGGTATGAGACCCAACATTAAGGAATCAACTGTGGAACTGAAGACAACATGTAGACAATTTAAAAGATGACAGATAAATAAGTTCCTGGAATAACCGCCGGCTTTCTGGATATAGTGCATTTTTAACATACAATAATTGTGAAAGAAGAGACTAATTTAGGAAGTTGACTGTGGGTGATAATTTAGACAAGTCCCTTAGCGAAAGCTTGTGAAATTTATAAATGGCTCTATTTGATAGTGGTTAAATGTATGGATTTAAGTGTCAGGAGAGAGGTTTCAAATAGCAACAAAATATGGGCATCATCGTTACATCTGTAAGGGGTTCTCTATAGAGATGCAACATGGCTTCAGCAACAAAAGCATCTGGGGAGTGCTGGTTTCTCTGTGACTCCCTGCAACCTGTGCTGGGCTCACTGCTCAGAAAGCTAGAATGCTGCTGCTCAAAGACAAATGTCATGTCCCAGAAGGTTATTGAATGTATAGAGTGTAACAACTGCCTGGTGTTTATATTTTAACTTATAAATACACTGTTCTTTCTGATGGTCTACGTGACCACCCACCATGTGGTTTTTCGATGAACTCACTTATGCAATTATCCCCCTATAAAAACATACCCTGTTCTGGGCAGGGTATGAATTTTATCTGGCCCACCACCACCGGAGTATCTACTGTGCCCATGTAAGCTTCTCTTATCAAATCTCTTCTGAATTTGGATAACGATACATGTCAGTTATTTGAAATCAATCCTGAATTTAGACTTTTGAGGTTTCCCCCCAACAACAGAGCAGTAAATTCAGGCCACAGGCATCATACTTATTGGGTGTCTAATGTATGCCAGGAAAAATTCTGTGTGCTTAAAATACAGTGGTGAGAAAAAAAAAAAAAAACAGCAAAATATTTCTCTAAGTAGAGCTTACATTTTTGAGTGCAATACAATAAGTATATAAGGAATGTCTGCTCAGGCTGTGTGAGTGTGTGTTTATCTCCCTCACCAGTGCATTCCTGAATGATGTAGTAAATAGTTTCCTCCAGGCCCTTCTAAACACATAGTTAGAACGTGGATTTTCATTCTTACATATTTTATCTACAATACCACAATTGCTTCTATAAGATTTTCATCCCCATTTCCACTATTATAGCAAGACTGCCTCTTCCTTATGTAGAGAGGGTGATCATCTAATAGTCATTCTAAGAGTGTGTCAGCGTCATTTTCCTGAGTTCTTGTCAGAGTGTCTTTTAATTCTGCATCCTAGGAGACTTATCCCAAATAGATAAAGTCTCTCTTGTCCAATGTGTGGTCTGCCTCCTTCAGTCAGGCAGTCCCAGCATCCAGTCCTGTAAACACTCCCTTCTCCTCCTGGGCCTGAAGTTCCTTCTTGGTAATGGTCTCTTTCCATTTCTAGCAAGTCTAAGTAGTTCAGTATATTATTTGAATGAAGTTATAAATAAGTGGCCAGAGGGTCAATGGTAGTAATACCCTCACAGAGCAGATATTTTCTTGAAGAATAGAGGTCCCTACCTACAATTCTTCAAGCAAGCAAGAAATGCTAGCTCAAGGAGAAGTCAAACATTCCTGCCACCCACGTGTCTCAATCTAGACATGTCTGTCCCATATCTCAGGGTCCCATTTGTTTTCCTCAGCAAGGGACCTGAGGCATAGCACATTTGTCTAAGTTGGAAATCAATCTCTGGAGTTCTGCTATCTCATGATTAAGTTTTGTACCCCGTTCTCAGCTTTCTTTGCCCTTTTTGAAAAATAGAGTATGTGTACAAGATGTCAAGAAGGGCCTCTAACTTTTATACTAAGCTTTTCATTCTTAATTATTGTCAGTTTTCCCTAACAACCACCATGTAATCCAATTGTCTTCATAATTTTTTATCTTTCTCATTACATAACCTGATGGATCTGCTAATGGATTTTTATTTTTGGGTTTAACATTCCAGATTCCCATGGGAAATGTGTCAGCAATTATAACGCTACTTTATTTATGGGGCAATGTGCACTCTCTATACCACTAACTACAGATGATTCAACTCCAAAATCCCGTTGTTGTCTGCTTTCTAAGACCATTCCTGTGCCAACTGTCACAGATTGGTTTTCCTGGGTAGCACTGAGATGTGGATTGGCATGCAGAGTCTGTTAGCACCTGCTCTCAGGTTCTGTGAAGCCAGTATCCAAGGCCATCATCACAGACGCCTGGCCAGTGCAGGTTTGCATTAGATTCGGACAGTCAGTAACAAAACAATGGAGCCAAAACCTGGTGAGCCATCAGCTTGAATCCTAGCTTGCACCCGGTAGGCAAGCAAAAACACACACTGGGCTCCAAAACCCACTCATTCAGTCCTCACAAAGCTACTGACTTATCCAAGTTTCCTAGAATCAAAGGTTTCTAGCTCACCAGTCTTATTCACCTCTGTTCCCCATCTCCTCTCTACACAAACTCTGCACAAAATGGCTTCTCTCTCAGCACTCTGCCATCTTGGATGCTTCTTCTGGCCTCCGCATGGCCTTTATCTTCTCTCCTCTCTAATGCCAATCTCAGGAACTGAGAGAGAGCAAGCTCCCTCCCTGCCCCACTTTATAGTGTAGAATCAAAGCCTTTAATCTAATTATATAAACAAGAAAGTCTCTGATACAGAGTCACTTATATGAGGCATAATGGGAGGATTCCTCATGAGAGTGCACCACCCCACATCATCCAATCAGTAAAGGGTGTGGGGAAAAGCTTACTTTTAGAACTAAGCCTTAGGCTATACCGACCCGGCCTGCCCACAGCCTGTCTCCCAAGACACATTAATATCAACAAACTTCCATGTGGGCAGCGCCATCTTTAACAAAGTGAGCATAATATATTTTATCTGCCCAACAATCCATTCCTATGCTCATTTTACTACCCACAATCTATACCACCGGCATTCCTGTACAAGGAAATTAGGCACATTACACAAATTACAGCAACAGCACAAATCATACAGTTTCAACAATTACAAAGGTATACTTCACCAGTCTCCAATAACTTTGCCAAAAGCACAAAATGTCCTCAGAGCTTCTTTCTAGCCATGGGAAAAGCTTCCCAGGACAGGGAAAAGGCCTCCAACAAAGCCATCCCTCACCCCCATTAGGGTATTTTACATTGTCCAAAATCTGTAAGTCCATCCAACAAAGGAGCCAGTGCTCACTCCAGTTGTAGTCCAGAAAATCAGTCCACACACATTGGGGCTTTAGCCTTCCCCCTCATTTCTGTCGTCATGGCAGGTCTCACACTGTCCTAAAGAGAATCATGTGGCAATGGCAGTCAGCATTTCCACCTCTGCTCTGGGGAGCATGATGACATCCACCCTTATGTCCAAAAATCACAGACCTACAAGGAGTATAACAGGTACTCCTTCCAACTGGGCTCTCATTTTCTGGAAACTGCGATTGCAACTCCAGCCCAATTCTCCTCATCCTCCAAAGAGGAACTGAAACACCAGCTCCTGCTGCTGTGCTTGAGCCCCAGGCCACTGCTGCCTTCTGCTCATCAGACCTTGAAGCTCCAGCCCTGGTCTCAACCTTGGCCTCCCGCTGCTGCTGGTTCTCTACAATGTCCAGGGCAATCTGCAACTCATGAACCTGTGATTCCTTCTCCAGTGCCTGCTCCATTTCCAAGCGAATCTCGCAAACCTGGTCGGCCTCCTTCTCCAGTGCTTCCTCCAGTTCCAGGGTCGGCATCTCTTTCTCCCACATTTCCTCCAGCTCCTTCCACTACTCAGTTTGCAGGTCCCAGGCAACCTCTTTCATAGAGCTCTCAGTTTCCTCACGCATGGCTATAAAAGTCAGCCAGCCTAGAGTCCCCAAAAGGACAGCTATGGGGAAACATAACAGCAGCCAGTCTTCTACTCCACCGCTCAAAGGTGGTGGTGGCTCCATACTAATCTGTATCAAATCCTGCCAGAGATTATGCCAAATGTAAGGCCAGGAGCCAAGGCCACCTTCACAGCCATCTGGCCAGTGCAGGTTTGCATTAGATTCGGACAGTCAGTAATAAAACAATGGAGCCAAGAACTGGTGAGCCATCAGCTTTAATTCTAGCTTGCACCCGGTGGGCAAGTAAAAACACACACTAGGCTCTAAAGCCCACTCATTCAGTGCTCACAAAGCTACTGACTTATCCAAGTTTCCTAGCATCAAAGGTTTCTATCTCACCAGACTTATTCACCTCTGTTTCCCATCTCCTTATCTCTGCACAAAGTAGCTTCTTTCTCAGCACTCTGCCATCTTGGATGCTTCTCCTCTCCTCCACGTGGTCCTAATCTGCTCTCCTCTCTAATGCTAACCTCAGGAACTGAGAGAGAACAAGCTCCCAGCCTGCCCCACTTTATAGTGTAGAATCAAAACCTTTAATCTAATTATACAAACAAGGAAGTCTCTGATACAAAGTCACTTATCTGAGGCATAATGGGAGGATTCTTCATGAGAGTGCACTACCCCACATCATTCAATCAGTCAAGGGTGTGGGGAAAAACTTTCTCTTAAAACTAAGCCTTAGGCAATACCGACCCCACCTGCCCACAGCTTGTTCCCCAAGAAACATTAATACCAACAGACTTCCATGTGGGCAGCACCATCTTTAAAAACTAAGCATAATATATTTTATCTGCCCAACAGGGTCCAAGTTTGTTGTTGTAGAAAAGCTAAGCAGCAGGGTAAGATATGGAGAGAATGTGGGTTGGGAGTCCTGGAGGCAGGACTGGACAGCTCTGAGAAGAGTCCAGGATGTTACTTTCTGGAGTCTGGTCACAGGATGCAGCTGTTCCTTTGTTCTCTTTGGTTGGGCATTGAGAGCAGAAACAGCAGTGGTGAAATGAATCCTTTAGCTGTGAGGGTAAATCTGATCACAGCTTCGTGGGAGCCTTGTCAGTCAGTCTCATAGGGCCTTTACCTCTGATCCTGAAGGAAATGCAATTTTAACAGAACAAAATGAGAAGGAGAAGGAGGCTGAGTATACTTGAGTTTCCAGCATTGTGGGAAGGCAGGAAGTTCCATAAAATCACCTAAGAGGTAATGGGCAAGCAGGATATTATTGAATTTAAAAGAAAGGGAGAGAGAATTTCAATGAGGAAGTGATTAATGTCAAACAAATCCAGCCCCCAGGCAAGACTGGGTTTAATAATTAAGAGATTAGTGGTGAGGTAAATTAGGTGGAAGTTGGTGGGGAGGGGTGTGTGTCCTGAAGGTGTAATGAGGAATGAGAAGGGAATCATAGACACTTTTCTTAAAAAATGTGAGAATGAAGCAAAGAAGGAAGATAGCTACAGTTTGCAATGAAATGCTGGTCTTTTTTGTTTGTGTCTTTGGAAGACACTTGAGTACAAATTCCTCTGCTGAAAAGAGCAAGCAGTTAAAAAGCGGGAAGTTGAACGTGAGGAGATAGAATAAGAGCTGAGTGGCCTCAAGAGGATGGTATGTATGTGTTCAGATTTGCCTTCTATCAAACTCTGCAGTGGTTGAAAAGTTGGAAACAGTCTGAAAAGAAAAGAGAAAACAGAGAGAAACAGAAGAGAGAATAAATGTGAAAGCGTACTGTGCTTGGTGTTGTCACCCAAAATAAAACAAATATAAGAGTGTGAACAAGACAAGCACGTGCCATGAGAATGGGAGGCTTTACAATAGAAGATGCTAGATGGGGTATTTCTCAGTGAGACAACATTACAGATGTGGGTTTGAAAGCAATATCACAATAGTTGAGTGCAAAGAAAGCCACTGTTTAAGAATGGTGAACGCCTGTGGCCAGACTTCTAAATGGGGACTACTCAGACCAAAGTCAGTCTGTCAGCAGGAATAGAGTCCATCTTAGAGATGTCTTTCCAAGAACAAAAGGAGAAACCAAAGTGTTCGTGGATGTAAGGCCAGGAGCCGCCATCGTGGCCATTCACATGCAGATTCTCATTAGATTCGGGCAGACAGTGAAGAAATGGCAGAGTCGGAGGATGGTAGGACATTTTGTTTATTGGTGTCTCACGAAGACAGGCAAGCCACAAGAGAAGACAAGGGAAAAGCAGAAAAGCAGCTTTTCCCATGGAGGGCAAGGGATCAGAGAGGTCCCTGCAATGGTGATAGCAGGAACTGAGAGAGCAAGCTCAGGATCTGCCCCACTTTATAGTGTAAAATCCAAACCTTTAATCCAATCTACAAACAAGAAAGTCTCTGATACAAAGTCACTCATCTGCGGCATAATGGGATTCCTCATGAGAGTGCACTACCCTACATCAAAAAGGGTATGAAAAGCTTAGTCTTAAAACTGAGCTTTGGTCTATAACGACCCGGCCTGCTTACAGCTCATCTCCCACACCCAATACAAACTATAAGTGAGCAAACATATATATCTTATTCACAAACTTATTTGACCAACAGTGGATAATATAGGAAAGGTAAAATGATGGTTGTAAATTTAGAGTCATGTCTGAGCCTCCAAGCAGGGCAGTGAAGCAATCTGAGAGGGACACTTCCAAGCTAAAGAATATCAAAGCTCCTCAGCTCAGTCCTGGTGCCCGAGTAGAAGATCTCCCTCCCAGAATGGTGCCAGATATGAATCTTTTCCCAAGTTGGAGTTGGGTTTCAGTAAAACAGGGCAGAAACATCATGTCAAAATTTAAAGAATTAAGATAATTTTATTTTAAGAGGGAAAATAGTGATAGAGTGGGTGATTATGCAGGTGACCATTTCAAACTTGGGTGCTCATATAAGGAGCCTGCTCACTGTGTGGCAAGAACAGTGCAGCACTAACCAGGATCAGGACCCAGGGTCCTGAGTCACTTTTGACTTTCAGATTATTTGGAGAGATTGTTAATGGTGAAAGATAAGTGCAAGAAGAGGAAGCATGACATTGCAGGGGATTTGAAAAGGAAAAGGGAATGACCACATTATGTATATCAGAGGGAGAAAAGCATGACTATTACAGGTGGGTTTGAAGGGATTTCCAAATATTTAAAAAGCAGAAACCATTAGCATGGAAGTTTCTTTTTCCACTCAAAAATATTCAAGTTACACATGAGTTCAGCCAATTGCATTAATAGAAAAGTAAAAGGTTATGTTACTAGCTAGAAGGACATTGAAGATCATCTTGCCCAAACTTGTTATTTTCTGACACAAGAAAACAAGTGTCAGAAGGATTAACATTCTGGTGTGTTATCCCATACCAGCTGGTCAAGGAGAAGGAGACCTTCTAAACATCATTGTATCAGGTTTTATAAAAATGTAACATTCACATGTATAGCTCATGGCGAAATAATCTAAATTGTGTAAGGTGATTTTTGAAAAAAATATTTTCTATCTTATATACAATATGTAGTAAAATATAGATATGCATGTATTTTAGGAAGTAATCCAACACTAAGTCAATGCTGAACCCATCTATGGGATTGGAGAACACAAAGCTTTGACAGAAGTGATTGCCCTGTGATATCACTTTGACTTTTGTGTTATTGGGGAGTTTGTTAACATTGCATATCTGTCCCTCTATCTTTATTATCTTTATATATATATATATATATATATATATATATATATATATATATATCCCTACCCACATGCTCATCTATAAATTAAACCACATCTATATACATATCTATAGCTACACTTGCCCCTACTTAAAACTATGCCAGTATCCAGTTATCTAGCTACCTGGCACTCAAATTATGTCTGATATCTTATATTCTCAGTAGTACAAACAGGGTTCACTGACAATTATAAAATAACTCTTTATGATTGATGACACAGTTCACATTTCAAAGTTTTTTTTACCTGACAGAGCAATTTGTGAACATTCAAGATTTAACATCATTATTTTTCTTATTTAAATACAGCTACCAAAGTCTCTTGGTCCTGGTCATTTTAATACCTTACACAGGCACACTTTTTCTCACAAATTAATTTAAAATAATAATTATAAAATATAATATAAATAAAACATTAAATTTAGAGAATAACCCCTTTTTAAAAAAAATATAAAAGGTGTTCTAAATGGCAGTGATTTAAGTGTTAAGGCTTTATGTTTACATTAAAAGAAAATAAGTATAGGGTCATAATCTGTTAACTGCTGAGAGCCCCCAGTACTGAAGGTCTGAATGTGGACAGACCCAGTTTTATTAAGTGGAGCATCTTTGCAAGCTTAACTATAAAGTAATCAATGAGCATATATTTAGTGAATAAGCAGATATAAAATAATGAATTGCTTATTGATATCTTATTTTTCTAATCTGATTCTAGAGAGATAATTGATGGAGTACTGTATTTTTTACTCCATAAAATGCACCTGACCATAAGACACACTTAGAGTTTTAAGGAGAAAAATAAGAAAAAAAATATTCTGAAACAAATGGCGTGTTAAAATATTTAATAAAATATACCACAATAATATTTCAACAATGCAAACTCAACAGCAGTATTAACAACCATTAGCACTGTTATAAACAAATGAGAAGAGACTTTAATGTTCAAATACTCTTCTAGTTGGTCAGGAACCCCAGGAACTCATCATCGCTAGTGTCAGAGTTTAAGAAGCTCAGTTGCTCACAATCACTGGTATCACTTTCTTTGCTATTTTCATATATGGTACCATCTTCAGTGCCATCTAAGGTATTGCTTATGCCACATTTTTTGAGTGACTGTACCACAGTTTCATTCTTCACTGACTGCCATGATGTTTTCACCCATTTACAAACTTGAGTGATAGTGGGTCTCTTCATTCATCGAGTTGGTATCAGATCATGATTACCAGAAGCTGTCCATTTGTTACACTCTTCTCACATAAACACTTTAAACAGTTTGTTGATGGAAACATTCAGAGGTTGCAACTGGCTGGTAAGACCTCCAAGAATTACAGTAAATGAGTCTTCACTTTTTTAAAGGCTTTTATTGTGGTTTTGCTAATATGTGCTCTAAACTAGTCAAGCACTATTAGGGCATAAAGTGATATCAGCACTTCACACCAAGCTCCAGCAGCTGCAGCACAGCCTGCCATGAACCAGTGCAGCTAGTAATTACAGGTCCTGAGTGGGAATGCACAGAATTAAGAAAATAGGTTTAAAAAAGAAAACAGGATGAGATCAAGAGGTCTCTGCGCAGCACATAGCTTGCAAGAGCGAGAGTGCCCCCAGTCTGCTTTATTATATAGTGTAGAGAATTAAAGCTTTTAAGCCATATACAAAAAAGGAAGTCTCTTATACAAAGCCATATACAAAAAAAGGAAGTCACTGATACAAAGCCAATTAAAGCTTTTAAGCCATATGCAAAAAAGGAAGTCTCTGATACAAAGCCACTTATAAACTGGAATCCTCATAAGAGTGCATGCCTCCCACCATGCAACAGTCAAGGGTGTGGGGAAAATCTTAGAAAAAGGTGTTGCAAATATCTTAGTCTTAAAAGGGTGGTGAAGAGCTTAGTCTTATACTAAGCCCTGGGTTATAAAATATCTCCCACAGCAGCACTCCATCACTGCAGCGTGCCTCTCACATTTGCCCTTGATGATGCCAGATGAATGCGCCCACACAATGTTGCTTGTTTTCCCTCCTGTGTTGCATGCAACTGTGGAAACTGGAACCAGGAGAACACTCAGCAGATGCCGGGGTTCCACACAATGTCCTGGCAGGTATGATTACGCTCCCGCAGCACCCTGCAGCAACTAAAATATTGAACATTCACTCCATAAGATGCATGGGTATTTCCCCCTCTACTTTCGAAGGAAAAAAGTGCATCTTATGGAGCAAAAAATACAGTATATCTGAGTTTTTTCTATGTTTTGAAAGTATATGAATAACGTTATGAAATGGTAGGTTGAAATGTCTCCACTGACTTTTCTTGAGAGATTAATATTAGTATCTTTCCCTAGATACTCTATGCTCTTAGTATTTAATTATTGCTTTCTAAGGGCTTAAAAAATAATCATTTAAAATATTTTATAGACATTCTTTCAAGTGAAAAGACATTTCAATTGCTGAGAACTTGTTTTTGTTATATAATGAGCCATGATACTGTGCCGTCTTCTGGCAATTAGTACTCCTGGAAATAACATTGGATTTCAGCAGTCACAGTAGGCTCACTTTCTCATTTTGTCTCCATGTGTTCCACTTTAGATATTTTAGTATATTAAAAGTCATATAAGTATGTAATATAGGCACGCATAACTGGTTGAAGAAAATATAATCAGTGGCAACTATCCCATTAAAAACTCTACACACCTACATTATATCAGGCAGTGACCTAAATGCTATGAATATAAATAAGTATGTGCGCTACTCAGTCTTCCAAAGAGTTTATATTTTAATTTTGGAGACAGAAGGAAATGCCTGAATACAAGGTATGATACTTAACAGGGGCCTTAGGCTGTATAAGAGTGGATAAGCCAATCAAAAAGTGGGCAAAAGAAATGAATAGAAATTTCTCCAAAGAGGACATACAGATGGCCAATGGGCATATGAAAAAATGCTCAACATCACTAATTATTAGAGAAATGCAAATTAAAACCACAATGAGATATCACCTCACACCAGTCAGAATGGCACTCATCAGCAAAACAACACAGAATAAGTGCTGGCAAGGATGTGGAGAAAAGGGCACCCTTCTGCACTGCTGGTGGGAATGCAGACTGGTGCAGCCACTATGGAAAACAGTTTGGAGATTCCTCAGAAAATTAAAAATCGAACTGCCTTTTGACCCAGCTATCCCACTTATAGGAATATACCCTAAGAACACCATAGCACTGTTCGAAAAGAAGAAATGCGCCCCCATGTTCCTGGCAGCATTGTTCACAATAGCGAAGATCTGGAACCAGCCCAAGTGTCCGTCAGAAGACGAGTGGATTAGAAAGCTTTGGTACATATATACTATGGAATACTACTCAGCCATAAGAAATGATGACATCGGATCATTTATAACAAAATGGATGTACCTTGATAACATTATACAGAGTGAAATAAGTAAATTAGCAAAAAAGAAAAACTGAGAGCAGCATGATTTCATACATAAGTGGGACATAAAAGTGAGAATATGAGACATGGACAAGAGAGTGGTAGTTATGGGGTGGGGGGAGGGAGGGAAGGGTAGAATAGGGAGGAAGGGAGGGACACAGGGAAAACCAGATAGAAGGTAACAGAGGACAATTTGACTTTTGGTGATGGGTATGCAACACAATTGAATGTTAAGATAACCTGGAGATGTTTTCATTAAAAAAAAATAAAATAAAATAAATTAAAGTTAAAAAAAAAAGAGTGGATAAGCATATTCATATAAGCATTTCCATAACATTCACAATCATTCACTCTTCCTTGCACCCACCATTGTTGGTGTTACATTTCTTGAGTAAAAGGCTAAAAGAATGAGTGTTTCTGAAGTAAGTTGTGCATGGAGATGAACAAAGGCACCAAGGAAGTAGGGTTGACTATCCTTGAATTTGTCAGGGAAGATTTCACTGCAGAAGAGATGGTGGTTCAGTCTCCCCAGACTTAGGATGTGGACCACCTGCCTCATGCAGGGCATGGAAGTCCAAGCACAAGGTCAGAAGGTGGGGACAGAAGAGCTCACTCCAGCACTGAGCATGCTCACAGGCCAGGAGACATGGGGGAGAAGAGTTAAGGCAGAAGGGCTGCCAGAGAGATTCCAGCCACAGCTGCACACACCTTCAAAGGCACTCAGACTCCTGTCTCATTCTGAGCGACAAATGCCATTAAGCAAAAATGGCACTTTTTCTCCGTTCATCCTGTCCAGGACCTCAGGATTGTCTCATCACACCACTCAAAGAGCCACTAATATTATTTTTGAGTGATCATTTGAGACTATACCTAATTGGCGCCTCTATCATGTTAAATTATTAAACAATAGTAGTGAAATGTAAAAAAAATAATGAAATTAACATTTTGCAAAGATTCCCTGGGGTACCTTAGGCAATGAACAGAAGTGGAACAAAGTTAGTATTTCTTTTCACTTATTAAAAGTTATATCTTATCAGCTCAATATTTATGTCCTTAGTTAGAAGATGTCCTGAGTACTGAAACAATTATAATTTTCTTCAAGAGTAGTTTTAAGCATCAGAGAGAATGTTCTTAGGTGAATTTGGGACACACCACTGCTTAATTGCCAAAGAATATATTTTAAATGTCTGTGGTTTCTCTCCAAGGTAGCATTTGCATTTTTCAAAGTACAAGAGTGGAGAGGGATATTCCAAGATGGCGATGGAGTAGGCGGACATTCCAACTCCCACCTCCCAAGACCAAATTGGATTACAACTTAATTTAAGAACAATCATCTTGAACAACTAACTTTGGATTAAATGAAGAAGAGTCTATAACCAAAGATCACAGAAGAAGTCACACCGAGACCAGTAGGAAAGGCAGAGATGTGGAAAGGGCCGCCCTACTCCCAGGAGTGAGTGGTGCCTGAAGGTCCAGAGGGACTCTCACTGAGGAGACAGTCACCCTGAGAAGTGTAAGTCTAAAGCCCCAGGCTCAGAGTCCCAGCCTAGAGCCCCAGAGCTTAGAATAGGTGCCCACACAGCATTTGGAAGTGAAAAAATCCGTGTTTCTGTCTGCTGGAAAGCGACAGAGCTCTTGGATACACAGGTTCCATCTTAAACGGCCAGCACAGAAAATCTTGTTCAATCTCCTTACCTGGGTCTCCAGTGGAGGGAGGGCTGAGAGGACTAGAGATGCATTAGGACAGTGTAAAGTTGGAAGTCCAGGGAGAAACATAGAGGGAGATAGCCACTGGAACCCCTCTGCTGAGTCATTCTCCAATATTGCAGTTGTCATCTTTCTTGGGTGGAGTAGTACCCTCTGAGTGGCATCAGCCCGGCAGAAAACAACTGCTCTGCCTTCGGTACTCTCTCCTTCCCTAGTCATGGTGATGGGTCGTTCTGAGAGTCCAGGAAGCAGGGGGCATGTCAGTAACTCAGTTTTCTGGTGTTGAAGTGAGAGCTTTCCCCTGCATGCTCCCGAGTCTAAGACTGGAGCTTCTGCCTCACAGAAGACTCAGTAGAAACTGTCCAGACTGCTGGCAGACCACACCTTCGGTCTCAGAGGCCACACCCACCAGACTCCAGGGGCCACACCATACTAAGGTCTGAGAAAAACTCTGGACAGACTGACACTTGCGACTCAGGGGCAAGGTCACACCCACCACCCTTCCTAATCCCAGAATTGCCACAAACTCTAGAATCTACCAGAGGTTTTTTCAGTGACCAAGTCCAATAAGCAGCCAGCAGACAGAGGCTGGATGAGGCATCATTCAAAGAATCTTGGCCTTTTAAGCAGACCTTCCTCCAGGCCCAGTGTGGGTAAAAGCCAGCCTAGGTGTGCAGCTTGGTATTTCCATGAGTACCTGTGACAAGCAGAGGCAGCCACAAACTCTAGGTTTCTTATAGCTCCAAGAAGGTTGCTGAGGGTCAGTCATAGGCAGTATACCACACTGGTCTGTGCTGGACTCCTACTAGGGAGGCCCAGGGCTGACACATCCAGTGGCCAGCTGCAGAGAGCATTGGTTCAGGACCTAACAACCCTGGCTAGAGTGGTGTCCTAAGGAAAAGCTCCTCATACCTGGCCAGCTGAGATGAGCTCTGCTCTCTGTGATCAGCACCAGCTCTGCTCTCTGTGATCAGCACCAGTGGCCCATGTGCATTGGATAGAGTGGCGCTTCACAGTCAGCTGGCCTGAGTGCTGGATATCCTCCCATGTTGGGCTAGATTCCACAAGGGGAAGGGAGAGAGGCTTGGAGCATGGACATTTAAATTGTTGTCCCTGTGAGCTATTGTTGGATCTGGTTGAAGGGCTTAGCCACCTTTGGGACGGGGAAAGTCAGCCCTAGGAGAGAACTCTCTCTCTCTCTCTTCCTCCCTGAGACCAGAGAACTTCACCAGCTGTAGGAACTTCAGCAAAGGGGACTGATGGCCCCACTCAGTCCTAACCTGGGGCTCACCTTGTGGAGAGAAATAAAATTTTAGTATTCAGCAGTGACTGAGGGATTATGCTCTTAAGTAGGGGCCAAATTCCCTGTACTGAGCTCCTGACCAAGAGACCCCTCAGCAATCTTGAAAATGAAGAATAAAGTAGAAGGTATCACACTTCCGGATATCAAGTTATACTACAAGGCCATTGTACTCCAAACAGCTTGGTACTGGCATAAGAACAGGCATACAGATCAATGAAACAGAACAGAGAACCCAGAAATAAACCCACACCTTTATGGTCATTTGATATTTGAAAAAACTGGTAAGAGCATACAGTGGAGTAAAAACAGTCTCTTTAATAAGTGGTGTTGGAAAATTGGACAGGTACATGCAAAAACAACAAACTAGACCACCAACTTACACCATTCACAAAAATAAACTCAAAATATCTAAAAGACTTAAATGTAAGTTGCAAAACCATAAATATCTTGTAAGAAAACATAGGCAATAAACTCTCCAATATCTCTTCTAGTTATATTTTTGCCAGTTTATCACCATTGAGAAGAGAAATAAAGGACCAAATAAACAAATGGGGCTATATAAAACTAAAAAGCTTTTGCACAGCAAAAGACACTCTTAACAAAGTAAAAAGACAACCCACATGATGGGAAAACATATTTGCCAATACGTCTGATAAAGGGTTAATAACCAAAATTTATAAAGAACTTCTAAAACTCAACACCAGGAAGGTAAACAATCCAATTAAAAAATAGGCCAAGAACTGAATAGACACTTCTTCAAAGAGGACATACTGATGGCCAGTAAGCATATGAAAAAATGTTCAAGGTCACTAACCATCAGAGAAATGCAAATTAAAACCACAATGAGATACCTGCTCACACCTGTCAGAATGGTGCTCATTAACAAATCAATACTCAACAAGTGCTGGCAAGGGTGTTGAGAAAAGGGAACCCTCCTGCACTGCTGGTGGAAATGCAGATTTGTGCAGCCACTGTGGAAAACAGTATGATGTTTCCTCAAAAACTTAAAAAGGGAAATGCCTTTTGACCCAGCTATCCCACTTTTAGGAATATATTCTCAGAATACCAAATCACTGATTCAAAAGAAGATATGCACCCCCATGTTTATTGCATCACTGTTTACAATAGCCAAGATCTGGAAACAGCCCAAGTCTCCATCATTGGACAAATGGATTAAAAAGCTGTGGTACATATACAGAATGGAATACTACATAGCAGTGAAAAAGAAAGAAATCTTGCCTTTTGCGATGGAATGGATTGACCTCCAGATTATTATGCTAAGTGAAATAAGCCAAGCAGAGAAAGAAATATTTTGTATGATCTCACTTATATGTGGAATCTAATGAACAAGTGACCTGAGGAATGGAATGGAGGCAGAGGTGGGGTCACAGGGAGCAGAGAGATAGCTAGCTGTCAGAGGGAGGGGTATAAAGGGGTGGAAGAGAAGGTAAAGGGATTAGTGAAATTATATATAAATAACGTAATGATATAGATAATAGGACAGCAAATCCCAAAGGGAAGTCTGGAGGGAGTTATGGAGGAAAAGGGGGGAGTAATGGTGGACAAGGAGGGGGGAGTGAGAGAGTTATATTGAGTGGGACACTTGAATCTATTATAACACAATACATTAAAATTAATAAAAATTAAAAAAAAATAATGCGAGATTGGAGGGTGAGATCCTTCAGCAGCTCCCCCCCACACACACACTCACCTTTACATATTACTGTATTTTCAACAACCCGGTCACTCATTGTACATGCACCAGGACCTGGAGGAGACAGGGGATGCTGTATGACAGTAATCTCAGAAGATATCTTCAGGGAATATGAACCACCTGAGGAAATCTGCCCTGAAGTCTTAAGAGGCTTAGTGAAATAAATCCACACTTCTTCTTGTTCCCATTACATTCTTATTATTTTCTCTTAAATGGAAATCCCTCAGAACAAAATTTTGAATATCAGAATACTGGCGTGAAGAAGAGTTAAAGAGTTCTATGTCATGTTAGTAGTTACTGAGGGTCAGGCTGTGTATCACCACTGAGTCTGAACATGGTAACACAATTCCCATGAGTTCACCACGTGACCTGCCCATTTAAGAACAAAGCATTGTTAGCTCTATTAAGATCAATTTCACATAGAGATGCAAATATTTTCAGTTGGGGTGTACTATGTTCAGAGCACAGGTTTTTAATGCTATGTCTTCTCCTACGTGTACTCACAGAGATAGTATATATCTTAATGACAATCACATATGTAACTAAAATTAGCCAAGGGATGCTTTTGATTACTGGTCTAGTCAGTTAGCAGAAGATATCATTCTAATGCAATAGAGTTAAGGTGATGGTACACAAAAACAGTATATGATTTGAAAAAAAGAGAACAAGATTTTGAATCATTTCCTAATGCTGCATTGTTCAAGGTCTAATGTCTTAGGGAAAGAATAGAAACTCCAAAGCTCTTGTTCTCTTTGCCTTCAAACTGCAATCAAACAAGATCCTGCTCATATGGTACTTTCCAACAGCTCCAAATATTAGCAGCACTATTGCCATTGGCTACACTTGGCTCCCACTAAAAGTCAACTGACTGAAGGTTTTCTTTTTAAAATTCTACCTCTGCATTTAGAGAATTCTCCATAACTCAGTCACTTTGTCAATATCCTGGAATAAAAACAGAACCTTGGTGTTAGTGGCAGAAAAATTTGCCATTTCGGCTTTTCATGAGTAAGTGAAAAGGTTCTAGTATGCAGTATGTACACGGTAATGTGCAAGACTGTAAAGTTGCTGGAACTCACATTTGAATTAAAAGTGTGTAAGTCGATCCTGTTCATAACGATATTATTATTAGTCACATTAGAAAACATCTTCAAATTTTAGTCTAAAAACAGAACAGAGACAGTGGCGTGAATGCAGGCAGTGTGTTTGGGAAGTGATCAGAGGTTTAAGGGAGTGGACACTAGGAAGGGTTGTCACATGACCTAGGGCAAGTAGGTATGGACAAGGGAGGGAGTCAAAAGGGAGGCATGTTGCAAAGTTACCTATGGATCCAGTACAATATTGATCCTGGGAGATCTTTGGAGAAACCCACAAACTGTAATGTCAGACTCTCTACCCAGGTGAAAAAAGAGGTAGTATTTACACTTTGACTCCAGGTCTCCATGGGTCAGATGTGAGCATAAACTTTGCCCCACACAGGGGTGGGTGCCTGTGTGAGTAAGGTGCACAGGTCAGTGCAGAGTTGGTCTTCTTGACCTCACCCTGGGGCAGCATCAGAGAAGCCTCAGCAGGAAGCAGGCATTATCTGGTTTAGAGGGGAGACCCTGCCCATTGCACTTGTGTGAAGCCTGTTGAAGTTTTTGTGCAACTGTTTATCACAACCAGGTATGAAGTGGAGGGGAGGCCAGGAGGAGTTTTAAGTGTATCAGAAGTACCTAATATATAAACTACCTTTCTCCTCTTAAAAGTACTTATTCCTCACTCCTGACCATAGCTGATAGGAATCTGAGGATATACTATATATAGCAGTTACTGACTAGAATGGAGAAAGGCTATAAATATGAAAATATATGAAATACCATGAAATTTAGGAAGAAAAGTATCCTATATAAAAGGCTGTCTTTTGCTAATTGATAATTGTGTGGAAATTAGAATTGATCTTGAAACATTCATCAGTTGATTGTCATTCCTTATGTGGTCCTATTGTGATTTAAAAATCCCAAAGCAATTATGTTTGATAAAACTGAAAACATGAGTAATATTAAACTTAAGGAGAACACAAATTAGCATAATTTGCAATACAAGCACTCTTTCAATATTTAGTGATTAGGCATCTGATTTCTATATAATATTTCCCAAGTTAGTCATCATTTTAATTCAATTTAATCATCATAACAAGAATTCACTGACTGAAGAGCATTCTGGCTTTAGCCTTCCAAGAGGGACAAAGACAAAATGCAAGCTGTTAACACGGAGGGAATACATTTTGATTTGACTTTGGGAAATTATTTTGGCTTTTGGAGGATTTGATTTTCTCATCTTAAAATAAGAGTTTTAATAAAATGGACTTCTTTATTCCTTCCATTTATATTATCTTATTTTGTGAATTCTCTTGACATGGAGCCTCTAGTGTACCTGTCCATGTTTATCGGTATGAAATAGATACAAAGTTGTTACAAGGCTTTTTCCAACATCCCATCTTGCATATACTTTTAGAACCATCTTGCCAAGCATAGGAACTTGTATTCTTTTTTAAGTCCTAAACAATATGTTTTTTTTTTCTTCAAAAATAAGCCCAAACCTTGCCCCATCAAGAAAGAACAGTGAAGCCATTAATCTATTAAGACTCCCTGGAGGAGACAGGCTGCGTGGGGTCTGGGACCGAATCTGGATTTCTTTCCCGAGAAGATCCCATCTGGGGAAATTTGTGGCCGTGGTCCTGGATAGATTGCTAAGCACAATGGGGACAAATGGACAGGTAGTGGTTTGAACATCAGCCAAAAACATGGTGCCCGGGTTTCTATAATTATTATTAACTATTCTAACCTTTTCTAGCTGACATTTTACTGTCCAAAACATTGTTTGAATCTGAATCATAAATGTGTTTAAAGACTTTCACAGTTTTCCCAAAAAGCATATAAAAAACAACAACTGATTTTCTGAGCTTATCATGGTACATGTGGACCATACAATAATGTCTTATTGATTTTCGTTTTATATTTAGCCAAAATGCAATTAAAACTGCTGGTTCATTTCATTTATTTGAGTCAGAAATTTTTTTTTTTTATCATTTAAAAAGTGTTTCATTTAGATCTTGAAAGCAAAACATTATGAAGCTCCTTACTGCTTGCTGTCATTTTGATAGACAGAGTTTTATAAAATATTCAATGCAATTGAAAATTAGTGATGCAGTTTTTCTGTGCCTGGGTGACAGAGAGTGGTGCCTTTACTTGTACTTAAAGACCAATCTATGCGCTGTCAGGTTTATTGGTTAATTTTAATGGTTATGATTGCTTGAAACTGAAATGTTGCAATGTCATTTCATTAGAAATTTACTCCTTGAAAAATGGCAGGCCTTTACATTTTTTTCATTATTTTTGTTTGTTTGTTTCTTACTTGAAGCTGAAATTTTTAAAAGACTTGGCAAGTATCACAGTAACAGAGAAGAAACAAGTAATGATGAAGCCAGAGGGATGATTAAGCACACCATTCTTTCCAGGTGGACAGCCCTGGGATCATAGAGCTTCATGCAGAACTTTCAAGGCTGCGAGGAACCCTCACATTCTTGGGTACCACATCTCCACATCATCTCCCTTTGGTGACTGCTACCATCCTTAACCTTGTGATGATGACAGGGCTCTGCGGATGCTCCTATAATAACAGCCGCATTGTCAAGGCATAGAAACCAGATTTATTTCAATGATGTGAAACTGATACTCATTCTCCTTGCTATTGCTTAGTCTTACAGAATAAAAGGCATGGGCACTTAACATTAAAAATAAAAGAAATAAGCTAGCTTGAATCCTAATTTTATCTCTTTTTTTTATTTGTTTCTGTCAGATTCAGTTAATTAAAAGTAGAAATAAACACACTTGGCTTTTCAAAATCATTGAGTTGTTAGAATAAAAATTTAAACAAGGTGGCCTGACCAGGCAGTGGAGTGTTGGACTGTGATGTGGAGGACCCAGGATCAAGATCCCGAGGTTGCCAGCTTGAGCACTGGCTCATCTGGTTTGAGCAAAAGCTCACCAGCTTGAACCCAAGGTTGCTGGCTCGAGCAAGGGGTTACTCGGTCTGGTGAAGGCCTGCAGTCAAGGCCCATATGAGAAAGCAATCAATGAACAAATAAGGTCTCACAACGAAAAATTGATGATTGGTGCTTCTCATCTCTCTTTCTTCCTGTCTGTCTGTCTGTCTGTCTGTCCATATCTATCCCTCTTTCTGACTCTCTCTTTGTCCCTGTAAAAAAAAAAAAAAATCAAACAAGGTGACACGATCATGTGTATAAACCACATACTTTTATAAACATGTAAAACATTTTTTCTAGGCCTGGCAAGAAAACTTGATTGGTTAGAGCATCGTCCTATGATGGTTTGATCCCTGGTCAGGGCACATGCAAGAACAGATCAATATCCTTCTCTCTCTCTTCCATCTTCTATCTAAAATCAATAAAACATTAAAAAAAAAAATTTAAAGACTTTTTCTCAATATAGACAAAATTTGTTCTAGAGTTTTTTAAAATTTATACATAGATAAGTTTGTAAGAAAGAAATTAATTTTCAAGCCACAGACTGCTTAACACAAATACTGAATTTAAAAACTTTCAATGTTCATCAACAGTTAAAGCCTTAACACAAAATGCACATAAACAACCCTGGCTAGTTGGCTCAGTGGTAGAGCGTTGGCCTGGCATCTGGAAGGCCTGGGTTTGATTCCCGGCCAGAGCACACAGGAGAAGTGCTCATCTGCTTCTCTACCCTTACCCCTCTCCTTCCTCTCTATCTCTCTCTTCCTCTCCCACAGCCAAGTCTCCAATGGAGCAAAGTTGGCCCGGGTGTTGAGGATGGCTCCATGGCCTCCTCCTCAGGCACTAGAATGGCTCTGGTTACAACAGAGCAACGCACCAAATGGGCAAAGCATCGCCAGCTGGTGAGCATGCTGGGTGGATCTTGTGTGGCAGCATGCAGGAGTCTGCTGCCCCCTGCTTCTCACTTCAGAAAAATATAAACAACAACAACGAAAAGCACATAAACAGAATATCTAAGATGAAGCTGATGGAATTTTTCACATCAATTGAGCGTGTGATTTGACACCTCGAATTATACTCTGCAGACATGAAATTAAGCACAGGCATCATCCTATGTAAATAACTCTGCAGCCAAACCCTCCAGGTCTGAGTTTCTATTGTGTTTCCCCCATTCTTTTATCAGCGGTCAATATTAAGCTTCCTTAAGAAAGCTTATTAATCAGAATCTCAATGAAGCATACACTAATCTTTCTCATGTTCTAAACAAAATTTAAGAACTGTTTGGTGCAAATAAAAAAAGAAAGAAAAACCTGTTCAGTGCCTCATACATGCTTACTAGAGGGACTGGTCAACACTACAAGTCTCAGTGAGTACCAATGTGCTCTCCTGATTGGCGGGGGGGGGGGGGGGTGTCTCTCTTATTGCTTGAGCCAAGCAGTTTCTTGAGCAGGTAAAATGTAAAAATGGACAGAAGTGCTGTAGTTAATTGTAAAGTTCTTGTTTTCATGCTCATATGGGTGTTTTTAAGGATATACTTTTATATAAATGTTTTATTGATCTTAATAGTGGAGGATAAGGTTGATAATTTTATTAAACTTAGGGTTTTCCCAAATGTATAAAATCCTGGGATTATCAGTCTAATTATGTAATACTACACTATAAATTATCTCTTATACTATATCTTACACTAGATGATAAATAGAGAGATAGAGAGATAAAGAGATAAAGATTCATTTTTTATGTAGGGGATTTTATGTTTTCACACTTAAAATGTGGGAATGATTATATGCATAATATTTATATATGTTATTAATATGAATAATATATATTATACATAGTATATATTATTTATATATATGTAAATAAATATATAGCCCCTCTTTCACTCTGTTTACGTATATCAGAAAACTGGAGAGTTTATAGATTTGAAACGAGGCTTTAGAAAACATAGTGTATAACAGGTCTTTGTCAGGACTTTGAAAAATAAGGAAAAAACTAACATAGGCCAGAAGTTCTTTAGAATCTACATACCTAAGACATTAGCATCCAGAAATAGAAATCAATGGATCCTAGCCAAAGAAAGAACCAGCAACAACAACATTCCCAGGAAGGTAGGATTGGATTGCCTTGTCATTGCCCTAAGATTAATGTTTACTGTAGGGTGAATTCTCCAAGTTCTGCTCTGTTGCCAATTGGCAAGTATGAAACAGTTCCATCCAAAAATACTAGCTGAGAGTGTATCTCGTTTCCTCTTGGCCATCCAAAACTCTTCTTCATTCAAGATGCTTTTGTCTGACTTGTCACGTTGAGGATATTGTACTGAGGACAGATATTAAATTTTGCAGGCAGAGAAGAAAAGAGTAAAAAACCAGGAGAAGATTCTGGTGTGTAGTAATTACAGTCTTTGGCTCCTGTTATTTCCACATAAGTATTAGGATTCTATAACTGGAATGCTCATATAGAAATATTATTTGCTATGAAGGATTTGATAAAGTATTAAGATAATGCAACTGTGCCAAAGTTTTATTCAGTTAATGTAAAGAGAGATACAGAAGATAAAAAAAAACACAATTCTTAATCAAAATACAGGCAGAAAGGTAAAATGCAAGAAATACAAGCTAGCCTTATACCGGCATTAAATGCTAAAATAGATGTTCAAGGTGTGTCATGCTCAGTAAAAATGTATTTATTATAGTTTACTTATATACTCTAAAACTTGATAGTAGGTAGGAGGTTTTCAAAATTTGCCCTAGATTATTATTAGCATCCTCAAAGATTAAAGCCTTAGTTATTCTTGGGGTGAAGGTAGGAAAAAATGAGCTGGCCCCTGATCCCTGGACAGCAAGAGAGAGAGAGAGAGGGAGGGAGAGAGAGAGAGAAAAAAAAAGGAACTATAGCTAGATAGATAGATGATAGATAGATAAACAACTCCATTTCCAGTCTTTGCTCAGTGAAAGGGTTCTGCTGTTAAACATGCTCAAAACATTTGGTTAAGTTTTAAGCCACAATGATATTTAGAGATCAAGCAAAGCATCTTCCAGAGACGTAGCCAGTTATTGCTGGGAACACTTTATGGCCTGACTGACATATTTTCATGCAAGAAGTTTACTTATAATCAACAAAGCTGCCTAACATGTAGTCAGAAATGATGGCAATGTATTAAAATTATACCTTTTTGCACACTTTCCTCAGGAAAAGTGAGCATTAGAGTTCTTGAGTCTGAATGCCTGTTAGACTCTATAATGCGTGATGACCTTGTCAGGACACTGACAGAAAGTTGGCAGGTAAGTATACTGTGCACAGGTCACAGAGCTTGGGGCTTGTCAAAGCTGTGACCCACAGCCTAGCCTACCCTCAATTCTCAGCAGGAGACTCTCGGAAGTTCTAGTACAAGAAAATGCACAAAAGTGTGTGTGTGTGGGAGGGGAATAAAGATGACTTGAGAACATAAAAGCTCCATGAGTTATCTTACTGCTTAGTTATCTCATACTAAGTGGCACTGTCAACATTTAACTGCACATATTAGCGAGAATTGATGCCGAATCACAGCAATAGGTTTGAGCTTCTCCTTCGGTCAGAAATTTATTTCTGTCTTTTTTTATTTTCTTTGTGTCCCTTTCCATATGTGACCAATCGTCCTCCTTTAGGGAGGACAGTCCTTCTTTTGTAAGTTCCATCCTCCCTCAAAAACTGTCTTCCTGCATATCCCCTTTATTGATATTGGAAGACTAATCTGTAAATGTCTGTATTCGATCGATGCAGAGTTGGTCCATTGTGTGGTGTATTTGTATTTGACATGACAATTTGTCAAGGATCAGTACAGTGCGGCAAGACACGATTATGAGACGCATGCGCTCAGCACGGAAGATCTTGAGAGAGCATGATATACCAAGCGCGCAAATGGCTTTGTGTACTTCTTACTGAAACACAACATGGCACATACAACATTGTAGACTCACTATTATTTCTTTCCCAGTGAATATTCAATCATAGACAGGTAAGCACAATTCACATTTTATTAATTCATTATCTATTTAATAATTTCCAAATACATATAATTTTATTTACAAGTATTTTCCCAAAATTTGAGTTTTAAAGTGAAAATCTAACCTCAAATTATATCTATTAATAACACACTTTGATTAAATAGTTGCATAAAACAGATGTTTTTTCATTAGAAAATAATATATATACCCGAATATCACTTCAAATTAGTGGTTTTGTTTTATATTTAGTTTTACTAAATAAGTACTTTTTTCTTACAATTACTATTAAAAATTAATAGGCATGTAAGCATAATTACAATATAAAATATTACAAGTGTTTTTATTATGCATTTATCATATTATAGTGTATTATTGTTGCAATAAATGAAATGTTTCTTTTATTTACAATATTGTTTTCTTCAATTTATTTTTGTCCTCCTTTTCATTGCAAAAAAGTTGGTCACCTTACTTTTCATAGCATCAAATTACTCAGCATTACCAGATAAGCCATCAATCAAGTACACACTTTTGCATAACTTTTCATTGCTAACGTTACATGGCCAATTCTGTATTTTAAAAAAGAAGTAAGCTCCTTGTGTGGTGTAAACTGTAAGTCCTCATTGCTACCCTGTGTCCTGCATTAACCACACCTGCCTTAGCTAACTCTCACTGTTATCAGGAACTGATGAGAATTGTGCGGAACTGTAGCTGTCATGAACTGCCCAGGTGACTTCTCAGTGCCCAAAACAAAAACACTTTTCTGCTGGTGGAATTGTTGTGAAATTGATTTGGCTGAAGAGATTCCTCAGGTCCATGGTGTCACTCCATTCACAGTAGTACCAGCTGTCACAAGTATATGAAGGCCTGGCCCATCACACTGACTCAGTACAACTCTAGAGGCCCATGTGGTGCTTACTTAGCCATTGCTCAGACTACATTACACCCCAACTATCTCTGCCCAATCCCGCTTCCTCCCCTCCTATCCAGTTATGTATTCACTGTACACTTAAAATAGCTAACCTACTAAATTGGATGTTATATATCTTTTACTGAAATTAAAAAAAATATATATTGATCAACTAAAGATAATGTGTTATAATTTCAAATATTGTTAGACACACAGGTTCTATTTCACATAATGAACTAAAGGAGCTTAGCTAATGCAAGTTTGGTTACATTGGATGCTTTAAAATAAAGGCCCTGGACAGTTAGCTCAGTTGGTTAAGAGCATTGTCCCAAAACAACAAGGATGCAGGTTCAATCCCAGTCACACAAGAAGCAACCAAAGGATCCACCTCTGATTGAAACAACAAATGAATGCTTCCCTTTCCCCTTCCTTCTCTCTTCCTTCTTGTTTAAATATCAATAATAATTAAGTCCTGGCCAAATAGCTTGGTTGGTTGGACCGTAGTCCTGGAGTGTAGAAGTAGCTGGTTCAATTCCCCAGTTAGGGCACATAAAGGAGCAGCTCAATGTTCCTGTTTCTCTCTCCCTCCCCAAGCCTTTCTCTAAAAATAAATAAATAAATAAATAAATAAATAAATAAACCAACACATTCAAAACCTTCCAAAACAAAACTATTAAGCAATTTGGATTTATGAAATTTGGGCTTTTCTTCCCTTGCTGAGAATAACCTTTAATGCTTTCTTCAAGTTTTAAGTATATCAGTAGACTTCATTGATATTCAGTTAATTATACAAAGGAATTCCAGGATATCTAGAAAAAATGGAGGCAAGCAAAGGCCTTAGCCCCAGAATATAGAAATAATACAAATCAGCAAAGGGCATTTTTTGAATGCTGCCTTTTGTGTCCCCAACTACCCTCCCAGCAAATTCCCTCTGAGTCTCTAAAGTTGTCCTTTCTTCCCCACTTCTTCTTATTCCCTCTAATTTAATAGATGCCTACTTTATCCACATACAGTGGAGGCAACTATCAAGATGATGAGTTGTAAGTGTGTGCACAGAGTTAATCTCCTATATTTACATCCCCAGTTTGAATTTGAAACCTTGAGCACGCATTAGCTGCTGCTGTAAGAGGTGGTCACTGAGTGTTGCCATTTGGCAGGTCAACCAAGATCTATAAAATCTCACAACTGTAGGAAAATCAATATCTCATTAAACTCCCATCATCAACTATTATTTCATTCATGTCTTAATGTCACTCTCGCACATTTACTAACAGCCTGTCAGGTGTGAACGCAATACGCTTTCGTTAACGTTGTGTGTACTTGCACCAATGAACTATCAGACATCTTTTTCTTACCTTTGAAGTAATTTTATGGTTATAAACCCAATGCATGGTTTTGACTGATAGGGGAAAGTGTTTGGGAAAATTTGTGAATGATAGGTAATTATAATTTTGTAGAAGGATTTAGCCCCCAAATTGTCTCACAATGGAATTTGAATATGAAAAGATTTCATATTATTTACATCTACTATACAGTGCAGTTAATTACAACAATATACCTAATCATGCATTGATTATCTTTAGGAAATACTGAAACACAGACTGAAAATTCAATCTTTAGAAAGGTTATCTTATATTTGATTTTTCATATATTGTGTTGAAATCTGTCTAAAACTACATTCAAGACTATGTTTTTAAACAAGTCATCTTATTATTATTTGTGTGTGTGTGTGTGTGTGTGTGTGTGTGTGTGTGTGTGTGTGTGTGAAGAGAGAGAAAGAAGAAGGTAAGGAGCAGGAAACATCAACTCCCATATGTGACTTGACCAGGCAAACCCGGGGTTTTGAATCAGTGAACTCAACATTCCAGGTGGACACTTTATCCACTGCGCCACCACAAGCGAGGCATTATTTTTTTTTAGGGAAATATGGATGAACTCAAACCACAAAGTTGTAGCAATAGTCCTGATAGTCAATATGATTTCTCGAGTTTCCTTTGCATTTCACCAATAGTCAGGATCTAGAATTACCTCTCAGTACAGGTAGAAAGGGAGAAAATTAATTAGACTGGCTTTCCACTTCTATAATCACAATATGTAATCAGGAAATTTTGACAAACCAGTCTTCACTGTCTGGAAACAGATACATCATATTTAAAGATGAGCAGCATTGTTAGTTTGGTTTTACTCACTGTTCAAAATAAAATAAAAGTATATAATTTTGAAGCAATATTAAGTTTCACCTAACAAGAACAACTAACAAGAAGCAATAACAAAATGACTCAAAAGAACAACAGAACTTTACCAGGTCCATGAGTTCAGATGGTCAGACAGACAAGAGACAGTAAGGGAGCCCTTCTCCTGGTCCCCTGCGATCAAGATGCTGAAAACAGGTGATGAGTAGGATGGGGTCATCCCAGATGAAAGAGAGGTGACAGGGTAACTGGGAGGCAGTAAGGACAGGAAGGAGGAGATGAGAGTGTTAAGAAAGAATAAGAGGATAACAAGGAATAAGAGGGGAAGAAGGGAAGAAGAAGAGGGAAAGTAAGATACAACACAGTGAGGGAGGGAGGATCGTCTTAGAAATCCTAACTACAGTTAAGTGCAATCAAAGTTTGAAAAGAGAAAAAGATGGTATTTTAAAATTGAGATAACGAAGATTTGCCATCAGAATCCCAGTGGGATCCTGTTAATCCAAGCCCTTTGGTCACCCTGGCACCAGCCAGCTCCAGCAGCCCCAGGTGGCTCAAGGGCTTCCTCAGTTCCAGGCTTCTAGAGGCCCCACCAACCCAGAGATGCAACCCATCATGAAACCTGTCAGCTGCCAACACTCCAGGTGGCCATGACAGCCTCAGGTTCCCAAGGGGCTCCCACACACCAGGCTATGGGCACATCCCTGATTAAGGAAACATGATGGCACTACCACATACACACATACACAGACATACAATGATATATTAAAAAGAAGGAAACCCTGTGGTTTGCAACAACATGGTTGGACCTTGAGGGCATTATGCTAAGTGAAATGAGTCTGACAGAGACAGAGAAATACTGCATGTTCTCACTTCTATGTGGAATCTAAAGAGAACACAGAGAGTAGACTGGTAGTTACCAGGGACTGGGGGTGGGGTGGGGAGATGAGAATATGGTTGGTCCAAGTAACAAACCTTCAGTTATAAAAGTTAAAAAGTTCTGGGAATCTCATGTACAGAATGATTACATTAACAATAACTTATTATATACTTTAATGTTAGAAAAATAAATCTTAAATGTTATCATCACACACACAATATAAACATTATGTAAGAAAATGGAGGTGTTAAGTAACCTCATTGTATTTTTTTTATCACGTATGCATGGATCGAATTATTATGTTGTACACCTTAAACCTGCATATGTTCTATATCAATATCTTAATAAAGCTGAAAACTTTAAGAACTATTATAATTTTTAAAACAACAAAATAAATGTGTACAAAAAGGTGCAAGTTGATAAAAAAGAAAAAAAAAAAAACTGGAAGAAAAGCCAAGCAAAGTCCAGAGTCCAAAATCAATAGACATGGATGCATCTATGCTCCCATTTCTTGGAAGATTTCATAAGAACAGAAACCATTTTCCAATTCAGTCTCATTCTCATGGGAAGGCAACTGGTAGTACACAAAGGCATGCTTTAATGTTGCCAGAGTTGAGCAGATATTTCCATGCAAAAAAAAAATTACAGGTTCCTTTTCCCCAGAATTTCCTAGCTAAGCAGATCCATGAAAGTCCTCCATGGACCACAGTGTCCAGAGCCTTCTGCCCAGAGATAACTGTGAAGCTTCCAGTCATTAGGGTTCATCAGTACCCCTGGTGTGATTGACCTAGGCATCCTCTGGTGGATCTCTACCTTGGTGGACACCTCACACGAGTGCAGTTTAATATACTGTAGGGCATCAGCTGGGTCTGGAGGGTCTTGCATTCACACATGACCCCAACACCACTGGGCATGCCAACCTCATGATGCCATGCTCTAAATGAAAGAGGAAGCAAATAAGCAGTGTCTTCATTCTTGAGTAAATGACTTTTTATACAAGAGGTCACCATTTAGTTCTTCCAGAAGGAGCCATTTAT
Source organism: Rhynchonycteris naso (assembly GCA_037038555.1). NCBI lineage: Eukaryota > Metazoa > Chordata > Mammalia > Chiroptera > Emballonuridae > Rhynchonycteris > Rhynchonycteris naso. The sequence continues at coordinate 213,117,295 of CM072998.1, read as the reverse complement.
CAAAGGGTATCCTCAACTTACCTCACTTGCATCTCATTCATCAGTGCTGTACCATCAGAAAACCTGAATTGCTACATTCAGCATTTGCCAGAGTGACATTTCTTTCTGATGATGAAATCTTACTCCTCTAATAAAATGTTCTCTTCGGGATCACACTACGTGGATTACCGTGGCTTGTCCCTCCCAGGGTTTTTGCATCCATTCCTATTAATTTGACTCATGACAGGTACTCTCTGCTTAGTCTTCATTACAGAGAATGGAGTCATCTAATTCAAATGGACAAGTTTCAATGATAACTTTAAAATTCTTCTATCATATCCAGATGCCCAGCTTTTACAAAATTTACCAAACAAACCTGAAAAAATGGGTCTGCTTTTCTGCTTTCAGGATTTGAACATGGTTCCCTGCTTTCTGGCTGCTTTTACAAGGGAGGCTGGCTTTTGAGCCATGGCATCTCAGGAAGACCATCTGCTCTGTTAGAGGGCCCAGTGGCTCCTATCCCTGCCATTGCCACTTGGATGCAAATAAAGCACAATCTCCTTAAATAGGTAATATGTATAAGTCATAATGTTGATATTTTAAAGGTTGATTATAATTTCATACAAAATTAAAACCATTTACAATAACCTTTAATCTGGAATTGTGGAGTACATGATTGACTTATTTTTTCTCTCTCAACAATTTTCTGCTGAGGGAAATGCTTTCAGGAAATGTTGTTGAGTCATAATTAAGGTATGTCTGCTGTGAGAGACATTGGTCATCTGTGTTACATATTTGGACAGAAAAGCATGCCCCTGTGTTGCCTTCATCAAAGATTTTGTTAGCAACATGACCAAAAGCAAAATAAAAACAAACAAACAAAAAAACCTGTGGCAAAAGAAAATAAATTATTACAATGTAAATTCTTTATATACTTTCTAGTTAGAGCTCAATAAACTTGAATCTCAAATTGATTTGTTCCGCATTCTATGACCTTCGGATCATTATTTGACCCCTTTGTTCTCAATCACCCAGTCTGTAAAAATGTAAATTTAAATTTTAAATGAGTGTACAGAATCTGAAAAATATTGTGTCAGATTATTTATATTTTGATTGAATGTATATTAAACTATATAAACATAGACATAAGTATAAGTCAAGTTGTTCAATTTGCTAAGCATAGTCTTTGTCAAATATCTAATAAAACTTATTTATTTAGACTTAGATGGCAATCTATAAGCAGGCCTATGTATCGAATTACTTCTACCTCTTTTCAAAGTGGTTTTACCACATGGAGATGAATTACTCAGCTGTAAGTTGTTAGGAGAAGTACCTGGTACACAGAACTGCAATCATGCTCTACCTGTCCTTGCCTGGACATGGAGCTCCTATGTGGTGCGAGCACTGTTCTCATCTGCTCTGTAGATCAGCACCCAGCCCATGGCCTGTGCAAACAAGTCTTTAGTATTTGCTTATGGAATCGATGTAAAAACAAAGAAATGTTAACCTCTATGGTCATCCTCTCTCTAACTGAGAGGAAACACAATTGATTTGGGATAAGTTGAATTAAGGTTTAAATTTTAGGTACATAAGAGTCAAACAGAACAGGACTTTTCAAACATTAGCATGCGTTAGAATCAATTGGGAACCTTCTGAACATGCCACTCAGGTTTGGGAGGCACAAGGACCAGCCAGAAATTTTGCATTTTCAATAGTCTTCAAGGTGATGCAGAACCAGACTTACTGTAACAAATAACCACACTATACATATATCTAAATAATATTTACTCAACTGAAACCTTCCTGCATCTAAAAACAAGCTCTGTCATTGTATACTTTGAAAACTATTTCCTTTAAGTTTTTCTCAGATTTTAAGTTCCAAATTATTTTATTAACACAGCGTGGATACATAACCATGCACTGTGTAGATATGGATGAAGGAAGATGCAACTGGCTTTGAAGTATATCATAAACTACAACAAGTTATATTGTGAACTGTTGTGTCTGGTGTGTTCATGATGTTACAGGACAGAGTGGCCCATTTCCCAAGATAAAATAAAAAATGATCCAGTGCTTTAGCAGCCAAAAACGATCCACCAGGTTGTGCTCTGAGGTGTGTTTATGAATCTACCAACAATTCAGGGTAGGTTAGGAGTATTGCTTCCACGTTTATTCCAAGAAAAATAACAGGACAGAAAATGTAAATGGGTTTGCTTTTGTTGAGACTATATTTTAGTCTTAGCAATACCCTTCTTTCAAATGTGAACAGCCATTTGGAGCAAAATCAATCTGCTTCAGAGACATCTATTTGTCTTAATTACCACCAAATTTGTATGTGAGTCGATACTCCATCCAGCAATGCCACAGTACAAATTGATGCTCATCATGTGACCAGACATGAAAATACATGCATAAAAATGGGAAATCTGGTAACATTTATTTTGATGAAATTAAAAAGTCTAAAATGTGAAGGGAATTGAGGTGATTAAAAATTGTCATTTAGTAAAGAGGACCTGGTTGGCTTGCTTTTCTTTAGTGCAGATGAGAAAATGGGTAAGAAAAGCCTTCATATGACACTTAGTCACAGGGCACTTCTGATGGTATTCAAGTTAGTTTATCATCTCTCATTCTCTATAGTTCTAGAATTTCTTCATGTTCTATTTTTTACATCCAAAAGTGAATACAAATGACAAGATGTGTTCCAAATGGATCCAATCAATGCTTAAATGTCAATACCTGGGACATGCCTAGTAATTTCTATATTTATCTATATTGTGGCATTATAAATACAAAGACTTTAAGGTTATTTCCTACAAGACAAGAGAAGCAAATGATAATGTATAAGCAGTTACACAAACAGTCTAGAGAATACTGGCAAATAATGGAAGTTGACATGTGGTTTGGCAGGCAGCATGCAGGCATTTCATACCAGCTGTCCCATGACAGTCACATTGTATTCACAGGCAGCTTTATATGTACCACATGCATGTTGCATTTTATAAAACATGAAATGTAAAAATCCTATTGAGGCCTGACCTGTGGTGGCACAGTGGATAAAGCGACGACCTGGGAACACTGAGGTTGCCAGTTCAAAACCCTGCACTGGTCTGGTCAAGGCACATGTGGGAGTTGATGCTTCCAGCTACTCCCTCTTTCTCTCTCTCTCTCTCTCTCTCTCTCTGTCTCCTCTCTAAAATGAATAAAATAAAAAGAAATTAAAAAATCATATTGAAGGATCCATAGAAACAAACGCCTCATTATATTCCCTACAAAGTTCTACAAATATGGATGACATTTGATTATGAATGGGGTTACAAATGGGTGGCTATTTTTCTGTAAGGTCAACCAAGGACCTGTTCTCATTTTTCCAAAATACAGGCCCTTCATGGCATAGCACATTAAATAGGCAGTCATTTTTCCATTTAGCTAATGGTAGTTCTTAAGAAAATTATTTATTTTGGACAAATCGTAATTGACTTGTAAGGCAACTTCTCGGACTTAACCAAAATTAATTTGGAAATATCCATTAATAAATTTACAGTATATTGTTTGTAGTCCAAGGTATCTAAATTACTATGATTCTTTTCAAGTCACCAAACCAAATACGGTGCAATTAAAAATGGAAAAGATAAAAAAAAAAAAAGAACATCATGGTATAGTGATTAAAAGAGGGGAAGAAGGGTGGGGGTAAAAGAAGGTAAGGGGGGATAGGGTGATGGAGGAAGACTTGACTTGGGGTGGTGAACACACAATACAGCAGACAGATGATATATTATAGAATTGTACAGCTGAAACCTACATGTTTTTTTAACCAATGTCACCTCAATAAATTAAATTTAAATAAATAAATAAATAAATAAATAGCATAGACACACAAAAAACTTGAGCCCTACAGACCAAGCCACTGATTACACCAGCTGACAAACAGTCTGCTTTGCCTAAAATCAGTGGTGGAGGGTTTTGAATTTTGTGCTCTGAAACCAGTGAAGTTGTCATGTAATCATGTTCAGAAAACCATGTTTGCTCTCTGTGTGTATATTTTAATACTTAATTATACTGTACATTCAGTAAAACTTGACAAAACAACTTCTGAGCCACCAGGGGAGAAATGAGAATAAATCCTCGATATTTAGGAAATGAAACTGAGCCCTAAACTTACCTCATTCTTAAAAACTCCACTGAGTTCTAGTCTCTAGAAAATACAGGATTGTCCTGGTTAATCTGTGAGTAGATTTGAAATCTTGAAGAGAAAGCACTGCCTACAGAGGGACGGGCAGACAGATGAGCTGGCAGGGAGAGCGTTGGGGACACATCTGCTAGTTACTGGAAGCGAGCGGAGCCCCATCTGTGTGAACGGGCTGGACAGCAAATCTCAGAGTGGCGGGGTAGACAAACAGCACTGGCAGCCAAGTGGTTTTGAAATTTAATACTTAGAAATGAAAGCTAGTGGAACTGAGGAAAAGGAATCCTCATGCATTGGTAATCTTACCAATCCTGCAAAGTAGAAGATTTGGGAGCCACGTGAAAATACTGTGTGTACTTCGCAGGGCACATTCATTATAGCTTTGTCCTTTTCTGCTCAGATTAGCCTTCCTCAAGCCCCCATTAAGCCTACCTCCTGAACTGGGGCTTGAGGTGAAATATTCAATGGTAAACATTTTAACTTAAACGAGATAAAATAGGAAAAATTAAGCAAATTAAGGGAACCAATACTAAGATGTCTGAGATTTACATAAATATGTTAAGAAATGTGCTGTAGCCCTTGCATGCAAGTTGATTATAATGAGGGGACAGAGAGTTTAGGCCTATGGATACTCATTTAACTGGACATTTGCTTTATTGGGATTGATGCAACAGAATACATAAGATTGAAATGTTTTTGCTTTTGCTGATTGAATATTTAAATTGATAGTATTAAACTGTTGTGTTTCTTTTTATTCAGTGAGAGAAGGAGAGGCAGAGAAATATGTTCCCGCATGCACCCCAACCTGGGTCCAGCTAGCAAGGCTACTAGGGGGCGATGCTCTGCCCATCGGGGGCCCTTGCTCAGCCATCGAGCCATTTATTTTAGTGCCTGAGGCAGAGGCCACAGAGCCATCCTTAGCACCTGGGACCAACTTTGCTCGAACCAATGGGCCATGGCTGCAGGTAGGGAAGAGAGAGAGAGAGATGGAGAGAGAGAGAAAGAGAGAGAGAGACAGAGAAGGGGGAGGAGTGTATAAGAAGATGGCACTTCTCTGGTGAGCCTTGACGGTAATCAAACCCAGGACATCCACACACCAGGCTGACTCTCTACCAATGAGTCAACCGGCCAAGGCATGGATAGTATTAAACATTTTTACCCATTTTGAAAAGCCAGTCCTAGCCTCAAAATCAATAAAATGAATATTTTAAAACTATGTTAGGTTTGGTGAACAAGATTATTTATGAACTGAATTTTAGACTACTATCATCTACTATTAAAAATGAATAAAAATAAATAGAAAGGCAATATATTTCCATGATAGAATCAATGTATTCTCTAATGCAGTGGTAGTCAACCTGGTCCCTACCACCCACTAGTGGTAGCTTTTATGGTGGGTGGTAACGGAGCAACCAAAGTATAAATAAAAAGATTTAAATAAAAAGATTTAGTATAGATTTAACTATAGTAAGTTGTTTTATAAAGACCTATTCTGCCAAACTTAGGAAAAATCTGACATAAAGTACTTGGTAAGTAATTATTATTATATGCTTTAACTTGCTGTAACTGTTTTATGAATTTTATAAAGTAAAGTTACTTCCCTACTTTATAAATCACCATTACTGTGGAACCAGAGGGTGGTTAGAAAATTTTACTACTAACAGAGATACAAAAGTGGGCGGTAGGTATAAAAAGGGTAACTACTCCTGCTGAGTCTAATGTACTAATTTGTTCAACTAAAACTAAAATGTAAAGGTGGCCACGCATCCAGACACAACCTGTCATTTTGGAAGTCATTATATCTCAATGCACCTATTGGAGATCACAGGTGTACTATTGAGAATTGCAATCAGGTTAGCTGAGGAAAGCAATCACGAGCACATCAAAGACATTGTGCATCCACAGTCAGACCCCAAGTTCATCCCTTCCAAGTGTACTGCCATTGGGAAACTGAGGCACAGTCAGCCTCTCATTGCTCATCTTGTTCCAGAGTTCTGAGTGATTGTTATAAAAACAGTTGGTGAACAGCAACAGAAGAGGACCACGTAGTTTATAGCAGAAATTATTAGAACTCTCATTATATTAAATAAAAAAAATTTCACTGAGCAACTCCCTTCTGAGGCTGATGCTTAAATCAATAGAGTTATTTTTAGCACCTGAGGCCAACGCTGGAACTGATTGAGCCACTGGCTGTGGAAAGGGAAGATGGAGAGAAGAGGGAGAGGGTGGGGGAGAGAAGCAGATGGTTGTTTTTCTTGTGTGCCCTGACTGAGAATTGAACCCGGTACATTCATAACCAGGCAACACTCTATTCACTGAGTCAACTGGCCAGAGACCTTACTGGTTTTTTGAATGTATATAATATGAGAAATAGTCATCTTTTTCTTTAGTAAGCCTACATATTTCTTTCTCAAATTTTTATATTGCCGATTTAAGAGTTGACCCCGCCAACCAGTCAACACACACATCCCAGCTTACTTTAAGCACAAATCTGTATCTGTCTGCATTTGTTCACATCTTATCAGTGATGAGCCTGCATGCAGACACAAGCATCTGGCTACCTCATTAAGTCTATTGGGGATTGTTGTCCTAGAATTTGAAGATTGATTACATATTAGTTTACTGTCAATTGCCTTTGTTATATTTATCCCTTATGCTACAATTGTTCTTGTTTTTAAAGTATATTTGTTGCTAGATTATATATATTATTGTGAGTTTAATTTCAAGATAGTGAAGATGGAGTTTTACAATGCCACCTCATTTAAAAGAATGGTGTGTTACCATACTTGGGGAGAACATGTGGGCTCTCCAGTAAATCAACTCATAGAACTAGATTCTGGAGCAGTGGTTCTAAACCTGTGTTCTATCAAACCCTAGGGGTTCGATGAGTCAGTGTCAGGGGTTCGGAGAAGCTTCTGCCGCAGATGCCAGGATAAAGTAATACCGTAATTTGTTGTGAGTTCATGCACTTTGTTGGATTTGTTCTTTGAGCAAGGTGATGTTCATGCATGGCTCATTTTGTGCACCAGTAAAAAAACATATACCTATGTCTTGAATTTGAAAAAATAATCGTATTTTATTTATCACTAAAGAAGGGTTCAGTGAATGCGCATATGAAATTGGTGGTTCGGTACCTCAAAAAAGGTTAAGAACCACTGTTCTGGAGGCAGTTTGTAATGGAGAAAAACTAATAAATACACCCCAACTCTCAGGTTCTGTTGGAGCCAATGGTATACTGCAATAAAATACTGTTGTTGTTGTTTCTTTCCTGAACCTATCAATGATGGTTTAGAGTATCATGTTCAAATAAATTTTTAAGAGAATTCTACGTGGTAGAAGGAAAGGTTCAAACTATCATTCTAAATAAATAAACATCTTTTTATAAGAGCCCCAAGATGTACTAAAAGTTTATCTGGCTGAATATCAAAAGTGGAGATGGCTGTACAAGGTTGCAGTCTCCTGCTCAGCCTCAGCGATAGTTTAAACTTCTCCCCCATGCAATCTCTTCCCACCCCATATAGTCGATACCTGACATAGGGAATAGTTTTTCTTTTTTTTAAAGGAAGTTATCAGAAATGTTAAAAATCAGAAAATGCCTAGAAAAATACTAGACATGCTACTAAAATACAGTACAGATCATCAGGTATCAGGTCCCTTATTCGCTTTAGATGCTCATCCATACTGCACAGGTGCAGGGTACATGGTACTCGAGATAAAATAGAAGTACAGGTATATTATTTTCCAGCCCACTCATGCACACAATTTTGCAAGCAATACAATTCACATCAAATATATTTTAAACTGCTTGAATGATTTTCTTTTGCTTAGAAGTCTTTAAGTGTAATCTCATTTAAACAATACTCTTTATTTTTTTAGTGTTTTGTCAATAGAACTTGAATTAGATCTTACTGTTATAATTGCTAGTTGCATGCAAACCAAATATTGTATTTGCTTTCTTGCAAAGCATACATTTTATACTTGTTCTGTTTGAAATTTAGATTCATTACCATGGTCCTCATTGTTTAAAATTATTCAGTCACATTGTTATTAAATTATCGTAGAAGCTTGAAAGAACTTCTGATATGAAAACAGTCTTTTGCATTATAGATTTTTCTCAGGATCTTAAGATGAGCAAGCACAATAATCGTAGCTTATATTGTAATAATATGTTTCCTAATTATACATCAAACCCTTAAATTTTGACCTTACAAGCAAGTTATCTTTCTTTTTATAGGCTATGAGTTTATTACTCCACAATATTTGTAAACTCATATATTCTTATCAAAATCTATAGTTTGGGAGGAGGGGTAATTTTAAAGCCAAAATTAATATGGAATTCACAATGCTACATGCTTTCTTAAATCTTAATGATTGAGACAGAAAAGCATCTACTTGAGAATTATAATTTGTTATTCTTTATAGAGAGTCATGATGCAAAGAAAGTTATATCTCTATACCTGAAGAGAGAGAGAGAGAGAGAGAAGATTTGTAGAAGATACACACAAAAAAATTAGGAAAGTCTAGTTTACCTTGCCATAATTTTAGTTAGGATATCAACACTTTTAGATATTGCATATTTGAAGTTTATATCTTTAAGGAAACAGAATTCATTCTGATGTTGCCAGAATTAAATTTTATCTTCAGAAATGTACTCATGTACATCATCTCTCTCTTAATTTGCTCTGTTATTATGACTTTCTTCAGGATACATGATCTCTGACTAAAAGGAATGAGTAATTGTGATTCAGTGTCTATTCTGTTTGCTTAAAGGACTATTTTCTGCAAAAAGGAAATATCTTATATTTCATCAATCTATAGCTTTCTCTATTTGAGAACGGAACCTATAGATATTACTATGAGATGTATTTTTAAGCCAAAAATACAAAATAGAACACTTTTCAAAAGTTTTACTGTTCACCATTTTGGTCACATTGTTAAAATGTGACCCATACTGGTTAACTATTTTATCACTTAAATCAAACTCATCTATTTAGAAAATACTAAGGTCATTTTTAATAAATGAATATATTTTAATAAAGTTTTCTAATATATTTTAATGCAATAGATTTTAATAAATATATGCAAATGTACTGAGAAAGATAACTATTTTTAATTACTGGGTTATCTGTGGAAATAAAAGATACTTAATGATCTAACCAATATAAACAATATTCATGTTATTGCCCACATTTTTGAAATTATCATATTAAAGAGTAGTCATTGATATTAATTCAATTTCCATTTTCTTTTCTTCATATCCTATAATTTTTACTTCCTTTATGACAAAAGATTTTGCATCCTCAATGATTAAGAAAAGAATAATTCATCAATGGTACTTGCAGTTTAAGCAAAAGAACAAAACAATGTAATATTTTTTTAATATAAGATTTCTTTTTTAATTGATAGATTTTACAGAGAGAGGAGGATGGGGAAAGAGAAGTAGTTGCTTCACTCTAGCTGCTCATTGGTCACTTATTGTATTTGCCTTGACCAGGCAAGCCCATGGTTTTGAACTGGTGACCTCAATTTTCCAGGTCGACAGTTTATTCACTGTGCCACCACAGGCCAGGCAAAACACTGTAATTTTAATGTGTATCATTTCGTGGTGACATGGCAGGCACCTTATGAGTGCACATCCTGAAAAATCAAAGTTGAAGTGGTTGTTTTTTGTATTTAACTTTATGCAATCCAAGCCCCAAACAACTCTGTAATTCACACAGTTCTTAAAGTTTCTAACTGGTTAATCTAAACTTGCATGAAGTGTTGGGGGGAGAAAAGGACTCACTAATTCGTAAATATAAAATTAGCCAATTTATCACTGAGCAAGCCAATACCCAGAATGCAAGCAGCTAGTGAGAAAGTGCCCCCAGGCTGTGTTCAATCTTCAGCTCTATTTATATAGAATTTCATTGTCGGTTATATAGCGTTATTTTTACTATAGAGTAGTTACATTGAGCTCACTCAGACATTCTTTGCCAGGTTTCATCTGAACTTTTGCATTTAGTTCTTTATCAGTCACCATGGATGACTGTCTCTGATGGTTTATCTATATACATGATGAGTCTCATCCTTCAATATTCTTCAGGAAAGACAGATTAAGGTCAGTTTCTTCACAGGAGACATATTTCTTTCAAGTCACTAGAGTATCATTATTCTTTGCTGTTGTTTAAAAATGCTGAGATTGCCTACAATGGCGTAACTTTAAAATATATTTTCTAAAGAATCTTAACTATTGAAACAATACATACTGTTGTGTGTATAATAAAGCTAACATGTTCAATATCTCCCAAACTTTGTCTTTTTTATTTTTGTTAGAGTATGCAAGCAGGTTTATAGCCATAGCATCACATGGATAAAAGTTATGAAAATTGACACACTCTTTGTTTTTACAATGAAATATAAGATTCTTCATTCTTTCTTGCTCACAATCCTCTAATTGTACATCAACTTAAACAAAAAACAACACCAGGGGGAGAAAAACTACTCAGATTTTTTATACTGAATTAATTATGAAATCATCATTATCTCTTGTTCCTACCTCATTGAGTTCATCATGGAGGCACTAAAACAGGAGAGACAGTGACCTTTGACATTACAGATACCCACCAAGTTCAGCAGTCGTTACTGTGCAGCCACTTGCAGATGAAGCCTAGAGAAACTTGAGCTTGACAAGCATAGGCTGAAGAAACTTACACACCCCTCATTTGAAGAGCTTTTATAGTGAATGTAGCCCCAGGTTGGATATCGAATTTTATCATCATAGTCAATGTTATTAAGATTGTTTTCTTAGGAAAACAAAACTAAAATGAATAAATAATAAGATGTTTCTAGCTAGTATATCTATGTTGATTAAAATAATTTAAGGATTTTCTAGCAATTATTTTTAGTCAAAATTTTGTTTAACTTTCTATGCTTGTTTTATTGTTGGCTTAATATAATTCAAATAATAACTTTTGAGGGAAGGGAGGATTTATTTTGATGATATTTCTGTATTTCTAACTTCTTGGAAATCATTATTTGAGATACTATTACATGTACCACAATTAACTGTAAATATTAAAATTTACAGACAGTATCTTGGATAAAGTCCCACTTGCTAAACCAGGGACAAATTGAGCATTAAAATAAATAGTTACAGTAATGGATTTTAAATCATTGGATTACTGTCAATCTCAATCCATGAGTCCATAGTGATATGATCAAATAAATAAATAGAGACAGAAGAGAGGAGCCATGTCTTTCATTACAATAAAATATAAAATATTAAACAAATAATGTCATTAGAAAAATCACCAATGGATAATCGCTATAGTAATAAATGTTTTGAGCAAAAATAAAAATATTAGTGAATACTAAGACTAGTAAAATGGGTATTTAGTTAAATGACAGAAGTACATAGTCTTAAATTAACCCTTACATGGTACTTTTTAACTACAAAGAGAAAAACAGTAACTATACTGAGAAAGGTAAAAGATTCTACCTTAACTAAAGGTTTCAAATTAATATCTCCAGCAAAGAAACAAATAAAAATCATCTATATAAAATGCATGAATTCTGTGCCATTCTTGCCAAAATGTTCACCATCATCATATAAGGAAATACTACATTAACCCAAATTGGGGGACGTTCCACATAACAAAAGCTCACATACTTCAGAAATGACTAGATCATTCAAGACAAAAAAAAAAAAAAAAGAGTGAAACAGCTTCAGAGTTCACTTTACTAATATAAATGCAATGAGTGATTCTGACCCTGAAATTTTATCTTCTTTTGTTGTAATGATATTAAAGGAGCAATTGGGATTGTCACTGAGGTCTGTAGATGAGGTAATGGTATATTTCAATTTAAATAAAATGGTTCATATATATTTTGAGGAGTTATAAAATATATTGAAAAAATTAATTACATAAGTTGTTGGGGGAGAGTATTAAAGAAATGGAGAGAGAGAAAGAGACAGGGTGCGAGAAAATGATAAATTATAGTAAAGTTATAAATCATGAACGTTTGTGAAATTTGGTGTGATTTTAGAACTAAGGCTGAAAATATAGAAAATAAGTCTTAATCATCGTGTAGTATCAGAAAATAAGAAAGTCCTTATAAAATCCCCCAAAACAAGAAAATATTGATGAGTATGTCAAAGGGACACAGTAGCCAATGGACAAAGTTAGTGTTCATTTTCTTTAAAGTAAAATAGTACTGGAATTAACCTAGATTTTAAAAATAAATATCCATAAGTTGACACTAACATAAATATATGATTTAAAAATTAATTAATTGGATGAAGAGACAAATTGCCTGTTGAAAAAATTCCCAAATAATTTGTGTAAAAGTTTTACATTCAGTAGTTAAAGCATAATTCTCCACTTGCTAACTGTGTACTTCCATCCAAAGAGTATACAACAGAATGGGAGGTAAAAAGTAATAAAAAGTATCCATGGAGAAATCTGACATACACATACTCAGCCAATGATAAGTTTTATATTAACAGTGATGCATCATGTTGATAGCGCATGCCCTTAACAAAGCATGATGAAAATGGCACAGTACCTCTGCGGCTGTCCTCACCCTTAACAAAGCATGATGGAAATGGCACAGTACCTCTGCGGCTGTCCTCCCACAAACAAATTATTCCCACCTAATCATGAGAAAAACTTCAGACAGATCAAATGCCAAGGTCATCAAAAACAGAGAATGTCTGGTCATTTGTCATAGCCACGAGGAGCCTGAGGATACATGAGAACTGGTATATGTTTTTCTGGATAGACTCCTGGAGCAGAATTTATTAGGTAAAAACTAACAACATCTTACCTGAATGAACTTTGCTTAAAACTAATGTGTCAATGTTGTTTCTTTAAGTATCACAAATGTACTATATTAATGTAAGGTGTTGATATTAGAGAAATTAATGGCCAGATATAGAGGGTGGTTCTCTATATTATCTTAGCAATTTTTGCTGAACTAAAACTGTTATAAAATGAAATATATTTTTAAGTTAAATGCATATAATTATAATATGCATTGTAATTTCAACTTTTTTGTAAATCTAAAATTATTTCAACTAAAAAATTAAAAACCAGGTGATTTATTAACAGAAGTATGGTTTGGTGGCAAGGTATGAGGGCTGGGTATGAAAAACATACTTTAATTTTAACTATGGAAACAATTTTAATTTTACCTTTAGCTCTAATTATTATCTAAGTATTTTAGTTTACTTATTTGTGAAATGGAGATATTACATTTATTACCTGTATTGCCAGCCCAGTATCAAGACTATACAAGATAAATAAATGCAATAGGCTTTGAAAAAGTTTTAAAAAGCTTATATAAAAGTAACAGAGTATTATCAAATAATTTTTAAAGTAAACTTTTAACTTCAAAATGATGCTCTATTTTCATTGATTTAATATTTTCTATTAAAATATTTAATAGATATTAATAAACTTCTTAACATAATGATCTAAACAAAAATCAGATGAGAGCTTGATTGCAATAGCTTTCTTCTTTCACTTCTTGGTGATGCAATGTCCTTGTCTTTTGCATACTAAAAATTTAATATAATTTTGCCTAAATGAGGGTAAATATTTATTTTAGTATAAATCAGACTTAATCAGTGCTGTTTTTAGTGTTGGCCAGAGTACCACATGAGCTGCATTACGGAAACTCTTCATGGCCCACTGTTTCCAGCCGGCTCCATTGCAGACTATTCAGTCATAAAACTGCTGAATTATTTTTTAAATAATATTTTATCAGTCTTAAATAGATTAACTAAATTTCAATTGGTTGGATGAAGCAGTATTAAGTCAAAACTCTTTGATTTTCTGAACCTTATTACTCAAAATTTTATAATTATGATTTTGTAATACAGATGATAAATTTTGTAGGACTAGCTACATAATTAAAATAGATGGTGGCAAGGGGGTAGATCTGAACTGAAGATAAAATGCCAGGTAGGGATAATTCTGTTCACTAGAAAATGTCTATATTTTAACTCTAAAAAATATTGACATTACAAACCTAAACTGCTTCATTTCTTTACTTTTTTTTTTAATCAAGGAACAATAAACAAAATACTAATATTTAATTTATATAAAAATATGAGTTATGAATAACAACATAGCCAGTTTAACAAAGAAAAATTAAACCATATACAGAAATACATAGAAACAGGTGCATAAAAATTTTAATGTAAAATATATATTTTCATGATTGATTTAATTGTTCATTAGTATTAATTATTGATATTTACACAATTTTTTATGAATTAAAATGTTAGGACACTTTAAAATGTGCACGTGTATGAATATATGTAGATAAAGGATTTTAAAGAGTTTATTACATTAAAAATATGTACAATATATGTACTGTATATAACATTACCATTTATTTAAGGATTTATATATATTTTAAAAACAGAATGTGGCTGGGTAAGTAGGCTGGTAGAAAAAAATATTTTTTTCACTTTTAAAAACATGAAATAATGTGGAAGTGTATATATATTTACTAAATGTTGAAATATGTATGGTGGGGTGGGCCATGAGAAGCCCCACTATGCAGACTCATCCCTAGGAAAACATGTTGATACAGTGAGAAATTAAATATGAAGTCATTTAGCTTATGCTGCAAGTGGTGAAAAGAATTATTTCTGATTTAACAGGGTAGACCTAAGTGATAGGATCACCTTTCCTGTCACTTTTTCTCATTCTAATAATGTACCAAGATCAGCAAGTTGGAATTCCAGGTACCTCTGACCTACTGGTGCAGTGTGTGTGTGTGTGTGTGTGTGTGTGTGTGTGTGTGTGTGTGTGTGTGTGTGTGTGTGTGTGTATTTCAAGGCACACTTTAGTCTCAAAATTTTTATCTCTAATCTTTTGCTGAATTACTTGAGTGTTGGCTGCCTTTTATTACCACCAATCTAATATTTTCATTCAAGTCCATGATAACTTTGCAATTATCATTTTATTGTATCTGTTGTAAAATACCATTTAGAATGTAGGGGAAAAAATAGTAAAACATAACATGCTAATTTTTGTAGCTGCTGTGACTATAAACTTCAAAAACTAGATGGTGTCTGGATTCTGATTTTGGCCTTACTCTGCCTGATCCATGTTTTCCCCTGGAGGCCTAGATCAATTTTTACATTAAAAAAATTCATATCATCAATACACAGTCCTTGGTTAACAGTATGACTTTGTTGAAAAAAATAGGGAAAAGTTACTACATGAAGGAAAAATGAATAAATTCATATTACTTATCTCTCATTAATGGTCTTTATGTGACAAACTCAACTACTTAATGGTTAATTTTAGATTTAAATTTATTTAAAAGTGGTAAGTTAAAAATTAATGCTTGCAAATATGTCCTTTAACAGAAAACATTGTACTTATGAGACCAAAAATAAGTGGAAAAAAACCCACATAAGTAAATTGAATAATACCAGTAGGCAAGGTGAGCTCTGGAGGGAAAAGAGCCCCAGGAAGCTGGTGATTTAAGGACAGAAACATTCGTGAAACTGCTGAGGGTGAACACTGCTCACTTGGCATCGGCTCATTTGAATCAGCGTGCTTTCCAGCTAGTACCTGGAAAGTTTTAAAAACCAGACGTTATTGAGGAAAATAAGTTCTAGTGTAATATAACTTAAGTTCATTTTAACAGGCTCTACGAACATCTAAAATCGCATCAGTATTTTCTGCCAAAGGTTTTGTGTTTGCATAAATAAGGGTAAAAATATATAGCATAGTGTTTTCAATTATTTTAAAAGAATGTCATGATGTGGTGGAACTTATTTTCCTAATTTAGAGTAAAACTATGCAATTACATCTGCAATCTCAGAATAATAATAATCATGGGTTAACTGGTCCATCAGCTTAGTCATTTACATAGGGCAGACAGAAATGCATTACTTTTAAATATTAGTTGCAATGAATAAGCACTCAAGATATAAGACCTTTTTTAACAAGATTTTTGAAACTGTAAAATGAAAATGTGATAATCTGATATGTTTTGGGAAATGCTATTAAATTCCATTTAAGGTTTCAGATGTCCTAAATTATAGGTTGATTACATTTTACATGGAGCTTTATCTTTTAACTTCTTGCTGTTCTCTGTGAGATGTTCTTTGACATCTCATAAGTGAAAAAAAAAATTTAAGAGACAAAATTTTTCATTCCAGCAAACATCGTGACCTTTATTAGGATATAGAAAGTTTAACTGCATGTCATAAACATAAACAAATATAGCCCCTTCCTTATGAAATATAATTAACTGAAAAAGATGGAGACCAGATTTCTCAAAAAAAAAGTAATATTGCACATAATAAGTGTGATTTTCATTCTGACATATTTTATCATTTAGAGTAACACTAAAATGAAAGGAAATTATACTTTAAGGTCATTCTTTAAAAATGATAACCAAAATTATTTAATTCTAGGGCATATTCTCTTTCTGAAAGGTGTAAAGCACAGTGAATGAGATTTAAATCATCTTTTTCTATCTTATCCATGGGTACTCGAATGCAACAGAAATTATAGCAGTGTAGGTCCCACTTTCCATCTCTTAACAAGAACTAATGCATATCTTTGCTTTATATCTAGCCAACAGAGTAAACTAATTATGCTTTTTTTATTTTTTAGGATTCATCTCTGCTTTCAGTTTTGTTCTATTTTGAACACTTCTGACAAAATAATCAAATAATAGCATACACATTTGCAAGCATATAAAATAGAAGCCACTCCAAATGGTTCATAACATCTGGTAAAAGCTCTCAGACTCTCCTTGACATGAATTACTCTAAGAGTGCTTTTGTAAATTATCATATAAGATATTTTTTTCCATTAATAAAAAATACACCCAATCTTATTAAACTAATAACCAGATCACGGAAGATTTTCCTCTGTTCCATTTTCCAACCTAAAGCAGAAAGCTAAATAGCAAACAACCAAAAGCAAAACATAACTAGAGAGCACAGATCATGTAAAATTTCTTGTCACTTAAAGTACTACTAGAAATTAAAAAGTGAGTTAAGAGGCATTATAGAGATGTTCCTCTGAGACCCAAGTATGACATTGTTTTTAGGAATTTCTCTAGTCTTGCCATTAGCCACATATCTTATAACTTAAACCACTAACTCAGGCAACTTCTCCACTGTCTCCAGACCTGAGGACATGGACTTTTACAGCACCTGAAGAGGAGCTAAGCGATGGTGGGGGTGTTAGATCATTTTAAAGTAACCAGTACCCATGGCCTTAACGTCTGTGTGAGCTCCTCCTATAACTGTTCTGCTGAGACTGTGCCTTGGAGTCATTCTCAATTCCTTGTCCATTTCTCATTTCCTTCTTCCATGTTTTAAAAAGAAAGGGAGGATCCTCACCAAACGAGAACCTGGAGACAATGCCTTTCTTCAAAGTGTAAAAACTTCTTTGGGTACCACAAAGATCATTTTTAATGTTTGTTCAGGGGAAACCCTCCTAATGACTGACCAAAGGTAAGAGAGTGGGCGACACTGAACCCTGCAAATGAGGAGCCAGGTGCCTGGTTGGCAGTGCCACCCTGGAAATTTCTTGCGCCTTAATTTGGTCATCCGTAAAATGGAGACATTATTAGTACTTATGTGATAGAGCTAATATAAGGATTAAAATTTTAGTATGTTAAAAGTGCTTAAAACATTCAATATATAATAAATTCTACATGAATGTTTGTTAAAATAATAAAAGCACTTTAATTATTTTAAAAGTCTATGATTTTCTGTCTTGTCTACATTTCTGAGCAGAGGGAAGCACCAACTTTACAAACAATAAATTAGACAGATAGTCTAACCATTCTCTGACAGTTTACAAGGAATTGAGGCTTTTATGGGAAGTCCCAGGTTAGCACCAGTGACATGAAATGCTTCAGAAAGTACTCGGGACATTAAAGCTGCTCCCCATATTCGACTCACTTCACTCTCAACATTATTTTGTGAATTCTTAAACTTGTCTCCAAGATTTGTCATATTCTGGAAAGAATATCCCCCCCGCTTTTTTTTTTTTACAGAGACAGAGAGAGAGAGTCAGAGAGAGGGACAGATAGGGACAGGAAGAGAGATGAGAAGAATCAATTCTTTGTTGTGGAACCTTAGTTCTTCATTGATTGCTATCTCAAATGTGCCTTTACCAGGGGACTACAGCAGAGTGAGTGACCCCTTGCTCAAGCCAGCTGTCTTTGGGCTCAAGCCAGCGACCATAGGGTCATGACTATGATCCCACACTCAAGCCAGTGACCCCACGCTCCAGCCAGATGAGCCCAGGCTCAAGCCGATGACCTCGGGGTTTTGAACCTGGGTTATTCATGTCCCAGTCCAAGGCTCTATACACTGCACCACCGCCTGGTCAGGCAGGACATCCCTCTTTAACAGCTAAACCATACAGGTGAATGAGGCTGATGCTTTAAAATAAAACTTGAATATTGTCTAGGAATATCAGAATGTCTCAAAACTCACTGAATGTGACAAATGGAGAAAATGTTCCATTATTTCTTACAGAAAAACAAAACAAAACATAGAGATATAACTTCAACCCATTTTATAAAACCATTTTGAGAAATATTTATTAAAAATTGTATCCATCTACATCAAGTTCCATCCTTTAAAATCTTTGCTCCTGTTGACAATAAACACAAGGTGTTATATGCATATATGTACTAATTAGTTTTACAGTATATAATTTATTTAAGTACATAGAAACATTCAGTGATATTGCCTAAATACACTTTTTTTAGAATAATACAATTGTTTTTTGCTGTTGAAATATATAATTTCTAATTTTTATGAATAATTCTTATTTAAGTTCTGACCGGGTAGCTCAGTTGGCTGAAGTATCATCCCCATAAGCCAACGTTGCTGGTTTGCTTTGATTCTGTTGGAGCACGTCCAAACATTCACCAGTGGATGCATGGGTAAGTGGAGCTGCAGGTGGACGCTTTTCTTTCTCTTTCCTTCCTCACTCTCAATAAATAAAAATTTAAAAGAAAAATTTTATTTAAAACTACCAAAAATTTTAACATCAGTTTGATGCTCTCAAACACAATTTATGATAGAAAATTCTCCTTTGTGTTATAATTCTCACTTGATACATAACATAATTTTACCTAAGAAGCCATAGAATCTCCCATTAGCTTTTTTAATTTGTCATAAAAATAAATAAATCATCATATAGCTTATTTTAAGCAAAACAGTTTTGTAGTTTGTTTTATAGCAAATATCACTTACTATTTCTTCCAATCAATGTTTCATATCATTTATTAATTGTCATATTCCCCTCTTACAATTGTTTTGATTAGAGTGAAAAATTATATGGTCAGCTTAAATTTTTATCATATTTATGTTGCCTTGACTACTTTTAAGAGTATGTCACAAAAACTTCTTTAATTTATTTTTAGTACATTTTATAATAGTCCTAAAATTAAATATTAGCATAACTATTTAAATTTAAAACTATGATTTTAGGGTTTCCCTAACAGAATAAGATTGGTTTGACAGCAAGGATTGACTTTGCAAATTTATTTATATGATGGGTATTTTTCATAAGCACCATGGGTTAAATCTACAATAGAAGTGTTTTGAATAAAGTGCATTTATAGAAAAGTTTGTATCATTAGCAAATGTGTGTTGAAACGGTAATATCTCAAATAGTTTTGAATGTACTAAGTTAACCAAGATAATTTTTAAGCAAAGTGGAAATAAGTAGAAAACAGCCTTTGGAAAAGCTGCAGTGAATCCTTTACAGGCCTTGAGACAGTAAATAACTCCATTAATGTGTCCTCTGGCTGGTCTCTGGCCTTCAGTGGTCAAGTAAACTCGACTTAATTGAAGCTAGATGTGGGTATTACAGAGAAGTACTCTCTCCTCTTCCATGTCTTTCCTGATGGTTGATCTTATGTTACCCTTCTGATAATTGCAGTTACAATACTGATAGGGCCAAGGTCAGTTGTATGGTACACAGAGACAAAGACACCTTTCAAGGTTAATTTTTCCCCACAGAGGCAAAGGGGTACCCAAGGCCCATGTGTAGGATATTCCAGTCAACCAGGGTACATTTGAAAATATGTACTAGAATTTATTCTGTGCATCTCAGTGATCATATACAGGAAAAGTGTTTGGTCCTGTGTGAGAACACTAAAATTTAAAATTTTGTTGATCCTGCAGTTTTGACTAATGGTCAGGTCCAGGTTTGGTTCCTAAAGTGGACTGGAGACCAATGACTTCTGAATGAAAGAGGTTGACAGCTAAAGTCAACTTTAAACTGGTCACTAGCATGAATGTTGACAGAAGAATATGAGACAAACAAAAATGTTCTAGAAATATAAGGAAATTTAATCTCTAAAACACGAATGCCTTTAGAATGTACTTTAGTTTTTATAAAAACCAATCCAGAAATATATTATAACTCTAGGTTCATATCAATTAGGTTAAATTTTAGCAAACAAGAATAACTTTAAAATAGTTTAATTAAAACAGCTATTTTTTACTCTGATTTATCAATGTTAGGTATAATACAAATTCATTTAGGTATGTTTTTCTTAAACATATACAAGTTTAGCGGACAAATAAATTAACATTCATTCTATTGATTTTATTATTATAAAATAAACAACTTTATTTATAACCTTATTTTTAAATATCCAGACAGATTTTGTTTTAAAGAAAGCAATAATCACATTTCATAGCATGACCACTTGAAGATATTCTTCAGGATCCTTTGATGACTTGAAACAATGGACTGACACTGAGTTAACTAATAGGTAATCAATGTATATTGAGATCATTTTTTAAGTAAACGGATACTGAAACATATCAGACATAATTATAACTGATTTTGTGTTTTATTTTTGTGTAGCACAAAAAGAATATATTTTTGTGTCATGTTAATGAGTGTGCTTATTTTTACCATTTTGAGAAGTTTGTAGGTGAAGAAAGTTGTGCTCTAATCTATGCAAACCCCCGACGTGCTGATCATCTCAGAGTTCTCCGCTCCTTCCCTTCTCAGCTGCCTGGGCTGAAAAGTCTGCTTGGGATGTGGGACATTCAGTGATAAAACCTGGGCAAATCAGGATGAGTTCACCACCTGCTGATAATGAGCTATGTTGGTTAAGAGATATAATCAATATATGTAGTTGAATCTATACCTACTAGTAGAAGTTATATAAAAATAGAACTGTGGGTGTTTTCTTTCTGCTTTTAAAGAAAATGGTATGTGTGCATGTGCATGTGTGCGTACATGTGCGTGTTCCTAGTTGATCTTCCTATCTCCAAATTTTAATTGCTAAAACTATTTAATGATCCTCTGTCAAATTTCTGTTATATTGGAAAAAAACAACCAATATTTACCATGTTAAAATTGAAACTGAGAACTAAAAACATTTTGTTGAATGATTCATTTGAATAAAACAATATACATATCATATATTTGTAATCTTTAGTATTATTGTGAAATCAGTCTAACCTCACAGACCTCTGAAATGTATTTTAAAGTAAGTTTTCAGTTTGTTTACAGAATATAAATAAGCATACAAAGGATAACATAACAAAATTTTTTTTTAAGGATAGACATTTTAACTTCTTTTTTTTAAAATTTATTCATTTTAGAGAGGAGACACAGAGAGAGAGAGAGAGAGAGAGAGAGAGAGAGAGAGAAAGGGTGGAGAAGCTGGAAGCACCAACTCCCACACGCGCCTTGACCAGACCAGTGCAGGGTTCTGAATCGGCGACCTCAATGTTCCCAGGTCCACGCTTTGTCAACTGCGCCACCACAGGTCAGGCATAACATAACAAATTTTATTTGCATAGTGTCTGCATCTAAAATGATATGAAATATGTTAAAATCTTAGCAAAGTTTAACCGATTTTGGTAGATTGTTTTCATGATTAATTGTCCATTGACTTTATACTACAAAATAATTATTTTTTATTCTTTCAATCTGCCTAGATTGTGTTTTCCCATAGTAATTTTCTTTTCTTTTCTTCTTTTTTCTTACATTCACTCTATCATGCTCTTGAGGATTTAAGAAAATAAAGATGTCTCCATTGTGAAAGAGCTAATGTTCTTGTATTCGTGTTCCTTTCTATGTTATTTATCAGATGTTTTATTGTTACTTGAAATAAAGGGATAACCCTGTATTGTTTCTTAAGGACTCATGATCAGTCCATTTTAATCAAGTGTCAAATCTCCTTGATAAATTTTTAGGGGGGAGGCTGGAGTAGAGGGCAGGGGGACTTTCCCTAATCAGACCATCACAATAAAATAAAATAATATCCAGACTACTTTTGTACTAAAAACTGACTTTTAGATATCACCAATGGTCCCTGGAAAATCACAGGAAGGCTTAATCTTTCACCCTAAGGCTATTAAAAAGTCACGTCCTTACCCAACATTACTGCAGACAGGCTGGAATAGAAGAGGTAGTGATCAGAAGACATGCTTAACTTTCCTGAGGTTAAAAGTCAATGGGGAAAATGTTATTAATGTCCATATTTTAAAATCTGTGCTTTCTGAGACATCTTCAGAGATTTGGCAGTGTCCTCATTTTTCATATCTTGAAACTTGAAGAAAACATAAAAAGAGTCACCTGAAAATTCTGTCAAATTTTACCGCATTTATCAGATCCAGGGATGTCTTGCCTCACAATGAAAGGCAACAAGAAAATATAATTCTCAGTCATTATTTCCAGTCTTCAAT
This sequence comes from Rhynchonycteris naso, assembly GCA_037038555.1. NCBI lineage: Eukaryota > Metazoa > Chordata > Mammalia > Chiroptera > Emballonuridae > Rhynchonycteris > Rhynchonycteris naso. Next base: position 213,094,427 of record CM072998.1, on the reverse strand, counting down.
ATGATAACTTGTTCATAAGTTTACTTCTTTACTTTTAATCTAGCATCTTCTGTGCTAGTGGTTTGCAATTGGGTAATACACATTAGACTTACCTATAGAATTTAATAAAATCACCAATATCTTATACCTATTAAAGGATTACAGAATCTCTTTACTTAATATTCTTATCTTTCTTGTGCCTGATATATTATATTATATTTTATCTGATATATAGGTTTATATAATGTCTCAGATTTATTGTATGTTATACATGAATTTTCCCTCTGTAAAACTTATATTCTTCCACTTATGTAAGTCAGATTACATAGTCATTATGTTCTTTGAAATGAGACTTCTATAATTGAAGACAATTGTTTTTTCTAATTTTTATAATATTTTTGTTAAATTTTTAAATTGAATTTATTGGGGTGACCATTGGTTAACATAATTATATAAGTATTGGGTGCCCAATTCTACAACACATTTTTGTGCACTTTATTGTTTGTTCACATCCTCCAAGTCAAGTCTTTTTCATCACCATTTTTTTTCTTCCTATATCCTCTTCTACCTCCCGCCCACCAGCAATTACTACACTGTTGTCTGTATCCATGAGTCCTGCTCTCTCTCCCTCTTTTTTGAGGGGGAGGGTTTTTTTTATTGCTTGTTTTCTTTACTCCCATCTGTTTTTCTTCAAATTACATAAATCTTTTGCCTTTTACTAAGATTTTTTTGAAATGGCTTTATTATTCTCTCTAGCATGCCCCAGAAGCTACCAGATTTTCTTGTCAGTCTCTCTGGTGTTGTCATAAGTTCTCACCAGGCTTTTCCACTTGCAAATTAGCAGAAATAAATTAATCATAACACCTTACGTCTCTATCACCTGACTTTGTTTTTCTCTCACACTCTGCAGAAAGGCCTACTTCAGGATTTGTGTCTTCACAGCTTACCCTCCAGGGAGCTTGCAGCCAGTTCTAGCAGCCAACTGACCTGGGTGTAAATAGCTCCACTGATGTGCCAAGAATAACCAAGACTCAACTACAACACTAGGGTTACACAGCAAGCAGGCAGTGGAGGGTGCAACTTGTGTGCCCAGCTCTGGTGAATGCAGAGGCTACGCCAATGGACCCTACACAACACCTACTACAAAAGGCCACTCTACTAAGCATGGGAGATGTAGCAGCTCTGCCTAATATATAGAAACAAAAACAGGGGAGCTGCCAAAAAGAGAAGACAATGAAACATATCCCAAATGAAAGAACATAACAAAACTCCAGAAAAAGAACTAAACAAAATGGAGATGAGCAAGCTAATAGATACAGAGTTTAAAACATTGATTGTAAACATGCTCAATGAACTTAGAGACAACATCAAAAGCATAATAAAAAGACATGGAAACCATAAAAAGGAACTAGTCATAAATGAAGTTTACACTAATTGAAATAAAAAATAATTTACAGAAAATCAACAGTAGAGGAAGCTTTGAATCAAACCAGCAATATGGAAGATAAAGAAACAAAAAGTACCCTATCAAAACAGCAAAAAGAAAAAAAAAATATGAGGCTAGTGTAAGGAACCTCTGAGACAACTTCAAGTGTACCAGCTTTTGCATCATCTGGGTGCAAGAAGAAGAATGGAGAGAACAAGAAATGGGAAACCTATTTGAAAAAATTATGATGGAGAACTTCCCTAACCTGGTGAAGAATATCGATGTACAAGTCTAGGAGGTGCAAAAAGTCCCAAATAAGATGAACCCAAAGAGGCCCACACCAAGGCACATCACAGTTAAAATGCAAATAATTAGAGACAACAAGAGAATTTTAAAAGAAGCAAGAGAAAAGCAGTTAGTTACCTACAAGGGAGTTCCTCCAAGATTGTCAGAAGATTTCTCAACAGAAACTTTGCAAGCCAGAAGGGATTGACATGAAATATTCAAAATGATGAAAAGCAAAGAATTACGACCAAGATCGCTGTATCCAGCAAAGCTTTCATTAAGATCAAAGGACAGATAAAGAACTTCACAGATAAGAAAAAGCTAAACTCTTGATGAAAAGTATTATAAGAAATGTTAAAGGGTCTTCTTTAAAAGGAAGAAGAAAAAAAGTTCAAAAATATGAACAATAAAATGGCAATAAGTACCAATATATCAACAATTGAATCCAAAAAAACAAAATAAAAGAACAACAAGGACAGAAACAGAGTTATAGAAACAGAATTTTGATGTTTCCAGATGAAAGGAAGTTTAGGCACATTGGTGAAAAACATGAAGCGATTAAGAATGATAAATTGAATATTACAGAGTAGTCATGGGGATGTAAAGTACAGAATAAGGAATATAGTCAATAATACTGTAATAACTATGTATGTTATCAGAAGCATATGAGATTTATTTTGATTATTATTTAGTAAGTTATATAAAGTCTAATCACTGGGTTGTACACCTGAAACTAATATAATATCCAATGTCAACTGTAATTGAAAAATAGAAAGTGATATATAACAAAGACCTCCAGCAAATTTAAGAAGACTCATCCATAAATAAACATTCTGCCTTTACCTACATAAGTCATAAAGTCCAACCTAAACTTTTGATCAAGAGTAAGCTTTCATTGAAATAATTTTTGAATCACAAAGGGGTGAGTGTAGTAAAAATTGAAATAAACAAAAAAATTGCTAGATATCTTTCATGGAAAACTATTGCTTAGAACACATCCTTATAGGTGATTTGATTCTTTCCACACTGGTGGGTAATTTACAGCTCTTCATGCTGCATATATCTTATAGAAATGCAAAATAATTCTCTTTTATGGACATGTAGTAAATTATTTCTGATGAACATTCAATTGTCTTCTGCCCTCTCCTCGAGAAAGAAAGACTAATGTCTATTTGCACTCATTTCTACTTTACTATATATAAATCCACACTTCTTGAATTCTTCTTTGAACCCATTGTTTCATTTGCCTATTTCTCTCCATTAAAATTGAGTTAAAATAAAATCTTTATATATTAATAAAAATGTGTGAAGTAATTTTATGTTTCCTGGTACAAGTTATAAACTAAAGTTGATGAATGATCAAATGACTCAGACCTCAAGTGTTTTATTCTCCTTAGTATAGCAGAAATGCCTCCAATATCAGTGAGCCTAATTACCATTAACAGGATGTTTTCTTTGTGAGTTCTTGAAATCAGATCTGATATGTAACTTACTAAGCTTACACTTTTAAATCATCATTCTTTTCTAAGCGTGTGTCACCCTATGTCCACTGCTGCTTGGCTGCTTTCTTGAATCCATCAACCATCAATGGAGTTAATATCAACTGATGGGGTTTGAACTTGTGTAGGCAAGGCTATATTGAGGATCATAGATTCAGCCACAAAATCTATTTGCTTAGGTTGAACCCCATGTCAAGTTTCAAGAAAGAATTAAACTTCATCTTGGTGAGACTATTCAATTTGCAAGAGCATTAAGTTCAACAGTGTATAGCATGCTTAAGGAAACTGTGTTAATGGGGACTAGGCCACATGGGAGCGAGTCAAAAAACTAGTGGAAAGGCAGATTATGACATATATGCAAAGTTTCCCTTGTCTTCAGAATTAAAACATGTCTTCTTATATTTAATGGTTAGCTCAATATTCAACTTTCACTATATATTGATTGACAGATGATTGATTAATTGACTGATTTTAAACAGAGAGAGAGAAACTTCGATTTGTTGTTCCAATTATTTCTGCATCCATTGGTTGATTCTTTTTTTTTTTTTTTTACAGGGAAAGAGAGAGAGTCAGAGAGAGGGATACATAGGAACAGACAGACAGGAATGGAGAGAGATGAGAAGCATCAATCATTAGTTTTTTGTTGCAACACCTTAGTTTTTCATTGATTGCTTTCTCATATGTGCCTTGACCACAGGCCTTCAGCAGACCGAGAAACACCATGCTCGAGCCAGCAACCTTGGGTCTAAACTGGTGAGTTTTTTTTTTTTCTCAAGCCAGATGAGCCCAGACCTCGGGGTCTCGAACCTGAGTCATCCCCATTCCAGTCCAACACTCTATTCACTGTGCCACCGCTTCATCAGGGCCATTGGTTGGTTCTTATATGAGCCTTGGCCTGTGGTGATCAAACTCACAACTTTGGCATATGGGTACAACGTTCCCACTAACTGAGCTACCTGGCCTGGGCTAGCTTTCACTATATTTTAAAAGGTCAGAAACCTTAGCTAAAGCAATTGAGTATATTTAGCAAAGAAAGTTGATTCTTAAATCATTTAGTGGGCATATAAATTTTTCAGGGTTCTTTTCATATTTTACTGATTTAAAAAATAAAAGTCTAGTGCTTTTGTAGCATATTTTCCTCTATTTGTAATATAATGCCTTTTTTTTAAACTTCCCATATATAAATGCTAAATAAGCCTATTTACTTCCTAGGTCCTGTGAATATTACTATAGCTCTAAATTTAGCTTGTTCTTCAAGTGGTTTTTAAATCTAAATTTAATACGGAAGTGATGAGCAAGATTTCACAGGATGTTCTGAATACCTTCATACCTCAGACGGACACAGTGCCATTTTACTATTTGGCATTGTTTTAATGCATAATTTAAATGACTAATTTCTTGAACTTCTGTTCAGTAACTTCTAAAAGAGTTCAATTAAATTATGCACAGTTGAGGTTCTTAGTATTCAAACTACTTTTTCCTCAGCTCTTTACAATTTTATAACATTTATAGAAAAAAAATAAGTTAGATTTAATTGATTTGTGTTATGTTACACAGAAAAGTTGAATTTTCTTTCTTCATATTGCATTTGTTGTCTGTTTAATTCTATTTTTGGACAGGAAAGTACTTTCGTGTCATCAGAAAATAACAACAATCCCAGAAAGTATCTTTCAATTTGCAAATTGTCCAGGCATTCTAGTCAGTGGAGTGTGAAGGTGGACAGAAGGAGGGAGCATGATTGCTGGTTACCAATCTGTCCAACCCTCATTTCATATTGAGAATCACGGCGGAAATGCAAGTCTGTTAACTTTTTGAGCTTAACTCCCGCCTTTGGGTTCAGTTGCAGAGCCAGAGTTATTAAATATTTATATTGATTCCATAGTTTTAATTTGACTCAGAACCATTTTCTAGATGCCCTGATTAAGAAGTGGTGGTCTGAGTCTAAGATGATATGGTTGGTATGTTCTCCTCATAATTATCCAACATGAGCTAATATTGGAACCTTTGTTACTTCATTTCTTTAATTATTAAGAATTATGTAATAATAGTGAGTTTCCTTTGTCCCAGAATGCCATAGGCTTGCCTTTTTTAAAAGAAAATAAGTATATACACTCTAATTTTATTTGTATCAGAAACTGGGTATAATCCATAAGAAAAAAATCGAGAAGTACTCAGGTACTAAGAATTAAAGGCTGATTCCACAATGATAATATATACTCTACACGGGTGGGTTAAACTAGGTTTATACTTGTGAGTGACATTGTTTTCGAGTTAATAAAGCTATTGCAATAATTATAACCTGCATGTCTTTTTCATATAAACAACCGTAAACCTTCTTTTCCCACATAATATATTTGGTGACTCAAGGTCAGAAGAAAAGAAAACAGTTGCAAAATGTTTAGTTGATAAAAGAGTTTCTTTTATATATTCTGTTTAAAAAATACCTGCAATGACTTTTGACATTCACTACCCGGAAACAGGTCAAGCGTTATATGTAGGAGAACTGCCCTCACTCCAGATACTGGCTACCATCTGCAGGGCTCCCAGTGCCATCCTCAGCTCTAACCAGTGGGTTCTGAACTAGGGGTTTCCCACTAGCTGCTCAGGTTTGTAAACCCATTAGGACAACTTACACATCATGGGAAAGTACTCTGTTTACAGTTATAGTTTTATTACAGCAAAGGATGCAAAATAGAACCCATCAGAGGAACAGATATATGACTTGGCCTAAGAGTATTCCAAACATAAAGATTTCTATAGTCCTCTTTCTGTGGGCTCAGGGTGTGTAAGCATTGTGGTATTTTCGTGGGTGACAACATGCAGAGGACTGCCAAGTAGAGAAGCTCACCAAGCTTCAATGCTCAGAATTTTGATTGGATTAGAATTTGATTATATAGGCATGCTTCATTGAATCGTTGGCCACAAATTGGAATTTGATCTCTGGTACCTTCATCTCTGTGCAGTGATGAGACTGATATCATGTGGCTCCAAGCCCCAGTGCTCTAACCACAAAGTTGGTCTTTACACCCTGACCACTCTCCATCCTAAGTAATCTTGTTTGCGTAAGTTATCTAGGGACCCACACTGTGTAACTTTGCTAGCATAAACCATTATGAACAAGAAAGCTACTTCTATCACTCAGGAAATTCTAAGGATCTAGAGCCCAACTAAACATGGACAATTACCTTTCCACATTAATTAAATCTGAAGGGATTTCTGGAACAACAACAAAAATCCAAATGGCCAATGCAATCTTGAGAAAGAAGAACAAAGTTGAAAGCATCACCTTCCTAATTGCAAACTATTTTACAAAGTTATAGTAATCAAAAGAGTATGGTATTGGCATAAAATCAGACACATAGGTTGATACATACCTTAAAACCCTCAGAGAGTGTATACTAAACAAAACCTTACAGATAAATACCTGTGAGAAAGTATTTAATTGAAAATCTAACATAAATAAACATCAAATGATTCACATCACAAAGCACTAAGGCACAAACACATTTTAGAAATTATTATAAATCATAGAATTTAGTGCAGGAAAAAATCCAAAGCCAAAGCCATTAGATCACGATATGCTCATATGTTTTAATCTGCAAGGAGATAGGAACATGTTTAGACACCTATAATTACATTTAATGTGCACTTTTTGCCTTGAAAATATTTATAATTTTTTGACAAGTAGCTATTATTAATATCTCAAAAATATTCCAGTCATTCAGTAATGAGATATAAAATATTGTCAAAGATAAGAATTTGATGCTATATAATGAAATAACATTATTTTTTTTATAATTTAATGTAAATGATTTGATGTCCTATACCTGACAAGCTGTCTTGAAATATTATTGCCACGTTTGACTTATTTTATACACAGTATAAAGGGAGTTGCTAATTGTTATGCAAAGTGATTCCAGATCATTAAAACCTAGTGAGTTGTGTTTAAAAGCAAAGCATGGGCTTGTAGACATCAAATACAGAAATGTAACAGCTTGAATTGAAATCAGCTGACAGACCCTGCCAAAGACTTTAATAATGGAGCTACACGAACCTTGACTATTTCCATTCATAAGGTATTTGTAGAAACTTTTCCCCTCTTATGAGGAATAAAAGACTTGAAATCTTTATTTAATTTCAAGCTTCAGTTAGACTCCAAACAAGATATGAAATTCAAGTGACATCATCTTTCTAAAAGCCGAGACACTCTTGAAGTTAATATTCTTTATATACCTAACTATTATAAGGATCAAAAATTCTGCAATCTACACTCTCTCCAATGTCATATTCATGGTGCTCAGGAGCTCAGTAGATTTCTAATGGCTTTGATTAGGAGGAATTGGCCCAAAGAATGTTCACCATGATCTCCCTGAGTTGTAGCTCACCAGTAAGTGCTTGGAGTTCCATCCAGTTGGTTGTAAACTTTTCATAATTGTTTAAAATAAAGCTAGCACTCAATCCAAACTCTCTAAAAAAATAAATAAGTGTATACCTAAATGTCAGCAGAAGAGATTCATACTCTTCCAAGCTGCTTCCAAATAAGCTGTCAGAGCGATTTGTCTCTAAAGAACACTTATCAGCAGGTTCAGAGCTGATGCTGGAAAGTCATTCAGGTGAAACCTTTGATTTCTGCATGATTGTGTGTGGAGAATAAAGAACTCATGTACTCAACAGAGAGCAGTTAAAGTGTTTATGGGATCTGCAAATTAATGGATTGAAATAATACCCAAATATTACTAGTACATGCAATTTTTTATAAAAAGAAAACACGGCTTTGATCAGATTCTGAAACAGATACATGAAACATAAAAGGCTATAAGAACCTCACATCTTAAGAACCTCACATCTATGGAGAATGTTTTACCAATTCACTTCACACTATATTATCATCAATTAGAAATTTAAGTTTTGGCTGAAGGGGAAATATGTAATAGTGGACAGACATTAAAATAGAGGAAATTTTAAATAACATTTGTATTTTCCCCAAACTTAATTATTTTCTTTAAAAACCCAATCTTCATTTTTAAAAAACCTGCATTTATAAAACACAGATTTAATTGTTTTCTTGGAACTTTTTACCCTGATGTCCTATAATATTAATGTTAATAAATTTTTAACAGTGAATAAGAAATAGGTTAGAAGAACAATATCAAGTCAATAAACAAATATTCCAAGAGGTGTTTTTGGTATATTCACATTACACTTGCTACTATCTCTAAATGTGAGGTAACCATGGTGATTAATGTTCATGGACGTATGTTGGGGTTCTGTTTATTTATGGAAATATACAGTTTGTCTTCTACAAAACTTGGCCCTGAAATATCAAGGAAAAAACAAAATAATAAGTTAGACAAATTATTTTCATGCTTCTCGCTGATGTCAGATAAAAAGAAAAAGTGCTATAATCAACAAAGTGGTTTTGAAAAATAATCTAATTTCAGAAATGAGCTAAATTAAAAAAAAACTCATAAGATATTGTCAAAATGTTTCCTAAGATCCTGTTTTTCTTCATAACGTAAACAAGGTAAGAGTAATAGACATGATTTTTAGGAATATTCTGAAGCCTAAGAATCATATTTAAAATATGATCATTTCCCAAGTTTCTGACTGCTTTATTTCCCTTAGTTGGATCTGAATCATTATAAACCCATAAATTAATTTGATTATTACAGAAAATCTGTGAGTTTAACAGGAGGAAGTTTTTCCTTCACAGTTCTCTTTTTACCCCAATGTATTGGTCAGGAGAGCAAGACTCAAAGAAAACACGATCTTCCCACCACCAAAAGCAGACAAAACTAACCTTAAAATCAGGCTTTGGTGTCTTTTGTTTGTTTTTTAAAATTGAACTATATAGGAAATTAGCATGGATATTATGAATGATTATTAAAACTATTATCCAAGATATACAGTATTTATCAACCGTATCAATGGCTCACCAAATTTCACATATTTAAATCTATTTTCCTTCATCAATGATTGAGCCAGGAGGGGCTTGTAACTCACAGACTACTAAGGATGTGTCTTCTTCACCTGTTTTGCGTATCGTTTGTTTTCTTTCCTTTGCCTTTGCGTTATGTGTGGCATATAGGCACTGTGTCGGCTTTGTTAGCATTATTTGTGAACAGTGGTCACGCTTCCTTGCATGGCGTTTGCTCAGGGCTCTTTGAGGCAGAGCTGGGGTCAGAGCTGCCATTGTACATATTACTTACTTTTTCCACCACGTTTTGTCCTGCAGGTGTCAATGCTTCACCCATTGTCAAAACTCCTCGAAGTCAGGGTCTTTTTCGCAGCTGGCTACAATCAGCAGCTAAAGCATTAACTTCTCCACTTCTCCTCCTTGTACTCCCTTGTGGGCCAAGTGCAGGGCTCCAATCTACAACCCTTACAAAAGGAGCTTCTGGCCTCAGAATGGCTTATCTGCGTGTGGAGGACTCCCACCACTGTGTATAACCTGCAGAAGGAGGCCTTCCTCCTTACCATCGTCCCTTAACTCCATCTGGGCAAAAGTGTGCTTAAAAGCTAGCTTTATTAGTTTACAGTTTGAGGTTGTGGCTGGTGCTTAGTTTTAGTGACTATTCTTTAGTTTTTCTCTTCCATATTATTTAATGTATGGTTTGCCTGGTATTCAGAGTGGTAAATACAGTAACACTATTTGTATTCTGAAACTTTAACCATATTTTTTGTGTGTATGTAGGTGGGGGTATACCAATCTTTATCTTATTTGTATTTGTGTGTGTGTGTGTGTGTGTTAAAAGAGAGAAAAATGTTTACAGCAGCATCGCAATTCTGTTTTCTTAGTCTGCTGAGCTCTTTATAGAGATAAACATACAGATAGATGCATGAAATTATTATACGTATTTTATCTTCCCTGTTTACTACTATACTACTTTATTTATTTAGGAATGCAGGATTAAAATTAGGATATTTAAGGAAAGTAAGTAAATATATTGTCTAATTTCCTAAATGTCTTGTTTGATACTAAATCCTGTTGTCTGTTAAATGACACCTGGATTTGTGGGTCACAGGGACGTTCAAATTAATGCTGTTGTTATGTCTAAACTCATGATTTTAAATAGAATTTCTCACAGTAAGGACATATTTTAGAAAAGCATTCAATTTGAGAGCTGCACTAAATGGCTCTCCAATTTATAGCTAAATAATTCAGATCCATGGGACCAGACCAGCTCTTCAAAATGAATCTCAAACCAATATTCATCACTCACCCCAATTCCATACCTTATCCATCTCACCTACTTATCCTGAAACCCTCTCTTAAAATATTTTTTTTATTGTTCACATAAAATTCTTATTGTTTAGATCCATATACATTCACTTATTCAAAATATATTTATAGAGTGTTACAATGTATCAAGTCCTGTTCTGGGCAAAGCAAACTGAACAAAATTCCTACCACAATAGAGTTTATAATCTCGTGTGTGGAAGAATGCCTATAGTAATTAAGTAAATCAGATGAGGGTAAATGCTGTGAACCCCCAAAACCATGAATAAGGGCACAGAAAGTGCTGACAGTCTTTCAAAAAAGTGTTCAGGGAAGACCTCACTGATAAGGTAACATTTGGGCAAAGAGCTGGAAGAGTTGAAGATCTCAGTTGTTAGGGTATTTAGGAATGACCACTCAAGATAAAAACAGCGGAGCCTGACCAGATGGTGGTGCAGTGGGTAGAGCATCAGACTGGAATGCAAAGGAGCCAGGGTTGAAACCCTGAGGTCGCTGGTTTGAACGCAGGCTCATCTGGCTTGAGCATAGGCTCACCAGCTTGAGCGTGGGGTTGCTGGCTTGAGTGTGAGTTCATAGATATGACACCATGGTCACTGGCTTGAACCCAAGGGTCACTGGCTTGAAGCCCAAGGTTGCTGATCCAGCAAGTGGTCACTCGTTCTGCTATAGCACCCTGGTCAAGGCACATATGAGAAAGAAATCAATGAACAACTAATGTGCAACAACAAAGAGTGGATGCTTCTCATCTCTCTCCCATCAAGTCTGCCTGTCCCTATCTGTCTCTCTCTCTGTCAAAAAATTAATAAGATGAAAAAGAAAGATAAAGATAAAAACAGCAGAAATGAGAAACCCAGGAGTGCCTAGTGTATCGATTACCGTCAAGGAACCTGTATGACTGTGGTGTGACGTGGACACCTTAAGTTGTAGAAGGAGATGATATCGGTAGCCTCATGGAGCCAGAGCACAGTGAGCTCTTTAGATTTTATTTTGAGAAAAAGAAAAATGGACTGGATATTTTAGCAGAAATGTTGTATGATATACCAGGAGTCACTTCCATTGCCTTGGACATACCTAGAAAATGTGTGTGTATGTGTGTGTAATTTGAAGGCTGTTCCCATTTCAGCTCACTTTGGATCAACATTACATACCTTATTCTCAATCAATAAATATATTAATAACATTGACATCTTTTTTTAATCTTAGTTTAGAGTATAGGTATTACATTTTAAGATGACAGTTAGAACCTGAGGTACTCTTCTTTTTCTGTCTTATATCTTGACATTTAAAAACATTTAGATATAAGACAGGTATGTTTTTTGAATAAAAGTTCAATTTCTGAAAGATAAAATATTCTACATTAGTGATTATTCTTAATTTAACTTTCTAACTTTAAGATCTTATTATTGTAATATGAAAAAGCATATTTTAATAATTACAATGAGTAAAAAGAATACATATCTAGATTTTTAAAAAATATTATAAATTATCTTCTGAAGCAGATATATTTGAATATGTCTTTTCAATTTCTTTAAATTGCAAATTCAGAAAATAAATTACTAGCACCATGAGCAAATAAAATAATGAGTACATTTTTCTGAATAAGATGATATCAGTTAAATATGAAATTAATTTTATCATTTCTGGTAATAGAATCTTGGGAGCTGATGATATTTAACAATAAAATATTTATTACAGCAGCTTCTATATTTACAGATATGTTGAATTCTTTGTCAAGAATAAAATTAGATCTAAATTTGTTTTAGAAGTCACATGCAATTTGTGATGTAGCTTAAAGAAAGAGTATAAAGAATACTTTATAATTTTGCTTTTGTTTTATTTTTAGTCTTGTACTGCTCATCAGAACCATTTCACCTTTTCAATAGTCAAATTTTTAAATAGCTTGGTCCTTTCCTTTATGACATCATCTGATTCAGTGAAAGCCAGCCAATTCTAAATGATTATTATTGCTGGAAATGTACACAAAAATGTATAAGATAAACAGCTCAAGAGAGAGGCGACAGATTTATCTCTTAAGTACACTTGTTTGTGTGACAACAGAGGCTAAAACCAAAAGTTATATTTTTTTGAGATTTAACTGCAACATTAGTATAGTAATGCTATAATAGGTGACCTGCACATTGCAAAATGTTTTGATTATTACAAATAAATGACTTTCTGTAGATGTAATTTACTTACACAGAAGTTAATCAGAAAATGAGCTTTACAACGTGATGCAGGGTTTAGAATGACTTGACAGTCTCAGCAATAAAAAATATCCTTCTTTGCATAAGATAATATATCATAATTATGTCCCAAGTAACAGTAATTTCTATTAATTCTGTATGTTTAGATGGGGGTATAGATGGTGATGGAAGGAGACTTGACTTGGGGTGGTGAACACACAGTGCAATATACAGATGATGTGTTACAGAATCGTACACCTAAAACGTGTGTAATTTTATTAACCAATGTCACCTAATTAATCTAGTAAAAAATTAATATAAGTGATTATTAAAATAAATAATAAAAACTTTCTCCATCTTTTGGGATATTTTTTTAATCAAAAATTAAAACATTCCACTTATTTTTAAACAGATTCACTTTATAGAGATTTAAGAGGTAAGGTAATTTTAATACTCTGATTTCATTCTATTTTTCATCATTGAAATAATTATACAAGGGTGATCCCAAGACAGAGGTGTCTTTTGATTGTGAGGGGAAATGGAAGACTTTTTGAGTGTCCATATGAGCCATTTTATTTCATAAGTTAAACCTCTTTGGTGGACATACAAATGCATATGTTACAGAAAGACCCTCTTAGATTACAGGCCTCTCTCCATAAATAATTAATTTGAGTTAAATCACATAAGTGCTGTTACAGATTAAATAATGCAACTACATTGTACTTTCTTGTTTTTAATAAATTATTCATTTAGATTAAAACAATTTATTTACATTATTTGTCCTATCTACTGATATCCATAAATATAAGTTCCAAGTAATAATATCTAACAAGTAATAATAAATAACAAATGACTATATTGAATGATTTATTCTGGCAATAGATTGTAATCCATTAACAATGTAATCATCTCCTTCAGAGATGTATTTATATAAAAATAATACTCAATACTATTCAATACTTATTTATCAATATTTGTTGTATTTTATGATGCCTGGCCCCAATATTTACTAATAGTAGTAATAATTTGAGAAAAACAGTATGTATGCCATAAAAGTATGTACGGCAGGATTGTTAACCTCATGGACATGCACTGGTTGTCTGAGCTTCCCAAGTCTCGCAGGTCTGTGGGGACCTTGTGATTAGTTTTGACCAGTAACAGTGAGCCACTAAAGAGCTGAGTTGATTTTCTACTTCACTCTTTCCTTCCTCAATGACCTTGGGGGCTATTGGTGATAAATGGCATAATTTAATGTTGTAAGAGAACCTGCAACCTAGATCAAACTGTGCGAGAAATAAAGAAATAAGATTTGCGATTTATGTAACTGTGGTTTTAAGGTGTTTTTTATTATAGCAGTGTGTGTGTTATTTTGATTAATACCAACAATGGTAGTTTGGAGTGAAATACTATCATAATGATAATCCAAAGAGAAAATATTTACTTAGTGTTTGATCAGTGAGCTACAAAGAAAATGTTGTGATATTTCATGTAGGTAGATGAAAATCCATATTTCTGAGTTTGAAGAATTTGATCCATGTGTCAGCTGATACAAGACTGCAGTGGAGTGTTAGACATTGAGAAGAGTTACTGATGACACTGAGATTCACAGCTAACACAAGATGTGATCTCTACGGAAATCAGAAACACTGAGAGAGGAGCTGTTTTGGTGTTGGAGTATATCAGGAATTCAGTTTTGGGTATATCAATCTTAATGTGCTAAACACCCAAAGAAATAGTATTCCCGGATTAAGCCCTAGAGCTCTCAAACATTTAGAGGCTGGAATATGGCAAAGAATCTGAAAAGGAGACTAGGAAGGACCTGTCAATATTGTGGAAGAAAAATGAGAGGAGAAGAGAAATGGGGAAATGAAGTAGGAGGAGAGGGAGGTGGAGAGAGAGAGGAACAGAAGGAGGGGAGGGGAAAGCAAAAATGAGAGAGGAGAACTTGGATGCTAAGTGAAGGTTTTATGAGAGACAATGATAGACCAGTTTTGACAAACACTGCTGCTAATTAGTCAAGAAAGATAAGAATCCCAGGTGACAGTGAATTTGACATACCATGGAGCAGAAACTGGCAGCCTTACCTGATGCTCTCTGAAACTCCTTCCTGCACACGAAACTATTTCTGTGAGTTTGACACACTGGAAATGTTTAATAATCTAAATACGTGACAAGTGGCTTTGTCTGGACTTTTAGCGAGTGAGTCACCGAACCTTATTGTTTTCGTTAATCCTATAGTCACTGCTAAATAGTTCCTTTGCTAATGGCTCTCTATGAAAACCTTTGGGAGTTCTGATAAGCTCTGTCAGGACCCAAAGGGCCTCCCAGTTTATATTCTAATTTCAGACTCCTCAAGTCCTTTCACTTCCAGGTTTTTCTTGGTGTTGTCAACCGCGTGATGCAGACATGAACTGCAAACAAGACTGAATTGTGCTGTCGCTTATACACACAGTCCTGAGTTTGAGGTTTCAAGACCCGGCTGGTTGCTAGCTTTGGGCCAGCAGATTGCATGGCCCTACAACCCAAGCCTATGTCCTCTCCTCTGAATGTTTAAATAAGAGCTTTTATTGAATAATTTTAATTCCATTTTGGATTGATAATCCATGAATAATTTGAAAGTCTCCTTTGTGAAATGCAGTATAAAACAAATTCATGGGGCCTTGGCCTGTTGGCACAATGGTATAGCGTGGGCCCAGAGTGTGGATGTCCCAGGTTCAATTCCCAGCCAGGGCACACAAGAGAAGTGCCCATGGGCTTCTCTACCCCTCGCCCCTCTTCTCTCTCTCTCTCTTTCTCTCTCCTTTCTCTCCCCTCCTGCAGCCATGGCTCGATGAAGCAAGTTGACCCTAAGTACTGAGAATGGCTCCATAGCCTCCATATAAGGTGCTAAAAAAGCAACAGAGGAAGGTTCCCAGATGGGCAGGGCATCACCCCCTAGTGGGTTTGCCAGGCAGATCCTGGTTGGGGCACATGCAAGAGTCTGTCTCCTCTCACTAAATAAATAAATAAGTAAGTAAATAAATAAATTCATAGAACAAGATAAGTCACACAATAAACCAACTCATTGCATGTTGATATTGTCATTCCTTAGATGTATATGTTTTATGTAAAATTTTCAACAAGTATAGCAAATTCGGTGATTTTTCTCCTCACCAAAAAAAAAAAAAAAAATGTGAGATTGCAGATTTTTTGCTATTTACCTGCATAGTCCAAAGTAATGAGGCACAGGAAAAATATATGTGTTATTAGATTCTGTACAAATGTCTGTTGGGTTGAAAGGAGAAACCTGTATATAACTGGGAGTCTATTCCTGTATTCTTCCCATTCAGTTCAGAATGTCCATGGGATGAAGGTTCGGAAAAAGTTTGAAGGAAACATTTGATGGTAATATTTCTTCTGATTCTAAAGCAGAAAAATCACCTTTACTTAGGGCTGCTTCTGTCTCAGACATATATGTGTTATCCATAATGTATTCAGTCCAAAAACATTAGCATAAGGAAAGAGTAATAACACTAAATTAGAATGGAGTACTGTATTCCTGGTGATGATGCTAAAACCTTCAGTCATTTCCATCCCTCCAAATCAGTAGATAGGTAGAAAATATGTGCTAGAAGACAAGTAATTGCCAGGAAGTTGGGGAAAGAGGAGTTAACAAAGAAAATGACAAAGTAATATCACAGAGAGTGGGCAGAAATATTGAAATTCAATAAAATTTTTAAATCAAAGTTAATAAACCTTCCAATAAAAAGGCTTAAAAGATAAATGAGTCTGTTTTGGACAGAGATTGTGAGCAACCTCCCAAATCCCTAATTCCCTAGACAGAAACATGGGGTCATTTCCGGAGATGGAGTCTGCAAAAATTTAGGAAAAGAACCATTAAACCAAGAGCAAGAGAAAAAGATTCATTCCATCCTCCCGAATGAATGAGCAATCAGCCCCTTGTTGAGGTGGACCTAGAGGATACCAATCCCATAAATATTTATAAGGTACTATCTCAGCACACTGGAAATGAGGTTTATGCTTAGTCATCTTGGGAAAGTTGGTTATGCTTTATCAATGTGGTATGTTATATAATTTTGAAAATGCCATTTCTGTGCATATTTCCAGTGGGAAAAAAATTCACAGTTGATCACCTTGAGTATGTGGTGGTCCTAATCATTTGCCCTCTGCCTCAGTGTTCAGGTGAGATTCCTTTATTACTTAACAGATGATTCTTCAGAAATACCTTTATTACTTTACAATTAGAGATAAAGACATTCATCAATTACCTAATTAATCAAGAAATAGGAGAAAAGGAAGTTTGGAGTCCTCTGAGATGGAAGAATATTATCTCTGCATCTCAGTAGATACTAAGTTAAAGGGGGGAAACTGATTAAATCCATTTGTAATATACAGTTTTATTCTTGAATCTTATATAAAACAATGGTTAATCAAGTCCAGTGTCTCCCCAAATTGGATAATCTGTGGATTTCTTATAATTAAAAGTAAAAATCTCATAGAACTCTGAAAATATGTTTCTGTGACTATATGGAGTATGGATTTCATATGTCTCATTTGGATGTGAATTCATCTTTAATAAGTTGAACCTTCAATAACTCTTATTTACAAAAATCTTAGAACTGTAATACAAATAAAGCATCTTGAGTTTCATATATCAGTCTCTGGGAGCTTCCATTAACGTGACCACATCTCGAAGAGAAGGTTTCACTCTCAAGCTGTTGGTCAGTTAGCAATGCTTCTGTGCCTGGGAGAATGACCCAGGTCCTGGTGTTAGCTATTTCAGCAATGAGAGAAGCCAACATTTGAAACTTCCTGAAGGATGGCAGCTCTCTCTGCTGGAGGTACCCGCTGGGCATTGCTTCAAATTAATATGATCCTAAATTTAACTTGCTACTGAAAGTCATAAATCAGTCATGAGAAAATATGAGTGAAATTGTTTTTATTACTATTTGCCTGTTCTGTGTAATTTTTGTTGTTAGTTGTTCTATTGTTTTCTCATTTATTCTATATATCTATTACCTGTTTTAAAAAACTAATCATTTTAAAGATGTTTTATTTTATTTTATTTTTAACTTTATTTAGTTTTTTTTTACAGAGAAAGACACACAGAGAGAGAACGGAGAGGAGCAGAGAGCATCAACTCTCATATGTGCCTGCCTTGATCAGGCAAGCCCAGGGTTTTGAACCGGCAATCTCAGCATTCCCAGGTCGACACTTTATCCACTGAGCCACCATAGGTCAGGCCAAAAAACTAATCATTTTAAATAGCTGTATTTGGTGGACTGAACTGGGTCAGTTTTACATTTTATATAACCCTGTGGAGAAATATTTTTATAATACGACAGAGGACGAAATCTGGTTTCTATCCTTTAGTGGATTTACAATTTGCTAACATTGCTATTTCTGCCCTGATAGCCACTTCAGAAATCTTGTATTATGCTGAGCTTGCAAACCAATCCGACAACATCTAATATCATGACAGGAAACTTTAAAAGAGTATTCTTTCATAGAGAGATATTCTTTTGTTCCATTATATTCTCCTTCAATAAAAGGTAATATTTTGCCTTTATGAAAAAGCAATCGAGAGGTATTTAATTTTGCCATGCAACCTAGCAATCCTGATCAGAACGCAGTTAAAACCCATAAAGAAACTATTTAGCTGAAATATGTAAAACCAATTCTGCTATCATTTGTCTCTTTTCCCTAAAGTTCACTAAAGAACTTCAGGCATTTAAAATGTTATCCTTCAAAGGATACCAAAGGAAGGTAATACAGATTCACGTTCAAGGATTACAACGTTCTTTCACCTGCACGATGAGCCTTCTAGGAGAATTTCAGTTCAATACAAATGTCAGAATCTCAAAGTTTCAGATTTTAAAATAGAAATGCATGTGTAAAATAAAGCCATTCCACAATCCTACAGTGATAGCTTTAAAAATCAGACATCACTAAACTAAACAAGGGCCATTGATCATTTCCTGGGTTGATGGAGGTCTCAGCCTAAGTGGGTTGTAGAACACAAGGACAGTCCTCCCAATGAAAGGGGCCACATGGAAACTTCAGTAGCAGCAAAATGTGTATATCTCTCCTTATCCTCAGCATGTCCATTGTACCCTAAAATACCCAAAATCCTTTGAAGGCATTTTATTAGTTCTGGAAAGTTCTGCTTGAGTGCTATCCTAAAGTTTTATTTTTCACAGAATTTGTATTTAGCAGAGTCTTTTGGATAATGACCCACAAGAAAGCATATGTCTAATGATGAGAAATGGGGTGACAAAGGGACCAATGTGGATTTTGCATTTGCATATTAGTCTGAGTATCTGGGCATCTTGGAAGAGGCAGATGGGAATTATTTTAAGATGTGTCAATGGGAATTGAAAAGCCCTATGCCTTTCCTCGGGGAAGCCGTTACTTCTAAATGGCTTCTTTTACAATACTTACATTTAAGCATTTCTATTCTCTAAAGAGCAAGGAGTTCAGATGGCATCAGCTTGGGCATCTATAACAAATCACCACAGACTGGGTGGCTTACAAAACAAACATTTTCCTCACAGTTCTAGAGGTTGGGAAGACTAAGGTCAAGGTGCCGGCAGATCTGGTGTCTTCTGAGAGCTCTCTTCCTGGCTTTCGGATAGCCACATCCTCAAATGGGGAAGGAGGAGGAAAGAGAAATAGAGAGACAGAGCACTCTTTTGCCTCTTCTTAAGGCACTAATTCCTTTCATAAGGGCTCCATTCTCATGACCTAAATACCTCCCAAGGCTCTGCTCCTAATACCAGCATGCAGGATATTAGAATTGTAACATATAAATATGTAACATATAAATTATAACATATAAATATGTAACATAAAAATGGGGCACATTTAGTCCATAACACATGACATACAAATGAAAAACTTTTGTTATTAATGCAAGCTATAAGATTTTTCTACAACTATGAAGAAATTTGTTCCCCAAAGTGTTATATAAGTTTCTACCATCTAATTGTGTTGGTATGTATGTATCTAATCATTCAAAAGTTGATAATTTTCTAATTCTGGTTTTTCTCTTTGCTGAGTGCTCAGAGGATACTTAAGCTTTTTCTATGTCTTCATATATTTAAAAGTTAGCTAATGCAAACCATTTTTAGACCCTAACCACAGAGTAAGTTTCCTTGAAATCATCAAATCACCTTCAATGCAGGTTTGTCTTTGTTCTCTGTGAGAGTGGGAAGAAAGTGAAATTCACATGGTAAGTTAGAAGAAGGAAAGTAGGAACGGTTTATTAATTAAAATCTTTCTTTGTGAAGATCTGAATATATAAACTTAAACCGATATTGCTATGTGCATTGTTTAATGAGCATATCTGTGGCATCTGGGAACAGATAAGGGCATTGCATTTGGAGTCAGAAACTCTACATTTACCTCCTCGGAATAGTTTATTTTCTGTGTGTGACTAATCTTTCTGGATTTCCATATCTTTTAATTGTTCAGTAGTTAGATTCCTGAGAATTTCTGAGTGGCTATTATTCACTATGCATTATGGAGAATAGAGTTTATGCAAGATTATATTACTTTAGTGGATAAAATTTCGGGTTCTTAATTGTTAACATGGGTCCCAAAAACTGTAATGGGATTTAAGGAAGGTAAGGATAAATATCATAAAAAGGAAATACTCTAGTAACCCGTTAACAGGGTTTTGTTGACAATGGGAGTTTTAAGAATCTTGTGAAGATAGGAAAATAGCTTTGCAGCTAAAAGACTAAACAATCTTTTTTTTAAGAACCAAGGTCTAGATTATGCTCTCAACCTTTCATTGGCTGGTTGGCTTAGTCATAGCTGGTTGAGCTGTATTCTCAGCACCCACCACCCTGTTTCTCTCCAGTGCTGTCTACACTGTTGGGGGCACAACTCTCTCATCATATTTCCAACTCAAATTTTGGAGTGAATCATGTTGGTGCAGTTACAACTCTTATCTATTTAGCAAAGCTTTCTTGCCAAACAGCACTTCCAGGCCACTGTCAAGCCTGTAGACACTTTACCTTGAGTTGATCACCATTTCAAATGCAGCCAGCTGTTACCAACATGGCAGCTATGTCTGATTTAAAACATTACTATCATTTCCCAGGGAACCCTCTAAGTCATTTTTTTAAATCAAGACAATTTCCTTCCATGAGGGTGATTGTCCTGGCAGTCACCAAAATTGACCTGCTTCCCAATGGGTAGTAAAGTGAATTTTCAATACTGACATAAGCCTTGCTTGAAAGCTTAAATTAGGAATTAATAACCTGTACCACCTTTCACACTGAGTCGTTATGTTGGCCTTCAAGACATGGTTGGTCATAGTTGATATGGAATAGTTAAGTAGATCTCTGAGTCTTGGGAAATAAGCTTGAGAAACACTAGCCTATTTTTTATGTCTAAGAAAATGGTTGGGTTCCTGGCTGGTTGGCTCAGTGGTAGAGACACAACCCAGTGTATGGAAGTCCCGGGTTTGATTCCCGACCAGGGCACAAAGGAGGAGCACCCATCTGCTTCTCCACCCTTCCCCCTCTCCTTCCTCTTTGTCTCTCTCTTCCCCTCCCACAGCCAAGGCTCCATTGAAGCAGAGTTGGCCCGGGTGCTGAGGCTGGCTCCATGGCCTCCGCCTCAGGCCCTGGAAAGGCTCCGATTGCAGCAGAACAATGCCCTCAGAGAAGCGAAGCATTGCATCCTGTTGGGCATGCCAGGTGGATCCTGGTCAGGCACATGCAGGAGTCTGTCTGTCTGTCTGTCTCCCCACTACTTCTCACTTTGGAAAAATATAAAAACTAAAAATAAAAGAAAATGGTTGGTAATGAAAATTATTATTTTATATAAATATTTTTTGTTTTTCACTCATAAGGCTATTTGAAAGTTTGGTTCTATTAAAGAAACCATGATCATAGTTTCTTTCTTTCTAGATACACATTAAGTTTTTACTTCATTTCAGGTGCTGGCTCATCTTTGACTGTTAAAGACCTGAAATTTGCCCCAAACATTTATTCCGCAGTCTGGCCCTTTCAGATGGTTGCCACCAAGTGCTGGTCTTTTCTCCCTGTGTCACTTCCCAGCAGGTGGGGGCCCTGTCCAGCACAATGCTGAAGTGGTATTTCACTGCATCCTTAGAGTGTGGCTGTCTGCTTATCCTGTTTGTGACTACACTTTTTTACTTTATTAAATTGCAAATATTAAACATACACAATTTCTACCCAAGATTGTTGTCGTAATGAAACAGTATGCCCAGTCAACAGACGTTATGTGTCCAATATAGTTGTTGAGGTTTTCATTGAAATTTCAAAGACTTCTTTTCAAAGGCATTGTGAAATTAGGAGTTGAAGGTCAAAGTCGTTTTTATTCTGAGCATCAATCTTTTAAAAACCTGTTATCAGCAAGGTCTCTTCCCAACAATGTATTATATATAAATGTTTCAATCATGGCTCATTTTTAAAAATAAAGATGGAAGGTCACACGTGTATTATCTGATTGCCCTTGGAAATACAGGCTGGTGAGTAAGTTCAGGAAATTGTTTCCTTCTCCACTGCAGTTGGTGCACTTGTAGTCTCTAACGGGCTGTTTCCACAAGATATAAACGGGTGTGCTTCGAGGCCATGCGGACAATGTTTAGGCTTTGGTAACGGAAACAAAAGAAATATACACCAAGACAGAAACATATTTCAAAATAATGATACAATCATATTCAATGACAGCATTGCACAGCAAGCTGTGTTTATTGTTGACAAATCTAATAGCCCATGCCATCAAAATGGAAAGCTTGTGCACACTTCTGTGAATCCTTTCACAGAGCACACTCACAACAGGACAACTGTCACCTGTCCCTTTCCCCCATGCCAGTTTTTAGTGAGAAATATTGATGGCTGGAAATGTTACTAAAATTTCCTATCACTATCTTGACTTTAAAATATAACATCTGACTAATAATAACATTGGTAATGAAAAACACTGTGAATGAAGAACAAACGCCCAGTTATAAGTCACAGGGATGTCACATACAGCACAGGAAATGGTCAATAATACCATAATAAGTATAGACAGTGACAGATGGCTAGCCACTTTGAGGTTGGTTCACTTTGTAAGGTATATAAATGTTGAATGCCTATATTGTATACCTGAAAAGAATATAATATTCTGTGCCAGCTATAATTAAAAATAAACTAAAAAAATAAGGACTGTGAATGATTACATGAAAAACAGTTTTCTGCTTACTTTTTTCAAATTGTCTAACATAGTTATGGTGTAGTACTATTTTTTTTTTCTGTATGACATGGACTGGGTCTAAACAAAATTATTTCAAAGAAAAATTGAATTTCCACCAATTATTTTTCATTACAATGTATCTGAGTTTTTTTTTCCTATGTGACAGCAATTTAAAGCAATATATCCCCAAGGCGATTCCCTTCATCACATTACCAATCTTACCCGAGTGATGAGGGAATGCTACTTATTTAATATGTGTAAGACAAAAAACAAAGGCCTCATCTTCAAGAGAATCCCAGATCTGAATGTCCTTCATCATTTGATTCTTCTACTAGCATCCATGGACTTTAATCTAACTCAAAATAACACAATAGATGTGACTGAAGTAAAACTCCATTTCCTGGTATCTAATAGCTAGGAATGGATGGGTTCAGAAGCTGTTTGATCTATTCAAACAATTCTCTTGGTGAAAGGCTTATTTCATATTAGTGGGATCTGACCCTGAGATACTATAGTGACATGCTGTGTATGGGAGGGTAAATATGTCTTAAGAAAGTAATGAAATTAAATTATAAATCAAGTTAGGAAAATTTCTTCTCACTCGTTCATTCATTTAATCAACAAAATTTATTGGGTATCTTTCATGCCTAACCTCAGTGTTTTTGTGGGTGACACAAAGGTAGATAAACAAAAGTTTCCTCTCATGAAAGCAGTTAAGATAGCAAGAGAGGCTACATGTAAAACAGGAAAATCAATCCATTGTGGTACCTGTTTGTTGCTGTGGGAGAAAGAAGGGTGGGGACAGCTTCATAATGTCAGAGGGACTTTAAAATATGGAAGAGTGGATGGCAGAAACTGGGAAGGGGTTTTCCACGTGGAGATGGGGTGATTACAGTCTTTTTGAGCCCACTCTCCTATAGCATATGAATAACAACACAGGATATCCACTTTTAAAAAGAACATCTATCAGCAAAGGGGGGAAAGAGAAATAACAGAACTCACATGCCTTTACCTGTTCATATTTGCTCCAAAGCCTCAGTTGCCACAGCAGCTGACCCCTCTGGGAGGGACCTGGTGAGACAGAAATGCAATGTCCATGATCTTCCCTAGACAGTGATGTAACTGCATCCACATTTCTCTTTTGGACGTTGCTTTTCAACAAGGTCAGGGAAAACTGGAGTTACATCTAAAGTACAATCTAAACAAGCACTTTATAACTATCTCAGCCCTCTTATCTGAGACATTTACCAATCAAACACCTGCACTTTGAGATGGCCCAATTTATCCCGAGATTTCTAACTGAGACTTGGGTCTTGTTTTCTCTTAATACCTAGTTAAGGGAGTGAGAGTCATATTTGTATTCATCAATACTAACCAAGGTAGATTTTGTTTTACTTGACACCAAAACATTCGCCAGGAGGCCTCCTCAGCAGCCACCAAACTCTGAAGAGTCCATACCTCCCATTTCTCTTCTGATGTTTTAGTCTTATCAGTAATCAGTACAATGTTCCCAAACTCCTCCTGGCTTTTCCTTTCCTTTATTGCAGTCTCTCCCCACAACCACATCTCTAAGCAAATTGATCACAAAGAAAGCCCCTCAACATTGCAATGTATCTGTTACAATCATGTTAAGAATATGGAATTTACTCTATAGTAAAAAGAGTGGAAATCAATGGAGGACCCTAAAAAAAATAACATGCTAAACTGCTCATTTCTAGTGTTGTGGAAATAGGCCTTGGCCCAGGTGTAATGAGTGATTTTAATTTTTAATTTACATATGTTATCATGGTTCAAATCACACACAGTGTGCATGCCATTACAATTAAACCAATATGTAGGTAAGCTAAAATTCTGTGAACACATACATTTAATTTCTGTGTCCTTTATATCACATTCACAAAGAAATAACTGGCTTCGTTCAGAGTAACTGAAAAAAAAGATGATCTCTGTGGGTTTTAAAGGGGCATTAATTATGAATTAATCCATTGTCTCTAAATTCATTTCATGAAAATCTGTAACGAGACAGTGGTACCAGTTACCGACATGTTCGAAGCCAGGGAACGCAGTGATGCACCTACCTCTACCTTGGTCTTGGAAATGTTGCGTGAATGGACAGCCTGGTGTGGTGCTCAGTGGTGGTTAGAAAAAATATAAATGAAAACCGCTGTTGTCATTTTGAGTGGACTGGTTTGTAAGTAAACCTAAAATTCACGGTGCACATCTAGAAATAAGTCAGAGACACACCAGGGAGGATACAAGTCTTGAGCACACAGGCAAAACCAGAGCCAGAGAATTGTAAAATACACTGTCAGTCTTTCTGATTTTTACTCATAGGCTGATGAGAATGGAAGAGACTGAATTCGATAGACATTAACTAATCTTACAATAAGTTTTGTTTTTTTAAGATAGGCAAAGATAAAAGAGACTAAATATCAATCCATTGCTTTGTTTCTCTTTCATAAGGAAATGTGACATACTTATTGTATTTAAGGTTAATGCAGAAAACTTTCCCAACATGCTCTGTTCTTTCAAGTTCTGTACTAAACTTTCCAGAATCTCTTTCTCTGCTCCCACTTTCCATCATCAAAAATTCAGCTGTTAATTTTCATTTAGCTCAGAAACTGACCTATCATGGTCTAAGCAGGGAGCAACCAATGACGACCTCAAATAACATAGGTTACCATTTCTAGGAAATCCATTTAAAAATGAAATTCCAAGTTCTCATAATGTCCTAATGCCTGGAGCCAAAGTCTGAATTCATACTCAGACACTTAAGCATCAGAGAAATCTGCCTATGGAGGCAGCAAGCCTAGACGGGTCACCTTTATTGATGAGAGTTAATGACTGACAGGCAGACATAACCATGAGCCATTTACTGACCACCTCATCCAGAGATCTCATGGTCATCTTGATCTTGACAATCCACATATCATCATATTAACTTAACAATGATGACAGTTTTATATAAATAAAAAGCCACTCTTTTTGCAAAACCCTAGCTATTAAACAGCTTGTATTTCATCAATAACTGAATAACTGTCTTGCTCTACAAGGTAATAGAAAAATAATGCGGTTAAGGATCATGTGAACATAATTAAAATAGTGACATGCAACTTACTAAATCTGTAAATATGTAAATTATCCTCTTGTAGGAAAAATAAGAATAATACAAATCTTGTGAAATAGGGATAGAGGTGAGTGTGGAGAGATAGACAGCATCTATTACTGTGTTGGCCCCACAGTAAACCTTCTCAGTTTAAGGTCCTTCCAGTTTCATGTAATTTAATCTTTAACCAAAGGTGGTCTCCTAATGCTTCTAGCAAATATGCATTTTCCTGGTTTGTTCTTAAGTTCGTAACTTCTATGCTCCTTCCTTTTTTAAAAAAAGGATTTTATTTATTCATTTTAGAGAGGAGAGAGAGAGAGAGAAAGAGAGAACGGGGAGGAGCAGGAAGCATCAACTCCCATATGTGCCTTGACCAGGAAATCCAGGGATTTGAACCGACAACCTCAGCATTCCAGATGACACTTTATCCACTGCACCAGCACAGGTCAGGCTGCTTCTTCCTTTTTAATCACAGCACCCCAACCCTCCAAGTTGATGGCCATCTTATCCAGTTCAATGAGAAAACATCAGTGGTCAAAATAATTTCCACCAAATATAACCAATACATACACACTCTACACTTTCTCTTGTTACTCTGGGTGAAACAGTTGTGTGCTCCAAGAAAAAGCAAAACTTTCTAATCGTGCACTAGGTCTCTCCTGGCAATTCAGAGAAATCAATCACCACAGTACAGTATTTGTGCTTTTTCTCCTACGTCATCATTTGTCTTATTTCTGGATTCTTGCAAACAGCAAGCATTTAATAGACTTTTAATAGCCCAGGCTATTTAGAGGGGTCCTCTCTTGACTCTTTTTCTCTGTATTGTTTTGCATATTTTCTTGCCCTTATTGCAACAGCCCTGGAAAAGGTCTCCGGGCTCACTTCCTGTTCAGCCACACTACTTAAAGATCAGTGCATGGGTTGTCTGATCTCTCGTCTCCACTGAAACTGGCTTCTCAAGCCAGGGTTGATCTCTTTGGTGAATCAAATAACCAATTATCATTCTTTTCCTTCTGGGTTCTTCAGCAACATACAAGTGGTTAAAAATCTCTCTTTGAAACACTGTCTTCATGTGGCTTCCTGGTCAATGGCATTTCCCGATTTGAGGTGTTATTTGTTTTTCCTTTTGTTTTTCCCCAACCACTTCTCAGTCTCCTCTGATGATTCTCAGTTTCAGATGGTAATACTGAAAAGACATCATCCTTAAACATTTGATTCCATAAACTACAGAGTCCTATGCAGGGCTATCTTCCCCTCACAACTCTATTTGAATTTCTAAATGAAACCTGTCACTCATCCTAGTCCCAACCAATATCCTGGTCTGCCCCCAGCCCCTGATCCATTTCTCATGCAGTCTGTCACAGTTCAGTGATGACAACACTATTATTTCAATTTCTCAGTCCCTGCATATTACAGTCATACTTGATTCCTTTTATACCATCATCCACTCTGAGAGCAGAATCTGTTCGCTCTACACTTAAAATATAGCCTTATCTGCATTGCGGACATTACACTGAGTAAAATAAGTCAAAGAGAGAGACAAGTCCTGCATGATCTCATTCATATGTGGAGTCTGGAGAAAACTGAACTCATAGGAATAGAGAGCAGGCTAGTAGTTGCCTGGGTATAGTGTGGGGGAAAGGAGTGAGGTCACAACGGAACTTCCAGTTACAAGATAAATAAGTCCTGAGGATGAAATGTACATCATGGTGACTAGAGCAAATAACACTCTATTATACATTTGAAGTGTTAAGAGTGTATATTTAAAAAGTGCTCACACACAAGAAATTGCAACTATATGAGGTGATGAATATGTGAACTAACATAACTATTTTGTGGTATATATGTATAATGACTATATTTTACACCTTAATCTTACACAATGTTCTGTGTCAATTATACCTCAATAAAGCTGAAAATGTTTTTTAAATGAAAAAATAAAGTAGATAAATATTTCACTCCTTTTAAAGCTATTGTGATTTAAGTCAGCATCTTCTATAATAGTGGCTTCTCAACTGATCTCTATAATTTCAATTATTCTTCCTTACATATACATGTGCAACATAGAAGCTACTGGTATTTTGTTAACATAAGAGTGAGAGTGTATCATTCTTCTTATCAAATTCTTCTGAGAATTTGCAGGCCAAACCTGTCACATGATGGCCTGTAAGCCCCTTCCCAATCTGACTTCTCATTCTATCTCACTGTCCTGCTACTAATTAAAATAGTAAATATTTTTTTCCCTCTCTACTCAGCACATGCAGTCCTCTTAGCCAGGAACTTCCTCAACCCATCATCCTCAGGTTCACGCCCTCACTTCTCTCTGGGCTTAGTTCCATGTCAGTCTCTCATGGACTCCTTCCCTGATCATGGTATTTTTGATCCCAGTCCACCCACCCAACAACATCTGTCACCACTCTCTCATTTGTGTTTTCATAACAATCGTCATTACCTAATCTGCTATCTATGTTCCTTACTTATTTGATCAGCTGCAGATTCCCAGGAGAATTTAAACATCAAGAGGGTAGTGATTTGTGTCTGTTAAATTCACTGATGTCATGGTGGCCCAGGCTATGTCTTAGCTTAGCTCATAGTAGATATGTAATGGATACATATTAAGTGAGTTGCTTAAATACAGAATTTCAGTCCTTCATAAAGTTTATTAAGGAAATTATTAATCACTCATTGTACCAATGTACTTAAGGAGTATTAGAAGGATTTATCAATTTTCTTGTTTAGAAAAAATTTCAGAGACCTTGACCGGAACCGCAGTGCAAGTCCCTTTCTGCAGAACAGCCCAAGTTGATCAAGATGTGGAGATACAGCTCCCTACTGTCCAATTCAAAAGTCAAAGTTGCCAGATTTTTAAAACAGGTAAAAAATGAGTAAGTAAAATGACATTTTAAAGATAAGAATCATAGAGTTAAGAGAGGCATCAATTATTCTAAAATAATAGACACAAATAAAAATAGAAGCTGATGATTATTTATTTAACAAAATCATGAAAACTCTGTAAAGCTGTCAGTCAGATAGATTTTGTTCCAGTAATTATTGACACACCTCTTATCTAGGATTGATAGTTTGAGAGGATGGGCCATTCCTGACAGCGAATAGACTTTAGTACCAGAGTGGATAGGATTAGATCCAGTGTCTCAGTTACTGTGAGATTATCCCAAGAAGTGTTACAATACATTCTTATTCCACACTACTCAAAAAAATATAATGGGATATTTTATCATTTTATATTCATTTTGAAGCATCCCTAATTTTTGTGAGCAGTATATATTTTAATCGTTAGGTGTGGCATGCATAAATATTGTTTTATTAAGAGAAGATACTTAAGAGTCTTCTTTGTGGGATACAAAGAGCTCATCCAACAACAAGATTAGGGTTAAACATTCATTTTGAAATTTGGAAGCAATCCTAAAATTATTCCAGATTCACATTCTATCTATTTGGGGAGAAAAATGCAACACTGCAGCTCATTTAGAATGTCTATCGCCATAGACGCTCTCCCTCTGCCTTGTTCCCTTGGGCATCACTAAAGTGACATCGCTTTGCATTGAAAAAAATCAAAAG
Source organism: Rhynchonycteris naso (assembly GCA_037038555.1). Lineage (NCBI taxonomy): Eukaryota > Metazoa > Chordata > Mammalia > Chiroptera > Emballonuridae > Rhynchonycteris > Rhynchonycteris naso. The sequence goes on along the minus strand of CM072998.1, from coordinate 213,064,915 downwards.
GGATTTCTATAAAATAATATAATGTCATAATTTCTGAGCCAAGGTTTAATGTAGTCCATTTTTATTCGAATTACAATGATACTTAAAGATAGACTACATGTCAAAGGGCTAAAACCCACTATCTTATTCCTTCATGTTATATAATATCCGGTTTTCAGTGATTAAAAAGGCAGGGGATATTCTCAGAATACATAGCATAGATAATATTTTCTATATAAAAATTATGCATATTTAATATTAACTAGTTTTTCAGAATTTTAATATAATGAGAAAATATGGTACAAATATTTTTTATTAGTAGAATCTCACTAATGTGTAGAAAATAATTTTAAAGATGCAAACAAAAATTTGGCAATTACTTGCCTCTGAACTGCAAAACAATTCTAACAATTGCAATATATGCATATTTGAATTATTTACCTAATCACTAAACTACTTACAAATTTTATTTAAATGTATAATTTACTTCTTTTTAGCAGCTGTCAAACATTAAATTTATCTATGTTGTTTAACAGTAACATATTTCACACATTTGAAATATAATGTGTGAGAAAATGAGATGCTTACACTGATAAAATTTAATATTTTTTCACATAAAGTTCAGATTTGTGACCACACAGCAGTGTTTAATCTGTACTTGTTTGGCATACAACAAAAATGTGTTTGTGTGTGTGTGTATGTGTGTATATTTCTGTGCCTTAGAGAAGACACACAATTGTACAGATGTAGTGAAGAAGATGTTAATTATAGTTCTTGTTAACTTCTGGAATGGAGAAAAATAAATCAGGTAACATCTGCCAGTTTGGTTACAACTATACTTTATAGATTGGCATGATCACATTTTAATTATTGGCCATCCCCTGCATTTTCTAAAAGAACTAGGAATTCATATATAATGCGCTCATCGTGCTTTCATGGAAAATAAAAACCACAACATGGTATAGAGAACACAATAGATTCTGAGCATCCAGGTGATTTTTCTACAAGGAGTGAAGAGTAGGTTGTGCGCCCGGAGCTCAAAACTTCTGCAACAGTCTGGACCTGCCGCAAATGACAGCTTCAATTACCGTGAATGGCTGCTTAGTGCCATCCATCTCTGTGTCCTTTAATTGTCTAAAGTATACACTGTAGGCTTTTAACAGAAACAATTACACAAGTAAACCAGGGACCGAACAAGCTGATGGTGTGATAAGGGAATAGAACTGAGCATTAAAAAATAGTTCCCTGACGTTTTCAATTAATGATAGGAACTGCTGGAGCAGTTTGTTTTAATGATTCCATGAATGAGATTTTGAAAAACTACATGATAACCAATTTACTGCTCTTTTTTATGGAACTGATTTTTAAAGCATATTTTTATTAACCTCTCAAATTGCTCATTAATCATTTTTAGTCTTAATCCTGCTCTTGTTATATTGCACGCTTGTTCAGGGTCTGGAGTAAAAAAGAGTGTTAATCAAAATTTTGTTTAAAACACTTTTTCATTTGATCAGTGAACACAAAATAATTCAGCAACTTTTTGGAGATTCTATATCTGCTCTTGTTACAAATAAAGAAATCAGTACTGTGTCACTTAACTTTTGTTAAGGAATCATTAGAAAAAAATGAAATTGCTACCTGTTTTGATAGGGAATAGCAGACATATTTCTGAATGGTATATCAGAGATGAAATTGGAGGAAAGGTTATTAAGTTTGAGATTCCACTTGGTCAAGTGGACATATCTAATAGATCAGTATACGTGCCAATTTATGATTAAAATAAGAATACAAAGTTATCGATGTAAATATTTGCAAATTTTCTTCATGTAGATGGTATTTAGAGCCATGAAGTTACATTTGATCACCAAGATTCTAGTGTTGATGGAATAAAGAAACCTAAAGTATTTCTGTATTAACTTAGACATAAATATACTGAAAAGAGAAAACTAGGAGAAACTGCCCATGCATTTGTAGGAAAATAAAGAAACACAGACAATGGTGTCCTGAAAGCTCCGTAATAGCATCATTCCATGATGAAGAGTTCAGCCAGATCAACTGTTCACTGGTCCAGTAGGTTGTGGGATACAAACTGGCAACTGGGCCCTAAACACACACACACAGGTTGTTAGTTATCTTAGAGAGAGTGCAGGCAACAGTTTTACTGAAGTGGATTTAAAAACCATAAAAGAAGAGAACTTAGAATTGTGTACACAGGTAATTCTGTTGAGAAGTTTGCTATTTTATGAAAGACAGCAATCAACGGTTGGAGAGGAAAGTAAAATCAAGAGAGATTATTTTGTTGTTATTGTTTTATTTGTTTCTTTTTTTTATTATTTTTTAAGACTCCATTCATTTTAGAGACAAAGAGAGAAAGCACGCACGAGAGAGAGAGAGAGAGAGGGAGAGAGAGAGAAGGAGGGAGGAACAGGAATCATCAACTCCATATGTGCCTTGACCAGGCAAGCCCAGGATTTTGATCCAGCAACTTCAGTGTCCCAGGTCGACGTTTTATTTACTCTACCACCACATGTCAGGCCTATTTGTATTTTTTTTTTAATATGTGAAAAATAGTAGCATTTTTGTATGTTGATGGGAGTCAGTCAAGAAGAACTGACACTATAAGTAGCTGGATCCAGTGTATGCTAGGCAATTCTATGTTCATAACCATTTCTAGTAAAGTTTTCTAACATATAAGTAAAAAGCAATAATTTTTTAAACAGTCAATTAGGTTAGTATCTTCCCATATCTGACAGTTTATACTGTTTCTTGTAGTTTTCTTCACATATCTCTCTGCCACTTTCCCATGTGGCAAGAGTGATACTGTTTGGGTAATAAACAAGTGAATGAACCCCCGTTCCCCTCTCTGCAGTGATGGGGCCAGGTAATCCAGAGGTGAAATAATTAGAGCACAGTAGCTCCCTGGAGAGAGAGACTGAGTCCAGTGATGGTTCATTCAATGCAAAGCTTGCACTGCACAAGATGCTCTGCTAGTTGGAGACCTGTAATTGCCAAAGCAATCTGACAAAGTGGAAGAAGCCCATTTGAACAGGAAGCTGACTGGGGGGATCAGCAGCTTAGAGGATTTTAAACAAACCATACCAGAGCCTTGAGCAAACTGTACCTAGGAATTTTAATTAAACGAGTCAATACCTTCTTTTTATTGTTTAAATAAGTTTGAATGTTTTTATTTCTTGAAATTAAAATTGTCTTAAGTCGGTGATAGGCAGGAGAGCACACCCCAATTTACACAGTGGGCACTTACAAATTATGCACTGATGGGTACACAGAAACTGTTTTCTGTATCTGAGGAGAGACACAGATGAACATATAGAAGCTCTAGTTCAAATAAATAAAGCTTTGATTTCACTGGATGGCCCGAAATACAGGTCAGAAGCCTTATTTTCCCATTCTATTTTATAAGGCTTCCTGTGGTTTGACTTTCAAGTGGAAAAAAAGAGTTCAACTACATTCCAATGTAACAGCCTTTGACACTGAGTACAGTATGGTGGTACATCGCCACTGATTTTCATTAATAAGGCTTTTATCAAATTCTGCTGTCAGCATATTGTGGTTTTCTTTTACAAGATCTAAGAAATGAAGAAAATAGTTTATAAGTGTACAAATAGATTTCAGAGGATTGGCTCTCAACAACTTGTTAATCCAATGGATATTATTAAGTATATATCATGTGCTCCAATTTTATGTAGTAGGCAGAATTAAAAGTCAAAGGGGAAACAAAGTCCCTACTTTGATGAAGTTTACAACCAGTGGAATATTAGACATATACACATGTGGAAATGCAATATTTCAAATGTTCTGGATGCATTTAAAGGAAGCAGGTCGGTAATAATTGTCAGAAACTCACTTCTACCTGAAAAGGTCAAGCTAAACTACAAGGAGGTGAACATTTTTAAATTAAGACCTGAAATAGAACTGCATTCCTCAGAGATCACACCATGAGGAACACTGCGACCCTGGAGGCTCCACCCGAGGAAAACATGATGAAGTCTCAGTTGTGTATCTGAGATCTGGTGTTGCAAAGGTCGCACAGCAGACACCTCACAGTGGCTGCTTAAAGAGTGGAGAGGGTGACTGGAAATTCTAGGAGGAGTGGACAGAGGCAGAAAATGCACAACACACAGCCTGGGGGAGGACTTGCGGGCTGCTCTGTGTGCTGCTGGCAGGGAGAGTAGAGAGCTGAGGGTTCCAGGCAGTATGTGGTTCAGAGATATTTGTGGCAATGCACAATTATGACCTGTGAGAATGAGAAGGTCACAGTGCAGACAGTGTAGGGAGTAAACTAATTAACATTGATCTTTAGCATTTGAGTAATGAGTGGCCACTGAAGAATTTCGAGAGACTATGACATGATCAGAATGACTGTCACAATGACCACATGACAGGCATTTTTGAGGTTTGGATGGGAACGGCAGAAAGATTAAGGGAAGGGAGAACATTTAGGAAACAGCTACAGAGGCCAGCGGAAGAGTTCGATGCCCAGGCTGAACAATGGCAGTGGGTCCACCAGAAGGGAAGAAGCTTGAAGTGCATACCAGCGTCACAGACAGTAAAATGGACGGCGGGCGATGATTTACTAGTTACAGTGGACAAAAGCATTGAGATGTGCAGCTTGAACGACTGAGTCGATAGCAGAGTTATTTTTTAACACAGCCCACAAAGAGCTGTACATGGATGAGAATTTAAATTCTGTTTGGAGTTTTGGGCATAAATCAACATTCTATCTAAAACATCTCAGGACATGTGTCCAAAGTACAGGTGCTTTTATAGGTCCTAAAATTATTTCAGCAGTGAAATGTCTTTGGCAAGGTAAGGGAAAAAAAAGTCACAGTGAAGTTTGAGCCTTCATACTAGACTATACCACTACCCTGGAAAGCACAAGGGCACAAGGTGGAAAACAGTTTTAACTTTGACAGTCTTAAAATCTTATCAATATGTACTCATCTAAAACCAATTTACCTGAGTAAAGGTGCCCCCATCAGACAACACATCAGGCCTTCTTACCATACTCCAATTTCTTCCATTTTTACCAAAAAAGTTAACCTCTCATCTGTCTCTAATCTTACTACGGTGCCATTACTGGAGGGACTCATAAGTGAATAAGACAGAAAAATCCTTTTGCATTAGGGATCTTGCATTTTAGTGACTAACGGGATAATATAAAATATACCATATTTTTGCTCCATAAGACACACTTTTTTTTCCCCAAAAAAGTGGAGGGGAAAATGCCCGTGCATCTTATGGAGCAAAAAATATGGTATTTTATTTAATGTTTTAACACATCATTTGGTTCAGAATATTTTTCTCTTATTTTTCTCCTTAAAATCCTAGGTGTGTCTTATGGTCAGGTGCATCTTATGGAGCAAAAAATATAGTATCAGGTTTAAAAAAATGAATGGCTATAAATTGTTACAAGGTACACGTAGTTTCCAATTTTCAATTATTTGCATTCAAAATAATTCAAGTAAGATATATGAATTTAATAGAAAGAGCTCAAATGATCAAGTGACACTGTCATGAGAACACTTTTGAATTCTTTCTACTTACTATTTTCAACCAGTTTTCTTAGCAATTACACTATGAAAATCAAAACATATGATAATGCCAAAATTCTGTCTTATTATTGCAGGATTCAGTAACATCTGTATGGAAAAAAAACATTGCAAAAGAGGCTCATCTCAGTAATGTGCAATTTCATAATTTTATTTTAACATTCAATTATTATTTATCAAAAATGTGATGTCTGTTGCATACCAATTACAGTTTTGTTGATGTTCGATTCCAGAAGATGTTTCTTAAATGCTTAGAATATTCTGGTCAAATACAATTTACAGTATTTTCTATTTAAGTTTATAAATGTATGGAGAGATATTATACATGTAGGAATAGACAGATATTGTTGAAGATTATCTTAAAAATAATCCGAAACACTTTCAATCATAAGAACTTATTATATCAGAATACATCTATTTGCCGAAAGTATAGTAAGATTAAAAAGTTTAAGGTAAGAACAAAAGGATGTAAAGTATTCAATTTAAAAAAAATTAACTTGATTAAGTAATAGTAGTACTATCAGTTTGCCATTCAGAATTGAGTTTGTTTTTTCTAAAACTAAAAATGACCATATTGTGAACTACCATCTCTAAATGTCTATAAGCATCCTGAGGACAATGTTCTTGCCTCACTCACTGTAGCCTTTATTATAATACTTACTAATTATATTAGTTATTACTAATAAAAAAAATTAACCCCAAACTGAGTGTCTTGAATTAACAACAGTTATTATTTCAGAGATGCTGTCTGTCAGGGATATGAGCACAGCTTAGACTGTGCTTCACGACTGACTATAAGTCTCTCACCAAGAGAAGTCAACTCAAGAACTGACTAGGAAGGATCCACCTATTTGCTGACTTTTGTGTTTGTTGGTGGATTCAGTTTCTTGCGGGTTCTTGAACTGAGACCTCAGCTGCTAACAAGAACTGTGCATCTCACTCTTCCTGGCCCCATGGAACTCTCCATACTGCATCTCACAACATGGTGACTTTGTTGAATCAAGCAAACAAAAAGGCACAAGATGGTTCCAGCAAGAAAGAGAAGGCAGATTTGCAAGAAAGTCTTTGGTAGCCTAGTCATGAAAGGGATACCACTTGATTTTTTAAAAATGTTTCTATTGATTTGAGAGAGAGGAGGGGGACAGGGAAAGGGAGAGAGAGAGTGAAAGAACCAGAGAGAAAAGTATCAACTTGCTATTCCACTTAGTTGTTCATTCACTAATTGCTCCTCATATGTGCCCGAATCAGGGATTGAACCCATGATTCTGGCATGTAGGGACAATGCTCTAACCACCAACCAAAACAGCTGAGGCTTTTTTTCTTTTTTTTGTATTCCACTGGTTAGAAGCCAGTCATTAGGTCCAACCCACACTTAAAGAAGAAGAATATAACTAGAGTATTGAAAGGAAGAGGTCACTGGGGGCCATATCAAAAGCGGGCCAACATCTATCAATATGCCTTTATGGATAGATGTTTAAAAGAAGTTAGCTCAGTAAACACTGATGGGGCATCTACCATGCACCAGTTGGAAAAAAAGCAAACATTATGCATAGTTTTATCTTTAAACCAAATACAATATTTATACTTACTTAGTGTAAAAAAAATGTTATAGTGCAGTATTTGGGCCCTAGACATATTAATATTAAAGTAATAAAAAATAGACAATGACAAAAACTACCTTTGCCAAAGAGGTTGAAGAATCTTCATGGTGCCAGTCCCTTGAAGAAATTTTAAACCCATAGGGACAACCATAGAGGAATCAAGCATTAGGTTTTAAGGGAAGAATTATTGACACATTATTAGATACTTAACCAATTGTATTTCAGTGTCTTGCTCAATGGTTCAATGCTTACAAGAGTGTTGCCCAGGGGCACAAAAACTTTTTTTCTAAGTGTCCACCTACCTAAAATTATTTCTATGATAATATAAAGATATAATTCACCTTTTACTCTCGCACTTCCAAGAGCAGACAACAGAGTTTCCCCGTGCTTATATTACATGGGATGTTACAACAGAGCTTATGCTACATGTGGTCTTACAACAGCTTTTACTACAGATGATCTTATAACAGAGCTTATACTACATGTGATCTTACAATAGAGCTTATATTGCATGTGATCTTATAATAGAGCTTATATTACATGTGATCTGACAACAGGATGAAAGAGCAGACATGGAAATCCAGTTGAACCAAAGAGGTAAAGGGAATGTATCTTTGTCCCCAACCATTTCTAAATAACTTAAGTGAAAAACGTTGTTTTGAAAAAAAGTTATTTATATTATTAGACTTATTTTCTTATAATACCATTTGCTTAGTTAAATTCAAAGTGTAGGTGCTATCACTTCAATAAGTAAAAGCATTCTTGGAAATAATAATCATCTTTTAAATAAGAAAATAATTTTGAGTGTGAATGCAAAACTCAATGGCCCCAATTAATCACAGCAAGAATATCTATCACCTGTCAATGTAACTGGCAATATTAAAACAATAATTTTCCTATCTAATAGAGTATGATTATAAAGTCAAGATCATAATTACATCTGCAACTCCAATGTGAGGGCAAACTATAACAACTTAATGCGTTTTAGATGTATAGTTTAATTTAATTAAGCTTGCTCTTTATCTTGTAAAAAAATAAGGACTATAAGTAGGGTGGGATACAATTGCTAGTTTACTGATATGAAAGTACACTACTTCACAATACTATTTAATAACCTTCTAATATCTCTAGTAATATATATATATATATATATATATATATATATATATATATATGGAGAGAGAGAGAGAGAGAGAGAGAGAGAGGGTTTCTTTTCCTTCAACAATTAGTTTTAATACTATGCTATCACAGAACACTATCATCAATTGGTGTTTTGAAACTAGGAGCATAGGTCACTACACTGGACAGAACAGCTGTGTTCCTTGTTGAACTGTAACAGAAAGCCCCAATGACAGATCTCAAGCTTTATTTCATTTCATTAAGTGAAAAACCACTGTATTTAAAACACAGAAACAGCCAGGAACAGATTCCTTAATACAACTCAAGTACATTTAATTGTTAACTCCATATTTCTTTAATCACAGATTCACTCAAGATTGTTCTAATTTGTTGTATCCCAGAAAAAGCGCATATAATCTCATTATGCATCACAAAAGTGGGAAAAGTTTTAGGAAAAATCTAGCTTAAAAGTAGATGAGCCTATGAAATAATAATAGTTAACCTCCCTATATCACTTACATCATAAAGCAAAAATTGCAAAGGTAAAACTTATACCGTGTGGCTTTCCATTCTGATTAGAATACAGAAATTAGCAAGAGACCATCATAGCCACAATAAGAATGAATAAAAGATACCTAATTTAGAGAAAAAAAAATCATTGAGCTGAGTGTGCAAAGAAACTTAAATTGTAAAACAGAAAAAGTCCATGTTGCTAACAATTGTGAGCAAGGTGCAGGAGAGGCCAACACTGCAAAACAAGGCAGAAGAATCAGAATAACTTTTAATAGACATGTCATGGCCGTGTCAGGACTGGCCTCATTAGTTAGAAATGCAGGGAACCTCAATCATGGTAATTCACTTGACAATTCTGTCCTGGGGAGCCTTCTGAGGCAGAGCAGCACATTGAAAGCAGAGGCAAGGAAGGAGGGCTGAGAAAAAGTCCCTAGGAACATGAGTTTTGCAAACACTGAAGGTCAGCATGGACTTTGGGTAGGGTAGGACTGCTGAGAGAAATAGCCATACCTTGCAAGATCAAGGCAGGGGAAGTAGGGCAGTGAGCTCATGGAAACACTTCCTAAATACACGGCAATGGTCACTATAGGTTGGGGGTCATATAGGAACCTTTAAATACATAACTCATAATGCAGTGCCCTATCTCAGTGATGGGCAGCAGTCTGAAAGTAATTGGCAGTAAAGAAAGATCCCTCCAAACAATTCAGGGACTTTGCTGAGCTCACAGTGGCTGCCCAAAGAAGCAGCACGAAGACCAGGATCACTGAGTGGCACACGCGCGCACACACAAAGTCCCCAACAACTGACAGCAGCACCCAATAGAGGCGCTGGAAAGGCAACACAATCTAGTAAACACCTGAGCATCTCCCACACTGGTACTGGGTTGGAAAGAAGAGACCACTAAAGTATCGCTTGTACTCACCTTCTAGTCCATGACTGAGAGAAGGAGAACAAAATGGCAGAAAATTTTTGATTCCATCTTAAAACGTTTGAAGCTAGTAATTATCAGAATCAAAATAAGTCCCCAAAGCAAAGAAACACAGAATGAACTCAGCTATAAGTTAAGTGGACTTCCTCTTCCACCCAGGCGGCTCGATAGAGAAAGAGTTGAAGATAAATATTTTCTGTTTCAGTCTCTGCAATTTTGTTTACACACACAGAATGTTGGAGAAGTAGAAAAAAGAGACCCCTTCCAAGAGATAAAACGGCAATGAAAGCCAGCATGCAGAAAGTGGAATTAGCAGGAAAGGACTTTTTAAAAAAATAATGGTATGAATAAATTAAATTACCCATTGGACTATTTGTGAAACATATGTAAATAGACGAAAGACATTCAAAAGGAAATCAAAGTATAAAATGGAAAGAAAAAATAATGGAAGAATTCACTGGATGGGCTTAACAGAAAGAAGTCTGGGCACAACATGAGGAAAATGTACAGTCAATCTGAAGACAAGTCATTAAAAATTAACCAAATTTAAGCACGTCAAAAAAGTAAAGAGTGGTCTGAGATCTATGGGACAGTATCATGAGTTTAACATATGTGCAACTAGTGTCGCAGACAGTGAGAAGAGACTAAATAGTAAATGGACTTAATAAAATGTTTGAAGAGAGAGTGGCCAAAAGTTTTTAAATGATTGAACATACAATTATATATATATATGAATATATATTGAAAAAGTTTACATATGTAACAATATACCCATATATATGACTATAAATCAGAATCATATGTACATATATAAAAATATGTCTTATAAACTTCTATACGGATACACACACACACACACACAACACACACACACACATGAATACTATTATCAGGCTTCCACAGTCTGGCAAAATTTAGATACAAATACATCTATCATCATACTTTTTTGGAACATATTGAATATGGTAATACTTCCCTCCTGATTTGGGATAAAAGATATGCCTGCTTGTGTCATCGCCCTTAAGTATGTCACAAGATCACCTCTCCAGAGCAACAAAAGACAAACAAAAGGCATAAAGATCAGAAAAGAGTAGGAAAAGTTTTAAAATACAATTCAATTGCACATTTGCATATATATTAATCAACATGTGTGTATGTATATGTGTGTGTTCAAAAGCCCAGATATTTACAAAAAAAAAAATTTAAAAACTCAAACTAATAAGTAAACTCAGCAAAGTCTCATGCTGCAAGGTCAATATTAAAACATCAATTGTACTACTACATACTAAAAGCAAACAAATACTTGCACAATTGAATTTTGAAAATATTATTTACAAAAGAATCAAAACATCAACAATTTAGGAAAAAATCTAATAAAAAATGTAAGATGTTCAATAATCACAATTGTCTAAAAAGTGTTTTATCTTGATAAAACACTAAGTATGCAGTAAACTATTGTATAAATCAAAAGTACAAATTTTATATCTGATATTAAAAAAAAAGAAGCAATATAGAAATACCTTAAATAACAGTTTTATTGTTTTTTGTCAGGTATTATTTAATATTTTTTCATTAATGTTTTAAAACTATTATAACATAATCGAGTTTTGTGTACCTCTTTTATTGTTCTTATTTAAGTATTAAATATACAAAAATAATTTAAAAAATGTAAGATGTTCACACTGAAATGAAACAAATCAGAAATGAGAAAAATATTCTGCTCACAAAAATTAATGGGTATTTTATTGCTTCATATTTACATTGAAATATCCCCTTATTTTTGTGAGCAGTATATTTTAACACAATATGAATAAGCAGAGACAACTACTGTGTTCATGGATGACCAGTACACATATTGTTAAGTGGTCATTTCTCTTCAAAATGATTTGTAGCTTCTACAAAACCCAATAAAAAAATTCTGGTAGGCTTTTATTTTGTCAAAATTAGCAGGTTGGTTTAAATTTTATATAGAAATGGAGAGAATTTATAATAGCCAAATAAGCCTCAGAAGCAAAGTAAATTTGACAGACTTAAATTTATTTTACATATTACTGTAAAGAAACAGCAATAGAGATAGTATTTTATTACCATAAGTGTAGACAAATTGATCAATGGAACAGAATTTAAAGTCAGAAGTAGACCCACTCATATATCATCAATTGATTTTCAACATATGCACTAAGGCAATGTAATGGGGAAAAATCAATTTTAGTAATGGTGTTGGACTAGCTGGATACACACATAAAGAAATAAACCTTGAACTCAGCTTAATACTAAAAATTTAAAATAAGTCAAGATGAATCATGGACCTGAATCAAACTAGAGACATAAACCTTCTAAGACAGTGGTTCTAAACCTTTTCTGAGGTACCGAACCCACCAGTTTCATATTCACATTCACCGAACCCTTCTTTAGTTATAAATAAAATATGATTTTTTTTTTCCAAATTCAAGACATAGGTATATGTTTTTTTTTACTGGTGCACAAAATGAGCCGTGCATGAACATCACCTTGTTCAAAGAACAAAACCAACGAAGTGCATGAACTCACAACAAATTACGGTATTACTTTATTCTGGCCTCCGCATCAGAGGCTTCTCCGAACCCCTGAGACCAACTCATCGAACCCCTAGGGTTTGATAGAACCCAGGTTAAGAGCCACTGCTCTAAGGAAAACATAGCAGTATAACTGCGATCTTGAAATAAGCAAAGATACTTTTATATATGTAACAAAAACCACTGAACTTTGGAGAAAAATGATACAATTTACTTAAGCAGGATAATTTCTAGTTATCAGGAGATATTAAAAATAGAACACATAAATCTTATGAGAAGATAAACTAAGCTCCTACATTTCACAAAATACTCATATCTATAACATATAAAAATTATTCACGTCAATGATACAAATACATTCAAAATTATAAATTGTCATAAAATAATCTAAAAGGCCACTCCACAAAAGAAGATATACTAATGGTCAGTACACTTATGAAAACATGCTCAACAATAACTGCAAGATGAAAATTTTAAATGCAATAGAGTATGATACCAATTCCTAGACTAGGAAAAAGTAAAACATTAACAATACTAAATATTGCCAACTTTGTGGAGAAATTGAAACTGCCATATGTTTGTCCTGGGAGTCTAAGATGAAATAAACATGTTACAAAGTTGTTTGGCACTTTCTCATAAAGTTAAAAAAAAATCTCTGTTATGTTACTCAGCAGTCTCACTCTTATACATTTACATACTAGAAATTTAAATAGATGTTTACAAAGTCTTGCACAAGAAGGCTTCTAGCAGTTTTAATTATAGCAGCCAAAAACTAAAATAAATCCAAATGTCAATTTGTGATTTATTCATATATTCATTACATTTAATGCTATATAGCAATAAAGGAAACAAACTCGGGCACCTGCAACAACATGGATGCATCATTAAAAAAAAATCTTACGCTGAGAAAAAGATGCTAGAGTCTAGACAGGACAGTGCATGATGCTCTTATATTAATTCAAAGATACAAATAAGAGACACAAGAGAACATTCTTGTACGAAGGCAATATTATGTCTCAGTTTATATGGTGGTTACATGAATGTGTATACTGTTATCAAAATTAATTTATCTGTTTAATTAAAAAATGTGCACTTTGCCTGACCTGTGGTGGCACAGTGGATAAAGCGACGACCTGGGAACACTGAGGTCACCAGTTCAAAACCCTGCACTGATCTGGTCAAGGCACATATGGGAGTTGATGCTTCCAGCTCCTCCCCACTTTCTCTCTTTCTCTCACTCTGTGTCTCCTCTCTAAAAAATGAATAAAATAAAAAAGAAATTTTTTTTAAAAATGTGCATTTTGCCTGACCAGGCGGTGGTGCAGTGGGTAGAGCGTAGGACTGGGATGCGGAAGACCCAGGTTCGAGACCCTGAGCTCGCCAGCTTGAGCGCGAGCCCATCTGGCTTGAGCAAAAGCTCATCAGCTTGGACCCAAGGTCACTGGCTCCAGCAAGGGGCTGCTAGGTCCGCTGAAGGCCCGCGGTTAAGGCACATGTGAGAAAGCAATCAATGATCAACTAAGGTGTTGCGACGGCAACGAAAAACTAATAATTGATGCTTCTCACCTCTCTCCACTCCTGTCTGTCTATCCCTCTCTCTGACTCTCTCTCTGTCCCTGTAAAAGAAAAAAAAAATGTGCATTTTATTTTATTCATTACCCAATAAAAATTATATAATTCTGTCACATTTTACACAGACTTTAAATTGTTAAATATTTATACAAAAGGAATTAACTCTTTAAGGTAACTCCAGGTCATAGCAATTCCATTTGGGCAGGATTTACAAAAAACATCCTTCTTATCACTTGTGTGATGGCTTGGACACTTATTCAGTATTTACATAATACTTACATTCCTTAAGTGAGGATTCCTGAGCAGCTACCCTGTGGCAGGGACTGTGCTGTTTGTCAGGGATATAGCAGTGATTATAAAATGTTTTCAGTTTGTTTGGGATTATAGTAATGAAGGGGCCCAAACTAGTAATATCTAAGGGCAAGAAGATATCATCATCCCAATAAATTCAATATTAAAAATTAAAAAAAGAAAAACAAAAATAAATGATGAAAAAATTGGACAGGACTTATAGTATATCAAAATAAATGCCACAAAAATGTTTTAAAAAGATACACAGTCTTTAAAATAAAGCGATTATTGACAAACTTGAGGCAATGCATACCCATGTTTTACAATGTATTTTAGATTATGTTAAGTTTAAAATGATCTCTCTGTTTTTATTATTCAGCTCTAAATCTGGTTTCCAGGGCATTAAAGGTACATGTAGCTTAAAGAATCTCTCTTCAAAAAATTACTAATTAATTGACCTTCACATGCCATTTAGAAAATCAATTCAATAGGGAAAACCTTAGCAAATAAAGGAAAAGTCAAGAGAAAGAAAATCATAAGCAGATAGATAAGAATAGTAATAATATCCTAAATCAATTCAGATAAGCAACCATTAATGTTAATTAATGGCATTAATAAAGCATAAAACCTTAAAATTGTTATTTTTTATAAAAAATGTATTAAGTTGTAGACCTAGGCTAGACTCTGTCTTAATTCATGTTTCCTAATATTTTCTATCCTCTCCCTACACAAGAGTTTTGACAAAATTGCTGTAACATTTAACTTCTATGAAGGTGACAGTCCAAAATGTTCATTTTAGGAAAACAAAGTTAGCCTCACATGCAACGTTTCATTATAAACCCACTAAACCAATAAAAAATATATACATGCCATTTACCAAAGTAATGCAAATATTGTCAGATTTTTGCTATAAAATATTTGGTTCCAGTTCTTTAAAAAGTGCTATTGTAAGAATATAGAATGTTGAGATATAGGTTTAGTGCATTGTAGCAACCATCAGATTCAAACCTGTTGAAACTCTAATTAACATCCTATTTTCAATATGATGGAGTAATCATATATGTATTGTATATACCTGTATCAGTTTCTGGTGCTGCCTAACAGATTACAACAAAACTGATGGGCTCGAACAGTGAAATTTATTCTTTCATAGTTCTCTGGTCCAAAGTCTGAAATCAGCATACCTGAGCTGAAGTCAAGGGCCAGGATCTGGTAGATCCTGGTTTGTGCTCTCTGAGCTCCTGCTGGCTGTGCACACTCTGACAGTTCCCACGTCCCTTCAGGCTTTGCCTCTGTGGTGACCTGTGATGTGTGATGTCAGTTAGTACCTACCTGGATAATCCAATCTCAAAATTCTTTAATCATCAAAGACTTTTCTTTAATCCGCAATGACTATTTTCCTCCCCCAACTAAGGTGGCATTTACAAGTTCCAGAGAGGAAGTCCCCGCCTCTTCCACCACTTTTTCCATTCTCTTGCTTTTTCCCCTGAGGATTACCTTCAAAGTAAACTGCCTGGCAGTGAGTCGTGTTTTGGGGTCTGATTTGGAGAGAAACCCACCTAAGCAACAGGCCTGACTCTAAGAGTATGGACAGATTCCTGTCAACTAGAGCAAGGCAGAGTGTAGACATAAGCCCAGGGAGGGGATGCCGTGGGGGTGTTAATTCTAACTCATTGTTTCTGTTGTCACCTTCAAATAAGAAGCAGGCAATAGGTTGAGTCTGAGGAGATGTAGGAGTGCAGAGGAGACACTGAACTATAGATATAGATAGATAGATAGATAGATAGATAGATAGATAGATAGATAGATAGATGATTGATAGATAGATAGATGATAGATAGATAGATAGATAGATAGATAGATAGATAGATAGATAGATAGATGATAGATTTTTTTTAGACAATTAAATTTAACAGGGTGACATTGGTCAAACAAAGCACATACATTTAGAGAAAACATCTGCACATCATTTGGACAGTGGATCATGCTGTATACCTATCACCCAAAGTCAAATCATCCTTCGTCACCTTCTATTTTGTTTCTCTTTAAACCCCTTCTACTCCCCCCACCTACTTTCCTCTACCTCCTTTCCCCTCCCATTGGTAATCACTGCACTTTTATGTC
Source organism: Rhynchonycteris naso (assembly GCA_037038555.1). Classification (NCBI taxonomy): domain Eukaryota; kingdom Metazoa; phylum Chordata; class Mammalia; order Chiroptera; family Emballonuridae; genus Rhynchonycteris; species Rhynchonycteris naso. The sequence goes on along the minus strand of CM072998.1, from coordinate 213,048,663 downwards.
CAGGAGTCTCAATTTTTTGTCCCACCTATATATGGAATCATACAGTTCATAGTTTTTTCTGATTTACTTATTTCACTCATTATAATGTTATCAAGGTCCATCCATGTTGTCATAAATGATACTATGTCATCATTTTTCATGGCCGAGTAGTATTCCATTGTATATATGTACCACATCCTCTTTATCCAATCCTCTATTGAAGAATATTTCGGCTGTTTTCATGTCTTGACCACCGTGAACAATGCTGTGATGAACATGGGGGTGCATGTATCTTAATGTACCCATAATTTCAAGTTTTGTGGGTATATACCCAGTAGAGGGGTTGTTGGGTCATATGGTAGTTCTATCCTTAATTTTTTGAGGAACCACCATACTTTCTTCCATAATGGTTGTACTAATAATTTACATTCACACCAACAGTGAATGAGGGTTCCTTTTTCTCCACAGCTTCTCCAAAACTTGTTATTACCTGTCTTGTTGATAATAGCTAATCTAACAGGTGTGAGGTGGTATCTTATTGTAGTTTTGATTTCCATTTCTCCCATACCAGTGAAGATGAGCATTCTTTCATATATCTATTGGCCATTTGTATTTTTTCTTGGGAGAAGTGTCTGTTCATGTCCTCTTTCCATTTTTTTATTTGGTTGTTTGCTTGTTTGTTGCTGAGTTTTGTGAGTTCTTTACATATTTTGGATATTAGCACCTTATCTGAGCTGTTGTTTGCAAATATCATCTCCCATTTAGTTGGCTGGCTGTTTTTTGTCAATGTCTTTTGTTGTGCAGAAGCTTCTTAGTTTGATGTAGCCCCATTTGTTTATCTTTGCCTTTACTTCCCTTGCCTTTGGAGTCAAATTTATAAAATGTTCTTATGGCCAAGGTCCATGAGTTTAGTAACTATGTTTTCTTCTATGTAATTTATTGTTTCATATCTTATATTTAGGTCTTTGATCTATTTTGAATTAATTTTGGTACAAGGAGACAAACTGTAGTCAAGTTTCATTCTTTTGCCTGTAACTCTCCAGTTTTTCCAGCACCATTTATTGAGGAGGCTTTCTTTTCTCCATTGTGGCTTCTTTATCAAAGATAATTTGACCATATATATATATGTGGTTTTATTTCTGGGCTCTCTATTCTGTTCCATTGGTCTGAATGTCTACTTTTATGCCAATACCATGCTGTTTTGATTATTTTGGCTCTGTAGTATAATTTGAAATCAGGTATTGCAACACCTTCAGCTTGATTTTTTTATTTTTTTTCTTAGGATTACTTTGGTTATTCAGGGTTTTTTATGATTCCATATAAACCTGATAATTTTTTTGTTCCATTTCTTTTAAAAATGATAATGGAATTTTGATGGGAATTGCATTAAATTTGGGTAATATGGCTATTTTAGCTATATTTATTCTTCCTATCCAAGTACAAGAAATATTCCATTTTATTGTGTCTTTTTCAATTTCCTTTAGTAATGCTTTGTAGTTTTCAGTATGTAGGTCCCTTACATTCTTTGCTATGTTTATTCCAAAGTATTTTGTTGTTGTTGTTGTTGCAATTGTAAAAGGGGTTATTTCTTTTTTTTTTTTTTTTAGTTCTTTTTCCAAAGTTTCATTGTTGGCATGTAAGAAAGTAATAGACTTCTGTATATTAATTTTGTATCCTGCGACCTTACCATATTGGTTTATTCTTTCTAATAGCCTTTCTGTGGAGTCTTTGGAGTTTTCTATATATAGGATCATATCATCTACAAAAAGTGAAACCTTTACTTCTTCTATCCCAATATGGATGCCTTTTTTTTTTTTCTTTTGTCTATTTGCTCTGGCTAGAACTTCCAGCACTATATTGAATAAGAGTGGAGAGACTAGGCAACCTCTTCTTGTTCTTAATTTTAAAAGAAAAGTTTTTAGTTTTTTATGATTTAATATGATGTTAGCTGATGGTTTGTCATAAATGATCTTTATGATGTTGAGGCATTTTCCTTCTATACCCATTTTGTTGAGTGTTTTAAACATAAAATGATGTTGTATTTTATCAAATGCCTTTTCTGTATCTATTGATAGGATCATATGGTTTTTGATCTTTGTTTTGTTGATATGGTGTATTACATTAATTGTTTTACATATGAAATTTGTGTTTTGGGATAAATGCCACTTAATCATGATGAATTACTTTTTAACCTGTTGTATTCAATTTGCTAGCATTTTGTTTAGGATTTTTGCATCTGTATTCATTAGAGATATAGGTCTGTAGTTTTCTTTTTTTCTTGTTGTCCTTGACAGACTTTAATATGAGGATTATGTTGGTCTCATAAAATGTGTTTGGGAGTATTGCTTCCTCTTCAAGTTTTGGAAGACTTTGAGAAGGATAGGAACTAAATCTTATTTGAATGTTTGGTAGAACTCACTAGTATAGCCATCTGGCCCCAGACTTTTATTTTAGGGGAGGTTTTGATAGTTGTTTCTATCTCCTCATTGCTTATCGGTCTATTTAAGCTTTCTAATTCTTTGTGACTCAGTCTAGGAAGATTGCATTATTCTAAGAGTTTATCCATTTCTTCTATATTGTTTAATTCGGTGACTTACAGTTTTTCATAGTATTCTACAATAATCCTTTGTATATCTATGATATCTGTGGTAATTTCTCCTCTTTCATTTTGGATTTTGTTTATATGAGCCCTTTCTTTTTATTTCCTTATTGAGTCTTGCCAGGGGTTTGCCAATTCTGTTGACCTTTTCAAAGAACCAGCTCTTTGTTGTACTATTTTTTACTATAGTTTTTCTGTTTTTTATTTCATTTATTTCTGCTCTAATTTTTATTATTTCCTTTCTTCTGCTGGTTTTGCGTTGCCTTTGTTCCCTTTTTATAATTCCTTAAGATGTGATATTAGGTTGTTTACTTGAGCTTTCTCTTGTTTTTTCATATAAACCTGTAATACTATGAACTTCCCTCTTATTAATGTTTGTGCTGCATCCCAGAGATTCTGATGTATCATGTTGTCTTTTTCATTTGTCTGGATATATCTTTTGATCTCTTCTTTTATTTCTTCTTTGACCCAGTAATTTTTTAGTAGTATATTGTTTAATTTTTACATTTTTGTGGGTTTGTTTACTTCCTTTTTGCAGTTGAATTCTAATTTTAAAGCCTTATGGTCAGAGAATATGCTTGGTATAATTTCAATCTTTCTGAATTTCTTAATGTTAGTTCTGTGACCCAGCATATGGTCTATTCTTGAGAATGTGCCATTTACACTGTAGAAAAATATATACTATGGAATTTTGGGATGAATTATCCTGTAGATGTCTATTATGTCCATTTGTTCTAGTGTTTCATTTAAGGCTGATATTTCTTTATTGATCTTCTCTTTGGATGAACAATATAAAGCCATCAATGGTGTATTGAAGTCTTCAAGTATGATTACATTTTTTTGGTTTGTACTTTTAGATCAGTTAGTGCATATCTTATATATTTTGATGCTCCATGGTTTGGTGCGTATATATTATGAAGTGTTATGTCTTCTTGATACAATGTTCCCTTTATCATTATGAAATGTCCCTCTTTGTCTCTAGTTACCTCTGTTGTCTTGTAGTCAGCATTGTCAGATATGAGTATGGCTACACCTGCTTTACTTTGAATATTATTTGCTTGGAGAATTGTTTTCCAATCTTTCACTTTGAGTCTATTTTTATTCTTGCAGCTTAGATGTGTTTCATGAAGGTAGCATACTGTTAGGTTTTTCTTCTTGATTCAGTTGCTACTCTGCGCCTCTTTATTGGTGAGTTTAATCATTTACATATGGTGTAATTATTGACACTTTAGGATTTCCTATTGCCATTTTATATACTGCTCTCTGATAGCTTTGCATCTTGTTTGGCTGTTCTTTTATTGTTTTTCTGTCAATTGTTTTTGTTTGGTGGTATTCTATACTTCTATCTTCTGTTTCTTCTTTTTTTAAGCTATGTGTTTTAGTAGTGGCATTTTCAGGGGTGGTTACCATTACGTTATTAAGAGAAAAATTATCATATTTACTAGAGTCCATTATTTCACGAGTGCTTCTGCACTCCATCCTCCTTTGCTACTGCTCATCTTTATCCTCTACTTCTCCTTTTTTATGTTACTGTTGTCACAGATTATCCTTGTTTTTATTGTGGTTTTGGTAAAATTTTAGTGGTAGTTTTGTTTTGTTCTTTCAATCTGGTCATATAACCCCCTTTAGTATTTCCTGTAGTGGGGGTTTCCTGGTAATAAATTCCCTCAGCTTCTGTATTTTTGTGTTTTTATTTCCCTTCCTATTTGAACGATAGCTTTGATGGATATAGTATTCTTAGCTGGTAATTCTTCTCTTTCAGTACTTTAACAGTTGGGGTCCACTCTCTTCTGGCTTGTAGAGTTCTGTGGAGAAATCTGATGATAGCTTAATGGGTCTTCCTATATATGTTACATTGTTCTTCTCCCTAGCTGCCTTGAGGATTCTTTCTTTGTCATTGATTTGTGATAATTTCATTATGACGTGCCTTGGAGTAGGTCTATTTGTATTGAGGTAACTCAGCATTCTGTTTGCTTCTTAGATTCAAAGCTCTAACTCAGTCGTGGCCAAGAGTTTTTGCCCCCAGGCCAGATTAGAAAAAACATTTTTTTCATGGGCCAGACAAAATATTAAAATATAAAAATTTTAAATACAAAAATGATTCATTTAAGTAAACAAAATTTTATTATGTAATTTATTTATGAATTAAATGTAAGTGAGTAAAAAATTTTTAATATACAATATTATTTTAATAAAAATATAATTACATACCATATAAATATCCAAACTGTATTTCAGTCCATTAAAACAATATTTAATTAATAGAATGAGCTTAAAGGGGTTATATCGCAAATAAAACAATTATTTCATTTTACAAACAGCCTGGACACGTTTTCAGTTATCAACTGCAGCTATTGTCTATGCTACAGTGCCACTTGATTCAGCACACTTGACCCCAAAAGTAACAAATTGTTTGACCTTGGATTAGAACTGGCAAATTCCGCCTAAAAGAATGTGGGTTTCACATCGTCGCTAAATGGCAAACAGTTCATATCAAGTGGACAAGTACAAAAGTTGTAAATCTTTATCATAATTTTTTTTTTAAATAAAGAAGTATCGCGAATACATTCAACCAATTATTGGAAGTTAACCCTAGATTAGTCACACACGGAATTCTTTTCCCCATATCACTATCTTCTTAAATATCTTGATTTCCAATAATCAAAGATGCTTTTGCTTCTGAGTAGCTGAGATTTTAAAGTAGAGGAGAATATTAAAAATTTAATTGCATGCTGCATAAACTCATTACATGGACTGGATCCAGCCGGCGTGCCATGTGTTGGCCATGCCTGCAACTGTTTCCACAGGTTTGGGAAGTTCTCATCAATTATTTGTTTCAATTGTTCTCCATTCCCTTTTCCCTCTCTTCTTCTTCTAATATACCCATTATTCTTATATTGCTCTGATGGAGTCAGACAATTCTTGTATGGCTTTCTCATTTTTTTAAATTTGTGAGTCTCTCTCTTCCTCTCTCTGTAGTATCTCTAGTTGCCTGTCTTCAATCTCACTGATTCTCTCCTCTTTCTGGCCTGTTCTGTTAGTTAAGCTTGTTACCTCATTTTTGAGGTCGTGTATTGAGTATTTTTTTAAATCTCTGTTTGGTTCTTTTTTATAGTTTCAATTTTCTTGGTGAAGTACTCTTTTTGTTCATTAAGTTGTTTTTTTGAGCTCACTAAGTTGCCTTTCAGTGTTTTCTTGTATCTTATTAAGTATTTTTAGCACTTCAATTTTGAATTCTCTGTCAATAAGCTTCAAGGCTTCCATGTAATTGAGACTTTTTTCCTTGAGATTTTTTATCATCTATCTGAGCTACTTCTCTGTCTTGTATATCCATATTTGATTTCTCTTTCTTTGATTTCATTTGTGAGTGTATTAATAACTCTAACAAGTTATAACTGAAAAATAATAAAGAAAATATAAACTGGAAAAAATAAAGTGAAAAAATACAAAATTCTAAATAATTATAACTAGAACAAAAACTACAGATAATGAAAAGCAGAAACTGAGAAAAAAAATTATAAAAGAGAAAAAATGAAGTAAAAAAAAAACAAGCAGAACACCACAAAAAGAAGTATGAATCTAAAATATAATAATTTGATGAGAAATGGCATTCAGGTGAGAGGGAAAAAAAAGAGAAAAAACAAAAAAGAAATAATAAAAAGAAAAATGGTAATAGGAGGAGAGAAGAAAAAAGAAGAGAAAGTGTCCAAAATGAAACCCTTGCAAAAATCAAGAGTAAAACATATAATAAATAAGGATAATGAAATTCACATGAGACAAGGAGAAACATGAAAAAGGAAAAAAGAAAAAGTGGGATAAAACAGAAAAAAAAAAGTATATTTTGAGAGGTAACATTTCTTCTTCTGGTAGGATGCTCTGAATTACAAGGTTTTCCTCTGCGAGATTCTTGGGTGGAGCTCTGCTGAGGTGTCAGAGTTATAATGATGCAGGAAGGGCTGTCATGTTGGTAGGAGGGGCTTGTTGTTAGGGCTTTGCAATTTTATGGCTCCAGCAATCGCTGACCAGAGGTTCTTTAGGCCCCTCAACCATGTCCATCAGAGAAGGGGATCTAGAACCTGGGCATCCCGGTCTCTCACAGGAGAGAAAAGCCTGGAGACCCAGCTGATGGGGGTCTACCACCGCCACTGTTAGCACAGCAAGGGGAGCAATGTGGGCCCAGTAAGCTGGGGTGACACAGTCCAGTGCCTCCTCCAATACCACTCTAAGCACTCAAAGTGCAGCCCTAGGCAGAGCAGGGGTTGCCCGCCACAAGCTGGTGTCTGAGTTTTGGGCACAGTTGCCGCAGAGATTGCAGGTCAGGGGCGTCCCACTCATACATGCTAAACTCGGCTAGGCAAGCGGATGTGTAAGCTTTGGAGTGGGTGGGGTGCAGATCCCAAATCAAGCTCATCTGGTGCCAAAAAGCTAAACTCTGCTGGTCGGGTGGGCAGATCAAGCGCGCCCCAGTGCCCCCGCCCCATGGGCCTATCTCCACAAGCTACTGTTTGCACGCAGTTCTTGGGAGCTCACCACAGGGCTTTGTGTGCGCCCAGCATCTGGAATCACCCGTGCGCACATGCCCTGCTCCCCATTTTTGGTCATCGCCCCTATCTCAGCTCCTTCCCTCCAGACTGTCCTCTCCTGGCTCTAGCTCCGAGACAAAGTCTGCACCAACAGTGCCTCCCTCCCTCAGGTCTGTGAGGAAAGAGAAAGACTCAGTTCTCTGGCATTATTTTTCTTCTGTGAGCAGATCCTATCTTTGGCCCGCCTTCTTGCACAATCATACCTATCATAACTTGTCTATCTGGTGTGTATATATTACAGGTTCATCTGTTTATTTTTTCTCTGTGTATAGTTGTAGGATTTGTTGAAGTTTCAAGGAGAGATCAGGAGTATCTCTCACGCCGCCATTTCTCTGGCATCTGAGACTGGAATATTTAAAGTGGCTAAGTAGACTAGTGGTATAAAAGTGGGCTGCAAGATATAGTATGCTTTCTTCAAAGCACGGAGGGTCCACATGCATCAATGATCATTAACCATAAACGTAGTCTAAAATATATTTCTTTAGTTCTTAGTTGCTTACTCTGCATGAAATGCTAATATTCAACCTTTTTCTAATACTTCTTTACTATTATATTTTAGTTTTTTTAAATTAAATTTATTGCAGTGACACTGGTTAATAAGATTATATAGGTTTCAAGGGCACAGTTCTCTGGTACATTATTTGTATATTGCACTGTGTGTCCACCACTGTTGAAAGTCTTTTTTTTTCTTTTTTGTATTTATATGTGTTATAATGTTTACAACTGATATGGTATTACCTCTCACATTCATAAATTTCTGACTAGAAAGAGGAGACATCAGAAAATTGCTGAAAGGGCTATTTTAAACAGACATTTTATGCTATCATTATACTATAACCAATACTGAAGTAATAAGGAACTGTGGAATCAATGGAATTTTTAGGACTATTTTGAGCAGGTTCAACGTGTGGGTGGGATGGTAAATCAATCACAAGGTCTACCCCCCATAAGCTTCAATTCATTTTCTATTTCTTCGTGTTATTTTTCTTTTTTTTCCTATTTATTCATTTTAGAGATGAGAGAGAGAGAGAGAAGGGGGAGGAGCAGGAAACATCAACTTCCATATGTGTCCTGACCAGGCAAGTGCAGAGTTTTGAACTGGCAACTTCAGGGACCTCAGGTGTTCTAGGTTGATGCCCCATCCACTGCACCACCACAGGTCAGGCCTGTGTTATTTTCCTCATGAACTCTTTGTAGTGTCATGAAGGCCAATAGTAGACTATTAAATGACAAATTCCAAGACAGCAAGTCTCTCTCACAATTTGGAATCTTCCAATTTGCTGATAGCATAACATCGGTATTTTAAAGGTAATATACTCTATTAAAACAACATGTTCCACATTAAAAATAATTAAAAATATTAATTTCATATTCCATCATTTAAGACACAATTATTCCTTGACATTATCTGCTAAATACCATAATAAATATAAGTATAAAAATAAATATGACAAGGATCATTTTACTATCAGTAATGGGCAGAGTATACAGAACTGGAATACACATTTGATTACAAATTTGGGAAATCATATGTTATTATAAGTCTCTCTTTTGCCAAGGACATTCCAGGGCTGCATATGTTTCATGTGGTCATTCTGTAAGGTATACACACGTTATTCTTTTGGTTAACTGTTCATCACAGAATAAGATCATCTTTAGAGGTGAGATAAACTTTTCACATTTGCTTTTACTCTTTATCTCATCTATTTCCCTTTACATTCAAAACTTACTGGTAGTTTTAGAGAATGTTCTGAACTTTGTCAGAAAATGCAGAAACAAGCATTTTGTCTCATTACACACTGGCTCAGCATTGAACTGGGTATCAGGGTTTCTCTAGGTTTAATCCATGAAAGACTTTCTTACATTTTGGGATGTCCTTGAGGTGAATTATGAATCCCCAGGGACAGCCTCTTGTCTTCAATGTTACTCAACTGATGGATTTCAAATAAGAAACTATCAAACCCTCTGTTGTAGAGACTTTAGGCTTTGGGTGTTGCACCTTCTGTTTATAGATGCCTTTGTCATTGTATCAGCTCTTGTCCATAACTTGCTAGGAGAGTTGTGATAATGATGATGCAGTTTATCTTCAATAATTAATCCTACAGGACAGGAATGGACACTAGAAGGTAATTCTAAAATACCAAGATTACTTCTAACAATGATATGAAAATAAAGCAAATGCTATGAATATGTTATCTGCTATTAAGAATATGTATAATATTTGAAGTTAGGACAGAACACTATATTTGAAAAAGCACAGTTGAAAAAAATTGGGTTGTAGCTCAGTGGATAGAGCATTGGCCCAGTGTATGGACATCCTGGGTTTGATTCCCAGCCAGACCACACAGAAGTGACTATCTGCTTCTCCCACTTCTCTCTCTCGTTCTCTCCTGTAGCCTGTGTCTGGATTGGTTTGAGAGGGGCCCTGGGCACTGAAGATAGCTCCATTGGAGCACATTGCCCTCAGGCACTAAAAATAGCTTGGTACCGGAGCACTGGCCCAAGATATGGTTGCCAGGTGGATCCCAGTCTAGGTGCATGGGGGAGTCTGACTCATTATCTCCCCTCCCCTCATCTAAAAAAAAAGAAAGGAAGGAAGGAAGGAAAGGAGGAAGGAAGGAAGGAAAAAATAGTGTTGTCTTTTAGGTTTTAACTTAACTACCCTGTATTTCATAATTTTCTTCATGGCCTTGGTATGTGGAACCAAGAACTCTGTTCTCTGATGCTCATGGAGGAGTTAATTACTCAGAAAGACGAGTTTGGGCTACATGTACATAACAAACTCTATTTTCTTTATTGTTTAAAAAAAATCAAGTGAATTCACATCATCATTTTAGGGTTCCAGTTTTTGCAAATGTTAAGCCCAGAGTTATTGCCAGCACATAAATTATGCACATAGATGGATGAGAGTGCAATTAGTTGTATTAACTTGCCAGGATTAATTGTTGGCACTGTGCTTCTTCTTCAAAGGTAACTTGGTAAACACCATTGTTAGACTTCCATGGACTCAGAATATTTAAGTTCAAGAGATAGGAACTCACTTCTTTGTGCTCCTTGATTTGTCATTCTACACTCTTGAGTATTTAAAGCTCAAAGATACAGCTATTTACTTTATTCTAATTTTTTTTTGAGAAGCCCTCTAACCATTAATAATTTTAAGCAGGCACATCACAATAATTTCATAATTATACAGTCATACATTATTTTGTATGATGTTAAGACTTGGTTTTCATGTTTGGCATCACAATTAATTAGTCAGGGTTCATCGCCCACAAAAATCATAATTTTAATCACACAAAGGGAACTATACATTTAGGTACTTGTGCAAATGGATTCCATTTAATTATTTCTAAAAACAGTTCAAATTCACAGCTTAATTAAAGAGTGATGGATGGCACGTAATATGTTCCCTTTTATTGGTTATAGATGAGAGATAAAATTACCTCTGGAGCTCTGTTATTTTTTCTGCCTATGGTGGTTTCATAGTCTGTTGTGCTAAATGTACATTGATTGAACCCACAATTCCTTTTTGTCACAGCAGGTTTCTGGCTTTCATTGTTTTTTTGTTTGTACACTTACATATTTTAAGAAGATATGCTAATCAGTAACCGTTTCCGGGAGTCTCAGGGGATTGAGCAAAAATTTGTTGCAGATTCATTTTAAACATTTTCAAGTCAGAACTCACAGTTAGAAGTTAAGGTTACTTATTTAGTATGAAAGCCAGTTCATAAAATCCTTACTGGTCTCAAAATCTTCTTCAGAAACTCTTTCAAGAAGAGCTACTTCTGGGAATTTGGAATTAACTGCCTAGAGATAGTAGGTTGGAGACTGACACGTTCTATGTAAAAAAAGTGTAAAGAGTAGGTAATTATATTCAATGAACTTTCTTTGCCAAAGATGTAAACAGCCCAAGGATAATGTTTCTTGAGCTATTTTCAGCTTTTGAATTATTGGAAAATTCTGGAGTGCAGCAGATTGCAACTTGAACTGCTTGCCACAAATCTTTAAAAACAAAGTATTTGTCTTTCCTCAGCTGACAGCTGAATGAATACGAAAGAGAAAATGCAATTATATTTTGCAAATTCAAGGGAGAGACTGCTCAGCAAAACTTTCTGTGTCAGACTAAGTTAAGTAGGTGGACATGGGGCTATATCAAATTCTACCTAATGACTAAAGATGTGCAATGTACCTCTGCCTTCAAGTTTATGCCAAGGCGACTAGACTCCACTGGATTGTGAATTAAAATGAATGATTTCTATCTTTCCAGAAACTTTTATTCAATATTTCTTTATATGCTGTGACCAAGAGAACTCCATGGTTCCCTTCATCTGGATGGAGCCTTAGATATGGTTCTCCCGAGCTATGAGTATGACCTCCCTTTTTTTCTTACCCTTTGAGACACAAATCTTCTCCCAGCCTCTGGCCAGCTTTACACCCCAGGGATGTCACTCTCAAAGCCCCAGGAGACTTGAATTGTAATCATCTAAAGAGACAGAGCCCCAACTTGACCTGTCTTTGTGGGATGGCAGCACCCTGCATGTAAAAACCAGATAACATTGATGGCCAGCTCACTTTGCCCAACCTGGGCTCCAATGGCCTCCTGTATTTCTCTTTTTAGTTCAATTACAATTGACATTTAATGTTATTTTATATTAGTTTCAGATGTGCTGCATAGTGATTGGACACTTCTATACTCGACAAAGTGATCCTCCTAATATTTCAAGTGCTTACCTAGCACCATTCACAGTGATTACAGAATTATTGACTGTGTTTCCTATGCTGTACTTTATATCCTGATGACTATTTTATAACTGCCAATTTGTACAACTAGAATCCAGTACTTTCCCATTAGCTCACTCCAGGATTTAAAAATCGTCCAGCCTTTTGTTTCATGGAAATGGAATTCAGTCTTTCTTCCTTGTTGCAATAGTTTTGGACAGAGAATTTCTTGTCTGTTTCATTCTTTACAGTATGTTTTCCTATGGCAACAAGAGAAGCCCCACTACCTCAACTTCAACAAACACCTCTCAGCACTAACAACAATGACTCCGGGATGCGCCTCTGTCCTCTGTCCTTCTCATTCTCCCTCTTTGCGGAAAGTGATGAATAAGATGATTACAGACTTGAGTTGTCAGACAGAATGAAACCTCAGTTTGCCTTTGGCTCTTGTGTTATTTGCTTGGGCAAGTTGCATGTGCTCTGTGACTTCACTTTCTTCATCTATAAACACATGAGCTCTTTCCCTAGCTTTATGTCCAGTGTACAACACTAGGGAACCATTCATTGTCAGAAAGTTAAAAATAACAATTAACTAATTACTCTTTAAAGCTCCTGAAATTTCCTTTGCTTCCACTTTGATATAACACATACTTGAGCACATTCCTGAGTCTTCACAATTCCCGCCAGATTGGCGCTGGGCCACTACACCGACCTCAGTATGGCACCAGGGGCCATGTAACTAACACCTGGGCTGACTTGAGATACAATCCTTCCTCTTGTCTCTTAACTATAAATCATCATTGAACTTCATAAGTAACAGAGTAGAGTCAGAGAGAAAGCGACAGAAATAGAGTGAAATAGAGAAATTATATTTAAAATACTTTATAGTCAAAATTATACTTTTGCCTGGTCTGTGGTGGCATACTGGATAAGCATTAACCTGGAATGCTGAGGTCACCAGTTCAAAACCTAGGGCTTGCCTGATCAAGGAACATGATAAATGTCAGTGAACAACTAAAGTGAAGTAACTATGAGTTGATATTTCTTGCTACCCCCTTCTCCCTCTATTAAATCAATAAATACAATCTTTTAAAAATTATATGGTATTTTTACCATAGTCTAGTGCGTCCAACCAACAGGAGACAAAAATTTACCTGGATTCATATACAGACACAGACACACACACACACACACACACACACACACTCAATACTGTAGTAAATAAAAAGAGTAGTATTAGTCTAACATATACATATGTTGGTGTGAGACTTGAAACAGAAATAATTTAGTATTCTGACGGCAGGACTCCTAGAGAAATAAAAGAAAAAACATGAGCTAACTGTTGTGTTTCATGCATTAAGCACATTTTAAAGATTTGGAGCTGAACCCTTTAGGATTGAATGATATTGTAATTTATGTTTTAAGGTTGAAAAACTATTGCTTAAATGCAGCAGAACCTTTGAAAAGGGAAGGAAATTCTAGCAAAATAAAATGTGAGGTATACAAATATCAGAGTTGTAACTTTACATATATCAATGACATCTAACCCTACGTGGAGAAGGAGAAAAACTCTGAAAAATGACTTTTCTGTAACCCATGTCCTTGGCACAACAGATCTGGATGCTAATCGATTTTTTATTAATACTATAGACTTCCAGAGTTCATAGGAGGCAAAGTTCTTGCAATGAATGCCAAATAGAGATTGCTTAAATATATGTACAAGTTAGTCAAACGATATTATGCCATTTCGTTCTTTTGGGAAGGAAAATACAGATTTTTCAGATTCTAAAATGTTATGCCAAATATACACTTAAACATTTCAGTGGTGGGCATGTTGCTTTACTGGAAGCAGCAGCACACACACAACCAGGACCCCATATCACACCCACATACTAGTCAGCTTGTTTAGTGATAAACAGTCCTTCACCACTGCAGCCTTGCACTGTCTGTTGCATGTGTTCTTAAGAACAGGTAAATCAGGTAGCATTGTTGCTTCCGCTGCCTACATGGGAAGGCAGGTCCAACTAAGTTTATTTTTCAGAAATAAACTTAATATTTTATGTAAGGAACTCAAGTGAAAGGTACTACACAACTGTAAGCATGTTTTTGTAAGAAATAATTTTAGGGTGGATAGTAACCATTCCACGGGAAAGTTTTTTATGTAATGTCTTATAGAAAAATTATAATAGTAATCTATTGCACAAATGGAGACTTCCTTAACCCTGCGGACTTCACGGGTCCTCCTTGAGGGAGTTTTGACAAAGCTTGTCACAACATCGCTCTCCTTTTGGCCCTGACCCCAATTTTCCTCAATATCTTAAACCCATCAATCAGAGACCATTAGGACCTTAGGAGTCAAAGAGTTCAACCAGTTCAGGCTACAGTGAAGATAGTAACATAGAGAGCTTTAGGCTCAGACTGTTAGAAATAGCTCTGGGAAAATATAGAGATACTAACTTGTCCTATGGACTCCTATCTCTCAGTGATATCTCCAGGACAACTGTACTATCTTTCTCACCGTTGTCTTTTGTGTACTTCTTGTTGGAGGCTTTTCATGGCTGCGATAGAGACCCTGGTGAAATAAAATTTTGTTGAGGGCAGTCACCCTCCCCACCATGGCCAGCAGGTGGAGGCAGAGCTGACAGGTAACACAGAAAAGAGGCAGCACCAAAGCCAAACTAAGTGAGGAACAGCAGGCACACCTGTTCAGAAGATGCTTCCTTCCATTAAGTTCTTGCTGCAAAGAAAACAAAACAAACGCAGAACAAACTAATGAGGAAGAATAACTACTTCAGGAAAACAACTTTTCTAAGGTGGTGAGTTTTAAAGCTACAATTTTAGCTGTTTCAAGAAGGGCTAAATGTGCTCAGTTCAAAGTGCAAACACTTTAACTCAGAAAACCTCAACAACATTTATAAGTGGATGGCTGATAATGTGTCAGCCAGCAGAAATGTATTCTTTGCAAAATAAAGAAAATGGATAGAATAAATAATAAATGTTAGCCGATGCTTGCTTGTGCTATTACTCTATGAATATGTGGCTGTAAAGTACTGAGTGGAAAGCTAAAAATCAAATGAAAATATAAATATTTAAAACATATATTATACTACATTTAATGATACATTGATTTTTAAGAGCCTTGCTTGAACTAGTCAGAATGATGGTTAATGTACTAGAAGTTTCACAAAACCTACATTCTAAACATACGTGTCCAACTAATGAGTTATATTCTTTAAGTAGTCACTTAACATTGCTTTTTATTGGTCTGTAAATGTGTCTTGCATATATTTAGTGCTCAGTCAGTACCAAGATATATGAAGAAAGCTATTGGGTCATAAATAGTACCTGCTGAGGAGCCCTGTGACACCTCAGAAAACTTATAAAGATATCATGTTATATTTGATTTTTTAAAAGTAAAAACAGCTATATCTTTTGCACATCACACAAATTAATATTATTTCATTCTTTGGACAAACATATTTCAAAAGAGGAATTCTTAGATATTTCATTTGGCCCAGGAGACTTTGATAAAAATATCAAGACAAGAAGAACCTTGAAGGTTTGGAAACTTGGGAAGTGTAAGATCTTCACAGTCCTTTCCAAATGCCACCCTGGGGACTGATGGAAAGTGGGTTCAGATGTTTGAAATGCCGTGTGTTTATTTTAAGTAAAAAATCTGCATTTATTCTTGAAGTTGGGAAATTAACACCTTGGCTTTTTATTCCTCAAGAAATAATATTACAGTAGATTAGAGCAGTTTTTTAAAAAAATTATTAACATAAAATTAAGACATGTATCAGGAAGTTGAGATTTAAAGCCCATACACAGGTGGAGAATCATTAAAATTACAGCCATTAATAAGAGTACACCCAGGTCATTGGCCCAGACATTTCTAGTGCCAATGGAAGTAACATCCTTATTTTAAATAAAATGCTAAAAATGAAAGGGGAAATGTTAACACAGAAAGCAGTTAATTTGTATTGTTCAAAATTATGTCTTTATCATGAAATATTTCCAACCAGTTTTTTGTTTTTGTTTTTCTGTGTGTGACAGAGACAGTGCGAGGGACAGATCAGGACAGGCAGAAAGGGAGAGAGATGAGAAGCATCAATTTTTCATTGTGGCTCCTTAGTTTCCTTAGTTGTTCATTTATTGCTTTCTCATATGTGCCTTGACTGAGAGGGCTACGGCAGAGCGAGTAACCCCTTGCTCAAGCCAGTAATTTTGGGCTTCAAGCCAGCAACCTTGGGCTCAAGCCAGTAACCATGGTGTCATGTCCATAATCCCACGCTCAAGCCAGCACCCCATGCTCAAATTGGTGATCTAGTGCTCAAGTTGGATGAGCGTGTACTCAAGTTGGCAACCTCGGGGTTTCAGACCTGGTTCCTCCGCATCTCAGCTCGATGCTCTATCCATTGTGCCACTGCCTGGTCAAGCCCAACCAGTTGTTTTGTTTTGCTTTACAGGGACAGAGAGAGAGTCAGAGAGAAGGATAGATAGGGACAGACAGACAGGAACAAAGAGAAGTGAGAAGCATCAATCATTAGTTTTTCATTGCCATTGTGACAACATAGTTGTTCATTGATTGCTTTCTCACATGTGCCTTGACCGCAGGCCTTCAGCAGACCGAGCAACCCCTCGCTGGAGCCAGCGACCTTAGGTCCAAGCTGGCGAACTTTTGCTCAAGCCATATGGGCCCACGCTCAAGCTGGTGACCTCGGGATCTCGAACCTGGCTCTTCCGCATCCCAGTCCGACGCTCTATCCACTGCACCACCGCCTGGTCAGGCCCAACCAGTTTTTTTAAGTGAGAGGACGAGAGGCAGAGAAAGACTCCTACATGCACCCCAACTGGGATCCGTCCAGCAAGCCTCCTGCTGGGCGATGCTCTGCCCATCTGAGGCCACTGTTTTGTTGCTCAGCAACTGAGTTATTGTAGCACCTTAGATGAGGCCATGGAGCCATTCTCACCAACTTTGAGTCATGGCTGCAGGAGAAGAAGAGAGAGAGAGAGAGAAGAAAAAGAGAGGAGAGAGAAAAAGAAAGAGATGAGGGAGAGGGTTGAAGAAGCAGATGGTTGCCTCTCCTGTGTGCCTTGACTGGAAATCGAACCCAGGACTTACACACACTAGACCAACTCTCTACTGCTGAGCCAGCTGACCAGGTCCTTTCCAACCAGGATTCCTGTGGATGATACATCAGCTACATGAGAGGTAGAAGGTACTGTGATTCCTTTTCACATTGAAATTGCTTTGGAGATTTTATTTTACTATTTTCTTCTAAATTAAGAGTTTACTGAGATACAATTGATACATAACATTATATAAATTTAAAGTCTACAATGTTGATGATTGATACACATATATATTGTGAAATGGAAACCACAGCGAGGTTAGTTAGTGCCCTCATCACCACACATAACTGTCATGTTTTATTGTGGTGAGAACATTTAAGACTTACTTTCTTAGCAACTTTCAAGTATATTATACATAGTATTGTTAACTAAAGTCACCATGCTGACCATGAGAACTCATAACTGGAAGATTGTATCCCTGACTTGACCAACACCTCTCATTTCCACCACCTCCACCTTCATCCCCTGGTAACCAGCAATGCTCTCTGTGTGAGTTCAGCTACAGGAAGGTCATTACATTAATTAATAATAGAACTGTGTGATATCCAACAAAGAGAAATATACTGTTTCCCACCACATACCTAAAAGAGGGCAGAGTCCACCACAACAATGTGATATAAGAATTATTTTCTAAAAGACTTGGGTGTTTTCATGTTCCCAAGTTAACATTTCCATCTTTGTGTTAATTCAGGGACAAACACAATGTTATTGAGTCAGAGCAATGGTGGAATTCAGCTGGTTTGCACCAGTTCATCAGAACCAATACTTAATTTTTTGTTGACTTCAGCAAACCAGTTGTTAAAATGGCACTTGTGATGAGGGTTCTCTCTAATGTGGGCACCTGGGCAGCTGCCCAATGTGAAAAACACAAATTTACATTCCTTACTTTTTTGTTAATGTACAGCTGCACAACAGTGTATTCTAAGCACCCATAGTAATGTTCATTCAGTCCACAAGTAAAGGAATGGGATCCTATTCCTATAGTGAAAAGATGGTTAAGTATAAATCACACAGTCGACGATGCTCAGATAAAAGCAAAGAAAACTGCAAGTGAGGATGCCAATCAAAGAGCAGTATAAAAATATCTTAAATAACAGTTTTATTGTTTTTATTAGGTATTATTTAATATTTTTCATTAATATTTTAAAACTCTTATAATCTAGTTTTGTGTACCTCTTTTATTGTTCTTATTTAAGTATTAAATGAATGAAATAATTAACTTCCGTTATATATTTTCTTATACTTAAAGTGATCATTAGGGCAGAGAACTGGTTGTTAAATAATTTGAATTTCATTGTAAGTCAGAGATGGAAGAAGATGGCAGGAGCACACTGCATCCCAGATAGAAACCTGTCAGCAGAGTGACATGAGCAAGATAGCAGAGTAGGGGACCTTAGAAAGATCAACAACAACATGGCTGTCCACCAATACAAACAGCTCTGAAGTTAAGAAATGTCAGCAACATAGTGTAATAAAAAATTTGAGAATAAGCACACAAAAAGGGAAGGAAGTTATCCATTTTACCCTATTCCTCAAACCAACATCTCTAGGTGCTGAGAGGAAACTCTCCAGTTAGAAAGAGTTCCCCTCATTGAGAAGGAGAGAGAGGGGTGAATGACTAGTTTTCCCCACCTTGGGGGACAGCACACAAAGATCCTGCTTCAGGTTCACCCCAGCCAGAGCCCGGAAAAGCTGAGAGGTAGGGAGATGGCTCAGAACAAGCAAGAGGATCCTCTGGCAGCCACCCAGCAGGAGCAGTTGAGGGTCCCCGTGACCTCTCTGCAGACAAACCTGGCAACTTTCACCACCAAACAAACCAATGGCTAGCCCAGGCCCTTCAGGCCTGATGTTGATGTCATGGCTTTCACGCACAGCACTTGAAAATAAATCATTTAGTTTTTGCTGACAAAGACACACCAGTGGCCAACAAGTTATGGAAATGTATTCAAGATCAGTAATAACCAAAAAAACACAAATCAGAACCATAGTGAGCTATGACCTCACAGCCATCAGAATGCTTGCTATTAGAAGGACAAAATATGACAGGTATTCATGTGGATTCTTTAAAGGACAACAGAGGAATCCTAAAAAAAGTAATCAATTTCATTTTAGCCCTGTTTCTACCACTAGTAATTCTAGGGACACTGCTATCCCACCCTGGGTGCTATCTCTGCTTGCTTAGTTAGGCAGAAGGCTTTTTGGTAGAACCAAGCAGATTATAACTTCTCATATTAGCTTAAACACAAGTTTAGATCAGTCACAATTTATGTTGCGATGTCTCATCATTTAACTCTCAGAGGAAAACCTTTAGTATTCATGCAAAATATAATTGTTTTTTAAAGTAAATGTCAAGCTGCACGGAATTGTCCGAGAGGTAATCAAGGGCATAAATAATTCAAAAAAATAGAATGCCCTTGTCTAGAATGTCATTAAAAATTATGTATTTTAGGAAGAAATTCTATTTGTTATAAATCACAGTCAGTGTTCATTAGTAGCAAAGATTTTCTTGTATTTTTTCTAGAGTTGATTTCTTTGGACATTATTTTACTAATTAACAGCATGTCTATTTGAATGTTAATGGCGTGTGAAAAAAATGCCTATAATTTTCCTCTTAGAAGTAAATCACCTAAAGTTTTATTTCAGCTCGTTATTTTTACTAATTACAGACTCCCCCCCACCCCAACCTGATGCAAATGTAATTTACTTGCAAACTTTTAGAAGCAGTTATTGAAGATTCCTCAAGGCTTCAATTTCAGTCCATTTTTCAAGCAAATGACTCAGGTTGGATAAAATCATTACCAGCAACAACAGAGCTGTGAGCTTACTCTGAGATGCATTGAATGTCCCCCTCTTCCTTCCTTTTAGATACGGCTTAGGGTTCATCAGCCCTTTTCTTCTCAAAGTGCAAACTATAAGGACAAAAAGACATTTTGCCCTTAAAATAGTGCCAACCATGCTTCAATTTATTATTAACCAACAAATTCTCTTGTGTAAGCAATTACTTTATGTATGTTTTTCAATTCATTAAAAAATAATATAACAAATGCCATATTTTATCAAATCATTGGTTCACCAAAAAAGTATATGAATTTTTATAAACAACCCAATGAATGTTTATAAAAGACACAACTTGCACTCAACATAGCAAAATCAACAGAAATGAAGTAAATGGGGAAGAGAACTATTGTGTATTTGATATATAATAAGGGCCAGAACTTATAAAACTCATTTGCAGGCTGATCCCATTAAATTCCCACAATCATCCAATTAAATTCCTCCTCTAATGGTGGAGAATAAACATCTTATCCATAATGATGCAGTCAGTATGAATAGAACTGAAGTTAAATCTGAATTTATCAAATACTGTTATCTTTCACTCTCTTATAATGTGTGTGAATATATATGTATATATATATATATATATATATATATATATATATATATAATATTATATAATAGAACAAATGCCAAATAACTACAATTTATTTATTTATTTAATTTTATTCATTTTAGAGAGGAGACAGAGAGAGAGAGAGAGAAAGAGAGAAAGGGGGAGGAGCTGGAAGCATCAACTCCCATATGTGCCTTGATCAGACCAGTGCAGGGTTTTGAACTGGTGACCTCACTGTTCCCAGGTCAATGCTTTATCCACTGCGCCACCACAGGTCAGGCACTACAATTTATTTAAACACTAAATAATAATATATTTACATAACAATATGAATAATACTTTACTTTTTATGTATTCTGCACTATTAAGCAAATTTATTGTACAGAAAATTGTTTGAGTCTCATATAGAATTAATAGCAGCCTGGTTGGCTCAGCAGTAGAGCACTGGCCTGTAGTGTTGATGTCTTGGGTTCAATTCCCAGTTAGGGCACACAGGAAAAGCAACTATCTGCTTCTACACCCTTTCCCCTTCTCTCTTTTTCCCTTTCTCTCTCTTTCCCTCATGCAGCCATGGTTCGATTGGTTAGAGTGCATAGGCCCCAGGAGCTGAGGATGGCTCTGTGGAGCCTCTGCCTCCTTGGTTGGGAACATGGCCCCAAATGGGCAGAGCATCGGGCGCAGATAGGTGTTGCCAGGTGGATCCTGGTCAGGGCACATGTGGAAGTCTGTCTATTTCCCTTTCAATCACTTGGAAAAAAAGAAAAAGAAGAACAAACAGTATATATGATAATCATTCTGTATATTTACCCTGAGCCATTGTTCCTAAATTACATATTTGTTATTAGAACTACTGTAAAATATAGTCTCCTTGGGTTGATAAACCAGCTCATATTCACCCAAATTCTTTGTTTAGATTGCTAAAACTTTATCATGTTCCCTACCAATGTCTCCTTCTCCATGGAAGAACCCAAATTATGTTTTATTCCTTTTTGAGTATTATAGCCTCAGAAAGAATTTCACAGCATTAGAAAGAATATTTTCTGTTTGTTTGCAAGCATCTTTGCAAGTCAAGTGTCCTTATTAGTGGAATTTGACCAGAGGCTTTGCAGCATTGTGGAATCATAGAAACGGGTTCCCATGAACGCCACGGGAGGCCTAAGTGAGACCACTTAAAAAAGGACAGTTCTCAGACATATCTGAAATCCCAGAAGCCAAAACTCAACCTAAAATATATCCTATAATATAATTCTGAGATACTTGCTAAGACTCCAGTTTTTTTCTTATTCTTGTCACAATAGGACTTTTTTCTGCTATGATGATATGTACCTAATATAGCATTTTGTCAGAGTAGGTGTTGTGCATATCAAAGGATAATCTAAAAATCGAAGGATAGACTTTTTAAACAGTGCCTTTTTTCATGTAATTGTTTTTATATACAAGCGAACAATATAAATTTGAGACTTGATGAGAGGTTTCTTTTTATATATATAAAATAAATATATAAAGTTATGACAAAATATTCTATGAAAAGGACCATCCCAAATATCAAAAATCCACAAAGAAAAGTAAGGCAAGAAAGAGATGCTGACAGTAAAAATGTTTCTGTAGGCAACTATATATTAACAAAAGAGAAAGAATCCAGATATCTAATTAATCTGGACTAACTAAGAAGAGGCAGCTTCACAAACACTCGAGGGAACAGCCACATTCTCCAGCAAAGGGAGCTAATCCCTGAGTGACAAAGGGACGTTAATCCCGAGTAGGCAAGAAAGACCAATTTTCCAATCTCCTCAGGGAACAATTGGCCTTTCCTGAAGATTAATGGGGGACAGAAACATAGTCAATGGGGAATTTTCTCAGCGTATATGCAGTAAGTAGCCAAAATAGTTATATCAAGGGTAAAAGTGTAGCCTAGCCCTGGTCAGCAAACTGCAGCTCGTGAGTCACATGCGGCTCTTTGGCCCCTTGAGTGAAGCTCTTCCACAAAATACCAGGTGCGGGCACTATCTTGATAAGGAATGTACCTACCTATAGAGTTTAAGTTTAAAAAATTTGGCTCTCAAAAGAAATTTCATTCGTTGTACTGTTGATATTTGGCTCTGTTGACTAAGGAGTTTGACGACCACTGGTAGAACAACCTGTGAAGAGTTCAGATAGGATAAATGCACTAGCCTGGGAAATTCCAGAAAAGAGCCTGGATAGTCTGGAAGAAATCCTCCTCTCCCCCAAGCCCAAGGAAATATAATCAGTTTAATAAAGCCTGAGTCTCTCACGCTCTCTCTTCAGCAGCCAAAGCTGCTACACAGTGCCCATCACAGGCCAGACAGGAACAGGGACTGTGCTGGACTATTGCAGCCACAGATGCCAGGTTAATGGCACTGTAGCTTTGGATCCTGGCCCTCTTCCTGCACCTGATGGGAACAGGTCAGGGCCTATGGCCCTAGAGGCTGGACTTCTTCCACAGAGACAGAGTCATCTAGTGGTGGATGAGATATCGCCTAATCCTTTCCTTGGTCTTTCTTCCAATAAATCTTGCCACTGGACCTCAAACCCTCCTATCCGTGTGTCCCAGAAATACATTTCCTGCAATACTTTGGAAGAATCCTATTTCCCCTGGCAGCAGATGGAAAGTAGACTCCAGAAAGAAGAGTGGGTTGTATTCAAGCAGCCCATAAGGCAGGGGCTGGGTGTCACATGCACCTTGGACAGCAGGCATTCCAGACAGAAGAAACAAAACAACAAACCTCAGTCAAATTAGTGGCCCGATTATTTTAAGTTGCAATTTTTATTTCTTTTTAGATTCATGTAAGAAATTGTATTACCCACAGATACATCAAATATCGATTACAACATTAAGAATACCTGAACTTCTTTTTCACACTGACTTTTGCTGTATACCAACCAGATGCTCCTGGGTAGAGGAATGTGTGGACTGAGTAAATGTGGCTCAGGATTGGGTGTGGATTCTTCTTTACCCTCTGCTCCCTGTTGTAGGGGCACAGCTGGGTCAGATGTCTATAGGGCTGCACGTCTATAGAAAGGGTTCTGGGCAGGCTGGCAGCTTCCTTGAGACAGTTCTGCTGCTCATCTCCTCAAGTGGCACAGTGTCATGGCTTCCATTCAAGTGCATCTTTAAATTATCAAACATGAATACTGGCTTGAGGTTGGGACCGCTAACAATCAGGAGACACTGGTTAAGTTATGCAAGCTTTTGATCGCTCTTTATTACAATCTTTCTTTTTTTCTTTCTTTCTTTCTTCCTTCCTTTCTTTTTTTCTTTTTTTTTAGTGAGAGGAGAGAAGGCAGAGACAGACTGCTCCCTGACCGGGATCCATCCAGCAAGCCCACTAGGGGACAATATTTTGTACATTTGGGGCATTGCTCCATTGCTCAGCAACTAAGCTCTTAGCACCTGAGGTGAAAGCTATGGAGTCATTCTCAGCACTCAGAGCCAACTCAGCTCCAATTGGGCCATAGCTACTAGAGCAGAAGAGAGAGAGAAGTGAGAGGGAGAGTGGTAGGGTGGGGAAGCAGATAGGCGTTTCTCCTGTGTGGCCTGACCAGGAATCAAATCTGGGTTATCCACATGCTGGGTTGATGATGATCTACCACTGAGCCAACTGACCAGGGCTAACCAGGGCTAATCTTTCTTCTTTTCGTAAAAATTTTTATTTACGTTGGTCCCTCATCTATTGTGGTAGTTAGGTTCCAGAATCTCCCCCAATAGGCAAAAATCTGCAAAGTAGCAACTTTATATTTATTTTTTATATATATTTTAAGGCTTTATAAACCCTCCCCACACTCTTATAAATCTTTCACACACTGTTATTAACTTTTCTCACACTCTTATGAAGACTTCCTATGCTCTTAAACATTTCCTACACTCTTTTTTTTTAAAAAAAAAAACCTTGTACAATTTTTTTAATTTATTTATTTTATTTTTTTTACAGGGACAGAGAGAGAGTAAGAGAGAGGGATAGATAGGGACAGACATACATGAATGGAGAAAGGTGAGAAGCATCAATCATTAGTTTTTCGTTGTCGTTGTAACACCATAGTTGTTCATTGATTGCTTTCTCACATGTGCCCTGACCGCGGGCCTTCAGCAGACCGAGCAACCCCTTGCTGGAGCCAGCGACCTTGGGTCCAAGCTGGCGAGTTTTTCTCAAGCCAGATGGGCCCGTGCTCCAGCTGGCGACCTCGGGGTCTCGAACCTGGGTCTTCACATTTCAGTCCGACGCTCTATCTACTGCGCCACCTCCTGGTCAGGCTCTACACTCTTAAACCTATGTAATTTTAACAACATATAAAATTCTATATAGGTACTCACCAGTAAATAGTAA
Source organism: Rhynchonycteris naso (assembly GCA_037038555.1). NCBI lineage: Eukaryota > Metazoa > Chordata > Mammalia > Chiroptera > Emballonuridae > Rhynchonycteris > Rhynchonycteris naso. The sequence continues at coordinate 213,023,916 of CM072998.1, read as the reverse complement.
TTTGTTTTAATTAATATTTTTATATTGTTTTCAATTTTTTTAGGCTAGAAAATGCTTATTTTACCACAAAAAATAACTAAAATAATAAATATATAAAAATACCTATATACCACAAAATCCCGTGATATATAGTGAAAAAAGAGTAATACAAAATTAGATATATACAACTTAAAAACCCACGATACTGTGAGACCATGAAAAGTGAACCACAATATGGCAAGAGACAACTGTATTTATTTTAGAGGGAGAGAGAGAGAAAGAAATGTTTGTTGTTCCACTTGTTTTTTTTATGCATTCATTGGTTGATTCTAATATATGTCCTGAGCTAAGATGAAACTCGCAACCTTGGAATATGGAGAGGACACTAATCAATTGAGTACCTGGCCAAGGCCACTATCTCTCTTCTGAGAGAGACTGAATTATTCTCTTAAGTCTCTTACTCTCTTCTTTATGAAATCATTTGATGTGGAGTATGTGCTTCCAATTTTTCTATCACAGTAAATGTATGATTCTAATAATTGAGGGTAAAAAGTGAACTTAAACTCTTGCTACAATCAAAAGAGATTTGGTATAAAATCTTCAAAATAACGAAAATTTATCCCATTTCATCATTAGGTAGCATTTTGTCATGAAAATTCTGTTTTCATAGTCATGTAAAATTGACCTTTCATAAAGCATCACCAGTGTGACACAGGACTTTGATAACTACCAGGAACATGAGAAAAGCATAGCAGAGATACACATTTGTCTTTTTAGGCAAGATCTTTTTGTGTCCTCTTGCTTTTCCTTAAAAGTCTTGCGTACTATTATTACCAGCATCATACCAACAAAGATGTGGAAGGCATATATGTTTGTTAACTTTAAACTTTAAAGAAATTAGTAAGCAAAGAAAGCTTTGGAACTCAAAGCTTGGTTGCTATCAATACTTCCAATAAGCTCCAACAGAAGCGTCTCTTTGTCGTAACATTGCACATACAGTGGGTTTATTAGTTGACCCACCCATGAATCTCAGGCTGCAGGTCAATATGTCACTAACTTGGCTCTGTACCTGTCAGTTTAGGTTTGGCTTCTGGACCATCTTTCCTGTCTGTATTTGAACGGTAATCTAATGATAAAACTAGGATCATGTTTCACATTTAAGAACTTCCCATTTAAATCACTGTTTAATACCCCTGCGCCCTTCAATTACCAAGAACACGACCTAACGTCCAGATGGATAATGGGAACCAGAATAAAACACAGACACAGCTAAAAGAGGTTCTAAACTGTAAACCGGCAGATAGAACTGGCCAGAGTCCAATGTTATATCAATGCTATGCGATGTTTTACCTAAGACTGTAGAGCTTGGATGAGTAACGTAAAAAGCACAGTCATTCCCATGAACATCCATTCTGAGTGCACGAATGCGCATGAGCACGCGCACACACACACGTGCAAAAGCAGAATATCACACAGGTGACGGAAGGTGGCTAGAGATGAGGTCAAGTTTCAATCCATTCTTCCTTTGAGATTTTTGTAAAGATTTAATTTTATAGAATTAAAAGATGTGCTATTTTATACAATTTACGATGAAAACTTTCGGAATATACGAGATTACTATAACAACTATTTTCTTTTACAAAAAAAATTTCAGAAATATACAGGAGTAGGCTGAAAAGTTTTAATATATAAGGCTTACTTTCAAGCTTTTTTTCTTCTTGCAAGCCCTGTGAAAATCACAACAGATGACAGGATTTTCCTATGGCCCTCCACAAACATCATGAGTTGCCATGCCCCTGAATTCTCCCAGCAATTGTGCCCTTTCTCTTCCTGCCTTTTCTTCTGCAAATTTATGTCATTCCCCTGGTTCCTACCTGGTGAAATCACTTGCAAAGCATCATCTTCAGTAAAAACTCCCTTTTATATCCTAAGATTACCTGTGGTACCTATCCTACTGCTCTGCATGGGGTACACGGGATCAGTGCCTGTTGAATCAGTGAAACGAATCTCTCCTGGACTTGGTCTGATCGTGATTTCGAGTGTGTATTTATAACTGTCTCCAATATACACAGAGAGTGAGGGCTGGAGCCATCACTTACTCAGCTTGTGTCTTCCATGTTCATTATTGTGATCAGGATACTGTGGTAATGACTCTCAACAGATTTGTTTTCTGGCAACTGACATTATTTTTTAACTAGACAGAGCTTCAGGGTCCTTCCTCTTTGATTGTTGTCTGACATATAACTAGGTAATATTTAAATGTATATATTTTTCTAAATATCTGTGAACTTATGTTATCATAATTTATTTGATTTCAAGTAAAAAAATGATATGAGTAAAAATATGAAATTGTGTGAATAATTAGTGATTGGAATTTAGTCAAATGATCTCTTTCCTTCCTTTCTATAGTAAGATTTTGAAAATTGTAGGGAAATATCTCAGTTGTTATAATTAACTTGTACTCTATTGATCAATGTAGTATTTTTAGGAAGTCCATGATGGAATGGATTAAGCAGAAATGTTGTGAATCATCACATTATTAATGGCCCAAAATCCTATTGAAATTATGGCCTTTCCAAACAGAAATTATATCAGAATGCTCTATTTATCTGTTATCTATCAGTGTCCAATTTTACCTTAATTTTTAATTAAAATGTTTCAGAACAAAGATTATTGAAAAAGAAACTTTATCCATTGCTCTCAATATCAGTCACATCAAGAAATGATGTAGTTTTCCAATATTTCTTAATTATCTTTGGAAGATTATAACTAATTGCGATAACATTTTTCTCTGTTCCATGTGTCTATCATAAATTTTTATTTCCTTAGGTAAGTGCTTTTGCATAGCACATTTGCAGATACATCAAAACAAACATACCAAGTTTTCTTTCTAAATTACTCAGTAGGAAAAATGACATATTTATGGTTGAACTCCACTCTTTTGGGTTGAGTGAAATATTTAATTTGCATCACATTAAACAGTTTACTCTTAAAATTAATGTTGTATTTTTCTAAAATATTTATAACTTAACATTTCACATCTTACATAATTTATTATCTCTTTTGATTTCATAAAACCTACATCTTTTTTATATTATCTTCTGAAATGCATTTCTATCATTTTTTATACATTTGCATATGTATTACTTTTAATTCCCTTCCTACACACCTACCTTCCTAATATAAGATAAAATGTCTAATTTCAAAGCTATATACTATCTCATAGCTTTTGTCTATATGTATTTGACAATGGGTATTCTCTCATTTGTGAGAGATTTGAGCAATTTCAAATATTTTAATACATACCATATTTCATTGGAACATTTATTACAAATCTTATTTTCTATATTATTACAAAAGAGTTATCAATATTTAGATATTGATAGATTTCAATTATGTTGCTATAGAGTGGCAAAAGCATGCATTTTTCAATGTAGTCAAATCCATATCAGATAATGGAATATACAAATGTTTATCAATACATTTACTTCAATAGTCTAATCTTGGAGTAAGAACAAGACAAGCAATCACGGGATAAAATATGAACAAATAAACAAAAACACTAGTGAAAGAAAAAATGTACAAAAATAATCAAGGATAATCTTTTTCCTTTCAGTAATAAAGTAATTACCTAGTTTTATTAATTAAATTGTATATAATTTCTATATAGATACCAATATTAAGCTATTTGAAATTCAAGACTCAAAGACAGTATTGGAGGAATATTTTAAGGAACATTGTATAATTTAGTCACATCAAAGAACATTACTTAATCAAAGGAGTTTTGGTATCTCATACTTACAAGTTCTTTCCTCAGATAAAACTAGCCAAATACATCCTAATTGTGAATCTGTAACCTAAGATTATTTAGTGTGATCATCTTTTTGGTAATGTTACTTTTTTCTCTATAGTCTTTAAACTTATTTAAGAATGAACGTACTTATACATATTAAGATCTCTATTTTTTAATCTTAATTTACTTATTTTTCTCAGGTTCAATTAACATACTGTAGTTTATCCACTTCTTTTTACACTTTATAACATTCATTACTATCAAAACTTTTATTCTCTATTTAATAAATGCATCAAGAAGAGCCTCTAAGTTTTTTTAAACAACTGTCACCCATCCCCACTGTTGAGTAAAATAAATTGAAAGTGTATTATTTGTTCTTAGTTAATCCTTTAATTATTTGAAAATCCTTAATTGAGATTGTTAGTATTCTTAATATTGACTTGCAAAACAGCTAAATAGGATCAGTACCTTTGTTAATTACTAGTTAATTGATTATTTAAAATATACATATTGATGCTGAACAATTACATGAATTGCTTTTATGCATGCTTATATTTCTCTCCTTTAACTTCATTTAGATTTTTTTCACAAGTTTTTATTTACCATTTAGGAAATAGTTTTCTTCTTTCTCAATGAGGTGCAGTTAAAACTATTTAACATGCTGATATTTATCAGTATATTATCTTTTATAAATCATGCTATTTAGATTCCGTAGGAACTACCCAACATGTTGCATTTCTTACTTTCAAAGCATATTTTCTGTTTTTAGATTACTATCTGATAGAGTGTAGCAAACATTTGACTTGCAAAACATAGCACATTGTGACTGGAAAACTGTTGGTAGCATCTTTAATAATTGTCTGATACCGTGATAACACAACTTAAATGAATAGAAAATAAAGCAAAGCTGATAAATATCTGTTTTTCCAAGAGAGAGTTCTTTTCTCAGTGTTGTTTTTTCTCCTATTTGAAAAAATTTATGGTAAGAAAGAATCAATTTTTTTTTTGCAAATAGATTAAGTTTTGGGAGAAAAATAGTTGTTTGTCTGACATTATTACTATATTAAAGACAATAAGAACCATGTGCCTTGGTGTTACCTTTTATAAGTTTTGCAGAACTGATTAATAGTAATCATCTTTTGATATGTAGAAGGGATTATGGTTCTTGAAATGTATCTTTTCTCAAAAATGGTAGATTTTTTATATTATATGTATATTATGTTTTTCAAATACTTACTAAGGCCTGGGATAAATAACTCCTTAAATTCCTTTATTTTGTTTGTTTGTTCATTTTTTGTTTGTTTGTTTATTTGTGACAAAGACAGAGAGAAGGACAGATAGGGACAGACAGATAGGAAGGGAGAGATGAGAAGCATCAATTCTTTGCTGTGGCTCCTTAGTCTCCTTACTTGTTCATTGATTGCTTTCCCATATGGCCTTGACCAAGGGGCTACAGCAGAGTGACCCCTTGCTCAAGCCAGCGATCTTAGGCTCAACCAGCAACTTTGAGCTTCAAGCCAGTGACCTTAGGGTTCAAGCTAGCACCCATGGGGTCATGTCTATGATCCCACACTCAATCCAGCAACCTCACACTCAAGCTGGTGAGTCTGCATTCAAGCCAGCGACCTTGGGATTTTGAACCTGGGTCCTCCACCTTCCAGTCTGATGTTTTATCCACTGTGCCACCACCTGGTCAAGCACTCTTTAAATTTCTTGATTACCTAAGATAAGAGTCCATGCCAAATTATATTTTTTAAAAATTTTGACCCCAAAGGCAAAAGAATTAAAGGCAAACTAAATGTATGATACTATATCAAACTAAAAAGCTTCTGCACATCAAAAGAAACTGACAGCAAAACAAAAAGGCAACTAACCAAATAGAACATGATATTTGAAAATAACAACTTTGATAAAAGATCAATATCCAAATATATAAAGATCTCATACAACTTAACACCAAACAAATAATTTAATTAAAAAAAGGGCAGAATGCCTGAACCAACACTTTCTAAAGAAAATATATAAATGGCCAACATATATTTGAAAAGATGCTCAACTTCACTAGCTATTAGGAAAATACAAACCAAAACTACAAGATACCACCTCACACTTGTTAAAATGGCTATTTTCAACAAGACAAGTGACAACAAGTCTTGGAGAGGTTGTGGATAAAAGGGAACCTTCATTCACTGCTGGTGAGAATGTAGACGTGTACAAACCGCTATGGAAAACAGTATGGCAGTTCCTCAAAAAATGAAAAATAGAGTTACACTATGACCCAGCAATACCTTTTTTGTGTATCTATTTGAAAAACTTGAAAAAATTATTTGCAAAAATACATATACACCTATATTCACTGAAGCATGATTCACAGTGGCCAAGGTATAGAAATAACCAGTGTTCTTTGACAAATGATTGGTTGAATAAGGAAGATGGGGTATAAATATACAATGGAATACTATTCAGCCATATAAAAGATGAAATACTACCATTTGCAACAACATGGATGGGCCTTGAGAATATTATGCTTACTTAGAATAAATCAGTTAGAAAAAAGTAAATACCATATGATTTCACTCATATATGGGATATAAAACAAAAAGCAATGAACAAACAGACAAGAAAGACAAACAAACAAAATCTCAAATACACAAACAAGAGTATGGTGATTACCAGAAGGAAGGGGGATAGTAAAGTGTAAAGGGGACTAAATACATGGTAACTGCTGATTATCTGACTGTGGGCGGAGGGCACAATGCAATATACAAGTCATGTATTATAGAAATCTACACCTGAAACCTATATAATCTTATTAACCAATGTCACCCCAATACATTTAAACAAGATATTTAAGTTAGCTATTGAGAGAAGGTTGTAGACTAATGTTTTTATGAGTCTGAGCTCTATATACTATAGAAGGTAGTTTTGGGAGGTAAGGGGTGTTTTAATTAACCTTATTTTTGCAATCATTTTGCAAGGTATACATGCATCAAATCATCCGGTTGTAGACCTTAAACTTACACAATGTTACATCAATTAAAGGATTTCTAAACCAGAGGGGGCACCTGGGTCTAAGCATGAACATGCAAGAGATAACACAAGACTCCACACACAGCTCAAGTCCGAGGCTGCTTCCAATCCTCAGGTCAAGGATTCTAGACGACTGGTGGTCCACAGCTGTGTGGTCATCCTGATCTGATGTTACTGAGGGTCATCAAAAGTCTGTGTATCAGATTTGTCTGGCAGCCTAGTCCCCATGATCCCAGAATAAAATACCACATCAGCAGGCAAAAATGATCTATATTCTGGGATGTGCTGCGCCGTCAGGTTGAGCCTTAGGGCCTGGGATAGCATGTAGACATGAGTCCTTAACTTTGGGACACCAATTAACCCTAGACACAAATGCAGGTGAGAAAGAACCCTGAGGAGGAAAAACAGGGACCTGTGTCCACTTAAGACCTGGTCGTGGTTTGTGTTGCTTCATCTGGAAGGCACTGCTGACTCAGGGGAGTCCTACACAAAAGAAAAGCACTTAGACACCGAAGCCCATAGCGGTACAGGGTCAGGTCTCACTTCCTTGGGTCTGAGAATGGTACTGGGAGAAAGCTAAATTCTCATATTTTATGAGGTGAAGTACTGGTCAAGTACTAAGGTAAACAGTGTAACAAGCAACTGAATGGCTTTCCAAGTAGATGCCTGTGGGGAGTGGGAACTGGGGGAAGACAAATAAAGGGGTGGCAGATGTTCCTTTTAGGGTTAGGAATTTTTTTACTTTTTACAAACATTTGATAAGTTAAATATCAGCTCAAAAGTTTCAATGTTCACATGGACAAAAGTTTCATTAATAATTGGTGGCTTTTCATCATGCAAAGGAAAAAACAATTTTTTTTTATTTCTTCTCTAGTTTTTGCAAGGAAACAAGGAAGTAATTCTAAGGTAGTCTGTGAGCCTGTACTTTGAAAAGGAAGGACAGCTCATTATAATATTCTTACAAAGGCCATTCCAGAAAAGAAACAACCCTTATCTTAGAAACACAATTGAAAAATGTGCACATTCCATCAAACATTCAAGAATAGCATGACTCTCTCAACTATAAATTAGTAATTCATAAGTCAATAATCAGTTGATATGCACATGGTAAAGAATTAGAGAAAAAGAGGCAAGAAAAAAATCCAAGAGTGTATCACCCTAAAAGGGCATGCATGCTTAGATCATAATAAGGATTGCAAAGTTGAACTAAAATGGTACTGTTACAATGTGATCTGAACAGGTAGGGAAAATACCGGGACAGATTTGAAAAGAAATGATGTAGTATGTGTTTAAGAGGTCTTTTTCTCACTAGTTACAAAGCTGTGTTATTTGTGGAACATTCACACAACTTCTCAATATCTCCCTTAGCTTTAATACTCCATGAAATCTGTCATGTTTGAGACTCCAGTGTGTACCATCCTCTCAACACTCATCTGGCTTCGGTAAGACTGCATCATTTGGCACTTCCTCTACTTTTCTTTATATCTTTCATCCTGTTTTCATTACTGGACTCTGAATGTCCTATTTTTACTTTGTTTTCTTCACTATATATTTCTTGCTTCAGTGATCCTATCCTGTCTCTTTTTTAATGGTAATCACTTCTGGGCAGACGAGTGTCACCTGTACTGTTAAAGTCTGATTAAAATCTCCAGCACAGATTGACATGTTTGATAATACTGTAGACCACACAAATTATTTAATGGATATGAATTAGTAGATACTATGGATATTAGGGCTAAATAATAGAATATCATGTCAAGGATAGAATTGATTCCAGATGAATCATTTTCTTCCTATTCCCAAAGTTCACATTTTACATAAATAGATTATTATCTATAACTTCACACTTGTCAACATTTTGGGGAAATAGTTTTTATAAAAATTAATTTAATTCATATTTGTAACTAGTATGGGAAAGTGACAAATAAAAAGAATATAGGCAATAAAGTTTTTTATTGGTTAAATTATCAAAAAATTATAAAAATGTTGGAAAAAATAAGTATTTCTAAATTCAAGTTATAATATATGACTTCCAGATGAGGTGAGAGGAATTATTTATCAAAAGTTGCAAAATTTGTAAGAAATAAGGAAAAGGATCAAGGTCAGCTTTAATTTTTTATTTTATCTGTAGTATATTGCTTCCTCTGATTTAAAAAGAACTAGTTTCACTATAACTGGGTAGCTCAGTTGGTGAGAGTGTGTCCTGATACCAAGGTTGAGGGTTTGGTCCCCAGTCAGGGCACGTACAAGAATCAACCAATGAATGCATAAGCAAGTCAATGTCTTTCCCCCTAACCTCTTTCCCTTCCTTCCTCTCTCTCTAAAAATCAATAAAAAAATATTTTAAATAAATAAATAAAACAAACTTCATAAAAGCTATTATAAGAATAATGTATTAATTATTCTTTTAAATTATGAAATGTAATTACCTAATATAATTAAAGTCATACATTAATATGAACAATTCCTATTCTTGAAATTAATTATAAATTGATATTTAATGTATAATTATGTAAAATTACTAACCTCATTTTTCAATGTCTTTTATTTCAGGCAAATCTCTGGATATTGATTTTAAAATATATCAGCAAAATCTGTAAGGAAAAATAAAAATATTATAACTACCATTTGTATAGAAGTTGATAGTTAAACCACAAATGTAGTTGCTGAGTTCTGGAAGTTACCAAAAAGGAATATCCACATCAGGATAGGTTCAGACCTATCACATATTATTCCAATTTCACAGTAGCCTCTCTCATGTCCCAGGTGGATTACAAAGAATTTCAATGTCTTGCGGTCAAGGACAGGATGCTTTTCACCTTGTGACACCACTAGCTTTTATGTAGCCTCGGAGATTAAGAATAAAGTGGAGGAGAAATCACAGGCATTGGAGGTTCATGAATCAGAGGAGGAAATCGGCTTGATCTAGTACTGGCAGCCTGTGCAGGTCTCTTTTGGGGCCACCAAATACCCACTTCAGTCTTTATTCCATGTACAGAGGACATGAACACCTCCACACCTAGCTTGCCCAGAATACCACCAGTTAGTGGGCTCCTACAGCGGGGTCCAAGATCACTAGAATGTGCTGTTATTTCTACTGCTCAGTCAGAATGTGAGCCCTCTTGGTTTGATCAACCTACAATCTCACCACTATTCTACAGCATATGGGAGCTGTATCCCTCACATAAAAATTTTCAACTTAAGAGAAGGAGATGGGAATATTTTCAGCAGTTCCAGGCTTGCTAAAATCTGTAGGGGTTAACATGGAGTCCCTGACTGTGCAGGAAAGGATGTTCTCTGATTAGTTCTGTTTCAGTTCTTTGAAAATAAGTCATTGTCCATTTTTTTTTTCATGAACCCCAGTGCTGTCCTTAATGTAGGAAGGGAGTTTACTTTAATCACATTTGAAATAGACCTTGGATGCTTCATGCTTCATATATATATATATATATATATATATATATATATATATATATATATATATATGTATTATGTCAGAGTTTTAGCAATTGGACTCAGAGTTCCTTTGACTATATAATACCTCCAGAACTTAATAGGCCTCTGAACTATTGGTTCCCAGCCCATTCCTGGTGCCAATACCATATATAAATACTTCTGCAGCCATATTTTTAAAGTCTGTATCATGGCTTTGCACCCTTGCCCAGCATTTATCTCTATTAACTAAATGGTTGCTACCTTGAGGCTAAACTAGTTTGAGCAGAAAATAGTAAAAGCCTGAATCTTAATAGGTCTTTGCTGTTCTCTCAAATTTATTTTCCTTTCTTTTGCTTGAAAGCACACACAATTTCTAAGACTTTAATGAAAAAAATTCCCAGATTGTTTTTCTCCTCTGGATTCTTCTTTCTTATTGTATTATGTCAAATCATCTCTGAAGTTATCTCCTTGTTGCCAAGGATAGCTAATGATTGTTTTCACATGCTCAGGTTCTAATTCTTTCCAACCACCTTCCCTGGAGCTCCTGAAGTGAGCTTCCTACCAGGTCATTGAAGGGCATGGTGTCACCAAAAGTTTTGACCCAATGTGACAGCAATCATTAGTTTTCTAGGTTTGAAAGTGAGTTTTTCCACTGTCTAGTCTCCGATCACAAAGTCAGGGTCACATAGCCAAGGGTTTGCTTCAGTGGGACTCTCTTCCTGGTATCAAATGATATCAATTAGCATATGCTCACTGCTTATCACAACCCACAAATCTCAGTGGCACAGCTCAGTAACATGCTCATGTACAAAACACTGTGGGTGGCAAAGGGACTCTTCTACAGTAATTCAGATATTGCAGCTTTTTCTATCCTACAGGGTGATTATCTTTGATGTACAATGTTCACAATCATCATCTGGCCTCCATATACTTCCTTTTCTGACGTACAATAATCTGACTTAACAATTTTTCCACTTTATGATGGTTCAAAAGTAATACACATTCAGTAAAAACTGTACTTTGAATTTTGAATGTTGATCCTTACCCCAGGCACTAGATATGGGGCAGATAGTCTCCCAAGTTGCAATGTTGGGGAAGACAAATGCTTGGTACGAATGTGTCACCTGCATTTGTAGAAGAGATACATTGCTAAAGAACCATCACAGCAGAAAACAAAGCTGATTGGTTTTGAGATTGGTTGTTAAGATTGGTCCTGGCTGGCCTTGTTTTATACAAGTTCCTAAACTCACACTCACCATCAACACACCGAATCTGATCAAAACAATATGAAACAAAACCCACATTAAAGTTTAGTATGTCTAAAAGAGATTCATGGGTCGGTAGTGCTAAAAGAGTATGTCAAGTCATTTTAATGTAACTGACCTTATTTTAAATACCCTGGTGTGATACCTACAGCACATGGATGCAGTCAGATGGGTTGGATTGAAATTTCTTATTTACTAATTTCTTTATCTTTGGAAAAATATGTGTATCTCTAAACCTTAAATGTTTCTTTAGGCTCATCTTTATCTGTGGCTTAAAAAAGTATTCTGAAATAAATTGGTTACAAATGTTCTATGAGGAACTGTACTTCCTGCTTTTTTCTTAACAGATCCAACTTTCAAATTTCTCACCAAGACACTGATCTGCCTGGGAAGAAAGGCCACTTCCTCAGTCTACAGTGGCTAAAATATTTTTACTTTTATCTCCTATTGAAGATTGAGAAAGAATCATAATTACACCAATTATAGCCTTTCTTGGCCCACAAAAGCCAACTTCAGAGAAGCAGTGCTAAGTGGGGCTAATTAACACTTATCTTCCATCAACCACTAGAGAGCACATCACACCTCTTACCAGTCAAAAGTTCTGAGACACTGATTATGACTTACCTTTTCCTTTCTTATGTTGTATTTATTGGCCTGTAACAATTCCATCACTCTCTTTTCCCAGTTGAGTAAGACAAGGACCAAAACGAAGCAATATGTACCACTCCTCACATCTTTCTTATCCCACACAGAGAACTGTGTACAAAGTGGGCAAAAGTAGATGTATAGTTGTGAGTAAGCAAGACACAGGACTTATTCCTATATTATTATTCATTAATTATTGTATTAATTTCCATATGAACTACTACAAACCTACCCTTGCCCCACTTTGTATATTCATGAACATGTCTCTTCATCCTGCAGAGCTTTTGCTATACTTAATAACATGTTTTTAGAGCCCATGGGCTTCCTGCCTAACTCAGAGTCTATAGAGTACTAATGAAGGTGACCTGGACACAAAAACCTGGTCTTACTTTCACTGTAGGACTCGGTTAGCCACTTCTGTCCCTGTTCTCAGGGAGCCAGGAATGGCCTCCTAAAGTGTGCACTGAGTTGCACTCAGGTTTTCTTTTTTGTTTGTTTGTTTGAAGTCAGCCTTTTCCACTGAACGACTCTGCATCCACACCCCTAGGACTTGGCACACTCAGTGTCTTCTATGGAAGCATGCTCAGGAAGGTGAAGGGTGCAAAGAGGAGTCAGACAGAAGCAAGAGGGAGAGGGGAAAAGCACAGAGAAGAAGAAAGAAAAGAGGAGAGGGAGAGAGAGAAGGAAAGGTGGGAACAAGTGTGAGAAAGGAGAAGTGGAAAGGGGTGACACAGCAGGCCAGACGGGTTCACAGAGAAGCAGCAATGGGAAACAAGAGTCAGTTTCTCAGTAACTGGATGCAGACTCCTTGCTAAAGGCTACTATGTCAGCACCTTTGGAATGTGTGTCTGGTTCAGGGGGTTGGTACCTCGAGTCTGGGTTTCCCTTTGCTTATGCCCCCACCTCATGCACACTGTTATTAGAAGCAGAGGTGGTTGCTGTGGCTGAGGTCAGATTACAGGGGTGAGACACCGCATGCTAGGAGTGACAGCATCCACTGTAGGGCAGGGGCCGTGGGCTTGCTTCACTTCCACAAGATTGACTATGGAGACACAACGTTACTTCCCAAGATCCCCCCTGTAAGTATACTAAATCACCTTCAGAACAAGAAAATGTATTTGAAATAGAAACCTGCTCAAGTGGTGTTTATTCAATGAGCAAATATGGAACAAAAATATAGGAAATTAGAGGATTTCATCACAGACAAGAAGGAAAGGGTCAAATCAGCCTGTGTTACAAACAGGTACTTCTTCGTTTCCACTTCTCTAGTTTTCTACCTCAGATCCTTAGCATTGTCCGAGATTTGAGATAGGAAACTTCTCTCTCCATGAAAACTGAACCCTTATGATAAATTGGTGAAGAGGCACATGTTCCTAACCCAGAGCAATCTGCTTAGTAGAACCTATTATTTGGTATTTACCCACCAAAACAGTAAAGGAGGTAAATATACTTATCATCTTCAGACATATTTACAAAATATACTGAGGATAACTAGCTAGCTTCTTAAATTTTCTCCCCAAAGGATTTTGATCTTTCAATAAAATGGGAGGTGGTGGCTATGCCCATGGAATGAGAAGTCCTTGGAAGAGGCACTACAAAAAGTTTCTTAGAATAGCTTGAGGTCATGGGGAATTCCCTTTTCAGACCCCAGCAGATGAAAACATGGCAAGTGTTATAAATAAATATCAAATGAAGAAGCTTCTGCACAGCAAAAGAAACTGACAACTAAACAAACAGACAACCAACTAAACGGGATATGATATTTTCAAACAACAGCTCAGATAAGGGGTTAATATCCAAAATATATAAAGAACTCAAAAATCTCAACAACAAACAAGCAAACAACTCAATAAAAAATGGGGAGAGGACATGAATAGACACTTCTCTCAGGAAAAAATACAAATGGCCAACAGATATATGAAAAGATGCTCATCTTCATTAGCTATTAGAGAAATGCAAATCAAAACTACAATGAGATACCACCTCACATGTGTTAGATTAGCTATTATCAACAAGACAGGTAATAACAAGTGTTGGAGAGGCTGTGGAGAAAAAGGAACCCTCATCCACTGTTGGTGGGAATGTAAAGTAGTACAACCATTATGGAAGAAAGTATGGTGGTTCCTCAAAAAATTAAAAATAGAGCTACCATATGACCTAGCAATCCCTCTAATGGGTATATACCCTCCAAACTCAAAACATTGCTACATAAAGACACATGCAGCCCCATGTTCATTGCAGCATTGTTCACAGTGGCCAAGACATGAAAACAGTCAAAATGCCCTTCAATAGAGGACTGGATAAAGAAGATGTGGTACATATATACAATGGAATATTACTCGGTCATAAGAAACAATGACATAGTATCATTTATGACAACATGGATGAACCTTGATAATATTATACTGAATGAGATAAGTAAATCAGAAAAAGCTAAGAACTGTATGATTTGATACATAGGTTGGACACAAAATTAAGACTCATGGACAGAAATAGGAATGCAGTGGTTACTATGGGAAGGGGGAATAGGGAAAAGGGAGAGAAAAGAGGGATGAGGAGGAACATAAAGAGGGAAAATATAAGGAGACAGAGAATGATTTAACTTCAGGTGATGTGTAAACAACATAATCGACTGTCCAAATGATGTGGAGATGTTTGCCCAAAATCTATGTACTCTAGTTGACCAATGTCAATCTGTTAAATTTAATTGACTAAATAAGAAATTAAAATAAATAAATAAACAGTTGAATATATATACCTAAGATAAAGTAAGAGAAAGATGCCTTTTTTCCTCCCTTGCTCTCCATCCCACATTTTTGGGTTACTCCTTTTAGCTAGCCTTGGCAGGTCATTTGATTATAATTTTAGAATAATAAAATGACAACATGGACTAAGTTAGCACTGAAATCTGTAAGACTGCTCTATATTTGACATAGAAACTCTTGGAATGTGCTCAATATGAAGTAATAAAAGTTAGGTTCATAAAAACAAAATGTAACTTGGGATGTAAAGTACAGCATAAGGAATATTGTTAATCAAACTTTAATAACTACGGGTGGTGCCAGGTGGGCACCAGATATATCAGGGTGATCCCTTTATAAATTATATAAAAGTCTAATCTCTATGTTGCACAGCTGAAACTAAATAATGTTGTCTGCTGTAACTGAAAAAATAAAAATAAGTTAATTAAAACACCTTTATACCTTTATATACAAAAAATGTATTTGTTCTTTGAATAGAAAGAAACAAATCTAAATATTAAAGATTTCTGATAGTTATCTTGAGAGAAATAGAATTATAAAAACTAAAAATAACACTGGCCAGGTGGCTTAGTTAGTTAGAACAGCATCCTAATACTCTGAGGTTGCTGGTTCAATCTTCAGTCAGGGCATGTACAAGAGTCAAACAATGAATTTATAAATAAGTGAAACAACAAATTGATGTGTCTCTCTCCCTCCTTTTTTTCTCTCTAAGATTAATAAACAAATAATTTAAAAACTAAGAATGACTTAAGTGATTCTCAGCTCACAAAACAAATAAAAATAAACAATTGTTTCTTCCAAAAAACACACACAACAAATGCTATAGCATTATTTTAAAGTTTGTTTGAACTTTAAACCTGAGGAAAACAAAGCCTAACACTTCCCAAGGAAACCCATTAGTTAAACAGTTAAGTTTGTAGTTGGATATTTTTAGCAGTATCTTCTGATTGTTATTTATTACAGCTGCAAGATCTGTCAAAGGCTTTTAGTGCATGAAAGATGACATAAGTCTGACAATATGTAATTTATATAGAAAATACTTTCAGAGAAAACAGGAAAAATGATGTTTATATAGGGGATCTTGTATGATAGTAATTGATCTTAAAATGTTTGAGATTCATAGCAATTTTCTTCCCATTCAAATACTCTATCTGTACTTTAAAACTTGTTTTTAAATCATTGAGCTTGTCTGCTCTTAAAAAAGTGAAAGTTTACTAATGTGAAACTGGGCTACTTCAGAAAAATGTTATTTATTGTGCAAGCCATGATGTTATCAGCAAAGTATGATACAAAAAAAATTAATAATGTCCAAATAACATTCTGTTCCCCTGTTGTGAGCTGGAAGCCACAGTGAATTTGAGAGATATAGGATTTATTCACACAAATGGATAAATTAATGAAGGTATGGTTGGCCAAAATATATTTCCAAGAATCATACATAAATCGTTTTTTTTGTTTGTTTTTTTTTACAGAGACAGAGAGAGAGTCAGAGAGAGGGATATATAGGGACAGAGAGACAGGAACAGAGAGAGATGAGAAGCATCAATCATCAGTATTTTGTTGCGACACCTTAGTTGTCATTGATTGCTTTCCCATATGTGCCTTGACCACAGGCCTTCAGCAGACCAAGTAACCCCTTGCTAGAGCCAGCGACTTTGGGTCCAAGCTGGCGAGCTTTTGCTCAAGCCAGATGGGCCTGCGCTCAAGCTGGCGACCTTGGGGTCTCAAACCTGGTTCTTCTGCATCCCAGTTCAATGCTCTGTTCACTGCACCACTGCCTGGTCAGGCTCATACATGAATCTTAAGTCCTCTTATAGAATTATTCTTTTTTTCTGGATCACATTAAATGTGATGATGAAACTGACCCTGATGCATGTTATAAGAAAGGTCCTTGGAGAATTCTTTCTGCTTTCCTACTCTTGACCTTGTCTTCCACCATACTACATAGCATCCTTTTCATTGGAGTCCATGAGAATAAGTACTTTCAGAATTAAGAATATTTGTTATTACTCTGCTGAGTACCTTACTTTGCTTTTATATTTTGGACTCTGTGGATGTTGCAAATATAAAATGGCTTGGTAACCCCAAAGAAATGGCAAAGATAAGTACCCTCTGAAAAGATAAAATAAAAGAAAAACATCAGTTTATCAAAAAAGCAAATGTGCCTGACCTGTGGTTTCTCAGTGGGTAGAGCATCAACCTGGAACACTGAGGTCATCTGTTTGAAACCCTGGATTTGCATTGTCAAGGCACATATGGGAGTTGATGCTTCCTGCTCTTCCCCCCTTCTTTCACTCTCTCTCTATCCTGGCCCTCTAAAAGTGAATAAATAAAATATTAAAAAATTATTTTAAATATGCAAAGGCAACATCTCTGCTAATTGCAAGCAGAGAAAAATGCACATAGTTCAGGGCTGAAGGCCAGCAGCCAGCAGGGCGCACAGCTGAACAGTCAGGCTGTGTGATAATGCTGGACGAGGACAGGTTCCAGCCCAATTCATGATCTGAAAAAAAGATGCTGGAGAAATTGTTAGGACACCACCGCCTTGGATAGCTCCTGCCACCACACAACAGTACACACATGGCATTCAGTGAAGAGCTGAACCAGGACACCTGCTAGAACAGTGGTAGTAAACCTGGTCCCTACCGCCCACTAGTGGGCATTCATGGGGGCAGTAGCTGAACAACCAAAGTATAAATAAAAAGATAGATTTAACTATAGTAAGTTGTTTTATAAAGATTTATTCTGCCAAACTTAGCAAAAATCTGACATAAAGTACTTGGTAAGTAATTATTATTATATGCTTTAACTTGCTGTAATTCTGCTTTATAAATTTTAAAAAGTAAAGTTACTTCCCTACTTTATAAATCACTATTACTGTGGAACTGGTGGGCGGTTAGAAAATTTTACTACTAACAGAGATACAAAAGTGGGCGGTAGGTATAAAACGGTTGACTACCCCTGTGCTAGATCAAGGACTCTATGGCAATGTCACCATGTCACCAAGGCCTAAGGTCGCAGATGTCTTTATAAGACGTGGTTCTGGTCCTGGACTGGAAGCCTTCATACTGGGCAGAGGAACTGTAAATCTATGACACAGGACTATACTGGAAAGTCAGTAGGAGGTCGATAATAAAAGACTTTCATAGTATTATCTGCAGCACTCTAGTTACATAGTGACCATAGCAATAGGTATCAGTAATAATGAAAATGATAATGAGTTATTAAAAACACAAAATTATATTATGTTAGTCTGTACCTAAAGCTATTCATGTAGCCATCCAAGCTTCCTTCAGTTATTTTTATTTTTACAGAAAGACCCTCATTTCTTTCCATTTTCTGGTTTTGTTATATGAACAGTTTTGCCATGCAGACATATATGAGTTAAAGATTTCTGAAGGGAACAGCTCCTGGCAATGGCAAGAGCCCAGTGCAGTGCGACTGTGGTGGTGGGTGAGAATGAACATGCTAGCAGGAAGGGGGCCAGGGACTAAGGAGGGTTGGTTATCAAGGGTGATATGGACTTGCTTATAATTAAAGAAATGTGAATGTAGAGGAAAGTGACAGGTGAGGTACCCAGTTTTCAATGACTACACCTGCTTTACCAGGTCAGAACATGACAGTGAGGGGGAGGGGAGAGCCAAGCATGCTTGGTTTCCAAATCAAATGCACTACCACTGGTATTCAATAATTTATTCATTCATTCATTCATTTATTCATTCATTTCATCCATTCTCTCAAATTATTTAGTATGAATCCTCAAAGAA
Source organism: Rhynchonycteris naso (assembly GCA_037038555.1). Classification (NCBI taxonomy): domain Eukaryota; kingdom Metazoa; phylum Chordata; class Mammalia; order Chiroptera; family Emballonuridae; genus Rhynchonycteris; species Rhynchonycteris naso. The sequence continues at coordinate 213,005,240 of CM072998.1, read as the reverse complement.
TGCTTTATTTTTTATTTTTGCCTACTTTGCAGATCAGTTCCTCTGTATTATGTATATAGTATAATTTTGTGTAGCAATTCTGTGACATCTACATTTGATAGACTACTCCTAAATTTGTCATCTCTCAATTCTTTACTATTTACACATCAACCTTGTTTTTTCTGTAATCACTATTGTCATGCCCATATACACTGCCTCTATATTGCTATCCCATTCCCCTGAAATTCAGACTTATGTGCTCACCTGACTATTAGATGCTAAAACATATTATTTAGATATGATTAGTAATATTTAAGAGAAACCTCATTATTAACATGTGCTAAACTATACTCTGGAAATTTCCTGCTTTAGTGTTTTCCATAATGAAAGATGGCAATTCAATCCTTATGATCTGATGATATATACGCTAAATAATTATATAGAGTTAGGTAGGTTCATAGCTAATTCAGTGACCCAAAAATTTAGAAAAACAGAACTATGTTTAATGCTGAAATCACAACTTCTCTTTCCATGCCACAGAAAATTTCTCTGCGTGATCTCAAATTCTCACATTAAGCAGCTTTAATTGCGGTTGTTCGTGTCATTTCGAAGTAAGGAAAAGTTATGTGAAGCTACCCAAGGTCCGGAGATAAATGGCCTTGGACCTGTCTAGACCATTGTCCTACTCCTTTTTGAAATTGCTAAACGATATACTCCTGGGCTTTCCAAAAATGTTTAGACTCCTCATCAGTTAGTTATCTTTCTACCACTATGTGCCCCTTTTCCTCCACTAAGCTGCCCCTTATTCACGTTGTTTTTGTCAGTTTTCTGATGTCATGCCATGATGTACAAATGTGGGATTCTCTAGCAGCATTTTTATGCCCAGTCTTCTTTGAGTGGCCATAGGGCACTGAAGGAAGTGGGTTCCCAATGTGCCGATTACATTCAAGCATCGTGGTTAGAGCACAGCTTATCTACTTTGAAATATTTCTCAATATCTAATACAATGTTTTTGCATGTTCTATTTCAAAAATATGGCTTGCTAGCAGTTTGATTTTTAGATAGTTCTGCATTTTTCTCTGTTTTCTAAAACAGAGGGAGGGAAACATTTTTTTTTTTTTATAGACCTAAAAATAAATAGGGGGAAAAATATTGGAAACCTCAAGTTCAGACACATGGCTCCAATTTATTAAAATACTTCCTTATGTTATTAATGCTTCTCTAGACTTATACCTTTTTTTTGTAACCAAGAACAGTATGAATGACAATTACAATCGGCCTAAAAATGATCCTGTGAAACATAACTATTGAACCTGCCATCATCTGATGGGATTGGAAGGTGATAGAGATACGGTGTAACGGGTGATTGACAGGCATACCTGGCAGCTCCAGGCCAGGCATTCCATCATGTTGGAGTCCCCACAGGAAGGGGGCAATAGGACCAACAGTCGCTTTTGCACATACAGTACATTATCACTCAAAGGCGTCTCTCAGAAAACCTCACGAGACTGCACAATGATGGAAGAAACAAATAGCAACATCAAGCCAGCAACGGGAAGCTAAACAAGGCGGGAGTGGTCCTTATGAATTTGACCGAGGAGAACAGAGCACATCTGAGCATGCTGATTGGGAGGAAGAGACGTTAACAAGTACAGACAGGACGCCTCGCAGTGGGATCCTTGTTCAATGATCATTTCAGGAGGACTATGCAGAGAACACCAGGAAGACACTTAGGTTTAGGCAGAGAGAGTCAGTTCAGAGAAACACATGAAATAAAAATTTGCAACCCTTTTTTTTTAAGGTGAGAGAAGAGATGGTAAATAAATGGATGACAAAAACGCTTTATGACAATTCTGAACCTGTTATTGTGAGACCACAAGCAGGGGTCTGTAAAGGCAGCAAACAGAACACAATGGAAACCACAGCCTTTATTTACAGTTTAGAGAGAACCACATCATGGCAAAAAGGTATCTATTAACATAAGTCCTCTCCCATATGGTACATAGCAGTAATTGTACATTAGATTGGTGACAAAGATTACATTTGTGTCCACAGTCCTAGTGAGCCACTTAAATTCAAAGCTATCCAAAAGAGCAAATCAATGGCTCAGCCCTTAGACCAGTGGTTCTCAAACATTTTGAAGTTGGGGCACATTTAAAATTTTACAAGTAATTGTAGGTGAACTATATACAAATTTCTGAGAAATATGTTATAATAATTAAGTCAAATACTAAAGAAAAAATATAAAGTGTCTTATTATTGTAATTAAATGAAATAAATATGACAGAATTAAATTTATTCTGACATTAGAAAACATTTTTATGTTACATTTTTTGAATTATGCTTTTTGGAATTCATAAGAAAGAGGGCTTAAAAATTAAAAACCAACAAAAAAGTTATCTTTTTATATACATAGATACATTTTTAGTAAGATTTAGTAAATTCGGCAGGTCACCGTGTAAATGTGTTAAGTTTTTTCATTCTTGTGTTTATGAGAAACATGAGCCTGATGTGTCCTAGCAATTTCTTCAATGTTTGGGCATATATTTCAAAGGCAAACGTTCATTTCCTCGTCAATACATTGAAGAATTCCTCTCTTTTTACTCTTAATTGTGTTGAGTGCAGAAAACCCCCACCATATATATCATCTTAACTTTACACCAAACAAAGGATAGAAGAAACTTGCCTCCAGTCTTTCTGGGGAACATGGGGGGGGTAGTATAAACAATTCAGCACCACAGTTTAACAGCCTTTTGAAATCTAATCAGGCAAGTGAGGTGGGGGGTTGGACAGACTGTCAGTTTATAGCCAATTCCCCACACCTCTGTCCTCCAAAAATCTAAACTCCAAAAACCCTGTTGGCTTTTTTGTCCCCAACAGGCACATATTTCTCTGGAGTACCATAGGGCGCACCTGGAAATCTAGGGTGCACCAGTGCACCCTGCCACACACTTTGAGAACCACTGGCTTAGACTATTGCACACTTGCTATACTGCAAGGCTCCTCAATCTGGACACCACTGCCTGTCACAGACAAAAGCACAGTTGGGTCACCGGGGCATTGGAGACACTGTCAGACAATGTACTATGTTTAGCAAAATCTCTGGTCTTTTCTGATTAGATGTTAATAGAAACTCTTGGATCACGGCACTAAGAATTATCCACAGATGCTGGCAAACACCCGGCTCTGTTGAGAACCGCTCTGCTTTACTGCCCTAGAAGACTGGTCTTCAGATTTTGCAAATATGATAGTTGCTGGTGACTTTCCTAAGTCCTCAGGGAGGCCACTTTTCACTTCACCTGTCACTTAGCAGGCTGCCTACCGCCTCTCCAGGACTGGGACAGCAGAATCAACATTTCCCTGCTAACTATGAACTTTGAGGAATGAAGAAAAGGTACAGGGTCTGGCACAAAGGACTTAAGCAATAGATAGTTATTTATTAATGTATTACCTTCTTTGTTGTGCAGACAAAACTCAAGTATAAAAATTAAGAACATGGCATGGACTAGACCGTTTGTAAATGTACGAGGTGTTTGTTCTGTAGAGAAATAGCTTAGGGCTCTGATAAGCAGCACCACAGCTAAAAGGTAATGCACAGTTCTGCAGGAGCTGAGTCTAACTAATGGCTGAATTTATCTTCTCACTTTCCTAAGCATAAACATAATATTATCCTCCTAAGGCAAGGAGGTATTAACTCAGGCCTCCAAAATTAAATAATTTCAATAAAAATAGATTGGTCTTCCTCATGCTATTAGAAAATGTAGGAGTATACTGTTACAGGCATATTAACCTGGTTTATAATGAAACTCAGCATCACTGTGGGGCCGTACAGATCATTTTATCAAGGTTATAAAACACAGTCCAGGGGGAAGCGTTATCACTTTAATGTAAGCTTGCAAATAAAAAATTATAGAATTATATGTCTTCTGTGAGGTCTTAATCTCTTTGGTTCATTTGAGGGATAAGGGAAAATAAGTGAATGGATTACACATATTTTTTTCTTCTATAAAAATGTAAACTACAGCCACACAATATAATGCTTTAGTCTGAAATTGGACTTCAGGCACAAAAGCTAATGGCTGTGAACTCCTAATTTTTCTGTAGATCTCATTTCCCTTTCTTGGGTTAGGAAATATCTTCAAGATAGAGAAAAAAATTTGTTTCTGTCCTTTTATAAGTGAGAAAGTTTTCTCATGCCCGTTAATGCTCTCCTGGATGACCCTTTCCACCCTGGCTGAACCCGCCGTTAGGTAAATTCATTCCCTTTGTTCTTTTCTTCCTCCTAATAGTTCTTCCAAGGATGTGTGTATGGCTAACTGTATCATTAAAATATTTTTTTCTGTAATATTTGTGGATTAGCCCTTCATATTTCTACTTTCTTATCTCTATATTTTTCAGAAGTAATTCAAAAACTGCTTTAGGATGCTTAAAAATAACCAAATACATTTTTTTAAATGATTTCATTTAGCATCAAACAATTCACTGAATTGTTTTTAATACTTACATAGTTATAGTTATTTCCAAAAATCTCTTTTATGCCTTTATACCATTTTATTGCTAAGAAAATCTTAGATGGAGATTTTCTCATTTATTAATCAGAAAGATACCCTGTATTCTTTTTTTCTTAAGAGATATTGTGTGAGCACCTATTACAGCATTATCCTGTTTTTTACAAAGATATATTAAATTTAGTCTTTGTCCTACAGGTAGTCCTAACTACTAGTTTATCCAATAATACACTTGATCTTAGCCAAAAGGCCAAGAAATGATAGTTTAACCAATAATAAAAATATAAACATAAAAGTTTTTATTTATTAAACATTCAAAAAGTACCAGGCATCTCCGTGGGCATTTGATATAAGTTAACAAACCTGGACAATGTTGAAGCTACCACGTTGTTTTACCTCTCCTGCGTGAATAGACCAGAATGAGTTAGAATCATCATATCTCATTTAGCTTGGGCCAGGATGAAAGTTTAAGCCACTCTGGCTTATAACGGATCTTTGTGACTTCATAAGAGCAGCAATTCAGTGCCAATAGCTAGCCTTGCCTGCAGAGTCATTACTAACACTGCTATCCTCCCTCCTCCCTGCAGGTCAATAGAGAATGAATTAAGGTGAGGGCTTGTTAGCTGTCTAGAAAGTGCTGTGTCCACTTCTTAATTCACATGTTTTTGTAAGTTTATTATTTATGCCCAGCAGAAATAGTAATATTTAAAGGTGACTAGACTACATGCACAAAAACTATCACAAGCAAACCAAAACATTTTATGAGGAAATAAATTGTGGAAGGCCCAGAAATACTATACCAGAGGTCCCCAAACTACGGCCTGCGGGCCAAATTATGGCCACCTGAGGCCATTTATCCAGCCCCCACCACACTTCTTGAAGGGGCACCTCTTTCATTGGTGGTCAGTGTATAGAGTACTGTATGTGGCAGCCCTCCAATGGTCTGAGGGACAGTGAACTGGCCCCCTGTGTAAAAAGTTTGGGGACCCCTGCACTATACGGAAGAAAAGATAGAAACACAAGGAGGGGGAAAATGTTGTCAAAAGTCAAGGCAGACTTCCCAGAGGTAGTGATATAAGAGACACGGAGAAGTATAGCTGGAACGTCACGAGGTGGAAATGAGAAAGAAGCATTAGTACACAGCGTGAATATAGGCTCAGGAATGGGACGGTGTGTGGCCAGGTTTGGCGAAACAAAGGACAAGTGGCCCTGGAGCAGCTATAGGATAAAAAAGCCTAGAATAGAGCAGATCCTTGGTAGGAGCAGCCCTGCAATTTTATTCTGGCGAGAATGGGAAGTTATGTAAGACTTTAGACCAAAGGAGTAACATCATCAGATGAGTGCCTTAGAAAGACACAATTTACAGTAGGGTTTTTTGGGTTGGAGAAGAAAATTAAAGAAAGATTACAATGAGTAGATAAAATGTCACCTGGAGCCTACAGTCCAGCATCCCCCCTTCCCAACAGTGCACCCTGGTGGCTCTGAGGACCCACCTTTCCTGCACTCTGGGAAAACAGGCTGGTTGTATGGAGACTCCCTGTGTGGCCCTTCTTGGACTCGATTTAGAGAAGGTATTACTTAATTTTTGGACCTGCTTTAGAATACCTAGGAAGGAGTTTTAATAAAACAGAGAGGCATTACATGTTAAGAGTGGAGACACAGGGACTGAGTATATCTGTGATCAGCAACATGTTTAGGGAGACAACACTGGAAAGCAACGTTGTCACACCCACCACCGGAGTTAGCACACAGGCCACAGGCTAAAGGGCACCATCCCCGCAAAAGTGCCTTCACTTCAGTCAACAGTCACCACTTCAGGCTCCTCCATCCACCTACACTTATGACCCGCCTGGCTGCAAATTCAGCGGTTTCCATGGCCCCTTCAGCTTTGCTGAAATGATTCTCAGAACTCAGAAAAGTGTTACTAACAATTAGTTTTCTTATGCCTGATGCAAATCAGGACCAGCCAAACGAAGAAACAGTGAGGACATGACAGGTATTTTCAAGCAGAATTGTGACCTGATTTGGTGCATGTCCTCAGGAAGATGTGGGAAGTGATGGCATGTCTCCCTTTTTTTGGAGGAATATGGGTACGAGGAAGGCGAGATAGCACAGTACGGTCAAGAGCCATGGAAAGAAGAGGCTGAACACCAAGGACATGTAAGAAGGAGACTCAGAGAACCAAAATGGTGTGCTGATTTGAGGACACTGTTGACATTTCTAGCTTGGGGACCAACCACATCTCAGTGGAGCGGGTTTGTTCTAAGAGATTTATGCCTCTGTTAGAAGGAAACATTTGTTTCATGAGCACCTGGGCAAAATTAAATCCCTTGCATTACTAATTTTTAAAAAAATGTACTTAGAGTTAGATGAACTTCGGACGTAACCAGCCAAACGTGTTACAGCTGGGCTCTGGGGAGAGCCAGGAGCTTGACATAGAACAGTGGCTCTTTCCCAGCCCTTGCGAGGGGGACGCTGCTGAGAGCACGCCTCCTTGAATGGGCCTATGCATTCTGGGAACCTGAGCTGCTCCAACTGCCAGTGTCTGCGGAGGGACAGGCTTTATGAGCAAAAGGGAGTCGTATCCCAACCTGAAGTGACAAATGGAAGCGTAATTCAAACATTCTAAGCAGGACCATAGATTCCTTTTTAGTTGCTCAGGGACATGAAAGTGTTTTTGCAGGGAAAGTGATGGACGGGACTCCTGCTGCATCTTAGAATCCTTCCAGCGGCCACACGGACGCCAGCGCTGCATTGCAAGCAAAAGACGTACCAGAGGAAACTCTTCCGCGCCTAGGAGGAAAATCTGGGATCGGAATTATTTTTTGAGGGATCTGAGCCTTGCAAGGGTGTTTTTTCTTTTTTTCAAAAGTATTAAGAACATAAATAAGCCCTTTAGTGTCTAACAGCTGCATCCCCCTTGCTGAGAGGGAATACATTATGCAGCTTTGGAGTGCAAATGCCTGTTTATCTGAGATCAGTTGAAAACTGAAATCTTCCAAGAGCCAGGCAGCTGGCAGCAGCTCTAAGAGGAGGAGAAAGGTTTCCTTTGGGGAGAGCTGATAACAAATTGCTGGAGAGGGGGGGCATATCTACCATGAATATGCTCACAGACACCTTGTCCTGTCTGCATTTTACCAACTAAGGTCACAGACATAAGTGTGAATCAGATCAATGCCCAGTGCTCATTTCATTTCACAATATCCAGAAATAAGTATAAAAAAAGAGAGAGTGTGCGACAGTGGCATTTTAACTCAAAAATTAATAATTAAAAAATAGAGAGAGGGAAAGTTTTTCTAGCCCAGAACATGTTTTCAGATGTGAGGGTTCACTTGTTCCTGAGATTTCAAGGATAGTGTTAAGAAACCAAACGTTCTTAATGGTGGGTTCCGGGAAACGGGTGGTAACACGGAGTCCTGACTTCTCCAGTTTGGGGCCTTCTGGCCATTTTATCCCTATCCTGGAGAGCCCTGTGCCTCTGCACTGACTACCCCTTCTCTATGAACCCTCTCTTCCAGGACTTACCCACAGATTGCAGCAATGTAGAGAAAAGAGAGCTTTCAATACCAGTTCAATGTTAGGTGTGACTGGGCTAAAGTCACTAGAAATCATTTTTTCATGACTTATATTGCATTGGAAAACACTCCCTGTTCCAACCACCGAACCATATTTTTATCTTAACTAAAACAAACACATGGAAAGGAAAACAAAGCTTTATTTTCATGGACTGATCTACTCCTATATTTTACAGAAGTCTATTTATTGCTTTGGTTGTTTATTTTAAGCAGGGTTTACATACAATTATAATTTTACCCATTTTGGTATATACTACATCATTTTCCTATGTTTGGAAATTGACATTTGATCATTAATCATCAGTTAGCTGCAGTGAGTTATTAAGAGCCATAGGAACCATGGTGGAAGGCTTTCATTTAAAGCAGTCAAAAATCGAGCAAGACCATTTCTACTGGTTTGCAGTTTAACATTCATCTTCAATGTTTATCCCACCTCAACACATTAGGACTTAATATAAATTTCTTGATGTTCCCAAACATCGCAAACACATCAGCCCGGTACCTTTGCCTATGCTTTTATTCACCTTATAGTGTAGCATTACCATTTGGTAAAACTATCAGGATCTGGATGAAACATCAGCTATCTGTTGTGGGATTTGCTGTCAAAAGCCTTATCTTCTACTCTTAACTTCTAACAACCAAAGTCTTTATATGTGCTATTTTGAGAAGAAAGAGGAACTAATGTGCTCTTACTCACAGCCTGGCTATCTGATGCATGTCATTATTCTTATACCTGAGCCTCTCACAGTTCCATGTGATTATATAATATGCCCACAGTAGCACACAGAGGGTGAGATGCAATTGCAACCAAAGTAGAATAAATTGTCAGGTCACATTCATGAATTATATTAAGTATATCGACGAAGCATAACACAGCATTCTCCATGTGTGAAGATGACCTTGTGTCCTTCAGAACCATGTGCTTGAATGGCTTTTGCACTGGTCCCGAGGAAGAGCTGAGCCTAGACTTTCATTCCCCTGTTCTGCTGTGGCCAGTGCAGTTATTTATGGAACACATGGCAAATTAAGTTGTACAGTGTATATTCCTGGAACAGCATGGCTGTCTTTGGAAGAAGCTTGCTGTCTCATCTGGGGCATGAACCCCTGACCTTGGCTTCATTAACACCAAGCTCTAATGAGCTGAGATAATGGGTCCAGATTGTTACACCAGCAGGTATCAAAACTAATTTAATTTGAGCATCCCTCGTTTTTTTTCATAGGACTGGTCTCTAAGAGTGTGATATTCAGGTGCATGCAGTTTCTGAGATTTCTGAGACAGTCCACATTCACATTCTGGTGGTGGGACCTACCAGAATTATTAATCACTTCCTACATATTCATTTTGAGTAGGTGCCTGACTTGCTGCTGTAAATGGTATCTTCAAATAGAAGCAATGCCATTACAGATTTTGTAGTTAGTTGGTCAAGTGCCAACAGCTCAAGGAAAAAGAGTTTTTAACAATACACAAGGCAAGTAGAAATTCTGATTCTGGAAATACAGTTCACTTGAGAAGAAAGAATATTATACTCAGTGACTTTGACCTTTCTCTGATGGGCTTAGGAAGCCTAAAACACCAAAACTGTGTGGTGCAAATCATTACCTTACCTCACTCAAGCCACTTGTTAAATAAGTAACAAAACCAGTCCAGTGGTGCCCATCTCTAGCACTCTTTGGGCACATGTGGAAATATGGCCTATGGCCATGCTCGTTATAGACTTTCTGTTGTTGCTTCATTCCACAACATGAACTGCATGGTCCACACAACCTGAATTAGTTATTATTAAGCCCTTTGCAGAAAAGTTTTCGAAAGCTAAATTGCTCAATCAGATATTAGCTGACTAAAAATTTAATTTTTGGCTTTCACTGGGCTGACTGATTTTTTCCCTGGAATAAGACGTGCATAGAGTTGTAGTCCCACACCTTGGCACCTGTCTCTGCAGCTTTCTACACTGGTAGTCATGTAATTTCTTTTTGGTCTTGATTCCTTTAACAATACATACATATGTTTTATCAGGGAAGATGTTCTCTAGAATATTTTCTGTATTCTGTGTGATTTTAGTTTAGAGAAATTTGAGATAAATTCAATCATTGCCCTAAAATACATTGATCTCTCCCAAACTCTTTCTCTCTCCCTCCCTCCAACAAGTCACCTTTCAAACCTAGAGGGAGGGCTGGAGCATCAGTTTATGCCCAGCAGAAAGCACAGGTCTGGGAACATGGTACAGGTGCCCGAGTGTGTCACGAGGATAAGAAGAGCCATTTAAATGCAATAAACTGAATCAGGCTCCATAAGGGGAAAGGATGACCACTGCCAGGCTCTGCAGAACTCAGGTCTCCTCTGCCATTGTTGACAGTATACATATTCCACTCATATTTCTTAGTGATGTCCATAGATGGTCTGTCATAGATTTATTACCCTAGCTTACCAAATGGCTCCTGATTCTCTGTGACAAAGATCCAGCTTTCTTTCCATTAACCACTCTGTTATAGAAATGCACTATCCCATATCTTTCCTATTAGCATGTACCAGGTAGCATTTGGTGACACCAAGGTACAAACATTCTTCATCTCACTTAGATGGTAGATAGAATACTGGTGGAAGAGAAGTGTGGATCCTTGATATAGAGTCCATGCTCAGTAGACATTGAAAACTTTGAGATTCTTCATGAAGGACAAAATGAAATTACTGTATATACATGAATATTGCACTGATAATGATGCGTGGGTGTTTATTTTCTCATTTGGCAAAGGACTTATGTGGCTTGTATGACAATATACAATCCTAGTGGAGCAATTAAAGATAATCACAACATCAACAACAAAAACATCCAGCCATTCTAGTTCTGTGGGATATAGTCAAGCATTATGTTCAGTACTTGTTGTGGTTCTCATGTTGTGGTTCAACACATCTGTGGCCCTGATTTACCAGAGAGAAGAAGATTAAGTAGAGAAACAAGAGAAAACTATAATTCAAAATATAAAACTATCACAATGATTATTTTTCTTCTGTGCCATAATTAAGGTCACTAAAACTAGGTAATTTTTGCCCTCCTCTCCTTTCCTATATTTTGTATCCTAAAGTCTAAAAAGAATCCTCTTAATTAATTGTAAATGTGAATTTTTTATTAAGATACAGCAAGCATACATTATATTAATTTCAGGCATATAACATAATGATTTGACTTTGTATGTATTGTGAAATGACCACCACAATAGCCTGGTTAACAGTTACAGATTTCTTTTCTTGTGATGAGACCTTTAAGATGTATTCTCTCAGAAACTTTCCCATACACACCACAGTTTATGAAGTATATTCACCACGTTGTGTATTGTATCCCCATGACTTCCTTTATTACTAGAAGTTTATATCTTTTGATGCCCTTCACCAATTTGGCTGATCCTCAACCCTAATGTGAAGTGTTTAATAAAGCATTTATAGCAAACAGAATGTCCTAGGGCTCTATGGACGGTACCAAGACACTCAAAAAGAATGGAGAATGTAGAGGGGGTGACACACTGGGTATAGGTGGACTCTTTATTTTTGTATAAAAAGCCAATATGCATTGAAAATGGAGACCCATAGATAAAAGTGAAGTGGTTACCAGGGGAAGGGGATTAAAGGGGGCAAATATATGGTGATGGAGAATCATTTGACTTTGAGTGATGGGTACACAATAAAATCAACAATTGAAATGCTATAGAGATGTTTACCTGAATTCTTATTGATCAATATCACCCTGTTAGATTTGATTTTCTAAATAAAATTTTAAAGAATGGAGACCTACTACAGAGCCATCTGTCTATTTTGGGGATGCTTAAAGACATGGATAATATTTCATTTTCCAATTTTTGGTTCTATGGTCCATTTCATACTTTTCTCCATACTGTTGTCCCTAGACTGAATGAAGGCAGTGTCATAATACATCTTCCTTGTGAATGATGCAGGAGTGTATGTTTGTGTGTGTGTGTGTGTGTGTGTGTGTGTGTGTGTATGTATGTTAGGTTTGATCATTTAAAAGAGGCAGTGATTCAATACTCTAGTAATATAATCTATCTTCTACACAATATTTATATGATAACATGGAAGATTAGATCTTGTGAGAGCAAAGCATAGTTTTTCATATTAGCTTGGTTGATTTTCATAAACATAAATTCAGATAGTGTTGACAAAATTCAGTTAAAACACTTCATTAAATATATTATTTATTTTTTAATCAAGGTGACTGCTTTTACATTTAAGTATATGCATTGTTTAATGAAAAATTAATCATTGCCTTGCCTTTATAAGCACCAGCTGCTTACTAACACTTTGCATTTGACAACTTAATTCCTGTTAATACACAAACTTTCTTATGTCAGTGATACCCAGACAGAAATAAACAAGGCTGCTCATTTCCCCGTGCTTTCTCCTGTTTCTGCAGCCAAATCTGTAATCCCCTACCATCCAGAGTTGGGCACGAGGAAAGCTTCTTGTGCAGATGTTGCTGGGATTTCACATTTTAGGATAATCTCCACAGCCAAGAGAAATGAAAGTGTTAATGCAATTAAATTCTTAATTTCTAGTTCAAATATTTTACTTCTCTACAGTAAATCTTGCTTATTAAGCATGGAGCACATATAGGCAGAAACAGTCCTCTCTAATCCAGGGTTCTCTAGGGTATTTCCTTGACCTTTTTGATTTCGATAATCAAAGTATTAAAATAGTGAAAATAAAAATCTATATATTACTATATTAAGATAACTTGGGAGGCTTAATAATTAGTAACTTTAAAACCCTGGCCAGGTACCTCAGTCAATTAGAGCATTGTCCTAATACACAAAGGTTCCAGATTTGACCCCTGGTCAGGGCACGTACAAGAATCAACCAATAAATACAGGGATTAGTGGAACAACAAATCTATGTTTCTTTTTATCTCTCTCTCCCTTCCTTGAGCTCTAAAATCAATAAATTAAAAATAATTATAATAATAGTAACTATCATATTTATTAAAATCATAAAGTATTATTGAGAGTTATTGAAATAAGGCACATGCTCTGAAGTGAGAAGACACACACACATATACATGCAAGCACACATACACACATATATGCACACACACACTATAATTTATATATCTACAGATCTCCTGTGGGTCTGATACTGGTTTATTAATGGGTGAAATCAAAAGGATAGTTGACATAGTTGGGTGGAGGTGCTTGGTTTTCATGGCTAGATGCCCCTTAACTCCAGATTCTGGGGTTCCCTTTTTTTTCCTTTTTCTTTATCTTTTCTTTTTAGCTTGGCTTCATTGGAATATGAGATGCTAATTTAAGTTCTATCATGTTCTGACCTAAACTAGCTGGCCTCATGACTCTGAGGTTATTAGCACTTACTGTGACCTGCTAAGTATATTTTTAGCCTTTTTCTTCTTCACATGTAAGAAAAAAATTGTTATTTACAATACTGAGGTTCTGTGGCTCTTACTTTAACCTGCGTCTATGTCATTTCCAGCAACTAAACTATTGTCACCATGGTTAAGTACAGTGTGTCCATAAAGTCATGGTGCACTTTTGACCAGTTGACCGGTATTTTAAATTTCATTTAGAACACACTGTATTTTAAATTTCATTTAGAAAAAAAGAACCAAGACTTGTTTTGGATCTGAACTACAAAAAACAAAAGCAACAACAACAAAAAAATCATTTTCTTAAGTGAGTAAGGCTAAAATAACCCATGTGACAATGGATTAGAATTGGAAGCATTAGTATAAACTCGTATTTAGCTTAATATAGAAACAAGGGATAAATTAGAGAGTACTTACATTAGGTACATATGCACATGTTAGTATAAAGGCACATAGTTTTTCTCTATCAGTTGAGAGATATTAAAAAGAAAAACAGTCAAAAAGCAACAAGCACTTCTAACATGAATTCATGGGTTCCTAATACCATTCTCTAATAAAAAGAACTGGCCTCTTTGGAGAAAAGTCTAACTCTAGTGCTGGAGAAAGCAGCATACAGATGATCCTGAAGCACATTGTAGTGTTAGAAAGTAAGACATGCTTAAAACACAGTCAAGCAAACACACACATGCACACACACATTGATGACACTATATCAAAAGCACACTGGAGCTTAAGGAAAGGGCTCCCAGTGGCCAGAGCTGTCACAATTTGAGCAAAAATATAGAAGAAATAATACTGGATTATAATCCAAAAAGTACAATAGATATATACCATTAAACTCTAACTAATACAAACAATCAAATAAACAAATAAATGTGAACAGAAGACAATTTTGCCATCCACAAGAATTTCTGATAATTGATGTAGAAAATCTGTGCTCAAAGAATCACAATTCCACTTCCTAGGTGTGGGCTGTACATGCAGCTGTTTTCCAAGGAATCATAGTATCCAAACAGAGGGAAAATAGTAACTCAGTGTCCTGAAACCTGACAGGTGCTACCTCAGCCAGGTGATCAAGGCCAATGTCAAATTGAAAATTATGTTTATAGTATGTGACCTTGATATTATCTGTTGAGATTGATACTTTAATTCTGGGGTTCTCCCACCAACACTTAACCCTAGTCATACCTTAACAAAAATATTAGAAATCCCAATACAGGGACATGCTACAAAATAACCAGCTAATATTCCTCAAAATTGTCAAGATCACAAAGAGTAAATCTGAAGAACTGTCAAGGAAAGAGAGACCTAAGGAAACATGACCACTAAATATAATGTGCTGTCCTGGATGGAATACTAGCATAGAAAAAGGACATTAGAAAAAATTAAAGGATATAAGGAAACTTATTCAGTGTAGTTAATAATAATACACTGATTCATTAATTGTAACAAATGTGCCATACTCATGTAAAAAGATACTAATAGGGGAACTGGGTGCTTGGCATATAAGAACTCTCTGTTCTTCTAATTTTTTTTATAAATGTAAAACAAAAATAGTCTATTTAAAACAAACAAATTATAAAAAGAGGAAAACCAATAGATAATTCCCCCAACTCTACCATCGACAAGTCCACCTGTCTTCATCCACTACTGTTTCATACTTCCTGTGGAGCAATATGGAACTTCCTTTAGAGCAACATGGTACTTCCTATACAGCATCATGCAAGAGGACAGTTAATAGGTACTAGTAATAGTTGGAAAATAACAAAAACCGTGATGTATTTTGAATGTTTAACATTATTTTTAAAATAATTAATTTTAAATTTATAAACAGCTGTGGTTAATAACTATTCCATAATGTATTTGAAAATTTGACAAATGGGTCCAGTTCACATAAGTTATGACATGTTATCTCTAGCACACAACTGCTTGGGAGTGTTTGAATGTGTGTGTGTGTGTGTGTGTGTGTGTGTGTGTGTGCGTGTGTGCTTGGCATTTGATTAAGTTGTTAATGAATAATTTTTTAACAAACAACTAAATATCATGACATTAATTTTTAATTTTAAAGCGTTTCTGAGATTTAAAATCACCCTTTAAAAACACACAATGATTAATCAATGTAATTCCGAAAAAACTACTAGACCTGATAAATGAATTCAGCAAGGTAGCAGGATATAAAATTAATGTTCAGAAATCAGTGGCATTTTTATACACCAACAATAAACTATGGGAAAGAGAAATTAAGAAAACAATCCCCTTTACAATTTCAAAATAATAATAATAATAATAATAATAATAATAATAAAATACTTAGGAATAAATTTTACTAAGGAGGAAAAAAATTGTACTCAGAAAATTATAAGACATTGGAAAAAGAAATCAAGGAAGATACAAACAAGTGGAAGCATATACCACGTTTATGGATAGGAAAGATAAACCATTAAAATGTCTCTACTGCCTGAACAGGCAATGGTGCAGTGGATATAGCGTCGGACTGGGATGTGGAAGACCCAGGTTCGAAACCCTGAGGTTGCTGGCTTCAGTGCAGGCTCATCTGGTTTGAGCAAGGCTCACCAGCTTGAGCCCAAGATCACTGGCTTGAGCAAGGGATCACTCATCTGCTATAGCCCCTTGGTCAAGGCACATTTAAGGAAGAAATCAATGAACAACTAAAATGCCGCAACAAAGAACTGATGCTTCTCATCTCTCTCCCTTTCTGTCTGTCCCTCTCTCTCTCTCTCTCTCTCTCTCTCTCTCTGACACACAAACACACACATATACACACACATACACACACATATACACACATGTCTGTACTACCCAAAGCAACCTACAGTGTGTCTATAAAGTCATGGTGCACTTTTGACCGGTCACAGGAAAGCAACAAAAGACGATAGAAATGTAAAATCTGAACCCAATAAAAGGAAAACCCTCCCAGTTTCTGTAGGATAATGTGGCAGCATGTGCGCATGCGCAGATGATGATGTAACACCGTGTATACAGCAGAGCAGCCCACGGCCCTGCCAGTCGAGATGTGGACAGTACAGAGGAAAGTTCAGTGTGTTCTGTGGCTTGCTAAATTAGAATCCGTGACCAAAGTGCAACATGAATATTAGCGTGTTTATAACGAAGCGCCACCACATAGGAATAAGATTACTCGGTGGGATAAGCAGTTGAAGAAAACTGGCAGTTTGGTGAAGAAACCTCATTCTGGTAGGCCATCAGTCAGTGACAAGTCTGTAGAGGCCACAATTCCCAGAAGGTGTCATTTTCAACATAACGATGCTCCTCCACGCTACGCCACAATTGTTCATGAGTTTCTGGGTAGAACATTCCCCTGGCAGTGGATAAGCAGGGGTTCTCTCAAGCCATGGTCACCATGATCACCGGATCTGATGCCCTTAAACTTTTACTTTGGGGGTTATGTGAAGCAACATGTGTACCGTGAACATATCAACGACATTAATCATTTAAAACAGAGAATCACAGACATTATTCACTCTGTTACACCAGACGTCCTTTTTGTGTGTGGCAAGAACTTCACCATCATTTGGATGTGTATAGAGCAACAAATGGAGTCCACATTGAACTGCACTGAATAGGTATGAAACTGGCAGAGTTTTCCTTTTATTTGGTGCAGATTTCACATTTCTATTGTCATTTGTTGCTTTCCTGTGACCGGTCAAAAGTGCACCATGATTTTATGGACACACTGAATAAATTTAATGTGTTTGGCAGATAAAATATAATATGCTCACTTTGTTAAAGATGGTGCTGCCCACATGGAAGCCCGTCACCCAGGTGTTATTATTTGCCTTTATGCTTGTGATGGCTGTGGGGGAAAAGTTGTAATGTAAGCAGGCCGGGTCGTTATAGCTTAAGGCTTTGTTTTAAGAGTAAGCTCTTCTCCACACCCTTGACTGATTGGATGATGTAGGGTGGTGATGTAGGGAGGAATCCCATTATGCCTCAGATGGGTGACTTTGTATCAGAGACTTCCTTGTTTGTATAATTGGATTAAAGGTTTTGAGTCTGCTATAAAGTGGGAGAGAACAGTAGCTTGATCTCTCTCTCTTGGTTCCTGAGTTCCTGAGGTTAGTATTAGAGAGGAGAGCAGAGTAAGGCCACGTGAAGGCCAGGAGAAGTAGCCGAGATGGCAGAGTGCTGAGGAAGAAGCCAGTTTGTGTAGAGTTTGTGCGGAGAGAAGGAGATGGGAAATAGGTGAATAAGTCTGGTGAGCTAGAAACCTTAGATTCTAGGAAACTCGGATAAGTCAGTAGCTTTGTGAGCACTGAATGAGTGGGTTTTGGAGCCACTCATTCACTGGTTTTGGAGCCAGTGTGTGTTTTTGCTTGCCCGCCGGGTGCAAGCTAGAATTAAAGCTGATGGCTCACAAGTTTTTGGCTCCTGTGTTTCATTACCGACTGTTTGAATCCAATGCGAACCTGCATGGGTCAGGCAGCTGTGATAGTGGCCGCGGCCACTGGCTTTACATAATGCAACTTCTATTAAAATACCAATGACATACTTCAAAGATATAGAACAAATATTCCAAAATTTATATGGAACAACAACAACAACAAAAAAGATCCCAAATAGTCTCAGCAATCTTGAAAATGAAGAATAAAGGAAGAGATATCACATTTCCTGATATCAAGTTATACTATAAGGCCATCATTGTTATCAAAGCAGCTTGGTACTGGTTTAAGAAAAGGCATGAAGATCAATGGAACAGAACAGAGAACCCAGAAATAAATTCATACCTTTATGGTCAATTGATATTTGATAAAGGAGGTAAGAGTATACAGTGGAGTAAAGACATTCTCTTTAATAAATGGTGTTGGGAAAATTGGACAGGTACATGCAAAAAAATAAAACTAGACCAAAAATTGGCACCATTCATAAAAATAAAATCAAAATGGAATAAAGACTTAAATATAAATCACGAAACTATAAACATCTTGGAAGAAAATATAGGCAGTAAACTCTCCAATATCTCTCATTCCAATATTTTGGCCAAAATATCTCCACAGGAAAATGAAATAAAGGACAAAATAAACAAATGGGACTATATCAAACTAAAAAGCTTTTGCACAGCAAAAGACACCATTAACAAAGTAAAAAGACAACCCTCAATGGAAGACCATATTCACCAATATGTCTAATAAGAGGTTAATAACCAAAATTTATAAAGAACTTCTAAAACTCAACACCAAGAAGATAAACAATCCAATTAAAAAATGGGCAAGGGAATTGAATAGACTCTTCTCCAAAGAGGACATACAAATGACCAATAGTCATATGAAAAAATGTTCAATGTCACTAGCCATCAGAGAAATGCAAATTAAAACTACAATGAGATACCACCTCACACCTGTCATAATGGGGCTCATTAACATATCAATTCACAGTAAGTGCTGGTGAGGGTGTGGAGAAAAGGGAACCTTCCTGCACTGCTGGTGGTAATGCAGACTTGGGTAGCCACTGTGGAAAACAGTATTGTGTTTCCTCAAAAAATTAAAAATGGAACTACCTTTTGACCCAGCTATCCCACTTTTAGGAGTATATCCCAAGAATCTCAAAACTCTGATTCAAAAGAAAATATGCACCCCCAGTGTTTATTGCAGCATTGTTTACAATAGACACAATCTGGAAACAGCCCAAATGTCCGTCAGTGGACAAGTAGATTAAAATGCTTGGTACATATACACAATGTAATACTACGTGGCCACTAAAAAGAAGGAAATTTTACCTTTTGTGATGGCATGGATGGACCTGGAGATTATTATGCTAAGTGAAATAAGCCTGGCATAGGAAAACAAATATCATATAATCTCAGTTATATGTAGAATCTAATGAACAAGGTGAACTGAGGAACAAAATAGAGGCAGAGGCAGGGTCACAGGGAATAGAGGAACAGCTGTCAGAGGGAAGGGGGATGAGGGGACAGAATCAGAGAAGGTGAAGAGATTAGTGAAATTATATATACATAACACATAGATACAGATCACAGGATAGCAAATCCCAGAGAGAATGGGGGAAGCTGGGGGTCAGGAAATGGGATTGTAATGGGGGACACGTAATTGGGGAGTGAGGGTGTTATATTGCATGAGACACTTGAATCCATGTTAACACAATAAATTAAAATTAGTAATAAAAAAAGTTTTGCCAGTCACTACTTTTTGGAAGGTCTTTGAAGATGATCAAATTAAGATGAGAGGGGTCTCATTAGGATGAACCTTCATTAAATATGACTGTGTCTTTATAAAAAGGTGCAATTTAGACACTGAATTTGGACACAGGAGAACACCATGTGAAGATAAGGGCAGAGCTTGGAGTGATGCAGCTCCAAGCTAAAAATGCAGGTGATAGCCAGCAGGTAACCAAAAGCAAGAAGTGAGCCTGCAAAATATGCTCCATTGGAGCCCTGAGAGGGAACCGGCCTTATGACACTGGATCTCAGAATTCTAGCCTCCCAAACTGTGAGACAATATGTGCCTGCTGTTTAAGCCATCCAGTTTGTGGTAATTGTTTATTTCAACCATAGGAGACAAAATACATATATAGAAAAATGACAAACCAGGAGAGGAAATACAGAATAAATAAAAGAAGAGTTTGTGAACATAATTATGATAACTGAGGCAATATCATTGGAAAATTGTATTCCAGAGTCATTAAACATGGACTCTTATAATACATTTATTCTTTATTCAACAGACATCTACACTATGCCAGCTACTAGGTAAGTAGTATGGAGACCCCAGAGGGACAGGGACCATCAGGAAATGAGGTTGGGGAGAGATGCACCATCAAATTTCCTTGGGACATCCATTAACTATTATATCTTTATCATTTTTAATGGCTTCCTTGCTCTCAAAACTGCTCTGGTCTGAATGATAAAAATATGGTTGGCCAACATCAAGTCATAATAGGAAGTGCAGATCATTACACATAAAATCAGAAGTCAGATGTTTTTTTAAGAAAGGGAATGGAATGACGCATTCATGTTAAGAATTACTCCACGTGCCATATGGAGATTAGAAACAGGAGAGTGGTAACACAAAGAAGAGTTAGAAAGTTGTAAATCAAATTTAACCAATGTCACCCCAATAAAGTCAATATTAAAAAATGAATTAAACAACAAAAACAAAAAATACACTATGATGGATTCTAACAGAAAAGTAGAAGGCTTCTCACTGCCTGGTGAAGGTTAATGATGTGCTCATTGAAACACAGCTTTAAAAACTAAATAGGAATATATTGCAATACTGTACCCTTTTGTCACACACACACAAAAAAAACTGAGGAAACATGATGCTTCTACTCTTTGGCAGCTCATGCCAATATTTTCCATCTCTTATTTATTTATCTATCTATCTATCTATCTATCTATCTATCTATCTATCTATCTATCTATCTATCTATTTATTTATTTATTTATTTATTTATTTTATTGAGTTTACATAGATTCTAGGGTGACCCCGACTGCATCCCCCCTACCCCTATATTTACCTCAACATCTCCCTTACTCCCGTCCCTACAGCGCCCTCCCCCCTTCCCTTCAGGTTTATCGCATCCTATCATCCCCTTTCCCTCTGTCCTCTTTTCCTCTGGTCCTTTTGATCTTAATTGATGATGCTTGTGGTGATTTTACCTTGGTGGGAATTGACCTGGGTCAATCTAATGCCTGTTCGTGTCTGATTAATTGTCCTCATTCCAGGTACTAAATATTCTGGAGTCAGCACCTCTTTATCCTAGAGACTATTTCGTGGCTTTGAGGCCAAAAGAGACATGTCCCTTTCACTGCTGCAGTAGAATAGTCTCAGCTTGTTAGGCTACCTAGAGCATCCCAGTCCTTAATCAAAACTCTGACTACATCCCTTCTCAACAACGGCTAGATAGTTGGTCTCATTGTTGAACCACCTTCTGTCAGTCCAGTGACAAAAAACCCTCGAGGAAACTATATGAGCATCTTTTCTGAGCCCCTTCCATCTCCCACCCAGCTTCTTGCTTTGCTTTGGCTTTCTGACCAGTAGTCCTAGAGAATTCTGCCTCTGCTTTTGGCTGAGTTTCAGCTCAGGTCTCTGAAAAGTTCTACAGCAAGCACTTGATCCAGTTGTATAGGTTTCCCCAACTAAACTATCCCCTCGTCTGAAATGGGACAAGTGTGAGCACAATGGGCATTATCTGTATGCACGTAAATCACATCATGACCTAGCGATCACTCTGAGCACACATGGAATTGCAAAGTATCTACCTTTAAAAATCTGACGTGAAAATTTTCAGTTAGTACTGGAAATATGAGGAAAAAAAAAAATAGAAAAGTACCCATAGGACCAAAAAACCTTTTGTAGAAGGAAGTGCTGCTGACAGTAAAATCAATAGACTTTTTGTTTAATAATTAGTAATTTTCTTAATTATCTTTCCCAAGACTATTATCTTCTTTAGGATGAAACTCTACATACCCAAAATCTCCTACCCCAGAATTTGGAATACAGCAAGACCTTGATCCATATGGGTTACATGAAATACGGGAATGTAAGCAAAGAGGAAAGAGGGTCAGTGCTCATAGTGTATCTCCTGTGCTCTGAGAGCCTCTCTATCCTCATGATGGCGAACCTATGACACGCGTGTCAGCACTGACACGCGTAGCCATTTTTGATGACACAGGGCTGCATGTGGCTGCATACCAGAGAAGTATGGGGCCGCATGCTGAGAAGGACGTTTCATCCTCGGCTCCTGCAAGGCCAGGAGCAGTAGCCGAGGATAAAACACTTGCTGCAGTGTAGACACTCTGTGCTGGAGGTCTGTAGGCCAAAACAACAGAACTCTGGCACAGAGCATCTAGTTCTGGAACTTTCAGTTAGGCCGTTTTCTCGAAGTGACACATCACTCGAGTTATGCTCAGTTTTTTGGCGAATTTTGACACACCAAGCTCAAAAGATTGCCCATCACTGGTATATCCTGTAAAGTCTATTCCAACCCGACTCTGCATCAGAGTTACTGTTAGGCTATTTTGATCATAGTTGTGTGTTATCCTCTTAATACATGTACACAGTAAATATTTGGTGGATAAATGAATCCAATATAGAGTAGTAAGGAGGCAACATATAAATATTAATACTCATTAAAATCCAACCAGGGAATTCTAGCTGGTTAACTCAGTTAGTTAGAGCACCATCCCAAACACAAAGTTTGTAGGGTTGATCCCCGGGCAGAGCACACACGGGAAGTGACTGTGAATGCACAACTAAGTGGAATAATAAATAAATGGTTCTCTCTCTTCCTCCCTTTCTCTGTCTCTCTAAAATCAATCAAAAAGGAAAAAAAAAACAGAAGAAAAGAAAGGATTCAAATTAGACTCATTTTATTTCCACTGACTTCTTAAAGTATGTTAATTTATCCAGATAATCTTTAGCATATAAACTAAGATTATTTTGCTTTACTCAATAAAATGTTTTACTGATAATTTTTGTAATTATCAGTAAGTTTATTCAATTCTATAAATTTAAAAATCATATTGAATTGTAATATAAAAAAATATAATTTATTTTTCTTTTTATTGACTTTATTGGGATGACACTCATTAACAAAATCACACAGGTTTCAGGTGTACAATTCTACTACACATCATTAAACAGTGTATTGTGTGTTCATCACTCCAGCCCAAATATTTGTCCATCACCATTTACCCCCTGTATAGCCTTCTCCGCCACTCCCAACCACCGTCCCCGGGCAATCACCACACTGTTCAAAGTAAGACTGATGGGCTCAGCTTATAGTTAGGACATTTTAGTGCACTTTAAAAACAGAAGATATTTATAGACTGTCTATCACCATTAAAACTTGCCACTCTTTAAATATGATTCTGGAAACTAATTACTCTTTTTTGTTTTTCGAGAGAAAAATGGCTTATTATTTAATTACAAGTATAAGATTGTAACAACTGATATGATAGCTAAATTAAGGAAGTACATTCCAAGTTCTCTGAGGGGAGAATTTGTTCCTCGTACATGAAAACATGTGGTCTCCTACAATGTTCAACATTTGTTCTCTTAGGAGCTCAAGAGCATTCTGATGATGATACATTGAAGTCAATGAGATAAGCAAAGGCACTCAGTAAATACATGTAAGGTCTATTAACTTCAATTTTGGCTTTCTTATATTGTACTACTAGCCCTGGTATTCAGAGTAGCCAACCAGAGTCAAACATCAGATACCCTTTATCTGCATTTCCCCTGGAATATTGTTAATTTTAATTAAGCCTACTTTAGGCGTGACCTGTGGTGGTGCAGTGGATAAAGTGTTGACCTGGGAACACTGAGATCGCCAGTTCAAAACCCTGCACTGGTCTGGTCAAGGCACATATGGGAGTTGATGCTTCCAGCTCCTCCCCACTTTCTCTCTCTCTTTCTCTTTCTCTCTCACTCTGTGTCTCCTCTCTAAAATAAATAAAATTTAAAAAAATAAAATAAATTTAATTAAGCCTACTTTAATCTTAAACAGTTCATCGGTCTCCACTGGATTTCAAGAGATTACAAAATAGTAATCTGGTGGAATGCCCCTCCATTTGGGTCTGTCTGGTGTTTATTCATTATTAGATTTAGGGTTGTATTTCTGCCTTTAGCATCATCAGAATGGTATGTGATCTTTCTCAGTGCATCCTATCAAGAGGATAATGATGCCAGTTGATGAGATTACTACTAGTGAGGTTACATTTGATCTATTGGCTAAAGTAGAGTCTGCTTTATTTCTTCTCAGTGAAGTGACTATTTTCCTTTGAAATAGGTAATTATATTGTGATGGGATGGATTAAGTCTACATAATGATCCTTCATCTCATCAAACTCACCTACGTGTTTTAGTGTCCATTAACGATTTTTGGACATAAATTGACTGCTATAAGCATTTAATATATCTTTATTAAATGCTTGTGTACCCAAGACTAAAATTATGTATCCAAGACTAAGACCAAAGTGAGGACTGAAGGTAGTGATAAGCCCTGTAAGTGAATGATGTTACAGAATGATGGGTGGCTGACTTAAGTCAGGTGGGTCTTAGCTGGAAACAGATGAGCTGACAAATGGAGGAACACAATCATACGGAATCTGGGAGTGGCTATTTTTAATTGATTTAAATTTATTGTGTTTACATAGATTCAAGTGTCCCACAGAATACAAGACCCCGACCCCCATGTTCCCTTCAACATCCCCCTTGCCCTCCTCCCCCCAACACCCTCCCCTCTTCCTTCCAGGTTTTGCTTTCCTGCTATCTATAATGTTGTGTTATGTATATAAAATTTCACCAATCTCATTCCCTTCTCTGATTCCATCCTTTCATCCCCTTTCCCTCTGTCTACTTTCCCTCTGGTCCCTTTGAACCCACCTCTGCCTTTATTCTGCTCCTCAGTTCACACTGTTCATTAGATTTCTCAAATTAGTGACATCATATGATATTTTTCTTTCTCTGCCTGGGTTATTTCACTTAGCATAATAGTTTCCAGGTCCATCCATGTTGTCGCAAAAGGTAAGATTTCATTCTTTTTCATGACCGTGTAGTATTCCATTGTATATTTGTACCACTGCTTTTTAATCCAATTGTCCAATGACGGACACTTGGGCTATTTCCAGATCTTGGCTATTGTAAACAGTGCTGCCATAAACATGGAGGTGCATTTCTTCTTTTGAATCAGTGATTTGGTATTCTTAAGATATATTCCTAAAAGTGGAATGGGTGGGTCAAAACGCAGTTCTATTTATAATTTTTTTGAGGAATCTCCATACTGTTTTCCACAGTGGCTGCCTCAGTCTACATTCCCACCAGCAGTGCAGGAGGGTCCCCTTTTCTCCACACCTTTGCCAGCACTTATTTTGTGTTGTTTTGTTAATAAGCGCCATTCTGACAGGTATGAGATGATATCTCATTGTGGTTTTAATTTGCATTTCTCTAATGATTAGTGATGTTGAACATTTTTTCATCTGCCTATTGGCCATCTGTATGTCCTTTTTGGAAAAGTGTTTATTCACTTCTTTTGCTCATTTTTTGATTGGATTGTTTATCTTTCTGGTGTTGAATTTTACAAGTTCTTTATAAATTTTGGTTATTAACCTCTTATCAGACTTTTTGTCAAATCTGTTCTCCCATTTTGTGGTTTGTCTTTATATTTTGTTCATAATATCTTTAGCTGTGCAAAAGCTTTTTAGATTGATATAGTCCCATTTGTTCATCTTGTCCTTTATTTCACTTGCCTGTTGAGATAAATCAGCAAATATACTGCTGCAAGAGATTTCAGAGAGCTTACTGCCTTGGAGTTTTCCTCCAAGATGATTATAGTTTCACGACTTACATTTAAGTCTTTTATCCATTTTGAGTTTATTTTTCTGAATGGTGTAAGTTGGTGGTCTAGTTTCATTTATTTTGCAGGTAGCTGTCCAATTTTTTCAACATCATTTGTTAAAGAGACTGTCTTTATTCCATTGTATGCTCTTACCTTCTTTGTCAAATATCAATTGTCGATAAAGTTGTGGGTTTATTTCTGGGTTCTTTGTTCTGTTCCATTGACCTATATGCCTGTTCTTATGCCAGCACCAAGCTGTTTTGAATACAATGGCCTTATAATATAATTTGATATCAGGAAGTGTAATACCACTCACTTTATTTTTATTTTTCAAGATTGCTGAGGCTATTTGTCTTCTTTTTTGGTTCCATATAAATTTTTGGAATATTTATTCTATATATTTGAAGTATGTCATTGGTATTTTAATAGAAATTGCATTGAATTTATAAATTGCTTTGGGTAATATAGACATTTTAATGGTGTTTTTCTTCCTATTCATGAACACAGTATATGCTTCCACTTGTTTGTTGTATCTTCCTTGATTTCTTTTATCAATGTTTTATAATTTTCCAAGTACAATTCTATACCTCTTTGGTTAAATTTACTCCTGGGTATTTTGTTGTTGTTGTTGCAATAGTGAAGGGGATAATTTTCTTAATTTCTCTTTCAGACAGCTCATTGTTGGTGTACCAAAAATTGAAGTGGTTATTTCTAAGCAGAGAGAAGAACAAGACCAAGACCATAGAATAGAAGACATGGGAATGTTCAGCCAATAGAAACAAGTTCTTTGAATAAACCACAGAAATTGAGGGGAAGAGTTGATGAAGGTGAGACTGGAGATGCAGACATGCTGACTCACGAGAGGCAGTCTTTGGAGGCCTTATAATAATTATTAATTGGATGCTAACTGCCATTAATGGGCATAGGAGGAGAGAAATGGTAAACTGCTTTTCCTTGGAGATACATATATATG
The DNA here is from genome assembly GCA_037038555.1 of Rhynchonycteris naso. Classification (NCBI taxonomy): domain Eukaryota; kingdom Metazoa; phylum Chordata; class Mammalia; order Chiroptera; family Emballonuridae; genus Rhynchonycteris; species Rhynchonycteris naso. Next base: position 212,978,485 of record CM072998.1, on the reverse strand, counting down.
CAATCTAATACTATACATTTATTTGGGAATTTTTTCCTAAATTGTTTCTAAAATACCTATTTTACTATTGAATTCAGGAAAAAATCTTTAAATGTATATTTACATTTAAAGTTAATTAATAAAAAGTCTTTAAATGTATATATCTGCACCATGTTTGGTCATCAAGAACAGGGAAATTTGTATATAATAATTTGACTTATAAAAATATCGATAAAATTTTGGATAATCAATATGTTCATCAATTAAATAAGCAATGACTTAAATATAGGTAATAGCAAACACATGCAAAGATATATCCATAAATAAAAATAGTTATGAAGGTAATCTTCAGAAATGTTATGCAGAAAACATTTATGGTTCCAGATTTGACAGAGTGTCTGATAATTTTCCTGTTCTTTTTGATCATTCTCCTGAGACACATATATTACATACTAGTTAATATACGATAAGGGAGGACAGCTTCCCATATATCCTAATAGTTATCACGCTTCACTGGGGCAGCCAAGGTGAGTCCTTCATTATCTATCACATGCTTCACAAATCTGGGACACAGTCACTTCACTGAACTTTTGGTGTTTGGTCTTGTCTAATGATCACTTATTTCACAATCAATTGGAGAAGCATTAGCAGCTTAAATGAAATTTCAGAATTTCTTGTTTTGTGTGCCACTCCAGGAGAATAAAAAGCATGTTACATTGTTCAGATAACTTTGCAAATACTTCAATTTACCATAGCACAGCCATGACTGTATGCAGCAATTACTGAGCATGGCCACACAATAATGTCCTCTGTGCCCATAGTTCCTCCAGCATAAATCAGACTATAAAGACCAGAGTTATCATAACTCACTGTATAAATTAAATAATGTCTAATATCAAATTTCTATAAAATTACATGGTATAGCATGGTATTTTTGTATATTCAAAACACTTTCCAAACCAAGGTTCATCTTCAGAGATGTTTGCTATTTCCTTTTAAGCACATAACCTGCTTATTTTGAAACAGAAAAAAAAATCACAAAGATCAGCAGGATAACTTAGGTTTTATACCCAAAGAGAAAAAATGCAATTGATTTTTTACATTAATGAAAGGTGTTTATTCTTCTAATTAGATATGTTGAATGTTTTATTAAAATTTGACTTCTAAGCAAAAAGAGAAAACAAAGGAGGCATCACTAAGCGTAAGATAATTGTAAAAATATAACCAGAACCCCTTATTATTTTACTTATTTTGATGGAATTAGGAAAAAAAAATCCTTGCGGGTGATTCTGTGAAGAGTAATTACTCCTTATGAGCAGAGTAAAGACCTGATTTGAAAAGACAAGTGTCCCTTTCTGAACTTTGTGTTGGAAAGCTGACTTAGTTATCTCTACAAATGAAAGTCTTCCATATTAGCAAAAGTACAAAAGACCTACACTGTAGGGAGAGGCCACTATATGTGTGTTAAGCACACTGGCTCATATATATTTTTTCAAAGTGTCAGCTACCCAAAAAGAGAGTTAAAAGTTTCTGGAGCTTCCGCCAGCTACTGCAGAGAAAAAAAAATTCGCCGGGAAAGCCAAGCAACACTTCTAATACTCCTAATTTGTGTGGATCAATTGAAAAACTCTTAGATTTGTAATTAAACAAGCCTAGATACAGATCCGGACTCTTCCAGAAGTCAAGTGTGCTAGCTTAAGCAAGTGACTCATCCTATGAAGTGAGGTTTAAAATAGCCACCTTCTTGTTTGTGGCAGAGATTGCAGGTGATGGTGTGCACATGTGCTTGCGAGTCAGTAGGTGTTCCATTCCCTGGGGCCCTCCTGTCTTCTCCATCATGTTAGGTATTTCTCCTACTGAAAGGTGAGAGGAACTAGCACATTGAGTTCTGTGTTTATTTAACAACATTTATTGGGTTGACATGTCTACACTAAACTCTAAAGATAGAAAGAGATGAAAAGCATTACACTAAAGTAGAATCCTGTGCTGAAAGATGTTGGGGTATCTCACTCAAGGTAAATTTAATATAACATACTTTTAATTTCTGGTCTTTCTAAATTTGCTGGATAAAGCATTAGTGCCCCTCTAATGTGACCATTGTGTTTGTAAACTTTGACCAATAACATTTCAGTTCCACTAAAGATATGTGTATCTTCTATGGAAGTTGAAGTATTAGAATTCTGGAGTCAGAATTAACCAAAAATAAAATCCTTCCTCTTAAGTGCTGATGACCTTGATCTATTTCATTATTTTAAGCCTTAGTTTCTGCTCCTATAAATTGAGAGTTATTTGTCAGTATTTAATATGATTTGAGGTAATGTATAAAAAATCTTTAGAAAGATGTGGAAACAAAGTAAGTATTTAATAAATATTGGCTTCTATTATCATTAATACTTATTTTTTATAAGGACATGAAAAAGAACAGAAATCTATAAAAATTTTGCTAGGATAATCTCCAGAGTATATTTCCAATATAAGAAGCTTTATTTACTTTTTACAAGAACTAGTATAACAATTCTTGGAATTTGCCCAATAAACCATTGTGTTATTTGTGGGAGGATAAAGCATTGTAGAAGAATGACACAGGGATACCTCTTTATAAGTATCTATTCCTTAGAAATTATGCCAATAATATTAATAGAATTCTATAAAAGTAGTGTCTACCCAACTAATGAAAGATTTATATCACAGAAAGAGAGAAGTAAAAAAATAATAAAAACCTTTTCTATGTAATAGTTGTAACAAAATTCCTCCAGGTTTTTTTTTTTAAATAAGCAGTAATGTTTTACAGATTAGTATTCATTTTTTATAACCAATAAAACATATGGATTTGACTATAAAAGAAAAGCAAATAATAACATTATAAGGTGTTGAATAATGAAAGTTTCTTTGCCACTTGGAAAAATGTTTACTAATAGTATTTAAAGTTTTATACTTTGTTGCCATTGAGAAGAATGCTTAGGAGATAGATTGGGTTTCACAACAATCCCACTGTAAAAATCAAGTTATAGGAAATTGCATTTTTCAACACAAACAATAAATGGTGATGAAGTTCGTACTTCAGCCCAAGCTATTTAGTAATAACTGCATTTTATTTCCCTGCTAATGTTCCTTTCTGGTTACTGTATTTCTTATGCTAGAAAAATAAGAAGTGGAATAAAAGTAGAGTTTTTGTCTCCTGTTCTAATAACTTTATCCTGAGTACACCTTGATATTTCAAACATTGTATAGTACTTTCTAGAATTAATACAGAGGAGATTTTATGCAGAGTTTAAAGGAGTTTAGAAGAATAAAAGTCGATAATAAATTATTTAAATGTATTCACTGTATTTTAAAATAATTTCATATGTTAGAATAAAAATAATGTGGTCTTTCATTGGTAGGCTAATTCAGTGGCAGGGGTAAGTAAGAACAGATTCTGATTCTAAATACGTAGTTACAATGGTTTTCTAGTTTCCTCAATCTGGTCATGTAACACTCGCCCTCAGAACACAGTGCATAATGTGGTGTTTCTCCCTGAAATTGAGTTTCAAAACATACTAGAATTATCCCATGATTAAATAAACTTAAACATTTTGCTATAAAAAGACTTCTTATTTTATCATGGTTAATTTAAACTAGGTTGTTCTCGCACAACAAAGCCCTCTGCAGTTCCATTGTGGGTGGGATATGGGGTATCGTCGGTATCCCTGAAGCCAAGATGATGATCCAGCGAAACTATTATTGGCCCATCTTTCCATGACTATCATCTGCTTGTTGACATGTAGAGAGAGTTTCTGGCACTGCTAATTGTATCTTATTTCCAAAAATATTCTTTTGGAATATTGAACACAACTGGAAACAAGATGTAATGTCACAATGTCAGAAAAGTCTAACAGCTAGTGCTCGACTTACGACCATGTTTAGTTCCGACAGACCTGTCGTAACATGATTTGGTTGTAAGTTGAGTAGGCTATATGTACAGTACTGTGAAATGATGTTACAAAAATCTTTAAGTGCGTTCTGGCATTCGTTTCCAAAATAATCCAGTTTCATCAACATTGAAAATCTGTTCTGCTAGATATCCATCATCTGTAATTAATTCATCCAGACTATCAACAAACTTACGTGCTCCTTCCTCACCCACTCTTGCTGGTTCTCCAGTCACTCGAACACTATGCATTTGGAATCTTTTCTTGAATCTCTGGAACCAGCCAGTGCTTGCTACAAATTCTAGACTGTAATCTTCTCCAGCACGCTCCTTCAGAGTCTGAAATAGACTTCTCGCCTTCATCTGCACAGTAAAAAGACTTAATGGTGACTGTTTTTGAATTTGATTTTCCATCCAAATATATAGCAATTTCTCCATTTCGTGGGTGGGCCTACTTCAGTGCTTTGTCATAACTGTTGATTGCATGGGGGCAGAACCTTTCACAGCTTCACAAATTCTTTTTTTTTTTTTAAATATATATTTTATTATTATTAATTCTAATGGGGTGACACCAATAAATCAGGGTACATATGTACAATGAAAACATCTCCAGGTTATCTTATCATTCAATTGTGTTGCATACCCATCACCAAAAGTCAAATTGTCCTCTGTCCACAAATTCTTTATCTTTCAAAATCATCGACACAATTGAGTGTGATAACTTTGTATCATGTGCAATCATATTCACTTTCTTTCCTCCTTCGTACTGCTTAATTACCTTCTTTTTCCTGTCGAGATCGATGGTCTTTCTTTCCTTCTTGGCAGGCTGAGGCATAGACAAAGACAATTTCCTCTTGGTAAACATCTTGGGAGGGGTTTGATTAAAAATATCCAAGACACAAATTGCTGTACCGAGTCTGGGATAACAGTTGAAATGGTGCATACGGAGATGGTAGTGCTGCCGGAAGCTGGTCCACACTGTCGTTCTCTCAGCTGGGCAACGCTTGCACTGCCAGACGTGGAGCAGTCATGGCTGGCAATTGTGGTTGTAAAGTCAAATAGTCGTAAGTTGCATAGGTCGTAAGTCGATCAATACCTGTAATAGGTCAAATTCTAAAATGTTTGCATGTCAGGACTGGAGTGAAAGAGACAGGAATTTTGAAACTCTTCCTAATAGAGCAGTATCTCTTTTCAGCTATGTGATCTGCCACCAGCTTTTCCCATACAGAAAGAAAAATGAGCCATGTCCTATTCATTTTTCCATAATACTGCCACCCTAACTGGGGACCACCCTAATGTGTGCACCTAGTGAACACTGCTGCTTCCATGGGACACTGTCTCTCAAACATCCAACCTCAGATTCTGCATGTGTTACCCAAGTTTCCTTTTTTTTTTTTCCATTGGCATTTTGGGACATTTTACATATCAAGTTGTAGAATCAAAGACTAACAAGTTTGCGATTTTTTTTCCCTCCTGGGATCACATTAAAAGAATGAATAGAGGCAAAAATGGGACCCTTGGCTGAGGTCACTTTTTTGGTGATCTGTGTCACAAGTTTATCAGGACAGCAGGATCCCTTCATGCTCAGAGAAACAGTTTTTATTTACATAACTGAGGGTCATTTTCTATGCTATAGATCCGGAGAGGAAAATCTTCCTGGTCTCATGCTTGCTGTGAAAGATAATTAAATTTAAATTAGCTTTATCTTGTGCCTTATGCAATGGTGTTTCAGTACATAAATATAAAATATACCTCATTTAGTCATCTTTAGTACAGAATTATAATATTTAATCTTTTATCTATAGTTAAGCTTTCAGAATTGGACACTAAATTTCAGAGAGTATGATTACATATTATTAACCTGAGGAGACAGCAATATTATCAGTAGATAGCCTTCAGGAACCACAACTGAATGAAAAAATAGGTCTGAATTTCCATCTACAACCCCAACCTCAGTTTCCCTCTGCATGTTCCATACATATTTACACTCAGCAAACCCAAGTATTCTCTACTGATGAATCTCATCTTTCTACATTCTCATTTCAAATGACAGAATTCTTATCCATCCTAGTATTCAATCTGGAAACATGGTAGCCGTTCTTTGTACTTATCTCTACCCCATTTTTCACATTCGACCACTGACTAATCCTAATGAAGTTACCAAAAATTCTTTAGACCTTAAACTCATTCTCTTTGCATTAACCCCAAGTTTTACCATTCACCTGCTTAATTCATCTGTTTGCTTTAAACTCTGCTCCCCTACGTTATTTTTATATGGTCCAGAAAATCTACTTAAAATTAAGCCTAATCTGTCATTCTCAAGTATATCCATTTCCTACCCTACAGGCAAATTACATTTTCAATGTCCATATTCTCATGCATATACAAGGGTGTCTCCTGTCTAGACTCAGACCTAGCATAAACTTTGTGACCAAGTCATACCCTGCACAGAAGATCTTTATACCAAAAGCCAAGCCACCACTTCTTGGTTGCAAACTGCTATAGAAATAAGCTTAAAATGCAGTTGCAGATTTAGAGGAATTTACAGGTTTGGATGATGAATGGAGCTAAATTAGAATGTGGAAGGTTGCCTTGAGCATTAGGGCAAATCTAACAAGATACTCCAGATTGCATAAAAACAACAAACATTCATAGCTCACAGTGTGGAAGCTGGATGTCCAAGATCAGGGGCTCAGCATGGTCAGGGTTTAGTGAGGGTCCTCTTCCTGGTCACATACTTCTTGCTCTGTCCTCACATAGCTGAATGGGTGAAGGAGCTCTCTGGGTCCTCCTTATGAGGGCATAGATCCCATTCATGAGCATGCCACCCTCATGGTCTGATCGCCTCCCAAAGACCCTTTCTACTAACCACTACTCACAGGTTAGGATTTCCACATATAAATTTGGGGGAACACAAACATGCAGACTTTAGCAAGAGTCAATGTAAAAGCGGTCACAAGACATTTGAGAAAAATCAAACAAACAAACAAACATTCATTTCCTGCCAAGAGAGAAAATGTCGAATAGCTGTCATCTCTGTGTCCAAAATTATCCTAGAGAAACCGTTGAAAAAGAGTAGACCTGGCCATGAAAGAGACAATAGAACTCAGACAAAACCTAAGAGGAGTCATGTGAGTGGGCATGCATACCGCCTGGAAGGGAGGGCGGGGGAAAGGAAGGGCAGACTGGAAAGAGAGATGTTAGGCTGTTACGCATTTCCTTTTCATTGCCTTGAGAAAACCATTCATTTCCTCTTTATCAGAGAAAATGCCTTCCATAAAGAATTACTTTTGTTTCCGCATTGCCTGAGATCACCTTTATTACCTATTCTTTACCAAAGAAATCAGATACATGCCATATCATGGTGAGGTAGAAGGGAAAAATCAGATCAGCACACAATTTTATTGACAGAGAAATTCCTGAATCCAGGTTAGAACTGATTAGTTAGCTCTGAAAATTACCTCTGTGCTAATTTTTATCAAAATCCTCCATCAGACTTCCATAAGTGATTAGCTACCAGACGGCTTATCCTCCCATTGTAAACAGAGAGGAAAGAAAATGTATAATGCTGTGGCCCTCAGACATAGGGTAACCAGGAGGACTCCAGGGCCTGAGGAAGGGGTCCTGAAAGAGCCAGACCACAGCCAGCTTGGGTCTGAGGGCTGCTTTCAGGCAACTGCCCAGGGCAATTGAAGCAAACAGAGCCCATCAGTGGACAAGACATACGTGCGCATTAATGAGACAAGATTAACAGCAGATTAGACCCTGCCTAAGACAATATAACTAAATTTAAAGACAACGAAGATGAAATGTCACATATATGTGAGTGTGTAAATATTTGTCATGTTCCTGCCTTGGTGAGAATACTGACTTTTAAAAATATTCTGAAGCAGAAAGACATTAATTGGAAGAAAAATGGAAACCTCCTGTCACTGTGAGTGTCTTGCCCAATGTTTAGAGCATAATAGGCAGTTAAATATGTTTGCTATTTTATAAAATGATGATTATATTTTTTTCTAAGTCAAAGCAATTATACAAATAATATAATTTATTTACTTAGTAAACACATGAAATAAATAACCGTAGATCCAAACCATTGCTTGTTGAATATCTGTAGGATAGTCACCAAAATACTTAACTTCAATGGATTTGGGATTGTATCAGTCACTTAAATTCACTTGCAAGCAACTGTACAACATAGTGTCCTGATTCAGGATCTCATGGGATAAAAGCTCATCTACCAGCCTTGCATTTTCAAAATACGGTGTTATTATCCATATTCCTTAGTAATTACTTGCTTTATCCCTGAATATTATAACCTTCTAGAGAAAGACCACAAAATTCAACTGTTCTTTTCCAAAACATAATCTGTTCATGTGGCTCCTGGTAGTCATCATTACATCATGAGAGTCTGAAAAATAGGTCCTTTCTCTTCCTTGCCTTTATTTTCTTCTGTGTCAAATTAATATTTGCCATATTATTTTAGATTTTACTGTGCAATTTTCCATCACAGGTCAATGGAGATGTGGGAGATGTATATAGGTGCATGGGGACAGGTGAGAAATACTGACCTGAGGAAATTTGTGGTAGGAGATGAAAACCACCAGGCGTAGATACAAGTATCTACTGTAGATGAGTAAACGTATAGATTATGTTCGTTTGCTTTCTCCCAAACACGTCCCATCAACAAATTATTTTTTACTGACAAAGATCATCTAAATTCCAGTAAGGAACTCTTCTAAACTTCATCCAAATACAACAAAGTCCTAGGTCTTGACAGGATATTACTTGAAGCAGGAAAGAAAGGGAGAGAATTAGGAATAATTCTCCTTCACTGAATTATTTTCTTTCAGTAGAGGTAAGATTTCATTAAGCTGAAACCCAAAGCCCTCTACCAGAAATGAAAATCCATTTACAAATGAAGAGTTGATCATATTTTTAACATATGTAAACTCGAGGGGTCACATGGTCATGGGATTAGCCCAACGGATTTCACTTTGTGAAAGAGCTTAGGCATCGAGGTTGCGTTTGCACTGTGTGCAGCAAATGTTATGAAAACACTTTTTGACATAAAGAGGTGGCACTGGCAGATGAGGATAACTCCGTCTGCTTTTAGAATAGCTTTCAGTCAGCCTGTGTTAGCAAGTATAAATTTAAACGGTGTTTACCATTATTATGAGTCAATCACTAACTGGTGTGTGACAAATATTCTCCTGTGAAATGGAACCTGAGCATTACTTCCGTTCTATTTGTGACAAGATGAATCAATTATTTTTTTAAAAAATGCACATTTCACATTTGGATAACCTTTACTGTCAAGTGAAAATAAAACATTTGTCTTGAGTCAAATATGAGACATTAAGGAAAAATCTTTAACGATACAGAATCAGTTCATGTTTGTTCTTTAGGAAAATAATTTTTTTCTCTAAATCAAAGATGAGGCTTGCATGTCTAACACTTGACAGTAGTCTAATATTATACAGGATAATATCCAAGATCTTTATGAAATCATTATAAATTATGAAAAAAATATTCTGAGCAGAAACTCACCTATGCACACAAACACACAACTACACAGGTATTTTTAGAGTAGATAATTTTCAGTATACATTTCCCCTGCGTAACCAACCAGTCCATGTGCTCTTTATCTACTTCACCTATTGTCAATGGGAAAATGGGAAGCAAAGTGTGGAAGATGTACAAACTTAGAATTTTGAGGTTTATTTTTTTATAAATCCAAGGAACATTTGTGTAAATTACACACTTCTTTTTCTCACCTCTTCACTTGTAATGTGCTCCAATCTCCCCAAGTGAAAGTTCAACCTCATTCAAGTCTACACTCTCTTCAAGATCAACTTACTTATTATTCTCACTTCCAAATTTAGTGAACTAATATATTTTTATTCTTTCTATTTGCTCACCTTTCAATAGTTTCGGTATCAATGTAGTCCCTGCATCTCTACTGAAACATCTCTTTACAGTCTGACACAGTGCCCTACTTTCTGAATACAACTTTCTGTCTTGTTCCTGCCTTCCCTAAGCTCTAAGGAGTAAGTGACAGTCCCTTCTGGACCAGTCATGTTTCATGTTCTTTTGCTTCACAGACAATGCTGTTTATTCTTGTTTTCCTCTTACCTTCCAGAACGTTTACCATTCTTCATTAGTTTATTTTTATTTGCTTCCTCTCAAAGGATCTGGTTCTTTTTCTGATACACTTGAAACCACAGCATGCCCTGGCCTCACACTTTCTTAGGCAATGTCTGAGCCCTGCTTCCTGCTGTACGGAGAGGCTGGCGTTCACGTGGTTACTCCACACTTCTCTCAGCTCAGTCCCAGCCAGAACTCTGGGCTTCTTGGCTCAGGAGAGGCAAACAAAATAGAATTTAGAGAGAAGGGAAATGTCACCATGTTCCCAGACTCCCTTCCTCTACTCTTCAGAAGAGGGCTCCACTCTCACTCCTCCTATGTTATTCTCTTCCACTCATCTATGTTCTCCCCGTGGCTGCTAGGGAACTATTGCTTTAAAAAGAAGCAGGAAGAGGAGGAGGAAGGGATCATTAAAACCTGCCATCATATGACAACTAAGTGAAACAACAAGTTGATCCTTCTCTCTCTCTCTCCCTTTTTCCCACAATCAATCAATGGAAAAAAAAAATACCATCATCATCTCAAAGCCCCAGATCACTTGCTACTTAGAAAACAGTTGGAAAAATAGATGGCCATTAAGGCTCAAGGTATGGAACTTCTCTGTTGAATTCTTGATCACCTGACACATACATCTTACCACCTTCCACCCCACGCCTTCTCATTCCTATGCTCTTCCAATTGTTCCACTACTGTGTTGACTTCAAAGAGCTATCCTGCCCCCTCCCTCTCTACTGAAAAGTCTCTTGTAAACACCTGGCTTGTCTTCCCTTCTCCTCATCCCTGAAAGAAAGCATTCGCACAGGTTCCTATGCACACTCATGGGATTCTGTTTTAAGAAGTTATATGGTACATGCTCACTGACTGAATACATAACAGAAAACTTAAAGCAAATGAAGACTAGGAAAGGACTTTATATAGGAGGTAATTGTCATTACATCTTCTGAGTGGGGTAGAAGCCAAATTTTCAACTCCATTTAAAAACAATCGTTAGCCTGACCTGTGTGGTGCAGTGGATAAAAACATTGACCTGGAACACTGAGGTTGCCGGTTGGAAACCCTGGGCTTCCTCCGTCAAGGCACATATGACAAGCAGTCAATGAACAACTAAAATGAAGCTGCTATGAGTTGATACTTCTTGCTATCCTCCTCCTCTCTCTGTAAAATCAATAAATAAAAATTCTCAAGAAAGCAAATCACCAACATGACTCACATGTAATTTAAATAAGTATGTCAAAGCAAAAACACTATAGCAGTTTTATCTTTGGTATTGAGAAGACAGGAGTTTGTTAACCCAAAATATATCTTCTGGGATGTTGATTACTGAAACCTGGTCATTTTTAAGAAGCAAAAGAATCAGAAAGAAATTTTGATTTCTCCTCCCATATATCCTTTCCCTGCGTAAAGGAATTCAAATAGAAGAACCTGCTTCAGGAAGAGAAGGATGCTCAGCATACTCACCTTAGCACAGATGGAGTAAGTGGCAGACAGGGAGGTCCCTAGCAAGTCTGTCCTGTAGGTTCCCCTCAGTGTCCCATGCTTGAGGGTGGGACAGTCTGTTTGCCATTATCTCTTTCTTATCTCCCTGTAAGCTGTGATCTTTCCTTTTGAAATCCCAGGTCCCTGACACCCTCTCCTTTGTCCAGGAGCAGAGGATCTGCAACTGCACAGTGTGTCCTGGGGTCTCCCACTTATGGAGCTCCTGCATGGACACACAGGATGTAAGGAACTTCGTCATTTTCTCCTATGGGTCTAACTCACGGTGATTTATTATTCTCACCAGAAAAATTTAGAAAGGTGGGAGCTAAATTACTTCCTGCTGCTCCTCCATGGTCCTCATTTCATCGTCAGCAACACCAGGCAGTATTTTCCATGTTAATTCCATGTGTTCTGTAAGCTAGTCAAAGGATATACTGATAATTTTATTTCAGACTGTGCTGTGTTCCTTGTTAAAGAAGAGAAGGACTGTCCCAAGTGTTCAGGCAGGTGAAAGTTCCATTGCCCAGAAAGGATACGATCTTCATAGGAGAAGCGTAATCTACATATTTGTAGACAAATGTACATCTATCTATTCTCTGATAATGTGTTCTGCTTCAGGTTGTGCATCCAATAAAATGTGTGAATGTAAAACCCGGCATTTCTCAAATAAAGCTGATGAAATGTGATTTAAAATCAGAAAATTCTGCAAAATTTATTAAAAAAAAAAAAAAAAAAAGAATCCACCTAGCATATTGCCAAAGGTGGGGTTTTAAAAATTAGAGAAATATTTTCAATTTGTAAATGTTGCTGTTAAGAAACATAATAGTGCCTGACCAGGCGGTGGTGCAGTGGATAGAGCATTGGACTGGGATGCAGAAGATCCAGGTTCAAGACCTCGAGCTCGCCAGCTTGAGCACAGGCCCATCTGGCTTGAGCAGAAGCTCGTCAGCTTGGACCCAAGGTCACTGGCTCCAGCAAGGGGTTGCTTGGTCTGCTGAAGGCCCGCGGTCAAAGCACATGTGAGAAAGCAATCAATGAACAACTAAGATGTCGCAATGGCAACAAAAAACTAATGATTGATGCTTCTCACCTCTCTCCATTCCTGTCTGTCTGTCCCTATCTATCCCTCTCTCTGACTCTCTCTCTGTCCCTGTAAAGAAAAAAAAATGTTTTAAAAAAAGAAAGAAACGTAATAGTGGTTGTTGGTGAATTGCTAATCGAGGGAGGGAAAGTTTTATTTTTTTGTTAACAAAAGTAGTTTTTAAATGTCTTGTCATAAATCGAGGAGTGGGAAGGCACAAAAATCCACAAAGAGTAATTTTAAAAAATAAAGTGGAGCCTGACCTGTGGTGGCACAGTGGATAAAGCATCGACCTGGGAACACTGAGGTCGCCAGTTCAAAATCCTACACTGGTCTGGTCAAGGCACATATGGGAGTTGATGCTTCCAGCTCCTCCCCCATATGTCTCTCTCTCTCTCTCTCTCTCTCTCTCTCTTTCTCTCTCTCTCTCTCACTCTGTGTCTCCTCTCTAAAATGAATAAATATAAAGAAATTAAAAAAATTAAAAACATAAAAAATAAAGTGGAAAAGTCATTATCTTTAATGAAATGAAAAAACCAAACATTAATCCTAACTACATGCCCTGACCACACAGGTTCGAGATGAGAGGACCAGTATTTGCTGTTCTCCTGTGTTTATTGTGAAAGTAAATGCCACCACAGCTTGCCCCCCCCTTTTTTTGAGAGAGAGCAATAGGCAGGGACAGATAGACAGGAAGGGAGAGAGATGAGAAGTATCAATTCTTCGCTGCATCACCTTTGTTGTTTACTGATTGCTTGAACATATGTGCCTTGACTGGGGTCCTCCGGCTGAGCCAGGACCCCTTGCTCAGGCCAGCGACCTTGAGTTTTATGCCTGTGACCTTTGGGCTTAAGCCAGTGACCATAGGGTCATGTCTATGATCCCATGCTAATGTGAGCAACCTACATTCAAGCTGGTAAGCCTGCACTCAAGCCAGATGAGTTTGTGCCGGTGACATTGGGGTTTTGAACCTGGTCCTCAGCATCCCGGGTCGACACTCAATCTTCTGCACCACCACCTGGTCAGGCAGCTGAACCCTTTAATCATGGATGTCTCCCATAGAACAGGTGCCTTAGGCTTTCAATGAATATTTGTAAGGTGTGTGACTAAATGGGAGACATTTCATAAAATATCTTAAAGGAAAAGGATCCAGAAAAGTAGCTGGTTGTCACACTTAATTATCCTTCTTAGTATATTTGCATAATTAGCATTAAAAGTGTAACATTTTAATACCTAAAATTTGTGTACTAGAAATTCACATGCTAGAAATAAAATATGGCAAAGATGCCTGAAATTAAAAGCAATGTTTTTCAAGCTCTGACCATGTAGTTTAGTTGATTAGAGTGTTGTCCTGATTTCCCATGGTTGTAGGTTTGATCCTCAATCAAGACACATACAAGAAAGAATCAACCAATGAATGCATAAGTAAGTGAAACAACAAATTGATATTCCTCTCTCTTTCTCTTTCCTTTCCTTTCCCTCTAAAATCAATAAATAAAAATTAAAAATAAAAGCAATTTCTCTTCTATATGAACTAGTTTTGTGTTAAGTGAAATAAAATATTTAAGAACTATATCCTTTTGAAATTGTTTTCTAATAATTTTATGCAAAATTATTAAATTTACCCTATCTGAATATGATATATAACTGTAGATGTAAGAAATTGTTTACATTTAATAACTATTATATATGTGTTTACATATTAACATATTATATACCCATACTTAGAAATGTGATTTGAATATACATGAGTTAACATTTTTTACAAAATATTTGTATTTAAATCATAAGATAAAATACCACTCTTACTTGTAATACATTTAATGTTGTAATCACAGAAACATAATATCTATCTATGCTTCTATATTTAAAAAATATCATAGTAGAAGCTTTAGAATACAAATAACTATCTTTAGTTATATTTTCAATCCCAGTATTTCTCTAGCTCAGGAATTGAAAGGAACAGCAACATAGAATTATTAATCCAGTGCCTGCTATCAATGCTCATTCACTATAAACCAGATGGTTCTCCCATTTCCTTCCAATACGTCTAGCCTTTTCCTGTTTGCTCTGACCATGAAAATTCTTGGTTGCATACTGTTTTACAGGCAGAACGTTGCATAATGATTTAAGAAAATATTGCAGAAAAACAGTATTCATGTTATTATTAGAAGAATTGAAATTAATTATTACAAGAAGACAGAATTATCATTGGACTTTTTCACATTAATACAGGGGGATGAAGTAAATGGTACCTGACATAGGTGACCAGGATGATCTAAACCAGAACAGCTGTGTTGAGCTTGGCCTCTAGTCTGAATGGCCTGAGTCAATGCTGTATTGTTTGTTAAATATTTTTAATGTAATTTATTTAAATAACTAATTTTTAAGTGTTTTTAAGATGCCTAAGCTTTTATTGTACAATTGGGTCTATCTTCTGTGCATGTATGAACATCTTTAGGTGTGCTCTGGCTTTTATAAAATAAGAGGGAAGGGAACTAAATTTTTTTAAATGCTTATTTTATTGATTTTAGAGAGAGAAGAAGAGAGAGACAGACAGACAGAGAGAAAGATCAATCTGTTCCTGTATGTATCTTGACTGGGATTGAACCAACAATCTCTGTGCTTTGGGACAATGCTCTAACTAAATAAGCCATCCATCCAGAGCAAGAGGACTAAAATTTTAGTGCAATAATTTCGTGGGAAATAAATATTTCTAATTATTTCTATCCCTGACTATTGTTGTTACTTAACTTAATCTCTTCATTTCTCTTTTAGTTTCCTTTTGGAACTGAATATTGTGTCCATCAAAAGGCCACTAAGCTTTTTTGTTTGTTTCTTCATTGGACAGATATCTTTAACCCAAACAACACTGAAAGACATAATTGCAAAAATAAAGTAAAAATTAAAACTCACTAATAGAACAAATAAAAGTAAGAAAAAGAGTCATTATCAAATATTAAGGCCAAAAGAGGTAAGAATTTGAAATATAACTATTTTGTATATTCTTCAGGGCTAATTTAACCTCTTCCTGGGGATGACCTGTTCTGCTTGCTATATGGTGATATTAGTTTTAAGAAATTATGGCATAAGTTTCAATAAAATATAACAGATTATAAATCTCAATTTACATATGCGATGTACTTTGAAATTTAAAATATTTTAAGCAAAGTAAGTCAGAAAATAGTTTAGCAAGACAAAGATAAAATCTAACAGTTCATACGTTCATAAAATGTTGAAAGACATTAAATAAAATTGTGTGTTATCTCCATGGGTACAATCCTTTTCAGATGTCAATAGAACTTGGTAAGTATATAATTCCAAGCAAGTAATAAAATAAAATAAAGACAGACTCTGAATACAAATGTGGTGCTTCTGGAGAGATAGTATAGCTTAAACTTCATTGACCTCCCCTCCCAAAACAAAATAGAAGGGGAATTTCAAGATGGCAACAGAGAAGGCAGACGTTCAATCTGCCACATCCCAGGATCAAATTGGGTTACAGCTTAATTTAAGAACAGTCATCTTGAAAATCCAACTTTGGATTAAATGAAGAGAAGTCTATAACCAAGGATCACAGAAGAAACCACAGCGAGACTGGTAGGAAGGGTGGAGACATGGATACCCTGCTCCCAGGAGTAAGTGGAGAGTCCAGAGGGTACACTCACTGAGGGGAGGTTCACCCTGAGAGGGAGGGTCCTCAGTGCCAGGCCTAGAGCCCAGCCTAGAGCCTGAGAACCTAGAAGAGGTGCCCACACAGCATTTGGCCATGAAAAGAACAAAAGTTTCAGTCTGTGAGAAGGAGATGGAGCTTTCAGAGATTCAGGCTCCATCTCAAAGGGCCAGCACGGAAAATCTCATTCACAGCCACTTACCCGGGCTATGGTGAGGGGAGGTGAGAGGACTAGAGTTGTGTGAGGAGAGTGGAAAGTTGAAGGCCCAGGTAGAGACACTGTGGGGGACAGCCACCAGAACCACTGTGCTGAGTCATTCTCCAATACCACATAGCTATCTTTCTTGAGTGGAGCAGTCCCATCTGAAAAGAATCAGCATGGGGAAAAGCAACTGCTTTGCTCTTGGGAGTCTCTCCTGCCCCACCCATGGACACTGGGTCATGCTGAGAAGCCAGGAAACAGAGGACCAATCAGTGATGCCGTTTTCTGGTGTTGAAGCTGGAGCTTTCCCTGCACGTTCCCGAGTCTATGATTAGTACTTCTGCCTCATAGGAGACTCAGTAGAAGTTGTCCAGACTAAAAGCAGACCACAGAGTTTAGAGGCCACACCCACCAGATTCCAGGGGCTACATTCACTGAGGTCTTAAAAATGTCAGGATAGAATGATGCCCAGTGCCCAGCCACACCCACCATCCATACTAATCCCAGAATTTCTGAAGCCTCTAGACTCTACCAGAGGTATTTTTAGTGGCCAAGCCCAACAAGCAGTCAGCAGACAGAGATTGCAGGAGGTGGGAGTCAGGGAACCATAACCTTTTAAGTGGACTGTTCCCCAGGCCCACTGTGGGTAAAAGCCAGCCTAGGTGTGCATATTGGTATTCCCACATGCACCTGGGCCCAGCAGAGGCAGCCACAAACTCGGGATTGCTTGTAGTTCCAAGAAGATTGCTGAGGGCCAGTTACGGGCAGTGTAGCCCACTTGTCTACACCGGGTTCCCTCCAGGGAGGCTCAGGGCTGGCACATCCAGTAGCCAGCTGCAGAGAGTATCTGTTCAGGACCTAAAAACCCTTGCTAGTAGGTTATATTAAGGAAGGATTTCTGAAAACTGGACCAAGTGATATAAGGTCAACTTTCTGTGATCAGCACTAGCACAGTGACTCATGTGCATTGGACAGGTTAGAACTTCACAGTCAGCCAGCCTGGGAGTTGGATATCCTGTCCCACTGGGCTAGGGTCCACAGAGGTAAGGGCTTGGAGTAGAAACATTTAAAGTGTAAGTCCCTAAAAGCTTACTGTTTGATCTAGTCAAGGGGCTTAGCCACTTTCTGGGGTGGGGCAGTCAGCCTCAGGATAGAACTCTCAGTCTTCCTCAATGAGACCAGGTTCTCACTAGCTGCAAAAATTTTTGCAGAGGGGACTGTCGGCCCCCACTTGATCTGAACCTGTTGCTCACCTAATGGGAGAAACAAAATTTGAGTATCCAGCAGTGGATGAGGGATTAATTTCTGGAGTAGGGGCCACTTTCCCTGTACTTATCTCTTGACCAAGAGACCAGTGAAGTAGAGTTTCTCACTAGCATTGTATTCCCAACCTCAGTTGCCCTAACCCACCAAGATTTCAACCTATAGAAGTGTTGATTGGGTGAGGCCAGTCTGAGCCCATACTACAGTCTTTATACAGAAGACTCTGTGGGAAAACCAGGCAGCTGCAAGTGAAGATTAAGCAGCTGAAAAGTGGAGGCAAATCTTACTGAGCTGCTATAATCTCTAAGCAGGAAGAAGTTGATCCTTATACACAGGTTGGCCCTTCCAAAACTACTGAAGCACAGAAAACACAGACACAAACAGGGAAAAGAACAGTAGCTGCAAACAGGTAGCCCATGGCAGATTAAAAACAATGGCTGATTCCACCCCAAGTAGACCTAGAACCAACACAACGATTAGTGGGTGGCTGACAGCACCAAATATAGACTCAGCTAACTATACAAGCATCACACAGAAAGGAGGAGTCTAGCAGGCACCAGACAAATCAAGGTTGACACTTAAAGCCAGCCAACCTGAAGGGATTACTGCCCCCATGAAAGGACCAACTGCATTCAATACTCACATACAATAGGAGGGTAAATACTACCATCAAGAAGCATTCCTAGAGAAAGGAAATCAGGTAGCCTGGAAGTCAGTACCACTGAGCCGATCTTCCTCATAAAGAAACCACAACAAAATGCAGTCACACAATGCAACCTAACACACAGATAAAATGGACAGACCAAGAAATACAACCCTAATGAATCAACAATAAAAATCCCCAGAAAATAACTAAATGAAATGGAAATAACCAAACTACCAGATGCAGAGATTAAAATAATGATTTTTAGCATGCTCAAGAATCTTAGAGCAACAATGGATGGTCATAATGAGTACCTAAATAGATAGCAAGCATCAAAAGGACATTGAACCTTACGAGGTGGTAGCGCAGTGGATAGAGCGTCGGACTGGGATGCAGAAGACCCAGGTTTGAGACCCCGAGCATGCCAGCTTGAGTGCAGGCCCATCTGGCTTGAGCAGAAGCTCATCAGCTTGGACCCAAGGTCGCTGGCTCCAGCAAGGGGTGGCTCAGTATGCTGAAGGCCCACGGTCAAGGCACATGTGAGAAAGCAATCAATGAACAACTAAGGTGTTGCGATGGCAATGAAAAACTAATGATTGATGCTTCTCATATCTTTCTGTTCCTGTCTGTCTGTCCCTGGCTACCCCTCTCTCTGACTCCCTCTCTGTCCCTGTAAAAAAAAAAAAAGGACATTGAAATCATAAAAAAAGAACCAGTTAGAAAAGACAAATACAATATTAGAAATGAAGACTGCACTAGAAGGAATCAAGAGCAGGCTGGGAGAAGCAGAGGATCAAATCAGCAATTTAGAGGACAAGATAAACAAAAGCACAGAAGCACAGCAGCAAAAAGAAAGGAGGCTCAAGAAGGCTGAGGAAACTTGAAGAGACTTCTGTGACAACATGAAGCAAAACAACATTTGCATCATAGGGTTTCCTGAAGGAAAAGAGAACAAACAAGGGATAGAGAATCTATTTGAAGAAATCATAGCTGAAAACTTCCTTAACCCCATGAAAGAAAAAGTCACACAAGTTTACAAAGCACTGAGAGTCCCATTAAAGAGGAACCCAAGAAGGCATACACCAACACACAACATAATTAAAGTGTCAAAGTTAATAAAAAAAGAAAGAGTACTAAAAGCTGCAAGAGAAAAGCAGTTAATTACCTACATAGGAGCCCCCATAAGGATGACATTTGACTTTTCAACAGAAACACTTGAGGCCAGAAGGGATTGACATGAAATATTCAAAGAGATCAAAACAAGAACCTACAACCAAGTCTACTTTGTCCAGCAAGGCTATTGTTTAAAATTGAAGGAGAAATAAAAAGCTTTCCAGAAAAAAAAAAAAAGACTCAAGGAATTCATTATAACCAAACCAGTATTGCAATAAATGTTAATGGGTCTGCTGTAAAAAGAGGAAAGATAAAAAGAAATGAAGAAAAAGAGGATTGTAGATTTAAAGAGTAAAATGGCAATAAATAAGTATGTATCAATAATAACCTTAAATGTAAATGAATTAAATGCTTCAATCAAAAGACATAAGGTAGCTGCATGAATAAGAAAACAGGTCCTGGACATATGCCATGTGCAAGAGATCCACCTCAGAACAAAAGATACACATAGACAAAAGTAAAGGGATGGAAATAAGTATTTAATGGAAATGGAAATGAATGAAAAATAGGCTGGTGTAGCAATACTTATATCTGACAAAAAGCCTTTAAAACAAAGGTTACAGTAAGGGATAAAGAAGGCTACTACATAATGATAAAGTGAGCAATCTACCAGAAGGATATAACCATTTTAAATATTTATACACCTAAATAGGAGCATCTAAATATATAAAGCAGATTTTGATAAACACAAAGGGCAAGATCAACAGCAATACTATAATAGTCAGGGATTGTAATGCCCCACTAACATCAATGGATAGATCCTCAAGAAAGAAACTTAACAAAGAAACAGCAGCCTTAAAGGACACAGTAGATCAACTGGATTTGATAGATATCTTCAGAACCTTTGACCCCAAAGTAGCAGAAAACACATTCTTTTCAAGTGCTCATGGTACATTCTCCAGGATAGACTACATGTTATGACACAAAACAAGTCTCAATAAATTTAAAAAGACTGAATCATAGCAAGCATCTTCTTTGATCACATTGGCATGAAACTAGAAATCAACTAAAATGGAAGAACTAAAAACATTCAAACATTTGGAGGCTAAATAGCATGTTATTAAATAATGAATGGATTAACAAAGAGATCAGGAAGACATAAAACTTTTCTTGAAATAAATATAAATGAATGTACAACTCAAAATCTATGAGACATAGCAAAAGCAGTCCTAAGAGGAAACTTTAAATCATTACAGTCTTCTTACCAAAAGAAGCAAGAAAAAGCTCAAACACTTAACCCTGCACATAAAAGAACTAGAAAAAGAATAACAAATAAAGCCCAGAGGAAGTAGAAGTAAGAAAATAATAAAGACTAGAGGGAAAGTCAATGATATAGAGGGTAAAAAAAAATTCAAACAAATCAATGAATCCAAGAGCTGGATCTTTGAAATGCTAAACAAGATTGATGAACCCTTAAAAAAGAGAAAGGACTAAATACAATCAAAAATGAAAGTGGAGAAGTAACAACTGACACCACAGAAATAAAAAGGATTATAAGAAAATACTATGAAGATCTATATGCCAAAAAAATTGAACAATCAAGAGAAATGGTTAAATTCCTAGAAATATACAATTTTCAAAAACTCAACTGAAAAAAAATCACAAAACCTAAACAGACTGATTCCAAAAAAATAAAATTGAAATAGTTATCAAAGGAATCCCAGCAAAGGAAAGTAATGGACCAGATGGCTTCACAGGCAAATTATACCAAACATTCAAAGAAGAACTAACACGTATCCTTCCCAAGCTATTTTAAAAAATTGAAGAGGAGGGAGGAATTCCAAGCTCCTTTTATGAGGCAAGCATTATCCTCATTCCAAAACTAGGTAAAAATACGACAAAGAAACAAAACTATAGGCCAATATCCCCTATGCACTTAGATGCTAAAATTTTTATTAAAATATTAGAAAACCAGATACAGGAATACATTTAAAAAGTCATACACCATGATCAAGTGGGATTTATTCCAGGGAGCAAGGCTGGTACGATATTTGTAAATCAATAAATGTGATTCATCACATAAACAAAAGGAAGAATAAAATTCACATGATAATATCAACAGATGCAGAAAAAGCATTTGAAAAAATTCAGAACCCGTTTATAATCAAAACTCTCAGCAAAGTGGGAATACAGGGAACATACTACAGCATAATAAAGGCCATCTATGACAAAGCCACAGCCAACATCATACTCAATGGGCAAAAATTAAAAACAATCCCCTTAAGATGAGGAACAAGGCAGGGGTGCCCTCTTTCAGCACTCTTATTCAACATAGTTCTAGAAGTCCTAGTCACAGCAATCAGACAAGAAGAAAAAATAAAAGGCATCCAAATTGGAAAAGAAGAAGTAAAACAATCATAATTTGCTGATGGCATGATATTGTACATAGAAAATTCTAAAGTTTCAGTCAAAAAACTACTAGACCTAATAAATGAATTGGGCAAGTTGGCAGAATATAAAATTAATATTCAGAAAACAGTGGCAGTTTTATACAGCAACAATAAATTTTGAGAAAGAGAAATTAAGGGAACAACCACTTTTACTACTGAAACAACAACAAAATAAAAGAATTAAAGTAGCTAGGAATAAGTTTAATGAAGGAAGTAAAAGACTTGTACTCAGAAAATTTTAAGACATTGAAAAAAGAAATCAAGGAAGATACAAACACGTGGAAGCATATACCGTGTTCATGGATAAGAAGAATAAACATCATTAAAATGTCTATACTACCCAAAGCAATTCATAGAGTCAATGCAACTTCTATTAAAATACCAATGGAATACTTCAAAGGTATAGGACAAATATTCCAAAAAATTATATGGAAACAAAAAAGAAACTAAATAGCCTCAGAAATCTAGAAAATAAATAATAAAGTGGGAGGTATCACACTTCCTCATATCAAGTTATACTACAAGGCCATTTTACTCAAAACAGCTTGGTACTGGTATAAGAAAAGGCATACAGATCAGTGGAACAGAACAGAGAACCCAGAAATAAACCAACAGCTTAATGGTCAATTGATATTTGACAAGGGAGGTAAGAGCATGCAATGGAGTAAGACAGTCTCTTTAATAAACGGTGTTGGAAAAACAGGACAGGTACGTGCAAAAAAATGAAAGTAGACCACCAATTTACACAATTCACAAAAATAAACTCAAAATTGATATAAGACTTAAATTTAAGTCATGAAACCATAAACATCTTGGAAGAAAACATAGGCATTAAACTCTCCAATATTTCTCGTAGCAATATTTTTGCCATAGATCTTCATAGGCAAGTGAAATAAAGAACAAAACAAACAAATGCGACTATATCAAACTGAAAAACATTTTCAGAACAAAAGACACTATTAACAAAATAAAAAGGCAACCCACAGAATGGGAGAACATATTCACTAATATGTCGGATAAGGAGTTAATAACCAAAATTTATAAAGAACTTCTAAAACTCAACACCAGGAAGGTAAACAATGCAATTTTAAAAAATGGGCTAAAGAACTGAACAGACACTTCTCCAAAAAGGACATACAGATGGCCAATAGGCATATAAAAAATGTTCAATGTCACTAGTCACCAGAGAAATGAAAATTAAAATCACAATAAGATACCACCTCACGCCTGTTAGAATGGTACTCATTAAGAAATCAACATACAATAAGTGCTGGCGAGGGTGTGGAGAGAAAGAAACCCTCCTGCACTGCTGGTGGGAATGTAGACTGGTGCAGTCACTTTGGAAAACAGTATAGAGTTTCTTCAAAAAATTAAAAATGGAACTGCCTTTTGACCCAGCTAATCCCACTTTTAGGAATATATCCTAAGAATACCAAGTCACTGATTCAAAAGAAGAAATGCACCCCTATGTTTATTGCAGCATTGTTTACAATATTCATGGTCTGGGTACATCCCAAGTGTCCATTAACAGATGAGTGGATTAAAAAGCAGTGGTACATATACACAATGGAATATTACGCAGCTGTGAAAAAAAAGGAAATCTTACCTTTTGCAATGGCATGGATGAACCTGGAGATTATTACGGTAAGTGAAATAAACCAGGCAGAGAAAGAGAAAAATCATATGACCTCACTTATATGTGGAATCTAATGAACAAAGTGAACTGAGGAATGGAATAGAGGCAGAGGCAGTGTCACAGGGACCAGAGGGACAGCTCTCAGAGGGAAGGGTAATGAAGGGATGGGATCAGAGAACATGAAGGGATTAGTTAAATTATGTGTATTTAACAAATAGATACAGATAATAGGTCAGGAAATCCCAGTGGGAAAGGGATGGGGAGTTACGGGTAAGGAGACAAAGTGGGTATAATGGGGAACATGTGGTTGGGCAGTGAGGGTGTTATATTGAGTGGGACACTTGAATTTATGTTAACACAATAAATTAAAATTAACTTTAAAAAAAAAGGAAAAAAGAAAAAATAGTAGTGTGAACTAGCAAGTGGAGCAGGGGTGTGGAGCAGTAAGTGGGGCATAGTGATGTCACCTTCCCCAAAACTAGCACAGCCAGAGCCAAAAGCCACATTCTGATATTGTGAAACCTGTATTGACAAGTACAGCTCTGAGCACAGAGGCAATTCTTTACAGATAGTGTTGGATCAATGATTTCTTCTTTATAAATTTCAGTATATTTATATTGAAATGCAATATTAGAAGAATAGTTTGTGTACACCAGTAATATATATATATATATATATATATATATATATATATATATATTACTTAATAAAATCCACAATTGCAATTACATATTAACATCGGTACAACCTCATTCATCTATAACTAGGTGGCCATACATAAATAAGCCAAGAAAAGTAGAGTAAGTGATTTGGTTAGAGCCAAACACTGAGCACTTAGAAGAATTTCCAAGATTTAAAGATGATTAACAAATACTTTCCTTTTTTAATATTTTACTTTTAAAATATTTATTTTATTTATTGATTGATTTTTAGAGAGAAAGAGAAAGTGAGATTAAGAGAGAGAGAACCTTGATTTGCTGTCCCACTTATTGATGCATTCCTTGGTTGGTTATTTTATGTGTCCAGACTGGGGATTGAACCTGCAACCTTGGCATGTTGGGACAACACTCTAACCAACTGAGCTATCAAGCCAAGGCAAACACTTTTTTTAACCAAATGATATTTTCCAATTTAAATAAATATAGTTAAATAAATTTAAAATATTTTTATCATTAGACTCTTTATTTCCACTGATATTACATATTTATAAGACATTAATAGGCTATCATTAAGCATAGTTTAATAACTTTAACCAGGATAGAGAACTATGAAATAAAACACAAGGAACTTCAAACCCAAGCAGTACTAGGCTTTTTAATTGTTTTGGAAATGAAAATGGTAACTTCTCCTTAATGTTTTTCCATGTCATGATGTATTTCAAAAGGGCCGTTTTTTTTATTTGTATTTCAAAAGGGCCGTTTTTTTATTTGTATTTCAAAAGGGCCGTTTTTTTATTTTGATGGGACAAGTTACATATTTTTAATACAAATTTTTACAATGCAGAATTTTGCAAACCTCTGAAGGGCTTTGGCTAAAACCAAGTCTAGTCAAGGAGCTGTCTTATCTAAAATGTCTGTACTGCTCTCATTTGTTATTTAAACTTTCAAGAAATCCTTCCATACTTTAAGCAGCAATCTAGATTTTATTTCATTAAACAGAAAGAAAGATAGTCCTGAAATATTTAGCTTTTTTTTTTAGTAAGTGAGGGGAGCAGGAAATTTAGTTGCATGCAGAAATAAATTTTTCATTTAATACCATTCAAAACATCACATTGTGTATTAAGTATTACACATCTGTATTAAACTCTCAGAATCTCCTGTCATAGAATCTCATGGTAAAGCCAGAGATATACCAAGAGGTTAAGTTAAAAAATTTTATCTTGGCTTATATGTATATAGTTTTCCCAGGTTTGATACGAAAGGGTTGTCGGGAAAACTACCTGTTATCTTCCAAAAGCGTCATCAGCAAAGGGCTGACATTCAGTTTTCAGAAATCAGCGTCTTATTATTTAATACTAATGAGACTTTTAGCCTCCAGGCCCATGGGAATGATCTTGATTGCCTTGATTGTGGTCACAGGCCTATCTCAAGGGTCTAGTGTTCTCTCCAGTGCCGAGGTCCTTATTTAAACTTGCCCCTTCTTACTGCTGATGCACAATTTCACATGTCAGTCTTTGAGGAGGGCCATGAAAATTAATTAGTTTTGGATTGTTAAGGACATTGAAATTTGAAAACAATAATCAGGAAGGCCAAGAGGTAGTATTTAGCTTACTTTATTTGAATTTGTTGCAATTGGGAAGTGCTGTCCTGTAATTTCCCCGTTAGAAAGGATTCAGTCCTAGGAGTACAAGCCAGGTTTTGATTATGTTGTATATCAGGAAGGGATGGCTTTCAAATCTGCAGAAAGGAGCAACTTTGTGAGGTCTGGCTGCCTTGTCCTTTAAAAATTATTCCTTACAACATTTTGCAAGTCAGGACTTTGGAAACCATTAGTTAAACCCACTGAGACAAAGAATTAGGTCCAGCAGTTTAAACAGTCGATATAGGACTAACATTTCAACGTGGAAAATGTCTGGGATCCAGCAACATATTAAATTTCCTCAACAAAAAACTAGTGGAGATTAAATTCTGTCCTATACTAAATAATAACACTTAACTCAAAATTTATTATATATCTATATCTATTTATAGATATAGATATTTTTTCACTTAAAAGTGAATTTGTACTTTTTTAGCTGACTTTGCTTCTGTTTCTAAAATGGCACAGCTTTCAAAAATACTTTTAAGGGGAAATTAATGCTTTTAGCTGTGGGTATTTTGATGACTCAGCAAAAATACTGCTGAGTTGATGACACCTCCTGGAGTTAAAATCCACTATGTAATAAAGTCTTTCTTAATCTTTTGGCAAGAGAAAGAATAACTGACTGTTCTCCTAAGTTAACAATATATGATGGCAGAAGATGGGTCTTCCTTTATTGGAATTTCTACTTAGACATATTTATTTTTCTGAGTAGAACTCCAACATATTTTAAAAGCTTTTAGAATCTACCTACAAATCTTGAATATTGATGAAAAAGCTCCTCACCAGCAATATTATACACCTTTGAAAAATTTGTATTTATTTTACAAGAAAACCGTTTATTTAAAATAATGGCACATATTATAGTATTATAAAGATGGATGTTTACTTCAAATTTTGACTAATATTACATAAAATTGTTTGAAAGTCTAATGTATATGTTTCAGTATTTTGTCAAATTTATCATACCCCATTAATCATCAGGTTCATATATAAGATATTTTAGGGAGTAGAAAAATAATTTTCTGACTGGACTAATAATCAAATTAAAATGAGACAGACTAACAGGAAAAAATGACCAAATTTCTTGCATATGTACATACTGGGGTTCCATATGAACATGAGACCCTAGAAAGACAGTGAGCAGTTGCAGCTTGTATGCCATTTTGGGCAAAGGAGAGGGAGGCGTGGACCTGGGGTATCAAAGAGAAAGCAGTAAATTCACAGGTAGTTGAGAAGGAGCAAACATGTGCTGAACAAATTATTGATGGTCCACCCAGAAACAATGAGAGACAGAAGGGAGTCTAACAAAGATCCTGAATGTCATTAGTCATCTGAGAAACCCAAATCAACACCACTTGAGATGTCACCTCACACCTGCTAGAACAGGTATTTTTAATATATATATATATATATATATATATATATATATATAGAGAGAGAGAGAGAGAGAGAGAGAGAGAGAGAGCACTAAGTTGCCAAGGATGTGAAGTAAAGTTAACTCTGGCACAGTGTAAGTGGAAATGTAAGTTATAGTAACAATAATGGAAAACAGTAAAAATGTTCATCAAAAAATTAAAACTATAAATACTATATGATATCTAACAATTCCATTTCTGGGTATTTAGCCAAAGGTGAAATCAGGGTCTCAAAGAGACATCTTACTCTCATGTCTGACTCTGTGCTCATGGCACTATTATTTATAATAGCCAAGATATGGTAACAACCTCTACATCCATCAACAAATGAATAAATATGTATCCCAATTGACTACTATTTAATTTTTTTAATATATATATTTTATTATTATTAATTCTAATGGGGTGACACCAATAAATCAGGGTACATATGTACAATGAAAACATCTCCAGGTTATCTTATCATTCAATTGTGTTGCATACCTGTCACCAAAAGTCAAATTGTCCTCTGTCACCTTCTATCTGGTTTTCCCTGTGTCCCTCCCTTCCTCCCTATCCCACTCTTCCCTCCCTCCCCCCATCCCGTAACCACCACTCTCTTGTCCATGTCTCATATTCTCACTTTTATGTCCCACCTATGTATGAAATCATGCTGTTCTCAGTTTTTCTTTTTTCTGATTTACTTATTTCACTCCGTATAATGTTATCAAGGTACATCCATTTTGTTATAAATGAGGAAACTTTAAGGGAGCTTTGACTACTATTTAATTTTTAAAAAAGAAAGTGATACTGCTATTTGTGACAACATCAATGAACATAAAGAATATAATGCTAAGTGAAATAAGCCAGACACAGATAAATAGACACAGTGTAATCTCACTTATAAATGGAATTTAAAATAGTCAAACTTATAGAAGCAGATACTAAAATGGTAGTTGCTAGGAGCAAGAGTAGGGGTCATGAAGAGGAAATGACCAAAGACTGCAAAGTTATGCAAGATTAATTCAAGAGATCTACTATAATGTATTGTTTCTATAGCTAACAATAATGTGTTGTATACTTAAAATTTGCTAAGAGGGTTGATCTTATATTAATTGTATTTATCATATACTCAAAATATACTGCTCACAAAAATTATGGGATCACAGAACATGCAGATACTCCAGTACTTTCAGACTTTTGTATAGTGCAGTTTCACCAATGAAATAAAAGTTGATTTTACATCTCATTTGCATAATCAAATAACTTTCTTTGACCGGTTGTTTGCTTTTCTGATGTCCTTGTTTAATAAAAAAAAAATCAAATGCTTCTTTTTTTATTTCTTTATATTCATTTTGAAATATCCCATAATTTTTGTGAGCAGTGTATATAATAAAAAGGATGACAGTTATGTTCATATCTTTGATGATGATGATAGTTTCATGGGTATATACTTATCCTCAAACTCATTAGGGTATATGCATAAAATATATAGCTTTTACATGTCAATCATACCTCAATTTCATTAAAAATTTTCATTAATATTATTTACCTCAGCAAAAAATAAAAAAATATCATTTGAATAGATAAAAAATTTTTTGAGAAAATTCAACCCTCATTTATTAGGAAATAAAGAAGATGTCACAGCTAACTGAAACTACACAAGAACTTTTTCAATGTGAAAAAATGCATCTACTAGAAATCTCAGCATTAAAAGTACTTACTAGTTTAAAACTAAATACTTCCTATGATTGAGAAGATGGCCAAAATGTGCATGTTCCCAATTTAACTCAGCACTACAATAGGGGTCACACCAGTGACAATGCCAAGGAGAAGTCAGTTCTTAACAAGTGGAGTCAGATGTGTGTCTTACCTTTATACACAGTAAACATGGCTGTCATACAGAAAGTTTATAGGAATAAACAAAAAGTAGAATAAATGGATAAAATATGGTCCCAGATTAAAAGCTTAATAAAAATTACTTGCATTTACTAGTAGCAAACATCTAGAAAATAATATTTTTGTAAATAACCTTTAAAACATATCTGAAAATACATAATTCAATAATTTAACATAAAGAATGCAGAGATAAAGACTGAATATTGTTACAATGAAACTTCTCCAAAAATTAAAATACAGATTCACCATTAAAAATATTATCAATAAAAATGTTTTTCATTTTTTTAATAAATCGACAAAAATATATTCTAAGTGAACTTGGAAGTCCAAAGAGAAGCCAAAACTATTTTGAAAAGCAAGATGAAATGTGGAAGACATATGATATGTGACTTCATGAATGATTAGAAAGCTATAGAAATAAAGAAAAAATTAGGTCTTGCCAAAGATCAATGCAAACCAATGGAAAGAAATGTAGATCCCAGAAAAAGTTACAAACATTTATATTCAAGCAACATATACTGTATATGTACACATAATACTTGGGAACAAAATTTTTGTTGCATCCACAAAACACTTATTCTTACCGAATTTGTGTGTGCTGATCTCAAATCTGTAATTAGTTTTTCTTTCTAAGTTACAATTCTTTTGCAATTCAAGAATTTAGGTTTTCATCTTATTGTAAAATTTTCAACAATTAGTTTAACATAATGAAGTAGAATTTCTTCTTGGGCATCATTTTTGTGAAAATATAATAATTTATATAATACAGTTAATACACTAAAAGATATGATTGCATAAGAATTTGTCTACAATTTCTAAATAGAAAATATTAAAACACTTATTTTAATCATAAAATCTGCACAAAACTTATTAAAATTCTATTCAGGCAAAAATTTGCGTTTGTAGTTCTTGCGTTTGTGTACTTGTTGAGGGAAATCTCATTTGATGCTCCAGCAGTAGTCTGCTCATCATGAACAGCTCCAAGATTTTGGGGAAACTTATCAAGGTGACTGTTCAGGAAATGAATCTTAATGCTCATGTTACATCCAATGTTGTGGAAAGCCAACAGCATCCTTTGAACCAGGAGTTCATAGTTTTCTGAAAACTTTTTTGTTGTCAAGGAAGTTCTTTGTAATTGCTACAAAAGACTGTTATGCTGCTCTCTCCTCCTTATTCATCTTCCTGGCAAATTCTTTGTCACGTATGAGGGTTCAAATTTGAGGTCCATCTATACACCTGCTTTTATCTTCTCGAAAGACAAGGCAGGAAAAGCAGAAATAATATGTTGAAAGCATTCACTTTCTCTATTCAAAACCTGAACAAACTGCTTCATTAAGCCAAGTTTGTTGTGAAGTGGGGGGAAAATGATCCTGTCTCCATTAACTACAGTTTCATTCACAATATTTTGCATCCCTACTTCCAGAGCTTCATGTTTCGGCCACTCCTTCTGTGTCCGGTGTTTCGCCCAAGCTAGGCTGTCCCACAAACACAGAAAGCAAGGATACTTTTTGAAAACTCTTTGTTGTACTACCAGAAAATTTACCATTTTAAGATCCACACAAATGATCCAGTTATACTCCTCATATTTCAGTAAGTCGAGGACAATTTTTATGTCATTATAATCTTCTCGCAGATGAGCTGAATAACCAATTGGAACTGTTGCATAAACATTACCGTTGTGTAGGTGAACACATTTCAGACTCTGTTTAGAGCTGTCAAGAAATAGCCGCCAATCTGTTGGACTGTAAGTGGTAACACCTAGCTGGCTGAGAAGACTACTGATATCATGACAGTAAACAAAGTGTTTGTCTTCAGAAAAAAAGTCCACAAAAGTTTATTCACACTTCCTGAAATGGGATACTTTAGCTGACCGGTGAAGTACATTCTTTTCTTGAACTCTGAAGGCTAATAACTCAGCTGCATTCTTTGATAGGCCCAAATCTCTTACTAAATCATTCAGTTCGGATTGGCTAAACTGCTGAGGTGTTAATGACTGCTTGGCATCAGAAGAAGACTCTTCAGATTCTACAACCATTTTCTCATGCATCTTATCAAAATACACTTGATCACCATGTTCACTTTCTTCATCCTTAGAAGAAATAAAACCATTGAAAACTGGAACCGGGAGTGTCTCAGAGTGTGGGATAGGTTGTATTGATGAAGAAATATTAGGATATGCAATCATATGCCATTTTTTCTTGCCAATGCCCTTTGTATGGATCAGACAGAAATAACTGTCACTGCTGTGGTCCTTAGGTTCACGCCAAACCATGGCAATACCAAAAGGCATTCCTTTGCATTTTTCTTTTTTCTAGTCATGAAGCATTTCCTCACAATTATGACACACAATGTAAGGAACCCAATTCTTGTCTTGATTGCCAAGGGGAACTTGAAAATACGCAATACATGCACGTGTCACAAATGATGAAATATTGCGCCTTTGATGTTGAAGTATGTAACAGCCTCATATATAACAGAAGGTGTCAGGACTATTCTTACATTTGCGCCTACTCAAAGAAGCCATGATTCAATCTTAAAACAAAATAAGAGGGTGTTTTTATCAGATAATAATTATTTACATTTAAAAACAACTATAATTATGTAAAAGTGATGTTTGTAAAACATTAACTGCCTTGTGGTTATATTCAATCTAAGAGTTGTTGCCCTTTAAGTCCAATTTAAAAACCAATGCATGCCATTAACTGTACCAAAAATAAATTAAAATTGCATAAAATCTAGAACATGCATCAAAAACAGATTTCAGAATTGGAATCAGTGATGCAGATATATATAGAAACAGTTCTAAAACCTCATGCATCAGAAAATGAAAATTAAATTGTTCCTCAGTGTAATATACATATATCAAGCATGTGGTAGTTGTGTGTGTGTGTGTGTGTGTGTGTGTGTGTGTGTGAGAGAGAGAGAGAGAGAGAGAGAGAGACTAAGAAAAAAGTTAATTTTTGACAGTTTTCAATGAAATTAAACAAGTGAAAAAACATAAACAAATGAAGCTGTAACAACTAAATAAACCTATGGGAAAATATGAACACATTAGTCCTCCTGGCATATGCAGATATTATTTTGAAATGGATTATAAATTGAAAGTTAAAAGCTAAACCTGTAAAAAATATTTTCCTTTTTTGTATTTTTCTGAAGTGAGAAGCAGGGTGGCAGAGAGACAGAGTCCTTCATGTGCCCAACCAAGATTCACATGGGATGCCCACCAGGGGGCTATGCTCTACCCATCTGGGGTATTGCTCTGTTGTAACCAGAGCCATTCTATTGCCTGAAGCAGGAGCCATGAAGCCATCCTCAGCACCCAGGTCAACTTTGCTCCAATGGAGCCTTGGCTGTGGGAGTGGAAGAGAGAGAGAGAGGGAGAAGGGTGGAGAAACAAATGGGTGCTTCTCGTGTGTGTCCTGATGGGGAATTGAACCTGAGACTTCTACATGCTGGACCGATGC
The DNA here is from genome assembly GCA_037038555.1 of Rhynchonycteris naso. Classification (NCBI taxonomy): domain Eukaryota; kingdom Metazoa; phylum Chordata; class Mammalia; order Chiroptera; family Emballonuridae; genus Rhynchonycteris; species Rhynchonycteris naso. Next base: position 212,945,854 of record CM072998.1, on the reverse strand, counting down.
TCTACCAATGAGCAAACCGGCCAGAACTTTGTAAAGATTTTTAAAATTAATTTATTGGGGTAACATTGCTTAACAAAATTATCTGTTCAGCCCCCAAGTCAAGTCTCTGTCTATCACCATTTATCCCCCAGACCCTCTTTCCCCTGCCCCCCCCAGCAATCATCATACTATCATCCATGTCCATTAGTTTTTTCTTTCTTTTTTTTTTGTCCTGTGTTGCTCAATCTCTCCATACCCCTTACCGAGCCCCACCCAAAACCTCAGTCAGCTTGTTCTCTAGTTATGAACCTGTCTCTATTTGCTTGTTACTTAATTTTGTTCAATAGGATCCACATATGAGAGAAATCATAATAGTACTTATCTTTCTCTGTCTGGCTTAGCATAATGTTCTTCTAATCAATCCATGCTATTGCAAAGGGTAAGATTTACTTTTATTTTTATGGCTATGTAGTAATCCATGTATAAATATAATATTGCTTCTTATCCACTCATCTACTGATGGGTCACTAATTATCATACAAATGCAAATTAAAACCACAATGAGATACCACCTAACAGCTGTAAAGCTTGTTAAAAGTAAATGTATGAAAACATATTCGCCAGCTTGGAATAGGCAAAAATTTCTTTGAGTGACATATAAAACAGCAACCATACAAAAATGATAAATTATCTTTCTCCAACTTTTTTTTAAAAAGAATAGATAGTTAATTTAAAGAATCTTTGAAATAAAAAGAGAAGCCACAGACTAACAGAAAGTATCCTCAGTACATGTATATGACAGAGAACTCCCATTTAACTCTGTAAGAAAACTTACAGCTCAATAGGAGAATAAATTGGGCTGGGGGTGGACAAATATCTCAGCACTTGTCAAAGAGAGAAATGACACTTCCCAAAAGGAAAATGAGAATAGCAAATAAGCACAGTAAGAGAGATGAAAACCTCTAATGTCAGTGCACTCAAAATAAACAAAAATTAATTACCACTTAGCACAAACTTGAATGGCTAAATTCAAAAAGACTGATAACAGAAAAATTTGATGAAAATTTGTAGCACTCGGATCTCTGGTATATCCATGGTACAAATGTTGAAAAAAATGGTATTTTCTTTTAAAATGAACCATCTACCTACCTTATGATCCTGAAATTTCATTCCTAGATATTTGCCTAAGATAAATCAACACACATATCTACAAAAATTACTTATATGTAAAAACACTATTCACAATTGCCATAATCTATAAGCAGTCCCAACGTCCATCAACAGGAAATAAACAAATATATTCAGGCACTTTCATTTAATGGACTGTTATCTATCTACCAATAAAAATAACCCAAACTGAGGCATGCAACAATAAAAGTGAGTATAAAATGCAAGATTCTGAGCAAAAATGTTAGACACACAAGATACATATGTCCAGCTGTGTGAGGCAATGGTGTAGACCTCACTGATCTATGTTGATGAAAATAAGAATAGAGATTGCTTATGTGGCAGGGGATGCTGGGAGATTTCATGGAAAGGTTATGGTCAAAGTATTTCAACTGCTGGGAATTTCCTATATCTTGATTGAAGTTTGGGTTACATAAATTCATTAATTTGTCAAAATACATTATTTTACACTCAACTTTTATGCATTGGACTATAATATGTTTTATTTCTAAAAGGTGAGGAAAAAAGTAAAAAAACAACAAAAAGAAAAAAGTTATGGAAAAATTTGCTATTTGTCAGGAATTATGATGATATGGAAAGTACCATCATGAATAGAAACAGAAACATTCAGCCCCATTCATGAAATTTACAATAAAACAAAGATTTATTTAAATGGTTACTCAGTTTTCCCTAGGACCAAACAAATCTAATAATAATAATAATTATTATTATTATTATTATTTTTAAAAGCACAGTTCAAACTGAAATACAATTGTGAATATATTTAATTGGAAAATCTCTAAAGTTCTTAGATAGAAAAGATATTTTTTCAATATGCATAATAGATAGGTTCTTCAAATAATTTTCAACTAATTGATTTTAAAAATCATACTTACAAAAATTATTTCTTCTCTCAAGAAATGAAGTTAATAATAACAACTATAAATCAGTGGGGATTCTGAGGCTATTATCCAAAGATCTTTAAATCCAAAAGCACAATAACTTCCCTTTGTAATTTCTGTGATTCGGTTTTCAAACATCCTCAGATGTAATACATGTTATTCACTTCAGGAGAAAATGTTCCCTGAATAGTTTCATCTCTTTGCATGGTCAAAAATGGGCTGTGTAGCATATTGGCAGCCTGGGCTGAGGAATAGTAAAAGGCACTAGCCTTGGAAGTTAATGAAAGAGGTTTCTGAAGAGATTTACAGGTTCATGTCCCCTGAAGCCACTTATTTAAATTCCAGGGAGTAAATGACTAGGAGACCTTCCACTCCTCTTCCAAGAGAGACTTTATTTACATTAGAAAAATGAGCTCTCCAGATGTCACTCAATAAATTCAATTAATAAAAAAAAAAAGAAAAGAAAAGATAAGCTCTCTCTCTTTCTTCTTTCTTTCTTTCTTTCTTTCTTTCTTTCTTTCTTTCTTTCTTTCTTTCTTTCTTTCTTTCTTTCTTTCTTTCTTTCTTTCTCTAAGGGTTTAATTCTGTTACTTGGACACACCAGGAATCCTACACCACACTGAATCTATTTTGTGTATGTTTAGCCTAGAAAATCTGACTTGAAAGAAACATTGTCTTCATGCCTGAAAAGTGGAACTTACTTTAAGTCAATATTGGGCAATTGAGTTCTGCATTAGGTTTTAAAGTAGAAGACAATAATGTCTTTATCTCATAAGTCAATGACAAAATATTAATAATTGGTGGCCAATAACTTGAAGGTTCAATAGTAAGATAATTTTAAGAGCTTTGAATCATAGGTATTTGCAAAAATGAAGGTAAACGAACTTCATTATAGTTTTGAATGATTAACTTTGGAAAACACCTTTCTCAATAGAAATGACTGATCCTTTGAATAAGAAGACCTTGTCAAAAAATAAAATCTAGACATTAAAAATTTCAAACATTTCCTCAGTTATTTATATTGTATTATGTTGTGTTATCATTCAAGATTCTCAGCAGAAAGTATCAAATTTTCATTGCATTTGTGATGTTAAAATAGAATGGTTGTTTTCTTGTTTGTTTGTTCTGTTTTTGTGACAGAGACAGAGAGAGGGACAGACATGGACAGACAGACAGGAAGGGAGAGAGATGAGAAGCATTATTTTTCCTTGTGGCTCCTTACTTGTTCATTGATTGCTTTCTCATATGTGCCTTGACGAGGGGGGTGGCAGGGGGGCTCCAGCAGAGTGAGTGACCCCATGCTCAAGCCAGGGACCTTGGGCTCAAGCCAGTGACCACTGGGTCATGTCTATAATTCTGTGCTCAAGCTTGAGACTTTGGGGTTTGAACCTAGGTCCTCAGTATCCCAGGCTGATGCCCTGTCCCCTGCACCACCACCTAGTCAGGTGAAATAAAATGATTTAATGAATGTTAACTAAACTTAAAGAATAGTAATATTAACAAGGGAAAATGCACTTTCTCCCACATCTGGACCCCTTGCAATAAGGCTTCTTTGTACAAGGGCAGCATTACTTTGTAGAAGGGCAGGCAGGGTACAGTGCATGAAATTTCCATGCTTTTAATGATCTTTACAAGAAAGACAGAAAACAAATAAAAAGAAAGGTATCTAGATTATTATTATTATTATGCCTGATTTATAATCTGCCTAATTCAAGTTCTATACATTCTCAACCTTTTCATGAGGCTTTAACCATGCTAATATGATTGTAGTATTAGCTGGTCCCTGGACCAGTATTGCAAATAAATCCCAATTGTTACTACTGTAACCATTGTTCACATTGCATTGAATACCATCTTTCAAGAATGTAAAGTACTCTATTTCCGCGTGTTTTCACTACCCTTGGATTTTCTAAAGAAATTTATTTCACATTTCTATACAGATTCTGGCTGCTATTTCATCAGCCAGATTTTAAATGTTGTTAAAAAACTGATCATTCAACTATTGCAAAAAACAATTTGTTTTAAATGTATCTTCTAGGAAAGGAAAAGCTAGTACGTGGTCTTGACCATGACAAAAATGAGCGACAATTCTCGTGCTCATTTGAGAAGTGAAGCTCGTGGACCCTGAAGGCTGCCCCCAAATGGTGCAGCTTATTGTTTTCTGCTGTGATCAGAGCCCCTACATGCATCGCGACCCACTAATCCAGATGCCAGTCACAGTATATTTCTCTTAAAGCTGTTACCATAACACAGCATTCAGAATGTTTAAGTAGAGTAGATGCAGTGATATATATTTAAGGAACTTAAGAGTTTGCCCAGAGAGAAAGAATTATGTTTGACTGATCTTCTGGATAAATCAAGTCCAATAAAAATTAAACAGCCTCCCCCAAGACCCATAGTGGGTCTGATCTTTCAAAAACAGTGGTAGGGTTTGAAAAGAGAGGGTGTGCTGTAGACAGCACTGCTTACCAATTTGGTGCCTATCAACAATAAAGTCAACTCATCTCTCCTTGTAAGGGTCTCTCAAATCCAACCCTTTCTCTCATCCTCTAAAAATACATACACTCCCTAATGCCAAGTCCACCTTTGCTGGATTTCTGTAGTCACCCTGATTTTGACTCACGTGTGTAGGTCAGTCACTTTCTATTTAAAATCTATTCCCTCTCTCACCAGAATGAATCTGAGCATGTTTTCCTCCTCCATAAAACTTCACTGGTTTCACTCTTCAGATAAAGTTCAAACTCTCTAGTACATCACCAGATTACTGAGATCCCAACTACACCTTGAATTTCAATCACCACCCTTCACTCCAATAGTACCAAAACCCTCTTAATGTTTGGGACACACGGCTCTCTCTCAAAAGCCTTTGGCTCAGCATTTCTTGTTTCCCATGCTGGGTATACATCACAGAATTAATTAATTGGTACAATTCATAAAGATTGGACATTATATGACTGGTATTATGAGTAAATACTTTTTCTGTATTCTTGATTTAATAGAAAGAAACACCTGTAAATTTGCACCCATTTGAGAGGCGAGGCCTTGAGTTACCATAATTTTCTCTCTGTGTGTTTTATAATTCAAAGCAAAACTGAAAACCTTAAAGTAAAATTAAGGGATTAAAACAGTTCCAAACTTTAATTCCCTAAAGTTTTCTGTAATTTAGCAAAACTGAAAACCTTAAAGGAAAATTAAGGGATTAAAACAGTTCCAAACTTTAATTCCCTAAAGTTTTCTGTAATTTAGTCTGAGCCTTTAAGAGCACATTGAAGGGAAAGTCCACTTATTCTATTAGTGAGTTTTGAATGTCTATTTGGTTTAATCCCCTGCCCTGAAAATCCCTATTTTACTGCATAACCCTGAAGTCTTGAGGACTTAGGAGGAGGAATTCAGCAGGTCAGAAATCCAGGGGACACATAATAGGTGGTTTTACTACAGCCCCACCAAAAGTATGAAGCTATACAGAATATTATAGCTGCCTAAGAATGGACCCTGTTCTGGAGCTCAAGTTTGAGTGTCACAGGTGAACTGTAGATTTTTTAGAGAGAAGCCTGAACTCCAGAGGGTCCGTGCACTATCCAAAAGATAAGAGCTTAGTTCGGTACTAACCATTCTAAACAACATTATCAATGACCCACAATGGTTTGGAAGTCCCCTCTGTTCTCTGTTCAGTTATGGCTGAAGTCAAGTGAACTCAGGGCAGGCCATAGTGCACTTTTCCACAGACTCTCAGTCTGATATTCATATATACACACACACACACACACACAGACAGACACACACACACATGCTTTTTTTCTGTTCTTAGGTAATTTGAAAAGCTTAACTTCCCCTACTCTTTTCTTGGAAAACAATAAAGTCTTTCGTAGATATTACAACTTGAAAATCGTTACCTAGACCAACACTGACAGTGAAGCAAGACAAAACATACACAGACAAAAAACAGCTTAAATAGACAAGCTGTTTATGTACCAGTTTTTTCCCTTAAGTACCATTGTGTCTAAAACGCAAATCACCCCAATATCTCACACTTTTTTGCCAGGTACATTGTAACTGAGTGTACACATATGTATGTACAAGGACATGGATTCATTATATAAGTCATTTTACAATTTAAACACTCTACATGGGTAGTGACAGAGCTATTATTCTATACATATAAATATATGAATACTGTATAGGAATAATCATATTTATATTAAATGTGCACAAAAAGGCAAACTTTGGAAGGTTTCAGAGGTTAGTAAGAAAAAAAGAGTTATAGAGGAATATATATATAAAACTATATGTGTTTTCTTTAATAAATGGAATAAATATTATGCAAAGAAATACACATGTGCATTTGAAATATGTGCAGAGAAAAAAAAACTAGCACGAGACACACATCAGACAGATGACAAATGATGGTGATATTCAAAGGGAGAGTAAAAGATGACCTCTATATTTCATTTCTTAGAGTTCTTTATTATTTTAATTTTCACCATAGCAATGTATTTATGGTTGACTTGGGCAATTAGAGGAAGAAATATATATGTGTACATACTCATACATCATATTTTCCAAACTAGTTACAAATGAAGCAGCTTTCAAATTATGCTTAAGCTTGAACTTTGAAAAGCAACACTGTAAGGGTTGCAGGTATGTTACTTAAGTTCTGCAGCTGGATTTCCCATTTGCATTTTTCCTTCAAGGAGAGAATGACAAAGATAACTTCTGAAGAGTGCTGTAAAAGAGACCCAGCATTCTCAAGCAGAATCATGAATCCATTCCTGAGATATTTCTTTTATACAAGTCAATTCTGGGTAAGTGGAAACGTTATCATGTTTCTTATCATACTGGCATCATTACATATCTTACCTTATTGTGATGAAGAAATCTGGAAGGTAGCACCGTAGCTTATGTGAGCAGTTATGCATGTGAAGGAATATATTTCTCTGTCATATTTAGGCAAATGGATGAATAGATGTTATTACAAAATAAACCCATTATAGCCTTTTTAGTAAAGCAACTCCAAATCTCATTTTTAATTCAACATTTCATGTTTATGACATTCAATCAACATTAGAGCTCATGCTTATTTGCCAAAGCTGATAAACTCCCCGCCCCCGCAAATTTTTAAGCAAAAATATATATATATATATATATATATATATATATATATATATATATATATATATTTAAAAATAGAGATGTCAGCAAAGGAAGAATTTGAAGTATGGAACACTTGAAATTAAAGTCAAAAGTGTTCAAAATGAATAATCAGGCACATACCTGCCAAACTTTCCCTATCTAGTAAATATGAGGAAAGAAATGTTGATATATGTGCCACTTTCTGATACTCCTTTCTCTTATCCAGTGGTAAGTGAACACAGGAACTATATTCTCAGATCCTTATTCCAACCATCATATTTTTATGCCAAGAGCTGTTGAAATGATCACAGCAGCTTCATTTCTCCGCAGCCACCATGAAAATGATGGAGCACAGCCCAGAGCTGACAGCATGAACAACTCATCAAATGCATGTAAAACTGCCATCAGATCACAGTTAAAATGCACTGGTTACTTTCTCAGCCATTTCTCCACTTAAAGAATGGGAAATGATGGGAAAGGAGTGAGAGAAAACATGAACTCTATGAGGGCAGGCTAAGACTATCTCCCATCCAATGACACATGCCTGAACATGGTACCCCAAACCCTGCAGTATTCAACACACATGCACTATTGAATAGACCATGAAAATTTTGGGACCAATTTACCCACTCTCTCACAATATAAAGTTGGAAGATTAATTCACCAGTTCCAGGGAAAATTAGAGATGCAATGGTGAAAATATTAGTCGCAGATGTTGAGAATTTATAGATGTGATTTCAAAGGCATTAGCTACTCAAATGAAGCCTCTTCCTTTGTATCTGAGAGCAGCAAACCCCCTGTTCAATTCTGCAAGATGACAAATTTCTAGAGATCTCTTGTACTGTACTGTTCACTTAAAAATGTGTTAAGAGGGTACAGCTCTTGTGTTCTCACCACAATGAAAAATAAAGAATAAATGCCTTTAGTTCTTCCAAGTAGGTCTACATTTTTACATGATATTGAGCAAAAGCAATTTAAATTTTGAAATAGAATAAATAAAAGGATAGCTTTGAAAAGAACTCACACTGGAGTGAGGAATAAAGAAACACCACACATCTCTTTTCCTGGTGATCTAATTGTTGTTATTAACCTCATATCTATAGTCGTGGTGTTTTGCGTTAGAACTTTGTGTACTGAAGATATATGTCCTTAGTAATTAAAACAATGCACTTCACTTCTGTCCAACATGGGACTGATAATGCCAACCAGAACTTTAGATACGTGTCTTATAAATTTTCAATCATCTTCCGTAACTTTACATTATTGTAATCATGGAAAAAATATTGACATCGATCAATGTAAACAATATCTTTTAAGGTAAGACATGACAAGTCTGTACACTGTGTCAAGTGACTCATTTTAGTCACAAAAATACTAAAATAAAATTATTCTTTTAAGGTGATTTTAACTTTTAATGTACTATTTGCCACTGAAGACTCAGTCTGTTACTCCTGTGCATATTTCAGCATGGATTGGACTTTGTGGTGAGTTAATCAGTTCTTAGAACAGGGCCTGTCCCATCATGTAAATATATATGTTTACTAATCTCACTTAGCATAATATCTTAAAGGTCTATCCATGTTGTAATGGTAAAATGTGTTCTTTCTCGTGACTTAATAATATTTATATATATATATATATATATATATATATATATATATACACACACACACACACACACACACACACACTTCCACATTTTGGCCATTGTGAATAATGCTGCCATCTGCAACATATGGATGGACCTTGAGCACCTAATACTAAGTGAGAGGAGTCAGACAAAAAAAAGACAAGTACTGTATGGTAACAGTCATATGTGGAATCTAAAAATGCCAAGCTTTTAAAAACAGAAAGTAAAATTGTGGTTTTCAGAGGTGGAGTGGGGTGAGGAGATAAAACAAATGTTTAAGGTTGCAAACTTGCAACAACTATTAAATAAGCCCTAGAGACCTAATACACAGTGTAGTGAACATGACAACAATATTGTATTGTAGTCATCAAGTTTGCTAAGAGACGAGAATTTAATTATTCCTACCACTACAAAGAAACATTGTATAATGTAACAGAGATGCTGATCATCACTATAATGAAAATCATATTACAATGTATAAATGCACAAAACCAACATATCATACACCATAAATGTGGACAATGATATATGTCAACCATACTTCAATTAAAAAGAACACAGAAAAGATTTTAAAACAAAAAACAATAGTGAATAAATGACAGGGAGCAGCACATCTCAACAGTGAGAGATGAGTAAAATAAAATCCCAAATTATAGTTTCTTCTCTAGTATGAGAAATATTTTTAAAGCAGAATAAGAACATATAGAAAGGTCAGTAGTTTAAATAATTAATAAAACCAAGACATAATAGTTAGATATAGCTAGATGTTCCTACCCCCAACCTATCAATCATTTCTTGATGAACTATGTCTCTCTGTTTATAAATCAAAGATCAGATTTGCTATATCCTAGATTATGCATGTGTTACTTAGTACAGTTAATTTAAATTTCCAGCAGTAGTTATAATCGCTCAATATTCTTATCAGTTTTCTCTTTATCCTTTTATCAATTCTTGTGGCTATGTAGTGGTTTCACTAGGGAAAGAGCATGTATTTTCCAGAGGACAAATGGGGTTGATAGCATGTGCATGATTTACTGGAAATCTGGGTATCTTGCTTTTAAGTTTAAATTTTTCCTTCTAATTGGTTAATATCACATCTTTATACATTCATATTCATCTAATACATCTTTATACATTCAAAATATCACTCATTTCTCAGACACATGCATTATGGACTCTACTATATAAGTCTATTTTTCGTTTCTTAATGATATCCTAATGGCATAAAATTTGTAAATCTAATGTCATCTAATTTTCCCTAATATTTCTTAGAAGTTGGTACTTTTGTAGACTGATTATGACATCTTTGCCATTTTAAGGTTTATAACCTTTTTTAGATGATTTATTTTCATCTTGCACATTATATCTACAAAAATATAGAATTGACTATTTTGTATTTAAAAAATTCTCTTTTTAAAGTTAGGTTGCAATAGTGAGCCATTACAAACAGTTTTTTCAAAAAACAAAATTAAAAAGTTAACATATAAAAGAATTTATAACAAAATAGTAAAAAGAGGTAAAATTAGCATACAGTGAAGATGCAGAGTTTTGTTACATATTAGATGAGATTTGAAAATATTGGATAACAAAGAGCTTATCATACTATGACATATCAGTCAATCCGGAAAACTTACTGATTCTTCTTCCAATCCTGCTCCCCACAGACAAATACCATTCTGACATAGAGATGCATGCAATTTCATAAAAATGGAATCATGAGGGATCTACTCTTCGATATCTGACTTTTCTTATTCAACATAAAGTCTTGAAATTCATTCATGTTATTATGTGTTCTGTCAGTTATCCTCATATTTTAGTGTACAGTACAAGATAATTTGTTTGTTATTTCATTCCTCTATTTGTGGAAAATTGGTTTATTTCTAATTCTTGAATATGATATAAAAACCTATCACAAGCATCCATGTTCAAGTAGTTTTATGGAACACTTCCATTTCACTTGGTTTAATATCTAGTTTTGAACTTGATGGGTCATAGGGTAAATGCATGATTAACTTTAGCAGAAAGTTCTAAGTAGTTTCCAAAGTAGATGTATAGTTTAAACTCTCACAAGCAATTTATGAGGGTTTCAGTTACCCAGATATGCTGTTTAATATAATCTGTCTTTTAACACTAGGGAACTTCATTGTTTCCAGTTATGTTCAGTATTTCCATATGCACTTGTTGACTTCTAGAAGTAAAATGTATCTTAATAAAATACATATTCATGAATATCTACCTTTTCAGATTATTCTAGTATATACATGGTGGTGCAAAAGTAGGTTTACAATTGTGCATATGGAAAATAATACAATGATTAATAAATAATAGTACAAGAATAAACTGTTCCACAACCTCACAACTATAAATCTACTTTTGACCCACCCTGTATGTTTAGTCCTATGTAGCTTGATTAAAGTCACAAAATAAATTTAGGTGATTTTAATAATACTTACTGTGATGTATATGTACATATATAATGCATTCTCCTATATGTGTGTGTGTGTGTGTGTGTGTGTGTGTATATATATATATATATATATATATATATATATATATATATATATGCTTGTGTGTGTGTGTGTGTTTATCCATTTAGCCCTCACAAAGGTCTTTAATGTTCATTATTCTCAGCAATATTTATTATTCCAAGTAATGAGTCTGTGGGATAGGACAGGTCATCCCCCTTTTGCAGATAAAACAAAATAAATCAAAGTAACAACTTAAGCCTAGGAGGAGTTATGCAAAGCAGATACCCCAGGAGGTTAAAGGCTTGGTAATTAAACTACCATTTTCAGACAGTACATTTTAGGAGCAAGATCTGATGTCCACTCTTCAATGCTTTCCAGTCCTTATGCAATCTTTCAAATCCCAAGACACACAGCCTGAGGCTTTCATGTAAGAAGGCAGGAATAATCTTTGTGGGAGAATTTTGCTACAAATATCTGTCAGGATTTCCACAGAGGGAAAGATCACAGAATGTTAGCATAGCCATTAATTACAGTCGCTGTGCAGAGAGGAAGCAGAGAGAGAGGCACTGACATGCCGATGAAGCGTGTAGGATTCAGAGCAGAAATCTTGTCTTCAGCTCTCCCTTTGCACGGACACTTTAGGAAAGCCCATCAACCTGCCTGAGGCTGTGTTTTGTTTTCTCAAGAACAGGAGGAGGACGCTGCTCACTTGTTAAGACTAGGTAAGCATTTATTATATAGGCATATATTCAGGAATTAGATGAAGGCAAAACCTTTATCTCCTGTAACTTTATTGATCTCAGACTTCCATGTTTACTAGTGACAGGAAGGTTTTTTCCTTTCCAATCAAATACATGTGTGGCTGAAAACAAAGTCTTCTTTGGGGACATCCTCCTTTCAAGAAGTTTCTCTTTCTTTGATGGCAAGGCAGGGGACAACTGTCATCTCTACATGACTCTGAGTTGAGCAGTATTGTTTCTCCCTAAGCTCTGGTGAAGTGTTTAATTCTACTTGGCTCATCCTTTATTAGGCTTCTGTTCTTCTCTTTATTTTTTCTTTATTCCATTCTGGTAGAGCTTGTCCTACCAGGTCACTGGGCATCCAGAACTGTATATGCTATTTTGTGCCAGTTCTTACCAAGCCATGTGCACTTGGGGGTAGACCTTGAAGCTAATTACCATGGACTTGCTATGGACTCCAGTTGAGAGATTTTGTATTCTGCAGCTGCTACACCAATTCTCTTCCCCTGGAGTCCCTGGAACAACAGTCCACTCCTTTATCTATACTGAGAATATGTAACCTGTATGGCTTTACCTAGGCCTATCTACTTAGTCTTGTACTTAGCCACTGACTTGTATCATAAACTTGTCCTGGTAGATTGAAGACAAAACTAACTATGGACATTTTCTGGAACCCTTGCAAGCTCTCAAGACATTGACATTCACTGCCTACTCCATACATCCACCTAGATATTTTTATCATTAACTTTAAACCCAAGGGGAGTAAAACCCATGAGCCGAACTTTTTTGACACTGTGGGTCTTGTCCCTTCGATCTTTCACCGGAACAACTCAGTAAAGCAGAGTCATCCCTGTTTTCATATTTCTTTAGCACTCCTATATTATGGGTTACATCGATCCTCTTTTACTTTCTAGTTCTGGATATATAAAATGCAAATTGGAGAAATTCTAAGATAACATTATTCTCTCTCTCATTCCTTCTAAAAATTTAAGAGTGCTATTTTACTAAGGTAAAAAAAAAATGCACGTGGAAACCAAAGCCCAAAACATTTCATTCCAAATACCATCCCTGCTTCAAGTTCTCAGGGGAGTAAGCCTGAGCTCCATGGCCTCATCTGAACAACTAAATGGACTGAGATGAAGGGGAAAATCATCAAGAATGAAAAATAATTTAGATGATATTTACATATACTCCTTTGTCAGGTCTTCATTAAAGCATAGAGCACATCTGGCATATTTCACATATCTAAGTTCAATATAAAATTAGTATAAGCTATAATTATATATATACATAATTATAGGAATGGACAAAAGTAGGTTTACAGTCGTGAGTACCCAAATAAAGAATTTATTCTTGTGTTATTATTTATTCATTATTGTATTGTTTTCCCTATAAACTGTAAACCTACTTTTGCCCCACCTGCATACATATCTGTATCTTAAATAACTGAAAAGGTTTTGTACATTTTCCTTCAATCATATATATTCACATTTAAGTATGTATATACTTGAAAATTGTATTAATGTAGCAAATTTTTTAATAGGCTTTCACAATTCTTTATTATAGGTACTTGATCACACACCTTACTGCTGTGACCTATCCTGTCAGTAATGTCTCAGGTGCGCCCCATAGTCCTTCACAATTTCAGTCATTGTACTAAGTACAACATTGTAGGCCATCAGAGACATCCTTCTTCATTTATTCTCTAAGCTGTTATGCAACTGTTTTATTTCCAGGAAAATTTCTAGACAGGTGAAGGCAAGTGAAATGTTCTTTCTTTACTAAGACAAGCTAGTGGGGACAACCACTACATTTTTTTCAAAGATTGGAACAAATATAATTTCTATAACAGAATTAACTACATGTGAGTTATGGCAGGACAGGACATAAGGGGAAGGTCGGTAAGGAATGCGAAATGAAAGGGAACATTTCTTTTAAAAACAGCATTGTAGAGGTAACTTTACATAAAATTAAACTCACCAATTCTGAGTAAACAAGTTTGTGATTTTTGACAATTGGACAATTGTGTAAACAAAATTGTATTCATGAGGCAGAATATTTATATCACCTCCTCCCACTAAAGGTTGATCCTGATCTGCCAAACCCTTCCCATCAACCCCCCATGAATACTAATCTGCTCTTTGTCATAGTAACTGTCTTTTCTAAAATTTTATATAAATGGACTAAGACAGCATGCTGTCTTCTGTTGCAGGCTTCTTTCACTTAGCATGATACTTTTGAAAAGATCTGTGTTATTACATGTTTAAAAAGTTAAGTTTTATATTCCCAAGTAGTATTTCATCCTGTAGATAGAACACAATATATTTATCCTTTCAAAACTGATGGACATTTGGATTATTTCCAATTCAAAGCTATTCTGAATGAAGATTTTAGTCATTGATATTACTCTCACTGGTATTAATCATCATTAAACTATTCTGTTTGGCTATGATAATGGAACAAAACCAACATGGATTAGCTTTTTCTAAGTGGTATGATGTGCAATTGTTTTTCCAAATTATGTTTTCTAATGTTTTACAATAACATGTAGACTTAGTGAATAAATAAAAGTAAAATTTGAGGGTATATAAAGTTAAAACTAACAATTTTACACTCATTACACTGCGTTTAAAATTCTACCATTTCTTGTGGTGCATTCACATTCACACAACAGTAGTCAGGTAAACTGTCTCTGTCAAATATATTTGATGTCCATTGAATGTCTTTTTAACTTTTGAGATTCATAATGTAAATTAGCATATTAAGCATTATGACAACTGGCATTTTTTAAACTTATTTTAGAAGTGAACTTTCTTCAATTCTATTCAGTAAACACAATTGGGAAATGATGCTTTGTTGTGAAACCTCTGTCCATCAAGCACATAACACAGTAGAAATGTCTCTTGTGCTTATAGTGGGAGTGAGTACAATTTGGGTGAAAAGTCAGTTTGAAAAATAACTTATTAATACAATGTTCTACTGTCATAACAAATATTTGAAGAATTTATCATTTGAGTTATCAAAGTTATTTCACCATTTATCAGAAGTGGATGGTCCTTCTCCATAATATTTCTTCCTTTTCATCTTCTTTTGTGAAGGAACACTAAAGTACCTTGGGTTTGAAATATATTCATCAAGGTCATTTAAAGTATATGCTCCTAAGCTTCAAGAAAAATAAATAAATAAATAAATAAATAAATAAATAAATAAATAAAGCACAAAGTCTAGAGTTTGTAATGTTGATCCACAAAGACCATTTATTCAAAGCATTAAGTATGTAGATATTAAGTTCTATTAGTGTAATGAAGATTTAAATTTGAGACAAATAAGGAGACAAAGTGAGTTCATAATATACTGTTTATTTTATAATTAATTTTAATTTGCCTCACATAGAATTAAACACTTCCCATACTGTTTTGATGTGAACTCTATCAATCTAGTAAATCCCTCACAGAAAGAAGAATGTGTTTTGATTTATCAAAACTCTCAAAATGTTGGTCATTGATTTAGGCAGTTATATATATGTCCGTTTTTAAGATGGATTAAACTATATTTTAGGAGTTTAGTGTTAGCTGAATAAAATGCAAAATGGCTGTTATTGCATTTGGTGAATTCACCCAGAGTCATCCTTTAAACACTAAGTGCTGTTTCAGCAAGTTTCCCTCTGCTCTGATGCTTTTAGAAATCGAATGAAAAAACCCAAATTGTCACTGGGCACATCCATCACCATCACCCACCACATATCACTGACAGGGAAACTTATCTATTGATTTAAAACCTGAGGAGGGACACACAGAGACAACTGTCCCTTGCAGCAAATGAGTATCATTCAGTTCAATGATTAAGAAAACAGTCTGTTCACACTTATCTCAGAGATCCATGGACTCCAAATTGCAATCCTTTCTGTTATTCCCTGATCATTAGTGCAGTTCATCAATCAAAAAGAGGATATGTTCAACATGTACAGACATATATGGGACTATAAAAATGATGTTTTATTAATATACCTGCAAGAAGAAGTTCCAAATGGTTTCTGCCGTATACTACTTTCCTACGTAAAATGGAATATATTTTCCCACACACATCAAAGAAGGTCACAGGTTGGTAATCCAGTTCTGGTTTGGAGGCTCTGAGTTCTTCAATGGCCCAGGCTCTTGTTCCCTGTGCTGATGCCTGTTGCCATCTTTATGAGTGTCTTCTGAGGCTCTAGCCATTATGCTTTTAAGCTGCAAACTATCCCTCAGAACAATTCTGTTTGCAGTTCACTTGTATGGTTTGAATCACATAAAAGAATGAGAAAAATAGAATTTAAGCTGGACACTTTATTATTTTTAATAAAATTAGGTATCATAACTAATGAGAAAGAAAATAATGGGTATTTGGTGGCAACTAGCAGTTTGTGCTAACTCAAATCTTTCTTCTAGTGCTTTGAGGGATGAGTTCCATTTGAGGTTCCAAATGTTAAAATCAGGCATTGACAGTGTGACCATCTCCTTCAATTAATCTTCTGATTTTTTAAAATGAAGTATATATTTTAGTTTCAGACAATATTTCTGAGCTGCCCTTGAACCTTGTATATATTCTAGTTTAATTTTCCCCTGCCCTTTACCTGCTCTGGGCATTAGTGGCATTTTCCAGGTACTCAACCTGTTCCTTCCTGACCACTTACATACACCATTTTTATTTGGTGTCTGGGTAGAGTAGCACTGCTAGTACAAGTGTCAAACGACCTGCAGATTGTTTTAGCTACAATGATCTCTCCATGTATGGCCTTATTGTTACATTGCAGATAATCCTTAATCAAGTCTTTTAGATACCAGGAGGAAACTTCTTGTTCCCCAGGCTCCATTCTTCAATGGTAGCACCACTTTCAGGCTGTCTGCTTCTTCCCAGCTTCCTGTGAGCTCAGGAGATCAGATTCCTTTAGGAAAAATGCGACTATTCTCCAGTGAATCCAGGGACATCTGAACCATGCTGTTCCCAGAAGCTCTGCTCTCAGAAACTATTCTCAGTGTGCTAACTATGGTTTCCGAGGTTTCATACAATCCAGGAGTGAGGAGAATTGGCAGAAACTTTCAGAGTCAGGACCTCACTAAACTGATGACCACATTTCCCAACACCAGTCTCAATTTTCTTACAACTAACTAGCTGATGGTTTGCTAAGGAGAAGAATGGTAATTGCAGTTGGGAGGAAATTAAGTCAGGAGACATTCTGATCATAATCTTCCAAAACTAGAAGGTGATTTCAACTCTTTAATTTTTTTTCATTAATAGATTTTTTTTCAATTTAATCTTACGTGGAATTCTACATGAACGATGAAGTTCACAACTCAAGCAGGAGCAAGACTTGAAAGCTGGCCCACTTATTCTGCACTTTACACTGACCACCTGGTTCACCATTGCTGCCCCAGACTCGTATTATGACTCTCCAGGAACATGGTTTCAAAAAGAGAGATCTATTGAATATTTGACATCCACTGAAAATGATTCAGAACTCTTATTTGAAGCCTTTATATCAGCAAATATTTCTTCTACCTATTCCTGTTCATGTGAGGAATGTCATCTATTATAGAATTATTTTATTACAAGAGGAAACAAAAATTTTCTTCTTTTATTCGATAAATGTCAAAGAATAGGAGGTCTGTGTTTAGTGGAATACACAGAAAGAACCCATTGAAATCGCCTTTTTAGTAAGACTAGATGGTGTTAGTGGGACAAAGAGTCATACTAAAAGTAATTTATAAATTTGGATAAAAATATTTTTAAAATTCCTCAAGCTAAAATCATCAAGGAGCTAATAAGATGTTAAGTAACTAACTCAAATCCAAATTTTAAGATAATTACCAAGGGTTTCTGCATCTTCACTATTATCAAAATTCTAGTTTTAAGAAAACAAAATTATGTGTTTTATAAATAGAGTCTTATTTTCCCTTTAGCAACCTTTGTGCCAGAAATATGACTTTACAACCTATCTGATGTTGAGCAAATATCATGCATACTCCAAGGGTTAGTTTCTAAATCTGTAAAGTGTTCATAATGAAATCAACTGAATTCACAGAGTTTTGGGATAACTAAATGAATTCATTCCCATAAAAAAATATTTTCTAGCATTTGGTAAGTGCTCAATAATTATTTTTAGCTATTAATCAACTTTGGGATGATTCATATAATACAGAATTTTAAAGTGACCTCAAATTACTTCAGAATGATAGAAAGTACAGATACATTCCATTATTCCTACCTACATGCATACACTTGTATATTAAATATTTTCTATGAAAAGTTACAGCATGCCTGAACCCATACAGGATTTGGCTTCCTGTGCCTACGCCCCCCACCCAATCAGCAAAGTCCATAATGTCTAGATATCATCTTCTTAGCAAGAACTGGAGTCTCAAATCCCCGACTCACTCTGTGTGTAACCCCTTCCCAGGCTTGAGTCTCTGCCAGTTTTAACACACACTACCTTTAACCTAGGAAGAAGTACCTATTTCTATGCAACTGAAATATACTATCATAATTCACTAAAATCAATTACTGTTGTACAACAAGAACAATGGAGAGAATAATGTTTGACATACCATTTTATTCCCTGGGATGCAAAAAGAGCAGGAAATTCAACTAATCATAAAAACCTGGTAAAATTATTTAAAACACACCCCAGGCTTAGAGAGCTAGCTTACT
Organism: Rhynchonycteris naso; assembly: GCA_037038555.1. Lineage (NCBI taxonomy): Eukaryota > Metazoa > Chordata > Mammalia > Chiroptera > Emballonuridae > Rhynchonycteris > Rhynchonycteris naso. The sequence continues at coordinate 212,927,154 of CM072998.1, read as the reverse complement.
GCTTTGGAAAAGTGGTATGCACAGTGAATTTTGGAGCATGACATTGGGAGTGTATGATAAACTAGAATAAGAAAATAATAGAGTGAATTTTTTTTCTGCTTTTTGATTTGATACAAATGTTGTAGTGCCGGTTGACATCATCTCTAGAATAAGAAACAACATGAAAGCAAAATTGCTCTGCTTTTAAACTGGCTGGCTTTGATTTAGTGTTACATTACTACCTTGTTTTATGAGTTCTGTAATATGAGCCTATTTGGTTCATGATGAATAAAATATGAATAATTCATAAAATGTAAAATTTAATCAGGGAAATCTGATTTTAGACCTTACTCTGAAGAAAGACAAAGCTTCCATATAGATCATGAGGCACATTTTAAAAATAACATCATACTTTTTTTTGTTAAAAATGAAGCCTAAAGTGCAATATATTCTCTAAGATCAAGAAAAACCTCTTTAAGTAAAAGCATTTGTTCGAATGGGTACGTTATAATGATGTGTAGATTTATGCACAAAATTCAGTATAACCGTGGACAGGCAAACAATCTTACCCTGCTTCTTTTCCGATCTTATTTTAAATCACACTGAATAATAAATCATTGGAACTGATGACTTGTGTAAGGTACTAAGTCCTTTGGAAAAACAACACTACTTTTTTGTGAGTTCTATAACTTTGGACATGTGCGACTGTGATCTGCAGTGTAGGTATTTATGAATACACTGTCACAGTCCCCAAAATCTCCAGTCTTAAGGACAGAGGAAACACCTACCTCAAGTGTTATTATCTAAATCTCACATCCTTACCAAAGTTTTGTCCCCACAAGAAACCCAACCAGACTAGTGGACATCCAGAATTTTTGTTCCTCTTTCTTTTTTCCTCTACTACTTTAATTATTTATTTATTTTGAGAGAGAGAGAAAGAAACATCAATTTGTTGTTCCACCTATTTTTGCATTCCTTGGTTGATTCTTGTATGTGTCCTGACTGGAGATCGAACCTGCAACCTTCATGGGTCCAGATGACACACTAACCAATTGAGCTACTGGGCCAGCGTTCTTACACAGTTTTTTTCTAATTTCAGTTGAAAATGGCTTTGAAAGGCCAAGGTCCTTTAATTGTATGCAAAAGATATTAAATGATTGTACTGACTCTCAGCAAAAGGATGGATCTCATTCATATGGCATGAACAGGTCTTTCAGATTGCAAAGTAATCTTCAGAGCTTTCCAATAGTGGAAAACATTCCAATAGTGCAGGAGATGTACTGACTGTGTCTGTCTGCTATCCCTCCTGAGTGAGATGAAAAGAAAGATGAAGTGGCAAACAGGTAGGGGCATCGACAGGGATACTGACTCTGAAAGGAGTGTGGCATGTGGTGCACCCAGAAGGAGAGAGAGAGCCCGGGAAACCACCCAGGAAAATGACTCTGATCATACCAATTAGTATAGACTGTCCCTGTATCTATTCCTTATCGAGGCACTTTTCTTATTTCCATATCAAAAACCTTGAATCCAAACCACTCCTGTTATTTTAACCCTTTGAGTAGTATGGACGTTCATGTACGTCCTCACGCCTCTTGACCAACCGGAGTATGACTGATTTATTTTTAAAATGTGTAAGGCAACATTAAAACAAGGCAAATGTATGTTATTCTTGTTTCAATAAATTGGTTATCAAACAAACATGATTTTAAGTTAATAAAACTGTAACTGGAACTAATTTCATTTTTTGAAGAAAAAAAAAACAACTCACTCCCGGGCATCAGCGAGCATAAAAAAACCTCACTGCTCAAAGAGTTAAATGGTAATTTAAAGGACTAGAATTAAGTACATTACACATAAATGCAGGAGGCATTACTCAGTCCCTTGATCCAGGGGTACAATGAGTACTACATTTTTTAAATAGTATTTAAACAACTTCTATCCAGCCCAGAGGCTGCATTAAACTGAACTGACAAGAGCACCAAGCTCGGGCACTTGTAAAGCACTCTCTAGAGGCCTACAGAGACCCTGGAGGTCTACACTTCTGCTGGGAAAATGAAGGAAGGGTGTCTGATAGCTGAGGCACACAGTCATTGGGAGTCTTCTTACCTAAGCCCTCTTGGTCTCTTGTCCTGTGGCTTCTGTCTACTTATGCATCACACTTGGAAGACAGGGCTTATTGCCAGAGAAGGTACTCTGATGTCTGAAGTCTGGCCTCCATGGTGCCCCAGCACAGCCCCAGCCTCCAAAGTCTGTCTCCCCAAGATTCCCTAGACACTGCTCAAGAACATTCGGAGTTCCTCACAACCACAGCCATGGGTCTCCGTCACACTCTGGGAGATACATTGCCTTTCCTCTTTCTTCCCCTCAGCAGCAAACCCAGGCACTATTGTTTTTTTAAATCACATATGTTGTCAAGAAATGGATGGGCAGAACCTCCACGGACTGCAACAAGTAGATGTAATGACTGTGACCCAACCCTCTAATTGGCCACCACCACACCAGTAAGTCATATCTACTCATACTAGGTGGCATAGACTAAAATTCAGCACAAATCTTAAGGCTGATCAATGGTATAGGATGCTACAAGTGATTCATGGGAAACATAGGTGTTAGGGGCACTGACCTTCTTGCAGTCAAAAATCCACATATAACTTTTGACTCCCCAAAAAACTTAACTATTATATGTAGACCTTCACAACTGTAATTTGTATGTATGTATATATATATATATATATATTTAATAACTGTTGGAAGTTGTGACTGTTAAATTGTTCTAATCTCTTCTCTGTTGATTCTTTGTAGAGGTTCAACCATGTATCCCAGAATAACACCATGGAACTGTGCTAAACATTTGTTTTTGTATGACTCATCTGAATGTGTCTGCGACTCTAACCCATTGGACTAGGGTCACACCGCGGCAGAATGAGAGATAAAACCCAGGCAATTCAACAAAAAAATCTTAAGTCAATGAGTAAATCTATTTTTTCAATGTTATTACACTGCTCTTATGTTACTTTTTCTTTTTAGACCACAAATCAATTTATTACATAGAACTAAATATAATATTAGACCTCTAATCAGGACCATCTCTCCAAAAAAAGTTATTTCTTTATTTCCCTCATATATCTATTCTCCAGACCAAAGATGTTATATGACATGCACTCTTTATATTAAGCAATTGGAATCTATATTTATTTTTTAAGCCATATGGATGCACTACTATTTTGCATTATAAACATATCTGGCCTGGCCTGTGTTGGTGTAGTGAATAAAATGTCAATCTGGAACACTGAGTTCAACAGTTTAAAACCCTGGTTTACCTGGTCAAGGCACATGTGGGAGTTGATGCTTCCTGCTTCTCCCCCACTTTCTCTCTCTCTCTAACTTCTCCCTCTTTCTCTAAAAATGAATAAGTAAAATCTAAAAAAAAATTATTAAGGAAAAGAAACATATCTATTTGCTGGCATTCCAACAGTCCTTTTTTTTTCTCTCTCTCTCTCTCTGATAGATCTCAGAGAGAAAAGAAGGGAGAGAAAGAAACATAAACATCCATCCATTCCTGTATATGACGTGACCCGGTATTGATCCCACAAACTTTGTCTATCGGGATGATGCTCCAACCAACCAAGACATCCAGCCAGGGCTTTAACGGTCATATATAGTGATTTTGTGCCTAGTTAGGAACATAGATGATCAACTTAATACTGGAGTTTTTATTTTGTTTGTTGGTGGGCTTGCTTTAATTATCCATGGCAGTTATGAGGCAACCTGATGTCAAATAGCAAAAGCTTTCTTGACAATCGATGAAAGGGAATATTCCATGGAGAAAACGCACTGAGGTCAAACCGGGTTGTTATTATTTTCAGAGTATATTAAGTATATATTTAAAACCTAGAACATTGCATTAAAGATTTTAATTTGACTCTGCACTTATAGTAAATAATTATAAAGGCCTAAGTGAAAAATAAGATGTTATAATCATAAGAGAATTTTTATCATCTTAAAGTGGAATAGCTAAAAAAGATGGAAGAAGAGGGTCCATATGCTAATCCAGAGCATCATTTATGAAGACTGTTCACACTTTAATGCAGAACGGTGAGCTGCCAACATCCTTCAAAAAGGTCTGCTAAGATAATCTTTAATAAATATGTCTTATTGAAAGATGATTTCTCTTAAAAAAATCAGATCTATGGAACTATAAAGTAAGAGAGTTTTCTGAAGAAGAAAACATGTTAGGATCAACAAAGAGAAAAATGCAGGAAGGAAAAAGTAAATCTAAATATATTTTTAACTCAATACAAATGTCACCATATTCTCCTCCAAAGACTTTACAAATAAATTCATGGAACTCTAGAATACTATTTGATCATTGGTAGGGACAGGGTGAAATGCAGTGATGATGATAAGAATAAATAAATAATTCATTCACTTCTTAAAGAAGAGAAATTAACTAGTAAGGATGGGTGTAAGCAAATCATTCAGGCTATAAAATAAAGGTCATAATTTACCATAGCACTTCTTCCATATGTGTATATGTGTGTGTGTATGTATGTATATACATGCATACATGTGTATACATCTATATATACTTATAAAAACATGAGGAAATGTTTAATTTTGGTGTTTAAAGTTTGAATGGTGAAAGACCCTCACCGCATTATTTACTAATGTTCCACTAAATTCTATGTAGAGACGGAGCCCGTAACAAAATCCATATGACAGCCAGGAGCTAAGACTGATAAGTTAAAATAAGCATTGGTATAAAATTATTAAATAAACACTAAGATACAGGAAGGTATACATGTACTAATAAAGCCTGACCCTAGTTTCAACCTAAGGATTATTTGAAAATATACAATGAAAATAAAATTTTTGAGCACTTATTAAGCGTTATCTGAATATATAAAAGCATACCTGAGTATCTAAGAAATTATAACCATAACAAAACAGCAGAAGAGAATATCAAGAGATTTTTCTGTATTACACAGAAAAAACAATGCTAAAATGTCAATAATGTGAATAATATGATTATTAAGTATAATCTGATCGATGATAGTTACTTGATTACAACTCTAATTCTAAAATATTTAATAATCTACCTATAATTTTCATAATAAGGCAATTTTTCCATGGAAGTCTTACAGAGAAGATTGTATAGGTTCTCAATGATGGCATTAGCTTTTTTTTTTTTTAATTAATTTTTTTTTAATTTCTTTTTTTATTTTATTCATTTTAGAGAGGAGACTCAGAGTGAGAGAGAGAGAGAGAGAGAGAGAGAGAGAAAGAGAGAGAGAAAGAGGGGAGGAGCTGGAAGCAACAACTCCCATATGTGCCTTGACCAGACCAGTGCAGGGTTTTGAACTGGCAACCTCAGTGTTCCCAGGTCGATGCTTTTATCCACTGCGCCACCAAAGGTCAGGCGGCATTAGCTTTTAATTGGTGTGTGGGTTTGTTTTAATTGTCCGTGAGCAGTTGTAGCACAACTTGACTTCAAATATCAAAAGCACCAAAATACAATAGTTGACAATAAGTTGTTAAATAAACCAATAATCAAAGACATTTAGCCTAAAATGAGTACTAAATAATGAGTTAAGGACATAAACATAGCCTTTCCACCTTAGATTATAAACGGCTGTGCTGTGTCTAACTGATGGATTTGGGGACTTCTCCCAGAATTCCTCTGGGTTCGGAAGGGTCTGAAACCGTAAACTAGACACTCTCTAAACCAGACACACACAGTTAATTTAATAATGATGTTGAGCTTGGACACGTCACTTGCTTTGGTCAATGCAGTATTGCTACCCGAAATATTATGAACAGAGACAATAAATATTCTTGCATGACTTGGTTGGGTATTTTATGCTCTGCATTTTATCTTAAGAATAGGTCTCTAGCAGCCATTGGTTAAATAAATAAATAGATAAATAAATAAATAAATAAAGGAGCATTGTCGGTTTAGCCCAGCTAAGGTCAAAATAGCTCAGCACAGCACACGCTACCCACAGGACTGACGCACAAAAGATAAACTCAGGCTTTTCAGTGTAAACCACTGGTGGAAGGTAGTCTTTGCACAACATGTTTTTAAACTATAATTAATATATCTATCAGCTCTGGTGGCACAGTGGACCTAGATCATTGAGGTCTCAAGTTAAAAGCCCTGTGGTCGCCAGCTTGAGCACAGGCTCACCAGCTTGAGCACAAAGCTACTTGCTTGAGGGTGAGATTGCAACATGTTCCCAAGGTCCCTGGATTGAACTCAAAGCTCACTGGCTTAAGCAAGAGGTTCAGTGGCTTGGCTGTAGCCCCCTTGTTAAGGTATGAATGAGAAGCAATCAATCAACTATGAAAGTGATGCAACAACAATTTGATGCTTCTCATCTCTCTCCCTGTCTCTCTCTCTTTCTCTAGAAAAAAAAGAAAAAGAAAACTTAAAAAGAACTATAACTAGTTCAATATATAGCTTGGATAAAAATCACATAACATACTGTATTGGACAGAGCTCTTAGAAAAATCTCATAAATGACTGACCAGGCGGTGGCGAAGTGGATAGAGCATCAGACTGGGATGCAGAAGACCCAGATTTGAGACCCTGAGCTCGCCAGCTTGAGTGTGGTCCCATCTCGGTTGAGCAAAAGCTTGGACTCAAGGTCACTGGCTCCAGCAAGGGGTTGCTGGGTCTGTTGAGGCCTGCGGTCAAGGCACATGTGAGAAAGCAATCACTAAGGTGTCGCAAAGGCAACGAAAAACTAATGATTGATGCTTCTCACCTCTCTTCGTTCCTGTCTGTCTGTCCCTATCTATCCCTCTCTCTGACTCTATGTCCCGGTTAAAAAAAAAAAAAAAAAAAGAAGATCTCATAAATGACCTGAAGAGCTGAGATCAGCATAATGTGTTCTCACTCTCATTACTGGTGTTCCAATCTCAAGTCCTGTTTGATCTTCAATTTACCATTAGCTTTTTTCTTCTTATAATAAAATTAAAATAATAATAATAATATTAAATATTTATAAAATAATAATAAAATTATATATCTATCTATATAGTCATCCGTCGCCATATCATGGTTCACTTTTTGTGGTCTCAACGCATCGCAGATTTTTAAATTGTGTATATCTAATTTTGTATCACGGATTTTTCACTGTATCACAGGATTTTGAGGTATATAGGAATTTTTATATATTTATTATTTTAATTATTTTTGTGGTAAAATAAGCATTTTATAGCCTAAAAAATTGAAAACAATATAAAAAATACTAATTAAAACATATTAGTATATACTGGTGATTACCCAAATAGAATTTTATATGTTGTTAAAATTACATAGGTTTAAGAGTATAAAAGATGTTTAAGAGCATAAAAAGTGTTTATAAGAGTGCAGGAAAGGTTTATAAGAGTATGAGGAGGTTTTATTAAGCCTTAAAATATATATAAATAATAAAGTAAATGTAAGGTCACTACTTCACAGATTTTCACCTATCGCAGAGGGTTCTGGAACCTAACCCCTGCAAGAGACAAGGGATCACTGTATCTATATATAGATAGATAGACATATAAAGGAGAATGAATTTTAAAATAAATCATCCTAACACAATCTCTATAATGATGATCATTAACTTCAACTCATTTTCTATTTTTTTTGTTGTTGTTGTTGTTTCATTTTAGTAGAAGACATATGATTTAATATTTGGCCATAAAGAGTTTTGTATTTATTACAGAGTATTGCATTTGTTTTATAGAACACTATTTTGTTAATGTTATCTAAAATCCATTTATGTTAAAAAAATATATGGTTGACTTCAGAATGGATTTTGATAAATTATTTATTTCAAAATATTTTTAGTTTTAACAAAATTTATTCAAAAAGCAAATGAATACTATAGCATATATGAAGAAGGGAAACAAACTCTTTCAAGATGGCATGTCTACAGAGAGTATAATATGTAGACATTTTAAAAGGAGAGTTCTTGTAAAATTAATGGAATGTCATCACCTTGGTAGTCACACATTTTTAGAATGTAAAAAGTATGTGACTTATTTTTTAGCACTAGCCATATTTGAATATTAAAGTCTGACAAAATATGTCCACTTTCCATACTCACTTTAACTAAACTTACATAAAATTTCAATTAGGGAGAGTCTCGAAGAGAGGTCAATTAAATAAGAAGACATCGTACTTTGTGAAGGAATACAGACTATATCACCTGTACAAGTTTACTGTAAAAATCTAATAACAAATTAATAAGAGAAAATCTGTTAGGATCTATCATAAAGGAATATATAAAGTCAAAGTTTTACAGGCTATTATTAGGATATTTATTTAGCTTATGATGAAAGATGTTCCCCTAATAGTCAACAATGTTTTCTCTCTCATGTGACACTCCAGGTGCCAACATCTCAGGGTTGTATAATATACTTCAGTCTTACAATATGGCTTCATAGCAGTGTCATTCTCAGATGAAACTCTCAGTCAAGAGGATGGAGTTGTTATTTCCTGATTCCTGGCTCCTAGAGGAGGGATCAGACTGAGAGCAACATGCCTATCAGGAAAGGACAGTCCCCAATAATGTGCATATCGTCCAACTCATATGTCTATGACCTACACTGGGTTACAAGGTTACACACACTCTTTTTCTGAAAAGCCATGTCCCCAAAGAATCAGAGACTTTATTACTGGGAGGGGAAACTGATATTAGGGACAAATGCAGTCTCTGAAATACTATTTTGTAAGTCAATGGTTATTTATGATAAAACATCTCCAACACTGAGAATGGAGAATGTTTTTTCTATAAAGTAATAATAAATAAAATATAGATCATGAAGCATACAAAAGATCCTTCTTATTATAGACTTGCCCTATCATATATCAAGATTTAATCTAAAACTAAAGTAATTAACATGGTGATATTGGCACATGAATAGACAAGGAAAGAAATTTTAAAAAAGAAAATGAAAAAAAAAGAAAGAAAAATAAACTATGGTGTGCATGACCAGGCAGTGGCACAGTGAATAGAGTATCGTACTGGGAAGCGGAGGAACCAGGTTTAAAACTCCAAGGTCACCAGCTTGAGCCTGGGCTCACCAGCTTAAGTGCAGGGTAGCTGGCTTGAGTGTGAGATCATAGACATGATGCCATGGTCACTAGCCTGAACCCAAATGTTGCTGGCTTGAAGCCCAAGGTCACTGGCTTGAGCAAGGGGTCACTTGTTCTGCTATAGCATGCCAGTCAAGGCATATATGAGAAAGCGATCAATGAACAACTATGGAGTAGCAACAAAGAATTGCTGCTTGTCATCTCTCTCCCTTCCCGTCTATCTGTCCCTATCTGTCTCTCTCTCTCTCTCTCTCTGACTTTCTCTTTGTTTCTGTCAAAAATAAAAGAAAACCATAGCGTATACATGGAAGTTTAATATGGAAAAACTGGTATAGGAGCTGTGTAAGAAAATGAGGAACTCATTAGATCAGTGGTTCTTAACCTAGATTCTATGGAACCCTAGGGGTTCGATGAGTCAGTCTCAGGGGTTCGGAGAAGCCTCTGCCACGGAGGCCAGAATAAAGTAATACCGTAATTTGTTGTGAGTTCATGCACTTTGTTGGTTTTGTTCTTTGAGCAAGGTGATGTTCATGCACGGCTCATTTTTTGCACCAGTAAAAAAAATATATCTATGTCTTGAATTTGGAAAAAAAATCATATTTTATTTATCACTAAAGAAGTGTTTGGTGAATGCGCATATGAATCTGATGGGTTCAGTACCTCAAAAAAGGTTAAGAACTACTGCATTAGATAATTAGAGAAGCTCATCACCTATTAAAAAAAATCAAACCAAGAAAATTTATCTCTGTCTCCCCATATGCACAGACTTCAAACCCAGACTATTTAAAGATTTAATAATCCAATAGCAAAGTTTTGTTATTTAGCAGAAACTACAGAAAAATATCTTTCAGATTTGGGTGTAATACTTTTTAAACAAGGTATAGAAACAGCAGTAGCAACAAAAACAAAATATGGACCTTAATAAAAGACCCATTGTTAAATTTAACTACATTAAAATTAGTATCTTGAGAAAGTTCCTGTCATACACACATCTGACCAAAGATTGGTCTGTCAAGAATGGAAACTATAAAACAACAGTTATGAAAGCTTAAAACAAGGTAGAAGATGGGTAAAAGACATGAAAATTTTGGGTTAATATTCAGCCAGTATACAAAAATACAGGCTTACATTCATCCTGCAGGTTTATATTCATTTTTGTTCTGATCAGTCTGGTATCTGTTTATATCGGTCATTGCTTTTTCTGCACCAATAGCTAAATGTTTTGATTGTCTCTCCATAAACAAACATTTCACATAACAGGAAATATATATGGCCAATAAACATATGAGAAAATGAGTAAGGAGGGATGTATAAATCATGTCTTTAATGAAACCATTTCAAACAACGGATTGGAAAAAGATGAGTTTTGACAATACCAAATAGTGATGAGAACGCAAGTCAATGTGTTCCGTCATAGGCAGTTTTTGTGAGTTTAGATCTGTTGAACAACTTTGGGAGATCATTTGGAATTTTCTTTAAATGTTGAATTGCGTTATATTTCACAGCCCTGCAATTCAACTCCTAGGGGTATATCTATGGGAAATGCTCACAAGTACACAGCAGAAATACAGACTTCCTTCTCTTTAATGTATCCTGATGTTAGGGAATGTCTTTTTTTCATCTTGTCTATAAAAATAATGGTCTCATCAAGTTTAATTATCCCTTCAACCCATGCCAACAATGCAGGCTGTGTGAAAAAACTGCTGCATTATTCTTATAATGCAGTGGGAATACAGACATAGGCTAATGTGATTAACTAGAATAAGGAAAATAGAGTGAGAAATAGAAGAGAAATTAATATCTAAATAATGTTTTCTGGTCAGTAGGGATGACAATATCAGGCCCCATTTACTGAGGGCTCACTCTATGCCAGACACGCTACCCACTATTCATGATTAATTCAGTTAATTGTCACAATAGCTCCATGAAGTTTGGGTAATTATTATCTCTATCCATGCATACATCAGGGAACTGAGGAACAAATGGTTAAATAGTAGAACTGGGAAAACAACCTTATGATCTGACTTTAAAGCGCCAACTCTCAACCATCAGGTAATACTCCTCTCAAGTTCTAGCACCATTCTTCCTCACCTACCCTGACCAAGAACAGGGTTGATGGGCCCAGAGGTGAACAGTTTATTAGTGTTGCCAACTGGATTAACTGCCATGGAACTTTCAAGTTTACAGTGAGCAGAAGCATCTAGAACAGTGGTTCTTAACCTGGGTCGGTATCAGGGGTTGGGAGAAGCCTCTGCCACGGAGGCCAGAATAAAGTAATACCGTAATTTGTTGTGAGTTCATGCACCTTGTTGGTTTTGTTCTTTGAGCAAGGTGATGTTCATGCACGGATCATTTTGTGCACCAGTAAAAAAACATATACCTATGTCTTGAACTTGGGGGAAAAAATCATATTTTATTTAACACTAAAGAAGGGTTTGGTGAATGCGCATATAAAACTGATGGGTTCAGTACCTCAAAAAAGGTTAAGAACCACTGATCTAGAATAAAGAACACAGGAGAGCAGAGGCAGAGAAACAGAGATCTCTAGTTCATCCATAAAATACAGCTACTAAAAATAGAAGTGTCATTTGCCTGGAAATATATAGCATGTTTATTATGAGATTTAGATTTGATTTCTCAAGTATAAAATCTACTAATTTTTAAATGATATCTAATATAATACTTTGATTATAAAATATTAGTAAGTGAGGATATTGAGGGTCAGAGAATTGAGATAATTGTCTCAAATCATTCTAATCAGTACTTCTGAGTTCATTGCTACCTCAGCATCTTCAAATTGCTGTCTTACAGAGTACATATTTTCTTTCTGTTGTATTTTCCTATAAGTTATACTTTTTAAAATCTCCAAACAAGTTTATTATATTTGTCCACACGCTTTCTGCTTCCATCAAAATGTCTTTACTCTTGATTTGGTTAGTATAAGTTGAAGATGACTACATTTTCTTTCTTCACATTCACTACACAATATAAATTTGTTTCCATGGCACAATTCAATGTCTTAACAAATTAAAACTACTGAATACAGAATATGATGGCAGGTAGTGGCGTACTGAGACAATGCCCTGTACAGATGCATTGAGCCTGAGCATGTTCATTCGGGAGGACCATGTCCAAGCACAGCTCTGAGGCACAATGCAGTCTTCACAGCATGTCATCAACCCACTGCATACCCACGGTGAGAGAGGAGGAGGGAAAAAATTAAGAATTATTTTGTGATTGTTTCTGGAGTTGCATGAAAATGCAGTCAACAGTAAAGTGTAAGATGTTAAAAGATTCAAGATTATATTAGAGAGCATATTGGTTTAATGCTGCCATAATTGAATTCAGAAAACATCATAAGTAAATATAACTCTAGAGCTCCCACATAAACTAATGTGAGAAAAAAAGTCTGGTTAAATAGACACGGGGATGAAATAACATAAAGCCAAAATGGAATAGAATGTAATTTTGTTCACTAACTTAATTAGCGTTAAAAAATGTCGGTACCTAATTACTTTTAATATTTAGTGCACTGGCCAAAATTTCCAAAGATTTTTATTGTGTTCAGAAAATAGATTTTATTTCAAGCCTTTAAAATATTTTAGAGTCACCATAAACATTTTAAATATTTTATGCAACATTTTATTTGAAATTGTAATTGTTTGATAAAAGTTGTATGATGATCTAAAAGCAGCATCCATGTTTACAAGTCCTCTCATCTAGAGACAACTATAGAAACTCATCAGTGATAATTTGTCTTTATACACTATTTTTTTAAACTCCCCCAATCCTTTGAAAGGGCAAGTTACTTTATATAGGTGTGTTCCCTTTTATCCAAATATCCTTAACAGACAGAAAGACAAGGTGACAAAAAATAAACTGAGGAAATGTTTTCTAATCAACCCTCCTACAAGTTCTATATAATAAAGAACAAAACTACTGATGATATGGTATGTGAAATATATGCCCAGCCCAGCTCAACACTACCTCACAACAATAGTATGGTAAATGTTATTAACACTGGCAATAAGTGAAGTAACAGTAACTGTGCTGGCTGCTAGAAGTCAGTTAAGTTAAACGTAATTAACTAGCAAAGAATTTTTAAGATATTTGAAAATGTTTCATACAAAAGATGATGCAACACAGATGTAGAGGTTAGAGAGATGAGGCCATTCACCAAGGAATGTTGGCAGATCTAGAAGTTGGAAAAAAATCAAAAATAAGAAAATGGATTTCCTCCATGGAATCTACAGAAGAAATAAAATTCTTCTGGCCTGTTTTAGACTTCTGATTTTCATAAGACAATATATTTGTGTTGTTTCAAACTGCCGAATTTGTGGTGCTTTGTCACAGCACTGAGAGAAGCCTCATACATCAGTCATCCAATCATATCATCATATACTTTTATTTCTCACTATGTCTAGCAACTAAAGATTGTGTGTTATAGATCCTCAAAAATGTTTTGTTCAAATAATCTAATTTAAGCATTTGCTGTCTGCAGAACAGTTTAGTGTAGATACAGAGTAGAAGCCAATATTTTTATTTATTTTATTTGTATGTGTGTGTGTGTGTGTGTGTGTGACAGAGACAGAGTCAGAGAGAGGGACAGAGGGACAGACAGAAAGGGGGAGAGATGAAAAGCATCAATTTTTTGTTGCATTCCTTAGTTGTTCATTGATTGCTTTCTTATATGTGTCTTGACCGGGGAGGGGGCTATAGTAGAGTGAGTGACCCCTTGCTCAAGCAACCTTGAACTTCAAGCCAGTGACCATAGGGTCATGTCTGTGATCCCACACTCAAGCCAGCAACCCTTTGCTCAAGCTGGTGAGTCTGCGCTCAACTCAGTGATTTTGGGGCTTTGAACCTGGGTCCTCTGAATCCCAGTCCAACACTCTATCCACTGCACCACTGCCTGGTCAGGCAGCCAATGTATACATTATATATGTTATTACTAAAATTTACAGGTCAAACATAATTTTAATGTTTTAATAAAAGTTTTCAGATGGAATTATAGTAAGAATAACTTACTGATATACTTTTAAAAGTAGAACTCAGATCTGTTTCCACTATAATATTTCATTGACAGAGTTATATTTAACTGTCTCAAAATGTCTTCTGAATTGCTTCACTGCAAGAAAGGTGTTTAACCAATTTAAATGTAATACATAAAAATGATTTTGTACAGCCCTTTGGACAGAAAATAATGACCTTAGCCATAAGCTATAATCATCTGAATGAGTGCCTACAGCCTTCAAGGCAAGGCATACGCATAACTCGGCTTCCTTCTTTTCACTGGGAAGCCTGGGTTAGAATTTAGAGTTTGTCTAGATTACTTTCACAAGAAAAATAAGTCTTATTTTAGGCAAAAGTAAGTCTTCTTTTAGGTAAAAATAAAGCTTGTTTCAGGCAATTTCTTTATTAAAGTTGAAGACCTTGTCCTGCTTAAATTTTTTGAGCATGAAAGCAATTTAGTATATGTGAATTTATTTAATGTGAAAAAGTAGGATGAGAAAGTTTAGCTATTTATGACCAATAAGTCATGTCACAAAATATGTTCTCTAATGCTTAAAATAATAAACATCAGAGGATGCCTTTAATCAGTGTGGAAGTAGAAGTTAAAAGATATGTAAACAAAAATTTACAAATTGGAACTCTGGTTAATATATATATATATATATATATATATATATATATAGTCTTTGATGGCAATAAATCATCTTATAAAGTGACTGTCATGAGTAAAAGAACTTAACATCAAGAGGTTTTTCTGCATATTAATAAACCAAACCATAAATAATATACAAGAAGGCCTTGGGTTACCACAGTCTCGACATATTATGGTTCGAGTTTATGATACTCACTCCCATAAAAACTTTAAAAAATTGAGACATGAGTGTTTTGGCTTAGGATATTAGTGTCATACTAATGGACTAGGTGGGCAAACTAGTTTGGTTGTTCCTGGCTGAAGAATATGCAGTAATGGAGCATATGAGTGAGGAAATTGACATTCCCTAGTAGGCTTACCTATGCCATTTTGGACCATTAAAAGCGCAAGTGTTCTGTTTGTGTTATGCTAGGGTGTGTTTCGACTTACAGCAAAATTTGGGTTATATCACTGTTGTAGGAACAGAACTGTGTTGTAACCAGAGGACCCACTGTATATTCCATTACACATAGCTTAAAATAATATATACATATTTAAATACATATAACAAAAATTCTGATGACCTCTTACAAGGCTTTACTATTAAATAATTTTGAAGATAAACATGTCACCCAAATGCATAGTTCCAGTGATATTAATTCTTTCTTTCTTATGGAAATCTATTGGGTGACATTGGTTAATAAGATCATATAGGTTTCAAATGTACATTTCTATAGCGACATTGATTCTATGGTGAGAATTTTGGAAGGCTGGTTAACTAGAAAATCTAATACTGATTTAATGTCATAGCACTAAAACAGTTAAAGAATACTTTTTGGCTGAAGGTTCTGTTTGATACAATAAAAATGTTAAAGCATGCTTTAAATGAGGAAATTGCCATTGAGAAGATTATGCACTGTTGAAAGCTATTGTTAGTAATTCTAAGAGACTAATATCAAAACATAGAATGTTAATTCTCTATTAATTTGATGATAAACTGAGGGAAAATTGACCTAATACATCAGGGTATATTTATCTTAATAATTAATGCTTTACAAAGTATCATTTCTAAATTGATAATATCATCTGATAATGTCCAAAGCTTTCAAATGTCATGCTTCATAAATACTGGCACCTATTTAGTTTGGAAATTTTTATTCTAATAAATGATAGTAAACTAGGCAACAATGAGGAATTTATGTTAGGGTGTAAGGAGGACAATAACAGGAAATGAGGTTGGGGGAAGTCATACAATTGAAAAAAGCAATGACTAATCCAAGAAAGAAAAAAGAATTATGAACTTGCTTCAGACTCTAAATTTACATGTAGGACACTTAGAAAAAAGTCTTTACCTTTGAAGAGGAAAATGAGAAAGAATTTAATGAAAAAAAGGTACTGTTTCTTTTTGGCTAATTAAACTCAAAATAATAGCAGGATTCAGTGAGAAGACGAAAAAACATATGCTTAGAATATTTATCTGAACACAAACAATTATATTATTCTCATACCATGAAATTAATCTTTGATCAGAAAGAATGAGAATAATAATAATATCTACAAACCGAATCATTGCTCTTTCAAAGTGCTCAGTTTTCGTTCAAAATCTAATTAGTTACTCACCAGGACTTCTGGAAATATCATATGTTTAGCATTAAAAATGACCATGGTTAATCTGAAATTGCATTGTGCTTTATGCTTACATTCTATGTTTACTAATAACTCCCAAAAGTGGTGGTGTTCAGGATGGGTATACACATAGTACTCCATGCCATATTCACAATGTGAACTTGGGGGTCTTAGTGCTCACCTGGTGGCCTAGGGAGAGATGGACCAGCTGGGATTATTCCTCCTCCCACTCTCATGCTATCTGCTCCCCAGCTTGATTCTTAGGGTACAGTTGGCTCATGAGAACAAACAAACTACAACAAAACCATGGGGCTGAAAGGAAGACCCATGCCAGAGCTGACCCAGGACAGATGTGGGAACTCTGCATCTCCATAAGAATGATGTGAGTCGAAAGGTTACAAGATCATTATTTTAATGATATTCCAACTGGTAACTATTAATGCCTAAGATCTTATCCAAGGTGTTTGACATTGGGGTTAACTCTCTGACCTTTAGATTCCTTAAATTAAAAGAGAAGTGGTCATGTCCACCCAATGTGGTTCTCTTGAAGACTCAATCACATGACACATTTTCAGCAGTTAGCACAGTGTCTAACAAATGCTGAGAGCTCCATAATAAATTGCCTTTTCCAACATTTTAATTTTTTAAATCTTTTTCTCCCTTTTTTATTAAAATATTTTTCTAGTATCTTACAGCAAATGAAATTGGTTTTTCAGTTACAGTATGAGGACAAAGTTTTCTTTTCTAAAATATTTATTGGGGTGACACTGGTTAACAAATTTATACAAGTTTTTAAGTGCTCAATTCTACAACATATTTCTATATGACATATGTGTGTTTAGCCCCCCAAGTCATGCCCTCATCCATCACCATTTATTTCCCATATACCTTCCTTCATGCTCCACACACAGTCACCACCCTGTTGTTTGTGTCCATGAGTCTTGTCTCTCTCTATTTTTTTTTTTTGCTCAATTCTTCCAGCCCCCTCACACAGCTCTTGCCCCTGATAGTTGACTGCTCTCTATCTATGAATCTGTCTCTAATTTGCTTGTTAGTTCATTTTGTTCATTAGATTCCACATCTGAGTAAGATCATATGGTTCTTGCCTTTCTCTGACTGGCTGATTTCACTTAGTATAATGCCCTCCAGGTCCTAATGATTAAATGGCTGAAAGAAGCCCATGCTTTTTTTTTTCTATCTCAAATCCAGTCTCACTCTAAAAGTAAAAATCTTTACAGCTTCCCTTGTCTTTTAACCACTTTGCAATTCTGCATCTCCCGTTAATAAAGACTACAAAATTGACAGCATTTTCTGGTGGCAAACTGATTTCCATGCCTAAGCATAATTCCAAGTTCCATGGATTGAGACGATATGGGGTTGAACCTTGAATCTATTTATTTCCATTTAGTCTTATGAAGTACCATGTAACTCATATACAGTACAGCTGTTTTGTTGAACTCTTTCCTTAATTACAAAAAAGAAGCTTAATAGTATATTTTTCATG
This sequence comes from Rhynchonycteris naso, assembly GCA_037038555.1. NCBI lineage: Eukaryota > Metazoa > Chordata > Mammalia > Chiroptera > Emballonuridae > Rhynchonycteris > Rhynchonycteris naso. The sequence continues at coordinate 212,909,310 of CM072998.1, read as the reverse complement.
TGTTTATTTTTTTTATTTAAGAAGATAGAGTTAATTAATGAAAGAGAAGCATTTAGCTGTGACTCCGGTATACTTTAAATTTGAAGTAAGTTATCTCCATAATTTTGCAAGTTAAGCAAGAGAAGATGAAGTCATCAATTCACATTTCTTAGAGACTCATGTTCACTCCCAAACCCAGGTGCTCAGGATTTAGGGTGACATGAAATACCTCCAATAATATGTTTATATACTTAGCCATGGATCTCTGTAGCCTATGGAAAGGCATTTCCATCACTTTCTCTCAACTTCTGAGATTTAAAATAAATTTTAAAAGATTTTGTTTACCAAAAATCATTATAAGAAAACACAAAAATGAGCGACAAATTTATCATGTCAGATACTTGCAAACGGTCCTCAGTCTTGTTCTGAGAAAATGATGTTGACAAATCAGCAGTCACACTGGCTGTCCCAGAGACCCTGCAGTGGCTACATGAAGCCCTCCCAAGCATAATCTGTATCAGATCTTTGACTACCATTGCTATTGCTTTATTTCATGTGTTATGCCTATTTACAGCAAGGTAACACACTCAGATTTTTATATAATGTGTGTAAAGCCAGTAGTCGCGGCCACCATCACAGCCGCCTGGCCAGTGCAGGTTCGCATTTGATTCGGACAGTCGATAATGAAACAACAGAGCCAAGAACTGGTAAGCCATCAGCTTTAATTCTAGCTTGCACCCGGTGGGCAAGTAAAAACATACACTGGGCTCCAAAGCCCACTCATTCAGTGCTCACAAAGCTACTGACTTATCTGAGTTTCCTAGAATCAAAGGTTTCTAGCTCACCAGACTTATTCATCTCTGTTCCCCATCTCCTCCTGCACAAACTCTGCACAAACTGGCTTCTCCCTCAGCACTCCGCTATCTTGGCTGCTTCTCTCCTCCATGTGGCCTTAATCTGCTCTCTTCTCTAATACTAACCTCAGGAACTGAGAGAGAGCAAGCTCCCAGCCTGCCCCACTTTATAGTGTAGAAATCCAAACATTTAATACAATCTACAAACAAGGAAGTCTCTGATACAAAGTCACTTATCTGAGGCATAATGGGAGGATTCCTCATGAGAGTGCACCACCCCACATCATCCAATCAGTCAACGATGTGGGGAAAACCTTACCCTTAAAATTTGCTCATAGGCAGCGCCATCTTTAACAAAGTGAGCATAATATATTTTATCTGCCCAACAATGTGTTAAAGATTAAATGAATGTTTTTTATGAAATATGGAAATAAGTGCATATTTGATTGTTGTTAAACATAGCTACCCTCTGTCCTTCAGGATAATCAGAAGTTGAGAATAGTCATACCTTTGAATAATATCTGAATGTTAAATAAGGCTTGCAAATATAAAAGCTGATATTTATAATAAATCAAGATTTTGGTGTTGTTATTTTACATGTGTTTAAAAGTTCCATCCTGTTCAAACATGTCTTTAGTTACTACTAAAACAGAGTGAAGTTTTGTTTACATGGTTTGTGTCAACAAAATCAGTCTATTAATCTCAAAAAGAAAAGGACTGTAACTACATCCATATGTTTGCTTTGATAGATTTAATTCACACTCACTAAAATGAGAGGTATTAGAGGAAAATACAGAACCATTATTTGCCAAAAAGTTAACCTTTTTTTCCAAAATAAGTCACACTCTCCTTCAACATTTGCTTATGCACCTTCTTTTTAATAAGACTACCTGACTCCAGGTCTTCTAACTCTAATCTCAAAATTATCGCAATCAGGCTTCTATTTGCTGAATATAGTGAAAACTTTTATCCTCTATTCCAGTGATGGGCAATCTTTTGAGCTTGCTATGTCAAAATTTGCCAAAAAACCAAGCATAATTCTGGGTGGTGTGCCACTTCAAGAAAAACAGCCTAACCGAAAGTCCCAGAACTAGATGCTCTGTGCCGGAGTTCTTTTGTTTTGGCCTACAGACTTCCGGCACAGTGTCTACACTACAGCAAATGTTTTATTCTCAGCTACTGCACCTGGCCGTGCAGGAGCCAAGGATGAAACGTCCTTCTAGGCATGCGGCCCCATACTTATCTGGTATGCGGCCGCACGCGGCTGCGTGTCATCAAAAATGGCTACGCGTGTCAGTGCTGACACGCGTGTCATAGGTTCGCCATCATGGCTCTATTCAAAACTACCTGGTTTTGTTATAGTTTAAAGGTTGAAAAGTCCACTTTGCAATATTTCTTCAATAACTTGGTAAACCCTTGGGAGACTGAAGATGGAACTATTGATATTAAAGAAGCTGGAAACTATTATGTTAAGTGAAATAAGCCAGGCAAAGAAAGAAAAATATCATATGACCTCACTCATTTGAGGAATCCAAGGAACAGTGTGAACTGAGGAATAGAATTAAACCTGAAGGGAAGCGGGGAGGGAGCTTTTGGGAGGGGAACAAAGGATATATTGAGGGGAAAACAGGGATGGGGGGATGCAATCGGGGAGACACTAGAATCTGAATCTATGTAAGCACAATAAATTAAATTTAAAAAAAAGAAGCTGATTAGAAACAACTGATGTCACAGGAGGCAGGAATGGAATGACAAATATAATGCTTATGTTACCATAAAGTTAATAAATATCCTCAAGAGAGAGCCTGAACTTTCTCTAGTGAAAAGTTGGACAGCAACATCTCGATGCCAGACTAATTCTCTGCCAGCAAGTTCCCTGCTGCACAGACAGCTTCCCCATCTCCCCCTTAAATATGAGGGAACAAAGTTCCAGCCTTACCAAGGGAGCTTCTAATGCAAGACACAGAAATGAAATGAATATTTAAAAGGAAATGAGGAAGACCATAGAGAGAAATGTACAATCTGAATAGCAGAGGTTTCAGAAAGAGAACACAGTTTTTTGATGTGGAGGAAATCACTTTTTAAACATATTTTCTAAATAAAAGGAAATTTATATTTGAGGGGCAGAGGGTACAGTGGTGGTAATCAATCTTAATTCTGTTTAAATTTTAAGATATGGGAGATAAAATAGTTTTACATTTTCCAGAGAGAAAAAAATGTATACAAAAGCTTAGGAATCAAAAGAATTTCTGCATACACAATGGCAACTCTAAGAAGCAGAAAAAATGAGTAAAAAATATCTTGAAACTAATGAGTGACAATAGTTTGCAAACTTGAATGCTGGTCAGTAAAGTGGCACTCGAGTAGGAGGCTGGAATAGACATTGTTAGAGATGCAAGGTTTGAAAAATGACTGGAGTGTTCCTATTACCCGTTTCCCAGAAATCTGCTGAAGGGTTTCAAAGTAGATGCATATATAAATAAAGATAAAGTCAAATATTTAGCAAAGAGGATATCTAGCATGTGGAAAAGGCAAGACATAAGCCAAGATGCCAACGGAGCCCACATCTAGAGAGCAATGTGATAGCCCCAGAAGCCAGGAAATCTGGCAGAAAATGACAAGGGAACAAACAAATGGGTTATCTGATCAGTTGGATTCTGTAGAACATCACATTCCCCAAATGGCTGGTGAAACTTACACCAAAGAGTCAAACAGGAGTAAGTGCATTTTAAAAAGAGCCAATCATTAACCTCAGGAAAATGCAAATTACATACATAAAAAGAGACTGTACCTATGTTAGTTCACTTAGAGCAGTATGTAATATTTTTAAAGTCAGAAAAAAATTTATAACACTGAATATGTATTTATTCAAATTTTTAATTGAGTTATTTTGGGACTATGGGGTGAGCATCATAGTGGTTCACAAAGAGCTGAAATGATCGATAAAAGGCTAAAACAGGAGAGAGCAAAATGCTAATAATAATATTACAAATACCAAGAAAAACACACTGGATATAGTTAAAAAGCCTTAAAGTGGTTTGCTTTGCTTTGAAAAATGGGCATGGCACAGTCCCCAGGAATTATTATGGTCATATTGTTATTATCTTTACAAGTGATTACCATTTGTATTTTTTTACACTATGTGTATGAAATTAGGCAAAAGTAGTATCTTAAGTTAATAATAGCCAAATATTGACCAAATATAAAAATAATGTAAGTTCAAAACAATAACAAAAACTGGCTATAATCACAGCTTACTGAAATGTCATCTATTTGTTCTTTTTTTTTTTTTCCTATTGTTAAAATAGAAATTTAATCAGAGGAAAGGAGAGATAGAGTGAAGCCCTGGCCAGTTGACTCAGTAGTAGAACATCGGCCTGGCATTTGGAAATCCCGGGTTTGTTTCCCAGTCAGGGCACACAAGAGAAGCAACCATCTGCCTTCTCCACCCTACCCTCTCCTCTCTCTCTCTCTCTCCCCTCCCCCCCCCCCCCCCCGTTCTGCAGCCATGACTCAAATGGTTTGAACAAGGTGGCCCTGGGTACTGAGGAAGGCTCCATGGCCTCACCTCAGGTACTATAATGGCTCTATTGCAGAGCAACAAAGCAGCGGCCCAAGATGGGGGCTGCCAGGTGGATCCAGGTTGGACATATGCAAGAGTCTGTCTCTCTGCCTTCCTGCCTCTCAATTAAAAAAGAGAGAGAAATACAGTGATAACAACTCTGGAAGTTAAGGGTCCAAAATTTGTGAACCTTTCATATGAATTTCCACTAATTTAAATATGGAAGGAGCCAAATTTTAAAATCTCTACCTGCCTACTCATAAACCACAGGAGCACAAAAAAAGGGACCAATTAACAAGGAGGGCCAAGTTCGACAGCAATTCCAGTGTTGAGCTACTGTCTCTGAGATTGAGCCATGCTTCTTTTACACAATTCAGTATTCATCCACCAGATAAATTTCCAGCATTATATACCAGACACAATGTAAGGGCAGTAAACATATGAAGAACAATGGAAAGAGTACCTTACTCCATAGGGATCATTGGAGATTATGTTTTTAATACATGCTTTGATTTGGGGGCAAATGACAAACTGAATATTCCCAACATACTTAGGAATATACAGGGTGTGGCAAAAGTAGATATTCAGTTGTGAGTACATAAAACAGAGTGCATTCTGGTATTATTATTTATTTATGATTGCATTATTTTTCACAGGACAACTGCAAGCCTACTTTTGTCGCAACATGTGTGTACCTTTCCATATGCAGAACAATCATCGGCAAATTTTCTACCTTGGTTCACAAGAATCACAGAAGATGACCACCTGGAGTTTTGCCAGCTTAATATGTAAAAGGAGAATGCTAGAAATAGCTGTGGGTGAAGCATGGATTATTGGGAAGGAGGAGATGACAAATAAAAATAACAATAAAGGCACAAATGCCAACTGTATTCATTTTGGGTAAAAACTCTGAAAATTGTCAGCAACAAACAATGGCAAACAGAGAAGCCTGAATATATTAAAGGCCTCAAGCCCTGGCCGGGGAACCCAGTTGGTAAGAGTTGTGTCCTTATACGCCAAGGTTCCAGGTTCAGTCCCCGGCCAGGGCACATGCAAGAATTAACCAACGAATGCATAAATAAGTGGAACAACAAATCGACATCTCTCTCTCTCCCTCTCTCCTCTCTCTCTCTCTCTCTCTCTCTTTCTCCCTAAAATCAACCATTAAAAAATAAAAGAACTCAATAACCTATAAGAAATGGTACCTTTAATATACACAGAAATGAATTCTTGGGAAAAGATACACTACAGTAGATCTTATTAGAAGGTCTCTTTATGGTCTCACTTAATCACACAAGAGCCCTTTACTGAGTGCCTATTGTGTGCTAGGAGTGGTTCTTGGAGCTGGAGTTGTAGTAGTGACCAAAACAGACAGAAACCCATGACTTCATGAGAATTGTCTCTGAGTGTTATAGATGGACAAGAACAAAGATAGCCTGACCAGGCGTTGGCGCAGTGGATAGAGCATCGGACTGGGATGTAGAAGGACCCAGGTTCGAGACTCCAAGGTCGCCAGCTTGAGCGTGGGCTCATCTGGTTTGAGCAAAGCTCACCAGCTTGGACCTAAGGTCGCTGGCTCGAGCAAGGGGTCACTCAGTCTGCTGAAGGCCCATGGTCAAGGCACATATGAGAAAGCAATCAATGAACAACTAAGGTGTTGCAATGAAAAAATGATGATTGATGCTTCTCATCACTCTGTTCCTGTCTGTCTGTCCCTATCTATCCCTCTCTCTGTCCCTTTAAAAAAAAAGAACCAAGATACATGAGAAAAGTATATAGTATGTTATGTAGTTATAAATGGCAAGGAGATTATAGAAAAAGTAAAAAAAAAAAAAAACTAATTAAATGTGTGAGAGGGATAGTTTTGAAATTTTAAATAGGGTATCCAGAAAGACTACACTGGGTGAGAGGCTTTGAAATAAATACCAGTTTTGCAAAGGTCTTGGAGTCAAACTTTCCAGGTAGAGAAAAGAGTGAGTGCCAAGCCTTGAGGCAGACAGTGCTGCCTGGCCTGTGTGAGGGGCAGCGTGGCAAGGTGAGGGGAAGATGCACTGGGGGCTGTCCAGGGGAAGGTCACATGAGGCTTTCTGAGGTACCAGGGCTACTGAGTCTTTATTTTAAACTATTTGTCTAAATGTATTGATTTTAGAGAGACAGAGGAAGGGGGAGAAAGAGAGAGAGAGAGAGAAAGAAAAATGAATTTGTTGCTCTACTTATAGATGCATTCATTGGTTGACTCCTGTATGTGCCTTGACCAGGGATTGAACCTGCAACTTTGGCATATTAGGACAATGCTCTAACCTACTGAGCTACCCGGTCAGGGAAGTAATTAGTCTTCATTGTCAGTGTCATGAGAATCTTTGAGGGAGCTTGGCTCAGATTTATGTTTCATTAGGGTTATTGTAGCATCTGTGAAGAGACTAGACTTCACTGGGGCAACAGAAAAACAAGGAACCCAGTTTTGATACGGTTGAAACATTCCAGATGACAGTACCTTGACCCAAAGCTGTGGCATGGGGTGGCAAGTATGGTCAACTTCTGAATATATTTTGAAAGTTGAGCTGAAAAAGACAGATTGTAAGTGAAGTAATGGGGTAAATGGAGAAATGAAAAGTTTCGCCTAAGCGACTGAAAGGACATAGCTGCCATTCACTAATACAGGGCTTTGGCAGGAGACAGTTTGAGGGAAACTCAGTAGCCAAGATATTAGACATCAGAAGGTCAAGGACAATGATAAAGTCACAAGTGCAGGTGTCAATAGGGAATTAAATATATGACTCTGGAGTTCGAGAAGAGACCTGGGGTTTATTGTTGAGTAAATAAAAATACTAGAACATGTAAGTTCTGTGACACTAGATTAAAAAATTATGTGAACAATTTTCTGGCTAACATGCACACAAAAATGAGTTACAAGATAAGCAGTTGAGAAAAGAATGCAGACAATCCAATTTTTGAAAATGGTTATGATTTTTGAATAGGCATTTGACCAAAAATAAAAAGCTATTGAAAGCCCAAACATGAAAATGTACACAATATCATTAGTTATTGAAGAAATAAAAACTGCAATGTTATAGCAATCACCACCCATGCCAGCAGCTACAATTAAAGGCTAATGAACCCAGGCCTGGTCAGACTATAGAAGAAGAAAGAACTGAAGTTTCACACATGGATGATGGCACAGTATGATACAGAGCACACAACCTTCCCAACACACTGTTCCACATTGTGCAATGTATTGAATATTTGATGGCCAAGCAATTTCACTCTTAAGTGTAAAGACAACTGAATTAATTACATGTGTGGACAAAATACATACACAAGAATGATTATAGTTTAGTGGTTCTTAATCTGGGTTCTATCAAACCCTAGGGGTTCGATGAGTAGGTCTCAGGGGTTCAGAGAAGCTCTGCCGCAGAGGCCAGAATAAAGTAATACCGTAATTTGTTGTGAGTTCATGCACTTTGTTGGTTTTGTTCTTTGAGCAAGGTGATGTTCATGCACGGCTCATTTTGTGCACCAGTAAAAAAACATATACCTATGTCTTGAATTTGGAAAAAAAATCATATTTTATTTATCACTAAAGAAGGGTTTGGTGAATGCACATATGAAACTGGTGGGTTCGGTACCTCCAAAAAGGTTAAGAACCACTGTTGTAGTGGCATTGTCTATAATAGTTTGAAGAACCCATTGTCCATTTGCAGCAAAATAGATCATTGATAGGATGCTCATGCAATGTAATACCATAGAGCAGGGTCAATTTGAGCTACCAGTACAAATAATAAATAACACCAAAACCAACTTCATAAATAATTCTGAGTGAAATAATCCAAACACCAAAGAACATATGACATGATTGTATTCACCTAAAGTCCTCAAAGAAGGAAAACTGGTGTATGGCATTAGAAATCAGTACAGTATTTACCTTTGGGCACAAAGAAGGGGTAGCAATTAGGAGTGGCCATGAATATGGGGTTTTTGAGATACTGAAAATGTTCAATTTTTTTGGCCAGGGACATGGTTTATGTTGTGATAATTCATTGAACTTTACCCTATGTATGCACTTCTATCTCTTTGTATAGCATTTTTCTATGAACATGTTTATGTCACAATATAGAACAGGAGGGGAGAAGGGCTGTAAAAAAAAAAAGGAAAGGCTGGTGATTCCATAGCCTTTCTCACAGCTTTGGAAGGCTGACAATATTTTGTTTTAATGTGAATAGTAGCTTCATCAAGGTGTTCCTCTTAATTTTTGCTAACTCATTAAGCAAAACATTTATGGCTTATGCCTCTTATGCACCTATGTTATATGGCAAAATAAAAACACTTTTTAAAGCTCATGTTATTTTCAAATATATGTCTTACACACTAATCAATTTCCATGATAACATCTAAATAAAATTCTAAATCTTTAAGGAAAGTCCAAAGTCATAATGAGGCTACTCATCTCTGATCTAGAAAAAGAAAAACAAATTGTGACAACACAGCACATAACCTCACTTAAGATTTATTTTTGTGGTGATGTGACTGTTTTCTCTCACATCAAAGGTGGCTCACTATAGTCTAAGGTGACCAGACATCCCACTTTTGGCAGGACAGTCCCTATTTTTAACAATATGTCCCTCATCCCGCAGTGTTTTAAAAAAAGTCCCGATTTTTTGGAAAGAATGCACTAAAAGCTAGGGAACAGCAGGAGAACAGGAAGGGAATATACGGTTTTCGGCGGGGAGATCCCACCCCGACTAGGAAGCTCCATATAGACCAAATTTTTAATCAAGAACCAACCCTCCCCTGGTCAATGGTGTCCCACTTGACCAATTTTAAAATCTGGTCACCTTACTATAGTCTCCCCCCATTTTTTTCAAATGTTTACTGTTGTGTCCTTGTGGTTTTGGTGTCATATCCAAAATGTTGTTGCCAAAACCAACATCAAGGAGCTTTCTCCCTATGTTTTTTTTTAGATTTATGGTTTCAGCTCATATATAAGGAATTCATTTCCAGTTAATTTTTGTGTATGGTGTAATATAAGAGTCTAGAAAGAGGAGAGTCTCGCCTTTTTGGCATCATAGAGGAAGACGGAAGAGGCCTGGGTCTATGGCAGGACACTACACCCTCTCCCATTTCCACTCTCCCAACTCTGCAGTTCTTCTAAGATTTTCAACAACAACAAAATATTTTATAAATTTCATTAAAATCTGCTTTATACAAAGAAGGCTCCTCCAATGTGGTCTTTGACAAGCATAACAGCATCTCTTTGGAGGGATTATAGCTGGTGAAAAGTATAACCTTCAGATGATTAAGAAAATGTAAGATCGATTCTCCTTTATGAGATGACAAAAATCACAGAAAATACGGTTGCATCCTTGTGCTGTTTAAAATATTTGTTCTTATTTCAGATGTGAATTATAATATGAAAGCCCTGGTAATTTCTCTGTTATGGCTTTTTGGGTTAGAATGACTCTCAAAAGCAACAGAATATATGAGTTTAAATAAAGACATTTTCAAGTTTAAAAAAAAAAGTAAAAGACTGGACCTGAATGTTCAACAGAAATCAGTAGGCATTAACTGTCAGGGCAGGGGTAGTAAAAATGAAAATGGTGAACACAGTTCTGGAAAGCTTTCTGTTGCATCCTTTTAAATTGGAAAACATGGATATTCACAATAACAAATTATATTCAAGACTGCTCTGTAGTTTTGCATGTTATATACTGTTGGTCCTAATTTGCAAATGGCATAAGTGGATATCGACTGATGAAACTAAAATAAAATCAGAGATAAGAATAGAAGCTGTGTTCCAATTAGCAAGAATACTTATTGTGAGATCTAAAAGGATGGTGGCATTCACTTGAATCTGGTATATCTTGAGTATTCTTTTAAGCCTAGAATTAATAGGGAGGAAAATGTGTATAGTGGCTACTGTGACTTAGAAATATAGATATTTTAAATTTAATTAAGCCAAAGTCTGATAGTAATGATATGGCATAGGAAGTTCTCTATATATAGAAGAGTTATTGAACATTTATTTTTTGTACTGTAACTCCACTTTTTTACTACAACTCCTTCTTTGTGGGAAGGTTCTCTAATTGGGAAGGGGAGTTCCAAATGTCATGTCCACTCAGTTTAACTGGGCAGTCCTCATACTCTGCCAATGTCAATGACAATTAGTGCCAGTCTTTACACTCATGAAAAGTGTGGGAAGCTGGTAGAAATGAGAGAACAGTCTGTGCAATATGAAATGTCAGACTACTCAGTCATCTTGCCTGATGGTTTCACACAGTTCTATTTGTTCTAGAATCAGGCAATATTTGCAGGTAGTTTTAAATCAAAGGATGAAGTCAAATTAATGTCACAAGAATAAACAGTATATATCCAAACAGCCAGGGTGTCACTAAAAATAAAAAAATAAACAGTTAAACACAGCCCCTTTACCAAAACACCTCCATATTTATTCACGTAGGCCTTCAACACACATGTGTTTGCCAAAATTAAACACATGCAATGAAAATCTAACCTTACTCTCTGAATTTCTCTCTTTTCTACCCTGGATCTGTGATACCTGTTTTCTGGAATAGAGAGAATTAGACACTGATAGTCAGAAAGTAGACAGGCAAGGAACTTAGTGCTCAGAAGCAAATCTGCATGATCAAAAAAAGAAAATATAACACAGGATTTTTTTCCTTAGTGAAAGAAAAATAAATCCAATTATGAATTGAGTTTAAATGGCTCCCATTTGGAAATGAATACCAACACTATTTGACTTCATAGCTAGATGAAGCTTGGGAATTGAAGGAAGTTCTCTTTAAATTTATCAGAAAAGATTATTTTGTTAGAGGCTGGTTCAGTCCAGAATATAATCAATAGTATTAAAATAACTACCTGTGGCATCAGACAGGTACTAGAGTTAGGGTGATCAGTATAAACTTTATGAATGTTTAATCACATTATACGCCTGAAACTAGTATAATACTGTATGTCAATTGAAAATTAATTTTGTAGTAATGAATAAGCCATTTAACAATCTCCCCATGCAGAAAAGATCCTTAACAGAACCTTATATTACTCACTCACACTTGCAAAAACACAAGGAGGAAGAAAAAGAAATAAAGTATAGTTGTAAAGTCTATTTACAACTGAGTTAGATTCCATAATATTGAATCTCTAGAACTATTTATAAATCAACATCTAGATAGCATATATCTTCATAACACTGAATACCACTATCACTATTAGAAAATATTATAGGATTTATTCTATGCTGTGGAAATGAGAATAAGGTATCACATTGTGACACAAATACCTTCCCCATCCTTTCTTGTACCTGTATTTTACTGACCTAATTTGTAAGAGTAGAGCAATTAGTTCACAACAAAAGGAGACACTCACCTTCTAGCTCTGTCAGTGGAAAATAGAACATATACAATTATTTAGCATAAAATGTCTATTAATTTAAAATATGATATTAAAAAAATCTGAGAATTATTCAGAATTCAAGTGATTCTTAGATAATTAAGAAGAGAGTATGCTTAGAAAAACCAATGCCCTTTTCTTAAAAAGCTAGGCTCTCTAGACATCTGGGTACTAAATATTTGCCTTTCTGACCTGCTGAACCTGCACTCCATTCTGCACTCACAACGCAGTTCATCTCGTTTTCACATGAGGGCTGATCCTCACCTCAGAGCTTGGGGTGATGTTTAACAAATTAAATGGAAATAAAAATAGGTAAAACATTTCATGTTATATTATCAGCTGTGGCAAAATGCCTTCTCAATATAGTCTATTAAGATTTTCTCATGAAAGAACTGAATCAAAGTGACCACTGGAAATGTTAGCTCAGGTACCCAATACAGGTCAAAGTGTCAATCATTTCCATCAGTTGCATGTTTTCCTTCTGGTAGCTGCTAACTTTTGTACTTTGAATCCAAGAACTAGTCTATAAAAGATTAAAATGTAACAAACAACTGCTCCAAATCTTTGGTTTTTAAAACCAGAGATTGTTGGGTAGGAACATTTATTTTTTAAATGTAATTTTTTTAACATCATGTTACCAAATGATAAACTAGGAAAGAAGACAAATGACCTGAACTAAAACCAGAACAAAGCATTATTGATAGTAAGAAATCTTAATGGTGAGTTCCCGCCTGCCTTTGAAACCTAGAGTGTTGTTGTTACATTAAGATACTGCAACCATCTTTGAAAATTCTGAATGTAACAATAATGTGTAGAATTAAAAAATATAAATAAGTAAGGTGACCAACATTTTTACAGTGAAAAGGAGGACAAAAATAAATGGAAGAAAATACCATAAATAAAAGAAACATTTTATTCATTGCAACAAGAATACACTATAATATGATAAATGCTTAATAAAAACATTTGTAATATTTTATATTGTAATTATGCTTACATGCCTATTAATTTTTAAATAATAATTGTAAGGCCTGATCTGTGGTGGCGCAGTGGATCAAGCATCGACCTGGAACGCTGAGGTCGCCGGTTCAAAACCCTGGGTTTGCCCGGTCAGGCACATATGGGAGTTGATGCTTCCTGCTCCTCCCCCTTCTCTCTCTCTCTCTCTCTCTCTCTCTCTCTCTCTCTCTCTCTCTGTCTGTCTCTTCTCTAAAATGAATAAATAAACAAAAATAATTTTAAAATAATAATTGTAAGAAAAAAGTATTCATTTAGATACAAATATGTCACATCAAACACAATAGATCAACTCTGTATCAATCGAACACGGACATTTACTGATTAGTCTTCCAATATCAAAAAGGAGGACACTTTTCTAGGGAGAACGGACTTACAAAAGAAGGACTGTCTTCCCTAAAGGAGGATGATTGGGCAACTTAAAATAAGGCCCTAGCTGAGTAGCTCAGCTTTTTAGAGCACCATCCTGATACACCAATGTTTCAGATTTGATCCCTGGCCAGGGAACTTACAAGAATCAATCACTGATGGCATAAAGGAGTGTAACAACATGTCTGTCTTTCTCTTTCTCTGTCTCTCTCTTTTCCCTTTCTCCAAAAAATATAATTTTAAACAATAGAAAGGAATATGTAAATGAATTTTCAATAAATTCTGAATTTTCACTATGCAATGCTCAATTTTTCCCATCATTAAAATATGGAGACATTATATTGTGATATGTGTGTATGTCATGTCAAGTCCTATTACTGCTTGTACTTTTAATCTTCTTGAAATTACTACCTCTTAAAGCCTACAGTTCACAGAGGAAACTTTGGCAGACCAGTTTAGTAAATGTAATCTCTAAAACAGAAAGATAATCACCAAAATGTAGCTTTTCTCAAGTTGGAGAAGATAAAAACATGCAGAATGCTCTGTGAAGAATCAAGACAGCAGGCGCCTGAATTTCCACATACCTTATCTCCCCTTCCCAAGCACAATATTAACTTAACAAGAAACCCAAAGTACCTGTGACATCCTGTCCACCTGCACATGTCATCAGAAGTCATCGACACAGTAAGCTAATAGGATGCCCTGTGGGAAGCCAAAGTAATCAGTCTCTATGATCAAAACGTTCAAGAATCTAGACAACGATATAAACCTGAGCCAGTACTGTAAAGGTACAATGCTAAATGTGTCTATTAAAAATAATAAACAAATAAATAAAAGTGCTGTTGGCTTTCCCTTTCTTTAAGGGGTAGAAATAATAAAAAAGAAGGGGTTATCAGATCCCCCAGTATAGCAAGCTGGGGCTAAGTTGGTTCATAGACAAAGAGGGCTTGTATTTCTGGGATTATCATTGCACAGATAAGTAAGACTTAGGAGGCTCCCAAAGTCATTAAAGGCCCCATGGTCACTTGTCCAGCCATAGGTCTGTGTTTACCAGTGACTGCTTGTCTGGGCTTGTTCTCTAGTATGGAAACCATACCTACTGAGAGTCAAGCAATACATGCTACACTTGGACCTGCTGTTGTGGGGCCCACATTCCCTGATAAATGCAAGGATCTCACTCAGGATAGCATTTCAGGAACTGAAAGTCAACTAGACACCCTGGTTGTTTATTTTCTTCTGCTGTGTGGAGTGCAAACTACAGAGAGAGAGAGTCAATTTAATTCCAGAAGGTAATTTATTGTGTCAGCTACTCCCACATAGAATGTAAGGTTTATAAAAGCAGTGAGCTCATTTCTTGTTTATTTTTTAGGGTCCCTGTAATAGTACCTGGCTTGTAAAATTGATCAACAAAAATTTGTTCAGCAGGTAATTATTAGGGAACCAGGTGTAAACAAACATATAACTGATTTCCACTCTGGTCAAGATGAACTATTGACCAGCCCTTACTCCAAAAATCTTAAGACTTGTCTTCAAAATGATCTCTTTTTCCTGTTAACTCTATTCTTCCTTTTGGTCAGTGAAAGATGTTAGGAAGAAAATGCTTTCATGATAGAATTTGATTAGTGGTGCAACCTGCCTTGAAAAATCCTCTACAGAACATCTCTTTCACTAGTTTGATACCAGGAAAATGAAGGATGCCCTTCACATCTGTCACTGATACTCTGGGCCAGCTCCACACCCCCTGGGAGGTGTGGGTTCTCTGTGCTGATCTGTGGGAACAATCTCATTTGCAGTTGGTAACCATCTGCCTCTTGTGCAGTGAATTCTGAGCGTGCTTAAACTTGACTTAGCAGCGGAAACTCCTTGTACGTGATTTTTCTCTAGAGACTATAAATCAGAGTATGTAAATACAGACATTTCTGTCTATAAACCTTCTGAGAACTCCAACGATATTTTTCTTTCTGCCCAGGTAACATGAGGACCCTCTGAAAGGAAACTGTGAGGGTGCAGGTGTCACTGTTGCCTGACTTTATGCTTTTGCAAATTTGCCTCCACATTGGCCCACCACAGCCACCTGGACTCATTTTCATGAGACATGGTAGACATTTAGTAAGTATCAGTTGAAGTAATGGCATCTCGTATAACAATAATAATAACCACTAATGTTTATAACAACTTGCCAATATGTTTTTCAAGTATTTTCCAAGTGTTAATTCCCTTAATCCTCTCAAAAACAATGTCAACAAACAATGGCCAAAAAACCATGCACTTTTTAGTTTTTTTAAGTGAGAAGAGAGGAGGCAGCGAGACTGACCCCAGCATGTGCTCTGACAATGATTCTCTCAGCAAGTTACTATTGGGGTATATTCTGACCATCTGGGACTGTTGCTCCGCAACCAAGCTATTTTAGCACCTAAGGTTAAGGCTGTAGGGAGCCATCCTCAAGGCCTGGGTCAAGTCACTAGAACCAACTGAGCCATGGCTGCAGGAAGGGAAAAAAGAGAGATTGAGAGAGAGAGAGAAGGGAAAGGGAGAGAGGTGGAGAAGCAGATGGTTGCTTCTCCTGTGTGCCTTGACTGGGAATTGAACCTGGGACTTTTACATGCTGGGCTGACGCTCTACCATTGAACCAACTAGCCAGGGTCAAAAGGATGCACTGTTTATACCTTCTTGCTGATTTGTATGTGGGCCCCTGCTCCAGTCTAGGACATTTACCACTGCATGAGATTTAGAGGAAAGTGCATTCTACCTCTGACTGGATCGATGAAAATCTCAGCTAATGGCTTTCCCAGCTTCCCTTGCAACCTTGGTTTAACAGGTACTCCATGCAGACACACATAACCCAGATATTAAATTGGAGACTGGTGACAAAAAATAACAAGTGCCGTAAAGAATCATCCCAGCTGGAGTGGCAGCTACAATCATCTTAATTTCCCAAGAGCATCGCTGTCTTGTTGTAGCAGACTGTTAGCCCAGTCTTCCACCACAGGGGCGTGTGAGTCCTAAATGGTGATCCTAAACAGACTGCCTTTCTATTTACCTTTGTTCCACTCCAGTTGTGGGAAATTAGCTCTCTAGGTTCTGAGTAATTTCTCAGCTATGTGGTACCATGTAATTAATTACCTTTAAATGCAACAGCCACATTAATATCTCTACTTCTCACAACTACACTCTCACATTACCTTAGCTGAACAGAGACATTTCAAGTGAATTTCTGATTAATACAATTAGTTACTTTGATAGTGCATCAATCACATGTTGTTCTGAGACTGGTGGGGTATAAGGTTGAATACTGCCTTCCTAGCGGCCTGATGTGCAGTAGACGAGCTGACACATTGATAATTAACCAGTCTATCTTATATGAACTAAAAGGAGGAATAAAGCATTCCAAGAATCCACTGCGAGAAGGGGAGAGTATGCTCACCAGGAGTTATCCTAGAAGGCTGGCTTGCAGTAGGAAAAGGAACTGTCCCTCACAATTTGGAATTCAGAGTGAGGAAGGGGACATGGGTGAAGGCAGTCTGTTGAGAGAGGCCAGGGCCCATCATTGAGTGGGCAGAGCAGGCCTAGGGAGGCTGAGCAGAGGCCACAAACTTCAGTGATGACAGGAGCCAGCTGTATTGCATCAGGTTGCAGATAAGCCCGTGCGTGATGTTAGCTGTGGCACACACTCTGGCGACAGCGCCTTTCCCCCTTAAGATATTTAATTTTGTGTTTTTCAGACAAAGAGCTGATAAATAAAAGGCACCTGAAGAGACCAGTGTGAGATTTCAGTAGAAGGTCTTTGCTTCTGTTCACACCACCGTTGGGGCACCTTGAACATTTATGAGGAGAGCAATAACTGGCTCAGGGAAGTGATTTAGGAAGTCCAAGATGATGGTGGCCTTTAAATAAACATAGGAACAAAGTGACATTCCCCCTTTTAAGCAACATAAAGAATCAGCTTTGCAAAAGCCATTTTTGTCAGGTTTGAGTTCTACCCAACTTTACTTTGGTCATCTCAGTAGAACATCATTCTAAATATTTGATTTGTTAATCTTTTTTAATTGAGATATAAATAGCATAAAACATCACATTAGTTACATTAGTTTCAGCTGTATGACATAATGATTTGATTGTTTGTATATATTGAAAATATTTACCACCATAAGTCTAGTTAACATGCATCGCCACACTTACACATTTTTTTTTTTTTTTTTTGCCTTGTGATGAGATCTTTTAAGAACTATTCTCTTGACAACTTTGAGTCTTAACTTCTGGTTTTGGTTTCCCTGAATCTCAAGATTTTCTAGCAAAATATCAATATTTTCATTGATACTTGTATCTTATTTTATGTATATTATACCTAACAGAAATTGAGAGGGAGAAAAGGTTTTATATACTTTTGCTTGTCACCTTGTATTTATTTGAAAGTTTCTGGATGGTTGGTTGGCTGACTGGTTGGTTAGGGGATAAATGATGAAAAGTTTTGGTAATACAACTCAAGTCACAATACATTTTGTTTCTTCAGATGGAATAGAATATTCTCAGTAATATACCTGTGGTAGCCAGTCTCAAAGTATAGGGTGAAACCTGTATCCTGATCATCATTGCCATTGTTGCTCTTGGAATGAAGTGCAACTTTTGATGTTCAGTCCAAAAGGCATGTGGGTTCTGTCTTTTTGAATGAAGACAAGATCATGTCATGAGATGTGATAGGTGGGAATTCACTAGTATCACACACTTAAGCCCTCCTGGATGCAGAGCTTCCAAACAATCTCAAGCCTTCAGATAACGGCAGTCCTGGCTGCATTATGAAATATCATGAGCTACCGTGAGGCAGAACCAAAGCCACTCCCAGAGCTCTGGTCCACAGAAATTTAGAGATGAATACTATGTATTGTTTTAAGCCACGGACTTTTCTTTTTTTTTTTTTTGACAGAGACAGAGAGCGTCAGAGAGAGGGACAGATAGGAACAGACAGGAAGAGAGAGAGATAAGAAGCATCAATTCTGCATTGCAGCTCCTTAGTTGCTCATTGATTGTGTTCTCATATGTGCCTTGACCAGGAGGCTACAGCAGAGCGAGTGACCTCTTGATTAAGCCAGCAAACTAAGGCTCAAGCCAGAGACCTTGGGTTTCAAGCAGCGACCTTTGGGCTCAAGCCAGCGACCATGGGGTCATGTCTATGATCCCATGCTCAAGCCAGCACCCCCGCATTCAAGCTGGTGAGCCCATGCTCAAGCTGAATGAGCCCACAGTCAAGCCAGCGACCTCGGGGTTTTGAACCTGGGTCTTCCATGTCCCAGTCCGACATTCTATACGCAGTGCCACTGCCTAGTCAGGAAACCACTGAGTTTTTAAACAGTTATGTACATAGCAATGTATAAGTAATGCAATTCAAAACTTATGACTGTAATAGCATTGCTTCTTTATACATCTACCTATTTTTTTTTACTCTTTGTTTAGTATAATCTTGACTTGGCCATAGTTTTCTACTGAATGATGCTACTTTTTTTGTATTCATGTTTCTGTGTAGGAATTAGCCAGTTGAATCTTTCTTGTAGATCAGCCTTGGGATACCCATGACAGAAAGAGGACAGGAGCTCATTCAGTCTCTTGCCAAGGTCCATCTAGAAACACCAATGGAATCACCCAGGTGCAGAGTCCAAGGGAAGCTGTAACCAATGAGTTGGAGACTTGGGGCGGGGAGGGGGGGGCGTGCAGAGAACTGCAGGTACAGGGGTTAGTGCCCAGCATGTTCACAGGTCATTCAAGAACCCAAGGGAAACATCAAGGGGAGATGAGCTCTAACCATCCTCCCTCACTAAGAGCTTTATGCCAGCTCACAATGTGACCACCTTGAGCATTTTTCTGCTCACTTCTGCCTAGTCCTTCCACTCCAAACTCGAATTTGAAACCAATGTCGGTGCAACAGGAGAGTAGAAGAAGCCAACTGTCTGTTCTCCTTGTTTACTGATGTCTCCACTGCATGTATCCCTACTGAGGGAGGTATAGAGAGGGTATTTTGTCTTTAAATCCAGCTTAAAGTTAGATTTAGACATGGAACAAATAAATTGTTTTGTGTCACAAAACCATGATACTAGGAACCATAAGAGTAGGGCTGTGTAGCCTGACCAGGTGGTGGCGCAGTAGATAGAGCATTTGACTGGGATGCGGAGGACCCAGGTTCGAGACCCCGAGGTCGCCAGCTTGAGCATGGGGCCCATCTGGCTTGAGCTAAATAAAGCTCACCAACTTGCTCCCAAGGTCGCTGGCTCCAGCAAGGGGTGGCTCAGTTTGCTGAAGGCCCGTGGTCAAGGCACATGTGAGAGAAAGTAGTCGATGAACAACTAAGGTGTTGCAACAAAAAAGCTGATGGTTGATGCTTCTCACCTCTATCCTTTCCTGTCTGTCTGTCCCTATCTATCCCTCTCTCTGACTCTCCCTCTGTCCCTGTAAAAATAAAGTAAAATAAAACATAAAAGCTTTTAAAGAGTAGGGCTGTGTATATTTTATCCAGTAGCAGTGGAAAAATTGGCTGCCCTCTATATATGTAAAAAAAGAAT
Source organism: Rhynchonycteris naso (assembly GCA_037038555.1). NCBI lineage: Eukaryota > Metazoa > Chordata > Mammalia > Chiroptera > Emballonuridae > Rhynchonycteris > Rhynchonycteris naso. The sequence goes on along the minus strand of CM072998.1, from coordinate 212,889,577 downwards.
GGTAAACCAATGTAAAATTGCTTTATGATCAAATCCTCAAAGTTATATATTTCACTGTAATAGTTTGATGGGAAATGTACAGAACTACTTCAACCAAGAAAACAGACAATTTGATTGATGCAAGTCTCTCCTTAAAATGTGCATGCTAAGATCATTTTTATTTATTTACTTATTTATTTATTTATCTTTTGCTTTAAGTAGAACTAAATTGATGCAACACATTTGATGAAACTAAACAGCTGTATCTCTTCTCCATTTTACCTGTGAAGCTACACATGATGTAAAAGGGGCAGTTTTCTCTCCCCTCCCAATGTGATCAGTTGGTAGAGTTGGATAACTGAACACATAAAGCTCCATAGAATTTTTCCAGGCACTTTTCACACTGCTAGACTTCTCTACAGCTCAGTCACATACTGAGGGGCATGAACAGATACATTATGTTATTCCCCTAATGGAACCGTGGAAGAGGTGGCATAGCGGTTGCATCACCTATTGTATCAGTGAGAACCTTAGACATGACTCAGGTTTAAGAAGACATTTCAGTATACATTCAAATTGGTCTGATATACATATTTAATTTCAAACAAGAACTTAGGAATAGTTTAACTAAATTGATTTCTAGCCCAACTAAATGTGTTTAAGTTGATAGACTAGCAATAAACATAAAACATATAAGTGTTTTTTAATATATATTTTAGGTTTACTTTGTTTTGAAAGATAATGTAAAAACAATTTTGATATCAGTCTAAGTTGAGGCAAAATCCCTCAGTAAATTGAAAGTTTCCACTTGCAATATAGTCGCCCCTCACCATATAACAGTTCACTTTTTGCAGTCTCACTATATCGCAGATTTTTTAAATTGTATATATCTTATTTTGTATTGCAGATTTTTTGCTATATTGCAGGATTTCGCAGTATATAGGTATTTTTGTATATTTATTACTTTTGTGGTAAAATAAGTATTTTCTAGCCTAAAAAGTTTAAAACAATATAGAAAATATAAAAATATTAATTAAAACATATTAAAAGAATATTAAATCAAAATAAAATATAAAGTTGCTACTTCACAGGATTTTTGCCTATCGCAGGGGTGTGGGGGGCTCAGGAACCTAACACCCACAATAGGAGAGGGACCACTGTATACGTGTGTGCTATCTTAATTCTAAAATTGATTTATTGAAGAATGCTCTTGTCAGTACTTCTTAGAGTAAAACATTTTGTTAAATAGATATTTGAATAAGGTTTCTCAATATATTTATTGCTATGATTATTGGATTGATCTTTTAACAAAACAGATACTTGTAAACCATAGAATTTAATGACATTAAATTATTTTTATTTTTGATAAATCCATTCTGCAATATAATCTATGGATTAGGAAACTGAAGCAAATTATATTTAATTGAATACAACAGTAATCCTTAATATATTTTATAAAAATATTTTATATCAATAAGAACATTCATATCACTATAAACAATAAGAATAAAATTTCAAACATGTCTTGTAAATGACTTTCTTTGTCACAGATCTTATAGTTTTTCTTGTTCTATTTAAGCTACTTCATATTTACAAAAATGGGTTTATTGTACAACCGTGTAGTAGGATATAAATATACTTGCAGATTTTAGAATTCACAGAATAAAGACATGTCAGTGTTACTGACTCATGGATCCTCATTTATGAATAAAGAGTGACTCCAAACACAGAGTGACTTCACTTGATAGCCTCTGTATAAAATGTATTTACCATATTTTTTGCTCTATAAGACATACTTTTTTCCCCAAAAAGTGGAGGGAAAATGCCCATACATCTTATTGAGAGAAAAACACAGTATTTTATTAAATATTTTAACAATCATTTGGTTTAGACTATTATTTTCTTATTTCCCTCCTTAAAATCCTAGGTGTGTCTATGGTCAGGTGCACCTTAAGGAGCAAAAAATATGGTATCTTTCTAAGGTCAATGCCTCTACGAGAAACAACCAGTATGTCTGGGGAAACCATCATTTAATACAGATGGTCAGTAGTTTTGTTTACCCTACAAGTCCTTCTATAAACTACTTTATTTATGTATGATGGGAATACTGAAAGCTGTACATATATAATGTGTGCAACTTGATGAGTTTGAAGATAAGTACACATTTGTGAAACCATCACTGCAATCGATGTTATAAACATATTCATCACCTTCAAAGGTTTTCTTTCTTTCTTTCTTTCTTTCTTTCTTTCTTTCTTTCTTTCTTTCTTTCTTTCTTTCCTTCCTTCCTTTCTTCGTTCCTTCCTTCCTTCCTTCCTTCCTTCCTTCCTTCCTTCCTTCCTTCTTCCCTTCCTTTCTTCTTTCCTTCTTTCCTCCCTTCCTTTCTTCATTTTTTTCAGTGATAATAACTACCTCTTAGCAAAAATTTAAATATACAATACAATATTATTTGCTTACCATGCATCTCTAGGACTAAGTCATCTGGCATAACTGAAACTTTGACAAACAACTACCCATTTCTGGTTTCCATAACCCCTGGGAGCCCCATTCTACGCTCCTCTCCTAGAACTCTATTTTAGACTTATTATAGCAGTGGGATCATGTAGTAATTATTCTTCTGTGTCTGGTATATTCCATTTAGTATAATGCTCTTCAAATTCATCCATGTTATTCTGGAGGATTTCCTCCTTTATCCATTGATCTGTCAATAAACACTGATGTTATTCCCTGTCTAGACCATAGTGATTAATTCACCATGAATAAGGGAGTTACAGATACCTCTATGAGATTCTTATTTCAACTACTTTGAATAGTTATCCAGAAGTGAATTTGTTAAATCATGTGGTAATCAGTAGTTATATTTTTTATAATTTGAAACTTCACCAAACTGTTTTTCCATAGTGGCAGCATCAGTTTGCCTTCCCATTAACAGTGCATAATTACCTTTTTCTACATCTTTGTTAACATTTGTTATATATATAACAGATCATTTCTATATATATTTTTAAATAATATTTGTGCTAAAAGGTGTGAGGTGATATTTCATTGTGGTTTTAGCTTGCATTTCTGTAATGATTAGGGATGTTGAACACCTTTCATATACTTGCTGGTCATTTGTATGCCTTCTTTGGAGAAAATGGATAGATTCAGATCCATTGCCCATTTTAAAAATCTCTTTTTGTTCTTTATTTTGCTATTGAATTACAAGAGTTCCTTATTTTTTTATATTTTAACCTTTTATCAGATATATAGTTTCAAATAATTTTTCTTGTTCTGTACACTGCCTTTTAATTTTGTTGATGGCTTCCTTTGATGTGGAAAAGCTTTGTAGTTTGATATAGTCCATTTACCCATTTATGCTTTTGTCACCTATGCTTTGTTGTCATTTCCAAGAAATCATTACCAGGGCCAATGTAAAGGAGATTTTACTGTGTGTTTTTTCTAGGAGGTTTTAGTTTTAGATCTTCCTTTTAATTATTTAATCATTTTTTTTCTTTTTTTTTATTAATTTTAATGGGGTGACATTAATAAATCAGGGTACATATGTTCAAAGAAAACATATCCAGGTTATCTTATCATTCAATTATGTTGCATACCCATCACCCAAAGTCAAATTGTCCTCTGTCACCTTCTATTTGTTTTCTTTGTGCCCCTCCCCTCCCCCTTAATTATTTAATGGTTTTAAGTTTATTTTTACGTATGGTATAAGATAGAAATTTACAACCAACCAGGACTGAATCAAGAAGAATTTGTTTTGTGTGTGTGACAGAAACAGAGAGAGCGACAGAGAGACAGGATGGGAGGGTGATGAGAAACATCAATTCTTCATCGTGGCACCTTAGGTGTTCAATGATTCCTTTCTCATATGTGCCTTAACTAGGGGGCTACCAGAGAGCAAGTGACCCCTTGCTCAATCAAGTGACCTTGGGCTCAAGCCAGTGCCCACAGGGTCAAGTGTATAATCCCAAGCTCAAGACAGCGACTCCACGCTCAAACTAGGTGAGTTTGCACTCAAGCCTCATGAGCCTACACTCAAGTTGGCGACCTCAAGGTTTTGAACCTGGGTCCTCCCTATTCAAGTCTGATGTTCTATCTACTGTGCCACTGCCTGATCAGGTGAACCAAGAATAAATTGAAAGCTTAAATAGTTCAATATCAAATAAGTAAATTAAATCAGTAACCAAAAACGTCCCAAAGACAATAAAAAGCCCAATATTGGATGGCTTGATAGGTGAATTCTTCCAACAATTTAAGAATAATCAACACTATTCTTTCCTAAAATGTTCCAAAAAAAATAAAATGAAAAGAAACACCTTCAAACTTATTGTATGTGTCTAGCAGTAACCTAACACCATAGCGAGACAAAGACACTACAAGAAAAGAAAACATTAAGCCAATTTCCCTGATAACTATAGATGCAAAAATTCTCAGCAAAATATTAGCAAACCAAGTTCAACAATACATTGAAATGATTATATATCACAGATGCATTGACTTATTCCTGGCATGCAAGGATGGTTCAACAGACACAATGTGATTCCCAAGAATAACAAAATAAAAGTTAAACATGATCAACTCTTAAGAAGTAAAATAAATATATAAAAATAAACATGAATGAATTAGGTATAGACTAAACTTAACATAATAAAGGCCATATAGAAAATGCCTGTAAGCTAACAAAATTGAGAACTTTTCCTCTAAGATCCAAAATAAGGCAAGAATGCCCACTCTTGCCAGTTCTATTCAATATTATATTAGAAGTCTTAGCCAGAGCCATTAGGTGAAGAAAGGAAATAAAATGCATCTGAGTCAAAAAGAAGTAATACAATCTCTCTTTGCAGATGTCATGAGCTTATATATAGAATATCCTAAAGATTTCACACACACACACACACATTCACACACCACAAAACACATGAACTGTTAGCACTAATGAATAAATCCATTAAAGTTGTAGGACAAAAACTAACATGAAAAAATTGTGTTTATATACACTAACAACAAAAGATCTAAAAACTAAATTAAGATAATAATACCCCTCACATGGTCTCATAAAGAAAAAAATATTTAGTAGTAAACTTAATGAAAGAAGTGAAAGACTTGTACACTGAAACTGTACATTGATGAAAAGAATTGTAGACGACATATGAATGGAAAGACACCCAATTTGTGTTTGTTGACTGGAAGAATTAACTTTGCAAAAATGTCCATGCTCTTCAAAGTAATGTAATAAAATTCTAATGAAATCCAAAAAATATTCTAAATGTTACCTCATTAAGAAATACTGAATATAAGATCCTTGAATAAATTGATTTTCATTTAATTATTTTCAACTTGATTATTAAATGAGATCAATGTTTTCCAAAATTCCGTGACTACCTGATGGTATTAGTTATTATTCTTTTCAATACTATTTATAATTAATACAAATAAAGATTAACTATCCACTCATATACTCATATCAAAGATTTAATTTATGTAATTGTTTTGACAGGATACTTAGCAATGTAATATTTTAAAGTAAGCATAAAGAAAATATTAAATCAATGAAAATCAGAGGTTTTTAAATATGAGAAAAATACACAAGATCGTAAACAAATCATGATTGCTTGGGGAGCACTGAAGTTTGTGTTTTTGTATATTTAGCAAGTATAAAAAGGTTGAAAACCACTGGTATAAGACACCAGGGACAATGGCATGCCTACGTCTAGCTTAGGAAATTGGAGATTTTTGTCTCCACCTCACCATCCATCAACCGACCTGTTCTGTGCTCAATGGGTTACGAGTCCCAGACTAAAACTTAGAGCTCCTTTAGAAAGAAATAGAGGAGTGGGCCTGTAGGTCTCAACGCTGCTGACAAAGTTGAGTTAGTCTTTCTCCGCTGTATCCATTTGTTGGGTTCTCAGATTTTAAGCTCTAAATCTACAAAGGTAGTATTTAGAATGAGAGAGCAGAGAATGTCAGAAAGGCTGTGATGCCACAGCTATGTTTAAATACACACATACATTCACACACAGAATAACATCAGTAAAGGGTGATTCATTTTTTTTTACCTTTCCTGTGATAGCACAACTCAAAAAATAATATTCCTGCACCAGGTCCAGTTGTCTAATCTTCTCTTACATTCTGCATTATCCCAAGAATGGTTCTGTCCAAAAGCAACTTCTGTTCATGAAACTGTGACTCCAGTAAACAGAACTCCTGTGATGCTTCGATAACAACTACTGAAATCTAATACATTAACCTTTTGACCTTACTTTTCTGCGTTGAAAATCTTTTCTACAAATACAACTACTAAAGTTAATTGCATAATTTCACAGCAGTTTAAACCTGATGGTGTCACTATGAATGAGCAAAGCCAATTTCAGAGACAGTGTTTGTCAACATGACACAGGCTGCTCAGAAAACCGCTGTTAGGAAGAGGAGACCTTCATATGTTGTGAAACTATCCAATTCATGGGACTGTTCCACTGCTTGTGGGTCACAGGAGCCCTAAGCCTCTGTTGGCATATTCAAAACTGTTTTTCTGCAGCTGATTTTAAATGCATGTTTTGATCAAGATGATCTGCTGCTTTCAGCTATTCAAGAAAAAAAAAAAAGAATATGACTTGACCTCTTTAAGATCTGAAAGAGTCTGTGGCAGATAATTTAAAATTATGATCTCACCATTACCTTAAAATATAGATGTGTGTCAAGCAAACTCTCTGACTTCAGAAAGCTAATGACCTCCTAACAGCAAAATGGCAAAAAATATCTTTCACCTATTTGGCATTAAGGGTTTATGGGGATAAAATAAGATTATACCTCTTACAGCACTTTGGAAATAAATATCCTTTATATCTCTCAGGTATTATTAGATAAAGGAATCTTAACATAATCTTCTTATAAAGGAGTGTAGACCACATTATCCTCTGTTTGCAGAGCCTACAGAGCCTCATATAGCCTTGCAAATCCAGTAGAGATTCCTCAAACTGGTCTTTCACTCTGTGAAGCAGCCACACCCACTTTTCCAGACTCCTAGGTACTCTCACCTGTGTAGGCGCTGACTTGCATCCATCATCCTTACTGTAAGTACACGTACACAGCTCATGATTCGGCATCTCAGAATCTTATTTTTCATATCGTATCTTTACTCTAGAATGCACCTCCCACCCAGAGGTGGATTTAACCGCAGGCGCATGGGCACATGCCCTGGGCCCTGACTTCTGAAGGGCCCCGCAAAACCTCAACTATATACTTTTTTCTAATGACACCAAGTTTGATTTCATATGTGCAATTTTAACATTAATAGTACATAATATTTTTTTATTTATTTAAAAATACAGTTACAATGTATTTTTTTTATTTTCCCTGTGTTTTTTTAAGAGGCCCAATATTTTCTTCTGCACCCAGGGCCTCAACCGACCTTAATCTGCTTCTGCTCCCACCTCTAGCCATCATTACTACCTAATTTTCAGTTCTATCTGCAGCATCTAGTAAAAGACCAGGCAAATACTGTAGTAGGATTTTAGCAGTAGCAATTGAATCAAGCACATCACTAATGACTGACGATCTCTTATTACCAGCCTCTTGATTTTACTCAATGTCTTCATTCCAAGAGATAAAAAATGCTTCAACCAAAATTATTTTCCATTCTGAAGTCAAGACTCGTGAAGAAAAAAATGGTAAAATAAACCCAGGTCTGTTCACTGTCAGGCTCACGTCAAAAATATGCTCCTGAATATATAGGTCCAAGTGAGTGATTTCACTATGCCCTGATTATACTATAGATTCTCTAATTCTTTACTATCCTTAATGTTGAGCTCTTTTATCATAACTTTCTTCTGAGCAAATGTGTAAGCTACAGAAAAATAATCAGCCCTCTTGCTCTGTTCCTTGTTCTGGGAAATTCTGTACAATTGATAGATTTAGCAGGAGTCTAAGAGAACTCTGCACTTATGATGGAAGTAAATCTTCCTCCTTTGTGTAAGTTCAACCTCACTAAGCATTAGGTCAGCAAGTCTCAAACTGAGTGACTAGAGAAAATACAAATGGAAAGGACGGCCCCAAATTTTGATAAAGTGCGGTATAGGTTGATGCTGAGCCTTCCAGGTTAGAAATACTAATATAGAATTTAAAATTGAAATACATTTTACAGATCCTTTTGCTCCTGAGAACAGACATACGAATAAGCTGCTGGCAATCCAATGTACTTCAACAGGCTTTGTTTCAGGGCTAGTGAACTAAAGGCAAAGCAAAATGTGGAACGTATATTTTCTTCCTGGAGCGGGTAGTGACAGGGAGCAAGGTTCTGAGCTGGCACTTGTGGAGGCAGCTTTCTGAGTTGACAGATATTTTTTAAAGGATTAAATTTTTTTTTTGTATTGATTGGTTTTAGAGAAAAAGGAAGGGAGAAGAAAGAAACATTAATTTGTTGTCCCACTTATTTATACATTCATTGTTTGATTCTTTCTTTAAATTTTTATTAATTGATATTTAAAGAGAGAGGAAGGAAGAGAGAGAAAGAGAAACACTGATTTGTTGTTCCACTTACTCATGCTACCATTGGTTGATTCTTATATGTGCCTGACCAGGGATTAAACCCACAAGCTTGTCATGTAAGGACAATGCTCTAACCAGCTGAGCTACCTGGCCAGGGTGAGTCGGCAGACTCTTGATCTTAGAAGAGGTAGACATTCCCTTGAGTGAGCAACTGTCTGTGCTGTGTATCCGACCATCAATCCCGGAAGCTCGTCTTGGAGTCCTTTTCTTTAGGCACGCCCACGGTTCTTGAAATATCTCACTCGCTTTTTGCTTTAACTACACTAGATGTCCTTTGCTGCAACTAAGACATTTGATCACTGTAAGAATTGGCAGCAGAAGTGTTTGTCATGCAAGAAAATTCTCCCAGCAATCATCCTCCGGGATTACACAGCTGACAGAGTGGGTGTGACGGTGGCGGGGTACTACTATCGATACATTTAAGAGGTGGATCGCAACCGTCTCTCATGTCCCAATAGTGAAACAGCTGCTACCTCTCATCATCTGGAATGGAATGCCAATGGGTGGTGACATTTTAGTGGAATAATAGGTCACAAATTAGAGTCTTATGAAGGACCTGAAGAACAATGCCATCATGGTAGGGTTTAACTCTTCTTAAGAAGACAGATAGCTGAAACAAAGGAATGTTTAAGAGACAGAGTTTTTAATTCTCAGGCCATATACACTACATTGATTATTAACTTACTGTAACATTCTCTATAGTCAATAAACAAATCACTTCTCAGGACTTATAAAAAACAACAGCTTTCTTCGAGCTTGTTAATAACTTGCCGTTTGGCCTCTTTGTTTCACTGTTTTCATCTTTTCAACCTATTCCATAGCTTACCTTACCTTTTCCTACAGAGGAAAAACTATTTGATTTTGACCTTATTGGATTCGACCTCATTTGCAACAATTCTTCACATCATTCACATCACTGAAGCGCGTTGTTGTGTTTGTACATGCCCACACACCGCAGCGGTCTCCCTTCTGCCCTCTACCCTTCTCCTGGAGCCAAGGTCCCCCTGTAACCGCCTAACTGGTGCTCTCATTTTCTCCACGCTCTGCATTAAGTGTCATTGGCCACTGATGCCTTCACTTGTTATATTTTAATTTATAATGCAAGAGCACTTTCTAACCTTTTTGATTAATATGTTCTTTTAAGCCCAAACGCCACTTATTCCATGCACACAATGTTATGTGAGCTGTGCATTTCTCATAACAAGTCCTTTTCATTTAAATATAAGATAAACTGTACTTTGTTACTTACCACTAAGGGTACTGTTCACAAGATAGAGGTGTCTTATGTGACCAACCATGACAGGGAAAGATGACTGCAGTTAGAGCTGTGGCAGGCATGATCTCACTCTGCACATAATAGATGTAATCAGGGATGAGTATTGTCACACTTAAAATTTCATTAAGTTTCATAACAGAAGGCAAAGGACTTTTCAAAATATTCCAAAATGAATGTTCCAATAACATCTTTAACAACAGCAATGCTGTTGTAACGAATATATTATGCCTTATAATAGTCACTCACGAGAAAACACTTGGACTTTAAATTTCTAATATACTTGTTTAAAATAGTTTACATTGACTAGTCTTAGTTATATATAGTACAGTTGCCTCAAATAAGAGGCAAAAATATATATCTGATCAAGAAGATACTTACATTTTACAGTTAAGGATTATAAAAGTAATGGACTTTGGACTATATTGTTAGTCAACCCAAAATGATGATGGCAGAGTGTTTGTATTTAAAGATTTGTACAACTGAAAATGATGTCATAAAATCCAAACTAGCTCATTGGGAATTTACAGCCCCTTCTGTTAGCAGATAAAAATTTTCATTTAATCTAAAAGAGTTCACCACTTTTACATGCTTTATGTCAAAGAGGAACATGATTACTCTTCAATAGTGTGTAGAGTTAATGGGTTGACACAAAAAAAAAATGCTTACGTTTTTCCCATATATTTTCCTTTGGATGCCAATATTGGGTCAAAGCCTAGGGAAATTGGACTACATTCCTGGAACTCAGGAAAAAACTATTCTGGAATGTAAGGTTCCCAGACTTCCAAGGCAACACTCCCCAATTTACCGGTTCAGTTACACCGACTAGAAATGTAACTCATTTGCCTAAAGAAAAAACAGATTGGCTGAAATCTAAGATGAACAGGCTCTACTAGAAAAAAAAACATGTCCAGAAACCTTTTAACAGTTATTCTGCCTCCTTTTTACTGGCCTGTATGGTGATAGCAAGCTGTTAGATCTGGCCAACATGTCTTAACAGATGATATCCTACAAATTACCCTTCACAAATAACCATTACTAAAATAATTACTTTAATTATAGCTAAATGTATAAAAATATATATTACAAACTAGAAAAATATATTAATAATAAAATATAATTATTCATTATATTTTTAGAAACATTGTCCACAGCACAGTTATTGTTTACTGGGACCACTAAACACACTGTCTGGAGAACATAGCAACAGCAAGTGTGCCTATCAGAGTAGCAGTAGGAGCTGCAGAAGGAAGAGCCTCCTGCATTCATGAAGCACTCCATGTGCTAGGGACATGTTGCAAACATCCTCTTGTGAAATCCTCCCAACAGATCTTGGAAACAATAAATACTATTTCATTCTGGACAAATATAATTTCAAATATATTTGAGCTCTTCAACTTTCTGCCACACAGCACCACTTCTTGCTAAAATATCAGTTTTCAGTTTGGGTCTTTTTTTTTTTTTCATCTTAAGTAGAATGGAAGCTGCAGCTCAGTTATCAGCACCTTACCAGAAGTCCATTGTATTTTCAAATAAAAATGGGGATCACTATGAATACATTTGGACTTAATACTCTTTATCCTGCATTTCTTCCCCTAAAAGAGCAGAGAACTAATGAGTCTGCATCCAAAATAAGTCATTAGTAAGTTCGCATTTTATATTACCATGCACTTTGAATTACATTTTTCTTCAGTAATATTTTAGGCATCGTAGGCTTTGAATTATATTTCTTTTTTATCTTATTTTTTATCATTACATTTGATTGCTACTATTAACAGAAATTTGAGTATTTTGCCAATGAAATAAGAAATATAAAATGGAAAATGTATTCTGAATGTGAAGGCTCTAGTGTTTCACTAGTTTAGAAACCCCTAGTGTTGACTCAGTGATATTTGCTTTAGAGTTTGTAGGACATTGCACTAAACCAAGTCCCTCTGGCTTTGTTTCCCAGGAATTAAACATTAGTACTTTAGCTCTGCTACTGGTACATATATCCATTCACTTTTAAAATTAAAATATTTCTTCATATAATTTTCCAAACAATTGAAAACACAAATAAGGGTTAAAAATCTTAGGTAAAAATCACTGGATAAGGATAAACTACCTTGAAAGTGAATTCTGCTTTTCTGCAGAAATGCTTGCAGTTCTGATACCCAAGCTCTCTGAGCAGCCTTTTATTCTGACACTGGCTGCATTATGCTAATGGAGTTGCTTCACATCTTTGTGTCACTGACATGTAGTTGAATATTTCTAGTTACATTGTGGGCACTTGAAAAATATGTCACAAGAATGAATAAATGAATGAATGAATGCTTTGGATACTGGGAATTAGTATCTGGGATAAAAACCACAACCTAGAAAAGCCTACCAATTCATGCTAAGTACAGGAGACAGTAGATCACAACTATGACCCCAGAGACAAGGATTAACTGTGACTTTGATTTCACTCTGCTATGCTTCTGTGGCTCGGTCTCACTGTGACCTCGAGCTGCCTTCATTCTCATTGTAAAGAATGTCCAGGAAGTTTTATCTTTCATCACTTGTTTCTAAGTGAAACAGATGTTCTGACGTTCACTCCCCCAACTGCTTATGGCAAAGGAGAATCCACTTCTTTTTGGCCTATTTTAGAGTGCAGCGTTCTGCCCTGCATGAATTTCAAATTTATGATATTAAGAAAAATTCTATTCTTGCCACTCCCAAGTTACAGAGGAGAACTCAAAGGCTTTGAGAGAACCTTGAAGTGTTGTGATTGAGCATCTTCACATGCTATTTGTCAAAGACCTCTCAGATAAATCCTTCATGCAAGGGCATATTATGAACATATTATGTGACCCCAGGTGGTTGGCTCAGTGGATAGAGCATTGGCTGGTGTGTGGATGTTCCCAGTTTGATCCTCAGTCAGGGCACATGTGAGAAGTGACCATCTGCTTCTCTTCCCATCTCTCTCCTCCTTTTATCCCTCTTTCCCTTCCACAGCCAGTGGCTTAATTGGTCTGAGCATTGCCCTCAGGAGCTGAGAATAGCTCAGTTGAGACAAGCACTGGCCCCAGACAGGGGTTGCTGGGTGGATCCCAGTCAGGGTGCATATGGGAGTCTGTCTCATTATCGCCCCTCCTCTCACTTAAAGAAAAAAAAGTGTAACATATTATGCTAATAATATATTAAAATTATATCTTCATTTAGTCTTGGCTTATATTGGGTTTTATTCCAATTGACTATGTCTTATTTCTTTTTATTCAGATAAGATTTCTACTCTATGAATCAACCTCATATTGATACTAATTACCTCTTCACCTTAAGGGCTTCATTAGTTAGCAATTTGCTGTAATTTGAGTAATGTTATATTATCAGCCTTAGAAAATGCATTTTTCATAGTTTCTATTTCTTCCATATGCAAAGAAACAAGGCAGAGCATTTGTTAAGAAGGCATCCCAGGGTGAAAACACAATTCAAATCGATGCTCATAGCAACACGGTCTCTTCTTGAAATTGAGTTTCCTGCGGAGTTGCTTTTCCATCAGTTTGGGTGTGTCAGCATCAAGTTCCCTAAAAATTTCTGCAGTGTTTTAAAGTCTAATAAAGAAATTTTATCATTTGGGGAATCGAGTCCCTCATTGATCATTTCTGAAAAGAACATCAAGCCATGAACAGACATTCGAGAAATTATCCATTGTGGACAATGTCAGAAGGTTGAGAATGTACTTAAATTCATATCCAAAACTATATCACTTTAAAACTGTCACATATTTTAAATAGTGCTATGTAAGGCCAGTGGCCACCGCCATCATGGCGATTCACATGCAGTTTCTCATTTGATTTGGACAGATTGTAAAGAAACAGTGGAGCGAAAAAATGGTGGGCCATTTTGTTTATGCAAGCCTCACACCAGCCAACGAGTAAACACACAGGGAATTCAGGGCTCCCAAAGCCCTGAAGCATTCTCTAGTTCCACAACCAGGAGAATGTTCTCTGATTCCTCCTAGAATCAAAGGCTCCCACAAGCCTCAGTAGGGTTCCCCAAACCCCTCAGCTTTCATTCCCCATCTGTACACTTTCTCTCTTCACAAAAACTGTTTCTTCTTCAGCACTCTGCATTCTCTCTGCTCTCTCACTGCAAACACGGCTTCTTTCTGCCTCTCCTCCTTCTCTGCAAAACCACTTGAGCCCACAAAGACCCTTTCTCCAGCAAACATTAGCAAAACTATAGCCATCTCAAGCAGAAAGGTAATTTGCAATTTCACAGACCTGGCACTTTCATGTACCTGGCACGACCCAGACCCCAATGCAAACAATAAGCAAGCAAACATAAAAATCATATTTTATAAACTTATTTGACCAACAGCTATATTGTATATTTATAATATTCATCAATTATTTTTTAATGAAACACCTTAGCTTAATTAAAATTATATGCAAGGCACTGCATGAACGGCTCTATCTGGCAGGGTATTGGTGTTTGAGTATATATGTGTTTATGTGCATGTGTGTGATCTTTATCAACAGTGGTTCAATCCAACCTCCCAGGAAAGTACGTGGTATTTGTTGTAGCTACTCATGGCTAAGGGCAGCATGGGGACACTTCCATCATGGAAAGCATAGGAAGTGTGATAGAAATGTGATCACACAGGATTTTAGAAAATCTCTTCCTTCTACTCTATAGAGCATGGAAAAACATGGACAAGGGGATGGGGCCAAAGACAAAGACAACAAGTAACTAACAAGGATTCACATAGAGGTAATAGAGGAAAAGACAGACTCTGAAGAGCCTATCATGAAAGACACATGCCCACTGAGACCCACAGCCGAAAGTGAGAAGCCTAAACCCACAGAAGATCTCCTAGAGTGAGTAATAATCTGTACATTGACCTTCTAGTGAACTTAGTGTGTGTTCTGTCTTATTTCACTTATGTGTTTGCTGATAAGGTTATTAAATAATAGGCCAGGCCCCCTCTTTCCTGAGATTATCAGCGTAAAGTCACCATCAGCCCATACCCAAGGGCAGTCAAGCTAAAGAACCACACTTCTCATTACACAGATGATACAACTGAAGCTGTTAATCAGAAAAATAGGAAATTGAATTCAACTCTCTCTGGTTCAAAAACAGGGTTTTCAAAACTGATATTTTCTATTGATTTTTTTTGTGTGTGTATGTATGCATGTCTAATCCTTTACTACACTGAACTTTATAAAATGGGAATTGTGCCCCTTTTGTTAGCTTTTTAGGGTTGTAACAAATTAATATAAACATGGTGGCTTAAAACAAGAGAAATTATCCTCTAATCATTCTTGAGGCCAGAAGTGTACATTCAAGGGCCCTGCACCCTCTAAAGGCTCCAGGAGAGAGGCCTTCCTTGGCTGTCTCAGTGCTTGGTGACCAGACGGTCCTTGGCTCCTGAGTGTGTAATTCCAGGTTCTACTTCTTTCTTTATAGTGCCGCATCACCCATCTGTTTCCCTTCTCTCTTCTGTCTGGGTTAAATCTCACTTTGTGCTTCTCTTATAAAGTTATTTGTCATGATGTCCTACCAATTCAACATGGTTCCATCAGGAGTTGCTTATCTTAATTTCATCTTCAAAAACCTTTTTCCAGATATGGTCTTGTGCATAGATTCTGGGAGTTAGATCATGGATGTCTTTCTGGGGTGCCACCTTGCCATGTATGACACATGAGAGTCCAGGAATTATGCCTTACTGGGTAGTAGGGGCATGCATGGAAGGGCCCATTATAAAGTCTCACATTTTCATTGAAATTATACCAAATAACAAATTACTACTAAATCAAAGTAATATCTGATTATTGGCTTGGTGAAATTGTAACTTCAATGCCGTGGGGTATTTTTACATCAACAGGAAGGAGCCACAGTGACTTGACACATATTTTGAAATAGTTACTATGATAAAATGTATCAAAATAACTAAATGAAGATGTAGAAAAACTGTGGTTCAGGAGAATTGGTTTTACTTAATTTAGTAACAAACACCCTGAAATTATTTGTTTTGTAGAAAAAAAAATCTTAGTAATACTAAAATGATAATTGCTATAAAATATGGTCATTATCATCATAATTAATAGTCATTATATTAGTTCTTTAATCTTTATATAGGAAGCAACTACACAGCATAGCACCAAACATGTCGCCATGGTAGTATTGACATGTTTTCACCACATTTTTCTTAGTTTATTTGACATAAAGTTGAAAGGTCATGTGACTTATATCTGCCAATGAAAGCTGAAACATAAGCTAATTACAAACGTGGCTTGGAAAACAGCCTTGCACTCCTTCTCCAGGGACCTCACATTTATGACTTTCTTATGACATCACTAACTAATGGAAAGAGTATGAGGTTTAGAGATAACCATTTTTAGATTTCTAGAAGAGCCAAGGAATACTGTTTGGTATTAATCTCCTTGAGACTTAATTGGATACATTTTTCTTGTTTTAAGCTACTGAGCTATTGGGCTTTCTTTATCACCACATATAACTTCATCATGTTGATGAAAGGAAATACTTCAATAGAAAACTACTTGAAAGTATATGGAGGTAATTCACAATAGACCACTGATCCAAAGTACTTCTGGCCAATATTAACCTCTTTCATTTCTATTTAGAAACCTTCATAATTTGTATTTTGATTGATTGTATGTTTCCTCTTCCTAGCCCATGAGGATGTAAAATTCATGAGGGCTAGATGCCTCCTTGTCTCATTTATAGATGCACTCCCAACATCCTACAAAGGGTGGGTGGAACACAGTGGTTTATGGAAAGCTCCTTGAAGTAGATCATATCTCTAGAACACGAGTTCACAACAAAAGCTCAGGTAAGATTTCATTTGCTTTACTATTTTTGGAAGCTTTTTTTCTTCCAAAAATTCTAGCAGCAATTATTTCAATGAAAATACATCCCCATGTGTTATATTTGTACCTCAGTAAGGGTGGGTAGCACTTTTAACTTGAAGCCAATCATTGTAGTTCAACACTGGATAATCTCTATTATTATCGCTGATTTCTAGACCTCATCATTGCATTCCAGGAACTGGAATAGGTGGATTATCTTCTCTATTCTGGTACTAAAGAGCAAGATTCATAGCAGGATGGAAGAGAAGACATGAGAATATATATCCAGGTTTATATAAATTTTTATTTAAAAAGAAATGCTTACAAACACTATTTTGCACTTATACTCAGAGAAAAAATAATTTTATTCTAGAGATTTTGAGATTTTACCTCATAATTTGTTTTTATTTCTGATATAATCAAAACTATATCAACATGTAGGTATTAATAATTTAGATAAAATAACTATTTGAATCTAAATTTTAACAAATGAATTTATTCTAACCTTTGTTATTAGAATAAAATGATATAAAACATAATGAAGTGGTTATAAAAAAAGCTATTTCATTTTTTTCATTGTGAAGATTAATACTTTTAAACATCCATTTATTAAAGCCACCATACGCCTTCATAGTTTAAGGGGAAAAAAAAGACTTGAATACTAGTTTGTAGGGGTAATAAAACATGCCTCAGGGAAGAACTGTAGATTAACAACATTGAGTTTTAAAATGTAGATTGGCTGCAAAGTACTGAATCTTTAATCAAAATATGCTTCTTGCAAAGGTGTGCTCTTATTACCACCAATGGGAAAATAAAATATTAACTCCTGCCAGGGATGTGAATTATTATGATCACAGTTCAAAGGAAATGGAAATCAGGCAATACTGGTTACACAAGCAGAGGCAAATTTACTCAGGTGAATTCCAAGAATATCTGGAGACTGATGGGCATTTGGCTCCTTAAAAGAAACATGCGATGCACACATTGAATGTGAGGAACCTGCTATGGATTTGGACCATGATGATAAGAGTTCTCTTCTGTGAAGGAGTCCTGTCACATTCCATGCAGATTACTACATCAAGTGAAGTCTCCTCCTTTTTCCTCATCTGATAAATGAACTTTAGAAAGTTTATTTTAGCTCTATTTTTTACATAATCCTTCAATTAACGCTCATTATTGATTTTTACAGTGTTCAATAGGTTAGTTCTTTTGGGTTTTATGTTTCTTTGTTTGTTTTTACTGAAAAATGTTACATGAAATTAGAAAATGTTGCCAAATCATATAGGTTGGTAAATCTTCAATATTTTAGATTTATCATTAATTCTCAGTGCAAGGGGTTCTGGTATGCTTTTGAAAAGCCACTTAAGACCTAAATCAATATACATATATGAGACAAGATACATTAATTTGGAAAACAATATATTTTCAAATTCACTTCAAAAATAAATATTTCCAGTGTGCCTTAGGATCTGCCTCTGGGTCCTAAAATAATTGTTTCAACAGTTATAAAAATAACATTGATAGAAAATGTGTAACACCTACAAGAAGGTACACATCAAATTTATTTTTATTGACTTTAAGTTGTTCAATTTATATCTTTCTCAGTCTTCAGATCCTATAATGGAACCTCCTTGTGTCCTGTTTTCAAAATAAAAACTGCAATCTCATTCCCGATTCCATTCTTTCTCTAACCACACATGCAATGTACCAATGATTCCAGCTGCCTTTATTCATAAGACACAACCCAAACCTGGCCACTTCTCACTGCCTATACTTCCCCCCCCCTCATTCCAGACCAACGTGATTTTTTATTTGTCCAATCACAAAAAAATCATCCTAATTGGTTTCTCCTCTTCCACACTCATCACATTATAGTCCACTCTCCACACACCAGAATAGGCAATATGGTTTTAAAAATAAAGTCTTCAAAGTACATAAGATCATTTCACTCCTATGTTAAAATATGTCAACAACTTGTTTCAAAAGTTACAGTAAAATTCAAATTTCTGATTATCATAAGGGACTCAACATAACTGATTACATACTTATCTATCCGGCCTCATTTCTTATCATTGTTCTCTTTTCAATCACAATTCACTCTAACCAGCTGTGTCGTTTCTACCCCAGATGGCAGTGCCTCTGTACCTTTTATTCCCTTCAGTACAGACACTGGTCTCTGGTGCTTTGCATAGTTACTTTATTATGTATATCTGATCTCAGAGGTCATCTTTTCATAAGAATTTTTTATGAACACCTTAACTAAAATAGCAGTAATGTCACCTGTCATAATATCCATTTGCAAAGCCATTTTTGTGGTTTGAAAGGATGATATTTTTGTTTTCATTTTAATCTATCTTTGTTACTCTCTGAAGACTGGCATAGTCTGGAGTTTGAAACATAACCTGCATATTGTCAGCATTTAAGAGCTGTCTACTGAATGAGTCAATTTGCTAATGGAAGTATCTTATATGCCAAAGAAGTTCTCTATGATTAGGAAACATATAACTTAAATCTATTACTCTTGTGGAAATTTACTCAAACAAATAGACAGATTTTGTGCCAATCCATGCAAATCTAGACAGAACCTTGTTCAATGTTCAGGAGTCAGACTAAATGTGTAATCAGGATGTGTAGAATTGGCCTTAACTTGATTTTGGACTTAGCATGCATTATTACCTGTTATAATGTACTGTGCTACATTATCCCACTTTATCTCTTCTCCACCAGTCAAAATAATGTCAAATTCAATGATGACCAAAGCTTCTACTAGCATGTAATATTTTTATTTTAATAAACAGACCATTTTTTGTTTGTTTTTTTAACAGTGATCAGAAGGAAACAACTGATGAAAACAGGTCTTATCTTAAAAGTTGAAAGGAAAAGGTATTAATGTATCTTTGAGGTACACTCATTTCCTTAGTGGGAGGTGAAGGGGGTTGGGCTCCCAGGCTGTGTTGACACACAGTTCTGAGCAACAATAAAGAAACATATTATGCAATGTGTCTCTTGATTCCAGGATGACTTACTTTCACAACAGCAAAACAATAAAAGCTCCACACTGATGCTCAGAAAAACCCAACGATATCACTTGCATTGCTAGTGTCTACTCACAGGATGAGCATTAATACTTGACCTTGAAGTACTGAGTTTGCCATGTTACTTTCCTACTTTAGAAAGCCATATTGCATAATATGTAGGCATTAGAAATGATGAGTTTAATCAGCCAGACTCGAACTCGGGAGAAAAAAAATCCATTATTCTTAGGGAAACATGAGAGAAGAAATAAAGAATGAAAGAGGCAAAGAAACAGAGCACAAAATTGAAAAAGAAACAGAAATGCAAAGAACAAAGAAACTGACAGTATATTAGAATTCATCTGATGATAATTAAGATGAGATCATTAAATACATAAGCACATTCACTTTTTCAAGTTTTAAAGCATTATTTAAAGAAATGTGAATTCCAAAGGCTGCATAAATATATTCAATATCATTCATTCAAGAAAAATTTTCCAAACATTCTTGTGTTTATTGTTCTAGTTTCTGGGGACACCAGAATGAACAGACAAATAAAGTCCCTGTTCTCACAGAGCTTACATTCTAGAGGGATAGGAGACAGAAAAAAACAAACAAAATAAAACAAAACAAAGTAATTCCTGATAATAAGTTCTCAGGGAAAATGTATATATGTCATAAAAATGGAAAGAAGTAAAGTTTTGGACAAATAATTATTAGACTGGGATGTCAGGAAAATTATCTGAGGAGATGACATTTCAACTGGTACCTGAATAATAAAAACATGTCAGCCAAAGAAAGATTAGAAGAGGAAAATTAATCAAAAATAATAAACCATTTATTTTCATGAAGTATTCTGTAAGCTGCTTTTAAACTAACCATATAATTACATTCCCTATACCATGGGTGTTTATAATTGAATATGCACAATATCAATGTGGCTAAATATAAAATAAAACCAAACATTTTGGTAGTGAAATCATGACAAGATGGAACAGTTAGTAATAATGGTTGCTGTCTATTAGTTTGGCTGAGTAATAATTTTTTTCAATCAACAACCCTCTCAGTGTTTAATAACACAAACAAAACTTATAGTAAACAATTACAATGAGCAACAGTATAGCAGATAGTCTTTCAACCACATAAAGTCTATAAAAACTGACTATAACATGCAGCCATAAACTGTGTCATCTATTTTTTAATCACATCTCAATTTTTAATGTGTTTTTAATTGAATTTATTAGAGGGGCATTGCTTAATAAAATTACATAGGTTTCGGGTGAACAATTCTATAATATATTATCCATATAGTGTATTGTGTATTCACCACTTCAAGTCAAGTCTCTTTCCATCACCATTTATCCCCCTATATCATCTTCTATATCCTCACCCTCTTTCTCTCTGGTAATCACCAAACTGCTGTCCATGATGGTTTTTATTTTTTGCTTAATCCCTCCATCTTTTTCACCCAGCCTCACAAGCCCTCTATCAGTCTGTTCTCTATCTATGGTCTGTTTTTATTTTGTTAGTTTATTTTGTTCATTAGATTCCACATATGAGTGAAATCATATAGTACTTGTCTTTCTCGGACTGGCCTACTTTAGTTAGCATAATGCTCTCCAGGTCCATTCAAGCTGTTGCAAATGGTACAATTTCCTTCTTTTTATGGCTGAATAGTATTCCATTGTGCTAATAATGTACCACAACTTTTTTATCCACTCATTTACTTATGAATACTTAGGTTGCTTCCAAGCCTCGGCCATTGAAAATAACACTGCAATGAATATAGGGGTGCATGTGTGCTTTTGAATTAGTGTTTTGGGTTTCTTCATATACCATATCTCATTAAGTTAGAAAGTAAGGTTCACTTTGAAACTAGGCAAAATTCTCTAGTTTTACAAATTAATAAATATACTATTAATCCACCTATTACTCAATCATAATAGAAATATAAAAATATTTAAAATAAAGTAATAATACTCATATTTCTTATCAAAATATAATGAACTTAAACAAAGTACAAATAGAAAGAAGAAATAAAGGCAAGAGTAGTTATTTAAAAATTAATACTTAAGAAATTTTTGATAAGAGGATGGGTGATTTAAGGGAAGAGAGAAGGCTTAAATAAAATAAAACTATAAATGAAAATATAGAAATATCTACAGATGTCAGAGATAAAATTATGACAATATAAATTAAAGAACTTTCTATCAATAGAATTTTTAAATCAGAGAAGTAAATAAATTACTAGAAAATGTACTTTAACAATTGTAAAAGTAGAGAGAAAAAATTAATGGCCCCAAAATTAAGTTAATAAAGTCAATCATTTTAACAGAGTCTTAATTCCTCAAATTAGAAAGTACCTTAAATGTGCAATAGTAGAACTACTTCAACCTTCTTGGTCAATCAAACTTAGTTTCATATTCCAGCTTTTCAGTTTTTTTAGGTGTGTGAAACAAAAATTATGCCACCTTTCTGCAAGGTAGTTTCCTGTCCTCAAGATGTACACAACATAAATATTTCACAAGATAGTTGTTCAGCACCGGACCTCTGGTGGCACAATGGATAAAGTGTCGACCTGGAATGCTGAGGTCGCTGGTTTGAAACCCCAGGCTTACCTGGTAAAGGCACATATGGGAGGCAATGCTTCCTGCTCTTCCCCCCTTCTCTCTCTCTCTCTCTCTCTCTCTCTCTCTCTCTCTCTCCTCACTCACTCTCCCCTCTCTGAAATGAATTTAAAAATTTAAAAAACAAAGATAGTTTTTCAGCTTGAATAAGACAAGCAAAAGTATAGTCCAGAACATCTAGTAGCCTAGTGATAAATGTTAGTGGTCATACCTCATCCCTAACACATTACTCATACCACTAATTATATGTAGGAGGCCTTTAAAGATATTCACTTGCCATTATTCTCAACCCCTCCTATCTTTCTGTTCCTAATGTTTTATCATTAATGTTCATAGTCCTCTTATTCTTTGCACCTTCAAAATCCATTTTGGGGAAGAAATTCTATATACAGAATCTTGAACACCCAAACCTAATTTCTTTTTACCAATTTCCTACAACCACTGCACCAGACAACTTGGAAGAGCTTTGTCTTGAACCCAATGGTGGCTCTGTTTTTCATAAATATTGGTAGATCTGCAAAATCACCTGTGCCCCTTAAATTCTGCAAAAAAAAAAAAAAGAAAAATATAACCCACAAAAAAATAAAAAACAGAAACAACAAACAAACAAAAAGAAAACAAGTGGTTGAGAGTTTTCTCTCCTTTGGACTTCCGGTATTCTCAATTACATTCTGGCTTCTTATGTCCTTCGTTATCTGGAAGAGAAAGAAATGCTCCCTACTTTTCAAGCTGCATAGAAATTATATATTATGTAGATAATTCCATAGAGCTTGCTGTTTAATAGTCCTCTTCACTTCAAGGTGTTTCTCTGCAAAACTCCTAGGAGTTGTTTGGCAGTCTTTGATTGCAATGTTATCTATTTAGGAATATAATCAAGTTTCCTGGAGTTTTGTTTGAGGATATGTACGTAGGTGAGACCTGAGTAAAAGAAACTTATACATATCTTCAGACAACTAAGCTGGTTTCCCTTGCCAACTGTAAAGAGATATTGTTTTGTGGCAGGAAGGCCAGGAAGAGCCATTAAGACTAAACTTTAATCACAGTTTGGATAAAAATTCCTTACAGTACAAATGCTTACACACACACATACACCCCTAATATAAACACAATGATGATGCACATTGAAAACTTAGAGAAATATCCAAAAATATTTATAAATTATACATTTTCCAACTTTTAAAAAAGGGTTTTAAAAACTACTGAATTTAAGTCTACAGAAGATGGCATTTAATCTCACCAAATCTATAAACTTGCAATGGAGATCATTGCAATGGAGATCATTGTAAGTTATTATGGGAGAAGTTAAAGTATATATTTAAAATATTAGGTATATTTTTAAAAAGGCAAAATGTTCAAAATCTTTTAAATTCTGTATTTCATCATATATTGGAAATTATCAAGGAATTATGTATGTACCAACTAGAACAAACTTCGTTCTACTATCAGAAGTGATTCCATTGAAAGAATCAAGAGATAAATACTTGCTGATGTTCATGGCAAGGTAAAAGGATATAAAAATGTTAGCTGTGTTTCTGAGTCTTTTATATATGCCTTTCAGGAGTTATGAAAAGAATAAACCTTGAAGCCACAGAAAATTTAAATATTTATCTACACAGAACTACAGCCATCATCATTTACTCAAAGAAATGTAATAAATTCAGAATGTATCAGTTATGCATGTCATGATCACCTGTAGATGAAAGATTTTACAAAAATAAAAGTTAATGTTTATTTAGTATTTAGATTTGTTTTATTTTATTAAATTCTTTTGAATATGGGGTCGGTCCTGTTACCAGCTATATTTTAGAAAGGAGAAATGGATTAGAACTTATAAGGAACTTACTAAATAGATGCCATTAATTAACTCAATAAATTTTTTTCAAATATTAATTCATAAAAAAATCAAAGTAACCTTCTGAACTAACTATAATTATTTTCTTTATTTGGGGGATGAGAAAAATAATATTTAGAAATTTTAAGTAACATGTTCACCTTCCCTTCGTAGCTGAGTTGGAAATATATGCTCTTAACAATTCTACTGTTCTGCCTCTTACAATTTAACTTTTAGAGAAGTAAACACTATATCCAATGCTTAAGAAATAGATCAAGAATTCACGAGCAATATTCTGAAAAATGGGCAATAATTGCCTCTGGATTTAAGATCTACTTTCTATCTACCTTAAGCATAGATGACCTCAGTACTTGGATGTATAAGGAATCCAATACCAAAGAGTTAGGTGGTTTTCTTTCTTCCTTTTTTTATTTATTTTGTGTGTGTGTGTATTGTGTATGTGTGTGTGACAGAGACAGAGAGGGACAGACGGACAGACAGACAGGAAGGGAGAGATGAGAAGCATTAATTCTTCATTGTGGCTCCTTAGTCTCCTTAATTGCTCATTGATTGCTTTCTCATATGTGCCTTAACTAGGGGTCTACAGCAGAGTGGGTGGTCCCTTGCTCAAGCCAGCAACCCTAGGCTCAAGCCAGCGACCTTAGGCTTTAAGCCAGTGACCTTTGGGCTCAAGCCAGTGACCCTGGGATCATGTTTATGATCCCACGCTTAAGCCAGCAACCCCATGCTCAAGCCAGCAACCTCAGGGTTTCAAACCTGGGTCTTTTGCATCCTAGTCCGACGCTCTATCCACTGCCCCATCGCCTGGTCAGGTGAGTTAGGTGGTTTTTAAGAGTACATATGTAAATAATTAATGGGAATACTAATTGAAATTTTACTTTGCTAGCTTTGAATTTATGTTGAACAAGGTAGTTAAATTTGCTAAATATGAGTACTTTTATCAGCAAATAAGACTAAAAGTAGCATCCATCTCTTACTATTATGTGGCTTAAATAGATTCAGATATGAAAAACTAAAAGAATGTATTAAGTCTTAAACAAAGGGCAACAAAAAATAAAAAAAGAGAGAAAGCCAAAAAGAAGAGAATGACAGAACAGCAAAGGGAAAGAGAGGAGCACCCAGGCAGCAGGAAGAAATGTGTTGATGTGAGTGAGGGTTGAATCCTGGGTGTTAAACTAAGGAGTCCAGATGGTTTGTTAGACAAGAAAATGTTTTGAACATTCGTACATTTATGGAATGAATGTTCCGACCAGAACTGTACTTGAGAACTTTAATATGGAGGCCTGGTAGATGTCATGAATGGGCTTGGACAAGAATATTAAGGGCTGCCATTCATTGAACACATGCTAGAATTTGTGTAGTGTGTGTGGACAGGAGGGTAGGTGCTGTTTGATCTACGATGTATGTTGTTGGGCAGATAAAATATGGTATGCTCACTTTGTTAAAGATGGTGCTGCCCACATGGAAGCCCGTCACCCAGGTGATATTATTTGCCCTTATGCTTGGGATGGGTGTGGGGAAAAGGCTGTAATGTAAGCAGGCCGGGTTGTTATGGCCTAAGGCTTGGCTTTAAGAGTAAGCTTTTCTCCACACCCTTGACTGATTGGATAATGTAGGGTTTTGCACTCTCCTGAGGAATCCCATTATACCTCAGATGGGTGGCTTTGTATCAGAGACTTTCTTTACGTATAATTGGATTAAAGGTTTGGATTTTCTGTGCTATAAACTGGGGCAGTCTGGGAGCTTGCTCTCTCTCTCTCTCTCGCTTGGTTCCTGAGTTTCTGAGATTGGTATTAGAGAGGAGAGCAGAGTAAGGCCACATGAAGGCCAGGAGAAGCAGCCGAGATGGCGGAGTACTGAGGAAGAAGCCAGTTTGTTAAGAGTTTGTGCAGGAGGAGATGGGAAACAGAGGTGAATAAGTCTGGTGAGCTAGAAAGCTTTGATGCTAGGAAACTCGGATAAGTCAGTAGCTTTGTGAGCACTGAATGTATGGGTTTTGGAGCCCAGTGTGTGTTTTTGCTTGCCCGCCGGGTGCAAGCTAGAATTAAAGCTGATGGCTCACCAGTTCTTGGCTCCTGTGTTTCATTACCTACTGTTCGAATCTAATATGAACCTGCGTGGGCCAGGCGGCTGTGATAGTGGCCCCAGCTACTGTCACGATGCCTGCAGGCAGAACTTGCCACAAGTTCTGTCTCCTACGCCCCCTTTGTCCCCTCCGACCCCTGTCCACCTGCTACAGAGCTCTGCCCTCCCTCAATAATGTTCATCTGTCAACTTCACCCACTTTTTCTTCTTGTAATACCAGAAATGGAACTGGGACAGTAAAAAAAAAATTAATTTTTCTTAAAACACTTTTTTTTTTTCTTTTCCTAAATAGAACCTTGCATCTAAAACCTCGGGTCTGATTTGAGAAGAGAGAAATTTCTGGAGCAAGAGGAAATTGAACAGGAGGCTTTCAACAAATATACAGTAGAAAACCCATAAAGAAAACATTGCCTCTGCCCCTAGGATTCAAAGTATCCATGAATTTCACCCTCTGCTATGATGGATGCAGAGGGAGACTTCCAGACACTCTAGAGTTGGAAAAACTGCAGTTTCTAAATACGCTGCAGAGAGGAGGTAAGTACTGTCAGCAACTCATCGATTCTGTCCTGTGTTCCCTTGATCCCTACCTAGTTCAGTTTCCCTCCAGCAGCCTTTGTCTGAGATATTTTGAAGAGCTGCCTCATCCTGGTGCAGGTAATCAGAAGAGCAGCAGGTAGGCAGTCCAACCAGCAGGTGGTCACAGGTCCCCTCCCTGTCCCTGCAAACATGCCTCTTTCAAAAGGCAACCTGGCCTGTTGGGCACTGGGCAGGGAGGAGAAAATGAAAAAGCGGTAGTGGAAGAAATAAAGTCGAAGACAATGAGAGTCTCTGTTGGAGGAAATGGGTGTTTAAGCGTTAGTGTGTTTAAATGTTTTGAAGCTACAGAACAGGGAAAAGAAGGTTCAAGGGCAAAAATTTCTTCTGCCCAATTACCCAAAACAGTATCTACATGTGTGGTGAGAATTAGGTACTAATGTTTTCCAATGCCTAATGCTTTTAGTGGAAACCAAATGGCAAATTGACCATCATAGTCCTGGCACACTGGCAGCAGAAGCTTAAGGCATCTGGTGGTGCTCTTCTTTCTGCAGAAAATGGGACTGCAGCAGAGGGAAATGAAATACCTTCACCATGTTTACCAAACCCAAAGAAAAACAAAACACAGAGTCTCAGAAAACATGAGTCTTCCCCATCTCCAGAAAACAGCATTCCAACATTTCACAACCCCCCCAACCCACCCTTGCAAACTGTTACTGACACTATGTTCACAGGCTAATGAGAGAGGCCGAGTATGGGTACCTTAAGGTTCCCATCTTCCCTGAGCTTGGACATCATGGGAGGCACTTTCATAGTTTAAACCACTTTGCTACTCTGACCAAAATTAATGCAAATCTTTTCCATTGTTGCACTACAATTAAACCACCAAAATTTTGCAGTAGCAGCATGTGAATAAGAAGGTATTGTCATCATGTGGTTCATCTTTTATATTTCATGATATCTTGGCCTCTTAGGGCCCTCCACATCCAGGGAGAGACTTATCCTCTCAGAGTTAGTGAATTCTAATTTGTAGAGATAGAACGCAGTTTGCCTGTGAGTAAGACTTTGATATGTAAATCAACAAATCCTGAGTCCACACTCTGAACTGCCACCTTTATCAGGTTCCTGTGGTTAAAAGTTAAAGGACATTATCCTGCTGCCCTGAGTAACCCCCAGGCCAGGCACTAAAACGATGGGGACAACCTCTACACAGCAGAGTAAGCTGGATCATTGAAACTTGTTTATTCACCCTATGCATTCCACAAAGCACAAAGAAATCCCTGTCCCTGTGTTTCTTCATTCTTTTCTCCTCCTGGCTGTCCCTGGTGCTCATCATTCGGCTCTGTATGGTGTGCCATGCCCCCTCCTATTGGAAACTGAGTAACCAGCTAGCTTTTCAGAGGCAGTTGTCTCCTGATCTGATGGCCTCTCCCTCAATTAAAACAAAATCCCAGATACATTTCAAAACATGAAGATAGAGGATGTGAAGATAAATTTTAGCCTTTAAAAACAAAAAATCAGTTTGCCACACCTGCCTGTCCTTGCCTTCATACACCTTCTCACCAAAAATGGTGGCAAATAGCAATGACAGCTTTCATCCATTCTGTCAGTATTTATATTACTTCATTTCTTTCTCACAACAATCCCATAAATTAGGTAATCTCATCATAATTAGTGTTAAGAAAAGTAATTACAGTATGTTATATTCAAAATATTTTAAGAAACGTTGTCATTATTTCAAGACTTTTGAACTTGAAGGTATTCTCTTTCTTATTGTCATGGATGAAGAGACTCACTAGGTCAAGAGGTCCCCATAGCAAGGAACGGAGGGTGTCTTTCCTCCAGACAACAGCCTACTAACAGCTAGCCTACTAGCCCTACTAGAACTTTGTTCCCACGGACCTTTAGGGAATGCAATTCTGTCCATAGTCATACTTCCTCAGTCTAGCCTTTAGATAAGACCCAGCCCTGGTTAACCTCCATCTCATCTTCTTTATAGACCCTGAAGATGCCAACCCAGCTAAACCACTTCTGGGTTCCTAACTACAGAAATGGTAGATAAACACATGTTGTCTTAAGCCAATACATTCAGTGGTCATTTGTTTTCCAACAAATTACAAATGCAGGACCTGACACAGGAAATTCATCCTTATCTCCATAGCCCATCATGACATTGTATGAAAAGAAGGTAGTGAGGTTTGTAGGCTGGTGCTGATAAGTATTAGCACTGCCCAAGGGAGTTGTTTTCATAGTCAAATCAGTAGTCAAGAGAGTTCATGCTTCATACCATATCTAAAGCAAACCACGTTGTACATGCAAAGAGGAAATGACCCCCAAAATAAATAAGTATAATTATAGAGGGGAAATTATTGTTACATCAAGATATGCCATTTATCCTATACTTCGCAAATGGGGCTATAATAGGCCCCAGTCTTCAAAAAATATTGGCCACAAAAATGGCTAGGTAATTTGGAAACCACATGGCAGGTTTTGTTTTGGTGATCATCCACGTTTTACCTCACAAAACTGTTGCTTATTAACATTGGTTTCTGTCCCCAGTAAGTCCTCTAACCACATCATCCATGAAGATGCACAAGTCCAAACTGCACACACACAAACTCCTAGAAACACATGCCCAACTCCAGGAAACTTCTCCCCAGTGGAAGGACCTGTGTGATGTCTGGTCAGAGCTGGAATTTCCCTGGACGAAGTCAAGCAGGCAAGAAAGACATTGTCAAAGCCACTGCAATAGGAACAGAGGTAGAACTAAGTCTGACTCGGTTCTGCAGAAAATAAGGAAGTAGTGCTGTTAAAGAAAGGAGTGACAAGCCTGACCAGGCAGTGGCGCAGTGATAGAGCGTTGGACTGGGATGCCGAAGACCCAGATTCGAGACCCCGAGCTCACCAGCTTGAGCGTGGGCCCACCTGGCTTGAGCAAAAGCTCGTCAGCTTGGACCCAAGGTCACTGGCTCCAGCAGGGGTGGCTTGGTCTGCTGAAGGCCCGTGGTCAAGGCACATGTGAGAAAGCAATCAATGAACAACTAAGGTGTTGCGATGGCAAGGAAAAACTAATGATTGATGCTTCTTACCCCTCTCTGTTCCTGTCTGTCTGTCCCTATCTAACTTTCTTTCTGACTCTCTCTCTCTGTCCCTGTTAAAAAAACAACAACAACAACAACAACAAAGGAGTGACAAGCAGTTTTCTTTCTTTATGAGTTATTAGGACTCAACTGTTATTTCCATGGCTACATGCAGTCCCTTAACCTTGTCACCTGAATTAATATCACCTTTACCTAACGATTTTTCTTCCAACAAGTCTACACAGCACAATTTTTACAGTCTCTCCAGAATTGAAAATTGGGGGTTAATCTCTACCATAATGTTTCATCTTCCCACAATAGTTTCCTACATGATATGGTTTAAATTGAAGTTTTATATAGGAAGAGAAAGGATTGGGAGTCCAAGGAGATGGGAAATTTTTACTTGACCTTTAGTTGAATGATTACTTTTTGGTCGATATTTTAGAATCCTGTTATCTGAAAAGAGCTAGAGACCACAATAACAAAGTTTTAGGGAAGAAACAAGATAATATTCAATCCTGAAAAAGTGTGCTTTAAAGAATATTTGGTGAAAAAAGGTAATAATAATGAAACATTAACAAGAAGAGTAGAAGGGATAGCTATAAATAAACACACATGTGTGTGTCAAATTTTAAGAGTCAGTAATCACGTATTAAGCCTGGGATATTGTAGGTAGAAAAATAACCCTTTGTTGAATTAAATAAATAAATAAATAAATAATACCTAGGACCATTAACAATGAATAAATATAATAACTATTCTTCTTGTGCACTTGTATTCAGGAGGCTAACAAAATCAGTTCCAATTCTTTTTAACTGATTTCTAGCCTGAGTAGACAAACTTAACAAGAGAAGAAGAGCACAAAGAGGTCAGTTATCAGGGGCTATAGTGCGTGCTCCAAGACGGTGTTGACTGTGCAGATTCCGGCCAGGCAGTTCTAAGTTTGAATTCCCACTTTCATACTGTATAGACATGAGAATAGAACTAAAATATGTCTTGCTGCTTAAATTACCATATCATTTTTTGAGGATCTAACCATTACTGGAGTTCAGAAAAATCAAGTTACCGTGATAGTTCAGAAGAAATTACCACAATCTTTAACACCCTCCTTCTTACCTTAGAGCCTTATAAAAGCCTATGGCTTCACATTTCAGACAAACCTAAAGGTTCCTAAACTAAACAGTTCCTTCAGTGTGAAATATGGTTCATTCATGTTCATAACACTTTTATGATTGATGCAGTGACAGCCATGAGAGTTGTTTTTATTCTCAAAATGATAGAAAACAGAGAAGTGTATTTTAATAAAAATTAAAATAAATAGTTCACATCTGTCACCTAACTATCTAAATCATGCATCTACTTTTATATTTGCAAATATTTCATACAATCGATAAGACTATCATTATTATAATTATATAACCACAGTCTATGTAGGTTTAGAACATAACAATTTTTAATCTGGTTAAATAGGTTAGCCTGCTATATATCAACAATAAGAAATAATCCTTTATACCTGCTGAGGAAATTAATTTATTTTTCCCACAGCAGGAAAGGAGAGTAACTTCTACATGAAAGCTTAAACAGACACATGCTTCTTGCCACAAGAGGAGAAATGCTCAAATTCAGTGATTACATCATTTCAAGTAAAACATTGTGGGTCCTAACATTTCCTTCCCCAGATCGAAAGGATTTTGATGGAAAACAGAGTCAATTGTATTAGTGTTTAGCTGTTGATCCTTATGTCATTCTAACACTCTGTGTTAAAAGAAATGAAAATGACATTCTAGCTTTCCCCCAAAGCTATGAAAGATAGTGTAAAGCAAGCCTTATCCATTGCACTGTCACTGTAATTAATGAGGTTATCCCAGTACCTACGAACGCAGCTGAACAGCACATAAGAAAGACTCAGAATATTGTTATAAATTCTAGCAGAATCATGTTCTCCAGTGTGATTGTCTCTGCTGTACTACATAGTCACATGGATCTTCATCTAGATGATGGGCAATATGGTGTCTACTCACACTTAAATGGGTTTGAGGACCGAGTCATCTCTACGAGATCATTATATTGCAGAGTGGATCATCATAAAATCTAACAGTCTTGTACATGTATACAGGGAATGGCAAGGAATTAATTAGATCTGCTGATGAAGGCTACAGCAGTGAAAATGTCTGCTCCCTGAGTAATAACAGTCACCAACTTTAGTGAAACACAGTGTGTTTTATTATGGTCTGAAATTCTTTTGAAAGCAAATGTGAAATTGTCTGGTCTTTCTGTTCCATGACAAGGGAGAAAACACTGTCTAATATAAAAACAATAAAACAACGCCATTTTAATCCCCAACAGTGTCCAACTTACTTACTGTTTGATAATCATAGAATAAAGAATATTAAGTGTCTCTAAATGTCTAGCTTTCCCTTGTTCCCCTCATTAAAAGTCAAGGATGGCTTTGTAAGTTTGGATAAAAGAAATAAGGACACACTTCTCTGCAGAAATGAAGTTTGAAAAGAATCCCAAAATGAGTTAGAATGTATTCAAAGCTCTTTTGATTAAAAACTGATATAAAAAAATTCAAACTTTCAAGTTACACATTAAAGTGCCAAGATTTTCCTATTTAATCTCAGCCAAAAGTGTTATAATAGAAGCTCCTGTAAAGGTTTTTGCACTTTGAGTTCCATTTGGTACATACATAGAGCAAAAATAGAGGGCAAATACTCAATTAAATGTTGGAAACCCAAATGGGAGCTAAAATCGGGAAGCCAGACTTGATTTAAATATCAGAAGCGACTTCAAATTTTCTCTGAATAGTTTCCAGGTTGAAGACAGTTATTAACTTTATTCTGTCTTTAAAAAGAAAACAAACAACACTTTATTTTGAACTTTAACTTTGCAATAAGAATCACAAATAATGTTCTTTTAAGTAACTGTTATGTAAGTAATATGAACAATTACAAATGATGAGTATCTGTGTTGAAAATACATGTATTAGTTTTTCCAAATATCTTTAAAAGTATTTAAAACATCATTAACAAACAAGGAATAACCGACCATAAATTTATTTTAGAAAATAATAAAGCAAAATCTAAATGTTTTGGGTAATATAGACATTTTAATGATGTTTATTCTTCCTAACCATGAACATGGTATATGCTTTCACTTGTTTGTGCCTTCCTTGATTTCTTTTATCAATGTTTTATAATTTGCTGAGTACAACTATTTAACCTCCTTGGTTAAATTTACTCCTAGGTACTTTATTTTTTTTTGTTGCAATAGTGAAGGGGATTGTTTCCTTAATTTCTCTTTCTGACATTTCATTGTTCATGTGTAAAAATTACCCAAAGCAATTAATAAATTCAATGCAATACCAATTCAAATACAAATGACATACTTCAAAGATATAGAACAAATATTCCAAAAATTTATATGAAACCAAAAAAGAACACAAATAGCCTCAGCAATCTTAAAAAAGAAGAATAAAGTAGGAGGTATCAGACTTCCTGATATCAAGTTATACTACAAGCCCATTGTACTCAGAACAGCTTGGTACTGGCATAAGAACAGGCATATAGATCAATGGAACAGAACAGAGAACCCAGAAGTAAACCTAAGCCTTTATGGACAATTGATACTTGACAAAGAAGATTAGAAAATACAATGGAGTAAAGACAGTCTCTTTAACAAATGGTGTTGGGAAAATTGGACAGCTACCTGTAAAAAAATGAAACTAGACCACCAATTTACACAATGCACAAAAATAAACTCAAAATGGATAAAGAAATTAAATGTAAGTCGTGAAACCATAAGCATCTTAGAAGAAAACATAGGCAGTAAGCTCACCGACATCTATCGCAGCAATATATTAGCTGATTTATTTCCACAGGCAAATGAAATAAAAGACAGGATAAACAAATGGGACTATATCAAACTAAAAAGCTTTTGCACAGCTAAAGACAATAAGAACAGAATAAAAAGACAAACCACACAATGTAAGAACATATTTGATAATATATCTGATAAGGGGTTAATAACCAAAATTTATAAAGAACTTGTAAAACTCAACACCAGAAAGACAAACAATCCAATCAAAAAATGGGCAAAAGTAATGAATAGACACTTCTCCAAAGAGGACATACAGATGGCCAATAAGCATATGAAAAAATGCTCAACATCACTAATCATTAGAGAAATGCAAATTAAAACCACAATGAGATATCACCTCACACCAGTCAGAATGGCACTTACTAACAAAACAACACAGGATAGGTGCTGGAAAGGATGTGGAGAAAGGGGAACCCTCCTGCACTGCTGGTGGAAATGCAGACTGGTACAGCCACTGTGGAAAACAGTATGGATATTCCTCAAAAAATAAGAAATGGATCTGCCTTTTGACCCAGCCTTCCCACTTATAGAAATATATCCCAAGGACACCATATCACCAACTGAAAAAAAGAAATGCACCCCCATGTTTATGGCAGCATTGTTCACAATAGCGAAGAACTGGAAACAGCCCAAGTGTCCCTCGTGGATGAGTGGATTAAAAAAGCTTTTATATATATACATACACACACACACACACACACACACACACACACACACTAAAATACTATGGGGCTATGAGGAAGAAGAAAATATTACCTTTTGCAGCAATATGGATGGAGCTGGTAACTATTATGTTGAGTGAAATAAACCAGGCAGAGAAAGAAAAATATCATATGACCTCACTTATTTGAGAAATCCAAGGAACAATGTTTACTGAGGAATGGAATTAAACCTGAAGGGAAGGGGGGAGGGAGCTTTTGGGAGGGGGTAAGGGAGATGTTGTGGGGAATATGGGGGAGGGGTGGTGCTTTGGGGGAGACACTAGAATCTATGTAAACACAATTAATTAATTAATTAATTTTTAAAAATCTAAATATTTTTGTCAATATGGCAGAAAATTATGCCTATAATTTTTTAAAGCTTCCTAGTTATGAGATAATTTCTTAGTTTTAAATAGTATTTCTCCATCAAATCAATATAAATCTTCTTATAGGGATCTTGATTTAATAGTTTTCTTTCAAACTTGTGATATTTGAAAGAGGAATGAAAGTACAAAATCAAATTTTCATGTTCATTAACTCACACTAGCGTGCCCATTGTGTTTCTCACTGGCTTGAGCAACTCTATCTCTTACAGGCCCTTGATCACTGTATTTTCTTATCTGTTGGGTAAATGTGAGACCCTCTTACCCTGGATCATTCAAATTCTGGTACCTGTCTTCAGACACATCACAGCGCCAAAATAAATTTGTTCTTTAGCTGTATTAGAATCATTAGTATTTAGAAAATTAAAAGATAGCTTCTTGCCAGAAAAATGCACAGGTACAGAACTGTGTGCCCTACATTAGAAATCTCACTGACACAAAGTTAACAATTTTTATCCAAGAAAATAAATAGAAACTCTTATTGGTGATGATCTAAATAACTGTGACTATAGGAAAGCTACAAAAAATAAAGAAATAAGAATAAATAAATTTTAAAAGTGTTTGAAAATCCAAGGAGGTAGAGTTTCTGCAAACCCAATATGAAAGGAGTCAGATGTAACATTTTTATTTGACCCTGAACATGTATTCTCTTGCTGCCTCTTAGACAAAAATCAATGTATCTTTGGCCAACATATCGATGTAATCCACATAAGCTCCTAAGGTCAATAAAATGTCAAACATTTTTATCTCTATGGGAAAAAAAAAGTATCATAAAAAATGTTTTTTATAGCTTTCAAATTTATTTAACTAGCAACCAAATGTATCTCTCAAATTAAAAAAAACAAATAAATAAACACAAGTATTTTTAAACCTATCTAACATGCTCTTTTAATGATTGATTATCAATTAGAACCACTTTTAATAAAATAAGTGTATTTGATTAAAATAAGTGCATTTTATTAAAGTTTCTTATTTCTGTAAACCAGAGCATTTTTACTAATGAATGCATTTGTTGTTTTTTTTTTATCTGAACTTTCACACCTTATGTACAGCTTACTTTATTATTCTTTAACATTAGGACTTTATATTTAAAATGGATTTATGTGATTTCAGAAGTCAGAATTTTAGGTATCAAAAAACTTTCAAGAACCTCACTATGATGAAGCTGAACAACCTGGAGGACACCCTAAGCCTCCAGCTGTGTCCGGAAGGTGACTGGGCAGCTACGGGATAAGATGAGAAATAAAAAGTTGCTATTAATTGTTAATGGAATGCTTTATCTTATTCTTACCAGGTAATTTTCTGTTATTTTTTAAACTATTAATTAGGTATTTATAGTATGTGAATGTGGTCAAAATTCTTTTTTTTTTTTTTTTTACAGGGACAGAGAGAGAGTCAGAGAGAGGGATAGACAGGGACAGACAGACAGGAATGGAGGGAGGTGAGAAGCATCAATCATTAGTTTTTCATTGCCATTGCGACACCTTAGTTGTTCATTGATTGCTTTCTCACACGTGTCCTGACCACGGGCCTTCAGCAGACCGAGCAACCCCTTGCTGGAGCCAGCGACCTTGGGTCCAAGCTGGCGAGCTTTTGCTCAAGCCAGATGGGCCCCACGCTCAAGCTGGCGACCTATTGGGGTCTCGAATCTGGGTTTTCCGCATTCCAGTCTGACACTTTATCCACTGCGCCACCACCTGGTCAGGCTCAAAATTCTTAACTATTAAAAAAATTAAAATCTTGTTTCCACAAGAAAATCCATGCCTTTCGATTAAATATTTAGCAATGTGTCCAGCAAATATACACACTACATCCATGGACAACAACATCTGTTTAAGATCTAGAACTCTGCATCCATCAACACTTCTCTACCACTTCTGTCAAAAATAAAGTTATTCGTTTGTCAATAGCCAGAACCCAACGTAAATGCTTGGTGATGTTGGAGTCAAATTTAATTCAAAACAAGACAAACTGTGTGTCTGTACTATTATCTAAAAAGAGACTTTGTAATTTTGCATTTTTATGTATATTAGAAATATATCAAGCAGAACACAATTTCTGTTATTCACTTGGTATTTAATGAACTTGAGTTGCACTCCAAAACTAATATCTCAGCAATTGCCAAAATTTCTTTTTCGTATCATATAAACAAAGGTTTATTCAGTGTTAATTTTTTTCCAATTAATTTTAAGTTTGTTCCAAGACCACAAATTTGGTAAACTTTCTACATTTCTGCTTTGTTTTTCATTTTCTCTTATCTAAGAGAAAGGTCTTCATTATGAATAGGTTCACTCATTTGTTTCTTTTTTTCATTTTCTGGTTAAAAGTAACTTCTTATATCTTCCAGATTATGAGCAAATGCATAGTTATGGAGCCATTGCTTAAGAGAGACAATGTCTGTTTCTAATAACAATGAGCCAGGTATGTGTTTTCACTTTAGTACAAGTGCAGATGCACGCCAATGCCTGCTTCTTCAGCATTTCCTATTTTAAAAGTAAACTACACCATATTAATTATGAAATATACACACCTTGCAAAATGCCTCTGATGTTACTGAAACTCAGTCAATTTTCCTTATAGCTTCCAGTTATATTTCACATGTGCAGCACAGTTTGATCAGGTATCTCTATTCATGTTAAGGGATACTAAATAGTAAAGTTTATTTAATTATAAGAAACATAGTATACATTCTTATAGCTGAGCAAATATAAAACTAAGCTTGGTTTTATGACTTCCACTAATCATTTGAAAAGAGAAGGTATAGTATAACTTGCTCATATTGAAACTGAAGTCACCAAAACTTAAGATATAATGAAATCACTTAAACAATTGAGCTTGTGAACATACATCTGACCAATGCACTAATGCAATAATCAGTGAATTGTCAAATGTCCTAAATGTTTTTAATATTAAACTAAGTGGAAGAAAAAATGTTCCTAACATACATGATTGTTCTTATTTCTCCAACGCTTCTCCTGTTTTCCAAACTATACCACACTATCTGAATGTAAGACACTATTTTTGTAAGCTAAAAATTGATTGATGTGTACCTGGACAAAAGGAAATCAGACTTTTTCATTGAAATCTTTTCATCATGCATGCCTTGTCTATACTCCTTTAAGCTGTCACTTCTAATCCTCCCCCTCACGAAGCATTACTGGATTTGCCTTATGAAGGCAGCCTTGATTTGTGTGAAGCATTGCACAGCCACCAAAAAGTGCTGAGTGGTAAAATATCAATCATAAGAAGCCAACTGGCTCTAACAGTGCCAAGAACATGAGTCATCAATAGAGCAAAGAATTCAGTGACGTGCCAGCAGAATCCTTGAAAAAGGACCCTTCGCTGCTCTGGTTTCTTTCCCTGTTTTATTCCACAGTGACATGAACCAAAGCCTCTTCAGATCCTTAAGACAGATATAGTCTCTTTTTATGCTGATGAATTCAACTTGTGCTTCTGTCAGAAAAGATTACCTGCAGACCAGTGGAACAAGATGGGGTGGTGGCAGGAGGCACCCAATTGTTTTTTATGGGAAATGAAATATCAACAACTTAAAACTGAGTAATATTCTATTGTCAAATATCACAAATATGTATGGTCAGATACCATTATAACAAAAGTAAGATAGTGAAATTGGAAATATAACAATGTCAGGAAAAATTTAGGCTGATTGCTGCCAAAATTAAAAACCATTAAAGTGAATATGTAAAAAATTAATAAAACAGTAGATCATTTATATTGTTTGCTAATATATCAAACTGTTCATAAAACTTCAATAGAAAAAAAATAAGAAATACATTCTTGTATCCTGTTTAATTCCTAAAATAACATTAAGATACTACATAAAGAAACAAATCATTTATGGGGAAATGCTCATGGAAAAAGGAAGTAAAAATTTTATTCTATATTTCCTGGTAGTTAAAGCAATGGGAACAACATGAGCATTCCAGAAAGTACTGCATTTAGAGATAATGTGGGGGGAAATGGGGACAGAAAGAGACTTAGTTTGGGGTGATGGGCACATGATGCTGTGTGCAGATGATGCTTCATTGAGTCATGCACTTGAAACCTGTACCCTGATAAATTCAATTTAAAAAATGATTTTAAGCCTTGCTTTGGTTCGTAAGAATAATTGTCCCACTCCCATATCTACAGTGCTTTTTAGACCCTATGTGATATGAGAGTATCTCTCACTATGTCAGTGCAATGAATAAAATCACATCCTAAGTTTTATATAAATTCTAATGTACATGGCCTCAGGCTATCTCAGGATTGGGAAAAAACAGACAAATAAAGCCATGTCCACATGGAGCCCGAGCTGCCATCTGAGAGGAACTGCCTGGCAGGTGTGAATCCTCAAAGCTTTGCAATGTTCACACTAAGCAGAGTGACATTTGGACTTGCCTAAGGCAGCACTGTATTCCACACAACTATCTATTTTAACTACCGGGCTAAAAATTAAAGACATGGTACAGAGTCAGGATCACTATGCTAGTTTATCTGCATGCATTGATATTCATTCCCTCCTTATATTCATCTAGTTATTTCCCTTCCCTTCCTCATAAGTACCCAGGGCTCTCTCCTCCTAATCAGGTTTCTGTCTGAATCAGACCTTCTAGAATAGCTGTTTTGGGATCTCGATTAAGCATGTGCTGCCTTTCATTTTGCCCTCTTATTTTAAGGTTAACAGGATAAAATGACAAACCTTCAATTGAGTAGGTGCAAATCCATGAAGGTCAATATAAATATTCACATATAAACATACATTCATCCATATAGTCATTTATATTAGACATATATATACATATATATACACATACAAATATATATGTACATATATGTACACATACAAATATATATATATGTATGTATATATATATATATGTATATATATACACACACACACACACACACACAGTCATCCCTCGCCATATTGTGGTTCACTTTTCATAGTCTCACTATATCACGGATTTTAAAATTGTATATATCTAATTTTGTATCGCGGATTTTTCACTATATTGTGAGATTTTGTGGTATATAGGTATTTTTATATATATTACTATTTTATTTATTTTTGTGGTAAAATTAACATAGGAAGCATTTATAAGAGTGTGGGAAAGATTAATAACCATGTTTATAAAGTTTTAAAATATATATAAATAATAAAATAAATATAAAGTCTATACTTCGCGGATTTTCACCTATTGCAGGGGTTCTGGAACCTAACCTCCATAATAGATATAATAGATGAAAGACTAGTGTGTGTGTGTGTGTGTGTGTGTGTGTATGAGAATATATATTTTGGCTAATATTGATTACTATGACTATAAGCAGAAAAAATATACTTCATCTAAGGATATGCTTTTTGCCAAGTGACTGGTAAATCTATGCGCAGATAGGACTGAATATGTGTTTTTGTTTAGAATATGGTGGGATGGAATAAAGGGGTAGGTGGATAAGTGGGTTAAATGCCTCTCCACCCGCTATCAGAACCTTCTGCCATATTGTATTTGCACTATCCACTTCACGTCTCTCACACAGTGAAACCAAGACTGTCGTTGAACTTTAATTTCAATCCTCAGATCAGAACATTTGCTAGCTCGGAGTAGAGGCTCATAAATATTTGTGTATCACTTAATCAATAATTTGCCTCATTAGGGTGAAACCAGATAAAAACCAGCTTCAAAATGGGAAAAGTCACAGACAAAAGCACATTAGGAATATAAGAAACAAAACTCATTTATTTTTTATTCCCAAATTAACTATATGATGAGAGTTTCAAACTATTTTAAGATACTTATAATATATTAGGATGCAATTTAATTTCCAAAAATTACACTAAGCATTAATGGTTTGCATTAAGAAGATGTTTTAAAATAATTTAAAATTTCTTAGGGTCAGATGCCAGGAGTAAAATGAAACTCGACCCCATTTGGGAAGGACATGATACCAATGGGAAAAGAAGCTTGGCATTAGGTCACTATGGCATCTTTGTATGTTGTCACAGAAGAAGATTGAAAAATAAACGTCCACAACTTCTTTACTTGGAACTCGCTTTGTAATATATCTTTATATTATTGTAAGACTGTTCTGGCCCGATGGCTTAATTGTGAATACTATCATTCATCACGTACGGTTTCCTGGGTTGCAACATGAGAGAAATCAATGGCCATGAAAAAACAAGAGACTATAGAAAATGCAGTGCACACAGACAATTAAAAAACACAGTGATACATCACCTTGTTCCTGCCTCGTCTTCTCTTAGAACTATAATAAGCATGGTAGTGAACAGTCATTTTCTCTGCCTTTTTAAATCCAGGTAAAACAAACTAAGAAGTGCACACCATATTCTGGAGATAGATTCTGGCTTACTTTTGGACGTTTGAAAGAGATTAGCTACCTACCGTCCCCATTATTGCACATTTCTACCTGCATTCGCACTTTGAACTTGTGAGCCCATTTGCAATAACCTTGCATGGGCTTGTGTATAGAGCGTCTTAGGACATGGAAAGAAATCAATAGACTACTTGAGAAATTCAAGTAGGCAGGGAGCATGTATGAATTTAATGTGGATAGAAAAATGAGTGTCGCTATGGATTTTCCCTGACAAGGAGTCTCCACGAGAGCAGAAATGATCATCAGTTTTGTTTGCCACTTTATCCCCTATGCCAGCCCTGAATGTGGCATCTAAAAAACCGAGCAGAGAGATGCAGTGAATTATTTTTGAGAGCTGTCATCACAGTAGAAGACGCCAGATCACTCCCTGCCTCGGGAAGCCATCTGTGAGCTATCTACTAATATAAATCGAAAAGCATGTATTAGACACTTGTACAATATACCTGAGCTATGGGAAGTTTTGCAGTGGAGAGAATGAATACATGCACTATGTGATATGAAAGGGGAAACTTTATTTTGAAGTCAACAGAAAATCAAACAACGTTATGTGCAAAACAGAATGTGACGTGGAACATCACACTGACCCACCCCTCAATCCCCTTCCTCTTCTCCTCACTCACAAGCTTTGTCACATTTTGCTTCTTGAAAACATCTTCCTTTAGGGACCAGGCTCTCCAGTGTC
This sequence comes from Rhynchonycteris naso, assembly GCA_037038555.1. Classification (NCBI taxonomy): domain Eukaryota; kingdom Metazoa; phylum Chordata; class Mammalia; order Chiroptera; family Emballonuridae; genus Rhynchonycteris; species Rhynchonycteris naso. The sequence continues at coordinate 212,847,721 of CM072998.1, read as the reverse complement.
CACTTCTGGAGAATGGCACAGACATCCCCACTTTCTTGAGTTTCTCTTGCCTTCTGTATTTTAGCTGACAAGTCAACACCAGGTTATTTTCACAAGTTACTGTATTAATCATGTTTGCTTCCTACTAAAACCTCTTCACAACTTCCCCATTACATTTCCTATAGCCATTTTTCATCCGTAATACCCATTAGATAATTATCTAATTCTGTTGTATTTTAATTTTCCAGATGGCTGTTACTATACCTTAATTGTAACTTCGTAAAAACAGAAACCACTATTTGTTAGATGTTTTATGGACCTCACTATACTTACTAACGTGCTTGTCACTTATCACAGAATTGCTGTCTCATGATTAGTTTGCCAAGAAGAATAAAGTGGGTAAATTATTCTAATGCATTAGTTTACAACATCCAAAGGTAAGCTGTATGGAAATTGCATTACATTTTTATTTCTCAGAGCAAAAGAAAAATAAAAAGGACACATTCTCTGGAACATAATAATAAATGGGGGACAATTTTTAAACATACATATATCAAAATTTACTTCAAAACTATTTATGACTTAATTATCTTATCTCCATCTCATCTTAATCTATGTCTTATTATCAATTACCTTCAAAATTGACTCTAGTCCGTCTAGCAATATTTCCAGACAGTTTACTGTCCTCTTGTGCCCCAGTTACCTTATTATACTCATGACTATCCGTAACAAACCATGTCTTTGTCCTTTCAGCTTGTTCTTAATGACCACCCTATGTATTCCACGTCCCAGACCTGAGATCACTTGCTTGAACGGTGGATATGTCCCCAGAGCTGCATGGAGAGCAGTCCTTCTGGCTTTTGACCCTTTTAAATCTCAATCCCGTACCAGTAATATTAGCTTATCCAGAACCACACTTCCTCAGAAGAGATGGCACTGCCTCACCTGATCGCTCCACCTTTCTCCAGCATCCTCCATTTTCAGCCCACATGCAGACATCTCTGGTTTCTACTTTCTACTCTGTACAAAGCCACTTGAGTGGTTTTCTTGGCACTTTTATTATTCTCCTTAGGAAGTTGTCAAAAATACAATGTCCTGAATTCTGTCAGGATGACTCTAGCATAGGTACTCCACACTCTATCCAAAACAAATCTAAATAAAAAAGCAATAACTACTTAACATAGCTTGTCTGGTTAATTGACTTTAAAAGTCATATAAAAACCTGTTTTTTCTGGCCCTACCTGTGGTGGCGCAGTGGATACAGCAACGAGCTGGGAACACGGAGGTCACCAGTTCAAAACCCTGCACTGGTCTGGTCAAGGCACATATGGGAGTTGAGGCACATATGGGAATTGATTCTTCCAGCTCCTCCCCCTTTCTCTCTTTCTCTCTCTCTCTCTCTCTCACTCTCTGTCTCCTCTCTAAAATGAATAAAATTAATTAATTAATTAATTTTTAAAAAAAACCCTGTTTTTTCTACCCCAACGGGTCCAGAATCGCATTATATGTTGTAGAAGTTTCATCTTACTACTAAACAGCATGCTTCTCTGTTCAGGAGAAGGCATGCTCATTTACTTCTATTCTAAAAGAACATAACTATTGAATATAAGTAACTAAAGAACCAATGCTAAAGTATAATTTTAAAGATTAGTAACATTGAGACTTTCAAAACTCTACGTGTATATGGCCATGATTGCATCAGCATCAACAAAAACATAAACTTCTTCGATTCATATTCATCATGTTTCCTTGAAAATGTCAGAAGAAATATAAAAATAAAAACTCAGAGGAATCCTTACAGCACATTGTAAGGTAGATATGTTTTTCTTCTGCCTTTACTTTATAGTATCACCATATGTCAATAGGTATATTTTAAAGGTACTTTAATTATGGTATTTTATAACAAGCTAAGGAGATAAAGCATCTTAGTTAACATTGACACATTACTAAAAGAAATCAAATACTTTTTTTCTGAAAAATAATGCATTGATTAGTTCAACAAGATCAAAGAACATGCAGCTTCAGAAAATATAATTAAAATTTGAAAGAGTAATTGATAGCAGCTGAAATCTGTTCAATTTTTTACTATGAATTATTGTAGATTTATACTCTACATTCTTCATATTGCCATCCTAGTAGCTACATTTTTAGAAAAGTCCAATACTTAATATTTGTCAGTTAAGGAAGTCATTAAAGAGAATATAGTCTGTGTTAATTAACAACAATTTATTCTACTAACACTTCAAAAGAAACATTCTTACTCTCAATATGTTTAAAGTATTAATTAACCACTCTTTCCTATTTTTTGAAATATTCTTTCAAAAAATATGCATTTTAGAGTGTTATTTCAGATAGACTTTTTTTTTTTAAAGGGGAAATGGATACTTAAGGTAGTGCTTCCCCAATTTTTATTTTTATTTTTTTTAAAGTTTTATTTTATTTTATTCATTTTAGAGAGGAGACAGAGAGAGAGAGAGAGAGAGAGAGAAAGGGGGGAGGAGCTGGAAGCATCAACTCCCATATGTGCCTTGACCAGACCAGTGCAGGGTTTTGAACTGGCGACCTCAGTGTTCCCAGGTCGACGCTTTATCCGCTGCTCCACCACAGGTCAGGCTCAGATAGACATTTTTTAGAGATAATTTCTCTAGATTTAGCTTGCTTCAGAGTACTACCCAACTTCATAGATTATTTTCTACTATTTTTTTCTCTTTTTCTGTAGATGACTATATTAACTTGTTTCTGTAGGTCTTGAGACTGTGAGTTAAAAATGGGCTACTTTATATAACATAATGCAGACCCTCTGGAAATAATATCCAACCCCTAGGATTTGTTACTGTTGCTGTTTTGGTTGGTATTGCTTATTATGGGTGTAGTGACTCAAACTAATTCTGTAATTTTACTGTGTGTTGCCACTAATGTCTCTGTTTAGTAAGCTTAATGCTCACTTAATAATTAGGTATTTCCTTAAAAGTCTCAATACAAAGCTCCTACCTTTGTCAAGCAGTGTCTGTGCGTGTGCACGAGTGTGTGTTTGCACCTCCAATGGCTTAGCTTGCATTTCCTGTGTGCAAAGAGCCTTGGTGTCAGACAGAAATAAGACACAAGGGCCTTCTGGAGTCTTTCCTGGTTACACAGGAAGTCTTGCCTACTTGCACGGCCTCCTGGATCTCCCCAAGTGGCTAGAGCTGCTTGAGCCCCATATGGACATTTTTATCACTGTCACAGTCAGCACATTTGTGTTTGCAAGGCCTCTGGGAAAGGTTTTTCCCCACCGAGCAAGATTTCCATAAGGCAATAATGATGAGCCCTGTGCAGCGGGGGGTGGGGGGTGGGGTGGGGTGGGGGGGTGGTCATCATTGTGATAAAGTTCCAGGAATGGACTTTCTGTGTTGCTCCAAAGCCACCTGGCCACTTCTGAGGCTGCTCGTTGCTGGTGTCACTGTGACCCCGGAGCTGCTGATTGTCAAGGATAAGGCACATTACACATCACAGGCTTACTGTTCTCACTGAGATGTGATCATTTTTCTTGAATAAATTCTCCTTAAATTTCTGCAAGCTTTTAGTTAATGTCAAGGTCTGAGAAGGTTGATTTCCAAAAACTTTCTGGTGTCTTATTGATTTTACAGGAGAAGATTTTAGGAGGTCATGTCTACTTTATCTGAAAGTGCTTCATCTCTTCTGATTGTTTTTCTGACTTCTGCGTTTTTTCTCCACCAAAGAGTTACAATAGTAGGTTCTAATTAGCACTAGGACACCCTGAAGAAGGTAACATATAGAACATACTCCTTGTCCAACTTCAATCTTTCTGTCTCCAATTTTAATTCCTGAGCAAAATACTAACACTTATGGACACCAGGCACTGAGCCACAAGATGAGAAGCTATGGTACTGAAGAAAAATAAAAGTTTATGGAGCTGCAGCGAGGGCATCTTACCAAAAGACGTATTTTTGCAGCGAGAAGTGGTGAATTCGTAGCAGTTCAAAGAGGCATAAAAATAATAAAAAGAACTCTGAAGACTCGCTCCAATCTCATTTTCTTTTTAGTACTTGATCCTTGGTCAACAGCTACAATCATAAGCTTCAACATTTCTAGAAGCCTAACATCCCCTGCAGTCTGGCTCTGTGTCTGTTTCCTGCCTCTCCAGCAGGCTACCCTCATCCCCTGGTCCTCCTGGCTGGGAAGGAGACCCTGCCCACCCTCTCTGCAGAACAGCAAGATGGCAGGCAGTTCCTCTTTCTCAAGCTGTGGAGTTCATAACCTCCTTTAAACACTCTCTCTCCCTTCAACAAAGAAAGGTAACCAGACTCATGGGCTGACTCTGCAACTTTAACAGTTAACACTCCATCAATTACCTTAACGCAAGACTGAGAAAGAGCCCAACATGTTGGAAGAGCTGATACCCCTACTCACACAGAACGAGAACACATTAGGGACTTCAGATGTGACATCTCACTGAGCTACCACAGCTATATGCATTGCCCTCAATTTCTCCCTTTTTAAAGATAAGGTGCTGACACTCCAGATTTTTCACCTTATGAGTGAGAGAGAAGAAAAATAGAACCATTTTGCACAAATCCAGCTTGTGCCGTTACCAAAGGTCTCCCCTCACACACATGTGCCCCTCCACCTGCCAAACAGTCATCTACTCCCCCAGGGGGATGGGGAAAATGAAAAGGCTTCATGTTTAAGCAGCTGGTTCCTTAAATCAGTATCCCAAAGTCTCAGCAGATTGGATAGCCTTCCGCAGTCGTTCCTTTCTTTAACCTGGAGCGTAATGCCTGGAGAGCCCAGTTAGGAAAACTGAGAAAAAAACGGGGTCTTCCTGATTTCTGTAAAAGTCACCTATTTCCTGGTTGTTTTTCCATACCTCTGGTTCTGAAGGGCTCTAGGCAGCATTGCCCAAACCCTTATTGTCATCTCAGATCATGGTCGGAAGCAGCTGTCCCCTACCATGCTTCTTGACTGGTTCCAAACTACACATAGGCACATTCCCACCAAGTAAGACACCTTATCACAGGCAAGTGGTGCCCTTGGTTATTTATATCCACCAGAGATATTTTACCAAAAAATCATACATACCAAATATACAAATATTATTTATTTTGCAAATATTTATTTTATAATTATTTCTTTTATAACATAAAGATGCATGTTTTATATTTATATGTTTATATTATATTTTGTAGTCCTATTCTAAGTATTAAGTTAACATTACCTTAATGTATTGGGAAGTAAAAAAAACCCAAAAAACAGAATTGATGACTGTAAAGCCAGTACCCAAGGCCACCATCACAGCAGCCTGGCCCATGCAGGTTCGTATTTGATTCGGACAGTCGGTAGTGAAACAACGGAGCCAAGAACTGGTAAGCCATCAGCTTTAATTCTAGCTTGCACCTGGTGGGCAAGCAAAAACACACACTGGGCCCCAAAACCCACTCATTCAGTGCTCACAAAGCTACTGACTTATCCGAGTTTCCTAGAATCAAAGGTTTCTAGCTCACCAGACTTATTCATCTCTGTACCCCATCTTCTCCTGCACAAACTCTGCACAAACTGGCTTCTCACTCAGCACTCCACCATCTTGGCTGCTTCTCCTGGCCTCCTCCACATGGCCTTTCTCTGTTCTCCTTTTTAATACTAACCTCAGGAACCAAGGAGAGAGCAAGCTCCTTGCCTGTCCCACTTTATAGCTTAGATTCAAAACCTTTAAGCCAATCTACAAACAATAAAGTCTCTGATACAAATCACTTATCTGAGACATACTGGGAGGATTCCTCATGAGAGTGCACCACCCTACATCATCTAATCAGTCAAGGGTGTGGGGAAAAGCTTACTCTTAAAACTTGCACGTGGGCAGCACCATCTTTAACAAAGTGAGCATAATATATTTTATCTGCCCAACATTGACCCTTTAAGTTTGACGTGCTTCACAAAAATAGGTATCAGCTAGAGAGGGAGCTTTGTCAATATAAAAACAACATGCTAGGGGCAAGATGGCGATGGAGTAAGCGGACGTACCAACTTCTAACTCCAAGAACCAAAGTGGATTATAACTTGATTTTAAGCACCATCATCTGGATAAACCAACGTTGAACTGGACTGAGAGGACTCTTCAACTGGGAACACTGAAGAAGCAACATTGAGACTGGTAGGAAAAACAAAAACGCAGAAAGGGCTGCCCAGTTCTCCAGAGTGAAAGGCAGCCTGGAGAGACTTGTGTGGTGGGAAGAGAGGCTAGCAGAATGGTAGGGACCTGGGTCCCAGGAACAAAGCCCCAGCCTGCAGCCCCAGAGCCTGGAAGAGGCTTATGGACAGTATTTAGCTGTGAAACAGGTTAGGATACTGTTTGTGAGAAAGAGACAGTTGTCTCAGACCCAGGATTCTTCTTAAAGGGATGTCACAGAAAACCTCTCTCAAAACCACTCACCCGGGACTCCAGAAGACAGGGAGAGAGGAGAGGGCTGGAGCAGCTAAAAGAGAGTGTGGTCTGGAAGGCACAGGGAGAAAAGCTTTGAGGGACAACCACCCTAAACCCTGGGATGAGTCAATCCACAAATCTGAAACAGTATATTCCCCTGGAACCAGCAAGGGGAAGAAGGACACCAGCCAAACAGGCTCCCAAGTGGCAACTAGAGCACAATCACTTAGAAGGAAGGAACCTTTAGGACTACAGTATGGAGTGTTAGGGTCTGAGCTGCAGCACCCCCACCCACACTGCTGATGGCTTGCTGGAGGGTGGGTGGCAGTGGAACATGGAAGTGCTATTCCGTCGGCAGGGCAGAGGCCGAGCAAGCTGGCGTGAGCTCGGTCTAGCCAGCGGGGGTGAAGGGGACGCGGAAAAGTGGTCCGGCAGCTGCAGGCCCACCTGCAATCCCACCTGTAGGGGAAAAGTGGGAGCCCGGAATGGGCAGAGATCAGCCGCTGGGCAGGGGCGAGCAGGCACACAGCCTCACCAGGACTCCAAGGCTTGAAGCCCTGCACGAACTGGCTTTGTCCGCGGAGGCCTGGACTCACAGTTGAGCACATAGCAGCAGCCCATCTCAGCCAAGAAACTGAGGTTGGCAGGAGTGGGGCAGAAGCCCGGCAAGGGGCTGAGCACATAGCAGCAGCCTCGCCCAGCCGAGGAGCCAAGGTTGGTGGGGGCAGGGCGGAAACCTGGCTTGCAGCTAAGCATGCACCAGAAGCCCCACTTGGCCAGAGGAATAAGCTGACAGGGACCTATAGCTGAGCAAAAGTGCTCACCCTTTCCCTTGGTGCCAGGCTTGTGGCCTGAGTGTGGTGCACGTTCCCACTTGTGGAAGAGGGGTGAAGGCCGAGACCAGCTGAGGCTTATAGAGCCTGGCACAAGAACACAGCCTCTCCCATGGAGGCAAGGCTGAGAACACAGCAGCAGCCACAGCTGCCGGCACCAGCAATACCCTAGGCAGCATCAGAGGGGATGGTGGACCTGCAGAGAGACTACACCTTGAGAATGCAGAAGCAACACCCATTGGACTTTGGAAGCCAAACCCTTCTTACATACAGACAAAATGGGCAGGCAGAGGAATGCAACCCAAATGAATAAAGAGAAATCCCCAGAGAAGGACCTGACTGAATCAGTTATAACCAAACTACCAGATGCAGAATTTAAAATAATGATAGTTAGGATGTTCAAATAGCTTAGAACAACAATTGATAGTCATTACAAACACCTAAATAAAGAGATACTAAGTATAAAAAAGAAAATTGAAATAATAAAAAAGAATCAGACATAAATGACAAATACAGTATCAGAAATGAAGACCACAATGGAAGGAATTAAAAGCAGGATGGATGAAGCTGAGGATCGAATCAGCGAGTTAGAGGACAAAATAAATAAAGGCACAGAAGCAGAGGAGAAAAAAGAAAAAAGACTCAAAAAATCTGAGGAAACTAAAAGGGAGCTCAGTGACAACATGAAGAGAAATAACATCTGCATCATAGGAATTCCTGAAGAAGAAGAGAAAGAACAAGGGATAGAATTTTTGTTCAATCAAATCAGAAAACTTCCCTAAATTAAGGCTAGAAAACATTTCACATGTTCAAGAAGCACAGAGAACTCCATTAAAGAGAAACCCAAAAAAATCTACACCAAGACACATTATAGTTAAAATACCGAAGCTAAGTTATAAAGAGAAAAATTTAAAAGCTGCTAGAGAAAAAAGGCTATCACCTACAAAGGAGCCCCTATAAGGATGACATCGGACTTCTCAACAGAAACACTTGAGGCCAGATGGGAATGGCAAGATATATTCAAAGTAATGCAGAACAAGAACCTACAACCAAGACTACTCTATTCAGCAAGGCTAATGTTTAAAATTGAAGGAGAAATAAAGAGCTTCCCAGACAAAAAAAAATCTCAAGAAATTCATTAAAACCAAACCAATTCTGCAAGAGATACTAAGGGACCTGTTGTGAACAGTTCAAAGGGGGGAAAGAATATAGCAAAAGAAGAATACAGCTTTAAAGAATAAAATGGCAATAAACAACTACATATCAATAATAACCTTAAATGTAAATGGATTAAATGATCCAATTAAAAGATATAGGGTAGCTGCATGGATAAAGAAACAGGACCCATACATATGCTGTCTACAAGAGACACACCTTAAAAGATGCACATAGACTGAAGGTAAAAGGATGGAAAAATAAATTTTATGCAAATGGAAATGAAAAAAAAAAGCCGGGGTAGCAATACTTATATCTGACAAAATGGACTTTAAAACAAAGGCTGTAGTAAGAGATAAAGAAGGACACTACATAATGATAAAGGGAACAATTCAACAGGAAGATATAAACATTATAAATATCTATGCACCAAACATAGGAGCCCCAACATACATAAAGCAGATTTTGATGAATATAAAGGGTGAGATTAACAGCAATACTATAATAGTAGGGGATTTCAATACCCCACTAACATTACTGGATAAATCTTCAAGAAAGAAAATTAATAAAGAAACAGCAGACTTAAAGGATAAAGTAGATCAACTCAATTTAATAGATATCTTCAGAACTTTTCACCCTAAAGCAGTAGAATATACATTCTTTTCAAGAGCTCATGGTACATTCTCTAAGGATAGACCACAAGTTAGGATACAAAAGTGGTCTCAACAAATTTAAGAAGATGGAAATCATATGAAGCATTTTCTCTGATCACAATGCCATGAAACTAGAAATTAACCACAAAAGAAAAACTGAAAAATACTCAAACACTTGGAAACTAAATAGCACATTATTAAATAATGAATGGATTAACAATGAGATCAAAGAAGAAATAAAAAAGTTTCTAGAAATGAATGATAATGAGCATACATCAACTCAAAATTTATGGGACACTGCAAAAGCAGTACTGAGAGAGTTCATAGCACTACAGGCATACCATGAGAAGCTAGAAAAATCTCAGATAAGCAAATTGACCCTGCATCTAAAAGAACTAAGAAAAACAACAGCAAATAAACCCCAGGATTAGTAGAAGGAGGGAAATAATAACGATCAGAGTGGAAATAAATGACATAGAGGCTAAGGAAACAATGCATTGGATCAATTCAACCAGGAGCTAGTTCTTTGAAAAGGTAAACAAGATCGATGAACCTTTAACTAGACTCACCAAGAAAAAAAGAGAGAGGACTCAAATAAATAAAATTAGAAATGAGAGTGGAGAAAAAAGAACTGACACAACAGAAATACAAAGTATTATAAGAAAATACTATGAAGAACTCTATGCCAAAACGTTAGACAACCTAGGTGAAGTGGACAAATTTCTTGAATCATATAATCTTCCAAAAATGAATCTGGAAGAATCAGAACACTGAAACAGACCAATTACGATAAATGAGATCAAAACGGTTATCAAAAAACTCCCAACAAAGAAAAGTCCTGAGCCTGATGGCTTCACAAGTGAATTCTACCAAAAATTCAAAGAAGATCTAACACCTATCCTCCTCAAGCTATTTCAAAAAATTCAAGAGGAAGGAAGACTTCCAAACTCCTTTTATGTGGTGAGCATAATTCTGATCCTGAAACCAGGGAAAAACAACACAAAGAAAGATAATTATAGGCCAATATGACTGATGAATTTAGATGCTAAAATTCTCAACAAAATATTAGCCAACCGGATCCAGCAATATATAAAAAAAATCATACACCATGATCAAGTGGGATTTATTCTGGAGAGGCAAGGCTGGTTCAATATTCGCAAAACAATGTGATTCATCACATAAACAAAAGGAAAGACAAAAATCACATGATAATTTCAATAGATGCAGCAAAAGCATTTGTTAAAATCCAGCACCCATTCATGATCAAAACTCTCAGTAAAGTAGGAATACAGGAAACATTCCTTAACATGATAAAGGCATCTATGACAAACCCACAGCTAAATGAGCAAAAATTAAAAGCAATCCCCTTAAGGTCAAGAACCAGGCAGGGGTGCCCCCTCTCACCACTCTTATTCAACATAGTTCTGGAAGTTCTAGCTACAGCAATCAGACAAAAAGAAGAAATAAAAGGCATCCAAATTGGAAAAGAAGTAAAACTATCACTATTTGCAGATGATATGATATTGTATATAGAAAATCCTAAAGTCTCAGTCAAAAAACTACTGGACCTGATAAATGAATTCAGCAAGGTGGCAGGATATAAAATTAATACTCAGAAATCAGAGGCATTTCTATATATCAACAATGAACTGTCAGCAAAATAAATTAAGGAAGGAATCCCCTTCACTATTGCAACCAAAAAAATAAAGTACCTAGGAGTAAAGTTAACCAAAAAGGTTAAGGACTTGTACTTGAAAAATTATAAAACATTGATAAAATGAATCAAGGAAGATACAAACAAGTGGAAGCATATACCCTGCTCATGGCTAGGAAGAATAAACATCATAAAAATGTCTATATTACCCAAAGCAATTTATAAATTCAATGCAATACCAATTAAAATACCAATGACATACTTCAAAGATATAGAACACATATTCCAAAAATTTATATGGAACCAAAAAAGAACACGAATAGCCTCAGCAATCTTAAAAAGAAGAAAATAAAGCAGGAGGTATCACTCTTCCAGATATCAAGGTATACTACAAGGTTATTTTACTCAAGACAGCCTGGTACTGGCACAAGAACAAGCACATAGATCAATAGAACATAACAGAGAACCCAGAAATAAACCCACACCTTTATGGATAATTGATATTTGACAAAGGAGGAAAGAGCATAAAATGGAGTAAAGACAGCCTCTTTAACAAATGGTGTTGAGAAAATTGAACATCTATGTGCAAAAAAATGAAACTAGACCATCAACTTACACCATTCACAAAAACAAACTCAAAATGGATAAAAGACTTAAATGTAAACCGTGAAACCATAAGCATCTTAGAAGAAAACATAGAGAGTAAGCTCCCCGACATCTGTAGCAACAATGTATTTGCTGATTTATCTCCACGGGCAAATGAAATAAAAGACAGGATAAACAAATGGGACTAGACAGGATAAACAAATGGGACTATATCAAACTAAAGAGTTTTTGCACAGCTAAAGACAATAAGAACAGAATAAAAAGACAAACCACACAATGGGAGAACATATTCGACAATACGTCTGATAAGGGGTTAATAACCAAAATTTATAAAGAACTTATAAAACTCAACACCAGGAAGACAAACAATCCAATCAAAAAATGGGCAAAAGCAATGAATAGAAATTTCTCTAAAGAGGACATACAGTTGGCCAATAGGCATATGAAAAAAATGCTCCATATCACTATCACTAATCATTAGAGAAATGCAAATTAAAACCACAATGAGATATCACCTCACACCAGTCAGAATGGCGCTCATCAGCAGAACAACACAGACCAAGTGCTGGTGAGGATGTGGAGAAAAGGAAACCCTCCTGCACTGCTGGTGGGAATGCAGACTGGTGCAGCCACTGAGGAAAACAATATGGAGATTCCTCAAAAAGTTAAAAATCGAACTGCCTTTTGACCCAGTTATCCCACTTTTAGGAATATACCCTAAGAACAACATTGCACTGTTCGAAGAGAAGAAATGTGCCCCCATGTTCGTGGCAGCATTGTTCACAATAGTGAAGATCTGGAAACAGCCCAAGTGTCCGTCAAAGGACGAGTGGATTAAAAAGCTTTGATACATATATACTATGGAATACTACTCAGCCATAAGAAATGATGACATCGGATCATTTACAGCAAAATGGATGGACCTTGATAACATTATACGGAGTGAAATAAGTAAAACAGAAAAAAAACTGAGAACAGCACGATTTCATTTTTAGGTGGCACATAAAAACGAGACTATGAGACATGGACAAGAGTGTGGTGGTTATGGGGTGGGGGGAGGGACGAGAGAAAGGGAGAAGAGGAAGGGGAGGGGCACAAAGAAAACCAGATAGAAGGTGACAGAGGACAATTTGACTTTGGGTGATGGGTATGTAACATAATTGAATGATAAGATAACCTGGAGATGTTTTCTTTGAACTTATGTACCCTGATTTATCAATGTCACCCCATTAAAATTAATTTAAAAATTTTTAAAAAAAGAACTACATGCTGAGCTGTTTTATAAAGATGGATTCATTTTACATTCTAATAAATCATGTTTCCTTTTGAATTCAAAATATAATTCAGTTTATGTAAATAGCTTCCTTTTTCAATTATTCAAATTTAGCCATTTTAGATTTTAGTTTTTTTTATTTTTAATTGAATTGTATCGGAGTGACACTGGTTAATATAAATATACAGGTTTCAGGTGCCCAATTCTATAACATACAGTTGATAAATGCTGATGTACGAAGACTTGACATGGGAGCGGGGGTGAGCACACAATACAGTGTACGGAGATGTGTTGTAGAGTTGGTCACCTGGAACCTGCATAATTATGTTAACCAGTGTTACTCCAATAAAATTTTTAAAAAAGTAAATTATTGTATTGTTATCTTCTAACAAAATGGCCACAAATAATTGTGGACTACATAATATGCAATTCCAGGCCAACGTCTCCATGTATTCTTTTAACTAAGCCTTCCCCCTTCTCGATGGCTTCTTTTTCATAAATGGACTGACCCCAAACTCTCTAGGCTTCCCTTTCACAATCTATGTCCCTCCTTCCATCTGCCATTTACCATTTAGCATGACAGAACTGGGTTTCGCTTATAGGATTATCTAGTTTTGTGTTATTGTGTCTATTTTGTTTGGTCAGCATATGGTAGAGATTTGTCCTTCCTGTAACACCCATTCTTACCTCAAAGTGATGTTTCTATTTTGTTTATTTTCTTCATTAGGTTCCACATGTAAGTGAAGTCAGATGGCATGATAGAAACTACATGAGTTGTAGACATGAATTTTTGGCACTACCATGTCCTATCTGGGAGCTTTTCCATGCCATAAACCCTGATTCATTCTTCAAGTTCAGATAAACTATTCCTTTATTAAAGCTGTTAGGTGTGCCTTCTCTTCTGGGTTTCCAGGGACTGCTGTCAATGTTGCTGGTGCGATATTTATCAACTTATGAAACAATTCCTTGTTAGTGGTGCACAGGACTCGACAGTGAGAGACAGAAAGCAGTGTACAGGGCTGGCGTCAGGGTCTCCGCTGGGCACACAGAGCATGCTGAGTATTTCTCCTCTAAAATGTAAATGTGTTCTTCATTGACTCTTCTAGAAGTCTCTTAGTTCCAGGTCTGTGAACTACACTTCTGTGTTCACTTACTTCGTCTATTTATTTATGTATGCATTCATCAATAAGTATAGGGCTTGACACAGAGAAAACATACCATTAATGTTTGGTACTTTTCATTCTTATATGCAGAAAAAGTAAAATTTAGCAAATCCCAGATATGATATTATACATGCCTAACTGCACTTACTGGAATATCCACTTCAGTTGGCCAATGCAAAAAAGAAAGAGAAAGGAGAAAATACCACCTCAACAGTGCCCTACAGGGACCCAAGTCAAGTGACTGGATTTTTAATTTCCTTGTTTTTTCTTCCCTGCCATGCCTGTAACGCCTACCTGTCAGCTGGGCATATACATCACTGCACTATATACTTGCAAATTTTGCCCTTACCTATTTGAAACTTTATATGACTTATTCAGCTTGACTGACATGGTGAACATTTTGTGTCTGCCATTCTCGGCTCGTCGGCATTTTCTGTCAGGCACTCTGAGCAACGCAAGGGACAGAATCAGCACACTCAGACCTCTTCCCTTATTTTTACATTTAGCCCTTTCAAACTCTTGAATGGTGCTTGGCTTATTATCATTGTCATTCCTTACATTACACATGTTCCAAGTACTTATTTCATTTTTGGTTGCTGTCTAGGACACTTATTGCTGTTGTCATTCAGAGACAGTGAACTGCAGTGCTAAAGTTCTCGTTATATTATTTCAATTTGTGCCATGGATGGAAGGTAACGTACATGGGTTATCTACACTGGCCGCTCTCAGTTAGAGAATGGGAACCCAGACGGAAAGGGACACATTTGGACAGAAATGGTGACACTGAGACAGCAGCCTGGAATTAGTAGATTTTGTTATCACTCTCACATCGTGACGGCAGCCTGAGTATCCCTGTTCATTTTCATGGGGTGCAGGGGTAAAAATGACATAGACTACATTTTAAATTTATCTAAAAATAATGTATGTTCCAGATTTAGCCTAGTAAGGAAAGAGTCATTATTCCTCAAAAATAGCCTGAGCCTTTCCATTTTTCTTCTGTCCTTTCTTTCCCCTTCCATTCTGTTCCTTACTTACTTCCAGTCTTTGTCTTCTTTTTAATTTTTATTTTCACCCTTTTCTTCCCTTTCTGTCATTTCTATAGCAATTAATTTAATAGTATTATTTACTTGTAAAAAATATCATACTATGACCCATAGGAAATACTGATGTAAAGAAAACTAGCCAACAAACAGAAAAACTTCGACCTTTAAGAACAGCCACCTAGCACACATGCATTTGTGTGCAGGTGGGTCATACATGGTATTTTGGGAGAAGAGGGGAGCAGAGCGAAACTAGAGCTGAGGTAAGAATATTCTCAGGGAATGGCTAACAGAGGCTTATCATGCAGCGAGAAATGTCAGTGCTGCACATCTATTGAATATTTCTCCATCACTGTCAAAGGATTTTATTAGAACCACAAAAGAGAGAAACTGAGGGTCTCACGGCCTTAGATAGGGGGAGTTATATTTATGTAGAGATAAGACTGTAAAATGTTTCAGCAGTTAGCCCATTTGAGTCTGGGATGAAAAGATGGGTATGTTTGTGGTGAGAGAAGTGGCAGGTAGGTGAGAAACTGGTTCCCATCTTAAATGGTACATAGTCATCATCTGGAAATTTCCCAGATATCTGCATGCCTCAGAATCAAAGCCTTGAGATGATTCAGCAGTGAGGAGCATGGAGAGAGGTGAGGAACCCTCCTGCTAACAAATAACCTCAGTAGAGCAAACAAGTCAGTGATGGTTGCACACCACTGGATTAAGACATCACACAAGATTAGATGTGACCTGTGCTGCGATCATAAGCAGTTGGAACTGAAGGCTCATAGGTTCATATAAAGGACAATGGTTTTTATGTCTGAAAAGACAAGTAACTTCAGAGAACAAGATTCCTGAATAAGGTTTAAAACATGTTTTGAGTGTCCTACTGCTGTTCAGGGCTTTAAGAAAACAGCAATGGGCCTGACCTGTGGTGGCACAGTGGATAAAGCGTTGACCTGGAATGCTGAGGTTGCCGGTTCAAAACCCTGGGCTTGCCTGGTCAAGGCACATATGGGAGTTGAAGCCTCCTGCTCCTCTCCCCCTTCTCTCTCTCTCTCTCCCTTTTCTCTAAAATGAATAAATAAATAAAAATAATTTAAGAAAGAATACAGCAATGATCAAGGTAGATATTCACTCTTTCGAGTCCGCAGGCTAGCTAAGAGAAACAAACAATAAAGCAAATAAAAGATAATGAAGATTATCTTAGACACCTTGTGCTATGAAGAAAGTGTCGGGAGGGCACAGGGTCATCAGGACAGCAATGTTTAGAGAGACCTTAAAAATGAAAAGGCATGGCCCTGGCCAGTTGGCTCAGTGGTAGAGCATCGACCTGGTGTGTGAAAGTTCCGGCTTAGATTCCTGGCTAGGGCACACAGGAGAAGCACCCATCTGCTTCTTCACCCTTCCTTCTCTCCTTTCTCTCTGTCTCTCTTCCCCTCCCATAGCCAAGGTTCCATTGGAGCAAAGTTGGCCTGGGTGCTGAGGACGGCTCCGTGACCTCGCCTTAGGCATTAGAATGGCTCTGGTTGCAACGAAGCAACAGCCCAGATAGGCAGAGCATTGCTCCCTGGTGGGCATGCTGAGTAGATTCTGGTCGGGCGCATGAGGGAGTCTGTCTCTCTGCCTCCCACTTCTCACTTCAGAAAAATAAATAACCAAGAAGGCGCAATCCAAAAGAAGGTATGGGGGCTAGAACAATATTTCAAGGAGGGGAACAGAAAATACAGAGGCCCCAAAGCAGAGATGTACTTGATGTATTTCAGAAAAGAAACGTGTTGATTTTATGGGAAATGAATTACTATAAAATTCATTAATGGGGGTTAATATTATTATACTGAGATGTCATATAAAAATTGCAGAGGCCTTGGCAGGTTGGGTCAGTGGTGGAGTGTCAGTCCAGCGTGTGGAAGTCCTGGGTTTGATTCCCAACCAGGGCACACAGGAGAAACGCCCATCTGCTTCTCTACCCCTCCCCCTCTCTTTTCTTTCTAACTCTCTCTTCCCCTCCCACAGCCAAGGCTCCATTAGATTAAAGTTGGTCCAGGTGCTGAGGATGGCTCCATGGCCTCCTCCTCAGGTGCTAGAATGTCTCCAGTTGCAACAGAACAATGCCCCAAATGGGCAGAGCATCTCCCACTAGTGGGCTTACGGGGTGGATCCCGGTTGGACACATGCGGGAGTCTCTCTGCCTCTCCACTTCTCACTTCAGAAAAATACAAAAGAAAAATGTAGAGTTTATGGAGGGTACTGGAAAAGTCTAGCTAAAATTTATTTGCAGTGGCCAAAGTAGTTGGTAATAGAGTCCTTCCCCAAGGATATGAAACTAAAGATGACCAAGATTCTGACAAGCATTTTGAGAAGAGATTTTGGAGATGAAGCTAACAAATCTTGACAACTAAACTGCACTACCATGTGCACAAATAAGGATATTTAAAAAAAAGAAGAGAATGAAGAGGCATTTAGACACCTTGTCTGACCATGTTCATTTGAGAGTACAAATGATGCCCCCCACTGTTTATGGGGCTTTTTTAAAACTTGATTTATTTCAGAGTAATTATTTAATATATATGCCTTTTTAGACAAATCATCATCCAATTTGTCTGGAAACCATATTCGTTAGGCTTTACTTCTATTTGACCTAAGAGTGGACTGACTTGGAAGGTTCAAGGCCCTAGGTTCCTGCAGTGTTTCTAGTGGTAATGGTGCAATCATGATTAAGTTATTTTTTTAGATGTTCAATTTTCTGGTTAAAAAGGGAGGAATGGACAAGAAGTCTTGGCTTATGACAACTCCAAAAATTTATAATTTTATTACTGTTTTGATATTTTTATTAACCTCTGAGAAGGATTTTTTCTTTAATGTTTTTCACTTAAGTATGAATTAATTGCCTCTGCTCAAGCATGTACTTATTCTCTATCTTTAGTGATTAAGTTATTTCAACAATGAACAATGTCCAAAGACACAAAATTTAAAAAAAAATAGTATTAAAGACCAGGGAAGAGATATTCATGTGGCCATTCATAAACATTTGAATTTGTTAAAAATATTTTGATTAGTACATTATACACTTTCATCACAGTCAATCAGAGATAGAGTCAGGATGTATAATTGTATAATCAGAATCAGTATTTTATATATATATATATATATATATATATATATATATATATATATATATATATACACACACACACTTTTTTTTTTTGACAGAGAGACAGAGAGAGGGACAGATAGGGCAGACAGAAAGAAAGAGAGATGAGAAGCATCAGTTTCTCATTGCATATCCTTAGTTATTCATTGATTGCATTCTCATATGTGCCTTGACTAGGGGGCTATAGCAGAGCGAGTGATCCCTTGGTCAAACCAGTGACCTTTGGCTCAAGCCAGTGACCATAAGGTCATGTCTATGATCCCACACTCAAACCAGCGACCCTGCGCTCAAGCCGATGAGCCCGCACTCAAGCTAGTGAAATCTGAATTTCGAACCAGGGTCCTCCATGTCCCAATCCGATGCTCTATCCACTGTACCACCACCTGGTCAGGCAGGATTGGTGTTATATTTAACTGCTTTATATGGGCTGTTCATAGCATTCCTCGTATATTTACATGAATACTCATTTCCTCTGGTGCTACAGAATCAATATTTGTGTCTCCCCCAAATTTGTATGTTAAAACCAAATCAAAATATGATAGAATTAAGAAGTAGGGCCCTTAGGAAGTGATTAGGTCATGAGAATTGAGACCCCATGAATGATATTAGTGCCCTCATTTATAAAAGAGACCCCAGAGAGCTCCCTCTCATGTTCACCACGTGTCCTGTTGATCATGTGAGGGCACATGGAGATAGTCCTTTATGAAACAGGATGGGAGCCCTCTCCAGACAGTGAATCTGTCAGATCCTCAATCTTCTACTTACCAGCCTCCAGATCCATGAGAAATAAATTTCTATTGTTTATAAGGCTCTCAGATTGAGGTATTGTGTTAATGCAGCCTCATACAGACTAAGGCATTTGTTTATATATTTTCTTGTGGGGATCATTAGTTTTCAGTGACACTATTTTAAAGATTGATCATTTTTTGAAACTATTGAAAACTGTTAGGTAATTGTCAAACAGCAAGACCCGATATCAAAAACACTTTGGTTTGCTTCTGAGTTCTGAAGATTTCAGGTAGCAAAAGTCTGTAATGCTGACACAGGACAAAAAAATAACTTCCGTGAATTACCAAATCGAGGTTAATTCTAAACTCTGCCAATAACCTTGGGCAAACTATTAATGTGAGAGCATTTCATTCTCCTGTAAGGTAAAATAAGGGTAATTGTACCTGTCCACCACCAACTGCACAGCAACATTAAGAGAATTAATGATTTGGTCTAGTGCTTTGAGGTCCTCTGAGCAGGCACTACTACATTGCATTCACCACCATCCTTAATTGGGCCTGGCGGCATGTATTAGAACCCCTCTCACCTCTGCTTCCTCATCTGTAAAATGGGAGATTAATAACCCCCCTCCTCAACTAATTATTCTCTGTGTGGATTAATCAGTGAATGATGGCCTGAATTGGGGGCAGGGGATCATGTTACTGACTGAAGGAGCTACAGTTTGGTGAGTAATGCTCGTATCTGTTTTGTAAAGTAGTTGTGCCCTATACTGTGACAGTGTATGACAACAATACGGCTTAATGCTCAGCGATCTCACCTGTATAAACATGAGTCACAGTGTTAGAGGATTCTTGAAAAAAGTTCTCTTACTGATTATTCTGTGTAAATAAAACATTCTTTCATTAGTTTTAATATAGCTTTCACCAAGAAAACTGTGAATTACACATAAGTTCTTAAAGTTGTCATCACAACCAAAAATATGATAACCACATTGGTGATGCAATTGTGGTGATCCTTTGGCCATATATTCAAATATTGAATAATTACGCTGTATAATTAAAACTAATATAATCATACATGTCAATTATACCTCAATTAAAAGTTATTTCTTGCATTTTATATTACTAATAGTATTTCAAGATATTTTTGTTTGTTACCCCAGATAACACAAATTGTATTACTGTGCTACATTTTCTAAAACATATATTCATGTTTATATTTATTAATATAATCCAAAGACTTATCCTAAAAATAAAAACTGTGTAAAAATTGTGTGTATGTAATACAATGTGTTATAATATAAACAACATATTTTAATGTTAATTATGAAACACCAGGCAAATAAGAGAGTAGAACTAATAGTCCCTCATGGGTGCACTAACTGCCTAGATAGGGAAATGCTCACATTCTGCCAGGGAAAAATATTTGTTCTGTTTCCTCTTCAAATATATCACTTTTACATAAAATTTTTCCCACATATTAGAATGACAAAAATAAAATCTCATCATTTCCAAATTTTATTGCAAGGTAACTAGACATGTGCATTCTTGAAAAGGTTGTTTTATGTAATACTATTATTTCCTGTATAGGGTATCTGTTTTACTGTTTTCCTGAAATTATAAATCTACAGGAATGTAAAATTACCTTAAAATATCTGGTATAATATGCAGGAGAAAAAAAGGTTTTAAAATAAGATTCATCTTAAGTAGCATTTAACCTTTCTTTTTTTTCCCTATAAATTAAATAGCCCTCATTTATTTTCTTCTTTTCACTTTATGTAAAAATTAGTTTAGTTTCTTGGAAATTATGTACTGAAACTTGCTGATTTCCTATTAAGGTTTCTGTTAAACCTAATAGGGATAGATTTACCTGGGACAAAGTAGGTTTCTGCAGGTGTTCTGTTAGGTTTTAATATTCACAATTAAACAACTCCACATCACCCTAATTATATCACAATGGCTGCAGAGAATAAGATTTTTCCTTTTTCTGAGTCCAACAGGCAGAGTAATGAGAAAAACTCAGGAAGCAGAGAGACCTTAATGTTGAATATTTTCTCCAACCCTTCCTTCATGTTCAGCTAGTGCTTTAAGAATGTCTACTCGGGTTGAAGAACAATGGTTTCAGTTCTCTACCTGCTGTTCTACTGAGCTCAGCAATAGAACTTCCCCCGACTCAGTGCCACCGAGTCAGAGTCAGGCAAGAAATAGTTACTCAGATACAAAAAAATGCACAGGACAAACATTTACTAAGGTCATTTTGTCTTCTGTCAAATAGGTAGCCAGAATCATCCTGCTATGTAACAAAAAGGAAAACAAAATCAATGTTGTTGCCCAGTCAGAGATATACTTCTACTTAATATGCAACGAATACTGTTAAATAGAATATTTAGTTCAATTTTAAGATTGCTTTTGCTTCCTAGAATGAGTCAGTCTATTTGACCCATTGACACTTTGGTGTAGGTAAGAAGTTTTCTGTAAAGTCAGGACAATAAGATATTTGGTTACAAGAAACAAAAGGCAGCTGGCTAGCTTAGGCAATATGTGTGCGGTGCATGTGTGTGTGTGTGTGTGCACACATGCTACACACGCGGTGAGGAGAATCTAGGAACTGTTGAACAATCAAGTACTGGCAGTAACTTAGCAGCCCCTCAAAAATAGGTTACATCATTGAACAGGAGCATTTGAATTTGGTGGAGGCAGCACTTACCAACGTGCAAAAAGACTTCAAATGTTTCCATCTCTTAAATGAAAAGTTGGCTTTTTTGCCAGTGTATTGGTTCAGTTCAGAGTGGCAGAGGTCGAGCTCAGTGTTAAACAGTCAATGTGAGCTGGTCTTCCAACCATCAGCTGGAATACCAATGGTTATCCTGACTTTGTCACCCAACCATAAAATTAGATTGGCCGTGCAAAATTAGCCTCAGAACCCAACAAGAGAAACTGAACCTCACGTGGTCTTTGCATCATTGGGATATATTTAGGTACAGCTGCAGTGCTCTGCTTTATGACCAACATGGGCTGCAGTGGATCAATACTATATTTTTTAATGCTAGATAGAGATTCTCTTTTGAAAATCTCATTACTCTTCTTTGCTATTTTCAGAAGTATATTTATGAAAGCATAAACACTGGAATCAGGTTGACCTAGCTTCTCTTTAAGCAATGCCCTTCAGATCCCTCTTGTATTTGCCTCTGGGTCCCTGTTACACCTAGTGTTTATTCCGTCAGAAATAGGAGCTGCCCTGAAGTCATAATTCACTCTTTGTAGCATTTCTGCTGCAGATCTGACACTCTGGTTTCCCTGGGACATTTTATTCTATGTATCTAATTCTGTCTTCCACCCAACTCAGAAGGTCCATATAACATTCTGTAACATACCTTCTGGTTTCCTAAGCATCCTTAGGACTTTCTCTACCTCTGTCTCTCTCTATATATATCTCTCTGAAACACACACACACACACACACACACACACACATACACACAAACACACACACACAAATCCCTTCTGTATTCCCCTGTGATTTGGGTGGAAAAATAGAAAAAAGTGGTCATACATATTCATGTTTAGTGTGTTGTGTTATTCAATGCACTATTCTTTTATGTCAATATACAAATTCGACTTTTATAGTACTTCAGGTATCTGAACGTCACAGAAATTTTAAGTGTGTAATAGTATACTCATATATATGAGAAAGATAATTCTGGCAACTTTAAAGGTTAGTTTGAAAAGCTTTAAGACTGCAGAAAAGAAACAGAAGCTCTTTAGATAATTTAAGTGAGAACTATTAGCTCAAATTTCAGGTGGAGTCACTTACCAGGAAGGGACATACAGAAGACATAGAAAGTGGTTTGAATGCACAGGACTCCTTAGCAGAGTGTGGAGAGGAAGGAAGAGGTGGGGTTTGCATGACTGTTGAGTCTCTCCTTCAGGTCAGAGAGTGCTTAGAACTGCCATTCCCTAGAGTGCAAAATATTTTTTAAAGATCACATCAAATTAGGAATGTAAAGTTTGCTAGAACATTTGAATTGCATGGAAGGCTCAGGTAGGAGAATGAGTAGGGAGTGAGCATTTATACATAGAACTTAAAATTATTTGGTGGAGTTTGAGAAATGAATAAAGATAGACATTGTAACTACTAAATTAGCATATGCATATTTATATTATATATCAAGAAATATATAGAATTATCACCATGCCAAATAAAAATAAAATAAATACCAAGTACATATAAATTAAAATTGAAAAATAAAAATTAGAATTTATAATGAGTACTTTTGAAAAGAGAACTACAAATTTATATATGAAATGTTAATATTTTTACTGGATTTTGAATTATATCTTGGAATGGAGTTTTTTGTTTTGTTTTGTTTTGAGAATATAAATATCACCAGAGAAATACTATAACCATTATTGCTATTCATGCAGAAAGAATACCACCTTGTCCTATACAAGATTAGGGATTTGGGGAGAAATATAGAATGCCTATTAAAATAAAACCACAGTGTGCATTGACTGGATTTGTTCTAAATTTGGCCAGTGCATCAGTTATCTATTCCCATATGATGCTGCATAACAAACAACCACAAACTTCATAGCAAATAGCAATGAATGTACCTTTTTGCACATGAATCCATGGGTCAGCTGGGTTTCTGCCACCATGGGCCTGGCTTGACTGATCTTGACTGGGCTTGCTCTTGGGTCTTTTGTCAGCTAGTGAGTCAGCTAGGTGCTGCCTGGTTTAGATGGCTTCAATCTGTCATTATAACCTCTTCTGTGCATCTATCCCATAATTTTAACAGACAAGCTCAAACATTTCCCATGGTGATTACATAGAGGAAAGCAAAATAAAATGTGTGAGTTTTTCCAATCTGTCTTTCACTCAAGATTGTGGGTTGAAATATCAACTAATGCACACGTTTGGGCTGGAAGTCAGTGTGAGAAGACACTAGCAAACAGCATAAAAACAAAGAAGTATGACAAACAACGGCAGTTAGTACAATAAATCTGTCTGGCCAGGCTTTGGCACAGTGGATAGAGTGTCAGACTGAGACGCAGAGGACCCAGGTTTGAAACCCTGAGGTCACTGGCTTGAGCACGGGCTCATCTGGTTTGAGCACAGTTCACCAGCTTGAACCCAAGGTTTCTGGTTTGAGCAAGGGATCACTCAGTCTGCTGTATCCCCCCAGTCAAGACATATGAGAAAGTAATCAATGAACAACTAAGGTGCTGCAGTGAAGAGTTCATGCTTCTCATCTCTCTCCCTTCCTGTCTGTCCCTATCTGTCCCTCTCTCTGTCTCATTCTCTCTGTCACAAAAATAGATAGATAGATAGATAGATAGATAGATAGATAGATAGATAGATGATAGATAGATAGATAGATAGATAGATAGATAGATAGATAGATAGATAGATCTAACATCCATGTAGGACCTTGCACATACTGGCAATATAAATAAAGTGTTCAGGAATCTGTGAAAAAGACAGAAGTTCAAATAAGTACTATAAGCAAACATAACATATAAGAAAAAAAGTTATTACCACTTTCTATATGGAAAAAATATATAGGTTTCAGCTAATGCATTAAAAAATGATATACCTATTTGACCCAAGTCCCATTCTTACAAATATTTATTTATAAATAAAGCCTAATAAAATCTTCAGAGGGTACAAAGTCTCAGCTAGAAAATTATCTATACCTTGGTTTTAATTTTGTAAATAAGAAACAGAAATTCCATAACAGTGGCCTGATTACTGTTTTGAGTAAATCAATTCTGTTACATATATTGTGAAAGACCCTGAGGACTAAATATTGTCTACTTACACCCTGACAATTTTCCCACCTTTCTTGTTAAACCCAAGTTGACCAATTGGTGTCAGACATGCTGCGAACACGGGCCCCACATCTTGTCCCACAACTAGTCTTCCTTAACCTCCACCAATGCATCCTGTAAGATCTTTACACTTTCATTTCTTCAGAACACTCATCTTGTAGCTGTTCTCAAATTGGCACATTTTAATTAAGGTGGGAAATAATGTCCTGGGTTGTCTTTCTCTCGCACACCATACGATGAAAGAACATATGTCCATTTTAAAGGTTATCATAGAAGTTATATAAAAGCATCAATAATTTGCAAAAGATATTTCATGAAAAATTGATGACAAAAGTCAAGTAATAATAAACAAAATATGATCTGATTGCATTATAAAATCTGTTCATAAGAATACTTAAGTATCTAAAATATATACTGATGCATGTGTAGATACATATGTGATAGATATCTATAAGACCACATATCAAAAATGCAAACAGTGACTATAGGAAGAAAAACAGGTGATATTTTTATTTCTCATTTGTGGAATTTCTAAGTTTTCTCAGGCATATATAATGTTCTACATTTCATCAAACACATTTATAGAGAAATATTTTGAATGCATAAAATTGTAGTTTTAAAAATCTTTTCACAGCATCAGGTTTTTTTAAAATCAGATATTGTCATTCATACTTACAAAGATCTTTAAAACATAACATATAGGAGTGAAGTCAGAGAAATGGCAGTGTGAGAAATTCTCCCAATCTCTCCTCTGAAATTTCAACAAATTTAACACCTAAACACAGAGGAAAACAAAAAACAACAACAACAACAAAAAAACCTTAGGGGCACCTAGAATTTACACACACCAGACAAAGGTATGATTGGGTAAAAAAGTGGCTAAATATACAAAATGGAGGACGGGGCATTTGGCTTTTGGTGCTGATCTGAGGTAGGAGCACTTTTGGTTGGAGCCAGGCATAGAGGAGAGGATCAACTAATAGAGATGGAATGGAATTAGGGCAGGCAACCAAACAAAGGAAAGATCACACCAGCTCTGCCTGAGATCACGAACACTGGGCGCGCAAACAGATGGTGGGATCCACCTAAAATTACCAGCACAGGACGCCAGCATCTTTGTGTATTACCAGCAGTGCTAGCAACTCTACCTAGCATCACCAGTACAGGCAGCGAGTTGGCGCACGCGTGGGCAGAGGTGCTTTGCCCAGACTAACAATGCTGGAGACCTACGTGAGCACCACCATTTTGGGGGTACTCCCAGGGCCCACAATCCCCTGAAAAGGGCACGCACTGGGGTGCTAGGTAGCATCACCAGCATGGGGAGCGAGCAGGCGCACACAAGGGCCAAGGTGCTTTGCCTGAGATTAACAACGTTGGGCACCTGTGTGAGCACCAGCACTTTGGGGCACTCCCACCTCCACAAACTCCATTACTGAGCATCCCCATTACTGAGCACCTGCGGGGCATCATGATCTCCAGAGCCCTGCAGGTACAGGGTCCAAGACCCTTGGCTTGAGAATTGGGGGACTAGGTGCCTGAATAGCAGTTTCAACTGTCTGTGTGCATCTGTGGGAACTGGGCACACACGTGGCCTGCCGCGGGCTACCAAGCAGTGCAAGCGGGAAAAGCCAGTAGAGATTAAAACTGCCATGTCCTGAGGCATGCCAGATAAGCCTGTGAGGCCATAGAATTTTGCCTGTGTGTAACAGAAAGGAACTTGGCCCCTGGTCTGTGACCTGCCCTGCCTGCTCGCACTGGTGGCTCTGGTTCCCACGGCCTTCCCCAGAACTGTGCTTTGAGCGGTGCTGGAGGGGGGACCTGGCTGTACATAGATTCCCTTTCTGGGAGGACAGTAGCTGGGGCGGACCCCACAGTTAAGTCACCTGGCTGCTACCTCGAGTGAGAGGGACGTGTGGAGAGGCACCTGGAAAACTGAGACAACCATTACTAGAGCCAGAAAATTGCAAAGACTTAATAAGCCCTGCCTGCCAATGGGACTGAGGCCCAGACTACATCATTGCCACAGCGACACACCAGCAGACCTCTGCCCTGGAGCTAGCTGTGCAGAGGTAGAATTCATAGTACAGTGCCACCTGCCGAAAAAAAGGAAGAAGCTACCTCTCAAAACGGAAAAGAAATTACAGGTTTTTTTTAAATGGTTTTGTCATTTTTGTCATTTTTACTTCTTATTCTTTATTTCTTTTTCTATTATTTTCCTTTTGAACTACATTATCCACAGTTGTTACATTTTTCATTCTTGTTTTTTGTGATGGTTTCATTTCAGAAATCTTTACTTCTGTTTTCTTTCTTTCTTTTTTTTTATTCTTTCTCTCTGTTTTGTATTCTATTTTTTGTCATTTTTTTCTTTATTCTCCCTTCTTCTTTCTTCTCCTTTATCTCTTTTTCTTTTTCTTTTTTTGTTCTCATCCAATCATTTATTATTAAATTACTATATTTTGAATTCATACTTTTCTTAGTGACATTTTGCATGTTTTTGCCTATATTTTTTCTGTATTTTGTAATCTATCTTCAGTTCCTACACCTTCTACTCTGTAGTTTATGTTCCACTTATCATTATAGAATTTTCATTTTTTCACTGCTTTCTTTCAACTTTTATTTTACTTTCTTAATTATCTCTTATTAGTGTTATTAACAATACCACCCTCAAATGCCATTAAGAAAAAAGAAATCAAATATCATGGATATAAAAGACAGAGACATACAGTGGTACCTTGAGATACAAACAGACCAACATACAAATTTCTTTTTAAAATACGAGCTGTGATTCAGTTTATATTTTTGTTTCAGATCCAAGCAAAATTCCAAGATACGAGTCATGATTTGGGAAGCTGCTGCTGGTTGGCACATTGGTGCACAGGTCCAGAATCGGCAGTTTGATATAGGAGTTGAATGACTTACGAGCTTGGTTACAGAACAAATTAAATTCATATCTCAAGGTACCACTGTACTCAGGTGATAAAAAATCACTGGAAAAATATTCCAATTATGTGAAAACCTTGGAGTTAAATGACAGGGAATACAAAACCGAAGTCCTAAAAATACTCAGTGAAATACAAGAAAGTTCTAAAAAGCAATTTAGTGAGCTCAAAAAAAAATTTAATGAACAAAAGAATACTTCATTAAGGAAATTGAAACCATTAAAAGGAACCAAACAGAGATGAAAAACTCAATACATAAACTGAAAAATGAGGTGACAAGTTTAGCTATTAGAACAGGCCACACAGAAGAGAGAATCAGTGACATAGAAGACAGGTAACTAGCACGACCAGGCGGTGGCGCAGTGGATAGAGCATCGGACTGGGATGCGGAAGACCCAGGTGTGAGACCCTGAGCTCGTCAGCTTGAGCACGGGCCCATCTGGCTTGAGCAAAAGCTCATCAGCTTGGACCCAAGGTCGCTGGCTCCAGCATGGGGTTGCTCAGTCTGCTGAAGACCCGTAGTCAAGGCACATGTGAGAAAGCAATCAATGAACAACTAAGGTGCTGCAACAGCAATTAAAAACTAATAATTGATGCTTCTCACCTCTCTCAGTTCCTGTCTGTCTGTCCCTATCTATCCCTCTCTCTGAGTCTCTCTCTATATCCCTTTAAAAACAAAGAAGAAGAAGAAACAGAGGAAAGAAGTATGGAATACAATCAAACAAAAACAAAAGACATAAAAAAGAGAAGACCAAACAAGAAATTTAGCTATTAGAAAGCTTTATATAAAATGGCAATAGGAAAGTTTCAAGTGTCAATAATTACATTTAACATAAATGGATTGAACTTGCCAATAAAAAGACACAGTAGCAGAATGGATCAAAAAAGAAAATCCAACTGTATGCTGCCTTAAAGAAACACATCTAATCTATAAGGATAAAAATAGCCTCAAAGTGAAAGACTGGAAAACAATTCTCCAAGCAAATAATATCCAAAGAAAAGTAGGTGTAGCCAAATTCATATCTAACAATGCTGACTATAAGACAACAAAGGTAATCAGAGACAGATGGTCATTTCATAGTGATAAAAGGGACATTGAATCAAGAAGATATAACACTTCTTAATATATATGCACCAAACTAAGGAGCACCAAAGTATATAAGACATCTACTAACTGATTTAAAAATAAAAACCAGCAAAAATACAGTCAAACTTGGAGACCTCAATACACTACTAACAGCTCTAGATCTTTCATCCAAACAGAAAACTAATAAAGAAATATTGGCTTTACATGAAACACTAGAACAATTGAATATGATAGACACCTACAGGACATTTCATCCCAAAACTTCAGAGTATACATTCTTCTCCAATGTTAATTGTACATTCTCAAGAAGTGACCATATGTAGGGACACAAAACTAACATAAACAAATTCAGAAAGATTAAAACTATACCAAGCATATTCTCTGACCATAAAGCTTCGAAGCTAGACTTCAACTTCAAAAAAGAAGTAAACAAACCCATAAAAATGTAGAAATTAAACAACATACTTCTAAAAATCACCTGGGTCAAAGAAAAATTAAAAGCAGAGATCAAAACATATATACAGACAAATGAAAATGACAAAATGACATATCAGAATCTCTGGGATGCAGCAAAAGCATTAATTAGAGGGAAGTTCATATCACTACAGGTTTATATGAACAAACAAGAGAGAGCCCAAGTAAATAACTTAACATCACATCTTAAGGAACTAGAAAAAGAAGAACAAAGGCAACCCAAAACCAGAAGAAGAAAGAAAATAATAAAAATTAGAGCAGAAATAAATGAAATAGAGAGCAGAAAAGCTATAGAAAAAATAGTACAACAAAGAGCTGGTTCTTTGAAAAGATCAACAAAATTGACAAACCCTTGGCAAGACTCACTAAGGAAAAAAGAGAAAGGACTCATATAAACACAATCCAAAATGAAAGGGAAGAAATCACCACAGATATCATAGATATACAAAGGATTATTGTAGAATACTATGAAAAACTTGGCCTGACCTGTGGTGGCGCAGTGGATAAAGCGTCGACCTGGGAACACTGAGGTCGCCAGTTCAAAACCCTGCACTGGTCTGGTCAAGGCACACATGGGAGTTGATGCTTCTAGCTCCTCCCCCCTTTCTCTCCTTCTCTCTCTCTCTCTCACTCTGTGTCTCCTCTCCAAAACGAATAAAATAAAATAAAAATTTAAAAAAAAAAAAAAAGAAAAACTATATGCCACCAAATTTAACAATCTAGAATAAATGAATAAATTCCTAGAACAATATAATCTTCCTAGACTAAATAATGAAGAAGTAGAAAGCTTAAACAGACCCATAAGCAGGGAGGAAATAGAAACAACTGTCAAAAACTCCCCTAAAATAAAAGTCGAGGGCCAGATGGCTATACTAGTGAATTCTATCAAACATTGAAGATTTGGTGCCTATCCTACTTAAAGTCTTCCAAAAAATTGAGAAGAAGCAATACTTCCAAACACATTTTATGAGGCCAACATAACCCTCATACCAAAACCTGATAAGGACAACACAAAAAAAGAAAACTACAGACCAATATCTCTAATGAATACAGATGCAAAAATCCTAAACAAAATACTAGCAAACTGAATACAACAACACATTAAAAAAATAATTCACCATGATCAAGTGGGATTCATCCCCGAATCAAAAGGATGGTTCAACGTATGTAAAACAGTTAACATAATACACCATATCAACAAAACAAAGAACAAAAACCATATGATCCTATGAGTAGAGGCAGAAAAGGCATTTGATAATATACAACATCATTTTATATTTAAAACACTCAACAAAATGGGTATAGAAGGAAAATATTTTAACATAATAAAAGGTCATTTATGCAAACCATCAGCTAACATCATATTAAATGGCAAAAAACTGAAAACTTTCCTCTAAAATCAGGAACAAGACAAGGTTGCCTACTCTCTCCATTCCTATTCAACATAGTGCTGGAAGTCCTAGCCAGAGCAATCAGACAAGAGAAAGAAATGAAAGGCATTCATATTGAGAAAGAAGAAGTAAAGGTTCCACTTTTTGCAGATGATATGATCCTTTATATACAAAACCCCAAAGATTCTACAGAATGACCATTAGAAACAATAAACCAAAATTGTAAGGTTACAATATACAAAATTAACATACAGAAGTCAATTGCTTTCTTATATGCCAACAATGAAACTTCAGAAAAAGAACTAAAAAAAAATAATCCCTTTTACAGTTGCAATAAAAGAAATAAAATACCTAGGAATAAACATAACAAAGAATGTAAAGGACTTATATAATGAAAACTACAAAGCATTGTTAAAGGAAATCAAAAATGACATAATGAAATGGAAAAATATTCCTTGTTCTTGGATAGGAAGAATAAATATAGTAAAAATGACCATATTACTCAAAGCAATAAGCAAATTTAATGCAATTCCCATCAAAATTCCAATGTCATTTTTTAAAGAAATGAAACAAAAAGTCATCAGGTTTAAATGAAATCTTAAAAAGCCCTGAATAGCCAAAAATCCTAAGGGGGATAAAATGAAGCTGGGGGCATTACAATACCTGAATTAAAATTATACTAC
The DNA here is from genome assembly GCA_037038555.1 of Rhynchonycteris naso. Lineage (NCBI taxonomy): Eukaryota > Metazoa > Chordata > Mammalia > Chiroptera > Emballonuridae > Rhynchonycteris > Rhynchonycteris naso. The sequence goes on along the minus strand of CM072998.1, from coordinate 212,816,666 downwards.
AGAGCCACAATAATCAAAACAGCCTGGAATTGGCAGAAAAATAGACACTCATACCAATGGAACATAATAGAGAGCCCAGAAATAAAATCACATATATATGGTCAAATCATCTTTGATAAAGGAACCAAAAACACACAATGGAGAAAAGAAAGCCTCTTCAATAAATGGTGCTGGGAAAATTGGAAAGTCACGTGCAAAAGAATAAAACTTGACTATGGTTTGTCTCCTTGAACAAAAATTAATTCTAAATAGATCAAAGACCTAAATATAAAAGCTGAAACAATAAAATACATAGAAGAAAACTTAGGTACTAAACTCATGGTCCTTGGCCATAGAGGACATTTTATGAATTTGACTCCAAAGGCAAGGGAAGTGAAGGCAAAGATAAATGAATGGGACTACATCAAACTAAGAAGCTTCTACACAGCAAGAGAAACTGACAAAAAACAGACAGCCAACTAAATGGGAGATGATATTTTCAAACAACAGCTCAGATAAGGTGCTAATATCCAAAATATGTAAACAACTCTTCTTCCAGAAAGAAATACAAATGGCCAACAGATATATGAAAAGATGCTCATCTTCATTAGCTATTAGAGAAATGCAAATCAAAACTACAATGAGATACCACCTCACACCTGTTAGATTAGCTATTATCAACAAGACAGGTAATAACAAGTGTTGGAGAGGCTGTGGAGAAAAAGGAACCCTCATCCACTGTTAGTGGGAATGTAAAGTAGTACAACCATTATGGGAGAAAGTATGGTTGTTCCTCAAAAAACTAAAAATAGAATTACCATATGACCCAGCAATCCCTCTACTGGGTATATACCCCCAAAACTCATAAACATTGGTACGTAAAGACACATGCAGCCCCATGTTCATCGCAGCATGGTTTACGGTGGCCAAGACATGGAAACAGCCAAAATGCCTTTCAATAGAGGATTGAATAAAGAGGATGTGGTACATATATACAATGGAATACTACTCGGCCATGAGAAATAATGACATAGTATCATTTATGACAACATGGATGGACATTGATAACATACTGAGTGAAATAAGTAAATCAAAAAAACTATAAACTATATGATTCCATACATAGGTGGGACACAAAATTGAGACTCATGGACATAGATAAGAGTGCAGTGGTTACCAGGGGGAGGGGAATGGAGGAGAGGGAGGAAGTAGTAGGAGGGGAGAGGCATAAAGAAAATCAAATGAAGGTTGAAGGAGGACAATTTGACTTTGGGTGATGGGTATACAACATAATCGAATGTCAAAATTATCTGGAGATGTTTTCTCTGAATCTATTGATTGACCAATGTTACCCTGTTAAAATTAATTGTCTAAATAAAATTATTGAAAAAACAACAACAAAAAAATATAACATACATCAATGAATAATTGAAAGTATTAAAAATCAAAATACAATTATACAAATAGTTCAAAATATTTAAAATACAAGTATTACATCATAATAACTGCAGAACTTTATATGCCTAAGCTGAAGATGCAATAAAGTTTTATGGGATTTTTTCTTTATAGAGTTTTTTAATTTCTTCATTTTTAGAGAGAGAGGCAGAAAGAGTGAGAGAATGGGAGGAGCAGGAAGCATCATCTCCCATAGGTGCCTTGACCAGGCAAGCCCGGAGTTTTTAACTGGCAACCTTAGAGTTCCAGGTTGACGATTTATCCACTGCACAACCACAGGTCAAGCAATAATGTTTTTTGACTCATTTTTTTTTCACAGCTTAGGTCAAACCCAAATGTCTTTTTTTTCCTGACATGGTTTCAAGTGCCACACACAATATAACACCCTCTGCACCCCATATCATATTCCCCATGCCCCAGCAAATTCTCTTTCCACCCCCATTTCTCTCCTTTGTCCCCTCTTCCCCTACCTCCACCTCCCTCCTGTTTTGCTCTGGCTATCGAGACCCTGTTTTCTGTATCTATATGTTATGTGTATATGATTTTGGCTAATCCCTTTAGCTTCTCTGATCCTGTTCCCTCTTCCCCCTTCCCTCTGACAGCTGTCTTTTGCATGATATCAATTTACATTTGATATCATGCATACATTTTACCTTTCACACTTAAATCAGAATGTTAAAACATGTTATTCTTTTTATTGAACCAGTGGAACAAAGTATTGTTTCTGTACTTCTCAAAAAAACAATTTTTTAAAATGAGAAAAATTATATACACAATTGTACATGAAGTCATCTAATAAATAGTAATGCTCCCGAAGTAATCAATTGCTATATTACCTGTTCCAGATATACCCATATTCAACCGGATGCAGAATGATATGTTAATAAAATGCCTACAATAAAAAAATCAGTAAAGTGGCAATATTGTGCAGGACCACATTTCCCCAGATTCTAGAGCCAAACTGAATATATGCAGACAAAAGCTAAATCTTTTATTTCAGACATATGAAAACATAATATAAGCACAAAGTTAAATTAATGGAATAAAAAGATTGGTTATCTATAAGAATGCACTATGCTCTCCAGTAATATTTTCTTAATTTCAAAGACAGACTACAACTGAGTTGTTCAATATGGTAGCCATTAGTCACATATGGCTACGGAAAGCTTGAGTTTTGGCTTGAAAGACTGAGAAACAAAATTTTTAATTTAAAAAAATTAACTAAAATGTATCATTGTCATATCGACTACTGGCTTTCAGATAGGGCAGTTTATAGTTACCCTTCAATCTATTGGGTTAGAATCTGCACTCCCAACTCAGTCTATTTCTTTGACTTGGTGATAAATTGGGAGATATTGAGAAATGAGAGATAATGAGTTTTCTGTTGTTCTCCTCTTGTTTAGTCATGCTAGTGATGCAAGACTGTATCAACTACCTTTTAAAAGTACCATGAACATTAACGTCACTCACATAGAAGCAAAACAGGATGATCCAAACAGCTAGATAAATACTGACTCTGGATTGGCTGGATAAAAATGACCAGCACCAGTGGTTGAGGTCTTACTACTCACTACTCATTGTCTGATGCATTGTTGATAAAGTCTGAGACCCCTTTAGATACCTTTATGGCAATATTACTATTTAAACATTGTATTTTAAACTGTTCAAGTTGAAATAATAAATTGTACTAGTCCTGTTTACTCTTAACTTATCATTCAGTAACACTTGACCTTGGACAATCTGCCTTCAGCACTCCGTGCCCCAAGGGAGAAATGCTTTTTGTTTGAGAGCACACAGAGTAACCCTTGGTGAAAATGAAGTCAATGTGGACAGACTTTACCACTGTGTTTGGATTTACAAACTAAAAGATGTTTCAAATGCTTTCCAAACAAGTTGTCTCCACATGCTCAGCGGCCTTGCTAGCCTCACCTTGTAGGAAAAGACAGAGCAGGAATGTTGAGCTGGGTCATTCTCACTCATGCCTGGGACATCCTGACCCTTAATGGCTGATCTAAGAGGAAAATTGATTAGATCATGAAAAATATTTGGTAAACTTTTTATTTTCCTTGATGTCTTATTTTTCTCATCTTGCTATTTCCTTCATTAGTATCTGAAGATAGTTTGACACTGAAGTCAAATTTGTGGTCCGGTTGCTTGAAATGCTCTTTAGGCTTGTTTTATGAAATAAGGTATATGGACTGTATTTCCATTATGTTGTGAAAGACTTTGTTTGTAAGTGCATTTAGTTCTTTAATTCAGAAGTGAAAACACCACCAATGATTAGTATTTTATCACATGATTACTACTGTCCTTTTTTTCTAAATCATTTCCATCCCTCAGATGTACATACTCTTCTGTTTTCTTTTCTACCTTTCCCAACAAAATTCTTGAATTTTGTTGTTGTTCTCAATTCAGTTTCATTCACTAGTGTCATCAAACAACATTTTTACTAATTTTATTTGGAGGTCATTGGTTCACAAAGCCATACAGCAGGTTTCAAGGTACAACTCAACCCAACATCATTTGCACAATGAATCATGTGTTCATAGCCCAAAGTCAAGTCCCTCTCCATCCCATTTATCCCCCCTCTGACCTCTTGCAACTCCACATCCAACTTACCTTTTCCCTCTGGCTATCACCACACTCTCATCTGTGTCTATGAGTTATATACATAAATAACATATATATATATTTTGCTTAATCCCTTCACTATTTTTCACCCAATCTCACAAACTGCACCTTCTCTGATAGCTGTCAGTAAAGTCTATGCATCAACTATAATTCTGTTTCTATTTTATTTGTCAGATTATTTTGTTCACTACATTCCACATATGAGTGAGATCATATGATATTTGTCTTTCTCTGACAGGTTTATTTTACCTAGTATTATAATCTTCAGGTTCATTCATGCTATGGCAAAAATTAATATTTCCTTCTTTATTTATGTATTCCATTGTGTAAATGTTCCACAGCTTTTTTATGTACTCATCCACCAATGGGCACTTGGGCTCTCTCCAGATCTTGCCTATGGTCGTCAAACCATTTTTATATTACTACTCTCTGAAGGCCAGCTTGTGGCCAGATCTCATCAGCTCTGACTTGATCTCTTGCAACTTAAAACAAAGACTATTTCCAACTTTCCTGGGAGGTCCACTGAGAAATCAGAAATCTTCATTGAGAGCAAAGGCCTCAAAGAACAGGCTGAGCGAGGCTCTCTGCATCCTATTCTCCCTGCTCTTTCTCTTTCTCGTAGTCGAACTCATGTTTGCAGGAGGCCACCAGCCTTCCTCTATTCTGAAACCTGTATGAAAATACCAGATAATTTGTTTTTCTTTAGCAGCCCTTATGCCCACAGAGTATGTTGAAAGAGCTTAATAGCTCTAAAGTGGAAAGTTGTTCTTATCTCAAAAGTAAAGATTATAATAGTCCTTGTCCCCAGATACCATAGGGTAATATATAAAATACTTGGCATTTTATAAGGGGTCAACTTCCCTAACAGCCTTCCTTAACAAGGGGCTATTTCCATAACAGCCTTTTCTGAACCTCCTTATATTGATTATTTGATCTTCAGTCTAGATTTAATCAGTCATAAATGAGTTAACCAAAAGAGAAAATTGGTACTGAGTTTTGCAAAGAGGATATATAAACAAATCCTGGTCATCTTCTTTATCAAATGCTTTGTTAGAGCTATTTTAAAACATGTGTTTTCTCTATGACACTTCTGTCCTTTGCTGTAGTAATTCATCCTTTTTTTCTGACATGAGGCCCAGGCATCCAATCACGGAGCATACAAATTATTCTCTCCATGGGCACTGGTATTTAGTGTCTTTGATTTTACTTTCCTGCTATTCAAAATAACATAACTAAATATTGCTACATGTTCTAATAAGAGATAAGACAAGCTCAGAGGCATACATATGAATAGTATGGAGAAAGCTAGTGTCTTCCTTAATGTACAGTTTGATGGGACAAAGGGCTACTGACACTGATCTTTATATCAAGGGCTTTAGACGTTCAGAGACCAGACAAAGCAAGAAGGGAATCTGAATAATTTTATTTAAATAAGCTGTCTCTTGAGAAAACAAAGAAAAAGTTATATTTTCTGAGCAATAGAGGATCATAATATAGAGTTGATTTGTCTTCTGGGATATTTTCAACAATCAAAGACAGTCTAGGCGTGGGTGTCCTTCTAGAAGGACATTTGGGTTCTTAAATTCAGAAAGCCTTCGTGGTATCATCACCAGAATACTTGAACTCTTGTTTTTCTAGAGGCTGCCAGGCCAGCAACCTTCTGTGTATATTTCCACAGCACCTTCATTACCTCATTTCTATGACAGCCAACCCCCTCCCTGGGGTTTAAAATTCCAGTAAGTGCCCTTCCTGCCCATACCATTTCCCTCTCTGTCATATTTTTTCTAGACCCTTCATGTAGTCTAGATTCTTCATGTAATCTCTGTCATTCTTGTCTAGATCCTTCATGTAATACAGAACTCTATCACATTTGGTGATCATTAACTTTCGTACACTGACTTAAAAACAGCATACCAGCAAGCATTACTGTTTACAATAGTCTCTTTTGCCTCTAGAATATGTGCTAGGAAAGGAAATTTGATATTAAAGCATGAAAAGTTCATTATGTCAGAGTAGAAAGCTATACTAACTTAGATGTCAAGGGGGGAAGAATCTAAACCCAATTAATTTTATCCTAGTCATACCTTTTATTTCATAGGGGAAAAATGGTCCACATAGGTCCAGATCTACTTAAAATACAGGCTTCTAAGGGAATCTATATCTGTGTTCTTTATAATAAGTTCAGACTTGCCCGAAATCAGTATGCAGCCGAGGCTGCCTCAGGCTCGTTCCAAACCCTTCATTCCACATTCTGAAGGCATTTAAATAAAACATTAAAATTTGTTATAAATTGTTTAGCTTATGGCCTAGATAGAAGATGAGATCTTAGTTATCTAGGAAATTTACACATTAATAATAAAATTTGTAGACTATTTTATTAAAAACATTAAAACTTGCATCAGCAAAAAATGTATTAAATGGGTTTATAAATCAGATAAAATGATAAACCCTTAAATGCAGTTATATGATAACATATTATTGAAAGGAAAAAGAACTGAGTAGATGTATAAATCAATCTTGGACAGCTTCCTGCAGGGTTTGAGGTCCGAATCTAGACTAAAGACTTGTGAGAGAATGATCTTGTTTAGCTTGCTAGAGTAAACAGTATTGTGGTGGATTTCATAATCTCAGCGGGTATCTGTGTTCATAGAATTCTCATCCCCATGCAACAAACAGTCCCTGCTTGGATGATGCTTAAGTAAACAAGAGGACCAAAACTGAATGTGCCAGATGCCATTTTAATCCCGTCAAACAGTTTAGAGAGGTTATATAAGGTAAACGCTATGATAAAGTGAGAACCCAAACATTAAAACTTTTATCTGGCATAGTAATTCAGACAAGACCTCCCTCCTTCCTTGTAATTCAATAAAGACTGCAAGCAGTTTAAATTGGAAAGACTACAATGCTTTCTCTAGTGTTTGAATCTGGATTTCTTTTACAGACATGTACATAGGATAATAGAAGCTAATAATGAATGAAACATTTTCTGTTAAAATGATAAAAGCTAAAATAACAAATAGTTAAATGGTTCTAGACACAGGCAACTCTCTGTAAATTTAAAAATATAGCTTAATCTGAGCCTGACCAGGCAGTGGTGCAGTGAATAGAGTGTCAGAATGGGATGCGGAAGACCCAGGTTCAAGACCCCAAGGTCGCCAGCTTGAGAGCGGGCCCATCTGGCTTGAGCAAAAGCTCACCAGCTTGGACCCAAGGTCCCCAGCTCCAGCAAGGGGTTGCTCAGTCTGCTGAAGGCCCACGGTCAAAGCACATGTGAGAAAGCAATCAATGAACAACTAAGGTGTTGTAACAGCAACAAAAAACTAATGATTGATGCTTCTCACCTCTCTTCATTCTTGTCTGTCTGTCCCTATCTATCCCTCTCTCTGACTCTCTGTTCTTGTTATATATATATATATATATATATATATATATATATATATATATATATATATGGCTTAATCTGAAAAAAGGCCTTGAAAAGTACTCAACATATCATTTATTTGCTCAGCTATGGTCCAAAAACCAGAAACAGATTCCCTTCTATTTGGAATAACATTTGTATTCCCATTGCGCATAGGAATTATTTCCCGTAATTAGCCAGTCATTAAAGCACTCAGAGAATTAATTCAATAATCAGCGATCCTACAACTTTTTAGTCTCACTAGTACAAGTCTGGATAATCAGTAACTCAGTTATAATTCTGTTTCTCCATTTGTAAATAGGAAATAACCCAATACCTTCCTATCTCTTCATCAAAAGCACACTTGTGTTACAAGATTTTATAGGACCCTGTATTTGTACCATGACTACTTCAACCCTCTGCCACACATTACTAGAAAGAGTTTTACTAGAAAGAGTAACAATTCCAGTTTGCCTATACCAGACCTGGTTATACCTGCTAACTTGGTGTATTTATTATTAGTATCCCATTTCAATGTTTAAAAGTGTCCTGATTTGGATGATAAAATGTAAATTCAACCTACTGTTGGATCAAAAAGACAAAGATTACCTCTCATTTGACAGGGATGACATATAAGACTCAAAGTCATTAAGTTAATGAGCTTTAGTACGACTTTGATCTAGTCAATGCTCTTGCTGCTACAATTTTCTGTTGGTCTTTGCATAAGCTCTTATTGGGAAATATCAGAGCACAAGAATATATCCACTCTAGAAGCATAGAAATAGATACTCTCTAGATCCATTCCAAAGTCAGTAATGTGGACATGGATTGTATATCCACTCTAGAAGCATAGAAATAGATACTCTCTAGATCCATTCCAAAGTCAATAATGTGGACATGGATTGTAGAGACTGAGATATTTACAACAGTAAATATCTAACTAGTTGCAAAGGTCTAACTAGCATGTGTATTGAGAAGCAAAATCTCCATGAAAGGCACATATAAAAAGAAGGATGTGTTGTTCTTTCTGGGCAGTTCATATTTTATTATTTTTACTTGAATTAAATAATTATAATCTAGAGGTTCTTGGCATCCTTTTTAGTACATGGTCGTAACTCTAACACTCACCCCACAAAAAATTATTGGATGCCTGCCCTTCGGCAGAAAAATGAATGGGGCACAGCCCCTGTCAAGATAAAGAACTGTAGGATTGTGTGGAAGCACTATCACTCTTATGAGCTGGAATAAACCAGTGGAGAGGGATTTCCAAGATGGCAATGGAGTGGCAGACGTTCCAACTGACACCTCCCAGAACCAAACTGGATTATAACTTAATTTAAAAACAATCATCTTGAAAAAACAACTTTGGACTAAACAAAGAGGAGTCTATAATCAAGGATTACAGAAGAAGCCGCACCAAGACTGGTAGAAAGGGAGGAGATGTGGAAAGGGCTGCCCGCTCCCAGAAGTGAGCAGTGGCAGAGGGTCCAGAGGGACTCTCACTATATCAAACTAAAAAATTTTTGCACAGCAAAAGACACTATTAACAAAATGAAAAGACAACCCACACAATGGGAGAACATATTCACCAATACATCTGATAAGGGTTTAATAAGCAAAATTTATAAAGAAATTCTAAAACTCAACACCAGGAAGGTAAACAATCCAATTTAAAAATGGGCTAAAGAACTGAATAGACACTTCTCCAAAGAGAACATACAGATGACCAATAGGTATATGAAAAAATGTTCAATGTCACTAATCATCAGAGAAATGCAAATTAAAACACAATGAGATACCACTTCACGCCTGTTTGAATTCAAACGGTGCTCATTAACATATAAACACACAATAAGTGCTGGTGAGGATGTGGAGAAAGGGGAACCTTCCTGCACTGCTGGTGGGAATGCAGACTTGTGCAGCAACCATAAAAAACTATGAAGATTCTTCAAAAAATTAAAAATGAAACTGTCTTTGACCCAGCTATCTCACGTTTAGGAATATATGCTAAGAATACCAAATCACTGATTGAAAAGAAGATATGCACCCTCAATTTATTGTAGCACTGCTTACAATAGCCAAGATCTGGGAACAGCCCAAGTGTCTGTCAGTGGACAAGTGGATTAAAAAGCTTGCTATATATACAAAATAGAATACTACATGGCCATGAAAAGGAAGGGAATTTTATCTTTTTCAATGGCATTGATTGACCTGGAGATTATTATGCTAAGTGAAATAAACCAGGCAGAGAAAGACAAATATTATATGATCTCACATATATGTGGAATCTAATGAACAAAGTGAACTGAGGAACAAAATAGAGAAAGAGGCCAGGTCCCAGGGAGCAGAGGGACAGCTGTCAGAGGGAAGGGGGATGAGGAGATGAGATCAGAGAAGGTGAAGAGATTAGTGAATTTATATATACTTAACACATAATTACAGATAACAGGACAGCAAATACCAGAAGGAAGTGGGGAGGGAGTTAGGGGAAAGGAGACAAGGGGGTAGGGGCTGAGGGAGTTATTACTGAGTGAGACTCTTAAATCCATGTTAACACAATAAATTAAAATTAATAAAAATAAAAAAATAAAATAATTATAATCTACATGATTATTCTTGTCAAGTGGAGATTAGACAATAAGTGATTCAGTCTTAATTTGGCAGCATTAGTTTACCATATGATGCGTAATATAAAATTACATAATCACAGACTATCTGTGACACAAGGGACGTAGAAATCTTAGAATTCTTCTCTCCAAGCTCCTAATTCAATAAATGAGGACATGATATGGCAAAAGTCACCGATTGATGTCTAAGAGCAGAATAGTATAGTCATAGTAGCTATTTTATTTTTAAAACTGATTTTAGAGAGAGGGAAATGGAGAGAGATAGAGAGAGAGAGGGAGAGGAGCATCTATTTGTTGTTCCACTTATTTATGAACTCATTGGTTGATTTTTGTATGTGCCCTGACCAGGGATGGAACCTGCAACCTTGGCATATGAAGACAATGCTCTAACCAACTGAGCTGCCCAGCCATGGTGACACTAGATACTTTAAAATATTAGTTGTGATAGGCATCAACATTTGACAACCATTTTTCTTGCAAAGCCAGTCTTACGAAAGGCTTTATGCACCAAGATCTTTTGCTCAAATAGGTTTGCAGAATTTTTCATTAATAAATGGACCATAAGCTCAGTGAAGTTTGGCAGCTAAGAATCCAATTTTCAGTCAAGTCACTGAGAATTTCCAGAAGTGACTCTCTACATTTTATTTTGTTTCTGTACACTTATGAAGAAGATCTATTAGGAAATATTCATCTATAGAAATTGTTACTAATCTTTCAAATAAAAATACATTCCCTTTATTCAATAAGCTCATGTAACGTTAGTATATGTCTATCTAGAAATAATAACTAAAAAGTTTAAAAATTGGTAACAGTAGCATTTTAAATAATAATCATTATTAATATTTACATATGTTTTTATTGAAATCGCAAACATCACTGGAGATGATAAATGAGATGGATAGATTACAGATTGCTAAGTAGATAGATTTACCAAACATGCTTAATTAATTATCTTCATCACAAAATACTGCTATGTATTCTCAAGTTTTTTCTAATATGAAGGGTAATCATATTAAATTATTAAAATTCTTCTAGTAAAATGAAAGAGCAAGGAATTTAAGTTATTTTTTCTTTTCTTTTTAAAATCATCAGCAAAAGAGAAGTGGGTCTTTATTCATACTAACTTAAGTATTTTCAGGTTTATCCTCTGACTTCCAGGCTCTTGATGATGGAGCTATGCTTGATGTTGAGGATTGCAACAGCCTGTTGTGTTTGCTTTAAAAGCTTAGTTTTGATAAAATATTTTTTTAAATATAAAAGGATAAGAATTAATGTAGTTAGGAAATATTTGGGATTTCAGAATACAAATTAAAAAAAGGCTAGCTTATTTTAATGAGCATTTACTATGTACAGAGACTACTGTAAGGGCTTTATATATATCATCTCACTTAATTAACAGATAACCCTGTGCTATTATCTCCATTCTACCAATGAGGAAACAGAAATCCATACATTTTAGGACACTTGTCCAAAAGTAGATAGCTAGTACATAAAGCTATGATCTGATATTGGTAGTCTGATTCTGTAGCCCAACTACATCACTGTAATCAAGACAAGCATTCTTATAATGAGTTCTGTGAGTGGCATAGACTATTATAAAATGGCTACTTGAGTTCTGAATATTAAATGTTATTGTCTCAGGAGCCAGAACAGACAGAGGTTTTGCATTGAGAACCCTCACACTGAGAAGCAGAGCAAAATCTATCACTGTACCATGAACCTATCATTAATTGCTTGATATCAGTGACAAGTATTCATGGAGCTGACCTTCTGACAAGATCCCTAGTTGCTGATCTAAGCACCTAAAATGTTACCAAAACTATTCCCTCCTTTGGCAAAATGAGAAATGAGCTGGGTGAATAGACTTCACGGCTGTCAAGAAGAGGCACAAATCAATCTTAAAGCCTGTGTTTAGGGAAAATATAATTGTTTTAACTTCAACCTTAAAGCTTAAATTTAAATCTGTGATCAGACTAAATTGACAAAGAAATTAACATTAGTTGAGTGCATACAATGTGTAAAAACAAACAAGCAAAAAAACCCATCATTAGATATTTTGCATTTTCTAATTTCATTTAGTTTTCAGTTGAACATCTTTAAAGTGATGCAATTATCTTAAATTTCAGGTGATAAAACTGGGGTTGAGAGAGCATGGGTAATGTACCGGAGATCGCATAGCTAGCGAAGCTGCTGCGTTGGCATTTCAAAGCAACGACATGGACTCAACACCACGGTCTTACAGCTCTACCAACATTCTTCATTACATCCAACATCAGAAAAATCAGCAAAAGAAAATAAAAACAAAAATCCTCTCTATAGGTGACATTTTCCCTATGTTTCCCCAAGCTTCTTCCGGATGAGGATTGAAGCACAAGGTCCTAACACTGAGAACAGACAATCTTCCTCTGATTCTGCACTGACTTGTGTTCAGAACCCCACACCTCCAGAAACTCAGAAACCTCCCTTCCTCTTTATTTCTTTTCTCTCTTGCATGCTTTATCTGACAGAACTAGATTTTTTAAAACCAAATGTCATATCTTTCAAGTTCCTTCCGCTGAAATGAAATGGAACAAAGGGAGGCTGTGTCTGCCTTCCGTAGCCTTCATCTTTCTCTAGGTTCCTTTTTTGTTTGTTTGTTTCTTTTTTGCAACACTACTCTTTTGAGCCCCTGCTCTTAAAAAAAGTCTTCTTCCTTGCAATGATTTCTTTATATTTCATTCACTCCACAACTAATACTGACAGGGTATCAGCCCCCATCACCCCCACGAGAGCAGGTTTTGGCAAAGTCACCAATTTATTCTCTATTATTAAAGCCCAAGGACGTTTTTCAGTATGGCTCATAAGCACTCATTAGCTTCCTACACCATTGTTATCCGGGTTGAAGAAACTTCTCTTCTTGGTTTCTGTGAAGATGCACTCTTTTGATTAGAGTTTTATTTTGTTTCTCACTCCACATGACTCTTCCACATACCCAACATTATTGAAGTTCTTCAAGTCTCAGGAATACCGAGGGCAGTGTCCTTTCTCAACTAACTGCAGCTTTAGACAACCCAAACATTACATCTCATCTCAGGGCACTCCTTTAAGCCTCATACCTACATAAACCAAATACCTCTTGATATCATTTATTGGAAAAGTCTTATAGATAATGCAAATTCAACATGCCTATATATGAACATTATTTTTTATCTCCCTACTCTTGAGTCAGCCATCCTTCTGTGTTCTTTACCTAAAAATACAGCACCACATTTTATCCCATTGTATAAGGGACAATTTAAGAAATTATCCATGCCAGTTACTTTTTATTCATAAGTTCCATCCTGTTGCCATATTTGGCTTTCATGAATTTCTAAATCACACATACAAAACTGGATCTTGTATTAAAATGTCCATCAATTCCCTGGTTTTGCTCAAAGTCTCTCAGACATTTTTATGTAAAAATATGTTTAAGTTTTGCCTGTGGTATCTTACTCTATTGGTGGTGAGAGTCATTCTGGGTCACTGCCTCTAGTTCCTCCTGTCAAGTCTTTAGAAAAAAGTAAAGAACTGTCATGAAAATTAACCCAATAAAAATCTATGATTCAGAACTTGTGCCCTGTATTTTAAAAATCTTGTGTTTAGGGCTCAAATGAGGGGACATGAAATATAGGTAAAACAGACACTTCCTCAAAAATGTATTTTGGGTAGAATAAATAGTTAAGGTGCTGATTAACAGAAAAGGATCTGTACCCTATCTTCCCATATTCATTTTCTCTGGTCCAAATATATAGAAAGTATTCCAGAGCTATAGGGAAATTCTGGGATTGACCTACTTTTTGCACAAATGTATCAACATTGTCTCCCAACCTGCCCAGTCCAATTCCAAAGTATTGTGCCTTTGCTGCCCGTGTGGGAGCATGTTTGTCAGTACCAGGCCACCTGTCCATGCCCTGACTACCCTTTCGTCTTGGGCTGAGAACTGGCAAGAGCTGTGAGCACTGGCTTGGTCAAAATGCCTTAAAACATCACTGTAGCAATCACAACCTACTTCTCAGCTGCCGAGGCTGCATCTTTCCTGAATGCCCAGCTCTTTTCACCTGGAGTGTCAACCTCTGTGCTGGACATACAAGGTCATGGAGTGGAACAGTTCACCAAAACTCCTCAATCCATTTCTTGTGTTTTTGTCTATATGTTTCATGGGAAGTTACAACAAGGCAGAGGTCAGACTCCTAGTGCTCTCTGACTCCTCTTCTACCTCCCCTCCCCATATCCCCCAAAATGACTGGTTTTTACAGGAGGTCTTCCAGCCTCATATGGTCCACTCAAGGTTCTAGAATCCAGTTTGGAAAATTGCTGAAATTACTGTGGCAGATTTTGTGGTATAACGAAGAAGGAAAAATTAAATCTGAGGATGTACTTTCCCTATTATGCTCGGTCAAAAATCCTTTATGTTCCCTGAACATAAAAGTAAATTCTAGATTCCTGAATGAAGCATCTAAAGACTTTCTGAATTTGACCTAAGCTCAGAGAAAGACCTGGAGTTATCATGGGTTTTAGTGGACTAAGGATTACCTGATGACTTCATTGGGAACAGGAAGGGTAACAGGAAGGAAACATTGTCATGAGAAGGGTTGAATGGCCGATTGTGGTACATTGATAATTCTTTTCAATGAAGAGGCATAAAGACCTATTCCAGCATCCCCAAAGAATTACATAAGGCTACCTCAATGACATTCCACTCCTCTTTGAGAATAAAAAATCACAACTGATCAACTCTTTTATTAAAATTTGTCATCTTCCTGATTGGATGGCTCAATTGGTTAGAGCATTGTCCCAAAGCACAGAGGTTGAGGGTTTGATTCCCAGTCAGGGCACGAACAGGAACAGATCAATGTTCCTGTCTCTCTCTCTCTCCAATCCTCTCTCGCTAAAGTCAACAAATAAACATAAGATTTGTCATCAGGAGATTTAAGTTTTGAACAAGTCGATATTGATATTAAGCAGTCGCTCTCTGCCCCACTGAGGTCTAGTACATGTCAACTTTTATGTCTTTTTATACAACATCTGAGCAAGTATTCGGCCATCCTGCAGAGTCTGTAACTTGTGCAGAGATGCTGACCCGGTGCCAGAACCCGCACACCTGGGATGTCCTTGAGGCATAGCCTTGAGTGCGAGCGTACCTCCTCTGTCTCAGACAGTGAGGCAGTTAATGCTGTATATAGCCATGTCAATGCTTTTAAATGCACATTTCTGCAAAATCCTCAACACACCGGTCATTTCATCCTGTTGCGTCTCTTCTCACAGTCTGAATGTAAAAGCATTTGTGTAAAGTGTTTTTTTTGTTTTTCTTCTCCCTGGTGGAATCTTGACGGTATCACTCTGCTGCAAGAGTCGAGCCCATCATGTTTAACCTCCAGCTTCACTCCAACCTCTTGATGAACAGGTCGATCTGAGGTTTGTGATTGCCTGGGGCGGCTGGACACAAACCACATACTAATCACAGCTTTCTTCTAATTAGAGGTATATTAGTGAGATAGGGTACAAGAGGAAGAGTTTTATGTTTCTGACCTCATTCTCTGACTGAATAATTGCCGGTAATTCTCATTGATGTTTGAATATCTATACTGCTGACAAAAATTAGGGGATATTTCAAAATGAATATGAAGCTATAAAACATTCCCTAATTTTTATGAGCAGTATATTTAATTTTTACAACTAAATCAAACCACTGTCATATCGCCAACCTTTTCTTCTGTTTATAGAAGGAAAGAATGAGCAATCTTCCACAAAAAGCAAATGTAGACAGCTGGCCTAGGTAATGTGGTGTCTCCTTACACTGCCAAAATTAACTGAGTCTTATGCTCTACCCACAATTCATTTTGGCTGCAGAACCAGACGCTGCACTCTGTCAGTGGATAACAGGTCCTTTGTTCTGGTGACAGGATTGTACATAAAGTATGTTTCGATGCAGAGTTCACAGTGACCTACACTAAATAACAATATTCCACCATCACTGATAAGGTCAATTTTTCAAAATCATCCAACTGGTTCTGGCCAGTTAGCTCAGTCGGTTAAAAACATCGGGCTGAAATGACAAGGTTGCAGGTTCCATCCCTGGTCAGGGCACACAGAATGCATGACTGAGTGGAACAACAAATAAATCCTTCCCTTCTCCCTCCCTTCCTCTCCCTGTCTCTTTAAAAATTAATAAAAATTAAGCCTTGGTCAATAGCTCCATTGGTAGGAGCATTGGCCTGAAGCACAGAGGTTGCTGGTTTGATTCTCTGGCCAGGGCACATATAGGAGCAGCTCTATGTTCCTCCCCCCCCCTCTCCTTGTGCCTCTCTCTCTCTCTCTCAAAAAAAAAAAAAAAAAGAAAAAAAAAAGGTCCAAATGTACATTGTCTTTGGGAAACTCAGAAACTCATTTAAAACATAAAGATACAGCACTAGTTGTTTAAATGGGCAAGAATGGAAAAGACGTACTTGTGCAAACAATAATTCTTAAAAATCAAAAGCAACAGTGTTAATATCAGATAAATTAGATGTTAATACAAAGGAAATGAGCAGGAACAAAGAGGGAAATTGAATGACAAAATTTTAATCCTCCAGGAACACTTGGCGATTCTAAATGTGTCTGCATAAAAAAATGGTCTCAAATACATGCCATGAAAATGGATAAAACTGCAAGCAAGAAGAAATAGAGAATGCCACTGTTACAGCTGGTAACTTCAATAATTTTCTATCATCAACTGATAAAACCACTTGACAGAAAATCTATAGAGATAATGAGGAACTCAACCAGCATCACTATTATGATCTAACAGATATGCACAGGACACTTCATCCAACCACAGCAGAATGAACATTCTTCTCAAGGTCACATGGAAGACTCACAAAGAGAGATCACATTCTGGGCCTTGAATCACAACTTAAAAAATTAAAATCATATATGTTATGTTATCAAAAAGTGCATAATGCCAGATTAGATTAGAAAATATTAATAAATGAAGAGCAGCTGAATGATATCTCCTGAGACTGAAAATCACTCGCCAGATTTTTAAGGCAAAGAAAGGAAAGAAATGAAGAAATAAAGGAAAGGAGGGAATAAGAGAAGGAGGAAAGAAAAAAGGGGTAAGAAAAATAAACAAATCACCCATATAAAGAATGGGAAAGGTGATATGATCACAGATTTTACACATATTAAAAGAATAATAAAGGTATATTATAAATAATTTTGGGTGATGATGAAATGCGTACAACCTTGAAAGAAACAAATTACCCAAATAATAGCTCTATATCTCGTAAATGAATTAAGCTACAATTAAAAATATTTTCACAAAGAAAACAACCCCAAATATGTTCACTGAAGAATTCTACCAGATATTTTCAGAAAATTAATGAAGATATACTATTACCCAACTCATAATATGGGCCCAGCATTACTTTACTGCCAGTACCATATAGTCCAATATACTTCTAAATATAGATGCACATATTCTTTACCAGATCAAATGCTAAACAACAACAACAAAAATAAAAGTACATCATGATAAACTGGAGTTTAACAAACAATTGGGAGGTTGATTTAACAATTAAAAAGTCAACAAACTAATTTGCCATATTAACAAACTAAAAAAGAAGAAATCATGCAGTCTTATTAATAGATGCAAAAAATCAACAAAATCCAACATTTATTTCTTATAAAATGTTTCTTGGAAAATGAGAAAATTAGGGGCTTTTCTCTACCTGGGAAATGGCATCAATAAGAGAGCCTGCCATTATTATCCTGCTTCTTGTGCAAGACTGAATTTTTTACTCATAAAATCAAGAGAAGACCAAGGATGTCCATTCTCATCACTTCTCCTCAACACTTTGCTGGCCATTCTAGGCAATTAATGAGGCAAGAATATGAAAAGGGGAAAGCAAACTGTTCTTATTTGAAGAATGCATAATCATCTATACCGAATATCCAACAAAATCTTTCATAAAGCCCTGAGGATTAAGAATTGAATTTAGCAAAAGATACAAGACCAACAAACAAATCAATTGCATTTTTATACCAGTAATAGCCAATCAGTCAAAAAATATCATTTAAAAGGGCATCAAAAATATAAAACTATGAAGAAAGTATGACACGTATTTAAAGTATAAGGACTACCTGACCAGGCGGTGGTGCATCGGAGAGATCATGAGGAAGATCCAGGTTCAAGACCCCGAGCTCGCCGCTTGAGCATGGGCTCATCTGGTTTGAGCAAAAGTTCACCAGCTTGGACCCAAGGTCGCTGCCTCGAGCAAGGGGTTACTCGGTCTGCTGAAGGCCCGTGGTCAAGGCACATATGAGAAAGCAATCAATGAACAACTAAGGTGTCGCAACAAAAAACTGATGATTGATGCTTCTCATCTCTCTCCATTCCCGTCTGTCTGTACCTATCTATCCCTCTCTCTGACTTTGTAAATAAATAAATAAATAAATAAATAAATAAATAAATAAACAAACAAACAAACAAATAAAGTATAAGGACTACAATAGTTTTTAATTGTAAGAAGTTAGGGAATATTGTTATCATGGATCCTTCTTGAGAAAGCTTCTAGAGGACAAACTTCTCCCAAGGAGAAGATGATTAGAAAATCACAGGCAAAAAGCTTAGTGGTTCCACTGAGTTATAAAATGATACAAAAACAAAAGTGTGAACTAGGGTCTCAGAGAGCAATTACACAGTATCGATGTGACAATGTAGAAATGATATAAAAACAAAACAAAACAGAAGTCATTACAACTGACAAAATCAGATGATACAGCATAAGCATGCCAGCTGTAAAAGGATAAACACTAATACAGGGGGCTGTTGTTGACTACAACTGGGTGGTAGGAGGGAAAACAAATTAAATATATACCAAATGTATATAACACAAAGATATAGCTATATATGGATACATACAGGAACTATGAGGTGGTAAATCTGACAAAATTGTCCAACATCTATATTCAAAAAACTATAAAACATTGCTTAGAATACAAAAACAAAAACAAAAACAAAATTCTAAGTAAATACACAGATATAATGTGTCCATAGATCAGAATATTGTGAAGATGTTAATTCTCTGCAAAATGTATTGTTATACCAAACTTCAATCTGTTTTGATAGTACTTTCCAAGCTGATTCAAACATTCATATAGAAATAAAAAGAACCTAGACTAGACAAAACAACTTTGAGAAAAAAACAATGTTGGAGACCATAAATAACCTGTAAAGCTAAAACATTAAGGCACTGTGATGGGCACAAAGATTAACAAGATCAATGGAACAGAATAGAGAGTTAAAAAAGAGACCCATATCTATTTGGATAATTCTTGACAAAAATATAGTGGCTAGGATAAAGACAATTTTTTCCACAAATGGTATTTGAATAATTAGATATTCATATGTACACACACACACACAAACACAAATTGACATCATATGCAAACATTCAATAATAATTGACCTAAGATCTAAATATAAATGCTAAAACTATAAAACTTCTAGAAGGAAAGAAATTAGAAAAACTTTTTTTTCAAGCAAATATTTTTAAATACAATGCCAAATGCAAGATCCATAAGAAAATACATTGATACTGGAGTTTAACAAAATTAAAAACTTGGCAGGTTTTTTTGAAAACTTCCATTAAAAGAATGAAAAGACAAGCCATCAGCTGGAAGAAGATAGTTTCAAATTACAAATCTGATAAAAGTGCTGTATCCTGAATTCTTGGAACTCAATAATAAAAATAATAAACAACTTCAAGATAAAAATTATGAGAATATTTGAATAGACACTTTAGTAATAATTAATATGGTTGGCAAATAGGCACAGTAAAAGATGTTCAGCATCATTAATGACTAGGGAACTGCAAAGTAAAATCAGAAGAAAATATTGCTACACACGTAACATTAAAACGCCTAACATTAAAGAGAATGCATCTACAAACTTTAGGCAAAGGCACAGAGCAAATGAGACCTGACCTACAACTGATGGAACCGTAGAATAGTGCAACCACTTCGGGAAACAGTCTGAATTTGACAATCCCTTATAGTGTAGAACATATACCTACCCTATAATCCAAAAATTCCACATTGATATTTACCCAAGGAAAACAGACGTATATGCCCTTCCCAAGATTTAAGCGTAAATATTCATAGCAGCTTTATATGTAATAAAAAATACAAACAGTGGGAACAGTTCAAAGCTCCAACAGGTTAATGGATAAACAAAATGTGATCAATTCTTATGATGGACTGCCCCTCAGAAATATAAAGGAATATATTATTGACATGCTCATGAATACAAACAAATCTCAAAAATATTCTGAGTGAAATTATCTAGACAAGAAAGAGTAAAGATTTTATGATTATGTGCATGTGAAATTCTAAACAATGATAGAAAGCATATTAGCAGTTGCCACAGTGATGGGAAAGGATTTTAAAAGGGCATACAGAATCTTTTGGAGGTGATATCTCTGTCTATTTTCTTGATTGTGGTGTTGGTTTAATAGGAATACATATGGGAAAACGTATCTAATCTTACATTTTAAATATGTGTAGCTCATTATATGCCATTTTTACCTCAATAAAATGTTAAGAAAATGTAAGTTGTAAGGTGAAACTTCACGCATGTATAGATCAAATTAAGTCAGGTCAATTTGATATGGAACAGATGGTGCAAGTTCTTCAACATAGAGCTGAAAGTCACTGTGAATGGATCAACTTTTCTCTATGAAAACAGAAGTGTCATGGAACACCAGTACAGCAAATGACAACAGTGAGTCTCAGCAAGAACACCTGAGGCCCTGAGGCTGGCAATGATAATTTGTCAAGTTTTAGTGAAAAGTCTAAGTCCATTTCATATTAATGTTGTCATTATTCAGCATGCAAGAACCCAGAATTAATTCCCACCTACCCATTTTTCACAGCTATCCAATGACTAACTTTCCTACAGGAATAATTTATTTTATTTTATTTTACTTAATTTCTATTTTTAGTGAGTGAAAGAGACAGAGATAGAGACAGATAGGAAGGGAGAGAGATGAGAAGCCTGAACACATAGTTGCAGCACTTTAGTGGTTCATTGATTGCTTTCTCATACATGCCTGACATCATTAAATCAGCTCAATAAACATGGCTTCTGGAGGAGTTGATAACTTCATTGGATAAGACAAGGGTGACTCAGAGACATGACTTCAGTACACAGAAATGTGTGTTACAAAGACAGAGCAGTAAATTTCCTACTGTATCAGTTGCACAATCACAACTTGCTTGAAAATAGTAAATACATATTTCAATTTCTCTTTATCTTTCTCAATTCTGAGAAGTTTTTCTTAAAATCAAAATGCAAACTAGGTTAAAGATTCAATGGATAAAGAAATGTAATAAAAGTCAAAACAAAAAATAAAGAATAACAGCCAATTTAAATGGTTGTACGTGGGATTGGAATCCTTCACATGGAGGACTAAGACTCCAGGTTTTACCTCCTTCTACTGTATTCTCTAACCATTCTAACCCTTCAACTTCCCATTAATGAAATGGAAAAATGTTTATATCAAAATAAAATAAATATGGAAGTTGTAGGCACTGTTGACTTTTATAAATATGAGGTATTTCTATGGGACAAACACTGAGCTTTGATAATCTTGTGTATCAACCATCTTGACCGAGTATGATTCAGTGCTATAAATCTCCAGTTATTATGTAATGAAAAGTTCAATTATCTTTCCACTCAAAGAATAGGCTATGAAAAACTCCTCTTTTCCTGGAAATAAGTGAAGGGTAGTAGTTGCTTTAGAATTTCCATATAGCAGATGCCTAACAAAGGGAATCTGATGGGAATATATTGAGAAGGCAGAAACTGGGTGACTTGTCTTGTTCCCAAAACTGCATAGCACAGAGTATATGAATTCCATCAAATTGTATATTTAATTTGAGTAGTTATACTCAAAGGTGGCTTTAGATGACTGAGAAAGCAGACACCAATGGACATTGTGATTATATATCAGAAGAACTCTCCCAATTCCCCTATACCCTTCCCAAAGTTCTCCTCAGTGAGACCTCTGATCTCCTTAGTGAGACCCACTGTCTGGTGGGGCCCAGACAGTTGCCCCACCAGACCCAGATATTGAGACCACAGTGTCCAAGACTGCAGGGTGTCATTTTTTGTTCTTTAACAACAGCATTCTTTTAAAAAAAAACATCCAGGATTCTACTTTTCTACTCTCATTTGTTCTCACAATATAATTTTATTTTGACTGTAACAAGGATGGAAGAATCCGATTACCGGTAAGCATTGCTTTAGACCCAGCATTCATTCATCATGAGGCGATCCTTCTGTCAGTCAAACACAATTAGAATTATTACTCACAGTCAGTTTTTCTAAAGACTTCAATTATTCTATAGACTATCCCCTAAAAGAACTGCTCCTCGTTTTACTGGCAGAGTGCCTGAAGTGATTCAATCAATGAAACACATCATTAGTGGTGATTATGGTAACCCGCAATTTAGAACACAAAGTTGAGGAACAACTTTCTCAAAAGTTCTGAGGAAATAGAATGCAACACAAAACAACCATAAGACATTTAAATGTGTCATTTTATTCATCAGCTAACTATACAAAGTGTACGTGTGGGGAGACCACGGTACACACCAGTCAGAACAACAGCTCAATCACGTGTAGCTGCAATTTGAAGTTGGGTATATAATCTGTTGATGGCAGCAAGTAGACCTTGATGTTAGGTTTTGTTATGATAATGATAAATAGGTTTTTATTCTATGACTCTGTGCTAGTCAATGCTTAGAAACAACCATGTAAATTGTATTTCTATTGGCACCAGCTATGGCAAATGAACCTAATCATTGATATTTTTCCCTTTTGGGGCATGAGTCCAAAGAGATGACCTGTCGGGGATTGGTGACATTTGGGCATGTGTAACACACCAATTGCTCCCTCAGGGATTCAGACCACAACTTAAAACCATTTTTTTCATTAGCAAACACCTAACTTCCACTTTGGAAAAAGTAGAATCTTAATTTGCTATACTTAAAAATATCTTGCTGACTAGATATAACTATAAGCAGACATGAAATCACTGGTAAATTTTAACTTTCACTCTTATCTGGCATTTAAGTCAAAAACAGGGTCCTGGGAATTTAAGCTTCAGGAACCTCTACGTACAGGAGACTCCTCCCAGGATGGAGTGTTGTCCTCCAAGAATGTGAGGAGGAGACAGCTGCTGTTCCAGACTGATGCCCATCCAGCGCCACTTGTGGTTCTCAGGATGAGGGCAAGTGTCCACCCACTGCCAATGACAACCTGCCCCTTATGAACCTCATGTACCTCAAGGTGCTTGAGCCCCAGGAGAAGCTGATGAGACCACGGCTCCCTGTTCCTGGCACAGAGGGGCTATGGTCCTGGCCTCCTAACCATCTTTCTGCACACCAGTTCCTTGTCAGGGCCTGGGAACTGGGTAGCCCAGTGAATCTGGCAGACATACAGCTGTGGAAACACCAAATGTCAGCGCCCAGGAATGCTTACAGCCTGGAATTTTTCTCATGTGGAAACTACAGGATTATAGATTACTTTTTCATTTCTAGTACCATTTGTCACAGTCCGGGAGTACTGCTCCACAGTGTCCTGAATGCCAGCTTTCCTAAACTCCCTGACTTCTGCTCTCTGAAGCGCTTTTCTCTCCTCCCATGCTCTCTGCCAGCTGGGATGATCACAAGGCATTCTGTTGTTTTCTGGGATTCTGGGTCTTTCCTTTCCTGCTTCACTTACATGCTCCCTCTCAGACCCTCCTCTTTCCTCCCAAGTGCTGCTGTGCTTTCAGTTTGGTGGTCCATCCCTCCCCAAACTTATACCGAAGTTGGATATGTTTCAGGTTCTTTGTCCCCTAAAATGAGAATGAGGACAATGAGTGCCTGGTATATTTGTGTCAAAATCACTGAGTTCTTTTCGGGGGACATAATAAACTAAACTCTCAGAAGGTTTGGGGGCCAGTGCCCGCAAGTCAACCAGCTACCCAAGGGAATCTTGTGTACTCTTCAGTTCCAGACGCCTGACCCCCTGTGATCAGGCATTTCTTCCTGATCACCATGCTGTCTCTTCCAGTGGCCACAGGTGGATTGAAGTGTCCTCCCCTTTTCTTCCTCGCTCCAGGCTCTAGGAAGAGAAGAAAGCAGCCCAGAGGGCTCTCTTCCCATGATAAAAATTATATGATCCTTCAAATTCTGAACTTCAGAGGTTAAAGAAACAAATTAATTTGGGTTTCAAATTCCTGAAATTGGCCATCATACCTACAAAAGTAGAGTCCATCACTGCCCAAATGCAAAATATGAGTAACTTTATAAAATATGTTTTTATGTTCTTTTTACTATTACTGTTTTTTTAATCTGAGAATATTGAAAACAGATTGACTCCATACATTCCCCAAACTACATTTTCTTCTATTTGCTCATCATTAATTTCTCTCCCAACATACTCAACACTGTAACTGCAACTTCATCTGCATATCGTTTTGCCTTTACTGAAACCTGCCCTGTGGTCTCCAGCTTTACCCAAATCTACTTCTCATTTTCTCTTTTCCTGTACTGCTGCTGCTGCTGACATCTGTACATGCAGTTAGCACTGCACTGGTTCCCATGTTCTTCCATTTATTCAAGCCTCACAACAGTCTCATTGAGCTAGGAGAAAATTGGGGTTCAAAGAACTTGACAGACATTTCCCAGAATTCCAGTGTTGGAAAGAATAAGAGTCACATTCCAATGCAAGTTTGTCCTTTGGGTGTTTATTCCCAATCCAGAAAATCAGAAGTCAGTGCAAATATTCTCATAGGCTTCCATGGGAATGGGTCTCCTTTGACTTTACAATCAATGTATGAGGGTGTGGCTATTTACTTTTAAGGGATATTTGAGCGAGAAAAACAAAGTTGTCTTCAAGATAATAAGCACCTGCGGTGGGGTGGGAGGATTAGTGACAGGAAGGTGTCACATTAAGAGCTTCTGGGTCTTCTAAAATAATTAGTTTCTTGATCTGGGTGCAATTTCCAGTAAGACATTTTCAACGTGTAAAATTTCATAAAGTTCACAGTTAGAATGTGCACTTTTGAAATATAGAATCTGCATCATTTTTTTAAAAAGACAAAGTGCATGAACAGCTTCTCGTAAAGATCTTGGCAATAAAAAAGCATTCTATTCATGGACATTCATAATAATGTTAATATTGTGATTATCATCATTAAAAATCCTTGTTGTATAGCCATGGTGATTTTGTTTCACAGATAAGGGAATGAATTCGTTGTATGGGTAAATAATTTTTCCCCAGCTGCTGAACCAGAGTGAAGACTCAATCCAGGTGGAATCTGCTGCCCCTTCTAAGCTGCTGTGAAATAAACATCATGTTGGAGAGTGTGTTGGCCATGGGCCACCTTACAGTGTTCTTCTCCACATATATATTTAGTGCCTGCACTAATCCTTGAGCCCCTGAGCAGACTGTTTTTAGGAATTTTTCAACCATCCCCTATGTGATCACAAGTTTTGCATATTGCACTGCCCTCAGAAAGATACATCTGAGCACAAGCAAATGTACACACACGAAGTAAAACAATATAAGTCTTGAATGGAGGTCATTCATGTTGCCCCATCATTAGGGCATCTTGGTATTATCTAGGAAATAGCTTTTGTAAATTACAGTTTGAGTATAAACTCTTCAGCAGCTTACTAATATCCCTAAAAAGTTTATAACTCAATTATCTACTTTCCTGTTTATGCCTGTCTATGTGATATTTTAGCAAAATGTCCTGTTCATGATGCAATTGGAAAGAAGTACTGGATTATTCCCTGAACTTTCAGCTTTTGAGATGAGGACAAAATAATAATAATAATAATAATTAGTAAAACCCAGAAATAAATAATTCTCCTATGTATTAGATTCCTTTAAGAAACAGTAAACTTGACAAGAACTTGAAAGTCTTTGTGAAAAGCTGTGCTTTTAAAAATTGTACAAAGCTAAATAAGTTAAAAATAGTTCTTTGTTCTTTCTTTGAACAATATAACATTGATTAGGGTGTGTCCCTTACTGGCATTTTCTAGATAGTGGTTTAATTGAGTCTACTTGCTGAGAAATGTTCTTCTGTTTAAATTTGAAATATCTTCTAGAGGTATGAAAGAATAGGAGAATAAGAAGATTCCTTCTCATTTAGTACTGCAAGCATAATGGAACCGTATCACTCAGTTTAACTAGAGACACTAAGCTGATTTATAAAAAATTCATTATCGAGTGCTATAATGCCGTAATATTATTGTCATAATATCCAGAATGCTTAATAGCTCTGGAAAGCTTTGGAATTTCTAAATAGCAAACTGGAAAATTATACAACTATTACAAGAAGTAAGCTACCTGTTCCCCAAAATGTAATCTTTGTCATACATAAAATGTAAGGTTCAAGATGATTAAACATACACACAGACATCCTCCACACACAAACCTAATATAATACGCTCCTGGATTGCATTTCTGACTTCATATAAATATATTTTTTAAAAGGTACTCTTGGTTTCTTTAAGAACACTTCTTGATGACTATTAGGATGGATATGACAGATTATGTTACAGAAAAGGTAGAGAGATAGACAGGTTCCAGGGACTGTAAACAATTTTTAAAAATAGCAGGTCCTATCTCATTGGTTCACTAAAAAAAAAAAATGACCAAGAAACCTAGACTAACTATATCTAATACTTATTTTAAAGTCATTTTCTATTATTTTTTTGGCTGTGTGTATCATATATTCCAAGACCAAACTTTCTATCTCTTATATATAAAATATATCAATATATAATAATATATAATATTATTAAATATAATATTAATATATGTTATCTTAGAAAATGTTGTTTCAAAAGAAAGAAAATGTGTCAGTAATAAAAGGGTAAAAGAGTACCCAATAGATTATGGGATGATGACTGGAAATTGCAAATAAAAATGTAAATTCCAGGAAGAGTGTAGAGTTCCCAAAGGAACATCAGACGCCCCATCCCCTTTCTTGGTACTCTCACTTGTATTCAGAACAATGCTGATTTCTCAAAGAAATGGAGTTTGATTATTTCCTATAAAACAGAAAAAAAAAGTGGCGCTGACAGGTAGAGTACTTGAAGAAATCTGATGTTACAGGAAAGGAACTTGGGTTTTGGGAGCACATTGATCAGCATTTAATTCTTAGCTCTGATAGGTACTGGCCGTGTGATTTGTGACAAGTCACCTGAACTCTATGACTTAAAGTGATCTCATAGCAATAATTATGCCCAGGATTCAGGATTAATTATTTCTACTATTCAGTAAGAATAATATCTACAATCTATAAAATGCTTAAAATATTCAAGATACCATTTTAAACATTTTGCATGCATTATTCATTTAATCTTCCCAACAATCGGGGATAGAGGAAGCATTTTTATCACCGCTATGTAGATGACAAAAATATGTCCCAGAGAGCCTAGAAACATGATTATAGCTAAGATGGGAAAACCCAAAATAAACTCATTCATCCAGTTTAAGAACACATGTGCTTAACTACTTAGCTCTCTTAGCCCTAATGTATTAACAATGGTTGTATAATTTAAAAATAGTAGATGCTAAATAAACAATGTCTAGTTTTAGTATATGTGACACACTATCTATCCCTTTGAAAAGTGACTGGCACATCATAGACCCTTAAAAATTTAATATGCATCTGAATGAATGAGTTAAGAATTAATGCATTTCACTTAAATGTTGAACTTACTAAATATATTTATTTTGATAAAATATCTTAGAAAAAATTTTGGTGAAAAAAATATGGCTTATAATTAAAATGTTTTTTTGTTTGTTTTTGTTTTTTGTATTTTTCCGAAGTGTAAAGGAGGGGGGTGGGTAGGCAAACTCCTGCATCCACCCAGCATGCCCACCAGGGGGCGTTGCTCTGCTGCAATCGGAGCCATTCTAGTGTCTGAGGCGGAGGCCATGGAGCCATCCTCAGTGCTCTGGCCAACTTTGCTCCAGTGGAGCCTTGGCTGTGGGAGGAGATGAGAGAAAGAGAGAGAAAGGAGAGGGAGGGTGGAGAAGCAGATGGGTGCTTCTCCTGTGTGCCCTGGCCGGGAATCAAACCCAGGACTTCCACATGCCAGGCCAAAGCTCTACTGCTGAGCCAACCAGCCAGGGCTGAAATATTAATTCTTTATAATAAGCTGAGAATTTTACAATTTTTTAAGGCTGCAGGACATTTTATACTGTAAAGTAAATTTGAATCTTTTTGTTGTAGTATGAGTAGAAACATCATGGTACTTGGGAAATAACCATCTTCATACGCTGTACAAGAGTCCACATCTGCCAACTTACATGGAATTGATCATAAATTAGACCTTATTGACTCAAAATGAAAGAATTACACTATAATTGCAAGCTATGTTTCCAGGTTTATATATACAAAATGTGTGTGTGTGTGTGTGTGTGTGTGTGTGTGTGTGTGTGTGTATCATGCTCTTTATAGCAAAATATTACCAGTTCATGTAAATTTTACTTCTTTCCCTAGTACCCCGAGGGATTGCTTCGTAGAAAGTGTAATTATTTTGAAGAAAACGTTTAGCTTTTTTAGTTTCCTTTTGCTATTGCAGCTAGCAGTATTACTCTGGCATTAGAGATAAACACTAGCTTTATCATACACAAGCCATAACAGTAAAAAGGAAGGAAGGTTATTTCTTGCCTCTTCCATCATCTGAGCTATAACTTGCTTGTTATGCTATTTTAATTAACTAAAATCTAATGACCTTTTAAAGTAACTAAAGCTGAAAACTCTATGGTTTCTTTTTAGAAGAAATTTTGTTTTAAAAATATTTTTATATGCCTAATTGTTCTGAAACAAAATTTAAATATTTACATATTTTTTCTTAAATACAGGTACAGTAATCTCTTATTTTTATTTTAATTGCATGCATTCTTATAATGTGTCTGTAGCAGTACAAGCTAAGTGCACAAACTCATCAATTGTCAACTTTTTAGTAAAAATATTTTTAAGAAAACATTCATTTCATCATGCCTCCCCCTAATTTGAAATGAAAGTTTTAATTAAGAAAAGTCTGTGGTAACGGGAAATGAATGGATAGCTATGTTCAGTAATGCTAGCCTGGTCTATTCTATCGTCAGTGACGGTGACACGTATTTCTGAAACATGCTGGTCTGAACCACTCCAGTGGGCTTCATTGCCCTCCTAGGAGCCTCAGAGTGCTCCTGGAAGACTATTAGCCATTGCCCACTGGTACATCGTAATCAAATGTCCATCTGTGAGCACCACCCCGAAAAACAGAAGTCCATTTCCACAGATTTATCCTCAGTTCATGAAAATCACTGGGAGTGTTTATGAACAACCATTTATTACCCTCCTTGGGGCCCATATAATTAAAACTATCTGTCTCACTGATTTGCTATTGAGTGAGATTTAGAAGAGTGGTATTGCTCTAACATGACACAGTCACGGCTTTCATTACTGTCCTCAAAGGGAACCATTTGTCTTCCTCCACTGTCCTCTTATGGTCTCTCATCTGTAACTGATCTGATGTTGAGTTGCCGAGAATAGGCTTAATCCCTATAGATCTGACTCACACTAACATAATAATCACCACTTGTTGCCTGCCTTTGCTGTGTCTGTGGGTGTTACAAAGGAATAGCAATGGTTGTTTATAGTGCTTTCTACATAGCCACCTATAAATGTGGATTTTACACTAGATGAAACTGATTTTTAAAAGCATTAAATGAACTGCTCAGGGTCAACTAGGTAGTAAGAAACTCTGCAGAGACAGAAACTCGGGATTTGCTGTAGAACCAGAGCCTCCGAATATTGCTTTTGCTTACAGGCTAACAGGTTTGAGATCTTCCTGGAAAGATTTAGAAAGATTGCTACCCTTTCCAACTGGCAGGATTAACACTATGCTCTAACTAGATGACATGACCACTTAAACAGAACACTGCTGAAAGAACATTAGCCAAAGCAATACTGGATGAACACGTATGTGTAAGTTGTGATAAGTAGATGATCAAAGATGGGTCAAAGCTGAATTTCTTTTCTGTCAGCTGACAAAAAACACTCAGAAACAGAGCCAGTATTAGATCATGCAGGTAATGACTGCACAGGTGAGACCAGGGACATTTTATGTATATCTACCTTTCTGCCATCTGTTACAAACACACACACACACACACACACACACACACACACACATACACACACACACACACAGAAATGTTGCCTATGAATAAAAGGCTGAGAACACATTTTGCACACATTGTGGATATAAGTGTGATGACCATATTAGATAGATCCCTTAGAATGGTGGACACATGGTAAAAAATAGAATATGAGGCAGTCATTTAAATATGTACTTTAGAAAAAGGCTAAATACAGTATTTGAAAGAATACTCATGGTATATAATCCTAACTTGAAAACTATAGGATATAAAACAAAATATAAGGTATACACCTACATAAAACATACATAAATATACTCACATATATATTTACCCAAAAAAATCTCTCAAAGAATAAAGAAAAATACATTTAATTACTGTCATAGATTTGAATAACAGATTATTTTTATTTTCATGCTGTTCTTTATTATTTATTCTATATATTTACTATTAAAAATTCAGTATTGAAAAAAATTCTATACATAACATTCTCAAGACCCTAAAACCCATATGATATATGTATTTTAGCTACAACTAAGTTTGTTCATTGCATATATAATTCTTTTCCTCAAATCCTCAGGGTCTAATAACTTTGTATTTGTTTTATATTTTTCTCATAAGTATTTCAAATACAAATATAACTTGTTTTTCCTTTCTACTTTATGAACATGGCAATGGTTTGCCTAAGTAATATTGTGATTTATTTTCTTCTGGGTTACAACTTCCACAATGATAAGGAATTAAATAAACAGCTAGCTCCAAGGAAAAATGCTGTTGTTTAAATGAACTTAAAAAAAAAGTCAAATTTTAATTAGTAGCAGACAATAAAATTTGAATCAAATTTGAGCTTAATCAAAAAATCAAGGTAAAATAAGACAAAATAAAACATAAACTTTAGAAATTGGGTCTTCACAACCAGCCCAATTCTTCCTCATATTTTTTTAAACCACAAACAATATATATTTCAGTTTCACATGTAAGATTCATGAGGACAGAGGTTGGCCCTACATTTCTATTTATTCCCACTGCATAACACAGAAAATGGTCAATAAACATTTCTTTAATGAATTAGTAATTGAGTGAATGAGCAGCAAAGTCACTAACAAATAAATTTAGATATCTTGAATTTAAGAAGCTCTAAAAGAACATACATTTCTTTGTTTTAAGAAAATAAACATGCTTAGGAAATAAAATACTCATATTTGAAAATTTAAGAATAAAATATCATAAGTCCAAAATAATTATTAAATGAACATACTATTGTTCCATCCTTTTTCAATAAAAATTTAAAGATACTTTAAATAAAAAAATATTGTGCTTCTTTGCATGAGAGGATATTATTGTAGAATATTTCAGTTAGCATTTATGGCTGTCAGAGTTCAAGCTCTGACTCCAAACAATTCTATCACCTCATCTCCTTCATTAGCTATATTCCCATGAATTATAAAATATGATCATTATTACATGGACTCATCTCTGGTTATTTGCAGGGATATCATATATATATATATATATATATATATATATATATATATATATATCCTTATTTTCCCCATTTTTCCTGCATCTATGTCTTCTAAGTAAATATTTACACTTTGTCAACTACTTAGAATGCTCTTTAAGGTTACGGCAGTCCCTATTTAAAAATTCAGATAAACCATCACAAAATCCCATCTAATTTTGTAGTTCTACATAAACTTTTGAAATCTTGACAAATCACTATATATATGAGTCATTTCTTCAAAAGTAATTTCCTAAATTCTTCTCACAGGCATGGCATTTTGCAGAGATCTCTGGAGTCCCATATGGAAACACTCAACCAGGAGTAAAACCCCCAGTACAGTGTTCATAACAGGAAAAGCAGGCTGTAGTTGAGAAGAAAGGGAGAAAAGGCAGCATTATTAGACTTAGGGTCCTTGAAACATGATCATAACTACACACAAAACCTTACAGCGCACCTGCCCCATTGGTGCCACAGAACCAGGCAAATGTTTCTGTGATCAGGTTCTTCATAAATTACTGAGAAGACCGCATATCACCATGATAACCGTTGGCTCACCCATCTCAAGAAATGGTCGAAACTACCGCTCAGACTTTAGTTTATCTCAGTCACTTCTAGAAGCTCCAGGCCCCCCAAATCATCCTCTATCACTTCAACATATATCTCTGCAATGATTGGACAGGCCCCGCTCTCACTCAATCCTCTGCCTCTTTCCAAGTCTTTCCAAGGTACCCCCAAAGGTTCCCTTCCCTTGGTGACTTAAGTGAAATTCTATACTTTCATGGTACTGCTTCCCTGTAATTTTCTAAAACAAAGGCTCTTCTTGGTTTTGCTTTGCTTGATTAAAAAAAATGTTTTAGTTTCCCTTTATCTCCAGGCCAGAGATTCAGCGTCACCAAGACAAGTTGATTTCATTCCCATGGCTCCTCCAAGGTAATAGTTCTCCTTCCTTGTCCTCCCCTCTCCATTGCCTGTCATCCAGAAAACACCTGCATTCTCTGCGCACTGAACCCACTGCCCATGCTCATCACCCTCTTCCCTCTCTTGTCTATCATCTCATTTACCTCAGGAATGCCAAGTTTACAAGCATTTGTCCTCACTGTCCTGGAGTCCTGACTCTTTTTGACAGAGTCCCTAAACATCGCCAATTTGCTCTATTGTTTTTGTATTTATTTTCTTTTAATTCCTGGAAGATCTGTGTAAGATTTCCTCCACTTTTGCTTCAATACTATTCATAAATTTTTCATTTCTACTCATATTTTTAATTTCCAAAAGCTATTCTAATTGAATTCCTGTATAAGTTTTATGAATGCAACACATTTTCTTATTTCCCCAATGATGTTTTTTTTTAACCTTGCTTGACCTTAGTCTTGTTTCCCTTGCTTTTTTTCTACAAATTCTTAAGCAATTTTCTGAATGATTTGGAACCTCAGTTGTTCCCTCACATTTAGAGTTAGAATGTCTTGATAAAAAACTCACAGAAGTTCTGAATCTGTGGGGTGAATGGAACACATTGACTTTCGTCTTCCCTGTAGAGCAGTATGGTTGAAGGGGGGTTGTGGAACTCTGATGTTCCTGCCCGTATGTGTTTCCTTTCTGGCAGATCAGGTCACACAGAACAGATCCTGGAAGGCCACACAAGCTGGATGCCATGTTCTCAGAGCTAAGTGACTAAAAAGGCTGGAGAGTATTTGACTTTAGTCTATGACTCTTCACTTCACTTTCTATTTTCAGCAAGACTCCCTGCCCCCAACTGTATCTGATATGTTGTAGCTCAGAGACTCTTAGCTTTACCTCTACACAGAATAAATGTTCAATTTTGTCTTTTTCACAGCTTCTGTGAGCTATTATCCAAAAACCTTCATTCTTCACCCACCTAAATTACACAATTCAATATTTTTACTGTGTTCCCAGAATCATGCTCGCAACATCCTCTTCTAAATTTAGAACACTTCTGTCTCCTCCAAAAGAAACCCCATATGAACAATTACTTACCATCACCCCTGCTCCCTACCCTCAGCCCTGTGCAAATGCTAATCTGATCTCTGTCTCTATAGATTTTCCTATTCTTAACTTTTCATAACAATGAAATCCTATAATAGGTGTTCTTTCATGACTAGTTTTCTTCACTTAGGCTAATGCTTCCAAGGTTCATCCAGGCTGTAGGATTTATGTCATTCCTTTTTAGTGCCAAGCAATATTCCATTGGCTGGATAAACCATACTTAGTGTGTTCATTAATATAGATTGAACAAAAGGCAGTTGCCTGAAAAGTTAAAAATGCTACTTCGGTGTCTAGCTATTCCTTTTTCAGACTTCCAGGTTGTGGAATTGGGGTTATATCCCAGTTCCAAAAATAGGTACTGCTACCAATTCCTGACCCTTCTAAGGATTCTGTGAAATGAATGAGGACACTTTTCTCCTGTCATCTTGCTACCTTAAGATACTGCTTTCTTATTCAGGGATCAGGCTTTTAGCTGAAGATCAGCTTCCATAATTGTATTGTTGTTGTCTTCTTACTCCCTCATTTTGACCTTATTGATTTATGTCTCTTAAAAATCCCTTTATCATCATTGTAGTGGTTTTCTGGGGAGAACAGTATAAATGCAATTTTCCTCTATACAATTTTTTTACTTAGAAAGTTAATCTGGATACAATTTACTGCACATTGTCCTAATCTATTTATCTAGTATCTGCATCATTTTCTATCCATTTTGATATGCACATACACTCACAAACAGTATAAAGCATTATTTGTAAGTATCCATGCAATTTATTGTTTGTACCTCTCTGATATCACCAAATAACTGTCTCAGTGCCAAAATAAAGGCACTCTATGGTATATAACTGGTTTTGGCATTCCTTCCTACAAAACATAAAAAGGCCTTTGGTAAAAATGGCTGGCTATTAACCTGCCATCAATTTGAAATGGTACACACTTCAAAATGTTGCATATTTTATTCCTTATCAAAGTTATGTTTTGTCACCACACTGAAAACAGTAAAAGAAAGAATCACAGTTCTCAAGATCTCTAATTTGGTAGCTAAATGCATAAGGTCAGTATGAGAGAAAGATACAGTATATTTCTTTAGGAAGATGTCTAGAGGTCACAACTCCACAAATCCACTTTTCCTCATACCAATATCCTTTTGTAAATATATGACTTAACCTCTAAGTTTCAATTTCATCCTCCATAGAATTTGTATTGATTTACAAATAAACTCATTGCATAGCTCCCAAAAGAGGAAAATTATGCTGACCTGCACTATGGTTATGAAAGAAGTCTAATCCTTAGGCAAACATTACCTTCTTGCGCAGTGTTGGACACACAGCAGTTAAGTTTACAGACTAAAGTAAGTATTTAGTTGGATACAATTGTGCATAAGAGCTTTGGCAAGGGGCCTGGTCATATAAAGACTTGGCTCACAGTTAATTTTTGGCAATGTTCTGGTCCTCTCTACCTCCATTGCCAGTTGCTAAATTTGGGACACTACTATTATCTGCATTGTAAAATTTTGTGGAGGTTTAAATAAATATATTTAAGTATAAATATATTTGTGTGAAGTTATTAAACAATACTTATTGCAATAAATATTAAATATTAATATTAGGAATAATTGAACATATCATAATTGTCATGGTCCTTAAGGAAAACAAGATAAAAGTCACCCATATTTAAACACAGAAGAAATGTTATGGGTCTTCAGAGAAGTGCTGGCATGAAGCATCTAATTAAGTCATTTATTAGTTATATGACCAGTTCAAGCTTTCTAACCCCTCTGAACCAAAATACCCCATCTGGGTCATTCATTCATTCATTCATTCACCAATGTGTGAGGAGTGCACTGGACAGAATTGAAAGGAACGGCCAATAAAGATACTGTTACTTGACTCATGTACTGTCTTGAAAATTAAATGAATTGATTAATGAAAAAGCACATTCCTCCCCCTGCCTTTATTTCATTGGGCCTTTGTACCATAAACCTGGTCATATTATTATAAAATTGCATCAGCACTAACAGAGACAAAGGAAGCAATCCAATTCAACCCCCTACAGGATTTTTTAAAAACCAGCAGCTCATCAAATCTCTTGATGGCAAGTGAAATAAAGACTCAGGATTTAAATAACCAAACATTTTTACAAGCACATAAATATCATCATTGTTCTAGACAAAGTTTACACAGATGGTGTATTACCTGCTTTTCAAGAATCAGGGTCCATAAACTATTTCTGTAAAGTGGTAAATGCAGATAGTAAATACTTTATGATTTGTGGGACATGTAAAGTCTCACTGTGTGTGTATATATATATATATATATGCAAAATCCATTCTTCGCTCACAGGCCATGTAAAAGCCCTATGTCAGATTTAGATTGAGCCTACTGAACCCTATGATAAAAAAATTTGAAACCTGCTCAATTTACAGTTAAAACCTCCAGTAAAAAGCCCTCCATGTAACCACGCCAACTCCTCACTTCCCAAGGGGGACAACCATTCAGCCAGTCACCCATTTAACACAGGTATTCAGCACCCATGAAATGAGACATTATAGTAGAAACTGGAAATACAAGGCAGTGTGTTACTCAGAGGCTCACAGGGTTTGCTCCTGTTGTTGCTGTGCTTTCATCGAGGGCTCATAGGTGAAGGCAAACAAGTGTAACTCTGGATGAAGGTGCTAAGGTATGGATGAAAACTGATGTTGCAAGGACCAAAGGTTGCAGATGTAGTCTCAGTGTTGACAGAAAAGGACGGTGCCTGAGGGATGGGATGTCTACATAAAAATGGGAGGATGTGAAAGGATTGGGGGATTCAGGGGTAAGGGATGAAAGTCAAGGGAAACATTTGACAGAGGACAGAAAACTTAGGATGTCTTCAAAAAGGAAAGGACTGTCTTCTGGCTGAAGTTTTCCCAGTAAAAAAGGATGCCTGGGGTAGAATAGATGAGGTTAGTATGCAGCAAGAGGGTAGCTCATGAGTCTTATAAGAGTCATATTAGAGAGAATAGCTTTGTCCATGGATAGTGCAGGGAAAATGAAAGAGAGCTAAGCTCATGAAAACTGGGACAAGAAAATGTAGATCTGAGAGCAATTTGGGAATCAGAATTGATAGGCCTTTGTGATCATGTGAGTGATTTTATGTGGCACCAAGATCAACATTCAGGTGATTCTGGCTTTATGGACATCAAAGTAAGGTCTCACACAGAAAGCATGTTCCTGCCCTCACCTCCACTGTTGCTCAGGCCTTCCCATGCAGAAGGCCTCAACCAGCATCTTCAACCTTCTCAAATACTATCTTTCAAAATCAACCTTAAACTGGTGACCATTGTCCAAAACTGATTCAGATACTTTTATTGTTTTTCTCAACTTTTAGATGATAGAAATCAATAAAACAGAGCAATTGGTTTTATTTCCCACATAATCTTCCTTTCAACCAAAACAGTGCCAGGTGCACTTGTGTGGGAGTATATTCACAGATTGAACCGCAGCTCTGTGGAGCTTTGCAGACTGGCCAAGCCAGCTGCCATCTACACACCACTGGGTTTGTCCAGCATTAAAACACAAAGGCATTCTCAAATGGCCCTGTAGGTGAAGCCACTGCCTGACATCATAAATTTCTTCACATACTTTAGATATGTCTGATTCCAGTTTCTCAACAACACAGCTGGCGTTTAATACCACCCCACACGTACACACTCTAGGATGAAAATAATACTATCTAATTGAGATATTCCCTCATTTGCTTTTGTGCCAGCCCATTTCTTTTCTTCACATTTGCTGGGGGAAAGCCCCAAAAGTCTAAATTTAGGATAGATGCCAAATAACTGACATGTAGCCTTATCCAAATTTCTAAGAGCTTTAATTTAATAGAAGAAAGTTACACACATGGGCACAGCAGCCGCTCTGGTGGTGGCAGGCAGAGAAAAATCCACTTCCTAGAACTGGGTATGTTTTTATAAGGGGTTGATGACATAAATGAGGTTAATAGCAAAACCACATGGTGGGTATTCACATAAAGCACCAGAAAGAACAATGAATTTATAAATTAAAAGATAATTATCAGTTGTTACACTTTATATATTCATTTACCTCCCTCCTGGGCTATGACGTTTGTCTTTGAGCAGCAGAATTCTGGTTTTCTGAACAGTGACCCCAGCGTGAGGTTGCAGGTCACAGAGAGCCCAGCACTCCCCAGACTCTGCTGCTGGAGCCATATTGTATCTCTACAGTGAGTTCCCCTACACAATAAAGTCAGAGTACTTTTTTACAGATGGTAGATTATGTCATCCCCCTGCTAAGACCTTTCAGTGAATTGCGTCTAAAGTCCATGACATAATCCCCAAGCTTTTCCTATGCTCAGCCCTCACATGCTAGTCATCATTGCCTGGAATTTCTATTGACAAGTCCTAGGAATGTCTGTCTTTCAGTGCCATGAACTCACACTCTTTTCACAGCTGGGACACTACCTGTAAATCGATGCTTCTGCCCACCACTGCTCCTCCTCAGCTCTTTGCCCCCTTAGTTTTTACTCATCTCTCTGGTCTCCGATTAAGGATTAATTCCCATGAAAGCCTTCCTGGATGTCCTCAATTCTGAGACATGTTCAAACATTTCTGAAATCCAGACTCATCTTCCAAATGACATGTATATTCAATATAATATGTTCTATTTTTAAAAAACTTTGAATAGTCTCATGCCAATGGTACATCAGAGAGTTTTTGGCATTTTATAACTGAAGGAATATGGTGTGTTCTCAGAGAACGCTACAGTTGCCCTCCTGTTCTAGTTACTGCCTTGGTCTCTCATCCCTGTTCTCTGAAAGGCTCCATAACTGCTCAATCTGTGCCCATCTCCATCAGCACTCCTCCCATGGAGATGAGCACCATGCTGAAGCTTTCAACTAGAGAGTCATTCATATGCATTGCTTCCAGAATGATCCTATTGCTTTCCATCCCCTCGGAAGGGAAATGTATGATGTTGAGGGTGATGGTGATACAAAAACATGTTGGAGTTCCCTGGGATTTTTGACGACTCAAAGAATCTTGTTTCCAATCCACAAGTGCAAAACCTAGGTGAGTCAAGCATATTCCAATATCTTCTTTCACAACCTCCTCTTCCCCATGGGCTCAGATTGCTTAGGTTATTTTATTCTTGTTAACATGTACCTGCTATAACATTGCACAACTTAATCAATCTAACACTCCTAGTAGGAATTAACTCCCATCAAATATGTCATATGTTTTTTCTCTTTGCTTGATTACAAGTTGACGGTGTTGAGGCGGAGAGACTTCACATTACTCACCATACCAGATTCTGCTCAATTTCACTGGGCCTCTTGCAGAGCCGTCAACGCTGTTGCTCTCTCAACAGTTATGATACCAGTCGCCACCTAAGAACCTCAGGACATGTCTTAACTCGACTAGATCAGCAGACAATTAAATGTACTGCTACTGGGAGGACTCACATTCACAGGAGTATCGAGCACAGGGTCAAGATATTATGCAGTAAAATGCACTGAGTTTCACTAGACCTACATGGACTCACTCGGTGGGAACTTGCCTAACATTTTCAAACATCACTTTCATCAACTGTCAAATGACATGGAAACACTTATCCCTTAAGTTTGTTGTAATGATTAATGAGATGACATAGGGAGCCAGCCAAGTGTGGTAGCAGCCACATGGGAGTCATTTAATGCATTACAGCTATGTGTGTGCATAATGGGAAATTGTATATTGAACCATCGACAAATACAAAACATCATAATTTCCGCATAATAAGTATAGATGGGAAGTTTTCAGTCAGTAAAAATGTCTGTCTAAGAGACAGTTCTCCCATGCTTTATCCTCAACCCCATTCCCACCTCCTAATTACCTGTGAATACCTGTGTTTACCTTCAACAGTGATGGACATTTATAGGAGTGCATCCTGATATTCAGCCATGTTCCAAAAGTAAAAATTTAGAAATAGTGATATATATAAGTCATTAGCTGTTACATTTAAATAATGGCTACATGGTTTTCCTATTATGTTTCAATAATAGTATTAGCTATTAATCCTCTTATATTTAAAAAAATTATGGGTTTCCTTAACAAATTAACAAATGTAAGTAAATGAAATCGGCCTTACGTTATCATTTTATTTCACAGCATGAGACAGGCTTCAAACAGTCTCGTATAAGCCATCCAGCTTCTAATTTAAGAACTCTGCTAATAAGCTCTGAAAAGAATCAAGCTTTTAAAGCCTGGAGGATAAGTTTATTCTGATATGGATTAAGAGATAGTTTTCAAAATGATGAATAATAAAATTTACTTTAATTATAGAGGTTTTTCTTAATTGTGCCAAGTGTCCATAAAATTTCAAGACTCCACAGAATGTGAAAGAGTAAGGTACAATGTAGAATTTATTGTGCATTTGACTGGTGAAATTCATTCAGAGGTGATGCAGAGTCAGTAGGTTCAGGATGTCTGTTGAGTCCAGTACCTTTGCTGGGTGATTTTCCTGTGACTGTAATTCAGGAGGGTAAATCTTTGGCAGTCAGAGTCAAAGATATAAGAAGAAATGAAACCAGCTGCTGTACAGGTAATCATTAACATAACATACTGCCTACAATTTTTAAAGTTCCATTTACATCGCAAATGATGCCATATAAAATAGAAAAGACAAATATAAAGCTTGGGGAAATACATGCCAAAGAGAGAAGTAAAAAATAAGCACTTACAAGGTAAGCCAATAACAATACTTTGTATGTACATTAACAGCTATGTTTGGCAATGCATATAAAAAGATTAGGGAAGGATACAGACTGTTGGACAGTCCAACAGACTGTTCACGTGGTTACCTGCTGGCTGTAGAACTGGGTGACTGGGGAAAGAAAATACAGGAAACTTCCTCACTTCCTCACTTTCCATTGGAGTACTTACCAGTG
Organism: Rhynchonycteris naso; assembly: GCA_037038555.1. NCBI lineage: Eukaryota > Metazoa > Chordata > Mammalia > Chiroptera > Emballonuridae > Rhynchonycteris > Rhynchonycteris naso. The sequence continues at coordinate 212,775,927 of CM072998.1, read as the reverse complement.
ATATCTAAATTATTTATACAAGCATATATTATTTGTAATTTAAAAGATATGTACTGGCCACATCCGCAGCAAGACAAAACTAATGGCTCCAAAATCATCTAATTGATATCACAATCCCTTCAAAGTAAACCTTGAATCATGAGGAGTCATTAAACAACAGAACATAATGTTCTAAAAGAATTCCCTACAAAAATATAGAGTATGTATACAAAAGAAATAAGTTGGTTGGCAATCAAATTAAATCAAACCTTTGTTACAAGGAAATGTATAATTACATCATGTTCAGAAATGTATGCCTTTAAAGAAGAAGGCATTCATTCATTTATATCTTAAAGCAATTACTGGCCACCACTTAAGAGTCAGGCATGGCATGAAGTCCCAGGAAGGATCTTCCAGAGAGGAATGATTTGCTGGGGTGGGAGATGAACACATAAAGGCTCACAACCCATGCGGGCACATGGCTTCAGCTACACTAGGTGTTACAGACATACACACGAGAACAGCTAACTTGGACCAGAGTCCCAGGTGGTTCACCAGAGAAGGAAATGCCAAACTTGGGGCTAATAAGATGAATGAAACCCATCCATAAATCACTGGAAAACTCCATTCCAGACAGAAGAACTGGTGTAAACAATGTGCCCCAGAGTTGTTTGTTAGGTGAGGAGTTCAGCGCACGGGGAGCAGGCCATACGCCTCTCTTTGTCTCTCCCTGCAGGTGTCTGAGGCATGGTTGAAGAGTTGTTGCCTGAAGCCGTGCTTCTAACTTAGCACACCTGCAAGGGCTTATTGCATTCAAGTCTAAAACCCTGTCTGGAATACCCTTTCTGTAGTCATAAATCAGGTAACCACTGCCTTTTCTAACGGTGGTTTATTTACCTGCGGCAGCCTCTGGGCTGCACTCTAGAACTCTCCATGTGCGCAGACACACACAAACACTGGTTGGGCTGAACAAGCCAGTACTTTCTTGTCAGATGGTGGAACAGGACTGGACGAGGAGGTGGAATTAGGAGGCAAAAGTTGGAGTGACATCAAAGTTGGCCCATGGTCTGAAACCACACAGCTAAGCCAAGCTGTTTTCTCCTTCCACGGCATGAGAATGAGTTTTGTAATCTTACTTAAATAGCAATTTCTTCAAAAATACTTTTTATTTGTTTCTATTTTTCGTTTATTTTGATTTTTCTAAGTACTTAGAAGAGGGAAGCATTGCATATACTAGTAAAATATATTTATCAAATTTCAGGTCTTCTCTCCCACACTCACTGACAATGTATGTCAGCACATGGTGTTTTGGTTGAAGGGCTCTACTCTTCAGTTTATATGCTCTCACTACAGTTGAGTCACGGGCCTGCACTGAGTGCCTCATTGCTCATGTACCAAATCAAAGGGGAACTGGACAGTAGGGGGACAAGTGAAGTGATGGGGAAAGTAAAATCACTAAATAGAGGAGAGAGAATGGTGAGATAGGAAACACTAAAATAAAAAATAGAGAAAAAGCACAATGGACGTTAAATATGGAGAAAGTAAGAGAAAGTCCATCAGAAGTGAGATCACATACAATCTTGTTAAACTCACTCACAGCTTGAACTTAGCTCTCCTTTTTTCATCATTAAGCAGTGTAGTATCACGGAATAAAATTTTTGTATTCCTTATAAGCAACATACTGACCTCTGAAGAGCCATTAACATGACCCAAAATAGGATAAAATAGGCATGCATTTACTTTCTTTAAAACATAAGACTGTTCAAGCCTGACCAGGCTGTGGCACAGTGGATAGAATGTTGGACTGGAAAGCAGAAGACCCAGGTTCAAAACCCCGAGGCTGCTAGCTTGAGCGTGGGATCATAGATGTGACCCCATGGTCGCTGGCTTGAGCCCAAAGGTCACTGGCTTGAGCCCAAGGTCACTGGCTTGAGCAAGGGGTCACTAGCTCTGCTATAGCCCCCCAGTCAAGGCACATTTGAAAAAGTAATCAATGAACAACTAAAAAGACTAAGGAGCTGCAATGAAAAATTGATGCTTCTCATCCCTCCTCCTTCCTGTCTGTCTCTCTCTCTCTCTCTCTCTCTCTCACACACACACACACACACACACACACAAGATCGTTCGAAAATGTGTCAGCAAATGACCATCCTACTGAGTCAGACAGTTACACTGTTTTTTATTGATGAAGAAATTGAGACTCTGTGATGCTAACTTACTGCATTAATTGGGGAGGCTAAACAACTAAGAACGGTTGCTGAAAATATAATCATTAAAAACATTAGAATGTTATTACTCATTCATATAACATTTCAGGACACTTATTCTAGGTCTATGTGTGCCTTTCTTCCATATGGTGATTCAGACACCCAGGCTTCTTCCATTTTCCTTAAGGATCAGACCCCTAGAAACTTATTTTCGTGTGTATCACATCTAAGAAAAGGGAGAGTGTGACTTCTCACTCTTCACAACTGCTAGAGAAGGTCTTGCTGGAATCATTTTATTTGGCCTTTCAGCAGCATGTGGCACAGACAACACATCCCTTCTCCCTAATAGACTCTCTTCACTCAGCTTTTGGGATTCCATCTCTCTAGAATTTCTACCTTATTGTTCAGTCACCTTCAGCATTCTCTTCCCTTTAACCTCCTCATGTTCGACTTGTCCGTACAGGGGGCCCTCGGGTTATGACACAGTCCCACTCCTGCAACAGTGACATGACCCAAATTTTGTTGTAAGTCGAAATAGATCCTAGTCTAACACAAACAAAAGACTTGCGCTTTTAACAGTCAAAAATGGCATAGGTAAGCATACTGGGGGACGCCAACTCCCTCACTCATACGCTGTGTTATTGTGTATTCTACATTGCATGCAACAACACTAGTTCACCCACGTAGTCTGCAAGTTCATCACCAATGGCTGAAATGTAAGCTGAAACACTCAATTTATTTTTTTATGGTAGTGAGCATCATAAACTTGAAATGTCATATGTCAAGACTGTCATAACCTGAGGAACTGCTGTACTCCACTTCTTAATCTAGAGCAGTGGTTCTTAACCTGGGTTCTATCGAACCCTAGGGGTTCGATGAGTCGGTCTCAGGGGTTCAGAGAAGCCTCTGCTGCAGAGGCCAGAATAAAGTAATACCGTAATTTGTTGTGAGTTCATGCACTTTGTTGGTTTTGTTCTTTGAGCAAGGTGATGTTCATGCATGGCTCATTTTGTGCACCAGTAATAAAAAACATATACCTATGCTTTGAATTTGGGAAAAAAAATCATATTTTATCACTAAAGAAGTGTTCGGTGAATGTGCATATGAAACTGGTGGGTTCAGTACCTCAAAAAAGGTTAAGAACCACTGGATTCATTTCTATCTATCACCCTTTGGTGATCTCATGTAGGTTAGTGTTTTTATAAATGCTACATGGTGATACCTCCCAAATCCACCCACTCAGACCTCTCAAGAACTCTAGGCACTTTGTATCCAACTGTGCACTTAACCTCTTCACTTGGATACATCATGTTCAGTATCTCAATTGACATGTAGGAAACCATACTGATAGTCTCCCTTTTAAAACTGCTACCCCTAAGGGCTTCTCCAACTCTGCTGTTGAAAACTCTATCCTTCCAACTGTTACAGCCAAAAATAAATTCATAACTTCTTTCACTTTATATCTCTATCCAATCCAAGAGAATGTCTATTTGCTTCTAGCTGAAACAGAGGCAGAATTGGCATCTCTTACCATTTGTGTTCATTTCAACCTGGCCTAATCCACCACCATCTCTCTGCCAGGTTATTTCAACAACTTCCTAAACAGGCTCACTGTGCCTAGGTTGCTACCTATAGATTATTCTCAACACACCACCAGAGTAATCCCTCTAAAACGCCATTTTAATCAAGGTTGTTTCACCACTCAGAGGAAAACGCTGCAAATGTCCCATTTTTACTCAAAATGAAAGTGAAGTACTTTGCAATGGCATAGAAGGCCCGACCCCATTAGCTCTCTGATTTCCACTAATTCTCTGCTCTCCCTCTCTGATGCCCACCTTTGCCCTTAAGTGCTCTGCCTTGTCTGTGATACCCTGTGACCGTATCTGAAATGTCAGCAAATGAACATCTTACTGAGAATATATCCTCCAAGAGGGACATATTGCTTTCACAATGCTGTTCCTCTCATGGAAACCTGGTAGCTTGATAACAGATTTAAGATCTGAGTTATCACTGATCTTTTAGGCAAAGCTCACACTTTGTCAAAATTCACTCAAAACTTGGTAACAGGAAAGTGGGACTTAGTAAAGGGTAAAGGACGTCAAATATCTGATGAAAGATCTGATTTTGGGTGTTGAGCACACAATGCAATATACAGGTGATGTATCCACTTGAAATCTCTGTAATTTTATTAACCGATGTCACCCCAATAAATTTCATTTTAGAAAAAAGAAAAACTTGGTAGATCTCTGATATATGTGTTGTTTCCAGTATGTCTTGTTTGCTAGTAGCAAAACCAAATATCTTTGTTCGACATCATTATTAGTCCTGCTGTGTTTGTTTTAACCTGCTGTTAGCCCTATCCAAACTTAACGGTGGTGACACCCTGAAGCTATCTGAGATAATGAGTTTAGGATTGTGTAACTCCTTAGAGCTCTGATTTTCTAGACTCTCTTTTCTTCCCTCTCTTTGCAAATGTATCAGTTCCCACCTAACCTCATCTCCTTACAATATCTTTCACTGAGCTGCCAGCAGCAGTCAACAGATGGTGACCTGCTTTTCTCCCCTTTTCCCCATAGGTCTCAAAGCTCAACACACACTTGCTCTGCCTTCTAGGTTATCTTGCATGCATTTTATCAAGTGTTTATCACAGCTTTACAATAACCTCTCACTTTCTAACCTTCACTCCCCCCTCACCACTGCTGACCAACTAAACCAGCATCACATCTGTTAGTTTTGCTATGGCAACACCCACACACACTATATATTTCTGTATCCTTACAAGCTACACAGAGAGCAAAGACAATAGAGGACAATGTCCCATTACCATAAAAAGCAGGACAAGTATTCCAGGCAGCTTTCTCCAGGCTTTGATTCAACAGCAGAGACCATTTCACATTTTAATTCTATTCATCCCCTGTCTTAATGTCATTTGTGTCCAGGAGGAAAAAGAGAAAATACAAAGACATGCTTTTGCTTAAAATCTCTGACCTAGAAATGACTCATATCTGGTTTGTTCCATTAGAATGGAGAGAATTTGGTCCATGCCTACTGCAAAGGAGACTGGGAATGTAGGAATGTCTTCTGTCTATGTCTACTACTTGCCTACATATAAGAATAAAAGAGAAAGAAAATGAATTTGATAGAGAACTGGCCATCACTGCCACCATTATCCATTACAACTTTGATTCTTAAATATAAAGAGGAAATAGAAATCAAATAGCTAACTAGCTGGCATAGTATAAAATTCAAATTTTATAAAGTAAATGAACAAATAGCTAAAGTATCAATCAATGAGAAATTATAGAGCAAGTATAGTCCATGTTTATCTATTTTCATTACTTAAACTAAAGTTTTTAGGAGAAAATATTGAGCTAATATTGTTAAATTACCACATAAACTATCACCTTAAGAATTATTGTAATAATTTGGAAACTGTAGGAAGAATGGGAATTAATTTCCACTTAATAATATAGTGACTCAGAAAACTAAAATAATTTAGAATATTTTGATAGCTGGATTTTCTTTTTGTGGAATATATGAAGGTGTTTCTAATCATAAATTATGTTCATAGAAAATTAGATCGTTCATAAAACTCTGATAAATTATTGGCATTGTAGAATTTACTTTTAACTATGAAATTTTAAGATAGAATAAAATGATATCTATTTAATTTAAAGATTATTCTTAGATACATAGGGGGTCAACTTGAGATATGAATAGAACTCAAGAGGTGTATATTACTTTAGCCTTGTGCACAGAGGATACATTTTCTTAGATAAAAATGGAGAATAGGCAAATGTAATGTGTTTTATATCAGATCTAAACTAAGACTCTAGGAGAGTTTCTCCTCTATAACGGATCCTCAGTGAAAATGTGCATCTCTTTAAAAAATCAGGCTTTCTGACGGGGGAAATGATGAAGCCATGATCACATCAATGAACCGATATTGTATTGAAGTTTACAGGTTCATCTAACTTCATTAGAACTTCCCCTTTTCATTGCTAGAACAGAAAGATGGCAGGTGAACATAGGAATTAGTCAATTAGAGTGAACATGTTTCCATTTCAGAGGATGTTAATTTCATTTCTACTTTGTCAGCTTTAATTTGTCACTGAGCCTAAAATGGGATAATTGTGCCAGTGTTTAAGTTCTCATACATAGTCAAGGTTTTTTTCTAGTTTTATTAAATGACATTCAGATGCCGTTGACACTGCTTACTGTATTACAAGGTAACATGTGTTGAGACTTGGCTCCCAACTTGTAAAATTAAATCGAAATATAAATAAATTCTGTGACAACTCCATGCTGATATTTGTTCATTATGCTGTAAATAGATATGTGGGATTCTGCACTTTGACCTGAAATTATACAAAGTACCTTTACCATGATAGTATTATTTGTTTTTATCCCTTGGTTGTTCACCATACCAAACCACAAGTATAATGATGCTTTAGGTTTTGGAGGGCAGAGGGGTAGCTGTGGAAAAACAGAGACATAAAGACAGCTGCTAATAACCAAGGCTAAGTTCAAGAATTCTGTCCTCTGTCAATTCACTTTGAATGGTCAAAATGAAGTAAAACAGGTTTGAAAATTAAGAGCAAATGCATTTTCATACTCAAAATATCTATTTTTCTTACTATATATCCAATTCTAGTATATGTGCTGCTGAAGCGAGCACTCTATATATCCAATTCTAAGTTATTTGAATAAAAACAAAAAACAAAAAAAAAACACATTTATTCTCAGGACGAATTATTTTTTACCAGTCCCATCTTTTGTAAATGAATATACCTGACAGGTAAAGTAGCTTGTTTTGACAAGCAGGGAAAGAAAAAGAGTTGTGATGTGTACATATAAATGTCTACTTAGAGAATGAGTGAATAAATAAGAGCAAGATTAAGAGAAAATAAATGTTAATATTCTGAATCTTATAGTCATCCCTTTTCTCTGCTATTATGATATATACCATATTAAAACATTTATTTAGAATAATTTAGTAATTATTTTGCATTAAATAACACCTCCCACAAAATAACAAAACACTACAAAATGGGTGGGGGGCATCTAGTTAATATTTAACAAACAGGAGCATCCACGGATGTATTTTCAAAATACTTTACACTATGTAAATATTTTAGGGTATTTTGTTTAAAATAAGTTTAATACATCTATTATACTTATATTTGTGACTATAAGTACTAAGTGTTTATAACATTTTATAGATTTTGATTTTCTTCCTAAGTAACTCATCAAAATAATATAAACTAATTATATTTCCCTTAATATAGCTATTATTCACATCAATGTTACATCTAAAATTTCAAGGTAATTGGCTTAAAATTATTTATACTCTAAGTATATGTTTGTACTTTATAATTTTTCATACATGGTTTTTCCCTCTCTTTATCCATTATATACTTTGTAACGTTTTTTTTTTTTTTTTTTGCTATTTTTTTTATTATTAATTTAAGCTAGTCGTGTGACTTTTATTAGTTGTTTCAAAGAACCAACTTCTGGTTTGATGTATCTATTCTATATTATGTCTCATTCATGTTTCCAATCTCATTGAAGTTTATGTCTATATTTATTTGTTATATTTCTTTTTATTTTTTTCTGTTGTTCTCTTATTTCTCTTTTTTTCCCCCCCACAGGGGCAGAGAGAGAGCCAGAGAGAGGAATAGACAGGAACAGACAGGCAGGAATGGAGAGAGATGAGAAGCATCAGTCATCAGTTTTTCGTTGCAACACCTTAGTTGTTCATTGATTGCTTTCTCATATGTGCCTTGACCGCGGACCTTCAGCAGACCGAGTGACCCCTTGCTCGAGCCAGCGACCTTGGGTCCAAGCTGGCAAGCTTTTCCTCAAGCCAGATGGGCCTACGCTCAAGCTGGTAACCTCGGGGTCTCGAACCTAGGTCCTCCACATCCCAGTCTGACGCTCTATCCACTGCGCCACCGCCTGGTCAGTTACTTATTTCTCTTTAAATTAAATGCTTAGTTCATTAATTTTCAACCTTCATTTTAATATGAATATTCAAGGCTATTTATTTTCCCTCTAAATGCTACTTAGGAGTATCACCCATATTTGATATGTGGCATTTTAACAATTGTCTGCTTTAATATATTCTAATATCAGGGGTGTTTTTTGACTTGAGTTATTTAGAGGAGTTCATTTTTGTTATTTCTAAGCATAGAAACATTTTCTTGTAGTTTGCTTATTGTTGATTTCTAAATAAAGTATTTTATGTTCAGGAAATCTGAAATTTGTTGAAGCCAGCTTAATGAGTTTAAATGTGGTGTATTTTAATAAAAAGTTTCATGATTAATTAAAACAAATGAAAATTCTACTAATTTTGGCTATAATGTTCTTTATGTGGCTATTATAAATAGAAGCAAATTTATTCATAATGACAGATAAACTGATTTTCTTCTTGTTAATTCATAATTTCTGAAGTCTTTCTTTCTTGCAGAGAAAAGCAATCCTAATAAATGCAATCACAAAGTGATGATAATAAACAGAAATAATATCTTTTTTGGTGCCCCCAGCCTTAATGAATCAACAATTTCATATAATATATAACATGGATCTTTTGGGACATGGTTTCTTTATTGAATTTCATTCACTGCATATTCAAAATTATTTGTATACTCCACTTTGGTCTAAAATAAAAATAGCAATTCATCAAGTTAAATAATAACTGATATCATTAAGATAAATCAAATGCTTCTCAAAACATGTCAGCATTGTCAAATAAATGTCTTTAGCTAACATTAGTTATTTGTATTTATTAATTATCATAATATTCTACTTGAAACACAGAACTAGCATCCAAAGTCAAGTCAAGCATTTGTAAGAATTAGATCAAATATCTTTCATAAATTCATTTGCACTTCAAGAACATTTATTACTCAAACTGGTTTCCATAATTGAAATATATGGTATACTAAGGCCAAATTGTGTTAATTTCACTTTGAGTAGATACTATTAGAAAGCAAAAGTGAAACCACAAATAAGATAGCAGAACTATTATAGAATGAGTCTTACCATTTCAGTTACTGGTGAATATAGGAGTTAGTTATGGTATCTAAACTATGTATATTAATTGAAATCACTTATTCTTACCACTGTTTTGCAGGCAGATTATTGATCAGTGTGACAGAAAAACCATTGGCCAAAGAGTTCAGAGCAATCATGTGTTACTACATATGAATTTACCAAATTAAGAAAAATTCAGTTAAAACTCCCATTACTACATGGGCTATTCTTGACATTATCATTAATGTTAGAAGAGAAATCACCATTTAAAAAAATAAAAACTTGGCCCTGGCCAGATGGCTCAGTGGGAGAGCATTGGCCCAGTTGTGGATGTCCTGAGTTTGAGTCCCAGTCAGGGCACACAGAAGAAGTGACCATTTGCTTATCCACTCCTCCCCTTTCCGCTTCTTCCTTCCTTCCTTCCTTCCTTCCTTCCTTCCTTCCTTCCTTCCTTCCTTCCTTCCTCCCTCCCTCCCTCCCTCCTTCCCTCCCTTCCTTCTTTCTTTCTTTCTTTAATTCGTCTCATCTCTTCCCTTCCCACAGCCATGACTCCATTGGTTCAAGCTTATTGACGTTGTGTGCTAAGGATGGCTCTGTGGCCTCTGCTTCAGGTACTAAAAAAATTGGCTCAGTTGCTGAGCAAGGGAGCAATGCCTCAGATGGTCAGAGCATCGCCCCCTAGTGGGCTTGCCAGGTAGACCCCAGTTTCAGTGCATGCAGGAGTCTGTCTCTCTGCTTCCCCTCCTCAATTTTTTTTCCCCACAGGGACAGAGTCAGAGAGAGTGATAGATAGGAACAGACAGACAGGAATGGAAAGAGATGAGAAGCATCAATCATCATTTTTCGTTTCGATACCTTAGTTGTTCAATGATTGCTTTCTCATATATGCCTTGACCGCAGACCTTCAGCAGACCGAGTAACCCTTTGCTTGAGCCAGCGACTTTGGGTCCAAGTGGTGAGCTTTTTGCTCAAGCCAGATGAGCCCGCACTCAAGCTGGTGACCTCGGGGTCTCAAACCTGGGTCCTCCAAATCCCAGTCAGATGCTCTATCTACTTTGCCATCGCCTGGTCAGGCTCCCCTCCTCTTACTAAAATGAAATAAAAGAAAATAATAACAAGTTTGGTTTTTTGAACAATAAGAATGACTCACTTTTGGCAAGCTATGTTTTATTCCTTTACATATTAGATCTTATGTACGTGACTTTCTCAAAGAGGGAAGGTAGAAAATGGGAGAGGAAGCTGGAGCTCAATAAGCTGATTGTAATTAGGTAATACAGAGAAATGATCAATAATGGAGGCATATTATCTTGACAAAGGTATTATTCTTGTAATCATTATATGTATTAAAGAAGCAAAGAGCCTGACCAGGCAGTGGCGCAGTGGATTGATCGTCAGTCTGGGATGCAGGAGGGTCCCAGGTTCAAGACCCCAAGGTCACCAGCTTGAGCGCAGGCTCATCTGGTTTGAGCAAAAAGCTCACCAGCTTGAGTCCAAGGTCGCTGCCTCGAGCAAGGGGTTACTCGGTCTGCTGAAGGCCTGTGGTCAAGGCACATATGAGAGGGTAATCAATGAACAACTAAGGAGTTAAAACGAAAAACTGATGATTGATGCTTCTCATCTATCTCCGTTCCTGTCTGTCTGTCCCTATATACCCCTCTCTCTGACTCTGTCTCTGTAAAAAATAAATAAATAAATAAATATATAAATAAACGAAGCAAGGAAATTCAGATGTACTAGAGAAACTTTGATATATTCTTAGATTTTTTCCCCCACTTAAAGGCAACTAGTCTGTATCATATTCTATATTCTAGCTCTTTCTGTGGTCTGTGTGTTTAATCAGATGCATGTACACAACTCATCCAATGTATTCCCATTTGTATTAACTTTAGGTTAATTTAATGTCTTAGATGGTATTGTTTTTTTTTTTTTTTAATTTTTTTAAATTTTTTTTAACTTCTTTTTATTCTATTCATTTTAGAGAGGAGACACAGAGTGAGAGAAAGAGAAAGAGAGAAAGGGGGGAGGAGCTGGAAGCATCAACTCCCATATGTGCTTTGACCAGACCAGTGCAGGGTTTTGAACTGGTGACTCAGTGTTCCCAGGTCAACGCTTTATCCACTGCGCCACCACAGGTCAGGCAATGGTATTGTTTTTCAAAATATGTTCTACCTATTCTTGAGCTCTCTAGAAGTCAGTTTTGAATATGTGACTTTCCTCAAGTGATAATATGTAAGGGGTAGTTCCAAGTACACTTCCCATATGACCTCTCAGAGCCATTGTGTTTCCAATGTGCATTATTTATTTTATTTTATTTTTACAGGGACAGAGAGAGAGTCAGACAGAGAAATATATAGGGAAAGAAAGACAGGAACAGAGAGAAGTGAGAAGCATCAATCATTAGTTTTTCATTACCGTTATGACACCTTAGTTGTTCATTGATGGCCTGTGCCTTGACCGCAGGCCATCATCAAACCAAGCAACCCCTTGCTGGAGCCAGTGACCTTGGGTCCAAGCTGGCGAGCTTTGGCTCAAGCCAGATGGGCCCGCGCTCAAGCTGGCGAGCTCAGGGTCTCGAACCTGGGCCTTCCGCATCCCAGTCCGATGCTCTATCCACTGCGCCACTGCCTGGTCAGGCCAATGTGCATTATTTTACAAAAACTCTTTCTCCTAAGAGCTCAACAATGACCCAGGTTGCAACTCATCCATCTGTTGGAGTCCCAGAGTGAAAGCACACAGAGCAGAGTCATACCTGGCTCTCCGTGGACAGGTAGCAGTCAGGCAACTCCAAGGCCCTGTCCTTATTCTCTTGTTTAACAGGGATATTTACTGAAACATTGCAAATTTAGTGTGATGATGCTCTAAGTTGACATTTTCATTCAGAAATCTCTGGATGGGGAGAATCCATATCTGACAACAATGGAGAGAGCACCCTGAGAAGCTAGACTTCGAGTCTGGAACTGTAATGGATGAGACTTCCTGGGTGCCACAACTGGGGAGAGAGCGAAGGTGGTCTGCACTCAAAAAGACGGCAAATGAATGTATCTGTTGGCTGGAATGAGCTCAGGAAGAATACACTATTGTTCAGATTATTGATCATCCTATTGCTAGTGGAGGAGAGATCATGAATTTGTTTTGGTCACTGAAAAGAGTACACAAGAAAAAAAATATGTGTTTATTATAAGATGTTAAACTTCTGCGTCATTTATTGATTGCAGCATATTTTAAACTAAGTTGAAGTATAAGTACATGAAGTAATTAAAAACAAACAAACAAACAAAAAACCCCAGTATTCTGGGAGAAAATTAACACTTGCAGGTTGACATTAAAGACTCAGCCTCAGGCATAACACAGATAAGTATGTTAAGATTCATGTATCACTTATCTTTCCATTGGCCACTAGTCTCTCTTGTCTTTATGCTCAGCTAATTGTGGATATATTAAAAGGACACAATTTTAATATAGGAAAAATTAGATGACTATTTTTCTCCATATGTTTCCCCCATCCTTTTAATTATTTGTTTCATCTTCTTCACATCTCATTTGAACTTTACCCAACTATTCCCAAGCTAACATTATTTTTACTGAGCCAAATTTGGCTAAATACATGATCCATGCAATGCATATAACAAACAAGTAGAATATTTACAGGAAGCTTAAAATAAAATGTAAATAACCAGTAGCCATTTTCTTTTAGTAGAAACCTAAGATATTTTCTTGAATAATATGTGTTGTTTTGCTAACATAAAAACAAAATCCACTTAGTCGTAAAAATCTTAGTTCTTATGGGAATATATTTAGGACATCTCAATCAGCTAACACATATTAAGTTTCTACTAATCAGTACTGAATACTGTTAACATGTTTTATCCTAGTACATGATGATAAAATATGAGACAAAATCATTTTTCATAAAAAGTTAGTGCTTTATTATAGTTCTCAAAATGCATAAATTATGTGAAAAAATCTGGGAAATAGTATTTTCTAGAGATTCTTTTCTATTTCTCCCATCAAAAAATAAATTTTGAAAATTTAATATATGTTGGGGATCCAAAGAGGCAGAAGATACATTTTGTTCTCAAGATATCTTTCTTGTGGGTGAGGCAAATCATTTTTTGTTTGTTTTTTTTTTTATTGTTTTTCTGTATTTTTCCAAAGTTAGAAGTGGGGAGGTAGTTAGACAGACTCCCACAAGCACCCGACCAGGATCCACCTGGCATGTCCACTGGAGTCATTCCAGCGCCTGAGGGGGAGGCCATGGAGTCATGCCCAGTGCCGGGGCCAACTTTGCTCCAACAGAGCCTTGGCTGAGTGAAGGGAAGAGTGAGATAGAGAGGATGAAGAGGGCGAAGGGTGGAGAAGCAGATGGGCACTTCTCCTGTGTGCCCTGACCGGGAATCGAACGCAGGACTTCCACACACTGGGCCGAGGCTCTACCGCTTAACCAACTGGCTGGGGCTGAGGCAAATCATTTTTTAAGGGGAAAAATGGTATAGCCTAACATATTGAACAGCTTTAATGCCAAGTCATTAGTGTGGATATAAACATTTACAGATTTCAAAGGAGTGCTTTACAAGTAAAGGTAGAGTGAGTGAAGCTTTTATGGAGGAAATGAGGATGGGTGGATGTAGGCAAGTGTAGTGAAGAGATAACAGTTTTCCTGTAAGGAAAATAAAGAATATATAATGACCATCACATTTTTAGAGTGATTCAAGACCCACGTTAGCTAGAACTGGTCATTTGCGAAGGGAAAGAGTACAAGATAGGGAGCCACTGAAGACTTTTATAAAGGGAATGACATCTAAAACAACACACAGGTTAGATTAAACGGTTGAGGAGACTTTATTCTAAACTTATTACCAAGGAAGGGTCAACATGGTTTGGCGACTGATCAGTGAATGATCAGTGAAGAAGGTACACTCATTGGTCACCCCCATTGCTGTTTTTGCTGAACAGTGGTAAAATAATAGATATCAGGATAATATCAACAGAAATAGTAGGTTGCTGGAAGGGGACCAGGGAGATGCAATAGTTGTGAGTTCATTACAGTTGGAGTTTAAGATGTTAGTGTGTTATTCAGACACAAGTAGGTGTATAATAAGTGCTTACATATAGAATAACTTTGGATAAAAGGTCAGACTTTCACATAGAATTTAGAGTCATTATGCAAAGTCAGGTTAATAGAAGTAAATACCCAATGAGGGAGAGCTGGAGACCTGCAATGAAGACAAAGAGAAGAAGCCCATTAAAGAGACTGAAAAGAAACTGTGAAGAGGAAAGGACACTATAAGAGGAATGAGGAGAACTAATGTCAAGAACGCAAGGAAAACACACAATATTCAAGAGAGAGTCATCAAAAGTGTCAACACGTTCTAATGTTTTACAGAAAGCTGGGGTAAATACAAATAAAAGGCAGTTGAGTTATGATGTGTTTAGAAAATCAGTCTCAGCTATAAATGTGATGAGTAAGGTGCAAGCAGGTGAATAGATTAAATAAACTGAGTGCAAAGCTTGTCAGATTTTAAAGATTGTGAAATGGTTAGACTGTCAGTTATTCCCAATGGTGGCTGCCATCTGGTTACCATAAAAAATTAATAATAATAAGAAGAAGAAGAACTGCTAAAGAGGGTAGCATGGCTTTTTAATAAATTTTGTGTCTGCAGGATATATGTCTATTTATACTTTGAACTTGTATCTGTTTATTGAAGTGATATATGAATGTAATTATGTAAAAAAATGAATGTTAAAAATCAAACATATGGCCTGACCTGTGGTGGCGCAGTGGATAAAGCGTCGACCTGGGAACACTGAGGTCGCCAGTTCAAAACCCTGCACTGGTCTGGTCAAGGCACACATGGGAGTTGATGCTTCCAGCTCCTCCCCCCTTTCTCTCTCTCTCTCTCTCTCTCTCTCTCTCTCTCTCTCTCTCTCTCTGTGTCTCCTCTCTAAAATGAATAAAATAAAAACAAAATTAAAAAAAAAAAAAGCTAAATTTAAAAAAAAAAAAAAAAATCAAACATAATATTATCTTGCCTCATCCCTCCCCCCATTTACCTGTTATAATTATTTATCCTGGTGAACATGCCTATTTCTTTAAATAACATGTTTATGCTGCCATCTCTTTCTTTCACAGCTTAATAAATGAGGTTGGATTACCTGGTGTTCAGCCAATTCACTCTCTTTACTCCCGGCAAAATTACATCCCCAAATTTAGATGCCCTATTGTTTAATTTTGGTCATTTAAATGACCTTGCTTGTACAGGGGTTGGCATAAGTGGGTTTACAGTTGTGAGTTCAGGAAATACAGAGTGAATATTTGCATTATTATTTATGAATTATTGCATTCTTTTCCATTTGAACAACCATAAACTTACTTTTGCCCACCCTTTTATACTTTATTTCTTACTCTATAGCTTATATAGAGTATTATTGACATTAAGTATGAAAATATCAAGATATGGGTATCACACAATGAATATTTTGTATTCTTTCTTTGCTTCCCTTTTATTATCCAATTCTGTCATACATTCTCTTACTTTCAAATTGTCAAGGTTGATCCATTAAATTAAAAAAAAATGGTTCTGTACTCTTTAGCTTTAAGTTGATTTTAAAAATTAAACTGAGTGCATTTTCATGTTAGTATGATTTTTAAAATATTGATTACTGCAATTCTGAGAATTCAGCTATTACAATTCAATTCTTAAGATTTGTCTAGTTTGTTTTTCTTATAGTTACTAATTAGGAAAAGCCTAATCTGTTTGCTTCTTTCATGCATGCAGTATTTTAAAACTCTACGATGATCTATCAAATTTTATAGAGATTATCTTCCTAGAGAAATCCCTCTTTTGACCCAATCTTGACATTTAAACATGTGAACCAGTTTCATTCTGCTTTTTATATTTTGCCATTACTGGTTTTAGTTCACCTTTTGATTTTTGTTCATTCCCTAATTTTGCTGAGGTACCCTAGAAAACAGCACGCTAAGACAGGATACATTACACACAAGCATTCTCATTTCCGCTGAGCCTCTGCCTCCCACAGTCCCTGTGCATTTCTATGGGCTCCCACTACATTGGGCTGAGTACCTGCAGATGTGCATTCTAGCCTCCCCTTTTAGAAGATAAGGCACTTATTTTAGTGGAGGGTGCATGTTTGGGTCCATCCATGCTGTCATAAGAGGTCAGAGCTCCCTTCTTTTTTATAGCTGCATGGTATTCTATTGTGTAAATGTACCACAGCTATTTTAGCCACTCATCTACTGATGGGTATGGAAGCTGTTTCTAGATCTTGACTATGATAGAAAATGTTGCTATAAACACAGGGGTGCATATATTTCTTTGAATCACTGTTTTGGGATTCTTAGACATAGAGAGCATTACAGTAAGTGAAGTAAACCAGTCAGAGAAAGACAAGTACCACATGATTTCACTCACATGTGGAATCTAATGAATAAAATGAACTAACAAGCAAAACAGAGACAGACTCATAGAAAGAGAGCAGGCTGACAGCTATTGAGGGGGCGTTGCTGGAGTTTGGGCAAGGGAGGTGAAAAGATAGAGCAAATATGGAGAAAAAGAAAAAACTCATGGACATGAACAACAGTGTGGTGATTGCTGGGGGTGGAGGGAGTGTGAAGAGAGTACAGGGAATAAACGGGGATATATGAAGACTTGATTTGGTGGGGTGAACACACAATACAAAGTAGAGAAATGTGTTATAGAATGGGGCACATGAAACCTATATATTTATGTTAACCAGTGTTACCCCAATAAAATTCAATTTATATATATATATATATAAATTAAAAATAGTGGGTGCATGTTAAAATCAATTGGAGAGCTTCTAGCTTTTAAAAATTAAGAGAATCACCATTTCTGAGAATGGGGCTCAGTAAAATTTTAAAGCTCCCCAAGGGGTTTAATGCACTCACAGCATGGAAAAATGCTGCTGTAAGACCTCACAAGTAGGAAAACGTTTCATTGGCCTTTGAGACTTTAGTCCCCGATACGGTGCCTAGCACAGAGGAATTAAGATCTTAAAAGGATAGAGCATAAGCACATCAAATTTCATTAATCAAATGTCAATGACTTTAAAGTACAATTTAAACATCTAATATTCAAAACACTGACACTAAAGTGTTATATTTTATCAAGTGATTCAGATACATATTTGGAAAAATCCTCTAAAGATTATTTAATAATAATCCACACAAGTTAATCCCTGGAGAAAATATTATATGAAAATAATATTACCTCTGTCCATATGTGTATATTGTTCTATGAGTAACTATCTATACACAAATCCAGACACACACGCACACATACACACTCACACATAAACATAAAAAGACACTGAACAAGAGCTAGGTAACATTCTGGTCTTTTGGGTTCTCACTAATCAGGGAGTAAAATAATTTTCAGAAATTAAATAAGACTGTTGTGCAACATATTACTTTTTTAGAAAGCTGATAGAGCTGACCAGGCAGTGGCACAGTGGATAGAGCGTCAAACTGTGACACAGAGGACCCATGTTCAAAACTCCGAGGTCGCCAGCTTGAGCACAGGCTCACCGGCTTGAGCACTGAGGGGCTGGCTTGAGCATGGGATCATATATATGATCCCAAGGTCACCGGTTTGAAGCCCAAGGTTGCTGGCTTGAGTAAAGGGTCACTTGCTCTGCTGTAGCCCCCGTCAAGGCACAGATGAGAAAGTAATCGATGAACAACTAAGGTGCTACAATGAAGAATTGATGCTTCTCATCTCTCTCCCTTCCTGTCTGTCATTATCTGTCCCTCTCTCTGTCTCTGTCACACAAAAAAAAGAAATAAAGAAAGAAAAAAAAGAAAAATACCGATGGAAGCTAAGTAGATATCAGAGCATACTGTAATAACAGGATTAATTGTATTTTTCCACCAGATTGTTCAAATAAAAATAGGGAGGAAAGAAGGGAAATGAAGAGGAAATAAAGACCAAAGTCAATCTCCTCCCTAATGTAAAACTAGAGATTAGCGCTGCAGGAAGACAAAGGCTTTGCCAAGGAAACCATTAGCAGAGAGTTCCGGATTCTATGCTTGACACTGGCATTTTGAAAGGAAAATATATCTGGATAAACTGATGGAATGATAGCTTTATTTTTTACAAAGAGCAGGTCTCCAGAAATAGATTCAAATCCAAAAGAATAGGAGAGTGTTTCCTTCGGATTGTGTTGTGGCTTTCAGCAGCCATCTCAAACAGTCTGGATAACAGAGATTGTTAGTAAATGTTTTAGGTTATAAAAAAAAGGCTTTGTTGCTGCTATCTTAGAGAGTTTAACATATAGAACACCTTTCAAAAGTTAATTTGTAATATATAAAATCACAGATTCCATTTTAGAAAAAAAAATTACCATTGCTCTTAATGTTACGAGAGGCAGCATGAATTGCTTGAGCTCGCCATACAAGTAACTTGATCACTAAGTCTGCAGAGTGTGACACAACCTAAGTGTGAGGAACATGAACCCTCCTTATAAAGAGGCAGTCAGATTTGTCCTCACCCATGTCTTTTGTGTGTGTGAGTGAGTGTCACAGAGACAGAGAGACAGAAGGAGGAACAGGCAGGGACAGACAGGAAGGCAGAGAGATGAGAAGCATCAATTCTTTGTTGTGGCACCTTAGTTGTTAATTGATTGCTTTCTCATATGTGCCTTGACAGGGGGCTGGGGGGAGGCTACAGCAGAGTGATTGACCCCTTACTCAAGACAGTAACCTTGAGCTTAAGCCCGTGACCTTGGGCTTCAAGCCAGTGACCTTTGGGCTCAAGCCAGCGACCATGGGGTCACATCTATGATCCCATGCTCAAGCCAATGACCCTGAACTCATGCTAGTGAGCCCTCACTCAAGCCAGGTGAGCCCGTGCTCAAGCCAGCGACCTCGGGATTTTGAACCTGGGTTCTCTGCATTCCAGTCTGATGTTCTATCCACTGTGCCACTGCCTAGTCAGGCCTCACCCATTTCTTAATGATGACATGTTGTCCTGTAGCAGCTTAGGCAAGGAAAGACACTTTCAGCTTCATTAAGAACCATCTTCAAAGGGTGTCCCTTCCACATCAGTCATGGGCTGTATATGTGACTGGCTCATCAATAAAATATGTTTACAACTAGAGTACAATTTTCAAGGGAAAAAAATGGAGCATGAACATTTGAAAGTGTTTGCAGTATCCAGGCTGTGCCTTCCAATTTTCAGATATATCAGGGCATTAGACAAGTCAAAGAAACATTGCACTGAAGAGAGTTCCAGAGATGAGACTTCATCCACAATTACTGTGATGGGGAAAGGGACTGGACTCAGTGCTACTAAGACAAGGACAGGCAGATTTTTAAGCACCGGGTGAGCATGTGGACATGTCCTGGAGAACATGAAGCAGGAGGTTGGTCACTGTGACTTAGGCTTCTGTGTTTGCTAATTATTACTGATACCAGGCAGGATCTTACCCTCCTGGAAGGAAGGCGGTGCTGCTCTGTCCCCTTCAATGATGACATTTCAAAGGCATGGTTCCCTGGTCTTTGAGAAAGACACCACTCAGTTGTAACACTGGTAAAGAACTGAGAAAGATTTATGACACAAAAGGGCAGAGAAAGAACTCATAATTAAAATTTTCTAAAGTAAATATTCTAAAAAAAGAGAGGCCAGGAGCCTGTATCCAGGAAGAAACCTGTTCCTAGTTTAGTCAGGCTGGGTGAACGTATAGATTTGGTGGCAAAAAGGTCAGCACTTGGGGTGTGGAGGGGCCAGGCATCAACACTTGATATGCACATGCATTTGTACAGAGCGTCCACCAAGTGTGGAAACTGCCTGGCTTCCAATACCAGCTTTGCCACGTCCTAGCTGCTTGGTCTTGAGTACTGGTTTGCTCATGTTTAATCATAGAAAACAAAATTAAAAGACAAATAAATATAAGTATTTCTTTCCAAGTAAGACCTTATTTTATTAAACCACATGTCTTGATAGATGATCTAGAAATGGACAGAAACACTTCAGAGAGGGCAAATGTTCACAAGAATCAAGCAAAAGCAAAAATCCCTTCCAGATTACAATTAAGAGTCATCTGATGTTTTTTTCACAGGCTGAAGGGCAGGAAAAAAGTATGAAAATGATAAAGAAGCAACCTCAGAGGTGGACGGAAAGAAGGCCCAGGACCCTGACCAGAGCATAGAGCCAAAGAGAACCAAGGTCAGTGAGGATGGCTGGGGGCAGAGGACAGAAGTCCTTGAAGTTCAGGCATGTTAACAGGTCAACTTCAACTTGTCTACAGTTCAGGAAAAACACTGTCCCTGGTGCCTGTCACATACCTGCCCTCTGCGGGGTGGGGCTTTGTGAAAAGCAGTGAGACAGAGGACAAGGACCAGTCACATTATGTGAGAGAAGAGAGAGGAAGCTTGGGAGAAGTGGGTACTTGGAAATGCTAATGGCCCACCATCCACAAAACCCCTCTCACCCTCTTCAGGAATATTGGACAGTGACAGGTGTTACAACATGGAAAGTCACGACAGTGAAATTGACTTGTCCCTGGAAGCAACAGCAAGAAGACCCTAAGGCAGTGGATGGGAACAATGCCAGTAATCAACTGAGCAGGATGAATGCATAGATTTTAGAAGGTAATGCAGGTGCTGAGTGTCCCTAACAATGACCTGTTGTGGCTACTATTAGCTACTGAAAGTGTGTAATTAGGAAAAAAAAACAGCAGTGTCCATTAACATGCTAGTTAGTAAAGATCCAAACGCAAGTTCTTTAAACAAGTTCTTTAAACATGAAGCAGGAGGTTGGTCACTGTGACTTAGGCCTTCTTTAAACAAAATCAGAAAAAGGGCTTCCTTGTTAATTTCTATTAAACTTTGCAAGAAGATCTGAATTCTAATAATACACATTCAGTACTGTGCTAACGCCTTCTACAAGAGCAGAATGCCATTTCTGCCATGACAGGGATGCATCAAAATACTCTCAGTCCTCTCCATTTGGGGGCAGTTTATATGCATATGTATTCATTTCAGTCAATCACCAGAATTAAGGATTTATGTACATTATATCATAATTACTTCACAGTTAAATTAGAGCTCAGATGCATTCTCCTGTCCTTGCTTTTCAACATTTTGGACCATTATTTTTGAAGATGTTCTTAGCATTCCTTAAAATAAATAAGGAGTAAAGTACAGTTTATTGATTCCTTCGTAACAGGCATTATGGTTAAATATACTGTGTTTTTACTCTATCAGATGCACTTCTTTCCCCCCAAAGTGGAGGGGAAAATGACCGTGCATCTTATGGGGTGAAAAATATGGTATATGAAATTTTTCATTCATTTATTCATTATTTCAACAAATCATTATTGAGAACTAACTGCATGTAATGGCAGAGATAAGAAATCCTCAAGAAATTTGCCTCTGCTAGTAAAAACTACCAAACAGAAGATATTTTTAAAATAGCGTAGACTGTTTTGGGAAATATATATTGGTCATGCTCTTTGTTTTAGAGGAAACTATAAACCGTCTCTAGATTTGTCTCCTCTATAAAACAGAAAGCATATTTTATTGTGGCTAATGTTGTCTTCTTGAGAAACTCAGTTTTAGACTCTTCTTGGATTTTAAGAAAACCTCTCCTTTAGAAAAAGAGAATTTCTTGGGAACAATGTAGACACTCCTAGGTCACACAAATAAATATGAAAGCTATCATTTCATCCCGCAAAACATCTTGTTAGATCATTTAAAAGGCAACTGTTTCAGAAAAGATGTATGCCATTTCTACAAAGGTTTATATTAGTCTATGAATTAGTGTGCATTTGCTGTTCTTTTTTTTCTGATTGTCACATATTGTACAATCTAGACTTAGCAGTAAGTTCTTCCTGCTGAACTCTCGTAACCCTAATGTAATGATACTTATCTCACAAAATGAGCACAGGGGCCCATATTTCAGCTATGCACTCACTGAGGACCAGCACATACTGACTCCATCATGCTCCTTAGATGCATGCTTCTCTCATGGTTCTGTATGGAGGAGGTCTGCAATATTCTCTTCTATGATTGAAAGTACACACCAATGACAAGTCAGAACAATAATATTTTGTAGAGCAATTATAGGAATTATTTATACAAGGAAAAAGGAACAAGATTCTTTTTGTAACTTAGGGCAAATGTCTGCATTTGCTAAATATGTCATTAGATAATTCCCCTTTTCTTAAGAGGGCTTCCAGCTAGTTTTCATCAGCTTTTGATGAGAAAGTGTGTTTTAAGCTTCATAGCAATAGGGTTAAAGAGGAAGTGCTTAGGGAAATGTGTGTAGGGACACATGAAATCCATACAGTGTAAAAGTTAAAATAGCTACTTCTCTCTGGAAAGAAAAAGGCAAAATAATTCACGGGAAAACCAGGAGCAAGAAGGAACAGCAAGTAAAAGATTAAAAACGGAAAGTGCCCGCCTGTGAATGTGTGGGTCAGAAATGGGACAGCGGGCTCCTGAATGCGCCATCTCCGGAAACAGTGAAAAGAAAATTAAATGGTGAGAGGAGAGAAATAAGATGGTTTGCTTTAGATCATAGGCTCATTTAAATCATCTGTTGGCTGTATTTTCCAGGTTCAGGTTTTCTGGGGACAGTCTCTTAAAAAGACTTTTGCAGTCGACTCTCTCAGTCTATTGGCTAGGATTTCAAACACCTTTGAGAAATCTTGATAGATGGTTGGATCAAAGTATGTACAGTGTGTCTGTAAAGTCATGGTGCACTTTTGACCAGGTGACCGGCCAAAACTGCACCATGACTTTACGGACACACTGCATTTTCTCCTTATTATAGATACAGGCACATGTGTATATGTGTTGTGGGTATGTTTAAATGACCATGAAGATATTCATTTTAAAGTATTTGTATTGTCTAATACAACTCTACAAGGAAGGTGTTTACTTTCCCATTTTAAAAATGGAAAGTCTCGCCTGCCCTGTGGTGGCGCAGTGGATAAAGTGTCGACCTGGGAACACTGAGGTCGCCAGTTCAAAACCCTGCACTGGTCTGGTCAAGGCACATATGGGAGTTGATGCTTCCAGCTCCTCCCCCCTTTCTCTCTTTCTCTCTCTCTCTCACTCTGTGTCTCCTCTCTATAATGAATTAAAAAAAAAAAAAGGAAAGTCTCAGAAAGAGAGTCATCAAGTAAATTGCTCAAAGTTAAACAGTCAACAGTTAAGGGGGGGCAGATGTTTGAATAAAAATGATCTAATGACAGAGCCCCTCTCTAAATTCCTAGTTTAAACAGACTCACAAAAAGATAAACAATTGCCTCTGTAGATTATTTTCAATCTATGCATGGCTTGTTCATTTTATTGGCTTTTCAAACTTCAATATTTAAAATTTTTAAAAAAAATTTTTTGCAAGGTTCCTGGAAATGTTTGTCTTTTACTGTGCCATGATTTTTCCTTAAAATTGTTTTCATTTCAATAGTATTTTAGTCTATCTTAAAATAAAATTAATATTGCAAATAATATGTCAATGTCCTATGCATTCTATAAAATCCCAGAGAAGAAATATGAAGGTTTAAGATACCTGTAGAATTTAAGTCACAGGGCTGTTAATGTTAGTACCAATGAAACTTACAAGCTCTTCAAGTATGAATTAATTACAGTCTATACTACAAAATGATATAATTTTTTATGATAATGAAACAAATGATCTCTCCATTGAAACCCATTTACAAAGCAAAAATTGAGCATTGACCCCTAATAAGATTAAAATGTTAATTACAGAAACATAAATTAGCCAAGAAAAAATATTGTGGGTACACATGCAATTTGATAGACATGCTTACATTCTGTTTAAAGCAAACATTCTTCTGGAACACTTTGAATTCTATGGTGTTCATCATTCACTCAAAAAGGTGCATTATTCCTTCATAATAGGTAATTTGCAGCTGAAATAGCTTTACTTAGGATGTGGTTTTCTGGAGGAAAAAGAACCTACATTTCAAAGACCCTTGAAAATTGCAAACTATGGCTAAAAGCTGAACATGTAAGTTTTGACTCTAATATGGGAAATAAATAATATTTTGGAAAACAGCAGACAACATGCAATTAGTCAAATGCAGCCCATTCCATCTGATGTCAAATAAAGGATTACCAGAGACTGACATAAATTCTGGGCTAATAACATATCATCGTCTTTGGTGAAATTTCGCTATTTTCTCTCCTTACACTGAAATATCACAAAAGACAATATAATTCCAACTTGGTTCGACATTTTGAGTAATAAGAGGAATACTTCCAATGCCTTCTGTATGCTAGGAATGATGCACATGTTATGTTACTCAGCCCTAACAGATATTCCATAAGCTGGGTGCTCTCAACATTACTTACTGTTAGAGAAATACTTGAATTTGTAGGGATCTTAAGCAACACAAAACAAAGGCAGTCAGGTTGTACACTGCAGAGCTGGAAGTACCTGCCTTCTCTAGTAGTCTTGTAGAAAGGTCTCTGGCTCAGCCAGAGTCTATGAGCACTGGGACATTAGTGCACTAAGAATGACATAGTGATGTGAATCATTGTAGATCCTGCTACAGTGGCCAAATGGTTAGAAATGTGTCTTTTACTGTCCAATAATTTTACTAATTCTCCTCCTTTACTCTCATTAATTGCTCAGATAGTGTGGTCATTCCAGGTAAAATGACTAGATATTACTTGAGATTCTTTGAAATAAGGGAAAATCCTGGTTTTCCTGAGCAAACAGCATGAGCAAGATGAACTCATCAAACTCACCGCAAACTGCTGGTATAGGGCACACATCACTTTGCTTCTTTTGTCCCATAAAGGACGTAGATAATGCCATGTCAGCTATACAGTTACATATTATATATAATATAAGGTGCATTCGCCTGTATTCCTTGTGGCATTTCATGGCTCTCATTCTGTTATGGGCAACAGGGTAAAGTCCATATGACAAAAAAAGGCAAAAGAGTTTTTTCCCTTTTGCCTATGTATGCATTTTCTTTCTTTTCAAATAGGAAAACCATAAGGCAGCATGGAAGGGAGATGTCTCCAGTTCACAATACAAATTAGACATTGCTCTCAACAAAGAGGAGTATAGAAACAGCTCCTTTGTATGGAAAATTCTTCTATTTGGTCCCCAAATGCAGCATCATTTATGAGGTGCTAGGATGACTCGTGGAGCAAATAGATTATAGTTTTCTACTTTGTGACCTCTTCGCTAATTGTAAATATAATGGGATTAACATTTCCAAGATGTAGTGACTTGTTTGAATTTCTTGTGAATCTCAAATGAGCAGTTTGTTCAATCCATTGTAAATGACAGCAGTGTTGTGTTGGTTGCAAAAATAGAGCAAGAAGGATGAGATAACTATGCATAAAATGAAAAGTATAATAGGAATTCTGTCTGAATAAAAACATTACAAATTCCATTACTTGCTGCATTTACAAATAGGAAAAGATACACTGTGGTAATATATATAGTATTTAGTGGGGTAGCTAAGTAGTAGTGTTTCTTCATAGATAGTCAAATAAACAACTTAATACAATTAATACAAAGCTGATTAGGTCCTAAAGAAATAATCAGCACTTTATGAGAGCAAGTCAGGGTGATCTGAGCACTGTAGCACTACTGAGTGAGCATTACAAGATTATTTATAACCAAAAGAGATTTACAGAGTGGGAAAGAGCTGGAACAAGAAGTATCTGAAAACAGGGGAAATAACCAAATACTGCCCAGAGGACCGTTAAAAATAGATAAAGCAATAGAGCAATAAGCATCCATTCAGGCCATGGGCTTATCTTTGGGATTTCACTTCATTAGAATATAGTTTCATCACCCAGTTATTCCTGCAAAGACAAAAGAAGTTAATATATCAAACATTAAAAAGAATGATTCTCCATGTCCATAGCATCAGACCACAATAGAGACAGGAGACATACTCTCCGGTGATGCAGATAGCATGCAAATTAGCCTGAGGAATTCCATCTTAAAATGAAACAATTTCTAAAATAGTGATATTACCAGTAAGATTTCATTAAGGTTTTCAAGCAACATAATACAATTTTTATTGCAATAGATTATTTCTTTGAAGTTATTAGATAGTGACCTGAGACATTAACGTTGACAAAAGTGAGTATCTTTGAAAACTTCAGATGGATACGGCACACATACACCAGTATTCTTTAAAAATCTCTCTTTCTTTTCTCTCTCTGTCATTTATG
Source organism: Rhynchonycteris naso (assembly GCA_037038555.1). Classification (NCBI taxonomy): domain Eukaryota; kingdom Metazoa; phylum Chordata; class Mammalia; order Chiroptera; family Emballonuridae; genus Rhynchonycteris; species Rhynchonycteris naso. The sequence continues at coordinate 212,749,494 of CM072998.1, read as the reverse complement.
TTTTAAACTGATAAGACTAGTACTATTAGTTTATTAATATTCATCCCAACATACAATATACTATGTCATAATTTTATTGCTTTCTGACACTAGATAAGAATTCTTGAGATAGCAAGTGACTTACTAATGAAGTCTTACTCTCTCAATTTTCCTTTCTAGTGGAGCTTATTCCTAACACTGTTTTCATCTGAAGAAATGTAAGAGGTATTGCGTTTTAATTGGAAAAAATATTTAACTCATACAGGGTTTGGCAGAAGTACAGTTTTACTGTTTACTTTTCTCCCCCTTAAGAAAAAATAAAGATCAAGAAAGAACAATCATTCTGAGACTGTTATAAAAAGTTATAGTAAAGAAGTCAAGCCTGAGCAGGCGGTGGCGCAGTGGATAGAGCGTCAGGCTGGGATGCGGAAGACCCAGGTTCGAGACACCGAGCTCACCAGCTTGAGTGCAGGGCCCATCTGGCTTGAGCAAAAGCTCGCCAGCTTGGACCCAAGGTCGCTGGCTCCAGCAAGGGGTTGCTCGGTCTGCTGAAGGCCCGCGGTCAAGGCATATGTGAGAAAGCAATCAATGAACAACTAAGGTGTTGCAATGGCAATGAAAAACTGATTGATGCTTCTCATTTCTCTCTGTTCCTGTCTGTCTGTCCCTATCTATCCGTCTCTCTGACTCTCTGTTCCTGTAAAAAATAAATAAATAAAACATTAAAAAAAAAGAAGTCAATTCAACAGAAAAGTCATATCACCTCAGTCAATAAGTACAGTTTGTTTCCACTTTGAGGAAGGAGTATAAAAAAAACCAGAAATAAGTATGTCAGCTCACATTGCTAATGATTGTACATATTGTTACACATAAATTTGCAATAGCTGAAATAATCAACCCAACTAAAAAGCTTGACAAATATAAGCACCTGCACTAGGAAAGAAGTCATTTAAGCAAATCATTCTCACAAGGTGGTTCAGTTTTAATGAGAGCCGGCGAGCTGTGGTTGAATGCCCAAACGCTGTAATGTCTGCCCTGCTAGTGTAGAGAGCAGACTTCTACAGCAAGCGACAGCACGAGCGTTAGTGAGAAGTCTGCAACAGCTGCCTCTTTTTACCTTCGGCTCCACTTGACTTCATAGGTGTTGGATTCAGAATAATATATTGTTGTTAAATATTCTTTTTGTGGAAATAACTGTCAACCTAAGAGGGGAAGAAATGAATAAAAAGAGGCTGATTTTTGCCCTCCAAGAACTGTCAAGGTTTTAGAAGCACAAGCCCTCTCTAAGAAGGTAAAAGAGAAAATCAACATGAAAGTTAAGAAAAAATGCAGCTACTGAACTCAACAAGAAAAGTTTCTCTTTCAGGAAAAGAAAAAGAACACATTCCAACAAGAATAATTTAGGCTAAATATCCCTATTGTCCAGACACCCTGCTCCACCTTCCCACACCTGGTAAATCCAGTGTTACAGCCTTATTCTATTTCATATACATCTCTTTAAATTCACACATAAATAGCACTTCAGGATTTTTAGTCATGCCTGCAAGTTAGACTTATCAGTTATTTTTCAGCAATAGAAAAAAAGGTTTTAGGAGGTGCTTTGGAGGATTATTTTGGTTCTGCCTGACTATGTAGCTAAGGAGAAGTCTGAATCATGGGGCTTTGGAAAGCAAAGCTTCTGGTCTGTCTTTCATGTGACAGAAAAATGGTATGCATGTTCATTCAGGAGACAACAGTTGTGGAGTGAAATCCAGTTCTGGTCAAATCCAAACAGCTGACATTTCCTGCCATACTGCAATTTTTGTAGCTCTGTCCCATGCAGGAGCCCTGCTACCTTTACATCCTCTTGTCACACTTTTGCCTGAGTGCCCCTGTTCAATGATGAGTCTACTCTCACACAAGCACAGCACAATGGGTTCCTTTCTTATATTTAGCTAGGACATTTATATTTGCAAAGAGTTTAACTTCTTATCGGTTAGAGCATAGTCACAGATGGGTGTTAGAAATGGATACATTTTCATTGTTTCACTTGTTTTCCTTCCCCATTGCTCTGTACACAGGAAGTGCCTTGGTGGATTCATGAGTCTATCTTTAGCACCTAGCATGGAACGTGGTAAATGCTTAATTAGTATATTTAAATAAATGCATGGTTTTTTTGTTTGTTTAGCAACAAAAAAACAAAAGAAAGAAAAGTGGGAGAAGAAATAGAGATGGGGAGAGAGAATGATAACAAGAGAATTAAGGAAAGAAGGAAGGAAGGAAGGAAAGAAGGAAGGAAGGAGGGAAGGAAGGCTAAGAAGGAAGTTTCATTTCCAAAAATATTAAAACTGTCCAATGCTTGTGCCAGTAAACCTTACTAAAATGGACCAAAATTGCACAAATGCTCATGACTATATAAATATTTCTCTTAGGGAAAGAAGTTAGCTTCCCTTTCATGAAGGTGCTCAGAGGTGTGATAGTATGATTAGTAGGTAACAATGAGAAATATGTACAACATTGCTCTAGGAGAGTGACTGGAGCCATTGCTGGAGTTAAACCTTTCAGATAAGAGCCTGATCAGGCTGGTCCCTCTGGGTCTAGCTGGAGGTGGGCTTTTTGTCTTAGACACAGTCTCTCTACTAGCAGAAAATAATGTTAAATTAATTTAGAGGAAATGTCAATTACAGTGAATCAGTCTGCATGTGTGCCCTCAAAAGATTTCAGAGGAACTTATTTAATAAGTGGAAATAATAAGCAAATAAAATGAATAATCTATTTCTGTCCTCAAGCTAAGATTTTATATAACTGCTCCTGACCAGCCACCAGAAATAAAATAATTAGCTCGTTAATGAAGAACTGTGATAAATAACATAGATAAATTATAGATTAAGATTAAGTCCAACTTTAACCATGTTGAAGCTTAGTAATTAGAATAATATACGTTAATTATACTGCTCATAAAAATTAGGGAATATTTTAAAATCAATATGAAGCAATAAAAAAAGCATTTGATTTTTTTTTATTAGAAAACAAGAACATCAGAAAAGCAAACAACAAGTCAAAGAAAGTTGTTTGATTACACAAATGAGATGCAAAATCAACTATTATTTCATTGGTGAAAATGCACTATACAAAAGGCTGAAAGTACTGGAGTATCTGCACGTTCCCTGATCCCCTAACTAATGTGTGTATAAAAGATTCAGAACTTTTCTGAAATTACCCAACCTGTCACAAGTCATCAAAGTAGAATACATTTGCCTACATACTATATGCATGGACATTATAGTAACATATACTAAGGTCTTAGTTAAAATATTTTATTTCATAAATTATTATTAATTTGGATAATACCTTGAGTTATCAGTATCCAAAGTTATCATAATTGTCCTAGAACATTAGGTAAGAATATAGTAAAGGTACACTTTTTATTTTAGTGTCATTAAATTAATACTGTGTTTCAACCATACTCTTGAAAGAGCTATTTTGAAACACACTTCACTTACCAAAACAAAAAAGATTTCAGTTGGCTTGGTTTTCACAAGACACATGAATATACAAACATTCTTTTTTAAATGAAATGATAAATTTTAAAATGCAAAGCAATAGCAACCAACCCAAAGCGTAGGAAGACAAGTTTTAATTTAAACCCTAAGGGAAATTAACAGGAGTTTGTTCAGAGCAAAATCAAACCAAAACAAGGATTAGTGTGACAGAGAGTGGTTCAAATATTGAGCCACAAGACTGGAGATCCTGCCATGTCTGGCTGTCCCACCCAGGGAACAGATGTTTGTCCGTGTGTGACAGGTGGTACAGAAAACTCAAGGGAGTTAGAGACAGAGCACTAGGAAATCTGGAGCAGAATACACTGGTCTTACAAAAAAATAATGTTTTTACTAAATTTATGAGGTGACATTTTTCCATTTAAAATGCAAACTATCATTTTAACTGTTTTTAAGTGTATAATATCATGGCTTTAAATACATTCTCAGTTTGAAGCATATTGTTTTTAAAAATATAATATAATATACCAAAACCCATTGAATTGTCCAATTTAAGTGGGTCCATTGTATGGCATGTAAAATTTATATCTCAATAAAGCTGTTTTCTAAATTGAAAAAAAAAATAAAACAATGTGTAATTGAAGTCTATAAGCACAAGTAAAACAAAAAATAGAAACAATAAAACCTCAAAGTAGCAAAGTATCTAGAATCAGTTTTGAGAATTAGTATATTTCCTCTCCAAACATGTATTATAAATGCATGAACAGATACAGTATTCAGACTACCTATATTTTCCCTTGATCAAATTGGTTATAAAACATAAACTCTTAACAAAAAATTGTCCTTTATAGTCTCTCATAAGTCATGTTTTATGGATTATTCTTTTCTTTCCTATAAATGACAACCAGTCCAAACTTCCAAGCAGCTCCTGACACCCATGCCTTAAACCCCATGAATTGAAATCCAGCTAGTTGGCCATAGGTGTCCCCTTCCCGTAGTTTGCTTTTTAGTAATAGACTTCTTGACAATATGCCTTATTTTGAAAACACTTCAGTGAATGACATGAAATCCTAGCATGACTATATTATTTTAATTTAGTCCTTTACTGATGAACATGCTTATTTTATTTACACATGGAAGCTATATTATGACTTTGGAAACTTCAGGATAAATAAACTAGCACGTGCCTTTTTACTGTGATACTGTCACCCTCCACACTCTTTCTGTTGCTGCTTTGACACACACATCTCCCAGCCTTACCACTCACTCCCAGGATATGTCACATCCTCGCTCTAGGCTTGGGGACCTTCCTCCCATGGTCTGACTCTCCACAGAGTCTGAATGCATACTTATTTTTCTCTTGCACCATTTCATATTACAGGTCTGTCAAAAATATTTAAGAGAGTATGTTCTTTTGTTTCTCTGAAATATATATTAACTATGACTTTAACTTTTTGTGAACTAAATATGTATATATCGTATGATTCGCTCCATAAGACTCACCTACCATAAGACACACCTAAGGTTTTAAGGAGAAAAATAAGAAAAGAAATATTCTGAACCAAATGGTGTGTTAAAATATTTAATAAAATACCATATTTTTTACTCCATAAGACACATGGGCATTTTTCCTTCCACTTTGGGGGGGGGGGGTGCGTTTTATGGAGTAAAAAATACGGTACTATTCATACATTGATTTATCTTTTTTGAAAAGTATAAACTTTGGCAAAAAATGAGGGGTAGGTAAGAAGCTTTTATGCTGTTCCACACTGTCAATCACCCTTTCTAAACTCCCAAGCTGTCATGGGGCCCAAGAGGGCTGGACAGGAGATGTGTGGTTACAGTACAGGTGAGAGGGGCATTGTCAGAGCAATAAGCTGTCCCCACAGACAAGGTTAAAACAACAACAAAAAAAGTGACCAGGATGAGACGTGGAAACCAGAACACACAGTACCTAACCATATATACATGTGGAAGAAACAAGAGCCACTGTGTGCGTATCGTCCTTACAGAGTCTTCTTCCTCGCATCATTCAGATGGCTGATCCCGGTCTGCCCACCAAGTGACAGGTTTGCACAGAAACAGGCAGTGGTGAGGATGGGTGTCAGCAGGTGATGTGTCCTATGCAGTCTGAAAACAACATTACAACTGAGATGTGTGGATCTTGACTGTAAACATGGAGCACAGCCAGATAACAGAGAAGTCAAACAGAGAGAATAAGAGGTCAGAATCAGAAACTACAATTAAGATTATTTTTAGTTTGTCACTGAGAAAACTGCACTGACCAAATTCTACAGGAAGATGCATCTACATTTCATTCATTGTGCTTTTTCTCGACCTCACCCATGGCTGGGGATGCGACAAGTGTTCGACATAAGATCTTTATATTAAAGCTTCAATGGACGACAGTGGAGTGGAGACAGAGGCTGATGTCAAAATTTCTGTGAAGGCTTGGAAAACAGGCCATGGAGACCTGGGGTCTTTGACACAGAGCTGGGGAACATGATAGCCACCTCCCTGGAAATCCTTATGGATGCAGCATGGGTTGTGAGCTTTCCCAGTGCCTGTTCCCCAACTCTTCCTGAGCATTCACCCAACCGACCTCCCTGACTTTCAGTTGAGCTGACAGTCTATCAGAAAACGTCCTGTAACATTCTCATGGGCCCCTTGGGGTCCTGCACACTTTGGTTCCAGGCTGTCATTTCAAAAATGTTCGTGGAACACATAGCCTTGGAAGACAGAGATAAGCACTCTGTCTGGGGCACTGAACATGTTTGCTTCCTTCCCAGATAATAACCATAACGTCTTCTTCTGGGACAGAGTTTGGGCAGGTGTCCCAGGAGACCCCTTATAAAGTTTAGGTTCCTAAGTACAGGGTTCCTCAGCGGGGACATGGGCGCTGTCCCAGCATCTATGTGGGCCCACAGATGTGTGTCCCACTGGAGATGGAGAGCAGGGGACACTAAAGAAGCTCATGCTGCCTGCTCAATGGTCAGCAATGAAGTTTATGCCTTTTTTCAGAGTCTTGTGTCTTCTGCCAGCATCCAGGGCACTCTGGCCAGGTCAGTGTTAGCTTAAAGTGGGCTCAAAACTAAGCAGCCCAGTCTTAGCTTCAGTTAACTAACAGCCATGGGACTAGCTTCTGTCATATATCATGAACCCAGTTCATGGTGGCTAAAATTATAAAGCATATGCTAAGGAAAGTGGCAGCTGATTTACACTGTTCTGATCTCTAATAACCATATTTGCTCCCAGGAGTTAATTATGGTTAACATATTCAACACAGAAAGACGCTACTTCATGCAGGCAGAGGTGACATATAAATGTGAGCATCATGTTTTGCAACAAAAAGAGATGCTTATAATTGACATGGGAAGGAAATGCAGACTAAATTGGAGTTTACCATCCTTGCTTGTTTCATTTTTTGTAATAGGTGGAGATTCTTGAAATGGCATTCAAGTCAGAGTTGTCTTCCTTGCGACAAATGGCAATTAATTTAGCCCTTCTATGATGATGAAGGCAAAGCTCGGCTACATTCCCAACAGCCATAGAACATGGAATTAAAATACAAGTGTCTGTGGCCAGCCTGCATCTTTCTAACTGCCAGCGTTTCCACGGCTCCATTTTTAACATGAAAATAAATAAACCATGCTAAATAAATACAATGGAAAAAACTCTAACTCGAAACTTCTAAATACTGAGCAATGATGGCTGGAGAGACTGAGAACTCCATAGGTGACCTATCAAATCTAAAACAAGGAGACAGACACAGGTCAACATGGGATCTAAGAAAGGATAAGACGATGAAGGAAGAACCAGGTCCTGATGGAATGAGGAGGGACACATGTCTTCTGTCCTTCTGGAGAAGGGCTCAGCCAGGTGCCTAGTGGGAAGAACTTGGATAAGCACCAGACAAAATTCCTCCAGAATTATTTGTATAATAAAGACTTTGTGTGTATTGTCGCTCACCCAAAATGTGTGCTATAACTTATCAAAACAAGAAAAAATAATAATTTTGTCCTTATGGAGAATTATGCAATGGCTCTTTCAAGAGGTTCCCTAACATTGAGTATGTGATTCTGGTTGGCACAAAAGCTAATTGTCATTAAGTTTCTACTAAATTAGTTCTATAGATTCATTGTGCAACATGGTGACTACAGTTATTAATGCTGTAGAAATTTGCTGAGAGTAGATCTCAGGTGTTCACACACAGACACACACACACACACATATACATACACACACACAAACGGTAACTGTGAGATGCATATGTTAATTAGTTAGCTTGGCTGTAGTTATCATTTCATTATGTATACATATGTCAAAACATCATATTGTACACCCTAAATATATAAAATTTTTATTTAAAATAAAATTTTAAAAAGATACTACTAAATATATGGGAATACTATATTTAAAAAGCATCCCTTGATAAATGTTGAATAAAAATATCCTTTTAAATTGAGAGTACCCTTTCTTGGTAGATGTATGAGGGATTTGAGTAGTTTCAAATAGGAAGAAGTAAGAAAGGCTTAATCTAACTCATACGTGAAATAAAATAGTCTGGATTATTATCTTTTTTAAAGTAGTCTGTTTGGTGAGCAAACCATAAATCTGCAGAATTTATTCCTATAAAATTAATATTTTAAATAGAAGAGAGTGATTTAGTAGTTCATTAGGACAACAATAGCAGGTCCATCTCTCCCTTACATACCGAGTATCGTATATCAGTACTGCCCCAATTTCTTGCTACAGACTTTATGACTATTTTTGGGATATGGTCCCATTTCAGTCAGATTTAAACTCATTACTCCATGCCCTGGGTGGAAGAGAAATTATCTGTCATCTTCTATTTGACAGGATGTTCTCCTGGGCTGTATATTTTAGGTTCAAATATAGACTCTGCCTCCTTCTGTCGTCTTAAGTCTTGTCTTGCCAGAATGACTAAGTAGGCAGAGAATACTGAATCTGTATAATGCTAATCCTATATCTATTGCTAACCTAACATAGTCATTGATCTATTTTCTATATATCAATGTGTTGTGTTCAATTTTCTCACTATTTGTTCATTACACTAGCTTCCACTAGTCCCTAAATCTTAACTGCATACTAATCATTGTTCAGGAACTAGAACCCAGGTATTCTGTGTCACCATGAGAGCTTAACAGCTATGATTTGGATTACACACCCCATGGCAAGTTCTGATACTTTTGTAAGAGCTATTATTTTTAAAGGTATCTCATGAAAGGGTGACCATCACATAGCTAAATGGTGAAGTCATTTCAAACTACAAGGTAGTACAAAATGTGCTCTTTCTCCTGAAACCCAGTCTGCAAGTATTCAACAGTAATCGTCTGTGAAATCAAACCTAGTTCCTACCTTTGTTCTTAGCACTAGTTTTAATTAAAAAAATTATTTTTCTGCATTGTTAAAATTTTATTATCTCTTCCAGTGGAATAGTGTCAATCTTCTTTTATAACTACCCCACATTTATTCTTAAATATTAAAATAAATGATAAAATTTATATCCTATATTAATAAAACTTCTGACATTTTATTCTGTCATCATGGTGTCTTCTATTTTAATAATTATTGAGTTCTTCCATGTCTCAGGAAAAAAAATCCATTTCTATTTCTATTATTTTTCTATGACAATATCATAAAAACAATAGAAATTGACCCTCATATGATTAATATAATTCATCTTTAAATGTGATTCAGATCATAATTACAAACAAATTTTTCAAATTTATTATTTGGAAAACAACTTATACAGAATAAAAAATGTGCTGCTACCTCTTAAAATTACTAGATATACATTTATGGTGTAAATATTAAAATTATGAAACAAAAGCATCAAATCCAGATCATTAGTCTCCAAAGGAAAATATTTGCAAGGCTATTTTAAGACTACTGCAAGATTTTCTAAACCAGAGCCAGATATTGTCAATATGTGTGGGCATATTAAAAAATATGTATATATCTGTAAAATTATACTTTCAATGCTGATGATGTTTCCTGGGACAGATTAAGGGGGAAAAAAACATTTCTATAAAGTAGTTAGATAGCATCACTTAAAAATTCTGGGAAGAAAATGGGAATAAATATTTTATAATTCAACTGCCAATGAAAAATATTGTAAAACCCTGTCAGTCCTTCCTAATGCATTTTGACTGAGAGGGAAGTTATTGATCTGGAGGCTTGCCTTAGAGTAGAACAATCATGAAAACATGTATCAGCCTAACTCAGGCACTATTAACAGTCACATCAGGACAATAAGTACGAACATTTAAATCAGGTGAGCAGACCACCAACATCAGATATGTGGTTTATGGAAGTACCAGGAAATCGACCCTACTCGGAGAGGTTAGCCTGGCACCATGAGAGGTCCACTCAGCATACGCTGATATTTCAGGACTAGAGGCTGGGAAGAATAGATTTTCTTAAGATTTAATCCCACTCCATAAATTGGTTATAGATTTTACCACACTGTAATTTAGAATATATCTACTAATTTTAACTATAAGAAAAGTGGTCTCTTGAAGTTTCCCTTCCACCTCCATTGACCTCTTCCTTCTCTCCATCATAAATGGACAAAGAGAAGCCAAGGAGAAAACATGGCTAGACAACGTGCCCCTAGTTTTGACCATCAACATCATAATCTGCAAAAAGAAAAGTCACAGATTCATAGATGAGACTTCAAGGAAGGAATCCTGAGAGTGTGATGTAGTGGCTGTTGAATCACTTTTGATCAAGCATGTATTCTAAAATGTTTATAGGTTTAATAAAATCATTATTATTTAAATTTAACATTAGCTGTTTGATACTGACCACTAAACAAATGATTTAATATTTCTGTATTCTAATTTCTGCATTTGTAAAATGAATATAATATCTCAACCCATCTCACAGTAAAATTTTATATATAAAATATGCCACATTAATATTTTAATATTGCTTCTAGACTGTGGAACTTAATACACATATAGTGAGGGCAAGAAATATGTACACATACCTTAATGAATTGTCACAAAGCAAGTATCCATATAGCCACACCCAAGTCATAAAACAATATTTAGGCAGATCAGAAGCCTGCCTACTTTCTACCCCCACACATCATGGTGGGCTCATTCCCCAGACAGAGCTTCTATTCTGACCTCTAACAGTAGTTTAAGGCCCATGTTTGAACTCCATGAACTGGAGCTGCACAGGACACTGTCCAGGATTGGCTTCCTGTGGTCAACATCACCTGTTTTTTCCCCTTTCTTTGCACTATCCCATTGGATGAATATACCGTGATTTATCTATTCATACACTCTTCACAGACCTATGGATTTTTTCATGGACCATTACAAATAATGTTGTTATAAATATTCTTTATAGTGTTTCTTTCTCTATTTTCATGCATTTAGTTTGGAATTACTGGGTCATAGTGTATCTGTTGTTCAAACTTATGTGATAATGCCAGATTCTAGAGAATATTTAGGTTCTTTGGGCTCTAATGATCCCAGAACCTCTTATTTTAATCTAGGATTGACACGATACAAAACTGACATTCAGTCCTTGTGAGAGATGATCTGTCTCTAGTTCACTCTCTCTCAGTTGGTTCTTTATGCTGCCAACAGAAAACTTGGTGATATATATATATATATATATATACACACACACACACACATATATACACACACACACATATACATGATATATACATATATATACACACATATATAAATACACACACACACACACACACATATATTTTGTATGTTTCCGAAGTGAGAAGCAGGGAGGGAGACAGATAGACTCCCACATGCACCCAACTGGGATCCACCTAGCATGCCCACTAGGGGGCAATGTTCTTCCCATCTGGGCCATTGCTTCGTTGCAACCAGAGCCATAGCACCTGAAGCAGAGGCCATGGAGCCATCTTCAGCACCCAGGCCAACTTTGCTCCAATGGAGCCTTGGCTGCAGGAGAGGAAGAGAGAGAGAAAGAGATAGAAAGAAAGGAGAGGAGGAAGGGTGGAGAAGCAGATGGATACCTCTCCTGTGTGCCCTGACTGGGATTCGAACCCGGGACTTCCACACGCTGGGCCAACACTCTACCACTAAGCAAACTGGCCAGGGCCAGCTTGGCAGTTTTAATAAGGTTCTTCTTCCTGATTGACCTTAATCCAAATCCCTCTCACTCTCAATTCATGTCTGTCAAACCTACTGCACCAATATATTTTGAGTCTGTTAGCCATTTCTTTTGGAATCAGCAAATTATTACAAGGAAAATGTGTGCTCTCTGGCCTTCTCTCACTGCACTGACAATGGTTGCTTCCTTAGTAATTTAAAGGCTCCTTTCTGTCTTAATCGGATTTATTTTCAACATAATTTTCTCTAATCTCTGCAGGGGGGATTGTCAAAACCAGCTGGTGTATTACTATGAGAAGTAGGAGCCTTCAAAAAATCAATAGTTCATGGCAGCAGCACTATCGGAAGTCATGTGGCAGAAAAATAATCAAATGCATAAGAAAATGGAATTTGTTATATTAAGCTCTACTATAATTCAAAAGAAAATTAAAGAAATGTTATAAAAACTCAAACAAAATGACTAAAAAAGAATTATTTAAAAGAAAAAATGGAGGATCAAAACATGTTATAAATGTGCCAGAGTATCAGGTAATTATATATATATATATATATATATATATATATATATATATATAACTCTGAAAAATAATTTTATAGGCAGATAGAAATTCCAAAGGAGATCAATTAAAATCTGCATATATGCAGATATTAGCATGGCCCATTACAGATTGCAAGTCACAACACAGAAGTAATATGTTAAAGTTCATGCAATACAGCATAAAATTAATGAAGGTTACTAAAAAATCCAGTATCTTCTTTTCCAGCAAAGCAGTAAGCATTCTTAATGTAAATTAGAAATTAAAAATGCAGTTAGTCATTAAGTCCCATCCATTGGCATCCATATAATAGCCAATGGCACATAACTAAAAATGTATTCAAAAGAAAACTGCCTCTCTGACATTATCACTGTTAACAGTGAACAATGAGAAGAACTTGTCCCTTTATGACAGGAAGACTATGATGGAGAAATAACTGAACAAAAAATTTATTAATAGAGATCCCAGTTGGGAAATAGGAAAGTAAGAAAAAGGGTTAAAATTAAAGAGTACAAAAGCTATTTGTAAGAAAGTTAACAGTAAAACATGTCTTTTTTTTTTGGAAATATTATATATTTACTTTATTTGTGAACAACAGAAAAACGTGCATGTAGAAGGAAAAATTACAGGATATTCTCACAGCAGCCTGAATTATGCAAAGTGGTGATATTGGGGTTTTTTTCAGCATTAATATTTTAAATTTTAAACTTAAGAAAAAGAGGAACTTCCAAAAGCCCAGCTTTCTGGTAACCACATGTATTCAGACAGTGAGTTCAAGAGCAAGACAGAATTTCAAAGGCCTATTACCTTTTCCTTTCACAAGTCCAGGCTCTGATTACAGAGAAGCACAGGATGCCTTAAAAGCTGATGCTAAAAGTCACTTTGGAGAACACCTGGCAGGTGAAATTGAAAGTGCTCATCTGTGCCTATGCAGATGAGCATTCCCTGCCTGTGTCAAATGCTCACGCATGGGGACACCTAGTCCTAGCCCATCTGCTGTGGATGCCGAATAAAGTGAAAGAGGAGATGAAATAAAGGGCCCTAATCTCCCTTTGAAGGCGCTTCTTCTGTTTCACGTTTTGACAAAACTGTTCTAAATGAATTCTGCTCCTTTTAATTTTTCTGACATTTTAATTTTGTTTTTTTCTGTGTGTTTCTCCCCCATGAGAACATGGCATTTTTTTTTTCTGATGACTTCTATGTTCTTACATATGTGAAGCCAGTTTCATAAAAATATCAGTAAATAGAAAGGCAAAATCATTCTCTAATTAAACTAGTTTTCCACAAATATTTCCATATTGGAGGGGAAAAAAACAAAACTTGTAACAAAGACATTATCCGCTTTACTAATGTGTACTGTATTGGTTAAATATCAAAGAATAAAATTTGATGAGAGGGTTTATGGCTTCACCAGTAAAAATGTATCTGTTTACTGGCAAAATTTCAGGATAGCTTACTGGACTTTGTAATTAATGAAGCCCACAGAACCCTAGTCTTATTTACTTATTATTGAATAATTTATGTACTTATCATCATGGTTGCCTTAATAAAACAGAATGCCAACCAGAGTTGATGCTAGTTTGATACACAGACCAGGATTTAGAATTGGGCATGGTCTTGATCCAGAAATTTTAATTTATCACTCACCTATAGCAGATAAGCTTTGTGGAAGTAATTAGTCGGATTATGGAATTTTTACCCCATTTCAATGGAAAGTTCTTTAAGAAAATAGGAGTCCTGTATGTAATTAGTTCAACACTTATGTATTGTGTTACACTGGGGACTATTATTGACTGAGAAATTTCCACCAATCAGTATGATTACTATTAACAGAAGAGGATAAGAAGGAAAATTTCAGTCCAGTGCATACGTAAGATTCAAAATCCCACCTTCTTATCTTGTCTATAAGAGGCTTAAGAGTTTTAGCCTTTAGTAAATCAGTAAATTCCGATGACAAATAAGTATGATGAGCCTTCATACAGAACCAAAATTCACTGAGGAATTACTAATATAGAGTGGTCTCTAAACAAAATAAATGATCATATGACCTTTCCAGACATTGTTCATTCTGCTGTTGGATGATTGTGCCCCATCGTATCTAAGGATGGTGACCACAGGACAGAAGCAACAAGGAAGTGATGCAAACAAGCTGTGGTGACTTTGATGCACAAAATCTAACAATTTTTTCTCTATTTTGTGACATTTATAGTATCTCCATATTTCTCCAATTTAAACAACATTCTTGTATAAACATTTTTTGGTACTGAACACTATTTTTTTAATAGTAAAAGTTAGATGTAGATTTTTTGGTCAGAGAGAAAATACTTTAAAAATTTGGTGCACATGCCATGTCTCTTGAACAACTGTGAAATTTAACTATTTCATTGTTGACACATAGAAAAAGCCTTTATTTCAGCTAAAACTGTAGAACTGCTATCCAGTGTGATAGCAAGTAGTCATAGACACCAAATTTATAGTTTAGTTCAACTTAAATAAAATTAAAATTTTATTTCCTCAGTTGCACTACTCATGTATCGATTGCTCAATAACCATATCTGGCTAACAACTGTCATGTTTGACATTAAACGTATAGAAAATTTTCATCATCACAAAAATTTCTATTGGACAGCACACCTCAGTAATAGAGTTCTGGCAACGTTTTTAGCTCTTTTCTGCCATATTAATATTTTGTTTTACTCTTTTTTCTTTTTTACTAACATTGAACACACCTGTGTTTCATATTAATTCTTTTTTATATTTTGAGAAATTTCTACGTCAGAGATATGAACCTGTGTCTTTCCAATATTGATGGTTTTATTTATTTTCCAGAGAGAAATTATATTCTTGTGATAAAGGTGATAGAGGTATTAAAGTATAAAAAGGTAGCAAAGATTTTCTTGTGTTTCTGAGTTTTCTCTCTTAAGTTCTTTTTAAAACCAAAATTGAATGTTTTTAAAAAAATTATGTCTTTAATAGATCTGGAAGTGTTTCATGTGACTAACAGAGGTATGGTTCTAACTTTATTTACACATGGTATATTCCAAATTATGCAACATTTATTACCTAAATTCTACTTATTTCACTGTTTTAAAAACTTCTGTTATTGCATTGTTAGAATTTTCTAAAATTTTTAATATATCCACATTATTTTCTAGGAACATTTACATTTAGTTCCGTTGGAGTCTAATTTTGCCCAATGCTGATATTTATTAAATAGTATAGTTTTAAAATATATATAAAATATTAACATCTTTAATCATCTTTTAAATTAAACTTTCTACATACTTTCGTGTTTCTCCTCTTTACAATTTCAAAAAATTTTGAGTTATTTTTCAAATAATATTACATTGCAATTTAGAAATGACTTATATTTTATCAACCAGTTATACTGGATGTCTCTATATTTACCCCTATACCTCAGAATGAAAATTTCCTAGCTTTATTATGATCATTACTGCTATTGAGAATCGGTATTTAAATTTCTTTTTCTTTTTGTTTAATCTTAACATTCTTTTTTGTCCTTTTTATTAAATTTATTAGGATAATATTAATTAATTATACAGGTTTTAGGTGCCCAATTCCATAATACATCTTTGTATACCATATTGTGTGTTCATCATGCCACTGAGCCAAGTCTCTGTCCATCACCATTTATTGTCTCTATATTCTTCTTCTTCTCCTCCTCCTCCTCCTCATCTTCTACCTCCTCCCCCTCCCTGCCATCACCACACTGTTTTGTCCACATCCATGCGTTGATTTTCTCTTTGTGTCCTTTTTTGCTCTATACCTCCACGTCTCTCTCATTTTCTTAGCAATTTATCAGTAATTAACTTTCTTTCTTTCTTTTTTAATTAAGTGATAAGTAGAGAGACAGATTCCCACATGCATCCCAACTAGGATCCACCTGGCAAATCCCCTACTGGAGGGATGTTTTGACAATCTAGGGCTGCTGTTTTGTTGCTTGGCAACTGAGGTATTTTCAGCACCAGAGGTGAGGCCATGGAGCCATCCTCAGTGCCCAGGGCCAAGGCTGCTTGAACCATTAGAGTCACGGCTGCAGGAGGGAGGCAGAGAGAAAGAGAGAAAAGGGGGCATGGGTGTATAAAAAGATGGTTGCTTCTCCTGTGTGCCCTGGCCAGGAATAGAACCCAGGACTTCCACATGCAGGGCCAATGCTCTACTGCTGAGCCAACTAGCCAGAACCAGTAATAAACTTTCAAAATATTGTTATGTGTTCATTCATCTAGCAAATGACCACAACCTTGGTCTGTTTTTACTGTTTAGCTTGTTTTACATGGATGCTTCTTTTTGGATACATTCTCATGACATATGCAACTAATGATGCTAAGTGAGATTTAAGGTCATCTTTGGTGAAACTGAGTGTAGCTTCTTTGTGTTTGCCCCCCCCATGAAAACAGCCCAAGGATTGTCTTCTCAGTGGGGCATTTGTGCATCCAGACCCCACTCCTGCCCCACGTTCGAGCAAATTCCTGCACTTTTAAGAAACTGGTTTAGAGAAAGTTGGCAGGGAGCAAGCTGATGCTTTGCCTTAGAGATGCCTTGGCCTGTTATATGCTGTTCATCCCTGGTGAGGTAAGGTGCTAAACTTATGACACATCCTAATTATGTTATAGTCTATTACTGCATTCTTCACTAATCCCCCCCAAACAGAGACTATTGAAGGAATATGCCACACCTCCTTCAGTTTCCTTCCTGGAGAGCTGGAATGCTTCCCCAGAAAAGGGAGTGGTGAGTGCATTCCAGTGTCTTCAGTGGCTTACCCAGAGCCTTCTGTGTCTGCACCATTTTCTTGATGTGATTTCACTACCTTCTTGCTTAGCAATTTCATTGCCAATGAATTCTTTAAGTTTTAAAATTTATTTTATTGAATGTATTGGCTTTTTTGATTGTTTGTTTTTATTGTTACCACATTCATTTTTTCTTTCAAGATTTCTGTATTTTTGATCAGGAGGGCAAATGGTTTTATTCTTCTCAGCTTTACTTCTCCTACCAGGGAGTGGAGTATTTATGGACTCTAAAGCCTGCCCCTCCCCCAAGAGAGGCTGCGAAGCTGTCTCTAACACTCCCCTGGTCTCCAGCACCAGGTTAGGCTTTCCAAAGCTGTTTGCAATTACACTCCACATGGAAACTGAAAAGGAGAACAAATGTAAAGCTATTAAAGTTTCAGAATGGCATAAATGTTTCACCCAGGTGCTATTTTGTACTCCCAGTCACAGTGATGAAATGGCATCTTGAAACTCTATGGGGTCTTTACCTTAGATTCCTCCAGCTTTATTACTATTCTTTTCCATATGGGGCAATGAACCTTCTTACTCTCTCCACTCTCAGAAGTCTCATCCCAGTATAAACCCCCCTGGGAGACACAGGGCAGGAGAATGATAGTCCTCATTTCTAATGGCCTCTTTAGGATGCTCCTGGCACTCCCCCAACACTACCACCATAAATGTTCCTATAGAAAAAGAGCTTATCTTTTCCATATAACTCCTGAAAACAGCACCAGTCCCCAGCCAAGAATGAGCCACGACCCAGCAAGAGGGTCTTCTCATGTTAACATTTTCCAAGTAAAGAGTGTAGAATTTTAGCTCACGTGAGCATCTTCATGAGAGACTTGACTGGTCATCATGTCACTGTCTATCAGCAGCTTTGCCAAAAATAAAAATAGCAATGCATAACAGAGTAGAAAATGATGGCTACATTTAGACTTGCATTGTATTTAAAAATATTATTGCTATGCCAAAATATAAATGTGGTCGCTAATTAGTTGGCTCAATAAATAAAGGTATTAAGAAAATGAAGATGTGGTTGGATTCTTATTTCAAAAACACTCATCTTTTTCATGCCTATGTAGAGGACAGTGAACTGGACTCCTAACCATTAAAGCAGGCAGGTCAGCCACTGTGGTGATCAATGCCGATCCCTGTAGCTAACTGGTCTTCCTATGACCCATGTCAATTGCAAAGCTACTGAGTGGACATGAACACTCAGGCTCTAGTCAAATGGCCCTGGACTAGGTCAGTACCAATGGTCTGACATTATTAGTAACAGTGGTGATATGTTTTTCTATTAGACTTTTATTTTTATTGGATTAACAGGCTAACACATAGCTTGATAGTTTTAATAAAAAAAACTTAAAAATTTTAAGACCAATCTAAATATTATCTTAAAATGATTTCTTCTTTTCCTCTCCACTTTACTCACAAAAAAAGAAAGAAAGAAAAAGAACCGTTTCATTAGCATGATATCTACATTATAATGCTGCATACAGCTATGCCTCAGGACCAGAGGAGAAGGTGGGAAAGAAGAAAGTTTATTTGTAAGTATGATCAAGGTGGCTCGATTCTTCCTTTATATTCTCTATTTCAATTATTATTATTATTTATAATTTCTCCATATTTGAATGAAACTAATATTGTGATTTTCTTATAAGTAAATAATTTTCCTTCTAATATCACACACAAGATTAACAATACACCATCCTGTTAATTGTTGCAAGTGTGTCTAAATACATTTACTGGTATGTGTATCTTAACTTATGACATTTTATGTAATATAAATAATATTTTTAAAACCCTCCTAAATATATGTAGAATTTAAGAAACTGAGATTCAAGCACTATTAAATAGCTAGCTGCAAAACTCTGTAGTCATTCTTCTGATATTCACTGGTTGTTCTTTTTTTTTTTTTTTTTTTTTGATCGGCAGCCTTAAGATTGTCTTTGAGGGAGAAAAAGGGCGATTTGATAGGCTGAGAAATGAAGGGCAGAATGAGATCAAGGACACAGGTTTCTATTAGCCTGGACTCCCAATGCAAAACATTCTTGTTTAGTAAGTTCGGTTATATGTGTGCAATAAAAATATCCGTTCAATCTAAAAGTCACAGACACACACCATATTTATACTGTATTTCATAAATATAAGGCAATTCAAGTAAAAATTTAGAGTCCATAATACAAAGACAACATTGAAAATTTTAAATTTTAAAGATGTGAGAATGCTCACATAGTATTTTTTTAGTTTTATAAATTCTCAGAGTCAGTAGGTGAATGGCTGTGCTCTCTACTACACGACATTCCAAAATACAAAAATACACAGGCAAGTCCCATTAGGAAACACCCTCTACCCAATGGAAATACATTCTTGCCCTATTGTACTCTAGTTTCAGAGGAGAAATTCTTTTGAAATCTTTGTAGCTATGGTATATAGATTTCTCTTTGTATGAACATAACATAGCCATTGATTTGGCTTTTCTGGTGAAATTACAAAAGAATAATAAGGGAGACTCTATAAAAACAAACAAACAAAAAGCATACTTTAGTTTAGTTGTGTGGACATTTGGATGCAACTACCATTGAAGTTCAATGCTGACTTTCCTTCCTGCATCTCAGCCCACCCTCCTCCCTAAAGATGTGCTTCAGATTATGCCAATGTTGCTAGTGCTTTCCTTTCAGTCAACAATGGCAAATATCTTTGTCACTTAACACAGTAAAAGGTCTTATTGTTCTTGAATAGACATATTTCCAATCTATGCAGTATTTTGGAAACCATGGTGTTTGTTCAGTACTGGATACTAAATTTGCATTAAAAATTATGTGCTTGCCGAAAAAAAAAAAAAAACCCACGAAAAAAAATTATGTTCTTGCCTTTGACACTTAGTCACTGACTAAAAAAGATTAGCCAAGATATATGAACAGCACCTGAATAGGACTGTGTGGTGGTTAACTTTCCTTTCAATAATAATGTTGTCTGAAACTTCGATGACCATCATACAATGCTCTATAACAACTTGTCATTCACTACTTCAGCAAATACTTATTGAGCATCTACTGTATTTATTTATGCTTTGAGTAAGAATATTACAAAAATCATTATTGCAAATCACTGTTTTCATCATATATTTTAAGGCATATTTGTCCAGAATGTGCCTTACTTAAATATAGCTAAATATTCTGGGTTAAATGAGAATATATATATGTATATATTTTAAATATATATATGTATATATATATATATATATATATATATATATATATATATATACAGACATATTATTTTTTAACATTTTATTGTTCTCAATTTATTTCTAATACTATATTATATGTCTCTCCCTAAAAACTGCTCCTACCTTTGAAACTACAGAAAGAATGATGTATTTGAATGGTCCAGTATTTTTCTGTATAATGTGCTGAGTTACAATAGGCACTAAAAAGCCTTACTGGGTAATTAGTCCAAAACCAGGGTCCAATCTCTTACAAGTTAAACAAGAAGAAGTAGGTATATCAACTCACCAAGTTTCTGTCCTATTTTCAGGTTAATATTTCCCTTAGCTCTATAAAGTCATTTTAAAAGCAGTTCACAAGCAATAATGTCTTTGCATATTAGAGATCTTTTCATATAGGAATGTAAATTAATGCAGTTCCTTTGGAAAAAAGTGCCTGGCGGGCCCTCAAAACGTTAAACCTATAGATATTGTAAGAACTAGCATTTGCACTTCTAGGTATATACTCCAGGGAAATAAAAACAAATGTGTACGCCAATGCACATAGCAGTATTTTTCATAAGAGTCAAAAAATGATACCAGACTAAATATTTGTAGACTGATGAAGGAATTAATGAATGTGATATGTTTATACAATGGAGTGTTGTCTGTGCTTTAGTGACTTAACTGCAAAGTATAGAATATAGAAAAGAATAAAGCATAAATTAACAGTAGAAAACTTGGCAAATACTATATCAGCTAGGTAATCCAGCTGAACAGCATCAGTGATGAGGAACGTTCATAAAAGACTTCTGTAATATTTTGAGGGGGTGCTTCGCTTCCACTGTGTTCTTACTAACAACTAATGTCTAACCACAAGAACAAACCCAAACTGAGTAAGAGTGCACAGAATTCCTCTTCAGTGCTCAAAACCGTCAAGGTTTTAGAAAACAAAAAAATTCTGAGAAACTGCCACAGCCAAAAAGATACTAAGACATAACTGTGGAGCCCCTGGTGAAATCTGGGGACAGTAAATTATAGGTAAAACATAAGGAATCTGCATAGAATATAGACTTTGGTTAATAATAATGTATTAATATTGCTTCATTATTGCTAATAGACCATAAGAATATAAGACATGAACAACACTTGAAACTGGATATGCCATACTCAATTAAATCTCACACTCTCTTTCAATCTATAAAGCTCTTTTAAAAAGTTTACTAAAAAAATCTCATTTATAATTGAAAACTGTTACCTAAGTCCAACCAAAAATAAGACTGATGCTAATGGAAAAATTGTTCACATTTATTGAATTAAACAAATGGTGAATTTTCTATCATGCTTATAGATAAAAATAGTCAATATCTCAGGTTCTCTCAAAATTATTCTATTAATTCAATGCAATTCAATAAAATTCAAGCAGTGTTTTTTTTACAAAATTTGAAAAGAATCTGATTAAAATTAACATAGAGCCAGGAATAATCAAGACATCTTCAAGAACAAAAATTGCCTCTATTACATCTCAAGACAAAAGAGAATATTTCACACAGAGTGTAAGAAATAATTAGGCCAATGGAACTGAATAGAAAGAAACAGATGCAGATTCTCACTTTTGTGTAGCAGCGGACACATCATACATACATCAGAGGGGGGAAAGAGATGAACTATGCAATAAATTCTGCTTGTTGGACCAGAGCTCCATACTGCAAAAGATTTAAATGTATCCTTATCTCATACCATGGACAGCATAAACCTCAGACTTAATTTTCAAGCAAAAATGAGGAAAGGAAACCTTTTAGAAGAAATTCAGATATCTTCGTAATATTACTAGTGCTGTATATTAGAGCTGTCAGCAAAATCAGGATAGCTGTTATTTGATCAACTCCACACCAAAACATTGAGAAAAGCCAGAGTTAATCATATCATTATAAACTGACACATGATTGAAGGCGTCAGAGACAAACAATGTAAGCTGTGTCTGAAAATGTGAAGACCCTCCAAAGAGGAGAAGCACAGACTCGTGAGACCAGCATTTGTTGCTAACCTTTCCCTCCGCATGTCCACCACGTCTGCAGGACAAGATGTGCATATGAGAATCTGAGCAGGACATAACTGGAGAAACTCTGGTGGAAGTTCAGGACCCACCATGGTTGAGACACTCTGGTGATAGCCCTGGATTTCCGACAGGTCCCCAAAAATACTAAAGATAAGCTGGAAACAGAACACCCCCTACAGAAAATAAACCCTGGATCACCTCAGGTCGTGATTTTGTTATGGAAATTTGCCTAACTCTGATGCAGAACCTATAGACCTTGGCCAACCCCAAAAGTCTGAATGACAAAAAGTAGATTCGGGATCCCAAAGAGGAGGGCCTTGTCTATACTGTCATTTTTCAGTTGAAACCAAAAAAGGGCTCAATGGCGGACCAAGCGTGAAGTGGAAAAAAAAGAAGAGAAAACTGTTAATAGAAAAAATTAAGTTATAACAATCTAAAAGAGTAATATTTTTGACTTGTGATTTATAATCAACATTGGTTAGAAAAAAAAAATGTCTTAAGGCGAGACCTGACCATCTGTAAAACTGTCAATACGCACTATGTCTCTAAATGCACTGTTGGTTGAGAAAACTGTCTTGTGTCTTGGGAGCCCAGATTAAATCAATTTACAAATTAAAGGGGAGAAAGCAATCTGATAGCGATCCAGAGGATGTTTTAAAAATTATTATATCCTAGGCATCTTAAGAGAAAAAGAAACACCTATGGAAAATAAGTCACCTTCCAAGAAGAGGCTGATCCTGGTATGGTGTCCCTGCTCTGTCCCAGCAGTGTCGGCACTGCTCTGGGTCACCCTAACTCCAGGTTCCAGTGCCTTGTTGGGAATATTCTAGAGAGAACCCATACTTCCCAGTGCTCTGTGAACCTCCTGCTTCATTAGAAAATAATTAAAACATTCAAAATTAGGTTGGAGAGCTGCCAGCCTTTTCATGGTTGCTTAAAGGGCAATGATTTGACAACATTTGTAACCAGGGGGACATTATGGAGAGAGATGCACAGAAGACACACTAATGTTTTCTACAAAAAATAAATAAATAAATCCTAGATGTAATTACACACAGAAAAAGTTTCCATGGCTTGAAAGATCTAATAGGAAACTAATTAGAATGCAACTTAATACAAGATAACTGGATGTACTGATTCAGCACCATTATTGCTGAACATGAGATTTTTGTTGTTGTTGTTGACTTGACAAAACTATCTAACACAATTTTCTAAAGTAAAAGAAAATTAAGGATAATTCTTCTGATGGTTGGAATGGTATAAAAATTTAATTTTAAAGTGAAATTAGAAAAGGAAATTCTATTGTACCTTATACAAACAAATGTATAAAAATTATTAAAATATCAATGAAATCTTACACCCTGCATTCTGAAGTTTCTCAAACTATAGTTGTGTTTTCTGCTTTATATTTTTTATAAAATTACCTGTGTGAGAATTATTAAGAAAAATCATGAATTGTGTTTCTCAGTTTCTCCACTTATTTTTGTTTGATTCTCAATGTCCAATTTAAACTCCCTGGCTTTTGAAAAAATCTACAAAATGATAAAATGTTAAATATTAGGAAGATATAAAAATGATATTTAATCAAATGATTATACTTCCCTGCCCTCACCATAGTGACAGACTATTCTTAAAGACTATAAAACTATAAACCAGTTTTATAAACAGCTGTTAAACTTACAGGTAATTATTTAGCTGTAAGTTAACTCATTCTTTACAAACTTTGAAGACTCATGGATAAGAGGCTCACTAAAATTTGGAATTTGATCAGTATCCTTACCAAAGCATAAATGGAGATCTGTCGACCTAATGTGAGTACCTGAATGTGTTATCCTATACTGTGATATGTTTCTATATGAAAAGTTTATAAACAAATTCTTACAGGAAAAGGACGATGCTCATGTCAATAACCCTCAAGGTTAGTCTAAGAGATTCTCGACTCACCCCTGTACTTTCTCAATACCACATGACACACATGCTGCACAATGGCATCTGAGGTCTGTTATTTTCACAGAGGTTTTTACATTTCCCAAGTTTAACTGAAATGATTGTATGCTAATTTTCCATAATTACAAGAAGTATAAAATTTGGCTGGCTATTTTTAAGTGTAGAATGCTTTTCCAAGAAACAATTGCTTTGTGTGTAATCAACTCTTATATGAACCACCTCAGGCCGGGACCGAATTTTGCGGTTGCCAGTATCCATCATGGGAGGAAGCAAGTATCAGATGTTCAAGAATGATTTAATAAATTGAATGAATAAACTGTCATACTGGACCAAAGCAGTTTCTTTTTTTAAGGAGGCTACTAGATGGATATAGGGAATAAAGTGTTTAGCATGTAACTGGAATTTACTATGGCATTTGCTAAGTTTTCTGATACATAAAATAATGTATATGAAGGAGTATGGACATGGTAATTATGTTTACTAGTAAGTGATTAAACAACCTAGCAACAAGACAATTAATACCATTGGTCAGATCTTGGTCTTGGATGAACAGCCTCAGTACTCTTCTCTTGACTCTGGTCTGTTCAAACTTTTACGGAAAAGATGAGAATGGACTACGGGTTTCCAGTTCCATGCATAAGGAGCTTGAAAGTCACCACCTCACCCTAACAAAATAAAAAAATCTGAACAGACTGAAAAACCAGTAAGCCTTCTTGGAGCCTTCACAGAAGGGAAGATATATGGCACACTGACCCCCCCCCAGGACTGGGGAGACAGATGAGAAAATGCGAGATGTGGGGGTTCACTAGGCTATTTACCAGTGCTGAGATGCAGGAGCTCAGTCTGCAGTGGGACCCAATGCAGGAGCAGAAAGCCAGACTGTAACTGGTGCACTGATGGAGGCCCAGCATGGTCAAGGATGGGAGTTCTGGGGGATACACACCACTGTGAGGTTCATGTCCTGCAGTTAGAACAGATTCCCAAAGGAAATAACAAAAAAACTTTCTGTGCTTTTAGTCTTATGGGAAAGTTGCCTTTGTGAAACCTAGCAAGCACCCTATTCTTAGGGAAGCCTGCTGGTCTATCAGAGTCTAACCCCCTGGGGTATCATCAAAGCCCAACTGACCTGAGGGAGGGGGAATACCCAGCTTCAACCCCCTCTAGCCATCATGTCCCACATAAGAGGGGAGAAAACCACTGAGAAGCACTTGTGAGGTTCTTGTTCAGAGAGACACAGGCCCCCTGAAGACTGACTGCAGAACATCACCCTTCCCCATGCCTGCCTCAAACTCCAGGCCCAGAGACAGCCTCCTCTCTCACCCAGTACATCTTGTTTGGCTAGCAAGAAACAATCACAGGACACACCAAAAGTCAGAAACAATGTAAAGAGACAGAGTCAGCATCAGCACTAGACACGGCAGGATGTTAGAATACTGAGACCAGAAAATTAAAACCACTATGATTAATATGGTAAGGGACCTAACAGAGAAAGGAAACAGCTTCCTTTTGTCTTTCTTTTCAGAGAGAACAGCATCTGGTATCCAGGAAGGCATATGCCCGTTACATTCTTTGTATTCTTTCTGCAATGTTCAACTCATTCTTCTGTCGGGGTAGCCTGATGTCTGATTTTTCCCTTCTTCTCCCCACGCCTGCTTTCTTTCAACAGGTAAAAGAAAGGAAAAGCCACCCTGTATTCATTTGGCATCACACTACCTACTTTACATCAGTCATTTTCACTTCTCAACAATATGACGTATTGTTAATTACATGCTACAAAGCTAAGTTCAAAAACAGATATGGCTCATGTTAGCTCTGAACCAGACCCCAAGTGTGATGGTAGTGAGTATGAGGGAGGTGAGCCCACTCTGCTGACCGAGCTCCTGGGTGACGTCGGGGAACAGACAGGAAGTCGGGGGACTCCAGGACCACGACGACGCTGCTATGATGAAAATATGCACACACCATGACAGCAATATGCAGAGGCCATTGTCTCTGCCCTGCCCACAGGGGCTCAGGCAAGATGCCGCCTGGGCTTCCCCTAGCAGACTGAGGAGGGTTGACTCATGCAGAAGAACGCGAGGCAAGCATCCTGCCGTTTGAGACAGCTCGGAAGCACATTGGAAACTTCATCCTGTGTCTGTCTGTGTCTAGAGCTCAGTGTTTCTCATCTAGCAAATGCCTTGGACAAGCACAGAGGTGTGAAGGGGAAATGATAAAGCTAGGTGGGCAGACATGGGTCAAACCGAAGGGCTCTGTGTATCATGATAACCAATTAGATTTTATTTTGTAGATGCATTGAGAGGCGGAGACAGAGTCAAAATTCTAATTTAGTTTTATTACCAGGTAGTGAAAATTCGAGGAGGCCTGAGACTAAAGCCAAGGAAACCCCTCAGCAGGTTACTGTGGTTATTTAGGAGGGAGAGGACAAAAGGCAGACGTGAGAATGAGCAGAGATGGAAGGAAAGGTGCTGGTCAGGAAAGACTGAATCGGTTAGATCTAGACTGGGGCATGAGATAGGGGAGGATGCTGAAGAACACAGGGCTTGAGCATGACCCACAGGCTTCAGGATCCGGCAACAGGTGAGCAGTGGTGCCAATGCATCAATTAGGAAGCATAGGGCATTGTTCAGTGTTCAGAGGTTTTGAATTAAATGTAATTGTGGGCACTACAGCATTGTATTAATTAAAATTTGGAATTATGGCTTTGGGGATAAAAAAAAATCAATGTGCTAGTGCATTGAAAGGTTATTCTTGGATGGTTTAAAAAGGGAAGGAAAATTAGCAACAGCAGGAATTCTGGTGTCTTACGTTTTTATTGCTATGTATAAAACTATTCCAAAACTTAATGGATTAAAACAAAAATGATAAGCTATTTTTCAAATCTCAGGAGTGGGGGAGTAATTCCATTTTTATTCTGGAAATCTTGCCTGGGTTCACTGATATGGCTACATTTAACTTACAGTTAACCTTGGGGCTGGTCTCAGGTGAGACTCAAGGGTCACCCAGACCCTATTTCTGTGCCTTCTTTTATCACAGATTGCTTCTCGACATCCACAGAGACTAAGGCTGAGTCTTCAGTTTCCAGAGGCCCAGATTCGAGATCTCAACAGTATCATTTCTACCGCATTCTCTCAGTGCAAGCAAGGCACAAGCTCACTCACAGTGGGGAAAGTTACCCTGCCACCTTTGGGAAGGAGCTGCAAGTAGTGTGATCATACTTTCTTATCTACTACACCTGGGAAACACCAATTTGAAGGGTGACATATAGAAGGAATTTAAAAAAAAAATGAGACACTAATATAATGAGTGTAGAAAATTGTAAGAAAGCCAACAGAAGAAAGAACATGCGGAAAATGATTGATTACCAAGGTCAAATTTTCCAGAAAGTTACAGCACCACTTGACCTAGTGAGTAAGTATCAGTGCTGGATTTAGTAATTAGGGCTCACTGGTGAACAAAATAAAAACAGTTCAATGGCACAGTAGGGGTAAAAGCCAGTGTGAAGTTTATTAAAAGTCAAATGGAGTAAGATATAAAAATAGTCCTACTAGGTTATTTTTCTAAATTTTAGATCAGAGGAAAGTAGAATGAGATTCAGAAGTATTTGATAGTTGTATTTTTTATTTAATGGGAGATATATGAGTACATCTACTTAAAAGGAGTTGATCTTGAGACAAAGATTGGAGAGACACATAGACAAAAGATGTAGGTATAAATGGGACCAGTGGTGGCATTGGAGTTGGACAGGGAGAGACATAGATGAAGGGGAAAAGGAAGAGAGCCATAGAGAACAGAGAGAAATACTCAGATGCATGGAGACAGAAACACAGAGGGAAAGGAACTCAGAGAGAAAGAGACAGAAAACCAGAACAACAGAAAGAGATAAGGAGCTCACACCCAGAGCTCCACATACCTGGGCCCAAAGCTACACAGATAGACACATGGAGACAGACAGGGGTAAACACAGAGGCTCCCATCTTCCACAGAAATCAGAAACAGATTAAAAGAGGGTGGAGGCCAAGAGAAATAAAACAGATGTGAGGAAAGACACAGAAACAGACACTGAGAATAAGAATCAAAGATGTATAAATACCCACAGTGGAGCCAGGGAGAGGAATAGGTGGACAGGTGAAATGGAGGTGAGGGTCAGCTGAGATTCCAGAGTGTGTCACAGTGGGCAAGAAGGGAAAGTCACTTGCCAAACCTAGAGGGAAATTAACTGGCGATGGTTTTTGTAGAAACATTTTTTTTGTTTTTGCATGATGAAGATAAAATATTGGTTTGAAAACCAAAATAAGAAACAGAGAGATCCTAGATTGGAGTTGCTTAAGGTCATGCAAATACTAGCAGTCAGGGCCTGGTTCATCACAAGCACTGAATTACTATGAACTACTACTATTACTATTATCAATAACAAACAGAGCCAATGCTATTCACGTCAAAAGTCCCTGCTTTAAGGCCATCCTAATGATAGATACTGAGGGCACCACTCCATCAACAGCAGCCTTTACAGTCCGTTACTGACATGGCTGACAGAGTCACATGGCTTTATTGTGTGTTGAGTATTCCATGTTTACAGCTCACCCTCTGCAAACTCACTTTAAATGGACTGGAAACAAGAGCATCCCTCCAATCAGGATTCCTGACAACTAGTTCCATGTTCCATGCTGATGCAATAAAAATATTGTCACTTTTTCCTTTGCACCCCAAGGATGAGAAAGCACATGCTATATAGACATTCTGATATTGAAAGGATGTATCATTTGAGAAAAACAAGGTTCCAATATTACTTTAAAGGAGATGGAGAAACCCTACTGTCAACAGTCAGACAGAATTCTCCCTGAATAAGATGACTTTGAGCCCTTCGGGTATTTTCAATTCACATTTTACAGTGTAAATATACATTTTAAATGGCTATAATGTAAAATTGAAATGGATAATTCTGAATGACCAACACATTACATTTTTCAAAACCTTTTTCTAAATTGAAAAATCTATTGGGAAGATATTTTAGAGGTGCCTTCAAAAAATGAATTAGCTAGAAAAATTTCAATAGCAAAGCAGTAATGTATAAATTTATTTTGATAACATTAGAATATTTGATAACTCCAGTGGTTAGTTTCCCAGAACACCAGATTCGAGTTCAAATAGCGAGAAATAGATGGAAGCGGAATTCTACCTGAGAATACATTCTATTTATCAGTCCACGGCTTGAGTCATGGTGTCTGTATGTAAGCTACAAATGTTGAAATAATTTTACTTTTATATTCATCTCTGTGGCACTGATGCAATCATTTTAGCTACCCAGAGATAACATTAGGTCCACACAGCATCAGTTGCAAAAAATGTACCAATTTGTCTGTCCTATACCTTTTCTTTCCCATATCTAGAGCCTCAAACTGCATGGATGTCCACATTACGTTGTGGTTATTACTCCATGCTTTCTCCACTTCCTTGGGCCCAATCTTGTGTTTTTAAGTAGACATCAACTGGTAATATAGGATAACGTTATGGATTGAATGTTTGTGTCCCCTCACAATTTACATTTGGAAGACCAAGCACTCAATAAAATATATAGTATTTGGAGGAGAGGCCTTGCAGATAGATGTGACATGCAGTCTGTGTTACGATGTGATAGATGTGATAGGTTTAGAGGGGCCTTGAGCCACTTGGTACTGGTCTGACCTTGGGCAGGGACGGATTTCCCCAGCTGGGAAGACTCAGTAGCACTCACACCGTTGCTGGTAGAAGCGGCGCTGTCTCTACAACACGACTGAGAAAGAAACCCTGGAACCTTGTTTTCAATCCAGACACTGGTACTTACCTTTTTTCTACTTCTGATTGCAACATGTATCTTTGCACTGTAAAACTGCAACCATGAGTGTGATGCCTTACTCAGTGCTGGGATTCCCACCAGTGAATCCCTGAACCTAGGGGTGGCCTTGTGGACCTCCCTCACCCCTGTATACCTTTACACAGAGGCCGTATTCATGCGTAACTTTTAACACATTTTAAGCAAAGTTACACACACACACACACATACATGTAGACCCTTATAGAGTGGATTTAAACAAAATAATTTTTCACTTGTCCAAATTATTTCTTTTGAGGTGGTTTCTCGATTATTATTACCATTTGAATAATTTGTAATTACACAAGGGAAATTTTTTCAAAAACACACATTTATCTGGTTTCAGTGGCACATGCCACCAGCAGTGTGGAGAGTTACAGAGGTCGTGATGCCAAGGCCAAAGTGGATCCTGGCTCATAAGTAACATGAACTTCACACACTATATAGCCTCACTCTACTTTGATTTCTTTTTTTATAAAACACATATGATTCTAGACTTATTTTATAAGTTATATTAATTAATCAAGAGAATTCAGAATGCCATTAGCTTTCATGCAATATTCACCTTTTTATTAAAAGATTTTATTAATAAACCATTTTTATTATTTTATCACTGTTTGTATTAATAAATTAATTTTTGTTATTAAAAAGTGGAAGAAAGGGAGGCAGAGAGACAGACTCTCGCTAGCACCCCAACTGGGATCCACCCTACAAGCCCCTTACAGGGCAATGCTCTGCCTATCTGGGGCTTGCACCATTGCTTGGCAACCAAGCTATTTTAGCATCTGAGTTGAGACCATGAAACCATACTCAGCACTCAGGGCCAACTTGCTCAAGCCATTCGAGCCATGGCTGTAGGAAAGGGAGAGAGAGAAAGAGAAAGAGAGAGAGAGAGAGAAGGAGGAGGTGTGGAGAAGCAGATGGTAACTTCTCCTGTGTGTGCTGACAGGGAATCAAACCTGGGACTTCCACACAGCAGGTTGATGCTCTACCACTGAGCCAACCAGTCAGGGTTAATATTCACTTTTTATTATTTTCATTTTAATATTTTTATTTTACCCTTAGATAATTTTGACCAGATTTAGCATATCTTTTTGTTCACAAATGGATGTTGAGTAGGCATCTTTTCTAAGTTATTGCATGTGTTAGCATATATTTCTCCTTTATGCTAATCAGAAGCAATATTGACTATATATAGCACTTTTGATTGATAATATGTTTATTTTAAAACTATATGCTATGTCTTTGTTACTTCAGAGGATTAGAATAGCATGAGTACACCTTAAGATGAGCTTAATTTTAAGGCTTATAGGATCCACAGTTTGTTTTTATTTTGCAAATTTTCACAAAATCCATTTCTCTTTGTACTTGCTATGGACTCTTTCTTCACACCCATAATTTAAATTCCCATGTCAATCACAATCACTTTTGTTATGTTTACTTCTCTCCACTTTCTCTCTAAATCAGGAAAATGTTCTCAAGTCTGTCATCTCATTAGTGATCACTTTCCCATAAGATGTGTGCTAATAAATCCTCTTGTGTTGATTTCTATTATTCTAGTAATCTTGTTTTCTTTCACTCATTTTTTTTTATTTTATCCCATTCTATGTTAGTGAATAACTGAAATTCATCCTTAACAATGTTCTTCTTAGCATATATTCTCCATATAGGGTGTTCTTTATTTTTTTACTTCTGTTTCACACAGGCTATGTGCTTCTAACCCATTAAAACAAAAAACATCTTCTTAAAACATTGGTCTCTAAGATGTAACATGTTTTATGAGGTTCGCTCTTTCTCTGAACTTTCAGCATCAGCTTTCCCTTTGATTTTTTACCCTGTGTGAAACTCCCGTCATCCAGCACCCACATGGGAGACAGTCATGCCTTGAAGTCCAATGCAGTAAGAAATGCTCCCCACACAGGTTCTACTGGTTTTTGTTTTGTTTTGTTTCAGTTATCCACACACACCAGAAAATGAAGTGCTAATGGGATGTGGGTCAGGGGGACAGTGCCTCGGTTGCTTTTTGAAGCAATGCTAGCACAACAGATGTTGGACTACTATGACTTGCAGGAAGACTCTTTGAAACAATTCTGAGAAAACACATAACAGGCATTACTCAGCACCACTTATTTTCAGAGTAATTGGAGTTTCTGAATCAATTTCAGAAGTCCATTTAGGATCAGGAGTTTTGTTATTAGTCGAAAAACATATCTCAGATTTTTGCAAGTCCTTTGGCTCTCCAAACTTCATCAACAGTGCTGCTAAAAGTTTTTTCTTTTTTCTTGCCTCAGAGGTATGTTAGATGACTGTTGGTTCAGGCTAATGAAAAAAAGTGCCAAGGAGATGGCATTTTACCAGAAGTCTCCCTTAAAATATATCTTACACAGAAAAATATATATGTGCATGCACAATAAAAGTGGTAAAAATAAATTATCACTTTAAGCCTGAAATACATATATAAACATTATTAAACCTTAAGGTAATGGAAAGAGCTGAGATAGTCACCATCCTTGTCAGACTGTAATTGAATCAAACACACTCAGTAACAACAGAATTATACCCTTTATCTACAACCTCTTAGCCTCTTGCATTACCAAGGAAGGCTCAAATGAAGAGAGACAAGCAGAAGAAAGTTGAACTAATTAGAAGACATACTAATTGCTATGTTGATGTTTGAGTACGGCCAGCTCACTAATCAATAGAAGAGTCCAAATGAATGCCTACAGTTTTATTTAGTCTTAAACATAAAGTTTCAGAGAATTTCCAAAACACATTTAGCATCCTTAGAGATTGCCCTTGACCCTGGTAATCATCAAAACAAAGTGTCTCTAATGCATTTACTTAAATGTCTTCACCAATAAAAAATGAGTATCTGACATCTGGGGCTTGTTAGCTATAAGTGTTGACCAGCTGGTCTTGACACTTTACATGACTCCTGGATGACCCAACCCACTGACACAGGAGCTTGGTTTTGTGCATCTTTGGGGGGAGGGAGGAAGACATCTAGTATTGATCCCAATCTCATTGTTATTGTTTGGTAATTGGTATATAGCCATATTTCTCTTTTGATGAACATACACCAATCAAGGTCACATGTTCTAATGCAAAACAGATAGGTTTGTCAGGCAGGAACTCAGAGTCCTTTCAATGGAGCTGACAGCTGACATCAGGATTTCTACAGACCAATGTGCATCATCCCAGGTCAGCCTTGTAACTCAGTGTTTGAGAAGAACTTTGGTCAAACTGTCCCATATGAGACTAAAAAACAATGTGCCCTGCCACCCACCTCCCACCTTCCATCTTCAGGAGAAAGAGTAAAGCAAAATGTGAATGTGTGAAGTATAGTGGACAAGGCTGAACTCCAATGCCAGGCAGCTTTATCAGAACACGAGCTCGCAGACTTACACGAGCAGTGGCATTGTACGAGAGCCTTCGTCTTCGAGCAGTAACAAAACAGGTATTGTCAGGGAGCTGTGGGGGTTACAGGATTTAATAAGAACTGAATGAATCTTTTCTTTAAAAAATCCACCTGCCTAACATTTGTACATGAGTAATATGGGATGGAGAAGGATGTGCCCACTGAACTCTCTGTGATGCAGTCAAGTCTTCCTGTACGTTATCTGTACAGGAAGTTTTGTTTGGCAAAGTCAATAAATGAGTCAGAACATTTATTCCTTTAGAAGCTGTTGTCCAGTGGTAAGCAGAAACCAATAAGTTTATTGGTCTTTTCCTGTAATACAGACAAGCAAGCAAAAAAAAAAGCATATATATTATGGTGTTTTAAAAAATTAATCTTTCAAGCAGAGAGCTGATGATTAGTGTGGACAATAATGAGTAGCCGTTTGTTTATTCATTCATAAATATGTTCGAGTGCTTAATGTTCTAAGCATTAGTCTAGATGCTGGTTCATATAAGTATGAACCAGGCAAATAATTCACCCTGACCTATGAAACTTACACTGTGGTGGCAAGGGACAAATAATACAGTATTTTAATTAAAACTATAATGCAGAAGTAAACACACACGCACATATTGAAAGGAATATGGTACAGTTGAAACTGAAAAGTAAAAAGGTAGAGTTAAAAAGTAGTGGGTGGTCAGGAAGTACAAAGCTTTAGGGGAGATGAGATTTCAAGTTAGGTATGTGGTCAAGGCAGTCTGAGACAGTGAACTCTGAGAAAAGGCCTCAAAGACTGGTTTTAATATCATTTTTGATAATGTCTGAATGGTGGGGTGCTGAAAATCTCCATGATCCTGAAATGTTGCCTAGTGCTTAAGTATATAGTTCAAGTCTAAAGAGGGAAATAAACCCTGGTGACAAGGACCTAAAACACTTAAATAAATGTTAATAATGTAGCATTAGAAAAGGGCTCTAGTTTTGCCCATTTCGGTACCAGAACTTTACAAAAATTGTCATAGTCCCTGCAAGACTGGCTTTTATCATCTCTCTATCTAGCCATTGTTCAATCTAGAAAAATTAGTTTATTTTAGACCATATAGAATTATCAAAAAAGTTCACTGAGATAGCAACTACACACACTTTTGCAGAGATAACTTAGGCTCATGGGTATATTTAGCCAGTGATGCAGGCTCTACAGTGGATTCTAGGATGTGAATTCTGGAATTACCTGGGAAATACACCTACATGAAGGCTATTCCTTCAGCTGATTGCCTTTATAATTCTTGTCCCACAGCAAGACTGGTCTCATAAGTGTTCATCGAGACCCTTATTCCTACTCACCAATCAAGAACTTAGACATTTTTTTATGAGTGAGTTTTATCAATCAATTGCTATAAGAGTCATTTCATTTACAAGTTAAGGCCTGCTTCCCACTCACCAGTGAACAGATAGGTTCTACACCAGCCAATTGTATTAATGAGGAATCTTGACTTCTGACTTCTAAGTACAGACAGGAGAGCATGACCCCTGTTGACTCAAGTCAGACAGAATTTTGTCAATTGCCTCTCACCCAAAACTAGCTGTGAAATGAAGCCATTTTTTTAACTTGTTCAAATCCAGGTAGCTTCCTATACAAACATGAGAATATCTGCCTCAAAGGATTATTACAATGTGAATTAAATATACTCAAGCCCATAATGTAGAGTCTGGTGTATAAGACACGATTAAAGATCTATAAAGGTAGCTCTCTTTTTTTAAATAATAATTTTTAAAATTATTTTTATTTTTTATGTATTCATTTTTTTAGAGAAGAGAGACAGAGATAGAGAGAGAGAAAGGGAGGAGGAGCAGGAAGCATCAACTCCCATAAGTGTCTTGACCAGACCAATGCAGGGTTTTGAACCAGTGACCTCAGCATTCCAGGTCGACGCTTGATCCACTGCGCCACCACAGGTCAGGCATATAAGGGTAGCTCTTAAAAATGTTTGCTAATATCCCTTCCAGACATACTCAAATAAAACCCACATGGAAGAAATTAGATCTATATATCTCTGGTACTAATATCCGGTACTAATGTGCTCCCAGGGTGGCATAGTCTCAGTTGCCAAACCAGGTAGCCCTAGGACTCAGGCTCAGATAATTTCCAAGAGACAAAGACACCAGATCACCCAAGTCAACATTACTGCATGGAACAAACCAAGAGCTGTCAGCTTGAGTTATATGGGTCTAGTGTGGAATTTCAAAGAGGTCACCAAGGGAGAACTGGTACCTCACAAACTGAGAACCCTTAAGAAACTGCCTGTCAGCCTCACAGCCCGGTGTGAGCCAGGCCAGCTCCATGGGAAACTGGACTGTGTGTCCGTCTCTGTCTCTCCATCCTTGTTCTGTGATCTCACAATTTTACTTTTAGAGCCACCAGTCAGGAGCAGCATGGGATGACATCAAAGTTTCTCCCAAAAAGAGATGGCTTTCCAACTCTACAACTATAAAGTATACCCAAGAGGTAGCTGACAATGTTCAGAAGCAATTTATATGTAGTACTTTGCTGTTAAAAATTCTAAGTCCACATTACTAGTTACATACTAGTAAATAAAAATGCACCAAGAAAAATAATTTTGCTGGCCTAACTTGTTCTTTAGGACTAATAACTTTTCAAAATGCTAACATGTGACAATGCCTATAGGCAGTCTGTTACTATACAGTTCGTCTTATCAAGAGCAGGGTACTTTTCTTCTATTTTAAAAGTATCACTTGTTTCGTGTTTCTTAGAAAATGTCCTTCATGAGTCATAATGAACCAGAGCCACCTCTGAGTTGTTATTTGCACTTGTCTGCATTGTGAAGTATGTGACCCATCATTTTGTCTTCTAGCTCTTCAGGATATCTTCTATTTTGGCAAATTTTGCTACTCATCTGAAATGACCCCATTGGGTGAGCAGAGAAATAAAAAAAAGATAAACTACCCACCAGTTAATTGGCTCCTTTTTAACAGCATAAGAACAGTTTGATGGAACTTGAATGTAGAGGGTAAAATGAGGTTGGAAAACCATCTATAATTGACAGGAAACTTTCTATATTCAAACGCCTTACAACACATAATCCAGATTTGATTATATTGAATTATAGTTAGGTTTCTGCCTTAAATGAGGAGTTTACTTATCAGAGATATTTTGTCATGAATTTTTTACAATACTGATAGTCTCCAAATACTTACATAGTATTCCTTTTTATCTTTTATGCACTAAACAGTTGACCCAAATGACTGTTATTTAAATTTACTAGTAATAAAACCAAAGAAGAAATACATTCTCTCAGAAATGATACAAATCTTCTGCCTTCATTAAAACAAAAAAGCCAATAGCATATTCTGGTTAGTTCTTCCTTCTTTTGGAATAATTCAAGACTTTCCACCAAAGGATATTTTTTTTTATTTCATCTAATACACTTCATTTTCAAAGATTTACTAATATTGAATTTAAATTTGCTTTTCTATCTGTCCAGTCCCACTCTGCTGCACAAGCCTAACCATGGCTACTGAGAATTATCTCCTCTGAGAACACAGAGACTTCAGCAGCTCCCTGGGCCTTCTATCCTGTTATTTCTGCAAACTATGCATATTCGGTTATTTTAATTTTTCTTCTTAAATCAGTCCCTCCAGCTACTTCTCCTTGTATCACTCTTGTGATCTTCATTGTAGTTCTTATTTTTTATTTCCTTTCAGGGACAAGAAGTCAATGAAATTTTTTAAGTGCCTCCTTGAAGCTGTGCAGTAAGGTTTACATTTTCTTCCTGAAGTGATGGCCCCCACCATTGCCTATCAGGATATTTAGTAAAGTACCAAAAATTCAACAGCAACTTGCTCTAGATGAGAAAACAAAGCGTGACTGTGCAAGATTTGTGCAAAGGCAATGCATTGTACAACATTCATTGAAAATATATATTTTCCCCCAAAGAACTGCAAATGTGAGAAGCCACTGGACCTATTGGGAAATCCCAGTGAAAGAGCTGAATAACATTTCCAAAGCTTTTGTCAAATATTGCCAAAAATCATGAAATTTCTTCCTTAGAATGAAAAAATGGTCTCTCTTTGTCTCTGTCTAAAAGGTGGGTATGTAATAAATTTTAATGGTGAAGATAATGTCTAAAGATATAGTTTATGCAATATATCATGGCTAGAGCTGGCTAGTTCATTTTAGAATATCTTTTCTTAGTGAAATAATAATCAAAGGTGCAATACCTTTCTCCCTGTGCCCTATCTCCCCCCAAAACACACACACACACACACACACACACACACACACACCACACGCTCTTTGATAATCTATCTTAAATGTAAACAACCCAGAGTCAGGATCTTGATTAACAGAGGCTTTTTATTCATAGTTTTTACATAAATAGACATGTAAACACATGCTGGTTGAATCAATGAATCAATTACCAGTGAAAATAATATAAATGAGACCATGGCTATGACCAATACTAGGAAAGAAGTCAAAACTTAAAATATTTTGTAAGTTAACATATATGTTCAAAGTCTGAGTCTAGAAATAACATTGCTCATTGTCTTTTTTTCTTTTTATCCTGAAAAAATATTAAACCCAAAGATGTATGTATAATTATCATAACTAAAGTTCCCCTTAACCCCCTTCAGTGTGGACATCTCTCCTGTTTAAACAACACAAAAGAAGACTGTGACTGCAAGCTTATTCTAGGAAGGGTCCTCAGTCTCTTGCCTAAGGAGTACTTGGACCTTATCATTTGTTGTGAACAGTCTGATAAAGTTCACACGTAAGGAAAAAAAAACTGGCAACCCAGAATTAAAATAAAATATACTATTCATATTTGCTATAGGCTTATTTTTTTCAGTAACACTGGGGAACAATTTTGTTTTCATTTTCTGTTGCATGAGGTTTTAGAAATTTTTCTATATGTTTCTGTATCGCTGATTCCAAATCTGAAATCCGTTTTTTGGTGCATGCTCTAGTTTTAATGCAATTTTAATTTCTTTTTGTTACACTTAATGGCATGCATTTGTTTTTAAATTGGACTTAAAGGGCAATGACTCTTGGATTGAATATAACCACAAGGCAATTAATGTTTTACAAACATCACTTTTACATAATTGTAGTTGTTTTTCAATGTTAACAATTATTATCTGATAAAAAGCAGCCTCTTATTTTGTTTTAAGATTGAACCATGGCTTTTTTGAGAAGGCATAAATATAAGAATAGTCCTGACACCTTCTGTTATATATGTGGCTGTTCCACACTTCAACATCAAAGGTGCAATATTTCATCATTTGTGACACGTGCATATATTGCATATTTTCAAGTTCACCTTGGTGATCAAGATAAGAATTGGGCTCCTCATATTGTGTATCATAATTGTGAGGAAATGCTTCGAGACTGGACAAAAGAAAAATGCAAAGAAATGCCTTTTGGTATTCCCATGGTTTGGCGTGAACCTAAAAAACACAGCAGTGACAGTGATTTCTGTCTGATCCATACAAAGGGCATTGGCAAGAAAAAACGGCGTATGATCACATATCCTAATATTCCTTCAGCAATACGACCTATCCCACACTCTGACATACTCCCAGTTCCAGTTTTCAATGGTTTTATTTCTTCTAAGGATGAAGAAAGTGAACATGGTGATCAAGTGTATTTTGATAAGATGCATGAGGAAATGGTTGTAGAATCTGAAGGATCTTCTTCTGATGTCAAGCAGTAGTTAACCCCTCAGCAGTTTAGCCAACCCAAACTGAATGATTTAGTAAGAGATTTGGGCCTATCAAAAAAAGCAGCTGAGTTATTAGCCTTCAGACTTTAAGAAAAGATTGTTCTTCACCAGTCAGCTAAAGTATCCCATTTCAGGAATTGTGAACAAATTTTTGTGGACTTCTTTTTCTGAAGACAAACACTTTGTTTACTGTCATGATATCAGTAGTCTTCTCAGCCAGCATTGAAAAATGTAAGTGATCAGGTGTTATCACTTACAGTCCAACAGAATGGTGGCTATTTCTTGACAGCTCTAAACGGAGTCTGAAATGTGTTCTCCTACACAATAGTAATGTATATGCAGTGGTTCCAACTGGTTATTCAGCTCATCTGTGAGAAGATTATAATGACATAAAAATTGTCTTCGACTTTCTGAAGTATGAGGAGCATAACTGGATCATTTGTGTGGATCTTAAAATGGTAAATTTCTTGCTAGGAAAACAGAGAGGTTTCATGAAGTATCCTTGCATTCTGTGTTTGTGGGACAGCTGAGCTCCGGAAAAACACTGGACACAGAAGGAGTAGCTGAAACGTGAAGCTCTGGAAGTAGGGATGCAAAATATTGTGAATGAACCTGTAGTTAATTGAGACAGGATCATTTTTCCCTCACTTCACATCAAAATTGGCTTAATGAAGCAGTTTGTTCAGGCTTTGGATAGAGAAAGTGAATGCTTTCAACATATTATTTCTGCTTTTCCTGCCTTGTCATTCGAGAATATAAAAGCAGGTGTATTCGATGGACCTCAATATTGAACTCTCATACGTGACAAAGAATTTGCCAGGAAGATGAATAAGGAGGAGAAAGCAGCGTGGCAGTCTTTTGTGGCAGTTATAAAGAACTTCCTTGGCAACAAAAAAGCAGAAAACTATGAACTTCTGGTTCAAAGGATGCTGTTGACTTTCCGTGACATTGGATAAAACATGAGTGTTAAGATTCACTTCCTGAACAGTCACCTTGATAAGTTTCCTGAAAATCTTGGAGCTGTTAGTGGTGACCAGACTACTGCTGGAGCATCAAATGAGATTATCCTCAACAAGTACATGAACACAAGAGCTACAGACACAAATTTTTGCCTGAAAAGAATTTAAATAAGTTTTGCGCAAATTTTATGATTAAAATAAGTGTTTTTATATGTTCTATTTCGAAATTGTTGACAAAATCTGATGCAATCATATCTTCCAGTGTATTAGTATATTTACTGCATTATATAAATTATTATATATTCACAAAGGTGAAGCCCAAGAAGACATTCTACTTCATTATGTTAAACTAAATGTTGAAAATTTAAAATAAGATGAAAACCTAAAATCTTGAATTGCAAAAAACTGTAGCTTACAGAGGAAAACTAATGTCAGATTTAAGATCAGCACACTCGAATTAGGTAAGAACAAGTGTTTCTGTGAATGCAACAAAAATTTTGTTCCCTAGTGTAATTGCATCTTTGCTGTTTTGGCTTTGACTGGATGATCCGTTTGATCAATGATATCTATGGAATGGTATATCCTGGGTTTTTCAAAATAAACTCAGTTTCTCTTGCAAACCTGTCCTGAGTGCAGATGTTTACAGTCTTTCAGTGATTTAGTCAAGAAGACAATTAATTCCTTAGCCTCTCTGTGCTTACTCGCCCTTACCAAATATAAAGAATGTGATGAGTCACTATCATCAAATGCAGGGAACTAGGTTTATAGCCACATTCATGGACACATTTCTGAACTTTGTACACTGATTTTTAACCTATAATTGGTGATTAGTTTTTATATCATTTTATAACTGACACAGGTTATGTGGTCACACCCATCAGCAATGAGGGTATGGAGCTGCCCCTGTGGGTACAACCTCTCCATGATCTGCATGTGAATCTCATGACAGAACCAAGGTCAGGTTGGCTAATATCACATATTACATTAAACCTCTGTAAGAAGCTGAGACTCATAATCATCAGGGTTTGTTTCTTTCTAATTTGAACAGTAATTTTTTTTTTTTTTTAAACAATCAAGGCAAAGGTTTCACTTTGATCTCCATCTTCTACTCCACGCATCATGGTTATTTTCCTTACATGTTTGAAAACAGAAAGCTAATTGATAATATGTTTTCCCTTGATAATATCTGTTTCTCTATATCTTTTTTTTTTAGAGAGACAGTCAGGAAGGTTGAGAGATGAGAAGCATCAATTCTTCATTGCAGCCCCTTAGTTGTTCATTGACTGCTTTCTCATATGTGCCTTGACAGGGGGACTCAAGCAGAGCAAGTGACCCCTTGCTCAAACCAGCAACCTTGGACCAAGCCAGCAACCTTGGACTTCAAGCTAGCAACCTTGGACTTCAAGCTAGCAACTTTTGGGCTGAAGCCAGCTACCATGGAGTCATGTCTATGATCCCACACTCAAGCCAGCTACCTCAGGATTTCAAACCTGGGTCCTCTGACTTCTAAT
This sequence comes from Rhynchonycteris naso, assembly GCA_037038555.1. Classification (NCBI taxonomy): domain Eukaryota; kingdom Metazoa; phylum Chordata; class Mammalia; order Chiroptera; family Emballonuridae; genus Rhynchonycteris; species Rhynchonycteris naso. The sequence continues at coordinate 212,707,902 of CM072998.1, read as the reverse complement.
CCAATGCTCCATCCACTGTACCACCACCTGGTCAGGCATTTTTCTCTATATCTTGAGATTATAATTTTAGTAGAAGCTGGGATATTTATTAAATTTTTATTAATTTGATGCTTATAAAATTTTCTAGTAAATCATAGCATATATACACCTATTTCATATTTTCTATTTATAAAAATAAAAAATAAACTTATAACACATATTTATATATCTATTCCTATCATGGCTAACAAGCATGATAAATTATTCAAAATTTTAAAAAATAATTTCATGTTTACTTTTGTTTGGCAGTAAAATTTTAATTATTTTATAGATATATAAAATCAGATTATAGTGCATAGAATTAAATCACTTAATAATTCACAATAAATACTAGTCCATGTGAAGGGTCTAATAGCAGCTATACTAATAGGTTGAATATAAAATTGAAATCTAAAATTTAAATATGAAAATTACATAACATATCACTGGAGAAATAAGGAAAGTCACATTAAAATGTAGAAAGCATCCAGGGTCAATCTGAGATGACTATGTTTTTTTTAGAGGGATGTGTCAGTTGTGTTAATATGCATGAAGTAAGCACTGGGTGCCATGTGTTGGCAAAGTCCCACTGAAGTCCTTGCCAAAGGCAGTGGCTTTGCTGCCAGGGACTCCATCAGACCAGGTCCTGGCAAACCTAGTCCCCTAAGAGTCAGACGCCAAGAACTCTCTGGATAATAAGACATTCCTGTCCTGCTTCAGCGAACTTCTATGTATGATTTGGCTTCCAGTGTACACCTGCTTAAAGGATTATTGTGTTGGCCATGTCCCTGTAAACATGCACTTCCACATGACAGCTCTATTTCTTTTTGGAAATTGGCAACCTGATTTTATGTATTATCTCCTATGATGTAAACTTTGGGTACATTGCTTTATGGCACAGTAAGAGCTAAGAGTTATAAATTGATTCAGTGGATGTCTAAACAGGTGATAAGTCCACATACACTATGAGAGTAAGACAATTACTGTGAGCCTGGAGACAGGAGGACCAGACCAAGGGGATCCCTGGTGTAAGACGACCTGTGGGCTTCTTGGCAACCAGACCACTGTCTTATCCTGGCACCAAGGTTTTTCCCTTGAAACTTGTATCGCTGTCTCTGAGAGAAAAAATAAATATTTTTTTTTGATTTTCCCATAAATAAAGAACAGTTAAATATGATGGTGTCAGAAATACACCATAAAGCATGTTCTCTTTTAAAGCACAGTCTTACAGGTATTTTTAAAAGACATACATCCACCAGGTCAAATATATCAGTAAAAGGGACAGTGAAACAAAATTTTAGACTCTGAAGGCAGGAAAATTACTGAGAACTAATTTAGCAAACAAACAAGCAAAACCCTGTATCAAAAGCCACTAATATAAGGAAAACTGAGGACGAATCTACTCTGCATCTAATAGGCTAAAAGCAGGTGGCATCAGATCTCCTGGAAATAGTGATAAATCTGCAATAAAAATAGAAGGTCTGTAAACAGTCTGTTTAAGAAGTAGGGAGGTCACCGTACAGACCACTTTGCCCACACTGTGTAGGGTATGATGGCACCCACCAACCCTGGCAGGAGATTGACGCACATCTAAAAATCTAAAGAGAGCAAATGAGTCTAAGGAACCAACTTGAGTCTCTCCAGGCTCTGGCCTCACTCTATTTTCAGGAGCCACCAACTATTATAAGTGATTGAGTTAAATGATACTACAAAGAGCCATCAAACAAATCTAGCATGCAGATCTATTCTATAGTCTTAAATCACCACCAAAAGGTTACGGAGCTACTGATTAAAAAGGGGGCAGTGGTGAAATATTTTAGAATGAAAATGGTTTATGCTTATATGCATATAAAAAACAAAATGCATAGACTTTGGCTCTTGTTTTAAACAAAGCAACCACTCAAAAGGAATATTTTTTTTAATTTTATTCATTTTTCGAGAGAAAGAGAGAGGAGAGGGGGAGGAGCAGGAAGCATCAACTCCTGTATGTGCCTTGACCAGGCAAGCCCAGGGTGTTGAACCTGCAACCTCAGCATTCCAGGTTGATACTTTATCCACTGTGCCACTGCAGGTCAGGCCCCCGAAGTAATCTTTAAGGTGATGGGTATAATGCGGATATGGTCTTGCAAACATTTTTCCCAGTCTGATGTCTTTGTTTTTTCATTTTCTTAACTTATTCTTTTTCAGAACAAAAGTTACTAGTTTTTATGAAGTCTACTTTTTCAATTTTTTAAAAAAATAAAGTGTGCTTTTGGTGCTATAACTAAGCAATCTTTCCTTACCCAAGATTATAAATTTGTTGTCTTTCCTACACATTTTATAGTTCTAGGATTTATGTTTATGTCTATGATTAATTATTGTTAATTATTTTATATACTATGAATCATACAGGTTTAGATTTATTCTTGTTACATAAAGATGTCTAATTAGTCTAACACTGTTGGTTTAAAACCTATTCTTCCTTCATAGAATTGCTGTTGGAGTTATGTAGAAAATCAATTGGCCATATATATGTGGGTTATTCCAGATTCTCCTCTGTTTAGTGCATCAATGTGTGAATCCTTTCACTGATACCACACAATCTTGATTAGTATAGCTTTACAGCAACTTTTGAAATCAGATGGTCTGAGTCCTCCAACTTTATGCATCTTATTAAAAATTGTTTGTGCTCTTCTAGTTTTTACATATTCCTTTCTATTTCTTCTTCTTCTTTTTGCCTTTTCTAAAAGTTGATTCCTCTGAAACCAATTTCCTATATTAGATGGTACACCTTAAAAATATAGTTGTAATCCCATATCAGTCATCAGGTCTTTGTCAGTGACTTGAGTGGTGTAATATGTTATCACTTGTTTTGCTCACTTGGCTTATTTCTATCAATCAGTGATGCCTGTATCACAGCCCCAAAGGGAAACAGAGACACATTGTGATGAAATTCCAGAGGGACTGAAGAGGTGAAAGCAAAGTTAGAGGACTCAACAGATATTTTGGCTCCCGATTACTAATACACCACACCGAGTGGTCAAATTTCACCCCTCCTTAGCCTGAGGGAGTAAGAGGAGGAAAGTGTTATGAGGACCCTGGGATCATTAAGTTAAGTAGGAGGGGCTTCCCAGCCCGAGCTGTCATCATATCAGAAAAGGGTTCAGCCACTGTCATGACACAGAGGAAGGGGGTGGAAAAGAAAAACCTCATCAACCTTTTCCTTCTGTCCTATAGGTTCCTGACTCTGCCTCCAACTAGCTGAAACATACCAAAAACAGGGCAAGAGATATTCAGATCTCGCAGTCCAAGGAGGTAAGCACCCGGGCACAGCTCTCCTTGGAAATGGGCAGATGTGACCTAGGGAGCAGGTAGAGAGAAGCTGCCGAGGAACCTTCTCTATCCTGGATTCTGACTGCAGCCCAAGTATGTCCCCATGGCTCACAAATTTTAAGTTCAAAACTGTAAAACGTTATAATTATACATCATTTTAGAGACTGCAGAGAAAACTAGTGATGCAGTTTCATATAAACCATTTTATCTTTTCTCAACAGAAAAGCTCTGATTTTATTTTATATGCATGGATATTTACAACATGATTTATAGTAATGATATAATACTTATGATATAATTAAAATTGAAGTTGAAAGTTTGAAGTCATGTTTCTACACTCTCTACTTGAGTTTCATTCAATGAGCTGCTCTTTGCATCATTTTCAATATTCCAGGCAGGCTCAGTCTCTGAAGCAATCCAGAGTGCTTGTTGCTGAACTGGAACCTGATGAGTTACTTCCCTGAGTGCTGATGTATGCTTCTGGGCCAGTGTCTCTCAGTGACTCAATAACCCTCACTGCATACACACCTGAGCCTTTCAGACATGGTACCTCAGCTTGACCAGAAAAGAAAAAGGAAATCATTTTGCTTCGATTTTGGTATAAAAAGGGTCTTTCCTCATCAGGCATCTATTTGCCCCAAATTCGAAGATATTATAAGTGGCTCATGGTACCCAGGCCATTGTATATAAGCAAGTATCAGGGCTCCCTCACTGTGTCTCACTCTCCACCACATCCCGTCAGAGAGGGGCTCCTTACAAGACAGCAGTGCTGGTAGGAAGCACCACTTCCACATCCAGCTGAGTCCTTGCTACATGACGGCCATCCTCGCCATCCCTTATGTAAGGAGGGAGCAGGGTGGTGACAGGAAAGGGAATGAGGATAGGCAGAAGAAGACAGATGGACAATTGATTCTTAAACAATGTGGGAGTTAGGGCTGCCAGGCCCCGCATGGTAGAAAATCCATGTGTAACTTTTTACTCCCCTCAAACTAATGTCACTTGGTACCTGCTGGGGGATTGGTTCCAGGACCCCCGCCTCCAAAGTCTATAGATGCTCAAGTCTGTTATTTTAAAAATGATGCAGAACAGTGCACACAGTTGGCCTTCCACATTGGCAAACTACCACTTGTGGATCAAAACTACTATTTTTCACCTTGAATGAATTCATACATGTAAAACCCAGGGATACTGAGGGCCTACTGTATAGTTATTGGGAAAAAAATCCACATATTAGTGAGCCTGCCCAGCTCAAACCTGCATTGTTCAAGGCTAAGTTGTACTTATAAACGATGCTACATTTCATTAAAAAAGAAAGTAAGGAGCACTACTGGAAAATTTAAATATTGATTAGCAAAATAAAATGATAAAATCATGTCTATCTATAAATATCTATGACTTCAATTTTACTAAATGATTTCTGGTACTTATGACAATAAAACCACAAAAAATATACATGAATCAGTAATAGTTTTTGTGAGAAGAGAACTGAATATTATTTGTAAAGCCTTTGTGCTTTCTGTATAATGGACCTGTCCCTAAAAGTCCTTGAGTCCAGTGGATGAAAGAGTTTGCAGTCTTCAAGTGATTTTTGGCAAGAAATTGTGTAAATATTACATTAAAGTTTATACTTAATGTAAGTTAATATAAAATTAGTGACCTTAATCTGAGCTAAATTTCCTATCTAGTATGTGAAACAAAACAATTTGCCAATTACACAACCTGTGTTTTGTGTTTTAAAGGTACCATGTTTACAAAGGTTTTTATTTTTTTCTTTCAGATTTTACTTGCTGATTTTGGAGAGAGGAGAGCAAGAAAGGAGAGTGGGGAAGGAGCAGGAGGCATCAACTTGTAGTAGTTGCTTCTCATATATGCCTTGACCAGGCAAGCCACAAATTTGGACAGGCGACCTCAGCATTCTAGGTTGATGCCTTATCTATCCACTACGCCACCACAGGTCATGCACAAATGTTTTATCCATCAGTCATACATTATCGAAATATTGAAAAAAATTTTTGGAGGCAATCATTTCGAAAGTGTGAGAATAAAATAAAGATTTACTATATGTGTTCTATAATATGGACTATATTCAACATCAGTCCTTTGTTTCACTGTCTATTATCTGTAGGAAAAAATTTATATTAAACATACATAGAGGAGCATATAGAAAAATAAATAAACCAAAAAGGGGAAAAAATGAAATAAATAAAAAATAGTTTCCAACATATAAATTACTTGATAATATCAATATGAAAAAAAACATATAGGACATAAAATAAATGCTTCATTTAGAGCAGATTGCATTTTCAGTGTCTATATTTTATGGAAATTGTATTAAAAGCTTATTTTTACCCTGTATTTTAATTATAAACTTAAAAATAAGTAAATTCAGAATTATTTAACCCATATAGTATTTGCCTCATATGGGCAGTTTCACTCTCTGGGTTTCCAATTAGCCAAGGTAAACCATGACACAAAAATATTGAATAAAAAATTTCAGAAATAAATAACTAATAAATTTTAAACTGGGTGCCCTTCCAAGTAGCGAAATGGAATCTCACGCCATCCTACTCAGTCCCACCCCAAACATGAATCATCCCTTTGTCCAGAGTCTCCACAATGTACTCATTACCCACCCATTAGTCACCTGGTCTTCCTCTGCATGATCATACCAACTGTCATGGTATCACAGTGCTCGTGTCCAGGTCACCCTGACTTTACTTATGGCACATTCATGTTACTTTTATTACAATATGTAATTTCTTACTGTGTAAGTTAAACTTTATCATAGCTATGTATGTATTTAAAAAATCAGAATATACAGGGTTCAGTACTATCCACAGTTGCAGGCTCACATTGGGGTGTCTTGGAACATATCCTCTGAGGATAAGGGGGGGCTGACTGCTTACATAAAAATATATGATCAGTAATATTAACCTGCTGTCTTAGTCAGTCTTTTAATACTTGAAATCATTTCTCCCATTGACACATAAGCACATCAGAATTGCATTGCTATAGATTTTGGTATCCTGCCCTCATAAATTTTATTGCTTCCTCTGTCCATTTATGCATGACATCATCATATTCATTAGTTGGATGACTTTCTGTTGAGACTCTTCTTGGGTTTTGTCCAATAATTCATTTAACATTTTCTCCTAGCACATGTGTATATTAGAGTGCCGAGAGCTCAGCCTGAAGGAAAGGCTCACCATCATTTCAAGGGAGATGGAAGCTCCAGTCATTTTGCCCCGGGAACTGTTGAGCAATCACATTAAGTCTTACACCCTCATGCTGTGCTACTGACACACATTTTGTGAGCCTCACATTCTTAACACATTTCTACCTGGAAACTGCAGAACAGTGTCCTGTGATAACTCCAGTATCTTACATGTTTATAAATGTCAAGGAACATTTACTTTCTTTTAATAATGCTAACAGAAGAGGCATTTGATGAAATAATAAATAAGAGAAAAAGAAAGAAAAGAATAAAATGAGAAAAATAAAACCATACCTGGGGAATTAAGCAGATAACCTGAAAAATGAATTCAAAAATCATATAAATGAATTTATAGGTAAATATATACTTTTTTTAAAAAATGAATACACTAGTTCCCTCTAATCCATGGGAGGGGGGGTATGTTCCCTGAAAATGCAGAGAGTACTGAACTCTTTATATTCTGTTATTTCTTATATATACAAACCTATGATAAAGTTTAATTTATAAATTAGGCAAAGAAAGAGATTAACAACAATAACAATAAATAGAACAGCTATAACAATACACTGCAATAAAAGTTATGTAGATGTGGCATCCTTAAGCAAAGTAAGGGTGACTTGTATTCCAGTCCCTGTTAGGTGGTATGATATATACTCGTGGTCCTTATATAGATCACGGTGTTATTATGGAAGCAATGTGGGCATACAAGTAAGTAACTTAGGAAACCTTTATAATAGTACTTAATTTTGTATTAAATAATGATACTGAATGTGTACCTCATGAGAGTTCAAAAAAATAGAAGTGACTGTAATTTATACAAATTGGAAGGCTTGGGCATCAATTTTTTTTTTGCTTTAATCTTTTTATTCCTTAAATTATTTCACATGAACTAACACAAACTCTACAACACAGATTGTAATAAAATTTTAGAATTTTCATAATCTATCTGGATACATGAATGTACCATGTATTACATGACTTTTTTCAAAAAAGTTATTATGTGGGTCAATCCAACCTGACACTAAATTAATAAAATATTTAAATGATTTTAAGAGTAAGTCAGGAAGTATTCCATTAAAATGTTGAGCAATCACCCCAGGTAAATTAGATTTGAAAATAAATGAGCAAAATGAGAAATCAAGGTTAAATATAGACATTACGTGGAAATCTGAATATCCGCTAAAATCATCAATTATCTTTATTTGGCAAAAGGGAGGCAATAACAGTAAAACCACATACAAGCACCAACTGTGATATGAAACTTAAATCTCCACAACCCCATTAAGATCAGCCTGGTAATGATGTGCCTGCCATATGCCCCATCTACAGTTGCTGGAGGAGTTCTCACCTGTGGCTTTTCTTTTTTCCTGTCACATTGCCTTGTTAAATAAGAATGAGTTGAGAGTGTTTAGTCATTTCTAAGATTATTACTAATATAAAAGGCCAATAATTTCCACAACATGTATTTGTCTTCTCGCCTTACGTGATGTACTCCGTATCTGTTTGCCAGGGATGCTTGTTTGAAGGGAAATTTTAAAATCTAATGTAACTCAAGCTATTCATTCGGAGTAAGATGAATGAGTCATTCTGGTGACAAATGCATGTATGCATTCTGGTAAGGCACAGGTCTAATCTGATGATTACGGAGAAGATTAATCAAAGCGCTGATCAGAAGTCATATTTCATCACCCTCTTCCAAGGCTAGGAGTTCTCTTTCCAGTTCACCTTTATAAATAACTCAGCCCCTATGCTCCTTCCATACACTTACTTCCAGCTCCTGCATTATCATCTGTGCAAGTTGAGATTTTTCTACTAAAGGCAGGAAAACTCAGCTCCAGCTGAACCCCCATTTCTTAGCTCAGATAAATTTTTATTAAGGAAGCTCTGTTCTTTGGAGGTAAGGAAAGTACAACTTTTATTTACCTCTCCTTACAAACTAATTATTCACATCACTTTCCTTTTCCAGGCTTGGTGGTGTGTCCTAACTAAATAGGTATGCTGCCAGTAGGACATTCACAGGAAAAAACTACCTTTGAAGTAACCACATAGCCACACATGGCATTTTTTTTTTTTTACAGGGACAGAAAGAGAGTCAGAGAGAGGGATAGATAGGGACAGACAGAAAGGAATGGAGAGAGGTGAGAAGCATCAATCATCAGTTTTTTGTTGTGATACCTTAGTTGTTCATTGATTGCTTTCTCACATGTGCCTTGACTGCGGGCCTTCAGCAGACCAAGCCACACCTTGCTGGAACCAGCGACGCTGGGTCCAAGCTGGCAAGCTTTTTGCTCATGCCAGATGGTCCCGCACTCAAGCTGGCGAGCTTGGGGTCTTGAACCTGTGTCCTCCGCATGCCAGTCCAACGCTCTATCCACTGCGCCACCGCCTGGTCAGGCCATGGCATTTTTAAGGGTCCATCTATAAATTTCATTTCCACAGAGTTAATTAACCAATCATCCCTACTGTGAAATACATTACACAGTTTTAGGAGTCTAGCACTACTCACGCTCAGAATTAATTCATTGAAGTTATCTTCCAGCAAGTGATGTAATCACAGGAAGCATAAACTGTATTACTCGAAGACACTAGTAGTCAAATATTCTAGTTTCACATAACATCTTCCTTTACTCCTCCATCCCTCCCTCTCCTTTCTTCTTTTCTTTTACAGAAATTATTCTTTAAAATTTTTGCATGCTTTTTTTAAAGAAATAAAAAAGACTTCCTCTCACTTTCTGTCAACCCGCTTGTTGCTTGTCCCCCATTAGTGTTTTCAGTTATGGAAGAATGAAGGTGGGAGTTTCTGAGCGTTCACTTACAACTACGTGAAGGAAAATAAAAGCTTGGCATTGTTATATTATTTGCACACATAACGTATAACTGGAGTCAATGCACTGTTCTATAAAGAGCCAGCTAGCAAACATTTGCTGCTTTGTGAGCCCTACAGTATTTGTCCCAAATCATTTTAGCACAAAAGCACTCTCACACTGTACTCAAATGAATGAATGTGAACATAATCCAATAGAACTTTACTAATAGACACTGAAATTTGAATTTTACACAATTTTTATATATCAGAATTTTCTTACTTTTTTTTCATTTAAGTAAAATGTATGTATTTAAAAATATGTATTTATTAAGTTACAAAGAAGCAGCAACCTTTAAGATTTTGTTTTTGCTGGAAACAAATTAGGTACATAATCCCATCTGTGTTATAGCAATTTTGTGCCCCCCACACACAGCAAATGTGACATATAAAAACATTGCTGAAAGTAATCCTTCATGGGGTTAGAGAAACAGTTTGGTTAGTCATGTGACCCTCTTATTTTAGAACAGATTCAGTGTGCTTTATTTATTTCATGTGTGCCCTGTTTTCTGTTCATTTTAGAGCAGTGATAGTTTTGGCAATGGCCAACATCTATGACTACAGTAGGGATAGCAGCTATGTGTAACCGAATGAAGAGAAATAAGGACTGTCTCAGGCTTTGACAAATCATATTCTTTTTAGAAGTCAGTTTGATTATCATATCAAGCCAGAAAAGGACCAATTTATAATGACTTACAATAAATACACAGAGTTTTTGCTTAGCAAAGATTTAGCCTCAGGTACCTAATACATTGCCAGACAGAAGGTGAATTACAAGTGATGGTCTTTCCATTCTGAAAAGACTATGGCTGATTTACTATAAAAAATGTATTTGTTTTATTATAGAGATTGGAAGTAAACTCATTTTTGACTCACATTTCTTGATTGTTCAGTAGTGTTTCCACTATGAACTTGTTTTAACTCAGATTACACTAGAATTCTTCATTTTTATGTTTTATGAGAGGCTCATTACTTTTGCACTATTTTAGTGTAAAAAGTGCTGCTGGCTGTGACTTCAATATATATCAAATAAGGCATCTGTAAGCAGAAATGCACATACAACAAGCAAAAATGTGAGCAAGGGTTTACAAAAATCTAACCCTATATTTCCCCAGGAACAATGCTTCAGTGCTCAACAATGCAATGTTCGCTGTGACTTTGCAAAACAGGATTCCACAATGACAAGAACCTATAGCATCTATGGAGTCAGAGATGATGTTAATACTTTAATGGAAAAGTCATATGCTCCCTGATATTGCCATATGTTTTAGAAGTGTTAAATGACCATAAAATGTTGCCCTATGCAAAGTGGTGTGCAGTGAATTCCCAGAGAGAAGAATGAAGAGAGATATGAAATAAATCCAAATTGAAGAAGAAAGAACATGGCTGAATATAATTTTCCAGTCCTGCGTCTAACATGTTTTCATGTGATTCCTGATCAAGACAACCTCAATGGTCCCCTCAGCCTGACTGAACTTTAGATGGGTTTCTCCCTGAGGACAGACCTGGGACCGCCCTTTCTCAGAGCCTTTACTCTAGAAAACTTGCAGGCATGCATTTTTCTCTGTCCTTTAGGATATCCTCTTGTTCCAGCCTTTTGGCACCTTTGCAACCCAGAGATGTTTTTGTCAAGGACCTGGGAGCCATCCCCCTCAAATGTCATCCCCAAGTCTCTGTAAGAAGGAAGGGGTCTAACTTCATCCAGATCAAGGCCATTTAGCAAACACTACTGGACTAATCACACTGATCCTCCACTAATGTCCTCTAGGCCTTGTCCCCTAGCTCACCTAGAGCTTGAAATTTCCCCTGCCTTTTGTTCAAGAAAATTTCAGATCAATTTTTCTCCCGTATTTAAACAGTCTCAAGTAATGTCCTCCTTGCCTTACTAACTTGCCTGGGGCAAATTTTCTTTGACACCTCCCACATCTGATTTATCTGAAGTAAGTATGGGCACTTCTGGCGGCACACTGCACACGTGTGCTCACACACACATGCATGCACACACATGCACACTCCTGCAAATTTATACACTATAAGGGGTAGTACAGTAACAGACCATTCCAGGACAGAGTATACATGCTGCTAAAGCTATTCCTGTGTCTTTGTTTTTCTCTCTCATTAAAAAATACTCAGGATTTCAAAGCAAAGTGGATTTGGTATTAGCAATCTGAAGATTGGTTAACAGGTACCTGTACCTGCTGGAGTTACATTGCCATCTCCTCCTCACATAAGATGGCACATGATTCCTTTGGAAACACCTGCAGGTGGGTTATGGGTTGCCTGCTGTAGGCAGGTGTTTCATTTATCTACTATTACAATAATGGGGAACAACAGAACCAAAATGCATCAATGGCATAAAACAATAAACCTGTATTATTTTAGCTCATGAGTTGACAGAATCAGTTGATTTGAACTGGGCTTGGCTGATCTTGGCTGCTCTCACTCTAGCTTCTGTGGTCAATCGTGGGTCCGCTAGCAGCTCCAATGACCTTCCCAGTTCTCACTAACAGAACTGGGGTTGTTTAAAGGATGTCCTCAGATGAAAACTGGGACAATGTGGCTCTGTTCCACATATCTTTTATCCCTCAACATATTTGCTCAGACATGTCCTCTAGCAAAGGAACAAAAGACAGTGGAAATACACAAATATGTTTCCAAGTCTCTTTCTGCATCCCATCTGCTAGCATAACATCTGATACCATCCAATTAGCAAAGAAAATCACAGGTTAATGCAGACCCAGGGGTGGTGGCAGGAGTGTGAGGGTAAGAAAAGAGAGACCCTCCAAATCTCATGGGAAAGAAATTGACCATGGTGAAGGGAGAGAATTGCAGTCTTTTTTTTTTTTTTACACAGGGACAGAGAGAGAGTCAGACAGAGGGATAGATAGGGACAGACAGACAGGAACGGAGAGAGGTGAGAAGCATCAATTATTAATTTTTCATTGCCATTAAAACACCTTAGTTGTTCATTGATTGCTTTCTCCCATGTGCCTTGACCGCGGGCCTTCAGCAGACCGAGCCACCCCTTGCTGGAGCCAGAGACCTTGGGTCCAAGCTGATGAGCTTTTGCTCAAGCCAGACGAGCCTGCGCTCAAGCTGGTGAGCTCGTGGTCTCAAACCTGGCTCTTCCGCATCCCAGTCCAATGCTCTATCCTCTGTGCCACCAACTGGTCAGGCCAGAGAATTGCGGTCTTTAACATAATTGATCTACTAATATAGAAATATACTCTCTCTTATGCATACATGCATTTCCTTTTAGCTTTATAATCACCTACTTTATCCCTGGTGTCTTGAAGAAAGCCAGCTGATTACTTGCAAATATATTTACATGTATGTTTTTAGTGTGATTTCTATGACTCAAACGATCATGTGCTGCTGTGTGATATAGCAAAATGCTGTCTTTCAAATAATTAATATGTTTGGGAATAATGAGTTCTTTCAATTTGTTTGAAATATTTCAGTGTTCTAGGAAATCTACTGGAAGAGGGAAGTTAAATATTAATAAAGTTCTCCTTTGGAAGCATTTTAATTAAACTTTGAGTAGGTTTACATTTCACTTTATCCTCTATCATTATCTCACATTTTTGGAGAAAAAAAGTTAATAAAAAGGGCACACAGTGTTCATGTTTTACTCAAAGGTAAAGGCAAAATCCATAGAGCTACCTAGTCAACTTTTTGTAGCACTATTAAGTAAATACAATGGAACAGATCACTGGAGCAAGGCTCCTACTTTTGATAAGTGCACCAAGCCATCTCATTTTAGGCAGGACTCTCTTTTGTTCATTTCTCTTTATTCACAACGACACTTTTAGTCTGATGGTTTGTGTAGTAGTTAAAGTTATGCATATGTCCAATTCATTGTAGTTCCTGATTTTCTTTACTATGTTGTACTCATGAGGGGCCAGAGAGGGTGTAATGCTTCCTGATGTAATCTTTCTACTCAGCCATGAGAAGCTGGTGGGAAAAGTCTATTTTGTAGTCTCTGCATCACTTGCTCTTCTACTTGAAGTTACTTCATAGCTCAACAGCAGTCATGCTAATAGGAAAACTTACATAGAGCAGGAAGTTCGCCAAAACTCCTGATGTATGACTAAAAAAGGTAAACATTCAGAACTCTGCAGCTCATGATACAGAATGACATGTTTTCTTTTTTCTCTAAGAGGACTTGCAAAGCATTAATTTACATGTCATCAAGGGGAGATTTATGTGGCCATCACTCAGGATTTCCAAATAATGTTGACTTTATGGCTAAATTAGCCACTTAACCACACCTCCTAAGAAGAACACATGAGAAAAAAAATCACCATATCTGTATTATTTTGACATGGGATTTGGGTTTGAGAAGATAAAATTCTGATTTCCTATCTGTTCTCCATTGTTATGAATTACATGATTTGTTGTAAGTCACTTCCCATCCCTGAGTCTCAGTCCATCATTAATGAGCTGAATCGGCTAACTCTCAAGATACTGTGTGCATACATGAAAAGTCACACAGGTCCCAGCTCAGTGCCAGGTAGACAATTAACAGAGTTATCACTATTTTCACACTCCAGAACTCAAGAATATCTAATACTAACAATACTTCAACTTTCTAATTTATAAAAGTTAAGCTGTTCAATGGCTAGACCGAGAGATTCTAATCTTGTATGCATGCAATGGGCTATTTAGGGGAAGAAATGGGTACTTTTGGTTCATTTGGTCAATTAATAATCTGGACAATTTAGACACATAAACAGCCAGTCCTAATTAAACAGTGGTTGAAAATTGGCAGCTTTGATTAAAATGACCAAAATCAGTAGCGAATGGCCTTAGAATCTGCTCCAGGGAAAAGTTGCAAACTGTGTTCTTTACCAAAGAAGTCCTCTGCAGCCTGGAGTCTTGGCTAGCAAAGCTCATTTTGGTGATTTTCAAAATAATGTTGCAAGATATATGAAGCTTTTATACACTCAGTTTTATTGAAAATGACATGTCCTGTTGAATGTGAAGACATTAAGTATTTCTCTAGTCATAAATTTACTGTTCGTAAGGAAAACTATTAAATTATATGGAACGAAGACAGAACAAGCCTGGAATCAGTTGTCATTACTGGGCTGTTCTCACTGTGAAAAAAAAATATCTTAGTTTGTTTCTTTTTTATATTTGTGGACTGTTTAAAAATTCTTGTGGAATTTGGATTTTGTGAAAGTAAAGTAATATGCCAGTTGTAAATATAATTTAATCCCCTCTGCTCAGGACACACTGTAATACGGGCATCCATACTTATTATATTCTTGATAGCTAGTGAGGCTACTCTTTTGTTTACCTCTCCCCCCAAGAAAGATAATATCTTTGTTGAACAGTAGGATTTCTTTTAATCAGTGTGGCAGGGCAGCTAACTTGCTGTGAGTTAGTTTGCTATTATCGCACAAATTAACATATAGCAAAGTGCATGTCTTTTATGTTAACTCATGAATTTCCAAATTTGTTCTGTATTTTTAATATGTGCCCAACAAAAGAGCCAACACTACAGAAAGTTAATGCTAATGCTTTCCTTTAAAATAAGAAATGCAATACAGCTATGAGTGAAAAAACAACTCTGCTGGAAATCCCAGAAATCACTACTGCTAAGCATAAAAAGATAATTGTTAAACTAAAGGTTTAAGCACAAACATGGCTAGACCCAGAACACTACCACTGCCTCACGTTATCAACAATTAGGGCTTGTACTTTTAAAATCATTGCAGCTACTTCAAGTTATCATCCAAAAATGCTGTATTAAGTTGCCCTATCACAAGGTGAATGACTGTCTACTTTCCCATGTAATTATTAACAAAGATGTTATTATTTCTTTATGTATTTCCCAAACTTGACATAAACTCTTATATTTTAAATTTGCATATATATATATATATATATATATATATATATATATATATATGTTTAGTAAGATTTTCACAACTTTTAATATATTTATTTTAAATATATTTTAATAAATATTTCAATAAACATATTCAAAATATTTTATTTATTTAACATATAACATATGCTATATTTATTAACATGTTTTAATATGTTGTTCAAAATAGTTTATTCCATTTATTTGTAGGAGACAATCTATGTGTACATTATATAACTAATACAGTTATTCTTGTTAGGATGTCACATCTCATCCAAATTTTTAAATGATTGTTAGTTTTATCAAATACTGCTTCTCTGGCCTGATTAAATATACCCTTTTTGCTACTCTTGTGTTTCTGAATTTTCTGTTACACATGGGACTTTTGTAATCAGGAAAAGAATACATAAATATCATGTCAAAGTCACCAGTGAAGTGTTGTAGGTGGAGGTGATGGATGGGAGTGCTGCCATCCTGCTGGGAGGCGGGCACAGCCACTGCCTCTCCCCTTGCACACTGTACAGAAAACCAGCATGCCACAGGTCAGCCTGCATGGAAAGAGGGGAGGAACCGGAGTCCTTATTGCATCTATTCTGATCGGTCAGTGTCTATGTAACAGCAGTTGGCAAATATTTTAAATCTCACTTCTGCCTATGCCCAGTGTATAATTTATGTAATGTCTGTTGTTTCAAGTTTAAAAATCAGATTCTGCTCAACAGTATGTCCCCGTTACTGCTGTTCGGTTCCAGGGCCTTGAGGGAAACTGAAACGCAGGCAGCTTCCATGACTCACCAAATATGGACACGCATCTCACCTCCCATGTACACCCTGGGTGAGATCTAATATCCACATTAATGGAGAACAGATTAGACAAAATTGAGATGTCTCTCCACCTACCCAGCGTCATACAGCTCATGCAGTATTGATCCAGGCCTTAACATTACAGGCTTTTCCCAAAACAATCCGGCTCTTCACTAATCTCCTCCTACATCTTATCATACAGTTTGCTTTATCTCGACCCTGCCCCTTTGTAGAGTTGCCACATTTAGCAAATAAAAATACAGGACAGCAGTGAAATTGGAACTTGAGATAAACAATTCTGTAAGAAAACAAGCATGCCTCACACATTGCACAAGTGCACTGACGCTAGAAGAGCATTCTTGTTTCTCTGAAATGCACTTATAACTGAGAGGACGAGGTTACTTGGCAACTATCTCCTCGCCGCTTTTTCCAAATCTTAGCCACTTTAACACAAACCATACTTCCTACTTAAAAATTATCTTATCCCAAACTAATGATGTTTACTTGCAATTTATCATGATATTCTTTTTACCTCTTGATTAAACTCTAATCTCCTAATTCTTCAAGAAATAGCCCCAACAATATTAAAGTGTGTTCTAAGATTAGAGTCTACCCACAGGCCAAGACTTTACTTGTTTCTTACATTCTGCCTCCTGATGCTGTTTTCCAGGATAACGACTCTCTACATTTCAGCAACGCAAATTTATTTAAACTCAATAAAATAAGCACTTGCTCCTGAAATTGTAGCACATAATTTAGGAGTAATAAAAAAAGAGACAAACCTATTTTCTGTAGCAACGTTCTCATGTAAACATGTCCATGAAATTTGCAAAAGTCAACACACCAGAGTTCCTAGACACAAGCTGTATATTAGTAATGGGAAATCCTCTTTATGTCTCATTGTCTTCACAGGGTAGAGAGGGAACAGGCCTGGCAGAAGAGCTCTCTGGTGCTGTCATAAAAAGTGTATCCCCTGGGCTGTGCACAGGTGCGAGGGGGGCTCAGTGAGGCCATGGGTCCAGCCTGTCGCACAGGCAGAGACTACCAACAAGAGACCATTTGCCAACTAGCACGTACTACAGTGGACACCCCCCTTATGAGAACTGCTTATAAACCAGGAGGTTCATTTATTCATTGGCACTATAAGTGTAATTTCAGTTTAGTAAGCAAGCTGTAATACCTCAGAATTTTTCATCAATAAATTGTTTATTGAGATTTTTTTTCATTGGGCCAGTGTTTGAAAACATGGCATTGTTATCTGATTTCAGTTCCTCTTCATTGCACTAATTGTTTATAAAATCCACACTCCATAAGCTTTTTCAGGAAACAAGGACTATAATGAGCACACCGTTTTAAAAATTGAGGCTCATTTAAGCGATGGAAAAGCCCTGGCAATAGGAATTTGCCTCAAATCATTTCAAACACACCATCCAGCAATCGTTATTTCACTAAATTAATCATAAGTAACATTTAGAAGGCCTGTAATTTTGTTTGTGTGTACTCAAATGTGGTTGAAAGACCTATTAGGGGATGGATAAGAAACTGCCCTGTCCACCTCCTCCCCACACACTGATTAATACACACGGAGGAAATCTGCATGAGCGGGAGGGAGAAAATGGGCTGTGGTCCAGGCTCCTGCTCTGATGTGAAGCAGAATTGTGCTGCCACTGCGGGACGAGTGGAAATGCTAAGAAAACTCTTACCTCTGGGGCACAGGGCAAAGCATTAGAAAATGCAGAGTCCTCCGGTCTCCCATGCATATGAGATAATAGCAGCATACAACTGAAGAACTTTGTAGCTTCTGGTGCACTGAAGATTTGTACAGCAACCACAAACCAAGCACAGCTCAAGTTCACACTGACTGACAGAACACTGACCCTCTCCCACTAATGGCAAGAATAAAGGACAGGTGTGCATATTTCTCAATGTAAATATTATGGACCTCAGCTTCTACCGGTCTTCTGCTTACAGTGTCTAACATTTCATCAAAAGTTATGAGACATTCCCAAATGCAAAGCACAGGAGAATATAACCCAAGGCAGGAAGAAAAAATAGGAAACAAAATAAAACAGTAAAAAAAGTAGACACAGGGACAAATTACAACATTGAAACTGTGAGATAGAGACTTTAAAATAACCATGATTAATGTGTTAAGTCACATAAGGTCCAAGGTAAAAAAATAAGTGTATGGTCAAATGGGGGAATTTGAACAGAGAGATGGTAGCATTCATAAAGTTTTAAAGGGAAGGCTAGAACATAAAAACATTATGTAAGAAATTAAGACCCTTTTTGATTAATTGATAATACATGATAGAGTTGAGGAAAGACTCAGAGAACTGAAAGCAAGTTCAATGGAAATTACTGAAGCAAACAAAAAAGAGTAAAACAACAACAAAATAGAACATTCAAGAGCTGAAAGATATATTAACAATCATGCTGTTCATGAACATGTGGAATATGAAACACCACAACCAACCAAGTTATCCTAACTGACATTTAGAAAGCTAAAAATCAAAATCACCATGATCATGATTTTCAAATCATATTCTGACCATGAAATGAATCTCAGTAAATGTAAACATTTGAAATCAATCAAAGTATGTCATCTGACTAGGAGGGCATTAAGGGAGAAGGGGTATAGATGGAGATGGAGGGAAACTTGACTTGGGGTAGTGAACACACAATGCAAAATACAGATGATGTAGAATTGTACACCTGAAACATGTATAATTTTATTAACCAATGTCACCAAAATAAATTCAGTTAAAAAAAGAAAAAAGAAGTAGTTATTAAAAAAGACAAAATAAAGCTACAAAATTTAAAAACCATCATACTCTTCAGAAAAATATTTAGAAAAAAAAACAAATGTTTAGATATTAAACAACAGACATCTAAAGAATCCATGTTTAGAAAAGAAATTACACAATGAAAGAACATTCTAACCAGATGGATCAAGGAAAAATAGAGAATATGAAAGACACCAATATTAGGAATGATAGAGGGAATAGCACTACAAACACTACAGTCATTAAATGGATAAGAATGTATATATTATTTTTTTAGGTGAAAGGAGGGGAGATAATGAGGCAGACTCCTGAATATGCCCGGATCTGCATCTACCCAGCAATCCCACCTTGGGCCAATGCTCAAGTACTGAACTGTGTTTAGCACCTGGGGCTGATGGCTCCAATGGTGCTATACTCAGTGCCTGGGGCAATGCTCAAACTAATTGAGCCACTGGCTGCAGGAGGGAAAGAGAGAGAGAAGGGGAGAAGAAGGAGAGTAGAAGAAAATGGTCGCTTCTCCTGTGTGCTCTGACCAGGAATAGAACCTGGGTTGATGTTCTATCCACTGAGCCACTGGTCAGGGCCCAGACCAGAAATTTAAAACTCTGAATAATAAGCCAAGGGTTCTAATGAATAAAGTAGACACCATGGAAAAACATATGAGCAATGTAAAAAGAGAGATGAAAGTCCTAACAAAAAAAAAGAAAAACAAATAATAAACTAGAAATAAAAAAGTATAACAGAATTTTTTTGATGGACTTAATACTAAATGTATTGTACATCTCTGAGCAAGAGGATATATCAAACAGAATATTCAAAAAGCAAAAATCAATGAGAACAAAGAAAGAAAAGGTATTTCAGATTATCTAAGGACTGTGAGACAACTGTATAAGGTGTATATACCTAATGGTAATACCAGGAAAAAAAAAAGAGAAACAGAAAACAATATCTTAAATAAAATGACTAAAAATTTCCCCTATTTCTATGCCAGAAACTATACTATAGATCCAGAAAGTTTATAAAACACTAAGCAATCTCTGCATCTTTCTTTCATTTTGTTGTGAACCTAAAAACTTCCCCCAAAATATAAAATCTTTAAAATATGTATTTTTTTTCTTGCACTGAAAATTGTCGTTCCTAAGGACCTTTCCATTTTGATTCATTGATCTTATAATATACTTCTAATAGTTTCATATAAACTACTACTATTATTACTAGTGATAACTAGTGAGCGCAGTTAACAAACATCTTTATTAGTGTTTATCCTTTCAATATATCCTACTAGGTATCCTAAATCAAGATGAAATGTTACAGTTACTTGAATTAATTTTCTTTATGTGATAACATATTTTAATATATGTGGCTGTAATATAATTTCTCTGATATTTCTACATTTTGATTCGCTTTTATGCTCCAATATCTTTTCAAAGATAATTTTATAGCAGATAGAAAAAAAATTTTTTTTCTCCAGATCAAAGGTTAGCTTTGTTCCCTGACCAGGAGAATGAAGATAATATCATTCTCTGGGCAAACTCTGGGCAGGTTTGTCAGCAGCCCTCTTACACAACATGGGAATTCCCAAATTGGTGTTTCCTACCTGTGACAGACACCTCCTGTGTGTGCTCCATTCACTTGGCCCTTCTTGTGTCACCTCCAAGGAATAGGGAGGCGAGAAGAGCTCAAGTAAACATGATGCTCACGCTTGGTGCTGTGCAGTGAGTCACAAAGTCCTTTGTCTCTTTCCCCAGAGTGTCATGTCTTCACCCAGCAAGGGTGAAACTGGGGCAGTCTAACTTGGCTCAAAGCTCAAGTCCTTCAAGGTTCTTCACACAGTTGGGTTCATTTGTTTTTAGTTTGTTTAAATTTTGTGTTTTTCCTTTCCACTTTTCGATTTAACTTAGTTTATATCTGAATAAAATGTTGATGTGGTTCCAAAGTCAGATCTATAACCAGGTACCTTAGTGGAAGTCTTGCTTTTATCTCTGTCCCCTTTAAACTTGTCAAAAAAAATGGGTTCCCTAAAGCCCAGGACCCCTCAGCCTCGATCCTTAAATACTTCTGGGGGCCCAGTGTCTACAAATCAGTTGTCACACGTCAACTCTGCCAACCCCTCATTGGGAACGTAGGAGTCTTATCACCTGTCTCTCTGTGTTTGTCCTTTGCGCTTCACCCAAAGCTAAGACAAAGAGTGCCATTTTAGCATCCTGTTATATGTACTAATGGGCCAAAGATGGTTTTCTTCCTTGTGCATGTGAAACACAATTCCCTCAGCAGTGCAAGGAAACCGTATCTGAGATGAAAACATGATTATCCATGACAGGGAGACCTACAAATGGGACCAGTCCCTTCAAAATATCTAGGAACAGCTATATTCAAAGATATGATCCTGGCAAGGTAATAGTCATCTCATTAAGGCACTTAATTTTTACAAACAAGCTGATACAATGAAAACTGAAGGGTAAACATTAAAGTAATTGAACAACTGTCTCCCTGAAGACAAAGTATAATATTCTCTGACACATCTCACACACACACACACACACACACACACACACACACACACACACACTGCACTGATTAAACTGGTGGGTGTTTCTTGTAACTTCTATAGGAGTAAGAGCACACAAATATTCTAAGGCTCATAATGACTTCAGTACTTAGGAAACCACAGCAAAGCGAAAACCAAGCACAGCATTCATACGGAAACAAAAATGAAGTGGATAATTGAAACAATTACCTTGAATATTCATGCCTTATTTGTTGAAACAATCCCAGAAATGTCCGGCTAATACCAATTGTAGGCTGAGAGAGTGAAGTGTGTGGAGAGAAGGGTCATTGCAAACACATAGTCCCAGGCTCGGAAATGAAGTTTGCTTTTGGGGGGAAAATGTTTTTTCAAATGTTTGTTTCACATCAGGCTCCAGAAGGTAAGCCTCTGCCTCCAGGAGGAACCACCATGAGCACGTGCATTTAGACCTGGAATCTGGTGTCAGGATCTAAGTGGCAGAAAGTGTATCCTGATCAACCACTGGATCATGGGAAATAAATTACTTTAAATTTTCTGGGAACCATCCATTGAGGTATTGCTTTCTCTACTGTTAGCCCTCTCTCCCTCTGTCTCTCCCTCCCTTTATTTTCTAGAAAGTTCAGAAAACACGTAAGGATGTCAGAACAGATTTTCAATAAACTTTTAAAGATGTTTACATGAGTTCTAGATTCTCAGAAAAGTTGGAAAGTGATTTCCCTCACCCCCCCCCCATTTTCCCCTGTTGTAGCATCTTCCACCAACAACGGGAATTTGAAAGAACCATTGGCATGTTACCTATAACTCAGCTTGGACACCTCGGGCTTTCCCTAAAGTTTCTTCTGTCCCATTCAGACACTTTGGTCTTCTAACTGGTTGATACTGGGTGTGTGCCCATGTGCATGTATGTGCACGCTTGTGTTTCTACACACAACAAATTAAGGTACATAGTTCAAATATAAGCATTTGACTATTTAAAGGAAACAATACATTTATAAATGCACAGTACCAATACTTGATATAAATTTGACAGTGTGTCAATAGGTTTAAGAGCAGAGTGTACATATAAATAATGTATCCCTATACTTAGAATAAGCCTTTACTTTTTTATGGCATTGAGTGCCATTAGTTAATATTTATTCTTTGTAGAAAAACAATGGAAAAAGATATAATTATAAGGAAATTTAAATTGCCCACTATCTATATATATACACATTTTACAATTGCCTGGTCATCAACTAGATGTCCTTATAAATCTTTCTATTAAAAAATGCCTTTCAGAAAGGTTGTATCAATTTACATTTCCTCCTGCTGTAGAGTGAGTGCACTTTTCTTTAATATATGCTATAGTAATCTGTATTTTGTTCAAACTGTAGGTCAACTTGTCATAAATAATTGGAGGGATATTCTCAAGCTTGCACTTATATACACTATGCTGCATATATTTGCCACAGAATTTCCACTTGCCAAAATAATTCTTCTTGGAACCCATGATCCACCAGCTGGATTGTGGGAGACAACAATACCAATGTTGACCAGGAATGTGGCAGTTGAGATTGGTAGCTACAAAATAACCTATTAAAGATGTAACATATGAAAGCACCATAAAGACTCCAGATAAATGGTGACAGAAGAGGACTTGGCTGGGGTAGTGAATGTGCAATGCAAAACCCAGATGATGTGTGACAGCGCTGTACACCTAAAACCTGTATCATTTTATTAACCGGTGTCACTTCAACGAATGAATTAAATTTTTAAAAAAATATTTGTCTATAATCAAAGATAACATTTACATACAATCCACAAATATTTCTGTATTTACTGAGTACTTACTCCACAAAAGTCCCTCCTCTGGGCATCTGAATTGTCAAAATAGTGCCCATCATTCCAAGATCATATGCGAGCAAAGAGTCTGACAGGCACACCCCAAGGCATTCTAATTATTAAGCAAATGTGCCATTGTTAGACTATTTACTGTTAACTGGAGCTCAGATGATGTGAAATGACTTGGCCCTTGTAGATTTTGGTCCAGTAGAGAAGCAAATAATTTTTTTTCTGATAGAAATGGAATCCCAACTTTATTATTATATTACCCTGCATTACATCAACCAGGTTTGTTTCTAAGCCTACAGTGCACATGGCACTCAGTTTCTCAAATGTGCTTTACTGCTAACAGCCTTCAGTGAATGAGCTGAATTAATCTTTAGCACATGGCTTGCCCAGTATTGTACAAGAATCATTTCACTTTGACACCAGTGAACAAAACTCTCCAGAAAGATTTTGTGCTCATGTAAACTGTACCTATAAACAGAAACAACACAAGAATATTTAACATATATTCAGCTAGAGACAATTACATAGAGGAATGAAGAAAAAAATATAGTATAAAGAATGTAGAAATGGGCCCTGGCTGGTGGCTCAGTAGAAAGTGTCAGATGGCATAAGGAAAACCCAGGTTTGATTTTCGGTCTGGACACAGAGGAGAAGTGACCATCTGCTTCTCCTCTCCTTCCTCTACCCTTTTTCTCTTTCTTCCCCTCCTGCAACTGGCTTCTCTGACCAGTATTGCTCTCTACTGCCATTTGAAAGATGTATATTCAGTAATATGGTTTTTTCACAATAGACTACAGATTAAGCAAGGTCCACTCCTGAGCTGGACCTCCCTTTCACTGGCATTCTGAGCAAGTCACTTTTTTTCAGGCTGCGGGACAGGCTTTCCAGTAAAAGCAAACCCTGGGCTAGGAGGTGGGGCCCCCTGCCAGCTAGTACATTCGGAACACACCAAGAATGATACCCTGGTCCTCATTTAGCTTGTCTGTTCAATTAAGGGGCAGGATTAGAATTGAGAACATGTAAAATATTTCAACCATCTCTTTAAGAAGAAGTAGTAAGGCCCTGACTGGTTGGCTCAGCGGGAGAGCATTAGCCTGGCATGTGAAAGTCCTGGATTAGATTCCCAGTCAGGGCACAAAGGAGAAGCACCCATCTGCTCCTCCACCTTTCCCCCTTTCCTTTCTCTCAATCTCTCTCTTCTCTTCCCACAGCCAAGGTTCCTCTGGAGCAAAGTTGGCCCGGGTGCTGAGAATAACTCCATAGCCTCTGTCTCAAGTGCTAGAATGGCTCATGGTTGCAACAGAGAAACGGCCCAGAGGGGCAGAGCATCACACTCTAGTGGGCATGCCCAGTAGATCCCAGTCGGGCGCGTGTGGGAGTCTGTCTCTCTGCCTCCCTACTTCTAACTTCCGGGGAAAAAAATAGTTGTACTTTTGAGTCAATTTTTTAAAGTAATAGAAAACAAAACATGATTTATTTAGCATCTGCTATTAAGATCTCTATTCTGCTATCCATCTCCAGGAACACACAGGACTATAAGAATAATGAGCATATTTTATTCACAAAAGGAAAGCTAAGACAGGGAGGGACTCAGATGTATTAGCATATCCATTAAACAGCTGCCATTAATCTTATCTAATTGTCATCAATCAGCATCGTCTTTGGCTGCATTTTAAAGATAAAAATATTGAAAAGTGTTAAGATCTTGGAGGATATATTTACTTTAATGTAACAAACTATAATGACAATAAAAAGTGACCCAAGAAGGGGTGAGTGTTCACACGTCCATAAGCACTGGATTGGTTTAAATGACACTGGATCTTATGACCAGGTTCAGCATTTTGCTGCAACTAGAGAAGACGGGTAAACCTGCCAATAACTGTGGCAAGGACTGGACACCCTTCCTGCAGCCCCTATGGTCATCCTTCTTCATCGGGAACGCTTCATCCTACTTCATTTTCTTCTCCCTTTCTCTTCCAGTCACATAAGTGCCATTGGCCTTCTCGTTGTCTTCTTATCATAACAGTGGAACACTGAGCCTGCCCTTGTCCCCTACACACACACACACACACACACACACACACACACACACACACAGTGTAGACACACTCTTTCCCAGGGAGCCTCACCTTCTCATTCACTCAGCATTTTCTACAAACATACTTATCCACTGGGTTGCAAAGGGAAATTAAAAATATAAATTTTAATAATTATAAGTAAATTATAATTAAAAACATAATTTCCTTCTAAGGACCCATCTTTTAATAAATGGTAGTGGTGACTGCTAGCATTTAAGATGTAATGTCTTCTGCCTGACCAGACAGGGGTGTCATGGATAGAGCATCGGACTGGGACACAGGTGACCCAGGTTTGAAAACCTGAGATTGCCAGCTTGACTGCGAGCTCATCTGGCTTGAGTGTGGACTTACCAGCTTGAGCCCAAAGGTCGCTAGCTTGAAACCCAAGGTCGCTGGATTGAGCGGAACAAAACAACAGTGTTTCAGAGTTATGGATATTGATGAGAAAACAGAGATCTGGGTTCAGTAAAGAAGCATGCACTGTGGTTCCTTTGTGGTTCTTATATAACATATGTTTCCACTCATCCCAGCTGGGTAGAGAAACCAGGGTCATCCTGACCACTTGTTAGCCAGGGTGTTGACAATACGGAGCATCACTCACTATAGAGGTAAAACCTGGGAGGACGGAACCATGACTAGCCTGTGTTTCTAGTGTACTCCCAGCAAACATCTATCTCTGGAAGAAAATGAAATTCAAAAACAGGAACAAACACTTCCATAAAGGTTCCAGACAAAATGTAACCATGCATAAAATCTGATGTTGAGGGTTTTAAGAAAAATTGAAGAGAATATACAACTATTAAAGCTTAGCCTCCCCAGCCAAAAAGGAGGGTGAGGGGACTTCACAGAAGGGAAGGCGCGATGGTCAGATGAGATAGTCAATGAAGGCAAGCCTGTTTGTATTGGCAGAAAATGCCTTCCTGCCCGCAAGCATTTAATCCATGCCCAACTCGGCAGCCATGACCATCCATCCCCATTGATCCCCTTTGCTGACTCAGAGAAGTTCAGAGTTGGGTTACTACAGTCATAATCAAATGTGCTCTGGAGTTTATTTTAATGGCAGAAATAATTTTAACAGCTTTATAAATTGCTTTAGTTCTGTATTAATGGAATCATTAAGGTTGTGAAGGGGTCAGGTATATTTTCAGTTGTCCTTTTCTGAGTTTACAAAGGAAATCACGCATTATATGGGATAGGAGTGAATGAGCAAGTTCCAAAATCTCTCAGAACATACTCTAATCCAAAACATAAATTATGAGCCCCCACGCCACCCCAACCCTGCCAACCCTCAGCAGTATCTATTCATTTATTTTTATACTTAACTGAATAAGGGACCAAAAAGTTCTGAAAAATCTTAAGATCTTTAAAAAGTAAAATGCTGATTAACCAAAGATAAAGGCAGGCTTCTCGGTAAATGCCTTTATTACTTTTCTTTTTCATCTATCATGCCCTCTTGCTTTAAGCTCAGTCTATAACCAGCCAGAGAAAATACAAATTACTAAATAAATAAATAAATAAAATTCTAAATATCTCCTCTCTCCAATGCTTACAGTGTAAGATTGTATTAAAAAGCAAAAAAGGTAAATTTGCTTATCAAATAAAGTATATAGGGAAAGAGGCATTCTCTATGATAATTAGATGTTAAAATACTTCATATTTTATATGAGGGCACCATGTTTGAAATTAAGATCTTTTCTGAAGAATACACTCCTCTAAGGCTGTGGATTTAAGAAAAATTATAAAGATTCTATCAAACATATTTCAGGAAGCAGCAAATGAACCTCGCTTGCAACCATAAATCATTAATCTTTAATCACCAGCCAATTTCTCAATCAGCTCATTGGCATGGAAACATTAAGCCACTCGAAGGGTAGCTCTTGCCAATCTGGCATTCAGGGTTGGCTTGTGTGTTTAATTACTGTTTATGCGTCGGCAGGATCCAGGCATTTGTATGTAATAAATAGGGCACTGTCATTGTGTCCAGATGGCTTCAGACGCAAGGGCCAAGGAGCACGTTTGGAGGTTTCAGGGCGGATTCACATTCTTGCCTACACCACTTCAGTTGTAAAAATCTTGCTAATACTGTGCACATTTGAGAACTTTATATCGCGACAATCAATGTACTGCCACGCTGGATAGTTTGAAAGAAATTTAAATTTGACTTTATCGTCAGAAAATTTATATAAATTTTGAAGTAAAATTCATATCTTTCTTGAATCTTTTATTTTCAAAGGAGATAGAAATAGGATACCTATCTAAGGTCCGATCACCACCCATGAAATAGGCTTTTGAAATAAATAAAAATAAACAGATATTTTTCCAATAACAACTCAAAAGAATCCTTCCATAAATTAAAAAGTTTTCATTAGTAATGGTACAGTTCTTGGCAACAGCCATAGGAGTAATGAAATTATATCTTTTGATTTAATTCTCAATATAATAATTTTAGTGACAGGTTTCTGAAATAAAAGTGATTTAGATAAAGTATTTACCTACAGATAATTAATTTCCTCATATGAATTAGTTTTGTTTTTGGAAAATTCAGATCCAGATTGATAATTTCAATTTTTGCTGAAATCGTAGAACATTTCTCACATATAGATAATCCAAAATCATTCAATATCATTCTGACTGGTTTGAATCATAAGCTTTGTAGCCACTCTTCTAAAAAGGAAGAGAGAAAAAATATATATATATTTAAATCCTCTTTTGCATGACTGGGTCAAGGACTAAAGTTAGAATAAAATGAACTAATCAGAGAACAGCCTGTCTTCAATTTTAAAACCTAGGAGAACATTTGTACCAAAGAGTTTGGAATTGAGCATTTATAGGTGTTTGCTGAAAAAATAATATCATCTATAGAGAGAAAACTGTTCTAAAACTGGCCTTTGACAGAAACTGTGCGTTGATGTGATCTACTATCCCCTCTGGGAAGTAATTAACCTTCTTGATAAAATGTTTGGGCAATATTAAAAGAGTCATTACTGATTTCAGTCACTTTGGAAAAGCTACCCACTTCTATGACATTCTTGGGAGAAGCCAACCCAGTCTTGAGAAGAGACTGTGATTTTTAATAAATGTGAGTATGGGGGGAGAACATAGTTTATTAACAACTGCCTAGCTTTTCCATATGCTCAATAAAATGTCTTTACCAATTGACAAGCTTAAGGTTTGGCAGGTTTGAAATACAATATTAGCAAGTGCTCTTAACTGTTTGTCTGAGAAACTGCGTTAACACCTATCAGGAGATCTAACATAAAGACCAATGAAAACCATGGACCAACTAAGAGGGAAGAAACACACTGGCACAAGAAACAACGAAAAGAAAACTGTGAAACAGACTCACATAAACATGACCATCTGATTTACAACTAAGGTAACCCTGAAGCATATTGGGAAAAGCATGGTCGCTTCATTAATGACGCTGAACCAACTATATACCCACATTGAAAATAATATTGATCCCTGTCCTACACCACATGCAAAAATCAATTCTCTATAACCAACAACTCCACTCTTGGGCACATACTCAAAGGTTTACTAAAAAGACAAAACGGAATGTTCATACAGGCATTCTTTGTAATGGCCCCAAATGGTAAACAACTTAAAACCTATGAACGGTAGAAAAAAATAATATATTCATATAATCATGATGATATAGCAATGAACACGAGTAACCGGTAAATACAAATTATTCAAATAAATTACACAATTATGTTAAGAATAATTAGTTAAGAAAGTGTACTTACTCTACGACTCAATTATTTAAGTTCAAAAACAAGCAAAACTAATATGTTCCGCTCTAAGCCATGCTGGTAATGGGCTTGTAGTGCCTGGAAAAGAACAGAAGAATGATTTTGTGGGGGCTGTTAATATTCTGAAAACTGACTAAGATGCCAGGTACATGGCCAGGCTCATTTTGTGGGGTTTCATTGACTTTGTATTTGTTTGAGCGTGTGTGACACATATACATATAGACATATGACTTACTTCACTAAAAAGAATACTGTAAGATGAGTGAACACACCAGCTTATTCCTGCATATATATCAGGATATGATAAATCAGAAATGAATCCCATCCCCATACACCCATGCCATCTGGAACCTGGTCTTGCCCAGCCGTATACTGCACTCTCTCCAACATCTGTCTTCCCGGCTCCGTATTGTATGGTCCCTGTTCTGTGCAGCCCAGTGTCTCTTAGGCAACTACACAGGTGACTTTGCTTTGGTTAAAGGAGTCGCCTACCATTTTGTAGCACAGAATAACTAAACCTCTCCTTCATCACCAGGCATAAGTGGGAATGTAGCATGAATTTATATCTCACACATGACTTTTGCTGTCAACACCAAACCAAAAGAATATCTGTCATTGTACTGAAAGCAAAGCTCTTCTTACACAGATGCAGAAAAAAAGAGAAAGGCCTTTTAAACCCAAACAGACCATTACTTGATGTCCTGGGCAGGACAAAAAGGGAGAGAGAACCATACCTTTTACTACATGAGGAATTTCTGGTTGAAGTAAATTAAAGGAAACCAAAAATCTTGCTGATTCCTATGCAAAAGTAACAGTCGCTTCTCTGGCTGGTGGAGGGTAGACTGCCAAATGAGAACACATAGCTGGTCCACGAAGGAACAAGCCACACTCCTTGATCTGATACAAACAATTCTTGAAATTGTATCAACACGGGGCAGTGTCCACACTTCACTCCCCTCTGCCAGTATTTTCAGATAAAACAGGATGTGACACAACCTCTGGGAACTTTACTTTAAGGCCAGCCCTGGCATAGAATAACAGTCATTTGTTCCTAGGGAAACTGGAAATGAATTTGCGCATCAAAAATTTTAAGTGATGCTTTCAGTGGCGGCTGTATGATTTTTTTGAATCTTTGTAATTCATAAACTAGATCCAGCTGGCATGTTTCATGGAGGGACACTGAATACTCTTTATGGGTATTTGCTATATGAGGCAATATATCTGGAAATATAGGCTGGAAATACAGGCTGGACAGATTCTGATAGATATTGACACCTACATCTGGTGCCTAGCTAGCAGAGCTCCCATAAAGGTGCCAATCAAAAGTTGCCAGATGCTCGAGTGCTCACCTGGTTATACCTAGTCACCTTTAGGCACATCTTCTTTGTTTGGTGCAGAGGTGTTTGAAAAAGCATCTTAGTTTTGACCACACAAGGCAAGTAAGTTCACACCTGTCGTCCTGGAGAAAAGTGCAGTGAGGCTGGTTATGTGTGCCCATGGCTTCCTGTCCCAGTTACCCCTTGAGATAGACGCATTTCTATTCTTGGCAAAAAAGGGGGAATTCTGGCAGAGACTCCTGGGAGAAAATAGATATGAAACCTTGCTTTTTTCCTTTGAAGTTCAAATATTTTAGAACCCCTGTGAAATGAGGCTGCCTGTTCTCAGTCCACGGGGCACAATGACCCATTGCAGAACTCCTTATCATGGCATACGCACATTGGAAAAATGTTAGTAGTATCTCCTAAGCAGGTTGGTGTGTACTCAACATATGATGTAACAATTCTATTCTTGGTCTATGTTCAAATTCATATTAGAACAGGCTAATGGAAAGACAAGCTAAGATATTCACAGCAAAACGATTCACAATGTTACTAGGTGGAAACTATCTGAGTGCCTATCAACAGCTTAACAGGTAAGTGGATACAGAGTATCAACACCATGTAATAATATGCAATGAGAATGCACAATTACACATAAGATATGATTGAACCTCACAAGCACAATATAGAAAAAAAATAAAGCTAATCATGAAATAATGCAGGCTGTAATGAATCTTAGTATTTAAAGTTCCAAAAGGGTTATAACTACTCTATGTGGTGAGACCTCAGTATGTAGTAACCCTTGGGTAGGATAAATGACTACAAGGAGACACACTAGACATTTCTGGTGTCCTAGAACTATTCTGTGTCTTGGCTGAGGTGTTACATGGAAACACATAGTTTAAAAATTCATAAAAAAAAAATTGTGCACTCATGGCATGTGAGCTTTTCTTTTTGGATGTTACACCTCAAACATTTTAAAATAAATTGTGCCCTTATTTCAAGCTGGGAGATGTGTTATGCCAATTTTACACATTATATGTTTGGATCTAAATTGTGTGGAAATAACATTTAAAGAGCATACACATCTGATCATAATAGAAAATGTTTATTATATGTCATATGTATTAACATAACACATCTACTTGTTAAAGTTTTATAAAATGAGTATGCATATTATTTGTAGATGAGAGGTACTGATTCTTTATGAATAGTAACAGGAATTACTTATTTGTAAGTTAATTTTTAACATATTGTAATACAGAACTTAGTTTATGTTTTTTTATGAGATTCTTGATTTACACATTTGAAAGCAATGTGCGATCATGAAAACAGAAATATGTTGTTATTTAGAGATTCACCTATCCCCTCTTGTCTGTCTACCTTGTTCCAAGTCTAAAAATTGCAAGTGTTTTGTTGTGTGTGGGGGGGTGGGGGGTGGAGGGGAATGACTTGTTCTGAGACTGGCATTGCTGGGAGTCTGTGACCCAGAGGATGCTGGGCCAGGATGTCTGGATGGACAGAGCCCTCAAGGCAGTTCCAGAGAAACAAACAGACCAAGATTATTAGCAGTTCATCTCTGCAGCTTTGATTGCATTTTCTGTAATTAGCTAAAATCCTGAATCACTTTCGAATGAAACATTACTAAAGTGCCAACAGAAAGTAGGTTTCAGGCAGTGTGACTATGAAAAATATTTTTTAACCACAGGGTTTAATATTTAATGTAGATAATCCTATGAAATAGGTATTATTATTCTCATTTTATAAATGAGGAAATTAAGAGAGAGTAGTTAAAACCATGCATAAGGTCAATAGGATGTGGGGGCTTCTGAATTTAGAACCAAGAATGTCTGATTTCAGAACCCTTAACCAACGGGCTATACTATACTGCCCACAGTGAAAGTAAGACACCCCTCAGGAAAGACACATGTGTTACAGATAGTTTGAGCATCAAAATACCATGTCTTATTAGTTCAGCAAACAGTTACTAAAACGGAGAATAGAGGAATTTTGTGTATCTTAACAAAGCAGTAAAATATACACTCTCCCTTAAAAGTTTGGAAATGGACAGAAACAACATGTGGCAAAATGCCCTTGAATGTCCATGCTCAAGTTCCATTCATGGTGTCACACATAGCAGAATTTCATCCATTCTTATGGCTAAGCAGTATTCTATTGTATATATGCACCACGTCTTCTTTATCCAGCTACCTATTGAAAAACACTTTGGTTGTTTCCAAGTCTTGGCCACCGTAAATAACACTGCAGTGAACATATGGGTACATACCGCTTTGTGAATGTATTGTTTCAAATTTGGATGGACCTTAAGAATATCATGTTAAGTGAACTAAGACAAACAGAAAAAGTTAAGAACCATGTGATTTCCATATATGGGATATAAGACTGAAAGCAACAAGTGGACAAACAAGAAAAAATAAACAAACAAAACTTCACAGACACAGAAAAGTATGGTGGTTACTAGAAGGAAGGGGGCAGGGGTAATAAAGAATACAGGGAGAAAATATATGGGGACGGAAGAAGATTTGTATGGCGGGCACACAATGCAACATACAAATGATGTATCACAGAATTATGTACACTTGAGACCTATGTATCTTATTAACCAATGTTACACTGATAAATTTAATTTTAAAAAAAGCTCACACTGAAGAAAGTTCACCTGGTTCTAGACTGAGTGACTTAAATGCTTAAATCTTTCAAACAACTCCCTGCACACTTACTACAAAAATAATGTTTATTCTTTAAAAAACAATAGTTATTCTTAAAATTGAGAAAATAAAACCCCACAATTGTGACATAAAATCACACTTGAGTAACATCCTGAAAATAAACAGGCTCCAGATGCTGACCCTTTCTCACTTGTATCTGAGGCACAAGGCCGCTCCTCTGGCTGCGGGCCCCGCCTGTCCTGCTGCCACCGTCCTCGCTCCATGCCTCGGCCCACTCAGCAGGTAGAAAGCACCCAACATCGGTAATGCAGCAGGATCTAGACCATGCCATGGAGATCTATAACATAAAAGCTTGCTATCTTCTAGATGCTCTCTGTCTAGAGAATCAAATCCACTTGTAACTCCTATTTTGGTACAGTGAATGCAATCTCATTTGAATACAGCAGACGAAAGATGGCTTCCCCCGCCTCCCTTCTCAGAAGTAACTCAAAATTGATTAGAAAAGCAAGGACGAAACACCCAAATATCATTTTCTATGAAACTAAGAGATATCTATTCATGGACTACAGTAGCAACCAAGGTCAAGAGGGCACATCAGCAGATACTCAGAGAGG
Source organism: Rhynchonycteris naso (assembly GCA_037038555.1). NCBI lineage: Eukaryota > Metazoa > Chordata > Mammalia > Chiroptera > Emballonuridae > Rhynchonycteris > Rhynchonycteris naso. The sequence goes on along the minus strand of CM072998.1, from coordinate 212,674,220 downwards.
ACGCCCAGAGTGGCAGGTAGAGAATCCTGAGAGAAGTGTCCCACACCAAAGGCAGCTCACTCCTGGTGGAGAGCAATGAGAGCCTTTACAGGTCCTCACTGTGAAAACTGCCCCAAGCCCAACACACAAGTCAGATTCACAGAAGGAGGCCTGTAGATGAGAAGTGGTAAGGACTGTGCAGTAAGCCACCCATGGCTTCTACCCACTGTGCATGAAGAGGGGAAGAGCCAAGATCTAATCCCTTATGTTCTCTCTCTCTCTCTCTCTCTCTCTCTCTCTCTCCCCCCGCTCTCTCTTTCTCTCCTTCACACACACACACACACACACACACACAAACACACACACACACACAAACACACACACACACACACACAATCTGCCTCATTGAGAATTCTAACTAGCTAAAGCTAAGTTTCTCTCCTTCTAAATAGAAAGGTTTTGATCCAAGGGGAACACATCTTATATACAGGTAAGCAACAACTACAGAAGAACCAAAAGGAGTATAAGCATATAAGCCATTCCATGACAAAGGGGAAAGGAAACAAAAAAAGCCAATGACCAATTGAAAAATCTCTTTGCACATTAAACAAAAACTATGCCTGAAATATAGTCAGAAGATATAATACAAAAAGTAAATGTATGTAACACACACCACAGCAGAGCTATGGGAATTCAGGGATAATATGGCAAGACAACAAAGTAAGTAAATCCTGAGCTGAAGGAACTCAAGAGAAATAGAATTTAAAAATCAAGCTAGGTGGAGGTGAAACACTGTAACTCACCTGTCACTGACCAGGGCAACAGGGTCAGTCTTCACAGACGAAAAGGTTACTATAGATCTTAGAAGATGGATAGAATTGAGGTCAATCAGTAGGAGGAAAGAAGTTCCATCACATATAACATGGACCAAAGCACAAGTGTATTTTCTGGGAATGAAAGCTGGCATTATCACTCTGAAGTATTGGGCACAATGGAGGGGACAGGATGGATGGGATAGGAATGACAGATAAATGCTAGATGTCAGACAGTATTTTATGCCATGCCATTAAATGTAACTTCAGGTGATTAGGAAAGAGGACCCACTGGTGCTTTAAATCAGAGGACTACCATGACCACTGGTACTTTAGAAAGGTCTCTCTGCCCACAATGAGGAAGGAGGTAGATTGAGATGAAAACTGAGGCAAAGCAGTGGGAATGGTAATCCTTTCCACTGATCAGAACAAACACAATGTTACTGTAGATGTCTGTTGGGATAGAAAAGTGTGTGTGTGTGAGGGGGGAGGAATGAGGATGCTATACTACATGTCATACATTCTAGGTCTCGTAAGTGAGGTGATTATAATAAATCAGAATATCCAAATAACTCCTGGACTCTAGTCAAAGATGATAAGGTGCCAAAATCAAAATACTATTAAAATATTGGCAAATTTTGGCTTTATTTGTTAAAGTTAAAAGAATCACCCCTATGTTTTCACATCAGATTTTGTAAAGAGTTTTTATTTAGCATGGCTTTAACTGTCTTAAATTATTAAACATCATCACAAATCGTGTGTCACTTAGTAGGACTGAATGCTCAGAGATGCATCTGCTCAGAAATGAGATAATTTACCAAAGTCAATCTTTAAGTAAATCAACCTTGATTTCATTTGAAATCACGTTATGGCATTGGTTAGGAAACATAAGTACTCTCTTCATAAAAAAAAAAAAAAAATACCTTTCTTCTTTTCTTCCTAAAGTAATATGTTCATCATTACTCTGTAAGATCAACAGTTTCATATAATAAAAAATGCCTCTCTACATATTTCCATCTTTTCACTTAACTTTTACTTTCATGCTGACTGATCTGAGGGATGTAACCTAGATTTTTCTGGTGTGCTATAGAAATGTAAGGATACCTGCAACATCGTTTAACAAGACACTGGGAAGTGTGGGCAACAAGCAAAGCAGGCATGTTTTCATTGCTGTAAGACAGTCCATGGGTCATCTGATGACAGGATAGCACTGTGACGCTCGTCATTAACTTGTGCCTCCCTCATTTACTCATTAGGCTTTAATGTTTCTTCCTACTACATGATGAATGAATCTCTACACCTTTTCCTTACTTCGAGTTTTCTTTAAATGCTCTTCTTGGCCCTGACCAGTTGCTCAGTGGTACAGCGTCAGTCCAGCATGTGGATGTCCTCCTGGGTTCAATTCTCAGTCAGGGCACACAGGGGAAGCACCCATCTGTTTCTCCACCTCTTCCCCTCTCACTTTTCTCTCTCTCTTTCTCTTCCCCCTTTCCTGCAGCCATGGCTTGATTGGAGCGAGTTGGCCCCAGGTACTGAGGATGGCTCCATGGCCTCCACCTCAGGAACTAGAAAAAGTTGGGTTGCTGATCAGCTGATGGGCAGAGCATCGCCCACCCGACCCCCAGTGCATTTGACAATCAATGAGCAACTAAGGTGCCGCATTGAAGAACTCTTTTCTTTTTTCTGCTCCGCTTCTGTGCTTTTGTTTGTTTTGTCCTCTAACTCGCTGATTCGATCCTCATCTTCATCCAACCTGCTTTTAATTCCTTTGTTTGTGGTCTTTAGTTCTGATACTGTATTTGTCATTTCTGTCTGATTCTTTTCTATTATTTCAGTTTCCTATTTTATACTTGTTATCTCTTTATTTAGGTGTTTATAATGACTATCCATTGTTGCTCTAAACTCTTTGAATATCCTAACTATCATTATTTTAAACTCTGCATCTGGTAATTTATATGTTGAAGCCACAACCCCCTATGTGACTGTATTTGCAGATAGAATGCTTAAAAGGTTTGTAAAGTTCAATGTAGTCATAAAGGTTGGGTTGTAGTCTGATAGGACTTTGGCCTTAGAAGAGGGGGGAGAGGGAGGGGAGAGAGGGAGGGTGGAGAGGGAGGAGGGAGAGGGAGAGTATGAGAGAGAGGAACATCAATCTGTTCCTCCATGTGCCCTGACAGGAGATTGAACTGCCAACTTCTGAGCTTCAGGATAAAGCTCTAACCAACTGAGCTATCATCAAGGGCTGGCTGAATTAGTTTATTGAGGGAAGAATAAAAGTAAAGGCAGGGAGACCAGTTGGGAGCTGACTGCGATTATATAGGAAAGATTGGGTAGAGGCTCAAACCAGCACCAAAGAGAACACAGTGAGGACAAAGGGTCAGTCCCAAGTATCTCTTAAATGTACAGTCAGTGGTGTTCTACAACGGCTAGATAGTGTTTATAAAAGAAAAAATAAAAGAGCTTCCCCATGTCTGGGACCGGAGCAATTCTAAGAGTGAACGTGGCAATTCCAGAGACAATGAAGACTCTGAGAGGGTAGGGTCATAGGAAATAAATCAAATGCTAAACTCTGCGTAACAGTTCACCATTATTATTGGAAGTATATTCAAATATATTCATTGAGAAATACTTTTCTGACTGCTATGTTGTATTAAACAGTATAGTCACTCTTTACAAATGCACCTTTAATGTCACAGGGTTTGTCAAAAGAAAGGCACTTATATTTTAGCCATCTGACATATTTTGAAGAGCAGTCTATCTCTGCTTCTGAGCTATGAAAACAGCACCTTTTCGATTTAGTTCTGATTTTGTCTTTGGAGATTTGATGCCGTGTGTGTGTGTGTGTGTGTGTGTGTGTGTGTGTGTGTGTGTATATATATATATACATATATATATATATATATATATATATATATATATATATATATGTATGTATATATATATATATATCTTACATTAAGACCATTATTGAAAAACTTGTCTTATAAGTGTGGTCTCAAAACAGAAGCCACATATTAGCCTACAATAAATCTTAATACTTGTTCTATAACGTATTCTTTAAAGAACCAAATTAACATATCAGGTTTGCAATGGAGATATTGACAGTTGTGGGTCAAATAAGTTTGTAAATATGATATATATGTTTGCTCGCTTATAGTTATAGTTTGCATTGGGTGTGGGAGACAGGCTATAAGCCAGCAAAGTCATTGTAGCCTAAGGCAGTGGTTCTTAACCTGGGTTCTATCAAACCCTAGGGGTTCGATGAGTCGGTCTCAGGGGTTCAGAGAAGCCTCTGCCACGGAGGCCAGAATAAAGTAATACCGTAATTTGTTGTGAGTTCATGCACTTTGTTGGTTTTGTTCTTTGAGCAAGTTGATGTTCATGCACGGCTCATTTTGTGCACCAGTAAAAAAACATATACCTATGTCTTGAATTTGGAAAAAAAAATCATATTTTATTTATCACTAAAGAAGGGTTCAGTCAATGCGCATATGAAACTGGTGGGTTTGGTACCTCAAAAAAGGTTAAGAACCACTGGCCTAAGGCTTAGTTTTAAAACTAAGCTTTTACCTACACCCTTGACTGTTGCATGATAGGGGGTGGTGCACTCTCGTGAGGAATCCCATTATGCCTCAGATAAATGACTTTGTATCAGAGACTTCCTTGTTTGTAGATTGGATTAAAGGTTTGGATTTCTACACTATAAAATGGGGCAGGCCCGGATCTTGCTCTCTCTCGGTTCCTGACATTAACATTAGAGGGGAGAGCAGAGAAAGGACACGTGGAGGATAGGAGAAGCAGCAAAGATGGCGGAATGCTGAAGAAGGCAGTTTGTGCAGAGTTTGTGCAGAGTTTGTGCAGAGAGAAGGAGATGGGGAACAGAGGTGAATAAGGCTGGTGAGGTAGAAACTTTGATTCTAGGAAACTCGGATAAATCAGTGGCTTTAGGAGCCCTGAATGGGAAGGGAAGTGTTTTCCCACTGTGTGTGTTTCTTGCCCGCTGGGTGCAAGCTAGGATTAAAGGTAATGGCCCACCAGTTCTTGGCTCCATTGTTTCATTACCGTCTGTTCAAATCAAACCCGAACCTGCACGGGTCAGATGGTTGTGATGGTGGCCATGGTTACTGGCTTTACAATAGTTTTTAAAAAAAGTATTAAAACTTGTTAAATTCTTTTGATTTCTTTTTCTCTAACTATAACTGATAAGCTCATTCAAAAATAACATTGGTTTTGATTGAGGTCATTTCAAAGACTTTCTTACTCAAACAGTATTCTCTTGTTTAAAATACTTGTGAAACAATCTTTGAATATAAAAGACATTGCAAGAATAAGCATAATAACAACTCTATTTTTAGAGTGATCATTTTATAAGGGGTGGAAAAATTCAAATTCAAGCAAATAGGTAAAATACATTTTGGAATAGAGAGTTAGTTCTCTGATCCAGATTTAAAAAATATATAAATATATAAATATATATATATATATATATATATATATATATATATATATATATATATATATTGCTCTATATTGTATGATCTATGCAAATTTATTGCATCTTTATTGATTGTTCAGTCCAAAATTTAAACATTTTCTTAAACTCTGGAACTTCTGGGAGAAATAACTACTAAATTGCATATAACCAGCAAAAATAGAAATTTAAAATTACCAAACCTATTCTCATTAACATTTTCTTGACAAGATAACATCATCAAAATATATTCAATACTGTAATGTTAAATACAAGTTTAAATATTAGTTATCTTCCACAATTAATAAAAGTTAACAGTCTGATAACTTTCCATTTCTGCTTTTTTGCATTTTGAGGAGTTGCTTAATAAAATTTGTTAACAAATTCTACTTGTTGCCAGTTTGTGGGGATAAAACAAGACTTCAAAAACTAAGAAGCAATTACTGCACCATTATTTTTAGAGAAACATATATCACTGTTGGAGAGTTAAAGTTGTGATAAACTCACAGTGGTCCAGAAGGGTCTTCCTATGAAACCTCTAAGGTCAAGACATTCCTTGAAAAAACTGAATGAATTTATATATTTAAAGAAAGAATGTGTCAACAGAGGTGTTGGTAAGCTATGGAAAACTTGAGAAAGGAGGCAAAGGGACAATGATATACCCATCTGTCTGGTACTGAGGGCACATGACCTGAGGGGCTCCAGCAATTTTGGTTGCATGGGTAAAACCATTCCCCACTGTGAGATAAACCCAAAAGATTGTCTTTCTTTCTTCCTCTAAACCCACTCATCTCAATTACATGTCAGCTGTTTTCTACTTCTGCTTTCAAATGGGGAGTGAATCATCACTTACATCACAGTATGCTAAATAACACAAAATAACCAAGAGGTTTTTGCCTCACTCAACGTAAAGCCAAAATTCTTTCAGAACCTTCAAGGTCTTATACGGTAAACACACTGACCTCCCACCACACCTCTAATTACCATCTATCTCCAACCTCATCTTCTAGGGCTTTCTTTCTTATTCTGCCATTTTCCTGCTGGTCCTTGAGCTGGTCAAAAACCACTTCTCCTTCAGGCCTTTGCACTACATGTTCTGAAGGCATTAACATAACTCATTCAGATCACCACTCAGAGAATCCTTTCCAGACTACCCACATGAACAAGTGCCTTCTTTCTGTCATTCTTCAACACCCTACTCTGATTATTTTTCTTTGTAACCCTGAGCACCATTTAATATGTAACATAGTTTTCCTCTGCCTCTCTCTTTTGATTGTTCATACACCCAACTTTGTTTTCTGCCTTCCATTATTAAAAACTATCTTTTCACTTTCAATATATTCCTAATACATGGTCATGTATGATCGGATATTCATCTTTATTATTTTCTTCCCTGTGACAGTATCACACTGCCTTCATTCCTAGAGATTTCTATGAAACCTTTGTATCTGTTATGTGAGTATCACAACCTGTCCTTCAAAATGGTCTGGTCTATCCTGGCTCTCTAATTGTTCACATCTCTCTAAAAATCTGCCTGTCAAGTGCTATGAGTATACCATATGGGAAATTTAACTGGAATGGTATTGAATTTTCACATTATTTTGCTGGAAAGTTTACACCTCTGTAAATTTCTGGATCTTTCTCTCCTTACATATAATTCAATTTGTTCAGATTATTAATGTCTTTCAATATAGTGTAATGACTTTCTGAGCAAGATCTTCTACATATCTTGTATGATTTATTTTCAGTACCTCATATTTTGGTTGTACTTGTAGATAATATATATTCTTAAATAAAAGTGTCTTTTATTGTCTGATGTAGAGAAATGTCTTAGAATTCATCTTATTCTAGAAACTGCCATAATCTCTCCTATTAACTCAGTCTGTACATTCTTCCTGGGCTTCTGTATTGGAAACCATACATCTGTGACCAGTGGTATCTTTGCTTCTTTTCAAACGGGTGTCTTTTTCTTTCTTCTTTTTATGGCTAATCTCTTTGAAACAATATTCAATAGAAACTCAGACAGTGAGTTTTCTTGTCATAGTCTATTTAAAAGAGAAATGTTTTTAACATTTTACTATGCAATGCTATTTTTTCTTCAGATTTTATCAAATTAAAAGTTATCTTCTATTCCTAATTATATTTTCATCTTAATTCATAAAAAATAATTTTATGCATCTCTTATATTTTTACCTTTAATCTCTAAATGTAATAAACAGCTTAACACATTTTCAAATGTTGAACTAGCCTGGCATTTCTAGAATAAACCAACTTGGTTTTCCTGCTATGTGACTAGATTTGGCTTGCTAGTAATTTCTTTAAGAGGTTACCATCTTCTATACAAGAGAGATTCGCCTGCAATGTTTCATTTTCATATAGTTATTTTCTGGGTTTGCCAGCAAGGTTAAAGTCATGCCATAAAAATAGTTAAAAAGAGCCTGACCAGGTGGTGGTCCGATGGATAGAGCATCAGCTTGCAATACTGTGGACCCAGGTTAGAAACAATGAGATCACTGGCTTGACTGCAGAGTCACCAGCTCAAGTGCAGGGTCACTGGCTTGAACATGGGATCACAGACATGACCCTATGGCATTGGCTTGAGCCCAAAAGTCGCTGGCTTGAAGCCCAAGGTCTCTGGCTTGAGCAAGGGGTCAATGGCTTGACTGCAGTCCCTGGTAAAGACATAGATAATAAAGCAATCAATGAACAACTAAGGTGCCACAAATACGAGTTGATGCTTCTCATTTCTCTCTTCCTGTCTGTCTGTCCCTCCATCTCTCTCTCTCTCTCTTTTCTTTTTCTCTCTCAAAAAAAATTAAAAAGAGATTCCAATTTTGGAGGTGTTCATGTTGTTATTGTTGCTGTTATAGCTGTTTACTTTTTATTTCTAATAGACATGGGCAAGATAGCAATTATCTGGTTCATTAAATATGTGTTTGAATTGGCTCTTGTGTTTTCTTTGTGGGTAATTTTTGTAATTTATAGTTTTAAATTCCTAATTTTTATTAAGTGAGAGTCAGGGGGAGGCATAGACAGACTCCCAGATGCGCCCCAACCAGGATCCACCTGGCTAACCCCCTATCCAGCAATGCCCTGCCCATCTGGAACAGCTGCTCCATTGCTCAGCAACTGAGCTATTTTAGCTATTTTAGCACTTGAGGCGAGGCCAATGGAGCCACCCTCAGCACCTAGGTCAATTTTCTCAAACCATTTTGAGCTACAGCTACAGGAGGGAAAGAGAAATGGAGAGAGAGAAGGGGGAGGGGTAAAGCAGATGGGGGCTTCTCCTATGTGCCCTGAGTGGAAACTGAACCAGGAATATTAACACACTGGGCTGACGCTCTACCACTGAGCTAACCAGCCAGGGTCTCTGCTGCATCTCTTGTCTGGGCTTTACTTCTAGTACATTTTAATATATGTTCTTTTACTCTCTTCAGTCTTGCCAGATGTTAACTGCATTGATGTTGAAAACAAATTTATCAGTTAATTCTTTCTATTGCATCATAGTTTTTAAATTAAATTCTTGCTCTTTATAGTTATTCATTTTTACCTTTCTACTTTATTTTTATAGCTTCATAAATTAGATGCTGAAGTTATGACTTATTACACTTTCTTCTCTGATGAGAATATTTATGTTTCCCTTTTCTAACTTAACTTTATTTTCATGAGAAAGTAAGTTCAACATGTTTTCTACTTTTTGAAATTTCCTGTACTTAACTACACTACCTCGGGCTCAAAATCCCATTTACTCTTATAAATATGTTACTCTAGGGAGAAATTAATTTCCTAATATTGAAAGTTAACTATTACCAAAACTCTAAGCTTTAGCTTCCTTATATGTTTACTGGCGATAAATATATCTACCTGGAGAAAATAGGAAGTGACACACAGGAAGACCTAGCACAGTTCTCTGCCAAGAGTGGATGTATAAAAAGTAGTGGCTAAATAAATGGACTCTTTTCTTGGACACACATACAGAGTAGGCAACAGTAGGCTTCCAGCTTATCAAATGAAAATAATAAGGCAAGACTGAACTCTGTGTTTTGCATCCTCACAACTGGAAATCTATGTTTGTCTCACCCCATATGTTTGTCTCATGTACTGGATTGCAGTAAAGATTTCATTTCTTGAGGAGAGAGAGGATTATGTCTAGTGATTTTTGTACCCAATGCAGACTCTTCTCAAAAAATCATACTTGTTATGATGAGTTAATCAGTAGTTCCCAAACTTTTTGAAGTTGGGACGCATTTAAAATCCTACAAATAATTGTAGACACACTATATGCAAATTTCTGAGAAATATGTTATAATAATTAAGTCAAATATTAAAGAAAAAATATAAAGTCCAAACGTGCTTTTATGGTAATTAAATGAAAAAAATATGACAAAATTACATTTATTCTGACATTAAAAAAAAATTTATGTCAGATATTTTGAGTTATGCTTTTTAGAATTTTTAAAAAGAGGGGTTAAAAAATTAAAAAAAAAACTTATTTTTGTATTTATATAGATACATTCTTAGTAAGATTTAGTAAATTCGGCAGGTCCCAGCATAAATGTGTTAAGTTTTTTCATTCTTGTGTTTATTAGAAACATAAATAATATAATGATGTGTTAATAACAAATATAATAATGATGTGTTAACAAAAAGAGTGGTATTTCCATAATGAAATGGTATACCAGAATAACTATATTTATTTTTATATTTGGGCACATGTTGTGAACCAGCGCAGCCAGTAATTCCAAGTCCCAAGTGGGGACAGTGCGGAATTAAGAAAATATGTGGAATTAAAAAAATACGGGGTAGGGAGGGCCCTGTAATTGCTGCTAGCAAGAACAAAGTGCGCCCAAAAACCGCACCTTGATTTATTTATTGGGTAAAGTGAGGTCATTAGCAAATCAGTGGTCTCTGATCACGTTTCCAAGGCAACCAAGAATTTTATCAAGTGCAGATATATATATATCATCTTATATATCATCTTAACTTTACACCAAACAAAGCATAGCAGATACTTGCCTCCAGTCTTTCCAGGGAACATGCGGGGTAGTATAAACAATCCAGCACCACAGCTTAACAGCCTTTTGCAACCTAATCAGACAGGTGAAGTGTAGGGTTGGGCAGACTGTCAGCTTACAGCCAATTCCCCACACCTTTGTCCCCCAAAGATCTAAACTCCCAAAGCCCTGCTGGTTTTTGGGTCCCCAAAAGGCATATATTTCTCTGGAATACCAAAGGGAACACCAGTGCACCCTGGCACACACTTTGAGAACCACTGGGTTTATGGATTGATGGGGTGATTACTGTAAGTCAATCTCTTGGAATTTTCTTTAATATTTATATTAGGTTTTGATTATTAGTACTAAACATTCAAGAAAAGAACACAATGATAAATAATGTTTGGTCACTAAAATTTTGTTGAATTGATTCTATACCACTTTGTGTATGGAAATTTTCTGAAAGAGTGGTTAAAAGAATGAGCTCCCATGGAGGAATGTTAAGGGTGAATCTCAATACAAGAGGCCCTAGATAGCTGGACACACGCACAAACACTCACACGTATACACTTACACATACTTCCAGCCTCAGTAAAATCTACTGCACACATTTAGTCCTCTGGAATAGTGTGATGGGAATCAGAGAACATAATTTCCTTCTGCTACATAGTTAGGCAATAGCCAATTATCACAGCAATTCTGCAATGCTTAGTGTTCCAGGTGGGTCCCCAGAAATGAAGAAATAAGAAAATTCAGGGAGATTTGGGGGAGATATTGATAAACACAGGACATAAAGAAGTAGATACAAATGGAAGATTTGTGACATACAAGATTCATACTCCCTCCCAAAAATATAATACAAAGAGCCATGCTTGAAGAAGATGAGACTGACCCTTAGGTCACTCAGCTAGTGGCACTTACTGTTTCTACAGGCAGGCTGATTGTACCCCTGATGGAACAAATTAAATTTCATGTGGTCTATCACCTCACCAATCATACAAACCAAATTATGTGCTTCCTCTCAGCCTCCTTGGCAAGCTTCTCTACCCATGCATCAAACAATCCTTCTCCCAGCAGCACGTTTCCCTTACTGAAAACATTGTACCTAGCTCTCAGCCTTCAGCTACAAAGTCTTGGGTGTCTCCAGTGTGGATGCACATGGCCAGTCCAACACCTGACCCCACAGTGTCTTGCCTTTAGTTGATTCCAATCTCTTTCTCTTCCTCTCCTTCTTATTGTCTCAGTCTTTGCCATCTTTACTCTATCAAAGGTCTTGTTTGGATTATTCTTTCTGATCATAACCTGGTTTCCTCCACACAAATTATTTAGCTAATCACAATGTTCCTGCTCTATTACATATTTGGAAAAATAGTTTGTGTGGCTCTTACCTTCATTAGTCTTGATACCAACTTTCAGCAACTATTTTCACTTTTAGTTTTTCTTTCAAAATCTAAACATACTGATTTAATATCTTAAATTAGTACAGAATTCTAGTCCTCTAAACCATCATCACCGCTTACCTGGGCTACCACGGAGTAGTTGAAACTAACAGCCTCTTAGCGCTCATGCTGGTTCTCTTCCAATCCGCAGCCAAATTCACATTTTTATCAAGTTCATCTATTCCCTCAGCCTTTCTCCACCAAATGTACATTATTTTGAAGATAAAGAGCTAAATATCTAAATGTCTGAAAGGCCTGCTCAAAACTTTCCCCTACTTCTCCTGACCCACTAGCCTTCTTTCAGCTCCAGGAAAGCTCCAAGTTCCCAACTGCCTCAGAGTCTGATTTCTGGCTACATCTCCTTCAATCCACCCTTCCACCCAGCCCTATGAATTCTACCCTCTGTCCAGAATAACACTTGCTTTTTTCACAAATAAAGAGCCATCCTAGGGGCAATAATAATAATAATATGAATAAGAAATGTCTTTGATATATATTTAAGAAAAATTCTTTTCATTTTCTTTGGTTAAATGTATTTGCCTAAAAAATAGATTTGACTAAATAAACAAAAAGTATCAATCACTTAGGAAGCAAAAATTGCCAGAAAATATATAATACTAAAACTGAACAGTTTATTTCTGATAGCATCAAATATTGTATGCACATTTTTCCAAAATTCCCTTAAAATGTTAATTTTATATATTTTTCAAGAGAGACAATTAACACTGAATAATCAATATTAGTACAAAAACATTGAAAAACTCATGCTCGAGCTGAAAATAGCTTAATTGACAACGTTATGTAAATATATAATTATACCAGATGAAAGTATAGTAATCAAACAAATTTCAAATTGTATTTCCTCCATAACTGGTGGAGTTAAGAAATGAATGCAAGCTTGGGTTTTTCCTGTGAAGGTTGTTTTGTTAAGCATTAGACATGGAGAAGTCCAATCAGTAGAGAGGTCTGGTAAAGAGGTAAAGCAGGATAAGGAGTGGTAAATATCTCTGGACTTGGCAAGCAGTAGGCTATGGGTGCTTTTGAAGAGAACAAAAATCTTAAAGAGTGAATCAGGGACCAGCTTGCTGAGGGCTGAGAAAAAAATGAGGGTTAAAAGATAAGAATGTCAAATATTATTGCAAAGAGTGTGATTCCAGGAATAAGAAGAACAGCAAAAAATTAGATTAGAAAGGAATAAAGGGGTCTCCTTCTTCCAGATGAGCTCCAAGAAACATGAGCCACAAAAGGGATCACACACCTCTCTCTCCAACTGTGCCCTGCCTGAATCCAGTCTACTCCACACACTGATGAGCCTAGTCTGAGCTAAACTGAGTACCAGATACATGTTAGCAAAAAGAGAAAAATACTTTAGGATATTTCTGGGAAAATCAAAAGATTAAAATATTCGAAGGTATTATCAGACTGTCAGTTTCTGGAAGGTATCTAATTTTGTGTCTTTTTAAGACAGCAAGTCCTTCCAAAATAACAAAAAGTCAGAGAAAATTTGTTTGTTAATTAATTAATTAACAAATATTTGCTGAGCAGCTACTATGAACTGTTGAATATTCTGTAATGGAGAATAAATTTTATATATTTCTTATGTTCACAGACAAGGGCAAAAGCATTTGATTAGTTCTATAACAGAAGAAGAATTTAATGCACTTTAGATAAGGATAAATGATTTTATGGGCTCCCAATAAAATCGATTAATTTACAAAATGATAAACTGTTCAGTTTGCATATTAATAGAAAGAGTGAAAATAATTAAATTGAAAATAATTTGTTAAACTCCCTCAGCTACGTAATGATACAAACTCTTCATAAACATTTCTTGGCTTATCACTAATTTTCTCAGAGAAAACTTTTGAGTTTAGAACATTAATAAAAGACAAACACAAAGAATGCTTCAGAATGTGATCTCAGTAACTGAAATGCTTGCAATGTTTTAATTCAATCAGAATATAACATTTAAGACATTTTATCAAATGCAAGAATCATTTGGCAATTCACAGAAAATGCAAGTCACTGAATAATATGCAGAGTATAGGTAATAGCAATGAAACCACCTGAGACCAATAATAGTATTTTATTTTATGCACCCAGTACCTAAAATGTAAACAAGGAGATCAAGTCAAGTGAAAAGTGCAGTGTTATTTTTTCTATTCTTCACCATATACTTGTTTACTACAGATCATTTTTATAGCCCATAATTTCCTTTAGACATAAGCACTTCCTAGAGTGAGATGGGTATCCAGATCTGTAACTACATTTCACAGACTACAGTACAGAACAATACTCCAGCAACCGTATAAATCAGAGCACCACAAAAATAAAGGTACCACCCTGTTGGGCAGATAAAATATATTATGCTCACTTTGTTGAGGATGGCATTGCTCACGTGGAGGTTCATGAATATTAATGTGTGTTGGGGGAAAGGCCGTGGGCAGGCCCGATCGTTATAGCCTAAGGCTCAGTTTTAAGAGTAAGCTTTTCCCCACACTGACTGGAACTGACTGGATGATGTGGGATGGTGCACTCTCATGAGGAATCCTCCCATTATGCTTCAGATAAGTGAGTTTGTATCAGAGACTTCCTTGTTAGTAGATTGGATTAAAGGTTTGGATTTCTACACCATAAAGTGGGGCAGACCAGAAGCTTGCTCTCTCTTGGTTCCTGAGGCTAGCATTAGAGAGGAGAGAAGATGAAGGCCACGTGGAGGAATGGAGAAGCAGCCAAGATGGCGAAGTGAGGAAGAAGCCAGTTTGTGCAGAGTTTGTGCAGAGAGAAGGAGATGGAAAGAGAGGTGAATAAGTCTAGTGAGGTAGAAGCCTTTCATTCTAGGAAACTCAGATAAGTCAGTAGCTTTGTGAGCACTGAATGAGTGGGTTTTGGAGTCCAGTGTGTGTTTTCACTTGCCCGCTGGGTGCAAGCTAGGATTAAAGCTGATGGCTCACCAGTTCTTGGCTCCATTGTTTCATTATCATCTGTTTGAATCTAATGCGAACCTGCACTGGCCAGGCAGCAGTGATAATGGCCGTGACTATTGGCTTTACACACCCCATTGCTCAAAAAAGATTCACATTTCATTTAACAAATGCAAAGTAACCATGTTTTTAAATTTTTAATTTAATGTTAATAAACGTAGTAGAGAACATTTATAGGATCTCCACTATGTAGTCTCTGCTCAATTTAACATTAGAAATTTGTTACCTCCCTGGCCAGTTGGTTCAGTGGTAGAGCACTGGCCCTGCATGTGAAAGTTCTGGGTTTGATTCCCAATAAGGGCACACAGGAAAAGCAACCATCTGTTTTTCCAACCCTCCTCATCTTTCTCTATCTCTCTCTCTCTTCCCCTCCTGCAGCCTTGGCTCAAATTGTTCAAGCAAAGTTGGCCCCAGTAACTGAGAATGGCTCCATGGCCTTGCCTCAGTCATTAAAATAGCTCAGTTGTCAAGCAATGGAGCAGTGGCCCAGATAGGCAGAGCATTGCCTGGTAGGGGGCTTCTCAAGTGGATCCCACTAGAGGCACATGCAGGAGTCTGTCTCTACCTCCCTGCCTCTCTCATTTACTAAAAGAAAGAAAGAAAGAGAGAAAGAAAGAAAGAAAGATGTATTGTATAAAAAATACATAGGGTTTTTCTTAAACAGTTTCTCAGACTGATACATTCCTAGGGATTTAGATCACTGTTGGGCTAATGAGTTTGTAAAATTTGTATTTTTTAAGTTTGCTCACTTTTATTGTTAAAAATTGGTACTGGGCAATCACATCTGTGCTTGCCCTCAGAACAGGGTAGTTGAGTGCAAATTGCAGATTGCATTCCTTCCTGGGAGATGCCATTGTTTTGCTAATGTTTGCTAGAGGAGGGGTCTTTGAGAGCCCCAGTAGTTTAGCAGAAATAATCTGCATGGCCAGAATGGTCATGGCCCCTGGCCATACATCTGGCATAGTTTGCATAGTTTGTGGCAGGATTCAGATCAGATCGTTATTGAGCCACCACCATGGATGAGGGGTGGGGTAGAGGACTGGTGTTGTTATGGTTCCCATGATTGTCTGTTTGGGGACCATGGGATGGCTGTTTTTTACAGCCCTGCAAGAGGAAACCAAGAGCTCAGTGCAAGAGACTGCCAAAGGCCTGCAAACCGAGTGACAATGGAAGGAGTTGGAATGGCCATGGGAGAAAGAGACGCAGATCCTGAAATTAGATCAAGCACTGGAGAAGGAGGCCGCATGGACTTGCAAGTTGCAGTTTGCCTTGAAAGTTGCATATTTCATATTGCAGAGGCAGTTGTTGGAGGAACAACTGTGAGTTCAGCTTCATGAAAGCCAGCAGACTCTAAAGCCTAAGATGGAGCCGTGCCAGCAGAGTGGCTCTGAGTCGGCAGAAGCAAGCACTTCCAGCTTCTCTTCTGAGGATGAGGAGACTTGGGCTGAAACTGCTATCTGCAGACTCCAGAAGGTAAAAGCCCAGCAGTAAAGAGTACCAACTAAGCCCCTGGTAGGTTTGCTGTGATTGTGAGACATTGGGGTGGATGGCTCTGAGCAAGAGTGGAAATGTTGTCCACCACTGTCACGAGCTTCTCTTTGGGGCAGTGTCTTCAGAGTTCCCATGATGATAGGAATGAGGGGGGAGGCCGGAGGCCCCATGTGTGTGGACTGATTCCTGGACTACGACCAGACAGATACCAGCTCCTTTGTTGGATGGACTTAACAGCTTTTGGGCAATGTGAGAGACCCTGATGGGGGGGCAGGTCTGGTGGAGACCCTCCTGCACTGGGAAGCTTTTCATCCAGCTGGAGAAGCTCCGAGGACATTTTGTGTTTTGGGCAAAGTGCTGAGTGACACAGTAAAGGGCACCTTTGTAATTGCTGAAATTGTATGACTTGTGCTATTGCTGCAATTTGTGTGATGTGCCTAATTTCTTGCACAGGAATGCCTGTGGTGTGGATTGTGGATTGCAAATTGAGCAAAATTGATTGTGGTATGTTGGGCAAATGAGTGTAACATCTGTATTTTCTGGTTTTGCTCACTTTTATTGTTAAAAATGGCCTCTGTTCACATGATGATGCTCCCACATGATGCAGCTAATTACCTTACTGCTTGGGAAGGGGCTTGGTTATGCTAATGTGTGCTGAAGGAGGGGCTTTCATTCCAAAAAGTTTTAAAAGAAGGAGGCCATTTTTGTGGAGGCTACGTGGTTTCAGAGGAGGCAGGCAGCCAAGATGGCAGGGTGCTGAAAGGGAACAGAGGAGAGGGGCTTTGTGAGCTCCACTGAACTAGTGGGGGCTTTTGATTCTAGGGAAAACCAGAAATATTCTCCTGGTTGTGGAACTGGAGAACATGTGAGTGGGTTTTGTGCCTGTGTGTTTGTTTTTACTCGCCAGCCGGTTACAAGCTAGAATAAAAGATATGGCCCACCATTTCTTGGCTCCACAGTTTCCTTACCGTCTATCCAAATCTAACGGAAACCTGCACCTGCCTGGTGGCTATGACGGATGTGACTATTGGCCTTACACTGGGGATAAGGGACCAAATATAAATCTTAATAAAAATGGGAAGCCTGCTTCAGTTGGTAGCTACAGCATTTATAAGGTTCATTCACACACTCCAGGAGACCATTGTGCCCTCAGATTTAATCCAGGAGTTGGTTAGAAAGTGTCTCCCTGAGTACAACTGGCCCATCCCCACACTGTGGAGAAGAGGTGTTCCTCTGCTTCCACTTTGCAGCATGCTAGGTGGAAGCTCAGATGGCAGCTATTGAGAACCATTAATCTTAGCCTGGAAGAAGGATCTGATTGGTTGATGGGAGAAAGCAATAGAAGACTGAAAGATTAAGAAGCTAATTGATTGGCTTGAAGAAAAGCCAGTCCTTCTTAGTCCAAGACACAACCCAAACTTAACAAAGAAACGGTCCTTCCCTTCTCTATCAATTGGAAATGTGCTGGCCCTGCTCATCGGTGGGTTCTCCGAGCAGCCTATGGAGTGGGTCCGCAGCTGCACTGTAGAGATTCTGAGTGCAGCCTGGGTACTGTAGCCCAACACCAGGACTGGACTAAACTTTGATACATACTGAACCATGGCACAGAATATCTGCACACTGTTCTTTGTACTGGGCCCAATGAAGACAAGGTTGGACTTTCCCCATGGTAGACTATACAGAGATGAGACACTGGACACATGTGGGCAGCCTTCCCTTTCAACCCCGAATAAATATTATGGTTAAAACCTCACTCTCCCCATACATGAGTTCTGTGAGATGCCTTTCCTTCAACTCCTGGAAGAACACTATTTCCACAGGCATCAGTTTCAGGTCTCCAAAAGAAATACTAAGTTTGTTTATTTTTATCAGTCTTAAAATATTAACTATAAGAATTTTGCAGATGGAATGGTATTTCTGCCCTGGCTGGTTGGTTCAGAGGTAAAATGTCAATCCAGCATGTGGGTATCCTGGGTTCGACTCCTGGTTAGGGTATACAGGAGAAGTGACCATTTGCTTCTTTCCCTCCTCCTCTCCAACTTCTGTCTCTTTCTCTCTCTCTTGCTTCACCTCCCGCCGCCATGGCTCAATTGCTTTTAACACATCAGCCCGGGTGCTGAGGATGGCTTCGTGTAGCCACCATCTCAGGTGCTTAAAACAGTCGGTTATGAGTGTGGCCCTAGATGGGCAGAGCATTGGCCCCAAACAGGGGTAGTCAGGTGGATCCTTGTGGGTGGCGCATGTGGGAGTCTATTGCCCCTACTTTCTTTCACATATGAAAAAAAAAGAAAGAAAAGGAAAGGTATTTCTAAGCAATTAGTTGATACAAAGAAAAAAAGAAGTAAAGGAATCATTAATGAAAACCTTAGGTCATTCAAGTCTATTTTGCCTGAAGGAAAAATAACAGATTGTCATATAAATCACTTAGAGAAAGATGATGGGGCCAGATCAAAAGGTTTGGAGTCATCCGTGAACTTTGTGCCAATTTTGTTTGAAGATTAAGCTCTAATAATAGGTGTCAATTTCTTTGGGTCATAAACCTCTCATACACTTTAATTCCCTTCCAGTTTTAAAGCATGGACTTCTCACCTAGCAGAGTATCTAGCATTTAGTATATTCTCCATAAATAGTTGACTGAATGAATGATGAATGAATGAATGAATTAATGCATAAATGAATTCTTAGGATCAGAAAATCTTGAACTATACTCAGTCTCCATATGCAGCAGAGGTTTTACATTCAATCCTTGGTAACTTTTTTTTTTTAATGCAGTATCAAAAAGTTCAGAATTTCCCAACCTAAAAATTCTGCATTTATGTAAGACTATTGCCTGGAGAGAAGTCTGAATATAGCTTTTTTAAGTTGGAAGAGAAAAGGGACAAAGATTAACCAGGAAGCCTGAAGAAGCTAAAGGACAACAGTAGCAACAACCACAAAACAGCGAGTGGGTGGTGTCCCCTGAGTGCTTCCTACGTGTGGAGCATTGTGCTAATGAGTTACCTAATACACCTCTGCATCACTCTATCATACAAGGTGTGTATAACATAGCAGCTACTAAAATTAGGGCACAAAGTCAAAATTCCAGTGTGATTGCTGGCTAGCCATTCAAGCTGAGAAATTGGCTAAACACTCTGCGCTGCCTGACCAGGCGGTGGCACAGTGAATAGGGCAGGGGTCAGGAACCTATGGCTCCTGAGGCAGATGTGGTTCTTTTGATGGCTGCATCTGGCTCACAGACAAATCTTTAATAAAAAAAATAGCCTTAAAAATATAAAACATTCTCATGTATTACAATCCATTACTTGCCTACCGCTCATGTTCATAGTTGCAGGTAGCTGAAGCCAATCACAGCTGTCCTCTGGGACAACACCAAATTTTTATTGGATAATGCATAACATACACAGATCGTTGTATGGCTCTCATGGAATTACATTTTAAAATATGTGGCATTCATGGCTCTCTCAGCCAAAAATGTTCTCGACCCCTGGAATAAAGTGTCAGACTGGAATGCGAAGGACCCAGGTTCGGGACTCTGAGGTCGCCAGCTTGAGCACAGGCTCATCCAGTTTGAGCAAAAGCTCACCAGTTTGGACCCAAGGTCACTGGCTTGAGCAAGGGGTTACTCGGTCTGCTGAAGGCACATATGAGAAAGCAATCAAGAAACAACTAAAGTGTCGCAACGAAAAACTAATGATTGATGCTTCTCATCTCTCTCCATTCCTGTCTGTCTGTCCCTATCTATTCCTCTCTCTGACTCTCTCTCTGTCTCTGTAAAAACAAACTCTGTGCTTGTTTCCTTTCTGTACAAAAAAGTAGTAATAATAGTATCTAGCAAGTAGGCTTACTTTAAGGATTAAATAAATGTGCTACTAGATGTACACTGTTTAGAATTGTGCCAGGCATCAAGCAATTTGCTTTCCTAATATTAGCCATTTAAACTTCCATTTTGAAGATTCAGTAAACTTGAGTCTGTCTTTCTCCTGCGCTCTTGGTTGTATCACCAATCCCAATTATAAAAGAAATCCACCTATCAAAAATGAGAGTGGGCTTAACCAGGCAGTGACACAGTGGATAGAGTGTCGGACTAGGACGTAGAGGACCAAGGTTCGAAACTCTGAGGTCTCAGGCTTGAGCACTGGCTAATCTGGTTTGAGCACAGCTCACCAGCTTGAGCCTAAGGTTGCTGTCTTGAACAAGGGGTCACTTGGTCTACTGTAGTCCCCTGGTCAAGGCACATATGAGAAAGCAATCAATGAACAACTAAGGTGCTGCAACAAAGAATTGATGCTTCTTATCTCTCTCTGTTCCTGTCTGTCTGTCCCTGTCTGTCCTCTCTCTGTCTGTCAAAGAAAAGAAATGAGAGTGGGTGCAGAGAAAATGCTCAAACCAGAGCCCTTCAGATAATGCGGTTCGTTAGCATCAGCTAACTTTACTACCCACAGAGAACTGGAAATATATGTTATATCATATCCTCCTTCATGCATAATACACATTATACATTTCATACACAATGTACTCTATTATATAGTATATGATTATAACATATACAATACATATAGAATATATAGAAAAATATGTACTTTTTTTTTAAGTTTAAGAAGTATGGTTCAGGCAAAGCAATCATGTTGTCCAGAAATCAACAGTTTACTAAAAGCAAAGTTACTAGACATTGTAATTCAATAATAACACTATGATACTAAGTAGGAAATAAACAGAGAAATGAGAAAATTCCAAAAGATAAAAAATGATGGCATTTATTATGCTCTGAACTTAACTGCTGTCAAAAGGAAATTCTGAAAGAAAACCTGTGAACAGTGTCAGGACAAATATAAATTAAAAATAAGAAGCTGGGTTCTCCCTGTTGAAAATAAATGAAAAGATGTCTTTCCCCTCCTTTTTCTTTAAGTATTTAATTTAAAAATTTTGTAATTACCTTTTTCTATCTTTGAAACACGTACAATTTTTTCTTAAACTAGATAGTCCTTCTGTCAGCTGTAAGAGCCAAGAGAGTCTTCTCAAGGAACTGGAGGCCATTCCTTTGGACTGTAAACACCTGGCTCCAAGTTGCAAGATTAACTCCTGTCATAAAGATGTGAGAAGTCTATCATTAATAAATCAACAACAACAAAAGTGTTGGCGAGGATGTGGAGAGAAGGGATCCCTTGTACACTGCTGGTGGGAATGCAGATTGCTGCAGCCATTATGGAAAACAGTATGAAAGGTCCTTATGATCCAGTGATTCCACTTCTGGGTATTTATCTGAAAATTTTCAAAACACTATTTTGAAAAGCTATACGTACCCCTATATTTATTGCAGCATTGTTTATAACAAAAATATAAAAACAACCAAAATGACCATCAATAAAAAACTGGGTAAAGAAGATGTGGTACACATATGCAAAGGAATGCTACTTGGTCATAAACAGAATGAAATCTTACCATTTGTGACAACATGAATGAATTGAGAGAGTACTGTGCTAAGTAAAATAAGTCAGAGAAACACAAATACTTTATAATTTCACTTATTTGTGGAATCTAAGAAACAAAATAAACAAACAAGCAAAACAGAAATAGACTCATTGACACAGAGAACAGACTGGTAGTTGCCAGAGGCGATGGGGGTTTTAAGGGTTTGGGTGGAAAAAGTGAAGAGATTAGGTACAACTCGGTAGTTACAAAATAGTCCCAGGGAGGTAAAGTCTAGCATAGGGAATATAGTCAATAATATTGTAATAACTATGTATGGAGCCAGAAGGGTAATAGGCTTATTGAAAGGATCACTTCATTAGGTATATAAATGTTTAACCACTGTGTTGTATACCTGGAACTAACATAGTACATTGTATGTATTTACAATGTACATTGTAACTAAAAAAACATTGCTGCAAAAAAATATGAATTTATTTTTCCTGTAGATAAACTGTTAGCTAACATAGTCACCCCGATTACCAGGTATATCTAAGATGAACTAGGCATGACAAAGGGTTCTGTCAAAGCCTGACTCCTGGGCCGGTTATCATTTATCTTGAGAAAATGTATGGAATAAGATGTATCTGTCTAGCTATATAAAAGTGTGAAAATTCTTTCTGTCTTTGTATTCTCTTAGGAGATTACCTATGACATGCATTATTTTCAGATTTAATGCTTACTTAACAATAAAACTGTTTTTTCTTTTACTTCTACCTTTATGCCTGGGTTGGGAGAAAATTTTGTGTTTAATTGTATTCTCCCAACAATACCAGTCAACTGAAGAGACATCTGTTATCAGGGTGACATTAAATCAGGTGATGAACATAATTCATTCACAACCAGCGTTTGGTAGAGCAGGAAGACTCTCAGTTATGGCCCAGGAATTATCTTCAATTCCTTAATTATATGCATTGGCCTTTACAAAATCTGACCAGTCATCCCTGGTCTCTCTCAGCATAAAGCACGATCTCACAGGATTGGTATAATCTCCCCCGCCCCCTGGAATTTGTCATAGCTATGACCATGGCATCTTCCACAGCACTCATCAATCAAACAAATGTTGAAAAGGAGGCTTTTTCACCTTGTTCAGACATCAAGAGGGCAAAGGCGTCTTTTTCATTAGCAGCAAGTTTATTGTAACATTGAGACACATGCAGTGATAGGAAATATGCAGGAGGCAAGACAGAAATACAAATAACAAAACAGAGCATTTCTTTTAAACACTGTGAGCGATAACCCTGTGAGCACTGAAGTGATACGGGAGGGACATATCAGGTCAGTGTCTGAGGAACACGAAACACTTCCCGGGACTTTTTGTCACCAATGGATCGTGAGCTACAGGAATTAGAAACTACTACCCACTCCAAAATAATAAGTTGAAGTGATATAATGTTTTCCTCTTCAATTAAAGATGAAAACCAGGTCCTGCTCTGGGTAGGATAATTTTCTAAAAAAGCAGGAAATTATTGCACAGCTCAGTGAAGCCCGTGCATGTCAATCCTGACTTATTGGCACTGTTCTCTTTTGTATCTCCAGCAAATACTACAGATCATGGGTCTGCCCAATCATCCAGGGAAAGGAAGGAGCTGCATACTTAGTCAATGATCACTACACATGCTGATAAAAATAGATGATTGTATTTCATTTTATTCTCACAAAACCAAATGGGATTTATACTGTTCTTTTCATTGGATTCAACTTTTGAAGCTGACAGCCACAAACTAGCTTTTTATCTTATAAGGGCAAGGTCGGCCTTGACACCATGGTCATGTGATCAGGGTCTCACCAAGGCAACCTGAGCACAAAGCCAGTGTGTGTTTTCTGCCTTTCTTGTTTAAAGGAAGTTGCTTGACCTGGACATCATCTTCCTATTTCTTCACTTCCCTCTGAGCTAGAACAAGAAGTGTTAAAAAAGCACTACAGACCCACAGGATGAGGACTGGAGTGCTGCAGACCAGCGCGGCTAGTAATTCTGGGTCTTGAGGGAGAATGGTGCAGAATTAAGAAAGTAGACTTACTGAGAAAAAAGGATGGGATCAGGAGACCTCTTCAATGCTGATGGCAATATCAGAGAGAGTGAGCCCACAGTCTTTGCTTTATTATAAAGCATAGACAATTAAAGCCTTTAATCCAATATACAAATAGAGAAGTTTCTGATACAAAGCTGCTCATCTGAGGCATAGATTGGATTCCTCATAAGAGTGCACCACCCTACATCATGCAACAGTCAAGGGTGTGGAGAAAAGCTTAGTGTTGGAAATACCTTAGTATTAAAAGAGTGGGAAAGGCTCAGTCCCAAACCAAGCCTTAGGCTACAACAACCCTGCTAGCCTACAGCCCATCTTCCACACCAGGGTGATGGACAGACCAAACTGAGAAAGACATGCTGGGTCTCAGTGGTCTTGGGAAGTAGGCACGCCTACCAACCTGGATATGCAGACATTTGGATGAGGGAAAGTGAGCTTTCATCTTCTTTAAGTCACTATTTATTTTCCATAGTCTTTTTATTATACCACTGATGCTTTGCCTTTCCAATTAATACAAGTGATTTTGTTCCTGGATGACCTCCGCTCTCTAGCATTGGCTTTGAACTTGTGGCATTCTGATGGGATGCGGTATGTACTTTATGCTTACTTAGCACTCATTTTCAATTGAACAAATTGCCTGCAATTTCAATACTTTTTCCATAATATAATGCTTTATCTGTTCTTGTTGATTTATCATTAGAATATGTGAATTGAGAACACACCTTACAAATGGAGGGAATGAGCTCCTCAGGCTGTACAAATGATCTACTGTATTTACAGCAGGTCTCCCCCAAATTCAGCATTTCTCTGCGTGATTCTAAAAATCTTAGGATTTGAATCCCATTGATTTTGGTTTTAAACAATTATCTTGAATTCATTCAAGAAATCTGCTTAGGCCTGACCTGTGGTGGCACAGTGGATAAAGCATCAATCTGGAATACTAAGGTCAACAGTTTGAAACCCTGCACTTGTCTGGTCAAGGCACATATGGAAGTTGATGCTTTCTGCTCCTCTCTGCCCCCCCACCCTCTCTCCTCTCTAAAATGAATTAAAAAATTTAAAAAATCTGCTTAGCACCCTGGCAAGTTGGCTCAACAGTAGAGCATCGGCCCGACATGTGGTAGTTCCAGGTTCGATTCCTGGCCAGGGGACACAGGATAAGTGACCATCTGCTTCTCCACCCTTCCCCCTCTCCTTTCTCTCTATTTCTCTCTTCCCCTCCTGCATTCAAGGCTCCACTGGAGCAAAGTTGGCCCTGATGCTGAGGATGACTCCATGGTCTCTGCCTCAGGTACTAGAATGGCTCCAGTTGCAACAGAGCAATGCCCTAGATGGGCAGAGCATTGCTCCCTGGTAAGCATGCTGGGTGGATCCTGGTTGGGAGTATGCAGGAGTGTGTCTCTCTGCCTCCCTGTTTCTCACTTCAGAAAAATACAAAAAATTAAGAAAAAGAAATCTTCTTAGGAAATAGAATTATATATACATATATATGTTTTTACATATTTTGCATATCTATATAATTACATAGGTATGCAGTTGAGAAGTGTTTTTGAAAGGTTGTCTTAACACTTCAAGTAAGCAAATATGTACACACTGCACACACAATAGAAATATATATATATATCCATATAAAAGAAACAAATATATAAATATAGATACAGATATAATTTTCTAGATACAGATATAGATATAAATATAGATATAAATAATTTTCATGGTAGAAGCCTCATGAACATGGTCCATAGGCACCCCTAGAAACCTACCTAGAACTCACTTCTGTACTCTGACCTAGAGTTCAAAAGTTTCAACACATATATGATATCATCACTCTTATCTAATGACTAATAGCTCCAAAGTCCTACCTTTAGAATCATCCCTTTTTGTTATAATGCTATTTATAGAATTCTACGAAATCTGGCCTGAGTATGTCACACAGTAACAAAAATAAACTGTATTAAAGAAAGAAAACAAAGAAAAGTAATTTTGCTGTTGATAGGTGATGTGGGTAGAATATATGGGGCCAGCTGAGGTGAAGCAGATCTGAGGGTCAGGATTCAATGGGAGGCTTTGATGACTTACATAGGTCCTAAAATTGCATAGAAAGCCAGTAATATACAAAAGCTTTAGGAAGGGAAATAAAGGAGATAAAGGGTTACTCTAGTCACATTTTGCCTGCTTCCTAGCATTTCTACATCACAAGCTCCCAAGACCTCTGCTCTCCTGACAAGCATCTTATAAGATATGTAGTCAACCTCAGCTCCCTGTATCTATTTTCCTGGAATAATCACTTCTTAGGAGGATTGGTTGATCTTAAGTGAGAGATTAGGGCTAAAGAGATTCTGTCCAGGAAAGCCAGGAAGGGTCACTCTTTCTAAGGTCACAAGTCCATCTCTACCATATGCTGCATCTCCTGGCAGGGCAGTTCTAGGGCTGTAAGCATTCTCAAGTGCTCCAATTTCTGTCTCCTCCTTAGAGGTTATAAGAAATTGTTCTATTCAGGACCATCTCAGATTTCTTATTACAGACAAGATCTCATTTCCCAGCTTTCCTGAATTAATCTATAGTTGAGATGTGAAAAGAATAAATAAAGACATGCTTGGAAGGGGTTACAAAGATCCAAAGTTAGGAGGAGGAATGCTTTGGACGACTTCAGCCCTCACTTTTCCAATAAGCAAATGAATGCCTATACAAGAGAGGTTTCCATTTGTTAAATTTTAATAATAATAAAGGGGAGGCAGAGAGCCAGGAGGAGAGGGGAAGAGAAGTTCACATTTTTTTTGCACAGTTGCTTGTGTCATGTACTCCTCACGTCGATTAAAATGTGTCACCACTCTTTATCCTTTCCTCCTTAGGGACCTTCCTTTGTTTTGAAGACCTTGAAAGCCTTTGGGAGTATGGGTCAGATGTAACACATAATGTACCCCAATGGAGGCTGTTCCCATAGTTGGACTGTGACAAAGGGCCACATCACAGCAAAGATGCACACTGTCACCATAACGTACCGCTGTCAACATTAACCTTGATCACTGGGATGACTTAGTGTTTGTAAGGTTTCTCTGTGGCCCTTTTCTGTACTTTGCTCTTTAGAAAGCTGACACCTTTAGAAGATGCAGCCTGTCGATATGAGTGGGGTGTATGTTCTTCTTCACCAAGGACAGTGTGTCTACATAAATAATTTGGCTGTCCATTCACCATCATGTATTTATATAGTCAATCATTTAATTATATCAGTATGTACTTGTGGATATTTACTTTATGCTCTGGGTCATAATCAAATAAAATCTTAGTTTCTTGCTCAAATGCTTCCACCTTTGGACATTGAGAGCTCTTTTAGTTGACTTCCGGTCCCTTTGACTTAACCTGACCCAAAGTGTTGTGGACTGTTGGAGGGGGAAGTAGTATTGTTTTTTGTTTGTTTGTTTTTGGTGTGTGTTTGTTTTGTGTCCTGCATTTCCCTTACTTTCTGGCATGACAAGATGTTCTGGGGGCCCTGTGTGTGCTTGGCCCCAGCCCTGAGATCAGCTGCTTCTCCAAAGAGCCGTGGTTCCTTTTATTGGAGAACAGCTTCAAACACCAAGCTCTGGGTGCTTTGTGGACTAGTCAACTCAGGAAAACCTCGACTCCCATATTCCCAGGTACCGAGAGCCTCTGTCCTATGTACTGTTGCACATTATTCTCAGCCTGCCCTGGAAACGTTAGGGGTTTTTAACCACAGTCCCTGTGCTTCCCATTCTACATGTCATTTAAGGGATTTTGTCCATTTTCATGTCTTCCTCTATGACCTGTTTGCTGCTGGCTCCCAAGTCTAAAGTCTGACATTTTCCCCTAACTACAGACTCCAACTGTGTGATGAACATAAACTATTAAATTTCAAAGGTGTATCAAACCATACATCCCAAAACTGAATTCACCATCTTCCCCTCACCAAATTAGTTACACTTTTCCTAGTTGCCACTGAAACCCCACTGTCCACCTAGCTAACTTCCCAGTCACTGCAGTCCTGGTCTCTTCCATGTCCCTGATTCTACCTCCTCTTCAATTGTCAAGCCCTGCTCCTTTTAGCTCATCAGAGATTACCAAGTCCACTCCCTCCCTTGGTTGCCTCCTCTCCCTCAGGTCCTATCTAGTGCAGGTCTTCACTTCTCACATGCACAGTGAGTCTCACTGTCCCATGCTGCCTCTGCAAACCTAACCTCTCACCTGAGGACACAGAATCTGCCATAGCACTAGTCAGACTCCATCATTCCTCTACATATTATGTGGACCCTACATCATCAGATAATTCAATAAAAGCCCTATGTGGTTGTCATTGCTGTTCACACACACAGCACAAGCCAGACACAGAACAGAAACACACAAATAGAACACCATGACTGCACCAGCAATCCAAGTTTCCATTAGCACCATGGCAGCTGTGGGCGCAGCACAAGACTTCAGAAGAGGCCCTCAAGGTCTGCAGACAGTACTGGGAATGACTTCCAGATGTAAACACCGACAGGAGAGGATCACAGTTATTGTCAGGATGGAAGAGTGATCACAGAAGCAATACAACAACACGTTAAGGGAAAACCCAATGATTAAAATGCAATGCTGTCCTCAGTGGCTGTGCGGTGAGGCATTGGGGTAGCGCACCCATCGTTGTGGGACTACAGACAATCTGTTAGCATTGACAAAGAACTGAGAACTGAATATGTAAATGATTTACGTGTTTGATCCATTTTCTAACACAATCATGAAAGAGTGTCTGTTTCTTTCAGTTCAATGGCAGCCTGCTTTCTGAAGAGGAGGAATGAGCTGAGCTCACAGTGAGCAAGCTGGTGACTTTGCCGTGCCATGTGCATCTGAACTGCCCCCTCCCAAAGAGAACCAAACAGCTAACAACTGCTCCTCCATGGACTGGAAAATGGAACTCCCACTGGGGTCTTTTGGACCCCGAACTGCTTTCATCAACATCATCAAGACATCTCAGCATGAAGGGTCCCTTACATTTATTCGTTAGGTATTTATTACAATTCTGTGCAAGGCACTAGAGTATGAAATTCCAGTTCAGGTAGCCATTGTGCTGTGATCCTGTTTAAAGGTGGACATTCACAGGAGTAACCCAACCATGCTTTTTATTAGTAAATATGATTTATACCTTAGCCAGTGCTTCAATAACTAAAGTGAGTGTGTGTGACCTCTGAGCACATGTGTGCACGCGTGTGTGCACACACACACGTGTTAGGTGAGAAAGCTAATCAAACAGAATAAGCCAGTAGATTTCCAAAATAAATGAAATGCATAAAATTTTTTCTACCTATTTTTGCACAATGTGAAAATTTCTGAATGGATTTTCAACACATTGCAAGACTGGCTCGCTACCTAAAGTGCAGGCTCTATGGTACTCAGGCTTCACTTTGGGGTGCCCAGGTGGCAACCCACACAGATCACATGGATACCAACTGCCATAGACCTGCTGCAAAGGTTAGAGAATCTGAACGAAGAGCACCCTGCTTCAGCCGTGGGACTCAAGTTCAAAGTCACCAGTGCAGGTATTGACTTTGCTTCCATGTGTAGGTGTTGGTTTGTAACTGAGCTGTGTCATACTCAGGGAACTGTACCAAACGTTCTCCAGAGCACAGAGCAATGGAGATTCACCTGGAACTGTGGTTTGTGGATTTCAGCACAATACTGTGAGAACTGGCAGACATAAGTGTTGTGGATTCTGCAAAGGAACTTGCTGCTTGCTCATACGATCAGAAGGAAGCATCCAAATGACTTATTCATAAAACTGGGTCTTAAACATGGCTATATTATGGATTAAGAAGCCAAGATGTAGAGCTTCTTAGTATAAGAGAGATGTGGGTACCTATATTGAGGATGCACTTCCAGTCAGACAGTTTTGGCCCATCACGGTCATGATTTTACATGTTACATCATGCTCTTGATTTTACCAGTGACACATTTATAATGTCTCAGCCCAGACCTCAGTTCCCCTCACCTCCTAAATCCCGGATTGTCAGTAAGAGGTTCCTTCAAGTTGACCTCTCAGGGAGGTCTGCACAGTGTCACTTCTCATCGGAAAACTCACCAAACTTCTGTTTCATTGAAAAACCATGTTACTCCTTCCCTTTATAAAATCACACTGGTTCCAACCCTACAACACTTTATTTTTTCTTACTCAAACTAAACAAAATTAAAAATCTTCTCTTCCCCTCAAGCAGGACATTTCTTTCTGTCCTTAGACCCTTCCCTAACCATGCAGAAATGTGCCCCTTTCTGCCTGTGGCTTCTCTGGAGAGCTACTGCCTCAGCTGCAATTTTTTGCTCACACAAGTTAGGGCTTCCTTCACATGTATGGAGAATAGTCTACATTATCTCACAAGGGGTTCTTAGCTGGGTACAACTTTCTCACCCTAAAGTTGTGTGAGTCTGTGCATGTAAGATTAGTTTTGGCTGCTCTGAATTACAAACATCTAAAAACCAGAAACAAGTTACAGCACTACAACAGCTCTCATTTAAAAGACCACCAAAAAACCCTACTTTTCTATAATTATCATTTTATAATGTCCTTATGGCCCCACTTGGAGAATAAAGATAGCTTTAAAATAATTCAGCGTAATTTATGCTCTTGATTTTACCATTTATTTACTGGACCAATTACTATAGTAGATATTATAAATGATAACTATTAGCCTTAAAACATAGACATTTTGTTTAACATTTACTACGTAGACATCATGTACAACAAAACAATTACAAAGCTGTTCTTTTCCATGATTGACTTCAAAACTTGACTGTTTGACTAAAAAATATTTTTATAGAGCAGTTTTATTATTTCTTCAAGAAACAGAAAAATTTGTAATAACCCTTTATTATATTCAGGTGTTTTACCTTAAATATGTTGACAATTTGTTTCTGCCGAGCAGTGCCCGTCTAACAGCTATACCTTCTTAATGTCATGAGCATTACTCTTTGAAAATAGTAAGTTCCTTCTTTCCTTTAGCATGTAGTTTTCTTTAAAAAAAAAAATTGTCCCATTTAGAGGAATGATTCATGAGACCTACTGAATTTAAGCTGGTGTTATATTGCTACTTGCAGGCTGCCTTTAAACTGACCGATGGCATCATTACAAACTCAAGGAACAGGCTGCCTTTCTGAAGGAACACAGCACAGGAAGGGGAAAGAAAGTAGTGTTGCATAGCAACAGACTTCACAACTTACAGCGTGCTTTAGGAAGTCCGCACAAACAAAGAGATGTTTAAAACATTCAAAACAAAACCTAGGAACCTTAACCATCTCATTATTATTTTAAATTTACAGAAAAAAGAATCTTAAACATTTTCTAATAGCTATAATAGAAATTTTTACCTTTCTTTTTTTTTAGCTTTTGTAAATCATCAAGCTTACCGCAGTTTTCCTTTATAGGAAACTTAATTATCCTTGGTAATGAAAAATTAAAAAAAAACAGAAATGATAAGTTGAGAAAAGTCAGCCACTTTTATTTACCTTTCTTAGTTCATGTTTGACTTACAAAAAATGCTCTTTAGTAATTTTGCTGAATGTTAAGAAAATTCCTCCCTTAATTTTCTGCAACATTCAAATGATTTCTTTACTGAATAAGCAAATTCAGTGATAGTATTGAAGTTCTTATACTTTATATCATGAATCTAGTTTAAAATTCTAAAAGTCACAGAATCCTCATTCTCTTTTTTCTCTTAATACGAGATAAATGGATTTGTATATTATATTTATAAATCCTATTAGTTACCTTAGTAATAACTATTCCCCCCTTATTCTTTGTTAGCAAAACACTTACTTACTTAAAGTGCTAGTTATACATAGTCACCTGCCTGGCTTCCCTTATCTTTTGTGACCTTCTCTGCTTCCTCCTGACTAGAAGGCAGATGTGATGCTTGGAGCAGGAACAACCATCTTGACACTAGGAGAAAGCAAGCCACAGACTAAGCCAGTGGTTCTTAACCTTTTTTGAGATACCGAACCCACCAGTTTCATATGCGCATTCACCGAACCCTTCTTTAGTGATAAATAAAATATGATTTTTTTTTCCAAATTCAAGACATAGGTATATGTTTTTTTACTGGTGCACAAAATGAGCCGTGCATGAACATCACCTTGCTCAAAGAACAAAACCAACAAAGTGTATGAACTCACAACAAATTGTGGTATCACTTTATTCTGGCCTCTGCGGCAGAGGCTTCTCCGAACCCCTGAGACCGACTCATCGAACCCCTATGGTTCGATAGAACCCAGGTTAAGAACCTTAGACTCTAAGCAAAGCAGAAAAGACACATGGTTGGTGCTAAGTCCTTGATGCCTTCTATGAAAATGCCCATCCATAGAAAATTGGGACATTGAAGCAGGACAGTGAGACAATGGGACAGGGAACTGGCAGCAACCCTGTATGTCATTCTTTACTGCTACTAACTAAATCCAGATACAAGAATAACTTTTTTAGTAGTGATTCTTAAAGAATGGCTAGAATATGTAAATTGGAACAGGCATTCACCAAGACCCCCTAAATATTAATTTTGATTACTGAGTATACGGGAAAAGATACTAAAAAAAAATCTTTGACATTGGCTTTCTGGTTAGAACTGCAAACTACAAAGGTTAGAGACAGATCAGATTATGTCATCTGCGAATTTCAGGAAGCTAAGTTAATTTTCTGGTTAGAAAGAAAGCCTTCGTTTGGGTGCACTCAATAATTCCCTTCTTATTCTGATTGGATCACGTCAAGCAGCTGAACAAAAATTTAGTTTTTCTAAGATGTATTTGAAGTTATTTTCACTACGTGCCCCCAATCCTTTCCAAGGAAGGCAGGCAGGACAGGCCTTGCTCCTGCCAGCTCTGGTAAGGTTTCAGTGAGCTCATGGTTCAGGGATTTGTTGGGTTTTAAATGGATATTCTGGCTATGGGAGATGGCTGCTGTTTTTCCCATTTCCTCTTATCATCACAGATAATTAGTTCTGCCTGACAAAGCACATCACAGGGACACCTCCACAGCTCTCCTAAGTGTCTCAGCAGGGCCTTCCTTCTGGCTAATTCTCCCTGAACCTGCTTTAAACTGCTTCATCATAATTATTATTCGTCATCACTTGTCCGCACTGGAAATGTGGGCGGTATTAACAGTAGATGTAGAACTGTCTACATGTCAACTTTTGAATTCTGGATGCTGCTAGATATTTGCATTGCAGGAAACTGGGGCATTAAAAAAGCAAGCTTCTTCCTCTGACCCTCAGCATCTGCAATCCTACACTGCTCATGTAGCCCTGGATAGATTATCAGGGCCTCTTGAATTCCCAAATAGTCTGCTCACAAAAATGAGGGGATATTTTATTGCTTTATATTC
Organism: Rhynchonycteris naso; assembly: GCA_037038555.1. Taxonomy (NCBI): domain Eukaryota; kingdom Metazoa; phylum Chordata; class Mammalia; order Chiroptera; family Emballonuridae; genus Rhynchonycteris; species Rhynchonycteris naso. The sequence continues at coordinate 212,641,202 of CM072998.1, read as the reverse complement.
ACTTTGAAATATCCCCTAATTTTTGTGAGTAGTATATGTTATATTCTCTTACTCTTCATATAAACCAAGTTAACATAAAGGATAACACATTGTCTATATCATGCACTGTAATAAAATATCTACAAATCATGAATGAAAGCTTTGTGTACCGGTGAAATAAATTTTTAAATTCTACGATACTATCAAAGATGCAAACATTCTTTTAGTAAAAGCTTATCAAGAATGTGGGGGGGGGGCATACCTCTATATTAAGAATATACATCAGTTGTGAAGTATAAGCCAGTTGAAATATGTTAACATGTAAAAATGCTTCTTATAATCAAAGAAGTATGGGAATGATATTTTTAAGCTGAGTTTGTTAATAATATTTGAAAAAATAAGATATTGACATATCCGTGCTAATTCAAATCCACAATCAGCTCTCTTTCCATTGGCTCCCTTGTCTTACTTTGTTCTTTACTTTAGACTCCTAATCTTCTGTCCCTGTTACCTGTCCAGGTATTTCCTATGGAGAACTCATCTACTCAGACAGTCTCAACTCTCAAAATCTATGCCAACTACTCTCAAGACCCTGAGAAGATAATGAAGAAGTTTAGGTTATGAAAAGTCCATTCTCCTTTTTACCTATGGAGGAACTCCACTGTATACCTTGTTACTAGCACACTGTTCCCTAACTAATATGATGACCTTTTCCAACACAAATGCCAACTGGGCTACGATGAGAGGGCACAGGGACTGTCTTTCTCCACCTTCCTTTTCCCAGCACCAAGTGCAGCATAGAAAGAGCTGCATGTCACAGAAAGCTCACTTCCATGAGCAAAGAAACACACAGGTGAGCAAAGAAATAAAAGTATAAATAGACGACAGTTCGCGAGTCTGGGAAAACATTTTGTTTGCTCCCTGGCATTTAAGAGGGAAGCAAATTAGCGTCATCTTTTAAAGCTACCCAGCCTTGGGTAACTTTTACCAGAAATAAAAGTTTCAAAGTATTGTTGGATTGCTACTTGGGACAGGCATCATCCATGGTTGAAAGGGTAGTGACAGTCATCCATAGGCACATGGATTTGGGTGCTTCCAGGGATGCCTTTAAGGTTGACATCCTATCAGGTGAGACTATGTAGTTCTATCCAAAACTAGAGCTGTTTCCAGTTGGGGCTTCTTATTGAAATACTTGTCCTTAAACATGTTCAGGCCCTTGTTGCTTTTCCTCTTGTTGTTGTTGTAGTTCCTTTTGGGAGAATTTGGAGTCTTCAGAGAATGTATAGCCAAATTACCCAGTGCTTTACTCAAAGCAAAAGGTGTCCCTACCTACTGTTACCTAGCCCTCCTCACCCCAGGTTGGGGAGTGGCCCTGCTCTCCAGCGGAGTGAAATAAACACATCAGGCCCCAGATTCTCAGAGAGAATATCACTTCCACTGCCTGAGTGCCTGCTAGCTAAAGCATATGGGCATCTATTCAGCAACACCCTCTATCAGCACTTCAGGCACTTGTCAAACAATTCAACCATGATCGGACTCTGGCCTAGTACTTAGGAAAAGCTTGCTTAAAAATCTGATATTGAAGAATGTGGAGGGGGCTACTCTACCTGTCCATCACTCCAGCTTCTCAAAAACCTAACCCTGTGGGGTTTGAGCCAAAATATGCTTGCACTGAGTCAAACTTCCATGTTAGGTCCTCAATTTTTATAGAAAGACAATATAAAATATGCATTGAATATTACTCTGTATTTACTACAAAAGAATCATTATAAAAACATAAGAAATCAATTGCTTTGAGGTAGCATGAGAATAAAGTTAATCCTACCTGATGAACCAGTTAAGAAAACTAATTCATGCCTGTTACACTGATTTTTCTGCAACTTTTAAGGAAATTTTATCTCATTAAAATTTTTTCTTAGAATGTATCTTTTTAGAAGAAGGAATAAAATAAGATTAATAATTAAAGGTGTAGTTTGCATTTTATTCTGACTTTTAAGTACTGAGATTCTTTAAATATATGTTGATTTCATTATAGTTAAATTTGAAACTTAAAAAAAAATCCAATTCTGAGTTTTTGAATGTCTTTTTTAATTCACATTGTGACTGTCTCCTGGGGAATGAACTAAAGCACAAGTTTCTTCAGGTACATTTCCAGAGTCACATTAACAAAGTTTCAGCTAGGAGATTATTTCTTCAGGTGTTAACTATTATGTATCCCCAGCCTGGCTGCAATCGGTTAAAAAGGAAATCTACCTATTGATGAATAATTTGTAAATATTTTAAGGTATCAAAGTAGCTACCTCTGTTAGAGGGAGTGGCATCTCTTTAACAGAATATATTTACTTCATAACAATGAATGGGCAACTTTTGAATCATTATTTAAATTTTACACAGTTTGTAGGATATGAATTTGAAAATTATATATTTATACATTTTATACTTATCTACTTGAGTGTTATACCTGTCAATTTATTATCACAGGCTCTCGATTTTTTATCATTGATTATTAGAACAAGACATTATAAAAATAGCATTCAAATCAGCATAAAATTATGATGTATGGTATTTCAAGATTCTAATGAAAGTCCTTATCCTGAGCTAAATAGATACTAGCTTTATCAATAACTCTACTCAATTCTAGGAACATTTCACGTAGCAACAGAGCCTTTGCCTATTCCCACCAGGTTGAGCAAATGAGCAGATGCACTACTTTTCCTTTGACAAAATTTTATCTACAAATATCCCCCCTCAAAGTAGTATATTTTATAATCAGGCATTTAAATTTTAATTTGCAACATTTCTTTTTACTCAGTAACTTTCATTTAGTGCACTATAATACTTTCATAATAGCTTTTTAAAATTAGGTTTAAAGAATATTTGTTGATTTCTTCCTATAAGCCTTAAAACATGTTACAGTTTCTATTGTACAAATGCCAAGAAAAAAAACATTATAGGTTCCCTTTATGTGGAATAAAAACAAGTACCAGTATCAAGTTTAAAGATTAAACTTTTTCTGGAATTCATATACTTTTGTTATATCCTGAAGCTTTGAACATAGCTGATTTAGGGAACACTAATAAAACATACTGTTTAATTTTTTAAAATTAGTTATCAATTCTTTCTGAAGGCAAGCAGAAAGCTGATGTACATCAAATACTAATGAGATCTTTTTCTAGTTATGTGACAATAAAGCTCTAGATTTGCATTTATGTAATTTGCAAAGATAAATGCCTCTGAGGCTGGCCTTTGTGATGACTTGAAATAAAGGGCCTGACAAGTGGAATGTTGGTGTGTTTATAAGTTTGTAGCGTGAAATAGTCATATTTTGCCTAGTGGCCTCCTAGTTATTTGTTATATTTTTATTTGGAACGCCTGTGTTTGATCTTAGCTCATGTTTTCTCTGGAGCTTTAGATGAATAAAATAACACACAATTTACTACCCGAAGCCAACCAGCCAAGGGCCGTGATCTTTTCAGATCCTAACAAGGTTGACCCTTCTCTGCACTGAGGAAGGAGACATCCACAGGGAAAGTAATCTAAGGATCCAGATATGTATATGTATATGTATATGTATATGTATATGTATATGTATATGTATATGTATGTGTATGTGTATGTGTGTATGTGTGTATGTGTGTGTGTGTGTGTGTGTGTGTGTGTGTGTCTATATCTTACATAATGTAATGCTAGTGGTTAAGGCCAAGCAGGTTCCCACTGAATTCAGGCAGACAATAGAGAAATTGCAGGGCTGGAAAGCATTGAACCATTCAATTTAATAAAGTCTCACAACTGTGGACAAGCACACACTCAGGGAAAAAATCGCTTCCCAGGCAACCAAACAGCAAGAATGGCCCCTCACAGTGGTGGGCAGGCAATCCACCATCCACAATCCCCCATCTCTCTCACGTGCAAGCACCCATAGCCTGATGTAGGCTATGCACACGTGCCTCTGCCAGGTGCTCACGCACTAATCAAGCAAAGCGCTTGCAGCTGGTATACCAGTGAGCAAGCCTAACACAGTTGCCTCACAAGAGAAAAAAGATAAACAGAAATTTATATAAAGCAACCTATTTATTATTTAATGAGACATTAAAAAATCTGAAAACCGCATTTATATATATTATATATAATATATATAATATATAATATATATTATACATATAATATATAATATATATATAATAAATTAGATTGAACTATTTCCTATAATTATTTTTAACCAAATGTCTATTCCCACATTTTTTGGTACAAAAGATGTACTAACATCTAAATAAATATAAAATCAAACATTAAGTGTTCAAATCTACAGTAAGAGGCTTGAGTGAATTTTCACAATAAAATCATTCTACTATACTTACTTGGTTTTTGAAAACTCAATTTTATTATCAGAAAAACAAATTTTCTTTTCAAAATGTAGGTTTCATTTAACAGAAAGAAGTAACTTTCTAGGGTTTGTGAAAATTAGAGGTGCCTCCTATTGACAGGACTCGTAGACTCGTCACCAATGGCATCCATTCATCTCTTGATTGCTACAACCTTTAAACAGTACAAATGAATAACCCTTACCTCAAAAAGTAAAAAATTCCAGAGTTAAATTAACATTGACATTTAGAATCCATATCACCTCTAAAACCCGGGTTTTAAAATGAAACCAAGTAAACAGAGAGGAAAAGTCAACAGAATCCTACTATAACTGGACATCCACAACACTGCATATAAAAGTTAGTTCATACCTTTGCATCTAAGATCTTGAGGGTCAACAATAAAAATGTCAGTTTTCTCCTGAATATCTTCCAGATTCATCTCCTTACACACAATTACTTTCCCAATGAAACAATATTGCCTGCTGTTACCAGTTTGAGTCCTCAGGTTAAAGAAGCCTCTTGTTTGTAAAACACAAATGAAGAGATCTCTTTCTGGTTGTCTCTCTGTTAAAAACTGCTAACTTCCTCTGGTGTAGTTTTGTGAACTTCAGCGAGACTCTCGTGGGGCAACTGTGTTAGGCTTGCTCGCTGGTGTACCAGCTGCAAGCACTTTGCTTGATTAGAGTGTGAGCACCCGGCAGCGGCACGTGTGCATAGCCTAAATAAGGCTGTGGGTACTTGCTGATTGCCAATGCACAGATTGCCTGCCCACTGCTGTGAGGGGCCATTTTGTTGTTTGTTTGCCTGAGAGGTGGTTCCCCTACTTGTATACTTGTCTGCATTCATGAGACTCTATTAAACAGAATGGCACAACCATTCCGGCTCCCCTATTTCTCTACTGTCTGCCCGAATTCATTGTGAACCTGCCTGGCCTCGGCCACCGACAGGCATTACAATTGTTTGCTGGAATTTTCAGGCAACGATTAGTTTCAGTAAAGACACACACTGTATAGTCTGCAATATTTTTGAAAAGTAATTTTTGTCATGTCATTTAGGACTCATCAGTATGACCTAAATCTGTCCAGTGTGTACTTGTCTTATTTTCAAAAAAAAAAAAAAACACACACACCCACACGTTTATATATATGTATTTTTTTTTTAACTTTCCAAATATCGTTTACTTCACTAAATTCTGGAGATAGGAAAAAGGTGTGTGAATGCCTGGGACAACAAGCCTAGGAGTGTACGTTGACAACGGCGACATACAAGGCAGGGTGCTGAGGGCCAGCAGCCCAGTCACTACTGCTCGGGCCAGAAGTGCCATCCAGCTGCCCAGGGAACAAAGGTGGACGAAGGTCTCCATGACAAAGGCCTTATAGACGCTGAAGAACATCAGCAGGAGGACAGCCGGCGGGAAAGTGCAGTACAGGTCATAGCATGTTATCATCCACACTTGGGCAGATGTGACGATGTAATGAACCAGACTGATGTTGGAGTCAATGCTCATCTGAATGTATTTCCAGTCAAATTCAATGCCTCGGGCTCCAACCCAGAGTGGGATGCAACCCAATGAAGTCATAGATGCCACCTTCCCAGGTGGGAAAGAAAGTGGCCAGGAACAACATCTTGCACAGCTGAACGAAAAGGTAGGGGACCCCAGCCTGGACGCACTTCCAGAAGGCGTTGTACTCGCACAGGCCGCTGCACTTGTAGGTGATGAAGTACGGGAAGTACGCCAAGGCGAAGCAGTTTCCAAAGTGAAACAAGGTCAGAGCGCCGGCCTCTGGCCCACCGAAGCGCAAGTCCCTACCTCGCCCTCCTGGCGCCCGAGCCCGGGACTGGCGCCCTTCTATATATGTATTTTTAAAGATATTTTACAGGCCCCCTCCTGATGCTCTTGGTCTTGCAGTTTCTGGTCCTCCCTCCTCATTTCCTCTTTTCCTTTATGTTCACCCCTACTCATCCTTCCCCTATACTCTCTTCCCCTCCACTGTTATTGCTCCAGTTTCCTAGCTATAATGACAGCACTTTGTCATTAGTTTACCTGTCCCAGGGTCTTCATCTGTCTCACTAAAGGCGAAGCTCTCTGCTGTTCACTTGTCTCAGTCCTAGGTTCCTAGGAGGGGTCTTTTAGAATGTGTTTCTGATGATGAGGTTTTTGTGACATTACTATCCTATGTCAAGCATCCAAGACACAGTAAGTAGTTACTGAATGGTACATATTTCTCCTTTAGGATTCTTTTTCTTTTTATTCTTTTTTACAGAGACAGAGAGAGAGGAGACAGAGAGAGACTCAGAGAGAAGGATAGCTAGGGATAGACAAACAGGAATGGAGAGAGGTGAGAAGCATCAATCATTAGTTTCTTGTTGTCGTTGCGACACCTTAGTTGTTCATTGATTGCTTTCTCACATGTGCCCTGACTGCGGGCCTTCAGCAGACCAAGCAACCCCTCACTGGAGCCAGTGACCTTGGGTCCAAGCTGGAGAGCTTTTGCTCAAGTCAGATGGGCCTATGCTCAAGCTGGCAACCTCGTCTCGAACCTGGGTCTTCTGGCATCCCAGTCCGACGCTCTATCCACTGCGCTACCGCCTGGTCAGACTCTCTTTTAGGATTCTTCTCACTAGCATTTTTGTTTGTTTTGCATAAATCTCGTCTTTTTTGGTTCCCTTCAGACTTCTTATGTACATATATTAATACATAATAAAGTATTTTAAAATTACCTTAATATTTTTAACACTTGGTACCATTTTAGAGGCCTATTTTGGGCTTGCTACATTTTTATCTCTAACACTGCAAATAAAAAAAGATAGATATCTTGGATAAACTGGCAGCTTCTAAATTTATAAATGGACATATTTTACATTCTCTTTAGAAAGAATGATTGTCAGACCAGTAAATAATGAATGATGGCAAACGGCCTAGTACATGGTCATTATTTTCTTAGCAATGTACACATCTTATTCGTTTTATAAGGAAGTAACCATCAGTGGTGTGGGGCAGCTGTGTTAAGCTTGCTTGCAGCATTACCGGCTGCAAGCACTTGGCTTGATACTTGGCTTGAGCACGTGGCAGAGGCATGGCTGCATTGTCTATATAAGGCTATGGAAGTGTGGGCTCGAGAGAGATTGGAGATCATGGATGCACAAACTGCCTGCCGGCCACTGTAAGGGGCCATTTTGATGTTTGTTTGCCTGAGAGGCAGTTTCCCCGGCCTGTGTGCTTGTCCACCGTTGTGAAACTTTATTAAATGGTAATGGCCCAAAGCTTTCCAGCTCTGCAGTTTTTCTACCTTCTGCCCAAATCCATTGTAGACCTGCCTGGCCCCGGCCACCGGCATTACAAGTGGCCATAAATGATAAGAAATATGGATGTATATTTTGAATTTTTTAGATTCCATAAAATATGTAAAGTGAAATAAATATTAAAAATAAATTACATAGCAATTTTGGTAGTTCTTATTTTACTCATTCCATATCATATTGTTATGATTTATTTTCATTTCTAATAACTTTGTTTGATAATTTGTAAAAATTATTTGATGATTTTTGGTATTTGCAGTTCTTGCAATAGAAATATTGGAAAAACAAAGGAGACTCTCAAAACTAAAGAATTATAAGTATTGTATGTGTCTACGTAGGGACAGAACACAGAGTGAAGAAATAAAGTAAAATTAATCAAAAATTAAAATCACTAAGTTGTGAATAAATTGTGAAGCAAAACAAAATGTTATCAGGTCACTGGCTATAAAAGTTATTTGTTATATTTTTATTTGGAACGCCTGTGTTTGATCCATTCAACCCAGGATACTCTAACACATGACTTCCAAGTATATATTCATATGTAAAATATATATGTATAGGCAGGTATAATTCATGTATCCTAAATATTTTCTAATGGAAAAATATTCTGAATATGTAGCACACATTCCAAAATAGATTTTTCCTTAATCAGCATTATTGACTTATCTTAAATCAATATACAGTACTTCTCATTGATGACTTCTTGCTGGCTTACTTCAGACTGACCGCCAAAGGAGTTCACGGAACTTTGTTTTAAAAGTTTCTGTGGGCCCTAGCCAGGTGGCTCAGTTGGTTAGTTAGCTTAGAGTATTGTCCAGATATGCCACGATTGCAGTTTTGATCACCAGTCAGGGCACATAGAAGAATCAGCCAACGAATTCATGGATAAGTGAAACAAAAATTTAATTTATGTCCCTTTCTCTCTCTTCGTCTCTTTCTAAATTCAATAAAATAAATTTAAAAATTTATAAAGTTTCTGTGGTTAACTCCCAAAGAATGTGATCACGACATCTTTGGTACAGATTTTTACTAAAGGAAAAATATGAGCCTCTTCATCTATATTTTTGAAGGTTTATTTTCTTCTCCCTTTGTTTTATGAAGTAAAAGAAAAAAAAGTGAGTAAAAATGTGTGTTGCTACTGTTATTTGTGGTGAATAATATAGCCATTATCAATTCCCACAAATTTATTTCAGATCTACCTATTGGAGTAATGTGAATTTGCTAATTGGTATCAGTAGCAGTATTTGAAAATACTGAAGATCTTCCATGAATTTTGAGATATTTTTTTCTAGCTGTAAAACCAGATAAAATCGGGTCCAATCCATCTCCAATGTACTAACAGTGGAATCCTTGGCCAGTTGCTTCAATTTTTACTTTATTTTCCTAATCTGTAAAATGAGTATAACACATTGTTACAGAGCAGAAACAAGAGCTAAATGAGAGGCTGTGCTCAGCACATACTCTCTTAATTTGACTTTACTTCTGGCTTGAAGTGGCCACCGCCACACAGCCTAAAGGGCAAGAATGGCACATTGGAAACAAATTAATTAGATATTGTGGGCACTGTGCTGTAATTATATAAGTAGATGGCAAAGTGCAGGGAGGATATTGATGTCCTGCCTTTTCCTTAGCAGAACTGCATCTAAAATAAAGGGGAGTCGTTTCACTGAATAATAAAAGCCTGACAATCACCGAGATGGCTGAGGGCCACTGCTGCAGAGCAATTCTAAACAGCTTGTTTTTCAAAGTTCTTCTTGAATAACTCCCTAAAACCTGGGCACTGCCTAGCCTAACTCAAAGCTTCAAAACTCATTTTTAAAGTGAACTTGCTCCTGTTGGAATACGACTGTGATTTGTAATGGAAAACAATATGTAGAAAATATTATTTTCTTCTTGAAATGACTAGAATCGGATTATTTTTGACATGGAAAGAAACATTTGGAAAATTTAGCAAACTAATGTTTAATGGTAGACAAAATTAACTCATCATTCAGAAAAGGAAAAAAAAACATTTGAAGAGATCTTATTTCATAAAAAAAATGAGACTCAAGTGTGCTTTCGAGTGAAAAGCACACTTGATCTATATTATACAGTTTAAAATGCTGTGATTTCCAGATAAAATTCAGCGTGGATTCAGAAGTTACCTTATCCGCTTCGATGTATTCGTCTTTCTCACACAGTATTTCTCATGGGCAACCCTCACTCTGAAGTGTGAACAGTGAGTTGTTGTAAAGCTGGCAACTGACCAAAATAAATATTTAATGAAATTTTGATGGTTTTTTTAAAAAGCTCTTTTATTTAATTTATGGATTAACGCTCTGTTTGGTCAATGAATTCTGACCAGAATGTTTGGGTAACCTATTTGCTGTAGTAGCTCTCTACAGTGGCTGCGTATTTAATTTTCAGAATTGCCCAGGGTAGGTCATCTCTGGGAGGAATTTTATCTTAAATGTCAACATTGGGAACAAGGAGATACCAATCTGGGAACTGCAAAGCTGTGCTAGTCTCATTCTTAAACACAGAGATGCCAATTAATTCCGCACAACCCTGATTCAAAGGTGCACAGGGAAATGGTAGTGATGTTGTTATTGCACAAAAATGAAGAAAAATGGATGAGTTCTGGAGCCCAGAAAGCTGATTCTTGAACAGGTAGTAAAAGTATCCCAAGGCATCCAGCGATTGCCTGATTAAATCTTTTTGTTCAGGCGATTGGCATCCTCAGTCAGATGCCAGGTGGAGAATCCCGTCACCTCGCTTCGAGAACGACGGCTCAGCTATTGGGGTTGCGCGCCCCACTCCTAGTGCACGTCTCCCCCTCGCGACCGCCAACTGCTCGCTCCCCGCCTGTGGACTCACACAATGGACTCTCTGGTTTCCCCGACCCCTGTCCCTTGACTTCCAGCCCCAGCCCACAACTTGCGCAGGAGTCAGGCAGGAGCTTCTACCATGGAGCCTTCCAGAGGAGCTTGGGGGTCGGCAGGCGCGCGCGCAGACCAAGCGAACAATGCCTGGTCCACGCTGGAAGGGATTTACGCCCCACCCCCGGCTTTGCAGCGCACCGAGAGGGAACCTGTACAGGGTCCTACAAGGGAGACTACAGTGTCTCGCCAACAGCATCCGTTCCTCTCTGCGGACGCGCAACACGATGCCGTGCACTCTGATGGCGACCAAGACTGACAGTAGCTTTGGCCCGTGACAACGCCCCCAGTGTTGCTCCGAGCCAGGTTCCACGAGCTCCGCGACGGAGAAGCGCAGATCTAGAGAGAGGGAGCGCCTGAAGCAGCTGGGGAGGGAAGGGACCAGGAAAGCCAGGGGAAAGTGGACAGCGAAACTTCGGGAAGACCGGGGTTGGGCGGTCTCCGCAGGTAACTACCTTGAGACGGAAAAGGGCTGCACACACAAGGAAGAAGTGGCAGCTGCACAAGTTCGCGGGAAGCAGCAAGTTGCTCCCGCCTCTCCGGCGGGTGGGCAGCACCGTGCGCCAGCCGCATACGCGCTCCGCATCCAGGCGGCGGCGCTAGCGGCGGCGGCAGCGGCTACAGCACAGAGGGGGCGGTGGCTGCGCTTCGGGCGGCCCGCGCGGCTCCGCTCGCGGCGCTTCCCTCCCGCCCGCGTGCGTGTGCGCCCCACCCGCGTGCGTGTGCGCGCGCGTGCGCTCGGCCCCGCGGGGCCCCTGCTAGTCTGCGCGCAGCGCCCAGCCAGCCTCGCCGGCCGCGGAGCGGCTCCGTGGGCGCCCCCGACAGCCTGGTCCTCCCCGCCTGCGAGGCAGCCTGGCTTCTGTCACGTGTCAGTGCCCGAGGTCGAGACCGAGAGAAAAACGCGCTTCATTCCTTCTCCCACCGCCATACTGTATTTTGTACCAAATCTCATTTTTATTCCAACATTTTACTCCCGCTCGGTGAGTACCTTCTCAGTGGCATTCTTGTCCTATTCTTTTTTTTGTCCTTTTTTGTTTTTGTTTTTGTTTTTTTCTTCTTTTTTCCCCCCACTTCTTTGATTATTGTTTGTATTTGGTGGAGCTGGAAGAGCAAGGTTTTGAGCCTTTTTCTGAATCCAAGTTTTTGTAGCATGCAATGGTTCTGTAGACGAGGCGCTGTGTCCGGGAGTCCGGACGCCCGTGCCCGCGGGAGCGACTCCGGCAGGATGTGCAACTGGTTTTATGGAAAAAACGATGTGGAGTGTGGTGCCTATTTTTTCTCCTTTGTAAAATAAAATTTTAAAAAAGCATGTTTCTACCTCTTTTTTTGGCAGATTCTTTTTCTGATAAGATTTTTGGATAGGTGGGATTGTACGCAGTGTTTACAAGTTTGTGGTTTTGCAATACTGGTACAAACCACTGAGCAAAAACATTTATTTTACATTTTCTTGGTGCCCTTTTTGGAGCCGGTGAGAACAAATTCGTTTTTTTCTCCTTCTGTTTTTGATACATTGGTAACGTGAAACTTTTCTTGCAGCTGGTTACTGGTATTATTTTTAAGCAAATACTTTTTTCCTCCTTTAAATTAACGATGACTTTTGCACATTTGACTTTTTTAAAAACCCGAGATAATTTTATGATAGATATCCTGATATCTATATCTATATTGTCCCTTCTTCCTCCCTCTCCCCTTCCCTTAAATCAATTTTCAAATGATGGCAGTGGAAGGTTTTTCTGGAAAAAAAAAATGAAGTGCGGTTTGGTTTCCTTGTCAACGGAGGATGAAGTGAACAGCTGAGCAGCTCGCAGAGAGCAGGTACTTGGTCCCCTTGGAGGCGTTTCCCGGGTTTGCAATGGCAACGCTGGTCCTGGAGAGGACGTGTGCGTGTGTGTGTGTGTGTGTGTGTGTGTACGTGTGCGCACGCCCGCGGGGGCACAGCCGTGCGGGGCGCTGGGGAAAGTCCCCTTCCTTCGATCCTTTTCTTGGATGTGCGCAAAATACAGTCCCTCCTCGGCTGCGCCCAGGTCGTCTCGGCGGTGGCCGGGCGGCGTCTGCGCCGCAAGCGGGTGGCGGCCGGGGACACGGCATCCCCTGGGCCCTGTAAGTTCTCCGAGGGCCATTTGCAGAGTCCAAGGGGTGAGGGCGGAGGACGCTGCACGGGCCAGCGGGCGACCCCTCGGAGCGCGGGAGAGACGGGAGGGAACAGCAGGGAAGCCTCCTCCCCAGGGGCTGGCCGCTGTCCACGCGGGCCGGGCCCTGGGGACCCTTCCAAATCTCGGAGGATGGCACCACCCTCTGCGCGCTCAACTCGCGCGCCTCCTCTTTGCTCGGATTAAACAACGCAGTAGGTCTTTCCCAGCCTGGTTGTTGGTTCCGAAGGGTGTTGCTGTCTTAGTCTGTTGTCTTTGCATCTTTTCTTTTTCCGGTGTACTGCCTGGGTTTTGAGGGCTTGCTGGCATCTTCCGGGGAGTGGGGAAACAGTTACTTTCGATGATGAGCAGTTGGGTATCCTGATGAGAATGAAACAGTTTGTATTAATGAGAATACTCCCCGAATGGACAAAACTGCCTTATATTTGGGTTGTAAAGAAACAGTGTGTACCCTCTCTAGGAACACTTCATAGTGGTTGCTAAGGTTTTCCCCTGAGAACCCTGCACAGGGCAGATAGGGTTTGATGATGGTGTTGATTTTGTGTGTTGGTAGCATTAGAGTGCTCGGTGGTGAATACACTCTTAGGGAGTTTGTGATAGTTCATATTGTTCAGTTACATGTTTCCAGTATAATGCAGCACTATTTTTGGGAGTTGAACCAGTTGGCAATAAAAAACCTTTTGTTGTTCTTAACTCAGTGACAGAATCTGCTGGAAAACTTAATATTCAAATAGATTTTTGAGTCTTACTTTACATCTTAAAATCTGGAGGGGAATGTTATTTAAATGATTTGATTTTGCAGCTTTGATTTCCTATCGTATTTTCCTAAATGAGAAGTTCAGCCTTAAATGCATCATTTGTATTAATTTGTATTCTGTTAAAATGAGTGTAAAGCAAATCAAATACCTTTTTATATCTCAGACTTAGTTTTCTTGTCTGTTTAAGCTAAAGACATAAAAACTAATTCCTACATACAGAAGGGGCCATAACAAAGGGGTTAATAACAAACTATGGCTTTTTCAAACAAATATACCTCTTAAATCTGTAACCTCAGTTTGTGGAATGAGAAGTTTTATACCTGTATTTCTTTACTTTTGGTGGTAATAGAGTTAGGAGTACAAATGATCATGTATCTGTAGAAGATTAAAATGCATTGTAGTATCTAGACAGCCATATATATTTTATTCACCATGTCTCATCAAAGGTCTTTGGAAGTTGCAGTGTGAGTTATTTTTGTAGTCAGGGTACATTTTCTCTGTTAAGAATGTCCCGTTGCATTTATATAAGGAAGATGGTTTATGTCCTGTCTGTAGACTACCAGACTTGGTATCTGAAGAATATAGTTCTAAAATTGTGTGTGTGTGTGTGTGTGTTTGTAGTGAGCACATTATTAAAATGCAGTCTTTCCCATGGTTTAAACAACTAACAGAAACATTTAAAAAGCCATTCACAACATTCTGGGTTTTGTAAATCATTTTTTTTTTCATAATAATTCAAGTAAGTAAAATACAGGATAATGCATGTGTACAGTATTTCTTTGCAGGTTGCATGCCACATGAAACATTTAGTTCTTTGAAAAGAGGCTGAGTGAGTGAGAAAGAAACAATTTGAACAATCAAACCAGACTTTTCATTGAGGACCAGTTGTTGCCTAAGGTAGCAACCTATCTTACAATTAGGGCAGAATTGGAGCTGTGCTTAATGATATAACCAAATGAGATTGAAACCACAATGGGCAGAAGATTTTAATGTGGGAGCCACATATGTGCTTGTGCTTTGAATTCTGTAAGTAAAGCTCATAGTAAGAACCTGTGGTCATCTTGGGTTTTTACTTAACATTCATCATTCCTTATATTGTGTGCTTGTTACATTTCTGCTACAATCACATTTTTTGAAATTTCCTCCTCTGTGGGTCCTATTGGTAATTCTATAACTCTAAACTGGTCACCTATTCTGTGAGTTTTTTGGTTTAAAAATCTTTGAGTGTGGTACCCTGTGGTTAGCACCGCCTACTGGTTTGTCATGGAAATGATAACATTCTTTTATTCAGGAAGCAACTCACCCAATGATTCTGAACAACTTAGTTGTGCAAATCATTTTTAGTTGCTTACAGATATATCTATCTATCTATCTATCTATCTATCTATATATACATATATACACACACACACACATATATACTGTCACTATCAAAAACCTATAAGAACTTTTATGGGATGGCAAAGTTAGAGATTTTTTTAAAAACCCTGGATTCCTGAATTAATTTTGCAGCTTCTTAGTATTTAACATTACAGAGAAAGCAAACCCTACTCGGCATACTATCTTGAGTGTGTGGTCTGTACAAGAATTTTTGAATGAAGAAATTTATATCATTAAAAGTAAACATTTAATTACTTCTTGTATTTGGTTTTACATGGTTATAGCATGCAAGTGACACAGTGATTTTTCTCGCTGTTCAAGAAGCAGTCTGTGCTGCTGGTACATGTAAGGGGAGAAAGTTTGAAACATATTTATAGAGGCACTCATGTGTAAGTGCAAAAGATAAACTGCATTTTTAAAAAGATGGGTTATTTTCTCTAATTTTTATGAAAATCAAGTAGTTAAATGAACTAGTATAATTTAAGCAAATAAATGGCACTTTAGAATATAAAAATAAGCCTGACCAGGTGGTGGCGCAGTGGATAGAACGTCGGACTGAGATGCGGAGGACCCAGGTTTGAGACCCCGAGGTCGCCAGCTTGAGCGCGGGCTCATCTGGTTTGAGCAGAGCTCACCAGCTTGGACTCAAGGTTGCTGGCTCGAGCAAGGGTTTACTCGGTCTACGGAAGGCCCGCGGTCAAGGCACATGTGAGAAAGCAATCAATGAACAACTGAGGTGTCACAACGAAAAACTGATGATCGATGCTTCTCATCTCTCTCTGTTCCTGTCTGTCCCCCTCTCTGACTCTCTCTGTCTCTGTCAATATATATATATATATATATATATATATATATATATATATATATATATATATATAAAATAGAAAAAATAATGCACATATATTTTATTTACCAAAATATATATTTTCCTAGTTGAAAGAATTATGTGCTGTGCAGATAGATAAGTTTTCCTTAAGTAAAATAGTCATTTTTGAAGCCGCTAGTAAGAAGGAAGTGAAGCAGCTCCCATGACTATTAGAGTTTAGAAAGCATTCTACTAGAGTCAGACTGTGGCCCTGCTTTGTTTACTGCTTACTGATATTCTAAGCAACTAATTACATTGTACATCAAAACAGATGAAAGTCAATACTGAAAATAGAAGTAAAGTGGATATTCAGAAATGTTTGCATGATCAAAAGGAAATTGAAGAAATTTTTAATTACAATTTAATTAATTTATTCTCTCCCCTGACTTTTGAAAACTTTTGTTTTTAAATGGCGATAAGCTGTCTCAAAAAACAGAAAAAAAAACCAGTTATACTTTCACTTCTTTCATCACATTGCCATTAAAGAAAACTCTATTTTGTGTATAAAAAAGCTGAGGCATTAATGTATTTTATTTTTAAACCCCTTGTGGAGCTCTGGAAAGTAATCAAAAATTGATTTCAAAAAAATCTTCACTGATCTACTATTATTGTTATTATTTTCTTATTGTTGATTATTATTATTGTTACATGCTACTTCTAGTACTTGCACAAATGTTTTTAAAATCTTATTTTTTTATAATGTAGTAGTAGTGTTTTTTAAATGAAATAAATTTTTTTATTAGTAATTGACAGTGACAACATAACTATTCACTTTAATGACAGGGAGGACAATTATTTTTCCTAAACTGTGATTTTGAGAACAATATTATTATATAAAATTTAAGTAATAGGCATTTCCTGAATATAATAAAACTAGTTACACATTTAGCAAGTCACCTGTTATGTAAATATTGTATTGCCCTTGCTCTTCCTACTATTAAATATTGACCTGCAGAATACATATATAGAACCCACCTATTACCAGATTTCAGTAGTTTTGCTTATTCTCATAGCTTTTTGACTTTGAAGGAAATATTGGGGAATTTATTTCTTGTTGTTACCCATTTGTTTTGTTGGAATTTTGTTAATTGGCAAGTGCACATGACACAAAATTGATTTTGTGTTTTTCCAGTTCTTCCATTACTTTAAAGTTTCTTTTCCTTTGTTTTGCTTTATCTTGCCGTTTTTCTGGTATTGAATGCTGGAAATATGGAAGTGTTGATTTAGTTTCGTCTAAGTGTTTCTAGCCACAGAGAGGGCAGGTGGAGAACCTGAGTTTGTGTTTAGGATGGATGTCCGCTGGACTGTCTGTCTTTGGAGACTTCTTAGTGGGGTCAAGGTTGTGAGATTGCTTCCATGGTCCACGTGTAAATGTAATAGGAGACAGAATTATAGTAGGTGCATGGGAACCCTGTCCTGTTCTCTGGCATGTGTGATGGATTTCATCACTAAGCACCTGCATTCTAAAAAACACTAGAGATTTTATTTGTATAAGCTCGTTTCATAAAATTACATTTAGCTCATCAATTAATAGCCTCTTTGCTTAGAATAATACTTTTTTTAGACTATTTTGTCTAAACTTTAACAGCCGATATTAATTACATTTCTACAAAATCCATGTGTCTGGAGAAAACATTTATACACATTGTGAAAGCCATATGCTAAATTCTCACAGGAGCAACATAGTTTGAGTCTGCTTGGAGATTGTTAGCAGGCTGGGGTCAGGGAAGGCTATTTTCTCATGAAGTCTGATGTGAAGAGAAGCCATGTAAACACACTTCCGTTCATCCTTCCCTTGGTGAGCAGGTGCTCTCATCATTATTTTATATTTTTGAGGAAACTGAGACTTGGAAGAGAGATATAGCTCGCTTGTGGCTGCAAAGGAGGAGGTCAAGGGACAAGTGACAGGACTGTCAGAATTGACATCATGCCCCTCATCTTGTAGAGTCATATTGCATTTGTGGAGAGCATATTTTTGTTTGTTTTATTTCTCTTAATATACAGTAACTACTATGTATTTATTCTTGGTCCATCATTTAAAATGGCTATATTTTGGCATATTTTCATTAGGGAACACTGTGACCAGAAATAACAGAAAATGATGCTCGTTACAGAGACTCTTGCTAGTCTTGAAAGGGTATTCAGTAACCATCCCATCATCACACATCTCTCCAGGATTATGGGACTTTCTGAAGAGAGCCCAGCATGTGGAACTTTGTGAGGGGCCATCAGTGCATGGTGGTTGGAGGAAGAGATGGACCTGTGTCTGCAGAGGCTTTGCGAAGGCCCCTGGGAAAGCACTCAGCAAATTTTTAATACGTACAGAGTGTAATCTCTACTCTGGACATTTTGGCAGTTGATGTGGAAACTTAGTCTTTAGCATAAGGAAAAGGGAACAGCCAGTTATTTCACCTCACAGCCAGTTTATTAGTAGAGATGTCTCTTCTGTCTCCTAGCATCTCCCTGCCATCATCATCTCCACTTCAGGAGTTTGCGAGGACACATATTTGGGGATGACATTTCTCAAGCTCATTTTTACCTTTTTGTTAGTGAGATGAAACACAGATAACAGCAAGGTGTTATTTCAGGATGCTGTTTGTAATGGCCCCTTGAGATGCATAAAAACATATCCCATTATTGAATAATTTCCTTGGAACTTAAAAAAGTGACTATTTTTTCAAGAAAGAGCGGTAAACATGACCCAGAATATAGGCAGTGGGAATGAACAGGATCCAAGGGACTTCACAGGTGAAAATCTACAATCCCTAAATCAGCGGATATGGAGGCCAGGTCAAGGGACAACTACAGGTTGTCTTTGAATTTGGTTTCTGGGTCTCTTGAAAACTAGTGGCATGAAACATACCATGAGGAAATAAACATACCTGGAGGAGAGCCCGTTTGGTTGGGGGAGGGGGTGCAGAGGGAATGGGTCACCTTTATACACGACCTTACCTCCTTGATGAATGACTGATGTGCACTTGAAGTGCAGGTGTGGAAAAGAAAAACAGCCTGAAAGCTACAAAGATAGCACAGGGTCATCTGCATTAAACTTTAGAAGAGTATAAATCACCTGAAGGCAAAAATTTTGAGAACACCGACATCTTTCTGAGTGGAGGTAAAAGGAGCTGGTTAAAGACAGAAAGGAAAACAAGAGGCTAGCCACTGAATTTCATTTTCAGGAGCGAGTTTCAGAATATTCTAAGAAGGTTGGTGTGATCAGTAATTGCAAAAGCAGTCAGTCATCCCTTAGAGAGGAAGGACATGCCACCTGTGCATTGGCAGTTGTTCCGCCCTGGCTGGAGAATGGGGATTCAGAGGGAAGTACCACAAATAAGGACCCTGTCTGCGGGAAGTTTGCCATCTCATGGTGACATTTCTCTACTCAGATATGTGCAAGGTCCTAGCTAAGATGAAATAGCTTGGGGACAGGAACTTGAGGAATGTAATAGAGATATGCAAGAAGTCTAGAAAAAAAGATTCCAGAGCATGAAAGAGGAACTTTGATGAAACTATAACAGCCTTTTGCTGTCACATTAGTCAACACCATTCTGTTACATTCTCTAGCAATACTTAGCAGTCTGGATTCTGAACAGGACAAGCAAACAATTGATGTATATGTGATTAGAAGGTTAGCAAGGCATGCATATGTCAAACTGAAAAACTGGGCTTTCCAGAGAAAGGGAGTATGTTGTAGAAAAGACTGGTCATGACCCAACACTGGCAAAGGGCAGCCCCCCCACAGATGGATGGACTAAGGACAGGTAAGATTTGATAGACTGAAGTTCAGGGTGAAAATGGTTAGCAAGTTCACTGTTTTTAATTGAATGAAAGGCACAGAGATAGATGGTCTGGGTCAGAGGAGAACATTCTATTTCCAGATTTTGAAAGTGAAGCAGAGCGCAGTGATAAACACATTTTGGATTTTGAGAAGGTGTGTGGCAGATGCTGTTGATGTTGAGAAGTTAGTGTTCTGAAGGGAGGCTGAGTGTTAATGTTTAACTTAGGTAAAGAGGATTTTTAAAAATCCATAATGAGACAAAAAGGGAAAAACTGAGAAGGAAACATTAAAAACGCACGCTAGAATTTTCTATGACATTCCTAGAGGCTTAGAATTAACTGCCAGAAGGAAGTCCAGCTACCAGGTGTATAATACCTACTGTTCCTACTGGTTCTATCGCTCCAGAAGTTCCTATGTTTTTTTGTATGTAAAGCATCTTTCTGGACCAGGCTGACTGCTAAATGCTTGGTCATATTGGACCCCATCCCTGTAACACCAGAGAAGGATATATTATTATCTGAGGTACCAGTATCTCAGAGGAGATGGAGGATCAGACAAGTGGCTTGTCAACTGTGTTGTGCTGTCAGATTGCTGAGCAGAGATCGGTGCCCAAGCCCGTGTGCTCCACAGCATAAATGTGTCCCTCCGCACCTTGTTTAAAAGATGGAGAGCAGAGATATGTGGCTTTGTGCATCATCAGGTCAGTGCATCTGTTGAGTGAAATAAGCACACTCACACAGCTAGTTCCCTGTATGTGGAGATTTAAGAACACACAATGCTTTCCTTCTGAGCTGGGCTACAAGAGGTTCTCATCCTCACATCCTTCTGTAGGCTTTCTGCTGTGGGCACACTGGTGAGATTCTTTATTCATTCTGCTGCTGTCTGTTGGGAATCCAAGTCACTAAGTTTTAGGAGACTTAAAAAGGTTGAAAAAAAGACAAGACACTGAACCTGTCCTCATGATCTGACAATCTACTCGGAGAAGGGAAGGTGCATGTGGAAAATGACAATGCACAAAGCTTTTAGAGCTGAGGAAAGTCAAAATTTCGATCATTGAGGCACTTGAAAAAATTTGAATGCAATACCTCTCTTTTCCAGTAACTTGAAAAGGTCCGCAGCCTGAGACTTGCCAGTATTTTCTTTACATTGAGTCCAAAGTTTGGAAAATATGAGATGACAGGGCACATGTGTGGCCAGGAAAGCAAGAGGCCCAAGGAAGAGGGTGAGGATAAGAGCAACAAGGTTTAGAGAGGACCTTCTTGAAAGAAAATCAGAGGAGAAACAGGAATGATCGATTTTTAATTAAAAAGTGGTCAACAGTAAAGAGGAACAATTCTATGATCATATGACTTTGTATTTATATGTATTGTATGCCTTAAAATACAGTTCATCATTTGGGAGAATTAATTTTGTTTTAGAATATATTGAAATTACTCAAAATAACAAAAATATCTTATTAGAAACTCTTAGAAACTATAAAATATAAAATGAGTACAGGATACCTATGATTTTAGATAATTTAGATGAACAATATGCACTAATTTCACCTTATCCATGGGGTATACATTTCAAGACCCTCCCGTGCATGCCTGAGACTGTGAATAGCACAGAACCCTATATACCTGTGATAAAGTTTAATTTATAAATTTGGAACTATAAGAGAATGGTAATAAGTAATGATAAAATAGAAAAGTTATAACTATGTTATCATAAACATTATGTGAATGGCTTTGTGACCATTATTAAGTAAAATAAGGGTGACTTGAACACAAGCTCTGAGATTCTGTGACAGGTGATTTGATAGTCAGGACCCCTAATAAGTGATTAATGGGCAGTGATCAGACTAGTGCCTTTAATGAGCATATATAGTGTGGAGACAAGGGATAATTTATGTCTCTGGAGGGATAGAGCAAGTTACCATATGCAATTTTAAAACATCTAGAAGACACATTAAAAAAGTAAAAAGAGCCTGATCAGGTGGTGGCACAGTGGATAGAGCATCAGACTGGGATACAGAGGACCCAGGCTCGAAACCCCGAGGTCACCAGCTTGAGCGTTAGCTTACCAGCTTGAGTGTGGGGTCACTGGCTTGAGTGTGGGATCATAGACATGACCCCAAGGTCACTGGCTTGAGCCCATGGTCACTTGCTCTGCTGTAGCCCCCCAGTCAAGGCACAGATGATAAAGCAATCAATGAACAAACTAAGGAGCCATCTTTCTCTCTGTGTCTGACACACACACACACACACACACACACACACACACACACACGGTAAAAAGAAACAGGTGAAATTTGTTTTCATAATGTTTTAGGTAACCCACTTTATCAAAAATTATCATTTCAACATGTAGTCAATATAATATTTTTGTTTAATAGTCTCCATGTTTTGTACTAAGTCTTTGAAATCCAGTTTGTATTTTATGTGGCCAGCAGAACGAGTCACCTCTTAAGAGCTCAGTATTCACATGCACTAGTGACAGAGGGTTCAGAGTCTCTGCACTGTGTCACATTTTTAAATTCTTTTTGGCACTTCTTTTCTTACTAGAAATTAGTCAAGACATATTTCTGAAATACTCTCTGACTGTCTCAGCTTTGGCTTTCACTTTTTATTAAGAATCTAAACTGACATCCATTGAAGTTCATTTTTCTTTTTACTAAAACCCTATCCCCAAATATGACCAGTTGGCTAAGCAATGTTAATATTTATGCAATTAGTATTTTTTGAAAATTTGCTTTTACCATTCTGTGTGTCACAAGAACAGAACTTGCAATGTAGAAGGGGCAGACTGATAAATTGAATGTTTAGGGTTAACATGGTATCTTATAGTAAATCACAGGATTAATTTCCCTATGTAATTCCATTCACAAAATATGACCATAATAAAGTAAATAAAGTCAAACTAGCTTTTTGTGATTATGCACCTTAGTGGAAACATCTCAAATTGATAGATTATTATACAGTGTGTGTAGTCTCCAAGAGTAAAGGGATTTAGTAGCTTTCGTTAAAACTTGTGAATCATCAAGAATTTGATGGGGGACTATGGACATTGAATTTTGATGTGTTATCTCTTATTATTTGGTTGTTTCAGAGCTAAGCTACCTCAGTCTTCCATGTATGGGTCTTTCAAGGTGTGTGTGTGTGTGTTAGGGACTGTGACCTAGTGATTATGAATGAGTGGACAGAGGAGGGAATTAATTGCTTATAAACAGTTTTTTGAAAGAATTTTAGGTATCTAGTTAACATAGAATATCAAATTAGCAGAGTACCATATTTTCTCATGTATAATATTCACCCATTTTTTTTTATTTTTTATTGTTTTGTGACAGAGACAGAGAAAGGGACAGATAGGAATAGGCAGTCAGGAAGAAAGAGAGATGAGAAGCATGAATTCTTTGTTGCGGCACCTTAGTTGCTCATTGATTGCTTTCTCATATGTGCCTTGATCGTGGGGGTCGGGGCAGCAGCAGACCGAGTGACCCCTTGATCAAGCCAACAATCTTGGGCTCAAGCTGGTGATCCTTGCTCAAACCAGATGACCCTGCGCTCATGCTGGCAACCTTGGGGTTTTGAACCTGTGTCCTCCGCATTCCAGTCTGATGGCTTTATCCACTGTGCCACCACCTGGTCAGGCAATATGCAACCTTTTTCAAAAATTTTGGGCTCTAAAAACTGTATGCATCTTATATAGTGGCTGTGGCATTTTAAATGCCATAAATGGAACTGAGGACAAGGCAATATATGAAGACAGTGATTTGTCATCTGACACAGATAAGGACAAGCTAATAAATGGGAGTTTTGACAGTGATGAGGAGTTGTATGAATTTTATGATGAATAACACTTAACATTTAATAACTTGAAGTAATACATTTTTTTCATATTTTGGGCCCCAAAATTAAGTTGTGTCTTATACATGGGGTAATATGGTAATTTTTATTTTTTTACTCATATCTGATACCATGTCTCTTTGTTACAAAAAGATGCTTGACATATACAATGTGTCCGTAATGTCATGGTGTACTTTTTCACTGGTCACAGAAAAGCAAAGATAGAAATGTGAAATCTGCATCAAATAAAAGGAAAACCCTCCCAGTTTCTGTAGGATGATGTGGCAGCATGTGCGCATGCGCAGATGATGATGTAACACCATGTATACAGCGGAGCAGCCCACGGCCATCCCAGCCGAGGTGTGGACTGTACAGAGGAAAGTTCAGTGTGTTCAGTGGCTCGCGAAATTCGAATCTGTGACCAAAGTGCAACGCGAATATCGGCGCGTTTATAATGAAGCAACACCACATAGGAATAACATTACTCGGTGGGATAAGCAGTTGAAGGAAACCAGCAGTTTGGTGGAGAAACCCCAGTCTGGTAGGCCATCAGTCAATGACGAGTCTGTAAAGGCTGTACGGGAGAGCTACCTAAGGAGCCCTAAAAATCTGTGTGTGCATGTGCTCTACAATTACACCTAAGCAAGACTACAGTTCATAAGGCGTTAAAGAAACTTCTCTGTTTTACGGGGTACAAATTGTGGCTGTTGCACGCTATCAAACCGGCGGATAGACTCATACTATGCACGTTTGCCACAGATATGCTTCATGAGATCGACAATGATGCAAGATTTTTGCAGAAGATTGTGTTTAGCGATGAGGCGATCTACCATACCTGTGGACATGCTCATCACCATAGCGTCGGAATATGGGCTGCTGAACATCCTCATGCCTACGTTGAGTACGAACGTAACACCCCTAAGGTGAACGTGTGGTGTGGCCTGATGCATGATAAGGTGATAGTCCCATTATTTTTTCATGGAGCAGTCTGTGACGGCAAACACCTATCTTGACATGTTGGAATTGTATGCAGTGCCACAATTTCCAGAAGGTGTCATCTTTCAACAGGATGACGCTCCTCTACACTACGCCACCATTGTTCATGAGTTTCTGGATAGAACATTCCCCTGGCGGTGGATAGGCAGGGGTTCTGTCAAGCCATGGCCACCACAATCCCCAGATCTGACACCCTTAGACTTTTACTTTTGGGGTTATGTGAAGCAACATGTGTACATTGAATGTATCAACAACATTAATCACTTAAAATAGAGAATCACAGACGTTATTCACTTTGTTACACCAGACGTCCTTCCCCGTGTGTGGCAAGAACTTTACTATCACTTGGATGTGTGTAGGGCAACACATGGAGCCCACATCGAACTGCACTGAATAGGTATGAAACTGGGAGAGTTTTCCTTTTATTTGGTGCAGATTTCACATTTCTATCGTCATTTTTTGCTTTCCTGTGACCGGTCAAAAGTGCACCATGACTTTATGGACACACTGTATTAAATATAAACTGTACCTTGAGACTGATTTTCTCTTTTTGATGCTCATGGACGATATTTAGAAATATTCAAAGCATGTTAATTCCAGACTTTGGGTTCTGAATTTTTTACCAAATGTGCCATAGTCTTGATTCAGGTGTAGAACTACAAAACTAATTTACTTCAAAATATTAATTAACTGGTGATACTTATTTTCCCTTCATGTCAAAAATGTTATTTTGAACTTGGCATTCTCACTTACCTAGTGATTGGGATGCTACTGGTCTGTCTATTAGATCTGCAATTGCAGATGTTTGCTTTTGCTTGTCCTGAGATACGGGAGAAGCCGTTCAGTATATCCAGCAGATGGTGAAATACCATGACCCCAGATCAGGTTCATAACATACCTGATAGACAAGGAAGATAGTTTTGGATTTCTCACAAGTGAAATAAAGTGGCCTTGTAATTTTCTTTAAGGAGCAGGAAGTTTGATATAAATTATTCATTCTCAAAAGTCAATATTTTAATTTCATACTTTATTAGATGACTTTTCTCCAAGTAACTAAATTGATGCACCTGTTTTCTATAAATACATATCTTTTAAAAATAAAATGAAAATAAAATATGCTCAGTAAGTCAAAAGAAAGCACTGTTAGAATAATAGTTTTGATGTTGAAATTTTAATTGCATACTAGTGGGAAGATTTACAATCATATCTCCTTTTATGTGTGTGTGTGTGTGTGTGTGTTTGTGTGTATGTGTGTGTGTGTATTTTTCTGAAGTGAGCAGTGGGGAGGCAGAAAGACAGACTCCGGCATGTGCCCAACCAGTATCCACCTGGCATGCCCACCAGGGGGTAATGCTCTGCCCATCTGGGGCATTGCTCCATTGCAACCAGAGCCATTCTAGCACTTGAAGCAGAGGCCATGGAGCCATCCTCAGTGCCTGGGCCAACTTTGCTCCAATAGAGCCTTGGCTATAGGAGGGAAGAGAGACAAAAAGAGAAAGAAAAGGGGGAAGGGTGGAGAAGCAGATGGGCGCTTACCTGTGTGCCCTGACGCTTTACCACTGAACCAGCTGGCCATGGCCCACATCTTCTTTATTCATATTATTTGATTTATATTCTTAAGTTTTTTGTTAAAGTTATAATAAACAACTGATTATATAATATATTGTGTCATTTATATGTTTTATGTATAATAATCACATAAAATGTATGTATATTATAATGTAGAATATTATATATAGTCAAAATTTTTCTTCACTTGACAATTGGTGTAAACACACTGAGTCACTGCTGTTTGCAACATAATTGTAATTGTTGCACAGTATTTTACTGTAGCAATGGACTGGCCTCACCCCTTTGTGAATATTTTAGTTGCCCCTTCTTGCCTTTCCCTGATTGTTATTTTAAATAAGGTGTGTTCTCGTGCTTGCAGCTGTGTGAGTGTGTTTTATCCCGGTGTTGTAGCATTATACACACTTTTAATTTGGTATGAATCTGTATATTTTTTTGTGTTATATTTTTCATGAAAACGCAAGCCTAGCACTTCACCCAGTGTTCAGCCAAGGAAGCTGTCTTCTTACTCAGTGTTGGTATAAAAGTGTATTGGATGGAACTTACAGATGATATATATTTAAAGAAACAACATAAAATCATGTCTAAGTAGTATAGAATCTATTGAAGGTATTTTCTGGAGCCAATTTTACATACCCTTTAGGATGATTTGAGATCTAACCCCTAGGGGACAGGTGGTGCAATAGCATTTTTAGGACATTCTTACATAGGCAATGACATTTTGAACATTCAGTTTTTAAACTGGCCTAACATTTTAAAATTTAAGTTTACAATGTTATGATGATTTCTTAGTATTTCACCATATATATGTGTATTAACTTTTGAGTACTGTGATTACTTAATAGCACAGATAACAGTTTTGGGTTTTTTGGTTTTTTTTTTTTTTTTTTTTTGGTGATCTATCACTCACAGGTGAAAATTACTTGCACCATATAACATAATAACAGTACTACATGGGAAAGGAGTAGAGACAGCAGAAATGTTTGCAACTGTAAATTAGGCATTTACAGCAACACAACGAGAGAGAGAGAGAATGGTAGTCATTTCACAAAAAAAGAAATGGAAAGGAAAAGGCTGCAGATGGTGTCCCCCATCCATCACGCAGGTGAACTGTGTTGCTTACCTGCCACCAGAAAGAGCCTCGTGCTGCGGTGGTTTCTGGAGCAGAGAAGCTGTAGGTGCATTTTGAGCGTGGTCTCCGGCTGAGTCTGGTTGAGTTGCCAGATGATGAGCTTGCTGGAAAGAACCGAGTGGTGTCGTGCTTTTTTTTTTTTTTTTTTTTGACTGTTGTTTGAATCACAGAACAATTCTGGAAAGTATAGGAAGAATGTGATAATTTTCCCAGATTATTCTAAACTAATTTTAATGGAAGTTTTCAAGGGCTTTTCTTTCCTTTACTCACCAGTTAACTAGGGCTTGGTCCTATCACATTACTGACAACGGTGGTAGGAAATGGTGATATTAGAAAAACAGAAGGAATCAAGACTTACCTAGTGTTTTTTATCTAAAAAAAATTATGTCTCATTCTATGTATTTTTCTAATAATTTATTTTAGTGTTTTATACAATACTGATTTGTGATGGGTTAGAAATGTAAAAAAAATGGTCATTTACCACAAACTGCTTAAGGGGCATTGATACTAAACAGACTACCTTCACTTACTCATTTTTATTCTTTCCTAGATTATGTGCCCCTTAAAAATAATGACTGTGCAGTTCAGTCGCTCTCTAGCACCCGTTTGTACACTCATAAACATTTGTTACTTGGCGCAGTGCTAGTTACTGATGCACAGAGAGCACAACGCACTGCCCCCTTCTCTGTGCCTTCATCTTCTGGGCGGGGTGCTCTGCAAGAGCTGCTTCCGGGGTGGGAGAGGGGCATCATCCATCACAGCCCTCCACCCTCAGGCCCGAGCCGCACCTCCTAATGCCATCACGTTGAGGTGTTAGGATTTCAACATACAGATTTTGGGGAGGGAGACACATAACCCTTCCTTTGATGGTAATTTTTTCTCTCTAGTGAACAAGATGCACTCTGACAACTCAGAATGACTTCCAAGCAGTGGGGGACACAGGAACTGAATACTGGCCACCTTGACTGCAGCCAGCTAAAGTGACAACACTTTGTAAGGTGTAAGGACCAACCCCCACCCGCTTCTAGGTATCCTCTCCAGTATCTCAGGGTGAAATCAGCAAACAAGATGAGGGAGGCCACAGGGCTGAAAATCATTGCAGGAAGCCTCTTCCTGTTCAGGAATTTAGCATTGATCTGTTTAGGTTTTATTTTGGGGGGAGAGGACTCCAACAGTATCGTAACCTGAGATAGTTGTATTTGCACTCCCACCCTCTCCCAGCATGTATGTGAGGTGTTAGAAGAGAAGCCACTGCTGCTGTTACCTGGAGGTTTGACTTTTCAGTATTCCCTGACGTCCATCAGAAGCATGTTACTGGAAGCAATAAATAACCTAAATTCAGTATGTCTTTTGTGGGGTGGTGGATGCTGGAAATAGTATTGCTTTTCTAAAACACTAAGTTGGCAATAAAAGAGCAAAGGAAAACCCCTAACTTCAAGGTGTTTATTTTTGTGAGTCTGCCTTGAGGAGCATGGTCTTAGTGGAGAAAGAAAGAGCAAGTCATAAGTTCTCATCAATTCAGCAAATACAAGATGTGTATTGTACTGTTATTTAGAGCCGCCATAACAAAATGCTACACACTGGTGGCTTGAACAAGAGAAATGTACTTTCTCACAGTTCTGGAAGCCAGAGGTCCAAGATCAAGGAGTTGGCAGATTGTGTGGAAGCCTCTGTCCTTGGCTTGCACATGGCTGCCTTCCTGCAGTGGTCTCCCATGGTCTTTTCTCTGTTCTTTGTGTCTCAGTCTCCTTTTGGATTAAAGCCAACACACATGACCTCATTTTACCCTAAGTGCCTCTCTAAGGGCCCCATCTCCAAATCTACGCACATGCTGAGTTACTGCTGGTTAGGACTTTAACAGACAAGTTTGGAGGGAGAACAAAAGGTCAGTCCATAAAGGGTGTGTACAGTTCCCAGTTCTGTGGGAAATACTAAGTTGGATGGATCACTGTTCTGACTCTGGAGGAGTTTGCCAGTCTGAGAGGGACATGGTAAAGTTCACATGGCATGAGTATGTGGGCCACTCGGGTGCAGCTCCAGCCCTTCTCCTGGTGCCTAAGATCAGGTGACCTTGCTTGAGCAGCTGGGAGTGTGTTCTCGACGCCCTCTCTCAATAGCTGTGCATTTTAAGAGGGTACTTTTCCTATTAGCAAACATAATTATTTCATCAACCCAACGTCCATGAGACACTGGAAATACCGATTAGTGGGTGCACATGATTAAGGGGTGAATTAATTAAACATTAAACATTCAATCAAAGGACAGAACTGAGGGTTTTCAGTAAGGAGTTTAAGGTGTTGGTATTGGTAGATTTGTGGAAAGGCTAGGAGGAACTAGGCAAAATCTGAAACCATCTGTGCTGGCTGAGATGAATGTATAGGAAACCGAATGAGGACTAGCAGGCACATAAAGCATTTATGTTACATATTTTATGCCCGATGTTAGGGAGTGTAACTGAGGCCAACCTGTGAGGACCGTGTAGTTATGGGGAAGCTGAGGGAGCGAGGGTCAAAAACAAGAGGTATCAATGTAAAGGTTGGAATTTACTGTTTAAAAAGTTTATCAATACATTTAATTCATTCACATATGATTGGAATGGATGATTTTAGCTGCAAAATCCTAGTCTCAACTGCCGAGTGGAGATCTGGACTGCATTGGCTGCATGAAGCTCCTATTCCTTTGAGAGTTGTTCAGTGCTGTGCTGTGATAGTGAATCAGGGACACTGTGCCCATGCACACACATAAATAATAATGATGAATGCAAATACTAGAGATTCTGCATCTGGACACCTCCTCCTCCAAAAGCTGTTCCTACAAGCTATTGCAAGGAGATTACTTGTCAGTAGGTGTTGTTTTTCTGACATTCCCCGACTTCTGACACATTTATATTCAGTTTCATAAGTTCCCTACTGCTAACTGAGCAGAAGGTGACCACTAGGACTTGGTGAGTTTACTCTGGTCGGCCACTTTGTGGTCCTGGTTGTAAACTCTCTTGAAGCTGTTTGGTTTCCATCTGATGTAATGTAGAAAGCCTACCTCTACATCAGACATACCTGGGCTATCACACTGGCTTTGCATGCTGACCTCAGAAGACATCCTTTTGTCCTCTGGGGAAAAGGAAGGTAACTGGAACTCCAGGGGCTGTTGGGAAGACCCCCTCTGATAAACCGAACCACACTGTGGCAGTGTTTTCAACCAAAGATGGCATCTGTCTCTTCCCTCAAAATTCTCCCATGCAAGTTAGAGTTGCCTGGGAGTTTAAAAAGAATCTCAGTCCTCTGACGGCAGTCTTGAGACTCGTGATTCCTGGGGGTTTGAGGTGGAACTTGGAGTTCTGTATATTGCAAGTTCCCTGTTCCTTTAAAGGTGCTATTGGGATGGGCATCCATCCTATAATCTCACCAGGTTACTCAAAACCTTACAAAGTAAATTGGGCATTTAGTGCGGTGTTCCTGTCACCTTGCCACCCCAACTCTGTGTGTGTCTGTGTGTACCTGCATAGACGTGTTTTAGTATAATGACTGTCTCTGATTAGACAGCCTCCTATATTTTTACAGTACGCTGCTCCCATTGCATGTCTTATTTTCTTCAGTTTGACAACTCACATACTCTGACTCAGAAAATTAATGCAGCTAATTTTCTTATACAGCAGAACCCACACAAAGGCAGTTATTAAAGAGGAGTGGTGATAATATCCGTGGAAGGAGAATGTATCTTTAAGGCTGAGAACTTTGGACTGCCAGTACACACTCCAGGGTAGATATACCAATAGGTTTAAAATATCAGTGTCACTTCTGTGTAGGCTGTCTAGGTTTTTAGACTCAGAACTATATAGCTTAAGTGTTTACATATATATGTATATAGACATAAATATATATACATAGATGTGTATATATGCATATATACAAACAATTGCATTTGTACTCATAGAAATAAGACACAAATTTATCCATATATAAATTTACAAATTACTTAAATTATCTTCACAGAATCTCTGCATTGATAGCCGATAAGCTTTAAGTCTTACACTTAACATTTGATATATGTTCCTCAGCACATTAGAAATTTCTCAGAATGGATGTGTTCAGCAACCTCCTGACAACCCTCTGGGCCTCAGTGGTGCAGGGACAGGGGGAGCTGCTTATCTTTCTCAGTGAGTGGTCATCCCCATAAACGACCTCCTTAGCCTCCAAAACCCACCAGAAGGCTATGAGGTAAACAGAACATGTGCAATCACAAGGGTCCAAGTGTCACTCACTTGCCATTCCAGCTGCCAGGATAGAAAAAGGGGACACATTCATAATAAACTGTGTTTTGTTCTGGTCATTGGCAGAATCCAAGGTGTGATGTCATGGTCCATGGAAAGTATATTTCAGTTTGCTGGCTGTTTTTTTATTACCTCTTATTCTCATTCTTTAAAATGAAGCTGTACCCATCATGCTGGTCCGAGAGACCTGTGTGCACAGTGTCTGCCCATCACAGCAGCAGATGGTCTCAAGGACCTGAGGGTGTGCCAGGCATTAATCATGGGTGACGTGTGAATTCCACATCGCTGCCATAATTCTAGGTAGTGATAATGCTGTCCTGTGTGGTGCTTCAACATTGCTTTCTTCCCTAATGCGTGTTACCTGTTCAGGATTACCAATGAACTTCAGCATTCATTGGCTTCCTGATCACCAACCATGTGCTGGGCATTCCTTCTGTTGTAATTGTCTGGTACTGACACAATCCCTGCAAGGTGGATCTCTTATGATTCCCATTTTATAGATGGCAGATCTGGAAATGCAGTTCATGTGCCTGTGTCACCCAGCAGGTGGCAGAACAGATTTGAAACCAATTTTGCCTGACCTCATCCTCACACAGCACACTATTTCCTCCTAGTCATGTCCACTGGATGCTCCCTAAAGATCCTAAGGACCAGAGTTCTGGAGCCCCTGTGTTGTTAATTCTCTAATGACTTGCCTTCATTTGAAATTCACAGCTACTGGCTTTACAGCCACAGCTTGGACGATGGCCCAAACCATCTATTGAGTGTTTGGTTATATAAATGATTGTGGGATGTGCCCATTGTCTCCATCAAGCTATTGAATAGTAATGTAATTAGACCCAGCCTTAGACTTTGCTTCCTCCCATGACGTTTTTATGTTTGGTGATTAGATTACAATGCCAATGATTATTAGCATGTATAGTTTCCCCACTCCAGGCAACAGGAAACTCTCTCTTCCACACACATTTGGAAATGGCTGCAGGGTTAATCCACTCACTGTCCATACCTTGACCCAGAATTATAGACTGATGAGTAGGGATGAATTCCATGAAATGCAGGAAATGGCTCTGTTGGCCAACACCAACATGTGTTATGATTTGATGTGGCCCTTTATAAATGTTTGCACTCATTCAGAACACCACGAAAGTATATTTAGGATTCTAGGAAGGAAGAGTTCTTGGAGCTAGAGAACCATCTCTAAAATAAATAAATAACCTCTAGGGAAAGTATAATAATAATAATAATAATAAAATTACCAACAACTTATTTAGTCCTTGTCTGTTAGCAAGCAAAATTCCAAACACATTGCATGAACAAACACCTTCTATTAGCACCATAAACAGGGAGAAAGTTGAGGTACAGGGAAGGTAAGCCCAGATCCCAGGGAACACAGCCCAGACTGCAGCTCAGGCACTTAAATTCCAGATTCTGTATTCTCTTTTTTTTAAGCAGCTTCATGGAGATGTTGTTGACATTTAAACATGTATATATTTAATACATACAGTCTGATCTTTTGATATAGGTATATGCTCTGAAATGATCACCTCACTCAAGCTAATTAACACCCCCTGAAGATTCTGTGTTCTTAACAACTGTGAAGTCTGTCTCTCAGAAAACCTCCTGTGGATATAGATTTAGTTCAGAGTATAAATTGCAGATTTAATTTACATGAGGATACCTAGCACGGAGGCTAATAACTTTGAATATACATTTAAATACAAATTATATTTTTTCATAAATTAGCGTTTCCAGATAAATAAAAGGAAGTTTACCATGTTGTATTTTTTAACATGAGAAATGCTGCCCTGACATTCTGTCCTTATATGGTGATGTTGCCATTTTTTATTTCTCTGTTTTCTGATTTTAAAAGCATCTCCAGTGTGCCAGTTGATGGGGTCCTCGTAACTCCTTTGTGTCATGGAGACAGGTGGTGTCTTATAGACCTTTTAATAAAGAAATTTATCATAAGGCCACATAATGAGTAGCACAAAGTCACTAGCCCAGTGACTGAGGCTGAAGAATAAGAACACTCCTTTGATCTCTAAGGAAACAAAGGCCATTGTGTCACAGCTGTAGTGATGTAATAGTTTCAGGCTTCAGGAAACAAGGTTTGCATAGCAATGTATTGAGCAGCAAGTGGGGACAGGTAGCAGAAGGGGTACAGGAAATGTGAGAAGTGCACAAACTGGGGCCAATGCTCTGCCCATCTGGGGCCGTGCTTGCAACTGAACTATTTTTAGTGCACTAGACGGAGGCTCCATGGAGGCATCTTCAGTGCCTGGGGCTGTGGAGCTTGAACCAATCTAGCCATGACTGCAGGATGGGGAGAGAGAGAGAGAGAGAGAGAGAGAGAGAGAGAAAGAGAAGGAGAAGGGGAGGAGTGGAGAAGCAGATGGTCCCTTTGCCTTTGTGCCCTGAATGGCAATTGAACCCGGGACATCCACACACCAGGCCGACGCTCTACCACTAAGCTAACTGGCCAGGGCCATTTGTTTGTCTCTTAAACAGGTTTTTCTTCCATTGCCTTTTTAGATTTTGCCACAATTTTTGGCATTTTTATCATGAGGTTCACAAGAGATTTTCTATGTGAGAGAAAGGACATTTCAGTAGTAATTAAGTAATGAGATAGCATTCTCCATTATTTTAGTTTACCAAACAAAATAGATTTCTTTTAACCTCCAGTAATTGTTCTTTATAACATACCTTAAGAATTATTACTTCCTGGGTTATTCTCAGAAGAGAAATATAATTGGGAATGTCTTCTTATTGTGAAAATAGATTCTTGCATGCAAAAACAAGTTACTTTATGTTTAAGTTGATTATTATTTTGTAAATATGAATCATGTTTCATTTAAAATATTCCCATTTTTCTTAAATATATTTTAATTGGAAGAACTAGGTTATGTTTTTCCTCAAAAGGAAATTAGGAGTGTGTGTGTGTGTGTTTATGGTTCAAGATAAAAGTAATCACTTAAACATTGACACAGAAAACATGTTACAATCATGTTCATAAATTCATATTTCTCATTTTCAAATAAATCCCTGACATAAATTTTGTGTTTTCCATCCATTACACTTTAAGAAGTATAATAATTACTTGTTTGTATTTGGATTCCATCCTCAGAATATGTATTTGAAAGTTCAAAATTGACACACATACCGTGGAGAGTTATATCTGGAACAATTATCAGTGTATATGTCATAAATGCTCTCAATATGTCAGGTCAGACTAAGACTGATTTCTGTAGAAAAGTAGGGATTTTTCACTGGTATCATTGGAAGTGCAATGAAAAATATGTTCAACAGTTTTAATTTTAAAAATTGTTGTTATTGCCTGACCAGGTGGTGGCACAATGGATAGTGAGTCAACCTGGGGCATTGAGGTCCCCAGTTTGAAACTCCAAGATTATACACTTGAGCATGGGGTTCCTCCTGGCTTGAGCGTGGGATCATAGACATGACCTCATGGTTGCTGAGTTGAACCCAAAGTCACTGGCTTGAAGCCCAAAGTGGCTAGCTTGAACAAGGGGTCACTGGCTCGGCTGACGCCCCACCCCCGCTGCTGTGAAGGCACATAGCAGAAAGTAATCAATGAATAACCAAGGTGTCGCAAGTATAAATTGATGCTTCTCATCTCTCTCCTTTCCTGTCTGTCTGTCTCTCTATCTCCAAAAAAAGTTATTATATTTTCTGTTCATAACAGCACTTCAGTTTGCTTCATCTTAAGCTAATTTAATTTGCCATGGCTGTGATCCATCATTGTTATCAACTGTCATAACCTGTATCAAATACATCAGGCTAATTATTTACAGAATATGCTGAATTCGGTCATATTACATTTATTATCCTTGGGTGGAAAATATAAGGCAAGATAATTTAGGCAGCATGCAGATCAACTTTGAATAATGAAAATTGATAAGTTGCACATGAGAAATTTGTATCATTTCCTGTACATAAAATAATCAGTAGAATGGTGGGTATGTTTTTATGGTCAAATATTACTTCCAATTGGTGGATGCATTTACATAGATTGAGAAGTGATTTTTTGTGCTTTATCAACTTTATGTAAACCCAGTAGAGGAAATCTGTGTTTACAAGCACCTTCATCTTTGGCACAGGTATGATCGCACATTTGCTGAAAAACCCTATTTACCTGAGCCTTTCCAAAACAGGCAATAATAATAATTATTTTGCTTTTTTTAAGATACATGTTAAATTTTTCAAATATAGGAAAAGTAGTAATTTAACATTATATGTCATAATAGCCATAATATGTGTGTACACACACACACACACACACACACACAAACACATACACACACAAACGTGTGTATACATACATGGAAAGAATTACTTGAGGTATTATTTAATGAGTTTTTTCTTTTTTTTTTTCATTTTTGCTCAATCCCCCCATCCCCAGCTATCATCCTGTGCTCTATCTATGTCTGTCACTTGAGACTCTTTACTGAATTGCACGTTAGCCCTCCCTCCCAGGGGGGAACAGTGGAAGTGCTGGGATTAAGTCACAGAGTTGTGTGAGGCCAACACTGTTCTGTAGGAGTTGGTTTGGGGTCTGCCAGGAGGAAGAAACAGAGATAGCACCTAAGAACATTTATAGCCCAACAACACAATTGTTCTTACTGATTAAGTCTGATAAACAATTTATTTTTTAGTTAATTAAATAATAATTAAATTAGGCATGAGTTTTGATCTCAACAATGAATTGATGGGGAAGAAAGCAGTATGAGTCCTCAATCGCAGAAGTAGAAAAGGCAGTGATTTACCTGTCCTGTGATTCAGGAAGCTGAAAGGACAGCCAAACTATTGTACAAAGTGGAATATTATTAATGTCACTGGGAAGACCATCTGTTTGAAGAAATGTCATGTCCATAATAACTTTTTGACCTATAAAATGTAAAAACGGCCATGGCCTTTTGAGGGGTAAACAACATTTTATCAAAATGCTCATCAGCACTAAAATGGAGGCTTTCTGTTTATGAAAAATATATTTACACATTATGTATTGAGTCTAAATAATGTAAATGATCTTACATGAAAAAATGCTACTCATTTAAGGGGACTGAATATATTAAGTGCAGATAGGATGAAATTTTAATTATTTATAGAAAAAGAGCCCTGGCCAGTTTGTTCAGTGGTAAAGTGTCAGCCTGGTGTGTGGATATCCTGGGTTTGATTCCTGGTCAGGGCACACAGGAAAAGTGACAATCTTCTTTTCCACCCCTCCCCTCCCACTTCCTACTCTTATTCTTCCCCTCCTGCAGCCATGGCTCAATTGGTTCGAGTGCATTGGACCTCGGTGCTGAGGATGGTTCCATGGAGCCTCCACATCAGGCTCTAAAAATAGCTTGGTTGTGAGCATGACCCTAAATAGGCAGAATATCAGTCCCAGACAGGGGTTTGCTGAGTGGATCCCAGTCAGGTGTATGCAAGAGTCTGTCTCTCTATCTCCCCTCTTCTCACTTGGAAAAAAAGAAGAAAGAAGAAAGAGAAAAGAATCCTGGGCCACATTTCTTCATTTATCTTCTCTGTGACTTGCATTTTCATGTTTCTCTCTGGTTCCTCCTCTTCTTTTTGCTGACTTAGCACCGGCCCAAGCCAACCAATGCTGTAGTCTCAATTTCTGAAGGTCTTTGGTGGACTTCTGCGATTTCTGGGTCATCCTACCCACCTTAACTCATCTGTTCCCAGAAGACGCAGAAAACAACACAAAGGTTCTTTAAAGAGCATTTTAAAAATATCCATTTGAATAACTAACACATGCATGTGGCAACAAAATAAATAAATGAACCAAAGGTACAAAAAGGTATAAACAAAATAAGGTCTCTCTTTTCAACACTGTGCACCCTCCCCGTAAGAAACCATCTCCAGCTATGATATAGAAAATACAGATGTTCTCCCACAGGAAAACACACTCACCAAGAAACATACATCAGAATTGAGACCCTCAGTGAATCATCTGAAGACGTGTCTGCGAAGAACACCACGTGTTTGCACTGCTCTCTGTGAGGCCCAGTCCCTCCATCCTCCTCACCACGCTGCCATGTCCTTTACTTCATTAAAATTTTCTCAAATGTATTCACTTTATTAATCTAAACTGTATTATCTTAAACCCCACTAAACTGTGAATCATTTGCCCATATTTCAATATATTTGTATCACTTTGTGTTTGAACGTATCTTGCTGCAGATGTTTCGATATACCCATGTCTGAAAAAGCAAACATTTTGCTGAGTTTGTGCACTAGAATTGAGGGGGCTTAGCAGGAAAATGGACCTTGGGTATAACCAGATGATGAAGAAAACTGCCATTATTTTCATAAAAATCTTAGCAGAGTTGAAAAGAAATGTAAAGTGCCTAGTAAATGAAGTAGTAGGACAAATGTAAAAATTGACCTTAAGGAAAAGTGATGACAGAAGGTGGAAGGCAGCATGAGGAGGGCGTAACACATTCCTGAGAGGAGCTGAGTGGGCAGAGGTCAGAACACTCAGCAGGGTGCCCACCAATACTGACCACTGGATTGGGATGGCAGAGGAGGCACGAACAGTCCTGGATTCTCGGTGATGTCCCTGTGCCCACAGACTTGTATTCACCTGCTTCTTCTTGTAGGCAGAGACCTGTAGCTTTCAGGAAATATTAAGCACAAACCAGTGCTTTCCAATAGAACATTCTGCAACATTAAGTACAGCAAATGAACACTTAAATATGGAGCTAACTGAACACTTAAAATATGACTACTGGGACTCAGATTGAATTTGTAATTTATTGTTTTAATTGGCTTCACATTTAAATAGGTGCATGTGTCCTTTGGCTATCAAATTGGACATTGCAGATATAAACCAACTGATTTCACAATAGAATAATACTGTTCTGGTCTCTAATCCTTATGGGCAGCTCCCCTTTCCATGTGGGGCTCCTGCACACAGCAAGACGTCAGACTGATCACATAACCTGCAGTCTCATGCTGTGTCTTGTCCTGAGATAGAACTATAGCTTATATATATATAGAAACTAGCATATTATAGATATAGACATAGATAGATATAGATATAGATATAGATGCTGCCAAGCTGTGGCGTAGTGGATAGAGCGTCAGACTGGGATGCGGAAGACCTGGTTCAAAACGTGTTCACCAGCTTGAGCTCGGGCCCATCTGACTTGAGCAAAGCTCGCCAGCTTGGACCCAAGGTCGCTGGCTCCAGCAAGGGGTTGCTCGGTCTGCTGAAGGCCCGTGGTCGAGGCAAGTGTGAGAAAGCAATCAATGAACAACTATGGTGTTGCAACGGCAATGAAAAACTAATGATTGATGCTTCTCATCTCTCTCCGTTCCTGTCTGTCTGTCCCTATCTATCCCTCTCTCTGACTCTCTCTCTCTCTGTCCCTGTAAAAAATAAAAATAAATTAAAAAAGAGATAGATGCTAAGAAAGTAATGCTTTAGTAAGACACAAAGGGTTGTAGTGCTAAGGGTCCTTTCAAAAAGAAGCCTGCTCATCACTGCTCACAGCTTAGTCTCTGAGCTTGAGCAAACTTTTACTGTCATTAATATGCAAATCTTGCCCTGAGTTGGTAAGCTCAAAACTGTGATCCAGTTAGTGTGTCCTTGTTTCTTGGTGAATAATCCTTCAGACAACCATGCTTTGCATTTTAATTTGCTTTGTGGGTTTAGTTTTTAGAAACATCTAGGCCATTTGAGGTCAATATTCTCCATTAGAAAAAAGAATAGACTATAGTGTGTTCATAAAGTCATGGTGCACTTTTGACCGGTCACAGGAAAGCAACAAAAGATGATAGAAATATGAAATCTGCCCCAAATAAAAGGAAAACCCTCCTAATTTTTGTAGGATGATGTGGCAGCATGTGCGCATGTGCAGATGATGATGTAACACCATTTATACAGCGGAGAAGCCCACGGCCATGCCAGTCGACATGTGGACGGTACAGAGGAAAGTTCAGTGTGTTCTGTGGCTTGCCAAATTCGAATCTGTGACCAAAGTGCAACGTGAATATCAGCGTGTTTATAATGAAGCACCACCACATAGAAATAACATTACTCGGTGGGATAAGCAGTTGAAGGAAACCAGCAGTTTGGTGAAGAAACGCCGTTCTGGTAGGCCATCAATCAGTGACAAGTCTGTAGAGGCTATACGGGATAGCTACCTAAGGAGCCCTAAAAATCTGTGCATGTGTGTGCTCGACAATTACACCCAAGCAAGAGTACAGTTCATAAGGTGTTAAAGAAATGTCTCTGTTTTACGGGGTACAAATTGCGGCTTTTGCACGCTATCAAACTGGCTGATAGACCCACAGAATGAGCGTTTGCTACAGATATGCTTCATGAGATCGAGAATGATGTTCCCCCACACTATGCAACCATTGTTCGTGAGTTTCTGGATAGAACATTCCCCCGGCTGTGGAGAGGCAGGGGTTCTGTCAAGGCATGGCCGCCACAATCTCCAGATCTGATGCCCTTAGACTTTTACTTTTGGGGTTATGTGAAGCAACATGTATACATTGAATGTATCAACAACATTAATAACTTAAAACAGAGAATCATAGATGTTATTCACTTTGTTTCACCAGACATCCTTCCCCGTGTGTGGCAAGAACTTCACTATTGTTTAGATGTGTGTAGGGCAACAAATGGAGCTCACATCAAACTGCACTGAATAGGTATGAAATTGGAAGAGATTTCCTTTTATTTGGTGCAGATTTCACATTTCTATAGTCTTTTGTTGCTTTCCTGTGACCGGTCAAAAGTGCACCATGACTTTATGGACACACTGTATTAGAATTAGAAAATAAAAAAATTGCTTAGGAAATGCATGTTAAAAATAAATTTTGAAAGATGTCAAAGTATTTCAAGTACACTAAATATTACATGTATTGGAAACATTGTTCTTTATATGTTGCAATATTTTAAATAAAATAGGTATAAAAGGAGGATGACATTTTATGCAAATTATTAAAGAGCTGGAGTATTATTAACAGTTAAGGCTAGATCAGCAATGCACTGAGCAGGTAATAATTATGAATTAAAGTTGAGAGGTTTTTTATAAACCATTCATCTATCACAACCCTATGTGTGTATATACATTTTTTTTGACTTGCATGACTTGGTTCATGCTTAATAAAAATTCTCAGAACACTTGAAGAGCAGACGGCTCAGAATGATTTTGTGCTAGATTAAGGGGCCAATACTGTTAAATTATAAACGATTATGCCATCATAAATTCTTTAGAACTGCAGAAATATTATTTGTTTCATATTTATATATTCGATCATTTGATGTGTCATTTATAAGTCCTTTTTGAACGGTTTCGCTTGATATAACAGGCATATTCACTGTGAATCAAAAGGTATACTTTTATACCTGGTGAAATATAGTATATATTTTTCCCTAGTAGGTGCACAACTGGAAAGCAGATATTCTTGTCTGTAACACTAATTTGTGTGAAACACATTCATCCCGGAAATGACAGAGTTTATTGTTTTATAATAATTGTCCAGAGGATTACAGTAAAAGATAATAAAAAGAAGGAAAAAAACATAACCCATTTTAAATAGCTTCCTGATTTTTACATAAGAACATGTATTTATGCAAACATAATAGCCATTGGAAGCAATTTCCATAGTAGTGAATATATCTTTCTCCCAAGTGATGGGAATAGCCAATCATCTGACTTCCTTTTGCAGTGAGTTTCATGCAATTGAACCAAACAAGACCAATTTCTGTAAAGCAGAGTCCGGAAAAATTAAATAGAAGTTATACATAAGTGGTTAGGAATACATTAGTAACATAACTCAAGTTTTTCATTTTTTTTACTTCATTAAAATTTTCTCAAATGTATTCCCTTTATTAATATAAACTGTATTATCTTAACCCCCCCTAAACTGTAAATCATTTACCAATATTTCAATATATTTGTATCACTTTGTGTTTGAATATATCTGGCTGAACCTGTTGTAGAAATAGCATCTTCATGATTAGTTCAGGTAAAATATATTCCTCTTGCATTTTCTGCTAAAGGTGTATTGCAAAAGAACAATAATCACTTATTGCCCTGGTGTAAATAGGTTTTAAGATGCATTAACAACCTTAGTTTTGATTCAGCTATTAATTAATCTGAGGGGGCATTTCTCCTTTGCATATTACAATGCAGTAGACGATATTTATTAGTTAATTCCATTGGGAGATTTTGGTACTACCATAAACAACATTTAAAGAATAAATTAGGGGGAAGAAAGATGGCGATGGAGTAGGCGGACGTTCCAACTCCCACTTCCCAGGACCAAACTGGATTACAACTTAAGAACAATGATCCTGAAAAACCAACATTGGACTAAACTAAGAGGACTCTTTAACCAAGGATTATCTCAAAAGCCACACCAAGACTGTCAGAAAGGTCGAAGATGTGGAAAGGGCTGCCCCGCTTCCAGAAGCAAGTGGCGGCCTAGGATCCGGAGGGACTCTCATGGTGGCATGGGCTTCCCTGAGAAGTGTGGGTCCTCAGCCCCAGGCCCGGAGCCCCAGCGTAGAGCCCCAGAGCCTACAAGAGGTGCGCAGACAGCATTCAGCTGTGAAAAGAGCCAGGTTTCTGTCTGCAAAAAGACACACCTCTCAGATGCAGACTGTTTTAAAGGGCCCACACAAAACACCTTCGCAGCCACTTACTTGGGGCTCTGGTGGGGTAGAGCTGAGAGGACTAGAGCTGTTAGAGGAGAGTGTAAAGTTGGAGGCCCAGGGAGAGACACTGTGGGGGATGTTCTCCAATACTGCCGTTGCCATATTTCTTGGGTAGAACAAACCCCTCTGAGTGGCATCAGCCTGGGAAAAAGCAACTGCTTCATCCTCAGGAGTCTCTCCTACCTGTCAGGGTGATGGGTCATTCTGAGAGGTCAAGAAGCAGGGGGCATGTCAGTTACTCAGTTTTCTGGTATTGAGACCTGAGCTCTCCCACACACTCTCCCAAGTCTATGACTGGTGCTTTCACCTCACAAGAGACTCAGTTGAAATTATGGGCAGGCAGACCACAGCTCTTGGTCTCAGGCCACACCCACCAGCCACCCTGGGCCTCACCCTACAGAGCTCTGTGAAAAAAGTCTGGATAAATTGATACTTAGGGCCAAGGGGTGGAGCCACACCCACCACCCTTCCTAATCCCCGAATTGCCACAGTCTCTAGACTCCAGCAGAGGTTTTTGCAGTGGCTAAGCCCATCAAGCTGCCAGCAGACAGGCTGTAGTAGGTGAGACTCAGGAAACTTGGCCATTTGAGTGAACTTCCCCTAGAGCAAGAGTGGGGAAAAAGCCAGCTTAGGAGTGCAGGTTGGTATTTTCATGTACACCTGGACCCAGCAGAGGCAGCCAAATACTCTGAATTACTTGTAGCTCCAAAAAGGTTGCTGAGGGTCAGTCACGGGCAGTGTCTTCCACTGGTCTGTGCTGGGTTCCTGCTGGGAGGCCCAGAGTTGGCACATCCAGGGGCAAGCTGCATAAAGCTTTGGTTCATGACCTAACAATGCTTGCTAGAGTGGTGTCCTAATGAAAATCTTCTCACACCTGGCCCAAGTGAGGTGAGTTCCATTCTCTGTGATCAGTGCTGGCACAGTGGCTCATATGCATTGGATAGAGTGGAGCTTCACAGTCAGCTGGCCTGGGTGCTGGATATTCTGTCCTGCTAGGCTAGATTCCACAGGAAGCAAGAGAGGTTTGGAGCCTGGACATTTAAAGTGTGGGTCCGCCTGATGAGGCGGTGGTGCAGTGGATAGAGTATCGGACTGGGATGCAGGTAGACCCAGGTTTGAGACCCCGAGGTTGCCAACTTGATCACGAGCTCATCTGGTTTGAGCAAAAGCTCACCAGCTTGGACCCAAGGTTGCTGGCTCCAGGAAGGGGTTGCTTAGTCTGCTGAAGGCCCATGGTCAAGGCACATATGAGAAAGCAATCAATGAATAGCTAAGATGTTACAACGGCAACAAAACACTGATGATTGATGCTTCTCATCTCTCTCCATTTCTGTCTGTCTGTCCCTGTCTATCCCTCTCTCTGACTCTCTCTCTGTGTCTGTAAAAA
Organism: Rhynchonycteris naso; assembly: GCA_037038555.1. Lineage (NCBI taxonomy): Eukaryota > Metazoa > Chordata > Mammalia > Chiroptera > Emballonuridae > Rhynchonycteris > Rhynchonycteris naso. Next base: position 212,597,830 of record CM072998.1, on the reverse strand, counting down.
CTAAATTAAAAATAAAAATAATAAAGTGTGGGTCCCTGTGAGTCTTGTTGGATCTGTTTAAGGAGCATAGTCACCTTCAGGAGGGGCACATTCAGCCCCAGGAGAGGACTCTCTCAGTCTTTCTCCTTAACAGAGGTCTCAACAGCTGAAAGAACTTTTGCAGAGGGGACTGTCAGCCACACTCGGTCTGAATCTGCTGCTCACCTTGTCAGGCAGAAGTAAATTTGAGTATCCCACAGTGGCTGAGGGATCAAGCTCTGGAGTAGGGGCCACATTCTCTGTAATGAGCTCCTCACCAAGAGACTCCTGAAGTAGGGGGTCCCACAAACATTGTATTCACAACCTCAACTGCCCCAACCCACCAAGCATGCAACCTGTAGAGGTATTGGTTGGGTGAGGCCAATATGTGCCTACACTACAGTCTTACCACAGAAGACTCTGTGGGAAGACCAGGCAGCTACAAGAGGAGGAGTAGCAGCTGGAAAGTGGAGACAAATCTTACAGAGATTGGGCTTTTATGGAGCTGTTGTCATCTCTAAGCAGGAGAAAGCTGATCCTTATAGAATGGTTGGCCCCTTTCATAGTATATAGACAGAGAAAATGTAGGCACAAACAGCAAAAAGTGCAATAGCTGCAGACAGGTAGCCCACAGCAGGTTACAAACAACAGCTGACACCAACCCAAGCAGAACGAGAGCCAACACTACTGGTAGTAGGTGGCAGACAGCACCAAACCTAGACTCAACTACCTATACAAACAGCACACCCAAAGATGGAGTCTAGCAGGCACCAGACACTGTGGAGAATAAATATGCCCAACAGGACAGACATTGCACAGTGTGTAATTCACATAATCAAGGTTGACACTTAGAGCCAGCCAACCTGAAGGGATAACAGTACCCACAAAACAACCAACTGCATCTAATACATACAACAAGAGGGAAAAAGAGTACCCACAAGAAGCATTCCTAGAACAAGGAAAACTAGTGATGTGGACCACTGGACCTCCGAGCCCAATTTCATAAAGACCACACAAAAATTTCAAAGTCAGGCAGCCCTACCTAATACACAGACAAAATGGGGAGATAGAGAAATGCAACCCAAATGAATCAACAAGAGAAATCCCCAGAAAAAGAACTGAATGAGATGAAAGTAACCAAAATAACAGATGCAGACTTTAAAACAACGATTTTTAGGATGCTCAAGGGTCTTAGAGCAACAATGGGTAGACATAATGAGTACATAAATAAAGAGATAGCAAGCATCAAAAAGGACATTGAAATCATAAAAAAGAACCAGTGAGAAATAACAAATGCAATATCAGAAATGAAGACTACACTAGAAGAAATTAATTGCAGGCTGGATGAAGCAGAGAGTTGAATCAGACATTTAGAGGAAAAGTTAAAAGCATGGAAGCAGAGCAGCAAAAAGAAAAGAGGCTCAAAAATAATCTGAGGAAACTCTAAGAGAGCTCTGTGACAATATGAAGAGAAACAACATTCACATCATAGAGCTTCCTGAAGGAGAAGAGACCAAACAAGGAATAGAGAACCTGTTTGAAAAAAATCATATCTGAAAATTTTCCTAAATTGGTGAAGGAAAAAGTCACACAAATTCAAGAAGCACAGAGAGTCCCATTAAAGAGGGCCCAAGGAATGCTACACTAAGACACACCATAATTAAAGTGTCAAAATTAAGAGACAAAAAAAAAAGAATAATAAAAACTGCAAGAGAAAAGCAGTTAATTACCTAGAGTGGAGCCCCCATAAGGATGATATTCAATTTTTCAACAGAAACACTTGAAGACAGAAGGGAATGGCACAAAAATATTTAAAGTGATGCAAAGAAAGAACCTACAACCAAGATAACTTTATCTAATCCCTCAAGGCTATGGTTTAAAATTGAAGAGGAAATAAAAAGTTTCCCAGACAAAAAAATACTCAAGGAATTCATTACAACCAAACCAGTACTGCAAGAAATGTTAAGGGACCTGCTATAGAAAGAGCAAAGGAAAAATGTAATCGAGAAAAAGAGGATTGTAGATTTAAAGAATAAAATGGCAATAAACAACTACATATCAATAATAACCTTCAATGTAAATGGATTAAATGCTCCAATCGAAAGACATAGGATGGTTGCATGGGTAAGAAAACAGGACATGCACGTATGTTGTCTAGAAGAGACACACCTCAGAACAAAAGACACACATAAACTAAAAGTGAAAGAATGGAAAAATGTATTTCAAGCAAATGGAAATGAAAAAAAATGCTGGGGTAGCAATACTTATATCTGATAAAATAGACTTTAAAACAAAGGCTATATAGTAAGGGATAAAGAAGGTCACTACATGATAATAAAGGAAGCAATCCAACATGAGGATATAGCCATTGTAATTATCTATGTTCCTAATATAGATGCACCTAAATATGTAAAGCAGATTTTGAGGCACATAAAGGGCGAGATCAACAGCAATAGTATAATAGTAGAGGATTTAAATACACCACTAACATCAATGGATAGATCCTCCAGACAGTAAATTAAGGAAGATATAGCGGCCTAAAATGACACACTACATAATTGGATTTAATAGTTACCTTCAGAACATTTCACCCCAAAATAGCAGAATATACATTCTTTTCAAGTGCTCATGGTACATTCTCTAGGATAGACCACATGTTAGGACACAAAACAAGCCTCTATAAAGTTAAGAAGATTGAAATCATATCAAGCATCTTATCTGATCACAATGGCATGAAACTAGAAATCAACTACAATAGAAAAACAAAAACATTCAAACACATGGAGCCTAAATAGCATGTTATTAAATAACAAATGGGTTAATAACAAGATCAAGGAAGAAATAAAAAATTTTCTTGAAACAAATGAAAATGAACATACAACAATTCAAAATTTATGGTACACAGCAGAAGTAGTCCTGAAAGGAAAGTTCATAGCATTACAGAAATACATTAAGAAGCAAGAGAAAGCTCAAATTAACTTAACCCTGCATCTAAAAGAACTAGAAAAAGAACAAGAAATAAAGTCCAGAGGAAGTAGAAGAAAGAAAATAATAAAGATCAGAGTGGAAATAAATGACATAGATGCTAAAAAAGCAATACAGAAGATCCGTGAAACCAAGAGCTGGTTTTCTGAAAAGGTAAATAAGATTGATGAACGTTTAACCAGACTCATCAAGAGAAAAAGAAAGAGTACTCAAATAAGTAAAATTAGAAATGAAAGTGGAGAAATAACTGACAGAGCAGAAATACAAAGGATTGTAAGAAAATACTATGAAGATCTCTATGCCCAAAAATTGGACAACCTAGGCAAAACAGTTAAATTCCAAGAAACATATAATCTTCCAAAACTAAATCTGGAAGAATCAGAATACCTAAACAAACCAATTTACAAATGAAATTGAAACAGTTATAAAAACTCCCAGCAAACAAAATCCCTGGACCAGATGACTTCACAGGTTAATTTTACCAAATATTCAAATAAGATCTAACACCTATTCTTCTCAAACTGTTTCAAAAAATTTAGGAGGAGAGAAGACTTCCAAGCTCCTTTTTTTAGGCAAGCATAATCCTCATTCCAAAACCAGGCAAAGACACTACAAAGAAAAAAGCTATAGGCCAATATCACTGATGAAATTAGATGCTAAAATTCTCAACAAAATACAGCTAGTGCTCGACTTACAACCATGATTGGTTCCGAGAGACCGGTCATAACACGATTTGGTCTTAAGTTGAGTAGGCTATATGTACAGTACTGTGAAATGATGTTATAAAAATCTTTAAGGCATTTTATCATAATTTTCTTTCATTATTGTTATATATCATAATTTTCTTTGTTCATTTTATGCCATTTGTATCATCTCTACACCATTTTGTTTCTTATTTTTTACATTCATCAGGTTTAAGTAAAACACTGCATTATCAGTACAACTGGTTTAATATTTGCAAAACATACAAAATTACTAAATACAGATACATACAAAAATCCAAAATACAGGTGTAAAAAATACCATAGGAAACATTTTCCCAATTGCAAAGTGCTGCCAGAAGCTGGTCCGCACTGTCGTGTGCTCAGTTTGGCAACATTTCCACTGCCAGATGCAGAGCAGTTGTGGCTAGCGGTTGTGGTCGTAAAGTTGAATGGTCCTAAGTTGCATAGGTTTTCAGTCAATCAATACCTGTATTAGCAAACCAGGTCCAGCAATACATGAAAAAAATCATTATCAAGTGGGATTTATTCTGGGGAGGCTGGTACAACATTCACAAATCAATCAATGTGATTCATCACATAAACAAAAGAATGGATAAAAATCACATGATAATATCATTAAATGCAAAAAAAGCATTTGATAAAATCCAGCACCCACTTATGATCAAAACTCAGTACATTGGGAATACAGGGAACATACCTCAACATGATAAAGGCCATCTATGACAAACACAAAGCCAACATCACACTCAATGGGCAAAATTTAAAAGCAATCTTCTTAAGATCAGGAACAAGGCACGGGTGACCCCTTTTACCACTTTTATTCAACATAATTCTAGAAGTCCTAGCCATAGCAATCAGACAAGAAGAAGAAATAAAAGGCATTCAAATTGGAAAAGAAGAAGTAAAACTATCAGTATTTGCTGGTGATATCATACTGTACACAGAAAACCCTAAAGTCTCAGTCAAATAACTACTAGACCTGATAAATGAATTCAGCAAGGTGGCAGAATATAAAATTAATAATTCAGAAATCAGTGGCATTTTTATACACCAGCAATAAACTGTCTGAAAAAGAAATTAAGGAAACAGTTTCCTTCACTATTGCAACAACAAAAAAAGTACCTAGGAGTAAATTTAACCAAGGAACTAAAGAACTTGTACATGCAAATTATAAAACATTGATAAAAGAAATCAAGGAATATACAAACAAGTGGAAGCATATACTGTGTTCATGGATAGAAAGAATAAATATCATTAAAATGTTTATATAATACCCAAAGCAATCTATAAATTCAATGCAATTCCTATTAAAATACCAATGGCATACTTCAAAGATATAGAGCAAACACTCCAAAAATTTATATGGAACCAGGTAAGAACACAAATAGCCTCATCAATATGAAAAAGAAGAATAAAGTGGGAGGTATGATACTTCCTGATATCAAGTTATACTACAAGACTATTGTACTCAAAACAGCTTGGTACTGGCATAAGAATAGGCATACAGATCAATGGAACAGAACAGAGAACCCAGAAATTAACCCATGCCTTTATGGTCAATTAATATTTGACAAAGGAGGTAAGAGCAGACAGTGGAGTAAAGACAGTCTCTTTAATAAATGGTGTTGGGAAAATTGAACAGGTACATGCAAAAATAATGAAATTAGATCACCAACTTACACCATTCACAAAAACAAACTCAAAATTGATATAAGACTGAAATGTAAGTTGTGAAATCATAAATATCTTGGAAGAAAACATAAGCAGTAAATTCTATGATATCTATAGTAGCAATATTTTTGCTGATTTATCTCCTGGGCAAGTGAAATAAAGGATAGGATGAACAAATGGGATTATATCAAACTAAAAATCTTTTGCACAGCAAAAGACACTATGAACAAAATAAAAAGACCACCTACACAATGGGAGAACATATTCGCCAATTCATCTGATAAGGGGTGAATTTATCAGATGAATTTAACCAAAATTTATAAAGAACTTCTAAAACTCTACACCAGGAAGGTAAACAATCCAATTAAAAAATGGGCAAAAGAACTGAATAGACGCTTCTCCAAAGCGGACATACAAATGGCCAATAGGCATATGAAAAAAAAATGTTCAGCATCACTAATCAGAGAAATTCAAATTAAAACCACAATGAGATACCACCTTGCACCTGTCAGAATGGCGCTGATTAACAAAACAACACACAGTAAGTGCTGGCGAGGATGTGGAGAAAAGGGAACCCTCCTGCACCGCTGGTGGGAATGCAGACTGGTGCAGCCACTGTGAAGGATTGTAGGGGGTTTCCTCAAAAAATTAAAAATGGAACTGCCTTTTGACCCAGCTTTCTCACGTTTAGGAATATATCCTAAGAATACAAAATCACTGATTCAAAAGAAGATATGCACCCCCAGGTTTATGGCAGCATTGTTTACAATGGCCAAGACCTGGAAACAGCGCAAATGTCCATCAGTGGATGAGTGGGTTAAAAAGCAGTGGTACATATACACAATGGAATACTATGTGGCAGTGAAAAAGAAGAAAATCTTACCTTTTGTGACAACATGAATGGACCTGGAGACGATTATGCCAAGTGAAATAAGCCAAGCAGAGAAAGAAAAAGATCATATGATCTTACATATATATGGAATCTAATGGAAAAAGTGAACTGAGGAATGGAATAGAGGCAGAGACAGGGTCACAGGGACCAAATGGACAGTAGTCAAAGGGAAGGGTATGAGGGGATGGGATCAGAGAAAGTAAAGGGATTAGTGAAACTATATATACATAATACAGAGAGACAGATAACAGGACAGCAAATCCTAGAGGGAAGGGGCGAGGGAGTTAGAGGAAGGGTGGGGAGGGCATATAAAAAGGAACACGGGTGGGTATTAAGGGAGTTATATTCAATGGGACACTTGAATCCATGTAAACTTAATAAATTAAAAATTTTTTTTAAATAACTTTAAAGGGAAATAGAAAATAAAAAATATATAAACTATGCACAAAAACACACAGAACTGCAAGAAATGATTTCTGTCTTCTTATACAAGTAGTTATGACTCAAAAATTCTTCACAGGGGTGGAGGTAACACATGGGTTTCACTGGGGAATAGTCTAGCCTGGCAATGAGAGTGTGCACTCTGAGGAAGTCTCCAGTTTAGAACTTGCTATATTGGTGATTAGCAGTGAGATAGTATGCAAGTTATGTTTCTAAGCCTGGACTTTGGCAAATTATAATGGAATTAAAATAGTACCCAAAAGAGAATGCTTAAAGAACAAAAGAAGGTAATGCAAGCAAGCAAGTGCCTTGTATTAAAAAGGTAATGAAAATGGTCATAGTGCCCTGACTGGTTCACTCAGTGGTAGAGTGTCAGCCCGACATGTGGAAGTCCCAGGTTCAATTCCCGGTTAGGACACAAAGAAGAAGCGCCAATCTGCTTCTTCATCCTTCCCCATCTCCTTCCTCTTTATCACTGTCTTCTCCTCCCGCATCCAAGGCTCCATTGTAGCAAATTTGGCCCGGGCACTGAGGACAGCTTTATGGCCTCCACCTCAGGTGCTAGAATGGCTCTGGCTGCAAAGGAGCAAGGCCCCAGATGGGCAGAGCATTGCTCCCTAATGGGCATGTAGGTGGATCCCGGTCGGGTGCATGCAGGAGTCTGTCTGACTGCCTCCCCACTTCTCACTTCAGGGAAATAAATAGATAAATAGAAGATAAAATGCTCATAGTGATGGTAGACACATCTTCCCTGTAATTACTACATAGGAAAAGTCCAAGTGATAGAAACGTGTTTCCCCAATCATACTGTGACAGAGAGAAATCAGAACCTAAAGCTGGCAGCATGTAACACTTCTTGTTTCATGTGTTCATGGAAATACGTTACAGGAGAGCACCTCGGAGCAGAGAATTGCTGTGTTTTATATGTGACTTTTACTGTTTTGTTTTGTTTGTTTTTTTTTTTCGTATCATTATATTCATTTGGGGGATTAGGCACATTATGACTATTTTAACTGTTTTGAGATAAATAGATACTATTTGTTTGTGATGTTGGACAAGTAAAATGAGCACCTGGAGACATTGCTTTCATGGGGTTTGTCAGCATCAGTCCCCCGATGAGTTTTTGGGTTCGCATTTGAGATTATTTATTTTCTGAAATAGTACATTGTAAAATATAAATAATATGCGAGTGCAGTAATTATTTTGCTTATAATACTTAAAATATATTCAAGTCAATTTTAAGTATAAGCTGAAGTTAATCTAATCTATATAAATCAATAAGAATTCAAGTTATTTTATTGAACACCTACACACCAATTACTTTTATTTAACAATGCATATTTAACCATGCCTGTGTGCTAGCTAGGGTTATGAAACAAATATGTAACCTTGCCCCTGAATTAAAGTGCTGAGAGCTATAATAGAAGTTGCTATATTAGGATGCCTAAACATGGGTCTGTCTTAGTGATCAGAAGGTCCAAGGAAGGTCTCCTTAAGACTGGACTTCAGGAGGGTGTTGTGAAGAACAATTTCCTTCTCTCTCCTTGGGAGATAAGGAAAGCACAAGTCCGCCTGTCTGTACCATGAAAATTTATGAGTAAAATCATTTGATGGATGCAGAAAACCCACTGAACGGAAGTATGGAATCACTTGGGCCAATAGTAATCTGTCCTGATGCTGGGAGGTCCTTAAAGGTTCATAAACCACAGGATTAAGTAGCTTCTGATGGAGTAAGCAGGGATGAAGGGATGGGGAAAAGAATGCTCTCTGAGGGTGCTGTGACTGGCCTTGACACTTATACCCAGTTCAAGTAAGTCCCTGGAAACAGAGTCTTGTGGGAACCCAATAGGTATCAGGGGAGTCCTTACTATAGCATCCCCTGCCGGCCACATCCACCATGGGGAAACACTGTGTCTTTAAATGAAGTGGGACATTGAGGGTTAGGAGGAATAAAGAAGTTCTCTTTCTCTCTCCCTTCTGTGTTCCTTCCCTCTATACCTTCCTTTGTATAATCTTTCCTGTCTCTTCAGAAATGTCTAGAATTTAATATTGGCCAGTGGGGTTATGGTGGGAGGGTGTTGATGGGATTTCTTCTCTTCAGTTCCTCTGGCTAGCCTGAGAGTGATCACCCAGAATGAAATTAAGGTCAGATACAGATTCTTTGGTATAACTCCAAGATGGCACAGTAGTGTGGGCATGAACCGTGGTCAGAGTTTGGAATATTCATAACTGGACAAGCAAGCGAGAGCTAAGCAATGCTGTGGAGAGCGGGTGCCAGGGAGCAGTCGCACATGGGTTACACACCTTCACTTCTACCCTACCCTGGGACACACAAACATTATCGTGGGAGAGAGAGCCTGCCTTACTCCACATATTCCTGTCTCATGATAGCATCACCATCTACCTGGTTGCTCAAGCTAGATAAAAGTTTTCCTTAATTCCTCTCTTTTCCTTTTCCTCCTATCTAAAAATGAACAGGTCCTACAGTTCTCTTACAAATGAGATCCTAAACTTTCCCACTTTCTCCCCGATTTTCAGTGCCACCGCCCTAGGCCAAGTGACACCATTTCTGGTCTGGATTGATGGGAAGGGTCTCTTTGCTGGCTTCCCAGTGTCCACACACGCTCCAATGCACCTCTCCACAGCCTCTGGGGCAGGTCTCTCACGATTGCAAATTAGATCATGTCATTAGTGGCTGAGCATTTCAGCAGCTTGGCAGCACACTCGGGACAACGTCCAGGCAGTGGCTCACACGGCCCCACCTGACATGGGTCCTCTTAGCTCTCCATCGTGGTCCTGCCCCTTCTCACAGACTGCGTTTCAGCCACAGCCTCCCTCGGTCTCTCCTTGGAGGCATTACTTCTGCCCAGATTCTTGGCCATTTCTCTGCATGGGAGTTCTGTCCTTGGCTTTCTGCATGTCTGCTTCCTTCTCTTTTCTGATGTCTCAGGATTGATTGTCCTATTCGGAGAGGCCATCTTTAGCCACAACCTTAGATGGCATCCTCCACCCGTTCCCTCGCTCACAACCCCTGGTGTGTGTTTGTTGTGGCTCTTAGCACACCCTAGGCTGTGTGTCCTTTGGAGTACTTAGCATCATCAAGGCTAGGAGTGCTGTGTACTTGGTTACTGCCAATTTGCTTCTCCATTGACACTTCATCACTTGATCGTATGCCTGTCACACAAGCAGCTCCAGTGAGCTGTTAGAAGAATGAATGACAAAGAGGAAATGAGAAGTAATTTGTTTCAGTGAGTTTATTGGGAGCAGAAGAGTGCATCACTCTAGGTAGCAGCATACCGAGCATGTCATTGTGATACTAATGGACAGAGGGATAAGCCTGACCACCTGTTTGTTTAGGTCAAAGACGACTGCATTTATTTCTTCAGGTAGGATCTCAGTCTTTCTATCTTCATAAGTTTCATGTTTGTTCAGATTAGAAGTTAATGTCTTATTTGTATACTTGTTGAGGGCTCAGACTTATTCACACCTTTATTTATCCTTATTATTTTAAACTATTCATATTACTCATTAAACATAAAGCAACTATTGGCCCTTGCAAGGTGGCTCAGTGAATAAAGCATCAGCCCAGCACACCAGAAGTTGTGGGTTTGACCCCCCCTCCGGTCAGGGAACAAATGAGAAGCAATCAATGAGTACACAACTAAATGGAACAACTAAGTGGAACAACAGTTGATGCTTCTCTCTCTCTCAAATCAACGAAAAAACATTTTAAAAATAAAATAAAGCAAGTATTACTCAACTCATCACCTACCTTAAATTTTTAAATTTAGGAGATATTATTGTTCAGGACTCTGTTAAGAAAGTCTTATATATTTCATGCATATTTGCAAAGGTTACAGTATTTTTGAAGGTAGATTCCTTGCATGTCCATGAAACTTAATTCAGCTGTGTATTTGTGCATATTTATATTATCTGTATAGATTGGGCCTCAAGAAAAATGTCTTCCTTTATAAAGGGGTGAGATACACAACTTTCGAAAGCATGTTCTCAGGGCTATTTTTCTAGGAGCCTCGTGTATAATTCTTGCTAGCTCAGTATCATGAAGGGTTTCAGTGAGAGGGATTGCAACAAATTCTTGTGTTATAACTAGAAAATGGTCATTCAACCAGAGCCTGCAAGGCAAAAGTTAAGTACTCTATTCCACAATAACCATTTTTAAATTTATTTAAGTTTTATTTTTTGGATTTTTTCTTTCTTGGTGTTTTCTTTTGAGAGTCTTTTCATCAATCAGGGATTTTTTAAATTTCTTAATTGGATTTATTGGAGTGACTCTAGTTAATTATACAAATTTTGGGTGCCCAGTTCTACTACACATCTCTGTACACTGTATTCTGTGTTTGCCCCAGAAGTCAAGTTTTTGTCCATCACCATTTATCCCCCCTGTGTCCTCCTCCACCTCCTCCCCAGCAATCACCGTACTGTTGTCCGTGTCCATGAGTTTTATTTCTTTTTATTTATTTATTGTCCTTTTTGGCTCAGTCCCTCCATAAATTTAAGCCGAGGATACAGACTGGTGAGCAGATGACCTTACCTAGTGGGCTAAGTGCTTCAGCAGGCACAATGCAGAGCTCCAGGGCAGTCATCACTTACGTAAGAGTGCACATAAGATGACCAGCGTAGAAGAACTTTTAAGAGCACTGCTAATTCACGTACATGTGGCCGTAGGTGGCTGAATGAGCGTGAGACTCGAGAAGAAGTCTAACAAACACCAGGCCATGACCTGACAACATCCTGCAATGTGTGTGTGTGCTGACAGAATTGGTAAGGGCATCCACCTTTAGAAGAGATTCTCCAAAACTATGAAACAGAGGAAGCACTTGCGTTTGCCTTGTAGGGGTTAGGAAGGGCACAGCATCATTGTCTGCATTTAATATCAGAGATTCCTCACAGCCTCACTGTGCACATACCCACGCTCATGCCCACACATATGCACACACACAGACACACTCATGTACAGACACATAGGAAGGTGTATGACATTCTGTGCATTTCCTCCAGTCGGAATCTTACCACTCAGATCCAAGAGAATGGTTTTAGAAGATAGAAAATCAGAGTTAGAATGAGCCCTGAAGTAGTTCCTGCCTGATGTTCTCATTTTATGGATGAAGATGAAAATTATGTGACACCCAAGATTCGTTCCTCTTGTAGTGGCTTAGTGGGGGCTGGAACTCCTGGTCCCTGACTTGCAATGGCTTTCTCCCCATGATACAAGAATCTTATTATGTGATACAGGTTAACAAAACTGTTGGCAGAACTAAAACTTGAGAAGTTGAGTGTGATGTAAATGAAATAGACAATGACTACAATATTATGTATGTATCCCCATTTTATGTTTGCAGCTCTGAATTAATTTGAGAAGTAGCTGGGACATAAACAATAAATAAATGAAATAATTTGTATTTCACCAAAGAAAATGTGAGCTAATAGAGCCCACAAATTTGCTGTTAATCTCTGTCAGTGCCTAAATCTCTGTCAGACTAAATAAGGATTTAGAAATTGCTGCAAATTTCTGATTTTTAAAAATATACATGTAATAATTCATAATTTTTTTTGATATATGATTTAATTAAGGGAAATTTTCATTTTGTTTAATAACTTAATTAAATATTTTATAAAACTTAGAAGTTTATACATAGAGTGATTACCAACCCCATAATATTAATTATTATTTTATAATAATTTGTAAAATGACTCAGTCCATTCATTTAATTTGGATGAGGAAAATGATAAAATATCACATCCAAGCATGACTTGCATTTCTTTAAATTTAATACAGTAGTTAATATGAGTTAGCCTATGAATAATGTGAACAAAAGCAATTTTAGTATTTAAAAACTTACATAATTTAAAATATAAATTTTGTATAAGTTATCCTGTATTCTCTTTAGGTAAACTTTTTACGCATTCTGAAGAAAGGCAGGTTTTTCATTCCCAGCTTCATCCGAGGATAGTTACCACTATGGCCATTGCTTCATACTGCTGTTTACTGTTTACTGATAGCTACCTTCATTGAGCATATGCCTTATACAAAACACTGTACTACATCCTTTATGTTATCTCAGTTTAGTCCAATAATATACTTGCATGTTTGTGATTATTATCTGCATTTTACAGATGAGGAAACAATCTCACGGGCCAAAACAGTTCCTGAGTCAAACTAATGTTAAATAGCAGAGGTGGTACTTTGTGCCTCAAGGATTTAAAACCCCATGATCTTCATTTTCATGTTAAACTGCCTCATTCAGCCCACAGGTATTGTTTGAGCCGCCTTAGAGTAGCACCCTTCCAGAGGCTAGGGATATTTAAATGAACAATTGCATTAGACTCTTACAGACCTCTGGCAGAAGCATAAGGACATAGAAACATAGAGTGGACATCAAATAAACAATTGTATTTCTCTCTAGGAATTTCAAGGAAGACTTTGTGTATGAAGTGATGGTTTGAGCTAAGACTAGAAAATAAGGGAGTGTCAGACTGGCAAGAGAGCGATGGTCCTCCAGATTTGGGAGGAGATAAGGAACCATTGCACGGCATGGGAAACACTTTTAATTATCAGATTGGCTAAAGAAAGAAATAAGGCTAGAGGAAAAGGCGTGTATATCACAAATTATGCCCCATTAGGAAGAAGTTATGAGAGGCTCGCTGTTTCTGGCTGATCTCTGAGGACATGCTGTGCGATGCAATGGGAGGGACCACCCCATGGGGAGAAGATCGTCTGACCATGGCTCAAAGGGAGGGAGAAGGGCATTCTGAAGGATTTATCTTTTTTCAGTTCTTAAAAATTATTTCTTCCATATCTTGGCTATTGTAAATAACGCTGCAATGAACACAGGGCTGCATCTATCCTTTTAAATTAGTGTTTCAGGGTTTTTGGTTATACTCCCAGAAGAGGAATTGCTGAGTTATACAAGCAGTTCCATTTTTTTAATTTTTTTGAGATAATTCCATACTGTTTTCCACAATGCCATATCATTTTACTTATATATGGAATCTAATGAACAAAATAAACTAACAAACAGAATAGAGACAGTCTCATAGATACAGAGAACAGACTGTCAGCTGTCAGAGGGGAAGGGGGCTGAGGGATGGGTGAAAAAGGTGATGGGATCAAGCAAAGGGGAACAAACCTCACAGGCATAGAGGGAAGGGGCATGGGGAAAATCTAAGAGAGGAAAAGTGGAATAAATGGCGATGGAAGGAAACTTGACTTGGGTTGGTGAGCGCAGTGTGATGATGTACAGATAACAGAATTGTACCCTTGAAACCTGTATAATTTTATTAAACATGTCACTTAAGCTTTTGTGTCTTTAGCTTAGGAACTGATTAGAGTTAGAACTAATATTTGAGTTATTTTTGATACAGCAAAATAACACAAAAGAAAAATAACACTGCCTCCATGTTCCCATGATGCCACCTCCAGTCCTCTGGAGATTCCCCGGGATGTGTCCCTTTCCTCGTCTTAGTCACCCTCAGTGTTTACCAGTCCTGATTGGTTCTTCTATCCATTCCTCTTTCTGTCCTGGGACCAACATCATGGCATTCTGGACTCTCCTTTCTGTTGATGATGAGCTAACTTTCCAGTTGGTCTTGTTTCTCTCTTTGTCATTAGTCCATTCTAATACCACTGCGAAAATCATGTTGAAAATGTCATGATACAGCTGAAGCTCTTTTAGTCACTTCCTGTGACCTAACTGGGGAGTGAATGGCTTCCTTCCCTTTTTTGTACTTCAGAGGTTGATCAAGACTTTCTGCTGGGCAGCCATTCTGCCCCTGATGTGCACTTGGCTGCCAGGCTCATTTCTCTGGATGGTCCTGCTGCATTTTTTATTACGTTGCCTTTCTTTCCTGCTTTTTAATTTTCTTTTGGCAGTCCTTTACCTATTTATCTTTTGTACTTCCCCATGGAACAAATTAAAACAGAAATGCCATAAAGGAAAGCTAGATAACTCCCCTAATTTCCAGGGCATTAGGGATTGTTGGAAAAATTCCACCATTAAATTGCTGCTGTACTCTCAAGTGTGTGGCTGGTGCTAATGAGTCCTTTTTGCTCAGCCAATTCTTAGCTTTGGCAGTTTGCACCATTTGTCCATTTGTCTTCTGATCCCTCTGGGAAAAAATGGATTCTTGCTTCTAAGAGCATTATCAAATATAACATATTTTTTATAGTATTTTATGTGACAAAATAATACCTGTCTTCTATCTCCAAGAGAAATACAGTGTGTCCGTAAAGTCATGGTGCACTTTTGACCTGTGACCAGTCAAAAGTGCACCATGACTTTACGGATACACTGTATATCTTTCTGCAAGGTGTCTTCACCTGGGCTAGATCACCTGATGACCAAGAGCCAGAATGGCATGAGGACTGACACCTGATCTGCAACAATACGAGAAGTTGACCTGATAGATTTAACAGATATCTCTCCCCTAACTGATCCAGATGGATGATATGGACAAGTTATTTTACCTCTTTAAGCTTCAGTTTTCTTATCGGGGATAAAGCTAAGACATTGGAGTGATTTTTGCATTCATTGGACCTTCTGCTTCTTCCTGTCAATTTAAAATTTTTTTTCAACATGTCTTTTAATTTGTAATTTTTTTCTTTTTTGCCCTTTCACATTTATTCCTGTAATGCATTCATTCCTTTATTATTGATATATAAA
Organism: Rhynchonycteris naso; assembly: GCA_037038555.1. NCBI lineage: Eukaryota > Metazoa > Chordata > Mammalia > Chiroptera > Emballonuridae > Rhynchonycteris > Rhynchonycteris naso. The sequence goes on along the minus strand of CM072998.1, from coordinate 212,582,417 downwards.
ATTTATTTTTTATTTTTTATTTTTTCCAGTTTTATTTTCATACAACATTGCATTTGTACACTTATATTGCAAAATGATTATCACAGTAGCATTAGCTAACATCTCCCATCACCTCACAAATTACCATTTTATTCTTTTGTGGTGAGAACATTTAAGATCTATTTTCTTAGCAACTTGTAAGTATACTGCTCACAAAAATTAGGGGATATTTTATAGCTTCATACTCATTTTTGAAATTTCTCTTAATTTTTGTGAGCAGTATATATAATGCACAGGAGTATTAACTCTAACCTCTATGCTATGCATTAACTCCCCAGGACTTACTCATCTTTTAACTGGAGTGTACCCTCTGACCAACATCCCCCCTTTCCCTCCAACCCCAGTTTCTGGTAACCACCATTCTACTCTCTGTTTCTGTGAGTTCAGTTTTTTTGGTTCCACATGTAAGTGAGAACATATAGAATTTGTCTTTGCCTGATTTTTTTCACTTGGCTTAATACTCTCAATGTTGATTCACGTTATCACAAATGGCAGGATTCTCATTGTATTGTATATGTATACCACACCTTTTTCATCCATTGACGGGCACGTGGGTTGTTTCCATATCTTGGCTATTGTAAATCTGCAATGAACATGGGGGTGCAGATCCCTCTCTGAGATCTTGTCTTCATTTCCTTTGGACATATGCCCAGGAGTGAAGCTGCTGCATTATATAGTAGTTCTGTTTTTTAAAGGCTGCACCAATTTACATTCTCACCAACAGTGTACAAGGATTCTCTTTTCTCTGCATTGTTGTGGTGCTTATCTCTTTTTGACAAGATCATTATAACAGGTATAAGGATTTTCCTTCTGGTTTCAGTTCACATTTTCCCAGTGATTACCGATGTTGAGCATCTATCTTTTCATGCACCTTTTGACCATCTAATTTATTCTTTGTAAATGTCTATTTAGTTACTCTGCCTATTTAAAATCAGATTATTTGTTGTATTTTGCTGTTGATTTGTATGAGTTCTTTATATATGTTGGATATTACCCCTTATCAGATATATGACTTGCAGATATTTTCTTATTTATTTATTTATTCATTCATTCATTCATTTTTTTTTAGGGAAAGAGGAGATAGAAAGAGAGAGAGAGAGAGAGAGAGAGAGGAGCAGGAAGCATCAACTCCCATATGTGCCTTGACCAAGCAAGCCCAGGGTTTTGAACTGGTGACCTCAGCATTCCAGGTCAATGCTTTATCCACTGCGCACCACAGGTCAGGCGACTTGCAAATATTTTCTTCCATTCTGTAGCTTGCCTTTCATTTTGTTGATGGTTTATAAAATATACAACATCTTAAAATCAATTTTCTAAGAACATATGGCCTAATTTTTTAAATAATTATTTACTGAAGTTGAAACATTTTAGCAATATTAGAAGATTTTTTTGTATTTTTCTACTTGGGCTTTTCCACTTTCTATTTTGAACATTTTAGGACACTTTAATTTGATGTTTACATCCTTCAGCATTTATTTTTATTTCATTGTAACATGAACTTTATTTAATTCTAATGCAATCTCACTTTCATTGTAAGGCATTTTTATTACTATAAAAGTGTTCAGAAGAGTTTGAAATGCAGGAGATGTTATATAGGAAAATAATTAAGGGGAACGGCACTGCTTTAGGCATAGGAGTCTGTTGTCAGTCTCCCTCTCCTCGAGCATCAGACTTGGAAATCTTCCCTTTCACGTCCTGTGCCAGGACCAAGGCTCAGAAAGAATCCTTTATCATCCCTCCTTCACGCCTCCTCTGGACCTCATCCTGCCTCCACCCCTAACACTGCCTCACTCAAGGGCTTTTTTCTCCTCTGCAGCTGACAGATACAATTAAATTATCACAAGATTATGACTCTGATATTTATAGTTTTACCATTTATTTTATTTTATTTTTTAATGTTGCTCTTTTATCAACGTATTAATGAGCATTCTTTCTAGAATGCCCTATTATCCTTGTTTGGTCACCACTCTGGCTAGGAGAGAAAACAGGAAGAACTTTTACATCCTGAGAAGGCATTTCCGAAGAGGGGGAAGCTCTCAGAAGCAGAGCCCTGGAGGAAGGGGGATAGCACATGTGTCAGACATTAAGGGCAATGTAATGTGGAAACAGCACCATGAGACCATGGGCTGTATCGTCTTCTGTCTGCCTAATAGATAATTTTTAAAAATACACCTGCATTTTACCAAAGAAGAAGGTAGTCTTGACCAATGACCGCAACAACAAAGAAGACAAACTCTTCTCTCTCTGATAGAATCATTTTGTCAATGAGCACAATCCCAAGATAATTTAAAATGAATTCATAACAGACAGGATATAAACTACATTACAATGAACAAAAATGAAGAATATTTTTATCTGATGGTTATCCTTTTCAACTACCACTCACCAAGCAGAAGAAAATCTAACATTAAATAAATATTATTAAAATAGCATCTGCATGTGTGAAAGATCATTTAAAATTGGAAATTCAAAAACTCAGAATATGACTGAACAAAAAAACTTGAGGATGTGAAACAAGAGTTCATAAAGTCAGGACATATAGGACAAAGTAACCACATCTCAGGGAAAAAAAACACAAAAAACTTAGTTTCCCCCCAAAATTTAAGTAAGTGAAAAATCGCTATAACAATATGAGTCATTAATCTGAAATTGCTTGTGCATCATTTAGTAAGATTAAAATATTTTGAAGTATGATCTACTCTTCCTTGTTCATAAAACAATAATGATCTATTATCAAAAATGGAGGTAGATTATTTTTTTCACACAATCTGACATTCAGTAGTGAAAGAAAAACTGGGAAATATTTTTAAAATATCTTTTCAGTGATTTCCAGAAGTTGAGTCCTTAATTTTACCTGGGAAACTGTTTTGAGGAAAATGTTTTTATCGCATGGTGTGTGTGTGTGTGTGTGTGTGTGTGTGTGTGTGTGTGTGTGTGTGTGTGGTTTTTTCTTTCCAACGGCTACAAGTCTCTTGCAGGCAGACTTTGTCCTTTGATATTTATGTCTGTTTGCAGGACTTTTCACAATGCCATGTGCATCCTAGGTGCACTATCTCTTTATTCTATATCATTTCAACCAGCTACTCCTTACCTCATAGCTAAAAGACTCATGTGTAGAGAAGAACTTTTTTTTTGTTATGTCTTAAAATTCATGATGGATCTAGGGAGTAAGACCAGAGCTGGGTGTTGACTGAGCTTGACAGGAAGGGACACTAAGGAGAGGTGGAACCTTGAGCAGGTAGTGATGGTGGAGGGGAGGGTGTACTTTGTGCCATGGCAATTAGTGACATTAACACATTCTAAGTGGACACAGAGTGACAGCAGCCAGGAATCAAAAGGCTTGGTGGCAGCTGGTGACTCAGTCTGTTAATCCCGGGTCTGTAATCAATGTCATGAGTTCCAGGTCGACTAGTTTTATAATAGTCTTTAGCAAGCAACTTGTTTCCAGTAAGAAGCAGTGGCTCAGCATTAGAGGCTCTCCCATGAACCTGGGACTGTCAACATGGAAAAGGCATCTTTATCAGGTCAGACACCAGGTGGCGACTGCCTCTGTTCCAGGTGCTGGGGGACAACATGTCAATCTGTCCGAGGCTAACCAAAACACATTGTGGGTTTCTCTGCTTGAAGATTTTGACAATTCCAAGTTCATGGGAAATGTCTTTTCAAAATTAAGAAATTTTCATGATGGAGAATGGGACAAATTCATACTGAGTTTCTTCTATAAAGCTGATAGTTCACTTGTGAAAGAATAAACCAGATTCTGATAATTTGGTAACTGGAACCGATCCCCTTCTTTGATTGAACCTTTGGGATGTGCACTGATTCCATCAGAAGAGTAAATATATTGTAATCAAAGCAGAATATGCTTATGCAGAGAAAACTTTATTTCATTAATAAAAAATTGTGTGTATAATGCACCTGGCACTGCTCAGAGTTTTCAGGTGTGTGGTCCTTATGATTTTGTCACAGAGTAATTATTATTCCCATTCTGTGGATGAGGAGAGGGAGGCAATATGAGGTCACTTGCTCCTGAGCACTTAGTAGCTGCCAGTTTCACACCCAGGCATGTGGCCTTGGTGTGTGTTCCAAAATACGGCATCTTATTTGGTACTTTCTCCTCAAACATGGATATTACATTGAAAAAATGAATAATAGAATTCATGGTTGATGACTTGCTAACAATAATGATGAAGTTTTCTAAAATTATTGATTGGTGTTTGTCAATATTATGATAGTCTAGACTGATTGAAGGTTATATATTTTCCAAATCAGAACTGAGACAAATTAATAACTAAAAAGTTTTACCTGGTCGGTGATTTTAGCTAACATAAAAATGTATGCAAGTCAATAGCAGTTATGTTTTCTGGCCAGTTATTTTTCTTTAAAAATTAAATAATGTGAACTTTGGATTTTCCAGAAGATTTTCCTAGCTAGGATTTAGGTTAGCTCTGATCTGGTGTGCTAGACTGTCTTCCAAAATTTTAATGAGTGTCAGTGGGGTATTGCTGATTTTGACCCCCTGACTTCCTGACACCTAGAATATTAAAAGTCCTAGCCTCTTTCCCACAATCAATTCCCATCAACGTATTTATTGAATTCCTACTAAATGCAACAGAATTACAAATAAGTAAGTGTCCTCAGAGGGCAGGTGCTACTGCAGGCAAGTTCATTTCTTCAGGATGGTGGATGGAATGTCACAGTGGTTCATTGCCACATGAAGAAAACAGCAGACAGCAACATTTCAGATCATACAGTTCCACTTGTCCTGAAGACCCATGAGGGGTGACAGAATGAGTGGTGGACACTGCACACATGGAGTGCACACCCCAGATGAGGATCCGCCAACTCAGGAAGCCTCCATCTTCTCAGGAGCTTGCAAGCAAACTTGGCTGAACTTCGTCCCACAGGGCAACACAGTCCATAGTCCAGACTTGTTTGGTACAAAAACATCCTTGGAAAGAGAATCAGGAACCAAGGGCAGTGGGCGTCTCTGCCAGTAAGGTCTCTGCAGAAACCCAGGGATCTGAGAAATCCCTATCCATCGAGGAACAAAAGAAGAATAGATATTGGAAAAGGATGAGGAGCCTCTGACTCACTGCCTATCATGACAGACGGGGTCATGAACAAGGAATTTTACCAAAAGGAATTTTGCACTTCCTGTATTGGTGGCCAGAGGCTGTCTTACAGATCTTGGTGGCAGATCGCGGCAATTATGATTCAAGGAAAGCTTCACAGAAAATGCTGGAAAGGAGCAAATTTGACATGAGGACATCTCCACACTCTCAGTTATTTCTCTTATCCATTGTGATTAGCTGCTTGAGTGCATGCACATCACTTGTCCAACCACTGTGCTTGGATAGTTTGAGATGGCATGTGCTCATGAGCTCACTGATGAGCATGAAAGTAAGTGTTTGTCCTGGGAAGGCAGGCTGGGGTGTGTGGTGCCAAGTTAACAGAATCAGGAGGACAGCTGTTGTGTGGGGTTCGGGCAGCTCCAGAATGCAGATCAAGACCCATGGAGACACTCATAAAGAGATTGGCTAGGTCTAGGTGCATAGCTGGAGGAATGATTCAGGAGCTCATGGGAGTAATTTAAATGAAGATTAGTCAGTAATGGTCCTACTCAGCAACTATGAAGCCTGGATGAAATAATCTGTCTCCAATAGCTGAGCAATGACATGCCTTTCCTGGGGCCAGCACTGGATGGGTCCCTCGGAACACACCCAGTACTCTTGGCTGTCAGAATCCAGACATCATTCATGGTCATTCTGGTATTGTCACCCCACAGGCGCACAGCAGTCATTGGCTCTCCCTTCTCTTGCTATTCACGCAGCCTGCTTTTGCATAGTCCTGAGTAATGTCTTTTCCTCCAGAATTTCCTCTCCTGGTTGTGAATTTGCATTGTGAGGCTACACATGGGAGAATATTTTTCTTCCTCTCATCTCTCTCTCTTTCTGTTGTTATATATTCTGTTAGTGGAGATTTTGAGTGGAGAATCAGAGAGGGGGGAGGCGAGGAAAGAGGAAGAAGGTATATCACTCTGTATTCATGTCTCTCGTCTTATATATTTGTTTATTTCATAGTCACAGAGGGTCTATCTAGTTCTTGAACTAAAGTATTTGTTCATTGTGACAAAAGGGACATTGTGAACAACAATGAGCTATGCAGGCAACAGTGAGACCACGGAATAGGAAAAAGTAGAAATGGAGACACTAAAAACATGATATTATCAAGTGGACCTATGTCATTGAAAGAAAACTGTCTGGAATTTGACAAATTCATTTAAAAAGTTATGTTCTTTGTTCTTCTAGGACTTACTGTAGTTAGTAGGTAGTTATTTGACATCTATTAGGATTTCACCAAAGTTTGCAATGATGCGGAAGTGGCAGAAAGGTCACAGAAATATTATTCCTCATCACCCAAGAGCCACTTCTACTAGGAGAGACCACAGTCCAACTGTTGTCTCTTATTTAAAATATTCTCTTTAAAGAACCCCAGCAACCTAAATTTTATCTGTAAGAGATTACAGTTTGTAACTTTGCCAACACATTTCTGAGATACTCAGTGAAACTTTATACTTTATTTTTACAGTTCTACCCATTTTAAAGATCAAGAGACAGGAAGTAAAAAATAAGGTGAAGGTGGAATTTTACAGTGTTAAAATTGATCAAGTATTGGGTATTCTGCATGTTAGAGTAAAACTACATTGAATTCTAGAATTTTGGAGGGTGCCATTGGATTGTGGGAAAGCCAGGCCCAAATTCAAGTTTCCTGGTATCTTAGAGACTATGTTTTCTGCTATTCGCTGCTACATCTAGAAGATTCTGAGTCTTAAAAGAAAAATCCCAAGAGGTAGAAAATATGAAAAATAATACCTGAATTACTTTTATTATTTTTAGATCAAAGTTTTATTTCTTCACTTAAACACACATTGGTGAGCTGTTAATAATACAATAACAGGAAAAAATAAGCTAATTTTTTTACAGTAAGGAAAACATTTGCAACGTAGTCCAAAATTTTATAAAACTATTAGTATAGAATTTCCAGTTTTATCCTTATTTTAAATGAGTATATTATATAATCTAATGTCTCGCTTCATTAAACAGCTAAGGTAATATAAATAAGACTCTGCTGCACATCGACATACCTACGTATGTACTCTTCAGTTTTAGGGAAACAGGCTTTCTAGCACTCAAAAAATATATAATACTATCATCGTCAAATAGTGTTTAACATCTTGTGGAATTAAAAAATAATTTTTTGAGCTCCAAATTCAGAAGGGCAGCAGAGAAGTTGGTGCTGAGCAGAAATTCAGGTGTGTCCTGTCTTCCTGCTTCGTGCATATTCTGGCTTCATTTATATGCAAATTCAGGGTGGCATGTTACTTTCCAATTTCAAAACTTGTTTTTTCTATTAGCTCAGAGAAATAATGGCTATCTGTGATATTGTTATGGACAAAACTTTGTTTAGTATATTAATTATAGGAAATGGCAAGATAGAAGAGATAGAATTATGTGGATTATGCTTCAAAAAAATAAAAATGGAAACAACTAACATATACCTGCGGCTGAATTGCTTGAAAGAATCATACACAAAATTTAATACTATAGTCACTGCTGCTTTTCCTGAATGTACAAGGTGATTTTTCAAATAAAGTCTGTCTTATTCGTTCTTAGAGACTTTTACTGCAAGTTAAACGTAAAATACGGTATAATGATTAGAAAATAGAGCGCCAAGGAAGCCAGTTTTCACCCCGCCCTCAGTGTATTAGAAGTGACCTTCTGCAGGCACTTGTAGATGGCACATCCTGAGACTTTAACCTCCGTGAACCGATTCCTATAATAAATCCCTGTTGGGCAAATGAGTTTGTAAAATTTGTATTTTTTTGAGTTTGCTCACTTTTATTGTTAGAAAATGGAGCTGGGCAGTGGCCAGGTATGTCTGTGAAATTGCAAATTACCTTTCTGCTTGGGAAGGGCCATTGTCTTGCTAATGTTTGCTGGTGGAGAGATTTTTCTCACCAGAAGGATTTTGAAAAGAAAGAGCAGAATGGGAAGAGATTCTGTCCCCACCACTGAGAGGTACGGTATGATTTCTATTTTTTCCCTGATCCCTTGCCCTCCAGTTTTCTGCTTTTCCCTTGGCTTTCTTGTGGCTTGCCTGTCTTGGTGAGACGAATAAATAGAATGGCCCACCATCGTCTGGCTCTGCTGTTTCTTTAACGTCTGCCCGAATTCAATGAGAACCTGCACGTGAATGGCCCCGATGGTGGCGGCCCCAGGCCTTTCAATTTCCTTATATATAAATACACACATATACATACTATTGGTTCTTCTTTTTTGGAGAACCCTTCCTAAAACAGTCTTTTCAATGAGCTGTTCTGGGAAAGCTCATGGGTCTCCAGGCCGTGTAATTAGTGAAGCCCTTGTGCTTTTGACATAGGGACATGTAAGTGGGGGATGGATGGGTAAATTCTTCTTTATCTGGGGCTCGCCTGTGACCTTCTTAGGACTCTACCTGCTGTAGGCTTTTGAAAACATGCTCTTGAGTTCTAGACTGCCTGTACAGGTGACCCCTGAATGAAGCAAGGGTTCCTGTGAGTCCCATGCAGTTGAAACTCCACGTATAACTTTTGACTCCCCTAAGACTTAACCAGAGTTGCCCCAGCCTTAGCAGCTGTTAGTTCAACCAGCCTCAGTTGAAAACTGCATTTGTGATCAGCAGGTGTGAATCCACTGTTGGGAATCTATGGTTAGAAATCTGAAACCATTTGTTTTTGACACCCCTTGCCCCCCCCAACCCCCGTAGGTTGAATCTGCAGAGGTGGAAAGGGCTTTGAAACAGCCCAGTGTACTGTGTCTTCTGAGAAAAATCTGTGTGTTAATGGGCGCGGAGATCAAACCCGGCTTGATCAAGGGTCAGAGTATCTAGGAATTCTGAAGCCTGTGGTTTGAATAAAATGAAAAAGCGAAGATGTGTCAGTTTTGTATCACAGAATGTTGCACCCTTAAACTGAGTCTTAGTTATTTCTATTTCTAAAATGTAATGTTTTCTTTGTATGTGCAAGGCACTCTCCAGGAATGGATGGGATGTAAGACTTTATTTATTTATTTATTATTTTAATTATTGACTATAGAGAGAGAGGATGGGAGGGAGAGAGACAGCAACATTGATCTGCTTCTATATGTGCCCTGACCCGAGATCAAACTGGTAACTTCTGTGCCTTGGGATAATGCTGTAACCATCCAAGCTATCCAGCCAGGGTGACATAAGACTTTAGATACAGACAGTCTTTCTAGAAGTGTCTGTATGGTGTTGAGATTACTAGAGTACAAAGCCTGAGAGTCATACCAGTGATTTAAAAGTGCTGGGAAGAGAGAGATGATTTCTGGTTGGTAGGGATCATGATATTATTTGAGATACTGTTAAAAGATATGCTGAGCTTAAATAGATGGCATTGGGAGAAAGAAGTCTATGAAAACCTTTAGGAAAATAGCGCGGCTATAGGCATGTTCTCAGGGAGTATTTGAAAACTCAGAAGCAGCTGGGTTTAACTGACGCTTTAGGTCATTGGTGGAGGGCAGTGCAAGTTATTCTGGAAAGTTCTATTAGGATCAATGGGGTAAAGGGTTTGAAATTGAGACGTAAGAGTTTAACTTTTTTTTATTATCACCTGAGCTTTTTAATTCAAAAAACCTTTGTGTTATTTATATTTCTGTCTGTAGAATATTGCCTAATAGCAAACACTGAATAAAATAATTGTGGAAAATGAAGTAAAAATTGTATCATTGTAACTGTACATCTGAAATGGCTTAAATGCACTTCTGTAGCATTATTCTCCCAGAAATTTAATTAAAAATTTTCAAAATCAGTTTTATGGAAATGGAATGAGATATTGTAAATAATTTCACTCTACACTAAGTTACCGATTTTCCCCTCTTTTACAACCAGGCACATACATAAATAAAGATACTACTTAACAATATTATTATAGTTATGAGTAAGGTTTCCTTTAGAAATGTTTTGAAAGACCTAGACTGACTCATGAAATACCCGGTGTCATGGCAGAAGAAACAAGTTGCCCCAGTTTGCCATAGGTACACCAGAGGCCAGAGCTGCACAGGGTTAGGGTATAATTAGCTCTGAGGTTGAGAGGATTATGTGTGATGGCTTATTTGCCTACAGCTGTCAGCTCTTTTGGTAGTCTTCATTTTCCATTCTAGTTCTTACTTAATACAACATGCCCATACATTCTAGTCAGTCAGGAGTGCAGTTATGTGGAAATGTATCTAGAGGCTCTTCTCTGAACATATGTTCTTTTGCTAAGCAGAGAATATCTTATTTATGAAAAGGATTTTTTATTTTGCCAGCAGAAACCTGTGTTTTGACACATAACCGTTTTCATTAAGTTCTTAAATCTAACAGCAGGTTAAGGGCTTCCTGTGTAATATGGGGAAGGGAGTACTGTGTAGAAAAACATTCCCTCACATAAAACCATGTCTGAAGGTGTGTTGCTGTCCAGAGGACCTTTAGTGTCAACTTGGCTCTGTTTATGTCCCCATCTAGTCAACATCCTTAAAAGACTGGGATCCTCTTGAAACCATGGTAAGGAAGAACTGGACTTGGGTAATGGAAAGTTATCCAAATTAGGAAAAAGGCTACTGATTATATGACTTTGAAAAGCCATTCAACCTGTGTGTGTCTCAATTCACATTTCTTATTCTAAGGGCCTGAAGTGGACAATGCTAAGTACTGCATGCCACGACAGGCATCTCTACTCTCTAAATTAGGGATCTGAAGTATAAAGATCTCCATTTGCCCAATCGGATGGCACGTAAGCCTAGATATTTAACCAGGCAGCAGTCCCCTGAGCTGACTCCTTAGCCACTTTCTGCCATACCTATCTAATACTCTCCACTGTTTAAGATTCTTTGAGGATTAAATGAGATAATATCCGAACATAGTAGGTGTTTTTTGTTTTATGGTTTTTTTTATTGATTTTAACTTATTGTGTTTATACAGATTCAACTGTCCCACAGAATACATCCCCCACCCCCATGTTCCCCTCAACATCCTCTGTGCCCTCTACCCCTAACACCCTCCCCCCTTCCCTCCAGGATTTGCTGACCTGCTCTCTATAATGATGTGTTATGTATATATAATTTCACCAATCTCTTTCCCTTCCCTGATGCCGTCCTCTCATCCCCTTTCCCTCTGACCACTTTCCCTCTGGTCCCTTTGATCCTGCCTCTGCCTCTATTCTGTTCCTCAGTTCACATTGTTCATTGGATTCCTCAAGTGAGTGAGGTCATATGATATTTTTCTTTCTCTGCCTGGCTTATTTCACTTAGCATAATAGTTTCCAGGCCCATCATGTTGTCACAAAAGGTAAGAATTCCTACTTTTTCATGACTGTGTAGTATGCCATTGTGTATAAGTACCACTGTTTTTAATCCACTTGTCCACTGATGGACATTTGCACTATTTCCAGGTCTTGGGTATTGTAAACAATGCTGCCATAAACTTGGGGGTGCATATCTTCTTTTGAATCAGTGATTTGGTATTCTTAGGATATATTCCTAAAGGTGGGATGGCTGGGTCAAAAGGTACTTCCGTGGAATCTCCATACTGTTTCCACAGTGGCTGCACCAGTCTGCATTCCCACCAGCAGTGAAGGAGAGCTCCCTTTTCTTCACACCTCGTCAGCACTTATTATGTGTTGTTTTGTTAATGAGTGCCATTCTGACAGGTGTGAGGTGGTATCTCATTGCGGTTTTAATTTGCATTTCTCTAATGATTAGTGATGTTGAGCATTTTTTCATCTGCCTATTGGCCATCTCTATGTCCTCTTTGGAGAAGTGTGTATTCATTTCTTTTGTCCATTTTTGATTGAATTGCTGGCGTTGAGTTTTAGAAGTTCTTTATAAATTTTGGTTATTAACCCCTTATCAGAATATTGTTGAATATGTTCTCCCATTATGTGGTTTGTCTTTTTATTTTGTTCATATTGTCTTTAGCTGTGCAAAAGCTTTTTAGTTTGATACAGTCCCATTTGTTCATCCTGTCCTTTATTTTACTTGCCCATAGAGCTAAATCAGCAAATATATTTCTGTGAGTGATGTTGGAGAGCTTACTGCCTATTTTCTTTTATGATGATATGGTTACAGGACTTACATTTAAGTCTTTTTTTCCATTTTGAGTTTATTTTTGTGAATGGTGTAAGTTGGTGGTCTAGTTTAATTTTTTGCTGGTAGCTGTCCAATTTTCCTAACACCATTTGTTAAAGAGACTGTCTTTACTCCATTGTATGCTCTTATCAACTTTGTCAAAATATCAATTGTCTGTAAAGTTGTGCATTTATTTTTGGGTTCTCTGTTCTCTTCTATTCATCTATATGCCTGTTCTGATGCCAGTACCAAGCTGTTTTGAGTACAATGGACTTGTAGTATAACTTGATATCAGGAAGTGTGATACCAACCACTTTATTCATCTTTTTCAAGATTGATGAGGCTATTCGTGTTCTTTTTATGTTCCATATAAATTTTTGGAATATTTATTCTATACCTTTGAAGTATGTCATTGGTATTTTAATAGGAATTGCATTGAATTTATAAGTTGCTTTGGGTAATATAGACATTTTAATGATGTTTATTCTTCCTACCCATGAACACGGTATATCCTTTATCTTGTATGTATCTTCCTTGATATCTTTTATCAATGTTTTATAATTTTTCGAGTAGAGTACAAGTTTTTAACCTCCTTGGTTAAATTTACTCCAGGGCACTTTATTATTTTGGTTGCAATAGTGAAGGGAATTGTTTTCTTAATTTCTCTTTCAGAAAGTTCATCATTGGTGTATAAAAATGCCTCTTTTTTCTGAATATTAATTTTATATTCTGCCACCTTGCTAAATTCATTTATCAGATCCAGTAGTTTTTTGACTGAGACATTAGGGTTTTCTATGTACAGTATTATATCATCAGGAAATAATGATGGTTTTACATTTTTTTCAATTTAGATGCCTTTTATTTCTTCTTCTTGTCTGATTGCTGTGGCTAGGACTTCCAGAACTATGTTGAATAAGAGTGGTGAAAGGGGGAACCCCAGCCTTGTTCCTGATCTTAAGGGGATTGCTTTTAATTTTTGCCCATTGATTATGATGATGGCTGTGGGTTTGTAATAGATGGCCTTTATCATATTAAGGTATGTTCCCTGTATTCCCACATTGCTGAGAGTTTTAATCATAAATGGGTCCTGGATTTTATCAAATGCATTTTCTGCATCTATTGATATTATGTGATTTTTTCCTTCCCTTTGTTTATATGATAAATCACATTGATTGATTTGCGAATATTGTATCATCTTTGCCTCCCCAGAATAAATCCCACTTGATCATGACATATGATTTTTTTCATCTATTTCTGTATCTGGTTTGCTAATATTTTGTTGAGAAGTTTAGCATCTAAATTCATCAGGGATATTGGCCTATAGTTTTCTCTCTTTGTAGTGTCTTTGCCTGGTTTAGGAATGAGGATTATGCTCACCTCATAAAAGGAGCTTGGAAGTCTTCCGCCTCTTGAATTTTTCTAAATAACTTGATAATGATAGAAGTTAGTTCTTCTTTGAATACTTGGTAGAATTTACCTGTGAAGCCATCTGGCCCGGGGCTTTTGTTTGTTAGGAGTTTTTTGATTACTGTTTCGATCTCATTTGTTGCAATAGGTCTGTTTAGGTTTTCTGAATCTTCCAGATTGATTTTTGATAGATTATATGTTTCAAGAAATTAGTCCATTTCACCTACATTGTCTACTTTTTTGGCACACTGATCTTCATAGTATTTTCTTACAATCTTTTGTATTTCTGCGATGTCAGTTGTTACTTCTTCACTCTCATTTCTAATTTTATTTTAGTCTCTCTTTTTTTTTCTTGGTGAGTCTGGTTAAAGGTTCATCAGTCTTGTTTACCTTTGCAAAAAACCAGATCTTGGTTTCACTGATCTTCTGTATTGCTTTTTTAGCCTCTATGTCATTTATTTCCACTCTGATCTTTATTATTTCCTTCCTTCTACTTCCTGTGGGATTTATTTGTTGTTCTTTTTCTATTTATTTTTGATGCAGGGTTAAGTTGTTTATTTGAGCTTTTTCTTGCTTCTGAAGGTATGCTTGTAATGCTATGAACTTTACTCTCAGGACTGCTTTTGTTGTGTCCCATATATTTTGAGTTGTTGTATCAAAAAATATTTTTATTTCTTTCTTGATCCTGTTGCTAACCCATTCATTATTTAATAACATGCTATTTAACCTCCATGTTTTTGAATGTTTTTCAGTTTTTCTATTGTAGTTGATTTCTAATTTCAAGCCATTGTGATCAGAGAAGATACTTGATATGATTTCAATCTTCTTAACTTTATTGAGACTCGTTTTGTGTTCTAACATGTGGTCTATTCTTGAGAATGTACCATGAGCACTTGAAAAGAATGTATATTCTGTTGCTTTAGGGTGAAATGTTCCAAAGATAGCTATTAAATCTAGTTGATCTAGTGTGTCCTTTAAGACTGCTGTTTCTTTGTTAATTTTCTTTCTTGAGGATCTATCCAATGATGTTAGTGGGTATTGAAATTCCCTACTATTATACTATTGTTGCTGATCTCTCCCTTTACGTCTATCAAAATCAGCTTTATATATTCAGGTGCTCCTATATTAGGTGCATAGATATTTGTAATGGTTATATCTTCCTGTTTTATTGCTCCCTTTATCATCATGTAGTGACCTTCTTTATCCCTTTGTTTTAAAGTTTATTTTGTCAGATATAGGTATTGCTATCTGAGCTTTTTTTTCTGTTTAATTTGCATGAAATGCTTTTTTATCATCTCTTCACTTTCAGTCTATGTGTATCTTTTGTTTTGAGGTAGGCCTGTTGTAGACAGCATATGTATGGGTCCTATTTTCTTTTTTTTTTTTTTAAATTTATTTTATTTTTATTTTATTCATTTTAGAGAGGAGACACAGAGTGAGAGAGAGAGAGAGAGAAAGAGAGAAAGAGAGAAAGGGGAGAGGAGCTGGAAGCATCAACTCCCATATGTGCCTTGACTGGACCAGTGCAGGGTTTTGAACTGGCGACCTCAGTGTTCCCAGGTCGACGCTTTATCCACTGCGCCACCACAGGTCAGGCTCTATGGGTCCTATTTTCTTATCCACACAGTTACCCTAAGTCTTTTGATTGGAGCATTTATTCCATTTACATTTAAGGTTATTAGGGATATGTAGTAGTTTATTGCCACTTTATTCTTTAAATCTACATTCGTCTTTTTCTAGATTTTTTTTGTTTTGTTTTTTTTTAGAACAGGCTTCTTAACATTTCTTGCAGCATTGGTTTGGTTGTAATGAATTCATTAAGTTTGTTTGTTTTTTTTGTCTGAGAAGCTTTTTATTTTTCCTTCAATTTTAGACGATAGCCTTGCTGGATAAAGAAGTCTTGGTTTTAGGCTCGTGTTTTGCATCACTTTGAATATTTCTTGTCATTTCCTCCTGGCCTCAAGTGTTTCTGTTGAGAAATCAGATGTTATCCTTATGGGGGCTCCTTTGTAGGTGATTGACTATTTTTCTCCTGCAGCTTTTAGTATTCTTTCTTTAACTCTTAGCTTTGGTACTTTAATTATTATGTGTCTCAGTGTAGGTCTCTTTGGGTTCCTCTTTAATGGAATTCTCTGTGCTTCTTGAACTTGTGTTACTTTTTTCTTTATTATTTTAGGGAAGTTTTTAGCTATGATCTTTCAATAAAGTTCTCTATCCCTTGTTGTTTTTTTTCTCCTTCAGAAACCCCTATGATACGGTTGTTGTTTCTCTTCATGTTGTCACAGCTCTCTTAGAGTTTCCTCAGACTTTTTGATCCTCTTTTCTTTTTGCTGTTCTGCTTCCATGCTTTCGTTTATCTTGTTCTCCAAATCACTGATTCAATCCTCTGCTTCTTCCAGCCAGCTTTTAATTCCTTCTAGTGCAGGCTTCATTTCTGATAGTGTGTTTGTCATTTCTGTCTGATTCTTTTTATGATTTCAGTGTCCTTTTTGATGCTTGCTGTCTCTTTGTTTAGATGCTCATTGTGTCCTTCTATCTTTGCTTTAAGATCCTTGAGTACCCTAACAATCATTATTCTAAACTCTGCATCGGATATTGGTTATTTCTATCTCATTCAGTTCTTTTTCTGGGTATTTCTCTTGTTGATTTATTTGAATTGCATTTCTCTGTCTTCCCATTTTGTCTCTGTATTGACTGCTCCTTTGGATGTGGTGTTTGTGTAGCTAGCTGATATAGGGTTGGTGTTGTCTGCCTTCAGGTTTCAGTTGTGTTGTTTCTAGATCTTCTTGGTTTGGCCTCAGCTGTTTTTTTAATCTTCTGTGGGCTACCTGTCTGTTTCTATTGCTCTTTTTGCTATTTTTATCAGTGTTTTCTATGCCTTAACTATGTTAGGTGTGAGCCTTTTCTTAAGATACCACTCTAACTATGATTGTTGAGTACTGAGCCGATGCTCTTCATATCTGGCCACTGGATGTACCAGCCTTGGACCTCCTTGGCTGGAACCTGGTGCAGACCAGTGGGGGTCTCTACTGGCCCTTAGGAGCCTTGAAGATACAGGCATTCCAGAATTTGTGGCTGCCTCTGCTGAGCCCAGATGCCATTGTAAATACTAAGTACATGCCTAAACTGGATTTTATCTATCCTTGGCCAGTGTGTGTGGCCTCTCTGTTCCCGAAGTGAGGTCTTTTTGCCTGCCCCCCGCTGCCACCTCCTCCTCAGGCACTTGGGCACTGGCACTGCCAGGCTTGTGAGCTTGAGGTCCAAAGCTCAGGCTGCCCCATGGGCATAGGGAACTCCTCGCCTTGCCGGGCTCCACCCCGTGCAGGCACACAGAACACTCTCTGTGCTTCACCCCTTGCTGTCATCATATGGGCTGCACCCTCTGTGGGTGCGTGGGCTGCCTCTCTGGGCTCCTCCCTCTCCAGGTGAGTGGGACACCTCTCCAGACTCTGCCCCTCACCACTGCTAGGCAGGCTGCTTAGCTGGGCTCCACCCCTGCTACCTAGTGGGCTAAGCACCGCAGATGCTGCCATAGCCTAGCCCTTTTGTCCTTTGGTGGGGTACTCAGCAGTTTGGGGGGGCTGTGTAGCCCAGACCTCAGCACTCAAAACCTTCGTCCCTGATGTGCCCCTTTTTCTAAGTGTCTTTGCACGGACTGAAGCAGGAAAGCCTCTGGTGGCCTGGGTAATTCCTTCTTTTTGCTGGCTTGGTTATTCCAAGAAAAATGGGCATTTTAGGTTTGGGGAGTGATCCAGGACAGGGGTCATGTTGGCTGTCCCCCACAGCCTCTCCCTGTGTTCCCGAGACTATACTCTCCTCTCACTACTGCAGTCCTCTCAGCGCTCCCTGCTCCCAGAGCCCCAGGTAAGTGGCTGTGAACAAGGTTTTCTGTGCAGTCCCTTCAAGACAGAGCCAGAGTATAAGAGTTCTGTCTCCCTCTTGCAAACAGTAACCCGGCTCTTCTTTCAGCTAAATGCTGTATGCACGCCTCCTCTAGTCTCTGGGGTTCTAGGTTGGGGCTTCAGTCCTGGGCCTGAGGACCCACCACTCTCTGGGCAACCCACCCCACCATAAGAGACCATCCGGGCTGCCTCTCGCTCCTGGAAGCGGGGCAGCTCTTTCTGCATCTCCGCCCTTCCTACCAGCTCAGTGTGGTGTCTTCAGTGATAATTGATTATAGGTTCCTCTTAGTTTAGTCCAAAGTTGGTTTTTCAAGATGATTATTGCTAAGTTAAGTTGTAATCTACTTTGGTTCTGGGAGGTGGGAGTTGTAACATCCTCCTACTTCATTGCCCTCCCTAAAGTAGATGTTTATTAAATAGATTTTGACTCTGATTATAAACTTTTGGGAAGTAGATATTTTAAAAAGTTAATTTTTTAGCAACAACAACAAAAATGATTCTTGATAATGTAAAGAAATCTTGCTGGGAAAATGATTATAGGAAGAAGCTGGCCTTCATGGCCATTGAAATATGTTCAGGTGGCATGTGTGTTTGTGGAGCCCACTTTCAGCCTGAGTCACTTTACAAGCATTAGCTCACAGATGATGGACTCTGAGAATTAGGAAAATTTATAGAGTTTCACTGTTTTTTCCCCCACTTAAATTTCAATTACCAGAGACTATTCCTAGAGTTCAAGTGTCATACTTAGAGCAGTTATATTCAGAAGAAATGAACACCGCTTAATTATTTGATGGGACTGCAGGATGCCAAGAACAGCCATAAAATGTAAAGTTAGTAGAAGAAAAATCTTTTGTTGTAAATTTTCAGCAGTATCTTCATAGTGATACTAACAATCATTTCAGTCATATGTGAGGAATGACATCGCACCTTGGTTGCAGGCAGTTATTGGCTGGCTAGGGGTAACTCCAGGGCAGAAGCCAGTAGAGTCACCTCATACCCCAGACATCTTTTCTCTGTCTGATCCCATGAGCTTTCTAACTGGACGGATGTATTTCCTAAATTTGCATTGGCTTGATTTTCCCAGGCAAGATTTGAAATAGTTAGGAATGTTTGCTTATGACATGAGTTTATAAGTATGTTAAACTCCTTAATTGTTAGGGACCCATCATATTTTGTGAAAAAAAGGTTTTTATAAATTATCATTTACAGAACAAATGTCTTGCAATATTGAGTTCAGAGTCCTTGATGGGTAGCTGTGTAGAAATCCTGTAAGGTAACCAGACATCCAGTGTTGGAACTTAGAGGAGAAATAGTGACTCTGGACACGGATTTGAGAATCATCAGTTTATTTGGTGCCTGAAGTTTAGGAGCTGAGGTGGCTAAACACACAGTAGCACCAAATTTTCAGCAAAGAAGGGAATCATGGTAGTGGGGCATGCTTTGGCCCTTTTTCACTGTTGTTTGTTGTTTTTGTTTTTAAATCAGTGATTTAGATGAGCACATAAAAAGTGAGTGGGTTGTCCAGGATTTCAGAAATCATCAGAATGAGTGGCATAATGAATGTCCTAGATGAAAAAAAATCAAAATTATGTTATTTCATTTGCCTGAAAACAAAATGAACATGCAGAGAAGTATTTAATTTAACATTTAGATTGAACTATTAACTATAGCCACACAGAAATGCTCACAAAACCTGGACAAGGTGTTTTTTGTACAAAAGTGGCCACGTCCCTCTGCCAGCTGACCCTCTGCTCACTGACATCCAAATAAACAAGCTTCCTTAGTTCAGTGTGGCTCAGAGAAGATGGTCTCTGTGCATTCTGTGTCTGGGACTCAGTTTGTTGTTTCTGTTCTCCCTCATTCTTCTTCAGATCTGTCATGTGCAGAAAAATGATCCCAGTCTGCCCAGGTGATGAGAGAGCTGTAGATTATGGAAAGTTATGCAAACACTGTTTAAAGAGATTTTCCCAGAGGTGATACTGGGAGCTCAACTGCTACCTGCAAATCACTAAAGTTGTTACTGTTTATTTTTCCCTGCACATTTGCTTTTTTATATTTCCACACAAACATATTCCCATAAATGGTCTTCAAGACTCAGTTCTGGAAACATCCTTTAGTGAGAACCCGCCTGATTTCCCAGGTGGGGTGACCACGCCCCCTTTTGTGTTTTCCTTGTGTCTCTGCCCCATTCTTAGAGTTCTAGCCCTTACCACCTTGAAGGACACTGGTTTATTGATGCGTGTGCCTGTGTTCACCAGCCCTCGAGGGACGAGGAAGCACAGATCTTGTCTCCCTAATGTGCAACTCATATCTGAAGCCCAAGTCTTAGCTTAATTTCCAACAAGATGCTTTTGTGCTTAATTGAATGAGGTGTGGGATGCAAGTGCTCTGTGGTGGTCTGGAGGAAAGAAGTGGTGCCAGTGGGCAGAAGTGACAAGGACACCTTATTTAAGCTCTGCTCTTTTACCAAGTAGTGATGTGGGCAGATAAAAGGACCTGTCTTTACCATGTAGGTCAAGCACAAGTAGAATGATCCTGATGTAGCCTTGCTTTGACCTCTAACTCCCCTTCCACTCCTGTATCCTCAGCCTTACATTTCCCTTGTATGTACTCAACTGCCCTTTTGGGGAGTCTTCAGAAGAATTTTATATATTATCTCATGTATTTAAACAACTTCCCTGTGATAGATGAGTAGGGTAGGCATTGTCAGTCTAATTGCTCAGCACAATGAGGCATGATGACATTAGCACTTGAGCAGAGAGAATCTATCAGCTTTAAATATCATCAGGCCAGAATATCATCGTCCTCAGAACTTGTCTGATTTGGATATTGTGGATACGTAGTCATCTTGATGTTCATGGAGAAATACATTTTTTTTCTGCTTATACTATTCTACCTGCTTCGTGTTTTGAAATGATCAAACCACTGTTTGTCTTTCTCAGGTCACTTTTATTTGTCATGTTTATTGGTTGTTCTGAACAACCAGAACATGAACAGGAAAGCATGGAATATAAAATCGTGCCTGCGAGGATGCGGTGATGCCATGGCGGGTGTTTCAGGGCTCTGGGCATGACATGGAAGTGTGGCTGGGTGAGCACACACCCTGCATTCCGAGTCAGGACCCCACGCGGGGAGCAGGGCTGTTGCAGGTCAGGGGTCGGATCTGGCAGTGACCCTGGAGCCTTCCTTGGAAAGGCGAGGGGTAGACAGGAGCCTTTCCAGATCGCATTGACTATCTACGTATCACACATTTGGTTGATGTTCTATCCGGGTTCCTAGTCTGTAGGTTCTATGGGAAGGGTGGTGCTTGAAGTTAGATGTTTCCTGAGGTGAGTTTAAGGCCACGTGAGGAAAGTGAACTGGTCTTTTCAGTTACCTGTTCCTGGGTAACAAGCACCCGGAAGCTTACTGGCCTAAAACAACAGCCCTTCTTTTTCCTCATGATTCTATGTCTTGACTGTTCTTCCGCTGGTCCCAGATGTGGTCACTCAGGTCAGGAAGCTGCATTCAGTTGGTGGCTGGGCTGGGGATTCAGCCCTAGACCCTTAGTTCATCTACATGTGGCCTGCTGGGTGGCCTGCGGGGTCTAAGATGGAGAAGTGGAAGCTGCCGGTCCCACAAAGGCCTTGACTCTCAGGGCCAAGAATGCCACTTTCCACGTAATATCAGCCCCATTGTGTTGATTCGAGCAACTCATAGGCCAGTTCTGACGAAAGCAGAGGAGAAATGACATCACCTCTGGATGGTAGGAGCAGTATACCTAAAGGGGATAAGGAAGGGTGGCTGGTGGCCACATCGTGTACAGCCTATTACAAGGACCAGGAAAATAGTGGCTGGCAGAGGAGGAAGAATGAGCCCCAAACTGCATTGTTCATTTTGTCAAAATCATAGAAACAGTCACCTAAAAATTATGTGAAGGATGCTTCTATATTGAGTAAAAGCCGTAAAAATCCTGACTTTCTTAGAGTAAACCAACTCTCCAATGATTTTGTTGTTTAATGTGATGCTTTTGCCATTTTAATTATGTTTGTAATTTGAGGGTGTGATAAACATTTTCAGAAATATAGCAGATAATTTTGGGATTGCAAGTTTCTTTCATTAGTATATTATTTAACTGTGCTGCCTTAAGATGCTTTATGTTTAAATATAATCAGTCTCACTAATTTTTGTGTGACTACAGAAAATTTTTTCAAAAGATTCACTTATCATTATTATAATGCATTATTTAGTTTTTGATTGATTACTGAATTTTATTTAGATGGATTTAAAGTATTTTTTAAAAGTTAATGAGTATCTAAATTGTTTGTTATCTCAGCAAAGTCATTAGTCACATTTACATTCATTTACCAGTTAGTGATCAATATATAACAAAAGTCCAGTTTTATTTATATACCATTTTGAAATCTGAAAATATGGCTCTATGATTGTAGTTCAAATTATTAGTTGCTTTTTTTTCATCAATTTTACATGGATTAATGTTGTAGGCATTTGATGTTTGGAAATTTTTAACATGTTTGGAAATTTTATTAATTTATAGTCTAGTACTAAATATCCCTTAGTGACTTTAAATTATATAAATTGCTTTTTAAAATTTTATTGCATTAACTCAGGTTTTTGGTAAGTTTAAAAATAAAATTAATATATGTTTATATGTAAATTAATTGACTGACAATAGACTTCATATAACAAAGTACTTGACAGAAGAAATTTTGTCTCATTAGTTACTAAACTGAAATCTATATTTAAAAATTCCTTCAATTTTATAGGAACATACTTAAAATATTTTCATGGCAACAAAGTCATCTCTTTTTCGTTTATAGGAACTTTCCTGCCACTAGTGACTGCATAAGTCATGGCTCCAAATCAGAAGTTTTTGATATGGTTTTGTTTGTAGATGTCCTTAATTTCAGGGTTTCAAGCTTAGTCATCTGATTTAACAATTCACTCTGGCAATAGTAGTCTTTCTTTAATGGAAACATACAGTGAACTTTTTTCATTGAAGCTGTTACATGCATAAGAATATTTATTCTGCTTCACATGGGAGCCTGAAAATAATATTTTCCATTTACTTATGAGCTGAGAGTATTTACATATCTAAACTTGAAACACACAGTCTTTAGATGTGCTTATCAAAATGTTTATAATTTATTTTCCTGCTGACAGGAAATAATAACTGTGGAACAAAGTCTGAATCTGTTTCTTGAGCCTTTCTGTAAGTAATGCTATAATTTATTGCCTTCTATAACTATAGTTTGTAATAAGAGAGGATACATTTAATTGTAATTTATCAAATTCTTTTATCTTTTGTAAAATAACTACCGTGAGTTATTTTTTTAATAGATTGTTGAATTGATAAAGATAAAAAAATGGTTCTAGGTTCTTAGATGAGTTGTGTAGAATGTTCTGGAACAATACTTTTGCAACCAATTAGTGATTGATTTATTAATGGGTCATCACATTGATTTTTTAGGTTGAATTCAGCGTTTTTAAAAGACTGAAACAGAACTGAGTAAAATACACAGAAAATAGTCACGGGCATACGATAAACAGTGATGTTTTGTGAACGCTTTGCTTCATTCAGTTTTCTGCATTTCTGTGTGGTTGGGTACAGTGTAAACTATGTTGCTGGATGAGAGCTGTGGTCAATTCAGTTTGAATGCAACCTTTATTTAGTTCTTCAAAAACAAATATAATTCTCACTATTGAATTAAGTTTAATGTCTCCAACTGTATGTTGATGAACTACAAATTGCTTTAAAGATGAGCTATTGTTAAACAGTGAAAGTGTGAAATTGTGGTCTTACAAATTTTAATTAAATATTGGTTCCCTGTATTAAATGCTTATCTTTGATATTCAAGTACCTAGAATTCATCTATTGATTTATCTCTACGTTTTCAATGTATTCATCTTAACCATAGGACAATTATGCATTGTTCTTGAAGTATTTCAACAGACAATTTCCCGTGGATAAAAATAAATGTATTGATTTACAGGACTGAACATTTGTAATATTAAGAAATAATAATGTTCTGTTAATTTTATGTAATCATGAACTGATAAGATACTTCTAAAATGAAATTTATTTAGTAAAAATGTCAACTCTTCTATTCTAAAGGCAAGGTGATGTCATGGAGACTAGAGAACCAGGAGCTGCCAGTGGGTGGCTGTCAGAAGGGTGTGCAAAGAAAGGCAGGGACCTAGCAGTCCTGGATGTAGAGGTGGAGGGATGGGCCCCTTGCAAGGTCCAGTTCCCATAGAGATCCATACAAGTACCGGCAGTATACCTCTTTTCTCTAGATAATTTAAGGGAGTCTTCTTCATTGAAAACCCAACAAGCTGAAATGAAACATGAACATTATCTGTGAGTAGTCACTGACAAAGCCAGTTTGAATGGCTTAATATGGAGAATTCAGAAAGAAGATACTAATCTGAAGAAAGGCAAAAGAGAAAAGATAGATGCGAGAATACCGAACAAGACTCGAGATCTCCTTCATGGAAGCACGCTGAGAAATTACAGGTACTACATACAGGTCTGTCATCCCAGGCCAGTACAGGAAGGAGGTCTCTATTCTTTCTGTTCTTGACATTTAAGGTTCGAGGGCCTCAGTGGCTTTATCAGTCAATTGAAGGGTCAGGCAGCTGAAAATAACTCTGTGATTGGTTTTAAGAGGTACTTCCTTTCCCTTGTGAACCAGTCTTACAATCTAATTCTTCCAGCCTTATACCCACTGACATAGAATTTATCAGTACTGGGTTTTCCAACTTTGAAGGAGGCTATCCAGCTCCTTCTTCTTTTTCTTTTCTTTTCTTTTCTTAAGTGAAAGGCAGGGAGGCAGAGAGACAGGCTCCAACATGCACCCTGACCTGGATCCACACGGCAAGCCCCTTACTGTTTGATGTTCTGCCCATCTGGGGTCATAGCTCCATTGCTCAGCAACTGAGCTAATTTCAGTGCCTGAGACAATGTCATTGAGCCATCCTCAGTGCCCAGGGTCAACTTGTTCATTTTAGCCAGGAAGGGGAGACAGAGAGAAAGAGAGAGAGAGAGAGAGAGAGAAGAGGTGGGGGGGGGTGGACAAGCAAATGGTCATATCTCTTGTGTGCCCTGATCAGGAATCAAACCCAGGACTTCCACATGCTGGGCTGATATTTTACTGCTTAGCCAACCAGCCAGGGCCCAGTTCCTCCTTCTGATTTTCATATTCAAACCTCTTCTCTTATTCTATACTCTTGATCCTGGCCTGATCATATCCTGATACTAGCTACCTGAGCCTCCTTTCTTTTGTCTTTTTTTTTTATCTAATCTCACCTAGAAAGAGCCCTGCAGTAATTTTTAAATCTCCCCTTGATCTCATTGCTTCCTGAGTCAAAACTCTAAATGGTTCCCTGGTTGTATAGCTTTCAAGGCAATCTGTGGCCCAGGTCCAAGCTCCATTTATCATGTCTTGTACTCCATTATGTTTCTGCAGAAATCATCTCCACCAGCCAACTTGGCTCAGTCCGAATCCCCTAAATATACCTCCTGGTGTGTTGCCAGTGTGTTTTGTCCGTCTGGTTCTCTTACCTTCATTGTTCTCTCTGGTGGCAGACTTTGCCTATTCAGACCCTAGTCCTTTGTCGTTTTGTGCCTTTAGAACTAGAAAACTCTTTGCCTCTGGAATGCATTGTGCTCCTATCCTGTTAATAACTGGGAAAAAGGAATCTTTGAAGCTCCAAGAGAAAAAGACCAATGACACGGGTATCCTATCCTCCCTATCAAATGCCATGCCCATTGCTTTTGCGGTTTTTCCAATAGGACTTCTATCTTTAACCTCAGAATTAGAATCTGCAAATATCAAAGTATTCTAGACTTCAGAGCTGGGTCAGACAGGTCAGGCTGCCCTCCCAGCCCCGCCCCTTGGCAAGGGGTGTGCAGCCCTTTGTTTTTCATTATTTTCTCCAGGACAGAGATTGAGAACTACTGATGAAATCAAATTATGACTCAGTAGGTAAATGGCAGGTTTGCAACGGGTATGAGGAACCAAGGGATGCTGGAGGCCAAGCTCCCTCATCAGTATGCAAGGCTTCCACAGAGAAGGAGTGTAAACACAGGCCTTTAGCGTCCAATTGGCTCATTATTCACTCAGCTCTGATCTGCAGGAATCTCTCTGGAAAGGGCAGCGTAATTCGCGTGGCCATCTTGATAAAGGAAAATGACCCTAGTCTACGTTTTTTGTCTTTCACACAAGAAGAAAAATCCTTTCACGCCCGTCTCTGAGCTCGGGGACCCTTTTGATTCTTTCCTTGAGATTTTTTTACACTCTCCAGCTGTAGTTCTAAATCCTTTTAGCTCGACTGCCTAAAGTTTAAGTATTATTAAACAGAATAAAGGGCTGCAGTCCTACTGTATGCTGCTGCTACAGGGATGAATCTTGGAAACAATATGCTAAGTGAAAAAGACTGGACACAAAACCACTGATTGTGTGGCCCCACTTGTAAGAAATGTCACAACAGGCAGGTCCACAGAGACAGTAGAGAAGTGGGTTCTAGGCTCTGGGCAAAGAGGAATGGAGACTAATGTAGCCACTATTCCCAGGGTTCCCTGGAAGCAAAAATGCAGGACCGAGGCCCCTCAGGGCTCCTCCTTTCTGCCCTGCAGTGGTTCCATCCACCCATCGAAGCAATTTTATAACAAGTGTCCCTAGCAGCCTATGTGACAACTTCTCCCTAGAGGAAATACTGGCTGGGTCCTTATCTCACAACTCAGTGAATGTCCCACATTCTTGGACATGTAAGTCCTTCTGTGGTATGAGAAGCATATTTTCTCACTGGGAGGGGAAAAGAAAGCCTTGCAGGTTTTGCAGTAATTTGATAGCATGTATAGTTAAATTAAGAACATCTAAAAAAGACATTATAACACTGTCACTGCTATGCATGATAAACCCAGAAGCGGAAAGAGTGCTAAGTATTTAGTCCTGGGCATGCTGAGTAATACTGAGGACTAAGTAAGCTTTGCAGAGGATGGCTGTGAGTTTATCACTCTTCTGTTTCTAAACATTTTAGCTTGTTCAAGAGCAGGCTCTCTTATTTCTACACTGTAGGAATTATATAATTATTAGAGGAAAGAGTTACTGCACTCTGTAGTGAGACTGGAAGTATATTGGCGAAAACAGATACATTAAAAACTAATTAATTTGAATTTTATGGACTGGTGGGCACTTACGGGTACACGCTGTGGAGAGCACTGCATTATTCGGCAGAGGTCTCAGTGGGAGTGACTGACAGCAGAGGGCTGAGGTCTCACGTTGTGAAGGCTGATGGAGCCAAGGTAGCTAGCTCTCTTTTTTAGTCTCTGTGGAGTGGCTGTATCTTGTATAATCTTATTTCATTGTTGTCTGCATGAAGACTACTTGTTTTGAAGTTCTGTTCTTTCAGTTTTCATCCTGATACCTAAGTTCTGTAGGAATTACAAACCACATGTTATCGATGGCAGGAAAACATAGCCCCTCACGTTTAATTAATAGTCCCAAATGATTAGCAATGGCTGAGTAATGTCTAAGCGACTTCACTAATATATTTAATGTGTAGCAACAATTTTAGTTATTATTTTAACAGAGATCATCAACTCTGAGTGTTTGTGATTCAATATTCCTTTCCTGATTTTATGTTTTTGCTGGGATAAATGGGTGTTAACCCTGAATTATAGATATATATATCTTGATACATTGTTGGAAAAGTAAAGAAAATAATAATGTAGACATTTAATTGAAGTGCATTTTCTTGATTGTTGATATTATAAAAATTATAACTGAAATGTTTGTCTTGATCATTTCCAAAAGTTTTTAAGGGTAAGAATTCAAACAAACTAGTTTTTCATCAAGTTATTTTACAATTAACATTCCTCAACCACACCAAATCATTATTTACAAATATTCTATTGTTGAAAAAAAAGCAGATTCAGATGTTGGCCCTTATATGAGTCACACTGCATGAAGTGGGGTTTGGGAATTCACAGTTAAGGACTGAACTGTGAGAGCCCAGTTCTTTCCAAGTCAAAGGAGTAGACTGTGTATGTCTGCAGATCCCAAGACTTCCCAAGACCTCCTCTCAGATTCTTCCTGTAACTGACTGCAGGAGGTCGGAGAGAGCTGGTCAGCCTCAGAGAAGGAAGAAACGGTGTAAATAACTGTGGTGAGATTGACGATGTCGGGACTCATCATAACAACTTTCAAAGATGCTATTGGAAAGGCTCACAGAAGACAAAAGCAAATATAGATATGAACAGAGGTTCGACTTTGAAAATGAAGGTTGACATTTAAAAAAAAAGTCTTTAAAATAATTTGTTCAGAGAGAAAGAAGAACATAACAGAATTGAAGAGCAGTAAAGGGATTTTGGATTTCAAAGTAGAGTGATATTAGAGGCCTTTTGAATTTTCACATGACTACTTGATGTGAAGTTTGTGGGGGTGTGTGTATGTGTGTTATTTTCATATATCTTTTCCATAAGATACTATAAACTGTGCTGGCCTAAGGGTAACAGAGTAACACTATAATATTCATATAGAGTATCTAATATTTTTTTATTCTTAATTCTTATTTTGTGAAATGGCCCTGTAAAAGAAATTTCACATTTCCTAATATTTTGAAGATAGGAAATTAAATATGTTTAAATATAGAAGTTGTTCTTACCAGCCTAATATAACATATTACAATGAAGAATGAGTAGCTGAGACATAGATGAGGGGCTCATGTCAGAGTGAGCGCAGTCTCACCGAGTGACCTCAGGCCTGCCATAATGACACAGGGCTGCCAGGCACATTCTCTCTTCTTTCTTCCCGACAGCTTTCCTTACTCAATTTTTAAAAATTATATAAATCATTTTCTTGTAATGTTGCAGGAAATAAATTTTTGCTGCACACTTCCATGATTCAAGTTGAAAACCTTTAATTTTGTCTTTTTGGTATGCTTGTAATTCTGTTGTATCTTTCTGTTCAAAATTTTGTTTCAGACCAGGCCTCAGAACAGACACCCACACACACACAAAACTAGAAACAACCCAGAAATAATAGTAAAAATTAAAAATTCCATTTTTAATAGTGTGTAACAGATGCACTTGTAAACAATAAAATTATGAAACTTTTAAAAGGAAACAAGATGGAATGCTTGTAACCCGTGGGTTAGGCAAGAATTTTCTAGTATGACAAAAGTCGGGACAATGATAAATTGAACTTTATCAAAATTTAAGATGTTTGTTCTTCCAAAGACAAGAAAATAGAAAGACAAGGTAGAGAGTTAAAGAAAATATTTGCAAAACATGTATCTGATGAAGGACTTATATTTCAAAATACACAAATAACTTTTTTTAAAGACAATTTTTAGAGCAGTTTTAGATTTACAGTGAGCTTGAGGGAGGTTCAGGGATGTTCCATAACCCCCTCAACATACACATGCACAGCCTCTCCCATTATCAACACCAATGATCAGGATGGTATTAACCCAAGGGTTAACCTAGTTTGACACACCTTAATCATCCAAATGTCATAGTTTATATTTACGTTAGGGTACAATCTTGGTGCCATACATTCTGTGGGTTTGGACATGTGTTATCTATCATCACATGTATCTACCATTTTAACATCATCCAGAGTGTATTCACTGCCCTAAAAATCCTCTGTGCTCTGCCTGCTCCCCTCCCACATGACGTCATCTCTGACCAAAACAGGTCTTTTTACTGTCTCATAGTTTTGCCCTTTCCAGAATTTCTTATTCTTGGAATTACACAGCAGATAGTCTTTCTAAATTGGATTATCTTACTTAATAACAGGAATTTGAGTTTTCTCTGTGTCTTTTCATGGCTTGGTTGCTTATCGCTTTCCAGCGCTGAGTAATATACCATTGTCTGGATGACCCACAGTTTATTGGCCCACTCACCTACTAAAAGACATCTTGGTTGCCTTTAAGTTTTGGCAATTAGGAATAAAGCTACAGTAGACATTTGTGTGCAGGTTTCTGTGGAGACATAAGCTTTCCATATCTTTGCATAAATAATGGAATACTAACCAGGGACAAATAGAATGGATGACTCTCAAAAATGTTACTTTCAGTGAATGGAGGCAGCTCTGAGAGGCCACATATATTATTTCATCATGCTGATGTTCTCGGAGAGGCAGAGCTGGAGGGACAGGAAACGTAGTGGCTGCTTAGGACACAGGTGGGCATGGGGCTTGGATGTGAATGAGCACAAGGCAACTTTGGAGGCAATGATGGCATTTTAAAGCTGGATTGCGTTGGTTGTGCAACTGTACATATGTTCTTAAATTGAAGTGTGCACTTATTGTAGGTGAATTTTATGGTACTAAGTTAATGCAGTAGAGCTGTTAAAAATTATTAGACTATCCTCAAAATGAGATGTTAGGATTATTTTCTATTATTAGTGGAAAAGGGCCTACACAAAAGAAAGACATTAAAGGCAAATGTGTCCATCTGGAGAGAAGAGAGGAGGCCACTAATGGAACTCCATCCAGCAAGACTTCATTAACGTGGTAAATTTTCTGTGATGGAATACATGTCTGAGAAAATGATTTTTATCGGCAAAATGAGAAATACCATTGTTACGTGGGCCAGAATATTAGTGTACATGTAAGTAGTTTATTTACTATTATAGACAGAACTACACAGCAAGAAGAATGACAGTTTCATTTATAAATTATCATTAAAACCCATTGGGATATTTTGGGAAATAAAAGAGGCAAGAATGTCAACTTGTATGAATGACTGATATACCACATCATAATCAGAAAATGTCTGGACAAACACTCAAAACAAGTGCAGTTAATAACCTCCAGCTGATATTTACTGGTATCAGGATACAAGAGCTTCTTTAATCCATTCCCCAGGAGGGATGGCCTGTTCCATGACCTACCGTAAGGTAGATGACACAGGTATAGATACAGCTATGGATATAGAGAGATGTAGTTTGCTAGATTGATTCCTTTCAGCTGTACAGTTACTCAGCTTACTTAGGAGAATTTGCATTTTCAGTACTGACAGTTAATCTTGGGTCAGAAAGATGCTACATGGGCAGCTTCCAATATGGCAGCTGACTCCCCTCTAGCAAGAAAGGCATCAAGTGGAAGCCATAGTCTCTACTAATCTCAGAATAAATCCTGTTGCCTCTGTGACACTGTACTCAATAGACATGAGTCATTAAATCCCTGTCAGGGGGATAGGATTATTGCACAAAGGCCTCAATGAGGAGATGGGGATCCTTAGGGGTCATCTCAGAGTATGCCAACCACGTTTTACTTTATATGTTTGGGGCAAAGCCTTGTGTTAGCCGCTAGGATCACTTGCACTATCCTCAAAGGTGAAAATATTTAGTTCCTGCAAGAAGGATTTAATTAAATAGGTGTAAGATTCTTTTGTTAGCTATTTGAAGAGGAAAGGACTTTTTATTAAATATCAGACTATAATACAGTGATAAGAAAGGAGAGAGGAGGCATATTTGTTTGGTGGAGGAGAGGTGCAGGTTACTAAACTAGCATATATATGCACCTTACTGCTGTGTAAATTGTTATTTTGTTATTTACCATCAGTCTGACGAAGACATAAAGAAGAACTTGGGACAAGGAGCCACAGAGAGTCATCTTTTTGCCTCCCTGGTCTGCTGCCCCTTATATCTTGTTCCTTTTTCATCTGAACTCATACCCAGTTTTTGATTGGCTGATTGGCAAGGAACACATTTTTTTCTCCATCAAGCTGTTGTGAAGCCCCCTGAAACCCAGGCCAAAAATAACATTTTGCTCAAATATAAAAATGAAATGGTAACTCCAGAGAATCTTAATACTTAGACGTGGCATTGGCGCTGGGAGTGCTGCATGTGTCCTTCGTTTATCAGTTGTTGATACATAACAAGTCTGAATAAAATTTTTCCCATAACCATTTTTAATGAAATTTTCTTTACTATTGTTTTTTTGCTTGGCTATTTAATAGGAGCGCTATTAAAATACAATAATTGAGAGAGAAACTGCACTGGTGTTCTCTTTTGATAAATGTCAGGAAGCCTACTGAATATTCTGTATTGAGTACTTCATATAATCTTACACAGTATCATGAAACTAAGGTTTTTCACTATTAGGTTATGTTTAGAGAAGTAGGTAAGAAGAAAAAATAGCATTTTTATTCTCTAAAGTAAAGCAAAAAGCACAGATTTTTGTATCTAAAATTTATTTTGTGAACACAAAAGCAATTTAAAACCAATTTTTTAAAAATGTTGTAGTTGAAATGAAATTTACTGATACCACGAGAGACTATTCCTTTGGCCTTGATAATATATTTTTTTGTATAATTCAGAAATTTTATGTTTATAAATCCTGAAAATCCAACTGAAATGAGCACAGGCATAGTGGATATCTTACTGAAGGATTCCTATATTACTGAAGAGATGATTGTAAAACAAAGCTGCATGACTCTCTTGTCTCTTCCCACAGTAGCTTCCCACTAGATGGCTCATGAGAGAGACAGTCTTCAGAGACTCACAACTTCAATCTCTGCCACCAGAGTGAAAATCCAAGCGACCTTCTCCGATAGCTCAGGTTCTGGTCAAGGGTCCACCTAGAATCAGTCCCCTGTGTCCAAAGGATCAAAGTCCTGTGATTAACCCATGTGGGTTGGAGCCTTTCTTGTACTGCTCAGCAACAACTCAGCAGGTGGTGTGATAGAAGTGATGACAGGTATGAATTGGTGTTTTGACCTTCAAGTCCAATGTAGTTTGTTTGTTTTTAGTTGTTTTAATAGAGAGTTTGATTAAAAGTGCAAAAAACATGGTCTCAGTTCTTCCTGCATGCATCAGAATACAGGACAGAGTTAGAGGGACAGTTTTCAGAGGTAGAGATAGATGGTAAGAAAGTGGAAAACAATTGAACAAACAAACAAAGGAACTTTCATTGGCATTTCTAAACCTCTCATGTTTTTGAAAACTTCTCTTGCTACTTGTTGAGTGTGTTGTGCAAATACATTAAATCTAGTACAACTTGCTAGAATAAAATCTTGTCACTGTATAGGGAAGTAGCAGATGGACGTGAGTTGGATACCAGTATTAAATTTAGAATTCTCTGCAAGCAACTGAAATTTCTTTGGAAAGATAAAGCTGTCCATCTAGTCAGTGTTTCTAATTTCTTAGCAAGTTCTTTGCAGATGTCTGGTTTGAAGGAAGTTAACTAGGACTCAGTGGTTTTCACACAATTTTTGTATTTTGGTTCTGAAAGGCAAAAATTAAGGTTACATGAGGAGACTCATTTAAAAAATATGCTGTCCTTTGTTCACAGCTCACGAGTCTACAACTTAGCATCATGTAGGAAGCCATGTTGCTTTCATCACTATGCATTTGCTCCTTAATAACCTAACTGTACCGTCTCTTTTATTATTATTATTATTATTATTATTATTATTATTATTATGTGGGAGGCAAAGAAACAGACTCTTGTATACGCCCTGACTGGAATCCACCCGGCAAGCCCAGTAGGGGTAATGTTCTGCCCTTCTGGGGACATTGCTCCATTGCTCAGCAACTGAACTATTTTAGCACCTGAGGCAAGATCATGGAGTCATCTGCAGCACCTGGGGCCAACTTACTTGAGTCATTTGAGCCATAGCTGCAGGAGGGGCGGGGAAGAGAGAGAGAGATAGAGAGAGAGAGAGAGAAAAACCCTGACTGAAAATCAAACCCAGGACTTCCACACACTGGACCAACATTCTACTGCTGAGCCAACTGGCCAGGGCCAACTGTGCCATCTCTATGTGGTATTTCTATATCTTGTAACTTGAAGAAGTAAAAGTAGTCCATTGATAATAAGCTGTTTTCTATTTTGTGTTTCATCACTAATTTATGATGTTTTGAAAAGAAGACAAGATTTGGAGATTGACTTTGAGTCCCAGCTCTGCCATTAATTAACCAGTGTGAATGTGGAAATGATTCTTACTGTTTTTGAATCTCAAGTTGTCACACACTCAGGGGCACTGTTGGGAAGTCATCTCTGTGGCCTGCAATGTGGCTCTGCAAAAGTGACTCCCACTCCCTCTCCTAACTGACCTTAGCTTCCACAACTCTGCCCACCTTGCATTTTATAAAGTGCCTTCTTATAATTTGTGCCTTTGGCATCTCAACTCTTCATGGTAAGATAAGAAAGCTGTTATTTTTACTTTGCAGATAAGCAACCCTATAAACAAAGTTGAAAGTAGGCATGACTAAGTGTACTTTCGTGAAGTTTATTAAAGAGGTATCTGAACTAGGCCTGTTGCAGTTGTCTTGTGGACTTAATCCTGGGTCCTTAGAAGCAGAGAGCCATGAGACAGAAAGGGATTTAAGGAGAATCCCTGAGGACAGGGAGAGGTGGGAGCTAAATTAGGTATGCTATTTCAAGTTAAAACTGGACTCCATTTAAACTTACTCTAGTCATCCATCAGGAACAGGAGAGCATTACAGTGAGAATAAAATGAAAAGATTAAGTAGTTGTAACCCAGTGAAGATTACACTTTTTAATAAAGCAGTTAACATTACTAGATTCGGGATTTATGTTAAAATACACCTGTCCTCACCAGTCTACCCTCACCGGTGTTTTTCTCTAAGAAAGTGTGCAGATGATGTTTTGTCGAGTTGTATACTTGAAACCTATATGATTTTGTGAACCAATGTCACCCGAATACATTCCATTAAAAAAGATAATGCTGGCACAACAGTGGAGAAAGCACACAATTTTCAGAAGGATGAGGCTTGATGTGCAACTGTGTCTTTCTGCACCTGTTAGCTTTTCTGCTCCTGGCTTCCTATCTACATAGCACTTAACATGGGACACTTCCTAGACTGGGGTTTCTGCACCAACAAAGTAGCCAAGTTTTTTGCCATATAGGGAAGTTACACTCAAATGTGGAAATCAATTGAGTAAACAAAATCCATAAATAAGATAATGCCAGGTAGGGGTGAGTGCTACAAAGAAAATGAAAATTAAGTATATTGGTTTTCTAAATTAAGTGTACTAGCTTTTTTTTTTTTCTGGAATCTTCTGGGCAATCCCATTGCCTTGCCTTTCTCAGCTTCTAGAGATGTCCTGTTCCTTCCTCAGTGCCCTTCCTACCACCACTCCGCCTCCAGTCCCCATTATTGTATCTTCTGTTGCTGATCCTGACCTTTTGCCTATGTCTTGAAAAAAAACCTTGTGATTAAATACGAGGTTCATCTGGGTAATCCAGGATACTTTCCTGTCCCAGAATCTTTAAATTAATCTCATCTGTGAAGTCTCTTTTGCCAGATAAGGTAACTTTCACAGGTTCTTGGGACTAGGTCATGGGCACCTTGGTTAGGGGCACTTTTCAGTCTCATGGGTGAAGCTGTGTGAAGGAACGATTTAGAATGAGTGACATCTTCTGATCAGCAGTCATGAATGGTTTATGTGAAGAGGTAACAGTCAAACTGAAGTCTGAATACTGCAAGAATGTATGTTTTGAAGTATTTGTGTATAGTAAACTAACATACTGTGAAAAAAACTATTCCTTGTACTTGGCCACAATGTTGTTAGTAGAATCGAGATTGATCAAATTGCTGTTTAATGTGATTAGAGTTTCCTCACCACCAGGAGCCAGTGTTGAGGTCCTTGGGAATGGGAGAGAGGGACAGTCCCAAACCCTGATGGTTGTGCTGGTGAGTGAGGTTAGCAGTTACCCAGGCTCAGGGATACACATTGTGGTGGCTTCTCTGAGAGTGTTATCAGTACATATGAGAGGATAGAGTCTCCTGGCTTGTGTGACTGTAGCATTAAATCTGTTTCTCTTCCATGAATATACAGTGGTATTCTTTGTTTACCCGTGAGAGTTTTCGACAGTGAAATATTTACATCAAATATCAGCAACTAATGATACCTCTGGGATCATGATGTAAGAATCTCTCCTGCAACAAACAACAGTATGCCAAACTTTTCATGTAGAAATATTACTTAGAGATTTTAAACATCACATTAAAAGGCAAGATGTGTCTATCCCCTTAATCTCCCTGAAACACCAAACAATACAATATGATGCCATTTTTTTTCTTACTTCCCAAGTTTATGTAACAACAACATATGTATATGTTCTAATAGAACAGGCTGGAAATTTTCAAATGGAAGTATCATAAGTAACATGGTAGTACCTTTTTATTTGTGAATTTAACACCATGCCTACAGTGTGCACCACACATAGTAAATGGTGGCCCATGAGATTCCAAGACTTCGACTTCCCCTTCGCACAGGTCATGCTTCCCTGACTGTATCATATCTCAGCTTTGAATTCCTAGTATCCACAATGACACTGGTGCTTTCTAGGTGACTCATACATCAACTTTTTGGGGAAAATTTAGGTTGACGTTTCACACATACACACACATACACAGACTTCAAGAAATGGTGTGTTTCTTCCCATAAGTAGTGAGTTTGCATGAAAACAAATCTTTAAAGAGGAGGTAATCGTTTTTGTTGTGATCCATAAAGTAAAGTCACGGAGAGGAGACTGATGCCCTTTTTCACATAGCTTTGTTTTACAAGTGTTAACCTCTGGGGGGTCATGCACCTGTGGCACAAATGGGTATGCCCAGAAAGGAGGTGCATTATCACCAGAAGAGAGGCATGTGTGTGTGAGAAGTCCACACTGACAGGGACACAGTGCCATCACTAGCACTGATGAGTGTAAGAAGGCTGGTCTTAGGTCCCAGTCCTAATCACTCAGATTCTGAGCTTCCCCAAGACAAGGGTGGGGGTCAGCATTCCCTCAGAGCCACAGACTTGGTGCACGTACAATGTCCTGGAGTTCTCATGGCTAAAGAACTGACTGACACTCAAAAGTGAGTACATGTTCTAGGAGAAGAATAGGTGTTGGTTATGGTGATTAAATGGACCATTACTTTCAGACCAGTTAACAAAGTAAAAGAAAAAAAATGGAGTGCAGAGCAGCAAACTAAATAAATCAATTAAAGTAGAATATCATTCTGTAATGCACAATGTAATGTTCTGAAAGCTACAGAAAAAGATTGAACAACAAATTAAATGTATGGAAATGATTGACACTGTAGGCTTTAGAAAATTATTCCTGTACTATAATAAGATGTGGCTACAGAGAAAATAAAATGCTACAATGGGCATCCCTCTCATTCAGTAGTAGGCATGGTCTCTCCTTCCCCATTTACCAGGTGGGAAAATATCTTATTTGGTAATACTGTTTTGTTCCAATTTTCTATTATGTAAAAGGTTAGTTATTTTGAAAAAGTCAAGCAGTAATGCAGAAAATTGCTCTGTGTGAACAATTGTTTTTTAGCCTCTAAAGTCATCTGTAGTTCAACATTAAAGAAATGTGTAATGTTAGGCTATATAAAATTCATTTGTATGTTCTTAAAATAGTGACATTGGTGTTTTGTTAAACAGGCCAGTGCATTCCTAGCTAAAAAATGGAATGTTTTGATTGCTAAGTACAGCATTTGGAAATATGTAAGAACTAGTTATATAGCTTTCCATCTGTTCTAGTTTACAGATGTTTATGCCATGTTAGGGAGAGCGGTGCAGGGGTAGAGAGACCTTCAATGCACAGGACTTATAGATCATTAACAGTGTTTAACCTGGTCCCAGTCAGGCTGGCCATCCCTGAAGAGCTTTGGAGTAAAAGAACCTGGGATGCCAATCCATTTACCTCCATTCTTCCAAGGATGACTGCGAGGGTGGCAGTGCCGTCAGGTGGCACAGCTGAGTCTCCTTCTCTGGTCAAAGAGAAGAGTCCAGGTCTAGGAAGAGGCCAGTTTATTGGGAAGAACTCCAGGTTTATTTAATAAAGGAACCTGGGATGCCATTAGGTGAAAGAGGGCAGGGGGAAACTCATCGAAACCCCTCACCTGCCTCGTAATGGCAAAAGAAGGTAAGGGCCAAGCTCCTTCTTTCTGACCAGCATTTTCCTCATGATCTTGAAATAATCTACTTTGAATTACTATATTAATTGTCATGAAAAATATAATAATCTGGAAACGTAAAATTAGTGTCATTTCCAGCATGAGGAGCATGTCCAACACCAGGCCTGCTTGGGTAGCTCTGTGTTTCATATGAAATATTAAAGTAAGTTTCTTTCCCTGTGAAAGGAAAAGAAAAATGAACTACAAAGGAGGGGAGAATTAAACAGAGGGTAGTAAAGGAAAAATGTAAGTGTATGTGATAATGGAAAGCAAGAACTTAATAAATTCATTCTTTTCATTTTCATTCCAAACATTAATTTAGACTCCAAACATGGTTTTATCTTATACTCTGACAAGCTGGGAACTTTGACCAAAGCTGACATACCTATAATAGACACAGTGGTGCATTTTAATGCTACAATTTAAAAAAATGTATTTTTTTTTTACAAGAGCTAAAAGATTTCAAAAACCATGTAAGTATATTTATTTATTTATCATCTATTTCAGAGAATAGAAAACATGTATAGGGAGTTGAGAGTTATATTAACTAAAAATGCAGATTGTGCTAATTATTAGATGGCAGCTATTCATAAGATCTATACTAAGGTGCAGGGGATAAACCTAAGGACTAGCATACTAGTGGGAGACAGATAATAAATAAACAAAAGTAAACTACATGGTGTGATGGATGGTTATAATGCCACAGAGAATGGGAGAGGAGGTCAGGAGTGCTGGAATAGGGAACTTTTAGTTTTAAACACAGTGTATCCATAAAGTCATGGTGCACTTTTGATTGGTCACAGGAAAGCAACAAAAAAACGATAGAAATGTGAAATCTGCACCAAGTAAAAGGAAAACTCTCCCAGTTTCATACCTATTCAGTGCAGTTCAATGTGGGCTCCATGTGTTGCCCTACACACATCCAAATGATAGTGAAGTTCTTGCCACACACGGGGAAGGACATCTGGTGTAACAGAGTGAATAATGTCTGTGATTCTCTGTTTTAAGTGGTTAATGTCATTGATACATTCAGTGTACACATGTTGGTGCTTCACATAACCCCAAAAGTAAAAGTCTAAGTGCGTCAGATCCAGGGATCATGGTGGCCATGGCTTAACAGAACCCCTGTCTATCCACTGCTGGGGGAATGTTCTATCCAGAAACTCATGAACAATGGTGGCATAGTGTGGAGGAGCGTGTCCTGTTGAAAGATGACACCTTCTGGAAATTGTGGCACAGCATACAATTCCAACATGTCAAGATAGGTGTTTGCCATCACAGACTGCTCCACGAAAGACAATGGGCCTATCACCTTATCATGCATCAGGCCACACCACACGTTCACTTTAGGGGTGTTATGTTCATACTCAACATTGGCATGAGGATGTTCAGCAGCCCATATTCGGATGTTATGGCGATGAACATGTCCACAGATATGGTAGGTCGCCTCATTGCTAAACACAATCTTCTGCAAAAATCTTGCATCATTGTCGATCTCATGAAGCATATCTGTAGGAAACATGCATTGTGTGTGGGCCTATCTGCCGGTTTGATAGTGTGCAACAGCCGCAATTTGTACCCCGTAAAACAGAGATGTTTCTTTAACACCTTATGAACTGTACTCTTGCTTAAGTGTTATTGTTGAGCACATGCATGCACAGACTTTTTAGGGCTCCTTAGGAAGCTATCCCAGATAGCCTCTACAGACTTGTCACTGATTGATGGCCTACCAGAATGGGGTTTCTCCACCAAACTGCCAGTTTCCTTCAACTGCTTATCCCACCAAGTAATGTTATTCCTATGTGGTGGTGTTTTGTTATAAATGCACCGTTATTTACGTTGCACTTTGGTCACGGATTCGAATTTAGCGAGCCACAGAACACATTGAACTTTCCTCTGTACCGTCCACATGTCAACTGGCATGGCCATGGGCTTCTCCGCTGTATACACGGTGTTACATCATCATCTGCATATGCGCACATGCTGCCACATCATGCTACAGAAACTGGGAGGGTTTTCCTTTTATTTGGTGCAGATTTCACATTTCTATCATCTTTTGTTGCTTTCCTGTGACCGGTCAAAAGTGCACCATGACTTTATGGACACACTGTATGTTAGAAAGAAAATGAAGTTGATAAAGACTTAAAGGGGGTTAGTTATATGGTTTTGGGAAGAGGATTCTTATTTCAAGGGCTAGCAAGTACAGAGTGTGAAAGCATGTCACACATGTTGGAGGAACAGCATGGAGGTCAGTATAACTGATGGGGAGTAAGTACAAATTGTAGTCCTAAGAAGTGGGGTCAGACAGGATCATCCGTGCAATTGCAGGCCATGTTGAGTCAGAATGGCAATGATGGAGAGTTTGAGGATGCGGGTATAGCAGTTTGACTTCCATCTGGAAGGATGCCTGTGTGTGCTGTGTTGGTGGAAGCAGGAGGTCATTGCAATATTGAGAGTGAGAAGTGATGGTGGTGGAAACCACCATGGTAGCAGTGGGGGTGACCAATGACCAGGTTCACATGTACATTGATGTGTAACTGGCGGGATTGCTAATGACTGAGTTTAGAGGAGGAGGGGAGTCAAGGATGACTGCGAGGGTGGCAGTGCCATCAGATGGCAAATCTGAGTCTCCTTCTCTGGTCATGTCTGGTTACAGGCACAGACAGAGTAACCAAGGCTACCCTATTGCTGTTGAGTAAACAAGGTAAGATAGAGACTAAGGAACTGAGTAAGTATGCCATAAAGTCATCATCATGATGACCAAACCATCTAATCCAGTTGAGTAAACGGTGGAGGTATGATGGGGTAGAAGTGGGTGAGGTGGGATGGATTTTGCATCATGGGGAAGGAGAGGTCAGGAAATCCTGAGGCCAGGTTATTGGGAAGGTCTCTGACATGGCCAATCGTTAGGAGTTAGTGCTGGGGAGAGTGTCAGCCAGGTGCTGAGACCCTCCAGGAAGGAGTGGCATTAACCAAGCAGTTGGTAGATAAATAAATTAATGAGGAGTCATGGGTGGTATCTGATTACAGGATGTTTAAAAGAGGAGATTTTTGCAAGAATGAAAGTAAATGGATTGGAAGCAGCAAAGAGAAAAAATCCTGTTGTTTCAAGGACGATGGGAGAGAAAATACCACCTTAATAAGGTTCTAAGAGAAGCATTATTCTCAGGGGAAGATAAGATTTAATTAAAGGAAGTGGGTGATGGGGATAAAGAGGGTGTGAGGGTAAAGGACTGTGCTGGTAATTGAACATGAATTCTAGCAGATTAAGTGGTTTCCAGATTGAAGAGCAGTGGCTGGTGGGGTCAAGTAGGGGGATGTGCAGAGCTGTGAAGACTTTTGTGGGGGTGGAAGGATGGTGCCCTTGGATTCTGGGCTTCTGGTGAGGATGGACAAACAGGCCTTTCTCACTTCACCCAGTTCTGAGCTTACTGACACCCAGTCACGTTACCATCCAATCCCAGTGACCATAGGGCTGCTGCTGTTCTGGAATGGAGGGGAAAAGGAGATGAACCTGGCTCCTGTGGGCAGGAAAAGCCCAAGGCCAAGTCTCAGGTTGGAAGTCAGGCCGGTGTGTTCAAGGGAATAGTGAGCTGTGTTGAGGAACATGTGCAGGACACCAAGTATTGATTGTACAAGTGGTTTTGTACTATTTCTGCACATTAGAAACATCAGAGAGCTTTTAAAAATGCCAACACCCATGTCACAGCCCAGGCATCAATATTTCTTACCTTTCTCTGGTGGACTCCCATGGGACACCACATTTAAGGACCTTTGCACTTTGGTGTGCCCTTGTCCTATGATATTTAACTCACTAGATGCCTCTGTCATGTCAACATGGCTGATTTTCTCTACTTTACTTTTTATCTGTTCCAACTGTGAAAGGGCTTCATTTCTTAGTTGTTTAGCTTACTACATAAATCGTTGCAGAAAGTCACATTCATCAGTTCCATGGAATTCTGCATCTGTGAGGATTTGTGATGTCACATCGTGCTCCGTGTGCATTTTCGTTGTCCATTATTGTCCTGTTACATTTTATTGCCATAGTTGGAACCATAAATAGTCAACGAAGACGTTGACCCCAAGAATGAGGACAGATACAAGGTATTTTCATTTTACAATGTCTTTCCTTCCCTCCGTAGAAACCTGTATGTGGAGATTTGTGAGAGGAAAATATTTTTTCTCTGATATATTTTGTTTATTTTACAATATTTACAATTTATTTAAGCAATTAGTATGATTGGGCATTTAGTATTTTTTCTTTTTTGCGATCACCAATCATACATTAATAAATATAATAATGCATACCTTTTTATGCTTCCAAAGTAAAAATTGCCCTACACCAAGGTAAACAAGTGAGGCAGGTTTTTTTATGCTGTCACAATAGTGGAGAGAGGTCAGAACTAAATTCTGCTCTTTTTCTTTTTTATTTAATTAATTGTGTTTACATAGATTCTAGGGTTGCCCCGAATGCATCCCCCCTCCCTCATATTCCCCTCAACATCTCCCTTGCCCCCCTCCCTGCAGCGCCCTTCCCCCTTCCCTTCAAGTTTATCCCATCCTATCATCCCCTTTGCCTCTGATGAATTTTACTCTTAACAGCAGAAGGGGCCTATTAACATGGAAGGTGAGAGGGCTTTGGGTGTGCTAATGGGCTTTACTCTGAGGAAAAGTAAACATAGTTACCTTGTCTTATCTTTGTGAGGGAGGTAGTTTTGTAGTTTAGAGCCAGGCACCTGCCAAGCCAGATTCTCACCCTCCCACAGAGGGTAGGAGATGGGGGCCTAGGTCCCTGGATGGTAACCTTTCAGAGATGGCTCCTGGGTCCCTGAGAAAGATCTTCCCAGGTTGTAAAACTGGAAGGAAGCTTCTAAAAAACATGAATCTCCAATTCTCAGGGAGAGAATTTACCATGGGAAGTTTTCTAAAGTAGATAAATGCTCTAAGAAAGGGAGATTTTAGGACCTCTACTCAGGGAAGAAACCTGTAGTCAGGCTAAAAGGAGGCTAACACTATTTTGATCAGTGGGCACCTGAAATTATTTGTGAATTACTGGATGAGGGCAGGAATGCTTCTGAAACATTTGATTGATCTGGGAAAATTGCCATCAGATTTTCTTTGTTTATACTCTCTTGGGTCAACTGGAGGGTTATTTTCCTATGTGTGATGGTTTGTTAAAGGACACGATTTCCAGCTTTTACTTTTATTCTGACTGATTGGTCAGTGAAGAATGGAACATCACACTATCAATTAGCAATACAATTGACTTTACACATATTTATTGTCCATTTTGTAATTCCTCTGTTGGGAATTACCATTTAATGAACTTTTGCTTTTTAGCGTGTATATTATTTATACAAGGAAACTGTCGTGTTGTTCTGCTTAAGAATTCATCAGTGGGAGAAAAGTCAGTTCACTGTACCAAGAGCTAACAAGACAGCTAGGTGTTTGATTTTTCCCTATAAACTGCAAACATCGGTTTCCACTGGACCCTTTGCTATGAGTCAGAATATCTCTAGTGAGGGAATAAGTCTGGTCAGAGGCTACTTTCTTCATTTTTGCTTCAAAAAGGGATTGGTGTGCCTCAGCATTTGTAAAACATTACACACAGACCTCTCTGTTGCCTGGAAGAGCCGTCATTGACGGGAGCAGAGTTGAGCACAAATATTTTACAGGACACAGCGAAAGGCAACCAAAACTAACTAAGACCAGACTAAATATTCCCCTGTGGCTGGCCCTCCCCCAGCTGCCCCTCCCCCAGTCGCCCCTCCCTCAGCATACCAGGTGACGGGTCTTACCTATTTCAACTTGTTGGGTTAGGTGTTCTTGATTGTAACATGTTAAGTGTAAATCAACTTGTGTTCAGTACTCTTCTGTACTGTCACATTCCTGTCACCTCTTGTTTCTGTATTTCCTCTTTTTTTAAAGTCCTCCCCTCTTTACACGCCCATTTAATTCTGAAAGCTCGAGTTTTTCGCAGAAAGGGCAACAAATCATGGAGAATCGTAGTAGACTGACGTGGGGGTCTGCTTTTGACATCTCCCAGATCTCTTTCTTGTATTCATCTCTTACTTTTATCCTTCTGTCTCCTTTCAAATAATTAAGGGATTAATCACTGTTCTGAAATAAACACTATTTTTAGGGTAGAAGAACAAAATGGAAGTCCTGGTGCTCATTTCAGAGGGAGCAGATGAGCAGATAATTCTGACCAACATGTTTAATCATCGGCACAAACAAAGGGCTATAGACATGTGAAGTGAAGGAGCTGAAGCTTCCTGAGTGTTTTCTAAGTGGAAGAGTCTCATCCCATTTAAATAAGGAGTGCCATAGCCTGCAGGTTCCTCGTGACACAGTGTGTTACATTACATTTGTCTTCTCAGGGTCCATCGAGAAACCTGACACATAGCAGGTGCTAAGTAACTGTTGGCTGAGTAGAAATCTATAGAAATTTGGGAAGCAAGGGCCATTTGAGCTGGTCTTATAGGATATGGGGAATGAAGGGTCATTGTTTAATCTTTAAAATTCTTTAAGACTGTGTATGTTTTCATAATTTTATGGATATCAAAAATATTGGTTGAATTATATTCCTCTCAAATAAATAGTATCAAAAGGTTGATTTTTAACTCATTGCTAAAAAAAAACTAAAGCTGACCTTTTTATAGGTTGGTTTATAACATGACTTTATTATTGATTGGAAATAATTAAAACTAGCAAAATATTATGTGATGCATATTTTGAAAATTTGCTGAATTGTAGATACAGTAG
Source organism: Rhynchonycteris naso (assembly GCA_037038555.1). NCBI lineage: Eukaryota > Metazoa > Chordata > Mammalia > Chiroptera > Emballonuridae > Rhynchonycteris > Rhynchonycteris naso. The sequence goes on along the minus strand of CM072998.1, from coordinate 212,538,198 downwards.
ACATCCAGGTTCCAGGGGCTCTTCATTTCAATGAGGAGAATGTGTCTTTGGTCTCGATTCATAGTCAATAAAATGGTATTATATCCTTTGTAAAACCTTAGTGAAGCTAATTAATAATAAACTATGCTTTCTCTAATGAGCTATTGGTTAGATAAGGGAGGATATCTCAAATATGTTGAGGTTCAAAAAATTTTAGGAAAGTAAATAAAATTATAAATATGTATAGTCTCCATGTAGGGCTTATATATATTGTATGATGCCTGTATTATGAATATATTTGAGCTCTATATGTGAACATATTTTAGGAGATATGTATATATGTGGGATAGACACATGCTAAGTACATATCTATGTGTCTGCACATACAGTGGGCTGTTCTGTTTATCCTGATACCTCAGTTATAAAGTTACAAATGAGAACTGTTCTGTTTTCCTCATATTGCTGATTTGAAATTTGAGTCTGACAGATTTTTCTCAGCAACATAGGGTTGTTGTCAGAGAGCCCACAGTTGGGAGCCAGGCCTTCAATACCAGGGGGTGGGGTGGCCCCTCTGTCAGCCAGTCCTTCCTGTCAACCTCATGGGCCTGTATTTTCAACATTGGTAATGCAAATACATTTCTTTTAAATTCTTCTTCAGAGTTAAATGTTTAATTAATATGGTAATGGGGAAAGCATAAATAGGAATTGAAAAGAAACTCCTTCTAGATCTAAAATGTAAAGCAGAGTCTGACCAGGAAGTGGTGCACTGGATAAAGCATCAGACTGGGATGCAGAAGACACAGGTTCAAAACCCCAAGGTCGCCAGCTTAAGTATGACATCATAGACATGACCCCATTGTCGCTGGCTTGAGCAAGGGATCACTCACTCTGCTATAGCTCCCTGGTCAAGGCATATATGAGAAAGCAATCAATGAACAACTAACGCAGTGGTTCTTAACCTTTTTTGAGATATCAAACCCACCAGTTTCATATGTGCATTCACCAAACCCTTCTTTAGTGATAAATAATATATGATTTTTTTTTCCAAATTCAAGACATAGGTATATGTTTTTTTACTGGTGCACAAAATGAGCCGTGCATGAACATCACCTTGCTCAAAGAACAAAACCAACAAAGTGCATAAACTCACAACAAATTATGGTATTACTTTATTCTGGCCTACGTGGCAGAGGCTTTTCCGAACCCCTGAGACCGACTCATTGAACCCTTAGGGTTCGATAGAACCCAGGTTAAGAACCACTGAACTAAGGTGATACAACAAATAATTGATGCCTCTCATCTCTCGTCCCATCTGTCCCTATCTCTAACTCTCTCTCTGTCTCTGTCACACACAAAAAAATAAAAAGTAAAGTAAGTAAAAATAAAATGTAAGCAGAGAATTAATTTAAAATACCAACACATCCACCAGTAAAGGAAAATTTAAAAAGAAATAGAGAAAGAGAAACAAAAAAGGAAAGAACAAATCCTGTGTCTCTTATTGATAATTTATATGGTGACAAGTACAGAATCTCAAGTCACCTAGAGGTCACTAGTAGCCTGGAGGCTCCCAAACCCTCTGGCCTTGTGAGGTTTTTCTTCCATTAGTGTGTAAATAAAATTTGGTTAACTTTCCATCCCAGTTATTTATAGAAAAGTTAGAATTCCCCACACTCTATCTGTAGAAATACTAGGCATCTAAATTTCTCCCAGGCACCTCTTGTTCTGATTTCATGTTTCCACTGAATTCTCTGTCTTCTGATGTTTTCCATACGTTCTCTGTGGATGGAAACACACATGTATTTTTTCTTCGGTTCCCTGAATCAGTCTTTACCACAAAGTTGTTGAATGTAGTTAGCACAGTTTTTCTAAACTGTTTTGGTTAGGACAGCATAGAAAACAACACATAGATTGTTAGAATATTATTAGAATACTACCCTTGACAATGCAAGCAGTTGGTCCTGCTCAAAGAGCTCTCACGGGCTGCCACAGACCCTGATGGCCTCACCCCTCACTTATCCTGGTGACTGCTTAGGGTGCACAGTCCCGTCCTCCATCCTCTGCACAGTGAGACCCTCCTCACTGTGTCACCTCCTGACATCCTCTGTGCTTCTCACCTTTTCTTCTGTGTGAAATTCAGTTCCTTCCTTTTTTCTGTTGCAGGAATCTCTGACTTTTTAGACCAAAAACTGGGTGTCAGGTTACTTTCTGAGTAGTCATCGCCCTGGAGAAAACACACGTGCCTCTCTTGGAAGGCACGTGGTATGTCTTCTTTCCTCCTTGCATGAGAAATTGTAGGGTGTTCTTCCCTTCTGCACTCTAAATGAGAAAAATAATGGATAGCCCTTTGTATTCTACTTTTTAATTTATTTTGTTACCTTCTTCCGAAATAAATACTTTGAGAATGTCACTGGCATTAAAGAAGGGTTAAAGATACTAAATGGGCGATTGAGCTTGATTGTAAGCAGTGCCGAAGAAGGTAACAGTAAATTGTGATCAGATAGCCGGGTCCTGAACTAAAGAATGAAAACTGAGATACATAGACAGCTATCTTTTTATCTGGCAGGATTTGACAGTGAATTTTATTTGTTGTCCAGGTATGCCCACTGTTTTGTGGCCTTCATGGGAGGGTGTCAGTCATATATGGAGTTCACATGACATTTAAACTCTTGGGTAGACCAGGAGTTCACCAATTTTTATTAAAAACTTGACTGAAAATTAGTTCTGAAGAAAATGTTGCCCATTCATTCTTTCTTAAATTTTATTTTTTAATTATAGTTTACATTCAATATTGTTTTGTATTAGTTTCCACATAGTGGTTAGACAACCATATACTTTACAAAGCATTCTTCCCCGATTTTTCTAGAACTTTTCCTTGTGTTTTTTAGATCCTGTTGTCAAAAGCTGGGCTCCTGTGAAAAGCAAGAAGGTTCATAAAATGAGGACAAACAAGCCATTTAATGAGAGCTCATTGAGACAGAGGAGTCAGCTGCCATCCCCAGATTTTGGCAGCATCTGAAAGACAGAGGGAAGTGGGAAACATAGACTAAGAATGTCTGGGAAGGTGTCAATTTGCTCTGTTGGCATAGGGAAGTTGGAGAATGATCTTTTGTGATTGGTTGGGGAACATACTTGACTTTCTCTGGTTGGTCCTGAGTCAGGAGCAAGGCCAGAAATCAGGGAAGCTGGCAGAATCACGTCCAGCCCTTCTGAGCTGGTTGCTGCAGAGGCTGTCATTATACAGAACTCTGTTGATAATGTCCCCAAACATACCAACAGAACCTGCTGAACGAAGTTGACCTGATTGCTTATCTGGGTGAGGGAAACTGCTACCTCACAGAACTTTCACAGTGTCTTTGTGGGGACGGTAGTTAACATCAGAATTTGTTCAGGGCCTGACCAGGCAATAGCGCAGTGGATAGAACATTAGACTGGGATGCAGAGGATCCTGGTTCAAAACCCAGAGGTCGCTGGCTTAAGCACTGGTTCATCCAGCATGAGTGCGGGCTCAGCAGATTGAGCACGGGGTTGCTGGCTTGAGCATGGGATCATAGACATGACCCCATGGTCACTGGCTTGAGCCCAAAGGTAGCTGGCTTGAAGCCCAAGGTCGCTGGCTTGAGCCCAGGGTTTCTGGCTTGAGCAAGGGGTCACTTGCTCTGATGTAGTCCCCCACCCCGCTCCATCAAGGCACATATGAGAAAGCAGTCAATGAACAACTTAGGTGCCTCAACAAAGAATTGATGCTTCTCATCTCTCTCCCTTCTTGTCTTTCCCTATCTGTCCCTCTCTCTGTCTTAAAAAAAAAAAGTGTTGAGAATTGTAATTTTGATCAATATTTCCAAGTGAGATAAAGGTTGATAACAGTTGAGTGAGGATAAGAATAGGAGCATCCAGGATTGGTTCCAACAGAAAGGCAAGGGTGGGGTGGGGGTGAGTAAGTCAGCTCCCTGTGGCTGTTCCCCATTGCAGAAACCTTCAGGGAAGTTCTCATAATGACGAATCCCACAATTGGTTTGCCAGGAGACTCCTGGAATAGAGTCATGCTAAGGAAACAGAGGACTAGCAAATACATTTTGGGAAGATAGCCGGGTATGATGTGGCGTCTTAGGGTGCAGACCAAATCTTTGTTCCTCTCAGATACCATTGTCCTGTGTTATAGGTGGCATAGTCTAGGAAATAGCCACCTTAAAATCCCAGTCCTATTTGCATAAAGCCTTTGGTCACACCTATTCACTGCACTCCATTTCCAGGTAGCATTCTTTCCAGATATTCTCCCTTTCATCTAAAGATCTCACACGTGGCTCAAAGAATCCTGGTGTCGTTTGGAACTTAATCTTGTTTGTTCCTGCTGATGACAGAAGGGACACTTTCTCTGGGACAGAAGCACTCAAGGCAGTTCGTGCACGTCTGCAGCATGGTAGCGTGGTCACAAATAACTATTTGGGTACTACTGATTCAGGCAGGTACCCAGAGTGTTCTTATGAGAAGGGCAAGGAAACTAATCCCATAACTAGAAGGAAGGAATGTGTGTTGGTGCTCGTAAGCTAAGCTATTGTTCACTCTGTACATGGTGGTACTCATTTTAGCCAATGTCCTTGTAGTCAGGGTGCCTTTTCCCCTGGTTGCTTTACAGACAGTTGTTTGGAAGATGTAGCTGCTCTCTCCAGTCCAACAGTCAATTTTCCTAGTTCAAACATCCTAAATGTTCAAGAAGTAATACATTCAAAGCAGTTCCTTTTGAATTCCTTCCCTGACTCCATTTTAAATTGGAGGCACTTATGCCAACTCTTTGCCCTTCTCAGGGAGGGAAAAGCATGAGTGACTCCATATTGTCTGAGAAGTAGCTATTTCATAAATTTGTGTTTGCAGGACAAACAAGCACTCTTTTTTACCTTGTATATCTTTCAAGTGATTTGAAGGTGTACTGTCCTCCAGGCCATAGTTAGCATCACTATGTGGAGGTTTCCTATAGAGGTATTAATTATTCAGTGCATGGAGATTTCCCCTGTTGCTGAACTCCAATCATAGATGTCAGAGCCAGATAATTCCCAAACAACCAGAGTTTTAGTGAACAGTGTTTAAATCCCACAACCATGTCCCAGGATACTTCTTTCCTAGGGCTATGACATTTTATCTCATCATCATATTCATCTTTGCCTTCCCTTGGAAAGGCTCCAGGCTCCTTATGTTAATCCTTCTGTCAAACTTCCAGAGTTCTGCATGCAAAATGGGGGCCTATTAGTCACAAAAATTGTTCCTTTCCTCCATTCCCCTGGGCAGCAGAATTCTTTTTTTGCATTTACTTGCCTGAGAAATAAGCACTCTAGAAATGTGTAGGAAAAATGAAATCTGCTTCAAGCTTACCCAGTTCTTCTAGAATCTAAAATAATGTGTCATTTCTCTAGCTTAAAAAGAAATAATCAGTCTATCAGTTGCAGAATGAAGATCTGATGGGGGCACCCACACACTGCTGTGGAACTGAATGGACATCTAGTGTTGACCAGCTTGTTCTTATATTTGGGTTTGTAGCCTAACTAGTCTTCAGAAGGTTGGCTGATGGCTTTTAAGGAGGAGATGTGCACATGGCAGGAGGGCTGGTAAGTGACTTATGTTTGACACTGGACAGCATGGAAGAAGTAGGAAGACTTTGGATGAAAGTGTTGTAAAATTAGAATTTAAGGAGTACAGCTATTTCTTACTTTACACTTTGTAGTCCGAGATCTTAAAAAGGACCATACCACCCTGGCCAATTGGCTCAGCCATAGAGCATTGGCCTCGAGTATGGAAGTCCTGGTTTCAATTCCTTGCCAGGGCACACAGGAGAAAATCCCATCTGCTTCTCCACCCTTTCCCCTCTCCTTTCTCTTTTTCTCTCTCTTCCCCTCCCGTAGCCAAGGCTCCATTGGGGGCAAAGTTGGCCGGGCTCTGAGGACGGCTCCATGGCCTCAGCCTCAGGCACTAGAATGGCTCCAGTTGAAATGAGCAATGCCCAAGATGGGCAGAGCATCACCCCCTAGTGGGCTTGCAGGGTGGATATCAGTTGGTCGCATGCGGGAGTCTGTCTCTCTGCCACCCTGCTTCTCACTTCAGAAAAATACAAACAAACAAACAAAAAATACTACACCAGCTGAAACCATGCAAGCGACCTTAAACACCCATGGAAAAAGTTGATCGCTTTCTGACCTTTAAAATTTTTGTCAAAACATCAGAAACTCATACTCTAAATTATAAATGTATAAGGAAATAAAAAATGGTAAAACTAATATTTAGTACACTGTGATTTAGAATATTAGAAACACTGAAAAGTGTCATTTCTTTTAAATAACTTATTTATAGTTAGCAAAGTACTTTTCTTCCCCTTCTCATTATATAGCTGGCGATACTGAGGGAACATCTTTTGTCTGCCTTGGTGAATTGTCATCTTCCTTTCTGAGACTGGAGCAGGGACTAGTATTGTACATCATGAGAGTTTCGTTCATGGAAGCTGGAGCCAGGACTGTGCATGGTCCATGGAAAGCCATCCACATGTTCTCTGTAGGCAGGAAGTGGGATAAGCTGTTGGTATTTTAAAATTTTTTATTTATTTATTTTAGAGAGGAGACATATATATATATATATATATATATATATATAGAGAGAGAGAGAGAGAGAGAGAGAGAGAGAGAGAGAGAGAGAGAGGGAAAGGGGGGAGGAGCTAGAAGCATCAACTCCCATATGTGCCTTGACCAGACCAGTGCAGGGTTTTGAACTGGCGACCTCAGTGTTCCCAGGTCGACGCTTTATCCACTGCACCACCACAGGTCAGGCACAGCTGTTGGTATTTTAGAAGATGGAATGGTGTCGGAAAGAGGAGTGAGGTCTAGAGGGGGTTAATTATGAATCAAATGGGGGAGATAGGAGAGAAGGAGAAGAATCAACATACTATGTGTGCAGTGAGGCAGGAACTCAGCAGGTTTGTGGAGTTGAATGACTGTCAGGTCTACTGGGCCCCTGTGTGCTGATATGTGTGAATTAATGTGTATGAATGGAGTTGGTTTGAGGATTCTGGAGATGATGTTTTTCTGCCAAGATTCTTGCAAGGAGTGTCAAGGATGATGGAGAGATTGGCATCTGCTTCTTGGATCTTCCCTAATGACCAGGTCAAAGCCCTAGAGTAGGGGTCCCCAAACTTTTACACAGAGGGCCAGTTCACTGTCCCTCAGACCGTTGGAGGGCCGGACTATAAAAAAACTATGAACAAATCCCTATGCACACTGCACACATCTTATTTTAAAGTAAAAAGAAACAAAACGGGAACAAATACAATATTTAAAATATAGAACAAGTAAATTTAAATTAACAAACTGACCAGTATTTCAATGGGAACTATGGGTGCAGATGCATCCTGTACTCCTCTCACTGACCACCAATGAAAGAGGTGCCCCTTCTGGAAGTGCGGCGGCGGGGGCTGGATAAATGGCCTCAGGGGGCTGCATGCAGCCTGCGGGCTGTAGTTGGGGACCCCTGCTCTAGAGAAAAACATGCCTTTTCATGAGGTACTAGATAACAGACATTGGTGCTTCAGTACATAGGTGACAGTGGGTAGCCAGAGTTTGGGTTAGTGGTGTTGTCATCGTTCCTGTGCAAAATAAAATCTGGCTCTGGCACAGAAAGCAGTAAAGTCAGTATGTTTGAATGTCTGGGGTTGAACAGATTTGGGAAACAAGAGACAGCACCTGAGGCAGGGGACCTGTTGTTCTAAACCAAGCATGGACAGGAGACATGAGGTATGAGTATTCATGAGATGTTGGAGCAGAGTGATAACAAATGAGGGTCAACAACTCACAGAGGACACCTGAGAGACCCCCAGAAATAATTTGGGATGTTTTGAGATGTAGAGTTCTATGTCCTTTGGTTACGTAGGTGGTAGTCTATGAACCAGAGAAATTGAATATTCTATGATGATTTCATTTTTACCCACATTCTCTGGAGGTTAGTGATCATTCAGGGCACACAGTCATTTATAATAATAAATTAAATTATTCTCCATGTGCGTCTGTCTCTTTCACTGAACTACTGCCTGAGTGACAGTGACACAATGACATATTGACATTTCTGTCTTTGTAATAGCACAGCATCTGGCACATAGAGGAAACAAAATAAATGTTAGCTCAATGAATAAATAAATTAATTTTTGGTGCACTATATAGTTGTTAATCAAATTATAGTAAGTAATATAAATGTGCACTCTGTTATTTACCTTGCTTAAAGATAAATTGTGCGAGTAAAATTTAGTCACAAAGAGCTGCAGTATAAATAGTACAGAAATATTTTCAGGTATATTTACTAGCCTTCCAAGTGTATTCCAATGAACTTTTAAAATATAGCTTCCCCTGTAATTGCTGGTGATGGTGGTTTTGTTTGTTGAAGATCAGGCAAGCTTATCAGAGGTACTATTGACTTATACTCCTTCCATTTATTGATTACTTAATTAGTTTTCCAAGATAGCTAATCAGGAAGAGATGTAGGTATTTAGGAGTCTTTTATTAAACCATGCTGAGAAATTTAAAACAGAATTGCGTGGCCTGAAGCTAAAGCTTAGTAACGGCAGAGCTTCCAAGGACCATGAGTATAATAATCAAGCATAAGTAAAGTAGTTACAATTTAATATTTTTTCTTATTCAGAATAACTATATATATATGTCTGCTGGGTGGATAAAGATATCACATATATACATCTACAGTTGTCAAAGTATTTCAATTAACATCTGAATCATAGAATAACAGGAGTAATGTACATTTCTTTAGCCTGTATATATTAAACACATTTTGTTTCAGATGCTTTCTCTTTCTATTAGAAATATATTGGTAAAGTATAAGGGTCATCATGTCTTTTTCATGTTGTATAGCTGTATTTTGAAATCTAAATCAATTTTGATTTTTATCAGCTGCTTACTAACATAATGTGATGTGAGGGAGGCCCTTTCCCTGGCAGTGCTTTACCTTCCATAGCCTTCTTTTGAACACGAGTTCTGTCTGTCTCTTTGAAATCATTTCACAGTCACGAAGACTTTGAGATAGTATTCTTCTCTGTTCTTTATCAAACAAAAACCTGCTAATATTTTACACGATTTTTGAAAAGGAATGACTTCTAATTTTCTGCTTCTCTTACAATCACACAAGTTGTTTCTTTTTTCTTTTTTTCTTTCTTTTTATTTTTTTGTAAGAAAAGGCAGAGGATTATTTTGCTTTTGTAGCATAACTGTACATGTTATTAGGTGATTTGATGCCCCTTTTTCTTGAACTTAGTTTATCACAATAAATCAGAATGGAGGGATTGTGCAGTAATCAAAGCAGAATGTTAATGGTATGTGGTTACCTTGCAGTGTGAGGTAAGAACATTGCAGTAACATTTATTCTAGGGAATGCTAGATGCTGACTTGAATATGGTAACGTCATTAAACATTTTCTGATCTGAGAATTTTTTATATACGAGCAATGAAGTATTCTGTTGGCAACTTATGTTAATCTTTTAGTGAAATTATTTGCACATGATTTGGGGAAAACACGTTCCAGAGCTGACTTGTGAAAAGTCCTCGCACCTACCACTGATACATTGAGATGGTACAACTAGATCATAGCTCTAGTGTTGTTTTTATTTTTTTTTTTTGAGCTTAAAACCTGGGATATCTATGAACTCCTGAGTTAAAAAAAAATGCCACTCATTTCATCTAAGCATATAACTAATATTTATTAAACATATTACTATATTTGCTCATGTGAAAACTGATCAGAGAGCAAATTGTTTTCATCTAAAATATCATAACATGGAGTAATAAAAGTCTCTTATTTATCTCCAGTCTCACTGGTCCCTGCCTTTAATAATTTATCTTGTCATCCAGCTGATATTTATTCAGCAACAGATGCTCATTTACATAAAATGTGAAAAAACATGTTTAAGAATTGAAAGAGATGAAAAAGTACATAGTTATTAGAAAATATGAATAAGCTTTAATCTAGTGGAATATATGTATTATATATGGGCCAATTAGAAAAAAATAATCAAGATATATTTATGTGAAATAAAGGGAACAGAAGTTGCCTGACAAATAAACAAATCATAAAAAAATTGTCTTTCCCAGCTCCCTTGGATTTGTACAGGTTTATTTTCTGTTGTTTATTTAGGAGCATGAATTGGATTCAGCATGTGTCATTTGTCATATAGTTTTATTAAAAATCTTGTATTCTACCTATTACCTTGTACTAACTCTTCCTCCATGAATGGTAAGGAGACCACATGACTGGTAATTGAATGTCATCATGATTGTTCATCTCAGGAAGTGATGTCGTCTCCATCACTGAGTAGTTTGGCACCAAGGATGCTCTGAACTAGACACTGAAGGCAAAGTAAAATATTAACATGAAATGAAGGGCAGCATTCTACAGTCAGTGGGGGAAGAAAACAGAAGGAGGAGAGCATGTGACTACAGTGTCTTAAGGCAGAGATTTGCAAACACTCGTCACCTTTCTCAGTGGAAAAAGGTATTCTAACAATGTTGACAGTAACTCTTAAGTAGCTGTGTCTGTGCCCAAATTGGATTTATTAAGCAAATATTCTTCATATGAAGTTATTCAAACACTAAGACATGATCACAGGAAGGAAGAATATCATTTCAAAAGCTGCTTTATGGGTGGACTGGCAAAATTGATTCTGGAACCCTCTCCACATGGCTATGCTTTCAGCCCATGTTCTAACAAGTGCAGGTCAAGCTCCAGGACTATGATCATGCCCCTACCTGGCTCCTAAGCATCCTCACGTGCCTGGAGTACTATTGGAACCGCATTTCAACTTTAGGAAACAGCCTGGACCAAGGTTAAACCTCCTTTATGGGAAAACACATACAGCTACTGACGCAGGAACATTAGACTGGGCCCTCTTGTCTTCATTCAGAATGACTGAAGGAAGGATCGCTGTTTGACAGTGACGAGCACTGTAGGTGGCAGCAACTCAGCCCAGTGGATGTCAGGACCAAGGGTCTTAGACAGAGATGCTCAAGGCTGACTTGCCTGACTCCTTCAGAAGCAGCCTCTGAAGCTTGAGGCCACTGTGATTGAGGAGCTCACAGTGGCAGCTGCCCTGCTGATTTGCATTTGATACAGAGTGAGGGGCATTAATTTTTCCCATGAGCTAAAGAAATGCACAGAAACCTGTCCAGAATCCCCCATGCATTTATATGGAGAGCAGACTTGACTTTCCTTCTTTCCTTTCAACTCAGCCACTGATGGAGACACTTTATCTGGGGGTATAACATCATAAAGTCCACTGTAAATCCACCTGAATGGGCAGCTTTACTTTAAAATCTAGGAAAACACAAGCAGGGGTAAAAATGGAGTGTATTGCTTGAGTCAGAAACTTCACTGAGTCAGTGCTCAAATTGTGAGTTCAGCTGGATCAGTCAGAAAGTTAGAGGTGAGAACTCCTCCCTCCCTTCTCAATTCTAATTATTGTGTTTCCACTCTTTGCAACCAAGTTTTATTTAAGTGCATTAACCATCAGCATTTTAAAATTAAATTCCTTCATTGATGAAAGTAGCATTAATTGAAAATGACATTAAGAATAAACATTTTCTCTTTCTCATTCTGGAAATTACTCAAGGCTGGCAGGAGACTGGGAAACAAACTTCAGATCATATTTTTGGTGACAATTGGATAGAAGGGCGGCTGCATACCCAGGGAGGGAGAGAGGTGAACAAGGACCCCTATGCCCAGCTGCACAACTTAGAGACTCAGTCATGGTCACTTTTCAGAAGTGCATATCACCTTCTGAGACACAAGACCAGATCCTTTATTTGAAGAGGTCAAAATGGGATGCATTGGCTTGAGTCAAGAACTTCCAGGAATATAGTTTGTCTTCCACAAACAGAAGTAGAGAATAAATAAAGAATATGCACCCAAGCCATAATTTTGGGAAGACATCTGTGTCCATAGCAGGGGGGATTAGGAAGTCCCTGAATTATGAAGAAAATAAAATGAGTTGCCTAGCTCCATTCACTGTTACAAAGTAAAGGCTAATTGAACCTTAAGCCAGAACTGTGGAGGAAAAAATAATTCCTCTTAACTTAGACGATAACTCTTAAGCACAAATCACATATAAATAGGTCAGCAAGAAAAAAACTTAGAAATTCAGAAATGAAACAAAATATCTATACAAAGATTCTACAAGGAATATGTGTTTATATAAGAAAATAAACATAAAAGGCAGAACACAGAAAATAAATTTTAACTAAAGAAAAGTGTAGCTGCATAGCATAGCAAATAAAAATTGTGACCATTTTGTCAACAATGTTAAAATCTTATGCACCTATGAGCAATTACCGAAAATAGAGGGACAAGAACTTGTGGACAATATGGAAAGATGAATGACTTGTTATGATTGCATCTTCCGTCTGAAAAATCTGCCACAGTTTTTCCTTCATGGTTTTTCATGCCATTTGTTGGTTGGTTGGAGGCTGGCAGTTTCTGGGCCTCTTCCTAAAGTGGTCAACAGAAGGTTTCAGACAGTGAACCCTTCAATGGTTCGTTGACTTAGATGGCTGGTCACGCCCCGGGAATAATGAAGAAACACTGTGCTGTTCAAAAAGTCTGCACCTTGGGCAGCGAGGCATTGACCGCCTCTAGCCAAAAACACGTGTAAGAAGCTTACAGTTTGTATTACTCCATGGATTTTAATAATGTGTCCCAATTTTAGAGGTGTGAAAATGTAGGGGAGGAAAAATGTGCATCTTGAAACAGAATGTATTAACATGAACTGTTGGAACCAAGAATAACATCTGGGATATAAGTAAAATGGGTAAAGTATAATTATCAAACGAAAAAAAATGTTAGATCACAAATCAAAACCCAGTTTTGACCTTTTAACAACAGGTGCTTCTATAATAAAGAGATTCTTAAAGATATGAGCATGATAATAAACACATGGGCAAGGAGAGACAAAACAAATGTCAATAAACATATCAAGGTTTGTGACAGTTCTGTCACCTAATGTTGAATTGAAGCCAATAGCTGCTAATTGGCATATAGTTACAGTGTGAAAGTATGTACTTCATACAATGCAGCCCTAGGAGATAGAATTACAGAGAACAGAATTAGTAAAAATCTTCATTTACCTGACAAATTAAAAATGAAAAATATCTAAATAATATATTTAAATAGGTAATATAATTAATATTTCTATACTGCTGTAACCTAAAAAGACCAAGTAGACCTTCTTTGTAGTTCCAGTGGAAAACGAATAGGGATGATAACATCTTAGATTGTACAGACAGTCTCAGTCAGTCCCAGGAAAGCAGAAAGCATTCTTTAATAGCACATTAAAAAATGAAATTGGTATTAAAAAGTAAGAATTTAGTCACTTTGATATTAAAATACAAAAATGTAGTCTGTAAAAAAATCTATTTGAAAAAGTAAACCTACAATAAAACATTGTAGATATTTTGGCAATTTAATAAAATGAAAGTGTTTAAAATCTAAATTGTTGGAACAGAGGCAGCAAAGCACAGACACATTCATAGACCTTAAACATTTATATTGATAAAAAGAAGAAAATAAATGAAATAATAATTTAAGCATCTAATTTATGAAAACACAAAACAATAAAGGTTAAATTGGAAAGTAATTAATTGGAAAAAGAAAAACAATAGAATGTCTTAAGGCAAGACATATCAGAGCTAGTTTTTTGAAAGAAAAATAGTTGCTTAAGCTAATTTAAAAAATATAATACACTAAGATCAAAAATCAATAAATAATAGGTAAATGACAATATTATAATATATATGTTATTACGTATGTTATATACTTTATTTGTATATCTATATATAATATCTCCAAGGTACACAATTATCATATTTGCAAGTGACCAGTTAACTGAAAAATACATTAAGAAAATACACAGAAAAGATATTATAAACAATGAATTGAGCAAGTTAATATAACTTCTTTTTCTTAATAAACATTGTTTTAGCGTAGAAGGATGGAAAACATTTTTCTTTATTCTACTAGCAAACTAAAATGTTATAAATCAACTTATTTCGGTGCAGGGCCTGTATGCAGGCTATTCTATGTACTTGGAAGATTAATCTTTCAAGTGGAGATTAAGTATCTGTAAATTCATCTTTGAAATTCATATGTGTCCACTGAAATTCCATGGAAATTATTTTAGTTACTGATGGCATTATTTCCAAATAATAAAAACAGAATAAATAGCTAAAAGAAAAAAATCTGAGAATGAAGAGTAATGAGGGATACAAGCCTTACCAGATACTGAGGTTTATTATAAAACATCAGTCATTTAAGGGAAGCAGTACTGCATATATACACACAGATTGGTGGAACACCACCAAAAACCAGCAACAAAATAACAGAATTAGAAAACATTCATACAGGAATTTAATGTACAACAAAAGTGACTTTTCAATCTGATGCTTATGAAATAAATGATGTTGAGACAATCCTTTGTATACCTGAAAAAAATACATTTAGGGTCATATGTAATACATGAAATCTTTTTCATTCCACATTGATCAATATAAGTAGAGAGACATAGTAATGTTATATATTGTTCTCTCTATATGTAATTAAAATATAAAAATCCAGGAAATATTAGAAAAGATGATTGTATATACATATAAATGTGTATATAATATATAAATATGTATATATCTGCTTTATGTGTAAGTATGGTGTGCAGCTTGAACCCAATTTAAAAATAATATAACATTGAAAAATAATCATGCAAACATTACCATAAGCAAAATGCAATGACAAAATGACAGTGTGATGTATATTTTCCTGATATATGTATATATATACATATACATATATATACACACATAAATATATCTATAATCAATAAAATAAACATTAAAAATAGAGTGCATGTAAGTTGGTAAGATACAAAATTTAGTAAAAAAATAGGATAAAGATATGCTCAGACGGTTCACAAACAGCTCTTACGCATATCAGATAGCTTCAGAACCACTGTCTAATGTGTGGCTTTGGAGAAGCAGGTGCCCTCATGCATAGCTGAAAAGCAGTTTGACCTCCAGTATTGAAATTGCCATTTGCATCTAAGGATTTACCTATAAATACATCCCCATAGGTATAAAAGTATACAGATTAAAATTCATTCATTCATTATTAGTGATAACAAAACATTGGAAACAAACTAAATGCCTTTCATAGAACAGCAGTTAAAACAAATTATATCCATCCACACAATCCTCCTGAGAGATTTTCCGTAAGTACTGTCCAACATGTCCAAGGGAACAGTGATTAAATAATTTGTGTTTGTCCACACTATAGAATAAGAGGCACCTTTGAAATAATTGAAGAAGTCTTTATGTATGAATGCAGAATGACTTCCCAATTATATAAAATAATGTGTGTACTAGTTTTGTACCTTTGGTATAAAGCTATTTGTATAAAAATTACACAGTGAATATCCATAACACTTTGTTGGATATGCAAAAATATAAACCTAAATTTATATACAAGAGACTGATGCGGTGCACCCCTTGTGGAAGAGGGATTAATTGCAGGTCTGAGAATTATATGTTGAGTTTTTATTTTTTCAAATAGGGCCCTTTGTACTTCCTGAATTTTGAATTGTGTTATTGCTTTACCTTAAACAAATAGTTATTATTAATTTCAGAGGAATCTTCACATATATCAAAATGGGCTGACTTAGCTGCCCGATTTCTTGTTAATCTAAACCCATTTAAACATACTTTGCATGTTAATGTGCAGTGAAGATTCCTGTAGCCTCTTCATAGAGTGTAACCTATGTAACCCAAGAGCACAGGATCATTCATTACCTGCATGGTTATAGTCAATTCTGAGTATTTAATCGGAGTAAGAAGTCACCTACACTCTGCTATCCCACCGCCTGCAATTTTATTTTCTGAATCAAAGACAGAAATATTAAAATTGTATAGACTATCTCCTTGAGTTTTTTACCACAGTGAAAATGGGAGGTTGCCTTGATAATAAAATTTAATTATAAATTGGAATTGGATTTAGCATTTAGCACAGACCAGTGCTGCTAGTCCAATCACTTGACTCAAATATATACAAAGAACCTAATACTTTGTAAAGTTATTATTTTCCATTTGGGGAGTTGTGCATGCATGCATGGGATTACTGATGTTTATAAAACCAGTGTCTTCCACCTTGGTTGAACTTAGACCCAGCTAATCATACATTTAAACAGTCCTTTAAGCCATGTTTCTGTCACAATTTTAGCGACACCATTTTTACTTTGATTCCCCAGAAGTTACTATTACTTCTCTTGCTAGCCCATTTACTTACTCTTCAGCACCTCTGTTCTAAATCTGCCTTACTGTCCAGCTTGCAATTTTACATGTGCAATCACAGGAATTCTGTCTAAGAAAGACGTGGACAGTTCTCAGTGATGTCCCTTTCAATCCTCTAATCACTCATTAGACTTCTCTCAAAAAAGTATCTGTGTGATGCTCAACAGTGAAAAAGATACATTATTTTACTACTGTAAATTTTGTCAAGTTATTCTGCATACTTATATTGTCATGTTTCATTAGGTGGTAGAGAAAATTAGGTTGAAAATTAGGATACATAGTTTTGTTTTTTGGGGTTGTTGTGTTTTTTTTACCCATTTTATGTACACTCTGGTAAGTAAGGAAAATGTTGGTGGTTTATTATTTTGTCTTACACCCTTTCAACTGTTTGTGTAGATGTTAACTTTAACTGTAGTTGTTTTCCTGATGGATCTATTTTTTATTTTAGCATGTTCAAGTGTTTATTCTCACTCTCTACTCATAAGTTCAATCACTTAAACTCAGTGTCGCTCAAGGACTTTAAATTTAAGAGACTACTCTTTTTTACATATAGAGTTCGTATCTATCTCTATTCTGAACAGGTAGACACAGGCACTGATAAGGGTCTCCCTATTTTAGTAGAAAAAAATAATATACTGAACCCTTTACATATAGAATATATTTTGAAGTTACTAGGGAACTTCATTTTTGTATGTAGGTGTGTGATCATTTGCTAATCACGATTTTGGTTATGGATCTGATTAATTTTGAATACACATGTTGATTAAAATTTAATAGCACTTCATTTAATTAGGCTATGTATTCTCAAAAGCACTCCAAAGCTAGAATTTATGATTCATAGAAGCAAAAATACCCACTTATTTTTACTCACCATAATGATCGCATGTTAAGTGGAACAGAGCAAGGTCCACAGGGATGAAGCCCCTGTAAATCAGTACCAAACGTGATATTGTAACATTTCAGCTATGCACAAACTGCAGCTCCTCAATTACCTTGTCTTTTGTCAAATAAGACGCTGATCTGAGATTGGACACTTTGTGTTTGATGCTCAAGGCAAAGAAAAAGTGATCACAACCACCTCTGACCTCCAGGATATTCATGTCCTAATTTTAAACCACAGGAAATGTGAGATTGCACATTAGACTATCCAGAGCAAGTGCTCAGAGGCTTTGCAATCCAGCAACTGAACGTGGTCTTTACATTCCTGCTGCCCTGTGATCCTGAGCTTTGTCTCTTTTTTCACGATGTCAGGTAGCTGCTTTAGTTCCAGAGCCACGTGTAAAGGTCAGGTGAAAGAGAGGAGGAGAGACTAGACTCATTTCTTTGGTAATGAAGAAATATTTCCCTTCACACCATATCAGTCAGCATTGTGCCGCAGCTGTTTCTACACTCATGGCAAACAAAGGTAATGGGGTCGCCCTAGTCGTTGGACAGATCCTGTAGGGAGGTGTCTCCACTGGACATAGTCAGGTATCTGCTAGCCAGGAGAACAGGGAAACGGGGTCGATTTTGTGGAGACAACTGTTACTATCCGCTATTTAATTTTCATGGGTCTGTCAATCTAATTTAATTTATTATATCGTGGGAATTGTGTTTCTGTCCTGGCCAGAATGTGATTGACAGGTTGGAAAAGCCCGGTCCTAGGTTGCATGGAAACAGGCTGTTTTTTATGCATCTCCTTTCTACTTTTCTTCCTTTTCTTCATTCCTTTGTTCTTTATTATTACAAGTAATTATTATTTGCATTATTAAATGTTTATCTAGTACTAGTCTTTGCCTTTTTTTCCTCTTAAATATCATTTTCCTCTATGTTCACTTGAGTCTGCTATGGTTGTTTCTGTTCTAGACAATTGAAATAACTATAGCATATGTCTCCCTCAACCCACTCTTAAACCCAGCAATGGGACTGGCTGCCTCGTTTGTGAGGCCTAGTGCAAAGTGAAGATGCAAAGCTACACTGCTCACAAAAAGTAGGGGATAATACAAAATGGATATGAAGTGATAAAATATCCCCTACTTTTTGTGAGCAGTGTATTTTTCAAAAAATTATTAAAACTGCACTATGACAACAGGAGAGCATTAAAGCAAGAATGTGACCCTGTGGAACTGCACAGACAACATGCCCCCGAAGCTGAGTCCAGCTTTACAGTTTGTCCTCTATTCTTTCCTCAAAGAGATCTCTCCTATTTGCTTTACTCTGAGGACCAACATCCCAAATGAGAGCTGAAGGTTACCAGCCTGATTCTTAATTTGCATCTACAGCATAGTAACCCTGCTCATAACTCCGTTTTCCAACCATAGTACAGTGTGTCCGTAAAGTCATGGTGCACTTTTGACCGGTCACAGGAAAGAAACAAAAGACAATAGAAATGGGAAATCTGCACCAAATCAAAGGAAAAGTCTCCCAGTTGTATACCTATTCAGTGCAGTTTGATGTGGGCTCGATTTGTTGCCCTACACACATCCAAATGATAGTGAAGTTCTTGCCACACATGGGAAAGGATGTCTGGTGTAACAGTGAATAACATCTGTGATTCTCTGTTTTAAGTGATTAATGTTGTTGATACGTTCATTGTACACATGTTGCTTCACATAACCCCAAAAGTAAAAGTCTAAGGGCGTCAGATCCAGGGATCATGGTGGCCATGGCTTGACAGAACCTCTGCCTATCCACTGCTGGGGGAATGTTCTATACAGAAACTCATGAACAATGGTGGCGTAGTGTAGAGGAGCGTCGTCCTGTTGAAAGATGACACCTTCTGGAAATTGTGGCACTGCATACAATTCCAACATGTTAAGATAGGTGTTTGCCATCACAGACTGCTCCGCGAAAAAAAATGGGCCTATCACCTTATCATGCATCAGGCCACACCACACGTTCACTTTAGGGGTATTAAGTTCTTACTCAACGTAGGCATGAGGATATTCAACAGCCATATTTGGACATTATGGCGATGAACATGTCCACAGATATGGAAGGTTGCCTCATAGCTAAACACAATCTACTGCAAAAATCTTGCATCATTGTTGACCTCATGAAGCATATCTGTAGCAAACGCGCATCGTGTCGGTCTATTCGCCGGTTTGATAGCATGCAACAGCCGCAATTTGTACCCTGTAAAACAGAGACGTTTCTTTAACATCTTAGGAACTGTAGTCTTGCTTAGGTGAAATTGTTGAGCACACGCACGCACAGGTATTTTAGGGCTCCTTAGGTAGCTATCCCGTATAACCTCTACAGACTTGTCACTGACTGATGGCCTACCAGAACGGGGTTTCTCCACCAAACTGCCGGTTTCCTTCAACTGCTTATCCCACCGAGTAATGTTATTCCTATGTGGTGGCACTTCATTATAAATGCGCCAATATTCACATTGCACTTTGGTCATGGATTCAAATTTAACGAGCCACAAAACACACTGAACTTTCCTCTGTACCGTCCACATCTCGACTGGCATGGCTGTGGGCTGCTCCGCTGTATACACGGCATTATGTCATCATCTGCGCATGCGCACATGCTGCCACATCATTCTACAGAAACTGAGAGGGTTTTCCTTTTATTTGGTGCAGATTTCACATTTCTATCGTCTTTTTTTCCTTTCCTGTAACCGGTCAAAAGTGCACCATCACTTTACGGACACACTTATTTTTCTCACTGTTACTACGTGCTATGAGCCATTTGCACATGCTGTTTTTGCTGCCTGCCCCTCCTGCTTTATCTTTCAACTGTAGTATTTTTGATATTGAGTTGCATGAGTTCGTTATATATTTTATTCATGAACCCCTTACCAAATGCATCATTTTCAAATATCTTCTCCCATTCAGTAAGTCACCTTTTTGTTGTGTTGATGGTTTCCTTCACTATGCAAAAGCTTCTTAGTTTGATGGCGTCTTATTTGTTTACTTTTGCTTTTGTTGCTCTAGCCCAAGGAGACATATCAAAAATATGTTGCTAGTCTTCCTCCCCAGGCAGGAGCAAGGAAGACTGGTTGTCTCTTTAACTTCCTGTTCCTTTCATTATAGTAAGGAGACAAGTCTTCTACAAATTTAGATATTGTTCAAATGTATGTAAAGTTTTTATTAACAATTCTGGAGTCATCCCTGTATAGAAAGATCTTAAAAAAGACAAAGCTCTTAGAGTTGAAGTAACATATTTTCCCCCATCCTTTTGTCTCTTGAATATATTAAAATATATTCCTATGAAATTTCTCAAGAAAAATGTATCTTTTGACCTGTGTTAGTCATGAAAGCAGTGTTTCTGTTTCTTTTTTTTTCAAAAGGTACAGATTCTCTAAGGAAATTTGTGAAAGTGGAATTCAGCTAGATCACTAGTTTTCTTTTCCTTGTTTTACAATTTGTTTTTAAAGATAGATGTAGAATTCTTCTCTTACGCTGAAAATACATCAGTAGTGTCAGTGTGTATGTTCTTCAAAGTATTTTTCTTTTTAAAATACAAGTTGGATAAATGCTTTTTACACATTTGAATTCCAACATTTGTGGTTGAAATTTCTAATTTTTGTAGTAGTTTTAATTTTACAGGAGAGCACACACATCTATCAGAGCCAGAATAATGACCTCAGATTCAGATTTACTATGTTTGGTTAACTTCTTCATGAAGCACATAACAGCATTTGCTAACTTGTGTTACATAATCGCGGTGCCATTTGGTGGCTCTACTACTGCCCTTCATGAAAGCTGGAACGCCCACTAGTGGGAGGTACAGACCAGGTTGACTGGCACTGCAAAAGTGGGCCGTTTTTATAAAAAGTTTGAAGACGTCTGATAGAGTAATATGGACTATAAGTAGGTGATACGATTCTAAGCTTGATGTTTTCCTTATGCACCCAGTTAGCTATTCCCTTCCCCCTTTCTTTCTCTGTGTTTATATGTATGTGTATATATGATATACATGCATATATGTACACACACATGCCAAAAAAAAACCCTAGGTCCACTCTCAATTTATGTCACTGTAATAAAGTTTCAATCCATGTATAATTTTAGATGTATATACATATTTGTCTTGTGTGTTGACTACATGATACAATTAAATGCACATGGCAAATATTCAGAGCGTAATTTATGTTTGTAGTTGCTTTAGAAGTTAAAATGAAATGGAGACCTTTATTCTCATTCAGAAAGTGATGACTCAGTATCTGCTGAGGGGAGGAACCCAGCAGCCTTGTATGTGTGTAGGATGTGTGGGGACAATGGCTGCTTTTCTCCCAGCACCTTTCTGCAGATTGTACTCCTTTTTTTTTTTTTTGGTTGATTGACTCAAATAAACTAGAATTAGAAAACTGAAAAATGATTTTAGATTCTTTGTGGTTCCAGCCAAGATTCGTTGGATGCTTCTCTCTCTTCCCAGAATGACTCTGATTATTCACTGACTCAGGGACTTCCAGGAGTCAAAGGAAAAAATTGTGCCATGGAGTCTGTCATGAAGCGGTTCTTACATAGGTTTACTGACACCCCGTGGCACAAGTCTTCAGTTTCTTTGCATTTTTTGGCATGTCTCAAAATATCTACACATCCTAATAAACAGTCCTTGGTTAAAGAAGACTGTCATTTGCAGGGTGGTGGGAAGCTTTTCCTTGGTTGTCTTAGAAGACAGGAAGAAAGACAGTTGTAGGGAACACACAAAGGAGGGGAAGACAAGGAAGAGCAGAAATGGGACTTGGAATTTTAGCTCCAACAGGTAGTGATTGTGGAAGACAACATCACAGCCCTTACAACCAGAAAAAGTGGAAAATCAGTGGCTTTTCTTGGACACATCAAAGGATTAAGGTCTCAGGGTAAATGGCCCGGCTGCAATCAGGATACAGGAGGATGCCGAAAGGCTCATGCCAGACCTACCGACCTGGACAGACACTCCCAGAACCACAGACTGGTTAAAGGACACTGAAATGGTCATTTGACAACTGCAGAAGCTGTGGACTACTGCGGTTGCACAGAACCTCCCCATGTTTTCATGGGTTTTTCCTCCTAAGGAGCTGAGCAAGGTCCTCTCATGGTTCTGGAAATCAGGGAGAAAGAGCAATTGCTGTGCAATGTGTCCAATGTCCTCCATCACAAAAACCTGCTTTTCGGGGAATGCACTTACCAGAACCTGTCCCTCCAGGGAGGAGACTTCTCCCACCGCTGCCCCTCTGCCCTTCTTGTGTCACCTGGAGTTGGGAGCTAAGAACCCCTGTGATGGTCAAGGCCCAGGGACATAGGATTACTGGAAGACCAGGACTTAATCATGAGATCTTAGGACTCTTCTGTTTCTCTGCTCCACACCTTACCAGCTGGCCAGGGCTATCCAGTGTAGTCATATGTAATTATAATACACTATAAGGAAAATATATTCTGTCTCTCTCCATATAAATAATATATATATTCTTGTGCTATTACTTAATTATTGTATTATTTTTTGTACAAACAGTTGTAAACCTGCTTTTCCTCAGCCTTCCAGAAAAGCTGGCAGGGCTTCCAGACACAGCATTAGATGGACACGGATGGGTAGAACATGCCCAGAAGCCAGCTGACATTGTTGCTTGTCAGATCCGCTCTGACAAAGCAGATGTCAGATGTCAGAACAGAAAAAGTTAGCAGGATAAAAGAGAGGCACTGTTTAATGACAAAGGGATCAACTTCATAAGGAGACGTAACCATCTTAATCTTGTTCTCACCTTACAACAACAGAGCATCAAACTATGTGGCACAAAACTTGATAAAACCCAAAGGAGAATTAGGCCAACCCACTGTTGCGGTTGAGTCTTTGACACCACCTTTGGGAATGGACAGATACGCAGACAGACAACAGTAATGATGAGGTTTACCCGAGTAGCCCTATCAACCAACAGGATCTAATGAACATTTACAAAGCTGTCCGTAAAATGAGCAGAATTCACCTTGAGCTCGTGGAGAACTCTCCTCCCAGAAAGCATTCTGGGTCCCTATGAGATTAGGAACCAAGTATAGAAAGAAAAAAATAGAGGAGGAAGTTTGCATGGGAACAATTTAAACAGGAAGAACAATTATAGGCAGAGAAAATAAAAAAGAAATCCCCATGATGAGAAACAGAAATCAGAACAACTCCCCCTTTCTGGGCATTTCCTGCAAATACACAGGTTCTGAGCCAAGCTCATCACATACCTCAGCTCATGTCATCCTCACACACTCGACCTGGTTTTACATCATCATTTGTGGAGGAAGAAACTGAGACTCAGAGAAATTTGGTCATTTGTAGGTGACAGAGACAAGATACAAACCTAAAGATCTTACTTTACCCATGACTTGACTTTGTTAATTCTGCAAGTATGGGGTGAAGACTACCTGTTATGAGGCTGGCTGAATGGTTGAAATCTAGAATGGATTCATTCATCCATAAGCATTGTACAGGGTGACTGGTGCCTGGTAATACATTCTCGCTTTTCCAGGTCATTCCATAAAAGCTGCCAGCCTCCCTGACTCCAACCGAGTCTCATGACTCTCAAGTCTCCCTCCCTTTTGCTGTAAATGTCATTTTCTTCTGCAGCTCAAGTTAGTGCTGCTGGGATGCTCCCATCAGGTACCCCGCATTCATCACTTCCTAAAGTAGTGAAATGCTTTTATAAGAAGATGGATAACTAAATAGGAATTGTGACTATCAGTTATTCTTGTGTCCAAGGTTGGCGTAGAAGCTAGGTAGAGGAGATGGGTAAAATAAGAAAGCCTTTCCCCTAAATTATGGTAGAATATTCCTCAAATCAAAGACATGCATCGCAAGATTCTTAAGGCCAAGGACCATAACATTCATCTTTGTTTCCTCCAACTTGGGATTTTGTAAGGAGAAGCAGCTTTAATAAAGTCTAGATGAGTTATAACCCTTCATAACCATTTAAAATATTGAAATATGCCTGAAGTTTAGAAAAGTTCATACATATATTATAAATATATTGCATACAAAATTAAATACATTTATGTAAAGGAATGCAGCACATCCTTCATACAACACATGAACAATATAACTTTATGGTATCATAAATTTGCCCTATATCTAACACGCTAGCTATAAAAAGCATTTCCATGTTCTTGCTCCTTTAAATTTAAAAGAGTTTGTTGGGAGGTTTGAGAGACTGAAGATTCTGGAGAAAGGCTGTTCTTGAGACCTTGAATAATATTGTCCTTTGATCTCAATATATGTCCCTTAACAAACAAAAAGTTATTCCATTTCTTGGCCTAGAGCTGAGAGCTCTTTAAAAACAACAACAACAAAACCCAAACCTTTTTCCTCTTTGAAATTCAGTTCTCAGTGTAAACCAGCATCTTAGTAGTTAAAGGTACTTGGAATGTAGTTTGAAATTAAGTTTCTTCAAACAAAGCAAATGAGGAGAAGCGTGGATGGCCGGGATGAGCACACAAACTAGATTCCTAGGGCTCACTAGCAAAGAAAGTGTCTCCTGTGTTCTGGTTTTCATCATCCATCATCAGATGAGTGTTTTGTTGATTGAAATGTCAGAAGTGCCATCTGACCACAGGTGAGTGCCGCAGGGTAAGTGCTGCAGCTGTTCTGGTAATCACAGGATTGGAGGCTAGACTGTATCAAAGAGATGGGAGTGTCACCTAAGCAGTTATGTGGTCATAGTTTTAAATATTTTCTGTTTGAGTCCCTTGAGTTATACAGTTGGCTCATGTAATAGAATTAATAGCGTATTTGAAACCACAGGCCTATGCCGCAGTGAATTTTGAAGTGTGCATGTGTGTGCATGTGTGATAGTGTGTGGGTTGTGAATACTGATAGTCTACATAATGAGCAAGTAGTTTAATGAATTAAAAGGTATATCTGTTTGTCTAATTGGTTTTAGATTAGTAGTTTGGTGGTTTGATCTGTTCAACTAAGTCAACCTGTGCTTTATTTCTGAATCACTCAACTTTTAATGTCATATGTAGTTAATTTTCCTTCCTCTCTTATTTTCTCCCTCCCTCTCTTCCTTTTCTTCCTTCCTTTGACTGGATAATGTTACTCACAGTTTATATTCCAAATAAGATGAACTTTGAGTGACAGCATAGTTTAGAGGAGCTTACGAGTGAATGACCTTTCTAAGTCATTCCATAACTCCATGTCTTCACTTAGCACCAATCTCATTGAGTTCCTTTGAAGAGTGACTGGGCCATATTAAAATTCTCAATATATTGAGAACCATTTCAGTGGAATTTCATTTCAAGGATTATATTCCTTTTGGCATCTTCAAACTCCCTTGTTTGTTTGTTTTTTATTTCAGTAAATAATAGTTTTTCAGTGAACATTTTATTTAAAAAGTCGATTTTCGGTTACTGGTGTGATGCTGTTGCTTTGACATTGTGTAATGTTCCTGGGACAGAGCTATTGGTGCTCCTCTCGGTTTCACTTTCTTGCTACCACAGCGGTCAGTGGAGGTGAACTTCTGAAGATTTCTTAGGCGAACCAAGTTGTGGCCACATCCCTTCCAAACTAGATTCTGAAAGTGTTCAGTCGAGTATTCTGTCTCTACCAGGCACCTTGGGCAGGATGCAGAAGCACGTGCTCTCATCTGGAGCGGTTCCTGCTCATGTCTAGCCAAGGTTCTTTTTGCTCTATATTCCAGCCGCAACTTCTCTCCTGCTCTTACTCTGTGACGCTTGGACCAGCCTTGTGTACACACTCTCTCCTTGCCCAGCCCTGAAGGAGCCATTCTCGCTGTAGCAGAAGGATGATACACTCATGGGGATGCATGGTGCTCTGTACATTTCCTGCACCCGTGTTTCTGTGGAGCTTTCAATGGGGTTGCCATGTCTACTTTTATCCCCTGGAATGAGGAAAGAGAACCTCACAACTCCCTCTCAAATACTACCTGCATTATTTCATCATTATCCAACAATACATTTTTTTTTAGCCACTGACTGATTCTCCCATATTACCTTCTTGCTGTCCCTGTCATTTCCATTCACTGAATTTTAGACGTCCCCTTTCCTGGGTGAATTCAGTAATCACACTGCTCCCTGTCAGCTCTGCTGTGGCTTATGCCAAGTCTCCGAGAGTGTCATTCCTAGAAAGGACTCCTCCCCCAGGTTTTCAGTCTCAAAGATAAACAGTGGTCATTGTGCATCTCTTCACCTTCTTGAGCACTGACCAGCACTGAGCTGACAGGTGACGGAGCTGAACCTGAGTTTAAGCCTCCCATGTATTCTTCTTCATTTCCCCATGTCTGTTCCCGAATTAGAGAGGAAGAACACGTGTTTCAGTGAGACCTCAGGATGGAGTGCCTCTCAGCCTTCAGAAGTTTCATTCTGCCTGCAACATTTTATATGGGCTGCAGGGAACTTTTGGCCTGTGTCTCTTGGGGAAGAACCCAAAGGATAATGACATGTCTACTTATTGATTTAAAACAATAAACAGTTAATACTTGTTACAAGTGCCTAGATTTATTTCATATTAATGATTTAATATATATGTACATATATATGCCGTACAATATTTATATAAATTCCAGTGCCTGGGCTACAATAAAAATTAGATTTATGTATAATCTTTACCCTTAATATACTGTCTTTGATAGCATGTCTCTCATGGTCCATATTGAACTTTTCTCAGATTGTAGCCTTTTGGACTGCTTCTGTGCTAATAATGGCTTCCTGCCCCACTTTGACAGTTCACTCCTCTTCTGGGATATAAAATTAAAGTGTTTTCTCTTCTCACTTAGATAATTGCTTAACTTTTCCTAATTGAGATAATCTGTACAATAGGTAAACAGTTAAAATTTTTATTTATTGGTGTTAGCCAGGTAGCTCAGATGGTTAGAGCATCATCCCAGTATATCAAAGTTGTGGGTTTGATCCCCGGTCAGGGCACATACAGGAATCAACCAATGAATGTACAAATAAGTGGGACAACAAATTGATGTTTCTCTCTCTCTCTCTCGCCTTTCCTTTGTCTCTAATATCAATAAATAAAATTTTAAAAATTATTTCTTCAGTTGGTGCCCTAAACATTCAGCTATTTATTATTTTAAAAAATGCAATTGTAAGGAAAATTTAAAAGTAATATACCAACCCAATAAATAAATATTTTCATATTTCTATTAAAACATGTTAAGATCAGAATATTGGCACTAAGTATATTAATTATAACTGTATAAAGTTTATTTTTATATAGTTAAGGTAAAAACATAATTATGTCTGACAGACACCAAAAAGAGAGTGATTTAAAAAACATAATATTGGCCTGACCTGTGGGGTGCATAGGGTAAAGTGTTGACCTGAAACGCTGAGATTGCCGCTTTGAAAACCTGGGCTTGCCTGGTCAAGGCACATATGGGACTTGATACTTCCTGCTCCTTCCCCCCTCTCTTTCTCTCTCTCTCTCTCCCCTCTGTAAAATGAATAAATAATAATAATAATATTTTTCTCACATAAAAATCGGCATTCTTTCTATATAAGGGCATGATCCAGAATATGCATACATTATTTCTGTGATAATGCCATCGGACAGAACTTACTTGCAAGGGAACCTTTAAATATAGTCATTTTTCTAGGCATCCATGAGCTTGACTTTTAAATAGAGAATATGGTACTGAGAACTCAAGTGTCCATGTATATTGGGAGGCAACTGGCATCCTTTCTCCTGTGTGAATAAGACTTCTCAATTAATATTAAAAAAAAAAATCTTGGTTGAGCTCCCACCATGTGCCAGATGCAGGGATGTAACAGTGAACAGGATGTAATGTTCACCATGACAGCTGTGCAAAGGGTTGTGATGGGGGTGGTGAAGTGCAGGGGACTGTGCTGATGACCTCAGGAACAGGGGTGATTAGAGCCCCTCATGGGGTGCAGGAGGCACGAGAAACACCTCAGAGGAGCTTGCGTGTTAGTAATTAGATTTTAATTTACTTAGAGCTTTCCAAGTGAAGAGTGGGCTGAGAAATCAGAGGTAGTGAGGGTCTCAGAATACGCCATCTCAACAGGTGTAGACACTTGAAAAATAACAAATTCAAGGAAAGGAAAGGATTTCTCTGAACTCCCTTCTCTGCCTGAAGACAGAGCCTCCAACAGAAACTCACTTGTCAACAGTCCCCAACCCAAAAATGTCACCAACCAGGCAAGATCCAGTCCTACAAGAGGAGAAGATACCTGAAGTCCACACATCCCACACAAACTTTGTCACAAACTATGTCACCTCTTATCTGTTCTTCTAAAGGCCCATTCATCTTTTCTAAAAATTATCTACTGTCCCCAATAGGTCCACATGCAGCACAACCTTTCCCTACTAAAATGGTATTTAATCCAGATTCTAAGCCACCTGGGGAGTTACTTTCTTTTGTCTGAGCACCTCCTGTGTATACATTTTAATCTGTTTTTTTTTTGTGTGTGACAAAAGTCTTAGCCAAAAACTCAGAAGCATAGAGGGAAATTTTTATTTTTCCTGCCAAGAACTCAGAAATAATTTTTCTCTCCTACTGGAGTGAGCTGTACTATGAAATAAGCTTTGTCACGAAATGGTGTAAAACAAGGATTAGGCGTGAGTGCAGTGCAGCAGTAGGGAGCATTTGTAGGGGGAATGGGGTAGGAGGTGGGCCTCTGAGGTATCTTGTGTTGTGACAGGAAGGGCCCTTTATGTTTGAATTCCATCATGGAGTTCAGGGACCCACACACTAGGGTCCAGGGTCTGAATCCTGCCAGACACCTGCTTTAATAAAGTTTTTTTTATATGTTTACCTGAAGTGTATGGCCGCCTTCCTGCTGCAATGGCAGAGATGAGTGGTTGGGACAGGTGCAATGAGGGTCACAAAACTAACACACTCTCTCTGGCCCTTCACAGAAGAAAGTGGCCAACCCCCTAGATGTGACAATGCTTTCTGTTTGGGACTTTTAAAGGGGTAAAAATCATAAATGCAGGCTTTTTTAAGAGAGTGTGGAATAGCAACTCAGTGCTTTAGAATATGTTGATAAAATCTATTTTTGTTTTGCTTTTTGTCCTATTATGAATAGGGACTATGCTGGCACATTAAAATACAGAGACTCAGGACAGCATGCTCTATAAACAGTTTGTTTACTGGGGAAGTGGGGGAGCAACTCACAGGATCACAGAACTTGCTGAGAAGGTGTTAGAGCTTGCTTAATAAGGACCAAAACAACCCCATTGAAAGACCTGGATGGGCTCTGGTGGCTATTTTAATTAAAGCTTGAGTCATGTTAATATAGGGGGTGTGTTCATGGTCACACCATCACCATGGCAGCTGTTGGAATAAGGCAGTGCTGGACCAATACACTGAAGAGTACAGAGGGCATTTGCATTGGTTCACCATCTCTACACCTAGAAGTTTGTCAGCTTTCAGGATGACTTCTTTCAAAACCAAATCAACACGGGTTTTCTTAGACATGAAGCCTTGTAAGAGCTCTCCGTGAAGTTGCCATGCAGTATTCTCACAGGGCACAAAGAGCAACATTCATTGAGTCTCCATTAATCTGACAGACATTATAGTCCCCATAATTACTGCCCACTGCTTTACCTTTGTCCTCTGTGAGCTTTAATTTCACGTATCATCAGTTGTCACTTTGGAGTGTGAGATGTTGAGACACAAGCCTTGCCTTGACCAGTGTAGTGGAAAGGGAACGCCTTCTGTGATGAACCCTTACACTGAGGTTTGCTTCACACACTCTTTGGGTTTTGTTTTGTATGATGTTAAGGTTAAGGTTATTTGTGTAATTTTTTCTATGTCATCATTGTAAATAAAATTATTTCCTCTTTTATTAATATAAGTCGCTGTGACCTGTTCTTGATGAAACAGGTTTCGTCAGCACTTCCATGTTCCTCACAGTATTTCACTTCCCATAGGGCCCTGGTATTTTCAATGACGACCATTCTGTAGATATGCCTTTAGTTTTGCTTAGTGAGGGTGTGAGCTGGTCTGATGTCTTTTAGATACAGCCTTGAACCTTTCTGCCTTCAGTGGGACTCGACCTAATTGGGAAACATGTTGGATAAGTCCCCTCAAGACTTTAAAGCTTTCTCATAATTCAGACTCATCAAAATCATAAATAAAAACTCAGATCTCAATAGAAGCTAAATAAAAAATGTGGATATTCAATTCCCAATGTTGATACATGTGACTGACAAATATGTGATGAGATGCACAGTCTTACTGGAATTAAAATAAAAAAACAACAAAAAACGTGTAAAGCATAAATATACTGACATTTGCACTTACCTGACCATAAAGGTATATATAAAGGCTTAGCTCCATTAGGAGCCCGGGTACATAAAGCCATACATGCACTAATCTGCTATTCACAAGAGTACAGTTTTTAGTCTTTCTGGAAGAGATTTTGACTGCAAATACCACATTTTAAGTGTTAGGCTATTTGCATAGCCATTTGAGTAATTACATAGGAATTGATGGTAAAGAGATAGTAGAACAAGGAATAAAGATGCAGGCATAAGACTGTTCTTCCCAGCATCGTGGGTACTGAGGATGAACTGGAAACAATTACAGTGATCATTTGCTGGGAGCTTGCAGAATTCTGTGTAGTGCATTCAGAAAATGCATATCATTTAGTAACTTTAAAAAGCAAGTAAAAGTAACTATTTCTTCTTTTCCCCGAAATACTCTTCCCTGTGTTTCCTTCAAAGTCTAACCCTCGAATACCTGTGGATTTTGCCTCTCTTTGAAGGCTCCTCCTCCTCTAACTAGGAGATAAATTTTGACTTTTACAAAGTTCTACCCCAGAAGCTTCTTTTCCCTTATGCTTTCTCCTTCAGCCATGATTGTATC
This sequence comes from Rhynchonycteris naso, assembly GCA_037038555.1. Taxonomy (NCBI): domain Eukaryota; kingdom Metazoa; phylum Chordata; class Mammalia; order Chiroptera; family Emballonuridae; genus Rhynchonycteris; species Rhynchonycteris naso. The sequence continues at coordinate 212,507,118 of CM072998.1, read as the reverse complement.
AAAATGGCTGTTGTGAATCAGTGCTGAGGCATGACTTCAACATAATGAGTAGTAACCAACATTTTAAACATTTATTGCCAAGGAAACAACATGGGCAAAGATACATAAATGGTGGTATGTTTGAGGAATTTCAGAAAGCTCTGTAAAACTAAACCATTATGTATACTTGAACAGGTTCAAGGACTGGAGCCCTCTTGGAAATGCCATGGAGGGCATTGTGTGCTGTGCAAAACGGATAGTGTTTGATCTTAAAAATGATGAAACCACACTCATATTTCAGGCTGGATGTTATGGAGGGGTTTAATACATGGACTTCTTTCCTTAAGCAGGAAGAACAGTATGTATCAGTTCCAGGTACTAGAAATATAAATAAGCTATTCTTCCACAGTCTGATGGCTGGGGTGATATCCAGGTTCACCAAACATCCCTGCAGAGACTGAGCTTATATCAATAATTTATTAGGATCTATTGAAGAAGCCAGTCACCATAACATCCATCACTGTACTCTCAGGGTTGTACAGTTATAACTCTGTGAGCTCATCACCACCAACTCAGTACCCAGAGCACCTGTGTCTGAGTCACAGAAAGAAGACTGGTCTTGACCTGTACAGTGATCCTACATGAAACTGAAACCACAGTGGCAAATTTTTGTGGCAGTCCTCCTGTCATTTGAATGTAATGAATCCCAATGCAACCTTTAGAAGTAGTAGCTCTGTTGGACTTTTTATAGGACACTGTGACCTTGGAATGCACATCTTTCTGAATCCATCTCATAAATGAAATCCCATAAAAGGTTTTTTTGTTTTTGTTTTTTTGTGATGCTTTTTGAAGTTTGGTCAGTACTGTGTATGCAGAGTTCATGTCAGGGTTGAAGAAAAGTTTCCTGAATAAGAAAACTTTTCTGAAAAGCCTATGCAAATTAATTTTCTCCCAAAATATTTGTCATAGAAGTAAATTTGGCTATGACTAAATTTAGGTATGACTAAAGAAAGGTATAGAAGTAGTTGGTCGGGTTATCATTGTCTTATTTTCCTAAATCAATGACGGTGTTTGAATAAATTCTAAAGTGCATTACACATGACCTGACCTATTAAACATAATATTCTGTAATCACACATAGCTTCCATATTTTCTGGATGACTCAGAGGCACCATTATAGTTTTACAAAAAATTATAATTCATAAATTAATAAACTACATTATGGTAACTAGGCATATATTATTTGAATCATGTTATATGTTTATGTGTTGAAGTTCTCAAAATAGCTAAGGCTCTTTAACTCTGAATGGAACTAGCCCCTCTTCAACATTTGGGATTCCAGAATCCAGTTTTTATAGGTTTTCTGCCTTCCATGACTTGTGGGATTTCACCTTTCTCTTAATGCTGTAGACAATGTGGCTTTTTCAAATAATGCCTTTCCTTGTGAGGAAAAGATGACTTATGTGTGTAATACAGAAGGCCACTTTGTTAAAATGTCAGTTAGAGGTGCCATCTCACTTTTCTTTTTTTTGAGGCGTGTACAGGTCTGATGGCCTATTGCATCCCTTTTTTTCTTCTTCTTCCTGTAAGTATCTTCAGAGTCTGAGTCTCAAGAAAAGAGAAATGACACATGGAAGGGGGGAGCGCCTGTAGCTTGAGAAAGACAATGAAAGGCTTTTCCTGGCTTGACCAAGTGCTACCATGTCTATTTTTATATAGTCCAGTCCAAAGAGTAGGCAGGACCATAGGGAAGAAGACTCTCAAGGAGGGGAGAAACAGAGCTAAAAGGATTGTGCAAGGTTTGACTCTGTTTTATATTAAGGAAAAAGCAAGTAACCAAACAGTAATTTCAGAACAATCTTATAAAATGTAATCTTAACTCTCTATTGAGTGATCATTGCTAATCGTATGCTAGATTTTTATGGACTTCCCCTTAAAATGTCTCCAAGTTTATTTTTAACTCCTACCTATTTCCCCATCATTGCCGGCTGCTGTGTCTGCCTCCCAAGGGACCTTTAAAAGAGGACCCGAGTACTGAGAGGCTCTAGTGGAAGCTTGCCCAGACCATGGTGGCAAGGACAGGTCCCCGGAGGCTGGTTCTTGGATTCAGAAAAGAGCAGAGGAGAGGAGGGGAGGCAGGCGACCTGGAAACCAAAGATTCGGAAGTAAACTCAGACAGTGACATCTCACAGAAGGTCTCTGGGTAATTTCCCTAAAAATATATCAACAGTCCTGCTATTTCAAGCCTGTTAGGTAATACTGTGCCTTCCTGAGCTAAGGGACATTTCCAGAAGGTAAGAGAGAGACAGAAATAGTCTTAAGTATTTCACAGAGGAGGACTCATAGCTGCTCCAGACTCCATTTACCTTTGGTTAATTATGTGTTACCTGGTTTTTTTATTTGTTTGTTTTTGTGTTTTGTTTTGTTTTTGTTTTTGTTTTTTCTGCTAGGATAATGGTCTCAAGCCTAACTTTAAATGAACACTTTTTTAAAATTGTGGTAAGAACTCTTAACATGAGATATCTCCTTTCAACAAACCTTGCGTGTATAATATATTACTATTGACACCAGGTACAGTGTTCTACAGCAGGACTTCACCGCTCACTCATCTTACTATATGACGACAGAACTCCCCGCCTCTTCTTTCCCCGGAAGTTACACAGCAGATAGCCTTGACTTTCTGTACTAATGTTGTACCCCTAACTTCATTGGTTTGGTTGTTTGATCCATTTTTCATTAGATAACAAATGAAGTATCAGTGAGAAAACAGGCGAAAGTGCCCAGTAAAGAATGCGACAGGTCACAGACGCCTCCTCATACTGATCTTGTAAACGCCAGACTTTGTGCTAGGCCCTGTGAACACTACATAAAATACACCAACATGGTATGGTTTGGAAAGCATACTTATCTTGAGTTAAGCATACGTGCAGAGATGTGCTCAAACCAATGAACTTTTATAGCTGAGGGACCTAGGATAACTCTAGGGAACCAGCACCCAGATCAAGAAATAAAACACAGGCAGACCTCGTTTAATGGAGCTTCACGTTATTGTGCTTCACGAATGTGGCGGGGTTTTTTATAAATGGAAGGCAAGACCCTCCCCCAGCAAAATGACTCAGACTCGCTTTATGGTAATACTTCAGTTTGGTGGTCTGGAACCCAGCCCACACTATCTCCAAAATAAACCCATGTACCTAGAACCCACTCTGGACTCCCGCTCTCTCACAACCCACCCCTCAGGACAATCACTTTCTTCCCCTTTAGTATCACACATGTGTGCCCACTTGTGTCCAGGTTTTTCACTCAATAACGTATTTGTGACCGTGCATCTTGTTGAGTGCGCTGGTTAGCTCATTTATTCTTATTTCCGTACAGTATTCCACACAGCTTATTTCCCTTCTGTGGATGGATCTGTGGGTTTCTTTGGGGCTGTGATGAAGAGAAATGCTATTTAAAAAGAAATGAAGTAAAAGCCAAGTCTGTTCTTAGAAAGTGCTCAGTCTAATAAGGAAAAACAAGACCTATCTATTAGAAGTAAATAAAATAGAAAGATATCAGGAGGGGACTCCAATAGAGTCTTTTGACGCCTGACTTTGAAATGAGCTCTCATTGTTCACTCTAATGTTCCTAATAGGAGTCCATAAGGATTTTCTTTATCTTCCTTATCTGGCTGGGACAACAGTAATGACATCATAAACACAGGTGGGTTGTTCCAAAAGCTTACTGATCCCTTTATTTCTAAGAGAAAATTCTGACACGCTCTGGCATGGATCAGGTGAGCTTTGCTTTCTAGAGCTGAGTCAGACAGCTTGTGAGGGCATTGGAGGCTATGAGGACGGCTATCTTTGGAAAAAGTTGCAAAGTTTTGGTTGCATACTTTCAGATATAATCTCCTAAAGTATACATTTCAATGGTAGTTTTTTGTTTGTTTTAATTTGACCAGAAAGGCTAGCTCTAAGAAGTCTGTTTTATCTTTTTATAAAATAGAAATAGATTTTAGTATCTTTAGGTTACCCTATTAAACATTTTCAATTGTTTATATGTTCCATCATAAGGAAAAAATATTGGCAGTTGAAAGGATGACTCTTCCACCTCCTTCTGTCTGCTCAGTGGAGTGGCTGTGAGCTCCCTGGTATCTTTGGGGAAGAAATCCCATTTTCTGATGGCATTTGTTTTCTGTCAACCTGCAAACACTTTCATTTTGACATGACATCTGCCTTTTAAATCCATGCATGTGCATGGATGTCTGGATATGCATGGGAAGTCTGACTTATTCTGTCTGCGCTTTCACAGAATTAATTATCTCTTCAATGGCTATTGCTACAATGGGGCTTTGAGAGTTTGAGGAAGAAAAAAATTTAGATTATTCTTCTAGAGTGAAAGGTATTAATCACAAATTTTCTATATAGAAAAAAATTTTGATGCATATTTAAGTCACCTGACCTTGATGAACGGTAACATAGAGAATAAACGCAAAAGAAATTCTCACAGTGCTTTGCTCCTGCATGTTATCATTGATTATGCTGCATATGATCTTCAGTCCCTTCCACCCTTCTCTGACTAATACCACGGTCCATGTTACATGTGGTCTCCTCATTAGCACTTTAACTTCAGTGTAATCTGTCCTCCAGTCTGGTTTGAATTGTGCAATTAGAGAGTTCAGCTTTTTCTGTTAAGGAACTTAGTAAAAAAACAAACACATCAAACTCTCTATCTTTCTGCACCAATGTCTTCTGCTCCTGGTTGAAGCCATCTGACTCCAACATTCTTCTTGTGGTCCACAGGAAACAAGCCTCGTCCCCAATGGTTTTGGAAGCACATCTGGTGACTAATGTAGTGGCTTATTGTTCCTTTACAGCAGAGCAGACAGTTTCATTAAAGCTCTCTTCCAATCTTTTGGGGCTCTGGGTATGAAACCTGTTCTCCAAACTCTCAGCTTTCTGAGTATGTCACTGGGTCCCCCTTCCCCTGACTATAGGTGAGGGACAGCCGCCCTCTGCCTCCCCTCTCCAGGAGGACCAGAAAACATGCCACTGCACTTTGTCCAAAGCAAAGGGTGGATTCAAATTTATGTCTTTCTTTCTAACCTTTTTAACCTGTACCATAGAGAGGAGTGTTGGTTTCAAGTGTCACGAGACCCACTTTTGTGACATCCTTGGCCCGGCCTGCCGAGGTGGTTGAACTTTTTTTGCTTTAGAATGTGGGAGCACGTGCCTCATTGTGGTCTCTACTTTGGAGGCCTGTGTAGCATCCAGGGTGGGGGTCTGTTCTTCCTTCTAGAGAGAGAAACAGACATAAACTCTAATTTCTAATGGAAAGGACTTGTACATGAGTAAGAATGCTATGACTGATGGTACTCTTAGTCTGGCGTATAACACACGTGGTCGTCAGCATTAATCCTAAACGCCCCAGGAGGCTGGCTCCTGTGCTTGTTTCCACCGTTGTCTACCTCACAGCAGCTTCTCAGCGTGGACCATGGGAGGAGTTTCTCTCCATCTTCAGCGCCAAGAATTGTTATACTCCTCCTGTAGCTATTTCTTTTTAACATAATGGACACTGCAATTAACTGTTTTTCACTTTGATGACGTATGTGTTCACAGGACTTGATATGGTTGTTCACATCTAGAAAATGTGCAAAAATACAAGATGCGTGTGATATCTACAGATGCAGCCCGGGTTTAATGCGTTTTCCTTTCCTTCACTTGTCTTTCCTTGACTTTCATTTTTAGCCTGGCATTGAAAAAAAATTACTTTTGCCACAAAGGAAATTATGCATAAGTTTGATGAAAGGATAGATAGCAATATTTTAATTTATTCGGGAAGAACCTCCTCCCTACTTTCTACATGTTTTAAGGACAGGATAGGATATTTTTGAAATATGTAAAAACTAAGTGCTTATAGATACATTTTTTTTTTTTTTTTACGAGTGGTTGGACAGTCATTTAAAATGAAGACATGTTCATGGATCTGTAGGTGACAACCTCTATGGATGCAGGCCTTATTTCTCCTTCATGTTCTTCCTAGCTCCCGCCGACAGTTTAGACAGTTTAAATAGAGCCAGGATGTAAGGCAGCTGACAGGGAGAACAGGGAATGAGGGCCACACATGGGCATCCAGGACTGAGCACACATGTGGGCCCTGGGGCAGGGGTGAAGTTGTCACACCCTTAGCAGGGCCCAGGCTTACAGGGGCTTGAACACTGCTACATTTATGGTGGATTAAAGGGAAGACTAAAACCTATACATGCCTTGTTCTTCTGCTACTTCGTTTATATTTGGAGAGGCGTGTGTGTGTGTGTGTGTGGTTGTTTTAGTCTGCTTATTGTTGGGCTTTATAAAGTACAGTTAGTATGTTATAACACTTAGCTGTACCTGAAAAAGGGTTCATTCAATCATATTTGGTCCTTTTTATTCACGGGTTCTTCCTGGAGGATTCAACCAACTACATGTGGAAACTATTCAAAAATAATGTTACCCAGATGATGGTTCTTAAAATTGAGTTATAATCCACTTTGGTTCTGGAAGTTGGAAGTTGGTACGTCTGCCTACTCCATCGCCATCTTGCAGTCCCTAAGAATACCATAGCACTGTTCAAAAAGAAGAAATGCGCCCCCATGTTCGTGGCAGCATTGTTCACAATAGTGAAGATCTAGAAACAGCTCAAGTGTCTGTCAGAGGACGAGTGGATTAAAAAGCTTTGGTACATATATATACTATGGAATACTACTCAGCCATAAGAAATGATGACATTGGATCATTTACAACAAAATGAATGGACCTTGATAACATTATACGGAGTGAAATAAGTAAAACAGAAAAAAACTGAGACCAGCATGATTTCATACATAGGTGGGACATAAAAGCGAGACTATGAGACATGGACAAGAGTGTGGTGGTTATGGGGTAGGAGTAGGGTGGAGAGGGTAGGAGAGGGGGGAGGGGAGGGGCACAGGGAAAACCAGATGGAAGGTGACAGAGGACAATTCAACTTTGGGTGATGGGTATGCAACATAATTGAATGATAAGATAACCTGGAGATGTTTTCTTTGAACATATATGTACCCTGATTTATTGGTGTCACCCCATTAAAATTAATAAAAAAAAATTTCAGCCCCCCCCCAAAAAAAACCCCAAAAAAACACAATGTTACATTGTTGCTGATGTGTGCTGTGTAGTTAGGCCTAAAATGGTTGTGCCTGCCCTGAATAGACACAGGCTATTTTTCTTGTCATTATTTCCTAAACAATACAAATAGTAACTACTCACATAGCAGTTATTATTTTAGGTATTAAAAGTGATCTAGAATGATTTAAATTACGTAAGAGTATGTGTGTAGGTTGTATATGGATACTACCCATTTTATATGAGGAACTTGAGCTCCTGCACATTTGGGGGCATAAGGGAGATTCCTAAAATCCATCCCCCATGATACCAAGGGAGAATCATATTACATTTGTACTTAAAGCCCACATCACAGAATTGTACCCAGTCAATAGACTGTTATTATTTTATTTTCACAAGTGTCTGAGTGTACATTTGATTCATTTCATTGTTGTTAGAAAATTACTACAGCTTTATTATTTTTATGGTTTTCCCCATTGTCATCACTATTAAAAACAAGGCTAATAATGTCAGCTCACTCAAGGAATGGTGCTTCAAAGATGATTTTATCTTTTTTTTTTTATTGAAATGTTTTTTTTCTAATAACTGAATGTTGTGTGCTGAAACATCTTTAAAGCAAAGCTTTATTCGAAACCTAGTGCAAAGAGGTATAGAAGGTTATTCATCTGTGGAGATGCAATTATGTTGTGGTAGATAATGGATTCGTGTTATTCTTCCTGTCTACACATGGCTACAGCGAGACGGACTCAAGCATTCCCGTAACTTCTCAGCATGCTGAACGGAAGAAAGGATGACAGCAGAAAGCATCTGATAAATTAAATGTGACATGTTTTTTTGGCTTTTTTTTTATCCACATAAAACGGTTTCTGAGCAGCTGGTAATTGTGAATATTCCCAAAGTCGTTTATGATGTGAAATGCTTCTTTTGTGTTCAATGCTAATGAGTTGTGAGCTATAGTTCATCAAAGTGACACGCTCCTTACTTTTGTAAACAGGCGTGTGACACACCTTGTGAAAGTGGGTGAGGGATCCTCGGCTCACCGCGTAAGCCCACAGAACTTTCTCTCTTCTTTTTCTCTAAGTTGTACCGTCAACGTTTCCTTTAAGGGAAGATGATATAAAGTCTGGCATTCACGAAGTGCTGAATAAATTTCATCATCATTCCAGGTACCATAATTTTATCTGTTGGATAATATCATAGCTCAAGTTAAGTCTAAGAAAAATAAAGTGACACTATGGTATGCATTAGCTACAGTGATAAAGGGGAACAACCAGAATTTATGGGTTCTTTAAAGTGTTTGCAGATGAAACACTTGCCTTTGTTGTGCTGTTTAACATAAATCCCATTGAATAATAAATGATACCTATATTTCTCTAACTTTTAAAAAACTTTAAAGAATATTTTTATAACACTCATCTTCATAATCATCTGTGACGGAGGTCGCATACAGCTGAGTGCAGTCACAGAATGGGATCATCGTGCAGATTCTTGTCCTTGAATATATAATATTGATTACTCTAAGTGACACAAAAGGATTAATCTGACTCTACCAGGAACATGGAAGCACCTAGCATGAGAATTATCCCAAGAGAACTAAAGATGTTCAGATCAATTAATCAAGAAGTATTTTTTAACCTATCTAGCACCCAGTGATTGGCTGTGATTCTGAGATGAAAAAGTTCCTTCGACCTGGCCCATTGCCATTTGCAATATTAACCCAACCGAGTCTCTGGGGGAAGGTTATATATTAATATTTCTTTCTCAGCTATCACAATTCAGAGAGGGGCAAACATAGGTATACAGTTGTATGCGAAACACAGAGTTTGTTTTGTGTTATTTATTAATTACTGTCTTATTTTTCATAGGAACAACTGTAAACCTACTTTTGCTCCACTCTGTATTGTAAACTTTGAGTGAAGAAAAAATGTTAGTCTTCAAGTTATCTAGCAAATGCCAACCTTTTAAATCTACTAGCCCACTTTGGTCTGTTAGATAGTTCGGGGGGTTCTATATAATAGAATATTTCCATAAAGAAAGAGGTCTCATGTTAACTACCACATTGTCTGATTTCTTGTCACCCATGTCTTCAGGCAGACCTCCACTGGTCATAACTTAAGTCTCACTAATTGTCATATAATAATGGCAACTAATGCTTTTATGTAGCATCCCCTTCTTCAAGCAATTTTGTTTTGATGCTTCTTGGATAGAAGACAAAATTGGTAGCCTCAAATCCCTTCCGAAACAAGCACCTAGACATTCTACATAAAATATCACAAACCTCTTTTATAAAGGCATAGTTATGCTCACAAATAATTAAGGACATCCTCAGAAGCCGAACACCAAAAGAGCATCCCACACCATGCTAGGTCAGACATGGTCTGAAGATGGAGTTGACCAGGGCTAAGGGGGCATTGGGGTCAATGTTGGTCTAGGGGCTTGTGATGCCCTGTTTGCTGATGAGAACAAAATTGCAGCTTAATCTGCTGCATAAACTGGAACCACTAACAACTGCAATGGAAACAGACTGGAGCCTGATTCCTCTGTTCGCATAGGGAAGAGACGTGGGGACCTTTGTTCTGATGAAACTTATGCCCAGCCCTGCCAGCAGCAGGACCCATCACGAATCTGGTGTTCCACTTCCTGAGGATGCTTCCATCCTCTGCAAAGCCTGGCCTTTTCTAGACTAAACACTGCCATTGTCTTTAAATGTATTTATGTAGCATGGTCTCTAGCATTATGGAATCATGTTGACCTTTCTCTTAACTTCATTAAATGTGTAGGTTAGCCCATAAAAATTCTATGCTCAAATTCTGGCTCTTAGAGCCCCAATTTCCTTAATTCTGAAATTGAAATGATTGTTATTTGATACTTAATTGAGGCTAGAAGACATGCCATCCCTTAGCACTTGGCACAGAGTGATAATATTTTTCTTTATCGTTTTTAATATCAATATTGCATTTATATATCTATAATCCTGTGGTAACATTTATTTACATAAAAGCTACTCTAATGTGCCTTCAAAACAGTCAGTTATATATAAATGTTAATTCATGACCTGGCCAGTTGGCTCAGCGGTAGAGTATCAGCCTGTGTGTGGAAATCCCGGGCTAGGTACACAGGAGAAGTGCCCATATGCTTCTCCACCCTTCCCCCTCTTCTTTCTCTCTATCTCTCTCTTCCCCTCCCTCAGCCAAGGCTCCATTGGAGCAGAGTTGGCCCGAGCACTAAGGATGACTCCATGGCCTCCGTCTCAGGTGCTAGAATGGCTCCGGTTGCAGTGGAGCAATGCCCCAGATGGGCAGAGCATTGCCCCGTGGTGGGCATGCCTGGTGGAAACCAGTTGGGCGTGTGAGGGAGTCTGTCTGCCACCCCCTTTCTTCTCACTTCAGAAAAATACAAAAAAAAAAAAAGTTAATTTATAATGAGTACCTCCTGTTTTATTTAAAAAAAAAAATCCCAAAAGATTCACAAATGTTTCTTTAAAATATACCCATAGGGCACAAGAGTATGCGCAATGAGAATTCTAACCGTGAGGAATGGCCGTTAATGAAATCTTTGTAAGAAACAAGTATGTTTGCTACTGCAGGAATTTTAACTCTACTAATTATGATGACTTCTAAGCCCCTGATTCCTTTGCTTTCCTGTCTTTTCCATTTTTTCCACTTTTTCATCTTTCTTCAGCAGATTCTAGACTTTGCATTCTCCGCCAGCCCATTTGTACTCTGTCTGTGATATCTGCCACCTCCGTGTTGGGTTCCTACTTCCTCCTCAGCCGTGGTAGCTCCATTTTCTGTCTCTTCCTACTTCTTCTGTGATTCTGGGCCTCAGAGGGGCCTTCCTGTCTGTCCTCTTGGAGGAGGTGAACATTCTGTCTCTTGTTGATGAGTTAGAACCTGTTCCTATTTAGTTTTGATCTAAGACATTTTTCTTTCTCCAAAGCTACCCATTTACCTGTAGTTCATCTTGGTTGTCATCCAGGCCAGGACAGAGCCCCCCCCCGCCCCCATCCCTTTTCTGAGCAGAAAGAATGAAGTTTGTATAAAACTGCATTCAAATACTTGAGTCCTTGAATCTCTTGTGTCTCTTCGCTTGGTCTGGAGTCGCTCATCCCAGCTTCTCTGCTGGGTCAGCCATCAACTCTGTTTCTTAGGCTCTGTGGCCACAATCCCTGCTGGGTTAAGAACTCACCACTTGGTATCCATGTGCCTGGTCACCTTGTGCCATCTCATCTAAAGTTGTTGCTCCTCCAGAGGTCGATGTTGCTGTTTGAAGCCATCACTGCACTGGACACTGTTCCTTGCGTGTGTTCCTGTGCCCGTTGCTTATTGTGGCTCCTTGTCTGTACACAAATTGAGAGAGCTCTAACTGTCATACAGGACAGGCACACACCCCTCCAGGCCTTTGTCAGCTAGATTGCCATGTGCTTCACTGTACAAAGCAGGTGATTTTACCCAGTCAGCTGTTCATTCAGTGCATAGAGCATCAGGGTAGAAGTGATCACATTGCTACACAATGCCAGGTAAATTAAACCACCAGGAACAATGACTGTTTTATCAAGCTTCCACGTTTTTCTGGAGTTTGAAATAACAAGAAAACCACGTTCCAGCAGCTTCTCAAAGATATTCGATTTAAACACTTAAACCAGTGCTACAAATATTTATGGAGAGCCAACTGATTCGCAGGTGCCAGGTCTATATAGAAAGTTGTGAGAGTGAAGGTTTGTGGCATGTGTGCAAGTGTGTCTGTGTGTGTAAATTAATATAAGCTAGCTGGAGAGTGCTGAAATCCTTGGCCCACTCACCTATGGTTGAAGTTGCTCACCTGCTTGCTGAATCCTGCCCTTCCCCTAGGGAGTCCTGATTCGGGCTGGGCAGGGGAGAGCAGCCTGACCCTGTTGTGAAGTTGGATGCCTTGCCACTTGGGGTCACTGGGTATGAGATGAGTCTCCGGGTGATTCCAAGGCCAGAAAGCAGCCCCTCAGAGACGATATTTCCTGACTTGTCCTGGTTATCTTCTAACCTGCATGTTATCATATTTTCAAACCACATCTAGAAGTAAATAAGGACTCCAAACCCCTTTTACTTGGTTAGGATTCCAGGTACTCTGTTTAGTACTTACCACCTGCCCTCTGTGGGATTGGAACCACAAGTCAGGCCACTCACCCAGAACTACATTGTCCCCCTGTCTTGAGAATGTAATGACAGTGTGTACTGAGAATTGTGCTGAGCTCTCTGCATAGAGATTCTTTCCAGTTTTCACAATGGCATGATACATTATACTTGAAGAAGTCGGACAAGTAGCAGACCTGAGAAGCAAACCCACAGCCATCTCTGACTTGACTGGGTACCAGAGTCCCTGAGAACTACTGTTGTCATCCCCTCCTGGGCAGATGGACACCATTGGTTGTTAGCAGGTCAATCACGTGTCATCACTGGAGCCTCACACTCTGGAGTCTGCCATGGCATTCTCTCTCCCCCACCCCAGTCTGCTGTTCAGTCAGTAGCAGTTACTGTTGTTCATTGCAGTCAACAGATACAGACTTCAGTAGGAGGGTATTAATTAGAAGGTATTTGGGTAGCTCACAGAGTTGTTGGAAGTCCTGGAGGAGCAGGCTGGAGGCTGAGCCTTGAGGAAAAAAGCTTGAAATCCTGACACCAGGGATCGGCACAGTGGGATGGTGCTTTACCGCAGAGGAATGGCAGCCACCCCATTGGGAATGAACTTCACCTTCCCCCCTTTGAGTCATTATGGTCCCTGATACTGTCAGTAGGAATATCCAGGCCCCCAACGGGGGTAGTAGCTCCTTCCTCACATGATTTCCTGTTCGAATGCAAGGCTGTTGATGACTGTATTTGATTTCAGGAGCTGAGCTCTCATGCCTGCCTTCTAGTGTCAAGGAATGTGGAGATTGCAGACTGGGCTTCTAAATCGGAACGGCAAAACTAACATTTTGAAAATTTAATCAAGTACCAAAGGGCTTTTCAAAAGACAGTGTGCAGCAGCACCATGGACGAGCAGTGTCCAGCACAGCTGGTCAGCCCTGCACCTCAGCTCCCCCGTATACTGCTCACTCCTGAGAGTTACCTCCAGCCCACCTAGCCGGTGACCTGCGCTGCAGATCTGCCCCCCCCCACAAGCTATAGTAGTCACCTGCTGCTCTGTGTGGAGCCATGGAGGGGACTTCTCGCTATTCTGCAAGGCTGCTTGAAATGCTTTTCTGATATTTGCCTATTCAAGTTTTACATGGATTTTTCTCAATTTTTTGTAATATTCTCTTAAAATCTGTATTGTTCCTGGCTCACCCAGGACCACACTGCCCCCCCCCTTGAGATGAATTAAATAAAGCATTAATCAAGTAAATGAGTGAGTGTGTAAGTTGAGTGAGTACAAGCTGCGGTCACATTGCCCCTGAGTCAGGGCACTAGGAAACTTCACAGGGACACACGCAACAGGGTGCCCACCTGTCTCATTATTGTGACAATACTGCCAAAGAAGCAAAACAAAAGTAAATTTTCCCAGTGGAAAATGATCAGGAATAGTGAGGGACAAGGGGTGTTGTGGGGGCTCTTGTGCTATAATTAGAGGAGGTTTGGAGCTTTGTCTGAGGAAAGGGTCATGGAAGAGTTATTTTCTCTGCTCAGAAGAGCTTTTTCAGCCATCTTTGTTCAGTGGTAAAATGGAGTTATTTTGGAGAAGAAAATAACCCTGGGCCCTAAAGACAGGGACCACCTTCTTATGGGGAGGGGATTGATTGGAGACAGTGGTCAATGGCACAGTGTTTTGAAATCATGTTGTTAATAGCAAAACAAAGCATCAAAACTAATAATGGTGTATAATTTATTCTCCTCTGTTGAGTCCGGGTTAGTCTTCCTTTGAACTTTAAATATTATACTGTGTTACATAAAAGCAAAAACCAGTTCAATACTGAATAATCATTTACTGTCAACTTGGCTCTGATGAAGTAGATATTTGTCTTAGAATGTTCAAACCAATCAATAACTAAAGAGGAAACTTAATATCTGAATTCATTTCCCCACATTCCCTTCCTAACAGCCATCGTGACTTTGTGTCCTCACGCCGACAAGGTTGTTTCTTCAGGACTCGCTTATAATCACGTGGATCAAATGTGGATTTTGTATGTGTGCATTTTTTTAAAGATCTTATCTTTATTAATTTTAGGGAGGGGGAAGGAGAGAGAGAAATGGAGAGGGGGAAGAACGGGAAGCATCAACTCATAGTATATAGTTACTTCTCATATGTGCCTTGACAGGGCATGCGCAGGTTTTTAAATGGACAACCTCAGCATTCCAGGTCGGCGCTTTAATCCCCTACACCACCACAGGTCAGGCTGTATTTGTTCATTTACCTCTAAAGGTGATGGGTGCTTTCGTGATTGTGCTTAGCCTTCAGAATCCCGTTATGCGGAGGGGCATTTCTGCTGCTCAGGGTTGACTGGAACCCCTCCTGGTACAGTGCTGGCCAGTGGGCAGTTTACCTGCTTATACACCCCCCTCCCGCTATCACATGGCAACTGTGACTCTTTCATCCTTGACAGGCGCTCTCTGCTTGGCTCACTCTCCCATCATCAGTCTGAAGATGTTCTTTCTGGGCAGCACCTTTTCCTTTTCCTAGTCAGTTCCCTGAAGATGAGTAATTTCTGTTTGGACTCTCTGTCAGCAGCCAAAGACTTGCCCTGTACCTTGTTTGGAGGTTACAAAAAACTGCACGACATTGTACACCATCCTGAAAGACAGCGTGTGCTTGTAGAATCACGATAATAAATCCTTCAGGATTTTTAATACATTGGTCTCATTTTCAGTTTAAGAAAAATTTGAATTTCAGTTCATAATGACAGGATGGGATGGGAGGGAGAGTTTGCAGGTGTCCCAGAAAAGTCAGCGTGGCAGCATGCAATAATACTTGCTCAGTTTTCTGCGGCATGGATATGGGGGAGTGGACTCTGCCCCCACAGTGGACAGAGAGCTACAGGAACAGTGGGTGCTCTCTTCACTGACCTTCAGTGGATGGAGGCAGCTTTCCCAAGTAAAGTTTTATCCATCAACATCTGCTAATATGATTTTTGCTTTGTTAGTGGAGCTACTGGGAAGTTTTCTTTTCCTTTCCATTCACTGTTCCAGTGCGAGCAATACAAATCATCCTCATCTAAGTAAGCACAGAAACAAAGCCCCTCACCCATCATGTCTGGCTCATCCCTGGTCCTTCTGGGTCTTCTCTTCAGTCATCAGAATCTCTGAAAAGCACAGGCCCTTCAATAAGTTGCTGATCTTATTCTAGTCATCTGATTTGTATAAATTGCACCAGAATTGATGAGAAATAAGAAATGAGAACTGATCAGTAGGAGCTGCAGACATTATAGATACTGGAGAAAACAGTCTTTAAAATCCCAGTGACAGGCCTGACCTGTGGTGGCGCAGTGGATAAAGCGTCAACTTGGAACACTGAGGTTGCCGGTTCAAAACCCTGCACTTGTCTGGTCAAGGCACATATGGGAGTTGATGCTTCCTGCTCCTCCCCCTTTCTCTCTCTCTCTCTCTCTCTCTCTCTCTCTCTCTCTCCTCTCTAAAATGAATAAAGACAAAAAAATATTAAAATCCCAGTGACAGCCTGACCAGGCAGTGGCGCAGTGGATAGAGCGTAGGACTGAGATGCTGAGGACCCAGGTTTGAGACTCCGAGGCTGCCAGCTTGACCACGGGCTCATCTGGTTTGAGCAAAGCTCACCAGCTTGGACCCAAGGTCACTGGCTTGAGCAAGGGGTTACTCAGTCTGCTGGAGGCCCGCAGTCAAGGCACATATGAGAAAGCAATCAATGAAAAACTAAACTGCTACAACAAAAACTGATGATTGATGCTTCTCATTTCTCTCCGTTCCTGTCTGTCTGTTCTTATCTATCCCTCTCTCTGACTCTCTCTCTGTCTCTGTTAAAAAAAAAAAAATCCCAGTGACAGATGTTACATACAATTAGGGAGCTTGAAGGGCTGATTGGTGTGCCTGTGGGTGGCCACCACTTTGGTTCCAATTTTATAAGTGAGGAAACTGAGGACCAAACCATTAAAATCATTTCCTCAGAGCCACATGAGTAGCAGGTGGTTGAGGCTCAATAATCGGACTAAATGTGAAATTAGGCTGCTTATAAGAACTGCTGGAGAAATGGCCAAAGAATAAATACCTGTTGAATGCATGCTCAGTCGACTGCCATTGGCTGCTTAATTATTTCTCACCACCTGTGGGTTGTATTTTGCCATGTCCATTTTGCAGATAATGGCACACAAGCTGGGAGGGTTAACCTGTCTCCCCACATTGCCCACTTGGTGGCCAGCGGGTCAGCCTGTGAAAATGGATATCCAAGTGCAAGACCTACTCCCTCTACTCCACCAAAGACTTGTAAACTCTTTTTAAGTGGAAAAAAAAAAACCTTTATTGGAATAAACTCCTTTACAAAAACTCAAGTGAAGTAGTATGCTAATTGCCTATTCTTCGTGGGCCATTTCCAGACTTCGCATGGGGACCGAGGCAAAAGTGTCCACACTGCCCTGCTCCCTCAAGCCATTCTGGCCTATTAGAATTTTCAAAGATACCCAATGTCCCAGGCACACTCCTATTAACACACACAGGCATAGTCCTACTTTGTAACTGTCATTGACTCCACAAGTATTTATTGAGCACCTACTATGTGCCAGGCTGCCTTTAGGTGTTGAGGAATTCACACCTAAATACAGAGCTTCTGATGTTCTTCATCACCTCTGCGGTTAGTCATTTCAAATACTATTTTGGTTGTATGTTTACAGATTCTGACTCCTGATGCCCCTGTGGGACAGAAATTGTGTTAAGTTTTATATCTCCTGCAGGCACCAACCACAGCAGTATCCCCTACATATTTCCTCTATGGTACTTTTTAAATCAAAGGCATAGAACATACTCACAAGAGCCATTCCACCACTTAAAGATTTTCCAGCTGTGGCAATGTATTTTACTTCCTTGTGGCTTGACATTTTGTCAAATATCAACTAATTTTAGAAATGCAAATTGGCTATTCATCGATGAGTTACTCAGAAAATAGGATTCATTCTTTGGGGTACGGCACCTGAGATGAGACTGGTTATAGCAGGGGTTGGGAACCTATGGCTTGCCAGCCAGATGTGGCTCTTTTGATGGCTACATCTGGCTCACAGACAAATCTTTAATAAAAAAAATAATAATGTTAAAAATATAAAACATTCTCATATATTACAACCCATTCATTTCCTACTGCTCATCTTCATGGTTGCAGATGGCTGGAGCCCATCACAGCTGTCCTCCAGGACAACACCAAATTTTTATTGGATAATGCATAATGTACACGGGTCGTTGTGAGGTCAGGAAGTAAACTTCCCTCCTTTTAATCAAGTAGTCAGCTAGCTAATTGCAGAAACCCTTTTGACGAAGAATATGGCTAAAAGAAAAAAAGATGAGGATTATCATACTTTTCAGCAGGAATGAACAAAGGAATTCTCCTTTGTGGAGAGAGCAGGTTCTACAGTGTGTCTAATATGCAATTATAAAATTGCATTGATGAAATGGTCAAACATAAAGCAGCACTTCAACACATGCCGTATTACATTTGCATCAAAATATCCAGCGAGGGGACAGCAGGAAGAAAGCATGTGAAGAGCTACTGTGCAGAGTGCAAACTAGTCAGCAGCAACTCCGTGTTTAAACCCAACAAGGTGACTGGAATTCGGCTAGCTTTGCTGGTGCTTTAGCAATTGTGAGAAATGGAAAGCCATTCACAGATGGGGAGTATGCCAAAACATTCATGCTTGATGTTGCCAATGAACTTTTTGATGACTTTTCGGATAAAGACAAGATAATCAAATGAATAAAAGACATGCCTCTGTTGGCAAGAACTGTTCATGATCATACCATCCTGATGACAAATCAAACTGAGGCAACACAAGTGAAGGTCATAAATGCAGCACCATTCTTTTCTCTCACTTTGAATGAGTCAACAGACATAAGCCATTTATCCCAGTTCAGTGTGATTGTAAGGCAGGGGTGCCCTCACTTTTTCAGCTTGCGAGCTACTCATAAGATGACCAAGTCAAAATGATCTACCTACAATAAAAATGCAAACCATAAATTTATTTCTTCTATATTATCATTATTTAAGTTACTATTATTACTATTTAATATTCTGTATTCTTCTTTCACCTTTCTCCTTCTCAGCTCTCTTTTCGGAGGAAAGTCAATGTCATAGTCTTTATGAACAGTCCGAAAAAGCCTCTCCACATTTCCCTTCTTGGGAATAACAATGGCACACAGACAGATGAGGCAAACGCACTTAGAATATGACACAGTGAAAAAAATCCCTTCCCATTCTGTATGAAAGTGGTAGGTTTTAGGCTTCTTACTCGGACCAGCTACAGCACTCATATTTATACCCTTTGTTGTATTTAGTTTAAATAAATTGAAGGCTAACTATGCAGCAATGTAACTGAACAAGTTAGCGCGGTTTAATGCACATGTGTAGGGTGTCAAAAGTTCAGACGTCAGATTGGCTACCCTGTATGCCAATCAAAAGACAAATGTCTTTTTTTTTATTATTTATTTATTTATTTATTTTAGAGAGGAGACACAAAGTGAGTGAGAGAGAGAGAGAGAGAGAGAGAGAGAGAGAAAGGGGGGAGGAGCTAGAAGCATCAACTCCCACATGCGCCTTGACCAGACCAGTGCAGGGTTTTGAACTGGCGACCTCAGTGTTCCCAGGTCGACGCTTCATCCACTGCGCCACCACAGGTCAGGCAAGACAAATGTCTTTTTAATGTCATGCGATCTACCCACACTTCCTTCGCGATCGACCAGTAGATTGCGATCGACGTATTGAGCACCGCTGTTGTAAGGTATGCTGTCGGTGACACATACCTGTGTGAGGAAAGTCTTGCTGTTTTGCCTATGAAAGAGACAACAAGAGGGGAGGATTTATTCAAGTCTTCCACTGAGTTTGCTAAAGAAAAAAATCTACCGATGGATAAACTTATTTTAGTGTGTACTGATGGTGCTTCGTGCATGGTGGGGAAGAACAGAGGATTTGTAGCGCTTCTTTGTGAACATGAAAAGAGACCAGTCCTAAGTTTTCACTGCATCCTACATCAGGAGGCACTTTGTGCTCAGATGTGTGGTGAGCATCTTGGTGAGGTGATGTCACTGGTCATTCGGGTGGTTAACTTTATTGTTGCCTGAGCTTTAAATGATCACCAGTTTAAAACACTGCTGGATAAAGTTGGGAATAATTATTCTGGTCTGCTTCTGCACAGCAATGTGCATTGGTTGTCAAGAGGGAATGTGCTCAGCCATTCTGTGGCTACTCTCAGTGAAATCTGGACTTTTCTTGAAATGAACAACATCCAGCATCCTGAGTTAGCTATCACTGAGTGGCTCCTGAGGCTCCTGAAGTTCTACTATCTCGTGGACATGACTGAACATCTGAACCAGCTCAATGTGAAAATGCAAGGCATTGGAAATACAGTCTTATCCCTTCAACAAGCAGTGTTTGCATTTGAAAATAAGCTGGAACTCTTCATCACTTATATTGAAACAGGTCGTTTACTACACTTTGTAAAATTGGGAGAGTTTAAAGATGCATGCACAGCAAGTGACCCTGCTCAACATCTTGATCTCCAGCAGCTAGCAGTCTTCACATCTAATCTCCTGCAGTCATTCAAAGCACACTTTGGAGAATTTTGTGAGCGCACTCATCTTTTTAAGTACATCACCCATCCACACGAGTGTGCAGTGGACAGCGCCAACCTGAGTTCCATCCCCCCATCCCCGGTGTTTCTGTCAGAGATTTTGAGCTAGAAGCTGCTGACCAGAAGGCCTCAGACATGTGGGTGAATAAGTTCAAGTCACTGAATGAAGATTTGGAAAGACTTGCACAACAGCAAGCAGAGTTGGTGAGCAAACACAAGTGGGGAAAAATGAAAAAACTTCAACCCACGAACCAGCTGATTGTCAAAACTTGGAACGTGCTTCCCATCCCATACCACACACTGCAGCTTGTGAGTATTGCTGTGCTGACAATGTTTGGCTCTATATATGCATGTGAGCAGTCTTTCTCACATCTATAAAATGTTAAGACCAACCTACGATCACGTTTAATGGGTGGAAGTCTCAACGCCTGCATGAAGCTTAACCTCCCCACATATCAACCAGACTACAAAACCATCAGTAAAACCATGCAGCACTAGAAGTCGCATGAATGGTAAGAAGTACTTTCTTCATCATTGGTTAGCAACAGCATAACAATGTTATTAAAAAGAATTCAGAGACATTGTACTTTAAAAGTGTTGGTCTTACATAAAATGCACACAGTTAATTGTATTTAGTGTTAAACATATTGTATGGCTCTTACGAAATTACATTTTAAAATATGTGGTTTTCATGGCTCTCTCAGCCAAAAAGGTTCCCGACCCTTGGGTTATAAGATGTAAGACGTCTAACTTATGGAAACATTGTAGCCATCTAGAGAGAGTGGGTGTGTGCCCGCTGTCAGGGCACTGGGGTTTCCTGCTCTGATGGGGTGTGCGCAGTGCAGAGTAAATGTTTGGGCATTTTTGTCTCCTAAAATGAAATATAAATATTGTCATATCTTTTTGATAGTGTCATCAAATGTCTTTGTTTCCCTTTTAAAGCTATTTATTACTAAGTGATTATTATGCATAAGAGCTCTTTTCAGTTTGTTAGCTATGCTAAGAAAATTTTGGAAAGTTGGCAGTTGTTGCCAGTGACTAAACCTGGCAGAGTTGTATGTCTGAGGCAATTGCCATTTTTTAAAATTAAGCATTTTTGTGTGGCCTTTTTTTCTTCAGGACATTTTCAAGCTTTGTTGAGTTATAACTGACAAAATGGTACGATATTTAAAATGTACAGTGTGATGCTTTGATTCACTTATACATTGAAAAGTATTTTCCCCATCAAGTTAATTAACATATCCATTACATCACATATATATTAATTTAATTATATATATTTTATATATGCAATGAAGTATATATATATATATATATATATATATATATATATATTAACATTGAAGTCTACTCTCTTAGAGGGTTTCAAATCCACACAATACAGTATTGCCAACTAGAGTCATCATGTTATACAATAGATCCTTCAACCTTACTCATCTGTAGCTGAAAGTCTATGCCCTTTCCCAGTCTCTTCCTGTTTCCCCACCCCCACCCCTGCCTCCTACTTTTCTACTGTTTCTGTGAATTCAACTTTTCAATTTTTTTTTAAGATTCTACATATAAATAAAACCATACATAATGCCTTCTGGTAACACCCATATTGTGACAAATGACAGAATTTCCTTCTCTTTTAAGGCTAAATAATACTTTTATAGATATATCTCATTTCTTTGTTCATTCATCCATCACCTGACACTTAGGCTGATTCCATGCGTTGGCTATTTTGAATAATTAACATGGGCGTGTGTCTATCTCTTTGAGACCCTGATTTCATTTCCTTTGGATTAATACTCAGAAGGGGGATGGTTGCAT
Organism: Rhynchonycteris naso; assembly: GCA_037038555.1. Taxonomy (NCBI): domain Eukaryota; kingdom Metazoa; phylum Chordata; class Mammalia; order Chiroptera; family Emballonuridae; genus Rhynchonycteris; species Rhynchonycteris naso. The sequence goes on along the minus strand of CM072998.1, from coordinate 212,485,458 downwards.
TGTATGGTAGTTCATTTTAAGCTTTTTGAGGAACTTCCATACTGTTTTCCACAGTTGCTGCACCAATTTTACATTCCCACAAGCAGTGCACAGGAGTTCTCTTTTCTCCACATCCTCACCAACATTTTTTTATATCTTGCCTTTTTGACAATAGCCATTCTAGCAGGTGTAAGGTGATATCTCATTGTGGTTTTTGATTTGCATTTCTCTGATGAATAGTGATGAAGAGCATGTTTTCATGTACCTGTTAGACTTTTGTATGTCTTTTTAAAAAATGTCCATTTAGACCCTATGCCAGTGGTTCTCAAAGCGTCCACCAGGGTGCACTGGTGCACCCTTGAGTATTTCCAGGTATGACCTATGGTATTCCAGAGAAATATGTGCCTGTTGGGGACCAAAAAACCAACAAAGGCTTAAGGAGTTTAGATTTTGGGGGGACAGAGGTGTGGGGAATTGGCTGTAAGTTGACAGTCTGCCCAACCCCCTACCTCACTTGCCTGATTAGGTTGCAAAAGGCTGTTAAGCTGTGGTGCTGAATTGTTTACACTGCCCCCCCATGTTCCCTGGAAAGACTGGAGGCAAGTTTCTTCTATCCTTTGTTTGATGTAAAGTTAAGATGATATGTATGGTGGGGGTTTTCTGCTCTCAACACAATTAAGAATAAAAAGAGAGGAATTTTTCAATGTATTGATGAGAAAATGAGAATTTGTCTTTCAAATATATGCCCAAACATTGAAGAAATCACTAGGACACATCAGGCTCATGTTTCTTATAAACACAAGAATGAAAAAACTTAACACATTTATATCAGGACCTGCCAAATTTACTAAATCTTACTAGGAATGTATCTATATATATATATATAAAGATAACTTTTTTGTCGGTTTTTTTATTTTTAACCTCTCTTTTTTATGAATTCTAAAAAGCATAACTCAAAAAATGTAACATAAAATGTGTTTTAATGTCAGAATAAATTTAATTTTGTTGTATTTATTTTGTTTAATTACCATAAAAGCATACTTGGACTTTATATTTTCCTTTAATATTTGACTTAATTATTGTAACACATTTCTCAGAAATTTGTATATAGTGTCCCTACAATTATTTGTAGGATTTGTTTTTAAGTTCTTTTATTTATTATTATTTTTTTAAAGACAGAGAGTCAGAGAGGGATAGATAGGGACAGATAGACAGGAATGGAGAGAGATGAGAAGCATCAATCATTAGTTTTTCATTGTGACACCTTAGTTGTTCATTGATTGCTTTCTCATATGTGCCTTAACTGTGGGACTACAGCTGACCAAGTAACCCCTTGCTCAAGCCAGCGACCTTGGGTCCAAGCTGGTGAGCTTTGCTCAAACCAGATGAGCCTGCGCTCAAGCTGGCCACCTCGGGGGTCTCAAACCTGGGTCCTCCACATCCCAGTCTGATGCTCTATCCACTGCCCCACCACCTGATCAGGCTATTTGTAGGATTTTAAATGTGCCCAACTTCAAAAAGTTTGAGAACCACTGCCCTAAGCCCATTTTTTAATTGAATTATTTGGTTTCTCACTGTTAAGTTTTATGCAGTCTTTCTATAATTTGGATAAAGTTTTTTATAAGATATGTGACTTGCAAATATTTCCTCCTACCCTATACATTGTCTTTTTATTTAATGATGGTTTCCTTTCCTCTGCCAAAGTGGATATTTTTGTAAATGTTGTCCAACTTGTTTATTTTTGCTTTTGTTACTTTTGCTTTTGGTATAAAATTCAAAAACTCATTGCCAGACCACTATAAAGGAATTTATCATTTTTTAGGAGTTCTATGGTTTTAGGTCTTACATTAAAATCTTTGAAGTATTTTTAGTTAGTTTTTGTGTATGGTACAAGATGCAGTTTAGTTTCTATTTGTTTTTAAATTTTATTTTACTATTTAATTTTCCCATCATCATTTATTGAAGAGACTGTCCTTTCCCCATTGTATATTATTGGTTTCTTTGTCATAAATTAATGGACTGTATATGCATGGGTTTAGGTCTGGGCTCTTTATTCTTTTCCATTGATCTTTGAGTTTGTTTTTATTCCAATATCATAGTGTTTTGATACTGTAGCTTTATAATATAGTTTGAGAACAGGAAATATGATTCCTCTGGTGTAATTGTTTCAAGATATTTTGGCTATTTGATGTTTATTGTGATTCTATACAAGTTTTAGAATTTATTTTCTATATCTGTGAAAAATGACATTGGAATTTTTATAGGAATTGCATTGGATTTATAAATCACTTCCGGCAGTATGAACATTTTCACAATATGAATAGTTCCAATCCATGAACATGGAATATCTTTTGATTTATTTGTATATTATTCAATTTAGTTCATCAGTGTATTATAACTTATAGTACACAGATCTTTCTCCTTCTAGGTTAAATTTATTTCTAAGTGTTTTAGTCTTTTTGATGTGATTTTAAATGAGATTATATACTTAATTTCTCTCTTTGGTGATTCCTTGTTTGTGTATAGAAATGAATTAATTTTGGTATATTGATATTGTATCCTGAACTTTACTGAAATTATTTTTTAGTTCTAACAGTTTTTTGATGGCATCTTTAATGCTTTCTACATATAAGATCATGTCATTTGCAAATAGAGAAAATTTTACTCTGTCCTTTCCCAGTAGATGATTTTTATTTCTTTTTTGTGACTAACTAGTACTTCCAGCACTGGGTTGAATAAAACTCATGAGAGTGGGCATCCTTGTCTTGTTTTTTTGTTTTTTTTTCACAGGGACAGAGAGAGGGATAGACAAACAGGAGCAGAGAGAGGTGAGAAGCATCAATCATTAGTTTTTCGTTGCCATTGGGACACGATCGCTGTTCATTGATTGCTTTTTCACATGTGCCTTGACCGCGGGCCTTCAGCAGACCGAGCAACCCCTTGCTGGAGCCAGCGACCTTGGGTCCAAGCTGACGAGCTTTTGCTCAAGCCAGATGTGCCCACGCTCAAGCTGGCAACCTCAAAGTCTCGAACCTGGGTCTTCTGTATCCCAGTCCGATGCTCTATCCACTGCGTCACCACCTGGTCAGGCCTTGTCTTGTTTTTGATCTTAGAAGAAAGGCATTTAGGTTTTCACCATTGATTAAGATGTTAACTATGGCTTCTCATAATTGACTTTTATTATATTGAGGCATGTTCCTTCTATACCCACTTTGTTGAGAGTTCTTATAATGACAGGATATTGAATTATATCAAATGTTTCTTCTGCATCTATTGAGATGATGATAGGATTTTTGGCCTTCATTCTGCTAATGTGGTGTATCAAATTGATTGATTTGTGGATGGATATTGAACCATCCTTGCATCCCTAGAATAATTCACATTGATCATGGTGTATGATTCTTTTAATGTATTGTTGAATTAGGTTTGCTAATATTTTGTTGAGGAATTTGCTTCTATGTTAATCAAAGGTATTGACCAACAATTTTTTTCTTGTAGTGTGCTTTTCTGGCTTTGGTATCAAGATAATCCTGGCTTCAGAAAATGAGTTTTGGAAGCATTTCCTTCTCTTCCATTTGTTGGAAGAGCTTGAGAAGGGTTGATATTAATTCCTCTTGATATTTGGTAGAAATTACTAGAGAAATTATCTGTTTCTATACTTGACTTTGTTAAAAGGCTTTTGGTTACTGATTCAATGTACCAGGTTCAGCAGGTTTAGGCTGCATGAAAACGGAATAACAGCCATTGAAACCATGTAAACTCTCCCACACACACGTCAGGAAGACAGAGAGAGCAGGCATTTGCCCTTTTATCCCAAGCTTATTGTCTCATCACAGAATGTCTACAGCAGATGCCATGTTCTGATCGAAGGCATGAGGATGGAAGAGGACAGTCTTCACAAGCTGTCCTCTTATTCATTGTCCTTCTACAATACGCAGTCTGCAAATGTTTTCTTCAAGACCACCAGGCAACTATTTTGTAGGTTTTGGCGGCCTTCACCTCCCCCACTGCAAAGGATTAATAATGTTTGTTAAAGAAAGAAGGGGACCATCCGAACTGGCTTAGAGTAGTGCTTCTCAACCCTGTTCAGTGATCAGAAATGACATTCATAGACAATATAATTTACCTACACATATAACCTTGCAAGAAAACACACACACACACACACACACACACATTGCTCTATTTGTCATAAAAGAGAAAAATAAACATTCATGAATGTTCAGGCCAGATTCAAAATGAGGCAATTGGATGTTGGCAGCTGTGTATATAAAACAGGGTGATGACATTTGTAGTGCTGGGATCCACACACCCATTTTCTGTTGGCATCACACACAAAGTTAGTGGGGTTGCCATCATCTTTTCTAAAAGTTGGGACCACTCACTCTTGGGAACACTGTGAGTACTGTTTTTCTGGTAAACACACTTGTTGCTAGCCTGGTGGCGCACTGAAGAGCGTGCAGAACAGAGGAAAAGTCTTTGATAGACACTTTCCTCTCCCTTTGCAGGAAGACACTCCCCGGACCCCTCCAACCTATGTCAGTAGTGCCCATAATCACTATGACAAGCAGTTTCAAAAGGGGGAGAAAGACATAATTGATACGCTATAGATCAGAGTAGAAATGTAGGATCATCTGACGGTGAAGAAAGATTGATTTGGCTGATTTTGTAGCACCTAGCACATTCCCGCACGCAGGCTGGAGCTGGTGCAGACAGGCACTTCACAGCTCATCAGCATCACCCTGCACTAGTTCTCGGCCCAGAGGAGTCTGATTAATTTCTTCCAGGAGGACACTTAATGAGGAGGTTAAGGTTTCTTTGGGAAATCTCCTTCAGTACCTTAGCCACTCGGGAAATGTATGCCAGTAATTTCAAGTGGGTTAAAATAAAACCACTTTTAATCCATAGTTTAAGGACTTTTAGATGAAATACCTAATTTATATTTTTGGATCTCTAAAGATATTTTCAGCATCAGAGGACATTTTTTCTTTTAAGTTATTGGCTCCTTTGTTTTACTGTGCTCTGCTGAACATGCCAGTCTTCAACTTTCTGTCTCTTAATATTTCTTCTAGTCTATCTTGATGTAAATTTTTGCTGGTGGCTGTTTGGCCATTGAAAATCAAAAGTTAAAAGTAGTTCATCTTGAAAATGGTTAACTGAAAACCAAAAGAAATGTAAGTAGTATAATAAAGGTTGCTTTTCTTAAAACTTAAATGTTTAATTTTTTTTCCTTCTGCAGCATGAAAGGAATAATTCTTTTTCTTTATGACATGGTTCTCCATCTTCCTGGGCAGCCTAATAAGAGAAGGAAGACTAATTCTGAAAAACACATTGGTAATTTTAATAGCCATTCAAATTACATTTTGATTTGAGGTAAATTAGGATTATTTTACCAAGTCAAGTATTTTTAAATAGCAAATAGAAGTAGATGTTGAGGAGTAAATTAAATGAATTATATTTTATTGTTTTTCATTTTGAATCCTTTAATGAGGCCATTGGTCATAAAATTTCTTAATCCCCTTTAACAACTCTGTTTAGGAAGGAAATTGTCACTTTGTTAATTTATCAAGCAAAAATGAAACATTGTGGAAACTGAACGTTATGTTAAAATTTGGAGAATATCCCAGAATCATGTTTTTTGGCAAGAAAACAAAAGTGTGTGTTGTATAAAATAATAAAAAGTATACCTTGCCCTGGCCAGAATGCTTGGTTGGTTGGAGCTCTGTCCCAATATGCAGAGGTTACTGGTTCAATCCCTGATCAGGGCACATACAAGAACAAATGGGTGTTCCTGTCTCTCTCTTTCCCTCCCTCTCTCTCTCTAAAATTCAGTTAAAATAATAAAAAAGTATACCCATTTGAGTGTGTGAAATTATGCAGTTTATTGCTATGAGATAAGGGAACTGTAAAGGAGGATTAATTAGCAAAAGATTGAAGAAAGGATTAGTGGGTGATAAATTAGCAAATGATGAGCATGGTTATCCTAGGGTTTAAAGGCAATGATGGATGTCCACTGGTGAGGCTACTGAGATGATGTTGCAGGCGAAGGACAAGAAGGAGAACAGAGGGCCACTCTGAGCAGGGCTATGAGGAGCATAGACTGGCCGCATGGTGACACTGTGCTCATGGAGAATCGGAAAATACTTAGAAATATGAATGCTGAGACAGTGAAGTGGTGATTGTTTGAATGGCCTAGATGCAGATGACAAAAATGTCAAGGTCTTCCAGACATATTTTAGGGACTCAGGTGGCAGGTGGTATTATAAGAGCTAGATGTGGAGTGGTTTTCCTGGTGCCTTACAGTAGCGAGGCCAGGTGAGGGGGAGCCCGGAAGCTGTAACATTGTTGAAGCAATTCAGGCTGGAGGGACGAAGGACAGGTTATTAGACTGTGGGCAGAAAATAGAAACCATAGCCTGACCAGGCAGTGGCTCAGTGGATAGAGTGTCGGACTGGGATGCTGAGGACCCAGTTTTGAGACCCCAAGCTCACCAGCTTGAGCGCGGGCCCATCTGGTTTGAGCAAAAAAGTTCACCAGCTTGGACCCAAGGTTGCTGACTTGAGCAAGGGGTTGCTCGGTCTGCTGAAGGCCCACGGTCAATGCACATATGAGAAAGCAATCAATGAACAACTAAGGTGTCGCAACGAAAAACTGATGATTGATGCTTTTCATCTCTCTCCATTCCTGTCTGTCTGTCCCTATCTGTCCCTCTCTCTGACTCTCTCTCTCTGTCCCTGTAAAAAAAAAAAAAAAGAAAAAGAAAATAGAAACAATAGAAGCAGAACCTAGTGAAGGAAACTGAAAATGTGTGAGTGTGTGGATGTGATGTGTGTGTAATGGTGTTTATGTGTACTTCTTAACCATAAGGATCAAGTTTATTAAACAGAAATTCAGCAAATATTACTTTTCTCCAAATCAAGGATTATATACTGTGAAATATTGGAGAAGATAAAGATCCTTAAATTAAAAGGGTAAACGAACCCACATAAATATTTCCATAATTGAACACTTTTGCCTTGTGGGTTTGTTCTGAATCAGCAGAAGTCATGTTGGTTCAGTTCACCATGTATCCTTGTGAAGTAAACACAATCGGGATCGAATTAGTCACAGGATCGGCAATGACATACTTGTGGGTTCAAAGATAAATTTACTGGGGAGAAGTAATAAAACATTATATTTGTAATACAGAGGTGGGCAAAAGTAGGTTCGCAGTAGTGAGTATGGGAAACAATTTATTCTTGCATTATTATTAATTTTTGTATTCTTTTCCTTATGATCAACTGTGAACCTATTTTTGTCCACCCCTATATACATATTATATATATGGATTTAATATTTAAATCTTTACTCGCCTTAACTGTCTCCAGGAATTCTTTTAGTTTAGTTTAAAATAGAAGCATTTTGTAACAACTGTGTATGGTGCCTGCTGGGTCCTGGAAATACTGGGAGACCACTTTGTAAAGTATATGATTGTCTAACCACTATGCTACACAACTGAAACTAATACAAAATAATATTGATGTAAGCTGTAATTGAAAAATATAAATAAAATAGAACAATTTCAGTCATTGCTAATAATCATAATTCTACATTGTCATATTTTATCTAATAATTTTGAGAATACTAGTTTTACTAAAGTAGTTATATAATAATATAAGGACCAGACTTTCCTAGTTTGTATGTAATAAATTAATAGTTTTAGACTTTGCATTCACTTCTACAGAAACAAGATAGAATCTGAAAGGAAAAAACATCAATTCTTTTTCTAAAATTTAGTAATTTCTTTATTAATTTAAATGGGGTCACATTGATAAATCAGGGTACATATGTTCAGAGAAAACATCTCCAAGTTATTTTGACATTTGGTTATGTTGCATACCCATCACCGAAAGTCAAACTGTTTTCCGTCACCTATCTGGTTTTCTTTGTGCCCTTTCCCTACCCCTCCCTTCAACCCCTCTCTCTCCTTCTCCCCCCCCCCACCCCCAGTAACCACCACACTCTTGTCTGTGTCTCTGAGTCTCATTTTTATGTCCCACCTATGTATGGAATCATATAGTTCTTAGTTTTTTCTGATTTACTTTAAAATTTAGTAATTTCTGAACAAAATTTTTAAACTACTTTTTAGTTACTGTTGACATATAATATTTTATCAGTGTCAGGAGTACAGCACAGTGATTTGTCATTTATATAAGCTACAAAGTGATCCCCTCAGTGAGTCCCTTACCTGTCTCATGCCTCATGTACAATTTTGAAAGTACATTTACCACACCTGCACTGTGCAGTCCAATCCACGAGTGGTTCGTTTAGCTTAAACGGATATAATTTAAATATAATAATAAAGTATGCATTCATTTCTGGATGTGGAACACCAGAGTTTTATTTGGATACTCTGATCTTTTTGGAGTTTACCTGTTTCAGCTAATGCTGGAGCTTGGAAAGCAATACCCTTGTCACCTATCAATAACTATTTTCTGAGACCCTCCCAAGGTGATGAATGTGAATGTTTTGAATTAACCCTATAAATGTTATCAGGAGTTTCATAACACTGTCTTCACTTAGAAACCCTTATTTTAAAAGGCATTGAAATATTCAAGAACTTTCTCATGAAAGTTTTAATGAGTTATTTATTCCAGTAACGGCTAAAGCTCTACAAGTAAGACAATACAGGTAACATCCATTCTTAAATTATTTTTATTAATTTATTCATTTTAGAGGAAAGGGAGAGAGAGAGAGAGAAAGAGAGAGAGAGAGAGAGAGAAGGGGGGGGAGGAGCAGGAAGCTTCAACTCCCATATGTGCCTTGACCGGGCAAGCCCAGGGTTTTGATCCGGCAACCTCAGCATTCCAGGTCGACGCTTTATCCTCTGAGCCACCACAGGTCAGGCAGGTAACATCCATTCTTGACCTTGACCACAAATAGGAAGAGAGGAGGCAGAGGGCACAAAGATACCGTAGAATATGAGATTTTAGTTAGAGGTATAGACATGTTTCCTGGTGTGAAAAATAATGGTATGTTGTGGAGAGGGATTTATTGAGTGAGGCTGTAAGACTTTTGGAAACCTTTAAAAGCAGAAAACATTTTGTTCTCTCCAGCAAGGTGTGAGATAGGTGTGCAGGCACTGAGTGTGGGGATGGATGGGAGTCATGGCCATGGTTTTTGTACACCAACCGTCCTGTGACTCTGCCGAGAATAGGAAAGGTGGAGGCTTCTCACTGTGTTATTCAGGGAGTCAGGTTTCCAGATAGCTTTCTCCAAGGGTGACTCTCAGTGCCGGGATACAACCTTACATTCAGCAACTTCTCAGATACAAGAAAGAAAGAAAACAACTGAAAAATGAGAAAGGCCAGTGTTTTGTGCCATCTTAAGAAGCAATGATTCTTGTTGTAGATAAGCATTTCCTCTCCCCCAGGAGTAAGGAAATGATTTGGGTTCTGATGTAAGCACAAAAATGGGAAATCTCCAATTCCTGTTCCCCTACTGAGAGTCAAAGGAAAATAACATTCACTGTGCTTTGAAAATACAAAAGAAATTAGGGTCGTGCCTTTAATCTGGGTGACAAGATTAGTTGTACCTGGTAAGCGCCATGCACCACTTTGTGTGAAAATATTCCCAAATTTGGAGTTACAGCCCCCCAGAGTTAATTCAGGCACTCTAACAAGCCTGTGGCCATGCTGACTGAGGCAAGGGTGTCTGGGGCAAAGCCACAGGGACCAGGACATCATGATGGGCCCAGCACACTCATCGGGGAGGCGTGGGGGCAAATTGGAAGGAGACTGAGCTTGCTGCCATGGAGGATGGCATGGCTGCTCAGAGTCAGTGAATGCTGTCACCTGTCCCACACATCAGGGAAGGAACCCAAAGTCTGGATGGGCTGGAAAAGCCAGGGACTCTTTTTTTTTTATATCCATTGGTGTCGTTGTAGCCTGTTTAGAATGGAGAGCAGGACCGGATCAGGCTGAGTCAGGCTTACAGGGCGATGTTTGAGGGAAGCAGAAATCCAAGGCTGGAGGCCCATGGCATTCTAGATCTGCAGGGACAATGTTTGGGAATGGCTGACTCAATGCACAAAGAAAACTAAGAAAAGGGGCAGTCGAGGGAGGACACTCTCATAGAAGACAGGTGGGTGAAGATGCCAAGCGACACTCTCTGTGTGAGGCCACACCAGAGGGAATGTCCTTTTGACAGGCACGGAGCAGAACAGGCCTTGGATGGGACAAACACAGGTTTCTTCTCATAAACTGGTGGTGAGATTTGGACCAAGATTTGGATCTCCACTTCTCCATCATAAAGTCCCAGCAATAATTCTGATCTTCCGGGTTGTTGTACTTAAAATGAAGGAGCATATGGCCTACTCAAAAAGTATCTTTTATTGAAACTTACTGAGATAAGTTAAGGGGAAAATAAGTGTATTAATACATAATTTAGGCTTATTCTTTTCCCCAAATAAATAAGATGTTAGGAGTTTAATGACATTAAAAGTGTGATTGTGAGTTTGTTATTGAGTAAAATGTCACCTACTATTATTAGAGATGAAATTACTAAAAGAGTAAAGAATTATGAATTAGGTATCTGTTAGTAAAAAATTTGTCTGCTATGATAAATACATGTATCATAAGTGCTAACTTATAAAATATGATATTGCATTTTTATTCTTAAAACAATACTTATTAGGAAAGTATATTCAAACGAGTTCCTCAGTTTATAATGTTTATGTTCAAATTGTTCACATTAACCTTTATAAATTTTGCTAAAATATTACAGCTGAAAATTAATTAAAACCTGTTTGGGTAGCGCAGTTGGTTAGCTTTGTCGTAATACACCATGGTTGTGGGTTTGATCCCCAGTCAGGGCACATACAAGAATCAACCAGTGAATGCATAAATAAGTGGAACGGTAAATCTATGTTTTTCTCTCTCTCTTTTCCTCTCTCTGTAAAATCAATACAAATTAAAAAAATAAAATTAATTGAGCACAGCTTCAGAGACAGTAAGGCATGATTCAGAAAAGTGTACTCTACATGGAATACAGCAATTGAGAAAAAAAAATCTTATTTTCAGATTCAAATAAATAATTTTGGAAAATTATTTTTTTAATTCACTCCATGCATCTCTATACACAAAACTCCTCTGGCAGGGACAGGCACTGTTGGACGGTGACAGGTACTAAACCACGGGGCACGACTGGCACCTGAGCGTGCTTTCCAAACGTCTGTGGACGAACAAGTAAAGGAATGAATAAGGAAATCAAGGGATGATGTCTACCCTTTGGTTAGTCTGCTATTTCTCCTTTAATGGAAAGTTATCTGCTGGTCAGCTATTAAAATAAATAGCTTTTTGGCATTCTGAGCATTACGTGTATGATACATGTATGATATATGATAAGGTCTGACCTGTCTCTTCTAACGTATTAAAGACACACATATTTCATTCACATATTCACCCGATATGCTTCTCATTTCCAGTGAGGCAATACTTACTTCACCATTGGGAGCTGTGTCAGTGCCCTGTAAACCCACCCTTGTCCGTAGGATGAAACAGACTCATCGTGCGGCAAAATTCATGTTGGCTGCAAGAGTCAGTACATTGCCTGCAGTCTCTAAACTGTCCCTATAAAAAATGAACATTAGTAATTATAACCCAATTTATATAGTAAATAAAATATAAAATATTTAACAGTGAGAAGGAAATTACTGGCAGCAAAAAGTGTCACTGATAGTGTCTGGAAAATTGAATACTTGTTATGAAAACAGTGAGGGTCGGTGAGGCTGTGCACTCACTTGGCACTGACGTGGTCATACCCAGGGCTGTTGGTCACAAACGACAGAAAGCAGTTGTTTTAAATATAAAAGGAACTTTTTGGAAGGAAATGGCTAACCTGTAGAAGTGAATGGGAGGCTGAAAAATTGGCAGATGGTGGCCGGAATGTCCTTGCTTCTGATACTGGACCCCACACTGACGCCACCAATGTTGTCGGCCGTGACATCACACGGGGGTGCTTCATTTGGCTGCTGCCCTTCCTCCTGTGTATCACTGACTCTGGATTCATGGTCCCAAATGATATATTCCAGTGATTTAACTGAGCCTCATGTTCATGCTCTGATATCTGGAGCCTGAGAGACAATGAATTGGACTCTTCAGGTCACTCTGCTGTGGGAAGGAAGACCTGATCTCTAACTGAAACACGCAGAAAGGCAGAATCTCTGAAACAGGTAGGGCAGACATGTGTCTTTAAATGACTAGGGACTGCATGCACCATGAAAAGGCTGTGTGACCTGACCAGGTGGTGGCACAGTTTATAGAGTGTTGGACTGGGACACAGAGGACCCAGGTTCAAAAACCTGAGGTCACTGCCTTGAGCAAGGGGGTCACTCACTCTGCTTGAGCCCCCAGTCAAGGCACATATTAGAAAGCAATCAATGAACAAGTAAAGTGCTACCACTATTAGGTGATGCTTCTCATCTCTCTTCCTTCCTGTCTCTCTGTCCCTATCTGTCCCTTTCTCTGTCTCTGTCCCACAAGAAAAACTGTGTGGTCCAATGGCGATACATTTTACTTCTCTGGCCCTACCTTTCAGATCAGTACAATGAAGATTGACAAATCGGTATTATCCACCTTAAAACAGCAGAGGTTTTAAGTTCAGTTGGAAAGCTAAAGCAATGCAAACAAGAGTGGTTGCAGATCACAGCCAGTGAGGGTGACAGTGAGAGCGTGCAAGAACATTTTTGCACTATTTGATAATAGGAATCGGAGATGGAGGAGGAAGGTAGAGCATGTTCAGCTGAGGTGGTGTGGGAATTGGTCACTGAGCCCACATCGTGTGCGCTGTTCACCCCATTCCTGAATGCCATAGTAACAGCCAGATAGTATATATTTTTAAATTTTATTATTTTTTTAGTGAGAGGAGAGTAGGCAGAGAGAGACTCCCGCATGTGCCCCGACCGGGACCCACCAGGAAGCCCACTAGGAGGTGATGCTCTGCCCATCTGGGGCCCTTGCTCCATTGCAGCTGGAGCTAGTTTTAAGGCCTGAGGTGAAGACCATGGAACCATTCTTAGCACCCGGGGCCAACTTGCTCTAATTGAGCTTTGGCTGCAGGAGGGGAGGGAGAAAGAGATAAGGGAGAGGTGGAAGCAAATGGTTGCTTCTCCTGTGCGCCCTGACCAGGTATTGAACCCAGAACATCCACACACCGGGCTGACACTCTACCACTGAGCCAATCGGCCAGGGCCAGTATTAATTTTTATTAAAGCAAATTTTCATGAGAGTGGCGAACAAGAATGAGAGAATTGGGAAAGAGTAAGAAATAGACTCTGTGTGACAACACAGGGTGGTCTTCCAGGTTATTCACAACAGAACATGGGAAAATTGTATTGTGCCATTTGGGGAAAAGCATTGTACAGAAATCTCTTGAAAACAAAGCCATCTACCTGGCAATTTGAGAGAAATGCATCTCATCTTCTCATAATATCATTACATGGTGTTCCACAATACGTGTTGCCCATCTTTCAATATAGTTTACGTCTGTCAGAAAAAAATGACTGTCTTCCAGCCGCCTCAGGAAGTCCAGAGGTGAGGCTCAGCAGAGAAGTACTCAAGTAGTTTTCGGAATCTTTTGATTTTTAGCAAATTGCCTTACAAGACATAACAGGCTCTCTCGTACTTTTCTTCTGATATAAAATAGCACTGATGACACCTTTCATCCCAGGCTACTTTAGTATTATTATAATTTTCCTCTGTCCCCTCTGCTTTAGCTCATCAAAGTGTCGAAGCAAATAACTAATATTGAAAAGACTCAACTACAGTGGACCAGAATTTTAAAAAGACATGTTTTATTGACAGAAACTTTTAAAAAAAAATTCTAGACACATGCTCTCACCGACTCTTTGAGCTCAGGAATGTCACTTTTCCTCCCTTGTTTAATTTTCTCATGGGGCAGTGAGGGGGTGTCCTAAATGCCTTCTAAGGCCGCCCTCATCTCCAAGTCTGTGGATTCGGTCATACTGTACTTCAACACGTCACACACTTCCACACGATGTAAAATTGGTGTCATGTATCTTGACATTTTTAAATTCTGCTATTAACTAACCAGGTGGTGGCACAGTGGATAGAGCATCGGACTGGGATACGGAAGACCCAGGTTCGAGACTCTGAGCTCGCCAGCTTGAGCGCGGGCCCATCTGGCTTGAGCAAAAAGCTCGCCAGCTTGCACCCAAGGTCGCTGGCTCCAGCAAGGGGTTGCTTGGTCTGCTGAAGGCCCGCAGTCAAGGCACATGTGAGAAAGCAATCAATGAACAACTAAGATGTTGCGACGGCAATGAAAAACTAATGATTGATGCTTCTCACCTCTCTCCATTCCTGTCTGTCTCTCCCTATTTGTCCCTCTCTCTGACTCTCTCTCTGTTCTCTGTCCCTGTAAAAAAATTAAAATAAATAAATAAAAATAAATTCTGCTGTTAAGACTTTGTAGCTGCAAACAGGAAGTTTAAATATGTAAGAAACACAAATGTCCATGTATCTATTTAGATATGTGCTTTCTTTTTATTTCATGGTACACCTAATATATTTTTCTGGGCTTTTGTATTTGTACTGTAAATCTGAGACATAGTTCCTTATCTAAGAGCCTTAGAAATAAATATTGAAATTTATAATTAGAAAAGTAATATACTACACACACCATGTTTTATATATCACCCCCAGAAGCGTTTGGGCAGCAATCCATAATGAAACAAATTAACTTTACATATTAAAATGTATTTAATATTCAAAAATAAACATGACATTTTAAGTTTTACTATGTGTATAGATTGCACTTAAAATACTGTTTTCTGGAAGTAGCAGATGATTTTGTTCCAAAAATAAAATTTGATGTTTTCAAATTTAAAAGTTAACTACAATAGCCCCCCGTCAAATTTATGACAAATTTATCTGACAAGTTAGTGCAAATCGGGTCAAGTTTTGCCATCAAAGGAATTAGAAGACAAAACCTTTAAGAGCATTTTGGATTTTAGCTATGTGCATAAGGGATTTTGAACATATATAGAAATGTTTTGTCCATCCAAATATCTCCTCTTTTTGGAAAGTGTTTTGGATTTGCTTCTGTTCCAATTACATGTTTCATACTGAAGCTTAGCGCTGTGTAGCCACATCCTTTGCTAGACATAGATGCCTCGCCCACCTGGGGGCATTTAATCCCAGTTAAGACCATCTGTTCTTCCTTGGGAGTTTTAAATGCTGCACAAAGGCATGAGGACACCTGTCACTTTCTCTCTGGTGACAGAAGTTTGAGAAACATCAGGAGCCATGTGTCTTGGCTTGGGAAAAAATGTTATGGCTACATGGAGGGAGGGTGAAGGGCACCTGTGTGGACAGGTAGTGAAGGGAAAGTGTCCATCGGGGTTATAGCCTCTACTTGTTCCTCAAGCATCCCATGTGCAACCTTTTCCTTCCCGTGGTTTGGTGTTTCCCGTGGTTTTGATGGAACAATGTGTATTTCCATTTGCCTATAATAATACATTGAGCAGGGTCTCAGTCACTTTCATTCAGAAGAGCCCTTGCCAAGAACAGAAATACCATTGCTGAGCCAAAAGCCTTCATGTTGATTTTGGAGCACTTCCATTTGTCTGAGCCCTGCAGAGGAACCCAGGTGCCCTCCCCCTCTAAGTGACTTGCCTGTGTAACTACAGGTAATGCTGTGCTCACAAATTCACTCTGAAGTCTCCTTTGCTTATCACAACAAAGGTCTATTTCTTGTTTACAATCCATCTAAGTCAGTCTGCAGAGAGCACTGGTTTCCAGGCTGAGCTAGGTTCCACCCTGTTATCCCTGCACCATCTGGAGACAGCCTGTTGTCCAGAAAGAGCCAAGGATTGACTACAAAGGGAGGACTGAGTGACAGGGAAAACACTGGTGACATCCTGACAGTATTCACATACTGTTCTTGGATTCCAATAAAATCCATCCCGGAGAAGTAGCATCACATCACATGTCACAGTTGTGATAGATAAAACTCTTTTCTTTGGGGAAAAATAAAAAATTGTTGGGGGTCAAACAAAATGAGCTGGTTTGATAGCAGCCTCAGTGGGAAGCTGTGTTGCAACACCGTGTCCATCGGTGCTTCTGATCAGAGTCATGTCTCCTGCGTGTTGTGTCTCCTCTCTGGCTGTACAGGCCCCATTCAGTCCAGTTCAGTCCTTTTCTCCGCGTCTGCTGATCTGTATTTCAAGGACAGAGGGAGAGGATTTGGGGAGAGGGAAATTGTGGAAACATTTCTAGGAGGGCTTTGGTTCTTTTTGAATCACTGGTGTCACTTTCAGTCAGGCATGCTACATTAGATTTTCTTAAATCAGGGGTGTATTTATTTTGAAACTTTTAACACCGCAGGTGAACGAGCTGAGTTTCATACTCTAGAAGAAGAAGAAAACAAATGGCATGGGGGAGGAGGAAATGCCAGTTTCTCACCGAATGTGCTTTCAGTGTAAAAAGTTATAGGGAAGTGCTTTTCTATTAAAATACATTAGCCTATAGCAAACCATTAAAACAACTCTAATGAATCCCTTTCTTCCCAAAGAAAACTATTTAAGCATTCAATCAATTAATAGAATAGATTAAAATAAAACATCATTTTGCTGGCCGACTTTCAAAACAGAAGAATTAGAGACATCCAGATGCGGAACGCTCAACACAAGTGATACTTACAGTGGGGAGCCTTATTAGACCTTTCTTTATTTTAATTCCATCAATTTCAAATTTTATTATCAGCAATGGGACACAAAAAATTCCAACAGCGATGCTTTACAAAACCCTGGAAGTCCTGAGCAATTTTGGTCTTTGGCATCATTTTGTTTCTAAGGGGACATGTTTATAGTCTCCTGCTAGAATGAAAGAGTCAATGTTTCTCCCAGTGGGAATTGAAGAATTAAGTTTTAAAAGGCAGTGAGTATTCAGTTTCACTGTGTATAAGGACGATATTGTCTGATTTAATTTCGTTAGGAGTAGACATTGGGTTAAGTAAAAAGACTAAGATGACTTAACCAACCTCTGAACCCACTGCTAAGGTAATGGGATTATTAAGAATAAGAAGTTGTCACTTTCACACACATGAAGTGTTTTTCAGAGTGGTTAGAACTAAAATTGGAATAAATTGCACACATACCACATATATACCACCATGCACCCATAAAGCGATGTTTCATGTTTGAGTGTGTACTGACCATGAGGCTTGTAAATGGGGAGCCATATGGTTTGTACTAAAATTTGTGTTTCGAGCAGTGAGGGACAGGAACAGGGACGAAGGAAATGAAGAACATTCTGTGCCATGAAGTGACTCAGTGTGGAATCACTCACTGTCACTCAATGTAGTATTTCCCTAGATGTGTGAGAACTTGGCAATGGCACAAACTACAGATGGGTGGGTGGTCAGAACTGGCTGCAGTGCCATTGACTAGCAAGCTTGCAGGAATCTGGCGGCAGGCTGAGGGCGGCACAGTGTCTTCACTCCATGGGACGTGAGGGTAGCCACAGGTCTGTCTGCACACAAAGCCTCAGATGATCAGACTAATGAGGTGATGGTGATCATCTCTGGAAGAAAAAGCAAAGCGAGCGAGCACTGGATGATGAACAGACACAGCCTGGACTGTGCAGCCAAACATGGAAATCAGTGGAACTGCCCCTCCTTGTCTGTGTCTCTGGAACTCCTCACTGAAGCCTATGGAAACAGCATTGTGTTGTGTTTTTTCCGCGTTTCCCAGAACCTCTGTGCCCACTGCCTTCTGATTTCTTGCATTCCATGTTTCCTGTGAGCCAGGGACTGGTTAAACATGTGAATGTATTTAACATACCCAGTTATAAAAATGTGTGATAACAGGTATTAATGTTATTTTATTCCTCGCCATGAGACATATCTGAAGATAAGTGTCCCAGGAAGAAGATGTTTAGAGATTTTTTAGGGTAAGAGTGATTTTGGTGGCTTTATGCCTCACACTCTTCCTCCCCAACAAAAAAACAGCAAACTACTCATGACTGATTACTTCCTCCTTATAGTTCTATGTCAGATCTTCTATGATTGTGACTGTAACCATAGAGAAAGTAAAGCAACATAAAACCTTTCTGCCTCAAACTCAGAAACAGTGGCAGAACCAATTTGTAGAAACCATACGTGTTTACTGAGGGAACTTTTGGCATCTTATGTGAGTGAGCTTACTGGATACTGAAACCCAATGTTTGAGAGAACCTACATCTTGAAACACTGTATCGTAACATTAAAAAATCATTAGAAATGAGAAAACCTTCAGATTTATCAGCCCTTTGGACAACTGTTTCTAGAGGTAAATCCTCTGAAGACCTTTGCCATAATGGACATGTTCCTGAAAAAAAAAAATACCGTTGGCAAATGTTAACTTTGATGAGTTGAGAAAGATGTACACAGTCAGTGAGAATTTTGCATATGGAGAGTGATAATGATGCCTCTGTGTCCAGATTACTGGTCACATAATAGCTGTGACCTCGAATAGGACAGTCTGACCAGAGTATGACATTTCCATATCAGTCCTAAAAACGTAAAAACAAAAAGGAGACACCAAAAAAAATGTTTAAAGTCCTTTGCAGCAACGGAGGTAATTTGTGTATAAACTATCCTAGAGATTTCAGGATTTAAAGGAGGGGAAAACCAGGGGAGACATGGTACTCTTGATGGTTCGTTCATGGAGGAAGTCCTCTTCCTTTATGGACCTGCATCAGATAAACGTCAATGGGACCATATTTATGAGCAGCTGTGACATGTGCCACTGCAGAGTAGGGAAGGTGTTTCTGTTCTGAGGACCCTGGCGGGCTTGGGACAGACGTTGCCCGGCATGCAGATGCCATACACACCCCCTGCCCTTTGTTTAGTGTGCATGTATCATGAAAAAACAGTAACCGTTTGGCACGAAGAGCCAGAGGTCATTTAAAAGCACACTTTGTAAGGTCATTGTGGCTGTGGTTCTACCCACCAGGCAGCTTCCTTTTATTGCTAACTATTTTCCAACCTGGATCCCCCTCATTCCCATTGATTCTGTGAGCCACCCATCCCCTTTCCCTTAAGGTCATTTCTTGATCAAGACATCCAGAGTCACTTTCTGTTTTTTGTCATCAGGAAGCTTGACTGCAACTCACAAACAATATCTAAATGTTCTCATGGATACTGGTTGTCTCAGTTGCCCCTGTGAGTCAAAACTATAATGAAAGAATGATCCTTTGTTCTTGTAAGCCTCTTAAAGTTTAGCAGGGTAAGTTATTGTAATTGTATGGATGGCAGTCTGGGAGAGAGCTGACAATGAGGTAACCTCTTAAATGAAAGCATGAAGAAGGTATTTTATTCATAATTCAGGGGACATTTGATCCCACCAGATTCAAGGCTGTTTTATGAATGCCCTGCATGCAGTCAGTAACCAAGACTAGGGAGAGAATTACTTGATCACATTTTTGTGAAAATTGAGCACAAGGATATTAAGGAAAGGCATGCCACGTTCTGAGGACTAGCACTGTTAATGATGGTGAATCACTTGGCTGATAAATGTTGTAATAAACAGAAGTGAATATTCAACCCATATTGCTAAAGTCGATATTCATAATTTATAAAGAGAACGTCATCCATCAGAGGACTTTGAAAATATGTAAAAGTGAAATGCGACGTCCTCAGCCAAAATATATCCACTGTACTATGGTCAGCATGGCAGAGTCCTGGCCGGTGAAGCAATGTGACCGCCATCCATTAGGACAGCAGACAGACTAAGGACGGCCATTTTCTCATCTCACACATTGTTGAACAAAACCCCAGCAGAATGGATTGAGGGAAGGTGACAGTTTTAGAAAGAGAAAAGCTTCTAGAACTCCTTGAAGGGATAGGAAAACATGTTTACAAGGAAAATGTGCCATACATAATGCATTTGCAGCTTTCAGAAGCCCTTTGGAAAGGCCACACACAAAAGACAGTTTGAAATTGAAGTCACCCTGTCAAATGGCTTCTTTTGTCATGGGCAGAGACCAGACCTATAGGCAAGGGATAAACCTGGTGCGTCTTTGCATGGGGAAGTGTGAACTAAAGCTCAGGACTGGGAGCAGTTTTATTTTACATTTCTCAAAAGATCTGACAAGAGTGTGTGCCCGGTGTAATTTATAATTTGGCAGATAACAACAGTAAGGACTTACAGGAAAGCAAGAAATACTTCAGGTTGGGCCTGAGTGAAGGAAATAAAATTGTGTGTTTTATTATCAACACATGGAAGGGAATGCCTGGGAAGTCTGCGATATGTGTACACCCAGAAGATGACTGTGTTGCTTGCTGCCCACGGAGGGACAATTAGTGACTCAGAGAGGGCCTAGTACACAGAGTAAGCCTGTGTCAGAAACGGAGATGGGGAGGCTGCCTCTGTACAGCAGGGCTCCTTCCAGTGAGGCAGCTGGGGGACTGGCAAATTATCAAGAGTGAGCCTCACATGACTGTAGTAAAGGAAATTTAATTGCTGGAACTTGGATACAGAAAAGCCGAGTCATGCAGAAAGGGGCCAAGGTTGGAGCAGAACTCACTGCACCTCCTCTTCCCCCCAACGGTCATGCAATTCTTCATTTCTTACTCATTGAGAGCATCTCCCTCTGTTTGTGATTAAAGATCACATTAATTTCTGACCTGGGGGACCAACTCCATTTACTGCCAGCGGCCCTGGCTGAGGGAAGATGGTGTAGTGGGTAGAAGCGCCCCTGCCCGGCCCCTCCCCAGCAAAACACAGGAGCAACCTCAGACCTCGGGACTGCAAGAAAATATGGCAAAGCTGGAGAGGAGCCACTGCAATGGAAAGAGGAAGTTGGTCTTCAAATGAGAAAAGGATGCAAACACAATCTCAAATGTAGTATCTTCTGGGTAAGAGGTGGATGAAGTGAACGAACTCGTGGCTAGGTCTGACCGGCTAGCCACAGGTACGCAGTCCAAATTCTGGAATCATTTGTGAAAAATAATGCATTATAGGATCTAATGTCAGTGGTGGTGGCTAGACATCATGTTCTGATGTGTTTGGAGTCCAGATCTAGACTCCTCATATTAAGTGTCAGCGGTGGTCAGTTAGATGTCAGGTTCTGATGGTTCTAGAGTCTGAATCAGGTACACTGAGTAAGTCCCAGCGGCAGGGATGTTGGGGACACATTGACATATGGAGTGTGGGTTTAATTTGTGCATCTCATACCCTCTGCCTGTGGTGGAAGCAGAACAGCAAATAGAATCTTAAAAAGTTCAGAAAATTCATGGATGGCATAGTTATATCTATAATGGGTCCTTAAGGGAAGAAACATATATTGCGTTGGCAGACAACCTTAGCATTTTAAGGTGAGATTAAGGGCAACTGTTTTTCTACAAAGCCTTTTTCTTTGTAGGTCACAGCACCTTTATTGCCTGAGGTGATAAGGAATTTTTTTTCATGTGAAATAAGCATACTTGTATTTTATCCATCCATGCCTCAGACATATCCACTCATCTTGCAAACTAGAGAAATAGGATCATTTTTCCATGAACAGTTGTGAATTCAAATCATTCCAAGCAAATGGGAAATTCGAAAGCCATAAAAACAGTGTTGGCAGCCCTCGGCTCAGCTCAGAGCTCCCCACAGATTTCAAGATACAAATAAACTAGAGTGAAGCATGCTGCTAGAGTTGTCAACGTGCACCATCTTGAAGAGGTAATAGCACAGTGCAAAAATGGTGCACTATTTTCCTGTGTTGTATTTAAATAATTGGACAAAGAAGTAACAGTATTGATCGAAAGCTGCTGCCCATTGGTGCCTTTTTTAACGTAAAGTTTACAGTAACCTTTTTCTAGAACCTGTTAATTTGAGAAGCTCTTGTTTAGAGGGGTGAACTGTGTTGTGTTCTTAAATGTCTTTAAACAACTCTAATCAAAAATATGTGTCCACTTTGTAGTTTCACCTTCCAGCTAATGATATTTATGTTTATATCCCTTTATACCATCTTAATTCTCTGTAAACTGCAACATGAATTTTTAAATGTTCTTTAAATAAAATTATATCATAGAGTTGGCCATTTGGTTCTATCTCTGGTGCTTCTCATTCATAGTATGAAAATAACATTAGTCATGACTTGCTATATTTAACTCTCTCCATGCATTTATAAATTAGACAAATTCTTTTCAAAAATGAATGTACGTTTGAGGGTTCAATTTCTTTGTTTCTTTAGTATTTCTTCTATTTTTAGAGATCTGGGAAGAAATAGTATATGCACATTTGAAATTCAGTTTCACAGACATTGCTGTCCCTCTGAGAACAACAGATGAGTTGGGGAGCCTGGAAAACTGGCCTTCATGAAATCTCACTGTGGTTTGGATGAGCCCTTTATTTATATAAAATGGGGAAAATGCATTACTCTAAAATTCATGGGCTTTGAAATTGGGAGCAGAGGTTAGAGTTACGATAACCATGTGCTTCCCGCTGATGTGCCATGTGGAGGAGACAGTAACTTCTGTCATTGGGTGGCTTTTTTCACTGAGAAACCAAGCTCCATCCTAGAGTAGTGCTTCTGGTGAATTCACACAGCCTTCCTGTTTATTGAGTGCTCACCATACCAGACTTGGCACTCTAGCTCTGCGATTCTGTTCCTGAACCTGGACAGTGAACCAACTGTGATCTGTAAGTTTCAGGGTCAGGCTTGCTCTTGAAGCTGCCTGTTTTCCCAGTCCCTGCTCTGCTATTTGCTATTGTGTGTTGCTTAGCTGCTTGTTTTCTCAGATTTGGCGCCGTGGTCTGTGGACAGGACCCAAATTACTCTCCCCTCTAGGTCAGGCTCCAGCCTGGACAAAGTGTGTCTATATTTGAGCAGCTCGTGAAAGAAAAACAAAATTCCAGTTTCTTCTATGGGAAAGCTCACTGTCGGATTCACTGGGAAGATTCTTAGAATTTTAGAAATCCCCTAATGGGTGAGTCAATGAAGATTATTTGAATGTACTTATTATCAATAATAGCAGTGGGGAGATATGATCAGATTGGGACTAACATGTTCTTCCCTGGTTTAAAAACAGTGATACCTGTCACCTTGATAGATATAGTACAGCCTTCACTCACATGCCCTGAGGTCAATAGTTATTAAGGTTATACTTGCAAAGTACTCCTAAATGAAAGAGTAATGACTTTCTAGCCTTCAAATGACTCAGTGTATTTATAGATATTTCTAATATCAGCTTTAATAATAGACATAACTTGAAGGACATTTAATGGCAATGTTTAAAATACCACACAGGTGCCAGCTTATAGAACAACAACAACAAAAATGTAATCTATATTACCCTTATTTTCTCATGAATAAGATGCCCCCTTTTTCAAAAATATTGGGTCTAAAGACTGGGTGCGTCTTATACGGTAGTTATAGGTTTTTTTTACTCACATTTCCCACTTTTTTTTAGCTTGTTTTTGCACTCATTGTGAAAACAGTGATTCGTAATCAGACACAGATGAGGACAAGCTAAGGATGGGAGTTTTGACAGTGATGAGTAGTTGTATGAATTTTATGATAAAAAAAACTTGAGTTCGGCCCTGGCCAATTGGCTCAGTGATAGAGCATCAACCTGGCGTGTGGAAGTCCCGGGTTTGATTCCCAACCAGGGCACACAGGAGAAGTGCCCATCTGCTTCTCCACCCTTCTCCCTCTCTCTTTTCTCTCTGTCTCTCTCTTCCCCTGCTGCAGCCAAGGCTCCATTGGAGCAAAGTTGACCCAGGCTCTGAGGATGGCTCCA
The DNA here is from genome assembly GCA_037038555.1 of Rhynchonycteris naso. Taxonomy (NCBI): domain Eukaryota; kingdom Metazoa; phylum Chordata; class Mammalia; order Chiroptera; family Emballonuridae; genus Rhynchonycteris; species Rhynchonycteris naso. The sequence continues at coordinate 212,461,713 of CM072998.1, read as the reverse complement.
TGGCCTCTGCCTCAGGCACTAGAATGGCTCTGGTTGCAATGGTACAATGCCCCAGATGGGCAGAGCATCGCCCCTGGTGGGCATGCTGGGTGGATCCCGGTTGGGCACTAGCAGGAGTCTGTCTCTCTGCCTCACCACTTCTCACTTCAGGAGAAAAACAAAACAAAACAAAACAAAAAAAGACTTGAGTTCAATAACTTTATGTAATACATTTTTTTTTTCAAATTTTGGATCCCCAAATTAAGGTGCACCTTTTACATGAGAAAATATGGTATACTCTTCCTCAGGATCTATGAAATGATGCCTTTTATTCTACTTCACTACTGTTTGATTGTTAGACAATGTATACTGAGAATTTTCATGAAGAGTCTGACTTTATGAGATGTTAGCTAATTGTGGTTTATTCATCACTACATCAAGTGATAAATTAAATGCCAATGGTCTGTGTGGTTCTCAATATATTAGCTCACTTATTACTGTAGAAAGAATACGTGTGTTGCAGTCATGCCTCTGTTAGAATTCTGACTTTGTCTGTTTGCTGCTTAGGTTACTAAATTTCTCTCCAGCCTTGGTGTATCCATCTGTAAAATGGGAAGAATGGTGCCTATTTCACAGACACCCTCCCTCCTCACACTCAACTGATTATGCCTGACCTGTGGTGGCACAGTGGATAAAGCATCGACCTGGGAACACTGAGTCACCAGTTCAAAACCCTGCACTGGTCTGGTCAAAGCACATATGGGAGTTGATGCTTCCAGCTCCTCCCCACTTTCTCTCCTCTCTCTCCCTCTCTCTCTCTCTCTCACTCTCTGTCTCCTCTCTAAAATGAATAAATAAAAAGAAATTTTAAAAAAAACTTCTTAAAAAAAAAGTAAGATCAACTGATTATGAAGCCATGTGATTTCTTCCTCTAAAATAGATGAGTGGCCTGACCAGGCGGTGGCGCAGTGGATAGAGCATCGGACTAGGATGTGGAAGACCCAGGTTCGAGACCCCGAGCTTGCCAGCTTGAGCACGGGCCCATCTGGGTTAAGCAAAAAACTCACCAGCTTGGACCCAAGGTCGCTGGTTCTAGCAAGGGGGTGCTCAGTCTGCTGAAAGCCTGCGGTCAAGGCACATGTGAGAAAGCAATCAATGAACAACTAAAGTGTTGAGACGGCAACGAAAAACTAATGATTGATGCTTCTCACCTCTCTCTGTTTCTGTCTGTCTGTCCCTGTCTGTTCCTCTCTCTGACTCTTTCTCTGTCCCTGTAAAAAAAAAAAAAAAAAAATTTGAAACAATGACAGCAGAAAAAAAAAACGAAATAAAATAGATGAGAGACATGGTATTTCTGAGATAGAAACTAGTTCTAGTTCTTCTTTGGTGATCCCTAGTCCCTCGGTTCTATGTCAAGACCCACTCTGGTGGACCTTCGCTAGAGAGTTCTTTTCATATTAAGGAGAGGATAGTCTTTTCAACCAAGTTCTCAAGGTCATGAGGCTGCCTGCCCTAAGAATTAGGACCAGATGCTGTAAGATAAACTTAGATGAGTTGGGAAGAAAAAATAGTAACTCCTTCAGAGCATAGAGGAAAAGAAGCAAGCAGGCAAGTACATGTTTTTTCCTATTACAATTCTGGAAGTGGAAAGGGTTAGGGGAAAACCAAAGGCAGCAGGTGTGTCTGTCTGCTCTTGAAATATTGAGTAAAGACTGCAGCTGCTTGGGGTAGGTCAGCATCATTGGTGGGGCCTAAGCTGACTAGAAATGTGCTATCACATAATGTTCAAGAGAAGAGAGGGTCTGAGTTAGTCATCCCAGAAGGACCTAGAGGGCTGCATCAAGTTCTCCATGACTGAGTATGAGGTGTTCCCTTTACAGAAGCTGAGGGTTGGGCAGTTTCAGCAGGAGCTGATGGAGAGTGTGGTTGATTTCAGAAGGCCCACCATTTCCTCCAACAGTCAAGGTGAGGGTGAATCAGCAAATTGAGGACTCCTGGGCCCTCACATTTGTAATATATGTAGTATAACAGTATTCCATCAGGAACAGATCCAAGAAGCGAGGGAGATGCCCGATGACCAGGTGGTATAGAGAAGTCAGCAAAGAGAAAGAGGAGACCCAGTGTATGTCTCGATCTCCTCACTCTCAATGAACACATTTAAGCATCCTTTATCACCAAAGTCACATTCTCTGGTATTATCTTCTACACTTTTAAAGTAATACTGTTTATATGTAGGTCTTTAATTCACTACCTACATACCTCTATTATCTATCTATCTATCTATCTGATGCATCTGTGGATTCTAATCTATTTTGGTGATCTATTTCTCCATCTCTATATAACTCAGTTGCCATAATTTTAAATTAAACCATGGTATCTAGTAAGGGGACAAGACTAAACTTTGTTCTTTCCTTCAAATTTGAAATATGTCTCAACCCTTCTTGGCAGTTTACTCTGTTATAAATTTTAGGGTCAGGTTCTCTAACTGTGTGGGAAACTTTGCCAAGATTTTGATTGAAATAGATGTCAGTGTGTGATTAATTCAGGGACAACGGGCACATTTGCAATATTGACTGTCCTGCACCCAACAACATAGCACAATGCTCTTGCACTCTGCTTCTCTGATCGGCTAAAGTTCCTCAGTAATACTTTGTGAATTTCCAAAAGCCAGCTTATACTTCTTTTGTTGGGCATTCCTGGTGCTTTATTATTTTGTTGCTATTGTGAAAGAATGGTTTTCTCCACTTTTTTTTCTCTATTCAGTCATTTCTTATATAAGGGCATGTTATTGATTTTGTAGGTTGATATTACACAGAACATCTCAGTAGTTCTGATACTAATTCTCTGGGATTTATTATTATTATTATTATTTTACTTCTTCCTCTCTAATATTTTTAAAATTAAATTTATTTGTGTGACATTGGTTAATAACATTATGTAAGTTTCCAGTATACAGTTTTATAATATAACACCTGTATATTGTATCGCATCATGTGCTTACCACCCACAATCTAGTACCCTGCCATCACCATATTTTGACCCCCTTTGCCCTCTTTCTCCTCCTCCTGCCCCCCTTCCTTTCAATAACCACCATACTGTTCAGGCTTTGTCTGTGAGTTTGTTAATTTATGCATTTGTTGCTTTCTGTTTTTTTATCCCAGGTATGAGTGAAATTAATGGTTGTTTTGCTTAGCATATATTTTGCTTAGCATAATATTTTGCTTAGCATAATATTCTCAAGATCCATCCATGTTGTTGCAAATGCCAGTATTTCCTCCTTTCTTATGGCTGGGTAGTATTTCATTGTGTGTATATATAAACAAACTTATAGTTTATAAATACAGCTTTGTCAATCCCTTATCCATTTTAATATTAATAGAAGTTTAGCTATCAGGGGTAGTCAACCTTTTTATACCTACCGCCCACTTTTGTATCTCTTTTAGTAGTAAAATTTTCTAACCGCCCACTGGTTCCACAGTAATGGTGAATTACAAAGTAGGGAAGTAACTTTACTTTATAAAGCAGAGTTACAGCGAGTTAAAGCATATAATAATAATTACTTACCAAGTACTTTATGTTGGATTTTCGCTAAATTTGCCAGAATAAATCTTTATAAAACAACCTACTATAGTTAAATCTATCATTTTATTTATACTTTGGTTGCTCCACTACCGCCCACCATGAAAGCTAGAATGCCCACTAGTGGGCAGTAGGGACCAGGTTGACAATGGCTGAGCTAGATGGATCTTTACCGTATTCCTAATTCTGTGGGCATACTTAAGTGCCTCCATTAAGTGCTCTGTTTACTTTACACATCGATAGCTATTCTTTATCAAGTTAGGGGATTAACTTCCTTTCTTTCCTAAGGACATTTTTATCCAATAGATGTTATATTTTATTCAATGTTCTTTCCTTCTGTTAGAACTGCTGCATAGTTTTTTCTTTATTAAACTGTCAGATGAAGTGCTACGTCAGTGGATTCTCTTGTGTTGGATCATCCTCTGGTGACAGTATTCCTTATCATCTCTCATTTCCACTTGCATTCTCTGTAATATATCATTGTGATTTCTTGAATCTGTTTCTGCATCCCCCTCCCCATTTCTCAGCATTTGACCTGGTCCTCATGCACTTGCCCATGTAAGAATTTGCACATGTATTTCTTCCTTCTTCTAAAGTCCTTCTGAACTCAAAATAGGAAGCGTCCTTCTCAACCCTAACCCTCCACCTATTCTATGTTCCACCTTCAGTGCACCTTCTTCAGGATATTCCTCATTTATTTATTCTATCTTCTTTTCTTTTTATTTAGAAATAAACTCCACTTATTCTATGTTCCACCTTCTGTGCACCTTCTTCAGGATATTTCTCATTTATTTATTCTATCTTCTTTTTATTTAGAAATTAAACTAAAAGGGGTGACATTGGTCAGAGTACATAGGTTTCAGGTGAGTGTTTCTATAGCATTTGAACTGTTGATTGTGTTGTGTGCCCTATTCCATCTTCTATCTGCAAATTTTTTTCCTACTATTTTTATGTTCTTTGCCATCAAACAGGATAATGTTCCTGTTCCTTGCAGTTCCTTCCACCTGCACTTACACTCGGGGTGGTCCCTTATTTTGTTCATTTTAACATCCAGTCTTTTGAAGGAACAGAAAAGGCTCAGTGCTCAGGACCTCAGCTCCCTCTCAGTCTGTTCAAACTGCACCACTTATGTATGACCCAATTACTTAGTCAATTAACCTGTTTTTATCTTTTTTCACTTTAATCTTCTTGATGTGTCTAACATGTCTTGTGTCTTTCTGATAGAGTTTTCTTTATTCATTTCTGTGAGACTATTTTTTGTTATTGTCTATCTACCTGGTTATTATTTTTATGAATTATTTTTCTTGTGTTCTCCTTTCTAAATGTCAGTGAATTTGTACAAAGGAGAAAACAAAAAGTCATCTTTTGAAACATTAAAGGTCTGTTTGATTACCTGTTTCACTGATGATTGGAAATATAATCTCTAATTCATGAGGCTTTTGAATGCCTCTAAAATTTAATTATGTGATTATTAATAATAAATTTTTATTTTTTTGCATTAGAGATTGTTGGGCAAACAAGTTTGTAACAAGTGTTTTTTAGGTTTGCTCGCTTGTATTGGGGCGGCACTGTGTGTGTATAGTAGGTGGAAGACTGGGTGCTTGCTCTCAGGGTGGCAGATTTCAAATTGCGGACTGCCTGCCTGCTTGGGAGGGGCTATTCTTTGCTCTTGTTTGCTAAAGAAGGGTTTTTTTCCCCCTAGTCAGTTTTGGCTGAAGAGAGAGAGAGAGAGAGAGAGAGAAAGAGAGTTGAGGGCCAGGGGAACCCTGATTTCGGCCCGGCTGTTTTGCTGGAGAGTGCTGAGGCTGGTTGGGGGTCTGTGTTGAGGGGCTTGGGAACCCTAAGTGAGAGGGAAGCAGTCTTCCCTGCCTGTTTTCTCATCTGCCATTATGAGACTTTAATAAACAGAATGGCCTGCCATTTTCTGGCTCCACAGTTCCTTTACCGTCTGCCTGAATCCAATGAGAACCTGAACCTGCATGGCCACAGCGGCGGCCTCTGGCCCTACAGAAATGTTTTCATTCTTATATTTTGTTTCTATAATAATTTGGGAAATTGTTCATAAGAATCTCAAAAAATTAACATGAGCTAGTTAAAATGCTTATATTTGGAATGGGAATTAAATATATGTTCTTTATCAATATTTAACTAGAACTAGGATAAAATAATACTACAGTGAGGAATTGATATGTGACTGACATATCTCTAGAAATTTTTATTCTAAGGTTGTCTTTCATGTCTTTTCCCTGGTTTAGCATTCCCAAATAATTTTCCATCATGCAAAAATCTATACAGAATTCATTCTAATGCAATAAAAAATGTATCAACTTAGCAGATTCTTCAGTGATGGCTTGGATTACCAAGTATTTGCAAGTTAAATTCAGTAGTACTGTATAAATGTAAAGAATTAACTGAAATTAGCATAATTTACTTGTTCTGTTAGTGAATAACCAAAGTTTTAGAGTTCTTTAAGCTATTTTAAATGCTTATCAGGGTACTTGCAATTATTCGTCTTTATTGGAAAAACAAGTGGTGTTGAGCATGCAGTGTTTGAGGAATCTGAAAGTCTGTGTCATAAATCGTCTTGCTGGCCGCTGCCGGGTGAAATGCCAGAGTCTCCCTGATCTTTACACTTCCTGCCACACTGGACCATGTTTTCATTCCCATGGCACCACACGGGGCAGAGATATTCATCCACCCTTTGTTCTTTGTGAGGCAGAGGCATTGTTTCATCTGTGAGCGTCTCTCATTATGAGCACTGGTCAACTCTCCTATCTTATTTTCCTCTGTGACTTGAGAAGATGGTAGGCGGTCAGAATTCCCCTTTGAGCATGTGTTTATTTTCCTCCCATGGAGTAGACCATGAGCTCAGGGAGGGTCAGTAGCAGGTTTGTCTTATTTACCATGATAGTCTTAGTGTTTAAAATAATGCATGGTCAACGTAAAGTTGAGTGCATTTATTTTCAGACACTTTGTTTTTATTTGGGGGGTACAGACATTAATTAAAATGATCCACCCCAATTTCCTCATCACTGCTAGGCACCCAAGTGTCAAAGGCCTGCAGTATAACAGGGTAGAGATTAATGTGTGTGCATCACTGCAAGATAGTTCATAATGGAGATACTACTGAGTAACCCAAAGTGTAACCATGTGGGTGTCCATGAAAGACGGCCTTCCACAGAGCACCAGACATGGGAGGGGTCGTGGAGTAAAGCTTAGAGAAGAAGAAGTATTTGCAACAACAGGTGAACCTTGTTTGCCATGTAAATAAAGCCAGATGTGGAGGGGGTTTGAGGAGGAAAGATCACTGAACATTGGAAGGTTGGGGAGGACCCAGGCTCATTGACAAATGAAAGAGGGCATTCAGAAATTGGATAGCATTGTTGTTTCAATGACAAATGATTCCGAAAGAGAGGTGAAGTCCTTTTATATGTTGGGGAAAGAAAAAGCAGGGACCGGATAAAGACTGGGAGGAAGAGGACCTCCTGGGTGTGCCTTGCTGTGGCTGAGGTATTCTGGAAAATGGAAGGACAGAGGACAGTGTGGCCTGAGTGTGGGAAACCTCCATCAAGGTGGAGACAGCTGCAGTGAAGGAAGGGAATAAGGGGAGACTGGTGTCACAGAGGCGCGTCAAGAAGAGGTGACCGCATCGAACCAAATTGTCAAATTTGGGTGAAGAGATGAGTTGAACTTCTGTCATTAGAGATAGGATACTTGAGAGAGGAGGGTTAGTGTTTGACACATGAAACCTGAGATGGTAGCCAGGTAGCTCAAAAGAAATGATTCAAGAATAAGGAAGCTATGTAAATTAATGATGCAAAATAATTTCCCTGTCCCACCACCCATATCAGTCATGTACACCTACATGTGCTGCAGTTTATTCTTCTTAATTGTTCCTGTTCCTTCTAGAACATTTGTATCTCCTAAATTTTATTTAGTTTTGACTGACTCTCATTTTCACCAATTATTTTATCAATGCCATACATCAGTAGACGAGTGTGGACATCAGGAAGAGTGAAATGTTGCAGGCCTTGTAAATGCAAAATTACCTATTTGGGGAAGATGTGAAGCATTCTTCCCTTTACAATGGGGATGGTGGTTCTTGCCCTACTGCACTCACAGGGCAGGCATTGGGGTCAAAAGAGCTGATGTCTAGGCAAGCACTCCCTCTGAGAGTGAAAAACCCTCGCAAATGCAAACCGCCGTCATTGTGATGAGACGGTGCCCTCTGTGTGAACCTGAAACAACTCTCAATTTTCATCCATCATGTCACCTTCTAATTCCTACAGAGCATGTCGCTCAAGAGTTTTATCAGAGGACTCTGTTTTAATCAGCAACAAACGCATTTTCATGCAAGCATAATACTGTTTCTATGATATATATTCCTGAACTCTGGATAAAGACTAATACACATTTCAAGGACCATTATACTTCTGAGAATTTTTTCTCCTATCTATTTCATTGTATAGCTCCCATCTCCCCATATTTTGTGGGTGAAGTAAAATGATTTCATTAGTAGCAGTGCTGTAGAAAACCTGAGCTGGCAGCCTGACCTCTCCCCCGGGACTTCATCCTTTCTGTCTGTGAGTTTGAATTCTCTAATGCACCCCACCCATTGACTCTGCCCACTAGGATGGCACTGGTCCATCCTAGTGTTGAAGCCAGACATTGAAGGTGTCTTAAGAACCTAGCACTGTCAGCCTCATTAAGTTGTGTAGTTTGGACTTGGAGCTCGGCTGCAACCAGACTCAAATGCTGTTGTTTATGTCCAAGAAAGTTGTAGTTTTTCTTGAGTGTCTCTGTGTCTTTCCTCTCCATCATCAGTCTCATTCTGTGCCAGTGCTTCTGCTGTGGTTTCTGGCCACTGACATCATGATTGCAAGAGTGACACAACCCAAGGGTAGACACATGTGTTCTGATTACCATTTCCTTCTTCCCCACCCCATCCAGGAAACTCAAGTCAGTAATTGAAAAAGGAAAGTCAAACAGTATGCTTTATAGCATTTTACAAGCGTTTGAGTCATCAAACGTTCCATTGAAATGTTTCGAAATTGCTATATTTAGGTAAAAAAACAACAGCAAATGTAATTGTTATAACACTGGACTAATTTTATTTTCCAGACCTCTTTAACAAATAAAAACATTGCTGATTGAAGTATTAAATACAAGAATTTAAATTCAATTGATTTCGGAGAGAAAGCTACATAGAAGGGTTTTGGGCAAGCCAAATTTCGGATGTGTACTGTTTTGTTTTGTTTTTAAAGAAGTCCTTAAAAACGATCTAATCATAAGAGAGAAAAGAAATTATAATTATAATGAGCATTAGGTTTTATTCTTACTTCATATACTCTATAAAGGGATGGTTTTAGAATGTAGGGACAAGGACTCTGAGTCCCCATTCATCCCTTCTGGGTCTTGGATTCAGAAGGGCTTGTTCCTAGCTTCCTGCCCCTGCGAGGTGGGCCACATTGTCCTGGACCACTGAGTAGTTCCCCTTTCCTGGAACCCTCCCCATGGTGCTCCTTCAGGTTAGCTCTCTTTGTATCAGAACTTGATTAAAGAGTTCCTAAGTTCATGATGCCCCTAGGCTTCTGCACAGTGGCTTTCCTAGGTGCCCGCATCAGGTACAGCTTTTGGTGTTAGATAAATCCAGACTTCCCACAGACAGCATGCAGGGAGCTGCTTTCTGGCTGGCCATGAGCTTGACCATCCTACCTCCTCATCCAAACCTCTCAGCTCATTCCTCTATGCCTCACACCTCGGAAGGTCTGTGAGGCGTGGACCCAAGGATTGGATGCTACCTTCTTCTCCTGTTATCTTTGTGCTGCCTCTCACAGTGACCTCATACTGTTTCCCCATGATAACTTTTACTCTTCCTCTCTCTCCCTCTCTTTTTTCTTGCTGCTTGTCCAAAGAAGTACAAGCATTCACTTAGAGAAGAGAGCATGCTGTCAGAGTCAGGTCATTTTGGATACTTGGATGAAGTCATCATGTCACTGAAGATTTATAGAGGAAAGAGAAACACTGTACTTGAGAATTTGCTATAATTTTCAGAAACTTCAAACTTGTTATTACCATCGTCATGCTGGGCACCTCAGGTGAAACCCCAGAGCTAGCCTTCTCCCTGTCCATCCTGACATCCCAACTGTACTTTTCTGCTTGTGCCTTTGTTAGAAATGACAGCAGAAACAAAAACTTTAAAGTCCAGTTGGAGAATATGTGTTAATTTATTTGATGTCTAACATCAATGTGTGAAGGAGAAATTTAATCAATGGTAATATAATTCATTGTTTATTTCCCCAGACATCGGGGAGAGGTGGCTAGCATATTTGGTGTTGAAGCTCATCATGGGAGACGTAGGTGACACCCCATAACTCGGCAGTTCAGTGCCATTCCGTGAGGCAGGCATTACTTTTATTCCATGTTCAAGAAGAGGACACAGGAGGTCAGAGAGCTCGTGGGGGTGCCTGGTTCAGCACCTGGGACTGTCAGACAGCCTGGGTCCTGTGTAGCCATCCTGACATAGTGGTGACCATCTCCTGCCTTACATTCATCCATGAGCTCCACATTGTCCTTGGGGTCTCATGACATCACTCCGTCCACAGCTCTGTTCTTGGCTTGCTCCTCTCCCCCCTGTACTTCAGCCACTGTGACCCTCTTGTGGAGTTCCCTTCTTTTCACCCGGATGCCTGACTCCTATTTAGGGGGGCAGAGCCCGATGTTACCAGAGCCGGGCCAGATACCATCTCATGAACTCCCTACTGGAGACTTGCCTACCAGCGGATTCCCTTTGGTTACACTGTGGCAGGTGGAGGGTGCCTCTTCCATTTCTGCTTCCTCTTTGTGTTCCCCTGTAAACTCACTGTAATAATGGCCACCTTGTAGATTTATTGGAAGGATTCGAGGTAATGTATGTAAGTAAAGTAACAGTGCCAGAGGCGTGGTAATAAAACGAACAATAACTCATATTTATTAAACTCATTTTCAGAGTGCCAGGTACTAGGGTAGGCATTTAACATGTATTATCTGTAAACCTTATGTAATGATTTCCTGTGGAGGCCTGAACTCAAAGCCAACAGCAGCACGAAGCATGACGCCTTTTCTTCTCAACTGTGTCATCCCGTCTTTCAGCCCTGCAGCTGATACACACGAGGCAGAGGCCATTGTTTGCTAGGCCTTTGGTTATAAACACAATTCAATTTCAATAATTAAAATTTATTTTTAGTTGTTAAAATATCCAGGCTGTCTTGAATTCTAATAAAATTCAAAACATCTCCCTTCCCCTCAGTTCAGGCCTGACTTTGAGCTCCAGTCCTGCATTTGGAAATTGTTTGTTTGTTTGTATAGTGAGAGGAGGGGAGATGGAGAGATAGACCCCCACATGCGCCCTTAAGGAGATCCACTTGGCAAACGCCATCTGAGGTCGATGCCCAAAATCAACCAAGCCACTGGCTATAAGAGCCGAAGAGGTAAAGAAGGGGAAGAAGAAGGGGTGGATAGGCAAATGGTTGCTTCTTATGTGTGCCCTGGCCAGGATTGAACCTGGAATGTCACACACCAGGCTGATGCTCTATCCACTGAGCAAACAGGCCAGGACCTGGGAGTCATTTCTGACTGGACCGGGTTTTTCTACCATCTGGCAGTAAGAGCCTCCACTAAGGTAAAAGCAGCTGTGGGATGGGTATCAGCAGGTTCTTTAGACCCCTGGCCCCTGCTTCCTCCCCCGTGCCATTCCCATTGGGACTCCAACTGTCTGATGAGGGACACGTGCATTTCAACTCTCACCCAGCTGCAGCCCACAGCTTTCTCCTTCTCACTTTGTCAGGTAGCTGTTTTTGTTTTCAGTAGTATCCCATAAACGTAGCACATTCCTTTCTGTGGGTTGCACTGAGCCTATGAGAAATGAAGGGTTTTTTTGTCATGGCAAGTAGCAGAATGTGGGGTCTGTCAGTCTGCCGTCCTCTCTCCTTTCTCTGCTTGGACAGCCTGTGGCAGGCAGGATCCTGCCCTGCAAACACACAAGAATGACAGGGACAGTCATCTCGGTGTCTGCATGTTCCCCCAAGCTCTAGGGGCCACATTGCAACCTGTTTCAGAATCTTCTCATCACCGTGGTCTTGGCTGACATTGGCCGGCACATCTCTGTAGCTCACAAGCCCACAGTCGGAACTGAGACACTGGTGTTCTACCTTGAGAGGGCCCACTCCCTCCTCTTGGGTGTCTTGAAGCTGCCCCTTGGGTATATGTAGTGCACGTGTAAAGGACAGGAGATAAGCCAGTCCTTCCCTTGGATAACATGTCACGGGCTTGATGACTTTCTCCGTTCACGCCATAATTCTGCTTTAGAGAGGCCAGGGGAAGTGGGACCAGAAAGCTGCCTGGCAGCTTGTCCTTAGGATCTTACCCTTATTGTTCTTAATTAAGCCTTTAGCAAAGGAGTCCTGTTTATATCTACTTATAGATAAAAGACTCATTTACATCCAAAGAAATTGTGATTCTGGAAGTTAGGTTATTTTTCCTGTGGTCATTAAACTCAGTAAGAGTCAAAACCCAGTTTTTGTTTGCATCTACGTGTGTCAGATCCCACACCAGCTGTTGTGTTCCTTTCCTGTCTACGTTGCAGTTTGAGTTCACTTGTATGTTGTTACCAAAGGCACCCTCAAGTTAGGAAGGACAGCAGAGGCAGTCTTTGGCCTGTATTTGGAATACTTACAACATAAAATGGGGCTTTCACGCTGTGAGCATGTCAAGCCTTAGCTAACGTAATTGATGCCTGCATTTGTGCTAGTAACTACAGTGTGTCTGTAAAGTCATGGTGCACTTTTTACCAGTTACACTTTTAAAGTGCACCATGACTTTACAGACACACTGTATTGGTCTTTTAACCCCCACCAGTGAGGGAATACTTGGTATAGCTCACACAGTCCTAAGTTTATTGTGAGAATTGTTTTCAATGAAAGGCTGCCCCAGTTCAGTCAGCAGATGCGACTATGCCCAGCAAAAAAGGGACCACCATGGAGTTGTGTCAGGTGGTTTCATAGTGTTATTCACCTGTCCACCATCAACCCTTACACTTGAGGAATCATTTATACAGAGGAAATATTATTAAATAGATAAACAGGTAGATTTTAGACCAATTATTTATGGCATGGATATTCTATAATTATCAAACAATTTTAATTAGATTATAACTAGAACGACAGTATTCACGAATGTTCTTGATAATGATAGTAGTTTACAAATAATCTAATGGGGGTGTTAACTTTCCTTACTTTCCTAGAGATTTTAAAGAGATCAAAATGGACATGAAACTCAAGTTGAAAGCCAATGAAAGGAGTAGAGTTCTGATACCTCCTGGTCCCCCTTTTACATATTTTATTTAATATAAGTCAGATTATTTAGTGATAATACAATCAGGACACTTAGAGTAAAAACCCTGATTTCTCTCATTGCTCAATGCTAGCAGGAGCCTAAAAGCAATCCCAGGTGTTGAATTGTAATTTATTCCCTTCTACAAAGGAAAAGATATTTCTTATTTTTTGAACAAAATGTCACTGAGTAAAAGCATTTAACAGCTTGCTCAGATAGAAATTTCCTTATAAGTATGCAATGCTGCTCCATAAGCTATCATGAAATCTTTACCATATATAAATACGATGCTTATTTACTGAAGATAAATCTATGTTTAGACTATGAATTTTCACAACTTAATAAAATACATTTTCTTTGATAATTTACAATTATGTGCAAAGGATTGTCACACACACAAAAAAGATAAAAGTAGAGCTAACTACTTTTTCTTAAGGGAACAATTCTCACTAGTTCATAAATCAAAAAATGAGGATCCCTGTGATCAAATATTTATATTTAGGTTTCTTTTGGTGGGGGAGGGGAAGAAATGCCAATATAATGAGTTCTAAAAAATCTTCAATATAGTCTGTAAATAAAATCACTCACCATCAGCACTTGCACTGTCCTTCAGATAACACTAGAAATTGAAACCATGGCATTTTATTATTTTTTGACTGAATAACATTTAATATATTACAAAAATTAACGTGGACCAGTAATTTTCCTTATAAACCTCAAAGTTTAATGTGCACATCATATTCTGTGGTAGAGACTAGTAACAAAACATTCCAATAAGGATAAACTATTTTATTTAAATGTATTCTCTATCCTTTTTGAAACTGATTTTAAAATGAAAACCCTATCTTTGGTAAAAAAAAAAAAAAAAAAGTCTAGCATGAGAATTATCTAGGATGACATATTTAACAATTAAATATACCTCCAAGGAAGCTACGGTATATACATCCTTTCTGTAAATTTAACTAATCTGAATTTACAGGTCACTGGTTAAAATGCTCTTTCTTCTAAGATAAGCATGCAATTCTTAATATGATTACATTTTAATTTGGAAAATGGATAGGCAGTTTTAAAAATAATTGTATTTAAAATACTTTAAAATACATTTATTTTATTTTATATATTGCTTTGTTTTACATATATTATTCATCAATTAAAATATTTCTCTTCTGTTTTGATAGTAACTTTTGCATAAAGTTGTACCACCTGTTCCGACTTAGCAGTTTGTTAGAAACATGTCTGATGTCACATGCATCTGCTTAGGTCTTAGATCAGAACGCTTTCAACTTACCTGGGAAAGTATCGGTAGATCATTCGTATTTGAAAATTTTTTCCTTCAGATGATTTTGTTTTATTAAGGATGTCTTTGAGAATACTAGCATATTTTTGAAATGAGGACTATCTAAAAAATTCATAGAGTTCTCAAAAGTTGACTGACTCTCAGGTCTGCATTTAATATTTTAACCAGAAATATAATTTTGCTTTAAAAGTCTGGAAACATAAAAGTAGACTACTGTCTTTTAATAGACTGCCATCTGAAGTTGTTGAATTCATTCACTCATTCATCCAGTAAACATTTAAAAGCACTTATTTTTTGTTCTAGGCACCAGATATCCAAGCACTTACAGGTCAGAAGGGGAAATGATAGATACATAAAAATAATAATAATAATAGTAATAATGAAAATTGTTTTGATATAGCTATTTTGATCTTACCTAGATTTGAAATTTCCTGTTAATCTTAATTAACAGGGTAGTGAATCAGAAATTTATATATTTGAAATGTTGTCAGTAAGCTTTTTAAGGTTTTGTGAACTGTGCTTTCATAAAATATTATTTTGCAATTTATTGGTCACATTGTGATGATTAAGATTGTTTTCTGGTTTTATTTATAATGAAAATGCATGGGGCCTAAAATCTAATGTGTGAATATACTTCTGTTAAGCAGTTAACTTAGTTATCACAACCTTGTAAACAGAATAATGGCCCCACAATGATATCCAGGTCCTAATCCTCAGCGCTTTGTGAATGGAACAATGGAGACTTTGCTGATGGGCTTGAATGAAAGCTCCTGAGAAGGAAAAATAATCCTGGATTATCCAGTTGGGCCCAGTGTAGTCACAGGGTTCTTGTAAGAGGGAGGCAGGAAGGCCAACGGCAGAGGAGGTGGGACGAGCAGCAGAGGTTGGAGCAACACACTTTGGAAGCGGAGAAAGAGGGTCCAGCCTTGGTGTTAGCAGCCCTGAGAAGCCGGAAAAGGCAGGACCCTGACCCCTTCTGCAGCCCCAGAAGAAATACGATAGTGTCACACCTTCATTTTAACCCCATACTGTTGTCCAGAACTGTAGCAGATACTTTTGTATTGTGTTAAGTCACTGTGGTGGCACTTTATTAGAGCAGCCGTTGGAAACTCATAGACATATAGTACATGATAATAACACCTCAAATGACCTCTGTTTGGGTCTATTAATAAAAATTCCAGTTTTATTCACCAGATAACTTAATGCAAGGATGCTTGTATATTAGAGCAGGATGTGGGACCTCTTTGGTTTTTCCAGAGAATCGTAGGTAGGATGGCTGCTGACTACCCATCATGCCAACTAAGTCATTAAGGGTAACAGGAGCTGATGCCACCCAGGCCAGGGCCATTCCATTTAGTGATTGTCATCATTTCTTTTTGAGGGCATCCCTAGATACAACTGAGGTTTTAGGAAGCAACAGAAGAATAGAACAAGTGATTGAGTAGTGGAGGTGATTCCTGGATGGTCACACACACTGAGCCCAGCCTCTCCGGTGTGTTTTGTGTGGCACTGTTGGTGCATCACCGGCAGGTAAGCAGGGTACTGAGCCCTGCTCAGCTGCTCCTGCCTCTGGGACTGCTTGGTGACAAGGAGACCAGTCCTCTTCTATTTTTGAAACTCTAGAGTTCATCAAAACTCTCTCTGGCTTTCTTCTCTGCCATCCTTCTTCCGTCTTATGAATTATTCAAGGCAGATTTCAGTTGAGGTAAATAGTTTGATTTGAGGGTTTTTGTGTCTGGATTTAGATGCAACAAGACATGTTAAATGCTCAGAATTTTAAGTGCACAGAATGGCACAGGCTCAGCTATTAAGATGGAAGGCGTTTGCGGTGAACATTTGCTCTGGGGCCACTGCTGCAACTAAGTCAGGCCCTACTTGTCATTCTGAAGTAGGAAGGCATTATGATCAGTGCAGTATAAATCAGACTTTACAGAGTGCTGGGTCCCCAAGCACTTGGAACACTAATCCTCTCCTCAGCGAGCAGGACATTTTTGAATATTACAAGGTAAAGTTTTCCTTTTGTTAGTTAACCTTAGTGAATTATTAATCTTTATTGTTTTTTCAGGTATTATATACCCAACAACAAAACATTTTTTAGTGTACATGTTTCTCTTGGATAAAATAAGCTTATAAGGTTTGAGTTCTTCTTTCAACAAATCATGTGAAAGCTAGGAGGACATAGGAATATTTCAATTTTATAAAATGCATGGAGAGCCCAATGTCTTTCATAGTAGTCCCCTCTTCCTGGGGTTCTGTGTCTCAGTTTTAATGTTTTAAACACTTGCTCATGGTATTGCCTACCTGATAAAGTGATCTATGGACACCTGGATGAAAACCCATTGCTTTGGAATTAACGGGCGGGATTGGTTTGGTACAATGTCACACACTTAAAAACCAATCCAAGGACATTTTATTATAGTCCAGTCATCTGCTAAAATTCACTCACATAATGTCAGTTTTTGTTACAGGAGTCTCCATAAAATTATATTATGAAATCATGCTAGGTGATACTACTTTTAGGGAAAACATTTTTTCCTGGTCCTCTGCTTGAACACAATTTTATTAGCAGCAGGATATTCTTTTTCTTTCTTCTTCCTTTTATTTTCTTATGAATAAATAGTAAGAACTAGCATTTATTAATTAGTAGATGCTAGAGCGTGTGCTCACTACCTTCCATACATTATCTAAGTTAATGTTCACCATAAGTCTATGATAATTCTGGGAGTATCTCTCTGGTGGCTAGAAAGTTGCTTGCAGAGCAGTCTTTAATCAAAACCCTGCATATAACTACTCTGCCAAGGACTGAAAATTCAAACATACACTAGAACTTAGAGTTATGTGGTTAGTCACTATCGGGCAATATGGACTGCTAGAATCTGTGGCAAATTGTTCACAATTTGAATGCATATTCATTTAAACTACACACTGGGCAATCAACAGAGGTGGATTTAACGATGGGTGCAACAAACACGCACCCTGGGCCCTGACTTCTGAAGGATCCCTGCAAAACCCCAATTTTACACTTTTTTTCTAATGACACCAAGTTTGGTTTCATATGTGCAATTTTAACATTAATAATACATAATATTTTTATTTATTTAAAAATATGGTTAACATGTATTTTTATTTTTCCTGTCTCTCTCTCTTTTTCTAAGGGGCCCAATATTTTCTTCTGAGCTCGGGGCCTCAACTGACCTTAATCCTCCTCTGGCAACTAATACATATTTATTAACTGTATTCAGCTTTTGGCTTCTGGTTTTAAACTCTATAAAAATCCATACTGATTTTAGAAGAATACATTTATATGCATAATTATTTATTTACTTATTTCTATTGTATTAGAGGTTTATCAGGGATTGTGAACATTCCTGTGAACAGAATATAAACAGAACTACATTGTATTCTTATTCTTTTATGACAAAGGCGTGCCCATTAGCCCAGGCATATGGTCTGTCTCATCTCAGGACTGCAGAAGATTCACAGGCAATTGTCCAAGCCATAGTGTAAGGCAGACAGACACAGGTCATTCTGAAGGGGTATGGGATGAAGTGTATACAAGTTTTGCACATAAATATTTAAATATACACAGGATGTTTAATCATCTAAATAAGAGCTATAGCAAAGCTGTGTAGATACCATTGGTTTCTTTAGGTGTAAAATTTCTCTTAACCCATTTATGCTGGAGGTTAAAATTTTTGAAATTCAGTTCTTCAAAAATTTTCTGAAATTCACATCACTTTTTGACCAGCTCCCAGCATGCCAGTATCTGCAGCAGTGACCAACTCTGTGCACCACATGATAACATCTACACTCAGGTGGTAGACATGTTTGAAAAATCAGACCTCGGAGATGACCTTGAGCAGTAGGATAGAAATAACTCCCTCACCACTACCGTTCCAATAATGGAGCATGAGGGATTAAGAGATTTTCATTGCCCTGTCGTTAACAAAGAATAGTAGGAAAACATTTTTTATTTTGTTTGATTAATTAAGCAATATATATATAATTATATATAATTTGATAAGTTACTTAAAGTCTCAAGTCTCTAATTCCTATAAAGTTGCGTATGTGATTTATAAGTTTCTTTTTCTCCCTACTGGATGTGCTGTTATAAAAATGAAATTTTAAATTACTGAGACTGCTTGATCAGATTGCTATCAGCTCTAAAATTCAACAGGTCAACAGGCCGTTAGGACAAGGCTTGTCATTACTTGGTAACCTTTTCTACTACAATGCACTTAATACACTCTCCTTTTCCCTCTTTCTGGTTAATTGCCTTCTATTGAAAACTGAATTTCATTGAGTTCTTGACTGAGTGGTTGAATATAGCAAAGGCTTACTCACCATTAGGGGCATTTGAAAACATCTGAAGGCATCTAGGGTTTTCTCTGTAACTAACAGCATAAAGGGGGCCTTCCTACTAGCATTTAACAGAGGTCAAGGGTGTTCAGTGTTCTCTGAAAGGTCAGTTGAGTATCCTTTCTGAGAAATATTTTGTAATGAGTCATGCCCTTGAGGTTGGAAAACCAAATGACAATGCAACTAATCCTCTTCTGGTTGGCTTCCCCTTTCTTGGTTTGCGCTGAGTGTTCCTCTGCGCATCTCGCCCAGGTCCCCAGTCTGTTTGCTTTTAAAGGCTCAGCACATATCTCCTCTCCTCCATGAAGTCATTTGCGAACCTTTCACTCCCAGACCTTTCTCCTCCAAGACAGCCTTTGAGGACTCTCCCTCAGGAATGTTAGCTTGAGCCATCTCCAAAGGCAGAGGGAACTGTGCCCCTCCCCTCCGTCGTTCTCCACCTTGCGCTAAGCTAGAGGGTCTTGTAAACAGTCAAGGACTGTGGCTTTTATTTTGTTTAGCTTTACTTATATTAACTTGATGCCTCTATAGAGAATGAGATGAAAAATAATGAAATAATAATGACTCGTCCTCACCCACAGAAAAACATCATCGCGTTAGGCATGCTACTTATAAGATAAACAAGCCTGAGGGCTTGATTTGACTTTATTCATTTGTGGTTAATTCACACCAGCAGCTCAATTGACAGTAGACTCCAAAACCTCTTCTTTAATAGCTTTTGTTGTTGGTTGCATCTTGAATAAAGTCCAATATACAGAGTACCTGATGGTAATAAAGATTTTTCTAGAAATGAAGGTAGTGTTCAGGGCTTCTCTTAAAAAAAAAAAAATGTGATAGACTGCCTACCACTTGACTAAAACAAGACCAGATGTCATTGATCCGCTGTCCTGGTGTACACTCAGTAAAGGAATCAACACTATCCTTTAGCCCATGACCTTGGCTTTGTGAAATAGGAAATGCTTCCTTCCTCCCAGATGTTGGTAGTGGTGTGGCTGTTGCCAGCAACATTTCTAAGACTATCTCAGGAAACTACATGCTCTTTTATATTTTCAACCCATCCCCAAAAGATCATTATGTCTTTTGAGTTATACTTTGAAAGATGACTTTGATATTAAAGATTTAATAAGATGATAGAATCATTTCTTTGAATATACTAATTTATGTTTATAGGATATTATTTAAAATTATAGATAATGAGACTATTTTAAATTTTCAGTTAGTTTGATGAGTCACATGTTATCATTTTTTATTCAGCTATAATTGATGTATAACATTGTATTAGTGTCTGGTGTACAATGTCATGTTTTTTTATTTGTATATATTATCAAGTGATCACCTCAGTAAGTCTAGTTAACATCTGTTACCACACAGAGTTGCAGTTTTTTTCTCTTGTACTGAGAACTTTTTAGATCTACTCTCTTGTATATATTATCAAGTGATCACCTCAGTAAGTCTAGTTAACATCTGTTACCACACAGAGTTGCAGTTTTTTTCTCTTGTACTGAGAACTTTTTAGATCTACTCTCTTAGAAACTTTCAAATATACAGTTCAGTACTGTTAGCTATTTTCACTGTGCTATACATGACATCCCCAGGACTTATTTATTTTAGACCTGGAAGCTTGTACTTTTTAAGCCCTTTAAGCATTTTTCTCATCCCCACCAACACTAGTCTGTTCTCTGTACCCATAACCTTGTTTTTCTGTTTTGTTTTGGTTTTAGATTCTACTTACAGCATGGGGCAAAAGTAGGTTTACAGTTGTCTGTATTTAAAATAATATCATAGTTAATAAATAATGATACAAGAATAAACACTGTGTTTCATGTGCTCACAATAACTTTTGCCCCATCTTGTGTAAGTGAGGTCATGTGATATTTGTCTTTCTCTGTCTGATTTATTTCCCTGAGAATAATGCTCTCCAAGTTATCCATGTTGTTGAGAATGACAAGGTTTCCTTCTTTTTATGGAGGAATAATATTCTCATGTGTGTTTGTGTGGATTTTTTTATTCATTCATGCACCAGTGGTCACTTAGGTTCCTTCCATATCTTAGCTATTGTAAATAATGCTGCAATGAACATGAGGATGAATATATATTTACAAATTAATGTTCTGGCTTTTTAGGATAAATACCCGGAAATGGAATTGCTGGGTCAAATGGTAGCGCTCTCTCTCTCTCTCTCTCTCTCTCTCTCTTCTTTTTTTTTTTCAGAAACTCCATACTGGTTTCCATAGTGGTTGCACCAATTTACATTCCCCACAATGGTGACAAGGGTTCCCTTTTCTCCAAATCCTCACTGACACATTATTTTTTGTCTTTTGATTATAGCCATTTTGACAGGTGTGAGATGAGATGTCATTGTGGTTTTGATTTACATTTCCCTGATGACGAGTGATATTTTTATTATTAGTGAGCAGTGCACATTAGCTAGAAAAACAATGTAAGAGAAATATAGACTTTTCCTTCATATGAAGGAAGCAAGATAATTCTCTTCTATTTGACCTAAAAGAGAAAGAAAAGAAAAATAGTTCAGTTAACAGAACCACCTATTTTATTCTGAATTTGGGTCACAGTGTTTTGCCTAAGTAAGGGACTACTGATATGTGTTTGTGTCACTTAAGGCCTTCTCAGGGCATTGATTGTCTTCCACAGTCTCAGATGCTTACACTGTAGTCTAGAAGTCTGTGTATAAATGCATGGATATCTCGGGGCTTATTTTTTTCTTTCCAGGTAAAGTGGGAATTTCCAGAATTTAGGAAGTCCAGTATGTTTCTTCTCAATACCTTGGGTTGCTCAGCTGCTCTGAAAATCAGTCTGGCAATACAAAGTCATATGGGTGTGGGGGTGGCCATCAGAAAAAAAAAAATTTAATTCCCTTTATGCTTGGTTACTGAGTTACATTTGAGAATATAATATTAGATAAGTATCTTCAAATGTATTCTGGAGCAGAAAGTGCTGGGTGAACGTAAAATAAAAGGTGGTACTTCTGGACACTTGCCTTTGATAGAATATCACCATTTATTTAAGTGATTTATTTTAAAAAACTATTTTTAAATTACTGTATTTACATGGTTTCAAGTGCCCCCCCATTATAACTATTTTTGAATAAGCTGTTTACACAAATATGTGCACATAACCTCTTACCCAGGAACACCAAAACTGAATACCTAAATTAATTTTATACAATCAGGAAACATGTCAACAGCCATGGGCCTAAGGGTCTGAAGCTTGTTGGAATACCAGCATTCTCTAGAAGCCTTCAAGGACCTCAGGTAGTCAGGATCTGCTGGAGTCTGTCGATTGGGGCATAGGAAGAAGAGGGTGGGTCATTGCACTCTCAAAGTTCCTAGTTTTCTATAGAGTCTTCAAAAGAGTGCTGGTGCAGACATACAATCATTTTATGAGACTTGGAAATGTCTGGAAATACAAGAAGGGTGCATAGCGACACAGGCATGCCACTACTATTTTTTGTTCCCTTCTTCTCTGACACACACAGAGCTCCAGTTCTCAAATTGAAGGACCAACCCTGTGGCCCAGAGGAACTATTTAGCCCCTGTCCCTGCATTTCCTTTTCTGTGGGATTGGAGTCATAACCGCACTCACAGCAGCCATCTAGTCTGAGCATGAAACCTGTCACCACAGGCAGGGTTGCAGATAAATGCTCAACAGCCCTCCAACACCATTGGTCACTGAGTCACCTTCTTGGTGATCGATCAGATGGACTGTCATAGTGTCCTGATGCTAGTGTTCAGTCACCCTTACTTTACTTCATGATGGCCTAAAGCACAAGAGTAGTGATACTGGCATTTCTCATAGGTCACAGAGCAGCCAGAGAGTGCTTCTGTTATATTATCAGTTATTGCTGTTAATCTCTTACTGAGCCTCGTTAATGACTTTAATCATAGCTATGGATGTATAGGAAGAAACATTGCTTATAGAGTGTTTGGTACTATCCAGTTTTCAGAAATCCACTGGGGGTCTTGGAAGATGTCCCTTGTGGATAAGGGGAGATGACTGTACTTTGTTTTGACTCCAGACTGCACAAGTTTCAGTATCCCATGTAGTTTACGTACCTGTTGCTCTCATTAACTTTTCTGGGTCTCTGTCACCAAGAAATGTGCGTGCTGAGTTTGTTTTGCATTTAGACGGAAAGGTGGGTGAATGGATTATCTGAATGCAGAATCAACTTTGACTGGAAAATGAAATTTTAATTTATAAGATTATAAAATTAGTTCAGTTTGCAAAATGAATTCTACTAATTAAACATGTTGATATATCTTTTGTTGACATAATAACAATAATAATATTAGCTATAAATATTGATTGCTTAATTATCAATCAAGCTCAACGCCATCTCAATTCTTGTAGCAACCCTATTAATTAAGGAGTATGTAATTATCATTATTTAGGTGCAGAAATTGTGATATATTGGTTAACAAATTGTCCATGGCAAGTAATAGAACTAGAATACAAATTTATTTCTGTCTGTAGAGAGCACTCCTAACCACTATGACATATCTCAGCATTTTATAGTCATTAGTCTAATAATCCAGTAATAAGAAAGCAATGAAATATTACCTAATTTAAAAAATAGCTTTTGATGTGTTTATCTTTTTAATTATGCCTGCAATGATACCACTTTAAAAATTATATTATTTAGACGAGGTCAACTACTGAACTAACAGACCTGAATATGTATAATGGCACAACACGTGAAAAAGTTTTCTTTATTCATTCTGCTGGTGTGGTGGGTGGGCAGGTATCTGGACAGGTCTCCTCCATCGAGTCACTCAGGGACCTAGGCAGGTGAGCCTCCTCCACTGAACCTGGCTTTGAAAGGAAGCAGTTTGGAATAGGTCTGTGAGACATCCTCAGCCTCTCTGGGGGAACCCACAAATAAGGAAAGGTGAACAAGTCAGGTTATAACTAGGTCGTTTGATGATGGGCCTCTGGGAAAGCACTGCCCTGAGGATATTTACCATAAAAAATGTGTTTGTTTGTTTGTTTGTTGTTCAAATATCTGGTCCAACTAGGATTGCATGCAAATTTATTAATTGAAGAGCCATTTCTCACTGGGAAATATCACGTAGACTTCATAAAAATGGAATTATAAAATGGAAATACTTCCTTTAAAAAAAGCTCCCTTTTGTATAAGTGATGACTATATTTATCTCTTAAAATCTGAAGTTAGATCTAGGCAAGAGTGAGTTCTAAGATGGTGCTAAATTCTGTCCCCTGCTTTGCCTCAAAAACTATTAGTGATTACTGTCTTCATGGCATTCAACATTCATTTTTTCAGCAAATATTTATTGAAACCCTGTCAATTCTTGATTGGTTAATTGGCTAATTAAGGATTGGTTTTTAGAGTGCAAAGGCAATTCCTAATATATCCCTAATGGTCCAGAGAGAAGCAAATATTAATCTAATCAATATAAACTCTATTGTGAGCTAGGATGGAAAGTGTTGAGTGGACAGAGGGGTTCTGATCGAATCTGGAAAATAAAGCAAGTCTGAGACCCTTCGGATGAGGAAGTGCTTACTAGAATTTTATTCATTTCCTATTTTCTGACATGAGTAATGTTTTATTTTCTAAATAAAATAATAGCCAAAAATTGTCTGTGTTTTTACCAGGGAGTCCACAAAGCTTCTTGTGTGGATCTGAGATTGAACCTCACTGAGGAAACTGGGGCATTTTTGGTCCAGGGAGATTTTACTGTGGCTTTCATTTATATATCACAAGTAATTGCTAACCCTAAAGGCTTTTTGTTACATTTTTAAAATGCTATTAGTAGTTGGAATACTAAGGTTCCATTTTTTTATTCCTTTAATAACCTCCTAATTATAGATTCCTTTTTTCTTTAATTTCAGCCTTTATACTAATGATAAAAGAAATGTGCAATCTCTCTGAAATAACTTTTATGCGAAGAGAAATTAGACAGATAACTTCTTGGCTCCTTAGAAAGAAAATAGGTTCAAACATACAGGGGAAACTTTGCCATTAAGGACCCAGGTAACTGCAATTCTGTAATGGTGCATTCAGGAATCAGTTACCTCAGGGAAAGCAAAACACTACAGAATTTGGAGGATAAATGACAAGTTTACTGAGAGGAAAGGAGAGAAGAGAAGACAAAAAGAGAGAAATACTAAATAAATAAATAATAAAAGGAACATGGAAACAACCAAAGTGTTCCTCTATAGAGGATTGGGTAAAGAAGATGTGGTACATATATACAATGGAATACTGCTCAGCCATTAGAAACACTGACATAGTATCATTTATGACAACATGGATGGACCTTGATAACATTATACTCAGTGAAATAAGTAAATCAGAAACAGCTAAATCCTGACCAGGCGGTGGCACAGCGAATAGAGTATCAGACTGGGATGTGGAAGGACCCAGTTTCGAGACCCCGAGGTCTCCAGCTTGAGGGCGGGCTCATCTGGTTAGAGCAAAAACTCACCAGCTTGGACCCGAGGTCGCTGGCTCCAGCAAGGGGTTACTCGGTCTGCTGAAGGCCCGCAGTCAAGGCACATGTGAGAAAGCAATCAGTGAACAACTAAGATGTCGCAACCGCAACGCAACAAAAAACTGATGATTGATGCTTCTCATCTCTCTCCGTTCCTGTCTGTCTGTCCCTATCTATCCCTCTCTCTCTGTCTCTGTAAAAGAAAAAGAAAAAGAAAGAAACAGCTAAAATCTGCATGATTCCACACATAGGTGGGATACAAAATTGAGACACAAATTTAATTTTCTAAATTAAAAAAGAAAGGACCCAGTAGACACAAAACAAAAAGGAATAATGAAGGTTTTGCTAAAGAATTATTTATTGTAATTTTTTTCTCACTGCTATTTTATAATAGGTAGTAGTAGTTGTGTATATAACTAATTATGTACATGCTAAATATATCATTGTATCCATATTTGAAATGCATTTTTCTAGTTCTTCAGAACACATTGTCAGAATTAAAAATCTCCATCTAAACTGGAGGCTACTTTTAAGACAACTTAAGAACAAGTTCTGGAAATATTATAAAAATTAGGCACTTTAAAAAAATTTTAATACTTTTTTTCAGTTATCTATTTCTCAGGTATCTGTGTTATCTTGTGCAACATTTTCAGTAATTTAAAAAATTATAATTGAATATTAGGTATATTTATTTAGAGATGTTAGGGTTTTTTAGAGAAAAACAATTGTTTTTCTGACTAGACAACTTGTGCTTACAAAAGGAGGAAAAATATGTCCTTCCTCTCATAGACACAGCCAAATGATACCCAAATTCTGTACACTTAAATATACTTTTTGGTGAGCCACTTAATTTAGTTGGATATTTCAACATCTTTCACTATATACTCTGCACGTGAAAAGAAAGAATTTATCTCACTTCGCCTTATTTTTAGTGATTCTTTGGAGTATATTCCTTGAAGAAAGCCTTTTAAACTTGCCAAACACAATTCACCTTCACTTAAAACATGCATAAAGGTACCAATTGTGGTAAGTTCTTCCGTAGGCATCCCTCAAAGTGAAGCAGAAATGCAGAAGGTTTTATAGGAATGAGTAGGTAATGTTCATTTCAGGAATGATTTGCATATAGAATGAGTGTTATTATACGATGCTCCTGATGTAATCAAGATCAGTTTCTTGTTTCCTATTTTAAGTCATGAACCAAATTCTTCATCAATTCTGTGGCATATATTTTGCGGGCTGACATATATATTATTTTTTAAATATATATTTTATTTTATGTTTTTAAACTTTTTTTTTTAAGATTTATTCATTTTAAAGAGAGGAGAGAAAGAGACAAGCGAGAGGGGGAGGGATGGAGAAACAAATGGATGCTTCTTCTCCTGTGTGCCCTGACTGGGAATCATACTCGGGACTTCCACATGCCAGGCTGATGCTCTACCACTGAGCCAACTGGCCAGGGCCCCTGACATATATATTATTTCTAATCGTCATTCTCCTTGTGTGGCATCTATGTCAGAGGGGTTTTCTATTTGTTGAAAATCTCATTACAGTATGTTATTTATTATTTTTTAATGCAATCTCAAGCCCTTTTGTTGAAATCTCAATATAGATTAATAAATGTATATACTTTAACTTAGCATCTATTGTGTTTTTAAAAAATGGTCTTATGTTCTTCCTCTCACATGACCCTACATGAAGATTAGTATTTTCTAGTAATCTGGTACCAGCACTTTACTAATTTGTGAATTTTCTGAAAATCATATCATTATGTTAATTCTACACCAGTGGTCATTTTCTTAGTGAAGAGAAGTTAATAGTCTCCTATTTTTATTCACTTTCGATCTCTTTCTGATGGTCATACTTCTATTTTGTTCATAGTTCATGAATGTGAATTTCCCAGGAGAAAGTTGGCTAAAAATAGTCTCTATTACCACATGTGACTGTGGCTCAGAGTGCTTCCTTACGTTCATGTTTCAAACGACTAAATACCTTTGGTTTCTATAAAATGCAGGTGAGGAGAAGGGAACGAAGAGGTGGACCAGGTGTTGTAGTCGATGGCTGTGTAGCATAGTCAGATCACCTGGTATCCCTGTTTTTGTCCCTCCCATGATGATTTCATTGCAACTAAGGAATATGATTTTGGACATAGCAGATGTGAAGACACATTTAAAAAACTTCTTGGTACCAGTATTGCATTTGCCTTCCAGAGAAGGTACAAGGATTTATTTGATGTCTTCCTAGAAGAATTGTAATTAGAATTAGGCCATGTTATTTTTTCTTTATTATAACATACTGTCTCGGTTTTCAAAAAACTGTTTTCTTCTGTCGAACATTGTTTAGTTAAACCAGAAACCCAGGAACCAGTTTGCTTGCCTGCATCTGCCAGCCTGTTCTCCAATTGCAGCTGAGTTATGACACTTGCCTGTACCCTCCAGCCACTGTGTCCATATGTGCAGAACACATCAAGAAAGGAAAGACTGATATTTTTTACATAGTTAACAAAAACGCATTACTGGGTTCCCTTAGGAGTATTACTCAATTACTTAATCTTATGTGTATGTATAGCATAAAGAATTAGTGTGTATTTATTATTTTCATGAGAAATGTACTGATTTTCTGTTATTAACACATTTCCTTCACATTCATTCTGTTTAGAAGAATTAAACCTAAAACACGCCTGTCGACATTCTCAGATACAAACATCAGACTTGTTTAATGCCAACAAAAGTGAGTGATTAAGGACCATTTAAAAATTAGTTAAAGTTGGTTGGAATCTTTGTTACAGTGAATTTATCACTCATTTGTCACTCTGAGATTTCTTACTGAATAACCCTCCCCCAGCAATAAAAGAGACTTCTTTCCTTCAAGAGTCTACTAACTTTTTATTCACTCAGCATTTATTGAGCATTTATATTCAGTCAAATGCAACTTAATAGCTGGAAGTACAAAGATAAGCAAAATTATACCTCATGCTGGTCCTCATTACACACAAGAGCTGCTGGTCAAGACAGACATTAAATGTCACACAGATAAATGTGGAATTCAACCTGTGATAAGTGCCATAACCCAGGGAGCTAACCTAGACCAGACAGGAGTGGGGTGATGAAAGGACCAGGGGAGGGAAGGCTTCCCTGAGATGGTGGCATTTAAGCAGGATCCAAATAAATGAGGAGGAGGCATTAAAAATAGTCAGAGGGTAGGCAAAGGCCCTTAAGAGTAAATTCAAAGTTTTGGTACTTTCAAGGACCTGGAAGAACAAAATGGAACGTGGGATATTTATAGGTATTACTTTGGACCGTTTTTCATGTGTTTTGTTACAGAATTCCTCTTATCATTGTATGAATGAAGTGTTGATTTGAAAGAGTTCAGTTTTGCTCAAGTTCATCCAAAATCAGGTGACCGTTTTCCTAATTGGCCCTACTGTAAAAGTCCTAGTTTATACTTTTCCCAACTTAATTATTAATAGTGACCTTTTTACTATCAAATGGGTTTGAGTTTGGATGACAGATTTTATGGTCACACCTTCTTTGATAATTGTTTTGGAAAATTTCTTGCTATAGAGCAATAAACTACCAAATAACCGACCAACATTTTTACTTCTTTCCTCCTCTTCTTCCTTTTCATATTCCTTTTTGAAGTACCCCCAGTATTTCCAGAGGGTCTGTGATACACAGCAGTGGAGCAGGCAGGAATGAGCACACAAAAATGGGGACACAAAATGAATTTGAGGCTTTTCAGGGAGTATCAGAATATTGATCCTTTTTAGAGAAATAAAAAAGGATGGTTTTAGAAGTCTCATTAAAGACTAGTGTCCTTTTCTTGGTGTTCCAAAAATATGAAGAAAGTTTCCTTTTCCTGATTCTTCATACCCAAAGCCTCAAAGACCACCTTAGCAAGGTAGGACCCTCTTTGGAGAGTAGAGAAACCTCAGTCTTCAGTAGATGGTTGTACAATGCTGGAAACACCCTCTTCTGGAGTATGGACTACTTTGTTTTGATGGTGACAAGGTATTTTTCCTAGGTTGCAGCTAAACTCAAGAAGTTGATAGGAATATCACAAAAGCAGATGAAGGCACCACGTCCCCCACTGACTGACTGTGGCGTGCTTTCATAATGGAAGGGGATTGTGCTGTTCCTCTTTGTTGGGACCTTTGTCACCTTTGACTCTCACTGCATGGCTGAGCAGGTGCCGTGTGTGGTGGATCCCTTCCGATGTCAGGCTGGGAAGGGGCTATGGGTTCCCTCTCTGCAGCCTTCTCCACAGGTACAGATCCTCACCTGGCCACAGAAAGTGGAGACAGCAAGGCCGGGCCTACCTCAGAGACATACTTCAGGTGTGTATCTGGGTTGCTCTCTGCTCCAGTTCTCCCTTTTCTCTCCTACTCTGGAAAAGCCCTGGAACTTCTCCCTGGGAATATATTAAAATTCTAGCAAGTGTTCTTTTACTTTCTGGTGCTTGTTTCAGAGCTCAGCTTTTTAGCAACCAAAAGCTAAGAGTTTTGCTTTTCTATTCTATCCTCTTTCTCCTTTTTGAAATAAAACCAGCTTCTCGAAGACATAAAGCTCTCTTTTTACCCCTAAGAGGCTGCACAGGAGATGATCAAAGGGTTTACAGGAAATGCAGAAGTAGAAACTCAATCTATAGTGCATCATCTGGTTTGGCTGGGCTATAGTAATTGTTGGCATCTTCCTATTCTGATTGAAGCCCCCTAGTCCTCATGTGGACAAGATCTATGGGGTCTGATTCAGGCTTAATGTTCCAAACCAGGACTGTGGACTTGGTGGTTGGGTCTGCATTCTAACTCTGTTATTTACTGCTTATGGACTTGGTGCACATGACTTGACCTCTCTGTATATTTGTCTGTGGTTATATAAATTAGAGGTAATAATCACACCTTTCTCATAGACTACTTATGGAAATACTGTGATGTCATTCATGTGAAACCCTTAACATGGTTCTTGGCACATGTTAAGCCCTCAGCAAATATGCATTAGTGTTCAAATGTTTCATGACAGCTTCATATGCAGGCTGTCCAGAGCGGCTCATGTCTAAGAAGAATATGTTTAGCAGAAGGGCAAAAACTCTGACTGCAAGCCTCCCTCTCTTCCCCAATAGAAATGAGTTGTTCTGTGGCTGAAATGCGCAAGGCCTCTATAAACTCCAAATTCATTGCTTAACTAAAACTCATCCTCTCGAGTATGTGGGACTCTGAGTTTAGCCTCCAGTTTTAACAGACTTCTGTTAAGATCTTTAGACCCCATTGGCTCAGTGTCTTCTTCTTCCAGAAACCTACCACTTGGTCCATGTCTTGTCCTTACATTTCTTATGGCGCTGACAGCTTCCAGCATCTTCTATTTTCTCCACTGAGCCTTCTTTCCTCGTAAATAGGCTGCCCTTGCATCTTCTGAATGGCTCCTTAACAATTTTCAAAACTCTCTTGTACACGTACAACCCAGTTCCCACCAGAGTGCACCATGACCTTCTCAACCCTCTCGGGGCATCATGTAAGGACGGGTCGAGGGCACAGACAATATCATAGCCCTCTGCTCCCTCTGCTGTGTTCCAGCTTTTCCATCCAGCCCTTTCCCCATGACGGAGGCTCTCCAGCAATGCTGCACTTCTCTATTTGGTGGCCCCTCTTGTACCTTCAGTGGGATGTCACCATGCACCTTGAACTTCCTCGACCTCTTTGATGTCCATGTACATGTCCACGTCCACGTCCATGAACTCCATTCTGCTTTAGT
This sequence comes from Rhynchonycteris naso, assembly GCA_037038555.1. NCBI lineage: Eukaryota > Metazoa > Chordata > Mammalia > Chiroptera > Emballonuridae > Rhynchonycteris > Rhynchonycteris naso. Next base: position 212,430,916 of record CM072998.1, on the reverse strand, counting down.
AAATTTACTCAGTGTCATCTGTTGGCTTCAGGCCTCTTTTGTTCTGCCTGGAATTCAGTGTCTGACCACCTGTTCCAATGCCTGTACCCCATTCTACACCTGCACCATTGTCCTTCCGATCTGCCTTCTTCTCAGGTTCCTCTTCTCATCCTATGGAGAGGCCAATTAGAAGTGCTTAGACAGTACCTGATCTTAATCACACACGTTCTTCAGTGCCTTCCTGTCTAATTTTGCAAAACGGCACTTCCAAATGTTCCTCTTCTACTATTGGTAAATTCTATCCTGAGTCCACTGAAGAGTTGTCAGCCAGCCATGAAGTCCACGGTAGCATCTGTTGGTAGGAAGCAAGGTGTGTGTGTGTCTGTGTATGTTTGTGTATGTGTGTCTCAGTGTGTGTTTGTGCATGTGTGTGTGAGCAAGTGACAGGCAGATCTGGGTTGGTGGCCCAGATCACCCCATCTGTGCAGCCTCACGTGGGGTGCTGACACAGGGAAGGAAGGGCACATATGTTAGGCAAAGTATAAAGAAACCCCAGATGGCAGTAGGTCCTTCCACTTCATCTTTGACTGAAAATCTCTCCAAATATTTTTCAGAACTGAGATCCAAGGACATCTTACTAATTTTAAAGGCCCATTTACTAAGATAAAAATGAAAGAGTGATATCTCCTAAGATATTCAGAAAGGAAAAGAGCAGATGTGCATGGGGTTGAAGACTGGGCATTAAGTCCTCGCCCAGCATCACGTCGCAAGCATGCCTCCACATAGGAATGGCCCCTCACCTGGATGTTGGCTTCATGCCTCCACTCCTCACTGATCCCAAAGCTTTCTTTGTATGGAGGAAATGGATAGGACCATGTCCGCACACTAGGTCTAGGAGCAGCTCTCAGATTTCAACTTCCATAAAGGCATCTGAGGAACCTGGAAAATGGTGTGATGTCTGGACCACGTCTTCCAGAATCTGATTCTGAGTTTGCCCCAATAATCTGCACACTAATTAGGCATTCTTTGTTTCTCTGTTGCCACTGCTGCCAAAAACCAGAGTTTGTGAAACACTGACCTCCAGAATGATGTCCACACATATTTACATAAAACAGGAGACCTTTCAAAGTCCCTACTTTATTATTTTCTGCTGTCTGTCCTTATACGTCATGTACTTAAGCCTGACTTCTCTTTCTGTGTTCTCCCTCCACTTTGCATGTAACACTATACGTGTGCAGGTACTTACATAGGCACACATCCACACAGTATGCCTTGATATACGTTATGTATATTGAAATTGTTTTTGAAATAAGGAGTTCTGCAGAATATATGTACTTTAATAATAATAGTTTCCTTTTATCTTTCGCATCTTTTTCTAACAAGATAATCATGTGGCCAGATGGTCGTTGATCATAAGGGCTTTTGATTTTGTCTGTCTTCATAACATTTCCATCATTTCTAAGGAGTTCTATTCTTATCTTGGCTGCAGTCTAACATGGACTATAAAAAATTGGTTTTGATTCAGATTTGGGGTTTAGACTAAATTCTTTTGTCTTTTTTAAATGACAGCTGGTCAAGAATGGCTCATAATGCAGAGTTCTTATTCTACATGGATTCAGCTGGCCTTAATCCAATTAAAGATTCTTATTTTGACCCTTTGTCAACATCTTTGCCTATCACTTCAAAGTATTAAATTAGAAATTTTGCTAGAATACTTCTCTCATTTTCTATTTTTTATTGTATTTGCTCCCGCATACAGGGCATGGCAAACATAGGTTTACAGTTGTAAGTGCGCAAAACACAAGTTTATTCTTGTATTATTACTTTTTATTTATTGCATTATTTTCTATATAAATGTAAAGCCAGTGGCCAAGGCCACCATCACAGCAGCCTGGCTCATGCAGGTTTGCATTAGATTCGGATAGTCGGTGATGAAACAACGGAGCCAAGAAAAGTGAGCCATCAGCTTTAATTCTAGCTTGCACCCAGTGGGCAAGTAAAAACACACATTGGGCTCCAAAACTCACTCATTCAGTGCTCACAAAGCTACTGACTTATTCGACTTTCCTAGCATCAAAGGTTTCTAGCTCACCAGACTTATTCACCTCTGTTCCCCATCTCATTCTCCAGCACAAACTGGCTTCTCCCTCAGCACTCCACCATCTTGGCTGCTTCTCCTCTCCTCCACGTGGCCTTAATCTGCTCTCCTTTCTCATGCTAACCTCAGGAACCGATGGAGAGCAAGCTCCCGGCCTGCCCCACTTTATAGTGTAGAAATCCAAACCTTTAATCCAATCTACAAACAAGGAAGTCTCTGATACAAAGTCACTTATCTGAGGCATAATGGTAGTATTCCTCATGAGAGTGCACCACCCCACATCATCCAATCAGTCAAGGGTGTGGGGAAAAGCTTACTCTTAAAACTTGCACGTGGGCAGTGCCATCTTTAACAAAGTGACCATAATATATTTCATCTGCCCAACAACGGACAACTGTAAATACTTTTTCCCCACCCTGGACATGCTCACATGTACACAGGTGCACATGTAGACACACACATAGACTATATTCACAAGATAAAGGAAAAAAAATATAAGTGGGAAGTTACCTTTCATAACATGGTTACCAGGGGAGCTTCTACTTCAAAATCTTCTAATTTATCTGATGCACTAAAAGTTAAATAGGAAAAGACATTAAGGTTTGGTTATACCTGCTAAAACACTATGATTGGTATTTCCCAAACCACCTCCAGGTGGGCTAGACAAACATGACCTGAAGGGAGAAATTGCCTATTGTTCAATTTTTCTTTTCTCTCTTTTTTTTTTTCTACATTCTTTTGGACTCATTTTTACATGAAACATTTATAGTGGGGGTTTTTCTTTATTCCTCCTGTTTGTTTTAAGGTAATTTATGGCCACTTTCCTTTATCCAAGGAAAGCCAAGCAAAGCATAACAAAACTGTCCCCCTCCTGACAACAGGAAAATGCAGGACTCCTGAGTGAGAGGTAGGGAAGGGTGAGGAAAGGCGTGTTCTGTGGTTTAATGCTCCGGGCTTACAAAAGCATGCTGTTGGAATGGTAATTGGATTTCTGAGCACTGCTTTTGAGAATAGACTGCTTAAATCATTGAAAAGGAAATCACTGCGGAAGAGAAGCAGTGAGGAATTGCACAGCCTGGCTGAGTATTTACAGAATAAGAGTGACGTGGGGAACAATGGAGACCTGGTTTAGTGCTGTTGAGATTTGACATCTTTACAAACTTGATATTGTTGCTGTGGTTTTGATCTTTATTCCTTTGTTGAACACAGTCCCATGGGTTTTCTTGAACCAATATCTTAAAAAGGGCTGAAATAAATGAGACCTTTTTAAATGCTTTTAGAGAAAAAAGAAAACAAAACAAAACATAAAAAAATATATATTCACCCCCCCCCCAATGAAAGACTACTTTATACTTCTGTATGAAAAATACATATGGACAGGTATACGTCTCTATTTTTAGTCTCTTTCCCATGTTTATGCTGAGGCGGTTGAATTACCATTCTTAAAATGTTAGAAGATTTCTGTGTCCCCAAGCCTTTATGGAGATGGAGTGGTTGAATAGATAGTAAGCATTTAAAAATTATTTAGTTATGTTAGGGGAGCTTAGGCGTTGCAGGTAGGGGAAAGGATGGATGTTAACCTCTTAAAATCTCCAATTGAATTTCCCATCAGCAATTTGAAGGAAGACAGTGCACTTAGCTATTGTGCAAATGGAGTTTCAGACACATCTCCTATCCCTCTTTCTAACAATGCTGATCCACCATCCTTCATCTATGAACTTGGTTTATCCTTCATTTCATTTGCTCACACATACATGCTCACAGGCACACACTAAGACACAGTACATGCATCAGGTGAAGGAACACAGAACAAATGCAGAAATAGGGAGTTACCTTTAATGACACGATGACGGGGGACCTTCCCCCTTGAACTCTCCTGATTTACCTGATGCACTGCGGAAGAGATCCAAATAGGGAAGAGATTAAGGGTTGTTTATGCCTACTGAAGCACTCCAATACATAGTTCATAAATCACCTCCAGGTGAGCTAGATACTGTTTTAAGGGAGAAACAGCCTATTGTGTCATTGTTTTGGGGGGATTTTTTATGCATCCTCCTGACCTTTGTGTATAGGATGCATGCATGTCGAGGGCTTGGGCAGCGCTGGTTCCTCTGGCAATGTGATTGTGTTGCTCGTCCCCCCCCCCCATTTTTTAGTGTTTTGCTCTCACTGAAGTAGAGGGAAAGCTACCAAACAGAACATAGATTTCTAGGAGAGTTTGCTAACAAATTGCTTCATTTTCCATAGAGATACACAGCATGGATTTTCCTTATCCTTGTTCATTTTCTCACGGAAGGCACATTTGTCGAAAACTAGACAGAGAGGCACTGTAATCATATGTTGAATGTATTCCCTCACAAGCGCCTTTTTCTTTATTTTTCAGTGAGGGGATGGAAAAACCAGGTCGTGATAAAAATTTCTCAGGGACACCACAGCGAGGACTCCAGTCCCATCCTATAGGACTCAAAAGCATGTCTTTCCCTCTAACACACAGTCATGTATTCAAAGCATGGGTTCTATTTGGAAGTAATTTTGTCTTTGGGGAATATTCATTGCTTCCTGGAGATTCTTTTTTTATTTCTGGGCTCTGCTGTTGCGTTGAAATGCAAATGTACTCTTTCTGTTAAAGAGAAGGAAGAAAGTCACGATGTGGTGCCATGTGGGGACAAGAAATGCATTCTGACTCTGCACCTGAGACCGGGCTCTGCAGAATCAGGAAGAACTGTTATGCCCACGCCAGGACTGTCCATGGTCTCCTCTCCGCCAAACCTGAAATTATTTCACGGGAGGGTTTTCAGGGAGGAAATTTTAGAGATTAGAACCTTCATGTTTATCTGTGAACTGCCATTTCAGGCCAGGGTTCAAGTACACCACTAACCAGCCTCAGTTACCCAGTTGAAGCAAACATTCAAATGCAGTTTTCTCTTTTTCCGAAAGAATACATGCTTCCTTACATACCAGAAATTATTCTGGAGTATGAAGTCAAAATCACTAGGTTATGGCAAAAGCTATGTTACCTATAACATTATACAGACAGCACAAGATATAGTTGTACTTTTCAAAATGAAATTGTAATAATAGTTTCCATTGTTTAAACATTGTGAGCAATATTTATTTTTAAATCTCCTCACTAGACAGATTCAGAATATACAAGTAAAAACGTGTCCGTTACTAACCTATAGGTTGTGGTGATGAGGAAAATGTGCCTCTGCTGAAACCTTTTATAACTGCGGGTAATTTCACTTACCTCTCACTGTCCGCTGAGATGGGACAGCACCTGCGCGACCATCCACACAGCGCATGAGCACAGGCACTGCGTGGTTTCCGGGTTCACTCAGCTGGTGTCACAATGTCCCATTTCCTTCCTGTGTGCTGTGAGGCTTCTCAGTAAGCCTCCTTAATGGTATGCCCACCATCCTCTCACCTTTGCAGGCACTGGTACAGCTCACCCTCACAACAGCCTGGTGAGGGCTGTCTGTGTGGCCACGTCCCATGACAGAGGAGGACGCTGACGGGCAGAGGGGATGTCACACAGTGGAGAAGCGTGAGGGCCAGTGTGGGGTGCCTGGTGTATGACCCCACAAACCAAAGCACTTAATGGTTTGCTGACCTACACCATTTACAGCACACTTTATGTATTTTTAAAATATCTCTATCCAGGTTATTTATATATTTATATATCAGTTATGTGTTGAATTGTTTCCCCCAAAATGATATGTTGAAATCCAAATCCCCAGAAACTCAGAATGTGGCTTATTTGGAAATAGGGTCATTGCTGATGTAAGGGTTAAGGTGAGGTCACCCTGGACTAGGCGGTCCCTGTCTAGAATGACCCATGATTTTGTAAGAAGAGGATGTGAACACATGAAGGAAACACTGTGGGGAGAGGGAGGCAGAGGGGTCCTGCAGCTCAGGCAGAGGCATAGTGAGGGTTTCAAGCCACCAGGAGCTAAAAGAAGGACAAAGAACCCAGAGTTTCAGGGGAAATGGGCCTGCTGACACACCAATGTTGAACATCTGAGCTCCAAACCTGGGAGATAATAATACATTTCTATTGTTTGAAGATTGATAGTTTGTGGTCTTTTGTTATGACAGCTCAAGTTTATAATATTCATTTAGCATTGTATGTGTGTGTATATATATATAATATAACACTATGTGTATATATGTATCTATATAATTGTGAGCAAAGTGTTAGGTTTCAGTGGTAGTCAACCTGGTCCCTACCGCCCACTAGTGGGCATTCCAACTTTCACGGTGGGAAGTAGCGGAGCAACCAAAGTATAAATAAAAAGATAGATTTAACTACAGTACTTTTTTTATAAAGATTTATTCTGCCAAACTTAGCAAAAATCTGACATAAAGTACTTGGTAAGTAATTATTATATGCTTTAACTTGCTGTAACTCTGCTTTATAAATTTTATAAAGTAAAGTTACTTCCCTACTTTATAAATCACCATTACTGTGGAACCAGTGGGTGGTTAGAAAATTTTACTACAGAGATACAAAAGTGGGCAGTAGGTATAAAAAGGTTGAGTACCCCTGGATCACTCAAGAAATGTTTGTGTCTGCCTTTATATAAGTCAGTAGTAGTATAGATATCTGTGCTATGGAAATCTTTAAAAAAATAAAAACTCTTCCAATATATTATTTTCTAAAATTAAAAGTCTATAAAACCTTGAGGTTTCTCAATACTTCACCAGGAGGCAGATACTATATCTCTGTAGACCCAAGTGTTTCTTTTCCTGTCAGCCAAGTGGCAAATGCACTCAGGACCTGCCCTTCGTCATCCCTCTAGCACTCACAATTTGTGGCAGGCAGGTGAGCACTAAGCGATTCTGTTGTATAGTGTTTCTTTTATTTCATATAGGTTATCTTCCTTCTGTATTTTCATTGCAAATTCTAAAGACCGGGAGTTATATTTGGTAAATTTGGAAAATATGTTACACCTAACACAGGGTGATGTTTATACATGGTATGTAATATATCTTTCAACTTGGATGCTGTGACAAGAGCCATTCTTACAATCTGTGGTATCGCCATGGTGTAGGTGCATATGGGGACCTTGCCTGGTGGAGTGTTGTCATCTGTCCTCCAGGTGATCCTGCCAGGAAGGTGCACTCATCCTCCAGGGCTGTCAGAGCAAAGCTGCAACCCGGGGGGCGGGGAGGGGGTTGCTGAAAGAACAGAAATTATTGCCCATGCTCTGGGGGCTGGGGCTCTGAGGTCAGCATGTGAGTGGGCTGCTTTGTGACAGACCTCTCTCCTTGGCTCCCGGACAGCAGCCTTCTTTCCTTCTTTGCCCCATGTGGGCATCCTTCTGTGCATAGCTGGGTCCTGATCTCGTCAACGGGCCAACCATATTGGATCAGGGTCTAATTTTACCTTCATTCCCTCTTCAAAGGTCCTATCAACAAATACAGTCACATTCTGATGCCCCAGAGGTTAGGCCTTCAACTTAAAATTGGAGGAGGGGTGTCACAGTTCATCCCAACACATGGAATAGCTTGTGTCTGTACAGATTTTTAGCTGAGGATCTACCTAACTAAAAATCATGTAAACTATTTGAATGTAGCATTAATATGGGTATCTTACACTTTTCTTTAAAAGCAAATGTAGTCACATTACAATGAAATCAAATTATATTAGGAATAAAATTGTTTGTCCACCTGGTAATTTTCTTGAGGTAAGAAAAGAATGTGATGAACTTACTTGAGAGATTTACAATTTTGCTTTTTTTGATGTTTATTTTATTGAAATACCTAACCAAATGGATTGTGAATGTTTTAATGTCATTATAGCAACCTCTATTATTTCTCATAATAATATCTAAAAGTAATAAATGAGGAGATTAAATGATACTCTGAAGACACTAACACAACTATATCAAGAATATGGCATGTAGTTTTCAGATTTTAGATGGAATCAGAATACATTGGTCTCTCAAAGATGATCTGTCTCTATTAGAGGAACTTTTAAAAGGTAAGAAAAAAGGCTAGTGTTGAAAAAAGAAAGCTTTTACATTCTTTGATGTGTAGAATTTTGTAATTTTAGGAATCTATGAATATGTCTCTCTGTACCAGGGATTAACAACCTACACAGATATTAGAACTCACAGCTAGATGTAACTCAAGTTTATTTCTATACGTAAGAAGGGTGGTGGTATTCTCACTTCTAAAAAGAATCTAGAGTGGGCATTATATTATCACCTTTTTATTGGTGGAGATGTTGCAAATCTTGGGTGAAAACTTTGTTCTCAACATGCAAATTTACAGTGCTAAGTTTATTGGTTCACAGCAGACATAATCTGAAAAGAAGAATATTAAATAACAAGTTGTAATTCTCAGAATTTTCAGAAGGGACCTATTTCATTGGCTCCAGGTACCATATGTTAATGCAATGTTAGACATGTGCCACAGTGACTGTAATACCCACAGTATAACCAGAGCATGTCATGGGAAGTGCTCTCCTCAGATTTTATTTTTCTGTATCTCAATATCTCATAAACTCTCTTTTTCCTTGTTCCCAGGAATCTGATGTACAGGGCAATCAGAGACAAAGGCCAACCCACCTTCCCTGAAGCCTGTTAGCACTTAGTTCTAGAATTGACTTGAGTTTGGCTCCTGACAACTAGGCACAGACTGTATTTAAGTCTAGATCCAGCCTTCCCTCCTTCTCCTGTGCTCTCGCCACCCCCTGCCTTGCCCACCCACTTATACCCTTAGAGCTCATCTTTCTGATGGACTTACAGATTGGATGGAAGGGGATGCTTTCTTCTCCGATACCTGGTTGTGTGGATTAGGGATGTTTTTCCATCAGTCAGAGGACTTATTTTTATTCCAGCTTGCTCCCTTTCCTCTTCTGTATCTTCCCATCTATCCTGGTAGGGATGTCCCTGTTTTACATGGCACCATGGATGTGTCTAGAGGTTGCCAGCTTGACTAAATAAATGATAGCTTCATGCCTGGATAGGCTTAACACAGAAAGTTGAACTGTGACTTGAGCTTCCTCAATATGCACTCTGTTAGTATTGCTTTAGTTTGCCCGTTTGTTTATTTTTATTTCTTATGCTTACTTTTTTTTTCAGTATAGTTGGCATTTGACTTTGAATTAATTTCAGGTGTACGGTATAGCCATTAGGCATTTATATAATTTATGGTGTAAGAGTTTGTTTTTCGTGTCCTCCTTTTCTTGGGTTCCTGTTGCTGTAAGCTGCTCTGTCTTCCATATTTTTTTCCTGCATCATGGAGGCTAGATGTGAACTGTGGTTGATATTTTGTTTTGTTTTGTTTTTCAAACACTGTACTGTGATTTTATTTTTGTCATAGTTTCCATGTGATTGATGTTTCTGATTTGAATAATTAAAACACGAATGTCTATGCTAGCATTTTCTCAACCAAATTTAATAACTTGTCAGATTCTTATGGTCACACTTAAGAAAAATGTGTCTGAGAATATGTTACTACATGAATTTCTTTGCAATTAAAAAATTCATTTGATTGGCTATGCTGGATTTATGCTTGATAATCCTTTACCCATGCATACCAATAACCTTCACTGTTTAGCCTAAATTTCAAGCATTTTAAAGTCATGTAATGCATAATGATATGTGCAGTCATAATCACTTTCAGAAACAAATTTTAAATCAGTGCAGTACAGTAGAATCACTAATAACTTACAATATCTCTAAGCTATGTTATTTTACATAGCTTATTTTACATAAGCTATTTTACATAAGTCATTTTCATTAAGGTGGAATATAAGACCTCACTATGAAATTTTATAAGAGAAAATGCTTACATTCCACATGTAATTGACTTTAGAGTTTTAGGTGGATAACAATCTGGTGTATTCAGTTGGCCAGCACTAGTGATGTTTATTTTCCTAACTCTCTATACACATACTTTCTTCAAGGGTTGTAGAATTGGGCACCTGTAACCTGTATAATGTTAAACAGTGTAACCCAAATAAATTCAATAAAAGGGGAAAAAAATAAGATGTATCTGTTAATGGGCACAGTGACATCTGAAGAGACTGAGTTCAATTCTGACTTTTTAAAAATTTCATTATCTTCTGAGAAAAGGATATTAAAAAGAAAAGTTTCTACTTCCCGTGGGACTGTGTTGGCGAGATGACCAAGATGGTGGAAACTGACCGGTGCTTGGGAATGTAGGCGCCCACATAATCGTCTGCTGGAGCCTCCAGGGCTGGTGGAGGCAGAACCGATTTCGGTCCCTATAGAGTGGTGGGACTCAAATAATTTGACAACCAGTTCTCTGCTGTAATGACCGTTAAGTATAAAAAAGCAATATACCGAAAGGTAGTTTCTTATTTCATGCGTTTAATACTTAAGAACAATAAAAGAGGTACACAAAACCAGATTATAAGAATGAGTTTTAAAATATTAATGAAAAAATATTAACTAATACCTGACAAGAAAAAAAAAAAAAACAATGAAACTGTTACCGTATTTCCCCATGTATAAGACACACCCATGTATAAGACGCACCATAATTTGGGGGCTTGAAAATTGAAAAAAAATATATAGTACATAAAGTTATTGAACTCAAGTTTTTTAAAAATTTTTATTGAGTTTAATTTATTGTGTTTACATAGATTCAAGTGTTCCTCTGAATATATCTCTCACCTACCCCTGTGTTCCCCTCGACACCTCTCTTGCCCCCTCCCCTCAATGCCTTGCCCCCTCCCTCCAGGAGTTGCTGTCCTGTTCTTTATAATGCTGTGTTATGTATATATAATTTCACTAATTTCTTTCCCTTCTCTGATCCCATCCTCTCATTCCCTTTCCCCCTGTTTGCTTTTCCTCTGGTCCCTTTGATCCCGCCTCTACCTCTTTTCTGTTCCTCAGTTCACACTGTTCATTGGATTCCTCAAGTGAGTGAGGTCATATGATATTTTTCTTTCTCTGCCTGGCTTATTTCACTTAGCATAATAGATTTCAGGTCCATCCATGTTGTCAAAAAAGGTAAGATTTCCTTCTTTTTCAAGGCCATGTAGTATTCCATTGTGTATATATACCATAGCTTTTTAATCCACTCGTCCACTGACAGAGTCTTGGAATGTTTCCAGATCTTGGCAATTGTAAACAATGCTGCAATAAATATGAGGGTGCATTTTTTCTTTGAATCAGTGATTTGGTATTCTTAGGAAATATTCCTAAAAGTGGGATTGCTAGGTCAAAAGGCAGTTTAATTTTTAATTTTTTGAGGATTCTCCATACTGTTTTCCACAGTGGCTGCACCAGTCTGCATTCCCACCAGAAGTGTAAGAGGGTTCCCTTTTCTCCACATCTTCGCCAGCATTTATTATGTGTTGTTTAGTTAATCAGTGCCATTCTGACAGGTGTAAGGTGGTATCTCAGTGTGGTTTTAATTTGCATTTCTCTAAAGATTAATGATATTGAACATTGTTTCATATGCTTATTGGCCATCTGCCTGTCCTCTTTGGAGAAGTGTCTATTCATTTCTTTTGCCCATTTATTAATTGGATTGTTTACCTTTCTGGTGTTGAGTTTTAAAAGTTCTTTATAAGTTTTGGTTATTAACCCCTTATAAAATGTATTGTCAAATATGTTTCTCCATTGTGTGGTTTGTCTTTTTATTTGTTTGTATTATCTTTAGCTGTGCAAAAGCTTTTTAGTTTGATATAGTCCCATTTGTTCATCCTTTCCATTATTTCACTTGCCCATGGAGATAAATCAGCAAATATATTGCTACAAGAGATGTGAGCTTACTGCCTATGTTTTCTTCCAAGATCATATGGTTTCAAGACTTACATTTAAGTCTTTTATCCATTTTGAGTTTACTTTTGTGAATGGTACCTGTCCAATTTTCCCAACACCATTTGTTAAAGAGACTGTCTTTACTCCATTGTATGCTCTTACCAACTTTGTCAAATATCAATTGTCTATATACATGTGTGTTTATTTCTGGGTTCTCTGTTCTGTTCCATTGATCTATGTGCCTGTTTTTATGGCAGTACCAATCTGTTTTGAGTACAATGGCCTTGTAGTATAACTTGATATCAGAAAGTGTGATACCACCCACTTTATTCTTTTTTTTCAAGATTGCTGAGGCTATTCGTGTTCTTTTTTGGTTCCATATAAATTTGTGGAATATTGTTTCTATATCTTTGAAGTATGCCAGTGGTATTTTAATAGGAATTGCATTGAATTGAATTTATAAATTGTTTTGGGTAATATAGACATTTTAATGATGCTTATTCTTTCTATCCATGAACACGGTATCTGCTTCCACTTGTTTATATCTTCTTTGGTTTCTTTTACCAATGTTTTATAATTTTTCGAGTATATGTTTTTAGCCTCCTTGGTTAAATTTACTCCTAGGTACTTTATTTTTTTTGTTGCAATAATGAAGGTGATTTTTTTCTTAATTTCTCTTTCAGGCAGTTCATTGTTGATGTATAAAAATGCCTCTGATTTCTGAATATTAATTTTATATCCTGCCATATTACTGAATTCACTTATCAGGTCCAGTAGTTTTTTGACTGAGACTTTAGGGTTTTCTAAATACAGTATCATATCATCAGCAAATATGATAGTTTTGCTACTTCTTTTCCAATTTGGAAGCTTTTTATTCTTGTTCTTGTCTGATTGCTATGGCTAGGACTTCCAGAACTATGTTGAATAAGATCAGAGAAAGGGGATACCCCTGCCTTGTTCCTGAGCTTAAAGGGATATCTTTTAACTTTTCCCATTGATTATGATATTGCCTGTGGGTTTGTCATAGATGGCCTTCATCATGTTGAGGTATGTTTCCTGTATTCCCACTTTGCTGACAGTTTTGATCATAAATGGATGCTGGATTTTTCAAATGTTTTTTCTGCTTCTATTAATATTATCATGTGATTTTTCTCCTTTTTTTTGTTTATGTGATGAATCACATTGATTGTTTTGCGAATATTGTACCAGCCTTGCCTCCTCAGAATAAATCCCACTTGATCATGATGTACGATTTTTTCATGTATTGCTGGATCTGGTTTGCTAATATGTTGTTGAGAATTTTAGCATCTAAATTCATCAGGGATATTGGCCTATTGTTTTCTTTCTTTGTAGTGTCTTTGCCTGGTTTTGAAATGAGGATTATGCTCGCCTCATAAAAGAAGCTTGGAAGTCTTCCCTTCTCTTGACTTTTTGAAATAGCTTGTGAAGGATAGGTATTAGTTCTTCTTTGAATATTTGGTAGAATTCACCTGTGAAGACATCTGACCCAGGATATTTGTTTGTTGGGAGTTTTTTGATAACTGTTTCGATCTCATTTGTTGTAATCAGTCTGTTTAGGTTTTCTGATTCTTCCAGATTGATTTTTGAAAGATTATGTGTTTCAAGGAATTTGTCCATTTCATGTAGGTTGTATAATTTTTTGACATAGAGTTTTTCATAGTATTTTCTTACAATCCTTTCTATTTCTGCTGTGTCAGTTGTTACTTTTCCTCTCTCATTTTTAATTTTATTTATTTGAGCCCTCTCTCTTTTTTTCTTGGTGAGTCTGATTAAAGGTTCATCAATCTTGTTTACCTTTTCAAATAACCAGCTCTTGGTTTCATTGATCCTCTGTATTATTTTTTTAGCCTGTATGTCATTTATTTTCACTTTGATTTTAATTATTTTCTTTCTTCTACTTCCTCTGGATTTATACTTGCTGTTCTTTTTCTGTTTTTTTAGATGCATGGTTAAGTTGTTTATCTCAGCTTTTTCTAGCTGCTGAAGGTATGCCTATAATGCTATGAACTTCCCCCTCAGTACTGCTTTTGCTGTGTCCCATGAATTTTGAGTTATTGTATGCTCATTTTCATTTGTTTCAAGGAAATTTTTGATATCATCCTTGATCTCATTGTTAACCCATTTGTTATTTAATAAAATGCTATCTAGTCTCCAAGTGTTTTTCTGTTTTTCTATTGTAGTCGATTTCTAGTTTCATGCCATTGTAATCAGAGAAAATGCTTGATATGATTTCAGTCTTCTCAAATTTATTAAGACTCGTTTTTTGTCCTAACATGTGATCTATCCTAGAGAATGTACTCTGCGCACTTGAAAAGACTGTATATTCTGCTGCTTTAGAGTAAAAGGTCCTGAAGATATCTATTAAATTCAGTTGATCTAGTGTGTCATTTAAGGCTGTTATTTCTTTGTTAATTTTATTTCTTGATGATCTGTCCAGTGATGTTAGTGAGTTATTAAAATCTCCTACTATTTTAGTATTGCTGTGGATCTCGCCCTTTATGTCCATCAAAATCCACTTTATATATTTAGGTGCTCCTATATTAGGCACATAGATATTTCTAATATTATATCTTCCTGTTGGATTCCTCTCTTTATCATTATGTAATGACCTTCTTTATTCCTTACTATAGTCTTTGTTTTAAAGTCTATTTTGTCAGATATAAGTATTGCTACCCTGGCTTTTTTTTTTTTTTCATTTCCATTTGCATGAAATATTTTTTCCATCCCTTTACTTTCAGTATATGTGTATCTTTTGTTTTAAAGTGGGTCTCTTATAGATAGCATATGTATGGGTCCTTTTTTCTTATCCATGCAGCTACCCTATGTCTTTTGATTGGAGCATTTACTCCATTTACATTTAAGGTTATTATTGATATGTAGTTGTTTATTGACATTTTATTCTTTAAATCTACATCTCTCTTTTTCTAGATATTTTTTTTTTATTTGTCCTGTTTACAACAGGCCCCTTAACATTTCTTCCCGCATAATTTGGTTTTAATGAATTCCTTAAGGTTTTTTCTTTTCTTTTTTTTGTCTCGGAAGCTTTTTATTTCTCCTTTAATTATAAATGATAGCCTTGCTGGATAAGGAAGTCTTGGTTGTAGGTTCTTGTTTTGCATAACTTTCAATATTTCTTGTCATTCCCTTCTGGCCTTAAGTGTTTCTGTTGAAAAGTTGGATGTCATCCTTATGGGGGCTCCTTTGTATGTGATTGACTGTTTTTTTTCTTGCAGCTTTTAGTATTCATTATTTATCTCTTAACTTTGGTATTTTAATTATGATTTGTCTTGGTGTAGGTCTCTTTGGGTTCCTCTTCAGTGGGACTCTCTGTGCTTCTTGAAGTTCTGCAACTTTTTACTTCATCTATTTAGGGATGTTTTCAGCTATGATTTCTTCATTCAAGTTCTTTATCCCTTATTCTTTCTCTTCTCCTTCCGGAATTCCTATGATATGGAGCCTAGGAGTGCAGCTGATATTTACAATTCCTATGAATTGTTTCTCTTCATGTTGTCACAGAGCTCTCAGAGTTCCTCAGACTTTTTGGTCCCCTTTTCTTTTTGCTGTTCTGCTTCCATGCTTTCATTTATCTTGTCATCTGAATTTCTGATTTGATCCTCTGCTTCATCCAGCTTGCTTTTAGTTTCATCTAGTGTAGTCTTCATTTCTGATACTGTATTGTCATTTCTGTCTGATTCTTTTTTATGATTTCAGTGTCCTTTTTAATGCTTGCTATCTCTTTATTTAGGTGCTTATTTTGTCCGTCCATTGTTGTGCTAGGATCCTCAAGCATCCTAACAATCATTATTTTAAACTCTGCATCTGGTATCTTGGTTATTTCCATCTAATTCCATTTTGTTCTGTGGATTTCTCTTGTTGATTCATTTGGATTGCATTTCTGTCTTCCCATTTTGTCTGTGTATAGACTGCTGCTTTGGGTGTGCTGTTTGTGTAGCTAGTTGAGTATAGGGTTGGTGTTGTCTGCCTCCAACTTCCAGCTGGGTTGTTTCTATAGCTTCTTGGGTTGGCCACAGCTGTTTATAATCAGCTGTGGGCTACTTGTCTGCTGCTACTGCTCTTTTTGCTATTTTTTGTCAGCATTTTCTATGCCTTAGCTGGGTCAAATATGAGGAGACCTTCCTTAAGAATTCACTCTAACTAGGGTTGTTAGGTCCTGAGCTGATGCTGTCCATATGTTGCCACTGGATGTGCCAGTCCTGCACCTTCCTGCCTGTAAACTGGCTCAGACCAGTGGTGGTCACTGCTTATGACTGGTGCTTAGCAACCTTCTTGGAGCTACAGGCAGTCCAGAATTTGTGGCTGCCTCTGCTGGGCCCAGGTATCATTGTAAATATCAGCTGCACTCCTAGGCTTGCTTTTATCTACTCTTGGCCAGTGGGTGTGGCCTCTATATTTCCGAGGTGTGGTCTGTCCACTAACCCGCCACCACTGCTGCCTCCTTGAGCTCTCTGGCACCGGCACCAGCAGGTGCACAGGCTCATGGGCCTTCATGCAGATGGCTCCATGCGACTCTGTGTTGGCCTCCTCTCTGGATGCCGCCCCCACCACTGCAGCCGGTCCCGCCCATCCTTCAGAGGGTATTCAGCAGTGTGGGAGGGAGTCTGTAGTCCAGACCTCATCACTCAAAACCTGTGTCCCTATTATGACCCCTGCTTCTAAGTGACTCTTTGCTCTGACTGGAGTAGGAGAGCCTCCAGTGGGCGAGGTAATTGTTTCCCTTTGCTGTTGTTGCTTCTCCCAGGAAATATGTCCACTTTAGATTTGGGGAGTGACTCAGCAAGAGGTTAAGGTGGCTGTCTCCTTCAGTATCTTCCTGTGCCTTTGAGATTACACTTTCCTCTCGCAACTCCAGTCCTCTCAGAACTCCCCTCTCCCAGAGCTCCCAGTAGGTGGTTATGAACAAGATTTTCTGCACGGTCCCCTTAAGATGGAGCCTGGGTCTGAGAGTTTTGTCTTCCTCTTGAAAACAGTAACCCAGCTCTTCTTTCAGCTAAATACTGTCTGTACCCCTCTTCTAGTCTCTGGGGCTCTAGGCTGGGGCTCTGGTCCTGGGGATGAAGACCCACTCTCTGAGCAACCCTCCCCACCATGAGAGACCCTCTGGGCCACCACTCACTCTTGGGAGCAGGGCAGCCCTTTCCTCATCTTTGTCCTTTCTACCAGTCTCAGTGTGGTTTCTTCGGTGACTCTTCGTTATAGATTCCTCTTAGTTTAGTCCAAAGTTGGTTTTTCAAGATCATTGTTCCCAAGTTAAGTTGTAATCCACTTTGGTTCTGGGAGGTGGGAGTTGTAATGTCCACCTATTCCGTCATGATCTTCTGGTCCCCCTTGAACTTGTTTTATTCATCATAAAATTCATACAACTCCTCATCTGCATCAAAAAGTGGAAAATGCTAGTTAAAAAAAAAAAAAAAAAACTACAATCACCGTATAAGACACACCTAGTTTTTAGACCCCAAATTTTTCAAAAAAGGGTGAGTCTGATACATAGTGAAAATATGGCATTTAAAATATTTCCATATTGCTTCTTGATTGGCATCCTCAGTTGCAATATTTTTCACCTATGGACATAGTGGACATTACTACGGGCACTTAGAACATCCTGTTGCTCAGATGAATGTTAAAAAAAGAATAATGAATGTAAATTTGTGTTTTTCACATTGTGTAGCTGCCCAGGCACCCACCTTAGATAGAACCCTGGTTACAAGTGCCATTTTAACAACCAGTATGCTGAACTCAACAACAAAATTAGGTATTGGTTCTGCCATACTGGTGAAAACCAGCTGAATCCCACCACTGCCCCTTTACTTTTACTTTTGATGGAATGCTATAAAAACATGACATACCCTGCTGTTTCTTTTAGAGTCCTGCTTCTTTCACTGAGCACTTGAGACTCACCTATTTTTTTTTCTCACATCATTACTGTTGCATAGCATTCCGCCATATGAACCTGCCAATGTTTGTCTGCGTTCCCTAAGAAGAGATAGTTGACTTCTTCCCGGCTTGGGGTGATGATGAACAAAACCACTACTAAATATCTATGTGCAGGTTTTTAAGTGAATATTGTTTTTCACTTAATTTTTTAAATCTCTAAGAATAGGATTACTGGGTAGCATGGTGTTTAACAGTATAAGAAAATAATTTTTTGTGAAGTAGCTTTGCAGTTTTGCATTCTCACAAGAAATAAATGGTGGTTTTAATCGCTCTCCATTTTGACCATCACTTAGTATTGTCTGAATTTTGTCTGCTGATGTGTTTTGCAATTCTAATAGTTTGTAGTAAGATTTTTTCAATAAGGAAAAAAGGATATTTTCCTCAAGTATATTAAAGTACATATCTGTGCATTTTCTTATATTCTCACATGTATTGCTTTACTCCTGACATGCAGTGGAAGGAACTTAGTTCAATTCAGTTTTATTTTCTATACATTTTATAAGGCACTGTGAGATATATGAGAGTTCACTGTTTTTAAAAGAATAGTTCCATCTTCAAGTTGCTCATAACTTATTAGAATTACGGAGGTGGAACCAGAAAGAATCCTCAGACTATTTAAGAGCAAGGTCTCAGTTCAGACCAGGAACTGAATGGAGGAATTTAGTTTATTGGTCAAAACACATATTAAAAAATTATGGCCCTGGCTGGTTGGCTCAGGGATAGAGTGTTACCCTGGCATGTGGAAGTCTCAGGTTCAATTCCCGGTCAGGGCACACAGGAGAAGCGATGATCTTTTTCTCCACCCTTCCCCCTCCCATTTTATCTCTCTTTCTCTCTCCTTCCACAGCCATGGCTCAAATGATTTGAGCAGTTTGGCCCTGGGCACTGAGGATGGTTGTTCCATGGCCTCACCTTAGGCACTGAAATAACTCCGTTGCTAAACAACATAGCAGTGGCTCCAGATGGGCAGAGCATCGCCCTGTAGGGAGCTTGCTGGGTGGATCCCTGTGAGGGCACATGTGTGACTCTGTCTTTCTGCCTCCCTGACTCCCTGCCTCCCTTTAATAATAATAAAAAAGAAAGAAAGAAAAATTAGTTGCAATGATGATAGTAATATATGGCCAAAGAAAACTTTGAAAGATCAGATTTGGAGACTCAAAATTAAATTTATTTTTGAGCAAGCTATAGTAACACTTATTCTTTTTTCAGTTTGAGCCCTTAAACATAGGCAGTGATGTGTCCACTCTGTGGAGCAGGCACAAGGCTGAGCTGCATGGACAGAGAAACTGAGAAAAGAACAAAGAATAAAACTTTAGCCCTTATCATCATAAATTGGCCAATTCTTGCATAGTATGATTTATTCAAGTATAAAAATATTAATAAAAAGGCTGAACACAAAATTAAGGGTTTTCTCGTTTCCTAACGTCTTCTAATCCAACTCAGTTCACTGCCCATTGCAATTCCTATTTCATAATAAGCATTGGAGCCATTTTCAGGGTAAATGGACTTTTTAGGTTGTGACAGAGGTCCTGAAACTGTTGTCCTCAGAAATGTCCCACAGCCATTTCTGTGGTTTCTTGATACACTCAGGCAGAGTTAGCAATTTCCAAATGGCTTTGGAAATCTTTCTCTCGGTTCAGGTATACTCCCGGGTCCATCTCGTTAGCTAGATATATGTGTTTCTCTGACACCCATTTAAAAACAAACTGACCTCACAAGCTTTAAGTAAAAGTACTAGGGGGAAAATACATGCCTTCTAAACATGAGCTATGGCAAGCATACGGGAATACCCCTGAACAATTGGATGTTAGGCGGCAGCAAAAAAAGGCAAAAAGAAAGAAAAGCAGGAAAATCAATGAGAATGCATTTGAAACGTTTGTTACTCTCTCATGCGGTTTCACTTTTAAATTCTTCTAATATTTAAATGTTCTTGTCGTGCTCACTTGTGTACTAGTATGAGAAAGCCTATTTTACACACACACACACACACACACACACACACACATATCATTGTGACGCCACAGCTAAATCTAAATGGTAACCAAATGTTAAATGGATTCTGTAATGTTTAGTCAAAGGGAAGAAGGAAATCACCTTTTACTAACAATGACCAGATGCCATTTCTAGATGTCTTTACCCCATCAGTTCTCGCAGCTCGGGAAAGGCAGCGAACCATCCTTCCATTACAGTGGCGGAAACTTGTTAGAGGAGGTGAAATTTTTTTTTTTAATTTATTTTTTTATTTTATTCATTTTAGAGAGGAGACACAGAGTGAGAGAGAGAGAGAGAAAGAGAGAAAGGGGGGAGGAGCTGGAAGCTCAACTCCCATATGTGCCTTGACCAGACCAGTGCAGGGTTTTGAACTGGCGACCTCAGTGTTCCCAGGTCGACGCTTTATCCACTGCGCCACCACAGGTCAGGCTGAGGAGGTGAAATTTTTTAAAGGGAGTTACATGACTTTATAATCGGTAGTTTTCCTTTGTTTGCTATCCAGTCAGCAGCTGTTCCAGAAAGATTTAAGATAACTTAGAAGGAAATTTAGTATATAAGTATGAACCAGAACATAAATAAGTCTATACTCTTATTTTTAATTGGATTTATTGGATGACTTTGGTTAATAAAATTATATAGGTTTGAAGTGTACAATTTTATAATACATTATCTCTGTATATTGTGTTGTGTGTTCACCACCACTGAGTCAAATCTCCTTCCATCACCATTTATGCCCCTGAACATTAGTAGAATAATATATTTGACTGTAATACATGTTTTGTTCGCTTTTTCATAGTTCTAGTTTTGTTTGGGAAATAAATCATTTTAAAATGCTTTTTCTCCTAAACAGATAAACTGAAATAGAAGGGAGGTGTCTACTGATATTAAATACTAATTTATATTTTCTTATGAGTAATAAATTATGATATAAAACTCACAGTTTCATATAAAGTCAGGGTCAAATTACCTTGATTTCATTTATTCACAATTGTATTTGAATTAACTGAAAAACATGGGCTCCCTCTTGTGTCAAAATCAATGATTTAAAAATTTTTTGATGCCGAACAAAATCACCTATCTGTGCCCTTCGAATGATTTTAAATAACATTACATATAAAATTATTTAATCATTTAACATTCCTCTTTTCTCTGATTATTAATTCTTCCAGTTTTTTTTAAATATACCAATATTTGATTCTAACTTCTGTTTAAAAATGTAGAAAATATTTTTAAATATTGAATTTTAAAATTGTGTTGAAAATATCAAGGACATAGGGAAAAAAAACAAATTTGACTTCCTGCCTTCTGTGTTTATATGTGCTCTTAGATATGTCTAGAAACAGCCCTTTGGGGAAATTAACTTAGTCCTAGTAATATTTTGACTGACTGGCTCTCTGCACTCTGCAGTAATTTACTCTGTATGTTTTCTGTGTGGGTGGTGTGCTTGTGTTTCCCCAAATGCACCGTGTTTCTCCCTGTGCTGACTTTCACACTGTTCGTGTCGGGTTTTTCCATGGACCTCGGGGAAGCAGTATGCACCCCGACCTCTGAGAATGCCCACAGTGAACATTTATAACCAAGAAAGACTACAAATGAGTCATTTTAAAAATAAAAGATTATATGTTGTGTGTCTATGTGCCTGCGTATATATGAATGTATGAGAGAGGGTAGTGAAAAAAACAACAAAAAATATAAAAGAAATAAAAGCACTTACTAGTTATATTCATGAACCCAACCCTGAAAGCATCTTAGAAGGTCATGACAGTACCAGACTGCGAATCTATGAAGACATGGAGTCAATCATGTCTCTCTCCTGAATTACCTGCATGGCCTTGGGCATTTTCCTTCCTGGGGTGTCTCTTTTCTCACCTGTATAAAATAAAGTAATTGGACTAACCCTGTGCTTTTCGATGCATCCTCTGCCAGAATGTATCTGTAGGAAATAACATATCAATTACTGAGACTGGGTCTGTGGTGGTGCAGGGACTGTGGTTATTGCAGAGGGTGAGCCCAGACACAGGAGTCAGGGCTGTACAGTTACTGTGACCGCCATGATGTTCGGGAGCTGGGGTCTCACAGAAAGGGCATTCTCCACCAATTCATGGTAAATAAGCTAGACTCCCAATTAAATTTCTCATGATTTGATAAAGGCTAAAGCATTCTTGCAAAACCAAGCTGGTAACCAATATAAGAACCAGGATGGGAATTTTACCTTGCTACTCACTGATTTTAGGTTTCCATCATTCACAAATGGCCAGCATTTTGCCAGTCATGAACTGCAGGCTGTATCCTGGTCAACGATGTCCAAACCTGAAGATGCAGGGCGTGAGCCTCTACCCAGGTATCGCGGGTCTGCTGCCTTGTACAGATACGCCTATGTCAGCCATTTCTCTTACTGCTGGACTCCAGAAAGCATTTCTGTCTGCTGCCCCAGTTGACAATCAGTGCCTGGTTTTCATTATCTGTGTCACTGGGGTTGCCCTAGCACTTCTGTGCACCTGCCCCACGCAGGGTGAACCATAGTTCCTCCAGGGACCTACTGCCATGTGCGCACCTTCCCAGGGACACCCCACACCCTCCGCTGCTCAACCTCCTTCTCTGGACCCCGGGTTTCTTTCCTTTGTAGCATTACCTGTGTGGATAAGCTGACTTGTTGTTAAGTTTCCCTTTACTTCTGAATTCCACGTTTCCTGGTAGTTTCAGGAAAAAAAACTGTGCATGATCCTCCAAGGGCCACCTGCAGAGCAGTCCCCCGCAATTGTGCCCCTTTCTTCAGAACTGGGTCCTGCCCTGCATGGTAAATACCAATGCACCTTCTTTGGCTCAGATTGGGACTCAGCATGGGATTCACAGCTTTTGCCATCCTGTGCTGTGTGCATGGTCTGGTGCTGGCCCCCGCGTCTCTCCACCGAATTTCTCAGAACATCGGCCTTTTGAAGCTAAGATTCAGAATCAATGAATTTTCATCAAGTGCATGTTTAATAAATCTGAACTGAATTAAAAAAAGAAAAAAGACTGAATTAAAATTTTTTCCGAAAAATCTACTCTCTCCCTTAACTGATTTCCATTCTTAATATTATTCCTTCATCTAATCTTTTGAATCTGCTTATAATTTGAGGAGGCACTAAGTGAAGCGTGATGCAGGGTAGGGTGTTGATACACAGTTTTTCTTACCTCATTATTGCTTTTGCCAAATTTCAGTGCAAATATTTAAGTACCTACTCTATTCCCCCTTTAGTAGACTGTGATCCTATACCAGTGGTTCTTAACCTTTTTTGAGGGACCGAACCCACCAGTTTCATATGCGCATTCACTGAACCCTTCTTTAGTGATAAATAAAATATGATTTTTTTTCCAAATTCAAGACATAGGTATATGTTTTTTTACTGGTGCACAAAATGAGCCTTGCATGAACATCACCTTGCTCAAAGAACAAAACCAACAAAGTGCATGAATTCAT
Organism: Rhynchonycteris naso; assembly: GCA_037038555.1. Taxonomy (NCBI): domain Eukaryota; kingdom Metazoa; phylum Chordata; class Mammalia; order Chiroptera; family Emballonuridae; genus Rhynchonycteris; species Rhynchonycteris naso. The sequence continues at coordinate 212,407,671 of CM072998.1, read as the reverse complement.
AACAAATTATGGTATTACTTTATTCTGGCCTCTGCGGCAGAGGCTTCTCCGAACCCCTGAGACCGACTTATCGAACCCCTATGGTTCGATAGAACCCAGGTTAAGAACCACTGTCCTATGCCCAGGGACCAGGTCTTACTCATCTTAGTGTCCCAGGATAGGCTTCTGCCTGAACTTGTGCAAGGTGGTTAGAAAAAAAAAAAAAAATGAATGAATGAGATACACCACTGTTTGCGTTTTTATTTAAAATACATACGAAAAATGCTAGAAGTATTTTAACATATACATACAATGAAAACTTCACTCATTACCCCAGAGAATAACTTTAGAAATGATATGGTGTCGGTGACCACATTGGGATTCAGAAAAAACAGTGCACTTGCCATATTTATTCAGGAATGATGATGACTAAGGAAATGATGGCTTTCAAGGGACTAGAAAGCGGGAAGCTTTAGCCAGGGGAAGTTAGGAATGTGCAGTCCCGAGAAGCCTCAAGCCCTTGGGAGGGATAATGTGGGCTGATACCCTCCGCGTGTTAGTGATGCCCCCTCCGAGAAGGGTGGGAAATACTCCCATTCCTCCGGGCTCACAGGAGCTAAATACAGAATGACAAGGCACAGTTGTGGGGCTCATTATGTCTGATTGCTAATTACCCCTCTGAATGATTCAGTTATGCTGCTTCTAGATAATTACTTTAGCAATTTATGGCTGTGGCACAAACTAGTATTTTAATTTTCGCAGCCCGATTTTCACAATACCTACTGTTCAGATAATATCTTTCTCTTTGACTCCGTTTTAAATTGCTTTTCGAAAGGGCTATCCGAGAGCAAAAATTCTTGCTTCTCTCCCCCCCCTCCCCACCCCCACCCCCACCCCTCACACAAATGGGTTTCATGCAAAAGTTAGGCACTTTCCGAAATTTTATTTTACTTCAAACTGCAGGAAAATAACCTCAGGATAAGTCCTATTTCTTTATACTTACCGTATTTTTTGCTCCATAAGATGTACTTTTTCCCCCCAAAAGTGGAGGAGAAAATGCTTGTGTGTCTTATGGAGCAAAAACTATGGTATTTTATTAACTATTTTAACATACTATTTGGTTCAGAATATTTTTTTTTCCTCCTTAAAACCATAGGTGTGTCTTATGGTCAGGTGTGTCTTATGGAATGAAAAATACAGTAATTTTTTTTCTAATTTTGTGGGCAAAAAGGGTGAAAAATTTTAAAAGTCTATCAAGTGACTCTATTTAACAGCTGCCAAATTTCACGGTCCAGAAAGACACAGAGCAGTTGATAATCCACAATTATGTTTTCTCCATTTCTACTCCAGACATGAATCTGATTATGCCCACATAGGTATACTCAGCACTTAGGAGTAGTCAGCTGGGTGCCCTGTGCACGCTCCCACCTGGGTTGGCATGGCATGCAGACAAGTCAAGAGCTATCCGATGGCAGGAGGAGTCTAGTGTCTTCTTCTATTTCTATTTGAGTAGCTCTGATTATTTCTAATCCAAGAAAGTAGAATTGAGTCACTGTGGGTTCATTTTTCCCCAGGTACAATCCCTCTTGAATCCACTGAAGTTGTCCAGTGTCCCAGCTACCTTACTGGGTTTGTTATGAGAGAATGATTGCTGTCTTAACATATCTATAATGATTCACAAACACTTATTTTTTTAGTTTAACATTCTGATCAACCTTTACATAGTGGTAAGATAGTAGTAAGATATAAATCAGAGAGAGAAAGAGAAGTTGATATAATGGTATGCTAAAAATGTTCTCATTAATCCAATATAATTTCAGATCAGCTGCCCAAGATTTAATCAACCAATTAAATTCAAATAACCATTTCAATTTAATCATATGTTTATTTTCTTTATTTGTGTACATAATGGGCATATTTGCCAAATAGCTGAGTGACATTATGAATTAAGATTTGATTTAGTCCTGGCTGGATAGCTCTGTTGGAGTATCATCCTGGTGCACAGGGTTTGCCAGTCCAATCCCCAGTCAGGGCACATACAGGAATAGATCAATGTTTCTCTCTCTTTCTCTCTCACTCTCTCTCTCTCTCTCTCTAAAAATCAACAAATAAAATTTTTTAAATATTTTATTTAAAATATGCCTTACTTAGATTTGGGATTGAATTCTGAGTAGCCAATAGAAAACTTGTTACTTTGTGATGGATATAATGAGGACTGGGTAATTTTCCAGTGGGAAGGAGCAACAAAATGCTTAGGATAACAAATTTCAAAAGTCTTATTGAGTATTTTCCTTTGCTATCCCTAATATATGAAAATGAGCGCTTTTAATATTAGTTGACATTACCAAATCCACTTGCCTTATGACTAAGAGTTTTTAGCTAGCGTCTCTAAATGAAGGCTGTTTAGTCTACTTTCTCCTTCTCTTTGGCTTTCTATGTGGTGCTTTGCTTGTACTGTGATAGAATTATAGAATGCCCTGGTTTGTTGTTTCTATGCTATTCTCATGGCCGATTCTCTCTAGTGCTGGATCAATATTCTAAAGGGCATCCCTGACAGTGTTATTTCAGTGAACATCAGGCTGTGTTTATTATGGACGGAGTCTATGCCTTTTATTGCCAACAGTCGTACTTGAAATATGTGTTCCTTGACCCATTTAATAATGGTTCCCACAGACAAGGCAGTACAAATCTTCCTTTTCCTACTGATGCTTTTTTTTTAACGTGTCTTACCCATAAGGCAGTCTGTCTGACCATCAAAACATCACATGGACCTTTTCATCTTTGTTCCAGGTAACAGTTGGCTGGTCATTGACATTCTTTTTTTCTGAATTGCTGATTAGATCTCTAACAATTTTGGGCTGCCTTTTTGAATCCCCTGAACAGTCTTCACGTTTGTTGTTCATTTCTCTCTACTTATTTCAGTACTATTTGTTTATTTCATAAAATAAAACACGGCTGTTATAAAGCAAATAAATGTATCATGCCTGACCAGGTGGTGGCGCAGTGGATGGAGCATCGGACTGGGATGCGGAAGACCCAAGTTTGAGACCCCGAGCTCGCCAGATTGAGCTCGGGCCCATCTTGCTTGAGCGAAAGCTCGCCAGCTTGGACCCAAGGTCGCTGGCTCCAGCAAGGGGTGGCTCGGTCTGCTGAAGGCCCACGGTCAAGGCATATGTGAGAAAGCAATCTATGAACAACTATGGTGTCGCAAGGGCAATGAAAAACTGATGATTGATGCTTCTCACCTCTCTCCGTTCTTGTCTGTCTGTCCCTGTCTGTTTCTCTCTCTGACTCTGACTCTCTCTCTGTCCCTGTAAAATAAATAAATAAAAATAAATGTATCAGGAACAAGTTAGAGAAGAAATCATATGTGGTTAAAGTTTCGCCAATGTAATAAATCCCAGTAATATATTTTTGTGCATGTTATGAAATTATTTAGTTCCCCTCTCTTTACTAGTTAAGAAGTAAAGAAATCATTTGTTATCGATATAGACAGGTTATGCTGATAAATGACTTAGTTGTTAATAGAACACTTTAGAACAAAGATCCTATAAATCTTGTGTTTCCATTATAATCTCATCCAGCAGAAATTATTTTCAAGAGTCAAAGAAATCTTGTTACAGCTCTCACCTTTGCATTGTTCTTGGAATGTTGTATTGGGTGCTGAACTTTTTATATATTTTTCTCTACTTTTTCTTGACCTTTATTTTTCTATATACAAAATCACATAGCTCCTTAGATTAATATACCTAAAATAAAGGAAAAATGTCTTCTTTGCATTCCTGAGTATGTACATACCTGTAATTAAGATATAGATTATTGGACAGTTTTCCTCAGTGGAAAGGTTAGTCCATTTCCTGATCTTATGCATTTGATTTGTGGAGACCACCTTTATCTTATTGAGTACCCTGCTTAAAATAGATGCAGTACAGTGTTTCACACTGTCTCATCAGAGCTCTTAAAGAATTAATTAGACTGTCATAAAATCTGATGCTTCTGAGTGCTAAGAATTCTACTCATAATTTCTTGAAATGTGGTATTATATTCTAAGAGTAAGTAATGTTTTACACAAACACACACTCACATAGATGCATGTGAGTATGTTTGTGTTATTTGCATGTACAGATACATGCATAACTGGAGTTCATGGCTATTTAAATGTTCAATATCCAGAAGTGTTTATGAACAATTTCCTAAACCAGAGCCTGGTCATTGAGTTCCTGCCATTCTGTGGTCTGGAAGATGCAGTGAGGTAGGAGTGGATATGGAATGATGGGTCAGGAAGCACCGTCTCAGAGAAGTTTGTTTGTCCTGCTGAGTTTGTCAGCTATATACTGAGAATGCACTTTAGGAGTAAGGGACATAAACATGAGGAAGCCAGAGTCTGTGCCCACAAAGAGCTTAGATATAGCAAGAGATGCTGTGATTGGAAAAGTGTCCATAGAGTGCTTGGCAATGCAGAGAAAGGAACTGACTGTTAATTTCATCTTGAGCAGTGTGGGAGGTGAATACTGACCTGGTCTCCAATCAGGTGTATAGTGTCAATGACATGAGCATCTCTTATTCAGAAATGAACACATGAGCCTGATAGCTTCTGCAAAGTTACCGTAAATGAGTTTCATTGGCTTCAAAAGGAATTGGTTATACTCTGGGAATATCCAGCCATAAGCACACAGAGGTCACTGGCAAGTAGTAAGTGAAAATGAAACATAGGCTGCTCTTTTTTTTTGCAAAATGCTGTATCATTTTACATACTTTGCATGTATTTTGGCCAAGCTCAGGTATAGTAGGCTAACTCAGTCTCAAACATTAAAGGCTGGTGGAAGTTGTGATTTGGTTATAAAACTATGCTTAAGCCTGACCAGGCAGTGGCACAGTGGATAGAGTATCAGATTAGGAGGCAGAGGACCCAAGTTTGAAACGCTGAGGTCGCCAGCTGGAGCACGGGATCACCAGCTTTTGCACAGGGACACTGGCTTCAGTGTAGGATCATAGACATGACCCCATGGTCTCTGGCTGAGCCCAAAGGTCGCTGGTTTGAAGCCCAAGGTCACTGGCTGCTGTAGCCCCCCAGTCAAGGCACATATGAGAAAGCAATAAATGAACAACTAAGGTACAATGAAGAATTGACGTTTCTCATCTCCCTTCCTGTCTGTCTGTCCCTATCTGTCCCTCTCTCTGTCTTTGTCGCACATAGAAACCCCTCAAAACTATGCTTAAGATTAGAAAAAATAAACACACTCAATAAACTCCCAGAATTCCAATGCCAGCTTGCTGTTTCCACAATAACAACAAAAACAAAATGAGTATACTGTCCTGTGAAGGTCCTGCCAGGTGGTAGCAGCAGGAAGGAGGCAGAGCCACTTCAGGGCATGTTGGCAGAGTGGACGGACCACCTAGCCTGACCAGAGTCATGTTTAGAGATGCAGGCTGGGGGCGTAGGTAGCCAGCCGCAGGCAGACACACAGAGATCTGAAAATTCTGTGTTTTTCTGGGGAGGTGGGGCAAACCTTTCTGACAATCTGCTGTGAGCATCTGAATTCTCCCCAGAAAACTGCACATACACAAAACTGCCGTGTCTGACCAAAGGGGCTCCCTGCATCAACTGAACCCTTGGCCAGGTTCAGGGCCAGTGGTTTAGGTCAAGACAGTGGACCATGGAAAGAAGGAGTTTTCTTTTAGTTGATAAAGAGCCTCACAGCTCACATCACCCCAATGTGTTCAGGATGACATTTTGTCCCCAGTGGCAACTGGGGTGAAAACCACAAACTGGTGACTTAGACCTGAGGTGATTCAGCAGGAGCCCTGCTGGGTCCTGGGTGGTAGTGGATGGGTTCTTTCTCATCTAGTTTAAGAACTAGTCCACACATCTAATCCCCCAGGCAGCTCTTTCTTAACTGCCAGTGTTGGGTACCGTTCTTATTCCATAATTCTCTCCCATAATGGAGTCACAGATGTTTTGGAAAAGGACTTTCTTATTCATCACTGTATCCTTGTTCCCATCATAGTGCCAGGCATGTGGGAGGTACTTGGGGCATCTGTATTTTATGAATGAATCAGAAGCCAGCAACTGTGCCCAGCGGGGTTTGCTTCGGGCTTCAGGAGACGTAGGAGCTTCAAAAAGATAAAATAAATGTATAAATATGCCTGTCATCTGAAACAAACTGTTTTATGGGGATTGTATTGGGATAACTATCCATAGTATAATATAAAAGGCCCAGCCTGGAGAGGGGAACAGAAAGGAAGCAAGCTTGGCACAGAATTTGGGAGGCACTCTGAAGTTGAGGCCTGTCATGGGACTAAATCTCTGGCTGAGTCTCTCATTCTGCCCCAGCTGCTCTTGCCAATGTCACTTCCAAACAGCCTGTGCTTGCTTCAGATTAACCCTTTGTGACTCACTGAAACTGTCAGGACGGGCCAAGGCACACCTGAAGTCTGGCATGCAAGATAAGGCATTCACCATGCAATATGGAACCAGAAAAATGGGATTATTTCCTTCCAACAAGGAATAAAAAATATACTAGGAGAGAAAATGTCTTTAATTAGAGTAAGGAGAAACAAGTCCCAATAAAATACATCTGCATTTACCATCTTCCAGAGGCACTGCTATTTGCTCAAAAGAGTACCCCAAAATGTTCAGATTTTGGTATTTGTAGAGAAAATAGAGTATTTTATGGGATTTGGAACAGGGTTTTTTTTTGTATCAAGAATAATGCCATTGAGGATTTCAATACCAAAAAATTAGATTTAACCTAAACGTGAAAGAAAATTAAATCCGTCACTCACAAGAAGTCACAGTAACCAAATAGCAAAAGCTTTATTATCTTTGCTTTCTTTTCTTAAACACTAATAAATTAGTTCAGTTATTCACCCTCTTCTTTTTCAGAGTGCTGAGGTAAGTTTCCACATAAATCTCTGTATCTTTCTAGTAGCGATCTTAGAAACATATATGTCCACCAAACAATTTACATGAGAGTTCGCACATGCTCAGTCAATCTGGTCTGATTTCTGAAAATCTTTGTAGTGGCATCTGAGGTTGGACGTGTGTTCAGCTGTGCCACTTCCTTTGCTCAGAACCCGAATCTCATCCCTCAACCTCATCTTTGATTGCTATCTAGCCCTTACAACTCAGCTTAGGTCAGTGGTTCTTAACCTTTTTTGAGGTACTGAACCCACCAGTTTCATATGTGCATTCACCGAACCCTTCTTTAGTGATAAATAAAATATGATTATTTTTTCCAAATTCAAGACATAGGTATATGTTTCTTTACTGGTGCACAAAATGAGCCGTGCATGAACATCACCTTGCTCAAAGAACAAAACCAACAAAGTGCATGAACTCACAACAAATTATGGTATTACTTTATTCTGGCCTCTGCGGCAGATGCTTCTCCGAACCCCTGAGACCGACTCATCGAACCCCTAGGGTTTGATAGAACCCAAGTTAAGAACCACTGGCTTAAGTATACCTTCTATCCTCTGTCAGTCTATGTTAAATGTCTCTCCTTTCTGTTTCTGAGCAAAATGTAGACAACTCTAAGTACAGGCATCTCTCTGCCCCACTTTAGTTCCGTGAGACAGAGACTGAGTGAGGGATTACTCCCTGTGCCTAGCACGATGGACCTCTGAAGGTTCTCAAATGTTTCTTGTTCTAAGCCCTATATGTTTATTAACTCTTGCAGCACAGCATCCACTTGAACTTGGCATCCCTACTATGCCAAAGAGGAAGCCAGAGACTACTACATTTTAGAGGGGCTCTGTTACTTTCCTGAGGCCAGAAAACTGGTCAGTGGCATAATCACAACACTGACCCTGAGCATCTTGCTTGTTATACTCCATTCTGTGACCTGATGATCACTTTGAAAGTACTGGTTTAATTACCTTGTTCCAAAAAGAATGCTGAATGAGTGATTTATTGCTTATAATGCATGCTCTGAACATTGACCAATGTCTAGCTAAGTCATTAATTCAGTAAGTATTTATTGTGTGCCTACTATGAGCCAGGCTCTGGGAATATTTAAATTTACAAAATAAACCCTGACTACAGCTGCCTGAAATTCATAAGGCAAATCATATTTTTAACATTCTGCATTGTGTTAACTTTGCATCATAGAAATATTAGATCTGCATTCATTCATCATAGAATAACTACAGTTATATTACTCAGGGAAAAAAAAGTTTTGAAGTTTCATTCTATATCCTTTAGGCATTTAACTCTGAAAAAAAATATTAAAGTACATATTACAGTGAATTATTATAATGGCCATCCACAGGGGCTCAGTTTTAGGAGTTACTTTGAGTGTTCAGACATTTCTCTGTAATACAAAGAGTTTATAAAACTATCAGAAAATAAAAGGACTAATCTAAAATTAAGAATCTCTATATTTTATTTTTGTACTGATAATGCAAATGCTTATCTGAAAAAATGTTAATTTTTTTTTTCTTTTCATAGCCAAGGACAGCGTAACACTTCTAGAATCTTGGTTATCTTCACAGTAGTCATTCTGAAGAACGAGTGGAATCCTAGCTTTTGAATTTGTGTTTTCTCTGCATTAATAATAGCAGGCGAAGTGTTTCCCCCGCCCTCAGGGATGTAGTAGCCGTGGCTCATGGAGCATATAAAGGGCTATTGCAAGATGTCGTGCTCACACTGGTTTTCTAAAGCTAGATTTGGATGATATAGCCCTAGGATTAGACTTTTACATTTTCCCGTGCCCCTTGATGGCCAGGAGTGAATTTCATATTTGTCTTATTGATAGCATTTTCTAACCTTAAGTTAACTTTAATCTTGTAGCTATTTCTCTCTTCAATAAATGCCCCAAGGAGGTCTAACTACATATAACTATTTTTACACTGTGCCAGACAAGAGACGTATTAACATTTCCTTGTTTAGAAACAGTTCTCCACAAGAACAGAATTGCTTTGTAACTGTGCTGTGCTGTGAGGTCATTGTAGATTTATAAAACTCTGTGGCTTGTGTGCGTTTTATGCATTTTCTTATATTCTCTGCCTTTCTTATTTCATTACTCCAGCTACAGAATCACTCAGCTATCGCCTATTCCTAATGTCTTTTTATCTCAACACTAATCCCATTCTTTTATTTCTTTATTGGTAAAAAACAATGTTATGTCAAAATACAGTTGTAATTCTTTCATAATTTACTGATTATGCAATTTTTAAGAAAAAAAAATGTTTTTAAGTAAATCTTCTAGAAAGGAGTCTTGACTATATCAGTAGACTCATTTACATCATTGACTGAAACAAGTTCATAATAACCAAAGGCTTGGGTATTGAGATTCTGAGTGGCAACTAAAGGCAGAGGGTGAGATTGAATGCTGTGTTCAGATTCTGACTGTTGACAATGTGATTGATGTGTGCATTCGTGCTGTTGCTGGGAAGTTACTTAACTCCTTTAAGCTTCCCAGATCTATCTATCTCTCTTATTGTCTGTCTGGCACTTAGGAAACAATTAAGAATTCCTTAAAGTAATTCTGATTTTATCTTCCCTTGTTAAATACATAGCAGACATCTTTAAACATTTTATAAAAATGGCCCACTTTTGCAGTTCTGGTCAACCTGATTACTACCGCCCACTAGTGGGCATTCCAGCTTTCATGGTGGGCCAATCAAGGTGTCGTTTGGTTGCTCCACTACTGCCCATCATGAAAGCTGGACCGCCTACTAGTGCGAGGTACGACCAGGTTGACCAGCACTGCAAAAGTGGGCCGTTTTTATTCCATACATAGGTAGGGCATAAATAAGAGACTAAGAGTCATGGACATGAGTGTGGTGGTTGGGAAGGGGGCAGGGGGGAGGACAGGGAGGGGGAGGGGGAGGGGAGGTGCACAAAGTAAACCAGATAGAAGGTAACAGAAGACAATTTGACTTTGGGTGATGGATTTACAACATAACTGAATGACAAGATAACCTGGAGATGTTTTCTTTGAACATATGTACCCTGATTTATTAATGTCACCCTATTAAAATTAATAAAATAAAAAAGGAAAGACTTTGCTAATTTGCATCAAAATTTATAAGAGTGCCTGTTTTGCTGTGCCGTATCCTGGATTAAATATTTTCATTTAAAGAAAAAAAAAGTTTGAAGACGTCTGAAATTTGCTGTGAGTCGTGGTTGCATTCCCATGCTATGGTTACCCAGACTTTGCTCTTCTAAGCCTCTCCCATTATCTGCATGTGCCTCTCTCTCCATGGTGCTCATCTTGAACTAATGAATTACTCTTCCTTTTAAATTGACTCTTGAGTCAGACAGTGTTAGATGACCTGTCCTGGTGTTTCTATAACTCGTTTGGTTTGTGTTATTACCACTTACCATGTTGCATTGAGCTTATTTAGGTAACCATCTTCTGAACTACATGCTGAAGAGACATCAAAGTCTACCTTATTTGTGCTTTTAGTCCCAAAATCAAGCACAGGGTCTGGCACAGAGCACGTCCCCAATAAGTGGTTTTTAAACTGCTGAATTGTAAATAGTATAACAGATCTTAGGTGTTGGTTCAAACATAATTTTTTTACAACCAAATAAATTAACATCCCATTAACCTTACTTTTTTTTTTTTTTCTGAAGTGAGAAGCTGGAAGGCAGAGAGACAGACTCCTGCATGTGCCCAACCGGGATCCACCTAGCATGTCCACCAGGGGGCGATGCTCTGCCCATCTGGGGCATTGCTCTGTTGCAACCAGAGCCATTCTAGCTCCTGAGGCAGAGACTATGGAGCCATCCTCAGCACCCAGGCAACTTTGCTCCAATGGAGCCTTGGCTGCAGGAGGGGAAGAGAGAGATAGAGAGAAAAGAAGCGGGAAGGGGGAAGAAGCAGATGGGTACTTCTCCTGTGTGCCCTGGCTGGGAATCGCCCCCGGCACATTCACACGCCGGACTGATGCTCTACCACTGAGCCAACTTGCCAGGGCCCTCACTTATTTAGTTTAATTTTTCAGGGAATAACATTTGGATTTGCCTGAAATAATCGACTTAAACTGTACTTTTCTCCAGTAGTTTCTTGCATGTAATAATTGACATTTTGCTGTTTAAATGGTATTACACATGCCAATGATGATATAAATATATAGTCTTACTCTTCATATCCCGGTCAAGTATAGAGGGTTGCAGAAATTTCCCCATAGGCAAGACCTATGAGGTCACAAAAGTACAATTCTGTATGTCCAGCTATGACTCAAATTAAATCTTTTCACCACTCATTTTAAAAGACACTGTTAAGTTTCTATACCATGTCTAACATTATTCTTATGATTATTTTTGATTATATCGAATCTTGAATTATGAAACAGAAACTCATTTTTATTTTCAAATTTGTATTCACATGACACTATTACATGGTTTCCCTAAATTTAGAGATGTTCCATTATCTTTTCTTTCTTTTGAGGAAAAAAGCTTTGAAACATAAAATGCATTTCACACTGATATAAAAAGAAAACGTAGGTCAAATTTGGAAGCTACTAGTCTTTAAAATGCTACCTTAAGTTTATAAATGATCAAAAGAATGTTGTATAATATAAAGAGTGTTTAACTTGAAAAAAATAGTAAAATTTTATTTATTATGGCATTATAATATAAAATCATAAATAATTGGTGTTGATAAATGGCTATTTATAAAACTATCTTTATAAATAGATTATTTTTAGTAGATAATTATCTACTCCATTTGAAGTATTTTTTTTTCTCTTAAAATGAAGTGATAAACCATGAGAATGAATTCTCAGGAAACAAAATCCATTATGATCAAACAATCATTATATTGTTTCCAAATCAAAGCATCTGGTTTAAGAAACTGAGACACAACAAGAGTAAGAAATTTAAAAAGAATTAAAAAAAAATAATGCCTGACCTGTGGTGGCACAGTGGATAAAGCATCGACGTGCAATGCTGAGATCACTGGTTCGAAGTCCTGGGCTTGCCTGGTCAAGGCACATATGGAAGTTGATGCTTCCTGCATCTCCCCCCCCCCCTCTCTCCTCTTTAGAATAAAAAATTAAAATCTTTATTTTTTTTAAGAAAGATAAGCCAAAACAATTTAAAGAAATACATTTTTAAATGGCTTTTAACAAATTGACAGTGTTATTACTTTGTGTGTAAACTATAATGGAATAGATTTTTTTTCATAAAGCTGATTGATTGTCTATGGTGGGATAAATGCTATGAAAAAAAGTCTACTGAAGGGTCCTGAGACCATGTACAAGGGACACCTAACCAAAGCTGAGGGTCTAGAGAAGTTTCTGGGAAATGTTTTATCTGAGTTGAGTCTTGAAAAATTAGGGGTCATAACTAGGTGAATAGGGATAAAGGGAAGTGTATTCCAAACAGATGATGAGATTGAAGCAAACAGCCAATTAGGGAACTGCTGGGAGTGTCAGCTGTAAGTGGAGGTGAAGGAATATACAGATGAGGGCTCTCCAGGCACGCTCGGTCCCACTAAGGAGTTCACCCTAAGAGGAAGGGAGAGTCATCGAAGGAGGATGAGCAGAAGGTCCAGTGCCCTTCTCACATCCTTTTCAGTGGAGAAACCGAGACAAAGGTGTTTGTGACTAAGGGGGAGGGGAGCCTGGAGAAAAGGGGGAGGATCCCCCTTTCATAGCTCCTGTTCCCTCTGTCAGCAAACTGCTGAGATTGTCTCTTGTTAGTGGAGAAGAAGAGGGAGGTGCTGTGTTGATGATGGTGTTGAAGACTTTACTACCATCTGTGGGAAAATGGGACTGAGAACTGGTGAGGAAAGTGATGAGACAAGACCACTGAACCATGTAGACCTTGGAGCTAGTCCAGGAGGCTCAGAAATGCAGGTGTTAGGTGGATCTGAAATCCAGGTGTCACCAAGATACAGAAAACAGGACCAAGGGGAAGGAGGCAGTGGTGGGGTGTAAAGAATTTAACAACCGGTTCTCTTCCCTAATGACCATTTTAAGTATAAAAAAACTATATGCCGAAAGGTAGTTTTTTATTTCATGCATTTAATACTTAAATAAGAACAATAAAAGAGGTGCACAAAACTAAATTATAAAAAAGAGTTTTAAAATATTAATGAAAAGATATTAAATAATATGTGACACAAAACAATAAAACTGTAATTTAAGATATTTCTATATTGCTTCTTGATTGGCATCCTCACTTGTAATATTTTCATCTATGAACAGAGTGAATATTACTACGGACACTTAGAATATGCTGTTGTGCAGATGAACATTAAAAAGAGTAAGGAATGTAAATTTGTGATTTCCATGTTGGGCAGCTGCCCAGGCACCCACCTTAGAGAGAACCCTGGTTACAAGTGCCGTTTTAACAACCACTTCACCAAACTCAATAGCAAAATTAAGTAATGGTTCTGCCGAAACGGTGCAAACCGGCTGAATTCCACCAGTGGAAGGAGGTTGGGGAACAGTCAAAACGATGGACCATCGTGTCCTGCCTGGATACAGAAGGACTAGTGACAGTGTGGGACAGAGTTGACATGAGACACTGGAAGCTGAAGATTCTTGAGCATGTGCAGAGAAACCAGGGTGTCAGAACCTTGGAAGGGCAGCAGGTGTATTGAAAGTGTAGAATATGGAGCTTGAAATGCTAAAGGTAGACAAATCCTGGAGAAGTCCTCAGCATTTTATCTGAAAAACTACTGGAAATGATGTCATTTCATAGCAGAGCACAGTGAAAAGGAAATGATCAAGTCTTAGAGAGAATCTCATTATTTTCACTTCTAGGATTCATTCTCCAGGAATTAATTTCGGATGGCACAAATGTTATTAACAGCCTAGAATGTTCATCAGAGTCTTGTAAATAATGGCAAATGATTGCAAACAGTTCTTAAGTGCAATAACAGATGAGACTTTAAATAAATTATGATAAATCAAAGTATCTGTGGAAGTATAAATTGGTGGGACCTTTATGGAAGCAATTTGGCCCTGTCCATCAATTTTAAATGCAGACGCCATTCAATTGGGAATGCCATTTCTGCAAACATATTTATATATTTTTTTACTCACATGCAAAATGAAGAATGCACTGGTTCTTCGCTGCTGCTTAGCTTGTACGAGTGGGATGCCCATCAGTAGGGAACTGCCTGGTCACAGTGTGGTACAGCCATTGAATGGAATATTATAGACCTGTGAAAACTAATGGGAAACTCTTTACGGGTGCAAAATGTTCTCCAAGATACATTGCTACTTTAAAATGTAGTGCGATAAGTTCGTAACAGAGTGTCTGCTTTAATTACATCTATACAAAAATGGGGGGAGGAGTCCATAGATGTATTTACGTTTAAATTATTTTCACATAAATTTATCAGAAAATAATAGCATTAGTTACTGCTGGAAAGAGAATTTATATAACTTCTTTATAATGCAGACATAGGAAAACTCTAAGAAAGTATTCCCAAAATATCAATAGTTGATATAACTGGTGGTGGGATTGGATTGGAAGCAATTTTTATTCGCTTCTTTTGCTTAAAGTGTGTTTTTAATAGGTCTCAGTGTATGTGCCTTATTTACATGTAGGTAAATTGCGTCAATGTGCCATGAATTTTATTATGAAAGGGAAAGTATTAAAAAAACACTTAGATAATCCCTGAAACTCTATTTTTTCAAATATGGAAGCCATGCTTTCAGTAATTTGCAATAAAATTTACTAAAGATAAATGTGGGATCTTCCATAACATCTTTCAATTGAATAAAAGACCAGTCTTTGGACAGATGTGACAACTAAGGACTTTTATTTGATTTCATAAATAAACTATATCCACTGATATAAATTAAGAGAATATTGCAAGAATAAGTCTCCAAGAGGAATTTAATGAGAGTAGTATAGATTTCAAGACAGCCCTTATAATTCACAAAATAAATGATGATTTTCTTTTACATCTTCAGCACAATTGACAATAAGTGAATAACTTACATTAAACATTTAAATAAATGAGTCTATGCTATAAGTACAGCGTCTTGCAAAATCTTAGTTTCAGGCAGATGCTAGGAATTTTAGTAAAATTTTGAAATTAAAATCTAAAATACCATTCTATATTTTAAACTTGCTAATTCACAAATCTACCACATGTATGGTTGTGGAAGAGCTTAGAAAGGGATGCTAGACTTATTCATGGCACAAAATAATTATGTTTGAAGTTAATATTGAGTACATTTATTGTAATTCAGTTTAGATCCTTTGGACTATCCTTTATTTGAATGTTTTTAGAAATGTTTATTTAGTTTTATGTAAGTGTTTATCTCTCTCCCTGACCCTCATCTCCACTGACACCTAGTGGTACACTTGCTACAATTAATGAACCAACATTGATGAATTATCATTGCCGAAATTCCAGTTTACATTCAGGTACACTATTTCAGTTGAATATCCCCTGGGTTCTGACACATGTATGATGACAGGTGCTCACCGTTACCCTAGCCCATGGACTATTTTCATGGCCCTAAACATGCCTTTGTGCAAGCAGCATCAACATTTCCGGTTCCCCACAGCAATGAATAAACGTCCCTGGGACTCCACTTTCTTTCTAGCATTGGACGCTTTTTGTGTTTTGGGTTATAGCTGCTCTGATGGCTATGTACTAGTATCTCACTGATGGCTATCGCTTGCCGGCTCCCCTCCACATGTGACATGGGGCATCTTTGCATACTTCTCTTTGGATTCTGTGTATCTTCTTTGGTGAGATGACTGTTCAGGTATTTTGCCTGTTTTTAAATTGTTTTCTTATTTTTGAGTTACAAGAGTATTTGTGTATTTTGGAGACCTGTTCTTTCTCAGGTATATATTTTGCAGATGTATTCTCTGTCCATGACTCATTCCATCCCCTGAGCGGAATCTTTCACAGAGCAGACATTTTATTTTAGTGAAGTTCAACCTGTGTTTTTCTTTGTTTCATGGCTTATGCTACTGTGTTTGTATCTAGAAAGTCAACCCCAAACCTAAGTTCATTAGCTTTTCAACTGTGTTATATTCTAGGAGTTTAATAGTTTTACATTTTTCATTCTCTGATCATCTGGGGCGTTGCTCTGTTGCAGCTGGAGCCATTCTAGTGCCTGAGACAGAGCCCTGGGAGCTGTCCTCAGCACCTGGGCCAACTTTGCTCCAGTGGAGCCTTGGCTGTGGGAGGGGAAGAGAGAGATAGAGAGGAAGGAGAAGGGGAAGGGTGAAAAGCAGATGGGCGCTCCTCCTGTGTGCCCTGACCAGGAATCGATCCCGAGACTTTCACATGCTGGGCCGATGCTCCACCACTGAGCCAACCTGCCAGGGCCTCAGCTTTTTTATCCATTTTGAGTTAATTCTTGTGAAAATTGTAAGGTCTGTGTCTGGGTTTATTTGTTGAAAATGGATGTCCAGTTAGTTATTCCAGCATTATTTGTGGAAAAGCCTTAATAAAAAGGATTATTTTTTCTATTTTATTTGCTAACTTTCTACTCCCACTCAAAAATTGCAACAGCTTCAACCTCATTTCTATTCTCTACCCAATTTTTCCTTATAACACCAGCCTCTTAGAAGAAATCTCCCATATTTTTCTAACTGCCTATCTAATGGAGGAACCTCTTCTGTAACATTCCCAAGGTTCAATATCAAATCCTCTTGAAGGAGTAGGTGAGCATGTCTTAAAGTAACTTGTCCCTGTCCTGGATAACTCAAGTTGTAATTCATTCATCCATTCAACACACATTGTGCACCCGCTATGTGTCAGGTATGGGACTAAGTGATATTATACTGAGCCTATAATTACAAGATTCTGGTTTCATTTTCTTCAGCAGTATACAGTCATCTATTTTCTTTCCTATAGCATTTATTTTGATATATATGAGAGAGCCTCTCATTCTCTCACTTTTAACACCATCCTGTTCTTTCAAACATCTCTAATGTGATATTGATACACATTTATCAGGGGGCCAGTTTCATTTCTCTATACTCTTCTGAAAGTGTTATTTTACTCAGAGGTAAACATAGTGCTCTAGAAGTCATCCATCTGGTAGACCACACAAGAGTCTATTTGTTTTCTGTGACCTGGACAGCATCCTCTATTAATTAAATCTTAAATCATTGGTACTTTTGCTGCCAAAGTGGCATAATGCACCATTATATAACATTCATTACAAAGTTAACCTGTACCTGGTAGTTTTTCCTTTGTAATATTGTTTGGTAAGAGTGGAAAATTTCAATATGAAGTTTCTTGAGGGAATGTTAGAGGGGGACTAATCTTAATAGACTATTTTAATTGAATTGAGCATTATGATAAATGTATCCAAAGACAGGCAGTGTCCTGTAAGAGAAAAGATGTTGCATTTGGCATGAGGTCAAAATGCGAAGGATAGCCGCGTAATGGCAGTTTGTTTTCAAGTAAGCGATTTAACTTTTTTGAACATCAGTTTACTCTCCTGTAAAACAATGACAATAATGGCCTTTTCCAAATTTACCTTCTGATGCTTTTTGAGAAACTAATGTGGGAACATCTATGAAAACAAATTTTAAGTCATATTCACTAAGGGATAATTTATAAATAGTAGTAATCACCCTTTTTGGTATATGGTTCTATTAGATTTAACAGATCATATAGTTATGTTTGTACCACTTTAGTGTAGACCCATTCCATCATCAGCATGTGCCCACCTGCCTCTTGGCAGTGCAACCCCAGCAACCACTAATCTACTTTGTTTTCCTGTATTTATTTTATTTTTTATTAAATTAATGGGGGTGGCATTGGTTAATAAGATAATGTAAGTTTCAAGTGTAAGATATTATAATACATCATCTGAACATGGCATTATGCGCTCATCTCCCAAAGGTGAGTCTCCTTCCATCACCATGTATTTGCACCTCCCCCTCTATATTTGGCCTTTTGCAGAGTGGAATCACTGGGCATGGCTTCCTTCACTTTTAGTATTATTCTTAGAATCATCCATGCTGTTGTATTCATCAACAGTTTGTTCCTTTATCTTTATATCTGAAGAAGAGATTTAAAAAACAATTGTATTAAAATTCAGTAAATCTACTTAAAAAAATTAAGATCATGACTTTTAAACAATAAAATATTATCAAATTAAATCATTGAATGAAGCTCTACATCTATTAGCATAGAATATAGACAAGAGCCTTTTAATAGCTCTCTTAAACCCTGCTCCATGATTTCGGAAATATTTATTTATTTCAGGTGAAAACTGAATTCCCATTGGCATAGTTTTCAAGAAATATAACATTGTAACATTTGTAGTCACAGAATTTGAGACGAAATTAAAAACAGGAGGTGGTTTTCTTGAAACATGCGGAATGGAAAGGCCATGGTGTGATTGATCGTGTAGGCTTTTTTTTCCCTCCTGTTGCCAAAAAGGAAAGACTTTTTGAGCTGAACAAGAAAGGTATAAAATTAAAGTAATTGCACACTTCAGATTTAAGTAGCAACATGACGTCTTGCTGGCAATTGGATGTTACTGACATTGGGGCCTGCCGGCCCGCTGCAAGGCCCACTAGACGTGAAGGCTGCTCATTTTTCCCCGCAAATCCCTAAATGGTCTTTGAGTATAAGCACATAAGATGGACAAGCTGTGGGCTGTGGGAATGACGCCAACCTCCCTGAATCTGAAAGTCATTTTGGATCCTCTTTTTTAGTTTGCTCCTAATTCACTTGTCATTGTGCATAATTATATGTTAGATGGATGATCACACAGCAGCAAGTTATAATCAAATATGGCTTTTTAATACAGAAAGCTTTGTTGTTAATGGTCATCATTTATGCACAACCTGTGTCCCTCCCGCCAAAATGCAGGTGCTGTGTTACTGCCACTTAGACGTCCTCAAATCAAGCTATTATTATTTATCTTACACGTATTACCTTGATCTAGCACCTCATGCCTTCATATTATGCAAAAAAATCCCTTTTATATGAAGTGTTTGGGTTATTGGTATTGATGTTATCAAAAATACCATTATTACTCTTAGCATAATAAAATTAATTTTAAAAATCTCTGCTTCAGAGAATAAAAGGAATTTTGTTTCTTAACAGGAAATTCTTGTTCTCATTATTTAAAGTGACTTCTAAGTCAGGGAGTTATTGTTTCTGATAGCACTAAGTAGCATAACTGTCAATTCTCATGACTCTGAGGTAGGGATGCCATGAAAGGTGGATGGGTCTCTTTGCTGTTTCAATATTTAATCTATTGCCAGTTTCTTCACTGTAGACAGCATCTGTACTACAAAACTTAAAATGGGAAAGAAGTGGAGGTGTATAGTCAAACAGTCGGCCAAAGATTATTTCAAAGTAGAAAGATTAACTCAGCTGGGAATAAAATTTTAACAGTTCATCCTTTCCACTTCAGGTGCTCCATGCTTCTGTCTATAAAGGTCTTTCTGTTATTTGCCCCAATTTTTGGAAACCTTTGAAACTGCTTGAGTAAAAAACAAAAAGAAAATGTAATACTATTTGCCTGACCAGGTGGTGGCGCAGTGGATAGAGCGTCCGATAGGGATGTAGAGGACCCAGGTTTGAGACCCCCAAGGTCGCCAGCTTGAGCAGGGGCTCATCTGGTTTGAGCAAGGCTCACCATCTTGAGCCCAAGGTCGCTGGCTTGAGCAATGGATCACTCGGTCTGCTGAAGGCCCGCAGTCAAGGCACATTTGAGAAAGCAATCAATGAACAACTTAAGGAGCTGCAATGAATAATTGATGTTTCTCATCTCTCTCCCTTCCTATCTGTCTGTCCCTATCTGTCCCTCTCTCTGACTGTCTCTGTCTCTCTCACCACAAAAAGAAAAAATTACAATTTAAAAAAGAAAAGTACTAAAAACTTTTTTCTACTAGTGCGTTAATTAGTTATAAGCTACTGTTTTAAGCAGAAAATTGGCTAAATCCACATTTATGAGCCAGTTGCATGATTCCAGAGCATATATGATAGTTCTTGAAAACGTCACGTGTGGAATAAGTCCCTCCAGTGGAATTTCAAGCTCTGGAGGCTCCTGCCTAGTAAATGCCTTTGTAATTGTAGTATGTAATGATCTCTCAGGCTTGATCTTGATCTTGTCTTTGTGGTGAAAATCCCAGTTTCATGGCATTGTAAGGAGACATCTCTGCATATATACTCCTACAAGTGTTTTTGCTGAGAAAACTTTGATTTTTAGAAGTTTCTTTATTCACTTAGATTAAATTTTGTGTGGTGAGTGTGATGTGCTCTGTACTCCACCATCTATTTTTTTTTTAATAAGGAAATAGAAAATAATCACTCATGTAAACATAGCTGTATCTTAGGGACATTTGGAAATGGATAAAATAGAAATCTATCAGGCAGATTAGAAAAGTGTCTGATATAGGACTTTTCAGGGCAAATAGCTTGAGCTTAGTGAAGGGCAAGACGGATAGAGAAATGTGTTTAGATATACACTAAAGAGACGGAATGGTAATTTATTTTCTTTTATGGGGATTGAGAATTATGATAAATTGATAACTGGCAAATTAGACAATTAGTGCTCAAAGAAGTTTCTGGTAAAGAAGATATGTTTATACCCAGTGACTAAAGAAATCATTGAAGGTCTCTGAGATTACGGTCCCTAGATTTGGTTTTTAAACTCACTGAGGTGGCTGTTGTCTCATTACTTTGAACTGGACCAAGTCTGTTGCTTTAATGAATGAACACTTTCAAGAAAGCACAATAGTTTGGCATACAGGTTGAATGCATGATGTGAGAGTACTTCCTGTTTAGTCAAAGGAATTAAAATGCAGAAGATTTTTAGTTTGGCACGAAGGTGACTGAGTGATTTGAGGTGAACTATAAATCAGTTTAAGAGGTCAAAAAGATAATAGTAATAACAGGTATTTATTCAACAAATGTTTCTGCTGTTATTAATATGTCCAGGGGGTGAAATGGTGGGTGAAAGTGGATACAGCCCCTGGCTTCCTGCACAGTCTGAGACTGCGGTGGGGAATGCTATAAAGGTTAAAGGAGCCTGTCGTGGGGATCTTCTGACCTAGATGTAGAGGGCAGAGGTTATGCAAATGAAAATGGGAGATGAATAGCCTCCTATTCCATATGTCCAATTGACTGTGTATCAAGAGAAGGTTAGCACTGAACTGTTTCTGGATAATACCTTTATATTCCACAACCTATGGAATACTCAAAGCTCTTTCAAGCTGCCGTTTTCTTACATACTCAATGCCTTAACTGTTTGGTAAAAAATCTCTTGCTTTCTAAAAAGATCAAAATTAAGAATGTTGGAGTATTTTAGTCTTCACCTTCTATTTTTAGCCTCATCAAATGAGATTCCTTCAACTCCTTTTATTCTTCCCTTGAGATTAACAGAAAGGTTTGCTTGCTAATAATCTTTACAGGTTTTGAGCCAATGTCTTTTTTGTCCTGATACCTAAAGGTTCTTGTGTCACATTCACTATATTGTCCAACCCATTTTTGTAGCAACACGGATTTCATAGCATACGACTTTTGTGTGGTAACGAAGGCATGCATTTGAAAGTGATTCCCAGAGATGACATGGAAAAGGACCATGAGGACAACCTCCACACTCCTCAAACCAGGGCACAGACACTGCAACACATATTTTAGAATCACTAGAATACTTTCTTGGCTTCTGTCCGATTCACAGTCTCTTTGTAAAGTACAGGTCTTACTCGTGCATTACTTTCCAGACCAAATCTCAGCTCTTTCTGTTCTGTTGTCTACATGAAAACTCTATTAGTCATGCTGCTTTCCCTCACAGACGGCCTCTGGTTCTTTGTGTCTCCTATGCCTATGTGTCTGATGTTCATGAACTGAACTGTGAGTATGGGAGACAGCACTGTCCTGGCATAGCCTCTAACCCTTCACCTTCCTCACCACAAGCACTCGCTCTTTGTCTCCCCTCAGCACTGGTGACCTCTGCTCCCCTACCATAGTCACTTTATCCAATGGCAAAAGTTTTCAGTAGTATTTGAAAGTTGGATTTTAGTGGAAACAATTAGATTACTACTTTCCAGAAAGTGATAGTTAACATTTTATCTTGATTTTCAGAACCGAGAGACAATGAAATTTCTAGCATCATTTTTCACAAAATGACTCCCTCCCTTCAGGATTCACAGGAAGATGTAAAAGCTGTCAAGGAGGCAGATGTCATAATTGTATCAACCCAAACAAGTAATGCATTAAGGATATTAGACTAGAAACTCTTTTTTTTCCATAGGTGAGGAATCGTTTTTATTTTTAATCCCTCCAACTAAAAATGTGTTGGAAAATTAGATTTTTAAAAATCACAGATACATGAACATATTTTCCCCTATTTTAAAACTTCCCTCTCATTTCTTTCAAGCATGAAGTCTTAGGGAAAGGTGACCACACAAGCCTTTGTAAAACAGGATACACATCAATGTTGTGGATTGCTGATGTGAATTAACATGCAAGAGTTTTATCTAGGTTGAGGCATGTGTCACATATTTGTAATGTATTATTCCTTAACCAGTCTACCTTCACATCCATTTGGAATATGCTGCTATATTGGGCAAGCTCATACCATAAATGCATCCTGGTTGAAGAGGTGAAAATTTTGTCCCCTTTGGTGACACTGTAATGCCAAATGGAAGAAAGACAAAACGATGAAATTTGAAATATACAAAGCAGTGTCAATGTAAGAAACTTTGCGAACCTGTAAGAATTTCTTTATGAGTTTCTTTGAGCCAAACTGTGGACAATTTCTAGGAAGCAAGGTCTCAACGGATTGAGAAAGTGCTCCAGAAAATGTTGGTTTCACCAGTTGTTTTATAGATCAGCATCAAAGAGGAAGACATAGGGGGTTACATGAAATTGATTGATGATATATTAGGGAGGCAGAGAAAGCAAAATAAGGAAACCTTTGGGATTAGATAAAAAAAATAAAAATGTATATCCTAAAACGTCTTTTACATAGGCAGGAATAAGATAGTTAACAGTTAATTAACGTGATAAGAATATCAATGAGGCGGTTTATTGGTCCAACTCTGGTGGTATACCTGTCCTGAGGGGGCAGGAAAAGAAGATTACCCTTACATTTCAAAGACCTGTTATAAGTACATTTTTGTAGGTGCAAAAGACAACAGACAGGCTGCATTAAGGTAAGCATTGAACTTTGTTATAGAAAAATACCGCTCTAGGACAGGACTACCCACTGAGAACTGCTTTTACTTAGAAAGTTTTCATTTCACACTACCCTGTGTGGTTACTTTAGGTGTCTGAGTTTGCACAACCACCAAGCAGGCTTCCCTTGAGCCTGTCATGTTAAGCATATGGCCTCTTTTTTTTTGTCCACAGCAGTATAACCTGTGCTCTGAAGAAGGGACATGATTGAGTGGTATAGAGAAGTAAAAAGGAAATCTAATCAACTGTCTATTTGTAAATAACTAGTATCCAATTTGTTACAACAATCATTTTATGCACAACCAAATACTAAGTAGTCTTTCAGTACTGTTTACTCTTCAGAATCATCTCTTTTTGCCTTAAAAATTACAGATGCTTTTCCCTGTCTACATAAGATGAATCAGAATTCCTAGGAATGGAAACAGTTCCTCTGTAGTTTTGATATTACATTGGGGAACAATTTTTATTATTATTATTTTCTGTTGCATGAGGTTTTAGAACTGTTTCTATATAGGACCGCATTGCCGATTCCAAACCTGAAATCTGATTTTGGGTGCATGCTCCAGTTTTTATGCATTTTAATTTATTTTTAATACAGTTAATGACATGTATTGGTTTTAAAACTGGAGTTAAAGGGCAACCACTCTTGGGTTGAACATAACCACAAGGCAATTAATGTTTTACAAACATCACTTTTACATAATTGTTGTTGTTTTAAAATGTAAAAAATTATGATTTGATAAAAACATCCTCTTATTTTGTTTTAAGATTGAATCATGGCTTCTTCGAGTACGCGTAAATGTAAGAATAGTCCTGACACCTTCTGTTATAATGTGGCTATTATACACTTCAGTGCCAAAGGCGCAATATTACATCATTTGTGACACATGCATATATTGCCTATTTTCAAGTTCCCCTTGGCGATCAAGACAAGAATTGGGCTCCTTATATTATGTGTTATATTTGTGAGAAAATGCTTCATGATTGGACAAAAGGAAAATGCAAAGGAATGCCTTTTGGTATTGCCATGGTTTGGTGTGAACCTAAGGACCACAGCAGTGATTGTTATTTCTGTCTGATCCATACAAAGGACATCAGCAAGAAAAAACAGCATATGATCGCATATTCTAATATTCCTTCAGCAATACGACCTATCCCACACTCTGAGACATTCCCGGATTCAGTTTTCAGTGGTTTTAATTTTTCTAAGGACAAAAAAAGTGAACATGGTGATTGTTGGGCAGATAAAATATATTATGCTCACTTTGTTAAAGATGGCGCTTCCCACATGTAAGTTTTAAGAATAAGCTTTTCCCCACACCCTTGACTGATTGGATGATGTAGGGTGGTGCACTCTCATGAGGAATCCTCCCATTATGCCTCAGATAAGTGACTTTGTATCAGAGATTTCCTTGTTTGTAGATTGGATTAAAGGTTTTGATTTCTACACTATAAAGTGGGGCAGACCGGGAGCTTGCTCTCTTGGTTCCTGAGGTTAGCATTAGAGAGGAGAGCAGATTAAGGCCACATGGAGGAGAGTAGAAGTAACCAAGATGTGGAGTGCTAAAGGAGAAGCCAGTTTGTGCAGAGTTTGTGTAGAGAGAAGGAGATGGGAAACAGAGGTGAATAAGACTGGTGAGCTAGGAACCTTTGATTCTAGGAAACTCGAATAAGTCAGTGGCTTTGGGAGCACTGAATGAGTGAGTTTTGGAGCCCAGTGTGTGTTTTTACTTTCCCACTGGGTACAAGCCAGAATTAAAGCTGATGGCTCACCAGTTCTTGGTTCCATTGTTTCATTTCCGACTGTCCAAATCTAATGTGAACCTGCATGGACCAGGTGGCTGTGATGGTGGCCTTGGCCACTGGCTTTACATTTGGCGTAGTCGGCAGGATTTGATACAGATCAGTATGGAGCCACCACTTCCTTTGAGTGGTGGAATATAGGGCTGGCTGCTGTTATGGTTTCCCATGGCTCTCCTTTTGGGAACCATAGGTTGACTGACTTTTACAGCCATGTGTGAGGAAACCAAGAGCTCTGTGGAAGAGGCTGCCCAGGACCTGTAGGCCGAACAGCGGAAGGAGCTGGAGGAAACATGAGAGAAAGAGATGCCGACCCTGGAGCTGGAGGAAATGCTGGAGGAAGTACTGGAGAAGGAGGCTGACCAGGTTTGAGAGATTCACCTGGAAATGGAGCAGACACTGGAGAAGGAATCACAGGTTCGTGAGTCACAGATTGCCTTGGATGTTGTGGAGAGCCAACAGCGACAGGAGGCTGGGGCCAGAGCTGTAAGGCCCATGGAGCAGATGGCAGTGGCAGCCCAGGACTCAAGCCCAGCAGCAGGAACTGCTGTTTTCAGTTCCTCTTTGGAGGATGAGGAGAATTGGTTTGGAGTTGCAATCTGCAGCCTTCAGAAGGTGAGGGCCCAGCAGCAAGGAGTAGCTATGCTCCTGGTAGGACTGCAATTTTGGGACATAGGGGTGGATGCCATTATGCTCCCCAGAGCAGAGATGGAAATGCTGACTACCATTGCCACATGCTTCTCTTTAGGACAGTGTGAGACCTGCTATGATGGCAGAAATGAGGGGGGAGGCTAAAACCCCATGTGTGTGGACTGATTTCCTGGACTATGACCGGAGTGAACACTAACTCCTTTGTTGAATGGACTTATGGATTTTGGACAATGTGAAATACCCTGTTAGGGGGGGGGGTGGCTTTGATGGAGGCCCTCCTGCCCCGGGAAGCCTTTCAAATGGCAAGAGAGAAGGCTGAGGACATTTTGCGCTTTTGGCAAAGTGCTCAGACTGGTGAAATGTACCTTTGTAATTGTTGAAATTGTATGATTTGTCATGTTGTTGTGATTTGTGTAATATACCTAATTTCATTGCACAGGGATGCTGGTGGTATAGATTGTGGGTAGTAAAGTAAGTATAGGGGTGGATTGTTGGGAAGATAAAATATATTATGCTCACTTTGTTAAAGATGGTACTGCCCACATACAAGTTTTAAGAATAAGCTTTTCCCCACACCCTTGACTGATTGGATGATGTAGGGTGGTGCACTCTCATGAGGAATCCTCCCATTATGCTTCAGATAAGTGACTTTGTATCAGAGACTTCCTTGTTTGTAGATTGGATTAAAGGTTTGGATTTCTACACTATAAAGTTGGGCAAACTGGGAGCTTGCTCTCTCAGTTCCTGAGGTTAGCATTACAGAGGAGAGCAGACTAAGGCCACGTGGAGGAGAGTAGAAGCAGCCAAGATGCCGGAGTGCTGAGGAAGAAGCAAGTTTGTGCAGTTTGTGTAGAGATTAGGAGATGGGGAACAGAGGTGAATAAGACTGGTGAGCTAGAAACCTTTGATTCTAGGAAACTTGGATAAGTCAGTAGCTTTGTGAGCACTGAATGAGTGGGTTTGGGAGCCCAGTGTGTGTTTTTACTTGCCCGCCAGGTGTAAGCTAGGATTAAAGATAATGGCCCACCAGTTCTTGGTTCCATTGTTTCTTTACCATCTGTCCGAATCTAATGCCAACCAACATGAGCCAGGCAGCTATGATGGTGGCCCTGGCTACTGGCCATACAGTGATCAAGTATATTTTGATAAGATGCATGAGATAATGGTTGTAGAATCTGAAGGGTTTTCTTCTGATGCCAAGCAGTCATTAACCCCTTAGCGGTTTAGCCAACTCGAATTGAATGACTTAATAAGAGATTTGAACCTATCATGGAAAGCAGTTGAGTTATTAGCCTCCATGCTTCAAGAAAAGAATGTACTTAGCTGGTCAGCTAAACTATACCATTTCAGGAAGCGTGTACAAATTTTTGTGGAATTTTTTTTTTTAAGACAAACACTTTGTTTACTGTCATGACATCAGTAATCTTCTGTTGGGCAGATAAAATATATTATGCTCACTTGGGTAAAGATGTCACTGCCCACATGGAAGCCCATCACCCAGGTGATATTAGTTGCCCTTATGCTTTGGATGGGCGTAATTATATCATAGGGTGGAGGGGACAGGCTATAAACAGGCCGGGTCATTATAGCCTAAGGCTTAGTTTTAAGAGTAAGCTTTTCCCCACACCCTTGACTGATTGGATGATGTGGGGTGGTGCACTCTCATGAGGAATCCTTCCATTATGCCTCAGACAAGTGACTTTGGATCAAAGACTTCCTTGTTTGTAGATTGGATTAAAGGTTTCGATTTATATAGTATAAAGTGGGAAAGACCGGGAGTTTTCTCTCTCTCTGTTCCTGAGGTTAGTATTAGAAAGGAGAGCAGAGAAAGGCCATGTGGAGGAGGGCAGGAGAAGCAGCCAAGATGGTGTGGAGCTGAGGGAGAAGCCAGTTTGTGTAGAGTTTGTGCAGAGGGAAGGAGATGGGGTGAATAAGACTGGTGAGCTAGAAACCTTTGATTCTAGGAAACTCGGATAAGTCAGTAGCTTTGTAAGCACTCACTGAATAAGTGGGTTTTGGAGCCCATTGTGTGTTTTTACTTGCCTGCCAGGTGCAAGCTCGAATTAAAGCTGATGGCTCACCAGTTCTTGGCTCCGTTGTTTCATTACCGACTGTCTGAATCTAATTCAAACCTGCATTGGCCAGGAAGCTGTGATAATGTCCGTGGACACTGGCCTTATATCTTCTCAGCCAGCTAGGTGTTATTACTTAACAGTCCAACAGAATGGTAGCTATTTCTTGACAGCTCTAAATGGAATCTGAAATGTGTTCTACTACACAATGGTAATGTTTATGCAGCGGTTCCAATTGTTTATTCAACTCATCTGCAAGAAGATTATAATGACATAAAAATTGTCCTCAACATTCTGAAGTATGAGGAGCATAACTGGATCATTTGTGTGGATCTTAAAATGGTCAATTTCTTGCTAGGACAACAGAGAGGTTTCACAAAGTATCCTTGCTTTCTGTGTTTGTGGGACAGACGAGCTTGGGAGAAACTCTGGACACAGAAGGAGTGGCCGAAACATGAAGCTCTGGAATTACAAATGCAAAATATTGTGAATGAACCTGTAGTTAATTGAGACAGGATCATTTTTCCCCCACTGCACATCAAACTTGGTATAATGAAGCAGTTTATTCAGTCTTTGAATAGAGAAAGTGAATGCTTTCAACATATTATTTTTACTTTTCCTGCCTTGTTTTTTGAGAAAATCAAAGCAGCAGTATTTGATGGACCTCAAATTTGAACCCTCATACATGACAAAGAATTTGCCAGGAAGATGAATAAGGAGGAGAAAGCAACATGGCATTCTTTTGTGGCAGTTATAAAGAACTTCCTTGGCAACAAAAAAGCAGAAAACTATGAATTTCTGGTTCAAAGGATGCTGTTGGCTTTCTGTGACATTGGACATAACATGAGCATTAAGATTCACTTCCTGAACAGTCACTTTGATAAGTTTCCCAAAAATCTTGAAGTTGTTAGTGATGAGCAAGGAGAATGCTTTCATCAAGATCTGAAGATAATGGAAGAGCATTATCAGGGGCAATGGGACAGAAATATGATGGCAGACTACTGATAGAGCATCAGACGAGATTGTCCTCAACAAGTAGACAATCGCAAGAGCTACAAAAGCTAATTTTTGCCTGAATAGAATTTTAAAAAGTTTTGCGCAAATTTTATGATTAAAATAAGTGTTTTAATATGTTCTATTTTAAAATTGTAGACAAATTCTTATGCAATCATATCTTTTAGTGTATTAGTGTATTTACTGCATTATATAAATTATTATATTTTTACAAAGATGATGCCCAAGAAGACATTCTACTTTATTATGTTAAAGTATATATTGAAAAATTTACAATAAGATTAAAACCTAAAATCTTGAATTGCAAAACAACTGTAGCTTACAGAGAAAAACTAATGTCAGATTTGAGATCAGCACACTTGAATTAGGTAAGGACAAGTTTTTTTTGTCGACGCAACAAAAATTTTGTTTCCCAGTGTTATTTTAATGAGCTCTCTGAATATGGTTACCATGCATCCTCTTAGCTCAGGACCGTGTTAGCACTCTTTCTCTCTCTTCCTTTCCCTTTCTTTCTCTTACCGGCTCTACCTCTCTCTCTCCCCCACTCTATATCTTCCTCTTCCTCTTTCTTTTCTCTCTCCATGTTGGTCAAATAAGTTTGTAAATATGATACATATGCTTGCTCAGTTATAGTTTGCATTGGGTGTGGAGACAGGCTGTAAACTGGCAAAGTCATTATAGCCTAAGGCTTAGTTAGTTTTAAGACTAAGCTTTTTCCCACACCCTTGACTGTTGCATGATATTGGGTGGTGTATTCTTATGAGGAATCCCATTTATGCCTCAAATAAGTGAATTTGTATTAGAGACTTCCTTGTTTGTATATTGGATTAAAGGTTTTGATTTCTATACCATAAAATGGGGCAGACCAGAAACTTGCTCTCTCTCCATTCCTGAGATTAGCATTAGTGAGGAAAGCAGAGAAAGGCCACATGGAGGAGAGGAGAAGCAGCCAAGATAGCAGAGTGCTGAGGGAGAAGACAGTTCGTGCAGAGAGAAGGAGATGGGGAGCAGAGGTGAATAAAGCTTGTGAGATTAGAATCCTTTGATTCTAGGAACCTCGGATAAGTCAGTGGCTTTGGGAGCCCTGAATAGAAAGGGAAGTGTTTTCCCACTGTGTGTATTTCTTTCCCACCAGATGCAAGCTAGGATTAAAGCTAATAGCCTACCTGTTCTTGGCTCCATTGTTTCATTACCATCTGTCCGAACCAAATGCGAACCTGGGTGGGCCAAGCAGCTGTGATGGTGGCCGCGGCTACTGGCTTTATGCTCCCCATTTCTCTCTCTCCCTCTCTCTCTCTCTCTCTTTCTTTCTCTCTCTGCCTTTCTCTTCAGCTCTGTTATGACGACCTCCCCATGTTCTTTCAGATGCTGCATACAGGGTTCTGCACATCCCTTGTGGATTCCTCTTAATCTCATACCCCTTTGTAAACAATTCCTTTATTAAAATCTCCTACATTACTGCTCATTAAGCATGCCTTTCTTTTTCTAAAAATCCAGGCTGCTCATTGTCATTTGTATGGTGTTGGGCAGATAAAATATATTATGCTCACTTTGATAAAGATGCTGCTGCTCTCATGGAAACCCTTTGCACAAGTGATGATATTGGTTGCCCTTCTTGCTTGGGATGGGCGTGATTATATTAATGTGTGTGTGGGGGGGGGGGGGGACAGGCTGTAACCAGGCAGAATCATTATAGCCCAAGGCTTAGTTTTAAGACTAAGCCTTTCCCTCCCTTTCTGATGTAGGGTGGTGCTCTCTCATGAGGAATCCCATTATGCCTCAGATAAGTGACTTTGTATCAGAGACTTCCTTGTTTGTAGATTGGATTAAAGGTTTTGAATCTATACTATAAAGTGAGGCAGACAGCGAGCTAGCCCTCTCTTGGTTCCTGAGATTAGCATTAATGAGGAGAGCAGAGAAAGGCCACTTGGAGGAGGCCAGGAGAAGCAGCCAAGATGGTGGAGTGCTGAAGGAGAAGCCAGTTTGTGCAGAGTTTGTGTAGAGAAAGGGAGATGGGGAACAGAGGTGAATAAGTCTGGTGAGCTAGAAACCTTTGATTCTAGGAAATTCGGATAAGTCAGTACCTTTGTGAGCACTGAATGAGTGGGTTTTGGAGCCCAGTGTGTGTTTTTACTTGCCCACCAGGTACAAGCTAGGATTAAAGATGATGGCCCACCAGTATTTAGCTCCGTTGTTTCATTACCGACTGTCTGAATCAAATGCGAACCTGCATGAGCCAGGCAGCTGTGATTGTGCCACAGTTACTGGCTTTATATATGGCCAGTAGTCACATCCATCACAGCCAGGTTAACATTAGATTTAAACAAAAGGTAAAGAAACAACGGAGCCATAAAACAGTGAACCATTCCTTTATTCTAGCCTTACAACTGGCCAGCGAGTAAATACAAACACACAGACAGCTCCAAATCCCACTCACACAGTCTCCGGTTCCACAATCGGGAGAATTTTTTCTGTTTTTTTTTTTTCTAGAATCAAAGGTCCCAACCAGTCTAAGTCACCTTTGGTTCCCCATCTGTCAACATTGTAAGATATTTTCTGCCAAGCAAGAAAGGAGGACATAGTCACAAAGTGTGGACAAGCAAAAGCTTTATTTAGAGCACATTCCACCACCACCACCCCCGAGGCAAGATTCACTGGTCCACAAGACAGGGGCCAGGGAAGTTGCGCAGCTTCCCTTGCCCGGGGGTAATTTATAGCATCGGTAGGGTGGTGTAAGGTTGACATATTGTGGCGAAATTTCATTGGCCGAAAGATTTTTTTTTAATTTTATTTTTAATTTTATTTTATTCATTTTAAAGAGGAGACACGGAGTGAGAGAGAGAGAGAAAGAGAGAAAGGGGGGAGGAACTGGAAGCATCAACTCCCATATGTGCCTTGACCAGACCAGTACAGGGTTTTGAACTGGCGACCTCAGTGTTCCCAGGTCGACGCTTTATCTACTGCGCTACCACAGGTCAGGCCAAAAGATTTTTTCAAAATGCTCCTGGGCCATTTCTTTTGACATTCGTGGGCATGGGTGGTTTCAGCAAAAGTCCCCGGACCTGGTTCCTCATGTGACCTTCCCCCATTGCCAAACAACCTCATAAACATGACTTCTTTCTCTCCAGCACTCTTCTTCCCTGCTCTCACTCTGCAAAAAAAAAAAAAAAGAAAAAAGAAACTTTTCTTGGTGTGAAAAACCCTCCTCCAGCACACATTAGCATAAACAATCCCCTTCCCAAGCAGGAAGGTAATTAGCAGTTTCACCCGGCAGTGCAGTTTACCTCGGCAGTGTCCATTTTTAACAATAAAAGTGAGCAAACTCCAAAAATACAGATTTTACAAACTCAGTTGCCCAAAAGATGATACATGACAACCAGATGCTTAAAATGAGATTCTTGTTTTGAATGCAGAAATCATTCTCTTCTCATTCTGACCATAGTTATTGTCATGAAACATGGACCACAAAGCATCAACCAGAAGGAATGTTCAGGCCAGCCTTTTGATTAACCACAAAGTGGCACAAGTTTGTTGTACCTAAAATGACTAGAACCTTAGTTTAAGGTTCAGAGTACCTGATGTTTGTTGGTTAAATAAGTTTGTAAAATATGATTTTTATGTCTGCTCACTTTTATTTTGCATTGGAGGTTGGGCAGCGCCAGATATAGGTGGTCTGTGAAATTGCAAATTACCTTCCTGCTTGGGAAGGGCCATTGTTTTGCTAATGTTTGCTGGAGGAGAGGTTTTTGTGCAAGAAAGTTTTGAAAAGAAAGAGCAGAAGGAGAGAGAAGAAAAAAGAAGCCATGTTTGCAGGGAGAGGAGCAGAAAGGGAAGAGAGAATGCAGAGTGCTGAAGAAGTAGATAGTTTGTGCAGAGAGAGAAGGTTTGCAGATGAGGAACCAGAGCTGAGGAAGACTTGTGGGGTCTTTGATTCTAGGAGAAACTGGAGAAAATTCTCCTCGTTGTGTAACCAGAGAATGTGTGAGGGCTTTGGGAGCTCTGAACTAATGAAGAGGGAAGTGTTTTCCCTGTGTGTTTGCTCATTGGCTGGTGTGGGACTTTAATAAATAAAATGGCCCACCATTTTTTAGCTCCACTCTTTCTTTACCGTCTGTCCGAATTCAATGAGAAACTGCATGTAAATGGTCACTATAACCGTGACTACTGGTCATACAACATTCCAAAACCAAAGATCAGTTTCACTTTGGGAAGCAATTAGTGTAGTTACTTTCAAATCACTTTATTTTATATCTTTAGATGGTCAGTCAGTTGAGAGTTTTGGGTGTCTTTTGAAACAAACATAGTATTGTTACAATGAATGATTCTTCTTATAGGAAAAGAAAATGTTGTACAGCAGGGAAGTATACTTGCTCTTTTATAGGTCACCAGGCTATATCTTATTACATAGTCCCTCTCCCCTACCCTGAGTCTCTACACATTAAACAACAATGTGTGTCATAATCTTTAAGTATTCTCTTAATAAAAATCCAGCTGTTTTCTGTTTGTTGGTGTTGGGCTAATGAGTTTTTTAAATTTGTATTTTTTTACTTTGCTCACTTTTATTGTTACAGAATAATGCTGGGAAGTGCCAGGTACTGTATTTTTCGCTCCATAAGACACGCCTAACTATAAGACACACCTAGGGTTTTAAGGAGAAAATAAGGAAAAAAATATTCTGAACCAAATGGTGTGTTGAAATATTTAATAAAACACCATATTTTTCACTCCATAAGACGCACGAGCATTTCCCCTTCTACTTTTTTTGGGGGGGAGGGAGTGCGTCTTATGAAGTGAAAAATATGGTATATGTGGTCTGTGAAATTGCAGATTACCTTCCTGATTGGGAGGGGCCACTGTTTTGCTAACGTTTGCTGGAGGAAGGGTTTTTGCGCCAGAAAGGTTTGAAAAGGAAGAGAAGAAGAGTGCTGAGAAAGAAGCCATGTTTGCCGAGAGAGCAAAGAGAATGCAGGGTGCAGAAGAAGAAGCCACGTTGGCAGGGAAAGAGAAGGTGTGCAGATGGGGAGCCAGAGCTGAGGGGCTTTGTGAGTTCTCCTAAGACTGGTGGTGCCTTTAATTTTAGGAGAAACTGGAGAAGATTCTCCTGGTTGTGGAACCAGAGTATGTGTCAGTGGCTTTGGGAGCCCTGTGTGTTTGCTCATTGGCTGGTGTAAGACTTTAATAAATGAAATGGCCCACCATTTTTGGGTCCACTGATTTTTTACTGTTTGTCTGAATTCAATGAGAACCTGCATGGCCACAACGGTGGCGGCCCCTGGCCATACAGTCAGTCTTCCCAGAGTTTATCACTGAATCCGTGGAGAATTGGGTAACACTTATTAGGATTTGGGATTCAGAACTGACTTGAGCACTTGGTGTCTGATTCATGGCAACATTAGAGACAAACCTTCCTGAGAAGAGAGAGGGTGAGCACTCTGGG
Source organism: Rhynchonycteris naso (assembly GCA_037038555.1). Lineage (NCBI taxonomy): Eukaryota > Metazoa > Chordata > Mammalia > Chiroptera > Emballonuridae > Rhynchonycteris > Rhynchonycteris naso. The sequence goes on along the minus strand of CM072998.1, from coordinate 212,373,625 downwards.
GACTATTTTTGTTTCCAAAGGAATTGTCATCAATGAGATCATAGATATTTACTGAGCACTTAGGATATGTCCTACCTGAATTAGTTAATAATGCCTTTTAATTAATCTGATAATACATTCGAAATAGTAGACTGGGATGGAGGGAGGGCAACCGTTGACCCTTTGCTTTCATTGTTTTCAAGTAAATAGGCTTTGATTATTAATTCATTATACTTAAAACCTAATATAAACGTTAATAATATTCTGAACTAGCCAGAGATATTCATCTGATCTATATTCCAAATTTACAATACTAGGAAGAATAACCGAAGAAGATAAACTAGAAGTGTCCTTGAATTGTGAGTGTCATGAATGTGACAAAAGGAAACTAAAATGGGTTAATGCCTTTGAGTTTGACTGCACATTTGTCCTGCTAATGATCCTGCCTCAGTGAGGGGGGAAAGTGCTTACTTTAGGAACTATTGACAGAATTCCCTTAGGAAAACAACTGTCTTTATGTAGAAATACACCTTGATGAGTGCCTGTGGTTTTGTAATTAAGGACTCCTGTTGGATAAGGAAGAGAAACAGACAAATTTAAAAGCTTGGTGGGAGAATGACTCTGCAGAAAAAATATACAGGGATTTGGAGGATGGAGACAAGTAAGTCAAAAGGAGATAGGGAGAAGGAATTTGAGAAAAAGAGGGCACTAGTTCAAAGTGCAAGGAGATTGTTGGAGTTCTTATTGGTCTGAAATAAGAAGCCATTTTCTGGAGAGTCTACCAGGAGGTAGAAGGACCAGTGATAACAGAAATGACTTTTATATGCCTACACATTGCTGATTTGGAGCAATAAAGCACAGCCGTGAAAGTGTGCCCAAGGTAGATTTAATAATCTTGGTTGTAATTAGTTTCCTCTGCAGTTGACAGATGACCTTATAAAGGAAGGCCCTAGTAAAATAAAGATACACAGTGAAAAAGGTTTAAAGGGAATCAAATACTTCTATAGTCCTTTGATTATTTTTAAATTAGGATAATACTTAGTTATCATGTGAGTTTACAGATCTCCCAGCATGTCTGCTACAGAATAGATGCTTTGCCATTGTAGCCAATGATGAGGAAGAGCAGAAATGGCATTCTGTGTGCTAGCAGGAGAAGGTGTAGAAGTCTTGGCCAGACAAGATGTAAAGGACAATTAGAATTTGAGAACAGAACTTTTTTAAGAGATTGTTTGCCATAAACATATACATCAACTGTAAAAGTCTTCTGCAACCCTCTTGTTTTGTTATACTGATCTACAAACTCATTAAATTATGTACATTAAATATGGACAACTTTTTGTATCAATTATACTTCATCCAGGTGGTTTTAATAAAAGAGATTTGGGGCTATTATAAATTGTGTTTTTCTCATTTTCCAGTTGTCCACTAGAGATACAATTGCTTTTTGCATGTTGACACATCCTATAATGTTATAAAATTTCAGTATTTGTTTTCTAGGTTTTTGTAACATTCATAAGGATATTTTTTATAAACAATGATGCTGTCTACAAATAATGACCATTACTCTTCTTTCTTTCTAATCTTTATGCCTCTTATTTATTTTTATTTTCTTAGAGCCGTGATGGCGAACCTATGACACGTGTGTCAGCCCTGACACACATAGCCAATTTCGATGACACGCAGCCACATGCGGCCGCATACCAGAGAAGCATGGGCTGCATGCCGAGAAGGACGTTTCATCCTCAGCTCCTGCATGGCCAGGTGCAATAGCCAAGGATAAAACATTTGCTGTAGTGTAGACACTCTGTGCTGGAGGTCTGTAGGCCAAAACAACAGAATTCCGGCACAGAGCATCTAGTTCTGGGACTTCCAGTTAGGCCGTTTTTCGCAAAGTGACACACCACCCGAGTTATGCTCAGTTTTTTGGCGAATTTTGACACACCAAGCTCAAAAGATTGCCCATCACTGTCTTAGAGTATTGCACTGGCTAGTAATTTAAGTGTTGAAATAGAAGTGGCAATATCCGACATCTTTTCCTGGCTCTGTCCCACTATTTAATATGACCTTACACTGTAGGTTTTTCATAGGTGGACTTTATCACATTCAGAAAGTTCACTCTGTTCCCATTTTGAATTTTATCAAAAACATACTTTGATCAATGTTCACAGAAGTCCTAGTTATAATAAAACCTACAAATAATCCAAAAGAATGGGTGAAAAGAATTGGATAGAATCAAATAGCAATATGTTCATACAACAGAACATTTGGCAATAAAAATGAAAGGAGCCACTGATAACATGAACTGACATGGGTAAATTTCACAGACATCATGCAAAGCATAAGAAGCTAGACAGAAAGGAGTTCATGTCACATTCTGTTGGTATGATGATCTACAAAAGTTAATCTAATTTATGGAATTAGAAGTTTAAAAAGATTATTTCCTGAGGCCAGGTAGTAGGGTTTGCCTGGAAATTGATAAGAAGAGAAACAGGCGAAGTGCTTTTGTTTTCATATTTTAGTTAGGATAAATTGAATTTTAAAAAACAAAGTCAGTGACCTTCTAAATAAATAAATGAACAAACAATAAATAAACAAATAATAATATACATGAGCATAGTTTGGCTGTCTCAAATTTATAATGATTTTCAAATTAGGTCCTAACCCTCAGAACTAATACATTTGCAGATTGTCAGGTTCTGTGTACAATTATGCTTAATTATTTTTTAAAGAAAAATAATTTAAAAACTTGAATTTGGCACTACTTTATGAGTTCAATGTATTAATGTTTAAATTGAAAACAATGTTATTATATATCCCTAGATAATCTCGTTTACTTTTTTTAAATCCATAGTCAATGATGAACTTTGACTTAAAACTTAACATCTTTGCTTTGAATATACTAATACCAAAGTGAGCTCATTAAATATATAAATGTTTCTTAGATTCATAAGGACAGCGGTCTCCTCAAGACCTGCTTTGTTATTCCCTATCCAGAGCTAACATTTAATGTGGACTGAAATGCAACTTCTGCCAGTGAAGGTCAGAAGGGGCAAACCCAGTCTTCCTGGTTGTTGCAGGATACACCCACGGAGGAAGCACCTCCTTCCAACTGGAATCTGGATAGTGGGTACAATCCAGTCCTTTGGAGGTTTCCATTAAAAGAAGAAAAGGACAAAGGAATATTCTGGGTGATGAAAATCCCTGGTATCCCATTGTATAAATGTGCATAATTGTCAGCCCTCATAATGTTGAATATTCAAGTGCTAATTTTAATGTATGTGAATAAGATCTAATTTTTAAAAGTGAAAAAAAGAACACCTGAAAATTGTAAAAGGAACTGTGCCCAAATATTGTTCTGTAGACAAGTCCTAAACTGTCTAAGGAACATTGGTACATTTATTCCAGAGTGGGTTTTCTTCAGGTAACATATGCTTATGCATGAGCACCTGATGAAAACAGAAAATTGAAAAGCAGTTAGTAGAAACACTTTATTGAGAACAGAAAATAACACCTTTTTTGAAAAAAAAAATTACAAATAAAGATAAAGGTAGTATCCCTTTTAGATAGCACTTGTGAAAAAATATCCCATGTTACAGTTATTTTATCTTTAATCCCGTGGTCCACAGTTGAAGGTACTTTGCTGACCTGGTCATGAGGAGTATTCACCACAACCAGTTTTATTTTGTTTGTAATGTTTTTGTGCACTCATTTAGGTTCAAAGAATAACTGTTTTGTTTTCTTTTGTTACCATTTAAAATTGTCTGTCTGGCCTGACCTGTGGTGGTGCAGTGGATAAGGCGTCAACCTGGGAACACTGAGGTCGCCAGTTCAAAACCCTGCACTGGTCTGGTCAAGGCACATATGGGAGTTGATGCTTCCAGCTCCTCCCCCCTTTCTCTCTCTCTCTCTCTCTCTCTCTCTCTCTCTCTCTCTCTCACACTCTGTGTCTCCTCTCTAAAATAAATAAAATAAAAAGAAATTAAAATTGTCTGTCTGTACTTATCTGCAAGTGTGTAGCTACCTTTTATGTGTGAGAGAGGGAGACAGAGACACAGGAATGGTGAGAGATGAGAAGCACCAACTCATAGTTGTGTCACGTCAGTTGTTCATTGATTGCTTCTCATATGTGCCTTGACCAAGGGGCTCCAGCTGAGCTAATGACCCCTTGCTTAAGCCAGCACCTTTGTGCTCAAGCCAGCAACCTTGGGCTCCAGCCAGTACCTTGGGTTCAAGCCAGCAACCTTGGAGCTCAAGTTGGCGACCATGAGATGATGTCAATGACCCCACACTCAAGCCAGTGACCCCATGCTCAAGCTGGTGAGCCTGTACTCAAGCCAATGACCTCAGGGTTTCAAACGTGGGTCCTCAGCCTCCCAAGTTCATGCTCTATCCACTGTGCCACCATCGGTCAGTCCAAACACATGGCTACTTTTGCGTTCTGTTCAACAGCTCACAATCTAAAAAATCTCCATCTGCCTATAATTGCCCACATTTAAGTTACTCATGAAATGAGAGCAACAGAACATAGACACACACAGAGAGAGCTAGGTATGCCTCTCCTAGTGGTTCACAATACCTGCTTTCACATTTACAGTAGCTACAGGAAGCTGTGTGGGCCTGTTCTGACTCCTGCTCTTTCAGAGTAAGATGATCACCGTCCACTAATGCACTCATCCTTGCAGGAGTTGCATTATAACCCTATAACTGCTGTGCCATGGCAGAGGTTTAATGGTGTTTTCACTTTTATCAGAAAGAATGACACCCTTACAGGTCACTGATTCACTGTTGATAAAAACAAAGTCCTGCATAAACACACCATAAAAAAAAAATAGCACTCATGATTTTGTGCCTAGATTGGTAAGACAGTATAAGAACTGCATTTGAAGTTATTTTTCTGTGTTGCATCCACAGGAGCCTCCTGATGTATGAGATAATAATTTTGTGATTCTTTTCTGTACAGAATAACTTTTAAGGAGGCTGAAAATAATAAAAAATTTTAAATCCTGAGAAATAGAAGAAAATAAACATGACATTCAGTATTCATAGAGAATTAGCATTTAAAAACAAAGACAAAATTATGTTTTTCCAATTTCTAAATGCAGATTTTAGTGTTCCCTCTAAATATGGTTTTAGTTTCTTCCAATTTAGCTGCCTATGTCGCAGGGTATGATGTGTGGCTGACCTCTAGAAAGGCAGATCTTCAGCATGTTCCTCTGGAGATTAGTCATCAGGTTTTCAAACCCTGAAGTCAGTACATTGCTCCCTCCTCTTCCCCTTCTCCTTGAGATGGAGCGTGTTAGCTGGGGCTGCCGTGGAGACTCCATAGTCACTGAAGTTCTCCAAGGCCACAATGCTGGGGCTGATTAATACTGTTTTAGGATGCTAATGCTCTGAAAATTTTAACATCACCATAATGTCATCTGTTCTCTATGTCATCATAACACAAGTGATTGCCAATCATTGAAATCATGTGCCTTTGTCCTTATGGTTAATTCGACCTACATGCAACCAAGGAAGGACATAGTCAACTCAGGGGCGGGAAATGGAATACGTTGATGAGAGATGAGATGGTTAGTTGGGAGGACAGCTATCATCAAGAAGGAACAGACGTAGAAGCTACTTACTGTACGCTTGCAGAGCTGTTAAGAGACAAAACAGCCTGGACTGGAATTGTAAGCCACTTCTGAACAAAAGTCTGCCATTTTTATATGCAATATCATTTTCCAAGGCAGAACAAACAGTTTTATTTTAGTGTACTTCACATGTTCCTTCATTCATCCGTTTAATGATTCACTGCTCACAATCTAAAAAATCTCCATCTGCCTATAATTGAACCAGAGCAAATAGACATATACTCAAGATACCCATATTTGAATTCCTGCTTTCTCTTCCTGCTTCACTGTTTAAGTCTCCTTTTGGGTGGACATACTGAGTTACATCAATCTAGAGATGTAACTCATTTCCCCAATTTAAAATTTCTAAATTAAAGTGCATTATTAAATTGGCACACACTTGGTGCAGCTTCTTCTCTGAAGAACTTTCATGGGGTTGGCAAGTTTTCTTGAAACGGCACCTTAGAAATCAAGAAAAAAAATAGGGCTATGTCATAAACTCATTTATTTAGGAGATAGGGATTGAGCAACTGCTCTGACAGGATGAGACTAGATGCTAAGAAAGCCACAGCAAGGATGATGAGTTGTCACTCTTCTTGAGTTCTTAAAGGTAAATAAGTGTAAAAACAATTAAATACAATACAGTCTAGTAAACATCCCGTGAAGCCTCACGAAGATATATTTAAAGTGCAAGAGGTAGGTAACCTAAGAGAGAGCTTAGCATTCAGGATGTGCTCTAAGAGGAGAAAGAAGTCAAGGATCACAGCAGGGAGGGACAGAAGCAAAGGCGGGAAGGTGGGAGTGGGAGACATCAGGGTCAGAGAGTGTGCAAGGCAGTGAGTCCTCTGGTTCAATGTAGTATCAGGAAGTCTCTCTCAATGAGAGTGATGTACAGAACCCTTCCCAAGGAAAGGTAATCTGTAGTGTTCGACATCAGTAAAGGTCCAAAACATATTTTTCTCATTAAATAGGAACAGAATCACAAAACCAGTTCAAACATAATTATCAACATTAATTTAAAGTGAGAGTTTTTTTGTTTGTTGTTTGTTTTGGAGCACAATGAGCTCTGAGTAAGCTCTGAACTCGTTTTTGTTTTTGTTTTTTTCTAACTGGCTTACTCACTGATCTGTGAATTGCATAGGCCAGTCAATTTAAGTATATCTCAAAATATGATTGCACGGTAATTATGACTAACAATGGCTAGTGTTATTGAGTTCTAATTATATTCCCCACTTGTACCAATTATTTTTTCAAGGATTGTCTTATTATTCTTGCAGAGATGTTTTCCAAGCAGCTGCCCGTACAGCCTAGCCCACTGCATCTACCCTCTCCCACCCCCTAGCTGTCCTCCAGGCACCTTGCTGAGTTACCCTTTCCTCTAACTGGCTGATGTTGGCGAGCCTAACGAAGCCGTATTGGGTTCTGTATCTGTATTTATGAATCTAATTCGGTCCTATGAATTTCATGTCCCTCTATATCTTAGAAACCATCACATCACAGACTTCTCTCTATATTGAACTACCTCCTCGACATTACCACTTAGGGTGGGGTGGGGGTGGGGTAAGACGGGGGTGGTGGCAAATAGACATATACTCAAGATACCTATATTTGAATTCCTGATTTTCTCTCCAAAACTGTTCCTTTGACAGCCTTTATTATCTACTTGATGACAATTCTATTCTTACAGTTATTCAGGACAAAAATCATGGATTTTATTCTTGATTTAGTTTATTCTCTCATCTCAAATCCAGAATCTTCCAGAAACTGAAATAGATATACCTTTAAAATGTGTCCAGAAGGAAGCTGCTTTCAACAGCCTCCACTCATGCCTGGCTGTCTGTAACACGTTCCATCTCTGCTGTGTTTCTGCAGTGGCCTAAGGTTCATGCTCCTGCACGTATTCTCTGTAATCTCTTGTGATATATTCTCAAGAAAGATACCAGAATGGTGATTTTATCATGGAAATTATATTATGTTACTCCTCTAATATAAAGGAAAGATAGGGAGGTGGGGAAAATAAATGAGGGTACAGGGTGGATAAATGGTGATGGAAGAAGACACGACTTGAAATAGTGAACACACAATACAATATACAGATTTTACTGGGGAACAAAATTTTTGTTGCATCCACAAAAGCACTTGTTCTTACCTAATTTGAGTGTGCTGATCTCAAATCTGATATTAGTTCTTCTCTGTAAGCTACAGTTTCTTTGCAAGTTAAGATTTTAGGTTTTCATCTTACTGTAAAATTTTCAACATTTACTTTAACATAATGAAGTAAAATGTCTTCTTGGGCATCATCTTTGTGAAAATATAATAATTTATATAATACAGTAAATACACTAAAAGATATGATTACATAAGAATTTGTTTATAATTTCAAAAAAGAACATATTAAAACACTTATTTTAATCATAAAATTTGCACAAAACTTATTTAAATTCTATTCAGGCAAAAATTTGTGTTTGTAGCTCTTGCAATTGTGTACTTGTTGAGGACAATCTCATTTGATGCTCCAGCAGTATTCTGCCATCGTTTAGAACTGTCAAGAACAAGCCGCCATTCTGTTAAACTGTAAGTGTTAACACTTAGCTGGCCTAGAAGACTACTGATATCATGACAGTAAACAAAGTGTTTGTCTTCAGGAAAAAAGTCCACAAAAATTTGTTCACACTTCCTGAAATAGGATACTTTAGCTGACCGGTGAAGTACATTCTTTTCTTGAAGCTTGGAGGCTAATAACTCAGTTATTTTCTTTGATAGGCCCAAATCTCTTACTAAGTCAATCAATTTGGGTTGGCTAAACTGCTAAGGGATTAATGACTGCTTGGCATCAAAAGAAGACCCTTCAGATTCTACAACCATTTCCTCATGCATCTTATCAAAATACACTTGATCACCATGTTCACTTTCTTCGTCCTTAGAAGAAATAAAACCATTGAAAACTGGAACTGGGAGTGTCTCAGAGTGTGGGATAGGTCGTATTACTGAAGGAATATTAGAATATGTGATCATATGCCATTTTTTCTTGCTGATACCCTTTGTATGGATCAGACAGAAATAACTGTCACTGCTGTGGTCCTTAGGTTCACGCCAAACCATGGCAATACCAAAAGGCATTCCTTTGAGTTTTCCTTTTGTCCAGTCATGAAGCATTTTCTCACAATTATGACACACAATATAAAGAGCCCAATTCTTGTCTTGATTGCCAAGGGTCAGTTGAAAATATGCAATATATGCACGTGCCACAAATGATGAAATATTGCGCCTTTGACATTGAAGTGTATAACAGCCACATATATAACAGAAGGTGTCAGGACTATTCTTACATTTACGCCTACTCAAGGAAGCCATGATTTCATCTTAAAACAAAATAAGAGGGTGTTTTTATCAGATAATAATTTTTTTCATTTAAAAACAACTACAATTATGTAAAAGTGATGTTTGTAAAACATTAATTACCTTGTGGTTATGTTCAATCTAAGAGTTGTTGCCCTTTAACTCCAATTTAAAAACCAATACATGCTCATTAACTGTAACAAAAATAAATTAAAATTGCATAGAAATTAGAGCATGCACCGAAAAACAGATTTCAGGTTTAAAATTGGCAATGCAGTCCTATATAGAAACAGTTCTAAAACCTCATGCAACAAAAAAGGAAAAAAAATGTTTCCTAGTGTTATTTATTATAGAAATGTATACCTGAAACATGTATAATTTTATTAACCAATGTGATCTCAATAAATTTAAAAAATAAAGAAGAGAAAGGTTACATTTTGCTTCTGAATAACAGTAAAAAATCTGGCCCTGGCCCATTGGTACAATGGTAGAGCATCAACCTGGTGTGTGAAAGTCCTGGGTTTGGTTTCTGGTCAGGGCACACAGGAGAAGCAGAGAAGCAACCACCTGCTTCTCCACCCCTCCCCTGCTTTCCCCCCACAGCCATGGCTCATTCGACCAAGTTGGCCTTGGGTGCTGAGGATGACACCATGACCTCACCTCAGGCTCTAAAATAGCTCAATTGCTGAGCAACAGAGCAACAAACCCAGATAGGCAGAGCCTCACCCTAGGGGGTTTGCTGGGTGGATCATGGTCCGGGTGCATACTGGAGTCTGTCTCTCTGCCTCCCCACCTCTCACTTTATAAAACAACACCAACAAAAAAACAGTCAAAATCTGACAGTAGCTTATGGGGCCCCATGTGACCTTTCCTGACTCTACATATTATGGAGTATGACAGATATGTGTCTAGTAGATTTGACACACATAGGGGACCATTATTTCAGACTCCTCTTCTCTGCACAATGAAACATGTTCACTAATAATCATGAAATGAAACTACCCTAAAAGTCAATAAAGAAACCCAGCAAAAATATTCTTGCATTAAACTTTGTATACGTTTTCATGCCACTAAATATAAAGAATTTTTTTAAAATAAAACAACTGTTTAGTATAGAAAAAAGCCAAATATGATGTTCAATACTTCTAATTTATATTACATTTTTTGAAAAAAACAAGAAAAGAAAATCTTCCACCTACATTCTAGTGGATGCACCAGTAATTAGTAACATTCTGTTTTCCAGCTTTAAATCTGTCAATTGTCAGTGACTTTGTCTAGATTATTTGTGTGTTCATGTCAGTAGACAATATAAATTGCTGTTAAACATGTTTTATTAGTTTTGATTTTACAAAGTTTCCTTGAAATAAGACATATACCAAGTTAGACATAAATTCTTCATGTCAGACTGAATTTGGAAGAGATGCACAATAAACTTCAGAAAAATTACAAATAAATAAAAATATCAAGTTATGTTGAATAACGGACATGAAATCACTCAGATTTGGTTTCTCCCACTTTCTGATCAGCATCATTCTTGTTTATATCTAACCTACTGTGTGTGTGCATGTGAAGTACTACAGCTGTGCCTCGGTTAGGTTCAGATGACCCAACATGTCAATCGTTGACTCTTGAAAGAGAGATGGGTAGATATCTCGGAGACTTGACTACACAATAGAGTTGTCTGAAGGAACATCCATGTAGAACACAATGCTTTTTCTTTTATCTTTTTCTTGGACCACCTTCCCCATTTCACCCATCCCCCCATCTCTGGCAATGTTCGATCTGTGAGTGCTTTTTTTCTCTCTGAGTTCATTTTTGTTTAGATCCTACATATAAGATTATATAGTATTTATCTTTCTCTGTCTGACTTATTTCACTTAGCATAATGCCCTTGGTGTCCATTCCATCCATGATATCTCAAATAGTAGGATTTTCTTCTTTTTGTGGCTAAATGATACTCTGTTGTACGTATTACTTTGTTTCTATGTCTTGGTTGTTATAACAATGCTAAAATGAACATGGGGATGCAAACATCTTTTTGATACAGTGATTTCATTTCCTTCAGATAAATACCCAGATGTAGAATTGCTGGATCACTTGGTAGCTTTATTTTTATTTTTTTAAAGGAAACTCCATATTGTTTTCCATAGTGACCGTACCAGTCTGCATTCCCACCAATAGTGCAGTAGGGTTCCCTTTTCTCCACATCCTCGCCAACATTTGTTGTCTTTTGTCTTTTTGATGCCAGCCATCCTGACAGGTATGAGTTGATATCTCATTGTGGTTTTGGTTTGCATTTCTCTGATCATCAGTGATGTTGAGAACCTTTCGTGTACCTGTTTGCCATTTGTATATCTTCATTGGGAAAATGTGTATTTAGATCTTTTGTCCATTTCTTAATTTGATTTTTTAAATTGAGTTGTACGTGTCTTTTTTATATTTTGGATTTTAACCCTTTACCAGCTATATAACTTGCAAGTATGGTCTCCTATTCAGAAGGCTGCCTTTTCATTTTTCTGATAGATTCCTTTGCTGAGGAGAACATTTTTAGTTTGCTGTCATCCCACTTGTTTAGTTTTGTTTTTGTTGCCTTTGCTTTTTAGTGTCAAGTCCAAAAAACTATTGACTTTTCTTTTTCTTTTAAGTAATAAAATAGGGCAAATGGAAACTTATAAATAGCATTAAATAAGAACAACAAAGATTTTTTTAAGGAAAGGGTTTTTCATAGACACTAGCTAGAACTGCCTGCACTGAGGTGGACTGCTCTGGCCACTCTGCCCTTGGGAGGCCCGGATTACAGGATAATAAGAAAACTAGATAAATATATTTTAGAATTCTTTAGATACAATTGCCAAAGGCACGTTGTGCCTTCACTGCACTTCTGCCTTGTGAAATCTTTGATATACAATACACTAGCTCTGAACTGGTGGTCGTTTAATGGGAAAAGTCCTGGAAACTGTGAAATTATGTCCTCGTCTATTAATAGAGGAGAGGAATCAACAAACCATGGCTCACAGGTCAAGTCTGGCCCGCCACCAGTTTTTGTTAAGTCAAGGTTGTGTATGAAAGCCTAGCTCATTTGTTTACACATTGTCAACGGCTGCTTTGAAGCTTCAGGGTAAAACTGAGTTGTTGAAACAGATATCAAATGGCCAGTGAAGCCTCGTGTTTATACTATCTGTCCCTTTACTGAAAGAAAATAAGTTGCAAAGATTTTATTATATTTTATACAAAGAATTCAGTGTTAGAATCCATGCCATGAATTTTTTATTGAGCTGTGTTAATGAGAAGGAGAAGGGCGCAGGGGTGTAGTCTAGTGGGGATATGGGCGGTAAGTGATTTACTGTTGAAGAGAAGTATTACAGAGGCAAAAGTGCTTTTTAACGTGACTGTGAATTCAACACGGGAAGAATGCTCATACTCATGGCATGAGATTATGAAATATTGACTCTGTGTTTGCATTAATATGAGGAGCCCAAATAGCATTTATAGAGAAAGAATGATTGAAATGTTAGCATCTGCACAAGTCGAGTAACACGAAATAACTTATCATGCGTTGATTTATAGCTTCGCTTTGTAGAGACAGTTATTTTCATGGTACGAATACTTCATATATGGACATGATTGTAACAAATGTGCTCTTCTTTTCCCCTTCAGCATACATCGCATCACCTACTTCACACGTTTTTGTGGTAGAAATATGATTGAGTATTGTACTGGTCCAATTAATTGCATGAGTTACCACCTATGCATTTTAGCAAAAGCTTAAAGTCAGATTTTTGAGGCTTCATCACCATCCGCATTACTGTGGGCTCAGAGGTTCTCTCAGTCTAACGAACATACAGATAGTTGGAGAGCCCCGTAAGTACCCGAGAGGTCTCTGTTGCCAGTGCCCCCGGCTCCTAGTGCCTTCCCCTGCTCACTGCCACATGTTGCTCCTGAGGATAAACCTTCCGTCTTCTCTGGGCCCTGGGCTGCACCTCTGAGCTTTGCTCCCTTTCTTCCCGAGATACTCCTTAGACTCTTTGAAATGATCTGCTTTCTCCTTTAAAATATTTCATTATTACCAAAGATAGTTGGTTGGGGCAGCTTTCATCAGACCACTGAAGGTCAAGTTACTTCTGCTCCTGGTTCCCAGGAGGCTGAGTGCTTCCCATTCACTTTCATCCAGGAAGGGCCACCTGGTGACTCTCACAAAGAACATTTCTCAGGTGACACTGGGCCTGCCTTGGCAAAAAGTGGGCCATAGCTTCTTGTTTGTAAAGTAATATTGAACATCTGCCTGACCAGGTGGTGGCACAGTGGATAGAGTGTTGGACTGGGATGCCAGAAGACCCAGGTTTGAGACCTCGAGCTCGCCAGATTGAGCGCGGGCCCATCTGGCTTGAGAAAAAAGCTCGCCAGCTTGGACCCAAGGTCACTGGCTCCAGCAAGGGGTTACTCGGTCTGCTGAAGGTCCACGGTCAAGGCACATGTGAGAAAGCAATCAATGAACAACTATGGTGTCGCAACGGCAATGAGAAACTATTGATTGATGCTTCTTACCTCTCTCTGTTCCTGTCTGTCTGTCCCTATCTATCCCTCTCTCTGACTCTATCTCTTTATGTGTCCTTATAAAAATAAATAAATAAATAAATAAAGTAATATTGAACATCTGACAAGCTAACCTAATGCATTTTAAAAGTGGTATAAATAAAAAGTGTAATTGTAAATAATATGTGATTTTTAGTGTAAAAGAGCCTCTAAAACAGTGTTTTTAACCTTTTTTGAGGTACCGAACCCACCAGTTTCACATGCGCATTCACCGAACCCTTCTTTAGTGATAAATAAAATATGATTTTTTTTCCCAAATTTACTTTTGCGGGTGCGAGACTAGAGTTGCTCAACTTGGCATTGCATATCATGCAGATAGGACGCTGACTTTTCCCATCCCATTCCATGAGACATGTGAATCCACGTTGTATATATTCGTCCGACCACTTTCTTTTTTTGCTCAACATATTTAGTATGGATTAAAATATTAAGAAAGAAACCACACGACGTACAACCACGACAGTCGTTGACTACTGTGCACACTAAATTCCCCACAGCACTGGTTGGCCAAGCAATGTAACGTGGTCCTCTGCAGCAAGTGATGGCCAAGCGGGGCGTGTCATCACGACTTTACACAAGTGTGTCTTTACCTCCACAGCAGAGGCTTCTCCGAACCCCTGATACCGACTCATCGAACCCCTGTGGTTCGATAGAACCCAGGTTAAGAACCACTGCAATGTTTAATAAGACCTAGTTCATGCCCTGGCCAGTTGGCTCATTGGTAGAGTGTTAGCCTAGCATGTGGAAGTCCTGGGGTCGATTCCCAGTCAGGGGATACAGGAAAAGTGCCCATTTGCTTCTCTCCTCCCCCTTCTCTCTCTCTCTCTCTCTTTCTCTCTCTCTCTCTTTCTCCCTCCCTTCCTCTCCTCCCACAGCCATGGCTCAAATGGTTCTAGCAATTTGGCCCCAGGCACTGAGGATGGCTCCATGGCCTCACCTCAGGTGCTGAAATAGCTCCATTCCAAGCCCCAGATGGGCAGACCATTACCCCCTACTGGGATTGCCTGGTGGATCCTGGTCAGAGTGCATGTGGGAATCTGTCTATCTGCCTCCCTGCCTCCCCACCTCTCAATTAAAAACAAAAAAGAAAAATAACTACTTCAGTAATTTAGGGAGAAACACATAAAAATAAGCTCAATTATAAAAATAAAGGAAGGCTGTGTAAAAAGCTGTATTTGTTTAAACAAATATCCAGTGTGTATTCACTATTCTTACTTGCTACCTAAATAGTACACTGTTCCATATTTGTATAACCAAACTTTCTTTATAAAGTGTAGAATTTTCCTATTAAACATGAGCATATATAAGTGTTTTATCTCCATCTTTACAGTGGAAGCTTGAATACTGCTAGCAACTATTGGCTTTTTTTCTTTTTCCTCTTTCTTCCCCCTTAGCTTTTGTGTTACTATTGCAATAATTCATCTATTCTTTTTAGCATGCCTTATTTTAGGAAGTCTAATTCCAGCTTTAGAAATCTGTGTCTTACTTACTTTATCAAGAATGAGATTCAGTTAAGACTCAGGCATTGTGTCTCTAACAAAGAAACTTAGTTTTCTAACATCAAAGTTTATATGTAGATTTGATATTTCATAAAGTTCTCAGTACTTCAGTGATGGTAGTAAATATCCTGTGGTCAGCAAGCATTTATTGGACAGTAAATGTTTGTGGCAAAGAGCTTGGGATTCAAATATACAAGGCACAAACCCTCAGGGAGTGTACAGTACAGGTGGAGAAACTGACAAGTTGGGGATTACTGCATAGTATACATCTTATTAACTGATAGGCATAAGCACAGAGAGCTAAGGGATCAGCTAGAAGGAGCAATGAAGGAATTGAAAGTAACAATAAGAAGAGGTCATCTGGACATTCTTCCCAGAGCCTGACTCTTGCAAGAGATATGGGAATAAGCCAGGCAAAGACATGGCATGAAATAAGAACTGAGGATAAGTTAGGAATTCTGGGTGAAGGACAGAAGCAAAGTGCACATGCACAGATATGCACAGCTCATCCGGGGAGCTGAAAGTGGTGTACAGTGACTAGAATTAGGGTTTTTGTTTCAAAGTGACAAGAAATGGGCCAAAGTAGATAAAGAGAACCAAAACATGAAAGACTGCTCATGGAAATAGAATTTCTTATAGAGGTAAAGAAAGTTTATCCCCTATCTAAGGATATTTTTTAAAATAATTTTGAATGTCTTATAAAATATGTAGCTACCTATTATCAGAATTAGTCTTATAGTTTTTTTTATATATAAAGACAATTCTATTAAGCAGTTTAGGGACAAAATTGAGAGGAAAGTACAGAGATTCCTCATGAATTCCTTCCGCTAAACATACATAGTCTCACCCATTACTAACACCCGCCCCAGAATGGTACATTTGTTATAGTCAATGAACCTACATTACCAAATTATAATCACTCAGATTCCATAGTTTTACATCCACTTGTGGTGTTTTAAACTCTGTAAGTTTTGACAAATGTTCCATTGTCTGG
Organism: Rhynchonycteris naso; assembly: GCA_037038555.1. Classification (NCBI taxonomy): domain Eukaryota; kingdom Metazoa; phylum Chordata; class Mammalia; order Chiroptera; family Emballonuridae; genus Rhynchonycteris; species Rhynchonycteris naso. The sequence continues at coordinate 212,357,609 of CM072998.1, read as the reverse complement.
ATGGACCACAGTTTATTTCTCCACTCACCTATTAAAGGACATCTTGGTTGCTTCCAAATTCTGGATAAAGCTGCTATTAATATACATGTGCAGGTGTTTGTGTGGACATCAGTTTTCAAGTCCTTTGGGTAAATACTGAGGCCTGTGGTAGCTGGATAGTAGAGTATTCCTAGGTTTGCAAGAAAATGTAAGCTGTCTTCCATGTGGCTATTCCATTCGCACGTCCACCAACAATGAATGAGAGTTCCTGCTGCTCCTCAGCCTTGTCAGCACTTTGTGTTGTCTGTCCAGATTGTGGTCATTCTGATAGATGTGGAGTCTAATGTATTGGTGGTGATGATTTCTCACAGAAGCCACAGAATCAGTTCCTACATTGGGAAGCAGTTAGTCCCAAAGCACTTCTAAATTTCTTTCCAGTTCTGTGTTTCTATTGGAGCATTAGAGTCAATCCTACCCTTACTCTCTAAATCTTCATAGTTCTCCTATGTTTTGTAAAATTATGGAAAAGTCATAGGTGAATGGCAATTTGCATTAGACTCATATTAGAGACAAATTTTTTTATAAAAATAAATCAGTTTTCTAGAAGTCACACAATAATTCTATTACAGAACCAGTATTTAACTTAGAAATGTGGCTGGTGGCTTTTAGTGTCCTAACACTGCCAGTTGAAAAAAAAAAACCCAAGAATTACTTTGAAAAAAATGTGAGATTCATATATATATACATTGTAGAAATATAGGAAGGCTTTTTTACCCCTTCAATTCCATTCTACTTTTTTAATTGCAAAAGTAACATAGACCTATAGTTTAAAAAAAATTTTTTTTAAATGATGTATAATAAAATGTAACTTTCCATTCCAGGCCCAGAATGATAACCCTGCACTGAGAAGCATCCAATCTTGAAACCTAGCTTATGTATATAATTCAATGTATAGCTATCGCATAGCTTTGAAAAAAGATTTGATTACAAATATATATATATTTGCAATTATTTAGCTGTAATATGAGACCCATGCTCCAAAAGCAAACAAAAATTTCAATAAATCCTCCTTGTTACACTGGAACCTTTTTGCAAGCACTGAAAAACCTCCACAGTTTGACTGACCTCAGTTAATGTGTTCAGCATCTCTCCTGACTGTTCTTCTATATGTATGTATGCAAGGCAGTCATCAAATGGAATACTCCACGAGACACTCCTGCTTTCTTTAAGCTGTAGAAATCCCTCCTCTGAACTCAACAGTCAAACACCTCCATCTTCACAAATCATATTGGCTACCATAAGAATGGTGATTTTCTACCCTATCGGTACCCATGTGGGTGCACAGTTTATCAGCACATGACAGCTCTAACAAGACATTACACATATAGAGTTGTTTATGCTACAGTTACATTTGTATTCATAGCTATACGTGCCTCTTAATGGAGTCCAAACTCTCAAAGGGGCCCCATTATTATATATTTTCCACACCAGAGCACTTACTTAGAGTACAGACAGCATACATTCATCTCTGATCTATACAATGAAGAGTAAGATCATCACTGCATCTCTTTCTTAGGGAACAGAACTCTGTGAAAAACAAAAACAAAAACTGACTTGCAAATCAGCAAATGTTGCTCACTTTACATGCCTTGGTTAGGTGTCCCAGGGTAACTGCAACAGTGTAGGGGTGTAAAATATTTTTATACATCAATTTGAAAGTATCATTTTGACCTTGTGTTGGTTTATTAAAAGCTCTCTTGATTTAATTTTTTTGTTTTCAACTCTTAATACTCATTATTATTTGTTTTGAAAATATACATCAAAAGATGATACTATTTTAAAGATATATACCAGGGGTCCCCAAACTACAGCCCATGGACCGCATGTGGCTGCCTGAGGCCATTTATCCAGTCCCCGCCGCACTTCTGGAAGAGGCACCTCTTTCATTGGTGGTCAGTGAGAGGAGCACAGGATGCATCCGCACCCATCGTTCCCATTGAAATACTGGTCAGTTTGTTGATTTAAATTTACTTGTTCTTTATTTTAAATATTGTATTTGTTCCTGTTTTGTTTTTTTACTTTAAAATAAGATATGTGCGGTGTGCATATGGATTTGTTCATAGTTTATTTTATAGTCCAGCCCTCCAACGGTCTGAGGGACAGTGAACTGGCCCCCTGTGTAAAAAGTTTGGAGACCCCTGGTATATACCTTAAAATAAAAATGTTACAGTTTCATAATTTTTCATATTTTTGTGGCATATGGGCACTCTTAGGAATAGGTCACTAATTCACACATACAAAGCATATGACATTTGGAAATTGTTTTACCTATCTCATTGATCTTTTATTTTCACATATCTTCATTCTAAAAACTTTAGGTGCTCATCTCTTTATTGTCTTCCTTTTTAGAGACTTAAAACTAAGCAGAGCTTTATATTTTCTCTCCTGTTTGTACCCTTCAGTTCCTTTTCCCCAGTAAGTACAGAAGCAAACACATAAGGCTTCTGTTCAAAAGCAGGGGTGGGAATTGGGTGACCAGACCTGTTACTAGTTACTATCAAGTGTTTTTTAGTGAAAATATAACTGACTTTGAAGATATACAATTAGACCATGCCAGCACTCAGTAATATATGCTTTCTAAAAAGTCACAAACTTCTCTGAGCTTCCCTCAGCTTATTACGATTAGTGAGATTATTAATAGCAGCAAAACAGAAGATGACACTGAAGTAATTATTATTTTGATTTTGTTATTTCAGGTTTAGTCATTTTAGTTACTGTTAGACCTTTGGGACTCCAATCTCCCATGAAAACAAGCAAGGATATGAGAGGCAAGTTATAATGGATGGCTACATTTGGAATGCTGACGCCACCTTTAAAAGTATGGACAGGACATTGTCTTTCCCAGTGTTGACTGTTGATTTAATAACAATCAACTCATAACCATGACTTTATTGGCACGAATATGTAATCAAGCAAATGAAACTACTGAGTATATGCTTAATTCATGTCAAGACATTACTGCCATTCTTCAAATAAACCCTTCTAATGAAGCAAACATTAGATAATCTATATCCCTGAAATATATGAGTATATTCTTATGTGTAAATATCTATAAATACATATTCAAATATATATACAATACATATATTTAAATACATCTAAACACACAGACACACACACACACACACACACACACACACACACACACACACACACACCCAGACCTAGACTTTCAGGAACACTTCAAGTCACAATCAGATTCAAAGTAATGTAATTGCAGTTTTATCTTCAAACTTTTCCTGCCTTTTAGCATTTATTATAAATAGCCAGCACGGTGTTAGGAGAGTTTTGATATTTTTTTTCATGATATCATGGCTTTGAAATTTAAAAAAAAGGAAAAGAAGGCAAAAAAAAATCTTCTTCTCTTCCCCATTGGATTCCCAAAAAAGCTAAACACATGAAGAAAGCTGATAAGAACCCAAGTATTTCTTCATAATAGCTGATTAAGTGCTCAGTATTCTAAGTCAGATCTCTGGGAAAAATTGGGTTATGATTTTACTTCAGCTCATGGTCTAAGAGGGGACCTCTTAACACCCATTGGAACCTCCCTCCAGATCTCACGATCTCACTGCTCTGCGGGAGTAGGTAGAGAACTGATGACTCCTGCAGCACAATGCAGAAGCTTGTCTCTGAGATCACAACTCTCAAACATGTATGTGGAGTTAGGGCAAAACAGAGGGACCCGGTGGTACCCATAGAAGGCCTGAATCAACTTACTCAGGTCCACAAAACAGGGAGCCAAGTGTGGATCTGTACCTTTCACAATATGGTGGCTGCTAGTAACAGTATCTTATCAGATGACTTAAAATCGATTCACTGATCTAACTATGCATCCTGATGTGTGCATATGTGTGGAGTGAAGAGTGGGGTTTGAGTTAGCTTTCTACTCTTTCATAATAGACTACGCTCTTAACAATTGCATATGTAGGAATAGCATTGTAGATTATTTACACTGTTTTCTTCATCTGTATCATATATGCAATTTCAGAAAAGGAAATGAATGATATTTTAACATTTACATTTAATTTCTTTATATTTTTTTTAGAAATTAAATTTAATGGGGTGGCATTGGTCCATAGGAACACATAAATTTCAGGTATATATCTCCATAGCATGTTTTGGCTCATGAAGAAATCTTTCTATGCCTAGTTTCTGGAAACCAACATGACTTTGTTTTAATTGTTCATAAACAGATACATGATTTCCATGTATCCCTTAGAAGTTAGTATCATATAATAGTCAGAGTTATAAATTAGAAATAACAATGAGTTTTGTGCTCTGAATGAATGAATAAGCTCTTGAGCCTGCGTTTTGCAGACTAAATGTTCTCACCCTACAATGTTGCTTTTATTACATGATCAGCTCTTCAGACTTCTAGCTACTTTATCAAACCTATCAAATCCTGCCTGACCAGGCAGTCGCACAATGGATAGAGTGTCAGACTGGGATGCAAAGGACCCAGATTCAAACCCCAAGGTCACCTGCTTGAGCACAGGCTCCCCAGTTTGAGCATGGGATCATAGCCATGACCCCATGGTCACTGGCTTGAAACCCAAGGTTTCTGACTTGAGCAAGGGGTCACTTGCTCTGCTGTAGCCCCTAGTCAAGGCATGTATGAGAAAGCAATCAATGAACAGCTAAGGTGCCGCAACGAATAATTGATGTTTCTCATCTCTCTCCCTTCCTGTCTCTCTGTCCCTATCTGTCCCTCTCTCTGTCTCTGTCACAAAAAAAAAACAAAAAAAAACAAAAAACATATCAAGTCCTTCTTTTTATATCCAGTGCCACTTTCTGGATTGAATGGAATAATATCTATTATTTGTAATTTCATTAATTACTTAATTTGACTAAAAAGACTCATTGCAGTCCCTAATGGTTCTCCTTCTAGGCTTGTTAGCACAGTGCCTCATCAATTCGCTCATTGTCTGATAGCAAGGTGCACTTTGGATGCTCTTCTAACCTCTGGTGAGGAAGGTATGAGATGCTGGAATAAGCTATCCATTTAAGTTTCATCATCAAAGCGTCTGTAGCGCTCTATAAATTATGTTTTTATCCCATTCAATGAAACTTTTTCCAATACAGGTTTTCCCCACTATCCAAAAAGCTTTCATCCCTATGAAAGCTTTCAGAAACTGAAATGGTGTAAACTGAAGAAGCAATTATCATTAATCCACATGGAACAATTTTTGAGCATTTCCAGACCACAGAGACAATGCACACACAGTGAACTCAGGTCGTTTGCCACAACTGAAATGGTTAATTATGTCCAGGTCTATGCTGACCCTGACCTTACCAGCTCTCTGAGGCTCACTGCAAAATGAACTCTGGACATTGTTTTTATTTTGTGCTTTTTTCCCATAAAAGCAAAAATCTTTTTTCGATTTCTTTCAGTTAATGAAAGTATGTACTAATGTAGGGCTTTCATAAAAGCCAAATGGAATAACACAAACTTTCAAAGACCGAGAAAACCTGTACATTATTTTAAGAGGAACAGTGATGATGAAAAAGTTGAATTGTTGTATTTCCTGAGAGGATAGGAAACACTTTATATAATTCCAAAAGAACAAAGCCAAAAATTATTGATAATGATAATTATATTCATAGCTTTTTTTGTTCATTTACCTATCTATGATTAGTGAATTACTACTTATTCAGGAGAATAAAGGGACTTTTTCTGGTGTTTTTCTTTTTTTTATGCAACCTATCAAATGCATGCTTTACTGGGCAAAACTGGATCAGTATTTATTGTGTGAACAGCCTGGTGCATAAAAGGTAAAAAAATTCATTATGAAAACTATGCAACCAGCTTTCTTTAGTGGCTTACATTATGGAGGAGGAGCTTCTAAATTTTTTTAAATCTCTTCAAACAAAATACTCCTTTTTTATTATCAATAAAGTATTGATTTAGGAAAAATGGGAGCAAAATGAAGTTAATGAATTGTGAGCTTTATTAGCAAATCTTAAAAATAATGATCACATCAAATAATTCAGTTACCAACCCCCCACCCTTGAGAAACTTATCTACCCTCTTAGCAAATTTCAAGTATGCAACCCAACGTTGTTAACTGCAGTCACCATGATGTTCTTTAGATCTTCAGAACTTATCTTTGTGGCTAAACCTTTGTGTCCTTTGACTAGTACCTCCCCATTTCCCTTTCCCTCCAGCCTAGAAGAAATTGAAAATCATTAATAAGATCAGAGAATTATTTTTGTATTTTAATTTTATTCACCCATATGACCACCTTTGAAGCAGTGAAGCAGTCACGTATTTTCAGCCTTGAATGCAGGTGGTAGAGACCCTCTGAAGACCCTGCACCTGGTGTGTGATTTAGGAAGCTTTCAGGCAGGCAAAGCCAATCCAGAAGAAAGTGCAGAATTTCTCACGTTTCCAGGAAAAATATCTAACCTTGGACTTCATGGAGGGATCATTAAGCCTACTGGCATTTCTTGAAAAACAACCAGTCCTCTTGATTTGAGGAGAGTATAAATAAAATGGTTTTTAAAGTAATTTCTTTTCTCCTATACCCAGGATAATCTGAAGCAGTAAACATTTATCACCATGTGTGTAACATGTAAACAAATTTCTATAGAACTGAACTACGATGATTTAAGAAACTGACTTTTCAAAGTGTTGCAAAGGGTTGTGGTTCAGTGTCTCATGGAACTCCAGTGTTTATTTTACAACTTTCTTCAAGCCTTGTTGTGCTCATGACACCTGGTCAACTTTCCTTATAATCAAGGCTGAATAACTTATAACATCTACAATCAGTATGTAATCAAATCTGATGGAGAAAGACATGTACACAGGCTTATTTCCTTTCTATATATGTATTTTATAACGAACTATTTTTAAGTCTGCTGTTTAATATTCCTGTAGCTTTGGAACTAAAAAAGTCCTTTTTATACTGATGTCCTGGCATGAATGGGAATATTTAAAATTAATGCCGTGTTAATGAAAGCACTTAAAAATTAAGGTCTTTACGGATCTATTTTTTTTCTCATCTTTAATCTGATACCAACGTGGGAGTTAATAACAAATATTTGTAGAAAAAACTACATTCTGAGAAGTCACTTCTAAATACTTGGCATCCAAAATGTTACTAAGTGAAAATTAATTGCTTTTCATTAAAAAAAAGGGACATTTTACAGCACTGTATAATCATATTAAAATAATGCCTGGCTTCACTAATGGAAATTAAACATGTGGCTGGGTGTTCAGCAGTGTGGCTGGGGGAGCTAGATTTGCTTGTGAAAGTGCCATTTCTGTCCCTGCTGAGTAGATTTCGATTCTCAAAATAATTAGTTCTGTCAAAAAATTAATTTTCTTGACATTACTAAATTGAGACTATGCAACCTACCTCACATATATTATAATTATTTGGAATGACAAGATGATATCAAACAATAATCTTCAATTCTAGCTGTCAAACTTGATTAGATCATTCCTTTTGGTGCTCCTGAGATTCATGTGAATGACCTTGAAGGTGACATATGAGTCATCATATATAATACCGTCTTTCTACGGAATGTTTATGGTAGCTACTGAATGTGTTGTGTGTGTGTGTGTGTGTGTGTGTACATGTAGGAAGTGTTAGCTTTTACAAAACACTGCACTTCACGAGGAGGTAAATTAAAAGCCAGTGTTCACATTTTAATATACTATTTTATGGAGTTCTTTAAAATGGTGCAGTTTTGCAAATCGTTGTGTGTCTATTGCTCACCAAAGTTAGGTAACATTTAAAAATAAACACTGCCTTTCAAATGTCATTGCACATCCAATTTAACACTCTTCATGGATGTTTTAGAACATTAGAAATAGTGAATTGTATCTTAATGTACACACAAGTTATTAGCCAACTAAATTCTTTATAAATTGATGAAACTTTGGTGAGATATCAATTAAAATTATCAAAATACTTCCATCGACCATTATTTTGTAAGTCCATTGGCAGTGCAATAAAACATTTTTCAGAATGATCATTTCCTGTAGTTTACATGAAAACCAAAGTACAAACTAAAAAATTACAAGAACAAATATGAATGTTCAAGAAAGTTAGATTATTTTGATCTATGTCTAATTTTATTCTCTCTGTATTTCATAAAGTCAAAATCTTTGGGGATAGCTCTCAGGTATCACTTTTTTTAATTCTATAGGTGGTTCATTTGTACAGACAGCCAGGATTAAGACCTATTGATCTATATTTTAAGAATATATTAAAATTTTGCTCAATATTTTTTTAAAAACATTTCAAGTAAATGAAAATCTACCAGCCATGTTTCTAGAAAGCAAGATTGACTATTATAAAGTAGATTTTTTCAAATTAATTTATAGTTTTATAGCAACCCCATCAAAATAGTAGTTTTTTCAACAATTTGGCAAATGATCAATGACTCGAGAGCTTTTATCTCAGAGTAGATAGTTACATTTCTATATATCATTGGAAAAGAGAGTCAGTGAGAAGAGCAACTTTGTAGATGTCCACATGCGAGCACACCTGTAAATACAATTCTTTTTTTATTTTTTATTTTTTTTATTTTATTTTATTCATTTTAGAGAGGAGACACAGAGTGAGAGAGAGAGAGAGAGAGAGAGAGAGAGAGAGAGAGAGAGAGAGAAAGGAGGGAGGAGCTGGAAGCTCAACTCCCATATGTGCCTTGACCAGACCAGTACAGGGTTTTGAACTGGCGACCTCAGTGTTCCCAGGTTGATGCTTTATCCACTGCGCCACCACAGGTCAGGCTGTACATACAATTCTTAGTGAAATCCTGATGTTTGTAAGAATGTATGGAATTGTCACACACCATTAGATAAACAAAAGATCATTCAGTAAATGGTTTTTTAATATTATATTTTAATATTAATCTTTTAATAACATTTAATATTCTCGTGGGAATGGAAAATTGGCTGACCCGACAGGTGTTTGGTGGGAAAAAAAATCTCAAATTGCATGTCATTAAAAATAGTTTTAAGGTGGTAACTTCAAAATGGAAAAAATAAAAAAAGTATAAGGAAAATTTGTTAAATTATAATTAATTGTTATTAGATGGTAGGACCCAATGAATAAGTTTGATTAAAATGTTGTCAGAATCCATTGTGAGTGGGCAAGTTCAGTATACAGTGTCTGGTTTAATTTACACAAGTCCTGTCATCTGTACGCATGTGTGACTGTCATGTGTTGAAGTTTGCTGTCCTATTTTTTTTGCATCTCACTTGGATTTGTTAGTATATTGTGACCAAAATTCCATACTTACTATTTTAGTGGCAGCAGTAACACAGTTAACACTGGTAAACTTGACCATAACATCTGATTGGTCCCATTCTCTGGAACTTCTGGACTGTTCTTATGCACCATCATGACTTTTTCTTTATAACCAACTGTTTCAACTAGATCACTGTGCTGTGGCTGACATTTTTAGTGAGTACCCTCTGTCCCCAGGTATTGTCATAATTGCCTTCATCTCCACTCCAGCCCTACTGGAAGAGGGGTACCAATGTTCCGATTTTACAGGGAAGGAGAACGAAGATTTCGGAAGTTAAAGAACTGTCTCAAAGACGTACAGCTGATAGGAGAGGCTGCCATTCAAGCCAAGCCTGCCTGATTACAAAGTCTACACTTTCAGGATTCTCATATTACCTCCGTATCTCTAACTTAATTAAATAGAAAATTAGATTTTTCCAAGGTCTAGCTCTGTCATTATTACAAAGTTTACATTTCAAATTGTTTTTTAAAACACTAGTAATCACTAAAGGTTATTAGACTTTTTTTAAGTTTGAAAATAGATTTAGTTATGCTAAAGAAATGATAATTTTTCTTGTGAAAAGGAAGTATTTAGGTTTTCTAAATCTCATTGGAATTAAAAATGATTTTGAGCCTGACCTGTGATGGCGCAGTGGATAAAGTGTCGACCTGGGAACACTGAGGTCACCAGTTCAAAACCCTGCACTGGTCTGGTCAAGGCACATATGGGAGTTGATGCTTCCAGCTCCTCCCGCCTTTCTCTCTTTCTCTCTCCCTCTCTCTCACTCTGTGTCTCCTCTCTAAAATGAATAAAATAAAATAAATAAAAATGATTTTGAATTGTAAGTAAAATAATATATTGTATTAGGTGACAGTATACTAATTTCCAGTTACTATGTATTTTATCCAAAAAACTGTGCTTTAAATTATTAAGCAGATAAAAACAATCTACATTTATAAGATACTTTTATTGTGTCTGACTTATAAGTAGTTTAGTTGAACTGGAATACAAGTAAAATTTTACCAGGTGAAAATACCATTTTTAGATTGAATCCTGTCAACCCAAATCAATCTGCTCTTTAAATTTTCATGATACCTAACATTTTGCTCTCTTTTGAAGGTGACAGTGGTAATCTAAGCTTCTACATCTGAAAGTCATCCCAACGCAAAGAGAGCTCAATTTAACTAAGTATTGTACATACATATGTAGCCAGAGAAAAGCTGTAATGTCGCTGACATTTATCTAGAAACCACTGTACTTGACAAAAGTGTCAAGAACATACTATAGAACTAGGTTTTTATTATTGACCAGCTAATGTGATGATGGTGGGTTTGCCTTGTTTCCTACTTTTCCTACTTCCCCTTCCCCATCTCCTTTTATGAAAGAAAGGAAAAAAACATTCTACAATTACTAAGATACTATCCCCAAAGCTTGTTTATCCATCAGGTCTAGAAATATAATTATTTGTAGCGAGATTCTGCTTTAATGGATTCTTTTTGACTGTAGATGCACAGAGTTGAATTAAGAGTAATTCTAAGTTCAGGGGGCCCAGGAATCATTGGTCTATGTGCAACTCATGCTATTCTGATAAGTTATTTAATTACCAAGTACAGAGTGTAATCATACATTCTAGTAGGTGTACCGCTCTCCAGTGATACGAGGCGCAGAATCGTGGCTGGGTGGGCACACTCACAGGCTTCCACTCGGAAATGCAGGCTGTGGCCTCTGGTTAGGATCTAGCAATTAGGTGGATGTAAAAAAAGTCTTTCTAAGTGGAGAGTGTATCAATCTGCCATCAAGGATGGACTGTCAAGTCTCATTAAGCACAGAGGATCTTTACTTCTTCGTTGCTCTGTGACACAGAAGATGAGGCTGAGTGACTCCGCAGCTGACAGAGGTCTCCTGTGCCTGCTGATGACAGGGCAGGTGTTGGACATGGAGAAGGTCTCACCCTGCATTTGTAGAGGTGAGCTCTGGCTGCTGACTCTGGACGTTTTACAGACAATTACAAGCCACTGGCTTGAGTTTATAGTTTACATAGTAATTTTTAGGTCCTGATGACAGTGTGTGTCACAGTTAGCTGACAGAGAATTATAGGATTTTACAATGGCAGCCCTTGGGATCCCAATGTGAATCCTTTCTTGAGGAGGAAAATTAAGTACAGGTTTCACAAGTCGATACCTGTCAGTTGCTGAATGGTTGACCTTGCTAAGACTCTGTTGTCTGTATCCAGCAGCAGCAATGAGCTTGCTAACTTGGTGCCTTAGAGTCAATGCTCACTCATTGTTTGCATTGTAAAGAGAAATGATTAACAGAAAAAAACATTAAAGGAAGGGTAGGTTAGACACATGAAAAAGTCTTATAGTGCTTCAGAAACACTGTTTTTTTAAGATTATTATCCCTCAGGATAGAATTCTGATACTGTGGAGTGTTCACATCTGCACACCTTGAAGAGGAAGTTAGATCCTCTCATTTATGAACATGGTAAGCACTTTCAAGTCCTTGACATGTTTACTCAAACAACACTGACTGCCTGACCAGGTTGTGGTGCAGTGGATGGAGCATCAGACTGGGATGTAGAGGACCCAGGTTTGAGAACCTGAGGTCGCCAGCTTGAGCGCAAGTTCATCTGGTTTGAGCAAAGCTCACTAGCTTGGACCCAAGGTCACTGGCTTGAGCAAGGGGTTACTCGGTCTCCTGAAGGCCCGCAGTCAAAGCACATGTGAGAAAGCAATCAATGAACAACTAAAGTGCCATAACAAAAAATTGATGCTTCTCATCTTTCTCCCTTCTTGTCTGTCTGTCCCTGTTTCTCTCTCTGACTCTGTCTCTGTATTTAAAAAATATAAAAATAAAAATAAATAAATAAAACAAAACAGTGACTAAGTCAACGCAAAGGTTGATACTATGTACCACCGATAGCACTGTTGTGGACTATAAGTGCTGACTGAGCTGTTGGCTCATATGGGGCTCAGTCTGTAACTATATGACCAGTGTCCCTGGACATCTGGGCATGAGATGCTTCTTCTACAAATAGCACCAATAACGCAAGCCCCGCCTACTCCCCAAGGTTATTATATGAATCAAAACAACAATTGGTAAGCATTTTATGAACTTCAAATCACTAAACAAATATAAAACAAATAAAAACTTTGGAAAATAACTGTGCTGTGACAGAGATGCTGAGCACTCACATTTATTAATCTAGTACCATATTATAACTACTATACAAATGATCTGTAGTTTTTAAAAGAAAAAAAGCTGAGTTTTTTACAGTTTTGAAACACTTGTGATGGAGTTTTATTTTATAAAAAGTATAGCCCAGACCCTGGCCAATTTTCTCAGTGGTAGAGCATCATCCTGGCATTTGAAAGTCCCAGGTTCAATTTCTGGTCAAGGCACACAGGAGAAGCAAACATCTGCTTTCCCGCCTTCCCCCTTCCCCTTCTCTCTCTTCCTCTATCTATCCCCTCCTGCAGCCATTACATGATTGATTTAAGCGCATTGGCCCTGAGTGTTGAGGATGGCTCTGTGGAGCTTCGGCTTCAGTTGCTAAAAATAGCTCAGTTGCAAGCATTGGTCTCAGATGGGCAGAGCATCGACCAGACAGAGGTCACTGGTGAATCCTAATCAGAACACATAAAGGAGTCTATCTCCCCTCCTCTCACATAAATTGAAAAAAAAGTTATAAAATAAAATAAAAATAAAAAGTATAGCCCATTCTACTCGGAGAATGTCAAGAGTGCAAAGAATAAACATTTTGCCTTCATCATGATTCTTTTTTTTTTTTTTTGGTGACAGACGAAGAGAGAGGGACAGACAGACAGGAAGAGAGAGATGAGAAGCATCAGTTCTTTGTTGTGACACCCTAGTTATTCATTGATTGCTCTCACATATGTGCCTTGACCAGGGGGCTACAGCAGACTGAGTGACCCCTTGCTCAAGCTGGTGAGCCTTGCTCAAACCACAATTATGCTGGCAACCTCCAGGTTTCGAACCTGGATCCTCTGCATCCCAGTCCAATGTTCCATCCACTGCCTGGTCAGGCTCGTCGTGATTCTTTGGCTACTGCTATTTCTATTATACCCAGATGATGATAAAAATTTGAATAATTAAAGGAGCTTAAATAAACCTTTTCAACTGAAGTAGATATAAATCGTAGAATTTGAGGATTAATTATAACTGGGTTTTACAAGTAGGGTTAAATATCCATGAACATGATAATGTCTATATTTCTTAAATTAACTAACTTGGAGACTATTAAAAATATCTTCTATTTATACATTTGCTTACCAAAATAATTTTAGAGAAAAAATATATACCTCACATGTTGATTACATATATATCATAAAAGGTGTTTGGTTAGAGAAAGAAATTTCTGAAAACAAAGTGTGCTGTCTGCTGCAGTACATAGAGAGGGGGAGGTCTGTGCCTGGTAGGACCATCTTCTGATGGGCAGGTCACCACAGAGGATGCTAGTGTCAGCGCTCCAAAGGAGGGGACGTCTCAGAATGAGAAGGAACAGCCTGAGGTTAGGAGTGCTTAGGATGATCTGGTCCTTGTCAGATCCTCCAATATCAAAATGCTTATGTGAGTTTGGTTCTAATCTAAGGCATCAGTGGATGAGGCGATGTGGTGAGCAGACACTGGTGTGAGTCCAGACTTCACGTGTCACTCTGTCATCTCAGACAAGTCGGCTTCCATATACGTCATTGGGCTGACCTGTGCAATATGAATAATGCTGACTTTGAGTTCTGTGATAACTTATGAACTCTCTGGAACAGAACTGGACTCATGCTGGAGCCCAGCAAGGCACAGCTGTTGGTGCCCCAGCAGGAGAACTGACTGGATCAAGGGTCCTCAGCCATGATTCTGAGCAGGCTTTGTGTTGCGCGTGGACCGTGGGCTACAGATGTGAGCTTCCCCGGGAAGAACTCTATGGTGCCGGTGTCGCTGTAGATGAGAGAGAAGTCCTATGCAGAGCCTGAGAGTTCTGGCAGAGGACCCTCCTAAAAGCATATAACACGTTTTATGGAAACAGAGATAATCAGATAACGTTACAATCAATGCCTGCTGAACATGCAGTAGGTGAGAAAGTATCAGCACTCTTTTAAAAATTATTTTGGCTTCCAGACACTTAAGCCTATAAAACCTGCTTAGGTAGTTGCAATAACCTATGATTTTCTGTATAAATCTTTGCAACATTGAGGTCATTACTATTTGTGTTTATGATCCTAAGTGATACTCAATTTTATTTTACTGAATAAACTACACAGCTACCCACTAAACAATAGCTCCATAGTGAGAGCTGTAATTCCTAAGTATACTTCAGTAAAATACAAGCTTTTTTATTTTAAATGGAGGGAAATACTCTCCATCCAATTTTTTAAATAGCTCTTCTTGTTTATGTGAATCTATTGTGCATCGTGGGTGCTAAAATATTTTCGTAGAGAGAAGTATTTTTATGTACCATTTTAAAATAATGAAATCTATCCCAAATATGGGATTGCCTGTCCCTAATTCTGTACCAGGCATATCTTCCATTCAGTACTGCTCACAAAAATTGTGAAGAGGTTTAAAATTGCACCGTTAAAAACAGTAGTTAATAGTATTTCTTACATAGCTCTGATTCTTAAAATTGTGCTGTGCTCACTCCAGAAATATAGCAATCCCTGACAGTTTATTTACATTAACTTATTTAATTTACATATATATTTAATTTACATAGGCTCTCTCATGTCATTCAGATGATTGGTCATGCCAGGGAGGACAGTGATCACTAGCTTTGCATAGAGAGGACAAATTATATATATAATTTCAAATTATATATTTATATATGTTTACAGACACATGTATATATATATATATATATATATATATATATATATATATATATATATCTTTACAGTTGATACAACAAGGCAGCACATATTTCTTGCATATGAGATATGGCAGAGTCTGTTACAATGTTAGCACATCAGAAAGATTTTCTCTTTTAGAATCTCTGACTGCTTCTGTCAGAAATTTGGACTCTCAAGAAAACTCATCGTACAATCATTGAAAGCAATGGGTTTGCAAATGCTCACTGTCTTATAATATCTCATAAATATCAAAAGATAATAACTTAGTTATTCTTTGCCTGCTTGGGGAGTAGGAGAGGTTCTGTTGATGTGAATGTATATATTTAATTCAAATAGTTATGGCAATAAGAACTAAAAAAAGATTGCTAGATGTCTATCTCCCTAGTCATTCAGTTTTTGATGGTTACAAGTATAAGGAGTCACTGAAATGAGTTAAGCCCTTAATGTGTTCAAAGCCCTGAGCTAATGTATGGAAGGAATAGTTAAACACATACTCATACACATATCTAAGGTATAATATATGTCACCCCTACATTTAACCTAGCAAGAAAAATAATGCAAACAAGAGAAGTCAGAAAGGAGACATATAGGCCATAAGTAGTTCACTTTGTTCCTACATGTTTCCTCAAATGACTTATAAAATACAAATGCAACAACACTTTATCCCTCCTTGCTGTGTGGTACATAACTCATTGACCAAGATTTAAACATCTTAAACGAAGCTATAGCCCAGAGAAGCTGTGCTGTGGCTCACATTGTGGAGTGGCACGATCTATCTCAGCACTGCCATTTCAAACATTGTAAACAATGACGTGCTCTGAGAAGTCACATTCAGTCTTCATTTTGAAACCTTTCAGTGACAACTCTTTTGAACCCAGTGGATTTCAATGAACCAAGTGGAGGTTAAGAGTCTCTTTAATGAGGGAAAAAAGATAAAGACTATAACTGTGAGACAAAGGCTGTATGACCAGGGGACTCAGCACCATTCTGCAGTTCCCTTTGATCAAGTCCCCAGGGGCAGGGCCCTGCTCAGGCTGCATCCTGGCTGGGGAGAGGGGGGATTCTCCAGCTGCCAATCCAGGTTTAACATCATTCTGAGACACAGATCTGCTCTGGCTACATCCTGTCACATGGGTTGAGTGCAGAAATTTGTGAATTAGAAACCATTTCTGTCGGTGTCTAGTCAGTTTATCATGTGAATGTTAATTTCTATCTGTCTCATCAGCTTGGAACTGATAGGAGCCCCATACAACATATTTCTGATTAAGTACAGCAGCTTGCATAGACCTGGTCAGTCTCTGGCATCTCTCCTTCCTAGAATGCCATCTACAGAGACTACCTCATTTTCTCTAGTAGAAAGTGTAGCAGTATTTGTACTGGTATCACAAATTGGCAGGAGACATTTCTGACATAAATGTTCAAAAAGAGCTCTGGCCACCCCTGTCACCTGAGGACATGAAATGTCCATGGCAGATGAAGTTTATCCCCACAGAATCATGCCAACCCTAATGACATTTTAGGCTCTGCTTACAAAATCAAGGGCTCAGAGAAGATGCATTTCTGAAAGTATGGGGAGCCAATCCAGGGCTCCTGTAACACCACTGGGTTCTTCTCACATGTACACCAGGGAGGCTCAAGGGCTAGGTCATAACACCAGAGACAACACACCTGTAGAATCACAATCACTCATGAATACAAGATAAATACCAGCCATGGCTGCAATCTGTCAGTTGTTAATTAAAACCTCTCCAGTATGTTGATTCACAAGAACCCTGTTGAGAATAACGTGGTAACTTCACTATTTCAAAGATCTCAGATATAATATTATTAGAAACTGTGTCCCCTCTTTAGAGGGCCCTGTGAAAGCACTTCGGGAAGGACCTGTTGTAACACACTAGAAATCGGTGTATGAATCCAGCCACAGAAAAGTTATCAGATTCCCAGAGATTTCCTGAAAACACAGAGGATGCAAAAGAGAGTTGTATTGGATCAACTCAGTATACCTGCAAATAGATAAATATAATCTTCCCCAAATTAAAACAAAGGCATTTATTTCTAATCTATCCATATATTCTGAAGAATAACTAAGCTAACAATTCCTGTGTGCCCAATACAGTGTTTAGTGCTTTACTGCATCTCTCTTAGGCCTCTTTTGGAGTCATAGATCAATAATTGCTATTAATATTCCCAAATTACAGTGGAAAACGAAGCATGAAAGAGCTTAAATAACTGCTCAGTTACTCATCTAGAAACAACCAAAGCTGAGATGGGACCCTTGTGTGTCTAACTCTAGGACAGCTCTTTTGAAAACCAAGGTATGCTTCCTCCCCAAGTCTAACAAGTCCTACTAGTGGTGCTGATATTAAAACCTAGAGCAAAGTCTCTTTGGAGGCTACAAATGGCTAATGAATTTACACATTTAAGTGTCATAGTTATCTCACAAGTATAGTCAACCCTGTCCTTACTATTATTTTTGGAGTAAGCTATTAACAAAAATTAATCTTTACTACATTTATAAATGGATGATCATTAATAATAATCTTATAGTTCTTACTCAGAAGGAAGCATCCATAATTTTAAATTTCTCCATTGCCTGGATTGTCCAATCTTTTATATTGATTCTTCCTTATATGCCTAAGGGGAAGGAACATTAGAAAGCCTTGGGTATCATTATAGCCTATTGTATCAACAGAGATAGGATTTTATCCCACCAAAGAGAAATTATGTTCTGAGTCTGTTATTTGCAATGTGTGGATTGTAGATGTGATCATTTATAACACTGCATCTCCATTCATAGAAGTTGAGTCTGAAGAATTGGTAAACAGGATTTTTATCTGATCCATAAATACAATAGGCATTTTTCACTATATCATTTTTATTGTTACTTAGCACAACTCTGAACATTTTAGTGTGTGGAAAGAAATTCACCATGGCACCAACTGTGGGGCATTTGTTTATATTTTAGGAGAGTCCATACATTTCCGGGGCTTGCTTGTGGGATTGAAGACCTTTGACCCTAGGGCCAGTCTTCTCAAAGCCACATCGATAATGATTGAAAATTGTTCATCTCAGCGGGCAGCTTAGGATCTCAATGAAATCACTTCGTCATCTGAACTTAACTCCTGAGGGAACTGTCCTGATTGACAGTTTGAACAAAGAAGACTAGAGTAGAATGGACCCTTAAGTAGGAGTGAGTGAATTTCTCCCATGGACACAGCAATGTTTACCTCCTGCAGTTTAGCTCTAAGTGACCTGAGCATTTAAAAATGGAGACAGATGTTTTATTCAGTAGAGGAACCTGGAGGTTGGAGCCAAGTTTCACCCCATTGAAAACACAAGAAAAATCCTCTTTGTGTTTCTCCCATTGCTGGCCTCACGTAATGCATCAGTTAGAAGTAAGTGTGTGATGCTTGTGCTCTGACTCTCCATGGTCCCCTTATTAAACTCCATTAGCATGAACCCTTTACACCATTATAATTTTGTGACACAGAGAAGAGACAAAAACAAAGCTTTATGTGCTCTATTCTGTTTTATAGTATTTCAGGGAAAGCCTAGTTGGAGTTGGTTAATTGATGGATCTTATAATTTCCAAGAAAATATGATCAGAACAGTCTTTGGGTATTCTCAAAATATTGTTTCACCTGACGTTCTCTCTCTTAATATTACATCACAGACTTAAGATTGAGCAGTCTGTGGCTATTCCCTTCAGTATAACATGAATAGTTCTTTCATTGAAGAATCCTTGGGCACTCTAGGGATTGCTGGCTTCTCTAAGTAACTTAGAACGCTTTTCTGGAAATATTCCAGATCTCAGAGAAAATTAAGGGAAAAGAAGGAACTTTATTCAACCTACTGTAAGGGAATGAATATTTAATAAGCACTTAAATTAATGACAGGTGAGATAAGTGTTCCATGCTTGTTAAATATAGAGTGGCAGCACTGCTTTGGAGATAGTTTTAATAATTTATAGATTGTATTTTAAAATCCAAAATCTCCTAAATGAAACCCCTTTTAGCAATGTTTAGAACAGGCATTAGAAAAAGTATTCTGTGAAGACGCATGGCGAGGCCCTTGGTGCTTTTTCCCTACTTTATTCTGACAGCCTGGTCCCAGCCCGCTGAGGGATCTTTTCAAATAGGTCTTGGTTTCTGCATGGATGTAGCTGACCGGTCACAGACAAGGTCATGGTGCCTTGTTGCACATGGCCCTCTGCTACATAATGGCTCAAACAGAAGTCAGTGACACAGCGTGTGTTTGTTCTTGGTACACAACCCCTGGAAGTATAGAGAGAACCAGTCACAGCATCTCCAGTGGCTCAGAGGAAGCATATGCCTTACTTGTTCTATTTTCCAAGGCCCTTCTAACACAAGTGGGTATTCACCCTGGTTGACCAGTCTCCCCAAGTCAAGTAGGAAAAGTCTATTTATTGTTGATTTGACCTCTTTATATAACTCAAAACAATCTTCTTCTAAGTCATGTTGACCGGTAAAAAGTTATTTTGGAAGCATTAATTACAGTCAGCTTCTTAGGCGACTTGTATGACTCAGGATTCTATTTTACACAGGAGAAAGCTTTTAAGAATTTCGCATTCAGTAAGTTTTCTACAATTATGTCACTTTGTTCATATTCTAGAAAATATGTGTGTACTTCAGGATAACATCATGAAGTGAATGAATACTTTTGAATTTTACCACCAAATATTTTTTTTTTTTATTAACTTTAATGGGGTGACACCAATAAATCAGGGTACATATGTACAATGAAAACAATTCAATTGTGCTGCATACCCATTACCCAAAGTCAAATTGTCCTCTGTCACCTTCTATCTGTTTTTCCCTGTGTCCCTCCCCTTCTCCCTATCCCACCCTCCCCTCCCTCCCCCCATCCCGTAACCACCACACTCTTGTACGTGTCTCGTAGTCTCATTTTAATGTCCCACCTATGTCTGAAATCATGCTGTTCTCAGTTTTTCTCTTTTTCTGATTTACTTATTTCACTCCGTATAATGTTATCAAGGTACATCCATTTTGTTATAAATGATCCGATGTCATCATTTCTTATGGCTGAATATTGTTCCATAGTATATATATACCAAAGCTTTTTAATCCACTCGTCTTCTGACGGACACTTGGGCTGTTTCCAGCTCTTCGCTATTGTGAACAATGCTGCCACAAACATGGGGGCGCATTTCTTCTTTTCGAACAGTGTTATGGTGTTCTTAGGGTATATTCCTAAAAGTGGGATAGCTGGGTCAAAAGGCAGTTCGACTTTTAATTTTTTGAGGAATCTCCAAACTGTTTTCCACAGTGACTGCACCAGTCTGCATTCCCACCAGCAGTGCAGAAGGGTTCCCTTTTCTCCACATCCTCGCCAGCACTTGTTCTGTGTTGTTTTGCTGATGTGTGCCATTCTGACTGGTGTGAGGTGATATCTCATTGTGGTTTTAATTTGCATTTCTCTAATAATTAGTGATGTTGAGCATTTTTTCATATGTCTTTTGGCCATCTGTATGTCTTCTTTGGTAAAATTTCTATTCATTTCTTTTGCCCATTTTTTGATTGGATTGTTTGTCTTCCTGGTGTTAAGTTTTATAAGTTCTTTATAAATTTTGGTTATTAACCCCTTATCAGACGTGCTGTCGAATATGTTCTCCCATTGTGTAGTTTGTCTTTTTATTCTGTTCTTGTTGTCTTTAGCTGTGCAAAAGCTTTTTAGTTTGATGTAGTCCCATTTGTTTATCTTGCCTTTTATTTCATTTGCTCGTGGAGATAAATCGGCAAATAAATTGCTGCTACAGATGTCGGAGAGCTTGCTGCCTATGTTTTCTTCTACGATGCTTATAGTTTCACGGCTTATGTTTAAGTCTTTTACCCATTTTGAATTTGTTTTTGTGCATGGAGTAAGTTGATGGTCTAGTTTCATTTTTTTGCAGGTAGATGTCCAATTTTCCCAGCACCATTTGTTAAAGAGGCTGTCTTTACTCCATTGTATGTTCTTTCCTCCTTTGTCAAATATCAGTTGTCCATAAAGCTGTGGGTTTATTTCTGGGTTTTCTGTTCTGTTCCATTGATCACTGTGCCTGTTCTTATGCCAGTACCAGGCAGTCTTGAGTATAATGGCCTTGTAGTAAACCTTGATATCCGGAAGAGTGATGCCTCCTGCTTTATTTTTTCTTTTTAAGATTGCTGAGGCTATTCGTGTTCTTTTTTGGTTCCATATAAATTTTTGGAATATGTTTTCTATATCTTTGAAGTATGTCATTGGTATTTTAATTGGTATTGCATTGAATTTATAAATTGCTTTGGGTAATATAGACATTTTAATGATGTTTATTCTTCCTAGCCATGAGCACGGTATATGCTTCCACTTGTTTGTATCTTCCTTGATTTCTTTTATCAATGTTTTATAATTTTCCGAGTACAAGTCCTTAACCTCCTTGGTTAAATTTACTCCTAGGTATTTTATTTTTTTGGCTGCAATAGTGAAGGGGATTGATTCCTTAATTTCTTTTGCTGACAGTTCATTGTTTGTATATAGAAATGCCTCTGATTTCTGGGTATTAATTTTATATCCTGCCACCTTGCTGAATTCATTTATAAGGTCCAGTAGTTTTTTAACTGAGACTTTAGGGTTTTCTATGTACAATATCATATCATCTGCAAATAGTGACAGTTTTACTTCTTCTTTTCCAATTTGGATGCCTTTTATTTCTTCTTTTTGTCTGATTGCTGTTGCTAGGACTTCCAGAACTATGTTGAATAAAAGTGGTGAAAGTGGGCAACCCTGCCTGGTTCCTGATCTTAAGGGGATTGCTTTTAATTTTTGTCCATTAAGTATGATGTTTGCTGTGGGTTTGTCGTAGATGGCCTTGATCATGTTAAGGAATGTTCCTTATATTCCCACTTTATTGAGAGTTTTAAGCATGAATGGGTGCTGGATTTTATCAAATGCCTTTTCTGCATCTATTGAAATTATCATGTGATTTTTGTCCTTCCTTTTGTTTATGTGTTGAATCACATTGATCGATTTGCGAATATTGTACCAGCCTTGCCTCTCCAGAATAAATCCCACTTGGTCATGGTGTATGATTTTTTTCATATATTGCTGAATCCGGTTGGCTAATATTTTGTTGAGAATTTTAGCGTCTAAATTCATCAGGGATATAGGCCTATAATTTTCTTTCTTTGTGTTGTCTTTGCCCGGTTTTGGGATCAGAATTATGCTCGCCTCATAAAAGGAGTTTGGAAGTCTGCCTTCCTTTTGAATTTTTTGAAATAGCTTGAGGAGGATAGGAGTTAATTCTTCTTTGAATTTTTGATAGAATTCACTTGTGAAGCCATCAGGCCCAGGACTTTTCTTTTTTGGGAGTTTTTTGATAACTGTTTCAATCTCCTCTGTTGTAATTGGTCTGTTCAGGTGTTCTGATTCTTCCAGATTGATTTTTGGAAGTTTATATGATTCAAGAAATTTGTCCATTTCATCTAGATTGTCAAATTTTTTGGCATAGAGTTCTTCATAGTATTTTCTTACAATGCTTTGTATCTCTGTTGTATTAGTTGTAATTTCTCCAGTGTCCTTTCTAATTTTATCTATTTGAGACCTCTCTCTTTTTTTCTTGATGAGTCTAGTTAAGGGTTCATCAATCTTGTTTACCTTTTCGAAGAACCAGCTTCTGGTTTCATTGATCCTCTGTATTGTTTCCTTAGCCTCTATGTCATTTATTTCTGCTCTGATCTTTATTATTTCCTTCCTTCTACTTGTCCTGCATTTTATTTGTTGTTGTTTTTCAAGTTCTTTTAGCTGCAGGGTTAAGTTGCTTATATGTTCTTTTTCTAGCTTCTTATGAACCACCACCAAATATTTTATCTTGTGGAATCTTTTTGTTTTGTTTTGGTCTTTGAAATCTTTTTGTTTTTAATTTAAAGTTGCTACTTATTTCTTATTTGTAAAAATATCATTTTTTTTTCAATCTTTTAAATTGAATTCAGTGACTGGATAGTCAATGATTACATGATCCCTGATTAAAAAAGAAAAAAAGATATAAATCACAATGTCTAAGGGCAATGATGTTAGTTGGGGGAGGGGAATTCTCTGGGAAGTAATTAGGTTTAGCTGAAGTCATGAGGGTAGGGCCCACAGTGTCTTTAGAAGAAAAGAAGAGAGGTCAGAGCTCTGTCTTTCTCTACCCTATGAGGACACAATGAGAAGATGGGTATCTGCAAACCAGGGAGAAAGTTCTCCCCAGGAACTATCAGGGGGCACACCAGTCATGGACTTCCAGCCTCCAGAACTTTGATGACTAACTGTTTAAGTCCCTAGAGTGTGGTATTTGTTATAACTGCCTGAGTTGGCCAGAGCATGAACAAAGAAAGAATTAGCTAATTATTTGTTTCTTACTTTACTCTTAATGCCTGGCCTGAGCAGCATCTTCCAAATTGGTCACAGTTCCCACATGGATGTGTCTGACCCCTCACGAGAAAAATCGATGGTTTCCTCTAGGCCACACTCCTTTCCAGGAAGCAACTGCATCTGCAGCCCCTGGATAAGTGTTCCCCTGGAGATGGCTTAACATGTGCTCTTACTTCTTGCTTAAGAAAAAAAATTTTTTTGTATTTTTCTGAAGTGAGAAGTGGAGGAGCAGAGAGATAGGCTCCCACATGCACCCTACCAAGATCCACCTGACATGCCCACCAGGGGGCGATGCTCTGCCCTTCTGGGGTGTTGCTCCGTTCCAACTGGAGCCATTCTTGCACCTAAGGTGGAGGCCATAGAGCCATCCTCAGCACCTGGGCCAACTTTGCTCCAATGGAGTGTTGGCTGCGGAGGGGAAGAGAGAGAGAGAGAGAAAAGAGAGGGGGAAGGGTGGAGAAGCAGATGGGTGCTTCTACTGTGTGCCCTGGTCAGGAAGCAAACCTTGGACTTCCATACACCAGGTCAATGCTCTACCACTGAGCCAACCAGCCAAGGCAAAAAAATATATATTTTTTACTAATTTATATTTTCCAAAATGATTTAAGTTTAACACAAAATTTTATTAATATTTCAAATTCTTAATTAAGTTTGAAATGTGTATTTAACAATAACCATTTTCAATTTTATATTTACAATAGCCAATGCTAAATCATTAACTTTTGTCACCATAGTTATTGCGTTGTCTATTCCTATATGTTTATATTTATTTATTTTTGCTCTCCAAAGACTTAATTTCAATCTCTAGATGAAAAATACTTATTTTTTGTTGCTAGTGGTTCTATTCAAATCTAATCATTGCTCTTAGGATATTTTAGCTTGCATTGTTTGCTTTACAAAATGAATGATATTCTTATTTTTATAGAGTAATTTTATTTTTCTGTTGCTTAATTTTCCTTATTCCATATTTATGCTCTACCTTGAGCTGTTGAATGAAATATTATTTGCCTAATTTTTAAATCTATCTACATTTTATTGAGCAATATTTTAAAACATTTTTTTAATCTCTCATATTAATGAATTTTTTTGTGAAATTTATTATATTGCCTTTATTATCACTGGGTCATCATTAAGAGCAAAATATTTTATATCTTTACTTTTTTTATACACAAACTAGTTAAATAAATAAAATAGAAATTGAATTTTCAGGTTCTTATTTGGTGCTATTATCACAATACTATACTCAGAGTCTGAGGTGCATAGTTTAAAAAAATAGTATAAACAACAATTTGATCTGAATAAAATTAATATGTTTTCAAGAACTTGACATGTAAGAAATTCTACTTTTGCTCTGAATCTTATTTGTAGTTGTAGTAACTGGATTGTGATGCCAAGACAGAAAGGCTGCGGAAAGACAACAATTTTAATGTGCACTGTTTTAAATTTCTTATTAATCAACCATTACATCTGTAATAGACATTGACCACATACTAGTGTAACTCCCCAACATATATAAAGAGGCTAGTGTCATTTTTATCACATTTTAAAATATTAATAGTTTTGGAGATATGCCTGAGAAACCCAAACACAAATTTATTTTTCTCTGAGTACAAGGGAATTATGCTCTTTCTGTTATTAGAGCCTCGCTAATCTTGTCAACAAATTCCTTCCACTACTGCGGACACAAACCTACCTCTCCTAAGTTTACATTCTGCCATTTTTCCTCTTCAGCCTGATGAATCAGAAAATACCAAAGGCATCATTAGGAAAGAGCTGGGGGGCATCATACCCACCATGTGCCTGCTGGCAGGATTGAAAGGGAATCCGACATTCCTGGGAAGTAGCGGAGGGCTGATACCTATCCTGTTTGACAAAGGAAATTTGGGACTTGGAATGTATTCTTACTAAGTATGGTTTAGAAACGTCCATCCGAGATATTTTTGTGATCTGGAAACAAGCTAAATGCTCATCAAGAGGGTGAAGAAAACAATGGTACAGTTTTATTACTACACAACTATTTTTTTATGTTCAATTTGACAATGTAATAAAATGAGTGTTCAACTAATAAGTAGTGGCAGTTGGCATGTAGATTATATAATGACTTATTTTCTAATTTACAACTTTTTTCTCTAAGTGCTAGAAAGAAATAACAAAGAAAAACATTTTAGTAGTAATTGTCTTCAGTCAGTATTACATCTTTTCCAATCTTCATGTACACATATTCCCTAAAATCTTTACTTTTAAAAATCTAAATTTGGCTTATTTCAGGAAGCAGTTTGAGGCTTAAGACTGAATCTTCATCATAATTGCAACATTCATCTTTATTCTGTACCGAATATACTTCGTGATTTTCCATAAAAAATTGACATCAGAAGATTTTTTTTTACGAAATACTGTTATGATACGTAAGATCTCTTGAAGAATTGTCACTGCTCTAGTGGATATAAAATGTATCTTTCTAAATTGTAGAAGATTTTCCTAAAAATTAATTCAGACCTTTTCTGACAGTCTTTGATTTATTTTATCCAAGAAGAGATACTCAAATTTATTCCTTTATTTTAGGTTAGTTTTTTTTTTCTAATTATAAATCTCAGCACTTTTATGCCAACCTTTTTAATGAAAAAAAATTCAAGTACATGTAGATGAGTTAAAAATATTAGAAAAACAACTGTCCCCTTAAATACACTGAGAAATTTACTACACGCCAGTTGATTTCCTACAATATCCTTTATGATTAATTCAAGTATTATCTGCTTCAAGAAGTTTCATCTGGTCTTCTCAAATGGGTATGATCTATTTATCAGAAATTTCTATGCTGTACAGCTTGCAGCATTTTCTGGATTTTACCTTATATTGTGGCATGTACATGGGTAGACCTCAGGTGATAACGTTAGGGTAACATCTGTTCTTTCTTAGTCATTTTTTTAAATTTCTTTTTATTTTATTCATTTTAGAGAGGAGACACAGAGTGAGAGAGAGAGAGAGAGAGAGAGAAAGAGAGAAAGGGGGGAGGAGCTGGAAGCATCAACTCCCATATGTGCCTTGACCAGACCAGTGCAGGGTTTTGAACTGGCCACCTCAGTGTTCCAGGTCAATGCTTTATCCATTGTGCCATCACAGGTCAGGCTCTTTCTTACTCATTTTTATTTCTCTAATACTTTATCAAGTTTTTGTACAAAGTATGTATTAATTTTGTTGACTGACTTTCTTGAATACCTGGGTGTTTCTCATTGTTGTTATTGTTATTGTAGTTGCTCATTGTTTGTTCAGTATGAGTGCCTGAGAGACTCTAAAATTGACATTGGAAATTCCTGGACATGGACATTAAGAGAAAGGTACAATATACCGCCCTGTCAATTTTGCTCTAAAAATGTTTTCTCTAAAACCTATTTTAGCATTGCTTTTATTTTCATAATTTATATATCCCTTTTTAGATTCAAAGGTAGAAATCTCTCTCAAAAACAAAGAAAAAAAGCTATATTTATTCAAGTACATTCTTTTTGATTTTACCAAGATCATCGCATCTGATACTTCCATAATGAAAACCCCCAATTGTAAATTAGTCCTCAGAAGGCAGCCACTTGAAATTTTTATTTTTTATTCTTTTGAATTGTATCTAATACTGTCATGTGACTTGTAAGTTTTGGGCACCAAAACCATAAATAGCCAAATTATTTGGGATTTATATTTATTCTATATTTTTAAAGGACCAGAGCCTTGTTAGCCTTTCTGGGTAGAGCAACCCAGTGAAATGTTGCCTTGATTTTAATTAAGTTAAAATTCAGTACCTCATCCACACTAGCCACATTTCAAGTCCTGCGAGTCACATCGGGTTATAGACTTCCTTTTTAGATGGTGTAGATATGGAATGTTTCCATCATTACAGAAACATTTGTGGAGCAGCCATGGGTGACAGTGAGTGTACCTTCTATTATACAGCAACTTTCACAGATACCTAACCATCCCTCCATTCATACTTCTATTTAAAAACAAACAAGTTATAGGTTAGTTGCATCTTTACTGAATAATTAACTTTTCCCTTGCCATTTGTTTTGTAGTTGTAACATTTCCTGAACCATTGTTTTCTTTTTTTTTCTTAGAACATAAGCATTTTCCAATGTCTGGAGCTCCCCAACTTCCCTATCTATTGCTGGTTTTCAGTGATTCTGTTATAATGGGTCTGGCTGTGCTTTTCTTTGTTTATTATTTTTTTTATGTGGGAAGCAGGGAGTCAGAGAAACAGACTCTCACTAGTGCCCTAACTGGGATCCAATTGTCAAGCCCTCTATGAGGCAATGCTCTGCACATCTGAGGCTTGCTCCATTGCTCAGCAACCGAGCTATTTTGGCACCTGAGATAAGGCCATGGAGCCATACTCAGAGCCCAGGAGAAAGACTGAGAGAAGGGGGAGGGATTGAGAAGCAGATGGTCACTTCTCCTGTGTGCCCTGACTGGGAATCAAACCTGGGACTTCCACATGCTGGGCACTCTACCTCTGAGCCAACCAGCCAGAACTCTTTGTTTATTCTGATTTAGTGAGAGTCTGGGACCTGTGAGGTCTTAAGTTTCATCAAATTTGGAAGATTTGGGGCGATTATTTTTTTAAGTTTTCCTCTTCACTGTAGCATATACATGAATGTTAACAGGATTGACACTTGTCATATAGGTTACTGGTGCTCTGTTTATTATTTTCCCCAAGTGTATTATCTATATGACACATTTTGGACATGGATTCTCTATTTCTCCAATTCTCTATTTCTGTCCAATTTACACTTGGTTCTTCTAAAGAGTCTTATCACTTACAATATCCATCAAGTGTATTTTTTATGTTTGATAGTTTTTTCATCTTTACATGTTCCATCTGATTATTTTCATATCTTTATTACTTTCCTAGTATGGGATCAATGTTCTAATTCTTGAGGCATATAGGAGGTTTTTATTGGATACTAAAAATTTTATATTTATGTTGTTGAGTGTCTGAGTTCCGTTTTTTTAAGAAGTATTGTGCTTTGCTCTGGTAGACATTCAAGTGGTTTTTGGTTTACTTTGATGACCTTAAGACTCATTTTTAAGTTTTGTTAGGGGTCCCAGAGTATCTTTCAATTAGGAACCATTTATCCTCATTGCTAAGGCCTGGCCCCAAGAACACACTTGCATTCTTCACTGTTGCTGATGGGACCTGGAATGATCTTCAGCCTTCGATGGTCGGGAACCGTCATCTCACAGCTTTCCAATAATAGCAACCAATCTCATGAAGTTCCCCTCACATGCATATTTTAGGAATAATCAGTACAGATTTATGGGACTCCTGAGATGATGTCTGGTTACTCTTCTGTATAGCTCTTTTCTCCAATAGCGTGCCCACTGTTCCTGCCTCCTCAGACATTCTGAACCCTGATCTCTGTCACTTCAACTCAATAAGGTTGCTTACTTTCAGTTACATACACACACATATACACACACACCCCAGCTCTGTGACCTGAAATATTTTCTGGGCAGAAAGCTGGGGTCATCCTTTGTTATTTTTCTCTCAGGTATCCACCTCTGTGCTGCCTGTGGCTTAATATCTGAAAACCTGTTGATTCATCTGCCTTAGCCTATCTTTCTCCTTGTTTGAGTCAGGAGGATTAATTCAACCCATTATTTCATCATGGCTAACAGTGGATGTCCTTCCACAGATTGACAATTTATATAACAGAGAAGCAGAAGCTAAATATACTGCTCACAAAAATTAGAGGATATTTCAAAATGAATATGAAGCAATAAAAAAAGAAGCATTTGATTTTTTTATTAAACAAGAACATCAGTAAAGCAAATGACAAGTCTAAGAAAGTTGTTTGATTATGCAAATGAGGTGCAAAACCAACTTTTATTTCATTGGTGAAAATGCACTACACAAAAGGCTGAAAGTACTGGAGTGTCTGTACATTCCCTGATCTCCTAATTTTGAGACTTGGCTTTGCAGAGTGTGGAAATAATAGTGTACAACACTGCAACAAAACTCTTTTATTATTCTAAACCCTGGTGGAAATTAGTAGGTCTGATTTTGTGTGAAAGGTTAGACACATACAAATTTTAAGGGGATTAAATCTCTTGGAGTAGAATTCCACAGTAGCAGTCTGAAGTTATGAGAATCATCCATACAGTTGAAGGATGGAGTTAGGGTAGCTACAGTGACATGCACAGTAAGAACTCAGAGTTCCGCTGAGGCCTCATTAAATTTTATTCAGGTTCCCCATCAAAGAGAGACCACTGGGTTCTGGAACCATGGACCTGACCTAGTCGAACAATCCTTGTGTTTGCATCTTAACCACCTTATTCCTCTTCAGGACATAAAACATCAACCATACAAATTGTTTATTCTTGAAAATACAGCATTTCCAAAATTATCACATAAGAGCAGAGAGAAAACTTTATTTCTGTGGATTATGTTACCAATGTTGGCCTGGGGAGATAGGAAAGGGATCAATCCATTCCAGACCAAAAATGGGTCTTTCAGTTTAATTTACCCCCTCAGTGTGATTAAAGTACACTAGATTATATGAAGAAGCTAAATGTTTAAAATACATATATGTTTAAAATACATATGTACAACTTGGTTTGTCTTATTTCAGTTGACTCTCAGAGCCTTTGTCTTGAGGTATGCAATAGCTTAAATTGTAAAATTTTTAACAAATTATAAGCTTTTTATTCTTTCAACCCTAACCTTGAAAAATTCATAAAGAAACCGCTTAAAAGTTGCTAAGCTAAGACAAAGCGAGGCAGCTATATAGCCCTTGTATTTAATGATATCAAACTCCTAATTTTATGAAATTCACCTTTATCATAAGGAGATACATGTAATGTTCAGGGTTCAATATTTAGTAAAATGTTAATCATCTAAAGTTTAATAATAAACAGTCTAATTTGAAACATTTTTATATCACTTGGTTGCCCCTGGTTTCAGAAGTTGATGGTTTAAGTTTCCTAGCATAGCCATTTTATATGCCTTTAAAACTTCCAAAATTTAATGATCAAGTTAGTAATGTCATTTACAACTATTTTATAAAATAAAAGGCACTTTAATTACTTTTATAACTGTAAGACTGTAGAAGAGATTCTTCATATAAAAATTTATCATTGATAAAATGTATCGGTTAGCTAATGTTCAACAGTGATTTCCAATGTCATAGATTGTGTCTTTGTGGAAATTTAGTCTCACTATATTTCTTTAAGTTGATAGGCACTTTAGAAGAGAATACCAGGCACTTAAAAATGGGTGCTTTGCTTGAACAGGTGGTAGCGCAGTGGATAGAGTGTCATACTGGGACCTGGAAGACCCAGGTTTGAAACACCAAGGTTACCAGTTAGAGCACTGGCTCATCTAGTTTGAGCAAGGCTCACCAGCTTGAGCCCAAGTTCACTGGCTTAAGCAAGGGGTCACTTGGTCTGCTGTAGCCTCTCAGTCAAGGTATATATGAGAAAGTAATCAATGAACAACTGCAATAAAGAATTGATGCTTCTCATCTCTTTCCCTTCCTGTCTGTCTGTCCCTATCTGTCCCTCTCTCTGTCTCTCTTTGTCTCTGTCACACACACAAAAAGAATAGGTGCTTAATAAATATTGTTGAATGAATAATGAATGAATTTTTAACTACTTGAGAACTAAACCTGTAAGTGCTGGAATACTTAGAAATAAAAGTTCCGTTGAGCTTAATTAAGCATAATTAAACACCATGCTAAGTTCACAAAACAGTTTTTGGAAAGACTAACCATCTTTAGGCAACACAGGAGCCGTTAGTTAAACAAATTAAAAATAAGATTGAGAGTAGAAATTTCAACACGACACCCAGTCTACTGATTCACTGATCATTGATGAAAACTAGCTACACAGCCTGTTTCTTTCTTTTGGGGGATGGTGTTGACCCAGGGGTGTGAACATATGATATCAATTCAACTAAAGAAAATGTACAGAACTCATTCTGGTTAATTTCTTTACTTTCAGAGTCATGTTTATCTTGTGTTAAGTTTTATAATTGAATATTTTATTTTTAACACTTAATTTTTCCACAGTACTTAATGGAATAGATTGTTAGTTTCCAATAGGAGGATTCTTAGAATGAACTAGACAATATGTCTACCTGTTATAGGAAATGTAGAGCTAAAAATGCATGTTCTCAATAGTAAATGGAGTTCACATACCTGTATTCCATCATCAGGTCTTAGCCATTTTGGATTTTCCTTTTTGTTGATAAAATAAAGTGCCTTGTTTGTCAAACTTTCTTCTAAAAACCCGATAGACTAAAAAATAAAACCTACAAATGGTTTAGTCACTATGCAGGGCTCAATTGTGGATAAAGAAATCAGGAACTCATTTATAACTATGCTAAGTGAGTATAGGTATTTTCCGACTGCATTCTTCAATGCAATGTTCACCTTTTATCTTACTATGTTTTTCTCTTAAGAAAATTAGTCAGATTTAGGGGTCGGAGGTCACCTGGCACACTATTGAAAAACTATTAAAAGCTGGTAATGTCCATTCCCTTTGATTATTTACTTTTTTATTGTATTTTGTTTGTTTTAGGATTAGAGCAAGGTGACCCAACCATGACTGGCAAAACACAGACCAGCAACGTCACGAACAAGAATGATCCCAAGTCCATCAACTCTCGTGTTTTCATCGGCAATCTAAACACAGCCATTGTCAAGAAAGTCGACATTGAAGCCATCTTTTCAAAGTATGGAAAAATAGTCGGATGCTCGGTCCACAAAGGTTATGCGTTTGTACAGTACATGAGCGAGCGGCACGCGAGAGCGGCTGTGGCTGGAGAAAACGCCAGGGTCATTGCGGGCCAGCCCCTGGGTGAGTGATATATCTCTGCTCTGCCAAAGGCGGTCTTACTGTTTGAAAGCCAGCACGCAATCTGTTATTTAATCAGTGACGGTGCATCTGTACTTAAAATTTACAGTACTTTCTTATTTATTCTCATTTTGTTTTAGATACGAGCATCTTATTTCCGTTTTACCCCTTTAAAGTTGAGAATACATCTGCTTTGTAATACTTGTTACCTCCACCAATACTAACAGAGGTAGCAAAGATAAACCGGTCATCGTGTTTAACTTCATTTGATTTGAAATGGTGTCTGTCTTCCAGCAGACACCATGTTATGCAATAAATAAATAAATAGCTCACTATAGTTGTTGATGAAAGAAAGTCCAATCAATAGAGAATTTTGAGAAGAGTGTATTCGAACCACACTGATGATATTTCTGGGGAAGTCCAATCTCAAATGCTTGGGAGAAGGACAGTTTGGCAGGACTTCTTTTTATACATTTGGAATGGAGGAGGTGATGTAAGGAAGATCACATGAAGGTGAGAGAAAGCAAGCGCCAGGGTAGCTCACAAGTTTTTGTGTTTCCAGGAGGGTGATTACATTTCCAAGGGGTCTGAAAAAGAGGATGACTTTTGGCATTTCGATGGTATGTGATCATGGATGCCCGTGCATAATGGGCAGGGCTTGCTCAAAAACCTTTCACTGAGGAAGTTACATGCCGGGGGTGTGACTAACTACCGCAGCCGGCCCAGGAGGGAGTTGTAATCAAATCGCCCTGTGAGGTTAATTTTGGTGACTGGACTTGTCAAACTTATTGTAGAGACCCTTTTCCATCCTTGTTCTTACACTATTTGTTCTTATGGGACTGATGTATTTTCCTCATTTTCTGTTTTTATTTTTAGGGGGGAAGGGATAGAAACATAGCAAAAAGGAGGTAAATTTTCAGAACTGGAAAAGGCATACAGCCATCTGTTTCTTATCTAGCCAGGGATCTTGGACAATCATGGGCGCTAATCAGAATTATACCTAATGTTCAAGGAATGGTATATGTTCTTGAGTGGAAGGAGAAGAATATCATCTGAAATAAACTGAAAATATTTAAAAGAAAATATTTTGTAATCAATATATAGATAAAAATAAAAATTAGTTTATTTTTTACACGAGGAAAAACTATAATGAATACACGAGTGATTCCCTCATTTATGACCAGATTTGTCTCTGAAACGGACTACTCATCTTCTCTTGAATAACTACAGGCATCTCAGCTCCAAATACCTAGAACAGAATTCTTGAGTTTCTGAACCCCATTCTGCATCACCCCTGTGCCCTCCTTCACAATAAATGGAACCCTCATTTATCCAGTGTTCCAAACAAACACTTACGGGTCAACCCTGATTCTTCTCTTCCCTCAACACCCCAGGTATAATTCACATTCCCCTTTCTTTCTCTCAGTATGTCCCAAGCCCACTCACCTTCGATATCTCCACCTATAGCCATTGCACACAGGCCACCACGGTATCTCAGGTGGGCTATGGAATAACCCTGTGACTGATCTGCCTCTTTCCATGCTTGTCACAGAGCCCCTTGAGAAGCATAGATGACATTATGCCATGAACCTGCTCTTACACCTGAGATACCTTCCCAGGTCACCCAGAATGAGAGTTACCTTCTGTGCCGTACCTGCAGTGCCCCATGCTGCTACATCCCTGCATCCTCATCTCTATCCAACTTCTATCTCTACCTATTTGGACCTCTGGGGATCCTGGCGAACTCGAAATTGCTGTGCACCAAACATCCAGAGACTGGTCCCACCTCCCAGGCTGTGGATCTGCTGTTTCCTCTGCCCACAGGCAGGTCTTTGCCATTTATTTGCTCCCTTCATTGTTATGGGTGGTGCTCCAACTCACTTCCCCAGGGAGGCTCCTCATGTCCGGCCCACCTATCTAAAATGTAATAGCATGCTTGTGGGGATGGTACACTAACGAAACTTGGCCTTTAGTTAATTTAGCTGCTTTTCCATGTTTGCCTTCTCCTGCATACCTTCTGTTTCACAGCGGAGGAAGGCTGTCCCACTTTATCCCTGGCTCCCTGCTTTGACACGAAAGGGGGACCTCAGCTCTTTGTGGAAGACAACAGTGTGGTGCATTGGACCCACACTGTTATTTGTGGGGGGGGATTCCTAAAAATCAGAATGTAGCTGTGAAATTCTTCTGAATTAAAAAATAATTTTAAAGCATCATTTCTGTAATGTCAAAACACCTTAGAAAAATTTATCTCAGTTATGTAATCAAATTTAAATTTGAAAGGATGAAATACTCATGTAGCCTCTGAATATGTAGTTGAATTTGGATTCGAAGTTTTGTTAATGTTAAAAGGATTATGTTTTCAGTCTAAATTTAGTCATTGAGGATTTTTTTCTTCTCAAACATATTATGTGAAAGGTCAAACAAACTTTTCATTTCTGAGACTGACTTTTTTTATATATATATGAGTTTGCACATAAAATGTCCCTTTGTACTAAAATATCAAGTGGAGGTTGGAGAGATCGAGTCTAGATCAGTGTTAATTCTCTTGATTATACTGGCTTGATTACATACATGCTATAAATAGTCACTTGTCATATCTTTACTTTTAGATTATTGAACTGTTATTATGCTTACAAAAGACACAGTTTATGACCTTAATAAATCAGTTATTAATTGATAGAGGAATGCAACACTGAAAAATAACTTATCTATAAAAACCATTCTTGCTCTTGTAAGAGCAAGAGTAAGGCGAAATCCTCCTACCCAACTCCTCCTGAGTTTTATATCTGGACTAATAATAAAATCAACATAAGACCAGATTAGCAAAAGAAAAAGCAATTTAATTCATTCACACTGAAGATCAGTAATGATGTCAGAGAAGTGATCCAAGCAGGCAACTTTTAATTTATCAAAGAAACAATAAGTATGTGAAGATCTGACAGGACAAAGAAACCTAGGTTTGGCTGTTTGTTGGTAGGAATCTAAACAGAGAGAAGATTTGGGGCATTAAATTGGAGGAGGAGTAGCGAGGTTTCTGTGTCCAGGCTTCTGAGCCCTCTGTTCCTTAACTCTGGGGATAAGGTGTCTCTCTCTGCACCCTGGGCCAAGAATTCCATAGGGGAGATTTAAGGCCTGCCTTCAAAGGTACAAGGGAGGGTCACCGTGGCCTTCTTGCACTGGCTGCCTATTAAGTAACTTTAATTCACAGTCATCAATATGCCACTGTAGGATAATTGGGTGGCCTGCCCTAGGCCCTGAAACTGTAAAACCTGTATACAGGTCCCTGTTATTTCTAAACAAAATCTAGCTGGGAAAAAAATGCCTAAAATAGACATTTAAATTAATTTCACTACATTATAAATGTCTTACACATGCTGCAGGACTTCAAAGAAGGAGCATGATGAATAGAGATGGTTAATTTTAAAGTAAATCTGGTGGCCGTTTGCCATTCTGACCATGAAGGAAGTATGCACATGCATTGGTAGAAAGGGGGTTATTGGAGAGGAATGCTGTCTAAACCAAAGAAGAAGAAAGCTAATGTATGTACAGTCCATCAAGTGTGCCCGGGGAGTGATGGGATTCA
This sequence comes from Rhynchonycteris naso, assembly GCA_037038555.1. Lineage (NCBI taxonomy): Eukaryota > Metazoa > Chordata > Mammalia > Chiroptera > Emballonuridae > Rhynchonycteris > Rhynchonycteris naso. Next base: position 212,321,639 of record CM072998.1, on the reverse strand, counting down.
AGTGTGTTTTTATCCTCAGCTAGCATTTTGCTAGTGATCCAGTGATCTTTTCAGGGTACACACCTAATCATGTCACTCTCTGATAACCTTTCAGTGATTTCTCAGGGTTTTTAGGGGAAGAGACATACAAAGTGGCTGACCCTTCATGTGTGATTTGCCTCTTGCTCATTTGTTGCTTCTCATCACTATCCTTTCAGCCTGCTGGTCTTCTTCTAACTTGACTTCTACACATTCTTTGAACAAGTCATCTTCTTTCCCTCCAGGACCTTTGCACATGCCATTTGATTGTGTGGAATGACCTTTGGTACCCAACTCCACCCCCCCTGTCACCTCCCTCTGCCACTTCTTTACTCCCCTCACTTGACTGTCCAACCTTTAGATCTCAGGCCAAATGTTATCACTTAATGAAACCTACATTGATCCCTCCAGCCTAGTTCAAATGTTTTATCTTTCTGTCTACCATGTGTCTGCTTCTCAGATATATTTCTGAATTTACTATTTACCCATTGGTATTCATTTCTTTCCCCTTTAAGCTAAGTTCCTTGAGCACATTGGCAATGGTAAAGACTTGTGCCTGTGTGGGGGACAAAGGGTTGGATGGCCGGCAGGATGGATGCGCTTCACTAAAGAGCTCTTCCCCACCCCCTCCCAATACAGTAAGATGAAAACAGAGAGGGAGGAGGTACAGGGGGAAGAGCAGGAAGAGGAGCAGGAGCGAGTTCCCTGGAAAGTGAGAAACTCCAGCTTGGGATTGCTATGAAGAAAGGGCATTGTGGTCTCCTTGTGGGTGCAAGGTGTTCAGTCTTTCTAAAATCAGGTGCCCAGCAATAGCAATTTAATTGCCCTGATCCACTTTTTTAAAATATAAAAATCCAGTCATCAATAAGTATCAAAACATTAACATGTCTATATTTTATTCAAAGGTTATAGCTAATGATATATTGGTTTAAAGAAAGACTTTTATCATGTAAGACTTCCTCTACATTCCTTAAAATGGCATTCTTTCATGGTTTTATTATTAATGGCTAGATATTTGCTCAGTATTTCATCACTGTCGAAGCTCTCTCAGGCGTGGGTTATCTTCTCTGATTCTCCCCCTGCTGAGAAGTCAGCCACAGGGACACTGATGCCCATTCTTCTGGCCAGGAACTGAAGCTCAGAAAGTAACTTGTCTTACATCATACAGATGGTGGCATGGGATCTCACACTCACACATTCTGACCCTAATTGCTTTCGCTGTTTATTTTCGCCAGCGATCCTTCCCATATCAGCATATCAGTAGGGCGACTGTGCACTTGATCCTCTATGCTGAACCCTTCGGAGAGTGAGAAGGGGTGCTACCAACAGTTCTGCTGTGACAATGCTGGGTGAAAGCAGCATGTGTGTGTCAGGGTGATCTTGGGTGAACTTGAATGCATGGTCCTCTTGATCTATTACAGTTGTACTTGAAGAAGACTGCCAGTTTATCTGGTCTTTCTCTGAGGACAAATATCGTATAGTATATTAGTAAACGTAGGCCATCTTCAGTATCAGAGAGAACCAGACATTTCAGTGGTTAAAGGGATAGAAATTGATTTGTTCCTCACACCAACAGTAATCAGTTCCCCAAGGAGGGGACAGAGTAGGGTGGAGGCTGTGTTCTCTTTCATCTAGGGATGAGGCTGTAGGAAGTTCTGACATCCTTCAGTGTGCAGGTACCAGGGACCTGGGAGGAAGTGACTCCAGCAGGTGGGTGAAGCGACTGAGGAGGGTCTTGGGCATTGTTGCTATTCTAGCCTCAAGGTGGTGCTCACTGGTCTCCTTCCCTCTTGCTGACCACACTGAGGTGCAGGTGAGGCTGGGCATCTACTCCTCCCAGTCACCCTGTAAGCAGGAAGAGTATAAACCTTCAGTGGGTTTGTTACAAGCTGTTTGCTGTGTGTTTCACATTTATTTATTTTTGTTGTTGAAGTATAATTATCTGTAAGTTATACGGTGCCTGTGGTTGGCAGTTCCTGGTGACCTGTATCTAGCAATGCGGTCTTAGAGCAGTGTTTCCTAATCTGAGCAGTATTGAAATGCAGGGCTCTTGTTTTGGGGGCCAGTCCTGTGTATTTTATGATGTAGCACTCCTCTCAGGAATGACAACACCCAGATGTTATTAAATTTTCTCTGCAGAACAAATTCACACCGCTTTCGAGTAATCATAACAACATAAACTCCTTTAATTCAGAAATGTTACAATAGTTTTAATCAAGATAAAGTATTGGAAAACAATGCTTTGCATTATTTTGACAATAACTCATAATTTATAATAAGGATGGATTTTTCTCCAGTTGTCCAGAAAACAAAATTCAGCATGTGCATTTCAGAGCAATTGTCATGATGTGTTTGTAACTGTAACTCACTTATGACTATATAACCAATTTGTTTTAATCCTTAAAAACACAAACACCAGGGCCCTAGCTGGCTAGCTCAGCGGTAGAGCATTGGCCCGGCATGTGGAAGTCCTGGGTTTAATTTCTGGCCAGGGCACACTGAAGAAGTGCCCATTTGCTTCTCCACCCTTCCCCCTCTCCTTTTTCTCTACCTCTCTCTTGCCCTCCTGCAGCCAAGGCTCCATTGGAGCAAAGTTGGCCTGGGCGCTGAGGATGGCTCCGTGACCTCTGCCTCAGGCACTAGAATGGCTCTGGTTGCAACAGAGCAATGCCCCAGATGGGCAAAGCATCGCCTCTTGGTGGATATGCCAGGTGGATCCCGGTTGGGCATATGCAGGAGTCTGTCTCTCTGCTTCCCCTCTTCTCACTTCAGAAAGAAAACAAAAAAACCCACAAACACCAGAAACAAACTCATCTGTCTATACAGTTGGTGCATTTTTATGTTTAATGTTTTTAAATAGAAAAATAGTTTTTTTTAAATCCCTGTTTCTTTTCACATCTTGAATATAATGCCTTTTAGAGATGTGATATTCTTTTTATTTTATCCTTCCATTCTGACATTTCAAACCACTGCTAGTAATTAAGAAGAAAAAGAAAGTCTTGTGAAAGTGTTAAGGGAAAAAATACTGTGTTCTGAGACTACTCAGATTCTCAGGATGGTGTTCAAATATGTATTTTTCAACAATACCACTAAAAACATGTTAAAGCAAAGAGAGTAAGACTTGCTGTGACCCTGGGTGACGTTTTCTGTAACAAATATGTTAGCTCTTCTACTGCACCCATTCTGCTACACCATGGTCTGTATTGTTCTTCCTGCATGTGCTGTCGGGTACGAGTGAGCTGCTCTGTTGGCACGGGTAGTGAGGACACACTGACAGAGCCCCGGCGGCAGTGACGAGCACAGATAATCAATTTGGACAATGTGGTCTATTGCAGGACCCCTTGAGATGTACATAATCCTGGCTGGGGCTTCTAAGTCATGAAAATGTCATAGAAAATATCTCACATAGAATGCTGTAGGCTATAAAGAACACTTCAGGCAAGATGCCTTTATATAAACCTATTACGATTTGTTCCAATACAAAGGGAAAGAAAAAAAAAATGCCTCTGTGTCTAGAGAATGTCTTGTCATCATGCTTCCTCGACTGACAAAGCTGTCAGTTCCCAAGATGTAGTCATACCTTAATCCTTTAGTTGGGTTCAACAATAGCTGTCAGGAGAATAGTAGGAGTGTCAAATGAGTAAATATTTGAATTTCTCTTCCTTTGAAACTATTCACCATTCCAGCTTTCTTTCTGCGCTAAAGAAATGCCTAACACATCTCTAGATTTTAAACAACCAGTTTTCCAACAGATTTCATATTATAGAGATATGCAAAGTGGTTATCAATTGAAGAACGTTCTGTTTAGATGACCATTATCTTTGTTTGGCCTGTGACGTGTCTTGAATGGAGCACATGGGCAAAGGAGTACAGAATTACCTAGGATATGGTATTCAGTATAAATTACTTTATATCATCTTTTCTGTGTTTGGCAGCAATATGTTGCCATTTTAAATAGTTGATTTTTAGTCATGATGCTTTTATATATATATTATTTTCAGCTATCAGCCTTCAGTATATACTCTATTACATTTTTAAAAATTATTTTTCTGACATCATTCACGGAAGCTAAAAAACAAATTTCATTTATGCCATTTTACAAATAAGGAAACCTAGACCCTGACTGGGTAGCTCAGTTGGTTAGAGCATCGTACTGATAAACAAAGGTAGCAGTTTCAATCCCCATTGAAGGCACATACTGGAATCAAACAATGAATGTATAAATAAGTGGAACAACAAATCGATTTCTCTTTCTTTCTTTCCTTTGTGTCTAAAAAAAGGGGGAGGAATCCTTAAATGAATGTTAAAGAGAGCATATTTCCATGAAAAAAAAAGGTCTTTCCTTCTAAATCCTACTATCTAAAGCACACGTGTGCTATTTGTGGGTTGTTGGAGAAGTCCTCATTGCCTTCCACCTTCATCCTCACCCTCACCATTCTCAGAAAGCATTAGAAACAATGTTCTGTGGTCTGCAAAGCACAGCACACATTTCAGGTTTTCAGTAATTAAACAGAGCTACTTAATATGCTATAAACAAATGCTAATTAGCAAGCTTCTGTAATAGAGTGAATTATAAAACTAGCAGTCTGTCAGCCAAGGAGACATATATCTCCATGTGCGATAGGAAGCCTGGGGGATCCTCTCTGTGCCTCTAAAATTGGTTATCAGACTCAGTGGCTGAGCCTGAATTAGCAGAAGCAGTGGATATGTCTGTGAGCAATTTCTTTACCACCACTGGAAACTCCCAAGCAACATTTGGCAGGATCTTATTAGTTTAAACTTGTTCTAACTTATCCCCTAGAACAAAGCTGGACATAATACTATATAAGATACAATACCTCAGGTTACCTTTAATCCTGTTAATAAAATGTCCAAAAGTCACTTGTGAACTAATTTTAGAATACTGTACTAATAGGAACATTTATTCTTCTAACAGCATGTATAAAATTATGTTAGGTGCTTTCCAAAACATGTCAAGCTCTACAGGCGCATAGAACAGCAAAGCCCCTCAAAATTAAATTAAACTAAAATGTAAAGTAAAATAATACAACAAAATAAAATAGATGACCAATCTTGGAAGATACTCTGATTGTGGAGTTGACTACATAAACGTAAACACAAGATAAAGCATGATATAAGCATGGTAGATCAAGTGCCATTTAAAAAGGAAAAACTATTGTATGTATATTGTATGAGATAGCATACAAGAGAAGGTGGAAAGCACAGAAGTTGAAATTATTGTTAAAAGTTGGTGAAAGTTGGTGGTTAACAGAGCAGGCTGTGGACTCAGGCGTCCTGTGTTGGAGTCCTAGCATTCCAGTATTGCTGTGTAATTTGGGGCAAGTTCTTGGTGCTATTTCCTTCTCTGTAAAATGAAGATAACCATAAAAGGATCCACCTTGTAAAGTTGCTGTGAAGATTGAATGCATTAACGCATGTAAAGTTCTTAAACTGCCACCTGGGGTGTATGACATGCTATAAAAACCAAAGGGAAGTGGGAAGACTGGGCATCCCACCAATCTTATTGTCTGAAGGTTCTCAGTGCCATCTCAAAATACAGTCAGAGACCTGGAGTCCTGCTCCTGGGCGAACATCTTCTGGGAGGTGTGGATCCTGTACAAGAATTTATCAATAGTGGGCTTTGTTTTTTTTATATGTAAGAGGACCATGGCTATAGATCCCCGGGAATTCTAACATTCATTATGGCTTATGCTTTTCTGTCCTATTGAAGAAATCTTTACCTACTCTGCGGTCACAAAGACATCTTTTTAGGCTTTGTTCAGGTGGAGAGAAACATTGTTTTGTTTGTTTTACCATTTACATTTAAATTTTAATACATCTGGAATTGAATTTTTTGAATGGTGCATGTCTTTGAATAAATTAACTTATTTTCTTCTGACTATTCAAATCAACTCTATTTTGTGGGTGCAGGGGTAGGGACTGTTCTTTCCTCACTGCCCCAAAATGTCAGTTTGGATATAGAACAAGTGGTATATTGTATGTGTGTGTGTGTGTGTGTCCTTCATCTCAATTATTTTAGGCAGTTAAAGGGGAAGTGAAAAGCTCTTCTTGAGTCTTCTAGCCTCAAATTGTCTTCAACTCAGAACAATCCATATAACAAGGTGGTGCATTCTGGGAAAACTCATTTTGAATAACTACTATAAATTTTAAAAAATATTAAGTGTACATATCTAATAGCACTTATTTTATATGTAATTATATAGAGAATTTTATTTAATAAGTTTATATAACTTCATGTATGCTATAGACATTATACTATAATACTATAGTACTGATAATTCATAAATGACATCATTTTGGAAATTTTATTTCCTAATTGCTCATCACTGGTGTGTTATTAGTAAACCCACAGATTTTTCAAAATTGTCTTACTAATTCTAACAGTTCACACTCTGGTTTTTTGTTTCTGTTTGTTTGTTTTTTATTGTTTTAGATATTTTATGTGTATAACCATGTCTCTTGCAAATAAGTTTTATTTCTCATCTTCTAATATATCTACATTTTTTCCCGGCCTTGTCACATTGGCTAGTACCTCTACACTAGTGTGGAAGAGCTATAGTGGTTGCAGATATGTTTTTCTTGTTACATGAGAAAGCTGTAGTATTTTGCTATTGTCATTTACTACAGGATTTTATTTTTGTCAAACATCTCTATCATTTCAAGGAAGTTCTCTTTATATTTTTTGTTGGCTATTGATTTTTATTCAATACTTTTATATATGGAAATGATTATTTTATTTTTCTCACTTGTTCTGTTAATAAGAAGAACTGCAATTGATCTATGTTATATCACTTTCACACTCCTGGAATCAACACAACATAGTCATAAAGGATATATTTACCTCTGTGTTCATACTAGAGATTCAGAGTTTGACCTACAAGTTTCATGCTTGGTATGTTCTTACCAGTTTTGCTATTGAGGGGATGCTGGCCTCATAAAATGAATGAGGAAGTATTTCTTCTTTTCCTGTTGTCTGGAAATTTGTGTAAGATTGATGATATTTTTTTCATAGATATGTGGAGAATTCACCCAAGGTGCCATTTGAGCCAGAAATATTTGTGGAAATATCATTAATACAGATTCAGTTGTTTTAATGGACATAGGACTACAGATTTTTTTTTTTTAACAGGGACAGAGAGAGAGTCAGAGAGAGGGATAGACAGGGACAGACAGACAGGAACAGAGAGAGATGAAAAGCATCAATCATCAGTTTTTCGTTGCGACACCTTAGTTGTTCATTGATTGCTTTCTCACATGTGCCTTGACCGCGGGCCTTCAACAGACCGAGCCACCCCTTGCTGGAGCCAGCGACCTTGGTTCCAAGCTGGCGAGCTTTTTCTCAAGCCAGATGGGCCTGTGCTCAAGATGGCGACCTCGGGGTCTCGAACTGGGTCCTCGGCATCCCAGTCCGATGCTTTATCCACTGCACCACCGCCTGGTCAGGCTAGGACTACAGATTTTTTAAATTATTCATGTGCCAGTTTTGGAGAGAGACGTTTTACAAGGATGTGCTAATTTGATACATATTTTCAAATATTTGGACATAAAGCTGTTTACAGTATTCTCATATTTTACTTCATAAGGATCTTTAAATGATGTCTATTTGCTAATACTAATGTTGGACATTTGGGGCTCAATTCTTTCTTCTTTCGTCAATTTAGTCATTTACTCAGATAACTGAATTATGGCTTGGTGTACTTTCTCTATTGTTTATGTTTTTGTTTCATTACTTCATAATCTTTATCTTTATTATTCTTTTCTACTCTGTTTGGTTTAGTTTACTACTCTTTAGATAACTCCATAAATGAAGACTCAGATAATTAATTTTCAGTTTTTCATGTTTTCTAAAAAGTGCATTTAACTCTTTGATTCTGAACACAGCTTCCATTTGTCCCACAAGTTATCATACCTCATACATTCAGAATAAATTAGTTGATAAGTAGTTTCTAATTCTCATTGGTGATTCTTCTTTGATTTATTGGTTATGGTTATTTTAAGGTTTGTTATTGAATTTATAATTTCTTAAAATTGATTTTAGCTTAATTTCACTGTAGACAGGGAATTAAACTAATGAAAGATACTGATACCATTTTGTAGCTTTGCGTATGGGCATTTTTTAAGGGTTCCATATGCAGTTGATAAGAAGCCTATGTATCTGGCTGCTACTCAATGCAGATTTTCTATGTGTTGAACAGGGAGAAATCACTGATTGAATTACTTGCTGTTATCAGTATTGAATGTTGTCTTCTTTTCCATTAATTATTACGAGAGGTGATTTTGATTATAGATTTATCTTTTTATCTGTTTAATTTCTTTAAGTTTTGCTTTATATAGTTAAAGCAATAATGTTTGGTAAAGACACACTTGAAATTATTGTCTCTTTCTAATGGATTTATCCTTTTATTGGTATGATGTGTCTCTATCTCCAGTAATTATTTTTGTTTTAAGAAAAAAGTGTCTAATCTTAATATAGCTGAACTCACTTCCTATGGATTAATGATTTTATGGTAGATCATTTTTCATCCATTTTAATTTCAGAGATTTTGTCTTAATATATAAAGCATGCTTGTAAGTAAAATATATATATTTTTTAAATACAGTCTGATGGTCTTTGTCTTTTACTTGTAATAATCTAGTCATATTTATGATATATTTGAATATATATCTACAAGTTTGTAATTCTCTATTTGTTCTATGGATTGCATGTTATTTTTTTCTTGCCTTTGTGATAATATATACATACATACATACATACATACATACATATTTTTATATATATATATATATTTACAGGGACAGAGAGAGAGTCAAAGAGAGGGATAGATAGGGACAGACAGACAGGAATGGAGTGATGAGAAGCATCAATCATCAGTTTTTCGTTGTGACACCTTAGTTGTTCATTGATTGCTTTCTCATATGTGCCTTCACCATGGGTCTTCAGCAGACTGAGCCAGCCCTTTCTGGAGCCAGTGATCTTGGGTCCAAGCTGACGAGCTTTTTGCTCAAGCCAAATGGGCCCGCGCTCAAGTTGGCGACCTCGGGGTCTCAAACCTGGGTCTTCCGCATCCCAGTCTGATGCTCTATCCACTGGCCACCGCCTGGTCAGGCTTTCTTTCTTTTGATGTTCCTTATTTTCCTATTAGCTTATAAATTTACAAATGTTAATTGTTCTTGTACTGTTACCCTAGAGGTTGCAACCGGTATGCATGATTAGTAGTTTAATATAGATTAATCTTTCTACTTCTTTCCTGACATCCCAGGTGTATAGTAAACTTGAAGTTCATTCATGCCCCTCACTTTTTGTGTTGTAATTGTCCTACATTTTAATCTTACATCTATTTTGCTTCATTTCTTAACTTTGCATTTTGGAGATTTTCACGCATACGCAGAAGTAAGGAGAACAGTGTAGTAAACTAGATACACACATGTCCCGTCTTGGCAATTAACAATTCACAAGCATGTTGCTTTTTCTATACCTCACACTTCCTTTCTACTCCATGAATCGTTTTTGCAGCATTTAATACGTAATTTTATCTGCAAATATTTTATTCTGAATATATAAAATTTTATCTTTTAGAAAAAGACATAACCACAATATCATGATCTCACCAAATATAATTGCTATTTATCCTTAATACAAATCTAATAGTAACTCCCCATTTTCCACAATTCCCTTTTTTTCTCTTTAACTTAAAATTAATTTATTTGAATTGGAATTTATAGATAGAGATTAAGCTTTATTGATATGTTCCTAATGTCCCTCAATTTGTAGGCTGTCCTATTAGTTTACCCTCTCCCTTGCATTTTATCTATTGAAAGAGCTGGGTCATTTGTCCTATAAAGTTTCACAGGTCCTGCTATTTGGTGATTGCATCCCTGGGTATCATTTAACATACTTCTCATTTTGTTATCATCCCTAAAAATTGTTAGTGATGTCTAGAGGCTTGATATGATTCAGGTGGAATTTTTAAATATTTCTTCATATGTGTTCATATGCACTTCCATCTAAAGGTACATGTCTGGTTTTCTCTCCTAATAGCCACTGATTATGGCCATCTGTTTCTATCAGGCTTTTTTGTAGTTGTTGTTTATTAGTTATAATTATTCTAAAAAGAGATAATTCTTTCATCATCTTGGTTACCCTGAGTTATTATTGTGTAGGAAAAAAGATAACATCAATTATTTCCTTTTATACTAATACTTATAAAGTGGTTTCCTAGCCTTTACTAAAGATTAAAAATGGGTTTTAAAACATTATTTATAATCTTTGAGCTCAGAAATGAACCATAGTTAATATGTTTCCATGCCTTGCAGTTGTGATTTCAATTAATTGAATTATCTTGAATATAGTTTGTGGCACCACGCTCATATTCCTTCCTATTTTGTTTTGACATAACTCAAGAGTCTTTGATGGTTACCTTCATTTCTGATATAGAGTTCTAGGAACATAATTTCTTGCCTAATACAGGGAATCAGCATGTTCTCCAAAGAGCTCTGGACCACTTAGTGGGAAATGTTACTTTAGATCTATCATTCTGGGTGCTAAGGACACTCATTGCTACTGATTTTTTTTTATTATGTCTCTGTTGCTTCAACAGAGCTAGGCAATACAACCATACACACACAAAAAAGAAAAAGATTGGTTTACACTGATCATTTCTATTAACTATCAGGATTACAAGAATATAACCTCATCAATCTTAAATCTACACTCCCCTTCAACATTGCCAGAACTCTCTCTTCTCAACTATACCTTATGGTTACTTATTTGATCATCCAATAATACATATATAGGAGTCCCGGAAAACCATTACCATCAGCACCAACACCATTGTAATTTCTGAAATTACTTACATATTTATATTATTTTTAAAAGGCAGAAACCTTGGGCCAAACCAAAAACACAAAGCTTGTGTGTTCCAAAAGGGAAGTTCATTTTAAAAATTACCTGGTGCAGTGGGCTGAGGCCAACAAAGGGTATCAGCTCCAAGCTGCTGGAGAGAGCATTGGATATAGGGGTTGCTGCTGGCATTTGCTGGCATGGCGTTGGGTACAGGTGGACCTACTCAGATTAGAATATCAGGGTTTGTGGCTTTAATTACTGACTTGACAATGAGCGGGAGGAGGGGAATTCAGTTGTAGAAACACAAGTTCTTTCTGATGTAGCACAGGCCTAATCAGTGTGGACCTTTCAGGTGTCTTTGGTAAATCTTGAAGACAGCTAAAAGGTCAGGAATCTGCCAGGAACAACCTGATCCTGGCATCTCTGGGCCTGTGGCTAGGGTTTCACAAGCAACTGCTGTGATTTAAATTCCTCTAATGGTCAAGCCCCTCCCCAATACAGGCTTTCCCTGACATTCCCGCAAAGGTAAACTTTTTGAAGTCTCTGAGTGACATCAGAGAAATGGCAGCATTAGAGATGCTCCCAATCTCTCTCCTTGAAATTTCAACAAATTCTCTAACTATACACAGAGGGAAAAAAACCCAGATGAACCTAAAATACACACACACACACACACACACACACACACACACACACACACACCAGATAGACAAAGGTATGATGATTACGCAAGAAGGTAAGGTAGGCCAAAGATAGAATCCACTCACGGAAGAAAAAAGCCAGAGGACTGAGTTTTTCTCTTTCCTCAGGTACCTGAGGGAGGGACACTGCTAGTGCAGGCTTTGTCTTGGCACGGAGAGAAGAAAGTCTGAGGGGGCGCGGCCAGGACCCGGAACAGGGCCATTTCCCGGCATCTGCCGTACCTGTTGGTGATTGCAGGTGCTGGTCACCAACAAAGCCTGAGATGTGCTCTCAAGAACTGCGCGTGAATAGCTTGTGGAGATCAGCACATGGGGTACTGAGATGTGCTAGATGTGACCGTGAGGCCAGTGGAATTTAGTATGTGTGGCACCGGCACAAAGACACGCTTGATCTGAGCCCCACTTGCTCCCGAAGCTCGGGCACCAGCTTGCCAGTTGGACTTGAACCTGTGTGGCACACAGAGGTGCTTAATCTGCAATCTGCGCCGCACCTGCTTCCGAAGCTCCACCTGCTTCTGAAGCCCCACCTGCTCCTGAAGGTCGGACACTGGCTCACAGCGTGCAGCCCCTGCCCTATCCAGGACGGTGCTTTGAGTGGTTAGAGTGGTATCAGATGAGGGGCCAGGCTGTGTTACCCCACCCTCCCAGTCCCGTATTGCTCCCTTTGCTGTGCAAACAGTGGCAGTGGCGGACCCCCCACCCCCTCAGCGGAGTCTCCAGGCTGCTCTGGAGAGGCGTGGGGTGCCCGGGCGCTTGATCCCCTGCACTATTGGGATGGGGTGGGCAGAGGACCCCTAGTTGACCATTGCTAGGGTCATAATATTGCAAAGCCCTAATAAGTCCCTTCTACCAATGCGATTGCTGCCCTGCCTGCATCATTACGACAGCCACACCTCAGCAGAATTCCACCCAAGAATCTCACAGAGGCAAATCTTGTAGTACAGCACATCCTACTGGAGAAAGGAATAAGTTACCTCTCAAAAATGGAAAAAAATACTTGTTTTTTTCTTTTTTCTTTTTCTGCTTTTTCCAACTTTTTCCTCTTTTTCTTCCTTCTCTTTTTCTCATGTGAATTTTATTATCCTTGGTTGTTATATTTTTTATTCTTAACTTTTGCAAGGGTTTCATTTCTGACACTCTCTTCTCTATTTTTTCATCTTTTCTTTCCCTTCTATCCCCTTTTTTTCTTTCTCTTTTTTCTCATTTTTTTCTCACCTGAACATCATTTTTCATAAAATTACTATATTTTGGTCTCATACTTCTTTTTGTGGAATTTTGCTTGTTTTTTACCTCATTTTTTTTGTTCTTTATTTTTCCTTAGTTTTTGCTTTTTTATATCTGCAGTTTTTGTTCTATTTATCATTATTTATAGAATTTTAATATTTTCACTGTGTTTTTTCAATTTTTATATTATTATTTTTAGTAATCTGTGGTTAGTGTTATTAACAATACCAATCTCAAATTGTATCAAGGATAAAGAAATCAAATATGGATATACAAGACAAAGACATAGCTCAGATAGATGATGAGAAATCTCCAGAAAATAATCTCAATCACATGGAAACCTTGGAGCTTAATGACAGAGAATTCAAAATTTAAGTTTTAAAAATAATAAGTTACAAGAAAACACTGAAAGGCAATTTAGTGAGCTCAAAAAACAACTAAATGAACAAAAAGAATGCTTTACCAAGGAAATTGAAACTATAAAAAAGAACCAAACAGAGATGAAAAACTCAATACACAAACTGAAAAATGAGGTAACAAGCTTAGCTAACAGAACAGGCCAGATAGAGGAGAGAATCAGTGACATTGAACACAGGCAACTAGAGATACTACAGAGAGTAGAAGAGAGAGACTCATGAATTAGAAAAAATGAAAAAGCCCTACAAGAACTGTCTGACTTCACCAGAAAGAGCAATGTAAGAAAAATGGGTATAGCCTTACCAAGCAGTGGCACAGTGGATAGAGCATCGGACTGGGACGTGGAAGACCTAGGTTCGAGACCCCAAGGTCTCCAGCTTGAGTGCAGGCTCATCTGGTTTGAGCAAGGCTTACCAGCTTGAGCCCAAGGTCGCTGGCTCAAGCAAGGAGTCACTTTGTCTGCTATAGCCCCCCCGGTCAAGGCACATATGAAAAAACAATCAATGAACAACTATGGTGCCACAACAAAGAATTGATGCTCCTCATCTCTCTCCCTTCTTGGCTGTCTGTCCCAATCTGTCTTTCTGTCTGACTCTATCAAAAAAGAAAAAAAAGAATAATGGGTATATTAGAAGAAGAAGAGAGGTAAAAAGGAGAACATATTGAAACAAATAATCAATGAGAACTTCCCAACCTGTGGAAAGAGTTAGAACCTCGAATCTAAAAAGCAAACAAAACACTGAGTTACCTCAACCCAAACAGACCTACTCCAAGGAACATCATAATGAAATTATCAAAAATCAATGACAAAGAAAGAATCCTCAAGGCAGCCAGGGACAAAAATAATATAGCATACAAAGGAAAGCCTATTAGGCTATCATCAGATTTCTCAGAAAAAGGTCTACAAGTCAGAAGAGAGTGGACCCCAACATTTAAAGTACTGAAAGAGAGGAATTACCAGCCAAGAATAATATATTCATCAACGTCCTGGGTTCCTTCAAATATGAAGGGAAATAAAAATATTTACAGACATACAGAAGGTGAGAGAATTTATTGCTAGAAAACCCGCACTACAGGAAACACTAAAGGGGGTTATATGACCAGATACAAAGAACAAAACAAACCAAAACTACAAGTAAAACTTTTAACAAAACCACATAGAACAAAATTAATCTGTGACAACAGTAATATAAAAGGGGAGAGGATAAAGATCAGCAATAGCAAAGGAGGATGGAGTGCAGAAGCACTCATGAGATAATGGACTCTAATAAATATGATAATTTTTCTTTTAATAACCTATTAGTAACCACCCCTGAAAATGCCACTACTGAAACACATAGCTTATAAAAAGAAGAAACAGAGGATAGAATTATGGTATACCACCAAACAAAAACAAATGATAGAAAAACCAAACAAGACATGGAGCTATCAGAAAGCAGTATATAAAATGGCACAGGAAATCCTCCAGTGTCACTAATTACACTAAATGTAAGTGGATTGAATTCACCAATAAAGATGCACAGATTAGCAGATTGAATCAAGAAGCAAAACCCAACTGTATGCTCCCTTTAAGAGACTCATCTAAGCTACAAGGATAAAAATAGATTCAAAGTGAAAGGTTGGAAAATAATTCTCCAAGCAAATAATATCCAAAGAAAAGCAGGTGTAGCTATAGTCATATCTGACAATGCTGACTACAAGACAACGAAGGTTACCAGAGACAAAGATGGACATTTCATAATGATAACGGGGACATTGTATTAAGAAGACATAACACTTCTTAATATATATACACCTAACCAGGGAGCACCAAATTATATAAGAATTCTACTAATAGACATCTACAGGACATTTCATCCCAGAAAGTCAGAGTATACATTTTCCCCCAGTATATATGGAACATTCTCAAGAATAGACTGTATGCTGGGCCACAAAACTAACATCAACAAATTCAGAAAGATTGAAATTATACCAAGCATATTCTCTGATCGTGAGGTTATGAAACTAGAATTCAACTGTAAAAAATAAGTAAATAAACCCACAAAAATGTGGAAATTGAACAACATACTTCTAAAAAATGAATGGGTCAAAGAAGAAATAAAAGCAGAGATAAAACAATATATACAGACAAATGAAAATGACAACACAACATATCAGAATCTCTGGGATGCAGCAAAAGCAGTAATAAGAGGGAAGTTCATATCATTACAGGCTCATATGGAAAAACAAGAGAGAACCCAAGTAAACAACCTAACATCACATCTTAAGGAACTAGAAAAAGAACAAAGGCAACCCAAAACTAACAGAAGAAAGAAAATAATAAAAATTAGAGCAGAAATAAATAAAATAGAGAACAGAAAAACTATAGAAAAAATCAACGCAACGAAGAGCTGGTTCTTTGAAAATATCAACAAAATTAAGAAACCCCTGGCAAGACTCACCTAGGAAAAAAGAGAAAGGACTCATAAACAAAATCCAAAATGAAAGAGGAGATATTACCACAGATATAATAAATATACAAAGGATCACTGTAGAATACTAGAACTACCATATGACCCAGCTATCCCTCTACTGGATATATACCCTCAAAACTCAAAAATGTGGATACATAAAGACACATACACCCCCAAGTTCACTGCAGCATTCTTCAGGGTGGCCCAAGACATGAAAACAACAGAAATGCCTTTCAATAGAGGATTGGATAAAGAAGATGCGATACATATATACCATGGAATACTATTCAGCCATAAGAAATGATGACATAGCCCCAGCTGGTTTGCTCAGTGGTAGAGTGTCAGCCCGGCATGTAGAAGTCCTGGGTTCGATTCCCTACCAGGGCACATAAGAGAAGCGCCCATCTGCTTCTCCACCCTTCCCCCTTTCTTTTCACTATCTCTCTCTTCCCCTCCCAAAGCCAAGGCTCCATTGGAGCAAAACTGGCCCTGGCACTGAGATGGCTCCATGGCCTCTGCCTCAGGCACTAGAATGGCTCCAGTTGCAACAGAGCAACAGCCCAGATGGGCAAAGCATCGCTCCCTGGTGGGCATGCCGGTTAGATCCTGGTTGGGCACATGCAGGAGTCTGTCTCTTTGCTTCCCAGCTTCTCACTTCAGAAAAATACAAAAATAAGTAAATAAATAAAAATAAGGGAAAACAAATGATGACATAGTATCATTTACGACAACATGGATGAACCTTGATAACATTATACTGAGTGAAATAAGTAAATCAGAAAAGCTGTGAACTCTATGATTCCATACATAGGTGGGACACAAAACTGAGACTCATGGACATAGATAGGAATGCAGTGGTTACCAGGAGGAAGGGAATGGAAGATAGGGAAGGGAGTCAGGGGAGGGGCTTAAAGAGAAACAAATATCTGGTGACGGAGGTTGGTTTGACTTTGGGTGATGGGAATACAGCATAATGAACTGTCCAGATGATGTGGAGATATTTTCTTTAAATCTATGTACTTTTGTTGACCAATGTCACCCGTTTAAATTTAATTGTTTAAATAAAAATAAATAATAAAGAAAAACATAGTACCTCTTTTTAAAAAGAAAAGTAAACTTTTTTGTGACATTTCAAAGTAAAGGCCAGGAAGCCATTAAGAGAGAGAATAGCAGGCAAATTACCTACAACCTCACAGTGGGGAACGAGAATGTTCTGTTTTGAGCCCTAGTGGGAAGTTGGGTGAGGGGAATTTGAGTTTTAAAGGGGCTCTAAATTTAAAGGAGCCCTGAACCTAAACCTAATAATTTTGCCTTTTTTCTCTTTCCGTGATAATACTATACCAGGTAAGAATAACAAAAACGGTCTGACAAGGCGGTGGTGCAGTGGATAGAGCATCAGACTGGGATGCAGAGGACCCAGGTTCGAAACCCCAAGGTCATCAGCTTGAGCATGGGTTCACCAGCTTGAGTACGAGATTGCTGGCTTGAGCATGGGATCATACACATGACCCCATGGTCACTGGCTTGAGCTCATAGGTCGCTGGCTTGAGCCCAAGGTTGCTGGCTTAAGCAAGGGGTCACTCACTCTGCTGTCACCCCCTGGTCAAGGCACATATGAGAAAGCAATCAATGAACAATTAAAGTGCCACAATGAAGAATTGATGCTTCTCATCTCTCCCTTCCTGTCTGGCTGTCCCTCTCTATGACTCTCTCTTTGTCTCTGTCAAAAATAAATAAATAAATAAATAAATAAATAAATAAATAAATAACAAAAGTGTTTGGTTTTAAAGTGGTTCTACTCTGTAAGGTTATATCACCAAGTAACATACAGCTATAATGTTTGATTATTAGTTATTACATGTCTTTTCTTGCTTTAGCTTTACTGAAATATAGTTGTTATAAAAATTGTGCACATGTAACACATACATCAGCATGAGTCTGGGCATGTGCGTACCTCAGTGGTACCATCACCACAACCAAGACAGGAAATTATTCATCACTCCCAAGAATTCCCTTATGTTCCTTGTGATTTCATTTCATTTCATTTATTTATTTATTTTTGTGATTTTTTTTTTTTGGGGGGGGGAAGAACACTTAATATGAGATCTGTTCTCTGAACACATTTTAAAGTGCACAGCACATTATTGCTAACCTTAGCTCCTCTGTTGTCAACATATTTCTAGGACTTACTCATTTTGTATAACGGATACTTTATACCCATGAGCAACAATTCCCCATCCCCCAACCCTGGCCATGGCAGCCACTCTCCTCTTTGCTTCTATGAGTCTCACTGTTTTAGTTACTTCACATCAGTGGACTCATGAAATATTTGTCCTTCTGTTTCTGGGTTATTTCACTTACCATAAAATCTTCAAGATCTGCCTCCATCAAACTAGAAAACTTCTGTACATCAAAGGACACAATCAACAGTGTGAAAGGCAACCAACCTACAGAATGGGAGAACATATTTGCAACCATATATCTGAGAAAGGCTTGCTATCCAAAACATACAAGTGTCTCCTACAACTCAATGACAAAGAAAAAAATCCCAATTTAAAAATGGTCTTATGAATTGAATATCTGTTTCTGCAAAGAAGTAATGGAAATGGCCACCATGTATTCAAAAAAGGTTCTCAACATCAGGAATCATCAGGGAAATGCAGGTAAAAAACAATTAGATGTCATCTCACACCTGTTAAGGTGGCTCTTACCAACAAAACAAAAAATAAGAAATGTTGGAGAGGATGTGGAGAAACTGGAACCCTTGTAGACTGGTGGTGAGAATGTGAAGTGCTGCAGCTGCTATAGGAAATCTGTGGAAGTTCCCCCAAAATTGAACATGGAGGTACCATACTATCCCGCAACTTCACTCCTCAGTGCTCATTCAAAAGAACTTCAGTCAGAATTCCAAGATATTTGCACTTCCATGTTTATTGAGGTGTTATTTATAATAGACCAGAAATGGAAACAACTGGATATCCCATTGACAGATGAGTTGCTTGAGAAGATGTAGTGTATATACATACAGGGTAATATTAGTCACCCTTAAGAAAGATGAAAATTCTTCCATTTGCTTTCCTTATATTGGTTTACAACTATGTGCAAATACTTGACAAATCAAATTAGAAACCAAAGCAGTTGACCTTTTATCTCTGTACTCTCTAACTATTGCTCTACCTCCCATTTATAATTTTGTTAAAAAATAGCTACTTATCTATGTATCTATTTGTTTTTCATATAAAATCTAATTTATTTACCTATAGACCATTCATTTTAAGTAATGATGACATACATGACATACTAAAAATACCTTTATTCATGTTTTATTTGTACAACAGTATAGTGATTACCAGAGGGAAGGGTTGTGAGCATAGGTAAAAGATGTGATAAGCGGGGGTTAAATGGTGACAGAATGAGATTTGACTTTGGGGTGGTGAGCACACAATGCAAAAAACAAGTAATGTATTACAGAATTGTACACCTGAAACTTATATAATTTTATTAACCAACATCTCCCCAATAAATATAAGAAAAATTAAAGAAAAAAATATAATGGCGACATGTTGGGGACAAGAGCCATGTCTAGTTTGTTCATGGATTGCCATCTCCTGGATTGGTGTTCAGCTCTGAGTAAATATTGACATAAATCCATGTCATTTCTTCCATACCGGGACCAAGATAGCAACTGTGTAAATGAAAAGGACTCATTTAATCATCTGTTTATTTTCAACTCTGCGTTGAAGGCCAACCCACAGGTAAATAAAACATTGCCCTGGTTCTGCAGATCTTCACATTTTTCTGGAGGCTACAGAATGACAGGAATATATAAAATTTCAGTACATTTTGATACGTTCAAAAGTAGAGGGCTAAATAAAGTAGAAGGAGTGACTGTCAGAAATCTTTAAGAAAAGAAGTTTTATGACTTGATTATTGGATATAGAAAGTTGAAAAAAAAGTGTGAAAGAAACGAGTTTGAAAATCATTCCAAAGCTGAGCAGACCTAGGTTTCACAAATATTCTGGGAAAACATAATTAAGATGGTTATGCTTCCAATTTAATTTAGAACTTTTTAGAAACAGTTTATCTACTATGAAAGCTGCAGTGAGATGTGTATTTGTTCAGAAAGTGGGAACACAGAAGTAGCTGTGTAAAGTGAGGCCATAGCTGGGGACAGTGAGCTGAGTGGCTCTGTCTGCCAGTGTGACCTCTGCCATATACACATCCTGTTTTGACAATGGTAAGCAAACCTTCCCGACCCTACAGATGAGTGTGCCCCTTACACGCTAAACCAGTAATCCTGTTCTGACATTTGTGACTCCTTCCTTGACACTACTTGGCCTTGCCACCTTGGCTCCTAGTCTCGCCTACTAGTTCTGGTCCTGGGGCTTTATTTAGACCCCCTTTCTTCTTCAGTCCCCACTGGGGACATCTCACTGCAGCTCTGTGTGGTAGAGTGCTCACGGTGATTCAGTCCCAGCCTACCATTTAAAATATTTCCATCAAGCCTTTCTATAGAAGAGGTAGCATTTAAAACATGCAAGTTATTTAGTGAAAGAGTCCTCAACTTAAGAAAGAGTGATAATGACAAAGTGGCTAGTGGATAAAGTGCTAAAAGTGCTGGGGTTGGGGTGGAGTCAAAGAGCAGGAGGGACAGGAATGTCCACACATGCACACACACACCCAGGTACACACACACAGAGATACATGCATAAATGAGCTGCATGAAGAAAAAAAGAAATCTTATGCCATTATTCTTTAAAAACTAAATGTTGCCTGACTTGTGGTGGGGCAGTGGATAAAGTGTTGACCTGGATGGAACACTGAGGTCGCCGGTCCGAAAACCTGGGCTTGCCTGGTCAAGGCACATATGGGAGTTGATGCTTTCTGACCCTCCCCACTTCTATCTCTCCCTCCCTCCCTCTTTCTCTCTCTCTAGAAGTAAATAAACTCTAAAAAATAAATAAATAATTTTAAAAATAAGTTATAAAAACTAAATGTTAATAATATACAAATTTTAAACAATTCCAAGTTCACATAAATTAAATCTTAGCTAACTTGAAAAGGAAAAGATGCTACTCTTTGTTGCCAAGCATGGGGGAAAGGCCAGGGGATGGTCCTGGTGTGGAGGAAATGGTCCCTTGCTGAAGTCACCTGCCAAACCCACACCACCCCTCGAGGGGGGCATGCAGTGGTGACTAAGCTCTACACCTCAAATCTTTTCCAGGCCAAAATAACAAAGCTAAACCTAAGAAGTGTTCCCCATATATTATTTAAGTCATTTCATAAACTCTAACAGTAGCACAACCTTTTCGTGGGAGATTTTGAACACCATGATAATTAGTTGTTTCATGGCCTCTGTGCCTGGGGGAAAAGAATAAATGAGAATTTGATGAAAATTGGGTCATAAACTCAAGTAAAATCAAGCTATAGGTGACAGTGGACCTTTAAGAAAATTAATGTTCTTGGTCTTTGCTGCCTGTTTCCTTTCTCATAGGTGTGTCTTGTTAGTAGATGTTTATAGACTCTCAGCCTCACCCTACGCTATGGCAGGGGTAGAAGTAACTGCTGTACAAACATTTTTTTTTTCCATACTCATCACTATTTCAAAATACTTGAGAATGCTGACTTAAACACTTAAAAAAACCAAACCTCTAACGCAAAGAATTAATGGGACAATTACATTCTTAATAGTTTTATTTTCTCATATTCCCTTAATTCTCTTCCTGAATTGAAACTTAATAGGTTTCTTTTAGAAATTTGATTATCATAATGCCATAGCGGTTTGATAATAATGAAACTCCTTGCAAAATTAAGTCATCATAGCAGAAGTACATTGATTCCTGTTTGTAGGCAACAGTACATATTTCTTCATTAGCCGAAGTCAATCCAGTCTTCTCCCTCTTAACTTAACTAGATGATCACACATCAGAGAATCACAAGAAATGTAACAAGTTATGCAACTGTATCTGCTTTTCAGCCAGAGTGTGCCCACTCAGACATGAGTGCGCATCTTTTGAGGAGACAGTAAGATCACAGTGACTGTGTCCGTTATCCTCTATCGTTTCCATTTCTTGTAAATATAAATATCACAAATCTGGCAACCTGATGTCTCTGTCTCTGCAAGGACCATCTACAAATAAACACAGTCCAAAGAAGCAAAAATATAAAATATTGCAAACCTGTATTCCAATCACTATTGCTGTCCATCAAATGCCACGGAGATTGCAGGCATGTAGTTCCAATAGTATTTACAACCCCTCATATGTAGTTTTCTCCAGCACCTGGTAGGTCTCAGGGGGCTTGCTTTCCTGCCTCAGAAGAATCCTTTTCCCCTAACATTTTCTTTTTCCTTATCACAAACCAAGACTCCATCATTTCCACTCCCAGGTCACCAACCCCTTTGCAAACAGGTCCTCAAATCAGTCCCTTATAGACAGTTCCTCATTCCCTAGACGAGTAATCCTAAATCCATCCACCTACAGGAAAGTAAGATGTGGAATGCATTCTTTAGGCCTAAACGGAATTCTTGATAAATTATGTCTACCAAATATATAAAGACTATGGGAATGTATCAACCTTTATCATGAAACTCTTCTGTTTTGGGCCCGTTTCAGGAATTTTTCAAGAATTTTCACTCTATACCATTTTGTACCTTTAGGTGCTATCTCTGGACCTGAACTCTGAACACTGTGTTCATTCCCCTGTAACTATCTGTAATTAGGTGTTGAGTGCTTTTCCTCCTCATCTGGACAGTGGTTTCCATGACAATAAGGGCATGCCTCTGTCTGGTAGGTAGCGGTTACTGATGGCAGGTACCGAGTCCTGTGTGTGCACGCTTGTCTGGGGGATGTTCAGTGGGCCTGGAGAGCTGCATTCAGCTGCCCAGGCCATGAACTCCATGGGGAAATCTTCTCCTTCTCCTTCTCTCCCACTAACTGATACAACTCCACTCTCGGGACCATTTTCCCCATTAAGGAACATTTCTCTTCTTTTTTATTAAAGTTATTGGGATGGCATTTGTTAATAAAATGCATAAGTTTCCAGTATACAATTCTACTTGAATAAATAAGGGTAATACCAAAGTTTTAGTTAGAAAATCTTATTCAAGAATATGTTCTAAGGTTTCTTTTAATGCTTTGGAAGTAAGGTTAGCTTCTAAAATCTGGCCTCTCGTCTTCTGGAAACAGCGCCAGGCTCACTGCAAAGACCATCTCCTGAGTATGTGAGGACCACTCTAGCCTCTATAACATTTTTTTTAAATTTAAAAATCCCTACAATTAGAGACATAGCAGGCAAGCCACTGGCTGGCAGGCCAGAGTAAAGTAACTACTACAAGGAGCAACATTCCCCAGAAAGAGCAGGTCAAGGGGACTGTCTGTATTTCTCACTGTGTGGGGACAATTTGCTTCTGTAAACAATCATGAACAGCAGACCAAACGTCAGCAGTTGCCTCCACAGCTGGCTTGTTGGGGAGCTTTTGCTCTTTCTGCCGAGATTAATTGCTTTCACATCGTGTACATTTGCAGGAACAATGTGACAAATGATAAAAAAAACAAAAACAAAATAAGGTCATTTTATATGATGAAGGACAAGAGTGATTTATGCAAAACAGTATTAACTGTGACTATTTAAATTGCACGTTGGCTGTCCTTTCTAGAATTAAAACGACATGGCTGGATGTGTAGAGATGATGGATGAGGGGAGGTAGGGAGGCACAAGACAGAGTGCAGCTTCTGGAAAGATAGTCAAGACTTATTACATTGAGAACCGTGTATAGTGCTTCAAACAAGGCCAAGAGACAGCTGCTTTTAGTTTATTTCCTCAGGTGGGGAAACTGAGGCGAGGGTGTTGGGATTCATAAAAGTCAGAGATGTTGCCTTTATTGTGGGATCACATCCCAAGCATGTTACTTAACAGTGGTCATTTTCACCACATTGGGCTCAAGTTTGGACTCCTTCCACACCCCGCTGTGACTCCCTGTGGGCAAAGCCCGTCACCCTATTGTCAGGATGGCCCACGAAACTCATTTTGACTAATACGAGTGGACAGGGTACTGTTCCTGCCAACAAGAAGCTTGAACTGTGCCCCTGCAGTTGGCTGCTGTTGCTTTCATTCCTGGCATGTGCTGGGTGGGCATCCCTCAGAAGACCACACACTGGGCAGGTATGGGCACAGACCATACCAACCACAGCCTGACAGGGACACAGCAGCGAAACTGTGGCTATGGGCCTCGCATGGGAGTGGGAAATACATCTTAAAGCCCCTGATATTTTGGGGTCATTGACTACACAGTGTAACCTAGAGAAACCTGACTTCATTCACTGACAAGCCTCCCAGAAAGACTCTCATATCCAAATGGATCATTGGTAGCAAATGACAAGGTAAATCCTGACGTGTCACAGTTCTCTCTCTTCTAATGTGTGTGGAAAGCAGAATATTGTTCTCGAAAAATAGGTTTATTCGACATAGACAGAAGACCACTTTGCACCATTGTTTGGTTCCCTGATGCCAAGGAAGGGCTTCTGTGAGAATAGGTATCCTCAGTGTGCAAGGGAGGGGGGAGTCATTCACGGTGTGTGAGCGCCTTGTGCTCCGTGCGAGCAGTGTTTATGAGTTGTCCCAGGAGTTGTTCGTGATGATGTGAGCAGCCTTTTACTGCGCATGTGTTGATCCAAGTAATTTCTCCACAATCAGACAGACTCGACGTGGACCCAGAGCCATGCATGTCACCAGATGGACAGAAAGTACAGGTGGCTGACAGCAGGGAGAAGTGGCAGATTTAGGAGTAGAAGGACAGTTGTGAGTTTGTTAAGTAACTGTGATCCCTTTATATCATGAGTATATTCTTCAGGCTTATGCATGCTCATTGGTTGTTTCAGTATATTTGTTACGACATGTGAGCAAGAGTGACGCACGCATAATCTGAGCCATCAGAACAACTACCTTTTAAATCTGTCTGTCATACAACCTCCATGCTGAAGTTTGCAGATCTTTGCATTTGCAGTAAAGTTGGCTGTGATTTCCTGGGCCAATGAGAAAAGAACAAATGCTGGTTTATAGGGCCATCAACATTTGTGTGATGTTCAAATTTACAAGACTTCATGTCATGTGCTCAGAGAAAGATTTTTGCAATAGTTTCACAAGAAAAGCCATCCAATGCTGCCATTAGGAGCACAGCTCTGGGCTTTAAGACAATGACGAGGTCTAAACAACCATCCCCACACAGCTAAGCAATGTGTTCATTTTGTAAGCTATGACTTAGTTTAATGCTACAACACTGTCATCACTTATATTAATATAGTTTGAATTTTTTAGAATTATCCTTTTATTTTTAATATAAAGTCGGTTTTATTTACATATGTAAACATAAAGAGTCTTAACCTAATGTCATGTATAGTTTATATCCAGTTTCATGTTCGTATATACTTTTTAAAGTTTGCCATTGACTTGAGGGAGAGGGGGAGACAGATAGAAGCATCAACTTGTTTCACTTAGTTGTTCCATTAAATTGTGCACTCATTGATTGATTCTCGTACATTCTCTGACCAGGGTGACACCCACAACTTCTGGTGCACTGGGTTGATGCTTTATTCACTGAGCCACCTGGCAAGAGCATGTTCATATATTTTTAGTAGTGTAATAAATATAAACTAATTCATATAAGTTTGCAAGAATTTTGCTTCTGCTTTATAGATTTCTACTCGTTACAAGGAATATTATTTCCAAAGCATATATATATATATATGCACACACTTAAACTTAAAAAGAAAGCATACTATGAAAGTTTCAGCTAAGATTTTCAAGTGATTCACTTTATAAATTTTCTCTACTCTACTCTAAGAAGCAGTGCATAGGGTAGAGAGCTTGTGTTGGGTAAATGAACAATTTAGAAAGAATGAGGTTGGGAATCCTGAGTCCATAATTCACTCTCTTTTAAGGAAATTTGGAGGTGGCTATGACATAACCTACTCTCAACGAAGCCCTGTTTTAATTGCATGTGAACTGCCATATTTAATCATAGCAGCTGACCATATGATAGATGAGAGAATTTTTTTGCTTGAAATTTAGAAACCTCTACTGATGAAATTTAGAATTCCTTAGAGGCCATCATTCAATCTAATGTCACAACAGCAGTAAAAGGTACAGGCGTCTTAATGCCAAATTCTGAGAACATTGACATGCACTGGGGGAGGGAGGGAAGGGCACGTACCCTCCCACACCAAAGAAAGAATTGCTGGTGCCAGGCCCAGTCCATCCTTCACTGCTAACTTCCTCGGCTTGTTGTGCATTCAGCCGCTGTACCCGTCAGCCCCCGGTGGCTTTTCCAGACAGTCTACTGCAAAGCTGGGACTAGGTGTCCTGTGATGCTATGAACTGCAACCCAACTTCCCGCTAAACTCAGTAAGTGATAGTTCCTTGCAACACCCTCTTCTCTATGGTCTAATAAAGGTTGTTCAGTGGAATGTCTGAGTATTTTGTGATTCCACAAGCCCCCATTCGTGGTCTGGTCACTTTAAACCCTCCTTCGGGAAAGTAATATTGGATCTGGGAATTTCATGACCCAGCCAAAGCATCTGTGTCCCTGGCCATGTTCCCCTGGAAAGCAAGTGATCCAAACCTTTCTCCGTTAGGAAAAAAAAATGCATCAACCTCTTGTCTTTTCTTTCAACTGACCTTTATGATTCATTCAAGACTGACGTCTCCTTGTGAAAAGGACTCCGCTAAGATGACCTTTAAAAGGTGAGACGTCACAGTCAGTGACCTGGCCTGGTTGCTTCCTTTATAGACTTGCTTTCCATTGTAAAAGACAAACAGCATTTCTTGTGTTACATTTAAGAATGCTGTAGCTTTTTAAAATTTTATTTTAGAATGATAGTTGCTATTTCTGTTAGCCAAACTCACTTCTAGGGTTCTTTTCTCATTTACTTTCAGTTTTGCAATTATCAGGGTTTTTTCTTTTCCCTGGGTTTGTGTTGACCTATATATCCTGAAATTTGAATTTAAAATTTCTGGTCGCTGGAGTTGAAAGTTCTTTGATAGAGATAATTAGGCAATATGGATGGAGTTACCCAACATGTGTTGTGAATTTCAGTGAGGACTGTCTGCTTGTAATTGCTTTCGGCACCTTCTGGTATTGTCCTTAGCATGATGCTTTGAGCTCAGTGGCACTTGAAATACATCATTGTCCTCCCTCTGAAGAAGGTCACTGGCCATCACTGTCTCCTCTGTGCTGAGCCTATGATGGGACACATGGCAATCAACAATAACATCCAGTAAAATCACATGAAACATTAATCACGTGTTTATGTAATTATCATCAGATTTTTTTTTCCTGAAAAAATAATTGAATGTTCATTGCCAGGGGCTCAAAATAGCATTTTTAATTCATTTGTGTGGTTCTTAATCTAATACTGTTATTGAAATTACTGAGCAATATTTTCTATTTATTTGGGGGGAAAAAGATAATAAAATAGTATTTTTATCTTTACGGTAGCAGTTTGATGAATGAAGTCTTTTGTCATAAGTTTATAAGAATTTACTATAAGACCCATTTTGAAACCATGACATGTACATTGTAAAGACACATGGGAAATAATTGTTCTTACAGAAGTGGGAGTGGCTTTTCATAGGAACAAACAGGAACTGTGTTTAACTTCCTATGCACCCCCAAAACACATCTGAGGATAATCTCAAAAAGCTTAAGTGAGGGCCCTTTTGCTCTTCTTCTTTTTTTTTTAATTTAAATCTATCAACATAGCTTTTGCTATAACCCATTTGCTAGTTCATCAGAAAGTACTGATTTCTGATGGAGTTAAATTTACATTTCATGCTGATTTGTTTTTTATATAAATGATTGAGTCTTTAGCTTGCTAAATTGGACTATTTCTTATTTTGGTTTATCCTGGAAGTATTAGGATTGGGGTGTAGAATGGGGAAATTAGTATACGATTACCACATAAAGAGTAGTAACAAGGCAAGGATCTGGCATGAAAGTAAAGATACTGTTAATGACAGGTATAACTTATTTCATGACATAGAGAGCTCAGGTGGCGAAAAGTCGCATTTCAAGATAGGACCAGGCTGTGGCCATGTAGCTACAACAGATGAAATCAGATCAGAGCAGGGAGGTAGCATAGGTCAGCTATGAAGGGCCGGGACATGGAGGAAGGAAGCTAGGAGGAGATGTTGAGGTTGGGTGACAAGTCCTAAGGGCACTGTGGAGGCAGCAGGAGACAGCTCTGAGCTCCAGTCATACAGAAACAGGGTTGTTGGCTTTTCTTTAAGTTGCCAGAAACAGAGACGTATTCTGGCTAACCTAAACAAATAGAACTTATTAAAAAGCTATGTGGGAACTCACAGGATCTTGAAGAAGACTGGAGAACCACATGAAGAACACAGTAAATCCAGAGTGACACCAGGGTCTAAATAAAGTACAACCGCCTCCCAGACTCACAAGGGCACATTTTCAATGCTCATTTCCATACGTGACTCAGCTGATAAACGTAGAGTGTCCAAATGCCATGTCTGGGTGTCCCATCTACCTGTGGTCTGGGAAAGGGCACCATATTTTGAGTGACGCTCTCCCTGGATTATGAACAAAAGAGAGAATTTCTCAAAAACAGACGTTACCAAAAGTGGGTGAAATGAATTCTAAACAACAACATAACTAATAATAATATCAGCAACAAAAGGGTAGACAGTCTTTAGTGTTGTGGATAATTCTGTAGACACGTAATAGTTTCTGAAGAAGTCATAAGTGGAGACATCATAGAAAGAGAAATTATGGTGTTTTTATGTAGGGGGTCACTGTCATTTGTTCATTTATTCATTGCTATTCCCGTTTCTTCACTGTGATTGTTATTTGCAGCTATGCTTTTCTTGGCCTGAAACCTTATGATTTTCTTTGCCAGACAATTCTCTTCTGAGAGACTCACCCCTTCTGTATTTATAAAGCTGTTGTTGGCTTGGGGGTAATTCAGATTAAAGTATAAGTATTGATCAACTTATGACCTATGCAACTTACGACCATTCGACTTTACCACCACAATCGCTAGCCACGACTGCTCTGCGTCTGGAGAAGTTTTTGTATGCACCTGTATTTTGTAATTTGGTATGTTTTGCAATTAAAACAGTTGTACTGGTAATGCAGTGTTTTACTTAAACCTGACGAATGTAAAAATAAGAAACAAAATGGTGTAGAGATGATACAAATGGCATAAAATGAACAAATTTTGATATATAACAATAATGAAAAAAATTATGATAAAATATGACTTAAAGATTTTTATAACATCATTTCACAGTACTGTACATATAGCCTACTCAACTTATGACCAAATCGTGTTACGACTGGTCTGTTGGAACCAAGCATGGTCATAAGTTGAGCACTAGCTGTAAATCATTGTGTCAGTGGTAACTGAGACTGGAAGCCACATTTTAAGGTCAAGAAGAGAGAATAAGATAGACACAGATAACTGGTAGAGGTGGAGGAGTAGTTCTCCAGAGGGAGACAGCCAATCACCCTGCTTATCTGTTGGGGGTGGGTGGGTAGATATTGTAGGAGAGGGTTTCACATCAGTCTGAAGAGTGTTAACTTAAGCACTCTTGGCTTGACCAGGTAGCTATTCTCTTATCCTGTGTGTCTTTCATTATCAAATAGATATTTGCTCCATTCCTCCAGATTTTTTGTTTACACTGCAAAGGAACCATCTTTTAGATTGAATACAATTGGGGAACGCCAACATCTTAGAAGTTTTATTCTATTTTTCAGGAGATTCTGCTTTTTTCCTTAATAAATCTTTAGTAAATACGAACAGCAGACCAAACATTCTGTCAATTAATGCCAGCCAGGCTCTGGAAATCTAATTCTTCTTAAGCCAGGGTCCCAACAATAGCAGTATATGCTGCCTTTGCAGTTTTCAATAAATGTGTGTAATATATATATATAAAGACTGAAAATCTCTCATCAAAAATATCAACATTAATGAATAGCAGCAGTTCATCTAAAGTTTTAATTATGATAACTAATTAATCTAGCTAAATATAAATTCCTAAAGAGTTTCTCAAGGTGTTGGTTCTTTTAGAGGGGAAAAATATAGCAGACATAAATTGTGTTTTGTTCCCTGTTTCTTTGCAAAGCTAATGGCTAAGGTAACTACCTTGGTTAAGGTTATGAGCAAAGCATACAGGTACTTTGAAATGGAACTGAAGCCTGCATCTACGGACTATTTTTAACCAGACTTTCCAGGGATTCTCCCAGCATTCCCCCTCTGAATTCATGTCCCTGAGACCCACCACCACACGAGGTCCTTTTCCAGAAACGAAAGTTACCAGGTGACTGATCTGCCAGAGATTATTTTTCATATTTGTAGTTGGAATCTTGGAATACATGTCTGAAGTTCACATTAAACACACCTGGAATGATTCCAGATTCTCCATGGGCTTGTTCAAATGCCTTCTTTCACATGGCAGCCTGTTATTCTACGTAGTTGTTAATCTTACAGATGTACATTTTCTGAAGTTTAACTTGACCTGTCAAGTTTTCTTCTCAGGAAATAACGTGTGCATGCCAATGGGATGTGACTGTATAGGACCACAGTTTCCTCATTCAAGCCTCAGTTTTCTTATCTATAAAACAGAAACAATGGTTTGGCTGTGAACAGCAGTGGGTGTCTGTCAGCTGTGTCCCCACTTCAGAATCTGCACCTCTAGCTGTTCTGTCACTTTCTCCAAAGCCCTATGGCCAGAAGGAGTGAACATTTCTTTAGTAAGACTGTCAGGGTCACATCGCATCTTAAATTCTGGCTAAGTCTTCTCTAGGCGATGCACCTCTTCACAAAGAGGGACTGGAAGAGATGTCCTTATTGGGAAAACACAAGAATGGTGAACGGATCCCTTTATCCACAGATTTGCCACCAATCACACAACTACGTGGAAGCCCTGGGGACAGGGATGGGGCATGGTTGATAAAAAACAGACATCTACTTACTCCCTGCTTCCCATAATCCTCATCACATCCAGCAAACCCGTACAATTATATATTAATAACTCAAGTCCCTGAAAATATAAAGTACAGGTATAATTTTGTGGAAACTGATCTTAGAAATGGACAATAATTCTATATAAGTACAAATAATTATCTGTTCATTACTTTGGTAGCTTGGAAATAGTAAGCATGTGGAGGTGTGAGTCTTTCTATATTTACTCTGATTCTTGGAACAATTTTGTGCAGAGATGTAACTTCAGGTCCCAGGGAACCTCAGGGAAAACTCTGTGTTTTATCTTAGACGCCAGTAGTTGGGGACAGATTTAGAGACTTTCATGTAAGCAAAAGCTGAGTGATTAAATGAGACAACTTCTTTTTTTCCTAATTCCCAGCCGTCACTGTGCGGAGGTGATCTTAGATCTTTTCTTAGTTGTTTTCATGTGCAGGAAATTGCTTCCCTGGAAACAAACCTTCTTTTTTCCCTCTTAAACTGTGGTTAAAGATAATGTTTTAAAGGGATACCTCTCTACTCTTTCATTGTGTGTGTTTGTGGGGGGAGCTTACAATATTAGGAGTCTGTTACTTATTTTAATAACCTAATTCTGTGTACTATATTTTGGGGATAGACTTTATTATAGATTTTTGTCAGATGTTATGTTTTATTGTTTGGTATTTTGTTTTGATATTCGAGGGTCATCATTTTAACAACAGAAACAAATTCTGGTACGAATTCAGAAGTTGCTAGGTTTTTACATTTGTGTGAACGTGCATTTGAAAACATCCCTGAAGAAATTGAGGCTGTGTCTATACAATGTAAAAAGAAGAAAACATCTTCACATAAACAACTCTCCAGTGGCTAAGTATTATCTACGGTTGTCTTCCCTCTCTCAGATTGAATTCTTCTAACCGTGTTTGTTCTGTCAATTGTAGCCTTAAGATCAATATAATTGATGGGAAAAGTAGTCCAAAAGTGTAAGTTAAATAGCTCTGCCTTTCTCAGTGGTCTCTTGATATAAATCTCCTTTTAGTAGGTGCTATTATGTACTCAGAATAATGAGTCTCAGAAAGAGGGCATTAGGCAACCCCAACCTGACCTGGTACTCAGTGAAATGTGTCCGAATAGCACCTGTTACAAATTATCATTTCACTTCTCATGAACTCTTTCAAGCATGACTACTATTGTGAATGATACCCTCAGAATAAGCTTACTTGTTTACTGTTGTTCCACACTCACCATCTGCATCATTAGAGAATCCCATCATTTTATCCGTAAAATATCTATTTAGATGTTTCAGGTCTTCCAGCATCATCCCATAAAAGTATTCTTTTCTCTCTGCTAAACAGCCGCTGTCCCTTCAACATTCTTCCTATGATTGGTTTCTGGGCCTTTTATTGTTTTCCTGATTGTCTTTGCCTCAGTTCTCCCCAAATTGTTCGTAACTTTTGCAAACAGTGGGGATTTTAAATACAAAAAGAGTTTTTCAGTTATTGTCAGAATGCTAGAAAAGAATGTTTTCCTGGGGCCCAACCCTCTCACTTCTCATATTCCTGTTAATATGATCCAAGTTTACTGGGTGCTTACTTAGCAATGCTTTGATATGAACTTACAATGATTTTTCAGTAAAAAAGTATGAAAATCTCATTTATACAAAATACTATTTAAGCAAATGCCCTTTCATGCCGTGTTCCTGCAAATCATTTATCTGGGTCTGAAACCAAGCTTTTTATTTATCACCACTGACATTCAGCCTGTTAGTTTTGTCTTGTGATTCTCTATTAGAAAATTCACTTACTGTTTTTATTCTATTTTTTAATATACTAGCAGCTTCTCCCAGATTTAAATCTCTACCTTCTGATGCCTAATAAATGGGAAAATATTGTTATATCCTTAAAAAAAATCTCCTCCAGGCCTGTATTAATTAGGTAGATGATGATAAAAAGGTTAAATAACTTATACTATTTGAGTGTAAAATTTCAAGGCTTATAATTCTGGCAAATTAGATGTTTATGTAGCCACATTTGGCTAGCACAGAAGAATTCATAACATATCTTCCCAAAATTAAAATATTCAATTTCTGTAGCATTTATAGGCCATTTCTAGTATCAAAACGGGAACTATTTTAGTATCATTTAGTCTTCCTAAACTCTTGGTAGTTTCTAGAGAGAATTCCTATTATCAAGTAAGATTATACTGTATATAAAAAAGTTACATACATTTTACACACACTATGCATTGTAAGCGATTGCTGAGGGTTAGAAAAAGATGTTTACTGTTTATTCTAAAATTTTTTTCAAAGAAACATCCAACATGTGGATCAGGAGATTTTAGAATGCTCAGCATCTTTTAGAAAAAGAACTAGTAAATAATAACTGTCTACACGTATTTATGAAATTAGTGTCTGGATGAATGCCTGTAGTTGATTGTAATGGAGGGCCCACTGAGGCAGGTACCCTGGGCACCCAGGTGGCAGCTGCACTTGGCCAGTAGGACAGTGAGGATGGCTACAGGACTGGTGTGAGTGGAGTCTTCCCCGAGTGCACCTGATGGACAAGGCGAAGTTGACAAGCTCAGGGCTTTTACACTCAACCTCAACCACTTTCTGAGAATTATAGGACTTTTATAATAGCTCTAAACTGAGCTCTCATTTCTGGTAGCTGCAGAGTTGATGTTGCTAAAAGTCAAACACAAATGTCCTTGTGGGGATTGCTGTATTACACAGCTAGTGGAATTCACAGCCTCAGCAAATTCTCCCGTGGAAGTTAGGGCTTTGATTGGTGAAGAACGGGGATCTGGGTTTTGGCATGGGCACATCTCTTCTTGGATATGGAGGAAACAGACAATCTTGAGTTGACAAATCATTTGACTCTCCCATCCCCTTGGAAGTAGCGTCCCCTCCAGTCCCCAAGAAGACTAGCCTTCTGCTGCACTCCCCTTTGTAGCCTCATCTCGGGAGGACATCTTGGAACAGGATACCAATTTTCAAGATCCAGTCACATAACTAGGATCCAATCTCAGTATGTTCCAACAGAGACAGGCATGTCATAGTACCCCGGAGGTCATAGCTAACACACTGAAGGAACTGTAAGTCTTTGCCGATATGCTAACAAAAGCCTGAGGACTGAGAGGAAAGGATCCTAAAACTGTTAGGCCAACCCAAGCGAATAAAAACCCAGATCCAGCTGAATTCATGGATGAAGCTGTGCCTGCTGAAGATTTGGAATTTTCTAATATAATTTGTCTTTTATTGAAATATAGTTCACATATAACATTGTGGAAATTTAAGGTATAAAATGTGTTGATTTGATGCATTTATGTAATTAATGCATGGTGATATGGTTATCACATAGTGTTAGCTAATATTTCTATCATGTCATATAATTATAATTTCTTTTTCTGTGGTAGGGCCAATGAAGGAGATTCTGTCTATAATGCATCAACATAGGCAGCAGGAGATTGCTCAGAAAGGTTACTTGGTTCATTGATGGAAAGTTGGACTCCATGGCTATGGCCCACAGTTAATGAGGCTGACCTGTCAGAGCTACCCTAGTATGAGGATGGGAAAGAAATCCCAAAAATGAGGGAATTAGAAATGCTGGCTGTATTTATCCCATGCAGCTATGTCCCATGAGATGGCCCCGGGCACATGGCCCTCAGTGAGGCATTGAGAAACACTTCAGTAAAGGGTCCCATGTTTTTGAAAGGCTCAGTGGTTCTCCTTTTGTGACCAGGTGTGACTTCAGGGCAGGAATCTTTAATGCAGGAACATTCTGGGCAGGATAATGGTTTGTTTTAAGGGACTGTCTTGCACATTGCAGAATTTTGAACAGCATCCCCAGTCTCTGACCTAGAGGTGCCAGTATTACTGTCCCCAAGTCCAGATGCTGCCCGGTGTGCCCCAGAGGGAACAGCACGCATCCTGGCTTAGAGCCACAGTTCCACAGGTGACTCCTATATCAGTTTCCTGCCACTGCTCTAACAAATTGTTAGAGGCTCCATGGTTTAAAACAACACAAGTTCATTCTCCTACATTTCTTCCTCCTAAGATGCTGGCAGAGAATCGAGTCCTAGTCTCTGTAAGAGTCTAAAGATGGCATGTGGCTTCTTTCTCCATATCCAAAGGCAGTGCAGCACCTCCTCTCTGTGGCTTCCTGTCTATCCCTTAAAAGAACTCATGTGATTATATTGAATGCACCGAGGTAATCCAGGATCCTTTATCCATCTCAAATCCTTAACCAGATCTGCAAAGTCAATTTTTTCATGTAATGTTACATATGACAGGTTACTAATATTAGGCTATGGGCATCTTTCTTTTCAGGGAGGAAGGGAGGCATAGTGCAGCCTACCACACTACCATTAAAATGGGCTCCCTGGTTTCAGTGGGATTATAGCACCCCAGACTTGCAGAAGCCTGTAGCAGCATTCAATTGCCAAAGACAGACGGAGACATCTACTCTAATAGGCAGCGGGGACATACAGGCAGCAGTCATAATAACCTTGGCCCATAGAGACCTTTAGAGATAGTAACTGATCATGGTAACCCTAGGAACAAGATGTAGGAGTAGACTACTAGAGAATGACTTGCTCTATTTAACTGGAAAAGCTCTAGGTCTAGTTAGCCATAAATCTGGCTCAAGTCTCCACAACTATGAGTCATGGTTTCTCACTCCCTATTCAGGCCTGTGTCAATCACAAATACAAAGTCCCTTGAGACAGACAGAGGCCAAGGCCCCTTGAGGAAGTATGTTGTATCACGGGTGAAAATCCTCACTGTAAATCTCCTTCCAAGTCTTCCTCAAAAGGACGTGGACCAATCGCAAATACCACATCTGAGTGTATAATTTCAGCCCATTTACAAAGTGACCACCAGGCTGCTGGGATGAGTAGGAACCAGGAGAGGAGCCCCTGCAGAAAGGCCAGGCTGCCGTGTGAGTTTCCCTCACACATGACCACACAAGCTGCATGACCTTGCAGGTCTTGTAGTAATACCTGAAGTGTCCGTGGCACAGAGGATGGCATTGTGGAGTCCCTGGCAAGAAGACCTCTAGGTTTTGCTGCATGCAGAAGCCTTCTTCTGCAGATCATTGCCCTCCTTTGCAGAAGCTGATTCTGGCCTGCAATGGCACCTTGATAGTGACAGAACCCCTAACCAGGAGACATTAAGCGTCTGTGTGGTGGGAGCTTCCCAAAGTGAATTGAGTGTCATCTGACCCCTTAGCCCAGTGATGGGCAATCTTTTGAGCTTGGTGTGTCAAAATTCGCCAAAAAACAGAGCATAACTCGGGTGGTGTGTCACTTCGAGAAAAACAGCCTAACCAGAAGTCCCAGATCTAGACGCTCTGTGCCAGCACAGAATGTCTACACTACAGCAAATGTTTTATCCTCAGCTACTGCACCTGGCCATGCAGGAGCTGAGGATGAAACGTCCTTCTTGGCATGCGGCCCCATACTTCTCTGGTATTCGGCCGCGTGTCATCGAAAATGGCTCCGCATGTCAGTGCTGACACGCGTGTCATAGGTTTGCCATCATGGCCTTAGGCAGAGGTTAGGCAAGGGCAGCAGTCATCTCTCAGGCAGTGCACCTGGTATCAGTGAGGTCAAGGTGAGCAGGGAAGGTCCAGGAATGTATGGAAGGTAACGTGATTTGCAAGAGCAGGTATTCCAGGCTCCTTCAACATGAACCATGGAAAGATGATAACTAACTGCATATTTTAAAGAGGAGCTGAAACAGATCCCTAAGGACAAGTTAATCACCGAACCGTCCCAGAGCTGCTGCTCAAGGGCCTTCATTTCCAGCCTGATGCAGTGAGGGGGACGGGGGGTTAGACTCACATTACTCACATCAGATCTTAACCTGGCTGTTACTCACACTGTGACTCAGACAATTGACATCACCTTTCGGAGCTGCATGCCTTCATCTCCTCACCAGTAACGTGGGTGATATCATCCTCCTCAGGGGATTACTAAGATTCAATTAAATAATTGACATAGACCAGCCCCAGATGGTGAGATTTCTTTTTTCTTTTCCTTAGCCCATTCTTCCTCCCAGTAACTGAAGATGAAAAGGATTAATTGCCTTGTGCCTTAGTACATTGAACACGAAACCGATTCATTTGAATTAGGTCAGGCAGAAGTTTAGTCATTTGGCTACTGGTATCCATTCATAATAGAATATTACGGTGTGTGTCTTTTCACAGGGGCCATTAGACTGCCAGCCATTGGGGTGTCTTCAGGAGAAAGAGTGATGGCCTGAGTTGCATAGAACATTGCGTGCTTCCTCATGCTATACCCTTTCTTCTTTGCCTTTTTAACAGAAAGCCTTTCTCTAACAAGAAAAATTTAAAACTATATCCCACTGATATTCTGCTATATTGGAAACCAAAGAATGACAGATACCTGAATGAATCTACACTATGAAAAAGTGGGACCTTGGCTGGTTGACTCAGTGATAGAGTGTCAGCCCAGCATGTGGATGTCCCGGGTTCAATTCCCGGTCAGGGCACACAGGAGAAGTGACCATCTGCTTCTCCACTCCTACCTCTCTCCCTTCTGTCTGTCTGTCTGTCTCTCTCTCTCTCTCTACCTTTCTCTTTCCCTCCTACGATCATGGCTCAAATGGCTCAAGTAAGTTGGCCCTGGGCACTGAGGATGTCTCCATGGCCTCACCTCAGGCACTAAAATAGCTTGGTTGTTGAGCAATGGACCAAGGACCCCAGAGCATCGCCTGGTAGTGGGTTTGCTGGGTAGATCCTGGTCAGGGCACATGCAGGAGTCTATATCTCTGCGTCCCCACTTCTCACTTAAAAGAAATTAAAAAGAAAAATAAAGTGGAAGGGCAGGGTGGGGACTACGAATAAACAAACAACAATTCCCAACAGCAGATACATTCTGATTTAGAAACGGAATGCGTCTTGGTTTCTGTGATTTTAGAATGCTACAGCCAAACCAAACATTTCTTTGTTTTTTCTTTTTCTTTGCTTTCTATATGCTAAAGCCACTTGTTCTTTTTTGTTTGATATATATTATGCTTACTATATAGTGGGCACTTTCCTTAGTTATTTTATTCATGTATGACAAATGCATGTTGACCCCCAGATAGATGTCTGTTCAGGAATAATATAGCTGAGACGTCAACCCCAGAATATTTCTGATAGCTGCTAACTCTCACGGTTCCATCATCCCAGTTAAGGAAGGAATAGAATCAGAGAGCTAATCTTGAGAGTAGATAATCCAAAATCTTGAGAGGTGGGGTAATATAGAGTTATAGTTTGTTTTTTATGAAACCAGTTATTATTTTGGGGTAAGTTATTTGAATTATGGGAACCCTGGGCCCCAGTGTCTTTATCACTTTCAAAATGAGATAGCTAACACTATTTTCCACAACCGACCTGCTCTTGAGTCTGTGGTTATTAGGTTTTCAAAGGGATGATGTGCGTATATTTGACAACTATTTTCTCACTTACCATTTCTTTCTGAGCTTTCCCCACCTTCCCAAACACCTTCGTCCCATCCCTCATTTTCGTTGAATGGGAACAGAATTACATCTTAGACTAGTTGAAATTATCAGCCTAAGAATTAACTTTAAAAAGGGTTTTTTGCAATAAAAGTTGGGTTGTATTAAATACCTTAAATTTTCAAAGCTTCAGTTCCTGTCCCAGTCTTACTGGGGTCAGGCAGGAAATCGGGGAACACTGATATTTTTAACAGGTTACCTCAAAGATTCTGATGCATCAAAATTGACCTGATGCCATAACCAGTTTTTATGGCCTTCACATTGGCACACTCTCTCACTTGAATAGAGGGATCGTGTAATTTATTTTTAAGTTGGGGCTCATTTGAGAGTAAAGGGAGGCTGTCTTCAATAATTTTGTCATCACAAATTGCATGAAATAGGACTTCTGGGACAAACCAAGACCCATACTTAACACTTGACCTTTTCTTAGGACTACCCAAAATTCAAAAGTAGTAAAAGTTCTTTAAGACAGAATTGGGAAACTGATTTCCTCTTGCACAAAAAAGGAAGTAACTTCTTTTTAAATCAGTTCAGGTGGGCGTCTCACCCTGGGTGATATTTTCCTCACATGGTCCCCACCCCCAGCTGTTGTTCAGTTTAGGATTTTGACAGGTCTTGGATCTGTAAGTCTGTTGGTTTCATTGCATTTGGAATATTTTTCAAATATATTTTCAGTTATCCACTCCACTTTGAACTCTAATTCATGTATGTTAAACATTTTGATATTTTTAGCAGGTTACTGTAGCACTTGATTGTTTTCCATTTAATTTCTTTGCAGTTCAGTTTAAATGTTTGATACTTCTGTGTCTACTCAGATCTTTTTAGGATCGTGTCAAATAGGCGATTAATCCCACCCACTGAGTTCTTCACTTCTCACATGTGGCTTTGATCCATAGAAGTTCAATTTGGCTTATTTAGATACCTGCCATTTCCTCTTTGTTATCTTTAGGTTTTCCTTTAAATCACTGGTAGTCAACCTGGTCCCTACCACCCACTAGCGGGTGTTCCAGCTTTCATGGTGGGCTGTAGTAAATTGTTTTATAAAGATTTATTCTG
The DNA here is from genome assembly GCA_037038555.1 of Rhynchonycteris naso. Taxonomy (NCBI): domain Eukaryota; kingdom Metazoa; phylum Chordata; class Mammalia; order Chiroptera; family Emballonuridae; genus Rhynchonycteris; species Rhynchonycteris naso. Next base: position 212,282,409 of record CM072998.1, on the reverse strand, counting down.
CCAAACAGTGAAAATCCAACATAAAGTACTTGGTAAGTAATTATTATTATATGCTTTAACTTGCTGTAACTCGGCTTTATAACTTTTATAAAGTAGAGTTACTTCCCTACTTTATAAGTCACCATTACTGTGGAACCGGTGGGAGGTTAGAAAATTTTACTACTAACAAAGATACAAAAGTGGGCGGTAAGTATAAAAAGGTTGACTACTCCTGGTTTAAATCTTGAGCCTACCTAGAAATCTCTTTAAAAGTTCATGCCCAAAACAACCTGATTAAAAAATGGCCAAAGACCCTAACAGATACTTTACCCAGGTAGACATGCAGGTGGTAGATAAGGATATGAAGAGATGTCGTCTGTCATCAGGGAATTTCAAGTAAAATGAGAGCTCACCACACACCTCGCACCTTAGAGTGGTCAGCAGCCTCAGGGACACCACTTGGGGATCGCCAGGACTCTGTCCATATAACTACATGTTCTTTAGTCCTTTACCCTGGATATCCAAGCTGCCTTAGTATTCCAAATATGTACCTCGTGGGCTCAGCTGCACCTGCGTCCCACCTCCCTGCTTGGTGGTCTGGAACGTGCCCTCTGGCAGAGAGCTGGGATGTCTCATAAGAGCCACTCATGTATTTTTCCCTCATGTTTTCAGTCTTGAGCTTTTTATTGTTCGATGTCTGCACCTGTGTTTTTCATGCATGTTGTTCAGGTGTTCAGTTGGTATGGCGGTGGGGCAAGGTAATTTTAATAACTTCCCTGGCTGAAAATGGTTGTAAATCATGCTTCATTTTGCATGTTTAAATCCATCAACAAGGCCAAGTACATGGGTGTGTTTCCATTCATCTGTCATCGGACCAAAACTTAAGAATTCTCATGCTGTTACTTTTTCTTGTGTTTACAGTGGAACACAAGTGCTTTCTGGGACATATTAGGGAGAAGACCCTGGGAGGGAGAAAATTCTGGTTATTTTCACCCAGGATCACAATAATCACAATAAGGTTTTGCTTTTACATCGCTCCTTTGTTAATGCAGAAGACTCACATTGAAAAGGAAAAAATTTGCTGTGGTTTAAAATAATAGCATCACATTTACATTCTGTAGTAGAGGTTAAAAGCCCCTTTCTATTCCTTTTAGTGCCTCTGAATCTCCCAATTAATCTCCTGTTGAAATCGCATGTATGTCTGTGACTGACAGTAAGTCAAAACTAAAAATGTATTTGTTGCTCATTTATAATCAAATATAAACACAAAGTAGTGTATTTGAAATATATACCTTTGTATGAAACAGTGAAAGCTCAGTTTTAAAAATGTGTCACTAAAGAGAGCGTGAAAGACTTGCCTCCTTGCCTAGACTCCCTGAAGGGGCAATGTTGTTTTGCTTTTGTTTGGGTTGAGAGTCAGGTATTCCAGGACACAATTTAGCTTACGTTGTGGGGCATCAGTGCGGATCTTCTACTGTAGCGTGGGGAGTGTCCTTATCCCGAGATGTAGGACAGTTCAGTCAAGAAAGGATCATTCTCTGGGGTTTGTCTTGCTGATGCAGTCAAAGCTTATGTTTAACACTCAGGTATATCATGGATATCTGCGTGCCAGATGGACACAGAGTGGTCATCCCCTTCTTTTATTAATCGGGTCCATCGGGAGGGAGAGAATTTTGTCACTGTGCCTGCAACAGGGAAGACAAGTGACGAAGACCACCCCTGCTTGGATCATCTACGGTCTTAGAAATGGGAATGCTGGATGTGAAACACATGACGATTCCATCACACCATTTCTTAATTATAAAACAAGAAGATGATTCTTAGGAGTTTATCCAGTATTTGATCAGAAAAATGGCTGTTCATAAGGAGACAGCAGTTAGCTTCCTTTCACCATCAACTTATTTATTTTTTTGGCTTGGAAAAACAAGAAAAACAAAGACTCCTTAAAACTCTATAATTTAGGCTGCATAAAAAATGAACCGCTTTCATTTATGTTCACATGACATTTGTATTCGTGTCTCTTTTAACCTAGACATATAAATAAAACAGACCTTGAACTTAAGTCGTCAGGAATACCCTAAAGATGTCATAAGCATAGAAAGGCCTTTCTAAAGCACGTGTTTTGATTATATAAAATTCAGTTTCACAGTGAGATTTATGTCTCATTTCAAATTGCCAGAGAACACATGGGCAGAACTTAGAAAACCTGGCCAACTTTTATTTTGCCCATGACTAGAGACAGATCAGTGGCTGAATTGGAAGGCACACACATTTGTTTTTTGGGACCAACCTGGAATGCCTTCGGGTGATACATTTGCTATTCAGGTTAACACAGATGCCACCAGTCCCTGAACCAGTGTGGCATGAGGTTAGGAGTAGTCACCAGCAGTCCCCACATTGAACTTGATCCTACATTTGTTCACTCGGTGACCTTGGTACATTGATTTCGGCTGAAGTTTGTATAGTACTACCTTATAGTGTTTTTGTAGAGCTAAATGAATGTGTACATAGTGCTTAACACATACCCGGCATATGGTAAGCTAGTCACAACTGTCAGAGCCCAAGCATCAGTAATCTTCATATCTTGTCTCTGCACAAATATCTTTTACCCACCTGGCTCCTGAGGTCATCTGAACTTGTGGCAGATGACCTCAGTAGGACTCTTACATTGCTCTGGAGCCTAGTGACAGGTGCTCACCTGCTTCTAATTCATAATTCCTCCACCTTGGTCTGCTTGCTCACTGAACTTCTGACTGTACTTAGAAGCTGACAGGTATTTTCCCCACAGCTGATATCTGACAGTTCCCAGGTGCTTCTGCGGAGAGTGCGTGAGGGGAAGGCCACCAGACAGGTAGGCCAACAGCTGCAGGTGGCCTAATTACACACTCTTCAGTGGAAGGAGACAGCTGATCTCAGACCTCTGAGTCGGGCTGACACTATCCACCTATTTTGCAAGGTACATTCACAGAGTTTAAATGGTTGATCAATGGAAGGCGAGGAGGAATGGCCAGATGTCGGGCTTCTGGGATGAAGCGGGCAGCAGGCCTCCAGCAGCCTGCCAATGGGTGATGTCTAGAACTGAGAGTAATAGGGACTGGGGCGTCGTGAGGCTGAGAGGCCTGTACTCACCAGAGAGAAAGGATTCACCAGTGGTGAGAGTCATAGGTTTAGACTGGAGTGGAAAGTACTCATTTATATGTGCACAGTTATTCCGAAATTCAGAACAAGAAACACTTTCATGATTTTTCTTAAATAAAATCTTAAATCTCCTTATTTTGAAATGTTCATATACATTCCCTCTTTTTATTTAAAACAGTTCACAAGATACTGAGAATCTATAGATGATTTTATTTCTTACATTTTTATCAGTTCGGTCTCTGCTTTAAGAGGTGTGAAAATCTAGGAAGATGGAAATAAATTACATTGATAAGAGGTCAGAGAGAACAGAAAACAAATTTAAAGTTAGTGAGAACATAAAGAAAATATGTGAAAAGTTTCAATGATGGTATTTTAGTGGGGAAATAAAAGAATTTAAAATATTCAAAAAAAATTTTTAAGTGAGAGCAGGAGAGGTACAGAGACAGACTCCTGTGTGCTCCCTGACCGGGATCCACCCAGGAACTCCCATCTTAGGCCAATGATCAAATCAAGTGAGCTATTTTTAGTGTCTGAGGCTAATACTCAGATTAATTGAGCCACTGGCTGTGGGAAGACAAGAGAGAGAGAAGGGAAGAGGGAGGAGAAGAGAAGCAGATGGTTGCTACTCATGTGTGCCCTAACCAGTGATTGAACCCAGGACGTCTGCACGCTGGGCACACACTCTATCCACTGAGCCAACTGGCCAAGGCTAAAATAATAAAAATTTTAAATATTGCATCAAACCAGTCAATAAAGCACCCTTATTTTAATAAAAGTCAGCATCTAATGGGATACCCTGAGCTCCACTATGTGTGTTTCTCACATCAAGCCCTTTTCCCGTCTTTATTTTGGGTTATAGAAATCACTGTAGGAACCAAAATCAGTCTCCAGAATTGAAGAAAATGTGGCAAGATGAGAATTATTAATTTGTTTCTGTTCTATTTTCTTTGATTAATAATATCTAATAATTTTTAAAGAAAAAATAATAGTTTAGTTCAGCTCTGTTCAATAACTATACCATGTAAAGTGCAATTCAATTTTCAATTTTCTAGGAGTAAAATGAACAAAAATAAGTAAAAAGAAATAAGTGAAATTACTTTGTAATATATTCTATGTCAACCACTAGAACCCAAAATATTCCCATTTAGATATTTAATAAGTATTAAAAACTATTGAGATAATATCCAAAATATTATTTGGGTGGTTAATCAATGTAAACATCATTATTGAGATTTTTTTAATCCTTTCTTTTACACTAAGGTTTCCCACTCTGGTGTATGTTGTATACTTAGCACCTTCCTACATTCTATCAACAGTCACAGCTAAGAGCATGGCTTTAGATAATTTCACCTCCATTCTACTCATCCATTTACGCTGTGCCTGTTACCCATCAGTGGCATGCTGATTAACGGCAGGTGTGTTTTTATGCTCTATATTATGTGCCAAACCATAGTTTCAAGTTTTTTCTGGTAGCACTCTAGTTTTAGCTATAGAACATTCACTGTTAGGAGGCATATCTCAGGTGTCTCTTAGCATTGTGAACATTGTTAAAATTATTAAAATCGTTCCACCCACATAAAGACTTACCCCAGCTTTTGTCGGAATAAGACAACCATTTTATTGTGCTCAGAGCCTGTGATAAATATTCAAAAGGGCAGAACAGGAGGCTTGTCTCTGACATGCAAGTCCTCGGGCCTGACATGAGAGTATGGAGTCTCAGTTCGGTCATGAGCCTGGTGCTGAGTGGGAGAATTCTGATGGAGCCACCAAGCCCAGCACGTCCATGTGTCCTGTCCATGTGGCTGGGCTCCTTGCAACATGGCAGAGGTGCCTGGTTTTTCTCAAGAGGCTCAGGGCTCCAAGGGCACATGTGCCAGCAAATGAGGCCCACTGTTGTACAGGACTTAGACTTGGAAGCCCATGATGTCATTTTCACTCCTTCTCTTGGTTACAGGCAAGTCATTAAAAGTCAGTCCAAATGCACCGGAAGGTGATGCAGACCGCACCTCTGCATTTAGTTGTCAAAGAACTTGAAGATGTGTTTGAAATCACCATAGAGGTTCACTTTCTGAAGACTTTGCTTTGCCGTGTCCACCATAATGTGTAATCTCTGAGTGCTTCTGTCTTCATCTGCTGTGACTTCTGAGATGACCGGACCTTAGAGATGATGTTTATACATGCCCAACTCTGACATTGTCACCTCTCACACATACAATGCAGAGGGTTATGAGGACTGCATTCCCATATGACATAGTAGGGTTTCTGCTGAGACTTGGCATACTGTGGGTGCTCAATAATGATGTTACTTTTCGTGTCTTAGAGAACAGTCATCATAAGGAAAAGTCTCTTAACTCCAGCTCCAGCACTGTTGACCCATTTTCTCATGATTAAGTTATATGAATTCTCTAAGTCTCTTTTTCTCTTTTCTAAAATAAAAGTAGTAATAGTTCATTTTATAGGATATTAATAGTTATGAAATTGAATAATCTGTATAAAATACTTTATAAATATTTTTCCATAACTCTGACAAATTTCTCCAAGGATTACTCCATGGACAAAGGATGTTTAATCAACAACATAGAGGAAGAGTTAGTTTTACTATTCAATCCACAGAGAGGACAATTTTTGAGCAGATTAATTATGACATATTTTACTATATAAGATCATTTGTGCTCTTGAATAGTCTAGAGACTGATCAAATCAAGTAACTTTTCAGATTGATATTCAATAGACATTGAAAAATATCATACTTAAATAAAATGAGGATGCCTAGGTGTCTTCGTGTATAACTTCAGTGTAGAATATTAGGGGAAAACAAGTCCCACACAGAGCTCCTTATGATTTACCAATCTATGTATTTCATAGTTTCTCTGAGTCCCTCCTAAGTGGCTCAAAAGTTGCTGATGCTTTTGTTGTTTGTCTGTGTTTAACCGTAGCTTCACACTCCAGTGGTGATGATCAGAGTTTAAAACTGACTAATTTTACCAGTAAATGGTCAGGAGTGCTTTAAAATTGTAGTGATAGTTCCTGTTACAGTTCATGTAACTTAGACTTTTGTTCAAATGTGACTTTTATTTTCTGAGCAGTGAGTCTTACCATGTTGGAAATGGCCTGCCAGAGGCTGGCGCTCTTTTCTTTCCCCACAGTCTAACTGAGAAGCTGTGTCCTAGCCCTCCCTTACCTGTTAGCATGGTAGCTGATTTTGAGCACGTCCCCAGGACCTCCAAAATGCTTTGATGTGTAAAGGTTCAGAATCTCTAATGGCATTTACCCACAGACATCTTTGATTTCATAAAATATGCTGTAGATTTGTGCCTCATTGTAATGACCAATATTAAATATGCAGTTTTTATAGACTAAAAGCTACATATGGTTTGGGATGCCTTGAGACACTGATTAAAATTCCCATTATTTCTAAATAACCAATGACATTCTTGGCTTATTTTCTGACTCCATCTTTGCACACTAAGAGACAGCTGCCTTTGGAAGAAAGACCAATGATACTGAATTGCTCTTTGACTTTATCATTCCCGAGTTCTGTTTTTGCTGGTAAAAACTGATCCAATATTTTCTTAATCTTCTGACAAATAAGAATGCTCTTTTCGCCTCACCAGGCAGTGGCGCAGTGGATAGAGCGTCGGACTGGGATGCAGAAGACCCAGGTTCGAGACCCCAAGCTCGCCAGCTTGAGCACAAGCCCATCTGGCTTGAGCAAAAGCTCGTCAGCTTGGACCCAAGGTCGCTGGCTCCAGCAAGGGGTTGCTCAGTCTGCTGAAGGCCCACGGTCAAGGCACATGTGAGAAAGCAATCAATGAGCAACTAAGGTGTTGCAACAGCAACGAAATACTAATGATTGATGCTTCTCACCTCTCTCCGTTCCTGTCTGTCTGTCCCTATCTCTCTCTCTCTCTGTCCCTGTAAAAAAAAAAAAAGAATTCTCTTTTCATAAAATAAAATAACTTTATAGACTGTTCACCCTTCAGTTTACATGTGAACTTATTGATATCAGTACTGTGGCTAGCTAAGAGTGCTTTCAGACTGTCAAGTTGAAAGGTTTTCTTAATTAATCCTTGAATTTCTAAATCTGAATAATAAAATCAATTGATGAAAACTGCATCTGTATGTAGTAAACATTCTATCTAATTCCAGATTTTACAATCATCTTTAATTGTGATACATTTCTAGAAGAGTAAAAGATACATCCCTACACAATTAAAAAAAAATCTTAAAAAAACCCTAACATTTTTTATGATAAACTGTCTGCTAGGCACTGCTGGGAGGCTATAATATCTTGCACTATTAAATTCTTGCAACAAATGGTGGTGTAAGTAATTTTTGAGAAGTCAAGAAAACAGAAGCTTAGCCTGACCAGGCGGTGGCGCAGTGGATAGAGCGTCGGACTGGGATGCAGAAGACCCAGGTTTGAGACCCCTAGCTCGCCAGCTTGAGAGCGGGCCCATCTGGCTTGAGCAAAAGCTCGTCAGCTTGGACACAAGATCGCTGGCTCCGGCAAGGGGTAGATCGGTCTGCTGAAGGCCCGCGGTCAAGGCACAAGTGAAAAAGCAGTCAATGAACAACTATGGTGTTGCGATGGCAATGAAAAACTAATGATTGATGCTTCTTACCTCTCTCTGTTCCTGTCTGTCTGTCCCTATCTATTCTTCTCTCTGACTTTCTCTCTGTCCCTGTAAAAAAAAAAAAAAGTACTAAACTCTGGTGCCAAACAAATAAAAAACAACAACAAAGAAAACAGAAGCTTATAAGTCATGAAATTATTCAACTGGAAAGGTTTCAAGCCTAAATATAACCCATGAAGGCAAAGCTTAGGTTACCCAGGCATTTGATGAAAATTGAAAAATAACTAGGTGATATCAGAGCTGATTGTCTAGCAGAACTCAGCAATTTCTGAAAACAAATGTGTACCATTCACATAGTTGTTTACCTTTCTTAAAATCTTCAGGGATTTAGGTATCTCTCTCCGTTCCTGTCTGTCTGTTTCTATCTATCCCTCTCTCTGACTCTCTCTCTGTCTGTAAAAAAAATTAAAAAAAAAAAATCACAGAGATAACATGCCCACTAAAACACGTCTCCTTTCCATCTCCATAGATCTTCTTAATATTATGAAGGGACTGCAAGGCAGATGACTGTACTTCCCCTGAAAGCTTTCTATGAATGTCATTCCTCAGAGCACCTCTGTTCTGTGCCATGTTGCTCAGAGTCACGGGTAATTCAGCCCTGTTTCTGCACCTCTTACTGTCCTGTGATTAGTACATCTAGTCTTTCCTGTACTTGAGGCATTGTGGTCCATGCTCACTTGGAATGTGAGCTTAAGTCCTTGTGGGTGTGACAGATATTTTTTATGATGCTGATGAAATTGCATTCAGCAATTTAGAATCTCTCACTTTGCTCTTACGTATCGGGTATTGATGTGCACTCCATGATGCCATTCATTCTTTCCCAAATACATTAAATTTAATTATCTGTATTTGTGTTGGTCGGTCTGTCTAGTCTGGAATAAAAGCCCTCTGGGAAAAATTTAATTTGGTGCTGTTTACATTCTCAAGTCATTGCAGGTACTCAGTAAATATGTGTTAGTGAATATTGTCAACATTACTCGTGGATGTTATTAATAGTAATGATAATAATACGCATATATATTTTCAACAGTTATTGTTTTTTTTCATGTCCACATTGTAATAGAAAACATTTCTTGGATGAACATTTTACGCTTTGTTTTAATATACTTTCATCCTGCATCTAAAATAATATGAAAGTAGGCAAAATATATGTCAATATGGTTTGCACTGACCCTGGAGTTGTTCGGAAATGACTTTTATTTGTACATTAATGTATATGCCAAGTGCATTGAGGACTCTGCTAGATCCTGGAGCCAAAAGAGAAACAGCAAGGGGCTTTTGTCATGGAGCATGGAGCTGCCCTTCATACAAGGTGCCCTGGAAAGCAGACGCCTGCTGTCCGTGGTGCTGAACGCTGAGGCACAGGGTCAGCTGTGGAGAGGAAAAAGGTGTGGAGGAATCCCTTAGGAAATTCGCTGTTTAAGATGCTTTCCTGATTCCAAAGAGCACTAGCCTTGTTGAGCACTACCCTGTATTTAAGTGTCAAAGAACTGGAGGCAGTATTGATTTCCATTATCATGTGAGAACTCTGTAACCTAGGGGAATTTGTAATTACCTAGTATAAGATCACACAGCAGAGATTTGAACCCAGGTCTGCCATGATCAAGGCCTAAATTCTTTCTATCTCCTTAATGACCCCTTAAATAAGGCCTTAAGTTCCAAGTAATTGGACAGTTAGGAAGACTGCCCTCACTGATGTGTCAGTGGTTGAATAATGAACCTATAATGTGAGTTACTGACGGTTACTATCCATAGAAGAATAGCAAGATATATTTAAGTTCTTAGTCTCTAACTAATACAGTAAAGTTGACCTGAAAAATCATACTGCATGGTGTTTTCTTCAAAAAACAGTCCATTGTAGGTTTCTGTGTGGTCCTAGGATTAGTGGTGAATCTTATGTTCTTATTTAAAATATATATATGTCTTCTGACCTGACAATACTCTGGACTTATAGGAGAGGCATGTTATTTTCTTATACTGTGACCCTGTATTGTTAGAGTGCCATATAATATGTTTTTATGATCACTACATCACTGTAAGAAAATTATATGACACATTTTTGTTCACTTTGTCTGGGTGAAAGGCTGCCATTGGTGTCTTGGCTGTCCAGGGCTGAAAAATGGATTGTTACTGAATGTGTCATTACACACAACAGCCAGTAACTTCAGCACATGCTTCAAAGGAGCAGTCCTCACAGTGGAGGAGCAAGGAGTATGGGAATAACCCCGTTAACTGCAGATGTGTTTCTATTGGCTGTTCATTTGATCTATCCACCCAGAACTTGGGCTATGAGCTAGAGATACAGTAAAAAGGGACCTTTTCTTCACTCACTTTGAGGGGCAAACTTAGACACAGCACTTTCAGCTAAATGTTAGGATATCTAATTGTCTATTAATCTCTAGGTTTACTTGTAGTGCAAGCTTCTTTGAGGTGGGGTAGCAAGCAAGTTCAGAAGAGGCACAGACTTCTTAAGGCATTGACAACCAACTTTGCCCTGCAATCTGTCCTCTCTTTGACATGGTCCTATTGAGTGTAGAATGCTTTATATTAGTTTCTAAATGTTTGTTCTAAGTACCTCTTCCCCAGATTGTGTTCCAGAGATACTTATTCCAAAATATATCATAGTAGTTCACATAGAAAAATGTTGTGTTGTGTGAACAGAAATCAAATAAGCTTTTTTTTCTATAGCACTTTCTAAACATTTTCATCTCCAGGACCCATTACAATATGCAGCATTTGCAACATAACTCGAGATTTTTTACCAAAATCCAAAAATAAGGACATTTCTGGCAAAGCCCTGAAATATATAAGGTACTATCAGTACTAACTGAAATTTTAAGTTAAGTACTGATCTGTATGTAAAATGTAAGGACCAGTTGAATGAGACTTTCTAGATGTCTCAGGCTGTTGCTGAAAATCTAAAGCAGAGAAGAACAGGTGATGACTCATCCACATTCTACTTAGAAAGGCTAGCGGGTTCCCAATAACTGAGTATAGGAAACAGCAGTTTTGAACTCTCCTCCTGCCCATGTGAGATAAGGCCAAAAAGTCAACAGGATGGTAGCAGAGAGCTGTGGAAGTGGAGTTGTCAGCCTCATGAGAGATATTCTGTCATTTCAAATGCCCACTTCTCCTGTTCCCCACCACTGCTAACACACACACACACACACACACACACACACACGAGGGGACTGCTGCACCCTTCTCTTGGCCAAGGGACCTACTTTTAAATGTCGAGGTCTGCTCAGAGGTCCAGGAAGCTTTGGTCTTCTCGCTGATGAAGTGCTGAGCAGGAGGAAGATGCAGGACTAGTCTGTGCATTGGAGGGACTCTTCGTAAGGCAGCTTGAGAGACCCTGATCTAGGTCACTAAGAAACGTGGAGGATACCTAACTCTCATGCCTAAGCTCCAAGCTATGGGCAGTGAGGAGGGGGGAAACAGGCAGGCAGAGGGGAGAGGTTCATGTTTCTACATTCCCTGAAATTGTTGCATGTGTGAGCTGGCAGTGTGCCCAGGGGTCCCAGCAGCCATTGGGATGGCGTGAGCACAGGGCAACCTGCTAAGGAGGAAGAGTGTGTGGTGGGTCCCTGAGGACGGGACAATGACTGGGTGAGAAGAGCATTATGGTGACCTCACCCATGTGGAAGGACCCTGCAAGACTGAGCACAGAGACTGTGTTATAGAAACCACACATGCCCACAAAGTGGCAGTGTTTGTAGATGTGCCATTGTGGAGGGTGTGCGGGTCAGCCAGCGTTAGCCAAATGAGACTACAGGGAAGCTGGGACAGAGACTTTGTGTCGGCCCCCCTTTTGGCCTTGGCCATGGAAAAGGCAAAGACAGAGGCTCAGGGAGCTGATCCCTGAGTCACACTCCCTTCCTCATGGGAGGTCCAGACCCAAAGTTCAGACCAGAGATGAATGGAAATAGAAGTGTTTAACTGGGTATAAATGTGTTTTTGGCTTATTTAGGCCTGGAGTTATTGATGATTAAGGGTGGCTTTTGCTTTTTTTTTTGGGGGGGGAGGCCACCCCCTCTCACAACCTGACACTTTTCTAATGATTGACAGAGGCCAGCCATGAAGGTCTAAAGCCTCATGGAGAACCTTCTAGGGGTCTATCAGACTCCCTAAAGGCCAGATGGAACATAAGGGTTTGGGGAAAATAAAGCCTCTGACTAATTGTGTCCTGTTAGATTCAGCCTAATAGGCCATATACAGACATTAGGGTTAATTTCCTTGTTTTTAATTTGGCATTATCAAATTAGATTAATTAACTGAAACAATACAAATGTATTCACTTCAGATGAAGTTAATTACATCACAAACTTAGAAGGAACTTATGTTTCACATACAGGTGCATAATGTATACAACAGCTTATAAAACATTATAAACACATTTCACTGTGAGAATATATGATTTAGAACATCAGATTATATATCAGGAAAATACTTTTAAACAGCTAGCATTGTATTTTATTATCCCAATTCGTAGCTAAATGCCCAGTTATTATATTTCTCACACTCAGCTCATCATATCTAGTAACGTTAGAACCAGAAGGCTAATGGCAACAGAACTTAATCATCTGTGTCAAATTTTAGGAGAACCACGGGAATGCCAAAAGGGGAAAAGAAACACATGAATATCAAATAAATTCAGATACTCTGCTTTGTAAAATCAGCAAAAAGCCATCCATAATGTTTCTATATTGTGTAGCTGGTGGCAAAGACATCAATCATCATATTATCTGTACATTGAACATGATAAATTGATTTCATTTTAATGAGAAGATCCAATTATTTAGAGAAATGAGGGAGACATATGAAAGCTCTTTAGCTCAATGGCCATGTGTTATCAGTAACAACACTTAACCCTGTGTGATTTAACTCCTCTGGTCTGTAATTTTAGAGCACACTGTTGTCCTACTTCATTTCTTTAGAGAGAGGTCAGATACTTAATTTATCATGCTCCTAAAAATAGCAAGGGGGGACATTCCATGAAATCCATTCAGTGATGATCAGAGGTTTGTTTGTGCTTCATTTTTTTTCTGGTCCTTGCTAATCATCTGTAGGTAACAAACATTAAGTTTAAGGACAATGACTGCTTCAATATATAAAACTCATTCAGTAATTTCTTGTGACCATAAAATTATGTTGTAACTTTCTATAGCCGTGAAACAGTCTCAAGATTCAAAATTATTTTGAAGGCTAGATTTCAGGGTTGATACCAGTGAGATGAAATTTAACAGAGAAAATGATGTCTCGAGCACTGGGTTTAAAGGAACCTTGGTGCCAGTGTGGCTCACAGAGACAGATACTGCCAAGGGAGTGTCTGAATAGAAGCCCAGCTGAAAATGTGTGTTGAAGATTTGAATGAAGGAAGCTCGTGTGCAGGGGGGATTAGAGCATTAAGCAGGTGTGACTATGGAGTGTCTTTTAGACAGTTTTTAATTCAAGGAATGACATGTTTACAACCACAGCTATTAAGTACGGGAATGACTGCTGTCCTTGGCCATTTCTAACCAATGATGGCATAACCATGTCAGGAGAGCTAATTACATGAAAGGCATTTCTGCAATCAAATATGGAAGAAATTATGTTACTTGTAAGGTCCCTTCTGAGTTTAAGATTCTTGGATTGTATTTTTTTTCACTTTTATAACCCATCAAGTCTCTCATTGCCATTTATCTTGTCTTATTAGTTATAGATATTTATGTACCTGTCTAATTCCTTGCTAGGTATTTTTTTCTGTAAAGTGAATGTCATAAGATCTGTAACTTTATTTTACTCATATTTTCTGTCTCCCTCCAAAAGTTCTAAAAGCTTTGAACAGAAACAAGCCCCAAAACTATTGGCGTATATTATGACATCCATATATAATAGTACTTTCTTGAAGGACATACATGGTAAGAGGAAGAGTTGCTCTAATATTAAAATAACATTTTCTTGAGAGTTAGCTTTCCAGAACTCTGAGGAGTGTGAGATTTTTACCTAACTTGCACACTGACAGGTTAGCACACCTAATCTGAGTACCCACAATTCTTAGGTCGGTGAAGACCACAGTTTCATAAAATGTTAACAGAAGACGCAAGACTCCTGAGTTAGAGACAAAGGACATTATTATTCACAAAGCAGCCAAGGACATGAGCATCCACAGATGTGAGTCAGTGCACTTGGCCCTATGGTCTCAGGGGGTGATGCAGGAGCGCTGAGGTGGTGCATGCATGCCCAGTGGGTTGCATTATAGGACAGAACCCTGAACTTGCAATGTCTTGCAATAGGGAACCCTGAATATTTTATAATGGGTAACAATAATGTTTTTCCTCTGCTTCAAAAGAGTAAAATATCTTCATCTTCCTAGGCTGTTTGCTATATAAATATCTTGGAAAAGACATATCAAAGAAAGTTTAGCTAGTGCTTCTCACAAGATGTGCAGAAACACGTGAGACCCGTGGAGAATTGTCTCCTGATAATATCACTCATAAAATGCTTTTACGTCATGAACTGAAGAAGCCATTGTTTGCCCATACTTTGATATGTGAGAGCAATGGGGGAGAGGGAGGACATGAAAAGTGAAATTTTGCAGAGCCATTGTATTGCAGTTGACCTCAAGACTGTGACTTCCCTCTAGATAAATAGTCTGCAAAGTGCACAGACAGCAGCTATCGACTGACTCTCCTGAGATGGGTAGCTTTTATTTATTGTAGGGCACCTCTGATTCTATCTTCACAATTGTCTCTTTCTTCATGGTTGTTCAGTTGTTGCTTTTGTGCCTTTGTTCACCTTATTTTACTAGTCACACCTGTGAGCAGTTAACAAGTGCAGTGTGTGAGTGTGTAGGGGAGGGTTCAAATCAGGATGAAAGACTTTTTTTTTTTAATTGACCTAAAACACAATTTTTAAAAAGTCAGGTCCTCTAGAAACATTCCAGGAAGTTGGTTGGTTTTCATACCCGAGACACTAGTAGCAGTTTTATTTAAAAGTCATAGAAAGATGTAGTGGATATTATAATGGAGATATACAGGGACAAGACCTTTTGTTGCTTTAAAAGTTTTAGAGATAGCCTGACCATGCGGTGGTGCAGTGGATAGAGCATTGGACTGGGATGCAGAAGACCCAGGTTCGAGACCCCGAGCTCGCCAGCTTGAGCGCGGGCCCATCTGGCTTGAGCAAAAGCTCGTCAGCTTGGACCCAAGGTCGCTGGCTCCAGCAAGGGGTGACTTGGTCTGCTGAAGACCCGTGGTCAAGGCATGTGTGAGAGAGCAATCAATGAACAACTATGGTGTTGCAATGGCAACGAAAAACTAATGATTGATGCCTCTCATTTCTCTCTGTTCCTGTCTGTCTGTCCCTATCTATCCCTCTCTCTGACTCTCTGTCCCTGTAAAAAAAAAAGTTTTAGAGATAGCAAGTTTCTTTAAAAGTAATAATAACAGTTTATTCAGAAATAAGCAATGCTTTCATCCTCTCTGATTTCTTTTTTTTCTCTGTAGATAGGCAAGGTTTGTAAATTGATACAGATCTGTCTCTTTAGGATGTGTGAAATGTATGGTTTAAATTTTCTTAAGTGCTGTAAAACTTTTTTCTATAAATTATTATGAATTTTAATCTCACTGAATCTATTGTCATCATTAATATCTAATCTTACTGAATCTATTGTTATTATTAATATCAAATGCTACTGATGAAGTACTTGATTGAATACAGGCCTTTGAATGTTGTTGAAGAAAGGTAATTAACACATACCAAATTCAAGAAGGCTATTATGATGAGATGTATTCTTCCACAACAGTTCCTGGAACAGAGGAAGCAACCAATAGCTTAGGTTGAAGTGAGCAGACTAGGTTTCTGAGGACAAAACGATAAAAATGACGACTTTCACAAAACATTCCAACAATCATAAAAAGAACTAAATGTTCTATCCTCTGTTATGTTTGCATTTCCGCCTTCAACGTTCTCTAATTTGCACCCAAGGATAAGGGTAATCCACTCATAGATAAACATTGTTTCATCTCATAGACACATGGGAAGCCTGCAGGTTGTTTAGGTATTCCTGAGCCATGCTCCTGGTGAATGGGCTGTGTGAGTGAACTCTAGAACCATGTCAAGAGCTCCAACCTTAGACCTCCTATCACATTATCATGTGAGATTGCTTTACACAGCATCTCCTCATAGTCCAATTTTAAATGCATTTTTTGGAACTTATTTTTTTATATTCAAATAAATAAAATTAAATGAATGTCTTATTTACTTCAGAAGAAACAAATGGAGATTTCAAAGGCCAGACTCAGGTTCCAAAGAACTACACTCTGCCTCTCATTCCTTCAGTATAAGAAAGTGATTCTGAACTCAAGCATTGGAGAAGAGAGAATTAATAAAGCCCTGATTCTACCCCTAATTTTTTGTGTGACCTGCAGGGAATTTCTTAATCACTTCAATTTAATCTTTAGTTTCCTACTGTTTGTTAATTATTTTATTTTATTTTTAAATTACAGTTTACATTTTCAGTATTACTTGATATTAGTTCTTGGTGTGCAGTATAGTGGTTAGACATCTACCATATTTCCCCATATACAAGATGTACCCTTTTTCCAAAAATTTGGGGTCTAAAAACTGGAAGTGTCTTATACAGTGGTTGTAGATATTTTTACTTGCATTTCCCACTTTTTTGCACTAGTTTTTGCACTCATTGTTGAAGACAGTGATTCATCATCAGACACAGATGAGGACAAGCTAATGGATGGGAGTTTTGACAGTAATGAAGAGTTATATGAATTTTATGATGAATAAAACTTGAGTTCAATAACTTTAGGTAATGCTTTTTTTTTTAAATTTCAGGCCCCAAAATTAAGGCACATCTTATATATACATCGTTGCATTTTATACATGGGGAAATATGGTATATATTTTACAAAGGGACTGCTTTGATAAATCTAGTATTCACCTGGCAGCATGCACAGTTATTACAATATTATTGACCATATTTCCTATGCTGTGCTTTACATCCCTGTGACTGTTAATCCTCCTGTTGGATAGTGACAATACTTATTACCACATTAGAGTCATCGAGATCGAAGGAGGCCATATATACAATGGACAGAGAGAGAGTAGACCCTTGCACATTTTAAATTGTATTATTTCAGCTTCTCTGGGTCTCCAGTTCTTGAACTCTAAAAATAAGGTTATACTATATGGTTTCTAAGGCATTTCCAGTTATGACTTTATGTACAAACTATGCCTTTTGGATTTTTAGTTGGGGCTTTTTATTTGCTGTTATCTATGGTTCTGCTCAGTTTTGCTGTCTTTCTAATGCAATTCAAAGAAACTGAGCATGTGTGACCTAAGAACTAGAACACAGATCATGAACATATACCACACCCTCATGACAGATGTCTGATGTCCAGGGCAAGTGCAGACTCTTTATGCATAGTCTTGCCACTCTCCGGGCTTTCATTCCCCTCTGATATCGACACCACTGATGAGGACCAGAAAGAGATGAAGAAAAAGAAAGAGATAGAAGAAGAAAGACAGGGACAGAGACTGAGTGAGTGTCCTGTGGATTGTACAACCTGGGTGCCCCTGAGATAATGACTATGCAGGATGAGGGGTAAGGGAAGCCAGAAACCAAAGGTATCTCACAGAATTCCAGTTCAGGGATACAGACCCTCTTTTCACTAAGAACATCTCTTGACATGCAGAAAGAGCCTCACATTGGTAAAAGGCCAATGACCTAGAGTTTTAAATAGTGCATTCAATTGTCTCTTAAAATCTAGCATTATTTAATACTATATTAGACACTTACAATAGTTTAGAGACTATTTCTTGGCATGAAAAATAGCAGTAAGTGGTGTCTCTGATATCTTTAATGAGAAAATTACCAGAGATGTAATTTAGAATTTATATGGAAGGCATATGATTCAATAATTACATATTTTCATTAAAAACTACATCTTTTTTGAAGTTGTAACTATAAATTTTTTCTGTGGGGGAGATTCATACACAGGCATATAAGTAGTTAATGACCTCACACCCACTGCACTCTGCCAAAGTTTCTTCTCTTGCACCCCAATGTAGTTATAGATGTGGGACTTGTATTATATCATTGTTGACATATCTGGTCTATCCCTCTTGCTTCCTGAGATTACAAATAATGACAGGACAGAGTCTTAGTCGATGATTTACCAGGAATACACCTGGAAGCCATCCATGCCACTGAGAGTATATCTGTTAAACAAGATAAAGTTGGGCATTGATTTTCTCTATTGAGGTAAAAATTTCAAGTCATCTTAATGTCTCTTAAATGAAAATCTTAATGTCTCTTAAAATATCTCCATAAATCTTACCTTTTGCACATAGAAAAGCTGGCTTGGCTTCTCCCAAGGACCTTTGGTGGTCTTTCTACCAAATTTAGGACCTCTGGGACTCCTTTGAACAGCATTGAGCCTTTTTTCATTGGTTCTAATCAAAATACCCCAAGTAGCTTCTATATCCATAGCTCAGTGTTACACAAGAAATAAGCAAATCCACCTCTCTTCTTCCATGTTGTGGAAAATGAACCTTCCTCCTCCAAGAACTTTATAAAATGTCTCTTCCTCCATGATGCTTTCCCGAAATCCCCCAGTCACAGTTGAAATGTCCTCAGTACACTCACAATATTTTGTAAACATGCTGTGAGAACAGTCATCAGTTTGTATTCTAGTCTGTTATCTTTGCCTTTGTCTTTTTTTGTTAAGCTGTGGATGATCTCATTCAACCCACAGTGTGTCTAGGCTGTGTCAGCAAGAGGGTCACCTCCTCGGTCCTGCACGTTTGTCTCATACTGAAACAAGCAAACCACAGGCTCTTTGAGGCTCACTTTCATCCAGCCCCATGGATAACAAACAGAATAGAATACTTTAAAAATTGTGATCTACAAATTATTATTTCCAAAGAACCAGCTCCTCTGATAACCTTTCCCTATATTTCCAAAGGAGGGAAATAGTTTTGCTCTTCTTAGAATGGGTTGATTATGACCAGTATGAGATTACAGAAGATATCTGCTTCTAAAAATACTGATTCTTATCCATGCCACATAATTAAACATTTATCTCTGCATCTCAAATCATGTATATGTTGAGGACAGAGAAAGCAAATACTGAACAAACATTTGATATTTGGTTAGTTTGTTACTTTGAAAATACTGCCATCGATTACCATTATGTAATAGACTTTCCTGTGATATCTTTAATAATACCATCATTTTAAAAATGGTGTAACCATCTATCTCAGGGCTCCCAGGTTGAAACAGTGTTTCTCAAAAGTTGAAGCCATGGTGGATTTATTGTGGAGGTCAGCTATGTCACCTTTGGGCACTGCATTAGTCTCCTGGGGCTGGTGTAGCAAAGTACTGCAAACTGGGTGGCTTCAAACAAAAGTGATTTATTTGTTCAGTGTTCTGGAGGTTAGACATCTGAAAATGAAGATGTGAACCAGTGTTGGATCCTCCTGAGGTTCTGGGGCTGGCTGGCCGTCCTTGGTGTTCCTGGGCATGCAGATCACAATGCCAGCTTCTGCCATTTTGGTTACACCACATTCTCCATGTGTGTGCCTGTTGCTTCTTTCCACAGGGTCAACAGTCATACCAAAGGAGGGCTCAGTCTAGGGACCTCATTTTAACCTCATTTCATCTTCAAAGCCTCTATTTCCAGATAGAGTCACAATCACAGGTCTTAGGGGTTAGACTTCATCCTATCATTTCATATAATACATATATGTCTGGAGGACACACTTCAATACGTAATAGACACAATCAAAAGGCTGAGTCGGGGTTTATAGTCCCAGCAACAGAAAAACAGACATTGCTTGAAATTTCACTGTTCACTATACTAATGAGCACTATTGGGTGTTTCAGGGTCTTTTGAGGATGTGTGTTGGTATATCCATCTTACATTAGAAAACATTAGGCATAATGTACATTATAAATACACACACAAAAAAAAACTTTTTAAATGAGTTAGAAGGTTTTATTGGAAGATCATTAAAGTTGTGGTCAGATTTTCCAGAACAAGATGCTGTTGACAATATGAATATTGAAACGGAGGCTAGTTTCTTAAGTCCTTTTATAGTTTTCAAAATTTAATTTGTTAAGAAAGAAGCCCAGAAAGATGCCTATCATACATGCTGACCTATTGTTTATTTCTTAACAAGTAAAAATTTGAAATTTCATAGCAATAATGAAATCTTTTTACCGAATGTTTATGCAACTTTGAAAATTATGTAATTTTAAAATTACATAATAATGATGACAATAATAAAATCTCCACTTTAACCAAATGCTCCTTCAGATAAGCCTGTAGGAGTTTTCTGTTGATTCACTGCTGATACTCAAGGGAGGAATGGATTCTGCTCCTTAGATATTGGGATTTTCCCTTCAATTCTTGTTAAAGCACTGCATAATGCCACAGTGCTTTATGTAATACACTAAGGCAGGGCACACTGCGCAGTTACAGACATCTTCCTGCAAAACTTCTAGACTCCAGACATCTTCTAGATCCGTATACTAGAGACAAACATATTAAGTAAGTTGTCGTAACAAGGGTGATCCTTGTATTGCAAGAGAAAAAAATGGGGTGGACTGGTATGTACCCTTAAGTCAGAATTCAAGGAAACAGGAAAAGACATACTGCTACAATTATGGATATGCAGCTTTTTGTTGTTGCTATTGATGACTGCCTTTGGAGATATAATTACAAACCTGTAGTTTGTCCTATAAAGTATACAATTCAATGATTCTTTAGTATATTCATAGGGTTGTGCAACTATTGGGATAATCAATCTTAGAACATTCTTATCACCCATAAAGAGATCCCCCCCATACCTTTAGCTCCTTCCTTTTTAGCAATAGCTATTCTACTTTCTGACTCTGCGTACCTACCTATCATGATCACTCCATACCAATGAAATCATATAATACATGGTCTTTGTGACTGACTCCTTTCTCTTAGTGTAATATTTTCAGGGTTCATCTGTGATATAGTCTGTGGCTATACCTCATTTTATTTTTCATTCATTAGTTGATACAATTTGGGTTTTTCTGCTATTTGGCTATTATGAATAATGTTGTGAACTCAAGTGTACGAGTTTTGTGTACTCACTGGTTTTTGTTGCTCTTGGATATACACTTAGGGAGGGAATTACTGAGTCTAATAGTAACTTTATTTTTAGTCTTTGTAGGAACTACCAGACTATATTTCAAAGAAAGGCACATTCCCACCAGCAATGTGTGTGTTCCAATGTCTCCTCATCCATGTCCACACTTATTATTGTCTGCTTGTGATTATAGCTATCCTAGTGGATTAAAGTAGTATTTCATTATACTTTTAATTTGCATTTCCCTGATGACTATCTAATGTTTTTGGACATCTTTTAATGCACTAACTGGCCATTTGCCTATCCTTTTTGGAAAATGCTTACTTGTATCAGATATATAATTAACAAATATTTCTCTACATCTTCTGGGTTGACTTATTACTTTCTCAGTGGTGACCTTTAAAGTATAAAAATTTTGTATTTTGATGAATTAATATTTGTTTATTTTTCTTTGGTTGCTTGTATTTTAGGGTTTTATATCTGAGAAAACATTGCCTAATCCAAGATCACAAAGATTTACATCTACATTTTCTTCTAAGAGTTTAATAGCTTTAGCACTTATATTTTGATTTTTGCTCTATTTTGAGGTAATTTTTAAATACAGTGTGAGGTAGGGGTCCAAATTTTTTCTGCTTCTATAGGTCTCACTTTACCAACCACCCAATTAACAGTATCACCTTCATATCTGGTCTCTACATTATGAATTTAGCTCTCTCATTACTGCTAATTGTTCATAGTTACCACATCTCATATTTTTGGCTATTTCATATTGTCTGTGCTCTGGCTTAAGGATCCTTGGTTTCTGTTCTATCCAATGATAACCTTTCTTATGCACCCTCAGTCTCAAGTTCAGAGTCCTGAAAAGCAAGATCTGGCAGACCCTACATACCATGATCTCTATTTGGGCAGAGCTTGAGAAAAGACCCTAGCAGCTTATCTACTGGCTTTTCCCTAGAAAAAGTACACACTGTATGAATGTACCTTTTGAGAGGGGGATTGCATGCAACAGGATATGGACACTTAGTATATTAAATAACATGTTGCCGTGTACCATCTCACAAAGGAGAAGTCATGGATGTGTTAGAAGGCACGCTTCACCTGACCAGGTGGTGGCACAATGGATAGAGCATTGGACTGAGACACAGAGGATCCAGGTTCGAAACTCCAAGGTCACCGGCTTGAGCACACTCTCATCTGACTTGAGCATGGGCTCATCAGCTTGAGTGTGGGGTCACTGGTTTGACCAGGGATTATAGACATGAGCCCATGGTTGCTAGCTTGAGCCCAAAGGTTTCTGGCTTAAAGCCCAAGGTTGCTGGCTTGAGCAAGGGGTCACTTGTTCAGCTGTAGCCCCCTGGTCAAGGCACAAATGAGGAAGCAATCAATGAACAGCTAAGGTGCCACAACAAATAACTTATCATCTCTCTCTCCCTTTCTGTCTGTCTGTCCCTATCTGTCCCTCTCTGACTCTCTCTTTTCACTGTCAAAGAAAAAAAAAGAAGAAGAAGAAGGCAAGCTTCACAGATGTCAGGCATTTGTGGTTTTATGTGTCTAGGATAAACCTCTGTACACAGATCATGTCTAATCTTATATATTAGAAATTTTTGTCTCCACGCTCATTCATTTCAAGTGGCAGCCAGAATAGATATTTTTTTTCATTTTTATCTTAGACCTGTATGGTAATACTGCATATATATTTTTTGGCTTGATAGGTAACTTTTTCTTTGCAAAATGAGTGTCTTGCTTTCCAGCTGTCTAAGTACAGGTCTGCCATTGCCACTGTTTCCCAGACTGGACACACCTGTTGCTGAACCACCACTCTTGCCTTCCATGGGGCTGCACCTCCCTGTCTCAGTCACAGTATCATTGCATCCATGATCATGCCTGCTCTTTCTATACTAACTCCATCATGGTTTCTCACAGACCCCAACATTTTCTGCTCAGCTTCCTCTATATCTATAGCTGAACCCTAGTCCTCACTCAATCCATAGATCAAGCTTCTAATCTCCCAGTCTTTCAGTATCACCTGCCAATCAACCCCAATATGGAGAAAGCAAAAAATATAATATCTGAAATATTTATTCTCAATAACGTAACTTGTAGTCAGAGATAGAAATTGTCACAGTGCAATCTACAATAAATTAGACAAAATAAGATATTTTTAGCAGTATAATCATATTTGACTTAATGATGTACTAAAAAAGAACTCTCTAAATTATTAATGATTCATCAGAAGACAAATTTTTTTTTCCTTTCTTTGGTCCTAAATGGAAATCTATTAGGGATTTATAGTATAAGCAGATTATATCACAAACCATTTCTACATAAAAATGAACATAATTTGTTACAAACAATTCCAACATTCAGAATATTTATATTGCTATTAAGAATATTAAAGAGCCTGATCTGTGGTGGCACAGTGGATAAAGCATTGACCTGGAATGCTGAGGTCGCCAGTTCAAAACCCTGGGCTTGCCTAGTCAAGGCATATATGTGAGTTGATGCTTCCTGCTCCTTCCCCCTTCTCTCTTTCTCTCTTTCCGTCTCTCCCTCTTTTCTCTTTAAGATGAATTTAAAATAAAAGAATATTAAAGAGAAAACAGCTGAAGTACCCCACTTTATCTTTAACATGTGCCAACAACAGTCACCCTATTTTAACAGAAAGTGCCTTTTACTGCTGTACCACGAAGCACCATTTTTCCTGTCTGCTGTGGTCATTGTTTCAGTTGAAACCAAATGCGCTTCTGGCTAACAGAGGACAGGAGACGTATCCATTGTTCACATCTCTCGGATATTTTTGTTTAACTTGAAGAATTCCCTATTGATTCTAGAGCCACATCTTCAGCTAAAACTGATTTATTTTATTAAATGAACTTTAAACCACAGATGTCTATCAAGATTGGATTTTAGTCTGAAAGAACCACCTCCATTTAGAAAATTGATCTTCACATCATATTTTTATTAACCTGGAGTTTTTAGAGCATGATTGCTCTGAGGGGGGTAGGGAGAGAGAAAGAGATAGAGAGAGAGATCACCTCCAGTAACATTTTACATCACGGATGAACTAGGGAATGGCATTAGAGCTGACTAACTTTGTGGTACCCAACCTCTCCACACACAAGCAAAAATGAACAATGAACACATGCAAACATGCATGCTGGCTCACATACAAAGTGTGAGGTTAGTGCCATTGAAAAGCAGGACATGATGTGTACTCATAACTCTGAAAAAGGAAAGAAAAACTCCAGTAATAATGGGAATTCCCCAATGATTACATTTTTTCCTCAACTCATGACATCTCTAATTAATACGTGACTGAACTATGTTTAAGAAGACTTGAAAGTATCTTGAATGAGCTATTATATATGTGCCTTGTCTCGAAGGCATCAAAGGGGGGCGCTGCGGGGATGTGGCTTTCCTGACTCATCACTGGGTGCTCGGAATTAACTGGACACAATACTTCCCAGAAAACTGGTTGGCTTAACCCTTGGTGGGATTGCTAAAATGCAAATTTGGAGCCCAATATATCTAGAATTGAACCCCGCCACAGAACTAAAAAATCATTTGTGTTTGGGCAAGTGTCTCAATCTCCACCAGCCCTTTAACATGTGACTAATGCGCGTGTTCATGGAGATGAATGTTAGACAGGATGGTTGTAACTGGCTTTTCTAAATTAGAGCCACTCCATAAACAGTGGCAATAAAATACGAAACGTAACTGCCAAGAGCCACAGAAAAGCCCATCTTCTGGGCTTAGCATTTTTCCTTCTGTATAAAATCAGAGAGTAAGATGAAAATCAGAAGATTTCTGTTTGTTTGTTCATTTGTTGCTTTCAATTTTATGCCCCACACATGAGTACATATGTGGGATATACTGCTCTCACAATTCATCCAGGTTGTCACAAATGCCAGAATTTCACCTTTTCTTATGACTGAGTAGTACTCCATAGTATGTATGTGCCACATTTTCTTTATCTATTGAAGGACACTTTGGACAAACAAAAACCCATAGGCACAGGTGACAGTATGGTGGTTACCATGAGAAGGTCAGGGAGAGGTACTGAAATGTAAAGGGGTCAAATATATGGTGACAGGAGGAGGTTTGACATTGAGTGAACACACAACATAATATATAGATGATCTATCATAGAACTGTACATTTCAAAGTTATATAATCTTATTAACCAATATCACACCAACAAATTTAATTACATTAAAAATATATAAATGAAAACCAAATTACCTGCAAAAAATTAGAAAATTTTTTGGGGTGTCCCAGAAATCAGAGCAAGTCAGATTTGAATGATGAGTTCAGTGCTTTAGCATGCATCTCCAAAATAGAAAATAACAATTTTCATGAAAACTGAGCAGAGATCTTTAGCACAGGTAACCCTTCTGGGAAGAGGGTTGGAAAACCTCAGACCTTCTCCCCAAAACACCAACTCTTTCCTCCTACTCACTACATTGCACATGACACACAGGGCTCTTGAACGTAACATGAGAACGTGCTTAGCTGAGAATCTCTTAGGTATCCTAGCAGTTTACTGTCGAATCGACAAAAAAAAATCAGCTGTGCAGTTTTGACACCTAAGTCAGAATTCTGTTTCCTCAGGCTCAGTGTAAAAATGGAGGAAAACTCAGGCTAGTTTGGCTCAACTCAAACATGCAGTCACTTTCAAACAAGTCTACACATCAGTGTGGCGTCTCATTGTCCCTTGTCCTGTTATTGCTGTTGGCTGTTAAAGGTGACTTTGTAGTCATATCACTTAACTATATTTCATAGATGCACAACTTAGCTCTTTCTGAAGCGGGGTTTTGTTTTTCTGTCTGTTTCAGTGACACAAAGATTTGAAACCATGTCTTTCCTCTCCTGGCTGAGTCTCATTACAGATGCCCCTCTGACCCCCTGGTCCTAAGTTCTCAGGCAAGCCTGGGCTGGAGCCATCTGTTTTCCAGGGTCAGGAGAAACAGTCTTGCCCAGCAAAGAACACCACATGTCTGCATGTATTTGTGTTAGCTGGGCCTCTAGCCAATTTAAGCAACCCTAAACCCATTGGCCTTAACTGCTCTGTTGTCCCTGATCCCCCTGTGGGGGGACCCCCTGCAGGAGCAAGAGTTTCAGTGCAGCCAGTTCAGGATGCAGAAGGGAATTAAGGCAGTCGTGTCTCTCCAGGGTGCTCTTTACCACCTTCAGACACGTGTTTCCGTGTTTCCCGTATCCCTCTCCCCTGAGTGATCCTGCAGCACCTGGTTGGGCAGCAGAGAGAAGAGGAATCCTGGTCCCAGCACTCCTTCTTTCAGTGGTTTCCTTTGCTCTGCAGTGGCCCTGGCTTCCTTCCCACACTCTTTCCTGGGACAGGATCTGTATTAAGCAATTACAAAACTTAATTATCAGCAGTGGAAAGGGAGGTACTGGCAGGTTCTCTCTGTTACTAATATAAGCAGGGTGAGAGCTCAAATAATAAAACAGAAGATAACGAGGAGAGGCTAGAAAACGAGGCAACGAGTTCAATAAACAGTATAGGCTTTAACAAGAACACTAACCATTTCAAAACCCAGCTTCTCTGAAAGAAGAAATGTTGAAATAATGCAAGTGGTCCAGGACAGTGACATGTGTTCATAAATTTAAAAGCCACCTGACCTGTGGTGGCGCAGTGGATAAAGTGTCGACCTGGAAACACTGAGGTCGCCAGTTCAAAACCCTGCTCTGGTCTGGTCAAGGCACATATGGGAGTTGACGCTTCCAGCTCCTCCTCCCTTTCTCTCTTTCTCTCTCTCTCTCTCTCTCACTCTGTGTCTCCTCTCTAAAATGAATAAAATAAAAAAATAAAATAAATTTAAAAGCCAAGTTCTCTACAGTAAGGAAGCATGGCTTTGCTTAGTCCAGGGAGCTAACCTTGGTCTGCGAGCTCTCTCTCGTGTGTCTCAGGATTCTGACTCTCATTGCCAGCGCCGAAGTGGTCTTTCCCCCTAGTTCTCTCTCATATTTGGTGATAGCACCAGCTACCCAGTCATTCACTTTTTTTTATTATTATTTCTTCCTTAAATTCATCTCTTAATTACCAAATTCTGCTGACTTATTGCCCAGATATTCTAGGGGGTTTGTTTGTTTTTGTTTTGTTTTGTTTTTGCCTTTTTGCCTTGTGTTTAATCTCTGTGACCAATGACCTTGTTCGGGCTCATATATTTCTTGCACGGAGTGCCCGACAATGCTTCTTAACAGATCACCGTGACTCCAGTCTCCTCTCACTCAAATACACACTGCACAGATCTGACCTGAGTGACAAATCTAAAACCAGGTGAGCAGACTATAACTTGGGAGCCAAATCTGACCTGCGATCTATTTTTGTGCTGCTGACAAAAAACAAAGAAAAAAAAAAAGAATTTTACATTTTCAAATGCCTTAGAAAAAAATCAAAGAAGAGTAATATTTCATCACCCATGAAAATTACCAAAGTTCAGTTTCACTATCAATAAATTAAGTTTTCCTGGAACAAGCCACTATCCACTTATTATCTGTGTGTCTTTGTCTTTGACAATAGAGGTGAGCATTTGCAGCAGAAACTAGAGGGTCCATGGAGTCTAAAACATTTACCAATGGGCCTTTTGCATACAGAGTTTGCCTCCCCTGCTCTAGAGCATTAAGACAGAACCATCATTCCTCTGCTCACAGTCTTTTGGTGGTCCACCATTACCTGCAGGATAAGCCCTGGCCTCTCCATATGACACACAGACCTCTGTCATCTCTGTCACCTGGCCCTCTATCCTCCCACCTCAGTATCCCTGTGTTGTTTGGGAAACCCTTCACTGGGATTGTGGCTTATGTCTCTTGAAGGCCACATACCTCAGTATTTGTTAATTTAAATGTTTCTTATCCTGTTAGTGGGAAAACTGAGGTTATCTCCTTCAGGAAACCTCCCTAGACCTCCCAACAAGAGGACGTGTTCTCTCTGACTCTGTCATCCTCATGCCACATTATCTCATAAACATTGATTTCTGCACATCTGAGTACTGAGTTCTATATTTCAAGCCCATTCACTGGTCTCACTTATTCTCACGTCCTCAGTGAATATCACAGAGACTCACACTTATAATGGCTTCTGTGAATGTTCGTTGAATAAATTAAGAAGCCTGACATATAAAGTAACTAACTTAAATAATAGCTTAGGTTTAAAAGCAATGAGGTTGTCTGAATTTTTAAAAAATATCATTCTATAACAAAAATGTAACAACATTATGTTCAAACATTTCATTTTGATAAAGTGTTACAAATAAGATGGTTTTCAGTTTGGAGACATTGTAGTAGGAAACATATAGACTTAAGCCCATTTCTTAATTTGCAAAAATAAATTTTTATCATCAACTTGAATGGCACAATTAATAAATATTTAAACAACTCAGCTTGCCCTTATGCCTTATTATCAGGTATCACTGACCTCTAAGAATTGTTTAAATGTACTATAATTATAAATGGAGAGGAGGCCTCATGTGGCTGAAGTAATTTATAAGCACAGTCTTGTCTGGAAGAAAAGATTTAGCATTAAATTTTTGGATGGTACTTTATATTTATTTTGTAAGTCAAGAATATATATTTCAGAATAACCTGCTTCATCTCATAGAAGTTAGTAAAATAATCACAATACATATATCACAATTTAAATATTAGTTAAATGCCATTTAAAAAATATAACATGATATATGTCTGTGGAACTTGTTGCTATAATTTAAAGTTACTCTTAATTATGAGATGTAAAAAGGAATTACTTCCTTTGATATCTCTAACTAGGAAAGAAATCTAATGTTTAAGTGTTTTAATCATTCGTTTCTTTTATCAAAAAAAAGCATTTGGGTTAATTCAATTACATGTAAATATCTGTTTCTTAAAAATGGAAGCTTTGTCTAGATATGGAAAAAAACTTTGCTTTTTCTTCAAATTAATTTTTGCAACAGAACACTCTGCTTTTGTTGTTGCAAAATGATGTAAGAAATGGGTCCAGCCTGACCAGGCAGTGGTGCAGTGGATAGAGCATCGGACTGGGATGTGGAGGACCCGGGTTCAGGACCCCGAGGTTGCCAACTTGAGCCCAAGGTCACTGGCTTGAGCAAGGGGTTACGTGGTCTGCTGTGGCCCACCGGTCAAGGCACATATGAAAAATCAATCAATGAACAACTAAGGAACTGCAATGAAGAATTGATGTTCTCATCTCTCTCCCTTCCTGTCTGTCCGTCCCTGTCTGTCCCTCTCTCTGACTCTCTTTGTCTCTGCCACACACACACACACACACACACACACACACACACACACACACAAAAGAAATGGGTCCAGGGTCTAGCAGGATGTATGTATTTAGGTATTTTTTCTTTTTTCATTACCTCTATAAACACATTAATTCTCATTTGAGGATGAATGTGGTTGCCTTCTGTTTTAACTCCGATCTTCCGTTGCCAATCTTTGCCCTATTGATGAGTGATGTCTTACACACATCTGCTCAGGGGTTGTCATTCTGCTCTCTGTCATTATTTGTTTTTGTGGTTTTTTAGAAAATAAATTTGATGGGATTACATTGATCAATGAGAATGCATAGGCATCAGGTAGATATCTCTACAGCATTTGAACTGTTGATTGTGTTGTGTGCCCATCACCCAAAGTCAAATCATTTCCCATCCTCTTATATTTGTCCCTCTTTATTCTCCTCCCCTCCTACCTCCCCTGGTAAAACGTCACTTTTATCTATATCCATGAGTCTCAGTTTTTATATCCCACTTATATGTGAAATCATCTAGTCCTTAGCTTTTCCTGATTTGCCTATTTCACTTTGCATAGTGTCCTCGAGGTCCATCCATGTTGCCATAAATGTCAATATGTGATCATTTCTTACGGCTGAGTGGTATTTCATTGCCTCTGTCACTATTGGGCTTGCTTATTCCTGCAACTCTTCATTTGAAAACTCGCTGTTACGGTTCTGCTTAAATACCGGTTTCATTATTTTGCCTTTTTTCTCTAAAAACCAAATAGCCAGTGTAATCTTTATACTCTGTCTCCTGGGTAGGGCTCCTCCCCTTTCATCCAGTGTCATCTCTGTTTTAACCATGAGACAACAGCAACGCCTCTCCCGCCCACCTGCTCGTGTACCTTGTAAGTGTCCTTGTCTGCCATCGGCCTGCCAGCTTGCTCTGTGGCTTTTGCCTGCCTTGTAGAGAGGTCTGCCCTTTAAGAAGTTGCTAGGGAAAGAGAGGTTGTCATTGGCAGCAACTTGCTTTCCTAAGAGGCTCCTCACAGCTGACATTTGCCTCCCTCGCTGATGGCACGACCCTGGAGCTCCATGCACAGCCCGCCTTTCAGAAGAAACCTGAGCCACGCTGGTCTGGGTGTGACTGAGAAGGAGGAGAAGGAGATGGAAAACTTAATTGTTATAATTTATTTCTCTCTGTTAAGCTCGTGGTTGGGGCACACAGGATTCTGCCTTTGTGCACAAACTGGCAACGTGATGTTAGCATTAAACCCTGAGCAGGCCTGCGACAATGCACCTCTCCACCGGGTGCATTGGGAGGGTTCACGTTTTCTGTGTTTCTGTTCAATGACCGGCACTCCGAGTGGATGCCCTCGTGGTTCTGCGTCACCATCAAGAACTTGATTAAGTTCAGCCTACTATAGGTTGCAGAAGCATCTTGTGAGTTCCTGTAGTATATAAAGCAAAGTACTAGAAAATCTCACAGTGTTTTTATTCCCTCAAAAAGGCTCCCTGCTCCTCATAGCTGAGCTGAGATGTATTCAGAGAGTAAGATAAATGTGTGTGGCGACTCCCCATAGGATCCTCTGAATCCTGAGACCACTTACCTCGTAGTGCTCTGTATCATTACGTCACGCAGGTGCGCCCCATGTTATCTCAGTTCTGCGGGTGGCACGGGAGAGGCCGGTCCACAGTCCTGCGGTTCCCCTTCCTACATCCTGACTCACGCAGTGACTAACACACTGTAATGTGATTACTTGTTTGTTTCCCCCATTAGACTAACCTCTGTGTAGGCCTATCCTGAGATCTACTCACCCTCATCTTTTTTAAATTTTTTAAAATTAAATGTGTTGGAGTGACATTGATAAAAAAAAAAAGAAAAAGACTAGATGGGTTTTAAGGTTACAATCCTATGACACATCATCTGTATATTGCATTGTAAGCCCACCACCCAAAGTCAGCTCTCCTTCTCTCACCATGTATTTGACCCCTGCGACCCTTTCCTACCCTCCAGCCTTTGGGTAACCACTGTACTGTTGTCTGTGCCTGTAAATTTTGTTTGTTTTATTTGTTCATTTGTTGATTTAGTTTTACATCTCACATATGCATGAATCATATGGTTCTTGACTTTTTCTGTCTGACTTATCCTTGACACAAATGGCAATATGTCATTGTTTATTATGACTGAGTAGTATTGCACAGTATATATGCACCACATCTTCTTTATTCAATCCTCTGTTGGAGGACGTTTTGGTTGTTCCCATGTCTTAGCCACCGTTAATAATGCTGCAGTGAACATAGGGGTGCACATATCTTCACAAATAAATATTTTCAACTGGGGGGAAGATACTCAGAAAGGGTTTGCTGGGTCATATGCTAACTCTATTCTTAATTTTCTGAGGAACCTTCACACTATTCATCTTTAAATCAACAATGGGTAGCAGAAAACCTAGGGTGGAATTAGAGTCTGCTGAAGGCCTGTCAGGCAAGTGGGTGAATGAAGGAAGAATGGTAACATTGTGCTTTGACCACTGGGTGATAGTTGAGAAAATATTAGCAAACTCTGGGAAAAGGGTGGGGGGAGGACTCACAGTGGGTGTGCATTCACACGGTTCTCATGGGGCTGTGGGTGAGGCTTCCCTGTGTGCCCTCTGGAGCCCGGGGAGCGTTGAGCCAAGGGAATCAGCACCCCCTCTGCCCCAGAGCCTGGAGGGAGAGAAAGGGCAGAGATGTGACCCCCACCTGGCTGGCTGCAAGCAAGTACCACCCTCATTGTGAAAGCTAGACTTCAGAGTAAGTACCTTTGTGTGGACACCTGGGAACGTTTGCCGTGTGGGCGACAGATCCATCGTTCCTGTTCGCCTTTGATTAAAGCTGGTATCTGTGTGGCTCGCTGTCACCTCATCCAGGACTCTGCTGCAATGTCACCTGTCAAGAAATGCTCTCCCTGAGTCCACAAGGAAAACCCACCATCCCTGCTCGAGCCCCTTTCCCAGCTTCTATTCACTTTTATTTTTTTCACATCACTCCGCCTGCCTGGGGTTGTCTGTTCAGTGGCCCACCTGGAGCTCGGCGCCTTCGTGGAGCCAGTGACTTGCGGGGCAGAGACGATACCTCCCTCTTCCTCCTCCACATTTCCTGCAACCAACTAGAAACCAGATGGAGATTTTTCTGCTCTTTTTTTCCAAACAGAGCAGCATTAGACCAGTCTAGTCAAACCCTAAAGGCACACAGTGAATGCTCACAACCTACTCACTCTGGTGTCTTATTCCGAATTGATCGTACACGGTGAAAGCTGGAAAAATAAACTGAGTAACACGAGGCTTTTTGTCTGTTGACACGGGAGCTCCACTTTGGCTGCCTTTTCATTTATCTTGAGCACATTTATTCAAAGCTCTTGCTGCCCACAGGCGGGACTCATGTTAACACACTGATGGAGGCCGTGGAGATGCCCTGCGTGCAGGTGGGACTTGGCTGGGAGCGGCTGGGAGGTGTCTGTGCCCCTCGGGCCATCAGCCTTGTCCCTCGGTACAACTTCTCCACGAGGGACCACTCTGCTTCCCCACAAGAAAGCCTCCTCCTTCTGATGTGAATTTCTGCAGAGCACATGCATTAGGGGATGGCAAATGCCTGTGGCTTTTGCTTATTACATGTGATAGATGGCTGACATGTGACACCGCAAAGCAGGTGCAGAGGCACGCCAGAGAACCTTTCCAAAGAACTTGTGTGCCACCTTGTGGTGATTCAGTGTTTTCAACGCTGAATTGTGTGGAACTGTTCATTCAGCTCACCAACACCATCCTTGTTCCGTTACCCTCCTGAAATCCAGCTTCTCGTTTTCCTTGACGAAGTGAATTTTTATTGTGAAGCAAAGCAATTGGGACTTGGGTGTCCCTCCTGGTGCACAGCCTCAGGCGTGTGTATCTCTGCATTCTCACCAAAAGAGCATCATCCCTCTGACTATTTTTATTGACAAACAATGACGTTCCTAACTAGGAAGAAGCACTCTCCTAAGCAGCCCACTGACCCTCACATTAATCTTTCTGATAACCTCAATAGGTGCTGTGACCACCAGCATCCCCTCCCACCCACCGTTCCCTCCACCTACCCATCTCTGCAGTTAGACACCCTCCTCACCACCCATCACCCGCCAGAAACCTGCCAGTCCTACCAACCTCTGCTTTCTGATGAACCTCCCACCTACCACGGATGCTCTCTGTCCGCAAGGTCAGCCATGTTGGGGTCGCCAGGGTCCACATCAGTAGCCACAGTATCATTCTCTACCCAGGATCCACTTCTGGTCCTTTGGCTACAAACCAAGATTCTTTATTATTATTATTATTATTATTATTATTATTATTATTATTATTATTATTATGTGACAGGCAGGTAGGCAGAGACAAACTCTCATATGTACCCCAACTGGGATCCACCCTGCAAACCCTCTAAAGGGCGATGCTCTGCCCATCTGGGGTATTACTCCATTGCTCAGCAACCAAGCTATCTTAGTGCCTGAGGTAAGACCATGGAGCCATCTCAGCAGGAGCCTACTTTTCTTGAACTGATCGAGCCACAGGAGGGGAAGAGAGAGAAAGAGGGATTGGGGAGGGGTAAGGAAGAGAGGGATGGAGAAGCAAACAGGCACTTTTCCTTTGTGCCCTGAGCAGCAATCAAACCCGGGACTTCCACATGCTGGACTAATGCTCTACCACTGAGCCAACAGCCAGGGCCCAAACCAAGATTCTGTTGTGCCAGGACATCCCCTGTGAACACTCAGATCCACTGGCTGTCCTGTTCTTCTTCCTATGCCATTGGCCCAAGCAGCATGAACTCCTGGTTCCTGACTGTCCTCCACTGGGGAACACCCCAACCCTGGATTCCGACCTCGTCTGAAAGGCTGAATAGGGTGCCTGAGGTCAGCTCACATCAATCCTTCTACTGAGTGTCCCTAAGCCACTAGAGCCAAGCTCACATAGGCAGGGTCCTTGCAGAGTTCCTGGGGGTATGGGGAGGTGCTTCTGCCCAAGCTGCTGCACTGCACCCAGCCAGCCCTCAGCCCTCAACCCCTCAGCACATGCTGCTCACATCACAGTGGGTGCTGCACCCAGGGTGGCCCTGGTTACCTCCTTGTTCTCTTTGGCGGGACAGCTCCATCCCCATGAGGCTTTCACACTCCCTCATGCATCGGAGAGCTCCCATCTTTCCCTAAGTGTCCTCGGGTTGATTGATCTGAGCTGGGACTTTGCCAGTTTCTTCAGTCATAAGAAGTGGAATATATCAACACCAGCAAAAAATATATACATATCCCTCCATCATTTGAGCAGGAACATGCCACACATACTGGTCACCGTACTCTTGAGATACCCCTAACATTAGTGTTTTTCTTGCATGTGTGTCTAAATTCTTGGAATTGAAAAAGACTGAGGGTGTATTTTTCTGTTGTTTTAATTTTTTTAAAATAAACACAGGAACACAGCTTGAGAGCCTGGTACCATGCTCTGTACAGGATATAACTTAACGTGAAACCCTATCGTAGTTGAATGTTATTTAACTGAATTCTCTCTTGAGGGTATCGATGTATTTTACGTGTTTCCCTGCAGACGTGAGACGTGGTGGGTCCCCACAGCCCACCATGGTCACACGGGGCTGGCGTGAGCGTCCGATGCTTCCGGACCTGCAGGTGCACGTTTCCCTGCAGACGTGAGACGTGGTGGGTCCCCACAGCCCACCATGGTCACACGGGGCTGGCGTGAGCGTCCGATGCTTCCCGACCTGCAGGTGCACGTTTCCCTGCAGACGTGAGACGTTGTGGGTCCCCACAGCCCACCATGGTCACACGGGGCTGGCGTGAGCGTCCGATGCTTCCCGACCTGCAGGTGCACGTTTCCCTGCAGACGTGAGACGTGGTGGGTCGCCACAGCCCACCATGGTCACACGGGGCTGGCGTGAGCGTCCGATGCTTCCCGACCTGCAGGTGCACGTTTCCCTGCAGAGACGGGTGCTGTCATGCGATAATATATGCGGCTAGTTGCACAAGAAGACTGTAAAATAGTCTAGTCACTAAAGAACAACATGCCTGCATTATATACCCTTGTGTAAGGCAGAAAATCTCAGTGCGGAATAGTGGGAAGATGTGGAATTCAGGATGGAGTTCTAATTCAGCCCCTAACTGATCAGCATTTTATTTCTAGCCAGAGTAGAGATGTAATTTGCAGTAATTTGATACAAACTTTAGGAAATAGGTAAAAGCAGCTTTGACTGGAGAATCATTAAGTATAAATTCAGACCCAGAATTTAAATTACAGGAATACATCTGATGTTCCAGGTTAGAGACAAATCCACAAAATACTGACATAGGAAAAATGATACGTCAGGAAGGAGCCTTTTGCACAAGTGGGGAAAAGACGCCAGCCAGGTCAGCAGGCCCAGGCTGGTGCTGGCTGCCCCGGCTGCGTGGTTCTAGCCAGGCAGGTCTCAACTAATGACCCTTTGCAAAGGCCCCAAGCAGCTCCTGGGCCCAGCCCCCTTGTCCAGGTTCATTCTAGGGCAGTGGTTCTTAACCTTTTTTGAGGCACCGAACCCACCAGTTTCATATGCGCATTCACCAAACCCTTCTTTAGTGATAAATAAAATATGATTTTTTTTCCAAATTCAAGACATAGGTATATGCTTTTTTACTGGTGCACAAAATGAGCCGTGCATGAACATCACCTTGCTCAAAGAACAAAACCAACAAAGTGCATGAACTCACAACAAATTACGGTATTACTTTATTCTGGCCTCCACGGCAGAGGCTTCTCCAAACCCCTGAGACCGACTCATCAAACCCCTAGGGTTTGACAGAACCCAGGTTAAGAACCACTGCTCTAGGGTGAAGGCAGCCACAGGTCCAAAGGGTCACCCAGGAACACCTGTTGGCGGGGTTTGTGAGATGGTGATGTTTTTGTCTCCATTAGTCAAATATGTTTATTATTTTCTTATTATTTCTGGCTCTGGTGTCTTTTGTGAGACATACAACATGTTACTTGTTATAGAAACAGGATCAGAGTGACTCAGGGGGTTGTCTGTGGTCACCCAAATCACGAACAGTCATGGCTGTGTTGGTTACCAGAATGGTGAACATCAAAGACTTATAGAGAATCTGAGTCCCTGTGTGAACATCGCCCATGGGTGGGCTCTGTTAGCATTCTGCACAGAACTGACCCAGGAGCCAGAAAAAGACCATGAACGCATTTGAGGAAGCCAGTTAGCAGCCATGATCTGCCCTGTGAGTCAGCGATGAGGGTTCAGCCTAAGTCTGTGCTGCAGGGGGGAACTGAACAGCGAACCTAAGAATGAACGGGCATCAAGACTCCTTTCTGAGAGACTGTTATTCCTCTTTTTTTCTTTTTTTGACAGAGACTGAGAAAGTCAGAGGTAAGGACAGACAGGAAGGGAGAGAGATGAGAAGCATCAACTCTTCGTTGCGACATCTTAGTTGTTCATTGATTGCTTGTTCATTTATTGCTTTCTCATATGTGCCTTGACCAGGGAGCTACAGCAGAGCGAGTGACCCTTTCTTCAAGCCAGTGACCTTGGGCTTTAAGCCAGTTCCCTTTGGGCTCAAGCCAGCGACCCCACGCTCAAGCTGGTAAACCCATGCTCAAGCCGGATGAGCCCACACTCAAGTCAGTGACCTCAGGGTTTTGAAACCGGGCTCTCTGCATCCCAGCTCGATGCTCTATCTACTGCATCACTGCCTCATGAGGCGAGACTATTATTCCTTTATTTAAGGTAGCTGATTTCCTTTGTATTGCAACAATATAAAAACTTTTAGAAAGTATACAACTCTGGGCTACTTGGGAGTATTGCTTTGTGTGGTTTGGTGTAAAGGGGGAAATTACAAAAATCATTTAAAAGTTCTTTCAATAAACAAGGGATGGAGAGAGGAGAGGCAGGCATGTTCGATGGGTGTGGAGCAGCATGAATTCTGTCCTTTTAAAATTCATGCTTAGGAATCCATAGTGACTCTACAAGGGAAAATAAATGTCACTGCATGTAAATTGCTTGCGTTTTCCAGTAAATACAATTTAGTGACAGTGGTCAAATGTACTGTGAAGAATGGATTATGTATGCTCTTTCCTTTGAAGCTGTTTTGCCAAGTCTTTGCTGTAGTCAAA
The DNA here is from genome assembly GCA_037038555.1 of Rhynchonycteris naso. Lineage (NCBI taxonomy): Eukaryota > Metazoa > Chordata > Mammalia > Chiroptera > Emballonuridae > Rhynchonycteris > Rhynchonycteris naso. The sequence continues at coordinate 212,245,141 of CM072998.1, read as the reverse complement.
GTTCACGGTGGGCCAGGCTCTCGGAAAGATTAGGGATTTATGAGTTGCTTTAGGTAACGACGTTAATCAAATGCTCGAAAATATAAAGTAACTGAGCAAGCATAGAATTTCAATAGGAGAGGTTTTAAAACGGGCAGAGTTATGCTTGTCTTCTAGAATTAACATCAGCCACCCCCGAAAACCTCTGTTTTTATAAGAACTAAAAACAAATTCGTTAAAGAAAAGTCGATTTTGGCCCAGTAAAGGCTGATTTGGGAACAGATCTGAAACACAGAAGATTGAGTTTCTTTAAAATACACATCCATGGACTGTTTACTGTGTATTGATTGGCTTCTTTCAAGAAATAATTGATCCTAAATGGAAGCATCAGGTTCTGGTAGAAAAGCTCAGGTGACATTTTCCTGACTTTCAATGATGACAATCATGATAATAGAATATCCTTAATACTCAGTCACGGACTCTCGGGTGGTTACGAATGGGACCCTCGTGCCACTGTTTCAGATGAGAAAATGCAGACCTAAAGAAGATAAGTGAGTTATCTGAGGTCACAGAGGAACTGTTGTAGACAGCAGTTCAATGTAGATATTTGTTAACTGGTCCCCAATAAACCAAACTGTGTAATTACATCTTTCAAGGCTGGGAAGAGAATAAAAAAGGTAGAAGTTTCTTTCAGTGAGCCACTGATGAGTACAATCCAAAAAAAGTTATAGAGGTATCTTTCTAGCCTGTCAGTTATTTCTGAATCATTGAAACTGGGTTTTAATAACTAGAGACTCTCCCTAGAGCAAGGTTTCCTTCACTGTATTACATAACAAAATTCCTGGATGACGACACTGTTAAACATTAGGTGTCTGGGTTCCACCCCTAAAGATCCCAGTGGTGTGGCCCGAGTGGGGGATGTCTCCTGCATGCAAGTAGGCTTGCTGCAGACTGGGCTGGGCGGAGTGCGTTTCCTGGGCCCGCCATCAACCAGGAAATTACTTACAATCTCTCTCTACATAAAAGAGGGATTTGCCTACTAACAAGGGCAAGAAAAAACTCATGTGCACCTACAGCTCACCTTAGACAGACATTATTCATTGAAACAAAACAGTAGTATATTTGAGAGCAACGTGGGCAAAGCAAGCTTTCAGCCCCTGAATGTCTTAGTCAGTAGTTGCAGAAGAAGCAAAGAGGAGTAGTGAGGCCAGGACATAAGAGTAATGGTCATACTAAGCTCAAGGTAGCCTGCTGTGCCAAGTTCTCTGCTTGGGTCTTCCCTTTTAAGTCACAGCATACAGTTTGTAAGCTCTTGCCCCTCGATGAAGTAATTAAGCCTCAGTGTCCTCATCTGTAAAATGGGACCCATTCATAGTATATACCTACATCCCAGAATCAATACCAGCATTACTGTTTGTTCAGGTTGCTTTTCAAAGGTAATAGATGTAAAGCACTGTCTCTGTGCCTGGCACACAGTAGGGACTCTGTGTGTCTTAGCTGTTGCTTTTCTTGTTCACACTCGCATTATTCTCTGTGTAGGAGTCAGTGTCTGTGTTGGAATGAATCTCACAGGGGCAGAGAAAAAGTGATTCTCTCTCCTCTCAAATGTGGTGTTAAAATTAAGAATAAATCCACAGAGGCCACCAGTCAGCATGGGTCTCTCCTGGCTGGAGGTGGCTTTCGGAACGTGAGCACAGAGATGGACTCCCGCACAGAGGAGCGGCCATAGATTCCGTCTAACCCATCTCGCCGGGGCGATGCTGGTCTGGGCATGCCTATCTTCCTCAAAGACAGGCTGCTGCGCTGACCTGAGAAATAGGCCACCAATCCTCAGAAGTCTGAGGCTGGAAGGGACCTTCGGCGACATTTACTTCAACTTCTTGTTCCTACGGACACTGTAAAATCCAAGTGTGCCCAGGAGAGAAAGAGCTGAGGCCATGGGCACATGTGTCTTCCTGTCTTTCTTCCTTCCCTTGTCTTCTTTTGAAACATTTACATATTTTTTTAAGTGAGACTTATAAGAGTGGCATTGGTTAATAAGAAACCATGTAATAAGAAATGTATAATAAACATAGGTTACCAGTGTACATTTCTGTTACATCATCTGTATATCACACGGTGTGCCACCACTCAAAGTCCTGTCTTCTTCCATCACCATGTATTTTACCCCCTTGACCCTTTGCTACTACCCTCCACCACCCCCTTCCCTCTGGTAACCACCTTGCTATTGTCTGTGTCTATGAGTTTTGGGGATTTTTTGTTTATTTGTTGCTTTCAGTTTTAGATCCCACATATGAGTGAAATCATACAGTTTTTGACTTTTCCTGTCTGACTTATTTCATTTAGCATAATATTCTCAAGGTCCATGTGTGTTGTTGCAAGTGGCAGTATTTCATGGCTGAGTAGTAGTCCATTGCGTAGTATATTTGTACCACATCTTCTTTATTCAGTCACCCATTGAAGGGGACTTCAGTTATTTCCATGTCTTGGCCACCATGAATAATGCTGCAATGAACATGGAGGTGCATACATCTTTATGAATAAATGTTTTCAAATTTTTCAGGTAGATCCTCAGACCTGAACAGACACTTCTCCCAGGAAGAAATACAAATGGCCAATAGACATATGAAAAGATGCTCATCTTCACTAGCTATTAGAGAAATGCAAACCAACACTACAATGAGATACCACCTCACACCTGTCAGATTGGCTGTTATCACCAGACATGTTCTAACAAGTGTTGGCGAGGCTGTGGAGATAAAGGAACCCTCCTTCACTACAGGTGGGAATGTAAGCTGGTGACAACCATTATGGAAGACAGTGTGGCAGTTCCTCAAAATATTAAGAATAAAGTTACCATATGGCCCAGCAACATTGGCATGTTTTAGCTCTAAGGAGGGAGTGGTACAGGCGCCACACACGGCATTTCCTGACTTCAACAAAACCACATCTCCCAGCTGCCTGCCCTTGCTCAATGACAGCAAAAATTCCCGTAAAGTCCATTGTAGAAGTAGAAGCCACTGTTTCCTTGTTTGCTGTTATATCTGCTGGTTTGCTTTTTTTTCACAGTGACTGGTGGCTAAGAGGTGTTTCAGAAATATTTCACCAGTAAAGTAAGCACATTTCTCATTAAGCAGAACTATCTCATAAAGTTCCACTTTAATATACGTTGTAACATTTTCTAGAGCTTTTTCTGGAGTGGACAATTACTCTCTTGCTCTACACCTTTACAAAACTGAGTTAACTTGACCTAATTTGACTCGCCTAAAAGAATATCGAGGGTTATTTCTCTCCTGTGAGTTCTCATTCCCCAACTGTATCGCTTGAAACAGCCTGCTTTCCAGTGCTCACGTTGCAAACATTTTAAAGGAAAATAAAAAGCATGGGCCTTTACACATGAAGAATGGACAGCGTTGGCATGAGCTTGTGTTCTGCTTTATTCCAGAAAGGAATGACAGCTGCTTGACCTGTCAACAAAAGATTTGCTGAGTTAAATCGAGTGTGATTTATCCATGTGAGCAGTCTCCTGCAGTTCTAAGTCAGTATGTTCTATGATGATGTGGCCAGAATGTGACTCTAGAATTTTTATAATGTGCCTGAGCATTGTAAAAACAGTTTCATTGCTGAAACCTTTTACTAATGACGCTGGCGTTTGCAGTTCTGAGTTAAGACAGCAGCTGGCCATGACCCCAAAGATGCAAAGAGAGGGTGGCCTGGAATGGTGGGGTCTCAATTCCAGAACCCCACCCCCACCCCCCGAAAGGCGAGACTATCATAACATGTGCTGTGTCAGCCCAGGTGGAGTCCTGAGTCCTCGCCTGCTCTTTGAGCCATCATTGTCCAGCCCTCCTTCCGTGAAATTCATTTACTCTGCACCCTTGCGGGGTCTGCTCCAGCCAGAGGGCATGCTCCTTGTGAGATTACAGTTGCCTAATTATTATTAATAAGATGAGTAATTCCATGTAAGTATTTGAGTGAAAATCTCAGAAACACAGCAGTAATCAGGAGAGGCTGCAGTGAGTTGATATTCTTGCATTGGCGATAGACTCACTGGTGGGGTGGACCCACAAAGGCAGACGCCGTGGGAGGGAGAGGAGGTGTGTATGAAGTCAAAGGCAACAGGGCTGGGTGTGGGGGGACCCAACCTGGGGAGAAGAGGGGGAAGAGTACAGAGGTGTTCTTCTGATTGGTGATGTCAAATCAACCCCAGTATGTGTGTGTGTGTGTGTGTGTGTGTGTGTGTGTGTGTGGTGTGTGTGTGTGTGTGTGTGTGTGTGACAATTCAGTCTCACTCAGACACAAACATTTATTATTTATTGTGACTGACTATGTTCCGGGCACTAAAACATTTTGGAACCTAATTGCGGCCATTGAACCCTGAGCAGGTTTTTACAGGGTACCCCAGAATTTCTTGGAAAAATGGAGAGAAAAATGTTACTGGGTGAATGTATGCAGGGGTCAGGTCAGTGCTCAGCAGCATGTAATTTGTCTAGAGAAGTACCTTCAAAGGCCATAAACCAAACCAACTCCTGACTGATCTGCCCACTGTCCTACAGCGGAGGCCTGGCTACCTGTGTGGTGTGTGACTGCCAACATCACTTCTTTGGGCGCAGGCAGTCCACGCAGGAGATAATGGGACTAAAGCAGCAGAAATACTTTCAGTCTGAATAGTAGACAGACTTACGTTTCAGGTTGTTAAACTATAGCAGGGGTCAGGAACCTATGGCTGCGAGCCAGATGTGGCGCCTTTGATGGCTGCATCTGGCTTGCAGACAAATCTTTAATAAAAGAAAATAATGTTAAAAATATAAAACATTTTCATGTATTACAATCCATTCATTTCCTACCACTCAGATTCATGGTTGCGGGTGGCTGGAGTCAATCACAGCTGTCCTCCAGGACAACACCAAATTTTTATTGGATAATGCGTAACATACATGGGTCATTGTGAGGTCAGGAAGTAAAGTTCCCTCCTTTTAATCAAATAGTCAGCTAGCTAATTGCATAAACCCTTTTGACAAAGAAGATGGCTAAAAGAAAAAAGAGGAATATCGTACTTTTCAGCAGGAATGGACAGAGGAATTTGCCTTTGTAGAGAGAGCAGGTCCTGCAGTGTGTCTAATATGCAATGATAAAATTGCATCAATGAAATGGTCAAATATAAAGCGGCACTTTGACACACGCCATACTACATTTGCATCAACATATCCAGCGGGGAACAGCAGGAAGAAAGCATGTCAAGAGCTACTATGCAGAGTGCAAACTAGTCAACAGCAACTCTGCGTTTGGACCCAACAAGGTGACTTGAATTCAGCTAGCTTTGCAATTCGTCGCTTTAGCAATTGTGAAAACTGGAAAGCCATTCACAGATTGGGAGTATGCCAAAGCGTTCATGCTTGATGTTGCCAATGAACTTTCTGACGACTTTTCAGATAAAGACAAGATAATCAAACGAATAAAAGACATGCCTCTGTTGACAAGAACTGTTCGCGATCATACCATCATGACGGCAAATCACATTGAGGCAACACAAGTGAAGGACTTAAATGCAGCTCCATTCTTTTCTCTTGCTTTGGATGAGTCAACAGATGGAAGCCATTTATCCCAGTTCAGCGTGATTGCAAGGTATGCTGTCGGTGACACACTATGTGAGGAAAGTCTTGCTGTTTTGCCTATGAAAGAGACAACAAGAGGGGAAGATTTATTCCAGTCTTTCACTGAGTTTGTTAAAGAAAAATATCTATCAATGGATCAATTTATTTCAGTGTGTACTGACGGTGCTTTGTGCATGGTGGGGGAAAATCAGAGGATTCATAGCACTTCTTCATGAACATGAAAAGAGACCCATCCTAAGTTTTCACTGCATCTGCCATCAGGGGTGCTTTGTGCTCAGATGTGTGGTGAGCAGCTTGGTGAGGTGATGTCACTGGTCATTCAGGTGGTCAACTTTTGTTGCCCGAGCTTTAAATGATTGTCAGTTTAAAACACTGCTGGATGAAGTTGGGAATAATTATCCTGGTCTGATTCGGCACAGCAATGTGCATTGGTTGTCAAGAGGGAAGGTGCTCAACCATTTCGTGGCTTGTCTGAGCGAAATCCAGACTTTTCTTGAAATGAAAAACATCTAGCATCCTGAGTTAGCTAATACTGAGTGGCTCCTGAAGTTCTACTCTCATGGACATGACTGAACATCTGAACCAGCTCAATGTGAAAATGCAAGGCTCTGTCTGGAAATACAGTCTTATCCCTTCAACAAGCAGTGTTTGCATTTAAAAACAAGCTGGAACTTTTCATCGCCGATATTGAAACAGGTCGTTCACTATACTTTGAAAAACTGGGAGAGTTTAAAGATGCATAGACAGCAAGTGACCCTGCTCAACATCTTGATCTCCAGCAGCTAGCAGGCTTCACATCTAATCTCCTGCAGTCATTCAAAGCGCACTTTGAAGAATTTCGTGAGAGCACTCGTCTTTTTAAGTTCATCACCCATCCACATGAGTGTGTAGTGGACAGCACGGACCTGAGTTACATCCCCAGTGTCTCCATCAGAAAGTTTGAGCCTCATGCTGAAGGCCTTGGACATGTGGGTGAATAAGTTCAATCACTGAATGAAGATTTGGAAAGACTTGCACGACAGTAAGCAGAGTTGGTGAGCAAACACAAGTAGGGAGAAATGAAAAAACTTCAATCTGCGGACCAGCTGATTGTCAAAACTTGGAATGCACTACCCGTCACATACCACACACTGCAGCATGTGAGTATTGCTGTACTGACAATGTTTGGCTCTACATATGCATGTGAGCAGTCTTTCTCACGTCCAAAAAATGTTAAGACCAACCTACAACCACGTTTACCGGATGAAAGTCTCAACGCCTGCATGAAACTTAACCTTGCCATGTATCAACCAAACTACAAAGCCATCAGCAAAACCATGCAGCACCAGAAGTCACATTATTGGTAAGAAGAACTTTATTCATCATTGGTTAGCAACAGCATAACAACGTTATTAAAAAGAATTCAGAGACTTATTGTACTTTAAAATGTTGGTCTTACATAAAATGCACACATTTACTTGTATTTAGTGTTAAACATATTGTATGGCTCTCACGAAATTACATTTTAAAATATGTGGTGTTCAAGGCTCTCTCAGCCAAAAAGTTCCCAACCCCTGGACTATAGGTATATATGCCTATTTGTGACCTGTATGGAAAATAAAACCATTTATAGATTGATTTATCAGTGTAAGATCTGAAGTCTTGTGAAAAAATTAAGAGTTAGACTCAACACCTCTTTGAAACAGTCACTTAAAATGTAAGTGCATACCTCTTTTTAAGGCATTGAACGTATCACATATGCTTACCAATTCTAGATACTCATTGCTGACCCTGAGTCAGTTATGATTATAACATGTTCAGTTCCCACAAACAGAGGGTCATAATGACAAGTTGCACAGACATTTACAGGTGGCGTTCGAATAAAGAACTTTCTGTTGTGGTCCTCCTTCACATGTCAGTTCAGCTCAGTTTTTCGGCTGTGACGTGCAGTTCGATTTGTTATCTTGTGTCATGGTTTAAGCCTTTCAGAAGGGACAGGTGTTCACTCCGTGAAGAATTAATGAGTCACAGTCCACAAAATTCATCCAAAAGCATGAAACTGTTCCCTGAGCCAGTTCACCTTGTGGAATAATAGTTCCCAGCCCAAAATCAATTTTAAGAGGTATTCCTTGCTGTCCTTAGGAAGCTTAGCAGTGAGGATAGATGTGTGTGTGTGACAGCATTGAGTCCCCAAATTAGTCTTTCAGAAAATATTGTACCCCTGATGTCTCCCACTGTCCAGTGGGTGACTCACCAGCAGTGCACACGATTCAGCTTATACTCTCTGAATACTGAGATCATTACCGACCTTGGGGGCAGTGCATTTGGGGATGTGTAGAAAGGAAATTAGTTGGCTTTAAGGAGAGGGACTGAGGTGACAACACAGAATTGATTACAGGAAACAGAATGCTCTTTGAAAGACTTCTCACTAGGTTAGAGAACAGGGAAAGACAGGAACTAAGTTACCGATGAGAATATTGACACAATGAATGGGGGGATTCCAGTTTTATTTTTTAATTTTTTTGGTATTTTTTCGAAGTTAGAAGCGGGGAGGCAGTCAGACTCCCGCATGCACCCAACAGGGACCCACCAGGCATGCCCACCAGGGGGAGATGCTCTGCCCATCTGGGGCATTGTTCCATTGCTGCAGGAACCATTCTAGTGCCTGAGACGGAGGCCATGGAGCCATCCTCAGCACCCGGGCCTACTTTGCTCCCATGACGCGTTGGTTGTGGAAGGGGAAGAGAGAGACAGAGGGGAAGGAGAGGGGACAAAGGGACAAGGATGGAGAAGCAGATGGGCGCTTCTCCTGTGTGCCCTGACAGGGAATCGATCCCAGAACTTCCACACGCTGGGCCAACGCTCTACCACTGAGCCAACCGGCCAGGGCCGGGAATTTCAGTTCTTATTCTGCCTCACTTTACCCTCTGAAGGATTTGTCAGCAAAATGCTGGAATGTCCAAAGAACATAGGAAAATTGGCACCCGTGCTCTACTGCTGCTGTATTACTACCTTCTGACCACAAGAGGGCACCCGTGCTCCATATTTCCACATCCTGAGTTTGGAGACACCTCCATCTAGGATAGACTAGATATAAATAAAGACAGTTAATCTATCAGAATATTTCTCTGAAAAATGACAAGAAAAATGAAAATTAATTCGATGAATATGCACAACCAACCACAGATTATTTCTAATGAAATTTGAGATTGCTTAAAAAATTTTAATTCAGCAGCATTGTTTTTTATAATTCTGAAAAGAGACACTGATCAGAATAAATATAGAATTCCTTGAGAATATAATGCTGTTTCATAGTAACTGATTTAACACACAATTTTTTTAAATCAAGCTCTGACTTTATTAAAAGTAGTTGAGTGATTATACATACATCTATCATCAAGTGACATTGTATTGGTGTCTGTTTCTGCCAAGTTTTGATGTGTTTACCGGAGAGTATCAGGCTTTGACATTCAATGAATAACATGTTGGAGTAAATAACACTGATGACTACTCTTTGGTGGAGCATGTTACCGTTTGCTTGCCACAGGTTTCATGTCGTGTGATGCTGAAGGACCCGTCAAATCCTTAGTCCAGGAAAAATTCAAAGACTTGACAGATTCCAGACATTGGTACTCCCCCCCCCCTTCAGCTTACGTGTTTATAATGGCTTTGGTGTACCCGTGTTATCTGATATCCTAAATATGGTAGAATGCTTTTATTTTTATGAATTGGTTGGGGTGACATTGATTAATAAAATTATATAGGTTTCAGGTGCACCATTCTATAATACATCATCTGTCTCTTGCACTGTGTGTTCACCACCCCCAGTCAAGTCTCCTCCTATCACTATTATCTTCCCTTTGCATTTCCAGGCTGGGTTGAATGACCTAACAAGTGCTTCTAAATGTAAAAGTTTAGTGTTCTCCTTCCCATTGTGCTGCTCAGACGGGCAGTCCTTTGGGGAAGAGGCCTCCCCTGGACCGTGGGATTTCCCAATTCTCTGTTCAGACCCTGGGCCCTGGTATTCCTCTAGGTGATGTTGTTGTGTTTATATATTGTTTGGAGGAAGCCTCAGTGGTAATATTCATTCCTAACGTCACTGTCACCAGAGGTCCTGTCGAGAAAGAAGTCTGGCTGAATTTGCCAACAGTAACCAGTTTGACAAATTATTGGATAAAATTTAGTTTTTATCCCATAGGGTCTCTCACTGATGGGCACAACGTTCCCTTCTTCCTGGGACCCCATGTTCTTGGTATTTTGCTACAATTAAGGTCAATCTTTCTCAGTTCTCTTCATTTCGGACTCAACATTATAATGATAGGACGTTGAAGGAGATGATGTCACTCAAGGACCTGCTGTTGTTAACAAGTGGGAAAAATTATAGAACTTCCCTTTTACATTCATGTGTTTCCTTAGTAAAGCTCAACTTTGTTAGGAAGTGTAAGAATTGGTTGTGAGGGGACGATGTTTTCTTGCTTCAGTCTCCTTACTCAGCTGGGGAGTGAGGGGTCATGACTGTGTTCCCAGCAAAGGGGAACAGAAACTCAGATGTCATCAGGGAACGATAAATGTCTAATAAATCCATCTGCATTTCCAAAGAGTTAAGTCCTACAGTGTGGGAAGAAAAACCTATACATAAGGTGCCATTTTTTAATAATCAAGGAGTTTTGGATAGTATTAGAAGGTTAAAGCATGTCAATGTTTATATTGTCAAGAACTAAAATGAAAAATGATTGCATACTGTTTTAATTACTGTAGCTCTGTAATATACTTTGAAATTAGGAAGTGTGATGCCTTGAGTTCGGTTCTTCTTTCTCGAGACTGTTTTGGCTATTCGAATTTTAGAATTGTACTATCTATTTCTGGGGGGAAAATGCCATTGGGATTTTAATAGGCATTGCCTTTAATCTGTGGATCACTTTGGGAAGTGTGAACACGAACATGGGATATCTTTCCATTTCTGTGTGTCTTTAACTTTTTCATCAATGTTTTGTACTTTTCAGTGTACAAGTATTTGCTCTTTCACAAGTTCATGCCTATATATTTTATTCTTTTTGCTACATTATAAATGAAATAATGTTCTTAGTTTCCTTTTTAGGCAATTTATACTAAGGGCATAGAACTGGCTGCAAGACAGACACAGAGACCAATGGTGCAGAACAGGGAACCCAAAACTAAAGCCACACCTCTATAACTCATCTTCAACAAGGGTGTGCATGAATCTGCATGCTTCTTCTACACCTTACACAATGAATGAACTCACAATGAACCAAAGACTTCAACTTGAAGCTGTAAAACTCCCAGAAGAAATATAAAGAGAAGCTTCATGACGTTGGTCGTGGCAACAATTTCTTGGCTTTGACATAGGAAGCACAAACAATAACAGCAAAATAGACGAATAGGACTCCATCAAACTAGAAAGTTCTGCACAGGAAAGGAAACAGTCAACAGAGTGAAAAGTTAGTCTACAGAATGGGAGAAAATGTTTTCAAATCATATATCTGAGAAGTGTTAATATTGGAAATATGTTTTTTTAATCCTTCAATTAAAAAAACAAATAACCCAATTAAAAAATAGGCTAAGGACTTGAGTAAACTCTTCTCCAAAGAAGACACACAGATGTTTAACATGCCAAGATGTCCAGCATCACTGACCAGAAAACAGGCAAGTGAAACCGCAATGAGACCTCCCCTCTCATCTGCTCAGATGGCTGTCATCAGACAGACAAGATAACAGATGTGGGTGAAGGTGTGCGGAAATGGGAACCCTTCTCCACCACTGATGGAAATATAAAATGGTGCGGCCATTATTGAAAACACACGGAGATTCCTTAGAAATTAAAAATAGAACTACCACATGATCCAGCAACCCCACTCCTGGGTGTTTGTCTAAAACAAGTGACCATGAGGTCTCAGAGAGGTGTGTGCACTGCCATGGACATTGCAGCATGGCTCACAGCAGTTCAGGTGGGAGTTGGGGAGAGAATGCGGAGCACAGAGGCACTGGTACATTACTCAGCCTTTTTTTTAAGTGAAAGTAGGGAAGATACAGAGACAGAATCCCGCATGCACCCTGACCAGGATCCACCCAGCAAGCCCCATCTGGGGCTATGCTCTCAATCAAGCTGTTTTTTAGTATCTGAGGTGGAGGCTTAATGGAGCCATCCTCAGTACCCAAGGCCCTGCTCTTAAACCAATCAAACCATGGCTGTGGGAGGAGAAGAGAGGGAGTGGGGGGGAGAATATGGGCGCTTCTCCTGTGTGTCCTGACCGGGAATCGATCCTGGGACATCCACATGCTGGGCCAATGCTCTATTGCTAAGCCAACCAACCAGGGCCATTACTCAGCCTTAAAATGAAGCACAGTCTGCCACCTGTGACAGTGTGGATGGACGCAGAGGATGTTAAGTGAAATATGCCAGTCATAGAAGGACAAAGCCTCCATGACCCCACTTAGATGAAGAATCTAAAATAGACTGATGAGGCAGTGGCGCAGTGGATAGAGCGTCGGACTGGGATGCGGAAGACCCAGGTTTGAGACCCCGAGCTCGCCAGCTTGGGCGTGGGCCCATCTGGCTAGAGCAAAAGCTCACCAGCTTGGACCCAAGGTCGCTGGCTCCAGCAAGGGGTGGCTCGGTCTGCTGAAGGCCCATGGTCAAGGCACATGTGAGAAAGTAATCAATGAATAACTATGGTGTTGCAATGGCAATGAAAAACTAATGATTGATGCTTCTCACCTCTCTCCGTTCCTGTCTGTCTATCCCTATCTATCCCTCTCTCTATCTCTGTAAAAAAAAAAAAAAAAAAAAAAAAAAAAAGAATCTAAAATAGTCAAATGCATAGAGTTAGACAGGAGAATGGTGGCCTCCAGGGGCTGCGAGATAGGACATGGGAGTGTCTGTTCAATGGGACTGAAGTTTATTTGCACAACATGGTTCAGTCCCTGACCTCTGTTGCTATATGTTGTGCTTGTAGTTAACCACACCATATTGCACACCGAACAATTAGTTTAAATTGGTATTGTCATATGTTCTTAACACACACACACACACACACACACACACACACACACAATTTGTTACCTAAACAACAGACTGATGAATTTAAGACTAATCCAAGTAAAATTCTAGAAGGTCTATACTTCTTTAAGGAACATTCTGGAAGAAAAGTAGAGATTATGAGATGGCAGTGTGAACTCACAAACCCCATACTCCATCTTCTTTTCTTTTCTTAGGTTGATAAGTTAGATAAATACCCATATAGTATCTGTGCATTTCAGCAAAATCCAACTGATTCTCTTTTTTGGATTACTAAAAATCTAGTAAAGTAACTTCAATATGGATTTAGATTAGATCAGATTAGAATTTCTCATTATTAGACCTTTTCATGTTCATGGTTTCCAAATTGAAATAAGTGCACCCATAAATGGTATAACACACACTGATCACGCAGAATTTTGAGCTACCCCTAAAATACCCACTCCTGTGTGCCTCTTACATCTAGCTTTTGACCAGCTCTCTGCCAGCCATGCCCACTGGTCTCCTTCCCTGCTTTGCAGCTGGACCACCATCTTTCATGAAGCCTCCCACGTACCACACCATGAATAAATCTGTCCCTCTCTGCTGTTCCCACAGCACTTGTCATTTTCTTCAATGTTAAAAGCTATTCATGAAGTGTTAGTTCCATTCGCCTGTGAGCTGCTGGCGCCCAAGCACAGCGTGCACTCAGTCTGTGTTCCCGGCAGCTGTCACAGCCTGTGATGCAACCCAGTGATCTGTTCACCACGGGATCTTCAAAGCTTTACTATTTGCCCGGTGCTGAGGATACAGCAGTGAACAAGACGTTAACAATGATGCGGAATAATAACAAATACATGTTGTCTGCACTAAAGATGCTACTTGTTCACTTGTCCCATTTCCAGCAGCCTCTGCTGGCAGAAACACAGCTGTGAACTTGAGAAAACAGCAGCATCTCTAAATGCTGATGAAAACAGTTGTCGTAAAGTTGATGCCTCACATGGTAGGAGGCTCGGTCCTCCAGTCAGAATGAACTAAGCAGAAGTTCATGTAAAATTAATCTAAGGCAGTGGTTCTTAACCTGGGTTCTATCAAACCCTAGGGGTTCAATGAGTCGGGCTCAGGGGTTCGGAGAAGCCTCTGCCAAGGAGGCCAGAATAAAGTAATACCATAATTTGTTGTGAGTTCATGCACTTTGTTGGTTTTGTTCTTTGAGCAAGGTGATGTTCATGCATGGCTCATTTTGTGCACCAGTAGAAAACATATACCTATTTCTTGAATTTGGAAAAAAAATCATATTTTATTTATCACTAAAGAAGGGTTCGGTGAATGCACATATGAAACTGGTGGGTTCGGTACCTCAAAAAAGGTTAAGAACCACTGATCTAAGGGGTTCATATGTTAGTCATCTGGTTTCCATAGGCAACCACCTGTCCTCCCTGCGTCCAGGGACCATTGATTGTTACCAGGAGTAGGTGGCATCACTGGGAACAGACTCGATGATGCATTATAAAGTGCCGGCAGTCAGGAATGCTATCAGATGAATAATAGGAATGGCAGGCGGAGCCCTGTAAGGAGAAGTGAGCAGTCCACCCTTTTCAATAGGCTCTGATGGGTTCCTGTTGAGTAGGAAAATAGACAAACACCAGGGTGAATGTGCCTTCAGCAGACAGCCCTGTGCAGCTGCAAAATCATTCAGCACACAGCTGTGGATGCCAGAAGGGGTCCAGCCATCATGCTGACCCACCGGGCTTGCCCTGGGCCTATGATCCTAGCTGTGCCACCAGGCTGAGAACATTCTGGAAGGTGTGTGTAAACCGTCCACCAAAAATAAGCATTCCTTTAACTACTTCCAGAGGATTTTTTCCATCAGTGGGTAAAACTTTGATGAACATGGTTTCATCGATAATAAAAAGACATATTTCATCTATCAGCCAGTCAAAACCCCTGTTGATTGATGCATCCCTTGGATGGACGATGGAGAACGATGCCTTCCACAGGGCACCGCAGGGCTCAGACACATGAATTCCAAAATACCTTCAGTCTAATTTGAGCTCATGTCCTTCACTGAGCCCGGTGCTGGGACGATGGCATGTAGTGAGGAGAGGATCACCACGCGTCTGGCTTCCCGCATGTGTGCAGCAGGATGTGGAGGACATTGGCTTTGAATGAACAACGGCCAAGCCAGGACTCCAGTGGGCATATTCACTTGATAACTGACTAGACTTGAGATCACCAACTAAGAAACATAACCTAAGATGCTGTTTTTGGAGTCACCAGCATATAAATTATGGTAGAAACTTAGGATTCAATGTAGCCATCACCAGAAAGAGTCCACAGAGGTGAAGGCAGGGACCCTCTAGGGTTCAAGTTTTAACAGTGAGAAAATAACTCAGTGAAGCACTGGAGAGGAATAGTGAGCAAGGGAGGAGGGAAACTGTCATGATACGTGTCACAGAGAGGGGACCCTGAGGAGTTGGAGGACAGCCCTTCCAATTTTTGTGGTCACATCCTATTGTTACTCAAATGGCGAGGATGTGATAAACCAGAGTCCCATAATGCATGTATTGAGTTGAAGCCTTTAGATTACTCCCTGTAAATGACACTCACAGTGATATGTCTGACTCTGAAAAGCTCACATCTACATTTCCATCACACATGTGGAGAGAGCCAGCTGTCTGCCAGGTAACGGAGGTGTAGGGATTACGGCTTAGCCATGATTCCTGGTTCCTGCCGTTGTGAAGCGTGCACCGTTTCCTAGGCAGTGGTTGTTGAACATGGATGACAAGTTCAGTAATACACTAGGAGGCTTATATACATTCTATCATTCAATTCTTACAATTCTACGAGGCCGTATGACGTTATTATCCATATATACTGAGGACAGAACCAGAAAGTGAGGGAATATTTCATTGCTGTAATGTGCATGGACGAGCTCAGCACAATTACCTTCTGATTTCAGTCCCTTCCAGTTTTTACAGCAGCTGACGTGCCCTCTAAGTACTGCCTTCAGCAAGAGAGTTGTTCCTTTTATGACAAAGTGGTCACATCTTTTGTTTTTCTGGATGCATCTGCCGGAATGTGCTAGCTGTGCCCACCGACCTCTTGTAAAGCATTCTGAGGCAGTCTTTCTCACGACCTGCTGTTGAAGGTCCAATCTGTGGGCGTAACATTTGGCTTGTTGGCAGTGACCTATGCTGCCGAGAGATTCAAATAAAAGTCAGAAAAACCTGTAGGTCTTTCCACGTGAAGTGAAATTATGTCACCCTGCCCTTGGATATGAATAATTTGGGGGCCCTTGTTCCTTTAGCTCTAGGAGAAATCATTAAAAGCATTGAATTATGGATCTAGGAAGGACCTGAACTCTTCCAGACCTGACATCTCAGACACTATTTTTCAACCCTTCCACCCCAATTTACTCCTCCCTGTCTGTCTGACCTTTCTAAATGTCGAGTGTGCTCTCCCAGCAGGGGTTCATTGAAGAGTCCTACAGTATCGCAGCCCTGCTCTGACTTTCGCTCTCTTTCTTATTCATCAGGATTGTCCAGTGCTATCACCAGCATTGAATTTTGCACACATCCATAAAAGCCACCTTCCTTTCTCACACCACTGTCTGAAGCTGTTGGTCTTATGTTTGCTCCGAAATTTCCGCCGTGTCCTCCCCTAAAACGTGTCATCATGACCCTTATTTGCAATTCCAGTGTGGACAACAGACAGGCCAAGGTGGACGCATCCTTTCTCCCTGTGGTGTGTTTATCACAAGCAAGTTGCCTTGGAGTCATGGGAGAGCCCTCCCTGCGAGGGACATGATGCTGGTCGGGTGTGTTGCATTTGTAGGGATGACAGCATCCAGTAGAAACCCTCTAGAAGCTCTTCTTTGAAAGGGTCTGGTCCTGCTGGTTGGCGATCTGTGGCATCACCAAATCCTCCCCCCACTGGCCAGCATGTGTGGTTGTCCCACTAGGGACACACCTCAACCCTCTGTTCCTCATCACCCCGGTGTGCCTCTCTTTTCTCCATCCACCAATTTCCTGGATCCTAGAAGTATTTATCTTGTTGACAAGCAGGGCCATTCCACACGGACTTGTTGCATTGGCTTCTTTTTGACAAAGAAAATCCTTCCACAGGGTAAAACTCTGTCGCACAGTGTGAGGTGTAATTTTTCAAATGAGAGGAAAAAATAGCAGAATAAAAGTACATCTTCAAATCTACTTAAAAATAAGATTGTATCTTACGCCCCTGGTAGGAAAAAATACCCTCACCATTTATGGTTCTCCGTTTACCCCGAGGCAAAAGCTGTTTGTCCTGACTTTCTAACTATTGTGCTGTTGCTTGTCTTCATCTATGCAAAGCTGGAACTTCTAAAAATTAAAGTGAGAAGATAGACTACTTTACCCTTCAGAAAATAGGCATCAAGCTGTGTCTAGACCAGTGATGGGCAATCTTTTCAGCTTGGTGTGTCAAAATTCGCCAAAAAACCGAGCATAACTCGGGTGGTGTGTCACTTCGAGAAAAATGGCCTAACCGGAAGTCCCAGAACTAGACGCTCTGTGCTGGAGTTCTGTTGTTTTGGCCTACAGACCTCTGGCACAGAGTGTCTACACTACAGCAAATGTTTTATCCTTGGCTACTGCACCTGGCCGCTACAGTACAACTTCTTGGCATGAGGCCCATACTTCTCTGGTATGTGGCCGCATGTGGCCGCGTGTCATAGAAAATGGCTACGCGTGTCGTGCTGACACACGTGTCATAGGTTCGTCATTACAGGTCTAGGCTCAGCAAGCTGAATTATAGTGTCAGTGGTTTCTACACTTCCAGTGCCAACATTCTGTGCGGGGCCCTGGGGGACCCCTGTTCTCTGAGTCAGGCCAGTGTGTCCTGATCTGCCATCTCCCCGTATTTTGTCGGTGGGATACTGGGCTGCGGCCCTCCTTTCCCACATTCCAGAAAATGGCATCCCAGTGGGCTGTCCGAGGACCAAGTATTACACACCTGCGTGTGCTTACCTAGAGGCCATTTGACAGGAGTACCTGAATGTCACAGAAAGGAGTGGTCCCAGGGGAGCACGTTAGCTGCCTCCTTTTTCTAGTTAATTTAAAAGAATGGGAAGAAAGGACAGCCTTGTTCTCTTGAGCAGCTTAAGTTCACATGAGGCATCAGGGACACTTTTGTCATGCATGGGATTCAGGTGTCCTGGCGTGTGGCTGTAGAAGAAGCACTTGTGTTAGGGTCCTGGCGTCGCCACGGACTAGATGCCCTTCCATTTACGCAGTCAGTCATCCCCAAGTGTTTACTCCGCATCTGCTGTGGGCCAGGCCCTGTTTCGGTGTCGGGATGGCAGTCACGAACAAAAGAAACATAATGCTCTTGCTGTTGTGCTGGGGAGGGGGACAGACAGGGAGGAAACAAGACACATACATAACATAGAGTATATTACAGTGACAATGACCAAGCAGTGAAAGGGGGTAAGAAGCGCTGGGGAGAGCGTGTGTTACAAATTTTAGGCATGATAGCGCGGGAAGGACTTACTGACAAAGGGACAGTTGGACTAAAATCCTGAGGAATGTGAGGGCTTCATGCTAAGATTCTGAGTCTCTCTGTACTGAGCTTGCTCATCTGTGCTTTGGGAAAGGAGTAAATGGAATAGTCTGTGTCAGAGGATCTGGCTAAGTAATGTCACCTAACAGAGGTGTCTTTTTGAAGGCCAGGGTCAAAGTCAGAACCACATAGGACTTTGTCAGTGGCTCCAAAGCAGAATTTAAATGCTTAGAAAAAAAAAAGAAAAAGACAGTTGGTAGAGCCAGTCATCCCATTCAGGGTGATTTGGGCTGATTAGACATTTCAGCATGGCACACCTGGGAAGTGGACTTCCGCAGACTCATTGTGGCAACTTCTCATCAGTGATTCAAGGGTGTAATCAGACTCCGAGGGAGCAGCATAAGTTCCTCGGTGCATCTGAGCACATCAACTCTTGTCATGAGTGTTTGACGGCTCAGATTGCTCATCTTTAAGCAAAACGAGGGGAAACGTTCATGTTTTATTCATTTGGTGCTAATCTGCATGTGGTCTGATTAGTCGGCAGATGGCGCCAGAGGGTTGGCGCTCACCACATGGCCCCAGGGCATTTGTTGGTGAGTTCTGGTACATTCTGGCTCCTTTTTTCTGGCCAGGGAGCTTCTGTCATACCTGGTAGATGATTAACGTAAGAAAAATCATAAACTTTGTATTAGGCACACATCACCATACATGAACTAGATACTTAAAAACATCTCAGAAAAGTGTATGAAACACTTCAAATTTCAAATGAGTTAGAAAGGAAACAATTTAATTCTGAGGTTTTACAGTCATGAGAGAAATATTTCCAACAATTTACTAAAAATATTACATGGCTTATTTGAATGTATTCCCATGTATTTAATTAAATTATGAACATGTATGTATTTGTGTGTGTGCATGTACATACACCCACATATGTTAATAATATTGGGATAGCTCCCTGGTCAGCAAACCGCAGCTTACGAGCCACATGCGGCTCTTGGGCCACTTCAGTGTGGCTCTTCCACAAAATACCACATGCGGGTGAGTACCCTAATTAAGTTAATAACAATGGGCATACCTATATAGTTTAAGTTTAAAAAATTTGGCTCTCAAAAGAAATTTCAATCGTTGCACTGTTGATATTTGGCTCTGTTGACTAATGAGTTTGCCGACCACTGGCAAAATTATACAGTGAATATATGGTGATTCCGTCTACCTATCTGGGGAGATGTCCTCACCCCATCCGTCCTCATTGGAGAGTGTTTTTCTGGGTGGAGGGCTGCAAGTCTGACTCATCCACCAGCCCTTGTAGTACAATAACACACATGGTCGTCAGTCACTCTGTGAATACTTATTGAATTAAAATCTCTTAGTGATAGCTTGCTTTCAAGACCCCCCACTCTTTGTATTATTTTCATAAACAGCTTAGTAATTAATAATACCCAACCTTTTCTTAGATATATATAACAACTGCATATGTTTTATCCACTTTATTACAAGTCCTTCAGCTCATGGAGCATGTGAATTTGTAAAAACTGTGAAATTAACTTAGAATAGTGCAAGGCAATGTGGAGAGCACAGTATAAATGTTATTACTATTATTAATGCAGTTCATTATCACTAATATAGTTAATGTTGTAATGTGATTAATAGCATGTACAAAACCACAATATTAGATTGCTTATTTCTAGGCAGAACCCGTGAAGATAAAAATATGTCTTTCATTAAATGAATTCTCATTCTAAGGCAAACAGAAAAATTTACTGAGACACAGAAATGTACTTCAGACTCTAGGTTTTGGGAGCAATTAAGTTTAGAAACCGGAGCAAATCCTTCCTATAAAATAAATGTAGTGTTTGAAGTTATTTCATATGAAAAAACCCAAAGTGTCAAAAATAAGCAGCAGAATGTGTAAATATCTCATTTGAAATATAGACCATGTAAACTGATGAGAGTTAACTATTGGAAATTGTGATAATTTCATAAAACATTGTATGTTATATAAAAAAATAGTTAAGATGTCCAATTCTGTGTACAGAGCCTGGGGGTTGATTGGATTAAGGTGATTTAAAAGAGTAGAAAATGAGTCTGCCTATCTTGAATATCAGAAAATGAGAATATCTCAATAAGTCTTTGTATAGAAAGCATTTCAGAATCATTGCCAGCATCCTCAGATTTGTATTTGACTTGAGAATTAGATGTTGTTAAACCTCAAGAGCCTGGGGTGTCCCCTCAGGTGGTCTCTGTGGTGACCCACAGAAATCTGCAGGGTCTGGCAACTGGAGGTCAATGTGTTTCTGCAAGCAGATGTGACCTTGAGCGCTAATTTTAAGAGGAAGAGAAACATTTAAATCTTTTCCAAAGAAATGTTAGTTATCAAAAGTTACCACATTGAAGCAATCAATCTGACATCTAAAAACTTGGAAATCATTCCTCTGTTCTAAGGTACATTGCTCTAATATTATGACCAATGGATACTATCTACCATGATTGCATTGCTTCAGTTGTTAAGATTTGAGTTGATGAAGCAAGGATCACACTCCTGTTTACGCCAAGGTGTGCTCAGAACTACAGCTGGTTACTTCAATGACTACTGGGTGACTCTCATTCTACACGAATACAACCTTCGAGTGACTTTAGCCCAAAAAAATCCTTCTTTCAATAACCTCTACAATAATTGAACATAATTCTTCTCAGCTTCCCCCCTTTGCTTAAAATTCATTCCCGAAATGTGTCTGCGTTGGGCCAATGCATGTTTTCATCTAAGTCAATATTGCCTAGCGGTCATCAGTTAGGTCTTGTCACTCCACATTCTGGGTCTGACACAGCCCATGACATGTGTTTAAATTCCTAAAAGGAGTGAGGGGTACACTTTGATCCAGTCCTAGATCTGCATAGCACCCCAACTCCCATCACATCCGTCCTGGAGTCTGGAACAGTGCTGATTTATGACCTTCCTCCTTATCATTTATCCTCCACCAGAATGTCCTACTTTGGGCGATAAATCATGTGGTCACTCCAGGTCACCCAAAGGAACCAGGATTGTTTAAACCAAGATTCCGACGTAGCATTAGTTCACTGGAAAGCTGGAAATGTGGGCTTCTCCATATGTTACAGAAAGTAGCTTCAAGATGCCTGGTAACAAGGCTGGCACATCATTTCCCTTGCTGTCCCTCAGAACCCAAATGTTCACTGTTGTGCATGCAAAGCGAATATAAACATAGAAACTTATCCAGAATTGAGTGTGGGTTTCCTATAAATTGAGGAAATTCTGAAAATTTAATAGACTCATGAATACAGAGAACAGACTGACAGCTGTCAGAGGGGAGGGTGGTTGGGAGGCTGGGTGAAACAAGTAAAGAGACTGAGAAGTACAAAGTGGCAGCTCCAGAGTAGTCACGAGGATAAATATAGCACAGGGAATATTGTCAATAATATTATAATAAGTATGTATGGTGCCAGGTGGGGACTGGAAATATCGGGGACCACTGTAAAGTACGTGAATGTCTAACCACTGTGCTGCCCACCGGAAACTAATACAGAACAATATTGAATGTCAACTGTAAGTGAAAAAATTTTAATTGAAAATGGCTTTATTTAAAATTTTAAAAAAACTAAAAATAAAATAAAAGCTGTGAGGGGTGGGGGGAAGTAGTATATGTTAGCGAGTTTTTGAAGAACACAAGGGCATCCGTGTGCAGGTGAATGTTGTCAGGAGATTTCAAGAAGACCTACCTGGATGACAGGAAGTTGAGGGGAGACAGCAGAGAAAGCCCCACACTGAGAGAACTGTGATGCGAGGGCCCGTGGGTCACTGGAGGACGTCCTTTCCAAAAATGGGGACATAGACCAAGAGAGAAGGTGGAAGGAAATTGTGGGTCCAGTTCTAGGAAAGATTACATGACGGGGCTAGCACTGGGAAGTCCTGCTTAGATGGAGGAGGACCACCACGCGGAGGAGGACCACCGCGCGGGGGAGGACCACCACACGGGGGAGGGCTGTGCGAGGGGTTCCAGGGCCAGAGCTTTCACGGTGGGGGGTTCCTTCATTCCCGCTGTTCTCTTTGCTTTATTAAGTATTTGTCTAGTTTTAAAGTATGGTGGCATTTCTCTAAAAGCATATCTTTTTCTGTCACTCTTTCTCCATCTCTCTCCTGAACGTGTACCAAAATGTGTACATGGTAGATTGTGGACAAGCCATGTAGTTTCAGAAACAGCAGGTAGTGCACCAAAGACACGGGCGTCGCCCTGGTGATCACACGGGGGAGACTCCGATGGTGTGTTGTAAGACTCTGGATCATGCAGGTAGCTCAGGAGGAAAGATGCCCACCAAGAGCCCTGTACCCTGGGAGAAGACGCCTCTCTGTGTGACCCAAGTAAGCGTAAAAGGTACAAGAATGGAAGAGTGAGGGAAACATTGCTATGTGTCGTCCCCTCAACACCCACACGTTGATCCTGCCCCCAGGGTGGTGGTGGTAGGAAGTGGGGCCTTTGAGGTGTGATGTTGCAATGAGGCCTCCATCCTCTTGAATGGGACCCATGTCCTTATAAAAGGGACCCCAGAGAGACTTTCACCCTTCATCTACCACATGAGGAAGACTAACATTATCTCATCAAGACTAAATAGTCCTGGCAGGCAGGACAGTGTGTCCTGTGTCCCTGGCATTTTTTTTTTTTTTAGCATATACTGGATTCTCGATGCATATGAGTTAAGTGACCTGGGTCAGCCCATAGAGAGGTTCATTCTTGCTTACCAGGTAACAGGAGAAATCCGAGATTACAGAATATTCTCTTCAAAGGTAAAAACAGTTTGACTTAAAGTGTTCCTTAGATTCAGTCTTACTTATTTTTATGTAAGATTTTTTTTTTTATCTTAATGAGAGGATAGGACGCAGCAAGAGACTCCTGCATGCTCTCTGACTGGGATCCACCTGGCATGCCCACTAGGGGGCGATGCTCTGTCCATTTGGGGCCCTTGCTCTGTTGCAACTAGACTAGAGCCATTTTTTTGGCACCTGAGTCAGATGGAGCTATTCTCAGTGCCCGGGGTTAACTCACTCTAATCGAGCCATAACTGCAGGAGAGGAGGAGAAGAGAGAGAAAGAAGTGAGAGGGAGAGGAGTGGAGAAGCAGAATCTTGCTTCTCTGGTGTGCCCTGACTGGGAATCGAACCCAGGACATCCACACACCCGGCAACGCTCTACCACCCAGCCAACCAGCCAAGGCCTTGATTATAAGAAAGTATATGCCAATATTTAGAAGGCAAAAAATAAAAATAAAAAGAATACATAGAATTCAGTGCTAGCTACTTTTAAGCAGCCTTGAGTTCTAAAAACATAAATATGTTTAGTTAAATTTTAAAATAAAGGACTTTTAAAATGTCAAGCCCATAACAAATAAGATTTATTGTACTGCCAGTTCTGAATTGTTGGAGAAACATAGGTTATTCTGAAAGTTTAGCAAATATTTCAACTGAAAATTAACTTGCATTTTCCATGAACCTTCTTAGATATGCTTATTAAATATTTTTATGTTTAATTATAATTTGACTTTGAATAATTGAGGTGTGTCAGTGATAACTTTAAGAAATTTTATTTTCAAAAAATGTGTTCAAATATAACCAATTTACCAATTCTGTTGTTTTTCTACTAATGTTTTTAAATGAATTTGTCTTAATAGAGGTGCACTTATTACCCCTTAAATGTATGATATAGGGAAACTGGGAATTGCCTGAATTATTAGTCTAAAATTCACTTCCTGGTCCTGGCGAGTTTGCTCAGTGGGTAGAGCATTGGCCCAGCATATGGACATCCTGGGGGGTTCAATATCCAGTCAGGACACACATGAGAAGTTACCATCTGCTTCCTTCCCTTCCCCCTTCTCTTTCTCTTCCCCTTCTGCAGCCAGGGGCTCAGTTGGTCCAAGTGTTGACCTAAGGCAGTGGTTGGCAAACTCATTAGTCAACAGAGCCAAATATCAACAGTACAATGATTGCAATTTCTTTTGAGAGCCAAATTTTTTAAACTTAAACTATATAGGTAGGTACATTGTTATTAACTTAATTAGGGTACTTGCCTGCACCTGGTATTTTGTGAAAGAGCCACATTCAAGGGGCCAAAGAGCTGCATGTGGCTCGTGAACCACAGTTTGCCGACCACTGGCCTAAGTAAGGCACTACGGATAGCTTGATTAATTCAAGCATCGGCCCCAGATGGGGGTGGCTGGGCAGATTCTGGTCAGGTTGCATGTGGCAGTCTGTCTATCTCCCCTCCTCTCAGTTACAAAAGAATCACTTCGTAACTACCAAAATTACAACCCAAAAGTTGGGGATTATTTCCAAAACTAAACTACACATCACAATTTTAGCAGTTGATATTTGACTTAGGGAACAAATATTTGGTAATATCCATGCCTCAAATATGAATATGGTCAAACTCAAACATTTCTTTCCTCTGAAAAGCCACCTTTATGTTCTCTGTCAAATCCCTTAATATCTCACATTTATGGACCATTGGGAAAAAAGTTCGCCTTTCTCAGTCGCCCACTGTCCACAGATGCTAAACAACTCAGGCTTGCTCATTGTAGTGTTCAGACATCAGATGATCTCTCCTTTGTGAAATGAAGAGTTAGGAGATATTACTTAGTGTTCTTTATTGAAAGAATATATTTTTCCTTTTAGGGATTTTGTTGATCTATGAAATCTCAGAGTCAGGGTATCTCTGACCTAGAATAAATGATATTAAACTTGGGTTGCTTGATTATGGTGATATTAGACCTGCAGTGTAGAGCCTATGTGATTCTGCAGATCTATGAATGGCAAAAATAGGTCCTAGTGTGTGGTTTGCATGTCAATATACAAAGCTCAATTGCAGACATAACCCTCTCTTCCCCCTTTGGACTTTTTATGAAGGTGTTGCCATTGAAACCACGTCCTAACCTCCCCAATTGAGCCATGTCCCAAACAGAAGTGCAGCAGGTGGGCAAAACTATTTTACACCTAATCCATGAAACGTCTGCGTTGTGTGCATACCAGCAGACAGCCATGTATGGCCTCTCTCTACCCAGTCCTACAACAGTGTGATGGAGACTACGAAGCTAAATAGGAGCTAGTTATGCCATGGGGATACCAAGCACATGACGATAGAGGGCCTCTGTGCGCGGAGTCACTGGGACACAGAAATGATGCAGACATTATAACCCTCTCAAACGCCCTCAGTCACAAAGGCTTGATTACATACACATGGATAAGTGTGAGGAGCTTTTGCACCTGGAGGAAGACACGAGGAATTAGAAGAATAAAAAAGCAGAAATTCTGACATAGATGGAACCACATAAGTTAAGACTCAAAGGCTTATTTTCTGGCTATCCAGCTGCCAATTGTCCTGGATGAAATAGAATTTTATTTAATAGACTAACAAAGAGTCAAAAATTGCTGCATTATAAATGCATTATAACTAACATGGTCCCTTTATTTTCAGACAGAACTAAATATAGATTAGGAATGGTATAAACAGTTCAACCTGGCCAAGGCACTACTTACAACCTTAAAAGGAAATAAAAGCATGGTAAGTGAGAATAAGAATAGATTACCTACCAAGAAATGGTATTTTGTAATATCAAGAATAAATGATTTACCTATTCCTTAATGATCACAACACAATGTGTGATTTTCAGGGACTTTTTGAATCAGAGAAGTATGCCTACAACATATCCTACCTAACCACTTAAACTGGTGATAAACCTGGAAATAGAAAAGAATAAAGATTGCTCCTGAATGGAAAATGCTTGCAGCCAGCAGTTTGTATTGATATTTTGTGCAACAAAAGATGCAGTTACATCAGCCCCTTTCCCAGTATGAGCTGTTTTTATTTTATTTTATTTATTCCTTTTTAGAAAGAGAGGAAGAGAGAGAGAGAGAGAGAGAGAGAGAACGTAGGGAGAACGGGAAGCATCAACTCCCATGTGCCTTGAGCAGTCAAGCCCAGAGTTTTAAAAAAGCGATTTCAGTGTTCCAACTCAACACTTTATCCACAGGTCAGGCCCTTTCACAGCAAGAGCTGTTTTGAAGAAAAACTTCTCAGAGCAAGGCTCACCCCATTTCTACAGGAGATGACTTTTTCCCCGTACTCCTTCCATGCCTGTGCTTCTGGTCTCTATCTTCAGCCTGAATGGCCCCTTATCACCCCCTTTAGGGGGCATTTTGCAAGAAATCAGCACAGGGCACATGCAGACAACAGACTGCATTCCGCCTCTCTGTTTCTAGGCGGCCGAGTCCCTGGGGCCTGCCCCAGCGAGTGACTTTTCTGAATATGTGCTTCAGAGAGAAGTCAAATGATATTACCTTTTTCTCAAATTGTCAGCCAATTGAAAAAAAAATCATTAGTTCCAAATCTCCAATTCCACCTATAATATATTGTAAGTTACATAAGAGCACCTCAGTTTTCCTGTGTTTTTTTTTCCACACTGTCCTTTTGAGAAACAATCAATCCTGATTGCTGTGACTACATTGCCAGTGATGGGTCACCTCCCACATGAAGGACTTTCTCTGTCCTACACAACAGGGAGCATTTCTTTTTAGCACAACCAACAACAGGTGTGTGATAAAGAATGTAAATGGTAGGCCACCAAAGGCCATGAAAGTTATTTGAATCGATGTGAACATGTAGTTCTTTCTTGAGTCTCATATGTATTTATTTTCACATCATCTGAACTAGCAGGGGCACATAAAAGAAACAGCAGTAATGGCCACCATTTCCTGAGTACACGATGCCTGGGCAGGTGCAGGTCATGTATCTGGTAGTACACAAGGAATTAGGAAAAGAAAGATGATCACTGCCCTCTAGGAACTTCTACTCAAATATTAAGAGATGTGTACGAGGCCATATAAAGATATGCAATGGGGCCCTGGCTGGCTGGCTCAGTGGTGGAGCATTGGCCCAGTGTGTGGACGTCCCAGGTTCGATCCCAGGTCAGGGCACAATGAGAAATGACCATCTGCTTCTCTCCCCTTCTCTCCCCCTTCTTTCCTTCTTTTCCTCTCGCAGACAGATTGGTTCGAGTGTCAGCCCCAGGCACTGAGGATAGCTCGGCTGACTCTAGCATTGACCCCAGATGGGGGTCGCCAGATGAATCTCAGTCGGGTAGCATGTGGGCATCTGTCTCTTTATCTCCCCTCCTCTCACTTAAAAAAAAAAGATATGCACTGGGAATTATAAAAGCATACACTAGTCTCAGGCAGTGTTTTCTGGGGAAGTTTAGGGTGGAGCTATATACTAAAGGATCACATTAAAGATTTCAATGTAAATGTGAAGAGAAATGACAATCTAAAATAGTGTGAACAAAGGGACCTGTGGGAACACATTATATGTGTTTAAGAAACGACAGAGAATTTGGTGGTGGGAAGGTTGGGCCTGGCCAGGTTGAGACTAGGAAGGAACGGAGAGCTGAAATTGTGAGAGAACTGGTAGGAAACATTAATATACTTTTAACTTTGCTGTATACGTTTGGGGAGCCAAAAGTTACCAAGTTTCTGCACAGTTTACACATGTATCTTCTATACATGTCAGGGTAGAGTCTGTATTTACGGTGATGTGTTTGCTAGAGCTGCCAAAACAAATTACCGGAGCCCGGGGGGCAGGGACGTTTAAACAGCAGACATTTATTTTGTCACAGTGCTGGAGGTTGGGAATTCAAGCTCAAGGTGCTGGCATGGCACCTGGCTTGTTCTGTGGCTTCTTCCCTCTGCTTTTACGCAGCCACCATCTGGCTGTGTACTCACATGACCTCTTCTTCATTCCTGAGCTTGGTAGAGCAAGCTTGCTGGTTTCTCTTCTTATGAGGACCCTAATTCTATTGTGGGACCCCACTGCGTGACCTCATCGAACCCTAACCACCTCCCAAAGGCCCCATCTCCAAAGATCAGAGCCTTTAGGGCTGAAGGTTCCACCTATGAATTTGGGCGGGCATGCACCTTCAGTCCATAAAAAGAGAAAAAGGCTGTTGTCATAAGAAAGGGGAGGGACCTGGAGCCCTGGGCTGGAGCTGGTAAGGTACACTAAAGAACAAAAGATCGAATATGAGAGGAGTTACAAGGTGAAATCAGTGAGTTTCAGTGATTGATTGATGGGCACTGAAGAAGAGAAAGCAATCCACTTTCTCTGTCTCCACTGTCGTCCTCGACTCCCAACCCCAGCAGAGGCCACTGCACTAGCTTTGATCCTGGTCCATCCTTGCACTTGATTCATGCCCACATCTGTTTTGCAGACCTCACCCTGCTACCCTCCCTGCATCTCTGGCCACGACGCTCGCTCCTGCACGGCGGCATCTCTCCCTTGCAGGGCGTGTGCACAGCCTCACGGGGAGGACTGATACTTGCACAGACAAGTGCAGCCCAACGCGCTCGGTCCTCCTGAGCCGCAGAGCATGTGACGAAGGGCGTGTAGTCAGCACTGCTGAAACACAACATATGCTTTTCCCAAATCCTGGCTCAGTGCAAACCTGCACAATGAAAAACCCACAGAACTGTGAGGAATTCAGGGTTTGGAGGATGGAATTCAAAACTTTCATTACTGACGTGCTTTTCTTTCAAGTGATTAGAACCTAATAAAAATTTAAATGGTAGCATTGTAGATATATGCCTGGACAATGCTACCATTTTTTGTAACACAATTGCCCTTCAGCACAGAACACAGAAGCTAGACGTGAACCTGAAAGTCACAATACCTTTATAGTATTTACAAAACATACAGTTTCACAGAAACACCTTCGCTGTTTTCACACATACACTTGACACTCAGAATCATGTATGGATATTAAGTGGTTGGCCCGGCCAAAGCCAATAGGAGGGGCCTGCATTTGGAGTAACAGCTTTCCCTCCCCTGACTTCATCAGCCATGAACCAGGAGCCCCTAGAGGGGACCATGCATGATTTGCATAAAGTTGACTGCAGCTGCCCAGCTCAATCAACACCAAGCCAAGGTGTCCTGATTCATAGATACCACCCACAGCGGCAGACCTGTTGAAAGAACAAAAAGGAAATGAAGGAACAGAATTTGAGTGAATACTGAAAGCCTTCCGGAAGTCACCAAGCATATATATATATGTAGTTAAGAAATATGTCAGTAATGCAACAGGGGCCCTGATCAGGTAACTCAGTTGGTTAGAGTGTTGTTCTGAAGCACAGAGGTTGCCAGTTTGATTCCTGGTCAGGGCACATACAGGAACAGATGGATGTTCCTGTCTCTCTCTCTCTGTCACCAAACTCAATAAATAATAATGACAATAATAATAATAAGGCAACAGGGTATGGTGACCATAAATTGTCAATTTGTTCTGGTGTTTGATGGGTTGTGGTAGTGAGTGACTGAGGGGTGGGGAGCTGAATCAGAGGGAGGTGGGACACACAGGTGCAGAGGGAACTGGTCTAAGGCTTGCGGGTGGGTGTCGTGTCCCCACACGGCTCAGGTTCAGTGGGTTCTTTGCATTCAGTGCATGTTTCTCATGGGGGAATCACACATAAGCAAACTCAGACTGGTTTTTTGTATGGGTGACATTGGAACAAATTCACAATTTCAAAACAAGCAATATGTAGCAAAGCTGAGTGTAAGTGTGCCCAGAGCAGTGGGGGTAGCGTCACAAAGGTGGGATGTGGCCGACTGGTGAACCATGTGCAGGAGAGAAGAGGGACTTGGTGTGGAGAGACTGTCATTGTCTGTTCAGCAGCTCCTGTGAGATTTTCCATAGTAACCGGTAATATTGGGTTATTTTTTCTTTTCTGAAAGTTAGTTCCCTTTTCCAACACTCCATTCTACATTTTTCATAATTATGCAGAAAATTATTTCCCTTCTCTTAATGTCTAAAGTCTTCCTTTTATACAGGTGCTTTTATTTTTGTGTGATTCACCAGATACCACAACATTGTTACATCACAAATGCCTTGTTCCTCACAACTGAATTGGCAGGACTTGATGTAAAATATAACGGACCATCCTCGCAGGTCCAATAATAAGAAAACAGGATTCACATACTTGAAATGACTGAACTGGCAACATTATGAAGTCTGATTTGTGGATAATCCTGTTTACATTTTATCTGTATTCTGAAATATTACCACTAAAGACCAAAGTAATGTTAGAATATTCAATTTTATCAAAGAAATATTGCTCCCAGGGGTTTAATTTAACTCAGAATATTTTGAATTATAAATATAAGATGTGTATTTATATTACATGGACTCATTAAATATATTCACGATCACTTATTAAATGCTGTTGCATGCATGGTGCAATCTTAAGTACAGTAGTAGTTCTACTTCATTTCAGTTAACGCCTTATTATTTGTAGTGCACCTCCTGTGCTGAGTGAACATTGTGGTTGTGCACTGACAATAGTTCTGGTAGGGCCCTGGACAGTTTGCTTAGTGGTAGAGCATTGCCCTGGAGTGTGGATGTCTTTGGTTTGATTCCTGGTCAGGGCACACAGGAAAAGCGACCTTCTGCTTCTTTAACCCCCCTCCTCTCCCTTTCTCTCTCTTTCCCTCCCACAGACATGGCTTAATTTGTTCAAGCACATCAACCCAGGCACTGAGGATGTCTCCATGGAGCCTCCACCTCAGGTGCTAAAAATAGCTCGGTTGCAAGCATGACTGCAGATGCACAGAGTATGAACCCCAGATAGGGGCTACCGAGTAGATCCCAGTCAGAGTGCATGTGGGAGTCTGTCTCTCTCTCTCCCCTCCTCTCACTTGGTAAAAGAAGAAACAAACAGTCCTTGTGGAAGCACCTAAAGGGGAATATGACTGGTGGAAAACAAAAGTATTTTTTCCTTCACTCAAATGATTGTGTTAATTGATTTCCTGATAGCCACGGCCTCTGTGTTCCACATGGATGACTGAATTTATTTCAGAGTGTAGTCCTTTGAGGAGCTCTGTAGTCTAAATTTTTCCGTAACTTAGGGGTTCACAGTAACACGTCTTCATTAGCCAGAGCAGTCACTGGAGATACTGAGCACTGTAATAATGAAAACATGCACTGTGGCTTAGTCAGCAAAATGCTGAGCCTTTTCAAACACCACATCGTGCATGATGTCCTGTAGGTCCATGACGTGTTCTACAGAAGTGTTCTAGAGCAGTGGTTTACAACTTTTTTTACACCTGGGGACTGGTAAAAATAGGAGAATTATTTCAGGGACTACTAAGACAGAAATCACCCTGAGCATAAGTGAATTCAACTAAGATTATTGGGCGTATAATATTCATACAATCAATAACAGGATGGTTATTACTCTTTCACGAACAGGCACGGAAATTCTGGCAGACTGGTCTGTGGACTGGATGTTGAAAAATGCTTTTTAGAGCTTATTTTTATTATCTTAAAAATCCTGTAATATAAAAGGTCCAGAGTATTCACTAACTCTCCAGCCACACCTCGGGGACACGTCTCCATAAATTTTGAGCTAGTTACCGCGGCAACTTGTGCTCCCAGGACTGAGGGCAGACCTTACATTCTCTTTCACACACTCCGCCTGTCCTTTTGCCCATTTTGCGTCCCTCACATTGCTCATGTTGGTCCTTCACAGACAGGAACAACATGAGAAAGATACTCAGTTCACATCAGTTAGTCTTACTAGTCTTTATTGGGACATATCAAAGGAAAAGGATTAAAATGGATAAGTGAGAACTCTTGGGTTTTTCATTTATTCACTCGTTCAGCCCTTCCCTCCTTGTACATTTCCTCTCTACCTTTAGCATGAACATTTATAACTTAAAACGTGCTGCAGAGACCTTGCCTTCGGGTTTCAAATAACACGGTCTGGTCACTAGTGTAGGACTGATGTAGAAGAGCTTGTTTTGGAAGGGGCAAGTAAAGTCAAGCCCATGTCCAAGGAAAAGGTGCCGGAAGGGGCAAGTAAAGTCAAGCCCATGTCCAAGGAAAAGGTGCCAATAAAGTAAATTATGAATGACTGATGTAAAAGAACACCAGTACGTATTTTACAGTGCAGAAGATGGAATCGTTCTGGAAGTTCTACAGCCAAAAAGTAAATGACTAAAACAAACCCAGAAAAATGAGAGGAAATGTAGACACTGGAAGACTTAGTTTTTGGAGACAGCCTCTGCTATTCCGTCTGTTTTTATGAATTTATCAGCACAGCTCAGTCAGAGAAAAGGTAAATTTACAGGCAGAAAATAATGGCATAACTGCTTTAAAGCAGTGTGAGAGCCAGAATTCTCATCGTTGTGAGAGTGGGCTTGGAGGTTAAAGGGAAAAGCAATCTAGCATCTCGAAGCATTTTACAGTTATAACATTTTTGCAGGCAAGGGACAGCACACTTTGGAGAATTTCCACATGGCTGGTATTTATTAAACTTCAAAGTTAAAATTGCTTTTTTCAGTTTTACTGGAGTGCACACATTTTGTACCATTTGCCAGGATAACTTTATAATAGATCTAGAAGTGATAAACGTACTTGTGATGAGCCACTATCCTACAGGGAAGCTGAAGGGACTTTGGTTTCTGTCACATGTAAAGGATGGCCTTCTGGATTACAAGGGGGCTTATCTTTCCTGCACAGCTCTCTTGAGATTGGATCTGCGACATTCTAGCCATCTCTGGCTAGCTGAAAGTATAGATTGTGTTTTAGCCTTCCGAATCTCTTTGCCGGAGGAAAATTTAATGTGCATTTTAATAAGAACAGTTTATATTCATTGCTGGGTAGCTGAAGTGAGACCGAATTGAGAAAGGCTATAATAAGATTCAAAAGTGGAGAGTAAGACCTTCAAATAATCTGATTGTGTCCCTGGGGGATTAAGCTCAGCGGCATTTAATTTAGGAAAGATTAGTAGCGTGCCTCCTAAGCTGCAGGTACCGGCTGTCTTAGTTCCTCGGAGTCCACTGTGGAGATGGGCGGACTGTCACAGAGGGATGTCATGGAGGGATGCTGTGAAAACCACTGACTGAGGAAAGGCCAGAAAGGTGGTCTGCACAGAAAGCAAGCATAGGCTTCTCAGGGAAACCAACACCAGGACTGTGGGCAAATGTGTCCTAAGCTCTGTCATGTGCATAGATGCAGATATCTAAGTAAATAAATGTGAGCCAATCAAATGCAGGGAGCCATAGAAGGGTGACGTAGCCAGATAGCACTGGGTTTCTTCTAGAAACATCGCTCTGGTGAAACATTTAAAACTCAAACAAAACATTTTAGAATGACTGAGAAGAAAACAACAACTATGCATTAGTAGATACAGAAAAATATATGACTAAATTCAAGATTTCATCGTGTTACAGACTGTTGGAATGAGAAGGGATCGTTGTTAATATAATAAGGAGTTTCTAAAAATAACATATATGTGTACCAAAGCAAAGTCACACTGAGTGGTAAATCATTGCAACATTTGGCCCTGAAATCAAGAGTGGGTAAAGGGTGACCACTCTGCTCATGTCCAGTGGTGCACTGGCGGTCACAGCCACTGCCGAGGCAGTAGGAACCATCTGTTTACAGGTGGTGTGATTGATATGTGGAAAATCTAAAACAATATTGGCTGATTACTAGAATTGGTTGAACAATTCTAAAGGGTCACTATGCAAAGTCAGACCTTTTCTGTGTACCATCAAAAGCAGTAGATATGTAGAAAATGAAAATATTAAGGCACATCATTTAACATAGTTTTCAGTATTGCCCATATTTCAGAGTAAATCAAATTGAAGATGTGACGGCCTCTCTACACTGAAACCCACGAAACCTGTTCATATAGTGGATGACCTACTATTATGGCATAAATTGATCTCTAGATTCAATGTAATTCTAATGAAAGCCCTCAAATTGTTTAAGTCAAAACTAACAGTCTTATTCTAATATTTAATATGGAAATACAAAAGACTGAGAATAAAAAATTATTGTTGAGGGAAAAAAATGGTAAGCTTGCACCACTAGCTATCAAGGGTATAAAGTGACAACAGATTATGCAGCACAGATAAACCAACTGAATGTGAAACTGTATATGGAATTCAGAAATAGATGAGTAAATACATGTCCAATTGATTCATAGCACAAGACAGTGTGCTGCGATAGAAGAAAGATACTCTTTTTAAACTGTGTGGGTGGGATAAATTGCATCTCCATTTCATTTTTTGAAAGCACAAATTTTGACCCGCTAACTCACACCATACAAAAATAAATTAATTTCAATTAGAGATCAAACTATGAAAATAATAAAATTTGCGGAAGTAATCATAGGAACATATTTTCATGATTTTGGTGAACACATAGCTTTCTTAAAGATATCAGAAAATAGTAACCAGCAGAAAAAATTGAAACATTAGACCTTATTAAAAATAAAAGCTTGTGTTTATCAAGTGTGTTATTTAAAGAGTATAAAGCAAGCCAGTGTGAAACATTAAACATGGGACACGACTTCTGTCCAGAAATTGTAAATAATTTCTTTAAATCAAATTAGAAGAAAATAACACTGAAAACAGAAGAATGGAGAAAAACTTGAAATAGCACTTTAGAATCGAGCATATGCAAATGAACAAAACTGCAGTGGTTTCCAATCAGTAAGAAAATGCAGATGAAACGATAGTGTTGTCTCAGTACACACCCACCAAAATAATTAAAATAAATGTTCTGACAAATGTTGCCAAGGATGTGTAACACCGAGAACTCCCATGTGTTGCTGCTGGGGGAATCAACTGATGTGAGCACTTCAGAAAATAGTATGCAGATACAATAACTGAAGCAAGTCCTTGGCTGTGTCTAATAAGACTGATCACATATTACTTCATGGATTGGTAATTCTACTTCTAGGTATAAATATATACCTTCTAAAAATAGATATGTTTTTCAAAAGACTTGTACATATATGTATTCAGAAGAGTATTATTTCTAATAGCCCCAAATTAGAAAACGTCCAAAGTCCAACAGTAGAATGGACAAAAAAAAGACGGATGGATGGATGGATGCATGAATATAGATGTGGTATGTTGATGCAATCAAATAGCATATAATGATTTAAAAATGAGTGGACTGTTATGGCACTCATCAACATGTTTAAATATCACCAACATAATTTTCAGCATAAGCAGCCAAATACAAGAGTAGATGGGGTATGATTCTCTTTACAGAAAGTATAAAAACAGATGCAACTAATTGATGGTTTAATAGTTGGTGTGGTAGTTAACTTAGGAAATAGGTGACTGAGAAGAGAAAGGAGGGTACAGTTTCTTGGTCTGGGTGCTGACAACATAGTGCATTCATGTTCTGCATGTGTGACTCTCCACATGTCCAGCTCTGAACACTTCTCTCTGTGTGGGGTATTTTTCAGTATACATTTACACACATGAACATCACATACAGAAGTATCCATCTGGGGTTCTGAATGTATCTTCAGTCATTGTCTTCCCAGCTGATGATGTAAACTTTTTAAATTTATTAAAGTATAACTGGCCTACAGAATGACATTGGTTTCTAGTGGAAAACACGATGATTCTTCATTTACATGCCTTAGAATGGGATCATAATGGTAAGTCCAGTACCCTCTGTCACCGAGCAGTTACTGTGATATTATTGACTATATTTCCGGTACTGGACACCATATCCCCATGGCTTAGTTGGCTTATAGCTGAAAGTTTGTACCTCTTTTTCTTTTTTATGAACAGAGACTAACAAGTGCCTCTCATGCAATCCACTTGTACTGTCCCCATAATTCCATTCATCTGATGGATGCCATTAGATACTTTTAAGTGGAGGGAAACATGGATGTCTGCTTTAAAAAGATATTATCAGTGTTATTCAGAAAAGTTTCACAACTTCTTCTAGTGTGTACCATTTGAGGGAAAGGAATGCACTAAATAACTGCATTTTGGCCTTTCTTCTATCCCACCTCACCAGCAACAGTGACCGTGACAGGCAAGCACACAGCAGCTGTTCCAACCTCTCTCTCATATTCCTCACTCTGCTTCAGAAACAGGGAAGCTCAACACACACAGCACAAGCCAGCTGTGTGGCCAATGGAGGTTGTACCTGACATCGTCTGGTTCAGGAGTGAGCTGCTATTTCCTAATACCCCAGGCACATTAGTTATAGCAATGATAGTGGTTGTGGCTTGATTTTAAAGCAGACCATAGCAGAGCCTTGTGTCCACTCAGAAGTGGTTTCCTGAGCCCACCAATGGCAGCAGCTCACCTGTCTGCTGTGTTGTGCGTCATAGTTGTGAGAGCCATTGATTGAAAGGTCAGCATCAAGTCTATCTCTTCCTTCCTCTCAATAGCTCTAAGCTCTTTCGTGCCTTGTAGTCAATTCCTTTCTGTATAAAGTACCTCAGGGTGGATTGGCTCTCTATAACTGGTTCCTAAGAAGAAAAGAATAGTCAGCATTCTGTACAAGGACCTAAGATTTGAACTAAATGGAAGAACAGCATTTGTCCTGTTCTGTAGACAGTTCAAGCCTGGCCCTCTTATCTGTGATCATATGAAATGCTAACCTAAAATTTATTTTGTCAGGTCACTTCCATTACCCAACTGTTGAAAACTTTCAAATGACAAGCTTTGTCTGTATAGCCATAGCATCCTCCATGGAATGATCAGGGTCTGCATGAGCAACATGCCCATTATGTGTTGTTATGTCACTAACAGTGAGTCTGCAGTTGTGACCTACTGCCTCCCCTTTGCTCATCGTGCCAGGTCATTGTGCTAGTGGCTCAACAGGTGCAAGGACATGGATGGGACTCACTCCCATAAAATAAGAAAGGAGAAATATAAAAGTTATAATAGTTTACACACATACACACACATACTCATATAGAATAGCAAACATGTATTTGATTTCATATCTAATTCTTTAATCCAAGGGGTAGAGAATCATTTCCCTAAAACAGGGTATTGGTGATTTACTTAGTTTTCTCTCATGGATTGAAGCCACATTTAACTTTTTTTTTTTTTTTTTGCAATAGAATGGCTACTAAGCAACTCTATTTATGTGTGCCTCTTGATGGACTATGTCTTAATTCACTATTTCACAACTGGTGTAACATTTTAGTGAGCACCTACTAAGTACAGTTGGGAACTGTGAGAGATATCAAGCTGCCTAAGAAACTGAGTCTATCCTTCAAGAGCCTACAATCTTCTGGGAAAGGCAGACCCAAATATTTATACTTAATTATAAAACAAATTACGCTGTAGTTTGTTATAGTACTTTGTGGTCAATGTTATAAATAAATTGTTATGTGGGTATAGAAAAGAGAAACAGATCCCCAAGTGAGAGTATTAGAGAAAACTTTAAGACAGATGTTTTGTTTGAGTTGAATAAAATAGAACAGAATACCTTTCAAAGAATAGACATTGGGAATAAATATTATTAAAAGACAGTTAAGTTTATGGAACCACCTAGGTCTCTGCGCCTCGCCCTTGCTAATGGACAGTTGGGGAGGCTAAGACTATGATAGAAAAGTCGAGACCATATTATGGAAGATCATGAATGTCATGCTAAGAATTTTAGATGTTATTCTCTGGTTATTTGGAAACCACTTAAACAAGGTACCCAAGTGTGAGAGTGTTAGAAGGAACATGCTGGTAGCAATGTAAAAACTGTGTTGACTGATTGAAATGACGGAGCTTAGAACCCTGACATTACTAGTGGATAGATGTGGATGGGAAAGGGTGGTGGTAACTGGGTTGGGAAGGAGCAGGGAGGTGTTGGTAGATTAGTAATAACTGGACTAGTTAGGAGAGAAGGAGCATGGTGTATCCTTCCCTCTGTGTGGTAGGCAGAACCAAGTTGTCCTTGAGATGTTCATGTCCTAATCCTCAGAACCTGTACATAGCTCAACTTAAATGGTAAAAGAGACTTTGAAGAGGTGGTTAAAATGAAGATCTTGGGATGGGGAGGACTTATCCAGTATTTCCTAGATGGAGCCTTGTAATCACAATGGTCCTTATAGGATGGAAGTGGAGAAACAGAGTGAGAAAATGGAGGTGTGGCCACAGAACCCGCTGATGAAGTCAAGCACTTTGTAGGTGGAGGAGGAAGCCAGGAAACATTAGGAAACACCAGGAAACATCAGAAGCTTCTAGAAGTGGGAAAAGTGAGAAAGTGGGTCCCCCATGTTCCACTCAGAAGCATCCAGACAGACTGCAATACTGCCTATAAGTTAATTATAGGTCCATCTTGGTTTACATTTTGATGATGTCCTCCAGACTGACATATTTTATTCAGCTTCTCTGAAATTTGCCAGGATGTCTTGTCCAGTGATTTCCATGGAATGAGGTCTTGTCAGATATTTACTGGAATATTACATGACTTTCTGATATCACTCACTGCCACTTTGCAAAACCAGAGCGAGTATACATAACAGGGTCCTGGATACATTTATCCTCCTTGCTATGGTCAGGTGTTTTCACTGCTATTTTCATCAGCACATTTTTTCTTTAATTTTTGGATTCACATAATACCTGGTAGTTAATAAAATTTCAAGATTAGATGGCTATTCTATCTTCTTCTGCCTCCTCATATCTTGTACAAGCATATACCTAGTATTTGTGGCATAATGAGGCGAAGAATTCTATTAACTCTCATTGTCTTAATTTGAGTAATGAACAATTGTTTGGAGTATAATTAGAATGGGTAACAAACAACATAAGAATAATGTCTATCAACATGATTTGTTGAATACCCATTGTGTCATCCATTCAGATATGAATGTATTCCTATGAGCCTCCCACTCAGTGACTCTCTTACTCATACTTTCTGGTCATCTGTGACTCTTCCTTCAACACTCTTTCCACAGAACCCTGTACCATCCTCACGGAGGAGTGACCTGATCACTGTCAAGGGGAATTTTATACACACACACACACACACACACACACACACACACACACACTGTCACAGGACCACACATACACTTTTTGAGTACCTATTTTTGAATTTACAAAATATGTTCTTTCCTGTTATTATTCAATCAATGCCTACATTCCTCACTAAAAAAAAAACACACACACACACAAAAAAAAATAACTCCACATGATTACATTATCCAAGTGCGCAATTTGGAAGCACAAAGTATATGTGTTGGATATATGAAAAAAATAAAGTTAAATTAATTTAATTTCAATGAGTGATCATAGATGGAGTCTACTATTTTATAATAAAGAATCCAGTTAATATGATCCAGGTGAGACCCAGGTATTTATGTTACTGGAAATACATACCTTCCACTCACCCTTAACCCTTACCCTTCCCCCACCCCCATACACAAGAAAATAACAAAAGCAAAACACATTTTTTTTTTCCTATGGGATCAAGATTAGGTGGTTACAAGCTGGTATCTCAGTTTATTTTATCTTATACCATTTTCTTACAAATATTTTTTTTAGTTGTCTTAGAAGTTGGGAACCAAAGGTTTCTAAGATTGAATGATCACCTTTTCACATGCCATATTTGCATTCATACTTTGTGAGCTCACCAATGACTCACTTAAATATTTATTGTGCAGACTAGGTAGGCTTTCTAAAGTTTTCTAAGCCATGGTGTAAAGATAATGCAAGATCTTGTGTTCACCCAACTAGAGGAGACCATTTGGGAAATAAAATTGAGACTCTCTTTTTCACCTACCTCCTGTTTCTGTGTCCAAGGCCGTTCTAAAGGTGGTTTTTATAGCAGAAAGAGAGCTGTGAATTTTATTTACATGTTTCCTGTTCACAGGCTGCTGTACTAGGGGCGATGCATGCCGAGTGTACTCTGGTAGTCGTCTTTGAGCACATATGGGAGGTCAGAGACCAGCCAGTTTGTTTCGAGCCCATTAGCAGACACAAACAAACACAAAATGAAGATCATAGCTGGGTTTCTGAAATGCCCTTGGGCTCTATAATTCTAAATAATACCTGAAAATTGAGTCTATTCCA
The DNA here is from genome assembly GCA_037038555.1 of Rhynchonycteris naso. NCBI lineage: Eukaryota > Metazoa > Chordata > Mammalia > Chiroptera > Emballonuridae > Rhynchonycteris > Rhynchonycteris naso. The sequence goes on along the minus strand of CM072998.1, from coordinate 212,205,126 downwards.
TGCAGCAGGCTAACATTGTTCATCAGTGTGGTAATTTTAACTAAATATGAACAAAAAAGGAATTAGGAAAACAGGACTGCTGTGGTTTCTCCTGTGTGGACAGCTACAATGAATATGAAGAATATATGCTTAAAATATTTTATGCACATTTTACATTGGAAATCATTAGACATTTTAAGAGTAACAATTATTATATAATCATTAGAAACAAAAGTATGCTGAATGTGGTACATAGAAAGCTACATTTAGCTAGTATGTTTTTAAAACGTCCATAAAGAATCACACATTTTGGTACTGGTCTTTGTCCATTTTAAATATAATCTATTTTTTATTTAATTAAATGTATCAGGGTGACATTGCTTAATAAGATTATATATAAGTTTTAAGTGTATAGTTCTATGATACATCATCTTTATATTGTATGGTGTGTTTACCACTCTAAGTCTTGTCTCCTTCCATCACTATTTATCCCCCATTTACCCTCTTCTACCTCCCCACTCCCATCCCCTTGGGTAACCACCATATTGTTTTCTGTTTTTATCAGAATATTTTTTTTTGCTTAATCCCTTCACCTGTTTTACCCAGCCACCCAATCCCCAACCCTTCTGACAACTGTCAGTCTGTTCTCTGTATCTATGAGTCTGTTTCTATTTTTTGTGTGTGTTTTATTCATTAGATTCCATATATAAGTGAAGTCCTGTGGTAGTTGTCTTTCTCTGACTAGTTTATTTCACTTAGTGTAATATCTTCTAGGTCCATCATGCTGTTGTAAAAGGTAAGATTTCCCTTTTTTATGGCTGAATAGTATTTCATTGTGTAAATGTACCACATTCAAGGTTAACTTACTTGTACATGCTTTACTCTTCTTTTTTAAAACATTATTTTAGTAACCATCAAGTATTTAGACCCATCCAAAGAATGTAATTTGCAGAAGATAGAATGCCATTATATTTATTTAACACAATGCAAATTTATCAAGATGTACTGGGGAAATAACAACTCCGAGAAGATAAAACTAAGTATGAATGATCCAAGTTGGGTCAACAGGGAGGAGAGATGGAACGTAAGATAAGATGGAAAGGAAACCATACAAAGAAGAAGCAACCGAAGTGACGGTGCCCAATCACAGTGACCACTGGCTCAGTGAAGGGCAAGCCAGTATAGACTGAGTTATGGGGGAGAAACATTTCAGCTGTGTTTAATACTTGTGAGTATTAAATATTTCAAAAAATTAATGATTTCAAAGACTTCTTTGGCACTGCACTACTAAGTGGAAGAAACTGGAGAAAGTCCAAAGAAATGAATGAAGACTTAATAAAAGCTAATTACAGTTTACAAAAAAATCTTAGAGAAGTCTTTCTGAGATACATAAAAACATTTAATGAAGCAGTTACGGGAAAAAAGTTCCAGAATGATGCTTTCCCTAATTAGAACCAATATTGCAAACAAAGACTTGAACCAAACATTTGAAAATGTTATGTTTCCTCAGACTTAAAAGAAAACAATCATAAAGATAATAATAAGCTGAGGTAATAGATGAAATGGCAAGAAAACTTTTATCTTTTAAAATGAAATGCCTTTCATTTCAAAATTAATTTGGTATGTTATTATGATAGCCACTGACTATTTTAATTAGCAGCATATTCACAATAACAAAGACCTGAAAACAGCCCTAATGCCCATCAGTAGATAAGTGGATAAAAAAAAATCTGTGATACATTTACAGAACAAAATTCTATGTGGCCATAAAAATGAAGGAAACCTTTTGCAACAGCATGGATGGACCTGGAGAACATTATGCTAAGTGAGATAAGCTAGTCAGAGAAAGACAAATATCATATGATCTCACATATATTTGAAATCTGATGAACAAAATAAACTGATCAAAAAAATAGAAACAGAGGCATGGACACAGGGATCAGCCTGACAGCTGTCAGAGGGGAGGAGGGTAAGGGGACTGGATCAAAGAAGGTGAAGTGATTAGCCAAAAAACGAAGATGCATTTACACATAGACACAGACAACAGTGTGGCGATGGCCAGCGGGAAACGGGGTGGGCTGAGTGGAGATGTGCACAGGGAGAGAGGGGGTAAATGGCTTTGCTTGGGGTGATGGATGCACGATGCAATGTGCTGATGATGTTTTCTTGAGTTGTACACTTGAAACCTGTGTGATTTTGCAAACCAATGCCCCCCAATAAATTCAATTAAAAATAAATAAAAATAAAATACATTTCCTTTCAATATTAAGTTGGCATATTAATATGATAGCCACTGAATATTCTAATTAATAACTACTTTTAGGTTACCCACTTATAGATGAGCCCTGACCGTGACAGACAGATGAGGGTGCAGTTCTAGAGGCATTAGGCAGGATAACAACTCTACATAGACATGTAGGATATAGATTTTTTTTTAATTGTAAGAAAGGATGAATTGATGGTTGTACTGGGGTTGAAAGTTATTTGGTTGTTATCCCTGAAGGGATGTGGGGAGAGGACTTTTGTTGAGAATTCATGGGTGTTGTACTAGCAAGGAGTTGTTTTGATACAGAAGACAGAGTTTGCATCTGGTAGGACAAAAGGCAGAGTGATCACAGGAACAGCTGGCCAGGTAGCAGGAGAACTGTATGCCTGTCACTGGAGAATGACATGAGAGAAAGGTTTACATGGGTCATGTTCTGTCCAACCTAAGAAAAACTGAAGGAGAATTGGAGTATCACGTTGACATCACTTAAGGAAATCATTTCAGGATAATGTGCTTGGAGGGATGGTCTTGGGGACGACTCTGGCGATCCCTGCACATTGCCCCTGATGGAGTGCCTGGGTAAAATGGCTTGAGGTCCTGCCCCGCGGGGCCCCTCCGTGCCAGGCAGCAAGCATTCAAGGGCTGTACATGGTGTTCCAGATGTCGGTAAAGGAGGAATTTGGGCAACATACCTTCTTTACATATTTTTAGTCTCATATTCTGTTGCTCTAGTCATTCTCTGAAACGTAAGTATCACATGGTTCAAGTTAAATACTTTTACACAGTCTACATTCTATGTTTTGGTAAAATTCTTGAAAATTTTATCAGCATCAACACATTATAATTTTTAAGACAGATGAAGACGAGAGAACTCTGGTTGGGTTAATCACTCAATACTCTTGAATCCTCTTTAAATATCCTTCCAGTGTTTTCCTTGGAGGAAAGGATGCGGGCCAGGGCATAGGGGAGAAGCAGGTGTGGTGACATGTATGTGGAAGGGTGTCCCCCTGCCGCAGAGCTGAGCAAGGCTCTGTGATCCCAAGTGGTCCACTGGGGTTCTGAACTTGAATGTCCCACCAACAAGCCAAAGACTTAGAAGATGTGCAGCGGCACTGCTTGTTATGGAAACCTGTCCCTTGTGCGTCCTCAGGCCCTTTGACCTCCCATGGCTTGTCATACGGAGCTGGTTCTGGAGAAGGGTCAGCCCATTCAAGCAGGTGTGGCTTCCTGTTCCCTGTGAGACCTTGCTCAGTGCCTTTAGCTCCTAGCCTCACTTTATGGAAACATAAAATGAGGACAATAACGCTAAAATGAGGGTGATGATTCTTATACACACGCCTATCACAGGGTCATTCCTGTTACTCAGAGTCGTGGTTTTAGTTACAGCTTAGGTAACTCTAATGAAGGAGACATTGCTTACTGGCTGTGGCTTTGATTCAGTAACCTGAAAATGTGTCTTTGCACCTGTGAGTATATACAGTTTCATTCAAATCCATGAACTTATTCAAATTAATGTTAAGACCAAAAGATAGACATAGAATAACAAATATTTGCCTCAAGTAAGAAAATAACTTAACCCTGGCTGGTTAGCTCAGTCCATTAAGAGCATGGTCCCAAAACAACAAGGTTGGGGATTCGATCCCAGTCAAAGCACACACTAGAAGCAGTCAAATAATTTATGATTGAGTGGAACAACAAATGCTTCCCATCCTCCTCCCTTCCCTTTCCCTTCTACTCTCTGTCTCACTAAAGATCATAAAAATTAAGCCCTGGCCCCATAGCTCAGTGGTTGGAATGTAATCCCAGAGCGCAGAGGTTGCTGGTTCAATTCCCCAGTCTGGGTATATACAGGAGCAGCTTGATGTTCTCTCTCTCTCTCTCCCTGCTGTTCTCAAAAGAGAAAGGGAGAGAGAAAGAAAAAAAAAGAAAAGAACTCCTGTCAATGAGCATGAATTGGTTATTGTCTGAATTCATTGAAAAATAATCTGTATTATCTTTATAATTTAAATTTGTTAATAAAAAAAGTCATTTATTTAAACTGGGAACCTACTTTGTGCCAGGCACTGATCTGACCTTGGACAGACACCTCTGAGTGAAAGATGGCCCTGTGCTCAGGAAGCTGTTGTTCTCACAAAGGCCGACAGCAGGAAAGCCGATGAAAATACTGACTATTTGAGGTGATTCTAAAGTGCAGGAGGGTTTGTGGAATGTGAGGTGTGTCCTATGCTGGTCAGAAAAGCCTCCTTGTTTGATTTATTGAAATACTTTTATTTCTCTATTAGAGTAAACACAGGAAAATTCTCTTCATGCTTTATGCTGTACGGGGAGAAATGCAGACACTGCCAGTGCCCTAGAGTGCGGCAGAAGCAGTGAGAGCCCCACTCTGTGGTGCAGGTCCTCAGTGAAAGCCAAGGGATTAAACAGGTACCCTGCTGAGATCTGTTGAAAAGCTGTTCTTGATGTCTGTGATCATGAGATGCAGTCATTACTTAAGTGTGAAAATGTTCCTGACACTGAAAAATTCCTTCTAGTAAAAAGACTCTTAGCGATGGTCTCTCCTGCTGTCAGTCAGTGACCTGAGTTTGTTCCGCTAGACAAGCGTGCTGGCCCGCAAGCCTGTCTCCGGGGCTGGGCTGGAAGGAAAAACTTCACATACCATCAGGAAATCTTAGTGCACAGACACCCTTACTGGTGTGTAAATCCTTCCGTCCTTTAGGTAGGAACTAACTGCATTTCAGACAGCGTAACTGCCCGTAATTAAGATTGGAAATCACACACCTTGGGAGTGTGTGGGTGCTGGGCATCACTCTCAGAGCAAAGAGGATGAGACGGAGGGACAGTCCATCTGAGGCAGTGCAAACACTGGGAACACAGAGGTCTGAGGGCTGGAATGAGGCCATGGGTGCAGGGAGCCTCTCTCACGAGGGGGCGGGGTGGCCCACACACAGTTCCTACTCCCTGAGCCTGAGACCTCACTTACCCCACTCCCAGACGGGGCCTGGGGTGTTATGTGGAGACATGTCTTTCCTGCATTGCCTGAGAAGCAAGAGAAACAGACCAAACTAAAAGTGTTAATTGCTTGATAATTGGACACGCAACGTGCCCCGGGAGGTCAGAGAAGGAAAGAACTGAGCCGATTCTCTAAATAAAACACAAACCTAAATATTCTCAAGCGGTCAAAAGACATAGGACCCCAAAGGACCGTTGTGGTATCTGGAAATATCAAACAAGGGTGTTTAGATTTCCGATTTGGGTTTCCCAGTGTTGGTGTTTTTGCTCCATGTGTGAATCCATTCTTCATTCAGCATTACTTTGGGCTCAGGATTTGAGCAGTGTAGATTTTGTCAGGGAGCCTCACTGGTATCAGCTGGGGGAGCTGAAGGAAATGCAATTTTCTCCAGCAGATCTGTGTTAGATAGAGTGGTGACAGGAGGTGGCGACTCCCCTGTAATTTTACGAGAATGGTATTACCCTGGCTTTTGCTGTGTGATCGCTGGTTGCCTCCTGTCAGTGAGCAACAGTCGTACTGCAAAGCACGAGCCCAACCTGGCTCTTTGTCTCCGTGGCCAAAAGCAGTTCCTTCTTAGAGAGTCGGATTTGTTTTTCCAGAATGACCATGTACAGAAGCAAACGCAGGCATCAGAGATGTAAGTAAATTCTGGCCCAACTTTTTCTCAAGACAGTGGTGGGAGACAGGTACTTGATTTGCTAGAAGACTAACTGTGACTTCTTCAGATATTTCCTAGGAGTAGGAAAGATATTGTAGCTTTTATCAGCCTTGCCTTTATCTCTGTCCCTGTTACATGCTGGGAGGATGTTGGGGCGAGAGAAGGGGGAATTCATTCGTTACTATGGAAACCCTTGGAAAGGTCTACAAAATCAACAGAGAAGCAGCTCAAATGCAATTTCAGTCTAGCTCAGCATCCTTCCTTCAGGCATGATCACTGGGTTGTTCTCTCTCTCTCTCTCTCTTTTTCCTTTTCTAGGAGTGATAGATTTTCTTTCCTGGAAGTCTGTGGAAAGGTTTGGGAAGTGAACATAAACCTTCTATTTATTCATCCAATTTCCATTACAACTCTTAGGGGAATAAAACACTTTGTAATAGAGTGGGAGGGAGTTCATTGTGAATGATAGCCTGACTATTTAACAGGGTATTTATTCCTTGCCAAACTTCTCTGTCCAGGGCATATGTGTAACATAATCCACAACAGGCACCATCTCAAAGGTTAAAAGGAGTCATCCTCCATCTACCCTTAAGTGGCTAATTCTGACGGAAAAGGCCAATGACAGACTGAAAGTCCGGAATCGAGATGGTTGTGGGACGGAGAGTCATTCCAATTTTATGAAAATTCGAGTCTTTATGGCAAAGCATGATGCCTGTCATGAAAAGCTCCCCCACCACATCTCTCTCTCGTGAGCCTCTTTATCACTTTATCTTTTCTGGTGTCTAAAGTAAATATTGAGCCCAGTGGTCCTGGCACTGCCTGTATTCACTGTCTTAGGGAACTACAACCTGTTCTGTTGTCAGAGTCGACATTCTTTATACCCACTTTGAACGTCTTTCCTTGGGTGTTATCAAATATTTAAAACACAGAAAGACCACCATCAGCAATTATTTTAGCAGAGGCCAAAATAGGAGCATACTATTTTTTATTTTTTGAGTGGGATAGTGTATTCTTTGGTCCTCACCTACAACCTGAATGCTAACATTTCTCTTGTTCATGGAAGTTTTATGCTCCATGGAGCGCTCTGTGGGTTGGGACTGCCGGTTGGATTTCTGTGCCTCAGTGCCTCTACATGCCATTTATTTCTTGTGATTGAGAAAGAAGGTCTGATCACAGCTACTTTTTCTTATAAAAACCATGGGTACAAAACCGATGAGTCTGTTGCTTACTATCCCCTTGTGACTTCCTTCTACAAGAATGCATCTTAAGTGATGCACATTCTTGACGCGTTCGTGCCCTCTCACTCCTGTGTTGTATAAACCCCTCCTCATTTTTTCTTCATGTGGGTAATCATCACCTCAATGCACATGGCAAATAAAAGATCCACAGAAAAACGGTGCTGAGTCTCTCTCCCTTTAATGCGCTTGCTGAAGTGTGCGACTGAGCAGCAGGAAGAAATTGTGAATTACATGAGGCAAGTCAGAAGATGCATAATTATATAGCCAGAGCACAGTAGGGTGTGCTGAATGGTTTAGCTTTTAAAATATCTAACGTGTTACTTATGTTTAACTCTTAACAGTTAGTTGGCTTGTATTAGGCTGCGGGTAACTGCTCTATATTCTAATCGTATAAAATATTGGAGAGCAGGAGTGTCATAAAATTAAAGCATACAGAAACCTGAGCAATAAAAGCAAATGGAATCCTTAGGTGAATGTCTATCTTACTCTAATAATATTTGCCAAAGTGGAATGTAATACAATTATTTGGTGTCCAATGGGTATATAAAACTGGTTGAATCATCTCCTCATCAAAACCTGGTGCATTTCCATTTTAAATCCTATCTTTTATGTGTTGTTTGATCACGGAAAGGCATGAACTAACCTAAAGGCAATTGTAATCCAATTAAGGCAATGATTGCATGCATTACAATATCCATATGAGAAAGAAGGAAAGCGTTCTCACGGTTTTCCTTAAAATTTAAAAAATAGAAAAGTGATGTACATAAAGTGTTTTTAATTTTCTCATTCCGTAAAGCTTTAATACAATATCCTATTAGAAAAATAATGAAACTTCTTTGGGGGAGGCTGGCGAGAGGATAGCCTAGGAGTTCTACCAGGGCCTTGAAGGGGCGGGGAGGGGAGCGGTTTGGATACTTTCATAAAAGAGATTTTAAAATATAAATTACACTAAGCCTTTGTAAATGGACGTGGGACTTTGAAGTTCACTCCTCCAGTCTCAGGCTGGTTATTTATGGTTTGCTGAGGAGGAAGTGGAGGAGGAGGAGGAATAAGAGGAGGAGAGGGGAGGTTGGAACAATTGCTATGAAAATGAAACAGCCTCTAGGTTCATTCCGACAGAAGATCTTCTTCGTGTGTAACTGCATACTGTTGATCAGACCCAGAATTTGGGACAAGGCATGGCAAAAATGTTTGCCTGTGTCAGGCATTCTTTTTACTAGAGCCAATCAGGTACACACACCTCTTTAAGGACCTTTTAATATATGGAAACCTACAAATTAGTCTGAGGCAGAGTCATCGCTCTTATAACTTTTTTTGTAAAGTTTAAATATGGAATCTTTTCACACAGATTACATAATTTCATTCATTAAAGTGTGCCGTTTACATTTAAACTTTCAATAACATATAGGATGTGTAAAACGAGGTATATCTGTGACCTCCCTTGTTGAAATTCCAAATGACCTTGAAAAACATTTGTTTGGTTTCTAAAAAAAAGACATAAATTATTAAAGGTGAACATGTTTTTGAAATACCTACTTGAGAAACATTAAAGTAGGATCCATATCATATTAGATATGTTTTTTTGAAAATACTACAGTCCCCACACTGCAGCAAAGAAAACAGTGTATCTCAAATTTTAGGTGTGTAACAATTTAGCTTATCTTGCTGAGTAAAAGCAGATATTGCCTTTTCATTCCTAATGATACATGTGGGTGACCTTATCTATCCTTTTTAAGAATACTTAATGAGATCACTTCAGGACCCTGAACACCAGCCATCGGCCTCTCCCTGTCATCTCGGCCAATGTCTGTTATCTCTGTGGGTTGCAATTTCTCCTTCCATAACTTCAGTGGACGGTGTACAGATGTCTTCTGAAGTATCTTCCATCTCTAACTCTCAGAATTTCCACGGCACAGTTCTCATCATGTAATTCTCCTCCTCAAGGACATTGCATGGTTCTCGTTGCCTGGACTTGAGCTTTGGGCCCCAGTGCTCACATTCAAGTAACTATTGTTTACTGCAAAAAGCCCTAGAATCTATAATAACATTAATCATTGCCCATAAGATGATGAGAAATATATCTACATACATATGCACTTTGTATAACATGTACAGATATAGACACATACTAATTTTCAGTTCTAAAATGGAATGCTTAATTAATAAAATGTATTTAAAAGCTGGTACTAAATTTTTAAACATTTTAATGTCATATATTTTATATTTATTGAAAAAACAACACATATTACATGGGATATAATGATGTTTGAGTATTTAAAAAAAAAGGTGTTCTTGCATTCTCAAGTGTTGGGAATCCGTGAACTGGAAAGTGAAAGACAGACAAGATGTCAGGTCCAAGACCTCTGCATCATCATCATTCACCATGCACCACCTTCCTGATGCCACCCCTGTCCTAGGCTCAGCCAGGCTGCGGGCTTGTCCCTGCCCTCCCCATCTATCTCCCTCTGCCGGGTGGCCTTCACCAGCTTCTTCGTGTGTAGAAGTTGTCACTGGTCCAGGGTCCACACAAATCCCACATTCTTCCTAAGGATGTCTCCCGTGTACAAGTCAAATTTCTCCTTCTCTCTTTCTAGATAATTATATGTTGCTTACACTTTCTATGGTCCTGTCTTGTACATCGAAATTTAGCTTCTTATTCTGCTAATCTTTAATTTCCTTTTTCATGCAAGGTACCTTTTATTCATGTTTGGGGTATTCTCAGAGCACAATACATGCTTTGCCATAACAATCCATAACTTTCTAATGAAGTTGAGTCACATAAAAAGGTGTTTATTGATCACCTATTACATTACTCTCCAGACACAGCTCTTTGTGCTATGACTGTAGCAATGCACAAAGCACAGTTCTATTGGTGAAAGGAAAACAAAATGCAAAAGAAATGTATAATATGTCTTGTTATGCTGAGTACAGTGGAGGAAAACAAAGCCAGTAAGAGGGAAAGAGAGTTTGGGAAGGTGGAATGGGGCATTGCTTTTTATATAAGGTAGACAGGAAAAGCCACTGTGGTTAAGGTAACATTTGATTGGACAACCAGAGAAAATGAGAGTGCAAGCTCTGCTTCTTCTTGGATAGTTCCAAGCATAAACAGCATGGGCAAAGTCCCTCGGGTACTGAAGATATTAGAGGACCACAGAGGAGACAAATAGAGTTCATGAAAAGGTATGAAAGCAAATATACCCATCAGGAGCATTAGATGGGTAGAGCAAGACAGAATTAAATAGAACATTATATTTTATTCTTAACTGAATTCAGACATCATATGTATTTACTAACTTTTAAGAAACCCTATACTTCTAAGTGACTTGTGAAATAGTTTAATTAAAAGAATTAATTGTAATATATAATATAATAATAAGAATGATATTTTAAAAACCATTACACTTTATGCTAGTTAAGGCATCCATCATTAATTGCAAAAAGAATCAAGCTGAGGCCATCCAAAGTCAGGAAGGTATTATTTCAACAGGAATATTTTCTGTTTTATCTTCTTATAAATATTCTTATATTCTTGATATATTAACCCTCCCTCTCTTTGAAAGTCTTGCTATGGGAGACAAAGATACGGGTGATGGGATTCTTTGGACACTGGCAGGAGGAAACTGGCTGCCCTTTCAAGTTGGGACAGCAATGGTGCATTAGCAGTCGAGATGGACAACTGTTTTCATGTTCTTTCATTGCTGGAACATGAGCTTTCCTACCTGTCACATTCACTTATTACTGAATTCAGTCTTATAGAAGAGATCTTTATTGAGGTATTTTTTGAAATTGAAAATTGGAAAGCAAAGCTAAAATTGGATTATTCAAAACAAATATTTATGTTGCTACCATATGCAATTGTGAAGATGAAAGCAAGGATGACTTTTTATTCCCTAATTAGACCATATCTTAAATGTTCATTGATATTATTCATTATAGAACCAGTTGAAGAGCCACATGATCAAGGTTAAAAAATATTTTTTAAGTTTACACTACAAAAATTATGTGAGGCTTCGTAGGTAGGCTCTCTGTAGGGCACCGTTAGATTCAGCCCTTGATTTTTCTATTATTCATGCTTGCTGGGAATTCTGGCCTGACAGTTGAAATTTTTCCAGTCTGTTTTTCTCTCCAATTCCTTCTCTGAATTCTATGACTAGTGTCTATTGAAAACTTCTGATGCTTTCTTCAGCGGAATCATGTCTGCACAGATAGGACGGTCCGGTCGAACATGCTCAGTGGGACCGCAGTCGCAGTTTGGGAGCAGAGGTGTGCAGAGGCTGGCAATGACTCCCCGGTGCATACAGCTGCCTCTCATCCTCCATCACTGCCTGGCTTTCACAGGCAGCGTTTGGCTGGGTCTGCTTGCAGGGACTCATATTTATATTCCTCTCTCTCTCTCTTATTCTCTCCCCCATGTATTTTTCTATTTCACAATGCTCCCCATAGTCAAAGGTCATCTCTCTCTCCCCCATGTATTTTTCTATTTCACAATGCTCCCCATAGTCAAAGGTCACTTTTGTAGAAAGTGATCATTTGTCCATTTTCTTTGAACTTGACTCTCATCCACTACCTGCTTGTTTAACTTTTTCCTCTTCTGAGACTCTGTGCTGCATTTATATCCAGACCTACATAGAAATGTGGGTGTTGACCCTGCCCCCCACCCTAGTGGTTCAGAATAATGTTTTCTACAGAATGCTTGCAGAATGATGTTTATCTCTCAAAGGATGTTACAGTTAAAAACGACTGGGGGTTGTATTTATTGCGTACATGTAACACACGTGAAACAATTATACTCTTAGCAAAGTAAGATTGATGTTAAAGCAAATATCAACATATCTTTACAAAATCTTACCAGAATGTGGAGATTTTCACATGGTGATAAGACAAGATAGCCATTCACACACATCAGTAAGGAAAGGGTAACACAAGAAGGGTCTTTGTGAAGACTAACCTGACCTACCTTGGGAAGCTTAGGAAGCAACTTTCTTAAAATCAGTGACCTGGTGTAAGTATGCCTTTTAGACAATCTGTCTGTTTGGCTGAGCCATGTTAAATTGTCATTTTTGTAAGTCAAAGTAGCAGTTTTATATTGTTAAATCCAAAGACCAGCTATCACAGAAGTCAGCAAAACAAGTCATCGCACCAACGCTAGTTGGCATTAAAAGTCAAGGGCTCTACAACAATCTTGTATTAATTTAACCCTTTGAGTAGTACAAACATTCATGTACATCCTCATGACTCCTGATCATACAGAGTACATTCGTACATGTACAATGGCAACATTAAAAAAGGCAAATATATGTTCTTCTTCTTTCCACAAACTGGTTATCAAACAAACATGATTTTAAGTTAATAAAATTGTAACTGGAACTAATTTTTTAATTTATTTGTTTATTTTTTACAGGGACAGAGAGAGAGTCAGAGAGAGGGATAGATAGGGACAGACAGACAGGAACGAAGAGAGGTGAGAAGCATCAATCAGTTTCTCGTTGCCATTGCAACACCATAGTTGTTCATTGATTGCTTTCTCACATGTGCCTTGACTGCGGGCCTTCAGCAGACTGAGCAACCCCTTGCTGGAGCCAGTGACCTTGGGTCCAAGCTGGCGAGCTTTTGCTCAAGTCAGATGGGCCTGTGCTCAAGCTGGTGAGCTCAGGGTCTCGAACCTGGGTCTTCCGCATCCCAGTCCAACGCTCTATCCACTGCGCCACTGCTGGGTCAGGCACTAATTTTATTTTTTTAAAAAAACTCACTCCCTGGGGTCAGCAAGCATAAAAATAACTCACTACTCAAACGGTTAACTGTCCATTGAACTTGACTAACCACAAACCTCTTGATAATGATACTGAACTGTGTATTGTCCATAGCATGTTTTATATTATACTTCCACTATTGACGTATAAGTTTTCATTTCATTGCACACTTAAAAAAAAAAGTCAAGGGCATTTACAGTTAAGGTGAGAATGAATACTTGGTGGACGGAAAGAATATAATTACTTAAGGGAATCTATTCACTGTTGTTCTTGTGGGTATGTGAGGTTAAACCTGCCACAGAATAATAGAAAGTATATTCAGACTTGTCAACAGAGATTAATTAGACATTTTTTTCAAGAGACACATCTAACTAGGCTTTAAAGATCACCAAAAATTTAGAAAGTGCCTACCTCCCACCAAACTTAAAGTGGTAATTATTAAAATTTGATTTCTAACTTTACATGAATTTATTATTGCAACTTTGTTCTCCCAAATTAAAAATGGGACAGCTGTGCATGAATCAATATTTTTACAAAAATGACAGAAGATAACATTTGACATTTATGTCAAATGCCAGGTACTGTTTTAAGCATTTTGTTATATATGATATGACTGCTACAATGTACACAGCAATAACTGAACATGTAAAAGCAATAATCTAGTCATCTGTGACACTTTTCATTTTCATTGCATTTTCAAAATGTTATTTATAAATTTGATATCTAATCTCCAGGTACTAGAACACAAAGTTAGATTAAAATAAGTGTATCAGTCTGGGTGAGAATCAGTTAATATGGCGCTTGAGGAAACTAAGAAATGTGAATGCAAAATATATTCTTTGACAAGTATCTCTATTCTTCGAATTATATGAAAACAGAAAAAAAAAAATTCCTGAGGGAAAGTTTTCCTTACATATATGCAATCAAACAGTCACCTATGAATGTATATTTGCCTGGTGTGCTATCTTTCTTCGCTTAAAGGGTAAAACATTCCTAGACCTCAGAAAAGCACTCTATCATGGGTTAGTAGTTCATAGTGAGTCATCATCCCCTCCTTGATCTAGAACAGCTAAATTGTGTGGCGTGACCTTTGATTCATTTGTCCTTTTCATAGTTATTGATTTTCTTGGAGTTATTTTCTGAATTGCACTCCTTTCTGCCAATGGGACTTCTGACACCTTTAGTTACAGAGGGCCACATCATATATGCATTAATACTGGATCAAGGTCTTAATGATCTCTTATCATTGGACATTGTATTATCTCCAGAACTACATTTGTGTTGAAAATAAAGATAAAACCCACATGCATTTTCTTAAATTCCTTATAGAGAGTGTGGTACATATTTTTGTAATGTTTCATATGCCTTAGGCTGCTTATCATTGGAAAGTGTTCTATTTTATAGTATATGATTCTTTCGACCTCTAGTGAACTTGAAACTGCCTTAAAGGAACAGCTGGATGTATTTCCTTAAACAAACACACATTGTTCTTCAAATTGCTAGTATCTGTCTTCTTAACAGCCTCCACAGGCAATGGGAATCTTGACTTTAAAGTCACCTCTACTGGTTTCATTCCGATGTCTGTTTTCTACCTTTTTTTTCCCCCTACATATTTGAGCAACATCTTTCTACTCAAGTTAGTTTTTGAATGTATATCATATAGTCATAACTTCTCCTTTCCCTCATCTCAGATTATAGTATTTTTGATATTTCATTGTCTGTGATTGTAAAAATGGAAAATAAAATAAGATATTAAACATATATGATACCTGTAAATGCATGCAGGATGCCTGGAACATTAGTCCTAGCTAATTTGTAGTGTTGATAATTAATAAGGGGCTGGTTCACAATTAAATAATACACTTACTCAGAATCAGAAAACATTTACTTTTAATTGGAGTAGAAAGGACATTTCACTGACGTTTTCTTTCTCACTTCTGGCTATGTTAAGGCAACATGAGAAAAATGATCACTTGAGTTTTTTATAAGTGGTCAGAACATTTTTTCTCAGCACTGCCTTTGTCCTGCCTGAGCTATTGATAAGAATCTAGCCCTTTTCTAATGATTATGTCTAATGTAGATGGTACACTCAAGTTTGATTAATTGACCCGGAATCTCCCCAGAAGGCTGCAGCGGTGAGGCCCCAGGAAGGTTTCTACAGTGTGTCTGTTTAATTCACTGTTTACACAGAAGCATTTTTCATATTGCTTTACCAGAACCTCAGCTATCCTTTGAAGGAGGATTCTTCTTGAACATGAAAAATTCATTGGAAATTGAAAGAAAAAACAAATCATTTAAAAATTTCCTTTAACAATATTCTTTGTAACTTGGATATTTAAGAAAAAACTTCATGGGCAAGCACAGAAATAAGAGATCAGAAATCATGTCACGAAGAGTGTAGCTGTTTGCTGCTGGGGTGATCATCTGGGTCTATGGCAATGGGTCTGTAAAACAGCCACCATGATAAGTAATCCAGTTCTCTTATACTAAGAACAGTTATCCATAAGATTAAAGATGCTCGAAGTTGTTTTTGTCTCATGGAAACAAGCATCTCACCTATGTAGTTGGAGAGGCTACTAATCATCAGCAATATCATTTCTCCTAGAAATGATATTAAATCATTAAATCAACAGTTGTAGTAATTTTCCATACTTGATTTACTTCAAGCCCAATTAAGTAAATCCTGCCTTGTTTGTCTGGGTGGTAAAGGAGGAAGTGGCTTGGCACTCAAAATTTTTCATAAGTCACCCACATTATTAATTTTACACGTTAACTTAAGGAATATCTTTGTTGTAACACACTGTTCCCAAAAATGAGTTCTAAATATTGTCATTTGGTGTTATCACATCAGTTATGTCAGCGTAACTTCATCTGGATCCAGGATCATTACATCTGGAAATGCATAACATATAGGCAATAACTGTCCCATTAATCTTTGTGACTAACGTGCCAATCACTGGCATAAAACGAAACTTGAAATAGGGCTGTCAAGTAGTTCTTTAAGGACATTTTTAATAAGTCACTGTAGCTTTTCATGTACTTAATAATAGTATAGCTTTATAACAAATATTTACCTTTGCCATATTTTTGTGGTAAGAAAGTTAATGTAAGGTAGTCTTTGTGAAATCATTATGGAACTTTCATGACTGTGACACAAAAGGGCATGACTCCAGGGAAATTATGAACTTCTCCCCTATGTTTATTTGTCATGACTAGCATTCATAGAATTCTTTCAGTTGTTATGTCTTGAGCCTTTTATTATCTTCCACCTAGAAATGTAAAAGAGTAGGAATCTTCAATTGGTTTATTATGCAATTGTTAAAATATTGGCCCTGGCCTGTTGGCTCAGTAATAGAGCAGTGGCCTGTCATATAAATGTTCCAGGTTTGATTCCGGGTCAGGGCACAGAGGAGAAACAACCATCTGCTTCTCCACCCCTCCCCCTTCTGTCCTTTCCTATAGCCATGACTTGATTTGTTCAATCTTATCACCCCCAAGCACTGAGGATGGCTCTGTGAAGCCTCAGTCTCAGGTGCTAAAAATAGCTCTGTTGCGAGCATAGCCCCAGATGGGCAGAGCATCAGCCCCAGAAGGGGGTTGCTGGGTGGATTCCTGATTGGAGAGCATGAGAGAGCGTGTCTCTCTATCTCCCCTTTTCTCACTTAAAAAAGAAAAAATGATTTTAAAAATTAAAAATAAAATTTAATGTTGTTCTAGTTATTGAATAGCAGTACATATCTTCATTTCCTGCCCTAATATAAACCAACTTTAACTGACAAATAACCTGATAAACCAAATAAGTATACAGGTAATTTAAGCTGACAAGTAAGCATCATCACTTTGTGTTGTTGACTAAAATTTTATTGGTTATTCCTTTGTGTTATTCTGGGTCAATTCTTTAATCAGTGTTGATCAAAAGCCTTAATAATTTTTACCCAGCTAAGCCATATTTATTTTTTGTCACAGTGAACAGATTTTTTTCAGTCATTGCACAAAAACACATGTCAGTAAACATTGTCTAATTGTATGACTTTAAAAAGACTGACAAGACATTTCCTGATCTGGTGTTATGTTACTTTGCAGATTCATTTCTTACCATTCCACTTTGTGTGTCCCAGGTCTGTGTATGCCACTAAATTATCTCTCTGCTAGCCATCATTAACCCCTGAGGTTGCTTCTTCTGTATAGAACACTTCCCTTTCTACTATAGTTAATGCCTACTCATCCCTCAGGTGCCGGCTCAGATAATCACCTCCTACGGATTAATTCCTCTGAGCTCCTGGTGGCTGGTAGACTTGATCTTTTTGTGTTTTCCTTTGTACCCCGTGTGTGCCTGAATTGGAATGCACCAAGTATTTGGTTGTACCCCTGGAAGACCGGTTTCTTTGTGCATCCCCAGTGTAGTCTGGCCGTAGGAAATCCTCAATCAATAGTTGCTAAAGGTTGATAGGAATAGCTTGCCTTCCTTATATACCTTTGTCAGCAACTAGAAATTACAGTCATTGTCCCCAAATAAACACTATGATGTAGCCTATTGATGAGATACCTTTTGCCTTTTTGTGTTCACAAGTTTCCATAGGTGTATGTTCAGCTGCTCAGGTCCATGTTTTGGGTTATTGTATCCAAGAGCTACTCTGATTTACTTATTTCCTAAGAAGTATTAAAGATGATTTTAAAATGCTTATATCATGCCCTGGATAACTGAACAGCGTTTACCCACATTTTAAAGTGCACAGAGTCAGTGACATGGAATGCAGAGAGCGGCACTCTCCCAAGGACTTCCTTTTCACTAATAACTGAGCAACTGGGTTGGTTTCTAGTTAATTGAACACTTCCAAACACTGTGTCATTAAGCTTTAAGAATTTATGGCTAATAACACATTCAGAATTAAAATTTGCCTCTCTCTAATCTTACTTTCTCCGCTATCCGGGATTGGCTGTGCTGCTAGATTTTATTATTCCTTAAATCAATTTTGCATTAGTTAAAGGAACACATTGTTTCTCCACAGATTCATAGCTATTAATCTCAGCAGTAACTCAGTGATTGATCTTTTCAGACCTCAACATCGCAAACACATAGACAAGAAGGAGTAACTTGATCCTTGTCCAGGACATAGAGACTGAATCTTTGAAAATTAAGACTTCATGACATATGCTAAGTCTGTGACACTTTTAAGTTTGGGAATATAATCAGAATAATCATATAAAGTAATTTTATTGGCTGCCTTCTATCTTCTTCTTTCATTCTCCTTTCTATTATTCTTGCTACTCAGCAGTGGTGTCAACTGCAAATTCTTGAATTGTAACTAAAGTGATCTCATTTCCAAAGCATTTAAAGTCATTGCAGATGAAAGCTCTCTCCAGGGCTGTCACTGTCCCTAATACATGGATGTACACTCCATGTCAGTAATGAATACTACACATTAAATTGACCCGAACGGTAAGAGCACAAATTTCTTTTCTCAGCATTGACAAATTTCTGACAGAAAGCTTAGAGTAGAATGATTGAAAAGCTATTAGAATAATGCAGAGACTCTTGAGTGGATCTCCATGCTACACTTTTTCTCTTTTTCTTTTCTGAATATAATGGAGCTTTCTAAGAATTTTTACCAGGGAGTCATTTTACCTCCTGAACTCGGTAATTGAAAAAGAGATAAAATTGTTAGGGGAGCCATAAGAAACTCCATAAAAAATTGAGAGCAAAATATTATGGTCTCGATAATGTTTATTTCAAGCACCTTACCTGAGTTGCTTAGGGCACGAAGCTAATGTGTCCAAGGTCAGGGACGTGAGCATTCTGTGGTGCAGGTGGTTTGCCTCATTCTGGATCAGGGACCACCATGCTCACCCTGACCAGCCATCCTTCAGAGAATGACTTGGTTCTGAGGTAACAGTGGATGACAGAGGGGAAGCAGACCAGACTGGGGCTGAACATGCTCACCATATCTCCAGTGTCTCAAAATGACTATGTTGCTAGTCTATGCATTTTATAATATATAATATATACTGCTCACAAAAATTAGGGGATATTTCAAAATGAATATGAAGCCATTAAAAAAAGAAGCATTTGATATTTTTATTAAACAAGAACATCAAAAAAGCAAATGACAAGTCAAAGAAATTTGTTTGATCATGCAAATAGGATGCAAAACCAACTTTTATTTCATTCGTGAAAATGCACTATACAAAAGACTGAAAGTACTGAACTATCTGCACATCTCCTGATTCCCTAATTTTTGTGAGCAGTGTACATAATCTATGTCATATTATTTGTATTACCTTTATATGCAAAAAGGAACACACCAATATTTGAATAAACCATTACTTGTTTCTATTTTATTTTGTGAAGGTAGTAAAATTCAGTCTGCTTAATGTTCTTTTTGTTTGGAAGTCAAGTTTACACACTTGGAATTTCACAGAATACAAAATATCCCCAGTTTCACTAAGGGCTTGCTTCACATAGGGATGTGAAGTTAGTCCCAATATTTCCCATGAACATCTTTTCATTTTAGCAGGAATGCTTTAGTTTTTATTTAGTGACACTGAACTAATAAAGTTAATATTTAGATACTGACACCACACCTGAGCTAATAAAGTATGTTGTCTTTCCCTTGAGGAGGTAGAATGACTGTTACTAAATTCCACTAAGAAATGTTGCTTTGGTGTTGGCTTTGGCTGCACATAGACTAAAAATCGTTAACTTTCTTAGCAAAAGAGAATCTAAGGTTTGCTTCATTAGCATGGGTTCAGGGACTGCTAGGAGTAGGATTCATAGGAAATTGTTTACTTTATCTAGCTGGGACAGCAGTATACCACAGCATCATTTTTTATTCTCCCACTGACAGTGTGAACAACACTGCTGATGTATTTCCAGTTCAGACCTAAAGTTATCATGTTATCACAACTTAATCACAGTGTTCCATAGACTTGGATTCAGTTGGACAAAATTGGCAGAAGTTCCATGTGATTCTGTGCTCCACTTTTTAATCAGTGTAACCTGACGATGACATAGAATTTAGCAAAAAGCTTACAGAGCTATGTAGCCTAACTTCCGCATTCCATAGAGGAGGGAAATGTTACTTTCACTGCCCACCCATAGTGATGACAGAGCCACATGCCTGTCCACCCTCCTCCTTGGGGGGACTGGGGGTTATTCTGCACTATTTTATTTTAACAACAACAACAATAATAATCTTGTTATCTAAAAAGTTAGGGTTTACTAGAAATCCACATGATAATATTCTTCTCTTATATGTAAATAATTACCATAACATCAGTTTTCAAGGAGTTCTTTTCATTTTGCAGTATTCTGTCTTCCTGTTTTCAGCCTTTTTGGCTCTGCTCATCCTCCATCACATGATCTTTTCCTGTGTGCTCTCCCATCATCTGTCATCTCAATTAAAGCACATATCATACTGTAAATCCTATTTCTTTCTTTGCATAGCAGCAAACTATGGAATTTAATGGTAAATATTTGTATTATCTTACCTGACTGTGTACCTGGCCCATGGTAGGAATTAATGAGCATTTAATGAATGAGAACAAGAGTAAATTCACACATACTGATGAATCTTTGGCTTTGGTTGTCTGTCTTCTATTTTTATTACACTTTAAAATCTATTCTGATTCCTTTCAGTACTATAGATAAATTAACACATGGTATATATACCTTTCTAATAAAATAGTCCCATAACATTCCTGGCTGTTTCTAAAAATACAGTTACAAAGGTTTAAACCTTCACTCTTCTGCATGGATGGCAATTTAAAGACTATTGCAGATTCATTGTTTAAAAACTTTACGTTGCCTGCCGTCTGTGATTCTGTAAAAGGTGGGTGTCATATCTGAATTAAACATAACTCATCACCATTTATTCACCCTATTAGAGTGCTAAGCACATCCGTTGAAGGTGTTCAATTAGCCATCTCTTTATTTCTTTTCTAGGAAAGATGTCCAAGTCTCTTGACCTACTGCTCCAATGTCTGGCAAACTTAAATAGCAGCATCTTTGACATTCATTTGGGATCTGTCTCCTCGATCTCACTTGGCCTAGAGCCACAGGCTGGAGAATTCTCCAGCAGCTTGTCTTGTCCTCTTCCTTGTTCAGTTCCAAATCCTTTTTACAACCAAGCCAAAAAAACTCCTTCTCCATATTTTATCAATGTAATAACCAAAATTTTCAATTATTCCTTTGGATTCTATCTCCTCATTTCCCCTGCACTGTGCACATTACATAGGTCCACAAGTGCCCTATTGTCTTGGAATCTGTGCTCGGAATTCACCAGATGACTATCAAATCAATATTCCATAATTAAATTCAAAGTAGAAAGCACTGTATATGTTTTACAATGTTTAATCTTCCCCAATGGGACATTTCAATGCTATACTCCTAATGACAATAGCATTATGAGATTTAAGAATATTTTATTTTGCAATCACCTATTAATTATGAAGCATAGTTTCATTCATTTTTTTTCTTGATGAGCAATCAATTTGCAGTTTATCCTGGTCTGAATTTCATGGCAGTTAAGGTGGCTGTATATACTTTAATTATATGTATTTAATGAATATTCTATTTTTTTACTGCTTAAGCTCTGCTTAAACAAGTACTATTTTTTAATCATCTGAATACCGATGTTATTAAAGTATTTGTCAAAAATATCATTTTCATCTTTCAGGAAGTGACTTAAGCACAATATTCCCCCTTCTATATGTAACATAATTTCCAAGGTCATTAAATAATACATGAAAATACATTGTCATGACAGAAACCGGCCTAGAATGGATCTAGGCCACACTTGTTTCCCTTCCCATTACTGTAGAAATGTGATTAGCGGTAATGATAGTTAATTATTTTGAACAATGAACCCAATCAATCGAGCCAGCCCACCAAGGAGAAAGGATCATATTAAACAAGAACTTTGAAAAGATCCGACTGGGCTGCCCAAATACATTAATTAGCTTGGTGCATGATTTAATCAAATTTGTGTTGTCATGTCCTTTAATAGATAATACATCTGTTTGCACATGAAAGAGTGATATTTCTTTAAAAATCATAATTTTCCATTGCTTTTACAACAATCATTTTTTGCATTCACCATGTTCTGGTCGATTGTGAGCGTTATGTAGTATGCATCTGTGAGTCCTTCAATTTGGAAATAAGAGTTTCTGTGAGAGATAATAAAGCTGCCAGAGCTCAGCTACATGAGACCCATAATGAATGACACGGATTCCTACATACTCTGCTCATGAGCACTGGAAATGATGAAGAGCTTAATCTAGTTGTAAACAACCTGCATGAATATATTTTATGCTTCTTTCCTGGGTGCACATAGGAGTAGCAAACCCGTTTAATAACACTGAGCAATCCTCATTTGAAATCATCAGTTTCTTTTACATTTTAAATGTGGATTTTGAAAATAATTATGCTGTACAAGCATGTAGGTTTACATTTTCATGGGATGGAGAACAAGAAAATATTGCCACTTCACAAAATTTTAAGACAACTAAAGTATTTATTATAAAAGTAAACCCCGATAGGTAAAATGGACTTAAAGCAACTGATATATAAAGTCAAGAAATTCTTAGACAACCATCACTTTGGATAACTGCATAGGTAATGAGCCTGCTCACTGGTTACAGGATTAATTGAGATTATACTTCTATAACTGTATTTTTGGAGGTGTGATCCTATGTAATATCTTTCCTACAGATAATGATTGAAAAATTAGGGGAAGTTCAAAATAGGTGTTTTAGTTACTACTTAGCAGTGTACTTGATTTTTTTGTAGTCTGTAACAGAAAGATAATCCTTAACCTCAAATGTTTTAAACTCTATTTAGACTTAAAAGAAAGCAGAAATAAAACAGCTCTAAGCGATATCAAAAAACATGTGCAAAACAGAAATGAACTCAAATCCATATTTGAAAACAAAACATGCACTTTGATGTAAACTATTTTTAAAACATGATATGAAAAGAATCTACTTAGTTATGGTTAAAGATGACCAGTTTTCAAAAATTTGATGTATTTTTTTCTGCTCTTATTAGAATTTCCCAGTTCCTTTTCATGGCTCCTATCCAAGTTCCTCTCAGCTTTTAAATGATAAAAGCATTAAATTCATTCATCTGTTTAGCAAACATTTATTCAGTGAGAAATGTATTTTGCTAGGCCAGGTAGGGGTTGTAAATATTTGGATGATCTCCATCCTCAGGAAGTTGACACAAACACAGTATGAGCTGGGTGCATGAAATGCCCCCAAAGACCTGAGGGAATCAGGTGGTTTCCACCTCGGCATTGAAGCTTGACGGATAAGAAGTAGGGAGGAAGGCATGGAAAGAAAGAGAAAAGTAGACTTGGAAGACAGTAGGTGTGTTCAGAGAATGAAGAAGGCTTAAGTCTGTTCCCATGTTAGAATCCCTCTCTGGAAGAGGTCTGCTGGGAAGGGGGTCGTGAGATGTCAAAAGAAGCAGACAATCAGGTTGGAAAGTCTTCAGTGGTACACGTCCAAGTGTGACACTCATCTGAGATGACAATGACGTCAACTGTTGAGTATCTCCTAAGCATCTGAGCACACTGTCTCAGCTGACCTTCACTGCCAGCCTCTGAGGAGAGGCGATCACCATGTTCTAGAAGAGAACATCAAGCCTTAGAAATAGGAAGTAAGTTCCGCCTAAAATGCTAAATGCCTGAGGCCAAATCATAAAACAAGTGATCTTTGCTGACTCCAGAGACCCCGCTCCTCACCACACTTCTAGTCCGCAGCCTCCAGGAGGAGCCATGGAATATTCTAAGCAGGACAGTCACACACCCTGACAGTTGTCATTTAGGAACATTAGTCTGATGGGGCGTTCCTGTGATTCAAAAGGGGTGAGACTAGAAGTGACCACACAGTTCACTTTACTAGAAAAACAAACTTATGCAGGTCAGTAGTTGGTGGGGGGAGGGGAAAGGGGGGAGGAGAATTGTAAAGAAAAGGGCTAAGAGAAAGGAGGGGATGAAAAACTCAGATTGAGATGAATAAATATGTTAATCAGCAAGAAGAACAGGGAAGAGTTGGAAAGAGGAGGTGGAGAAGGGTGCTAATGATGGTGGGTGGTTGGGGAGGAGGAGGCGGAGCAGATGTTCCTGATTCCAGGGTGCGTAAGAAATGGGCCAGAAGAGACAAGAATGTGAGGAGAAGGAGGAGGAGCATTTTTTGTTGAAAATCCCATTTGATTGAAAGTCAACTAAGGAAGTAAGCTCCATGGAATATTGTATTTACTGTTTACGACAGCCCCATGTGTCAGCTATTACTCATCTGATTCATAGAAGGGGCCTGGGGCTGGGACCCGCGCCCACAGCACTGCCAGTGGAGCTCAGGCTCTCCTGGAGGAACGTGTTTTATATCCTGTAAAGGCATGCTTTTAAAACCTACATTTAGTCTTCATATTCAGGTCCCAAAAGTGAAAATAAAACACTGATCTAAAATACCTATTATACTCTGCTTTCTCTTCAGATTGCATAAATCTTTTGCCTTTTACTAAAACACCTGACATGGCATGGCTTTCTGTAGACCTTAGAAAAAAGACCGACGTCTTTCAATGACCTAGAATGTCCCTCATAGGGCAGACGTGTCCACCTCTGTGCCATCTGCCCATGGTCCACATAGTGGTCACACCTCAGTCACTCTGATGCAATTTCCCATCCTCCAATAACTGCAACTTCAGGTCTGCTGTCCCACCCCGCTCTCCGCCCTGTATCATCTAATGCTCTCTCCAATTCTTCAGGACACAGCACCAACATAACTCCCTCAGGATAGTCCTTGACCCCAGATCATGGAGGCCCCCTTCCACAGGCCCTTCCAGTGGTCTGTGCTCTTGCTACACAGCCCTCCCCGCCATCAGGAAATGCATGTGCACAGGTGGGTTTTGTGTTCAGTATCTGCCTCTCTCCTTTGCCTAGAAGCTCCACAAGGAAGGAACCCTATGTTTTTCTCACTGTTTTGTCCCCAGACGTGCACCCAAGATCAAGTAGGTGTTCAGTAAATACTTGACTGAACCATGAATGAGTTATTGTCCTATGTTTAAAGTCTCACCCCACCCACCTCTGACTCAATATTGGCCCTGGGTCATTTTTTTAAACTCAACAAGCTTTTCTGCCCCCATTAGGCAAAGAGGGATAGTCACAATCTAATGAGTAAAATTATTCATATGAAGTGCTTAATGCTGAGTATTTAAAACCTATTATACTACAAAAACATCAGTGATCCCAAAAAAACAAAAGTAACACTTCTTGAAGGGAAAATGTCTTTTAGTATAAATTAATAAAAATAAAATACATTTTAATGTTTTGATAGTGCCTAAAAAGGGCATTAAATGTGTAATTTACTTGACATGACAAATTTAATAATCATGATTTTTAAATGCTTGTTTTAATGAATTAATATGGTTGTTATGTTGGCTCTTTTGGGGCCCAGAGTCAGAGAGGAGTTTGGGGGAGTCATAATGACCAGTAAGCAGAGGGGGAGGACTCACCATACTGCTAGGTAAGTTATTGTTTATATGTTGATGCTTCCATGATGAAGGAAACAGGTTATGGAGAATGCTCATAGGAGCCATGAATATTGGGTTCAGGATACTGTTCTAGGGCAGTAAACTAGTGTCATTCTGAGCTCTAGTCCTGCCTTTGTATATCACTTGTGTCAGGTCTCAGATTATACTTTTTAAAATTAAGTTTATTGGGGTGATATTGATTAATAATATTATAAGGGTTCCAAGTATATAATTCTACAATGTATCATCTGTATATTCTAATGTGTGCTCACCAGCCAAAGTCTAGTCTCCTTCCATCGCTATATATCTGACCCTCTTTACCTATTTCACCTTTTCCCCACCCTCCTTCCCCTCTGGTAACCACCATGCTGTTGTCTCTATCTATGAGTCTTTATTTGTTTTGCCTGTTCGTTTGTTGCTTGCTGTTTTATATCCCAATATGAGTAAAGTCAGTGGTTCTTGTCCTTTTCTGTCTGATGTATTTTGTTTAGCATGATATTCTCAAGATCTACCTGTGTTGTTGCAAATGGCAGGATTCCCTTCTTTCTTACAGCTCGGTAATATTCCATTGTATATATGCAGCATATCTTCTTTATAGGATGTACGGTCTCGTTCTCCCACCACCACCCAAAAACGTCCTCGTGTCATCAAATTAGAACATTCACCTAACCTCGCTAGAGTGTTCCCTTCCATTCTGACAGCTATGATTAGACCCCTGATCTGTCCACCCTGTCACATGGAGATGACCACACAATGCTCTATGTGAGGACATGTCTTGAGAAAAGTATGTGATACTAGTGTTAATACTGGAAACAGTGATGAGGTCAGTTCTACAGGAGCAGGACATAGGAAAAAAATATGGTGGCATGTATAAGGAAGAAAACTAAATTTTAATGTGAGCTTTAAAGCGCCAGCCTTGGAACCGAGTGGGCCGAAGTGAACATCCCTTTGTACTTGCTTGGCCTGTGTGCTATCTCTACATTATGAGGAGCAACAGGGTTTCTGTCACATGACGTTAAGTGAGAAAGTCTCTGTGAAATCCTTAGCCCTGTGCATGGCCACAAGGACCAGCTAATGAATGATAGTCAGCATTGAAATACGTGGCCCAGCACCCTTGGCTACATCCAGAGATGTGAGTGATTGACCTGCATATAAGGTGTCACTCATCTCTAGTATTTGACGTTCAAAGAAGATGAACAGATTAGAAAAGCAGAAAGGACCAACACTGACTGTTGCTACAAAATCAAGTGAGGTTTGACCTACATACAAAGTACTCTTTTTTGTTTGAAAATAAATGCCACCGTTTTATTTGGGAACATTGTTGCAAATAATTCTTACTCTCTGTGCACCCACAGCATGATATGTGCACCCCCCAGATTATAACATATAATTTCTGCACTGTCTCCTTGAATCAACCAAGTGGGCAGACTGATCTCTGCCCATCCTGGAATCGTTTTCGCTGTTAATTCCATTTTCTGTTCCCGTTGTGCATATCACCACTTAATTTAAACCTCTGACAAACTAATTTACTAAATGAAATTGTTTTCAGAGTGAAAAACAATTTGCTCATCGTTAAAAATAATATATAATGGGCTGAAACAACAAATTTGGTTTTAGGAGAAGTGTTTATTAATTCAAATGTATGAGACTATTTATGACAAAGATGTCTATACCTTTTAATTTTAAGGTATAGACTTTTAAAAGGCTTTCACTGACTATTTAATTATTTTTAAAAGTGCATAATATAGCAGAGTTCTATTTGGGGTCTTGTGGATAGAAACTTCTATCCTCCAGAGCAAAAAGATTTATGTCATTCACTAGATAGATAGAATTTTGGAAGCAATGTATTTAGTCCTGAAATGTCGAAATTTATTTAGTCCTGAAATGTCAAAAATCCTATTGTTATGTGTAATCTGTTCTTGTCAGCGACTAAAGACCTGGTGATGATTCTTACAAGAACAGTCTGATCTGAGTCTCTGAATTGTGGTTCTTCTACCTGAAAATAGTGCCATCTCTGAAACGGGGAAAAGGATGCATGCAGGATTCATTAGCATGAGTGCAGAAGGTACCACTAACTGTAAAAGTATGCATGTTGTGAGGATAGTTACAGTAAAGAATCACACCAAAATAGCCAGGAGTAAAAATAGAAAGAGCCAATATTAAATGGTATTTTTTAATTTAAAGGGGTGACATAGACCAATAGGTGTGCACAGGTTCCAGGTGAACATCTCCATAGCATTTGGACTGTTGATTGGGTTGTATGCCCATCACCCAAAGTCAAACCATTCTCTGTCAACGTATATTTGTCCCTCTTTATTCCCCTCCTCCCTTTAGAAGACTAATGTAAATGTGATGTTACACATTATGGCTTACAGAAAACATAGTATATAAATGTGACGTATATTTATTAAATATCTCACTTATCAGGAAGTTGGGTGACATTTTTACTGGCCACAAATGGGAAGAAGCAGAGTTTCACTTATCATGTTTATAGACTGCCCGTTGCCACCTCAGATGCTTCTCAGCCATAAGAGGAATGATAACCCCCCACAGTTAGCCTGGATGTCAGCAGCCTGGTATTGAACTCTCGGCACCCTTGCTGCCAAGCTGTTGCGTGTTCTTCTGCTGCCTCAGTCTCAGTCATGCAATAAAATTAATGAAGGACAGAGGGGAGAAATCCTGTCCAACTCATGATACAGTTTCTTGAGTTAAAAACCAGTACAACTTAAAGATAAGGACTTTCTATACAAATTTGTCAATACATTCGACGAAGTCTACTATCTATGGTTCTAAAATCAAAGAGAACCCAGTTGAGCCACATTAGCAGTCACCCTTAACCCTGGCAAGTGTTTCCCATGTGCCATCTCCCAGGTGAGTTCCAGCCCTTCTGCAGGTGTTCCTCTGAGCAGGCAAGCTCTCCCTGGTTGTGCCTGAATATTCCACTTCCTTTCTCGGGTTGCTGTGCTAGCCTGAGATCCAGCCTGCTTGACTGGGACACTGAATCTACCCTTTTTATTAGGATCCTCACACCGTGACGTTCTCGCCAGCAATTATTTAAGGTCTAGGTTGAATTTGAGTCAATCTTCCTAAATAGGAGATGCCGCCATCCAACTGTGAGTGAAAGGTATAGGAGACGACTCTGCACCAGTATAAATGGCAGTTAACTGCAGAGCAAGGGTTGATTGGAGACAGGAGATCTTGGAGTGTGTTGGCCATCGAGAGACATGGGCCTGGGTTACTCAAGTGCATGTGCGCAAGATTCTTGGAGGAATGCCTGCAAGAACTAGATGTACTTTGTGATTAATAAGCTCTGAGACTCTGACTCTTCTTGTGTCTTTGTTCATAAAAAGAAACAGTAAATGTGCATGATTAGGAATGAAACGGATGAGAAAATTGGCTTGTGTAACTTTCTAGTTTTAACTACTGAGCTATGACTTTTGGAACTCAATAAATATGCAGAGGTGCTGTTTTTTTGGGGTTGGATCCGCAGAAAAGTTCCAGCCCTCTGCATGTTGTACATATCATCCAATATGTCTTTTGCCTTGCGAGTCCTGACAGTGAAGAAATTCGTAACAGAAAGGCTCATTCCTTTCCTTCAGACCCTAGCACTGAGAGAGAAGATCCAAGTTCAGAGATGTCATTCAGGGTGTCTCCTGAGACACTGCAGTGTTTATTTCTGACCTTGCTCCTTGGAGGCCAGCTTTTCAGCCAGTCCCAAAATACCACAAACACATGCAATTATGACACATTATTTCCTAAAATATTCTTTCCCTAACTGCAGTACTCAAACACGAAGTACGGCAGGCTTCCCTGGCAATGTGACAGACACCAGAGGCAGATTTGAGACCCATTCATTTTAATTTCATGGTGAACAAAGAATTTAAATTTTTTTCTCAGTGCAGTAAATATCCTCATGTACTGGGAAGAGTTAGTGTTCTTCCCAAAGATGCCTGGACTCCACGTCAGCACAAAAAGCATGCATTAAGCATCTTGATAGCCAGCTCGGAGCTAGGTGTTTGATGCAGTCACCAAACTGCCACGTCTCTTATGATAAGAAGATAACATAAAAGCTCATCTGCTTTTCCCAGCAAGTACAATTTAGAGCATTACTGACACCAAGGGAAAGGCAGTATAAGACAGACTCTAGACCAGTGTACATTATAGTCATATTTTTGTGTGATAGAAACTAAGAATTTGAAAAGAATCTTTTAGTCAGACAAAATGTGAACTAGACATGCAAAATGGGAGTGAATGGCTTAGATTTTCACATTATCAACTGCCTGTGAATGTTATCAGGTGAACAGTCCTGTTTCTGTGGAGCTATAACTACCCCCAATGGAAGGCTTGGAGGTCTGTTCTCAGGTAGTTTCCAATTAAATGTGATTGTTGATTCAAAATGTTATGTCTTCTGAGAAAATATTCAACCATTTTCATTATCTTTTAGTGTCCAGAGCTGCTTGCTGTGTCTAAAGCTTGTTCACCTAATGCTAACAGCAATTATTGTTCTTATTGTTATCTGCTTCATGGCAGCTATCATATATCTCTCTACTATGAGAACATCTTTAAAATCAATATTCTATTGTCTTCTACAAATTTTGAAAAACAGTGAGATCCTAAAATTAGTACTGAAGTAGGACTACATTTGTGGAACACTTAGCTGCCAGGGTCCATACTAGGCAACTCTCATCTTAAAGATGAGAGAATTATAGTTCAAAGAAGGAACAGTGAGAAAGCCAAAAGGAAATTTCTGTCTGGTTCCCAATATCATGGTCTAAATCATTATATGTCTAGGAAGAAATATTTTTAAAATTCCAAATCACTGGAAACTACTGGTTGTTATTATTAGCAGTTCCACTTAACTTTTTGTGTATGTAAATAAATGCCTAATTTCATCGTAACTCATAAAGTATGTTAACAAATGTAAATATTCCATTGACATTATTTTGACCTTTATGCAACGTTGCTCAGTACTAACCTGTGGACCATGAATCATCAAACTTCTAAAGGAGATATTTTATGACCTCGTTTTTTCCCCTTTCAACCAGAATAATATTCATCCTACCAGGTTTTCCTGTAGAACTAAAGGTTATTTCATACTTTTACAGAATATACATGAAATAGCACCATAGAGGGCAACATATCAGATAAAGAATGTGCCCAAATGAAATGCACATGTATAATTCCAAAATGGTAAGACAAATTTTCAAATCAAGTGTATGCAAACTAGTCGATCTTTTATTAAAAATATACTGATTGCTTAGTCTGTATCTGTCACACACTGTGGTAGGTGTTGATATGTGGTCAAATTAGGTATGATATCCTCCCTTAGTTAACTTGCAGTCAGATAAAATATTCAGATGAGTTCAATGACTTCCCCCAGTTTCAGGATAGAGGGAAGTTCAAATCGCCATTGGAGCCAGAAGGGCATCTCCCAAATCACCTGCTGAGTTGAGTTTTGAAGAGTAGCAATTCTGAAGAAGAAGAAGAAGAAGAAGAAGAAGAAGAAGAAGAAGAAGAAGAAGGGGAAGGGGAGGGGGAGGGGAGGAGGAGGAGGAGGAGGAGGAGGAGAAAGGAGGAGAAGAAGGAAATGAAGGAGGAGGAGGAGAAGGGAGAAGGAAGAAGGGAGAAGGAAGAAGGGAGAAGGGAGAAGGGAGAAGGGAGAAGGAAGAAGGAAGAAGGAAGAAGGAAGAAGGAAGAAGGAAGAAGGAAGAAGGAAGAAGGAAAAAGAAGAAGAGGAGGGGAAATGGCATACCTGGTGGAGAAAACAGAGGAACGGCATGGACATGTTCACAGGAGTCCTCCAGGGATGTGGTCCAGAGCCAGGCTGTGCTTCATGGACAGGCCAAACTGAAGATTGACATGCCCTGCTGAGCCCTGCCAGTCAAGGCAGAACTGCTCACAGCAAGGGGATAGATTACCCAGACCTTCCTCATGGTTGGATTTACACCATTGTCATTGACAGTCTTACAGACAGATTTGTGCCCTTTCTTTGTATTTTTTTATCTTCTTCCTGAATGGGAAAGTCTCGTGGGAAGGCAGAAATGATACCACCTTCACAGCTACAACCATAGCAGCTGAAGCGTATTATATATCATTATGAACTTGAGCATCATAGATAATAAAATATTCCTCTAGGGGAATTGGACATACTTTAGTATACCATGAACCATTACTCACAATAGCTTGACATATGAGCATGAGATCTCCAAGATGATTAAATACTATGGTAAATGTAAAGCTCATAGTCAGGTGGCCCACAACAACTGTCCAAACCTACCAATAAGGGTTTAAGCTTTGCAATTTTTGAGAGATTTAGAGTTGATTATTTTTTTAACTAATGGAAGTTAACTTAATTATAAAATTAAACATTTTTTCTAAGCTCACCAGGCAGTATGAACCTGATTAAGAGATGAAAGGTCCGTAAAATAGAAACTACTTCGTTAATGTATGAATACATATCTTTATTTTTTATTTTTTTTGTTTTTATTTAGTGAGAGGAAGGAAGGTAGAGACAGAGTCCTGCATGCCCTGGACCAGGATCCACCTGACAAGCCCACTAGGGGGTGATGCTCTGCCCAACTGGGACTCTTGCTCTGTTGCAACTGGAGCCATATTTTTTAGCACCTGAGGTGGAGGCTATGGAGCTATCCTCAGCACCTGGGGCCAACTTGCTCCAATCAAGCCATGGCTGCAGGAGCAGAGAAGAGAAAGAGAGAAGAAAGGGTGGGAGGAGAAGCAGATGGGTGCGTTTCTGGTGTGCTTTGACTGAAAATCGAACCTGGGACATCCACACACTGGGCTGATGCTCTACCACTGAGCCATCCAGTCAAGGCCATATCTTCTTTTGAAGATGATTTTGTAGTTTTCAGGAAAAAAAGTCTAAAATAAAATAATAGAATTTTAAAATTAATTGAGAAGCCCATTATAAAGACAATTTTTATTCTGAAAGTTTATATCTGTATGTTTCTTCTTCCATGGTTCCCACTGAGAATTAAGCTCATTGGGATGTTCCACTTGGCTAACATTATTCAGATTGTAGTGCTGGGCTTCCCTTTTGTAGGTTCATAAGTGGTTATCAAACACTTTTGTTGGTTCATGAGCAATTATCAAATGCTTCACATTGAATTATCACTGAAAAAAAAAGAACTGTCTTTGATATTAATCTACTGAATTAAAGAGCTTATAACTTAGTCCAAAAGAAACCTGTAAATTGAAGAGCAAATAGAAACATGTAAAAGAAGATAATATAAGTAAAAGACTAGATAAATGCTAAGGAAATTAAGAATATAGCTATGAAGAGCTATGAATGAAAGGAAATTTCTCAAGGAGAAATGTTGTGGGGTTTTTTTAATCTGTGTCATGAAGAAAATAATAGGGCAGGAAGGAGTGGTATTTTGGGCAGAAGACATAATTGGAGCAAAGTCCTGAAGGAAACAATTAGCAATGTATTTAGAGGATGGATTAAAGTGATGCACTTGAAGAAAGCTGATGAATCTTTTTTTTTTTTTTATGAGAGAGACAGAGAGAAAGAAAGACAGAGAGAGGAACTGATAGGAACAGACAGACAAGAAGGGAGAGAGATGAGTAGCATCAATTATTCGCTGTGGCACCTTAGTTGTTCATTGCTAGCTTTCTCATATGTGTCTTGACGGGGGGCTGCAGCAGAATGAGTGACCCCTTGCTCAAGCCAGTGATCTTGGGTTCAATCCATTGACCTTGGTCTCAAACCAACAATCATGGGGTCATGTCTATGATCCCACACTCAAGCTGGTGAGCCCATGCTCAAGATGGATGAGCCCACACTCAAGCCAGTGAACTCAGTGTTTCAAACCTGAGTTCTCGCCCTGGCCAATTGGCTCAGTGGTAGAGTGTCATCCCTGTGTATGGAAGTCCCAGGTTCGATTCCCAGCCTTGACACACAGGAGAAGTGCCCATCTGCTTCTCCACCCTTCCCCCTCTCCTTTCTCTCTGTCTCTCTCTTCCCCTCCTGCAACCAAGGCTCCATTGGAGCAATGTTGACCTAGACACTAAAGATGGCTCCATGGCCTCTGCCTCAGGCACTAGACTGGTTCCGATTGCAACAGAGCAACACCCTAGATGGGCAGAGCATCACCCCTCGTGGGCTTGCCAGTGGATCCTGGTTGGGCACATACGGTAGTCTGTCTCTCTGTCTCCCTGCTCTTACTTCAGAAAAATACAAAAAGAAAAAAAACTGTGTTCTCTGCATCCCAGTCCAATGCTCTAACCACTGTACCACTGCCTCATCAAGCGGATGAATCATTTTTAAGAAGAATGAAACATCACCTTTGAAAAAAATGTATCTGAGAACTATTAGTTGAGTATGATTTAATGGGAATCTTTAAGGTTAAACTGAAACAAAAGTCAGTCGAAACTAACTGGGATGCCTTGATAAAAATAGTAATGTGATGTTTCAAAAGGGATTGAAATAAGCATGTGTAAAATGACCTGGAAAGGAAATCCCAGTATGAGCCCAGGGGTGTGTGTTGTGATGGATTTGAGAGAGGTGGCATGAGCAATAGGAAAAAGCCACTGTGCCACAAGGGCTCAGTTCCAGCATAAACATGGACAATAGAAAGAGATGAGCCCAAGAACCCTAGTGTAACAGAGAGAAAAAATGAGGGGCAGACAGTCATGCTCGTGCTGATGAGAGAGCCACTGGGAAGGTGTCTTTAGGGAAGGAAGACGCCATCTTAGTTTTCTGCACGGTGCTTGGTGACGTATACTGTCTCTCAGCAAACAGAACACTCCAAAAACGAAGCGACCGATTTTGAAAGATCTAGAGTTATTCATGGGAAGAAGGTCTTGAAACCTGCAGTGTAGGGTCACTGTGCAGGATGAAACTCTGGGGAAGAGAGACAAAGGGCTAGGGATGGAGGGTCCTTGTCAGAGATCCAGAGAAGGACTTCCGCAGCAGAGCACAAATTATTCTAAAAAGCAAGTCAGTGATTTAAAGGAAATATTTAAGGTTACATGGTATGCCCACGAGGCATTAATGTATTTCCGCAGTCACATTATAACTCCAGAAGTTTAAAAAAAATGCACCCCTAAAAAACTGAATTGCATAGTGTGTGAGGCAGATGGCTCTGCACAAATAGCAGAGAAATCCCGATATTATGCTGGCCCCAGCGCGGGAACTGGAAACGAGCCTAGGCTTAGCTAGCCGGTTCAGTGATGCCAAGTACCTGGAAATGCATAGTGATGAGAGGATTATGTTCCTAATGTGACCAAGGTGCCAGGGGACACCTATTTGCGTTTTTATGATAATTATGCACCAATACATTCTGCTCTCTGGGGCCCAAAGCATCTCGACAAGATAAATAAAGGAGGAGAGAAGGGTGTTTGTTTTCTGTTTTGTATTAGAAGACCATCGGGAGAGGAGTTAGGGCTCATCAAGCCAACGTCTCCAAAATGGCCTTGTAGGAGAGGCTTGCTACAGGCCTCCTGCTCAGGTGAGAGTCAGGAAAGAGCTGGAGAAGAAAGGGTGTCCTGTCGTGTGTGGTAAGTGGAAGGATGGAGGGCAGCCCGTGAGTCCCTCCCGGCACCACTCCCTGCGGTGCACTCCTGGCTGAGATCCTTCTCACTGCCCCACCTCCGCGCCTCCTGTAGCATCACCCAGATGCCTTTGTCACCCACCAGAGAAAATGTCACTCTGAGAAGAGTGAGCGTCTGTGCCACAGCACATGGCCCTGCCTACAGGCTCTCACTGTCAAAAGGAAATACTTGTTTTAATGAGGTTTACCTTTTACAGTCTTCCATACTACATATTCTTTCAGCTGGTAGTTGACTAAAAATATGGCCCGGTATCATCCAAGATTTGGAAATTAGACTGGCCTGTTATTTCCAAGGCCACATATATTTATATATATTTATAAATATGGTTCTCTTGCTCTTGAGCCTGAGGAGGGGTGAGGTGTGTAGTGGGGAGGGGTGCTGGCAGTGAGGGAAGGGGAAGAGAAGGTGAAGACATGAATGAGATGTTGAGAGGCGGATAAGGATTAATTCTTTACGGAGCTCAGAGCTCCAGTGTCCTCCATCACCTTCTCTACCACAAATGTAGAGAGAGGAATGTTGGCAAGGCTGGGCGAGGCATTAGACTCAGGCCCGATGGACTTCACAGACAAGTACCCCGCGTAACATCAAAAACCTTCATGGACAATTGGTTAGCATTTTTATACAGAATGGCAGCAGCTTCTGCCAGCAAAAGGCATTAGTATTCAGATAATATAGTCCTGTTAAAATGTTTGGAGACACTCTAAGCTATTGTTAATTTTTCCCCCCTCTGGAGGAATGTCCTCAGCACATAGTACAAGTACAGCGTAAGATACAAGATCAATAAATGGGGGAAAATGTAAATATTAGTACAGTCCACAAAGTTGATTGGAACAAAAATATGTTTAAAAGGTTAATTCTAAGAAGTTAACTATATGCGAGAAAAATTTTAAAATTAAAAAATAAATGGCAGAGGGACACATCACAGGATTTGATTCAAGTTGTTTTTTAAGTTTCTCTGGTCTCTCTGCCTCGGTCACATGTGTCATCATGGAGGGTCCTGGGAGTAAGACAGATCTAGAGAGAATCAGGACAAGTGGACACCACATCCTCCAGGTCAATGGACCTGATGGTCCCTGAGCATTAAAAGCAAGGAGATACAGGTATAACGGAGCATTGTCCGGGGGACCCATCTTTCCCAGGATAGCACTCTACACACGGTCCTGGGAGTATTGCACAGTCGGCTGCCCTATAGCGCTCCGGTTAGGTTATTCAGCGGGCTGACCAGTACACACAGTTTAAATCAGGAAGGAATGGTTAGTTGTCCTAAATTCTACATGCTCCAGAGGTGAGGGAGTCATTTAAGGCAGAAGTCAGTGCTATTTATTAACCAAGTGAGCCAGCTGACCAGCATTAAGCTTGGTATTATGCGATGCCTGCTAGAGTTCTTTCTCTTCTGCTAGTTCTCAGCAATCCCACAGAAATAACTACCAGCCGCAGTATTTACTAGCTTTAAAAATGCCTTCAATCATTTCTGTAGCACATTTGATTACTGGAACACTTGCTAAATTCAGACACATTGACTGCAGGAGGAATGTCATCCTTTCTATTGAAAGCATCTCCAAGCTTTAAGACGACAGCGATTCACCTACCCGGGATAATGCCCGAGTGGGGACAGTTTCTGCTCTGTTCCTTCCTCGAGTCAAAGATCACTTTGCAGCCATGTTCTCTCCCTGCCTCCTGCATCGGTAACAGCGTTTGACCACAGCGAGTATTGGGAAAGCAGAGTGACTCCGTAGGAAATGTCATTTTGTTTTCTCGCTGACATCCTCCCCTCACCAAGCTAAAAGTGCCTCTTTAAAAACGTGGGTCAACTTATGTTCAATATCTGAAGATATGTTTGCTTATGAAAAGCGTTCTGGTGTTCCAATTGCTGGTGTCATTCATAGCAGGACCATGTTAGATAAGCGGCAGAAAGAAGACTGGGGTGTAACTGAAGAGCTCTAAGCTTATGAACACAATCGAGAGCCTCTGGTCACTTTATCTCAGTACTGGTGCACGGAATACCTCAGGAGTTCGGAGAAGCCTCTGCCGCGGAGGCCAGAATAAAGTAATACCGTCATTTGTTGTGAGTTCATGCACTTTGTTGGTTTTGTTCTTTGAGCAAGGTGATGTTCGTGCACGGCTCATTTTGTGCACCAGTAAAGAAACATATACCTATGTCTTGAATTTGGAAAAAAAATCATATTTTATTTATCACTAAAGAAGGGTTCAGTAAATGCGCATATGAAACTGGTGGGTTCGGTACCTCAAAAAAGGTTAAGAACCACTGGTCTAGAAATATATGTACTTGTTGAGTCAGACCGAAGGAAAATCAGAGAAAGGGATATTGTTTAGTCTTAAAAGGAAAAAAAAATCTGACACATGGTACTACGTGGATGAAGCTTTGAAGACATGACACTCAGTGAAATAGACCAGACAAATATCACATGTTTCCACTAGAATGAGGTACCCGGAGTAGTCAAACTCATGGGAACAAACAGTGAGAAGGAGGTTGTCAGGGGCAGGGGACTGGGGAATGGGGAGTTAGTGTTGAATGGGTATGGAGTTTCATTTGGGAAGATGCAGAAGTTCTGGGGCTGGCGTTGGAGATGGTTGCACGACAATGTGACTTGGTTTAATGCTATGGAACTGCACATTGAGAAATGGCTAGGATGGCAAATTCTGTTCTGTACATTTTGTCACAATTTAAAAAGTAAAAATAAAAGGAAGTGAGAGAGTGTTGGAGAATTGTGAGAGGAATGGAAGAAGAGAGTGTGGTTATCTCCTGAGCTACTGTTCACCCTGCAATATCCATCAGTCTGAGCTCCATGCTCCGAGGCAGTGCTGACCCCAGGGATCCTCTCCCGCTCCTCCGGACAGGAGCAGGGGCAGTCTGAGCCCCACCACCGGATACCCAGACACAAATCAAGTGCTGTGGGATGGAGCCCAATGTTCTCTTGCCACACGCAGTAGGTCCCAGCCAAGCACAGCAAGAAGCCGGGCTGTTGAAAGACCAGGAAAGGTGAACTTAACCCCTCACTCTCAGTGCCAGCTGCTCTGCTCAGTGGGCAAACCAGAGCCCACTGATTGTATAGCAGACTCACTCAAAACGCAGCTCAGCCCACGTGTCAGTCAAGTGTTGTCATGAACTGCACTTTGAGACTCGCCAATCTGCACCAGACACAATAAGATCAAGGTCATTCGAGGTTTTACAGGAGTGTCACTAACCCTGGTCCAGGTTTGCCTTCTGTTTTGCTGATGCTGAGATTGGAACGAGGCATCTCCTGGGAGAAACAAAGACTTGGGACCGGCACTCAGTGGTGCCCTGGCTCTGACCTTTCATCCACACAAGGATGGGCCAGGACGGAGGGTGGTGTTTAAGCGTGAGATACAGGCAATTTTTCACATGGTGTGAAACTGACTCGGTTGTGCAGGGAGTTATAGAGTGAGAATAAATTAAGCCTAGGGAGAATATTCTGTCTGTGCGCTTGTGTTCATTTAGAGAAGCACAGGGGGACAGAGAAACACCCATATGAGCAGAGTCAAATAGGGTCACATGTTCTACAAACACACACACACACAAACACACACCTAACAATGTGTATGCTGCAAATACAACACAGACATACACTGCAGACATACCACAAACACACACCTGAAACACACACACCCCTTTAATATATACCCCTTTCTCAGCCAGCAGTCACCTCAGTGCGTGCATACCTGGTGTCACAACTATTCTAATGACTGCTGACCCTGCCTCCACTACTCTCTAGTACTTCAAAGCTTCCCCCTTTTGAGACCACCGTCCACAAGCAAATATCAGGGAGTTTTCCAAGACACAGTGCCATATTTACCTGTCCTTCTTAGGTATCTCTTAAGTTTTGCCGTGTGAAGCTGTGCTTCCATTTTATCAAGAACTTATTTTTTAATGTGTCCCTGATGACATTCTGAGTTCTGTGCAATTTTTCCAGAAGCCCTGTGGTTTGATTGTGTAACGTGGTGAGTGCAGTGATGTTAGGGACGAGTGTGCTATGACAGGTACTGTGGTGTGGAAGCTGGCCTCAGAAGGTTACTCCCCAATGCCCAGCTGTGCACAGAAAATACACTTGATTGCTTTGCAATTCTCCAGGCTCACATTTCCTTGAGACTTCTGTTTTCACAACATGTCTCAGGCCTGTGATGCCCTCCCAGGCTTGATCAGTCCAGAATCCCAAATGAAACTGGGCAGAAACCCTGTGATTTTGTCTTTTCTTTCAACCCAATTATTGGATTACAATGTCTGTCTGTCACTGCCTACATCCTACTTCTGTCCCTGTTTTCCTTCCTATACCTCTTGGAGATATACCACATGTGTTTTTTCTATTTTTTGGGGGGGTGCACGGACTTTTCATAACTATTATCCCTCTTTCATTGGCCACTAGCCAGATTCGTAGGGAAATGGCCACTCCAGGTACGGGAGGAACTAGAAAGAGTCTGCAGGTGCATCTTGGTATTTACTGAGAAGAAAGGAGTAGAGGAAATCCTTTTCTCTCTAAATAAAGCCTGGTATTCCAGATTATTTTCTGGCTGCAGTTTCAAAAATCCTACCCCAGATATCCAAACGTAAATGTGGGCTGTTTTTCTCCTGACATCCTCTAGTAGCAAACTGAATCCTCTCCAAAAGCAGTTGTATCTCTCACAGGATGGTGGACATCACACAAAAGACAATGTAGAATTTTAATATTAATGCTTTCAAAAAATACTAGTTCTAAGACAGGTGTATGACTTTCTCTTTGGGGTAACCCAGGTACAGTATTTTCTATTAGGAAGGAAAAAAATAGTAGCATTAGAAAACATAGAGGACTGAAATTTTAGTGATGTTTTGAGCACACCAAGAAAAAAATCTTATATTTCTGGAATTCTGATTCCAATCAGACAGATGAGCTGAGGTCATTTTCTACCCCAGGAAGGGCACAGTAGCTCCTCATCCAGCCACAACCCAAACATGGCATTCCAGAAAAGAGAAAAAAGAGAATAGCCATCAGCACTGGTTCATAAGGAGGTCCCAAGTCTCTGTGTTTTATCTGAGTACACACCAAGTACAGCTCTTACAAAGCAATCTTTCTTACAACCTGTTTTTAGGGAATTAAATTCCATTTATTCCCTGACAAGAAGTGACATAAAAATGGTCTAGTGTTCTCCCCAAAATAACTCAACAGGAAATGAGTTCCACACATAAAGCTGAAGGAAGATAGAGAAATCTGCCAGGATATCTCCGAATCTCAGACACTCTCTGGCGACGCAGTCATTTAAGCACCTAGCAAACAGTACTTAATAACCAAGAAGAGGTTATTGAAGATACTGAATGTCTAACTTGACTTTTGCAAAGAAAATATTTTCAAATTATTTTTAT
The DNA here is from genome assembly GCA_037038555.1 of Rhynchonycteris naso. Classification (NCBI taxonomy): domain Eukaryota; kingdom Metazoa; phylum Chordata; class Mammalia; order Chiroptera; family Emballonuridae; genus Rhynchonycteris; species Rhynchonycteris naso. The sequence goes on along the minus strand of CM072998.1, from coordinate 212,164,752 downwards.
TTAAAGTAATATTTAGTTTGTTAATGTTACATAATCAAATCTCAATTTTCTTAATAATTTAGGTTCATTCTTCTTATATACTTTTTAAATTCAATTTATACATTTGGTAACTATATTTAAAATAAGAATGATTACATGTTTTTTGATTAATGTTCAAATTAATAATATTTTTCTTTAATTTTTATTAATTTTAATTTATTGTGTTTACATAGATTCAAGTGTCCCACCGAATATTTCACCCCCCACCCCCATGTTCCCTTCGACACCCCCAATGCCCCCTTCCCCCCAATGCTTTCCCCCCTTGCCTCCAGGAGTTGCTGTCCTGCTCTCTATAACGCTGTGTTATGTATATATAATTTCACTAATCTCTTTCCCTTCTCTGATCGCATACTCTCATCCCCTTTCCCTCTGACCGCTTTCCCTCTGGTTCTCTTTGATCCCTCCTCTGCCTCTATTTTGTTCCTTAGTTCACATTGTTCATTAGATTCCTCATATGAGTGAGGTCATATGGTATTTTCCTTTCTCTGCCTGGCTTATTTCATTTAGCATAATAGTTTCCAGGTTCATCCATGTTGTCGCAGAAGGTAAAATTTCCTTCTTTTCACAGCCATGTAGTATTCCATTGTGTATGTGTACCACTGCTTTTTAATCCACTCATCCACTTACAGACACTTGGACTGTTTCCAGATCTTGGCTGTTGTATACAATGCTGAAATAAACATGGGGGTGCATTTCTTCTTTTGAATCAGTGATTTGGTATTCTTAGGGTATATTCCTAAAAGTGGGATAGCTGGATAAAAAGGCAGTTCGATCTTTAATTTTTTGAGGAATCTCCATACTGTTTTCCACAGTGGCTGCACCAGTCTGCATTCCCACCAGCAGTGCAGAAGGGTTCCCTTTTCTCCACATCCTCACCAGCACTTGTTCTGTGTTGTTTTGCTGATGAGCGCCATTCTGACTGGTGTGAGGTGATATCTTTGTGGTTTTAATTTGCATTTCTCTAATGATTAGTAATGTTGAGCATTTTTTCATATGCCTATTGGCCATCTGTATGTCCTCTTTGGAGAAATTTCTATTCATTTCTTTTGCCCATTTTTTGATTGGGTTGTTTGTCTTCCTGGTATTGAGTTTTACAAGTTCTTTATAAATTTTGATTATTAACCCCTTATCAGACGTATGTCAAATATGTTCTCCCATTGTGTGGCTTGTCTTTTTATTTAATTTCATATTGTCTTTAGCTGTGCAAAAACATTTTAGTCTGATATAATCCCATTTATTCATCCTGTCCTTAATTTCACTTGCCGGTTGAGATAAATCAGCAAATATATTTCTGCGAGAGATGTAGAACTAACTGCCTATGTTTTCTTGCAAGATGATTATGGTTTCACAACTTACATTTAAGTCTTTTATTCATTTTGAGTTATTTTCATGAATGGTTTAAGTTGGTGGTCTAGTTTTATTTTATATTTTTTGTAAGTACCTGTCCAATTTTCCCAACACTATTTGTTAAAAAAGTCTCCTTAATCCATTGTATGCTCTTACCTCCTTTGTGAAATATCAATTGTCCATATACGTGTGCGTTTATTTCTGGGTTCTCTGTTCTGTTCAATTGATCTATATGCCTCTTCTTATGCCAGTACCAAGCTGTTTTCTGTACAATGGCCTTGGTGTATAACTTGATATCAGGAAGTGTGACACCACCCACTTTATTCTTCTTTTACAAGATTGCTGAAGCTATTCTTGTTCTTTTTTGGTTCCATGTAAATTTTTGGAATATTTGTTCTATATCTTTGAAGTATGCCATTGGTATTTTAATAGGAATTGCATGAATTTATAGATTGCTTTGGGTAATATAGACATTTAAATAATGTTTATTCTTTCTACTCATGAACATGGTATATGCTTCCACTTGTTTGTATCTTCCTTGGTTTCTTTTATCAATGTTTTATGATTTTCTGATGTAATTCTTTAACCTCCTTGGTTAAATTTACTCCTAGGTACTTTATTTATTTGTTGCAAAAGTGAAGGGAATGTTTCCTGAATTTTTCTTTCTGCCAGTTCATTGTTGGTGTATAAAAATGCGTCTGATTTTTTGAATATTAATTTTATATCCTGCCATCTTGCTGAATTCATTTATCAGGTCTACTAGTTTTTGACTGAGACTTTAGGGTATTCTATGTACAGTATAATGTCACCAGCAAATAATGCTAGTTTTACTTCTTTTCCAATTTGGATGTCTTTTATTTCTTCTTATTGTCTAATTGCTGTAGCTAGGACTTCCAGAACTATGTTGAATAAGAGTGGTGAAAGAGGGCACCCCTGCCTTCTTCCTGATCTAAAGGGGATTGCTTTTCATTTTTGCCCGTTGAGTATGGTGTTGGCCATGGGTTTGTCATAGATGACCTTCATCATGTTGAGATATGTTCCCTGTATTCCCACTTTCCTGAGAGTTTTGATCATAAATGGGTGCTGGATTTTATCAATTGCTTTTTCTGTGTCTATTGATATTATCATGTGATTTTTCTCCTTCCTTTTGTTTATGTGATGAATCACATTGATTGATTTGCAAATATTGCACCAGCTTTGCCTCCCCAGAATAAATCCCACTTGATCATTATGTATGACTTTTCTTGTATTGCTGGATCTGGTTTGCTAATATTTCTATGAGAATTTTAGCATCTAAGTTCATCAGAGATATTGACCTATAGTTTTCTTTCTTTGTAGTGTCTTTACCTGGTTTTGGAATGAGGATTATACTTGCCTCATAAAAAGAGCTTGGAAGTCTTCCCTCCTCTTGAATTTTTTGAAATAGCTTGAGAAGGATAGGAGGTAGTTCTTTGAATATTTGGTAGAATTCACCTGTGAAGACATCAGGCTCTAGACTTTTGTTTGTTGCGAGTTTTTTGATAACTGTTTCAATCTCATTTGTTGTATTCAGTCTGTTTAGGTTTTATGATTCTTCCAGATTAATTTTTAAAAGAATATGTTTCAAATAATTTGTACATTTCACCTAGGTTGTCTAATTTTTGGCATACAGTTCTTCATAGTATTTTCTTACAATTTTATGTTCAGTGTGTCCGTTAAGTCATGGTACACTTTTGACCCTGTGACCGATCAAAAGTGCACCAGGACTTCACGAACACACTGTATTTCTGTCAGTTGTTACTTCTCCACTCTGATTTCTTTTTTTTTTTTTTACAGGGACAGAGAGAGAGTCAGAACAAGGGATAGATAGGGAAAGACAGACAGGATCGGAGAGACGTGAGCAGCATCAATTAGTTTATCGTTGCCATTGCGACACCTTCGTTGTTCATTGATTGCTTTCTCACATGTGCCTTGACTGCAGGCCTTCAGCAGACCGAGCAACCCCTTGCTGGAGCCAGCGACCTTGGGTCCAAGCTGGCGAGCTTTTTCTCAAGCCAGATTGGCCTGTGCTCAAGCTGGCAAGCTTGAGGTCTCAAACCTGGGTCTTCCGCATCCCAGTCCGATGCTCTATCCACTGCGCTACCACCTGGTCAGGCCTCCACTCTGATTTCTAATTTTATTTATTTGAGTCCTCTCTTTCTCTCTTATTTAATTATTTGTTTATTTATTTATTTAGTGAGTCTGGTTAAAGGTTCATTAATCTTGTTTATCTTTTCAGAGAACTAGCTCTCGGTTTCACTGATCTTCTGTATTGATTTTTTAGCCTCTATTTCCTTTATTTTCACTCTGATCTTTATTATTTCCTTCCTTCTATTTCCTCTAGGCTTTACTTGCTCTTCATATTCTAGTTCTTATAGATGCAGGGTTAAGTTGTTTATTTGAGCTTTTTCTTGCTTCTTAAGGTATGCCTGTAATACTATGAACTTCCCTCGTAGGACTGCTTTTGCTGTGTGCCATCAATTTTGAGTTGTTGTATGTTCATTTTTATTTGTTTTAAGTATGTTTTTGATTTCCTTGTTAACCCATTCATTATTTAATAACATGCTATTTGGTCCACAAGTGTTTGAGTATTTTTCAGTTTTTCTATTGTAGTTTATTTGTAGTTTCATGCCATTGTGATCAGAGAAAATGCTTGATATGATTTCAATCTTCTTAAATCTATTGAGACTCATTTTGTGTGCTAAGATGTGGTCTATCCTAGAGAATGTATCATGAGTATTTGAAAAGAATGTATATCCTGCTGCTTTAGGGTGAAAGGTTCTGAAGATATTTATTAAATCCAGTTGATCTAGTGTGTCCTTTAAGGCTATTTCTTTGTTAATTTTCTCTCTTGAGGATCTATCCATTGATGTTAGTAGGATACTAAAATCTCCTACTATTATATTATTGCTGTTGATCTTGCCTTTTATGTCCATTAAAATCTGCTTCATATATTTAGGTGCTTCTATATTAGGCACATAGATATTTATAATGGTTATCTCTTTCTGTTGGATTGCTTCCTTTATCATTATGTAGTGACCTTCTTTATCCCTGATTATAGTTTTTGTTTTAAATTTTATTTTGTCAGATATTGCTACCCCAGCTTTTTTTTTTCATTTCCATTTGCGTGAAATTTTTTTCATCTCTTCATTTTTAGTCTATGTGTATCTTTTCTTTTGAGGTAGGTCTCTTGTAGACAGCATATAAATTGGTCCTGTTTTCTTATCATGCAGCTACCCTATGTCTTTTGACTGGAGCATTTAATCCAGTGGTTCTTAACCTGGGTTCTATCGAACCCTAGGGGTTCGATGAGTCAGTCTCAGGGGTTCAGAGAAACCTCTGCCGCGGAGGCCAGAATAAAGTAATACCATAATTTGTTGTGAGTTCATGCACTTTGTTGGTTGTGTTCTTTGAGCAAGGTGATGTTCACGCACAGCTCATTTTGTGCACCAGTAAAAAAACATATATCTATGTCTTGAATTTGGAGAAAAAAATCATATTTTATTTATCACTAAAGAAGGGTTCGGTGAATGCGCATATGAAACTGGTGGGTTCGGTACCTCAAAAAAGGTTAAGAACCACTGATTTAATCCATTTACATTTAAGGTTGTTATTGATATGTAGTTGTTTAAGGCCATTTTATTCTTTAAATTTACATTCCTCATTTTCTAGTTGTTTTCCCCCTTTGTTCTGTCTACAATAGGCCCCTTAACATTTATTGCAGCATTCATTTGGTTGTAATGAATTCCTTGAAGTTTTGTTTTTTTGGTTTTGTTTTTGTTTTTGTCTGGGAAGCTTTTTATATCTCCTTCAATTTTAAATGATAGCCTTGCTGGATAATGAAGTCTTGGTTGTAGGCTCTTGTTTTGAATTACCTTGAATATTTCTTGTCATTCCCTTCTTGTCTCAGGTGTTTCTGTTGAAAAGTTGGATGTCATCTTTGTGGGGGCTTTTTTGTAGGTTATAGACTGCTTTTCTCTTGCGGCTTTTAGTCTTCTTTGGTTTATCTCTTAACTTTGGTGTTTTAATTATGATGTGTCTTGGTGTAGGTCTCTTTGGGTGCCTTTATAATGGGAACCTCTGTGCTTCTTGAACTTATGTGATTTTTCCTTCAATTTAGGGATGTTTACAGCTATGATTTCTTCAATCAGGTTCTTCTACACCTTGTTCTTTCCCTTCTTCTTCAGGAACACCTATGATGCGGGTGTTTTTTCTCTTATTGTTGTCACAGAACTAACTCTCTTAGTGTTTCCTCAGACTTTTTAAGGCTCTTTTCTTTTTGCTGATCTGCTTCCATGCTTTTATCTTGTCCTCTAAATTATTGATTTTCTCTGCTTCATCCAGCCTCCTGTTAATTCCTTCCAGTGTTGTCTTTATTTCTGATATTGTATTTGTCGTTCTGTCTGATCCTTATTTTTATGATTTCAAAGTCTTTTTTGATGCTTGCTATCTCTTTATTTAGGTGCGCACTATGTACATTAATTGTTGCTCTAAGATCCTTGAGTATCCTAACAATCATTATTTTAAACTCTGTATCCAGTATCTTGGTTATTTCCTCCTAATTCAGTTATTTTTCTGGGGATTTCTCTTATTGATTCATTTGGATTGCATTTCTCTGTGTTCCCATTTTGTCTGTATATAGACTGCTCCTTTGGGTGTGCTGTTTGTGTAGCTAGTTGAGTATAGATTTGGTGTTGTCTGCCTCCAGCTTCCAGTTGGTTTGTTTCTAGATTTTCCTGGGTTGTCTTCAGCTGTTGTTTGTAATCTGCTGTAGGCTACTTGTCTGCTGCTACTGCTCTTATTGCTATTTGTGTCGGCATTTACTATGCCTTAGCTGGGTCAGCTGTGAGGAGCGCTTCCTTACAATACCACTCTAACTAGAGTCGTTAGGTGCTGAGCTGATGCTCACCATATCTAACCTCTGGATGTGCCAGCCCTGAACTTCCCTGGTCAGAACCTGGCACGGGCCACTGGGAGTCACTGCTTATGACTGGCCCTTAGCAACCTTCTTGGAGCTACAGGTGATCCAGAATTTGTGGCTGCCTCTGCTTGGCCCAGGTGCTGTTTTAAATATAAGCTACACTCTTAGGCTGGCTTTTATCTACTTTTGGCCAATGAGTGTGGTCTCAGTGTTCCCAAGTTGTCATGTGCTCGCCGGCCTGTGACCACTGCTGCTTCCTTGGACATTTGGGCCCAAACACCTCCCAGCAAGTGGGCACTAGTGTCACCAAACAGGCTGCCCCATGGGCTACTCCCCACTTGTGAGCACGCTGCCTTGCCAGGTGCAGTCCCTGCCACCTCTGCGAGCATGCCACCAATGCTGCAGCTGGGCCCACCTGCCTTTTGGGGAGTACTCAGCAGCATGGGGTGGTGGTATAGCCCAGACCTCAGCTCTAAAAACCTGTGTCCCTGACACGCCCCCTGCTTCTAAGTGACTCTTTGCTCTGACTGGAGTAGGGGAGCCTCCACTGGGTGGGATAATTGCTTCCCTTTGTTGGTGTTGCTTCTCCTAGGAAAAATGGCCACTATAGGTTTGGGGAGTGACTCAGTAGCACAGAGGTTAGGGAAATTGTCTCCCACAGTCTCTTCCTGTGTCTCTGAGATTACACTCTCCTCTAGCAATTCCAGTCCTCTCAGTGCTCCCCACTCCCAGAACCCCAGGTAAGTGGCTGTGAACGAGGTTTTCTGTGCAGTCCCTTTAAGATGGAGCCTGGGTCTGTGAGTTCTGTCTCCCTCTCGCAAATAGTAACCCAGCCCTTTTCTCAGCTGAATACTGTCTATATGCCTCTTTTAGTCTGGGGATCTAGTCTGGGGCTGAGGAACCACAACTCTCTGGGTAGCCCACCCCACCATGAGAGTCCCTCCAGGCTTCTGCTTGCTCCTGGGAGTGGGGCAGCCCTTTCCGCATCTCCGCCCTTCCTGCCAGTTTCATTGTGGTTTCTTCAGTAATCCTTGGTTATAGATTCCTCTTAGTTTAGTCCAAAGTTGGTTTTTCAAGATGATTGTTTTTAAAATTAAGTTATAATCCACTTTGGTTCTGGTAGGTAAGAGTTGGAATGTCCACCTACCCCATCACCATCTTCTTGTCCCAAATTAATTGTCTTTTAGGAGATTGATTTCCCTTATAAGGTTAACATTATTTACAAAGGGTTGATTATATTTTCTTGATCATTTTTGACACTAAATATATGACTATAGTACCTCTTATTCCCTCAAGATTTTGAATATCTGGAAGAGAAGACTTATAAACCTAGCATTCAAATTTTTCCTAAGTAGTACTCATAAATATTAATAATCATTATTTCAAATACCTTAAATAACAAATTAAACAGATTACAATAAATATTTTAAAGTTATCAGAAAAACAATAGTTATAGCTTGATTTCTCTATCATTTCTCTACTTATATTTTAATCCTTTCAGAATTTTAAAATTAGTTACTTGACTTGGGGTAGTGAACACACACAATACAATATACAGATAGATGGTATAGTAAAGAATTGGACACCTGAAACCTATATAATTTTGTTAACCAATGTCTCACCAATAAATTCAATAAAAATTTTTTAGATAAAAATAGTTACTTAGATAAGGAGAACTAAGTTACCATTGTAGACAGAATATAAGATAATGATACAGATATTCACCTATTAATCGCATATTTGAGCCCAAAGAGAAATCTTGGACCCTACATTCTCTCAGATTCTAACAAAATGACAAGTATACACCCTGAATGTTATTAGAGTCAGTTCCTGTATGCTAGATCAAAGACAAGGTCCATGCATTTCAGCAGGGAGTTAGTTTCACAACTTAGAGTATCACTTTTTCCTGTTGTATCTTCACGCCTTTGGCTGGCTGCTTTTAGCTGATGGGGAAGGGAAGCACAATTCTGTCACCGCACTTAGATTTCAGATAAATCCTGAAACACTCGAAGGAACTCATATAATCTTCTTACTTCCTGGATGTTTCTGATTTTTTGTCATAGTTTTTTTACCTTCTACCTGTTGACCATGATCCAACAGACAGTTGATGAACATGAGCATATATCTGTATGAAGAAATGGTAGCTCTGGAGTGAAATAATAAAGACAGTTTACCTACTTGTCAAAAAAAATGTGCAACTTTTTGGTTATCATTGTAGGAGCTTCAATAATATTTGGATACTATGGAAGGAAAATGAGTAAGAAAAGAGAGGATAAACTCAGATGAAATTTGAGAAGATTTAGTTTTCATCTGGTTTTTAATATTTGGGAAAATCTCTAAGAACAAGGTGGTCTCTATAATCCTGCCCCATGGTCCTAGAGCTGAAATTCCATCAGCTTCTTAAATCACAAAGAAAATGATATATTTTCTTGAGTGTTTGAAACCAGTAGGTACTATAACAACAACAAAAAAAGTATACCTTGCAGCAAAACACCTGTCTCCTGTTATCATTCCACATGAATGGATAACTTCAAGTAGAATGACTTTGCATCTTGACTTCAGACAATGATAATATTTAGTCTTTTGATCAGACTCTGGAATCTGCTCTTGGTTGAGTATAAATGTTTAATTAATATTTATTTAGTACTATGGAATGATGTGACCATTATTAAAATATCCCAAATACTCTTATTAATACAAGACATCACCAGTTAACCCACGGATTATATTTCAATGCAGGTGTGATTCAATGCAAAGGATCCTTGCATGGGTGGTTTTTCCCATCTTCTCTTACATCCTGTATGCCCTTCATCTGCCTTCCACTTTCCTTGGTAATCCTCCGTGACCCAAACATCTGCCTTCCTGCAATTAACGTGATCATTTCTGGTTTTGCTGCTTTCTGAAATGAGAATTCTCTATAGTGGCATCAGCCTGGCTCTGGGACTCAAACTGCACAAGAAGTCAATGTCCCCGTTGTCTAATAACTAGTCAAGGGAGGCAGCAAAGTTAAACAGTTTATGTGCCAAATGTTCAAGAAAGGGAGATTGGAATCGGGACATGGAAGTCGAACAAAAATAAGCATCATGATTTTTTCCAACACTCCTTACCCCAGACGTTACCGTTGTTTAAACCCTTTTTAATTTCCATTCATCTTATTTTGGTAGTGTCTTAGCTGAGGTCTCTGTTTGTTGGATGGCTTACAGCACTTTCCATCCAGTCGTATGGCCACATCACTTTACCTTAAACACAATTCTGCATCTCTTACCTTTCTTTCAGGTATGTGTTCACTTTATTCACAAATCATTTTTAAGCACCTATTATGCACTGAGAAACTGTTAGGCTCTAACTCTTAGAGAAGGTCACAGTAATATCATGTTCTAACCTGATAGAATAGGAAGTCCAAACCAAGTAGATAAAGAACCCTTACCAAGAAATTAGGAAAAATTGACTGAAAGAAATTATAGCAAAATAAGAGTTTTGAACTAGTGAGGCAAAAAAATCAAAGGGCATCAATTAGTAAGAGAAGACCTAGCATCTTTGCATACCAACATATCACAATACAGTAAAAAACCTTTTAACCTAACATTCTCAGAGCCAGTTTTTGGTTAAATCCTTCAGGAGAAGAACCATTTTTAAAATGGCACATTGATACTCTACTAGATAGAGATGAGGCAACAATACAAAATGCTGTGTTTTTTATGAGACAAAAATTCTTTCACACAGGAAAGTCAATGCGGCTTTCAGGACAGATGTGTCACTGAATGGGTCATGCCCTCTCTTTCTTGCCATGACTTTATCCCTAGAGTGTCACTCTTCTGCTCCTGGCCAAAGATGGTCATCCAGCCATTCCAGTCAGTGGTCTGGGCCATGGCCACCTGCTCTCAGGTCTCCTTTTTCTTTCCTGCATTGACTTTGCTGGTGTGGGGAGGAGAGGAGACAGCAGAACTATAGGCATTATCTTCTCATATATCTGACCTTGGAAAACTGTTAGTCATTTTGTAGCTACATCATCCTGCTTTTTAGCTCATTTTATGTGATTGTGATAAATACAAGAGATGGCCTAAAATAGCTCTCTTGTCATGGTGTTCAGTTCCTGGTGAAGCCAAGTCTTTGGTCGGATGCCCATGGTGCATCACTCTGTGTTGAGACACTATCAGGCAGTTCTATGGCTACCAATCTGACTACTCTTCATGGATGGCTCATACTTGTTGGGGCCCAAGAATAATCTGGATCAGAATTAAGAGCTCAAAGAGGGGATTCTTGGACCAGTCAACTTGACTGTCTCACCTGCCTCCTCTCCACCTCCCTGTCAGCTCTACAGGTAGCTCCAAGAAAATGAGACAAGCTGAGTGATTATATCATCATCCAAGTGGGGGATCTGAATACCAGTCATCCCTTCATGTTGAAATCCTCACACCTGATGACTAGTTTTCTGGTGTCTCCTGCCCTTGGATTCAGAGACACACACCAGTTGAATAGCAGTCTCCTTTCTCAGTGTGAACATGAAAGGAGAGGACAGTTCACATGACGCAGTGTGCAGATGATGTTATACTGAGTTGCACACTTGAAACCTTTACCCAAATAAATTCAGTAAATAAAAAAGAGAATCATTTATAAGAGCTTCACATCCCCAAAAGGTCTGCTTTCTCCATCCCAACACCTTCTCCTTTCTTGAATGGGGGACAGCGAGATGAGGTGGGGACAGGACTGCTCAATGGCACCCAGTGGGTGTGGGGAGGTAGATGACGTGAGAATAAGACTAACCACACAGCTAATCATGAAGTACAATTTGCGTCAGGATCTAAGTGTATTACACATATTAATTCATTTAATTCCTCCCTGAAGCATTATAAAGTAGTACTTTTTTTTTTTTGAGGGACGAGGTTAGGTAATTTGCCCAAGGTTCCAATCTAGTAGGTACTGGAGCTAGAATTCTATCTCAGACAGTCTGGCAACTGAGCCTGGTTCTAAAACCGGCTATGAATACATTGGAGCTTAGTCACCATGGGACATTGAGTGCTTCTCTTGAGGTGATATAGGGAGAAGGCAGACGTGCAAAATGAAGAGCTACGTAAGTACGCTATGGAACCGCGAGAGAGGAGGGGTCAGAATAAAATGAGGGAGGAGGACTTCAGATGTGGAAGCAGCCACATCTCCTATAAACAGATGCTGACTACTAATTGGAGCAGCAGTCTTTCTGTACAGACGTGCCGTGGAGACCCTTGTTGACCCCATGTCAGTCTTCTCTGTCATAACATGAGTCACATGCACCTTCTCAAGGCATTGAGGATACTGACATATCACAGGTCCTTTAAATCTCAATAGCCCCCACTTGTATATTTACTGCATCACTGCATCCACTCTGACCAATGCTGGAACTCTTAGGTGGATTAAGGTTGGTTGAAGCCCCGGGTACAGAAGAAAATATTGGACCCCTTAAAAAAAAGAGAGAGACAAGGAAAATAAAATATATGTTAGACATTTTTAAATAAATAAAAAATATTATGTACTATTAATGTTAAAATTGCACATATGAAGACAAACTTGGTGTCATTAGAAAAGAAGTGTAAAGTTGGGGTTTTACAGGACCCTTCAGAAGTCAGCTCCCAGGGCGCGTGTCCCGTGCACCCACTGTTAACCTGCCCCTGCTGACACCATAAGCAAACTGGACTTCAGCCTTGAGATGTCAAACCAAAAGGTTTAAAATTTTCTAGATAGAATAGACCAACGCTTGTGGTTATGGAATTAGTACATTTTGCAAAATGATTGAATTAGTACATATGTGAGTGCTGCCTCTTTGAGAAATAGTAACAAATCCATCACTCTTAGGTTGTTTTATCATCTTAAACCACACATACTTTAAGTATTAATACAAAGATAGTAGAATTATATGGCCACAGAAAAAACCCAATATGATTCTGACTCCGTGATATTGAGACTCAATTTGTAATGCATTTAATCTACTCATTCTTTACTGCAAATGTTTTCTAACCAGACAGCTATAATTTAAAAAAAGGTAAAACATGGTACATTGCAAAAAAGAAAAAAAAGAGGAAAAGAAAGAAATAAACCAAAACTAAGCATTATTTTTTAATAGTTTTTATTAATTTTAATGGGGTGACATTGATAAATCAAGGTACATATGTTCAGAGAAAACATCTCCAGGTTATTTAGACATTTAATTATGTTGCATACCCATCACCCAAAGTCAAATTATCTTCCATCACCTGTCACCTTCTATCTGGTTTTCTTTGTGCCCCTCGCCGCCCCCTACGCCCTCTCACTCCTCTCCCCTTCACCCCTCCCCGCCTCCCAGTAACCAGCACATTCTTGTCCCTGTCTCTGAGTCTCATTTTTATGAACCATCTATGTATGGAATTATATAGTTCTTAGTTTCTTCTGATTTACTTATTTCACTCAGTATAATGTTATCAAGGTCCATCCATATTGTTGTAAATGATCCAATGTCATCATTTCTTATGGCGTAGTGGTATTCCATAGTATATATGTACCAAAGCTTTTTAATCCGCTCGTCCACTGACAGAAACTTCGGTTGTTTCAGATCTTCGCTATTTTGAACAATGCTGCCATAAACATGGAGGCGCATTTCTCCTTTTCAAACAGTGCTATGGTGTTCTTAGGGTATATTCCTAAAAGTGGGATAGCTGGGTCAAAAGGCAGTTTGATTTTTAATTTTTTGAGGAATCTCCATACTGTTCCCCACAGTGGCTGCACCATTCTGCATTCCCACCAGCAGTGCAGGAGGGTTCCCTTTTCTCCACATCCTCACCAGCACTTAATCTGTGTTCTTTTGTTGATGAGCGCCATTCTGACTGGTGTGAAGAGATATCTCATTGTGGCTTTAATTTGCATTTCTCTAATGATTAGTGATGTTGAGCATTTTTTCATATGCCTATTGACCATCTGCATGTCCTCTTTGGAGAGGTGTCTATTAATTTCTTTTTTTTTTTTTTTATATATATATATATTTTATTATTATTAATTCTAATGGGGTGACATCAATAAATCAGGGTACATATCTACAATGAAAACATCTCCAGGTTATCCTATCATTCAATTGTGTTGCATACCCATCACCAAAAGTCAAATTGTCCTCTGTCACCTTCAATCTGGTTTTCCCTGCGTCCCTCCCCTCCTCCCTATCCCATTCTTCCCTCCCTCCCCCCATCCCATAACCACCACTCTCTTGTCCATGTCTCATACCCTCACTTTCATGTCCCACCTATGTATGTAATCGTGCTGTTCTCAGTTTTTCTTTTTTTCTGATTTACTTATTTCACTCCGTATAATGTTATCAAGGTACATCCATTTTGTTATAAATGATCCGATGTCATCGTTTCTTATGGCCGAGTAGTATTCCATAGTATATATGTACCATAGCTTTTTAATCCACTCGTCTTCTGACGGACACTTGGGCTGTTTCCAGATCTTCGCTATTGTGAACAATGCTGCCACGAACATGGGGGCGCATTTCTTCTTTTCGAACAGTGCTATGGTGTTCTTAGGGTATATTCCTAAAAGTGGGATAGCTGGGTCAAAAGGCAGTTCGATTTTTAATTTTCTGAGGAATCTCCAAACTGTTTTCCACAGTGGCTGCACCAGTCTGCATTCCCACCAGCAGTGCAGAAGGGTTCCCTTTTCTCCACATCCTCGCCAGCACTTATTCTGTGTTGTTTTGCTGATAAGTGCCATTCTGACTGGTGTGAGGTGATATCTCATTGTGGTTTTAATTTGCATTTCTCTAATGATTAGTGATGTTGAGCATTTTTTCATATGCCTATTGGCCATCTGTATGTCCTCTTTGGAGAAATTTCTATTCATTTCTTTTGCCCATTTTTTGATTGGGTTGTTTGTCTTCCTGGTGTTGCTTTTTATAAGTTCTTTATAAATTTTAGTTATTAACCCCTTATCAGATGTGCTGTCAAATATGTTCTCCCATTGTGTGGTTTGTCTTTTTACTCTGTTCCTATTGTCTTTAGCTGTGCAAAAACTTTTTAGTTTGATATAGTCCCATTTGTTTATCTTGCCTTTTATTTCAGTTGCCCATGAAGATAAATCGGCAAATATACCGCTGCTACAGATGTTGGAGAGCTTGCTGCCTATGTTTTCTTCTAAGATGTTTATGGTTTCACGGCTTACATTTAAGTCTTTTATCCATTTTGAGTTTGTTTTTGTGAATGGTGTAAGTTGATGGTCTAGTTTCATTTTTTTGCAGGTAGATGTCCAATTTTCCCAACACCATTTGTTAAAGAGGCTGTCTTTACTCCATTGTATGTTCTTTCCTCCTTTGTCAAATATCAGTTGTCCATAAAGCTGTGGGTTTATTTCTGGGTTCTCTGTTCTGTTCCATTGATCTATGTGCCTGTTCTTATGCCAGTACCAGGCTGTCTTGAGTATAATGGCCTTGTAGTAAACCTTGATATCAGGAAGAGTGATACCTCCTGCTTTATTTTTTCTTTTTAAGATTGCTGAGGCTATTCGTGTTCTTTTTTGGTTCCATATAAATTTTTGGAATATGTGTTCTATATCTTTGAAGTATGTCATTGGTATTTTAATTGGAATTGCATTGAATTTATAAATTGCTTTGGGTAATATAGACATTTTAATGATGTTTATTCTTCCTAGCCATGAGCACGGTATGTGCTTCCACTTGTTTGTATCTTCCTTGATTTCTTTTATCAATGTTCTATAATTTTCTGAGTACAAGTCCTTAACCTCCTTGGTTAAATTTACTCCTAGGTACTTTATTTTTTTGGCTGCAATAGTGAAGGGGATTGTTTCCTTAATTTCTTTTGCTGATATTTCATTGTTGGTGTATAGAAATGCCTCTGATTTCTGAGTATTAATTTTATATCCTGCCACCTTGCTGAATTCATTTATAAGGTCCAGTAGTTTTTTGACTGAGACTTTAGGGTTTTCAATATACAATATCATATCATCTGCAAATAATGACAGTTTTACTTCTTCTTTTTCAATTTGGATGCCTTTTATTTCTTCTTCTTGTCTGATTGCTGTAGCTAGGACTTCCAGAACTATGTTGAATAAGAGTGGTGAAAGTGGGCAACCCTGCCTGGTTCCTGATCTTAAGGGGATTGCTTTTAATCTTTGTCCATTTAGTATGATGTTTGCTGTCGGTTTATCATAGATGGCCTTTATCATGTTAAGGAATGATCCCTGTATTCCCACTTTACTGAGAGTTTTGAGCATGAATGGGTGCTGGATTTTATCAAATGCCTTTTCTGCATCTATTGAAATTATCATGTGATTTTTGTCCTTCCTTTTGTTTATGTGGTGAATCACATTGATTGATTTGCGAATATTGAACCAGCCTTGCCTCTCCAGAATAAATCCCACTTGATCGTGGTGTATGATTTTTTTCATATATTGCTGGATCCGGTTGGCTAATATTTTGTTGAGAATTTTAGCGTCTAAATTCATCAGGGATATAGGCCTATAATTTTCTTTCTTTGTGTTGTCTTTGCCCGGTTTTGGGATCAGAATTATGCTCGCCTCATAAAAGGAGTTTGGAATTCTTCCTTCCTCTTGAATTTTTTGAAATAGCTTCAGGAGAATAGGAGTTAGTTCTTCTTTGAATTTTTGATAGAATTCACTTGTGAAGCCATCAGGCCCAGGACTTTTCTTTTTTGGGAGTTTTTTGATAACTGTTTCTATCTCATTTGCTGTAATTTGTCTGTTTAGGTGTTCTGATTCTTCCAGATTGATTTTTGGAAGGTTATATGATTCAAGAAATTTATCCATTTCACCAAGATTGTCTAATTTTTTGGCATATAGTTCTTCATAGTATTTTCTTACAATGCTTTGTATTTCTGTTGTGTCAGTTGTTATTTCTCCACTGTCCTTTCTAATTTTATTTATTTGAGTCCTCTCTCTTTTTTTCTTGGTGAGTCTAGTTAAAGGTTCATCAATCTTGTTTACCTTTTCAAAGAACCAGCTTCTTGTTTCATTGATCCTCTGTATTGTTTCCTTAGCCTCTATGTCATTTATTTCTGCTCTGACCTTTATTATTTCCTTTCTTCTACTTGTCTTGGGTTTTATTTGTTGTTGTTTTTCTTGTTCTTTTAGATGCAGGGTCAAGTTGCTTATTTGAGCTTTTTCTAGCTTCTTATGATATGCCTGTAGTGCAATAAACTTCCCTCTCAGAACTGCTTTAGCTGTGTCCCATAAATTTTGAGTTGATGTATGCTCATTATCATTTGTTTCTAGAAACTTTTTTATTTCTTCTTTGATCTCATTGTTAATCCATTCATTATTTAATAACATGCTATTTAGTTTCCAAGTGTTTGAGTATTTTTCAGTTTTTCTTTTGTGGTTAATTTCTAGTTTCATGGCATTGTGATCAGAGAAAATGCTTGATATGATTTCAATCTTCTTAAATTTATTGAGACCATTTTTGTGACCTAACATGTGGTCTATCCTAGAAAACGTACCATGAGCGCTTGAGAAGAATGTATATTCTACTGCTTTAGGGTGAAAAGTTCTGAAGATATCTATTAAATCAAGTTGATCTAGTGTCTCCTTTAAGTCTGCTGTTTCTTTATTAATTTTCTTTCTTGAGGATCTATCCAGTGTTGTTAGAGGGGTATTGAAATCCCCTACTATGATAGTATTGCTGTTAATCTCGCCCTTTATATCCATCAAAGTCTGCTTTATGTATGTCGGGGCTCCTATATTTGGTGCATAGATATTTACAATAGTTATATCTTCCTGTTGAATTGTTCCCTTTATCATTATGTAGTGTCCTCCTTTATCTCTTACTACAGCCTTCGTTTTAAAGTCCATTTTGTCTGATATAAGTATTGCTACCCCTGCTTTTTTTTCATTTCCATTTGCATGAAATATTTTTTTCCATCCTTTTACCTTCAGTCTATGAGCATCTTTTGTTTTAAGGTGTGTCTCTTGTAGACAGCATATGTATGGGTCCTGTTTCTTTATCCATGCAGCTACCCTATGTCTTTTGATTGGATCATTTAATCCATTTACATTTAAGGTTATTATTGATATGTAGTTGTTTATTGCCATTTTATTCTTTAAAGCTGTATTCTTCTTTTGCTCTATTCTTTCCTCCCTTTAAACTGTTCACAAGAGGCCCCTTAGTATCTCTTGCAGAATTGGTTTGGTTTTTATGAATTCCTTGAGGCTTTCTTTTTCTGGGAAGCTCTTTATTTCTCCTTCAATTTTAAACGTTAGCCTTGCTGGATAAAGTAGTCTTGGTTGTAGGTTCTTGTTCTGCATTACTTTGATTATTTCTTGCCATTCCCTTCTGGCCTCAAGTGTTTCTGTTGAGAAGTCCGATGTCATCCTTATGGGGGCTCCTTTGTAGGTGATAGTCTTTTTTTCTCTAGCAGCTTTTAAAATTTTTTCTTTATCCATTAGCTTTGGTATTTTAACTATGATGTGTCTTGGTGTAGATTTTTTTTGGTTTCTCCTTAATGGAGTTCTGTGTGCTTCTTGAATGTGTGGAGTGTTTCCCAGCCTTAATTTAGGAAAGTTTTCTGCTATAATTTGATTGAACAAAGTTTCCATTTCCTGTCCTCTCTCCTCTTCTTCAGGCACCCCTATGATGCGAATGTTGTTTCTCTTCATGTTGTCACAAAGCTCCCTTAGAGTTTCCTCACATTTTTTAAGTCTCTTTTCCTTTTTCTTCTCTGCTTCTGTGCCTTTGTTTATTGTGTCCTCTAACTCGCTTATTCGATCCTCAGCGTCTTCCATCCTGCTTTTAATTCCTTCCATTGTGGTCTTCAGTTCTGATACTGTATTTGTCATTTCTGTCTGATTCTTTTTTATTATTTCAATTTCATTTTTTATACTTGTTATCTCTTTATTTAGGTGTTCATAATGACTATCCATTGTTGCTCTAATTTCTTTGAACATCCTAACTATCATTATTCTAAATTCTGCTTCTGGTAATTTGGTTATATCTGGTTCATTCAGGTCCTTCTCTGGGGATTTCTCTTGATTCAATTGGTTTGCATTCCTCTGCCTGCCCATTTTTTCTGTGTATAAGCAAGTTGTGGCCACTGGAGTCCAGTAGGTGTTGCCTTTGTGTTCTCTAGGTGTGGTCTATCTGCAGGCCCCCCACCCCCTCTGCCGGCGCATAGGGTGGTTGGGTATAAGCGTTGCCAGCGCCGGCCCACTGTGGCTTTTGCTGTGCTTTCTGCCTCTCCTCCGTGGGAGGGGCTGTCACTGAAGCCACAAGATTAGCACCAAGGGTAGAGGCGAGCACCTTTCCTCAGCTGCGGACCCAACCTATTTCCGGACTTCCGCCCAGAACCAGCAGTCGGAGCCTGCTCGCTACAGTTCCGCGGGTTAGGCGGGGCTTTTGACGTGCTCTCAGCTGTAAGCTTTTGCCCGTCAGGAGCTTTAGCCCCGCCCTCGATGCCAGGGCCCTTTGCGCAGGGTCGGAAACCAAGATTTATTGGGGCGGGCGTGTTTGCTGGCTTCCGCCGAGCTGCGTACTTCCGCTTGTCCCGGACTCTACCCCGCCCCCGCGTTCGGAGCCCGCTCGTGCACGTATTAACGCTATCCGGGGTTTCTCCGGCCGGATGGGGATAGCAGCCGTGGGCTCAGCTGCTAGCCTCCGCCTGTCTCGGGGTCCACCCCGTTCCCGCGCTCGGAGCCCGCTCGCTCACGTATACTGGCCAACCGCGGTTTCTCCGGCGGGCGGCGGGGGGTGCGGACTGGTAGCGTCAGCTCAGCCACGAGCCCCTGCCCGTCCCTGGTCCTAGCCCGGTCCCCAGGGCCGGCTTGCGCAGGGCCTGCCTGTTCCTGGCCTCCCGCTTTGTCCCCGTAAGTGGGATTAAAGGCGGGCCCACAGCTTCCGGACCGCTCTCGCGCTTACCCTCCGACCCTCTGGGCTAGACCGATCTCCCACCGGCTTGGCCTCTGCCCACGCCGACAGAACCGCCTTTCAGCGTCCTGCCGCCCCAAAACCTTAAGCAGCCCTCAGCAGAGTAGGAAGGGACCTAATACTCCACACTGTATGCCTGGGAGCTCCCTCACTTGTTTCACAGCTCAAAACTGTCCAAAAGCCTCTTCTTGGCTCTGGGTCTGCAGGCTGGGGCTTGGTTCCTGGGACCCAGGTCCCTCCCTCTCCGCCAAAAGCTCCTCCCGCCACACGGGTCTCTCTGGGCTGCCGTTTGCTCCGGGGAGCTGGGCAGCCCTCTTCGCGTTTTCGCTATTCCTACCAGTCTCAATGTGGCTTCTTCTGTGTTCCTTGGTTGAAGAGTCCACTTAGTTTTGTTCAAAGTTGGTTTATCCAGGTGATGGTTCTTAAAATTGAGTTGTAATCCACTTTGGTTCTGGGAGTTGGAAGTTGGTACGTCCTCCTACTCCGTCGCCATCTTGCTCCCCCCCGACTATTAATTTCTTTTGCCCATTTTTTGATTGGATTGTTTGTCTTCCTGGTGTTGAGTTTTACAAGTTCTTTATAAATTTTGGTTATTAACCGCTTATCAGACGTATTGTTGAATATGTTCTCCCTTTGTGTAGTTTGTCTTTTTATTCTGTTATTATTGTCTTTAGCTGTGCAAAAGCTTTTTAGTTTAATATAGTCCCATTTGTTTATTCTGTCTTTTTTTTTTTTTTTTTTTTTTTTTACAGGGACAGAGAGAGAGTCAGAACAAGGGATAGATAGGGACAGACAGACAGGAACGGAGAGAGGTGAGAAGCATCAATCATTAGTTCTTCATTGCCGTCGCAACACCTTAGTTGTTCATTGATTGCTTTCTCACATGTGCCTTGACCGCGGGCCTTCCGCAGACCAAGAAACCCCTTGCTGGAGCCAGAAACCTTGGGTCCAAGCTGATGAGCTTTTGCTCAAGGCAGATGGGCTCACTCTCAAGCTGTCCAGCTCGGGGTCTCGAACCTGGGTCTTCTGCATCCCAGTCCGACGCTCTATCCACTGTGCCACCGCCTAGTCAGGCTGTTCATCCTGTCTTTTATTTCACTGGCCCGTGGAGATAAATCAGCAAATATATTGCTGCGAGAGATGTCGGAGAGCTTACCACCTATGTTTTTTTCTAAGATGCTTATGGTTTCACGGCTTACAACTAAGTCTTTTATCCATTTTGAGTTTATTTTTGTAAATGGTGTAAGTTGGTGGTGTAGTTTCATTTTTGCAGGTAGATGTCCAATTTTCCCAACACTATTTGTTAAAGAGACTGTCTTTACTCCATTGTATGCTCTTTGCTCCTTTGTCAAATATCAATTGTCCATAAAGATGTGGGTTTATTTCTGGGTTATCTGTTCTGTTCCATTAATCTATATGCCTGTTCTTATGCCAGTACCAGGCAGTCTTGAGTACAATGATGCTGTAGTATAACTTGTTATCAGGAAGAGTGATACCTCCCACAATATTCTTCCTTTTCAAGATTGCTGAAGCTATCCGTGTTCCTTTTTGGTTTTGGTTCCATATAAATTTTTGGAATATGTGTTCTCTATCTTTGAAGTATGTCATTGGTATTTTAATTGGTTTTGCATTTAATTTATAAATTGCTTTGGGTAATATAGACATTTTAATGATGTTTATTCTTCTTAACGATAAACAAGATATATGCTTCTACTTGTTTGTATATTCCTTGATTTCTTTTTTCTTGGTTAAATTTTCACCTTGGTACTTTATTTTTTTGGTTGCAATAGTGAAGGGGATTATTTCCTGAATTTCTCTCTCTGATAGTTCATTGTTAATGTATAAAAATGTCTCTGACCTCTGAGTATTAATTTTATATCCTGCCACCTTGCTAAATTCATTTATTAGGTCCTGTAATTTTTTGACTGAGACTTTAGGGTTTTCTATGTAGAGTATCATATCGTTTGCAAATAATGATAGTTTTACTTCTTCTTTTTTCAATTTGGATGCCTTTTATTTCTTCTTGTTGTCTGATTGCTGTGGCTAGGACTTTCAGAACTATGTTGAATAAGAGTGCTGAAAGGGGGCACCCCAATATAGATTGTTCCTGATCTTAAGGGGATTGCTTTTAATTTTTGCCCATTGAGTATGATGTTGGCCATGGGTTTCTCATAGATGACCTTTATCATGTTAAGGTCTGTTCCCTGTATTCCCACTTTGCTGAGAATTTTGATCATGAATGGGTGCTGGATTTTATCAAATGCTTTTTCTGCATCTATTGAAATTATCATGTGGTTTATGTCTTTTCTTTTGTATATGTGATGAATCACATATACAACCAGCCTTGCCTCCCCAGAATAAATCCCACTTGATCATGGTGTATGATTTTTTTCATATATTGCTGGATCCGGTTGGCTAATATTTTGTTGAGGATTTTAGCATCTAAATTCATCAGGGATATTGGCCTATAATTTTCTTTCTTTGTGTTGTCTTTGCCTGGTTTTGGAATCAGAATTATGCTTGCCTCATAAAAGGAGCTTGGAAGTCTTCCTTCATCTTGAATATTTTGAAATAACTTGAGAAGGATAGGAGTTAGTTCTTCTTTGAATATCTGGTGGAATTCACTTGTGAAGCCATCAGGCCCAGGACTCTTCCTTGTTGGGAGTTTTTTTGATAACTGTCTCTATCTCATTTATTGTAATTGGTCTGTTTAGGTTTTCTGATTCTTCCAGATTGATTTTTAGAAGATTCTATGTTTTAAGGAATTTGTCCATTTCATCTAGGTTGTCTAGTTTATGGCATACAATTCTTCATAGTATTGTCTTACAATATTTTTTATTTTTGTTGTGTCAGTTGTTATTTCTCCACTCTCGTTTCTAATTTTATTTATTTGAGTCCTCTCTCTTTTTTTTCTTGGTGAGTCTAGTTTAAAAGTTCATCAATCTTGGTTACTTTTTTGAAGAACCAGCTCCTGATTTCATTGATCCTATGTATTGTTTCTTTAGCCTCTATGTCATTTATTTCTGCTCTGATCTTTATCATTTCCTTTCTTCTACTACCCCTGGGCTTTACTTGCTGTTTTTTGTTTAGTTCTTTTAGGTGCAGGGTCAAGTTGTTTATTTGAGCTTTTTCTAGCTTCTTATGGTATGCCTATAAAGCTATGAACTTCCCTTTCAGTACTGCTTTTGCTGTGTCCCATAAATTTTGAGTTGATGTATGCTCATTATTATTCATTTCTAGGAATTTTTTTATTTCGTTGATCTCATTGTTAACCCACTTGTTATTTAATAACATGCTATTTAGTTTCCAGGTGTTTGAGTATTTTTCAGTGTTTCTTTTTTGTGGATGATTTCTAGTTTCATGCCATTGTGATCAGAGAAAATGCTTAATATGATTTCAATCTTCTTAAATTTTTGAGACCACTTTTGTGTTCGAATATGTGGTCTATCCTAGAGAATGTACCATGTGCACCTGAAAAGAATGTATATTCTGCTGCTTTTGGGTGAAAGGTTCTGAAGATATCTCTTAAATCGTGTTGATCTAGTATATCCTTTAAGTCTGTTGTTTCTTTGTTAATTTTCTTTCTAGAGGATCTATCTAGTGATATTAGTGGGGTATTGAAATTCCGTACTATTATAGTATTGCTGATGATCTTGCCCCTATATCCATCAAAGACTTCTTTATATATTTAGGTGCTCCTATATTAGGTGCATAGATATTTATAATGGTTATATCTTCCTATTGGATTGCTCCCTTTATCATTATGTAGTGTCCTTCTTTATCTCTTACTATAGCCTTTGTTTTAAAGTCCATTTTGTCAGATATGAGTATTGCTACCCTGGTTCTATTTTCATTTCTATTTACATGAAATATTTTTTCCATCCTTTTACCTTCAGTCTATGTGCATCTTTTGTTTTAAGGTGTGTCTCTTGTAGACAGCATATGTATTGGTTCTGTTTTCTTATCCAGGCAACTACCCTATGTCTTTTGATTGGATCATTTAATCCATTTACATTTAAGATTATTATTAATATGTAATTGTTTATTGCCATTTTATTCTTTAAAGCTGTATTCTTCTTTTGCTATATTATTTCCCCCCTTTAATCTGTTTACAATAGGCATTGGTTTGGTTGTAGTGAATTCCTTGAGTTTTTTTTTTTTTTGTCTGGGAAGCGCTTTGTATTTCTCCTTCAATTTTAAATGATAAGCTTACTGGATAAAGTAGTCTTGGTTGTAGGTGCTTGTTCTGCATTACATTGAATATTTCTTGCCATTCCCTTCTGGCCTCAAGTGTTTCTGTTGAGAAATCGGATGTCATCCTTATGGGGGTTCCTTTGTAGGTGATAGCCTTTTTTTATCTAGCAGCTTTTAATATTTTCTCTTTATTACTTAGCTTTGGTATTTTAATTATTTTGTGTCTTGGTGTACATTTCTTTGGATTTCTCTTTAATGGAGTTCTCTGTGCTTTTTGAATGTGTGAGAAATTTTCCTGCCGCTATTTAGGTAAGTTTTCAGCTATAATTTGATTGAACAAAGTTTCTATCCCTTGTTCTTTCTCTTTTTCTTCATGAACCCCTATGATGCTGATGTTATTTCTTCTCATATTGTCATAAAGCTCTCTTAGAGGTTCGTCAGACTTTTTCAGTCTCTTTTCTTTTTTCTGCTCTGCTTCTGTGCCTTTGTTTGTTTTGTCTTCTAACTCGCTAATTCGATCCTCAGCTTCATTTATTCTGCTTTTAATTCTTTCTATTGTGTTCTTCAATTCTGCTATTGTATTTGTCATTTCTGTCTGATTCTTTTTTATCATTTCAATTTCCTCTTTTATATTTTTTATCTCTTTAGTGTTCATAATGACCATCTATTATTTTTCTAAGCTCTTTGAACATCCTAACAATCATTACTTTAAACCAGTGGTTCTTAACCTGGGTTCTATCAAACCCTAGAGGTTCAATGAGTCAGTCTCAGGAGTTCGGAGAAGCCTCTACTGCGGAGGCCAGAATAAAATAATACCGTAATTTGTTGTGAGTTCATGCACTTTGTTGGTTTTGTTCTTTGAGCAAGGTGATGTTCATGCACGGCTCATTTTGTGCAACAGTAAAAAACATATACCTATGTCTTGAATTTGAAAAAAAATCATATTTTATTTATCACTAAAGAAGGGTTCGGTGAATGTGCATATGAAACTGGTGGGTTCGGTACCTCTAAAACGGTTAAGAACCACTGCTTTAAACTCTGTATCTGGTAATTTGGTTATATCTGACTCATTCAGGTCCTTCTCTGGGGATTTTTCTTGATTCATTTGGGTTGCATTTCTCTGCCTGCCCATTTTGTCTGTGTATAAGAAGGGTTTGGCTACTGAAGTCCAATGGGTGTTTCCTCTGTGTTCCCTTGGTGTGGTTTGTCTGCAGGGCTATCACCCCCTCTGTCGCTACCTAGGGCATTGGGATATGGGCGTTGCTGGCACCGGCCCACTGCAGCTGTTGCTGCAGTTTCTGTCTCTCCTCCACATGAGGGCCCAGCTCTACAAGCCTCAGTGGTCTCTGCCTTTGCCCCGTGCCCACAGGTGAGGTTGCATGCCACACGGGCCATAAGCCTTGGCACCAAGGAGAGGGGTGAGCACCTTTGCTCAGCTGCGGATCTCCGCCTGTTCTCAGGTTTCTGCCCCACCCCCGTGGCCAGAGTCAGCTCACGTGTAGGACTGCAAGCCTCAGAAACCAAGTGAGGCTGTGCATCTGAGTGCCCTTGCTCAGCAGCAGATCTCCGCCCATTCCCAGGCTCCTGCCCTTCCCACGCAAGTGGGGTTTCAGGCAGGCCCACAGCAAGCCAGACCGCTTTCAGGCATCCCCTTTGCCCCAGCCTGGCTAGACTGAGCTCACACCAGCCAGCTTGGCTTCTGTTCCCATGACGGAACCCGCTTCTGCATCCTTCTGCTGCCCGCCCTCCAGCAAGCCCTTAGCAGTGTGGGTGGGGGCGCTGTAGGTCAAACCCTTAAACTCCATACTGTAACCCTGAAAGCTCCCTCCTTCTAAGTGGCTGTTCTTTGATTGCCGCAGGAGAGCTTTTTTGGCTGGTGTCCTGCTTCCCTTTGCTGGTATTGCCGGTTCCAGGAGAAGTACTTCAGATTTGGGAAGTGACTCAGCCCAGGGTTTAGGGTGGCTGTCCCTCAAAGTGTTTCTCTCTGTGCCTCCTCTATTACACTCTCTTCTTACTGCTCTGGTCTTTTCCTCTCTCCCCATCCCCCGGATCCCCAGGTGAGTGGTTGTGAGAGAGCTTTTTTGCCCCACCCCTTTAAGAAGAATCCTGGGTCTGAGAAAACTGTCTTTTTCTCACAAATAGTATCCTGAGTTGTTTCCCAGCTAAGTACTGTCCAAACGCCTCTTCTAGGCTCTGGGGCTGTAGGCTGGGGCTTTGTTCCTGGGACCCAGGACCATCCTCTCTCTGCTAAACTCTCTTCCCACCATGCAATTCTCTCCAGGGAGCTGAGCAGCTCTCTCCATGCTTCCACTTTTCCTACCAGTCTCAATATGGCTTTTTCAGTGTTCCTTGGTTGAAGAGTTCTCTTAGTCTAGTTCAAAGTTGGTTTTTCCAGATGATGGTTCTTAAAGTTAAGTTGTAATCCACTTTGGTTCTGGGAGTTGGAAGTTGGTATATCTGCCTACTCCATCGCCATCTTGCCGCTCCAAAACTAAGCATTCTTGATATTTGACAACATAATTAAGCTAAAAGTATTGAAGACAGAATTTTACATCATGTGAGCTATGGTTAAGCTGAACTTTTCAAAAAGGTTTACAGGAAATTTCTTATAATTTTTTGCCATGAACAAATACATTTTTCAAGATAAGCTACATTTTTCTGAATGCTTCATATTAGTAACATACCCACAAAGCATAAGGGACACCCATTATTTGGACCGTTACTCTATGGATTTTGTTACCCTGATGTCACACAGAGCCCACCCCCCTAGAAAAGAGCAGTAGGGATATTTAAAATATGGAGTAATACAATGTCTCAGATATATATATTTTTAGATGCCAAATTCCTAATAAAGAAGGAAAGAAACAGGGTAATGTAAATAACAGGTTTGAGGTAGGGAGATACAAATGTATTGATAGGAGCCCCTCAATACGAAAGAAAAAGCCCTCCAAACTTCCCAGACAGCTTTCATGAATCATGTAGGGCACAAAACAGCCCCTCAGTGGTAGTCCCCTTCCTTTCCAATAGATAGAAACTAACACATGCTAAATATTCAAATAACAGTTAAATCCTAGTCACACACCATGCCTATGATTGAAAAACATTTGCTTTGCCACCTTTGAATTCTCACCTTTCTAGGCCCTGGCCAATTGGCTCAGCAATAGAGCATCAGCCCAGTGTGTGGATGTCCCTGGTTTGATTCCCTGTCAGGGCACACAGGAGATGTGACCATCTGCTTCTCCACCCTTCTCCTTCTCCCATCCCTCTCTCTCTCTTTCTCTTCCTTTCCTGCAGCCATGGCTCAGTTGGAGCAAGTTGGCCCTGGGTGCTGAGGATGGTTCTATGACCTCGCCTCAGGTGCTAAAATAGTTCAGTGCCAAGCAATGGAGCAACAGCCCCAGATGGGCAGAGCATCAGCCCATAGGGGTCTTGGTGGGTAGATCCCAGTCGGGACACATGTGGTAGTTTGTTTCTCTACCTCCCAGCCTCTCACCTAAAAAAAAAAAAGAAAAAAAGAAAAAATAAATGTTCACCTTCCTGAGGATAAATGTTGATGGTTCACACCACTTGATGGACCTATTTTAGCAGCCTCCTAGTAACACAAGCCACTCTCTCCAACAGTCGGACTATTAACAACATAATTTATGCAGTGTTGCTTGCTGGTCCTGGAGTCCCACTCTGAGGAGAGGAGCAGTGTGCATAATTAATTACAGTCCTGTGTTTATATTCATATTGCTGATGACATTTGCTTGTCATGATTTATTATCAAAGCTTCCTGTGCAAGGCAGTGACATTATAAAAGACACATTATAAAAGGCTGTTCTGGCTTGTCATTAGCAGAACCAATTGATGTGAGGATGAGTGAATCTGTCTTTGCATATTGGAGACATGTTTTGATTACTCTGTGAATCAAATCACAATTACCGTTCCCTTTTTTGAACGTGCAGAAATCATTCTTCTTCTTTACCAATGTCTTAACTTTATTAAGGGACATTGATTGCGAACCATCCTTGTTTGGAATTTCCTGGTGTGCCATGTCTCATGATGATATATAGATTGACATATGCTGGTGGCAAGGTAGAATTTAAATTAAGGAGAAAAAGGGCTTTTGTTGAGGAAAATTCCATATCCTCTGTGTAGAAATAAGGACCTGCACTGTCATTATAGAATAGTAATAAACTTCAGAAATGTTTTTGATAACTTAGGAATTTTGGACTCTTTGTTAATTAGACTCAGATCAGATGGAATATCAAATATCACTATAGCAATAGAGGCCCTTGCAAAATGAAAACACATAACCTCTATCCACTTAAAATTTCCTTTGCATTTAGTTTTAAAGGGTAAAACTAGTTCTGATTTCACAGAGAAAATAATAATGGACACTAATTTATAAAAAGACAGTTTTCTCTGCTGCAGTATTTAGTCAAGAAAATTTTATTTAACTTAATGGGAGAAAAAACAGTCTGTAATTTGCCTATTTCTTCTCTATTAGTCCATGGAGATGATGATTTAGATACTGGTCAACATTAAGCTTGATTTGGGGAATTATATTTCAGCAATGCTGGAGCCATGGGTTTGATCAACTAACACTGTCACTTAAAAGAAGCTGTGATCTGAACACCA
Organism: Rhynchonycteris naso; assembly: GCA_037038555.1. Lineage (NCBI taxonomy): Eukaryota > Metazoa > Chordata > Mammalia > Chiroptera > Emballonuridae > Rhynchonycteris > Rhynchonycteris naso. The sequence goes on along the minus strand of CM072998.1, from coordinate 212,136,721 downwards.
GTGGGATTAAATAAGATGTGAGGAGAGAACCTGCCAGATTGTCACGTCCTAGAGTGTGGCTATTGCATATGCGTGCTTAGCCGAAACAAATTACACTCATAAAGGAAAAGAGAATAAAAGGATACCCTAATTCAATAATCATTGTCACACTGACATTCAACAGAAAAGTAGCATGAAGTGAATGGTAATTTTCTTTCTTTAGCAGATATAAAAATATGTGGATATGTATATATATGAAAGTCATTAAACTTTGTAAATTGCAGTCCAGGAAATATTTTTATATGGCAAAGTAAGAAACCCATTAATTAATCTCTTTTTATGTCAGGCTTTGTTCCACTAAGTATAGACTTCACAGACAAAGCAAAAACATGAGGAGAAAGAACAGAGGGAAAAATTAGAGGTTAATTGCCTTTGATGATTCACAGTGGTTTTGACAGCTCTGATCCATTAAAATACGTGTAAAAGTGGATGAATGTGTTCTTAGTAAGAGGTGTGTTTTGAGAAATTTTATTCTTAATGTTGAGGTTTTTATTCCATTTATAATCTGAATAAAAGCTGACTATATTTATAGAAGTGTCAGCTTTTACATGTGTGCATTGTTACGCTGAAAATATTGTAATATTTTCTCGTAACCTTCAGTGGAATGTACACATTCACATCAGAGTTGATTTGTAGCAATACTCTCCTCATTATCATTTTTCTTTTTAGTTATTTTCCTCTTCTGGTAGGTTAATAAAATCTAGAGCAATTGTATTAGTTATCTGTGGCAACACAGTAAATTATCCCAAAGCCTCATAGCCTAAAATACCAGCATGTATTGTTTCACCATTTCTTGAGTTGGGGATCTAAGAGTAGCTTACCTGGCTGGTCTTGGCTAAGAGTCTCTTGTGAGAACACTATCAGGATGACAGTCAGGCTATGATCAGATAAAGGTTTGACAAGGGAGGGTATCTTTTCAAGTCACCCACAAGGTTGCTAGCAGGACTTAGTTCCCCCCTGTGTGGCCTTTCCAGAGGGTGCCTGGTGATGTACAGTGGCTCCTTTAGAGTGAGGGATAAATCCAAGAGAAAGTGAAAATTCACCCCAGATGCAAGATTTAGCCTTTTTATAACCCAATCCAGAAAGTGATGTCCCATTTTTGCACCTTGCATTCACTGGGAATGAGTCACTAAGTCTGCCCACACTGAAGCAGAAGTAGGTCAGAAGTTCAACACAGGTCTTGCTGGGCCACAGTCAAGGTGTCAGCAGGACCATGTTTCTTTCTGGAGGTTCCTGTGGAAATGCTTCCTTTTCTATCTTCTAGAGGCTTCTCCCATCTCCAAAGTCAAAGCTGAGCTGAATCCTTCTCACATTTCATCACTGTGACCTTCTCTTCTTCCTGCCGTTTCCAAATTAAAGGAGCATTTATATTGCACTGTCCCACCCAGATAATCTAGCGCAGTGGTCGGCAAGCTCATTAGTCAACAGAGCCAAATATCAACAGTACAACTGTTGAAATTTCTTTTGAAAGCCAATTTTTTAAAACTTAAACTATATAGGTAGATACATTCCTTATTGAGGTAGTACCTGCATGTGGTATTTTGTGGAAGAGCCACACTTAAGGGACCAAAGAGCTGCATGTGGCTCACGAGCCGCAGTTTGCCGACCAGGGATCTAGAATAATCTTTATCTTTTAAAAACAGCTAATTCCACTTTGCTAATATAACATATTCACAGGTTTCCAGAATGAGGGTACGCATGTCTTCCTTGGACTATTGTTCTGCCCCCAACAGGTGTGAAAGAGTTTGTGGACATTGTCTGTAAACTACCACAGTAATCAATGACTATCAAGTAACGCTCCTGCATTCTGCCTTCTTCCTAAACACACACACTCAAGGTCCTGTCACTTCAGAATACAGAAGCTAGCAAAGCAGACCACCTGCAGTAGCCATTCTGTGTTCAGCGGAAACAAACACACCTTCCTTTCCTTTCTCAGGCATGTGCTGTTGCCAGGAGCAGTAGCGTTATTTCTGCCCTTAAACAGGAACAGGTACATGGGTGTAGTTGGAGGAATGACCTCTGGAGTCAGAAGGAATCTACTTTGAATGTGGGTCCTGCCAGAGTACTGACTGGGCAGCCTTATGCTAGGGACTGTCTCCGTTGCCCAAGGTTTCACACCCATAAATCAGGGAAGGTGATACTGATGTTGCAGAGATGTGAGGGTTAGTTTATGACTCAGAAATGTATTAGTTATTTAGTCTTCTCTGTTGTCCAAAACCTAGTATATGTTTGTAAAATGGTGACCATCAACCCTAATATATATATCTGTGATATTAACTGTTTTCCAAAAATGCCCATAAGTCACTAAAAAATAATATTTCTTTAGAGTCATATTCCTGACCTCCTGCCACTGCTGTGCGGCCCCAAAGTTCCACTTCAGGTTGTTTGTCGGAAGGAAACAAAAAGACTGACTTAGATATCAGCACCAGTTTCTTGTGGAAATTATATTTTTAATGTGTGCTAAAGAGGACATACAAATGCTAGCAACTATTACAATCGTCACAGGTGACGTTAAGGAAGCATTGTTTCGTTCTAGGCCTTTAAACTAAATTTAAACTTAACTTTTCAGGTTTCTTCCCAAAGTAAGCTTTATTTTACTGCTCAGAATACTCCACACTTTCTTTTCAAAACAGTTCAAGAAAATAAAGTTCTTAAAAATAATTGAAGGGAGAGATTTAAGCCAAATGTGTTACATATCAGCGCTTCTCAAACTTGAACGCACAGAGCAGTCCCCTGGGTGCCTTGCGAACATACCGGATCTGGTTCCTTAGGTCTGAAATGCAGCCTGGATTCTGCATGTCAAACAGGTTCCTGCATGATCCAGACACTGCCTCTGTGCCAAGCAGACTGTGGATGGCAGAGCTGCATACTACTCTCCACATTGAATGCCTTTAGCTGCCTACCATTAACACTGTCATTCCATTATGTTTATGAATTGTACAATGCCTGGAGCTGGAGCTTTGGTGTTTTAAGCACTGCAAATAAAGTGTCCCAAAAAGGATGTGACAAATCTACATATACACACATGAAAAGAGGGAAATTGGAAATAAATGGAAGGTAACAGGTAGAAGTGGTAGCCTTTAACCTTAAGGTCTGCTTTGCTTCACTGATGGGAATCTGAGGGTTTCAGGAAAACTGACCACCCAGATTCCTTGTTGGTTGAATTTCATTTTCCTCAAGTATGAAACTGAATATATCCTTGGTATAAAAAGAAATTAATAATGCATGTATGGCTAAATTTTTTTTTTTACTAGGTATTTTTGATGAATTATCATGACAGTTGTCTTCACCATTGAGGTCAATGGATCACTAAGTATATCCGTAAAATTGTTAAGCGAGCTACTGAACATGTTCGTGACACGGCGGGTGAACATTTACTTGAATTTTGCTTGACTCATTTGGTTTCTAGAGGTTTCGTCTCATCAAAGCATGTTCTTCGTTTTGACCTTTGTAAGGGATTTGAAAGATGTTCATGGAATGTAGAAAAACATTCCTTAAAAAATGTACGTCAGACAAAATAAGACAAAGCGATGGCGTGGTTGGGGACAATGATACAAGTTGAAAGTTTTAGGAATTAAGTCAGTGCACATTTGATCATTACTCCCGTTTAGTGTCTGCTTTGTACCTGTGGTAAGGTGTGCAGGGGCTCTTTGCTAAATTCCTTTAAACTCAACGTTAATGAAGCCTGTACCAAAGCCACAGAGTGTTGTCAAGTTTCATGGCCACTTATGCTTCAAGGCGATTCACAGGTATTCTGACACTTAATCAGCGGGAGTTTTGACGGGAAAAGAAAGAAAGCTAACAGAAGAAAAGAAACGGGTGTCTGTGGCTCAGCGGGCAGAGCTGAGGCATTTGCAGAGTTGGCTGATGGATCTGAGTCTGTAGAACCGCTCCCAGGCACCTCAGCTAGAGAACGGGTACCTTGCCTCTGAAGCTCGGAGACTACACCTTTCCTGTGACACTGATGACAGGTGCTGTAGGTAGCTGTCAGTCTGTCTGTCCTGTGAGGTCATGGAGAACACAAACTATGTCCTACTGCTCACCCCATCGTTAGCATGGTTCCTGGCACCTCCTATATGTTCAGGAATTATTTGATCAATAAAAACAAATGATTTGTGGCATTTTTATTTATTTTTCTTATAATGTTGCTCACAAGAGACAGTAATTTTTTTTTAAAGAAGGGCACCTCAGTATGGATACATATACACTGTCATCACTTCTGTTTCGGTTGGGGAGAAAGCAGTCACAGGCGATGATTGGCTTACCAGATAATTAGAAGGAAGTTCAAGTTTCCACTTTTATTTGTCCTTGCAGACAGAGCCCAGGAGCAGAGTATTTTCTGCTAACAAATGGGAGTCCGGCCAACCAGTGATCTTTGCATTAGCATTCTAATAACCAGAGGCCAATGTGCCATAGTGGCGTGTCAGAGCTAATTTATGAAAGTAGGTCCAAAGGCTCATTGAAATGGTCACAATTCAGTGACCACCCAGTAAAATGAGACTATGGTTTCAGTCCCATAACAGTGAATATTTTAACATACCATTAAGGACATATTTCAGACGTTAAAACTAGTTTTGATTTTGCAGAGGGGAAAAACAACAAGATTAGAAGGCCACTCACTTCTGTACAAAATTGGCTTTACTCTCACTCAGTGTTGGGCTCAAAATACCTCCAGTGTTCCCATTTGCAAGCATAGGGTAGGCCAAGCCTGTATTTGCAGGGCTGGTATATTCTTTCTTTAAGAGAGGTGCCCTTCCGGCCAGCCCCATCTAGTCACAGGTTGTGAACCTACCTGGCCAAGGAATGGCGGCAGCTCACTTGAGAGTAAAATGTGTCTCCCCCATCACTGCCAAACAGCACCCACACACACACCAGTGCAATCACTTGGCCTCCTGTGATGCCAGAACTCCTGGGGATGCAGAGCACATCTCATTACACATTGCTTTTTGCAACCAGGACGAGTTTGAATGGCAGAGACATCCAAATCTCATTAAGAGCCATGAGACGGTAGAGAAAGTTCTAGGCTTAGTCCGGTGGAGCTGTGGTTCCGGGCTGTCACTGACAGACTATCCTCTCTCCTAGGGCAAGGATCCCTGGTGCCTCCAGGTCAGTGCCTGGCAATGAACAAGGCTCGACGGTAAAGACACTTGTCATGAACCAAGCTAACAGCATTATTATGGGAGCCATTTAATTTCTCGCTCTCTCAGACATCTATGCACTTGATGTGGGAATAACAATCCCCACTCTTATTTCACAAGATTGTTCTGATGCTCTAAACTAATAATAACTGCAAAACACATTTTAATGGTGTTGTGCTTCTACTAGAGTAATGGATGGTTTTATGCATTCACTTGTCAAAACCAACAGACTGTTTTCTTTATCTCCTGAATTTTTATTCAGTGGAACAGGAATGAACCCCTAAATCTTCCAAATGTGAACAATAAAAGACTCTGAATGACTTTTCCTGGCAGTCTCCATGACACGGCTGAATTATTTAAGCCTTTATTTAATTCTGAGGAAGGAAGAAAAACAAAAATAGCCCACGAATAATGCTATTACTTTTTATGAATTCATTTAGGAAAAAAAAATTTTTTTTGCATTTTTGTTCTCCATCAGAAAAAAAAACCACACATTGGTAATGGGGATGCCTTATTATTTTATTAGGTAGACATACTTCAATGTCAAGGTTAAGTTTCTCTAGGTATGACAGATACCCACAGGGACCATGAGTGGCAGAAGTAGAGAGCAAGTGTTCATTTATTGTAACAGTGTAAATAATATATAACTGAAAAGATTAAATTGATTTTTTAATTGACAATATTCCAGATTGAATACGTGACAAAGAAATAAATGTAAAATATTTTTCTAAATATGTCAGGGTATCTCATAAACCCAGTTTTCCAGGGTCTCCATGTTTGGCTGGACATTAATAGGGGTGCCATCCAAAATATCTCTGTGTTTGCACACATATAAAAACATTGGAGGGAAATGTAACTGAAAGGTAATTTGTCCAGAATCTTATGTTTTCATTCCATTACAAATACCTAAGAAAGGGATATCTAGTATGGCATTTTAAGCACTTACTTTACCATGATTTATTTGTTTAGCAATATATGTAAGAGCATCTTCCAAAACATCGTTTCGATAAATACCCTGCGAAACCAAGAGTGTTTGGCTGGACACATCAGTAATGTAAAAATGCACCCACTGACCTGTGTAAGTTGAGCTGACCAATAGACTTGTTGAGCACCGACTACCAGGGGTCCCCAAACTTTTTACACAGGGGGCCAGTTCACTGTCCCTCAAACCGTTGGAGGGCCGGACTATAAAATAAACTGTGAACAATTCCCTATGCACACTGCACATATCTTATTTTAAAGTAAAAAATCAAAACGGGAACAAATACAATATTTAAGATAAAGAACAAGTAAATTTAAATTAACAAACTGAGCAGTATTTCAATGGGAACTATGGGTGCGGAGGCATCCTGTGTTCCTCTCACTGACCACCAATGAAAGAGGTGCCCCTTTGGGAAGTGCGGCAGGGCCGGATAAATGGCCTCAGGGAACCGCATGCAGCCCACCAGCGGTAATTTGGGAACCCCTGGGCTATACAAACAACCCTGGGCAGAAGGCTGACAGACATGAGAAGTGGAGTGGAAGGATGGCTGCCCTGCAGAAGTCCCATATCCAAGGAATGGTCAGTAGTCAGCACTACTGGGACAATATAATAAGTGAAAGGGTGCAGCAGAGAGGACAGTCATACCTGTGTGGGTGTGGAGTTGGAGGTATTTTCCCAAGAGTAAAAACATAAAATAGTAGAATGCTATAACTATCATTTTTAACAGTCCATTACCAAGAATTGGCCATGGAAATATATTTCTACGAGTAGTCTGTCCCCTCTGAGGATAACACTTTGCTGCAGCACCTATCTCTCTTGGCCACATTGCATATACCTCATATCTGAAGAGGTTCAGCAAACTGACACCTCCCAGTACTGTATCTTTCTAGTTATATCTGTCACAGTATGTTGACATTGCTTGGTTTAAAACTAAAGAAGAAAAGGAAACTCATTACATTTTTAGAATATTTAACATATTTTAAGTAATTCACTGTGAAAAGATATAGTTAGTAACCCAACAGAATACTTTTTACCTTTTTATTGACTTTATTGGGGTGACATTGGTTAATAAAATTATATAGGTTTCAGATGTACAGTTCTTTACCACTTATCATCTGTATATTGCATTGTGTGTTCAACACCCTAAGTTGTTTCCTTCCAGCACCATTTGTCCCCCCCTATACCTTCTTCTACCTCCCCCAACAGAATGTTTTTCAGTTGTTTTAATCTGAGGTTTAATATTAAAAGGATAATTTTAGAGTAAATTTTTATTTTTCCATGTGGTTTTTTCATGCTAACTTGAAATGTTGAAGCCTCAAAATAAATATGGGTTTTGTTCTATACGCCTCTCAGTTGATCCTTACGGGAGCTCATAATGTCACATGGCCGTCTTCCCTCTGGGTGGAGATCTGCCATGTACAGTTGTCTCCTGGTCACGGGCAAAACTTGAGCTCCCTCTGCTCTGTCCCTGTGCCTGGAAAAGGGTAACAGGGGTTCCTCCACACAGGTGAACTCAGACAGACTCATCAAGAGACAGTTTTCTAATTGTGTTTACCTAGTTTCACTAACCCTCTCTACAAATACGTAATTCTAATACGCAGTTGCTAGTGTCTACCAGCTTGGTATATGGGTATGTCAAGAGGTATGTCTGCATAACAAGTAGGAATGAACCAAGATTTTGTGGACTGTCTCAAAAGAGTTTATTAAATGACTAAACCTATATCTTTCCTTGAGGATACTATAAGATTTCTAAATATGAGTATTTAGTATGAATGCATTTGCAAATTCAACAATTTAAGAAATGACACTTTATTTTCTGTATCGTAATGTTTTGCTCCAAAGCCCCTATCTTATGAGAGTTACATAAAATGGAACCTTGATTATTCCTCTTGCCCTACCTGTGAGTCATCTATACACTGCCTGGACAATCAGGGAAGAAAGCTGCAGAGTTCTCTGTTGCTAACCCTGGAGTGTACTGTTAAGATGCCATTTGCCTGGTCTGTATGGTACCTTTAAGGCCAACAACTCCTGAGACATCACAATCTGCGCTCTGGCTTTTGGAAGACACAATTAAACCTTGTATTTACAAAATTCAGTACAAAGGAAATGCTCATTCATGTGGTCCATGACAAGAATTTTGGTTCATTGATTACACTGGAGAACAAAATTTTTATTGCATCCACAAAATCACTTGTTCTTACCTAATTTGAGTGTGCTGATCTCAAATCTGACATTAGTTTTTCTCTGTAAGCTACAGGTTTTTTTGCAATTCAAGATTTAAGGTTTTCATCTTATAAAATTTTCAACATTTAGTTTAACATAATGAAGTAGAATGTCTTCTTGAGCATCATCTTTGTGAAAATATAATAATTTATATAATGCAGTAAATTCACTAATACACTAAAAGATATAATTGCATCAGAATTTGTCTACAATTTTGAAATAGAACATATTAAAAACCTTTATTTAATCATAAAATTGGTACAAAACTTATTTAGATTCTATTCAGGCAAAAATTTGTGTTTGTAGCTCTTGCGTTTGTGTACTTGTGGAGGACAATCCCATTTGATGCTCCAGCAGTAGTCTGCTCATCACTAACAACTCCAAGATTTTTGGGAAACTTATCAAGGTGACTGTTCAGGAAGTGAATCTTAATGCTCATGTTGCATCCAATATCGCGGAAAACCAACAACATCCTTTGAACCAGGAGTTCCTAGTTTTCTGCTTTTTTGTTGCCAAGGAAGTTCTTTGTAACTGCCACAAAAGAATGCCATGCTGCTTTCTCCTTCTTATTCATCTTCCTGGCAAATTCTTCGTCATATATGAGGGTTCAAATATGAGATCCACCAAGTACACCTGCTTTTATCTTCTCGAAAGACAAAGCAAGAAAAGCAGATATAATATGTTGAAAGCATTCACTTTCTCTATTCAAAGCCTGAACAAATTGCTTCATTAAGCCAAGTTTGATGTGAAGTGGGGGAAAAATGATCCTGTCTCGATTAACTACAGGTTCATTCTCAATATTTTGCATCCCTACTTCCAGAGTTTCACGTTTCGGCCACTCCTTCTGTGTCCAGTGCTTTTCCTGAGCTCGGCTCTTCCACAAACACAGAAAGCAAGGATACTTCATGAACCCTCTCTGCTGTCCTAGAAGGAAATTTACCATTTTAAGATCCACACAAATGATCCAGTTATGTTCCTCTCCTCATAACTCAGAAAGTCAAGGACAATTTTTATGTCATTATAATCTTCTCACAGACGAGTTGAATAAGCAGTTGGAACCACCAAATAAACATTACCATTGTGTATGAGAACAAACACATTTCAGACTCCATTTAGAGCTGTCAAGAAATAGCTGCCATTCTGTTGGATTGTAGTACTTGGTAACACCTAGCTGGCTGAGAGGATACTGATCTCATGACAGTAAACAAAGTATTTGTCTTCAGAAAAAAAGTCCACAAAAATTTGTTTGTGCTTTCTGAAATGGGATACTTTAGCTGACCGGTGAAGTACATTCTTTTCTTGAAGCCTGGAGGCTAATAACTCAGCTGCTTTCTTGGATAGGCCCAAATCTCTTACTAAGTCATTCCATTCGGGTTGGCTAAACTGCTGACGGGTTAATGACTGCTTGGCATGAAAAGAAGACCCTTCAGATTCTACAACCATTTCCTCATACATCTTATCAAAATAGACTTGATCACCATGTTCACTTTCTTTGTCCTAAGATGAAATAAAACCACTGAAAACTAGAACTGGGAGTGTCTCAGAAAGTGGTATAGGTTGTATTGCTGAAGGAATATTAGGATATGCTATCATATGCTGTTTTTTCTTGCCGATGCCCTTTGTATGGATCAGACAGAAATAACAGTCACTGCTGTGGTCCTTAGGTTCATGCCAAACCATGGGAATACCAAAAGGCATTCCTTTGCGTTTCCCTTTTGTCCAGTCACAAAACATTTTCTCACAGTCATGACACACAATATGAGGAGCCCAATTCTTGTCTTGATCACCAAGGGGAACTTGAAAATAGGCAATATATGCATGTGACACAAATGATGAAATATTGCGCCTTTGACGTTGAAGTGTGTAACAGCCACATATGTAACAGAAGGTGTCAGGACTATTCTTACATTTATGCCTACTTGAAGAAGCCATGATTCAATCTTAAAATGAAATAAGAGGGTGTTTTTATCAGATAATAATATTTTACATTTAAAAACAACTACAATTATGTAAAAGAGATGTTTGTAAAAAATTGTCTTGTGGTTATGTTCAATTTAAGAGTTGTTGCCCTTTGACTCCAATTTAAAAACCAATGCATGCCATTAACTTTAACAAAAAATTAAAATTGCATAAAAACTAGAGCATACACCAAAAAATGGATTTCAGATTTGGAATCAGCGATGCAGAAATATATAGAAACAGTTCTCAAACCTCATGCCACAGAAAATAAAAAAAAAAAAGTCCTCCAGTGTTATCTGAGCTCTCTGCCCAACTGTCCCTTGTCCCCTGATTACAGCCAACACTTTTCACCCTCATCCCTATCTACTACCACCAGATTTTGGATGATTGTCACTAAAGCAGTATGGTAAATATATATTTGCATATTTCAGAATAAATTTCTATACACTCAGAGGGAAATTATGCATTTGAACACTATTTAGTGTCTATAAGGATATTTCTTGCTAGCTTCTTAAAAAAAGATATATTATATTTTATCTGGAAACTTTGGCTGTCTTCACTGAGGGTGACTCATCCATCCCTGATATGGGAAATAGACATCTTTCCTTTCTTTTCTTGAAAAATAATACTTCTTTCAAATTTTTCTGCATGTTTGCCTCTTTGAGACTTTCCTTTTTATCATTCTTTGGAAATTTTAACAGTATCAGATCTAGTGGTTTATGTCATTTCCCAAACCTTTGCCACTCAACTTTTTATTTTCTTATGTTTCACATATTCTTTTTAAACATGGAGATTCATCAATCGTATGCTCTTTTGTCACATATTTAAGAATCTTCTTGTTTTATCTTAGTGACTTTATCAGAGTTTTGATTCCTGAAGCAAAGATATGCTCTCTTCTTAATATTTCTTTCTGTCTTTTTTTCCACTCTCCTCTCTTTCTGTCTCTATTTTTAGTTAGCATTCCTAATTCCCCTACCTGGTCAACAGGTTCAACATTTTCTTTTGTCATACTACTTATCATCTTCCAATGAATTATGTATTATTTTTACTTATTGTGTCTGTTGCCGCCAGTCTGTTCCCCCCATAGAAACTGGTTTCCACAAGGGCATGGAGCTAACCTGCTCATCGCCTGACATACTTCCAGCAGTGCCTGGCCCAAGTCAGTGCTCAACGAATATTGTTGAATGAATGAATGACGCATAATGTTTGCACAAATGGCAAAAATAAGACAATCAATAAATAAAATTTTATTGTTTACTTTCCTCAAATGGTTTCATATTTTGTAATCCATTATATTTTATTTTATGTTTTCAGATATCAACATGGCAGGAGAACCCAAACCCTACAGACCAAAACCTGGAAACAAGAGGCCCCTTTCTGCACTTTATAGGTGAGTAAGTAAGCACAGGTTACAATATGACGTAGTGAGAATGGCCAGCTTTAAAAAGCAGCATAACATGCAAGGAAGCACACGAGGGGCAATCCTTATCGGCCGCAAGTACAACAAAATGCAGGCTCTCAATACCTGTGCACGTTGCACAGCACTGGCTGGATATTGGATGTCTAGCTCAGACAACCTGCTATAAGAGAGTTCTCTAATAGAACCTAGTGAAAATCTCTCATGACTGCCTGGCAAGTGGTGAGAAGGCCATGTCTGTTGACCGCATGCCACGCACTACAGTGTTGGATCTCACCTAATTGTCACAGTGTGCTGCAGTGCAGGGAGTGCTTCTCTCCTCTCCCAGGTCAGGAACCCCACATGCAGTTTCCGATCAGTGTCCCCAGTCACATCCCTGGGAAATGAGGGTGCAGATACTTCAACCCATGCTTCCGATGCCACACCCCCATTCCATCCTGCTGATCATTCAGCCTTTTTGTGACAAAGTACATGTTTCCCCAAACAACAATACAGTCTTTCTCTTCTCCAGAGAGACATCTCTGATTCCTTGAACCTTTCCTGACATTCTTCGGTTTGAGTTCCTTTGACATTCTCACCTTTCCCTCTACACGCTTCCGTTTACCAGGAGCACGCCTGTCATCTCAGTCCCCGCCGCTGCCAGAGTAGGCTACATTTAGCGTTCCTATTGTTCTGTGTGTACTTTTCTGAGGTTAAGTAAAATTCGGTCACTTGGGGGAAAAAAACGGAAGTAAACTCGGAACTTCAGGTTTTTTAAAAACAGCTACTTTGAAAAGAAACTCATATTCTGCTATTAAGCTGTGTGCCCCATTTCACGTATTTTTTCTATTGGTTTCTTTGCCTTTGAGGGCTGACTTTGTATGACTGCCCGCTAAATCCCATTAGACACAGCCAGCTGTCTCTGGCTGTTGAGATCTCCTATCATTTTAATTAATTCAGCCTCTCCCAGATTGAGATCTTCACTCCATCAGTGTCCACATCCAGCGACTGCGTGTGAGTGTTGAACAGGCCCCTTGTCCCCTGATATCATTTGGATTAAGGAGAACTGAGTTATCCTGTCACCACCAATTATGTTCTGATACAATACAGCCTGCTCAGAAGAAAGCTTGGAGCTCTGTCCTTGTCTTTGTTCTCCAAAGACCAGTGTTCCTTCTCTCCCAGCCACTCACCACCTTGGTTGGTTCCCAAACTATATAAAATAAAAGGGTCAGAACTAGGTGACTTCTGAGGACCCATTCATGTCTGATGCCCCAGGGCTCTCTAATGAAAGAAAGACCATCGAAGATCTTAAAATATATATGGGAAGTGTATCTTAATTGATAGTATTTTCATTGTGGGATTTTATTTAATTTTAACAGAAAATGTTCATGTAAAAATGGAAAGGTAAACAACAGATGTTGATACTTGATCAGAGGGCAGTATCTATGTGAGAGGTAGGAGGCAGAGTCACCCACCCAAGAAAATCTTTATATAGCTGAGAAATGCAAATTATTTTTCCAATCAGATGCATTTTTAAGCAGATGCACAGAGCAGCAGCAAAAGCAGAACATTTGAAAAGCCAGCATTCCAGTTATTAACAAAACAATGAATGACTTTCTTTCTTATCAAGGAGTTCCCACTGCCTATGCAGCAATGTTAATTTTCCCTGTTTTTGGAGTGATTTGATTTTCTTGTAAGAGACAGGTACGATGAGAAGAAACAAATAAATACCTTTGTCTCTGTTATTTCTCCATTATGGAGGCAGGTTGAATTGTGAATTCAGAAGAGCTGGAAGCAGAAGTTTATTTCAATCTGGCATAGTTTACACTAACCACAATAGCAGGGAAATGCGTGTTTATGCTATTTCATCTGCTATTACACAAATGAAGGTTGGATGCACTGAAATCGCCAACTGGTGACTATGGGAACAAAGAAAGCGGGGCGCCGCTGAGAAAGTCTTTCATGCACAGGCTTTCTCGTTCTTACATAAGCTTAATAATGATGATACCTCCCTTTTGTGTGGACACCGATATTTTTCAGTCATTATTCATCTGTTTGCCACAAACTCCAGGTTGGTGTTGTGTGCCGGGTATCATAGATGAAGAGGGTCAGCTGCTGGGACAATGAAGGCTTTGCCTGGAGTCAGGTAACAAGATTAGGAACTGAACTCCGGTTTGCAGCCTTCAGGTCTGGTGATCTTAACACTAGCTTCCAGCTGTCTCCTCACCTGCTACTGCCTGAACAGCACAGGTTACGAAAGGTAGAAATTCCTGCCCGAGAGAACCAATAATCAGTTACATTTCTGTCCCTGATTACACTGTGTGTCTCATAAAAACATGCATCACTGCAAATTTGCATGACGAGAGAGCACAGGTGTGCACTGGGCTAACCTATGGATCTTGCCATTCTCTTGACAGGGTGAGGCTGAATAGTTGCGGTGAGAGCAGCCAGTTGGCATAGGAAGGTAGATGTGGCAGCAGCTTGCAAGGGAGGGATTTCCACCTTTCTTACTGTTCTTTGCAGCTTTGGGTCTGTTTCCTTCTCTGTAAAATGGAAGGGCTGGGACCATTTTGTTTGTTTGTTCATTCATTCCTACAAGACATATTTATTGTATGTTCACTATAGTCTGGGCACTGTGATAGCTGATCTTGGCAAATGACACAGGAAAAAATGCCAAGGCTGTGTGGCAAGGAGAGAACATAATATAATAAAAGCAACTCATGTTTGTGATTCTAGGAAAAGCTCCGAGATACGTTTGAGCCCTACACCCCTCTCTCTGCATCCGTTTGCTCAGTCAGGGGTGGGAATGGTCCGCCATCGATTTTCCTTCCATCGTGTCCCTTTCGTCTCTCCACCATCCACCACAGAGCATTGTCTACATGGAATAGCCATGGAGCCTTGTTCCCTCTCATAATCGAGTTCTTGATCTAGCCAGACAGGCTGCACTAAGCAAGTAGCATGTGCTAAACTAACATGGCATACAGAGAACTCACAAAAACATTTTAAAACATCACGAAGCCACACAGTATTTCCTTCCTAAGTGAATTAGGTGTGCATATGAATGGTCACTTAGCAGACTCCGCGGCATGGGCACAGGTACAGAGACCAAGGAGAGCATCTCGTGGTAGGAGGTGAGACGGGCCACTTGCAAGGAATGCATAACAGGGACGGTCTGGTGGCCAGGACTGCCTGGATTCCTATCAGCCTGCTACTCGGCTGGAGATGTGTCCTTTATCCTGCAGACAACAGGGGTCATGTGAATGTCCTGAGTGAGTGGAAACAGGATGTAGCATGAAGGACAGTTGCAGACATGTCCACGGGTTCCCACTTAGGCCACTGAGGGAAGGAGATCACATGGCTCTGATGCAAGAAACAAGGAAGACGTGATAAGCAGCTGGCTCTGGTTTAGGATTGGGGGAAGGATGCAGAAAGAAATTATTTCTGCCTTAGGAGTTCATAAAGACAGATAATTCATGAAAATATCACTTGCAATAAATATGTCTCCCACTGGAGGTGGTTGTCTAGGAAAGATAATCACTTGTGAACATTCCATAAACAGGGACCTCGTCCTAAAGGTGGTAGCAAATGTGTTCTCTGGGGAAAAATATTGTAACTTTTAATCACTTGATGCTTTACGTGTGCTGTGTCCATTGCACCATGTCTGTGGCACTACCAAATAATGATTCTCCCCCAGGAGGTGAGTTTCCCAGCGCACCAAGTTCTAGTTCTAGTTGCTAAGTGACAAGAACTGTGTGATGGTTTCCCTTCTGCTTGTGGATGAGACAGACCTTCCTCTCTGATGTGAGGAGAGCAGACAACTTATCAGAGCTGACCAAGAGCAGGTTTTCATTCACAACCAAGAGGCAGCTGTCCCAGGTCAGGACAACACGGAAAACAATGCTTCACCCACCTCATTGCACAGATAGTACTAGGTGTCATTCCCAGATGTGGTCTGTGAGGCTCCACAGATGCTTTTCAGAGCAACCTTCCCACCCTGCAAAGGTGGCCACAGGAATCAAGACTGTCACTGCAGGTACCTTCAAGGCTCCTCAGGACTGTCACAGGATAAGCTCTAGTATCCCTACTTACAGTCACCACAGTGGTGGTGGTGGTAACCAGGATGTGGACCATGTTACAGGAACTTTGGTGGTCAAAAACTTCCAGAACAAGGGCCGAGCAAGGTGACTGTGCTTCAAAGTCTAGTGATTTGACATTTGGTCTTTGTGAGTCCTGTTGTCATCCTGCCCAGTGACTCTGTCACATCATGAGAAAGGAGACCCTCAGGGGACCCAAAATGTCTCCTAGCACATTGAAAGGAAACTAAAGTACTAGAAGCTCATTTCAGCTAACACTGTAGGGCAAAAATCAACTTACAGGAGGTCTCTTGGACATCTCTGCGGCATCTGCTCGCTCTGGGTGCTGGCCAATTACTGATTGATTATTGCATGTAGTTACTGTCCCCTTTTATAATGTCAAGGATAATACATATTCGCTTTCAGAAGCTTCATATTTACAGTATCGATGTCCCCCTCTGCACTGGTAATGGTTTTATTTCACCTGCCCCATCAGGCGGGCCTGCTCGGAAAGCCATCCAGGAGTGAACTCTGGTTTTAGAGGAGTGTTAGAAGCTCAGAGAAACATTGCTTCTGTCCCTGCGCTGCTGCTTGTCCTTCTGAAATGAACACAAGCACCAGTGCTGACATGCCTCCCAGGGTCAATTTGAAAGGAAGTTGTTTGAGTTCTTTGCATATACTGTATATTAACTCCTTATTGGGTGTATCTTTGGTGAATATCTTCTATTTGGTAGGCTGTCTTTTTTGTTTTGTTTTGTTGATGATTCCCTTTGCTGTGCAAAAAATTTTTAGTTTGATATAGTCCTATGTGTTTCATTTTTTTTGTTTCCCTTACACAAGCAGATATATCGATATATATATATATTACTAAGATTATACATATATTACTATATATAGTAATATGTATAATATATATATATATATATATATATATATATATATATATATATATATATATATATATATATAACAGTGATATCAAACTGTTTACTGGATATTCTTTCAGGATTTTATGGTTTTGATTCTTACATTTAAGTCTGTAATCTATTTTGAGTTTATTCTTGTATATGGTGTAAAAAATGGTCTAGTTTCTTTTTTTTTACACATATCAGTCCTGTTTCTCCAACACCATTTATTGACTAGACTGTCCATTCTTCATTGTATATTCTTCCCTCCTTTGTCGTAGATCAGTTGACCATATATGTGTAGCTGTATATTTTGGCTTTCTACATTGATCTATGTATCTGTCTTTATGCTAGTACCATGCTATTTTAATAACTGTGGCCTTGTAGGATAATTTGAAATCAGGTAGCATGAGACTCTAACTTCATTGTTCTTTCTCAAGCTTGTATGTAAAATGAAAGAAAAATAGAGTAGGTTGTTGCAGGGTTTGTGTAGAACCACAATCTCTTTTTGCTCCTGATCCAATCTTTCCAACCAAATTACAGTCATGGAAAAGTTTGATTGCCAATATCTGCAAGAGAAAATAATTTTTTAAGTGTCTACTTCTAACATTCAAAGCTGAATAGCCACACATCTGGGTGACTGAGGATGAGTTCTCTTTAATTCACACTTCCCAAGAGAACATGACCACCTGTTGAAACAGAAAAGGCCCCACTCATTCCCATTTGGGATGATTATAATCATGCAAATGTCTTACATGCATATGTATGGTGGAAAGAGTGTTAGACATTCCTGTCTCCTAAAGGAAGAATAGAAGTTTCCTGCACGGTGATATATTTAAAGAGCCTGGATCTGTTACAAATGCTCTACAAATTTTAGTTATTCTCCTCCTTATGATTATTCAAAGAAAAAGATCTATAATAACATATTTAAAGAAGTTATTTTAAGTGAGCCTTGAGCTATGATAATGTTACTAAAACTCAACACAGTCAACTAAACAAGTTAACATTTCCTATAATTGCTTAAAGAAGAAATTTTCTTAAAGAGAATGTTTACCTAAAGCATGTGACTCATATTTTACCCTAAGCAAATGTCATTTATAAACCTTTTAATTTAAAATGTTTAAAGAAGTGCTGACACCACACCCATTAGAACAACCCTGCTGCAGGCATTTCTCTGCAAGTTAAAAAATGGCCGACCCACTGTCTTCTGTCCTGTTTTACTGCATAAAAGACCTGTGCATACCTTCTTGAATATGGAAAGAGCAGGGTGCTGTAAAGGGAGACTGGGTTGTACAGTTCCTTAACGCCACGCATCCTTCTCTAAAGTTTTTTTGAAAGACTTCAGATTTATTTATTTGATTAGAGGTAGTTCATGATAAAATCAAAGGAAACAAAACCGTGCACTGATTTTAAGAAGAGGTAACTAATAAGAATCAGGAATCAGGAGAAACAGGGGATGACATGGGGTGCGATGAGCAGGTAGGATCAGGCAGGTAGATGAGCAGGTAGGATCAGGCAGGTAGAAAACTTATGCAATAATAAAGTATTATAAGTGAACATCTGACTTAGTTTTGAGACTTCTGGCAGCCCAAGCAAAAAGGGCATGCATGGAAATTTATGTAACTGTCCATTAAAAGGGAGTGCTCTAATGTGATGAGAAACTGTTTTTTCCCTAACTCTCTCTTCTGAGAGGACCTATCACATATGAAGTCATCTAACCAAAGCAGTAGATACCACCCTCAGAAGCAGTCATAACACACAAAGTCACACATGCAAAATATTTTTAAACTAATGGAACGCTCCTTGTGAAGTCTTTCAATAAAAGCCAAGGATAAACCACAGTAGGACAAGCCACAGCTTTCCTTTTCGCTTCTCCCAAGGCAGTTGACCATCCTGTGACAAACCAAGGGACCTCAAAAAATTTACGTGATGTTCTAAGATGGCTAGACCTACAGAGCAGCTGGGTTCAAATCACCCACAGAGCTGTGTACCAGCAGATAGAGGGAGCAAGAGCTGGTTGACCCCGGCTTGTCTTGTCTTCCCAGTCCCAATGGCTAGAAAAAGAGACCACACTTGGGTGTTTGTGACCTTCCATTAGTACTCCTCCCTGGGGTGGGGAGAAATGCACAGGAATGGTCAGCTGAGCATTCAGGGACCTCTGAAATTCCACTGCCTCCTGGCAGTTGGCCGATATACACAAAGACAGGTTACTCTTCTTCTAATTGCTAACTTTACTATTGTGAAAGACTTGCTTTCTTTCATTTGTTACAAGATTTTCTGTTGGACAAAGCTCCTCATTAGCAGGACTGGAGTGTGTGGGCCCCTTGTGCCACATGCTCTCTGTGTCTCACTTTGTCTGTGTTCCGGGAGCTTTGCACGAGGAGGCATTAAAGTAAGAGTACCAACAATACCACCACACCCCTGCCTCTGGGGTGAAAGGGGGCGCTTGTGTATGTGTGTGGAGAGGCAGTGGGAAGGGCAGCAGCCTGGGAAAGTACTTGCTGGACTTTAAACCCTTGCAAGGGGGAGTCAATGCTGATTTCATCTCTTTTCATCATTGTATCTTTCTGGTCATTATCTTGAGATTCAGTGCCTAATATTCTAGAAGAGCCCTTGGCACAGAATTTAGGGCATTGAGCCTCCAACCTAAGACACATTTGTATGTTGGTTGTTTTTTAATTTTGAAGAGTTACTTTATTCCTTCTTTTGCCCACAGGGGCTCATCTCCCTCTGTCTTTGCCATCTACATATTAAGTTCAAGACTCCAGGATGTGTCGCCCAGTCCACAGGGCTACGTGGAAGGGAGCATGAAATATAAATTTGAAATGTATCTCTAAAGTCTTATTTTTAAATGAATCAAAGACCAAAATAAGAAAAAAACCTTAAGTATGGGGATAGTACCCTCTCTTTATATTGTTTCTAATAGAATTAAAACAAAATCTTCCAGCCCAGAAATCTCTCCACAAAAGTAGTAGATAAAGAAGACACTCTTACGGAATAAGGACTAACCCAGAATGTTATGCCAATCTTTGTTAACCCACTAGGACATTGTGAAAACAGAAAGAAATCTGACATTCTGACACTGTGAAATATGCCCTCAAGATAAACAGTGGCCAATCCTCAGATGAGAGAGCTGACAGCATTGTTTGTCACACACAGTGTGTCCCAGGCTCAGCCGATAATCGGGGACCACTCATGTTAACCAGTTAGCAGCTGTCTCTACCCAGAGGGAAGTTAACTTCTCATATCTGTAGGACATGTAGTTGTTTTGCAATTTGGAGCCAGATGTCCACCAAAGTTAGGACCCTGCTCTTCCACTGAGCCTGGGAGATGGGGTGCTGTCCTCCTCTATGCCCACAATTTAGAGATGGCCCCCAGGGCCTCAGGAGAGGACACACCTGGATCATTAAGGCCTATCAAGTTCTCAAAAGGATTTCTAGTTTTTCAGAGAAAAGGAGGAAGCCTCACAATGACAAATTTTCTTTTTTTTTAAATTGATTTTAATTTATTGTGTTCTCATAGATTCTAGTATCTCCCCAAATACATCCCCCTCCCCCATGTTCCCCTCAATATCCCCCTGTCCCTCTCCCTACAATACCTTCCCCCCTTCCCTCCAGGATTATCCCATCCTGTCATCCCCTTTCCCTCTGTCCTCTTTTCCTCTGGTCCCTTTTATCCCGCCTCTGTCTCTATTCCGTTTCTCAGTTCACATTGTTTATTGGATTCCTCAAATGAGTGAGGTCATATGATATTTTTCTTTTTCTAAAGTAAATGTTCAAAGGAAAAGGAAGGGAAGGACATCTCTTATTTCTAAGAGAGAGTATTAAGTTTAAAAATTTTAGGTTTTTGTCTCAAATTTTTTAAAAATGTAATTGAGAGTATTGTTCAAGGGCTGGCTTATGTGCAATGGACAGATTGTTCCTTTCATTAAACTCCTTCCCAGAGGGCTAGGCTTCAGGCCACCTCACCGATCACACCTCAAAAGCACCAGGTTCCAGGTCACATTCCCATCACACACGCTCAGGGATGCTCAGTGACCACACTGACTGTCTCTCTCCTCACAACTGAATAAAAATAGTAATAAGAACCACATCATAATCTGTAAGACTGCTGGAGCCTGTGAAAAATGAGAGAGAAGGAAAGATGAATGAGTATCTGTCACATAGATGGATGTCTTGGATTAACGAGAAACCAGACAGCTCCTCTCCGTCATCCTGTCTCACCTGTACAGGTGAATGACATTTTTTAAAACTATACATGTTATTTTATAAAGTAAACTAGTTCTGTTATTTTCATTTTAAAAAATGTATTTCCCCCAGTTAATGCAAGTAAGAAAATATCAATCACAAATTATAAGCTGAGAGAAAATACTGAGTTATAGAAAGATTTTTTTCTTTTAATTAGGAGCAAGTAAAAAAAGCAAAGTTTGTGAGTTGGTTAGCTTGGGTTGGCTTTAACTGTATTGATTTGAAAACAGTTTACACAATTCTTATAAAAAATTATATGAACTAGTTAATGTTTTTGCAAGAGTAACTTTTCTGATTGAGTTATAAGTACTAAAAGGGAAGCAAAACTCCTCGTCTTTCGATATCTGGACAGATGAGGGAGATAAAAGCAGCCAAGTCTTACTAGGTTATGTCAGCCACATGTGACAAATGTTCTCCCCAAAATGGGTTCTTTTGGAAGTTAATTAAGTCTATTAAACTTCCAAAATTCCTTTCAACTGAAATGACAGTATGATTGGTAATTCATCCTTGGCGGTATGTATTGTTAAAAGTCACAATACTCGGAGTGTAATGGCTCATCTTTCAAACCCTGGCATTGACATGGAGCTCATGGGCGTCTGGGAGGCTGGCTAAGGGCACAGGGAAGTTGGAGTGATACAAGACACTATGTCGTGTACACTTGAGTGTTTGTTCAGTACACCTCCTCCCTGAGAAAATGTCTGCTTGTGCATTAGAACCACTTGGTCCCAGAAAATCATTGGTCATTTGAAGGAGCTGGACTGGGAGTCAGGGAACCTGCACCCACAGCATGGACACCAGCTGGCTGATTCGAAGCAACCAACCTCTTTTAAACCCAGTGTTATCATAACAACACCAAGGAGTTGAGCTCAACCACTGCTTAGTTTATTCCCATTTCTAACATTCAGGTGTTCTGCTGTTGACTTTCCAATCCAGAGAGCAACATAAGACCAATGGTGGCTTTATTGAGTTTATTCCTTTTTTTTTTCCTTCAAATTCTGCCTAATATCTGATATCATTTGGCTAAGTAATTTTATTTTTGAAAGGGTATCTAAGAAAATCCTAGGTATATTAAAAATATTTTAAATTAAATATGCTCTATCGCCAGATGTTCTTTGCAGTTTTATTTTTTTCATTTGTTTTTACAGTTTTATTTATAATACTGAATAATCTGATCCAACCAAAATATTATGTAGTGGTAGGTATGACACTTCTTTTAGATAAGATTTTTTAAAATACTTTATTTATTGATTTTAGAAAGAGGAAAGAGAGAAAGGGAGGAGTGGGAAGCATCAACTCAAAGTAGTTGCTTTCATATGTGCGGTGTCCGGGCAAGCCCAGCAACCTCAGCATGCCAGGCTGATGCTTGATCCACAGGTCAGGCTAGATGGAATATTTTATAAAGTGCTCATTATAACATGGGAAAAGGTTTAAGATTTGAGTAGGAAAAGGAAACCCCACAAAATTAATAAACAGCACATATAACAGCATATAATTATATAAACAGATAACCAAAACTAATAAATAAAACAAACATACTGAGGGAAAAATAGAAATCAAAACATTAGCTCTTATTGTCTTTGGATAGGGACACTATGAATGATAGCTTTTGTAATGTTAATACTCAATCATCCACATTTTCTTTAATAAGAATTTTATAACCAAAAAAAGAATAACAAATGAGAGAGAGAGCAATTTAAAAACCACATTTTCCCAGGGGTAGCAGGTTACATCCCAGGAACACACTCCTGCAGGTGTCCATGGGAGTTCTTCGTGTAGACCAGCTCAGCAGACACGGCCCTCCACCTTCAGGACTGCACTCCTTCAGTCACTGTGGTTATTAAAAAAGTTAATTTTCTAAAAGGGCCACTACATTAACATAAGTCTCCCAGGTCCCTGTGGCCCACAGCCCTGCAGGGAGAAGCTGTTCCTGCTGGGAATAGCTGTCAGCCACCACAGGGCAGGCTCCGGAGCTCAGGGCAGAGCAGGGGGAACCGCTGAAGTGATCTAATCTTCAAAAATGAAAACGTCAAAATGTCTGAGCCCATAGATGGTGCAGTAAAATAAGTAATCAGAACGGCAGGGCAGAGGCAGTTCTGAGGGCAGATAGAGAGCCAGGAATACGACAGAGGCACCTGCCCAATGGCAACCGTCCCCCATTGCACTAAAAGCCGCACAGTCCAGTCCTTTGTCACTGCTGCTTTAGAAGGACATAGTGTGCAGGGCATGCCCATGACAAGGAAGGGGGGACCGGTCTGTGTCCCCAACTCTTAACAGCAAGAATCCGGGGTTGTAGGACTAGCCATGCGAACAAGTCTGTGTACAGTAAATGGATCAGAATGTACATATTAAGAAAGCAATCCACCAGCCAAGAGCTTAGTTTGAATCGGAAACAGAGAATGACCCACAAAATGCAGATGTCATTTGTGAAATAGCATTCCTTTTTTTTATTATTAATTTTAATGGGGTGACACCAATAAATCAGGGTACATATATACAATGAAAACATCTCAAGGTTATCTTATCATTCAATTGTGTTGCATACCCATCACCCAAAGTCAAATTGTCCTCTGTCACCTTCTATCTGGTTTTCCCTGTGGCCCTCCCCTCCTCCTTATCCTACCCTACCCTCCCTCCCCCCACCTCGTAATCACCACTCTCTTGTCCATGTCTCATAGTCTCACTTTTATGTCCCACCTATGTATGAAATCATGCTGTTCTCAGGTTTTTTTTTCTGATTTATTTCACTCCATATAATGTTATCAAGGCCCATCCATTTTGTTGTAAATGATCCGATGTCATCATTTCTTGTGGCTGAGTAGTATTCCATAGTATATATGTACCAAAGCTTTTTAATCCACTCGTCTTCTGACGGAAACTTGGGCTGTTTCCAGATCTTCGCTATTGTGAACAATGCTGCGAACATGGGGGCATTTCTTCTTTTCAAACAGTGTTATGGTGTTCTTAGGGTATATTCCTAAAAGTGGGATAGCCCGGTCAAAAGGCAGTTTGACTTTTAATTTTTTGAGGAATCTCCAAACTGTTTTCCACAGTGGCTGCACCAGTCTGCATTCCCACCAGCAGTACAGAAGGGTTCCCTTTTCTCCGCATCCTCGCCAGCACTTATTCTGTGTTGTTTTGCTGATGAGTGCCATTCTGACTGGTGTGAGGTGATATCTCATTGTGGTTTTAATTGGCATTTCTCTAATGATTAGTGATGTTGAGCACTTTTTCATATGCCTATTGGCCATCTGTATGTCCTCTTTGGAGAAATTTCTATTCATTTCTTTTGCCCATTTTTTGATTGGATTGTTTGTCTTCCTGGTGTTGAGTTTTATAAGTTCTTTATAAATTTTAGTTATTAACCCCTTATCAGACGTGCTGTCGAATATGTTCTCCCATTGTGTAGTTTGTCTTTTTATTCTGTTCTTATTGTCTTTAGCTGTGCAAAAACGTTTTAGTTTGATATAGTCCCATTTGTTTATCTTGCCTTTTATTTCATTTGCCGGTGGAGATAAATCGGTAAATATATTGCTGTTACAGATGTCGGAAAGCTTGCTGCCTATGTTTTCTTCTAAGTTGCTTATAGTTTCATGGCTTACATTTAAGTCTTTTATCCATTTTGAGTTTGTTTTTGTGAATGGTGTAAGTTGATGGTCTAGTTTCATTTTTTTGCAGGTAGATGTCCAATTTTCCCAGCACCATTTGTTAAAGAGGCTGTCTTTACTCCATTGTATGTTCTTTCCTCCTTTGTCAAATATCAGTTGTCCATATAAGTGTGGGTTTATTTCTGGGTTCTCTGTTCTGTTCCATTGATCAATGTGCCTGTTCTTATGCCAGTACCAGGCTGTCTTGAGTATAATGGCCTTGTAGTAAACCTTGATATCCGGAAGAGTGATACCTCCTGCTTTATTTTTTCTTTTTAAGATTGCTGAGGCTATTTGTGTTCTTTTTTGGTTCCATATAAATTTTTGGAATATGTTTTCTATTTCTTTGAAGTATGTCATTGGTATTTTAATTGGTATTGCATTGAATTTATAAATTACTTTGGGTAATATAGACATTTTAATGATGTTTATTCTTCCTAGCCATGAGCACGGTATATGTTTCCACTTGTTTGTATCTTCCTTGATTTCTTTTATCAATGTTTTATAGTTTTCCGTGTACAAGTCTTTAACCTCCTTGGTTAAATTTACTCCTAAGTACTTTATTTTTTTGGCTGTAATAGTGAAGGGGATTGTTTCCTTAATTTCTTTTGCTAACAGTTCATTGTTGGTATATAGAAATGCCTCTGATTTCTGAGTATTAATTTTATATCCTGCCACCTTGCTGAATTCATTTATAAGGTCCAGTAGTTTTTTGACTGAGACTTTAGGGTTTTCTATATACAATATCATATCATCTGCAAATAATGACAGTTTTACTTCTTCTTTTCCAATTTGGATGCCTTTTATTTCTTCTTCTTGTCTGATTGCTGTAGCTAGGACTTCCAGAACTATGTTAAATAAAAGTGGTGAAAGGGGGCACCCCTGCCTGGTTCCTGATCTTAAGGGGATTCGTTTTAATTTTTGTCCATTTAGTATGATGTTTGCTGTGGGTTTGTTGTAGATGGCCTTTATCATGTTTAGGAATGTTCCCTGTATTCCCACTTAACTGAGAGTTTTGAGCATGAATGGGTGCTGGATTTTATCAAATGCCTTTTCTGCATCTATTGAAA
This sequence comes from Rhynchonycteris naso, assembly GCA_037038555.1. Lineage (NCBI taxonomy): Eukaryota > Metazoa > Chordata > Mammalia > Chiroptera > Emballonuridae > Rhynchonycteris > Rhynchonycteris naso. The sequence continues at coordinate 212,111,045 of CM072998.1, read as the reverse complement.
TTATCATGTGATTTTTGTCCTTCCTTTTGTTTATGTGATGAATCAAATTGATTGATTTGCGAATATTGAACCAGCCTTGCCTCCCCAGAATAAATCCCACTTGATCATGGTGTATGATTTTTTTCATATATTGCTGGATCCGGTTGGCTAATATTTTGTTGAGAATTTTAGCATCTAAATTCATCAAGGATATAGGCCTATAGTTTTCTTGAAATAGCATTCTGAGTTGGACATCTGAGCCTCTCTCAGAGGCACTCAAGTCCATTAAAACTGTCCATGACATCAGGGTAAAGACATTATTGCAATACAGTAAAAGTTATGGGAGAATTTCAGTGACATTATAACTTCTAATTTCTTGATTGCTAAAGATTGTTTTTCTCTCCACTTTTTTAAAAGACATTATGGTATAAGGACCATGAGAGAAAGAACAGAGTCAATGATGACATTATTTACTGCTCCCTGAAACCTACTGCCTTAAAAGAGAAAAACTCAGTGTTTGTTCTGTCCAGCAGTGTGGGCTGGGTTCGGTTGGGCAGTTCTGCTCTGTGGGGTATCCAGCATGACCCCTGGGCACACATCAGGTGCCTGAAACAGCTGTAGGGCCAGTGTCTGCCTCTGCACAGCCTCTCCGAGTTAGCTACGACACTGTCCCAAAACAGCGGTCTCAAAATAATCAGAGTTTACAGAGTGACTGGCTTCAATAAGGAAGAAGCTGCCTGTGCTCTGTGAACCTCGAGCGGAGGTTCCATAATGTCACATCCGAGATCAAGTTACAAGGCCAGCCTGTGTATAAGAGGAGGGCACAGCCTGACCAGGCAGTGGCGCAGTAGATAGAACTTCAGACTGGGATGTGGAGGACCCAGGTTTGAGACCTGAGGTCGCCAGCTTGAGCGCGGGCTCATCTGACTTGAGCAAAATGCTCACCAGCTTGGACCCAAGGTCACTGGCTCCAGCAAGGGCTTACTCAGTCTGCTGAAGGCCCATGGTCAAGACACACATATGAGAAAGCAATCAATGAACAATAAGGTGTCTCGACGAAAAACTGATGATTGATACTTCTCATCTCTCTCTGTTCCTGTCTGTCTGTCCTTATCTATCCCTCTCTCTGTCCCTGTAAAATATCCCTCTCTGTCCCTGTAAAAAACAAACAAACAACAACAAAAGAAACACACACACACATTTGTGCCGGGACCTGCCAAATTTACTAAATCTTACTAAGAATGTACATATCTATAAATAAAAAAATATAAAAAGAGGAGGGCACAGGGATCCCGCCTCTGGGTGGATGGGGGGAAGGAACTGATGACAGCTGGACTGTCCACCCAGGTACCTCCAAGTTCTGGGGACCAAACACCTGAACACACGAAGGTACAGTTACAGGGGCTGGGCAGTCCTTGTGGCGGGGGCAGGAGCAGGCCAGGTGGGTGGTGGTGATGAGGAGCTCAGCCTCCAAACATATTCCAGTCAGGATGCCTGTTAGCCAAGTGGAGACATCAAGTTGACAGGTGAAGACAAGCCTGGAGTTTAGGGACAGGACAGGGCTGACTGTGCTCACTGGTGGGTGGCACTCACAGCCACGAGACTGGAGGAGAGCCAACCCAAACAGAGGGAATTCAAGACAGAAAAGGGAAGAAGTCCAAGGGATGAGCTCTAGAACAGGCTGGTGTTCCAAGTCAGGAACTAGCAATGGTGACTCGAGACAACTAGCAGGGCAGCTAGACTGATAGTAGAAAATCCATTGAAGTATTGGCAGGAAGAAGGAAAGAATTGATTCACATGTTCAACATTCATGTTCACCAGCAATTGACCACCCGCGGCATTGTGTGAGTTGTGAATTCACTCTCAGGTTTGGAGACTTTGACAAGACTGTACCTGTCAGGGTTTGGGGTATGGCATGATTAGCACGGATAACCCAGGGAGCATCCCAGAAGGGAAAGGGATGTGGGATGATCAGCCCATGCTCATGTGAGACACTATCTGCAGGGTGTTAGGGGACACTATCATGCAGCCCTGCCAGTCAGGTGGAGTTCTCAACATGCTCCCAGGGGAGGCGATGGAGAGCCATTCAGGCAGGTGGTTGGCATCACACAATTTTTCAGCATGTGGCAGCTGGAGTGATTAAATTCTGACACTTAGTTCTAAGATGTAATTTTTCAGAGATCTGAGGGGTGTAAGACACTGGGTCCAAGAGAGGGTGAGGTTACAGAGACAGGAACCCAGGTGGGAGATTAATCTGCCAGGCACATGTGTCCCTGGGAAGTGAGCGGCCGTACAGTTAAGCAAGAGACATGCAGAAATGAGTAGCTCCCCAAACCTGGAGCAGACGTTAGCTACGCTCAGGGCAAATAGTTTTTACGTGTTCTACTAAGAGAAGGTAGAGGAGAAGGTACTGTACCTGTAACCTGAACATGTGAATGTGGGGCACAGGTATAGGGGGTTGAGGAAGGCAGGTGAGGGAACAAGTCTACTGTTTACCTCAATTTACTGAGACTGCCATGTGAATACGTGTGTTATGTCATTTAGCACCATTCACAGTGCACAACTTAAGGCCACTGGCCGTCAGAAGACCTTGCAGAATTGTTATGACTCTGATGCCTTCATTTACCATAGAGGAAAGCAAGAGAAATGACCTCGGAATTCTGCAGAGAGCAGGCCTGTGGACTCAGGTCTAGAACTGGATCACAGACCGATGACCTGCTTCCTCCCTCTGCATGCTCGGCAGGTGCCAGGTCTCCACAGGGCTTGCCAGCTATCAGCCAGGAACTGCCCGGGACAATGGAGAGAGGCAGCTGAGCAGCCGCTGGCAAGTGTGTCTTAAATATGTTTCCCTTCACCACTCAGGCTTGGAGCTGAGATGAGCAAGTCTACCAACATGCAGATAATTGAGTCTGAAAGTTCCTTTTTTCAGAAAACCATTTCTCTTATTTTCATGGAAAGGTCTACAGAGTTATGTGTGCGTCCTTCCAGTGTGAGGGGTGGTGCGGTCATTTCGGGTGTCATAGCACAGCAAGGGTGACCGTCTCCTCTGCTTTGGCCACCCCTATCCCTGGCCATGCCCCTGAGCTGTCGGACTGAGTCTCTAGACCCCAGGATGTTAGGATGGTGTTGAGCTATCTTTCCTGCCCCGAGAGCCTTCTCTCTGTGTCACTGCCATTTCTCTTGCTGCATTTCAGTCCCTGGGAGAGTTAGGAGAGAACGTTACAACCTGTCCACAGTGGTGCAGGCCTCCACTTCCAAGGTGGCAGAGTCATGACTGTGAGGGTCAGCACCCCACCACCATCCTGGCAGACCCCACGGCCAGCTATTCACGTGTCATTGGAGTGAGGAGCATAGTGGGTGGGGACGGGAAGGGGAACTTTCCCAGGGGACAAATGAGAGTGGGAAGCAGACATGTCAGCCATGCATCCCAGGAAGTGGAGGGGATGCAGCTGCTTCTCCAGAGACTCAGAAGTCCATTGTGTGCAAACCCTCAGCTTTGAAGTGACGCTGATGTTCTTTGAATGGCCAACAATAACATCAAGGAAAATGGTCCAAATATACTACAATATTGAGAATTCAAGGTCTTATTCAGACAGCCTGCATTATCATTCTCCTCTGTGACCTTCTACCTTTAAGGTCTTGGGAAAGTTGCCCATTACCTCTCAGCCTCAGTTTCCTATGTAGAAAAATAGAGACGATAATGGTACCAACGTCACAGGGAGATTTTGAGGATTAAATGTGCTAAAATGCTTAGACTAGCAGGTCAAATCCCAAATATTTGTTATTAGATGAGGCATTAAATATCCAATTTAACTTGCACGCATTGGCAGATGGACTGTATGCCTAGAAATCTAGCTTCTGCTGCCAACTTTGTCCCTCCTCTCTATCCCCTTGGCAAGTTTGAGGAAATTTCTGTAGTGCCGTCAGCCCGGAGCTGGGAAGCGCACACTCTTGTCCTTTCCTATTGGTGAGGCAGACATGGGTTAATTACAGCCCTCTCACACTCGCAGCCCTGAGTAGACTTTAGAATTCTTGTCAACATGTTATTCCCAGCAGCCACCATCAATTAGCCAGAATTGACACAAAAATTAAAACTCATTTGACCTCTCAGCTCCGGTGCACACAAGCTTTTAAGGAAATGATTGCTCCCAGGGTCTTACCCGAAGCTCTGTGTGACCACAGATTGCTCAGTGTGGTTGACAGGATGCCATAAAAGGCTATATAGTAAGGGCAGTCCTTGGGCATCTATTGTAACAGTGTACCCTTATAGGAAGTCGCACCTGGAAAAGGGCTATGAGTGCCTGCTCATGGCCAGTGGACAAAGCATCTTTTTTGTTTTCAATGATAGTTGACATTCAATATTATTCTTTATCAGTTCCAGGTGTACAGCACAGAGGTTAGGCAGTCATAGACTTTACCAAGTGATCCCTCTGATATTTCCAGTCCCCATCTGATGCCATACATAATTATTACAATATTATTGGCAATATTTCCTATGCTATACTTTGCATCCCCCGGGCTGTTCTGTAACTGAACTCTTGGTCCTTGACTCATGCACAGTCTTCCTTGGGCGATGTGGGTGAGGTGCCCATCCTGGCCAGGGCTCATCCGCACGCCGAGCACCAGGGAGGCTTGTCTTTCTCACAGCACCATGCTCCCCACAGCAGGGGCTCTTGGCTCTGGGCCCTGTCGGCCAGCACAGGAGCCTGGACTGCTTTTGCACTGGATTTTGTCTTCAGGTAAGGAGAGGAAAATCAAGAGACAGTCTGGTTTTCACTGATGTGAAAGATTTCACCTACACTTACCTGCATATGCGGTTACCTGAATCTGTCCTTATTACACAAGGAAGACTCTTACTTGTTTTAATATTTTAGCAATTGATGAGTTTTTAAGAACACTCATAGAATTGTTAAATTTCATATGAAAAGTGTTCAGTAAAGGGTGACACTGAAGAATCTCAAGACATGTCTTTGATCAAAGTTGTCATATTTTGCCCTGGCCACTGTCGGCCTGGCATGTGGAAGTCCCAGGTTCGATTCTTGGCCAGGGCACACAGGAGAAGCACCCATCTGCTTCTCTACCCTTCCCCTTCTCCTTTCTATCTCTGTCTTCCCCTCCCACAGCCAAGGCTCCATTGGAGCAAAGTTGGCCCGAGGTGCCGAGGATGGCTCCATGGCCTCCATCTCAGGTGCTAGAATGGTTCTGGTGGCAATAGAGCAATGGCCCAGATGGGCAGAGCATCGCCCCCTAGTGAGCATGCCGATGGATCCTGGTCAGGTGCATGTGGGAGTCTCTCTCTCTGCCTCCCCACTTCTCACTTCAGAAAAATACAACAACAACAAAAAGTTGTCACCTTTTGTTTACATTTAGTCCCTTACCATGAGGAAAAAGTCTGTTTAACTTAGAAGGCCTTGGAATGATGAAAATGTCATGTGAATGTGTTTAGACAATAAAGAGTTGGTGATAAAATAAAAACTAAATTTTTTATATCAAGATACAGTTCCTATAAATCTCCAAAACAGCATGTCAGATTAGTTACTCCCTTGGTAACCAGCAATTGGTTGGCTGAGTGTTAACGTGCTGTGATGGAGACCCTGTCTCATGGTTCTGCTGGTAGATACGGCTGCTTCAAAGGGACAGTGCATAGGGAAGGTCATCGGGGGAATCACTGTCACAACCCACATGGAATTTAATGGTCACACAGACTGTGATGGTAAGAACTGAGAGGTATGACCAGAGTGAAGATAGAAGCAACAGAATCGGGAGAATCTGCTGCATGTGAGTGTTGTTGGCCAGGAGTGAATGAGGACCATTCGACTCTTTCTAGCTTGGTCACCTGGGTGGCTAATGATGCCGTTGATTTGGGATAAAGGAGAAAAGAATGAGGGAGGAAGGTGAGGTATTTACGCATCATAAGTGGAGTGCCAGCAGAGACAGAAGTTTGGGAGCAACCAGAATGTGATCAGAATCTAAAATCAGATAAGATCTCTCAGTAGAATTAAGGAAGAATAAAGAGAGGACATGTGGCAATGCCTTCAGGAACGTGTAAACAAAACAAAAACAAACAAAGCAAATTGTGAGACTCAATGTACCATGCGAGATGTAAGCCCATGAACTTTGGGACCTGAATGCTTAAATTCAAATTCTATCTCCACCACTTTCTGGCTCTGTGACCTTGAGCAAGACACTTAGCATCTTTGTACCAGTTTCCTCACCTGTAAAATGGGATGCACCTCAGAGGATGTCATGATGCTTAAATAAATCATCTACAAAACATTTGGAATAATGCCTGGCACTCAGTAAATATAGCTTAGTTTTTGTTGTTGTTAAATGCAGAGTATTAGCCCCAAATATTGATCTTAATTTCATGTTCTACTTTATTTCTCTACTGTGCCTATTTTTTTCAGAAGACTGTGGTTTATCTTATGCTACTCATAATTCTAGCAGATCCTGAATGAAGTATTATTAAATTCCCTGCCCACTTCCTGTTAAAAGTAAATCTTAGGGAAGATAAAATCAATTCTTTTCTTCACAAAACAATTATTAAAAAAAAGAAAGAAAGAAAACTCAGGGAAGTTGGCTTTGGGTGTGCTGCAATGTAATCATTTGTTTCTATGGCTTAAATTGATGAACGCTTTTCTCCTAAGGAATGTTTCTCCCAGCAGTTTTCTTCTTTTGCTTATTTTTTTCACTTTTCAGGACGAACGTTACAAAAGTGAGGTTTTCCTATATTCCAGCCATCTCGCTCTTAGTGAGACGACTGTCTTTGGCATAGTCGTGGCTGTCCCAGTCTGCTGTGTGCCAGAAACACTGCAGATTGTTCTAAATGCCTAATCTCATGTTCTTCACCACAGCCTCTTGAGTTGGCTACAGTATTTGCTATATAATTAATGAGAAGGGTGTAAGACTTTCTGAATCATCTCAACACTGGTGAATTTGACTCCCTGTTATGAAACGCGGCTAAACCGTTGGTTAACAAGGCAGAGCGTCATTCAGTGTGGGTCACTTGTTACTTTCTTCTGCCGTGTGTCACCATTCTGAGGATGAGGCATGAGATGGGATTGCCTGGTGGTAGATCCCCACCTGTCTTAATGGAACTTTCAGCCTTTAAACCAGGATTATTGTCCTGAGACAATGTCACAGTGATGGAGATAAGAAGTAATAGGAGCAGAGACAGGACTGTCCCTGTAGGATGACTGAATCAAGACTGGCTTTATGAAGGTGTTAGAAAAATTCAAAGGTAAATAGATCATACATAGAGGGAGGAAGGAGAAGTCAGTACTCGTGTAGAATTGGAACGCTAAAGACACCAAGGCAAAACTAGAACGAATTTGTTTGAGCAACAAGTAGACAAATTCCCTGAAATAAAGCGGTTGGTAAGAGAAGCGATGAAGAACGTGGGAAGCTACTGTTGGTGAAGTGTAGGCGTCATCTTATGGTCATTGAAATTGTCAGGAGGGGTGATAACATACATGTAGATAAAATATTTTAGAACAACAGGGCTTTCTAAAAATATTAAGCACCAGGATTTAGGTAGAAATATCTTCAATCTTTGCCTACATTTAACCTATAATCATAGGATAAGAAACATAAATAGCATGACCAGGCAGTGGCGGAGTGGATAGAGCATCGGACTGCGATGCAGAGGACCCAGGTTCGAGACCCCGAGATTGCCAGCTTGAGCACGGGCTCATCTGGCTTGAGCAAAAGCTCACCAGCTTGGACCCAAGGTCGCTGGCTCCAGCAAGGGGTTGCTCAATCTGCTGAAGGCCCGCGGTCGGGGCACATGTGAGAGAGCAATCAATGAACAACTAAGGTGTCACAACGGCAACGGAAAACTAATGATTGATGCTTCTCACCTCTCTCTATTCCTGTCTGTCTGTCCCTGTCTATCCCTCTCTCTGAGACTCTCTCTGTCTCTGTAAAAAAAAAAAAGAGAGAGAGAAAAGAAAAACAGAAACATAAAATAAAGTGGCCAGGATACACCTACCAACTGATCTCCTTAGTTATTAATTAGGAAATACTTAGAAGGGGATACTTTTCTGAGTGACTTATCTTTTGCAAAGAATATATGCTAATTTATACTAGAAGGAGAGTCACTGGATACAATCCTAGCCTATTTTATAATGAGAAAAGTGAGCCCCGGAACATTTTTTGAGTGGCCTGCTTGAGATGTCATAACCAAAAAGAGGCTTCAGGATTAGATGCCTTCTTAACATATGAGGAGCTACAGAAGGTACCTGGTCCTTAGGAGACACAGGAGGCCAGCAGATGCTCGTCTGCGCATCTGTGACCTGATTTCCCTGCCCCTGGTGTTGGTGTTGCCACTCAATAAGCATGAATGTCATGATGTTTAGATCTTTGCTCTGGAAGATTTACTGGAAATAAATTATTCAGTTAATATCTAACCAAATAATATTATAAATAATGTGTACATTTTTACTACAACAATCACAAATAGATATATCAAAACTTCTACAAATTACTGTAAAAACAGAAAATAAGTAGAAAATATGTAGCATATTGTTATATTTAAATAATTTTTTTTTAATTTTATTCTTTCACAGGCTTGAGTCGAAGGAGCCTTTCCTATCTGTTGGGTGAGTATAAGTCTAAATATTTTAAATCTCATAGTTAGTGTTTAATTGAGATTAACAAGGTTCACTGAGATGGTATTTCAGTTATTTAATACTATCTTCAGAGTTACAACCTATCACTGAGTGCACCATTTCTTCAGTCACATTGCTACCTATGTTTTATAAGACTTCAGTAAAAGATGCACCCTAAGCTATCTGTGACCTCAGAAATTCAGCTAATGGACTTGTGTGAAATTCTGTATCCTCAGTAAACACCAAGCAGGGCACACCCCAATTGTCTATATTCTCATCAGGTAAACGTGTGGGCAGGTTGGATCTAAAAGTTCCTCTGCACGGCTGCTTTACTACTTCCCAATGTTACTCATCTTTGTACTGTTTTCTTTGTCTCCTGTACTCAGTGCTTCTTCCCTCATGTTCTGTAAATCTATCTCCAAAATCTCTTTTTCCCTCATTTTACTTTTATTTCTCCCCTCCTCCCACATGGAGCTGATGGCATCATCCTGAGTTATGATACATCGTCTAATAATAATTTGTGGTTGACAAAAACACAGTAAGATTTTCAGGCATTTAGAACTAATTAAAAATGAGCAAAATTGTTTTTAGCAGATAATCCTATGACTACTGTATTAAAATGTCTGGTTAAAGAACTTTTGCATGCTCAGCCTTTTCTCCGATATTGGAAAGTTTCAGGAAGTGATGGGAGATGTGATACCTAGCTTTGAGGAAGTCATAAGGTATTCTAAGCAGCCACTATATTCATCATCTTTGATAACCAGAAACACAAATGAGTTAGATTTTTGAGCAATCACATCAATTTTTTTATGACTTTGTTTATGCCCTTTGAATATTCCTGTCACTCACTGAACACCATGGTTCCCTCCCTCCCTTCTACCCCTCATAAAAGTATTTCAGAAAACTTTGTGAATCCCAGGAATCAAAATATTTGTTTGGGATGCCCGGGAAGAAAAATGGAGCAGGTGATTTATTGGAGGACTTCATGAAAAATGAAAGGTTTCATTGATCTGGTCCAAAGAAATCATTAGAGCATGCCTCTTTCCTTCATTGGCCCTCAGCCGCTATTGTTGACAATAACTCTTTAAGCCTGAAGAAGTATTTTATTTGGAATACATACGTGTCCTGCCCTCAAGGCAAGGGGGCTGAAATGGCTTCTCTTCATGCCTCACTTGTCGCGGTTTCTCAGCAGCATTTCCTGTCCTCTGACTTCTCTGAGATGGAAGTCATTTTTTATTGCACGCCCCCAGTAATCTTTGTTTTAAACATACCAGGAGTTCAAAATTCAAAAAAAGAAGTTGCCAAAGAATGTTTTATATAACCCAGAAAATACTCAAAATAGGAAAACTGACATGGAGGATAACAGTAGGACTTAGGTATGAGTTAGGTATGACTTAGGTAGGACTTAATTAAGTATGGCTTAAGTAGGACTTAGGTAAGACTTAAAAGTGGGGTGAAACATACATCCAAGTGGTTCTGCTGCCTGGACATTTGATATCACAGTGAAATTTCTTCATTCCCCTCCACAAAAATGATTGTAAATAAACTCATCCAAAAGTACATATGAATCTCTCTTCCAACCCTCTTCAGTGAGAGGGCAGAGTAACAGGGACTATCAAGGACACGTGCGAGCCTACCAGTCATTAGGGAATCTACTGCAAGAAACATTTTTTAAAGTTGTGCCTTTTACTTCAGTCACTTGCCAAAGGGAACAAATGTGTGGTATGTGGTTTATGATATCAGTGGACATATGAGTATATAACTTGGAATTTCTCTAGGATCCTGCACACCTCACATACCTTAATTTTAATTCTATGCTGAAGAAAAAATTATATTAATGAATAACTCGGTGCTAAACATTGCATACTTCAGTCCTTTCTCTACCAATGTCTTAAAAACATGTTAATATGTATTTTTAGAAATTGCTTTCACCCTTACCGTCTCTGCCCCTGACACACTAGCTGCACTAGTTTAGGCAGTTACTTAAACTCCCAGCTTCTGGTCTTTATTTGTGAAGTAGAGATTAAATAAGAACATTTAGATCAAGCATTTAGCACTGCTCTTGGTTCATAAGAATTACTCATGAATGTTAGCTATTATTATGCTTCTAGAGCTATATTCATGGGTTATGTTCTAAAAAGTCAGTCAGAGAATAAAACTCTACTTTGGCAGGTCATGCATTGAGTTATGTGTAGAAACCAAAAGCTGTTTTTATAAAGCAGAGAAAAAAAAATAATCGTGAATGGAATGAGCTGTCAACCAAGATGAGCACAGATATTCTGTTTCACATTTTAATGAATAAACACTATTATTTGGCATTTAAACTCCTTAAAGGAAAAGAAATATCAATAAATGTTGATGTGCCTCTCTTCTTGATGTCAATATGGGAGCAAGATATCTCCTTGAACAAATGTTCTGTAGGAATTATGAAATAACATTTTTAAAAGTTACGACAATAAACTCAATCTGAATGTACCAAGGGAGAAATTTGTCAAAGACAGTTAAAACACAAGAAAATCTTTGCTGCCTGACCTGTGGTGGTGCAGTGGATAAAGTGTCGACCTGGGAACGTTGAGGTCGCCAGTTCAAAACCCTGCACTGGTCTGGTCAAGGCACATATGGGAGTTGACGCTTCCAGCTCCTCCCCCCTTTCTCTCTTTCTCTGTCTCACTCTCTCATTCTGTGTCTCCTCTCTAAAATGAATAAAATAAAAAAAATAAAATAAATAAAAGAAAATCTTTGCTTATGGAAGAGTTCAGGGAATTGTGGAAGGACATCTCAGATCTCAGACCTTCAACTCTACATTGCTATAAGATCTTTCAGGTACAAAGTCAGTGATTAATAAAATAATGTCATTAGGAAAAATAAAAAAATAAACTTTTTCCCAGCATGAGGCCTGCAGCGCACCCTACAGTCTCCCTGGGTGGGTCAGTACACATGCAGTGTTTTCCATGGCTTATCTAATGGTTCCGGTACCAGCCAGGCCTGGAGCCTACTGTCTACAACGTGCCAGCTTCCTCCCTACCCTCCTCTTCGACGCGTGCACAGGTGGTCCTCACAGCTGTTTGTGGTCTCTGGGATCACTTCAGAAAACTCTTGAACCCTAACCTCCCACATGGTGGAGGCAAACACACTGACCTAGACCTGTCTTGGTGATCGGATACAAGAGACCAGAGCAAGTACAGAGACCGGAAGCTGTGCTGTGGAGTGTGCATGGGTGCAGGGAGCATACCGCCTGTGCTCGGGAGTGTAAACCTCATTCTAATGTCCCCCCAGACCTATGGTGGGGGTCGCACTGAGTTTTAAGTGTTAAATTATTAAATAATATTATTTAAATAATAAGTAATTTTATTGAATATTAATAGCAATGTTTTTTATTTTATATTTCAAGTATATTTCATATAAATTATTTATAGGTAATATGTGCTACATATATAATTTATTATAAATATATAATATAAAATCCTTTCGCCTGACAGGCGTTGGCGCAGTGGATAGAGCATCAAACTGGGATGCGGAAGAGCCAGGTTCGAGACCCCGAGCTCGCCAGCTTGAGCGCGGGGTCCATGTGGCTTGAGCAAAAGCTCGCCAGCTTGGACCCAAGGTTGCTGGCTCCAGCAAGGGGTTGCTTGGTCTGCTGAAGGCTTGCGGTCAAGGCACATGTGAGAAAGCAATCAATGAACAACTAAGGTGTTGCGAAGGCAACGAAAAACTAATGATTGATGCTTCTCACCTCTCTCCATTCCTGTCTGTCTGTCCCAATCTGTCCCTCTCTCTGACTCTCTCTCTGTCCCTGTAAAAAAAATCCTTTCACATAAATAACATACATTTAGTCAAAAGGTTTAACAATTAAAACTTTTTCCCGTCTTGCTTGCCTAACAATATGAGAGACCAGTTAAGCAGCCAGCCTTCATTAACAACACAGCTTGGAAGGCCCACTGGTTGATATTCCTCTCATCCTCCAAAACATTACCTTGTAAAGTCATTACAAGAATTTTTTCGGCCAATGCTTCTTTCATTTGGCATCAGATAGATTCTGATGTTGAAATTAAGCTGGAAGAAAACAGGCCTCACGTCTGCATTTAGGAAAAGGAACAAGAACCAAGTGACCATTCCAATTCTGATTCCAAGACCTAAATCCTAGTTTAAAGCCTAGTTAAAGTGTTGCCTTGAAAGCGCTTGCCACAGCTTTGTAATGGACCATACAGAGGAGGGAAGAAAGAAGCTCCTGTTCATGTGATGTTGGAGAGTCACAGCGCAAAAGGACACAGTGGGACAGTATGTGACCCCTCTTCCGGGACAGGTAAAGGTCGACGCCTGCAGACACTGAGCGGCTTGAGCACACATGCAAGGCACTAAGTGAAAACTTCCATGTGAATGGTTTCTTCTTACCTCCTCAGTGTGAAGTTGACCTTCTTAGAAGACGACTGCATAAGGATTGGTCGTGTTTTGGAACTAGAACTTTGATTCACACCTGTTTTTCAGTTGATGAGGTTTTGCATGCGTGGCTTTACTTACTATGAGGGTCATTGCTTACTGCATGAGTAAAATGCTTTCTCAGACTTTTTCACTCTGTTATAATTTAAGTAATTCAGACTAATTTAAAATTTATGTTGCTATAGCTCAGAATATATTCTTTTCTTCAAGCTTGGCTGAGAGGCATTCAAAAACACATTCGGGATACAAATACTGATTATTATATTGATCTGTGTTGAGGCACCAGCTTTGTGAGTTTATCCTGGCCCAGCCATACCCTGATCCCTGAGACCTGAGACCTGAGACCTGTTCTACTCAGTCCAGATGAGAGGACCTGAACTCTCTGTATATGCAATGGAATATTATTTAGCCCTTAAATAGAAGGCAGTTCTGCCATTGTGCTGACATGGGTGAACCTGGAGGACATTACAGTGCATGAAATAGGTCAGACACCAGACACAGAAAGGCAAAGAGTACACAATCTCACTCATATGTGGAAGCAACACTAGCTGAAGTCAGAACCAGGAAGTAGAACAGTGGATGCCAGGGAGGTAGGGGAATTGGGAGACAGAATTTTGGTGGCTCTGGATGAATGAGTTTCAGGAGCTAAGGTGCAACCTGGGGACTGTTGTAAACAACAGTGCACTGTACTGCACTCTTGAAATGTGCTTCTCAAACAAGTAGGTCTGAAGTGTTCTCACCCTGAAAAAGGAACAATGTGAGGTGATGGATAGGTTACGTAGCTTGACTGTTGAAAATCACTTTACAGTATGTATGTATAGGGAGACATCATATTGTATAGTTTAAATATATTTAATTTTCATTTGTCAAAAAAAAATAATAAGATTGGAAAAAAAAAAAGAGAAAGAAAATGCTTGATGAAAATATCTTTTTTTTTTAAGAACATCAGAATCAGTGAGTGATAGATGGGGTGATGTCCTAGAGGTTTCTCAGCTGAACTTTGTGGGATCATGGTAACTGTGGGATGCACTAAAATCCAGGCATAGTGTCAAAACTATACAAAAATAAAAGGGAGGGAGGGAGGGAGGGAGGGAAGGAGGAAGGAAGGAAGGAAGGAAAGAAAGAAGGAGGAAAGGAAGCAAGGGGAGAGAGAGAGAGAGAGAGAGAGAGAGAGAGAGAGAGAGAGAGAAAGAAAGAAAGAAAGAAAGAAAGAAAGAAAGAAAGAAAGAAAGAAAGAAAGAAAGAAAGAAAGAAAGAAAGAAAGAGGGAAGGGTAACAAGAAACTGCCCTAAGTTTTAAACACCCATCTCACATTCTAGAGTCCTCCTCAGTGACCAATTGAATGCCTTTCTTTTGATGGTGTGGTTTCAATTTCCTCTAAGTCCCCAGGGAAAGAGGGATAAGGGGATAAAGCCAATTTACCCCTTCTAAAAATCCATTTTCTTATTTTTTAGACTCAGACAGTGCCACCGCAGAATTAATGATTCCTTTAGCAACTGTGCTTGGGTTATTTTTCCAAGGCCCTGCAGGCAGCTTCTCCAGCTACAATTGTCATTTTAATTTATCAACCTGCCACTCAGCCAAACGCTGTGCAAACCTGGGAAAGCTTCAACTGGGTGTTTATTGCTGCACCTGTCGCTGGTATTCTCCTGTATCTGTCAAGATCATTTAAACGGCACTCGACGGCATACTCGCCAATAAATTGGGTAATCGATCATGTACATGTACATTTCAGTAGTGGCATCCTGAGCGTGCGAGTTCCAGGGACACGTCCATCTCTCAAAAGCAGCTCCTCAGTAATAAAATAGAGTAGAGTCATCACACACAGCCTTCCTCGGTCCTTCCTATTTAAACCTGTCTTGGGAAGCAGTAGGGCCAATTGTGGCTGAAACAACTTTTATTTCTCTTGTGTAATGTGTTTTGGGGGAGAGGGTATTATTTGCTGATTGCAGTAGGCAGGAAGAGTATTACTCAGGGGTGGGAGGTGGGGGGAATACATGGGATCCCCCTATGCATTTATTTAAATTCTGCTTATTAAGAAAGCAGTGGTGTGAAGCTTTGTAATGGATGAGGTCTGGACAGAGTGTTACCAACACTTCCCCTGCTACCTCATTCGTTCATGAAAAAAGTGTCACATTAAACCACATGTCACAACCCATAGCAGTTTTACTAGGAGCATTGGTATCATTACAACATATCACAGGCAGCCTGCCCTCAAAATGTGGATCACATCTGTGATCATCAAAACTTAAGGTATTTAACAAGCAATTTATCATTTGATAGGTATATATAGGTGGAGAGATAGAGCAAAAAAAATGCTAGTCATTAAATCCATTCAACCTAATAAGAGATCTAACGTCATATAGGCTCCCTATTCATTTTAGATAAAATGGTGTTAAAATGATAATTTAAGCAATATTGGCTAAATTACTTAACAGCACCCTTCAAACTCTTACCTTAGTGATCTTCACCCCTTAATTATTTTAAATAGGCAAGTCAAGCCTGTCCAGGAGGTGGCACAGTGGATAAAGTGTCAGCCTGGGACACTGAGGACCGAGGTCCAAAATGCCAATGATACTGACTTGAGCATGAGGTCACCGTCTTGAGCATGAGACCATGGACATGACCCTATGATGGTTGGCTTGAGCCCAAAGGTCACTGGCTTGAAGCCCAAGGATTGCTTGTTTGAATCCAAGGTCACTGACTTGAGCAAGAGGTCACTGGCTCGGCTAGAGAGCCCTGGTCAAGGTACATATTAGAAATCAATCAATAACAACTAAGGTGCTGCAACTATAAGTTCATGTTTCTCATCTCTCTCTCTTCTTCCTGTCTGCCTGTCTGTCCCTCTCTCTCTTAAAAAAAAAAAAATGAGCAAGTCTAATGAGAAGTCCTTTTGAAACTGTGAGGGATTATTTATGATCACTTCATATCACACAACTACACAACTGTAAATTAGCCACACAAATTTTAGCCTATAGAAATTAATCTTTATTGTTTAAAGTCCCTATGCATGTTGAACTTAAGTGATGGTTTTGGTAGAAGTGGACCTTTTATTGAAATCGATATATGATACTTATACTATTTAATTTCAGACAGTCCAATGACATGAAAATAATGCAATCTAAGAATTATATTAAGCAAATCCATATTTGAAAAACTACTGCGTAAGCATTATAATCCTGTTCAACTTAAATATGAGCCATTCTAACATCAATTAAATAACTGCAGTTAGATTGGGAAGGAAAAAAATCAAAATTAACTTTTACAGAGAAAAGAATAGGCATGTGTCTTGTTATGGTGATGGGTGTTCAGGCTCAGTGGCTCTGAAAGCTGAATTAAACCTGCATGGGACCCTCGATCCTTGACCTCACCTGGCATGACCTTTCTCCTTCTTGGGAGACCCAGTGACCAAGGGGATGCCCTGGTACATCTGAACCAATGTGGTCTCCACAGGAGCATTAGGAGCAAAATGTTCATTTGGGAAAGGCTTGGACTTGAATGGATGTTGGCCAGTATCTGTTCAATGTGGCCACTTCCCCATCCCAGCTCACCATGCCGTCTGTCGGCCAACAGAGTTGCCATCCCCACTTCCTTGAGCTTTTTTCTCGTATAAGAGAATCTCACTGTGAGAGGAGAAGACTGCTCTCTACAGTTCCTTTTCCATATCTTCCAGCATCTTCCAGAAGAGGCTGTGCTTCTGATGAGCACAGCTCACGTCACCATACAACTGGTGGTTTCTCTTTTCCATTTCCCAGCAGTACCTTCGCTCCCGGACTGATTTTCTCAGAGGCTGCTTCACGTGCTCAGGATGCAATTCCAGCAGCCTCTGAAGCGGCAGCCAGGGTGTCTGAGCCTCCCTGCTGAGCTGCTGATGTTCACACTGCAAGGATACACTGTCGGATTAGAGATGGAATCTCTGTCCCATCAGCACCTCATTCATTTTCTTCTCTCAGTTTTCTGCATAATTATTTTTCTTTTTTTTGTTTACTTCCAAACTAGACACTTCTGATTGGTTTCTGTCAGGGATAATGATGATGTCCACGTCGCTTTCCCTGTGTTTCCAAGGTGCCAGCCTCCACGGGACTGTCTGTCCGGAGCTGGGACACCTGGACAGCCTCCAGCACGGTTTCAATCAGGAAATTTAAGCATCTCTGTTCCCTGTCCAGTTCCTGTAGCATTCATTGTAGGTTGAGGGCTCCAGCCCCTGAGCTCCTGCCTCCTCATGTTCTGGGACAGCAGTCCTAGACTCACTGGAGGTAAATATTTGATTCAGGCCATCCATGATTTTTTCCGAAGGTGTGAACATTGTTCTCAGCCATTTTTAAGACATGTTTTGCATCAGTCACTTGGGATTGGTGGGATTCAGATGTCTCTGCATGTGGCCGTGCCTCTTGTTGAAGGGGAGCAGTTATCAGTCCCTGGAATGAAGGTCGAGGGTGCTCATCATCCCGTCCTTTCTCCATCAGGGAAGACGTTCGGTGGCAGGCAGCAAGCCCTCCCTGGTACCATGGGCCACACAGCTCTGTCTCTGATGGCCACCGTCATTTGGGCCATAACTGACCCCATGGAACCCTACAGAGTGTTCTGGCTCAGTCAGTGCCAGGCAACCGGGACAAACCATCATTAGGGCTGGAGGAGCGACAAGCCACCCAGGACTAGAAAACAGAGTTCTCCAACTATTCTGCTCCTGGCAAGCATAGGAAGTGGTATTACCTATGCAGCACTTTGGGAAGGGGGCAGGGAAGACTGCAGCCTGGAGCTGTCATGAGGCCATACAGCAAACTAGAGGGTCAACATGGTCATGCCAACCCCCTTCTCTGCACGTGAACATGTTGGAGCAGAGTGGTGAGGTCCTTACCCCTGTATGGGGCTCACTCTCCTGATTTCAAGGTTTCTTTTGCTACAGAGGGGGCTGAGCCTATCTACAGAGGTCCCTTTTCCACGACTCCTTCCTCTTGTCGCCGTGTTTGTTCAGTGTGTGGGCAGAAACAGAAGACCAGAGGGTTTCCCTGAATGGACAAAGAGACCTGGAGTCAATTGTTAGAACTCAGGAGAAACCAATCACTACTGGCAGGTCTTACAAGTTCATAGCTATTGTGTGGAGCCAGTATCTTCCCATTCAAACCAAGTGTTCCTAGATGGGGTTACTCAGAGACCCAGGCTCCTTCGCAAATGTGGCTCGTTCGTGCTTAGTGCATGGCTGCCACGGAAGGAGGGCAGAGAGCACCAGAACCACATGAGAGAGCGGGGATTGTGTCTCGGGGGAGAGAGCCAGAGGGATGGCCGCCAGGACCCGTGTGCTGAGTCATTCTCCCACACCGCAGACATCATCTTTCCTCCACTTTATCCTCTCCTTAGAGTTTCATATTTATTTCAGTCATCATGAACACCTAAACAATAGCTTTAATTATTCAAGAAAAATAATAGTATACATTATTTGTAGGTTGAGTAACAAAATTTAGTTGTTACTCCTGACCAGGCAGTGGTGCAATGGATAGAGTGTCAGACTGGGATGCAGAGGAATCAAGTTTGAAACACCAAGGTCGCCAGCTTGAGCTTGAGCTCATCTGGTTTGAGCAAGGCTCACCAGCTTGGACCCAAGGTCGCTGGCTCGAGCAAGGGGTTACTTGGTCTGCTGTAGCCCTGCAATCAATGAACAACTAAATAAAGTGCCACAATGAAAAACTGATGATTGATGCTTCTCATCTCTCTCCATTCCTATCTGTCTGTCCCTATCTATCCCTCTCTCTGACTCTCTCTCTGTCTCCAGAAAAAAAAGAAAAAAGCATTAAAAAAATTAATTGTTGCTTTTAGAGGCATTGTAACTTACATTTGCATATGAAAGGGCTGGCAAAAGTTGTGAAGCCTCGCTTCCAAATTAAATTCTGTTCATCTGGCCAAGAATGGCTGATTTTATATTTTATTAATCTCAAAATGTGACCATTTCCACACTCTTAGTGACATTTTCAAAGTACAGAATACTTTCTGATTCAAAAGATTTGCCAGTTAACTCTGCAGAACAAATCACTTAGCACAGTATGACACTAGCTGCCAAATGTTAGCAAAACCGAGGCATTGCTTACACTTCAAGGGCTTACCAGGGGGCAGGGGGGGAGATAAATAGTATTTCAGCAGTGATATTTTGGCATAGAAGCTGCAATAAATATTGAGATTATTTTTTTAAAAAAATCAACCCCGGAATGTTTCATGTTTTTAGAAACCCTATTGTTTTCTTTAGTAAAATTTTACTGGGTCACATTCAGAACTCACCATTAGATCCTGAAGGTTACATTCAACTTCAAAATGGCATGACAGTCTGAACTCAATGGTAGGAAACCCCACAGTGAGAAGCAAATAAGAGATGAAACACTGGAGGAGACATGTCTCCCAGATATCAGCTAAATTATCATGTCATGCCGGCAATAATCCATTAATGGCGTCTTATAGTCCAACTGGAGAGTAAAACTCTTGAATGCCTTTTACAAAGTGAAGCACCCTAGGGAAGTTACTTTAAGAATGCAGCCCTTAATCCTGGGCCTTTGTCTACTTTCATGTCAGTAGGCCCGTGGCAGGCTAAGGACTCCAAATTCTGTGTAAGACCACCAAGTCCCAGATCAGGGGAATGTCCCATGAGTCGAAGCGTTTATACCTAACTTCCTTCAGTCTCCTGGACTTGGTTTAAAGCTCTCGAGAAAAAGTTTGAGAGCATTGCTATTATTTGTCCAGTTTCATGAAGTGTATTAATTTTTCATTTGAAGGACACCATGAGGATGTGCACAAATATATCGTGAGGACAAGGGCCGTGGCTGTTGTAAGTCAGCCTCCGAGGCAAGAACGGTTCCTTTACTGCAGTAGAACGGTGAGCCCTTTCCCCGTTACAGACATCACAACACCGACGGTCCCTGCCGGAGAGTTTGGGAAAGGGTTTAGACATTGATTTTTAATAAATACAGATAAAAGATAGAGCCAGAGTATTTAGACTTAAATATTGACTCTGCTGAGAAAAAAAAATCTGCAGTTCACCTTATGTCTGAGAACACTGTTAATTGCTTCATGTTTAAACTTGCAAAAATAAACCAGGGGTTGAAAACAGGAAGTGAACAATACAGTGTCATTTCTTTTTAATCAAGACTTTGTTTCCAGGGTCTTTGTCTTTATGTCAGATTATTAACTGTACATGTTTGAGATTTATTCAGCACAGAATTCTGTTCAAGTTGTATCTCTAAGGCAAGGCAAGGCGCAAAGGTGAACCAGGCCAGTGCTGCTCCCAGCTCCTGTCACACAGTGCCAACCCATGTGTTGGATTTCAGCATTTGTGACCAGTGAACTGCAGAAGGGAGAGACTTTATAGCACGCCAGTGCTGCTGTAGCACCCGCATGTGCCATTTTGTATTTTATGAAATTATCGGTCTGAGATGGGTTGCACATTTTCAAAATAAAAACCAGGTCCTTCACCACAATAAACTGAAAAGCCCTGGACATGACCAAGTCATTGTCCTCAAGGACGTTATCATCTAATGAAGAACGTAAAAACGAAAGAAGCTGGCATCTATTAAATAAGACATCACTTGGTAATTCTACATATGGTGTTAAAGAAAAAATTTTAAAGACTACTATATGTCATAGAAGGCATTACTTGATAACTCTTGGAAGACGAGTTATAAACAAAAAGTTGTAGGACTATTAATGCATGATGGGACATGGTCAGGCAGGTTTGGTTTCTGTTCTGGAGATAGCGAGAAGTTCCAGATACCAGACGACATGGCTGAAAAATTTTGAAATGACCACATCAAGGGACACTGGACAGCCCTGACTACATTTCACCTTTTCTTCACCTGCCTTCTCCCCATCTCCTCTCTCCATTTCCTTCAGTCTTTCCTCCAATTCTTCTACTTCCTCCCTCTGTTCTTCCTTCCCTCTTCCCCATTCTCCTTTCCTTTCTTCTATTTTCTTTATTTTATAAAATGCATGTCTTCACAGAGAAACTTATGCCCTCTGGACTGGTCTTCAGCCTTCCCTTTATTTTATAATAGATTTCACCATTAAAAAGAAAGGTAATGTATGTGACATGTTTGCTGGATGCCAGCAATCACATACATTCCAAACTGTCCTTTAGTTGCACAGTTAAGAAAAAAAAATCTGTCACTATCTTGATGAATGAAAGAAAAATTAGGATAACTCAAAATACTATTACTTTTCCATGTTAAACCAGCAGGAGACTTTTCCTTAAGTTTACCCTCTGTGAGGAACTGACATCCCACACCACCTGGAGATTCCTGTAATCCCCTAGAACCCTGATCCATCACACTCCAATGAAACCCAACAGTCACCAAACCCTGCACACAGATACACACACACGTGTGTGCACATGCGTGCACACACACACACACACACACAGCTCCCAATCAGGTGTTTGGCACCTTGCTCAGAAATATGAACCACCAGGAAAAGATCAATAGATAGTTGAGAAAATACTCTACTATGAAAGAAAGAAAAAAGACATAGAAAATTAGAATTCCACAGAAATAGATAAAATATAGGGAATATAAAACTGAACCCAAAGAACCTAAAAACCTATCATTAATATCCCTCAAGATAAGAAATATTTTCTTTGAAAAATATATTATTAAAAAGAAATATATGGAGAATAAGAAAAAAATTTGTACAAATTGAAATTGTAGCAGACATGAAAAATTAAAAAGTTTAGAACAGGAATTTAAAAGATCAAAAAGTCAAAAGACATGGAAAGTAATAAAAAGAAGATTTTAAAACAATCAGAGGCTGACTCCAGGAAGTTCATATCCAGTAATAGTTGTTTCACAGAGAGAAAACAGAGGACATTATCACATAAGTAATGCAAGAAAACGTCCTAACTGAAAGATGGGAGTTTTCAATGTAGACAAGAACTTAAACCTTCAAACAGAGGAATAAAAGCCACATACATAGTCTCCAAATCAGGATAACATCAAAATTCTCAATGTTAGAAAATCGTAATCATCAAATAATAATTTAATAATAATTTTTAAAAATCAAGGTCACATGTACA
This sequence comes from Rhynchonycteris naso, assembly GCA_037038555.1. Classification (NCBI taxonomy): domain Eukaryota; kingdom Metazoa; phylum Chordata; class Mammalia; order Chiroptera; family Emballonuridae; genus Rhynchonycteris; species Rhynchonycteris naso. Next base: position 212,088,974 of record CM072998.1, on the reverse strand, counting down.
ATGGAAAGCACAGTATATAAAGATTTGCTAAAACCGTCAATATATAGTTTTGAATAACGGTGGTGAGAAAAGCTATCATCCTATTTTATTTGAATGATTTCACTGTTTTATGTTAAGATAATAAGTTTTCCTGTTTTGTGGGCCATATGTATTTTATTTAGTTTTCTTTACTTAGAATGTATTATAAGGAATGCCTCAAATTTTATCAAATGTCTCTTTAGCATCTACTGATGAAAATCATATTTTTTCTCCTTTCTTCTCGTGCCAGTTTATGTTTATAGATTTCCAGACTTCAACCCAATGTTAATTTCCTCTCTCTAGCTGACACTGGCTTATGATGTTGCTCTTTTTCTGATGAGATTAAGGCTGAGTTCCTTTCCTTTTCATCTTTTCTATTTCACAAAAGAAAGCTTGTAAAGCTATACGTTTTTCTGAGTCAGGTTCTCACTGTGTCCCTTTGGTTTTGGAAGAAGTGTTCTTCTTTCTTCCTAGATAACGCGAAAGTCCCCTTCCACTTCTTCTTTAATCCTGCATCCATCTGAATGGCGCCATAGTGTCTGGTACTGGTGCCGGGGACAGAGAGAGCCAGATTCAGGAACCCCCTCCCCACATGTGAGGAGCACCAAGGTCCATGTGGACAGTGGAAGTTGATCTTTATAAGATCATGAAATTTCAACTTGGTAGATGTCCCAGAGCTATGTAAGGCCTTAATTCCCTTCTCTACAACATCCCTAACAGATGGCTTGCAGTTGGGGCATGCATGCCTGTTACGAGGGTTGTCCTATATCACACAAGATTTTGTACTGGTATTTCCCTCTAATGATTCTAGTCTTCTTCCCAGACTGTGAGCAGCAGCTCAAGGTATTTGGAAAGCATTCTTATATATGCCTTGGTGATGTTTAGATCCTTGTCATTACTGCTCTTTAATACTCATTCTGCTTCTGGGATCACAGCAAACAAATTTAGTGGCTTTTCCACTAGACAACCTTTCAAATACCTATATGATTGGCTGCCTTTCTTCCTGAAGCCTTTCTTCTCCAGACCAAACATCCTTATTTAATCCAACCATCTGTATACTAGGGTCATTGCTTTGAGACTTCTTGCCATCCTAAATTCCTTCATCTGTATGCATCCCAGTTGCTAAAAACATTTCTAAAACCTCTCTGAAATGTGCTAAACTAAATATATCCAGGGGTGTCTCAAAAGTGGAAGCCCAGTGGAATTAGTAATCTTATTTTTTAAAGATGCTGCCACCTAGCCTGACCAGGCAGTGGAGCAGTGGATAGAGCATCGGATTGGCACGTAGAGGACCCAGTTTCAAAACCCAGAGGTCGCCAGTTTGGGCACTGGCTCACCAGCTTGAGCATGGGGTTGCTGGCTTGAGCGTGGGATCATAGATATGACCCCATGGTCACTGGTTTGAGCCCAAAGGTGGCTGACTTGAGCAGGGTGTCACTCACTCTGCTGTCGCCCCCTGGTCAATGCACATATGATAAAGCAGTCAGTGAACAACAAAGGAGACTAAGAAGCCACAATGAATAATTGATGCTTCTCATCTCTCTCCCTTCCTGTCTGTCCCTCTCTCTGTCTCTCTGTCTCAGTCACACACACACAAAAAATGCTGCCATTAATTGAATACCTACTAAGATTTCATCAACCATTTGGTGGTAAAATCTTAACAGTGAACATTGACAAAAATCCCTAGATATTCCTTACACCAATGTTTAGTAAGATACAAACAATATGGGTTGTGCTCTGGAACTGAATAGGTCCTGTTGATGTTTTGGTTCTCTTATTTAGAAAAGAATAATATTAATGCAAACTCGGAATTTTTAATACAATTAAATAACTTGATGTGTGTAAAGCACCTAGAACAGTGAGTGATAGATGCAAAGCGTTCACTGTTAACATTATGATCATTGCTATTGTTATCATTATTATTCCTTTGATGTCACTCTCATATATGCATAATCTGGTCTCCACCATGAGAAACATGGTCAGTTGATAGACTTTCCCTTGAAGAAAAATTCTTTAGAAAAATTATTACAATCCAATAAGTTAAATAATAAAAACCACTCATACCCTTTGGCTCTATGTCACCTATAATCATTCTAAAATATGTAGACCACAGGAGTACCTACACCAGGTTATATCGATCAAGGTCCAGTCAGGCATCTGGCGATAGACCCCACATTAGTTGTTTTAACAGGACAATTTAATATGAAGAATTCTTAACTAGAAAAATACAGTTAGCTACTTCCAAAGAATAGAAGGACAGCAGAAGACAATCAGAATTGAAAATGTAGGAACCAGTACTGTTCCGATGGCTGAGGGGGAGATCAAGGAAGACATGAACCGGGAGTGCCCACCTCTGCTCCTGTCTCAGAATCACAGTCTATCCCAGAAGGTGTGACTGGAGCCCACTGAAGCAGGGATGTTTGTTAGGGTGTTGATGGGCTGGGAGTAATGAGTAGGCACTCTCCTGCCTGGGTGCCTGTGAGCATCAATGGGTTCCCTACATGTTGCTGACTCCTATGCTGGGGGGAACAAGAAGAAAAGCACTTGGAACCTGGAAAAAGAAGGCCTTCTTTTTCTTAACTTTTCAGTTTCCTCCAGAGTGCCCCCTACTGACGGACTCTAAACAGAGCCAACTGGGTTTATAAGATCCAGCCCCATTATCACAAAGCAAAAGAAAAAAAAATAGATTGAGAGCAGATAGACAATAAACTGATATTTATTGGCAGAAAAGTCTAACCCAACATGGCCACTGTAATGATCTAAAATTCTAATATCAATGTTCAGGTGTTTAAGATTTTGTTTTCTTACAAAAAGTAATAATAATAAATGTTATATCAGAGAGTTCCACAAACATGTAACATTCAATTCAAAAAATATCCCCTGGGTTACAACACACACTCTACCTTTTCAGGGCTCCCCTCTGAGTGAGGGAGAGGTGCACACAGGCAAGTACATGTCTTATGTTAAGAAAAAAAGTAATAAGATTGAGACCTGTGCATTTATAACTAAGCTCAGTTAAAACAAGGAGATGGATCACGTGTGGCAGGATTTGACATGATGTTGTATTGGAACAACAAGAAACAGACATCCTGCCACACAATCAAGAAGCCAAGTTAAGAAATTAGTGAGTCTTTATTAGCCAGCTGCATGACTGCATGGAGACTGAAGCCTGTCAAATCAATGCAGCCCAACTACAGTCTGGGACTAGCTCTTAAAGGCAAAATTACATACTGATTGAGAAATGGGGAGGAGAGAAAGCATAGCAGTAAAACAAAGCAGTGAAACAAGCTTTCTTACAATGTTTATCTATAGGGTTAATTTAAGGAGAAACATTCTGAGAACACCTTCAACTTTGCAAAGCTAGCCCAAGGCCACAGTCTGGGAGACCAGCCGCAAGGCCAGGAATAGGCAGTCTTTTTAGAAAAAGTAAGTTCTGCTAAAAGTCTCTTTGTTTTACAGAAAGTAAGTTCTGCCAAAAAAATTTCATGCTAAGAGCCTTTCTTTTCTATATTTCAATGAGTCCTCTTGGAATATTTTACTGCACAAACTTTGGTGTCAAGAAATTCAGACAAATTAGATGAAGTTCAAAGACAGGAGGCAGAAATGATTAATGGAATGGAGAGATGGGCTTGTGAAGGGAAAGGCTAACAGAAATAAATCTGTAGAGATTAGCTATGTGACAGGAACAGCAGAGAGATGGCAAGCATGAGTGCAGTACAGATACAAAAAGACAGCCATTGAACAATAATACAGACAGGACAAAATAACAAAGCAAATAGCAGCACAGTAGGTAGAATTTAGTCTAACTCAACAAACTTTTTGACCGAGGAAGCATAGTTAGATTTTTAAGGATGGATGCATGTTTAGTACAAGGAAGATACATCACGTTGACAGATGGACACCTTGAGCAACGGACTTCCCCTTATAGGGAAGTCCGTTTAACAGCCAGACCAACTAATGAAAGCAGTGTGTAGAAAGATGAGATCTTTCTCCCTGAGAGCAAGAGGAGTCTCTGGACCACCCAAAGAGGAGGTGCTGAATGACTGAAGAGTAAGCTAACAAATTGTTGAAGAATATTGGAAGAAGCAGCTGCATTTTTGGAGAGGAATGAAGTGTGAAGTTGGAAAGTTCTTGCTGTTCCTTATTTTGACACTTCGTAAAAAGAGTGCATTTAGGTTGTTAGCAATGTAGATGATGGGTAGAAGAAGAGGACATACTTGGGGCCAGGAATATCATTTGGGAACCCATTCACTGGTCCAGGCAAGCCTACTATCTCACAATCCCAACCATCACAGTAGCTGGGATGTTTGAGTCACCTGCTTTCCTAGTTATAGATCTCACATCAAATATACCAAGTGTTTATAAAAAACATTAAGTTTCATTCACATGGTAGCTTTATAAAATAATCATGAATTAAAGAGGATCATATATATATATATAAATATTTTTTTCATTCATTCTAGACCAGAAGTCAGAAGTAAAAACTAAACCCAGTTTTGGGATTACATGTGTAAATATTCATTCTAAGAGAATTTAGCATAGAGAAGAGTAAACGGCACCCCATCCAGGGTGATGCTTCCAGAATAAGAATCCCTCTATAAAATCAGCCAGAGAGAAAAAAATAACCCTTTTTTTTCTTCTCTTTCTCACTTGATCCCAGAATTCACTCTTCACACATCTTTCAATTAAAGTAATCATCCTTTAAATGGAAGAGACGGTAATCTTGACTCTTAGCAAGTAGGAGACCAGAACACTTACATGGGCTATGTGGGTTGTTTTAATCTTTTGAACTTCTTAGTCACTTTATCTTCTTCAGCTGCCAGGTCCTGGTCCATAGTGAGCCTGGACTTCTATAAATCTTTTAGGTTCTTGCTAGACTCCTCCCTCAATCCAAAAGGTCCTTGGAAGTGCGTCAAGTATTTTATCAATGATATTTAGAATAAATAACTTAATTCACTGTTTTTGAATTTTGAATATATGTGTGTATGCATATCTATAGCGTACACATACACACACACACTCAAAAGTAAATATAGAGGCCCTAGACAGTTGACTCAGTGGTAGAGGGTCAGCCCAGTGTATAGATGTCCCAGGTTTGATTCCCAATCAAGGCACACAGGAAAAGCACTTATCTGCTTCTCCACCCCTCCCCCTCTCACATTTCTCTCTCTCTCTCTCTCTCTCTCTCTCTCTCTCTTCTCCTTACCTCCTGCAGCCATGGCTCTATTAGAGTGAGTTGACTTTGGGTGCTGAGGATGGCTCCTTGGTTTCCACCTTAGGTGCTAAAAAATGGCCCTGGTTGCAACTGAGCAAGGGCCCCAGGTGGGTAGAGCATCGCCCCCTAATGGGCTTGCCAGGTGGATCCTGGTTGGGGCACATGCAGGAGTCTGTCTCTGCCTCCACTCCTCTCATTGAATAAAAAAAAGAAGTAAATTTAGAGATTTATACAAATAAAAATGGACAGATTTTTTTCCCCACATATTATCTTGGCAGAGTTTATAAATTTGTTCAAGTGTATGTATAGTGTATGTATATACCATATTTCCCCACGTATAAGATGCTCCCATGCATAAGATGCACCTTAATTTTAGGGCCCGAAATTTGAAAAAAAATATGTATTACATAAAGTTTTTAAACTCAAATTTTATTCATCATAAAATTCATACAACTCCTCATCACTGTCAAAACTCCCATTTATTAACTTGTCCTTATCTGTGTCTGTTGACAAATCACTGTCTTCATATATTGCCTCATCCTCAGTTCCATCTATGGCATTTGAAATGCCACACTTATTAAATGACTTGACAATGATCTCAATATTATCCCAGGATCTTTTCACCCAGGTACAAACTTCTCCTATAGCTGGTTTCTTCACTCTTCCTGCTGGTGTCAAATTGTCCCCAGAAGACTTCATCCATTGGTTCCATTCATCTCTTATGGCAGCTTTGAGGGGTTTGTTAATGCTGAATCAAGTGGTTGGAGCTGGGATGTCAAGCCTCCAGGTATGACAGCAAGTTTTGTTTTTTGCTCTGCAGAAATCTTCTTTGTGTTTTTTTGTTGTTGTTGTTATGTGTGCCCTGAAATGATCAAGCACCAATAGGGCATATTTGCATAAGAACCCACCTGGTCTCCTTCTCCAAACTTTCTCAAACCAGATCTTCATCCCATCCTGATCCATCCATCCCTTGTCATGAATGTGGATAATTACTCCTCAAGGAATGTCTTCTTTTGGCATTGTTTTGCATTTGAAAATCAGCAGAGGGGGCAGCTTGGTTCCATTGGCATAACAAGCTAGAACAACTGTATAATGGCTCTTTTCATGTCCACTTGTCTTCACAGTTACAATTTTCACCCCCTTCTTATCAACAGTTCTGTTACTTGGGACATCAAATTGAAGGGGGGCTCTGTCCATATTTGCAATCTGTCCCAACTCAAACTGATGTATCTTCTGACATTAAATGGCAGCAACAGTGAAATTCAAGGACCTGCTCATAGCTTTCAGGCATCTTTAGGGCAAGTCTGGTGCATGTATGCATGCTTAGTCCATTCTGTTTCATGAACCTGAAGCACCAATTGTGTCCTCCTTTGAAATCAGTGACTCCTTTCTCATCAGCAATTCTTCTTGCCTCATGATGAACCATCTTTGTGGACACAGGAATTCCAATTGCCCTTTGCTCTTCAATCCATATCTTCAATTCCCCCTCTAAATCAGGCCATTTTGCTGACTTGCCTCTCATGGCCTTCGTCTGTCGTGGCGTTTTTAGTAGATTTCTTCTTCCCATAACCAGTCTCAGATTGATTTCTCAGCTGGAAGAGGACCAAATTTACATTCAGCAGCACAATTTCCAATCACTTTTGAAAACTGGATCACTTTTAACTTGAATTTGGCACTATATGAAAATCTTTTCTGAGCCATTTCTGGGCAGAACGTGGCAAAACATAACCTACCATAATATACCAGTAACAAGTGCAAACGAAAGAACGCAAAGATAGCAAACGTGAAAAAGTGGGAAATGCAAGTAAAATAATCTACAACTGTATAAGACGCACCCAGTTTTTAGACTTCAAATTTTTTGAAAAAGGGTGCGTGTTATATATGGGGAAATACGGAAAATTGGAAGCCTACACCAAGTTTTGTGACAAGTTAGAAGCAGGATCTATAGCTGCCTCTGAGGACACTCCCTGATCCATAAAGTAGGCTCTGGCCATTGTCCAGGTAGCCCGTGTCCTGGCTTCTGCATACATGAGTCCCAGAGTGTACTGAAGAACAGCTGGACTAAGAGAGAAGGAACTTCCTAAAGCACGTTCTCCATACTTGCTCTGCATTCTCCTAGTGCTAATTCTTGCCTACCTGGGAGGACTACCTGTTTAAGGTTCAGAAGGACCAGTTCAAATGCCATCTCTTTCAGGATGCCTTGAATCCCTGTTTCCCACCAACCACATCATATAAACTCTTCTAGTCATTCTTATTTTTATTTTGGCCCTTGTGAGATTCTGCTTTGAATTATGGTCAGATGTGTGATTGTTTGATCCCTTATACTTAGAATGACTTTCTTTGAGGTTAGAAGTCATGTTCTGCTGATATTATCCACAACTCCCAGCATTGTGCTTGCAATAAGTACTCAACAATTGATTATTTAATTTACTTTCAAGAGCCAGATGCAGTCATTGAGAAGGCTCCAGCAATAGTCATTATTGGCAGGGTGTCTGTTAAGAAGCCGTTAAAATGCTCCCTCCCTGTGTTAAGGAGTTTATTAGCATTCTTCAGATTATACTTTAATGAAGTTTCATAATGGAAAAGAACAAGAAATACTTTGGTGTATTTGTCTACTCCTGCGAAAGGGGTTTTATGAATTCACAGGAATTAGAGAAAATTGGTCTCATATATTGCAAAACCCAGTGAGTTGTAATTTTTTTCTTCTAGAAATGAAAGAGTTTAAATGAAATTTTAGGAACACTACTAGGTCTCATTTAATCTTCAGTAAAAAAATGAGTGTGTGTGTGTGTCTGCAATTGCTTTACCAATTCTGATTTCTCATTAAATTTTGAAGGAATATGAGCAAATAGAATAAAGGTACATTGAATAGTAGAATAGAAGTCATAAATGTGTACCAGATTTAAAAATGAAAATACAAAGTATTTTTTGTGCTAAGTATTCAAAGCTCTTCTGGAAAGTCTAGTACCTGCCCCTTGCCACTGACCTTGCCCCAGACAACAAAAACATTGATGTTTACCAGACTTAGTTTCCTCCTAAATGATGCCCAAACAGTCTCCCTTGTATCATTTTGTTTCTAGTGGCCTAAGGACCAGACTGTCATGCAAAAGTACTGCAATGAACTTTGCAAATCCCCCCCCCTTAAAAGCTGGAAGAGATTAACCCCAATCATGACAACAGCATTCTTGGTTCATGAGAGGGAAAGGGGATTTTTTATAATGTGAAATACAAGTCTGGTTTTTTCTGTCAGTAAAATTCTAGGATACATAAAATACCTCAGAAACTTAAATGCAACTCCTAACTCCTAGAAATGCCATTCTTTGATAGCTAATGTCCAGTAGAGGTTTACAAAGAAAGAAAAGAAGGGATTTTTATAGAAGAGATACAGCCTGATCAGTGGTGGCACAGTGGATAAAGTGTTGACCTAGAGTACTGAGGTTCCTGGTTCAAAACCCTGGGCTTGCCTGGCAAGGCACATACAGGAAGCAACTACAAGCTGATGTTTCCTGCCCCTCCCCCCTTTCTCTTCCTCTCTCTCTCTCTTTCTTCTTGCTAAAATGAATAAGTAAAATATTTTAAAAACAAGAGAGAGAAATGCAAAGTGTGAGAAGGGAAAAAAGGAGACAAAAAAAGAAATTAAGTTGGGTGGTAGGAACACCAAGAAAACATGATGTACATGCATCAGACTTGCCCTGGGGTGTTCTCTCTTTGTCTGCTTGTATCCCTTCCCCTTCCTTGGAAACCCTGTTGGATGTTACAGCTTATGGCCTGAGTGAGCAACAGCCCTGGCACGTTTGCTAAAAACCCAAGGCATTAAGACAAAAGCAGGCTTGTCATGATTACCAAGACAGGCTGTTTGTGCCTTTCATGTCATTATTAACTTGACAGGTAGAATTGAGTTTGTGATGGCAGATGGTGGGGCTTGGAGGTTGAACAATTCTAGATGCTTGGCTCTCACCTGTTCTTATAAATATGCCTTAGCAGTCAGAGTGGAACACACGGAAACAGGTTGGACAAGATAATTTAAGCAGTCACTGAGAAAAATAAAAATGGGAGTTTTATTTCTCATGCATTTTTAAATTTCCAGAAGGTTGTTCAATTACTGAAGGTCAAAGACACCTAACTGGAATATTACCATCATCTGCATTAGGAATGTTTATTAATTGGTTCATGTATCATAGATTCTTCTTGCTATTAAGCTCTGCTGTTTGAGGTTATAATATTAAAAAAGAGTCTCAGAAAATAAGATTATAAAACATAATCACCATATATCGAATGTATGTCAACAGAGGAATGGATATAGAAGATGTGATACCTACACAATAGAATATTATACAGCCATGAAAAAGAACATCCTGCAATCTGTAATAGCATAGCTGGATCTTAAGGATATGATGCTAAGTGAAATAAATCAGACAGAGGGAGACAAGTGCTGTATAGTCTCACTTACGTGTGGAATTGGAAAAACAAATCTCAGGGACAGTCAAATGGTGCCAGCAGACCTGGGGGAGATGGGAAGATGTTACTCAAAGGGGATACACTTCCAATTATAAGATGAAGATATTCTTGAAAATAATCAAACATGAGATAAAATGATGATTACTTATGATCACTAAATAAAAGTAGCATAAATTTAAAGAAAATGTGGTATATATCTATATACATATATAGATAGATACACAGTGTTAGTTTATTCAGTCATAAAAAGGAATGAAATTCCGTGATGTGCTACAACAGGGGCCCCAAACTATGGCCCCCTGAGACCGTTTATCTGGCCCCCGCCGCACTTCCGGAAGGGGCACCTCTTTCATTGGTGGTCAGTGAGAGGAGCATGGGATGCATCTGCACCCATAGTTCCCATTGAAATACTGGTCAGTTTGTTGATTTAAATTTATTTGTTCTTTATTTTAAATATTGTATTTGTTCCCATTTTGATTTTTTACTTTAAACTAAGATATGTGCAGTGTGCACAAGGATTTGTTCATAGTTTTTTTTTATAGTCTGGCCCTCCAACGGTCTGAGGGACAGTGAACTGGCCCCCTGTGTAAAAAGTCTGGGGACCCCTGTGCTACAACATGTATACACCTTGAAAACATTATGATAACTGGCCAGACCAGGCGGCAGAACAGTAAATAGAGCATCAGACTGGGATGCAGAGGACCCAGGTTTGAAACCCTAAGCTCGCCAGCTTGAGCACAGGTTTATTCGACTTGAGCAAGGGTCACTGGCTTAAAAGTGGGATCATAGACATGACCCCATGGTTGCTGACTTAAAGGCCAAGGTCACTGGCTTGAGCCAGGAGTTACTGGCTTGGCTGGAACCCCTCGGTCAAGGCTCATATGAGAAAGCAATCAATGAACAACTGATATGCTACAACTATGAATTGATGCTTCTCATCTCTCTCCCTTCCTTTCTGTCCCTATCTGTCCCTCTCTCTGTCTCTGTCCCTCTTGCTAAAAATAAAAGAAAACATTATGATAACTGAAGTAAACCAGACTAAAAAGATAAAAATGATTCCACTTAAATGAGGAACCTAGAATAGAGAAACTCACAAGATAAAAAGTGGAGTGGAAGTTACCACAGGCTGTGAGGAAGAGATGCAGAATTTTTGTCTGGGATGATGAAAAGTTCTGGAAATGGTTAGTGGTGATGCTTGCACAACATGGTGAATGTACTTAATAGCACTAAACTGTATATTTAAAAAAAGGTTAAAATGGTAAATTTTAGGGCAATTAAAATAAATGACTGAACATTAAAGAAATAATCACTTCCTTATAGCACAGATCCTCCGTTCTCAATGCAATTAAATTCCTTCCAGCTTGGAGAGGGTTGCACAGTGTTTTGAAATAGCTCCAGACTTGTACTCTAAAGAGTTTTCCTTTAGTCTCAGATTTGTCATTTCCTAGTGACAGAAATTTGAGCAAGTCAGTGAGGTATTTAGTATTTTAGTTTCTTCCAGTTGCAGTTACTTTGAGAACAAAATTAAAAGGAAATAATGCGTAAAAAGTGTTTCATTACAACATAATCAACAGTTCAAATGCTATAGAGATGTTTACCTGAAACCTCTGTACCCTCATTGATCAATGTCACCCTATTAAATTTAATCTTCTAAATTAAAAAAAAGTGTTTTGCAAACTCCCATGACTATACTAGTGTGTGTGTGCAATTTGTATCATATATTTCTTTAAGGTGCTTAGTCATACCAATCTCATCTCTGAAATGCACTTAGTAATTCCTATTTAAATACCTTATAATATTGTTATTGTTGATAAGATTCAGCCAAAGTGGCTTTAAAATATTTTTTTCTTCTATGTAAAGCATTGAATCATAGCTTTTAGAATTAAAAAAATAGCTGAACTTCTGAGGAATCACATTCCTATTTGCCATGCTCAGAAAGAATGGGTCACCAACCCTTCTTATTTTTTTAAGCTAGCTCTATACCTTTTGTTCATTGTTTAGCCTTGCTGTACATACCTTGGAAGAAGGGACAACTCAATTGTATCTTGCCTAGGAAAAAAAAGAACTACAGTTTATTTTTTATTTTTTTAATTGCAAGTATTTTAAAGATTTATTTTGCTGCCTGGCCTGACCAGGTGGTGCCGCAGTGGATAGAGCGTCGGATTGGGATGCTGAACAACTCAGGTTGAGATCCTGAGGTCGCCAGCTTGAACGCGGGCTCATCTGGTTTGAGCAAAAGCTCACCAACTTGGACCCAAGGTCGCTGGCTCCAACAAAAGGTTACTCAGTCTGCTGAAGGCCCGTGGTCAAGGCACATATCAGAAAGCAATCAATGAACAACTAAGATGTTGCAACAGCAACAAAATACTGATGATTGATGCTTCTCATCTCTCTCCGTTCCTGTCTGTCCCTATCTCTCTCTCTCTCTGACTCTCTCTGTCTCTGTAAAAAAAATAATAATAAAAAATAATATTTTTCTGCCTGCTTTTCTCCATTTCAACCACCATCAGTCTCTACATTGTCAGACACATGACAGTACATTGACATCGTGTGATAGCCAATGGCACATTACCTTGAAAAACTCTTCAGACACATAATTACATTGAAAATTAAGTATTTTAAAAAGTGACCTAAGTTGCTTTCTAGAACATCATAAATTAGTACCAAAATCAATGTGCTTGAAACAAATGTCAACTAATTTTCTGTTTCCCCCTTAGTGGTTACGTCTTTGACTATGACTACTACAGAGATGATTTCTACAATCGGTATGTAAATGTTTCATCTTTGCTTCCCTTTATCTTTTAAGTATTTTGTACATCGTATTCACAGACATTCTTGATTGATACATTTAAAATAATATTTTATTGTAAAAATAAAAGAAAATACTGAGCCCCCCAAAATACATTTTAGATAGAGTTTCCTGTTTTCGTCGTACTTACTGAGGTATATGAAGAACAGCTTGAACTTTGAGGGCTTTAGAAGTGCTTTAGCCTAAGATTCTGTGTCTAATATTTGGGTAACATTTCAGAGATTTAATTAACAAAAATTTTTTTCCAGGTCTGTTGTTGACTTAGAATTTCTCAAGACAGAGTTTTATAAACTCAGAGAGTGACTTCAATCTTCTAAAATGCATCTGTTTTTATATGACATATTAAAAATGCTAGATTGTTTCGATTCTGCAAAACATACTATACACTTGCTCTGCTTTGCAGTGTGGGGCCACACTTGGTGACCACTATGTGTAACTACTGACTTAAACAGGTTATTTCACTAGTTATCCTTTTATGGCTACATATGAATTTTTAGGAATTATTTTCTCAAATCATTTCTGCAAACTTTATTATTTTAAGTGTCAAAAAGCTTGTAATAATTTGTCCTAAAAATGATGTGAAGTTCTGACAGCATTAAAATAATCTATTTACTATTAAGAAAATATAACATTTAGAAAGTCTTCAAACTATTGCAAAATTTTAGTGTTTGACAATTTTAAAAACATTTTCTAATATAACATTTTTTTGTGAGAGAGAGAGAAAGAAAGAAAGAAAGAAAGAAAGAAAGAAAGAAAGAAAGAAAGAAAGAAAGAAAGAAAGAAAGAAAGACAGCTAGGAAGGCTTACCTGCCAAAGAGCAAGAACTTTATCAGCCAAATAATTATAGAGTCTGAAGCTTTTAGATAACTCTCCACTACACAGAAAAAAAGCTAACTCTGAACAATTTCCAAATAATTTATTTTGTCTTATATAAAATTTGACGTGTCAGCAAGCAGGAGAAGTTCAATGTGGTCTTATTGTCAGCACGCTGTCTGAGCAGCTGTGCTCCCATGTTTTCCCACTTTTTTGCACTTGGCTAAGAAAGACAGAAGTACCTGCCACAGTGGAGACAGTCACAAGTTCCCTGTGAACACTGAATCCTGTGAACAGAGAGGTCAGACAAGATAAATAGCTCCCCAAATCCATGCTAACGGTTTTAGCCACAGTGATTCCTCATAAGTTGTACTCTGGTTAATTCCTTTTTCTATTTTTATTGGTGGTGCAAACTTGGATAAGTTATTTAATACCACAAACCCTATTGTCTCATCCATGAAGTGAGCGTGAAATTAATTCCTGCCTCATTGGGCTGTGCTGAGAATTAAATGAAAGTATATACACAATCAGCATTACACCTGGTGTATTTTAGTGCTTCATCAATGTTAGCTACTAAAGGCAGTTAGCAGTAACCACTGATAATGAAGCAGAATGGATTTCTTATACTGATGTTCACACAGCAATGTCCCAGTGATGCAGAAACAAGCTGTTTGGTCTGGTGTTCTTCCATAACAGTCCACTGCAATGCTCCTGCAATGCCCCTGCCCCCAGGGCACTCCAGTCCCGTTGACCTCACTGGCCTGCAGGGAGAGAGATCTCAGCTACTTCCTTTAACCCCAAGTGGCTTTTTGGGGGCCTGGAAAGCATAAATTGCACCATTATATTTCACAGTGATGGTTGTATGTGAAAACTGCCTAATGACATATTAAGGAACTGAGAAAGCAAAGAGAAAACTGTGAAAGAATGAAGTTAGCAACTGAGGGAAACAGGCTCCTCCTCTAGACTTAGGGAAATGGTCAAAACTTAATGCAGAAAAAGGAATGGTCAGGCCCTGGCCGGTGGCACAGTAGATAGAGCATCAGCCCAGCATTTGGACATCCCAGGTTCAATTCCTGGACAGGACACACAGGAGAAGCGACCATCTATTTCTCTCCCCTCCCACTCCCTCTTCTCTGCCTCCTGCTCTCCTACGGCCAATGGTTCGATTGGTTTGAGCATGGCTCCAGTCGCTGAGGATAGCTCCCTTGAAGCACATCATCCTCGGGTGTTAGAAATAGCTCAGTACTCAAGCATCAGCCCCAGCTGGGATTGCCGGTTAGGGTGCATGCAGGAGTCTACCCCACTACCTGCCTCTTCTCACCTAAAAAAAAAAGAAAAGAAAGGAAAAGAAAAAGGGACTTTCAGAGTTGGCATTGTGAGTGGAGGGCTTCTGCTCAGCCCAAAGGTGGACCCTGCCCTCTTCCAGGGATGTGAAGGTCCTGTTCTCACAGCCAGTGTGGCAAACTCTCTCTAACTGTACTAAGCCACTGCTGCTGGGATAAACGGTTGCTGCCAGGAGAAGAAACAGGGCCGGAGAGATGGTAAGAGGAACAAGATCCCAAAGCAAGGACAAGAAGCAGGCAGTAAGCAGCACACCCTCTCTTCCTGCCCCAGTCTTGCTGCGTCCCCTCAGGTCCCTTGTGGGTGTTGTTGGCAGAATCCTGACCCAGCTGTGACTAAAGACACGACTTCAACTGGGGATTATAGCTTAGGAACCGATGAGCATTTCCATGGCGCCATCACCCAATGCCTGCCCCATTTGAGGGTTCTAATGCACGTAATTGGAAACTTCCAACCCTTAGGTAGTTCTAAATGTTTAGGAAATTTCTCTACGGCAAGTTCCATCTTACTGTGGTTGTTCTAATACATGGGCCCAGCGGTAACTTTTCCAAAGACTGATTTCACGTCTGTCCATGTGTTTAGGGTTGATGAAGAGCATCACTGAATAAGAGCTTAAGTGGCTATTCTGAACATCTATCCTTTTATATCACGCAAAGCACTGGGCTTCAATGAAATTATAGCCTTCAATGGCATTTCTTCTGAAAGGTCAAGTATGGCTCTACATCAAAGACTTTACATGTTATTAAAAACAAAACATAAATATAGACACTCTTCCAAGTAAAGCAAAGGGAGATGTGTACCCAAAATCACATTGAATTTCCCCCCCCCCTCAGGGAATGTTTTCAATTTCCAAGATGTGAGCAGTTTGAAGCAGCCTCTGTTCAATAGCATCAGGAAGAGCATTGAGTAGTTGAAACGCTGGGAACAGTGAACTTCTGTTAACAGGGAAGAAAAAATTCCCCAGGCGCTTGACCACAGAGAAAACACATTCCCAGTAAATGACTCCAGTGGGCATTGCTCCACTCCGGAGCCGTTCGGACCTCCTATAAAGTAACAGGAAAGAAGCTGCTAGAGTTGCAGTTCATAAAAACAAACAAAGAAACAAAACAAAACAAAAAACACCCTAGGTTGCAATTGATTCAGATCATTGATTGTGGAACACAGTCTATATTCATGAATATTGGAAAAGCATATTAGCAAGAAGCAATGTCTATGTCATTATGCAAATTTTAACCACCCACTGTTAAGAGTGGCTTTCTACTGAAAACATTTGGAAATAAGCAGGACAGGGTAATTGACAGAGTGTAGGATTTGGAGACAGAAAACCTGAGTTTCCAGCCTAGATGTGCCTGTGTTGACGGCTTAAATTTGGGCAAATTGCCTCCTTCCATTTTTTGTAAGTTTTCTTCATGGGCACTATGGCTCAACAACAGCTACACTGCAGAATTATAAGACTTGATGATTTATTTATTCACTCAAATGTATTACCTTTTCAATTACCTCAAACTATGCAAACTATAGCAGAGAGCAAAGTTGTACAAAATACAAAAATTATGTTAAGGTCAAAATATTGCAAGAAAGATCATTCAAAATTTCAATCACTTGACCTTAAAGGCCTGTCCAAGATGTATTTCCCCAAGACTTGAGGAGTGGAGGACTTCACTGAAAATCTTGGAGAAGTTTAATGACAAACAAAAAAAACCCACAGAAATATAAATTACTCATTTACTGGTCTCAAGTGAAACGGGTCTTTAAAAACTAGTTTCTGATCAGTTGTAACCAAAAACTTACCTGAAGTCAGTGTGGAAATTATAGAAGAATTAATGAATTTTGAGTAGTTCAAACAATAAATAAAGAAAATATATATTAAAAGGCTATAAAAATAACTATGTGGTTTTCAAATACATTCTTATTTTAAAATAAATAGGTACTTTAATTTGGTTTTATAGACTGTACATCTGTCAATAGTTAAGCAGTGCTGAAGAGGAGGGTTCAAAGTTGAATCAAGTCACAAGAAGTTCTCTGGTCCCTTGGTTACTGATCATTAACTTGCTCCATGGCCCCAGTGAGAACATGGCCACAACCCTGTTCTCAGGGTTTGGCTGCAGGCAGCCCATTGATTTAGCCCCTCATCCAGTCCACATATTTTGTTAGCATTAAGCACATAGTAACTATAAGCCTTGGTTCATAAGTAAGGAAAATGAAGTCTTCTCATGAAAGAAATTTATAAGTAAACAGGTAATTGCCAATTCTTGAACTCACTATTTATCTAAAATGAAAATTTAGTGTCCAGTGACAAAACTCTATGTAACTGTTATATTTTTCTCTTGAAGTTTAAAATCACATGAGCTGACATTGAAAAATAGGCATTCAGTGAAGACTCCATCAGACAATGATTTATTAGAATGTGGTGCACCTAATACAGAAAATGCATCACAGCAATTAAATAAACATGGGAAGACCATTGAGCATCCTGGACAATGTTTATTATAAAGAGAATTAGCCAGAAAACATGACTGTACATACATTATATTTTTAATTATGTGAAAAATATAGATAACTATAGAAAAGAGATTAGAGAATGATAGTTGTTTTAGAATGTGAGACTGGGAGTTGAGATTTTTTTTTTATGTATTTTCCCTAAACTGTTGCTCTATTTTGTTTAAGTTTAATAATAACAAATTTTAAATAAAAATAATATTCAAAATTATATTCACTTTGTATGTCAATATGCCATTGAATTGCCTTTGTCCAAAAAGCAGCTATTTTTAATAGCTAATGTCCTTATTCTTCCTAGAGACAGTATGTCTATTTTATCAAGTAAGTTAATATTAAAATTATTTGCCAATTTTTAGATTTTGTTATGAATAAAATTACATGTCTTCAATATTATTAAAGCAAACAGAAGTCCAAATAAGAAATGGGCACATGAAAAATGGAACAGAGCTACACTCGGTGGGAATTACCAACAAAGGACACACATATACTGAGATTGTTGCTCAAATGTGTGTCACATACTAAATGTATGTCATAAATGCAGCTGTTTCTTTCTCAGCTCAGGATCAGGCCTGGCCAACATCAGAGGCTTTGTGATCCTTGGCGGGGTAAGCAGTAGAGATGTTGATAGACATTTCAGTTCTCTATAAACTGTTCTTCGATTGCATTGTCACTGAAGTAGCAGTGAATACAGTGGCTTTATTTAGCCTAAATTTTCCTTATAGCATTCTTGCATCATTATCTATTTTAGTTGGGCTTTAGATATTTCCTTCTTCTTTTTTTATTACGTGGTAAGTGAGGAGGCAGAGAAACAGACTCCGGCTAATACCCTGATCAGCATCCACCCAGCAAGCCCTCTATGGGGTGATCCTCTGCCCATCTGGGGCTTGCTCTATTGTTTGACAACCAAGCTATTTTAGCACCTGAGGCAAGGCCATGGAGCCATCCTCTGCGCCCCAGGGCCAACTTGCTTGAACCATTCGAGCCATGGCTACAGGAGGGGAATAGAGAGAGAAGGAGGGGAAGGGAGGAGAGAGAAGGAGAAAGAGAAGGAGGAGGGGAAAAGTGGAGAAGCAGATGGTTGATTTCCTGTGTACCCTGACCAGGAATCGAACCTGGGACTTCCACATGCCAAGCCAACGCTCTATTGCTGAGCCAACTGGCCAGGGCCATTTTAGAAATTTACTTTACCAAATTTATGGATTAGATTATTTAATGACCTGCTAGATTGCACTTCCATGGCGTGGGGCAACCGTCCCTCCAAAGCGCTAGCTTTTCATCACCAGGCAGCATCTGCCCTGGCAGAGGTGAGTTGATTGCCATATTGTCTTCTTCTTCAATAGCTTTGGATGTTGTCGCTCATGAAAAATGACTTCGTACTTTAGTTCACTGACCTAAGGTGCTCTGCACATTCAACTTATTTAAAGAAGTAATGTAGATCTTGTTCATGGTAGAAATGAGGGGCAGGCTTGTTTCTCTAGCCCCAGGAGGTAGGGAGGACATCCACAGTAGTCAGTCACCCTGCATACACTGCCAAGCGAGCCATGTGCACGGACACCCATGACTCGTTCTTTGCGAGCAGTTTCTCAGCTCTAAACTTTGCCTATTTGCAGAGGACGGTGCCTCCCTTCAACTCTCATTGCACTTGTCCTCCTTTCCAGGGATCTTCGTTGTTCCACAGCATGTTTCCAAAATGTTTTTGAACACTTTGGCTTTCTAATGCTACACAGTCCTAGCACTGAGTTCTGCTTTAAATGTAGTTCATGTATGACTTTTTTCCCTCAACTGAGTGAATGAATATTTGGAAACCAGCCAATCTTAATTGTTACTATCTATCATGTCTTATTTTCCAAAAATAGTGATCCCATTTTTATCTGTATGTGTAAATAAGATGTAATTTTGTAAAGTAACCTATTGTGGAAGGTTTTTAAGATTTTTCTTCCTGTTGTAGTTTTCTTATTTCTATCTTTCATACTATTTTTATAGCCCCTTTTAAGGCAATTATGAGACTGTAACCTGCATAATGGTGTCACAGTAAATATGTAATAATCATTCTATTTTCTGTATAATCTGTAGTATAATCACACATGTGGTTCACTGTCAAATGGTTGTGAATAAATGAGTACATTTATCTTCATATTTTTTCTGACTTTTATGCTTCTCAAATGTACTAAGTCACACAAAAATTTGTTGTCTGTGTGTCTGTATTATAAGCTATGGAAAACATTTGAATCTATGACATATATTTATTTATACAAGTGAGTCAATATCATCTATTCCTTTCATTGTTTAATGGGAATGCATCAGTTGTGGTGTGTGTCATTTTTCACTATTCAACAAAAGCTTCTAAGAGTTTTATGTGAGTTTTTTCCTGTTAGAGAAGTTTTCAATAGCCAAACATACAAATATCTCTAGTCTCCCTTTGCACATCTAACAGATGGTCAGAATAATAAAGAGGTTTCCAGATGAATACTCCCACCAGTACTTCAGTCAGCAGGTTTGTCTCATGCTAACACCATTTCCATCAAAGCCAGTCAGTTCCCTTTTCCTACAGGGGAGCCTCTCCTTGCTAGGAAGTCCTTAGCCAGAGGCATGCACATAGCCATTCTCCCCTCCCAGCTGTTTGCTTTCAGCTGTCTTCTCATTTTCTCACCCTATGAGCTGCTTCCTGACCAGGCAATAATCTTCTTTGCTTTGCTCCAGATTCTCCGTGACCTTTTCCTCTTTGCACACTCATGTGCTAACAGGTGTCTGCTGTGTAAAAGGCAGATTTCCAAGAAGGATAAATCTGTTACACCAAACAAACACATATACTTGGGCATCAAGATCAGTGTAATTTCAACAAATCTCATTGCATATATATATCCTTTCATACCTGACAGATGAGCTCATACTAGAGAGTCATATCCTAATGTCCAGGAAGCACAGACTAGGTTTTTATTTCTTTGGAAAAATTAATCTTTCAATAAATACACGTTTTTGAATATTAAGGAACAATAACCAAACCATTTATTGAAATTTCCTACAGGGCCATTCTCTTGCCCATCCCCCCCATCTGCCCCGTCTGATGGATGCTGAGGCAAAGCCGGTCTCACTGTGTCTGTGTTTTGTGCAGGTTATTCGATTACCACGGCCGTGTGCCTCCACCTCCCCGCGCGGTCATCCCCCTGAAGCGCCCCAGGGTGACTGTCACAACGACTCGCAGGGGAAAGGGAGTCTTTTCCATGAAAGGGGGATCAAGATCCACTGTCAGCGGGGCTTCTTCCTCAGGCTCCAAATGTAAGGAATCTCCTGTGTTTCCTTTTAAGGAGGGGCGGGGCTAAGCATCACCACATGAATGCATGTTTTCAATAGTCAACTGAACCATTATGGAGTGTCTACTGTATACACCATACTCGCGAAATATAACATGGATAAGAAATGGTGCCTGACCAGGCGGTGGTGCAGTCGATAGAGCGTCGGACTGGGATGCGGAAAACCCAGGTTCGAGACCCCGAGCTCGCCAGCTTGTGCTTGGGCTCATCTGGTTTGAGCAAAAGCTCGCCAGCTTGGACCCAAGGTCGCTGGCTCCAGCAAGGGGTGGATCCGTCTGCTGAAGGCCCGTGGTCAAGGCACATGTGAGAAAGCAATCAATGAACAACTAAGGTGTTGCAACGGCAACGAGAAACTAATGATTGATGCTTCTCATCTCTCTCCCTTCCTGTCTCTCTGTCCCTATCTATCCCTCTTTCTGTCCTAGTAAAAAAAAAAAAAGAAAGAAATAGTGTTTGCTTTCCACCACAATACATAGGGGGTGGCTTGGGGACAGGAGGAGGGAGACACCCACAACCATGACAGACAGGAACCCAGGACCAGTTTGAAAACTGTCTTGTCTGAGCAAATAACGAAGTGTTGGCCCACTTAGTTTGTGACACATCAAAGTCCTTAAATTGAATGTGTTGCATTCAGTGAATAAACAAGTTCACTTCTGGATAGAGCACATATACTATCTTTTCAAAGGAACGTTATGCAAAATTAATGCATGTTTGAGTGTTTGTAAAGGCAACAGGGTAATGAAGGCATGCAGATGGGAAGGTAGAGATGTTAAATGCGTGACTTGTATGGTATTCTAAATCATTACAAGAGTTACATGTCTGAGAACATATTTAAAGTCATAAAAATAAAATGGTGTATGCATCATTTTACACTGATAAAAAGTTGAGACACAAACTTTCTAACTAAACACACGTCGAAATTTTTACATAGACTGATTTGAGGAAAAACTCGACTTTGCTATTAGAATATTATTCCTAAGGAAGGAAGAGCAGAATTCCTGCATTGTTTGAGATTACAGTCTAGCAGAGGAAAGAGAGACAATAAGCAAACAAATTAAAATATGAAGTAGTACACGGTAGAGCGTCACTATGGCAAAGCAAAAAATAAAATGAAGCAACAGAGAAAATCAAGAGAACTCTGTCATAGGATGGTCTACGATGACTTCTCAGACAAGGTGACATGAGAACAGAGAGCTCAAGAAAGTGCATGAGCAGAAGAGTGCTCTACAGCTGTCGGGGCAGAGTGCTCAGGCAGAGGGGATGATGGACCCACACACGTTAAACTGGGAGAGTCGCAAGCAACAAGGGAGCCAGTGAGGTGCAGCAGAGCCAGGAAAGGGAAGTGTGGCTCAGAGTGTGGCTCAGAGAGGTAGACGGAGGTGAGAATCAATGCAGCCTGGGAGGTCCTTATAGGGACTTTGTGGTTCCTCTGCATCCCAACTCTTTAAGACAAGTCAGGTGGATACAGTCATCCCAATGTGACTAATGAGCAAACTCAGAGCAGTCACAGGGTTGGTAAATGGTGGAGCCTAGACTGGAACCCAGCCTCTTAGTTCTCATACCAGACGCTACATCTACTCTAGAACCCTGCCCTTCACCTTGTAGTACTACCAGCATGCTAAGACAGACTCATTGCCAAAATGCTTTGTTTTTACATGAAAACATACCAAAAAATTAGCTCAAACAGCAGGAAGGCACTGAAAGTCTAGTAACTCTGATAAAAATTTGTTTTGCTCCAAATGTGACTGAGAATTTGACTTGGCTAATATCACCCTTAATAGCTAATTAAATAGATTTACAGCCTCCTATGTAGTTTTCACCTATTTATCTGTCTGTTCTGTGGGTAGATAAATATGAATTCCCTTTCTGAGTCTTAGTAATAAAAGAAAATGGGTTTCAGCAATACTCTGTAGGCAGAGTGTAAAATGCTCTCAGATTACTGTCAAAAGCAAAGAAAGTTCTTAAATTCAGTTCTTGCTGTGGAAAGTTGAGCATTGAATTGCCTACTAGGTTTATATAAGACTTTTTAATCTACCAGGGTAATATTAACTTAATCTGTGGATTCTTGGCCCTGTAGTCGCCTTTAAGACCAAGTTTATCAATGGCAACGTTATTGGCCTATTGGGCACAGCAGTTCATTGTGCCTGAGTGTTCTGGGCTGTGCAAAACATCCAGCATTCCTGACGCCCACACCCAAATGCCAATAGCCATCCTCAACCTTTGTGACAACTAGATATACTCTTGTACTACGGAAATGTCCCCTAAGGAGATGGTACTGCCTGCTTTGGTGGCTCTCTCCGCAAATGCGGCTCAACTGTGTAGACTCAGCCACATAGTGACCTTGTACCATCGACCCAAAGTGCAGAGAAGACCGGTGGACTCCAGAGGTTATTTTACAGTAAATATCTTAGTATTCAAGTGGTTGTTTTTGAACTTTTTAAATTTTTTTATTGCTAGATTTTCTTTTTTATCACGGAGAGAGAATAGGATGATGAAAATCTTTGTGAGGATTTTAAGAATGTCTGTTGGGCCCTGGCTGGTTGGCTCAGCAGTAGAGCATCAGCCCGGCATGTGGAAGTCCTGGGTTCAATTCCCAGCCAGGACACACAGGAGAAGTGCCCATCTGCTTCTCAACCCTTCCCTCTATTCTTTCTCTCTGTCTTTCTCTTCCCATCCAGCAGCCACGGTTCCATTGGAGCAAAGTTGGCCCAGGCACTGAGGATGGCTCCATGGCCTCTGCCTCAGGCGCTAGAATGGCTCTGGTCACATCGGAGCAACACCCCAGATGGGCAGAGCATCGCCCCCTAGTGGGCATGCGGGCTGGATCCTGATCGGGCACATGCAGGAGTCTGTCTCTTTGCCTCCCCATTTCTCCCTTCAGAATTACAAAAAAAAAAAAAAAGAATGTCGGTTCTGTAATAATCAGGTTTTCTGAAAAGACAAATAAGCAGATGATGTTTTCTGCTTTTAGTGAAAGATGATGGATATGTGTGTCCCTTATGGACTGTGTTACCCAAACTATTCATAGACCTGCACTTTTGGGGCAAACTGATGTCAGATTCTGAAAGTGTTAAAACTCTCTACCACAATG
The DNA here is from genome assembly GCA_037038555.1 of Rhynchonycteris naso. NCBI lineage: Eukaryota > Metazoa > Chordata > Mammalia > Chiroptera > Emballonuridae > Rhynchonycteris > Rhynchonycteris naso. The sequence continues at coordinate 212,065,419 of CM072998.1, read as the reverse complement.
GTGATTTTATGAAATTTCTCTTTTCTTGTGGTTTATTTTTATATACCTTGTTGCTTAGATGATTTTTATGCAATAGTTTATAATAATAATAGGAATAAGAACCATAGCTCACACTTTTTTAGTGTTTGTGATGGCTATTGATTAAGGCTCTTGACAGATATTGACTTATTTGTTCCTCATAACTGCCCCATAAGTGGGGTATTATTTTCATTCCTGTGTTACAGGTGCAGAATTATAATTCTTACATTTACTGTTTTTAGCCTTGAAGTCTACTCTGATACTTCATTTGAGCCATTGTTGATGTAATTCTTTTTTTTTTTTGCATTTTCCTACTATATATTCATTTAGTTTCAGCCTTTCCTTGTGTATACTTTATTTGAGCTCTTGTTGATGTGGCTTTTTTGGGGGGAGGGGTTGCATTTTTCTACTATATATTCATTTAGTTTTAGCCTTTCCTTGTGTATTGGTTTCCTAGGGCCACTGAAATAAATTATCACACTCTGAATGATTTAAAAGAAGAAATTTGGAGGCTGGACATTTGAAATTGGGGTGTCAGTGGAGCCGTGCTCCCCCTCTCTGAAAGTTCAGGCTGCCCCAGGCCTTTGTCTCGGTCTTTGTCGCACTGGCATTTGTAGGCGCTCTTGGTTTACAGACACAGCACTCTAATCTCTGCCTCCACTGCCACGTGCTGTCCTCATGTCTGTCTGCGTCTGTGTCTCTCCTTTCTTAGGACTTCACTGGTCACGTTGAATCAGGGCTCACCTAATGGCCTCATCGTGATGATAGCTGCTAAGACCTGTGTCCAAATAAGGTCACATTTACAAGTACCAAGGATAAGGATTTCCACAAATATTTCTGGGGAACATATATCAACACAGAACAATGTCACTATATTTTTTGTGTATTTCCTAAAAACAGCATATACCTGGAATTTGTTTTTGAAAGCAGTATGAAAGTCTTTGTTCTGTATGGAGAAATTTAAATATTTTACATTTATTTGATGAAGTAATATATCATGTTATATTTCTTTGACCATTGTGTCAGGTGGCAATGTGTTATTTCTTCTCTTTTCCTTTTTTTACTTTTTCTTCCTTAATGAATTTTCTTTTAATTCCTGTCTCTTCTACAACAACTAGTTTAATTTGGACAGTCCACTAGTGGCATTATTAACATAATAAACCATTATAAATAAATCTGTATATATCAAACAATCCTATTCTAACTCCCATCCCGAACATGAACTTTAGAACGCTTTTACATTATCCTGGCCACTGCATAGAGCACCTTACCTCCCCCTAGAAAAGGTCAGGTTTTTATCCATAAATGTTACAGTTTCTATTTCTAGCTTCTGTTTCATATTTCTATACTATGTATCTTCCCTTTCCCAATATTTTGTGCCTGGCACTGATTTGCCACCTCCCAGTGTCTGTCGTCACTATTACTATTAGGGCTGGTGAAACCAGTGGTTTAAATTGACCTCTTCCGGCTTTTCAGACAGTGCAATAGTTCTCAGGGGAGGCCAAGCCTGGACCTGGATTTCCCAAAGTGAACCAGAAACACTGTGAAATAAATCTCGTGTGTTTTGTTTCTTAGCAATAATCATTTGGAACTGTGCACACCAGACTACCTTGTTACCTCAAAAGATATAAATAAGTAATAAGAAGAAATATTAGATTAATTATTGAGTGAAAATATTTGTTAAGGGTCATCTAGTAAATAATTAATTGAAATTTGGAGTGAATATATTAATTCTCCAATTGTATTAATTTTTAATAGAAGTATTAAAGTATAGAAAGACAATAGAGTGATCAAAGCTATATAGATTTCATATAGTTTTATACATCAAGAGGTTCAATTCACAAAAATTAACTGTAAATGATTGTTATTTTAGTGAAACATAAATCTAAACAAGATTTTTTTTCCAAAATGAAAACCACTTTATTATTTTCATCTAATGACAAAAGTATTAACTACCCATTTTTTTCTTTTGTGAATTATCTGTACCAATATTTAGCCCATTTTTCTCATTTGTGTCTGTTATATTAAGAATAGTAAGCTTGTTTGGTATGTATAATATAATGTTATTTCCTGATATATCTTCTTTTGTTCTTCTTTCCTTCCTTTCTTCCTTCCCTTCCTCCCTCCTTCCCTTCTTCCCTCCCTCCCTCCCTCCCTCCCTTCTTTCCTTCCTTCCTTCCTTCCTTCCTTCCTTCCTTCCTTCCTTCCTTCCTTCCTTCCTTCCTTCCTTTCTTCCTTCCTTCCCTCCTTTACTTCTTTTTCCTAACCAAATCCATTTACCATCTTGTTTAGAGTTTCTGGTTTGGGTGTTACTTTTAACAACTTTCTCTCGATCCAACTCTACAGAGATACTTGCCTGCACTTTCTCCTGGTACATGTATAAGACCTCACACTTTCAAGTTTACTATTCTTTTTCTTTTTAAATGTTTTTTTAAATTTATTGTACTAACATAGATCTAAGTGTCCCACCGAATATACAGCTAATGCTTGACTTATGACCACAATTGGTTCCAACAGACCGGTCATAACACAATTTAGTCATAAGTTGAGTAGGCTATAGACAAAGACAGTTTCCTCTTGGTAGACATCTTGGGAGGGGTTTGATGAAAAATATCCAAGACACAAAACACAAATTGCTGTATAGTTGAAATGGTGCACGCAGAGATGGTAGTGCTGCCGAAAGCTGGTCCACACTGTCATGGGCCCAGCTGGGCAACGCTTGCTCTGCCAGACGCGGAGCAGTCGTGGCTAGCGATTATGGTCGTAAAGTCGAATGGTCGTAAGTTGATCAATACCTGTATCTCCCTCACCCACACCCCCGTGTTCCCCTTGATACCCCCTTTGACCCCTTTCCCTAATGCCCCCCTTCTCTGAACCCCTCTTCCCTTCACGATTTGCTGTCCTGCTCTCTATAACGGTGATATATATACATACATACATACATATATATATATATATATATATACATATATATATATATATATATATATATATATATATATATATATATATATATATATATAATTTCACCAATCTCTTTCCATCCTCTGGTCCCCTTTCCCTCTGACCACTTTGCCTCTGGTCCCTTTGACCCCACCTCTACCTCTATTCTGTTCCTCAGTTCACACTGTTCTTTAGATTCCTCATATGAGTAAGGTCATATGATATTTTTCTTCTTTGCCTGGCTTATTTCACTTAGCATAATAGTCTCCAGGCTGATCCAGGTTGTCGCAAAGGTAAGATTTTCTTCTTTTTCATGGCTGCATAGCATTTCATTGTGTATGTGTACCACTGCTTTTTAATTCACTCGTCCACTGATGGACACTTGAACTGTTTCCAGATCTTGGCTATTGTATACAATGCTGCAATAAACATGGAAATGCATGTCTTCTTTTGAATCAGTGATTTGATATTCTTAAGATATATTCCTAATGGTGGGTCAAAGGCAGTTCCATTTTTAATTTTTTGAGGAATCTCCATACTGTTTTCCACAGTGGCTGTACCAGTCTGAATTCCCACCAGCTGTGCAGGAGGGTTCCCTTTTCTCCACACCCTCGTCAGCACTTATTGTGTGTTGTTTTGTTAATGAGCACCATTCTGACAGGTGTAAGGTGATATCTCATTTGGTTATAATTTGCATTTCTCCATGATTAGTGATATTGAACATTTTTTTATATGGCTATTGACCATCTATATGTCCTCTTTAAAGAAGTGTCTATTCATTACGTTTGGCCATTTTTTAATTGGGTTGTTTACTTTCCTGTTGTTGAGTTTTACAAGTTCTTTATAAATTTTGGTTATTAACCCCTTATCAGACTTCTGTCAAATATGTTCTCCATTGTGTGGTTTGTCTTTTTATTTTGTTCATATTGTCTTTAGCTGTGCAAAAGCTTTTTAGATTGATATAGTCTCATTTGTTCATCTTGTCCTTTATTTCACTTGCCTGTGGAGATAAATCAGCAAATATATTGCTGCAAGAGATGTCAGAGAGCTTACTGCCTATGTTTTCTTCCAAGATGATTAAGTTTTCACGACTTATGTTTAAATCTTTTATCCATTTTGAGTTTATTTCTGTGTATGGTGTAGGTTGGTGGTCTAGTTTCATTTTCTTGCAAGTACCTGTCCAATTTTCCCAATACCATTTGTTAAAGAGACTGTCTTTACTCCATTGTATGCTTTTATCTCTTTTGTCACATATGAATTGTCCATATAGGTGTGGGTTTATTTCTGGGTTCTCTGTTCTGTTCCATTGATCTGTATGCCTATTCTTATGCCAGTACCAAGCTGTTTCATGTACAATGGCCTGGTAGTATAACTTGGTATCAGGAAGTGTGATACCACCCACTTTATTCTTCTTTTTCAAGATTGCTGAGACTATTCATGTCCTTTCTTAGTTATATATGAATTTTTGGAATATTTGTTTTATATCTTTGAAATATGATATTGTTATTTTAATAGGAATTGCATTGAATTTATAGATTGCTTTGGGTAATATAAACATTTTAATAATGTTTATTCTTTCTATCTGTAAACACAATATATGCTTCCACTTGTTTGTATCTTCTTTGATTTCTTTTTTCAATGTTTTATAATTTTCTGAGTACAAATCTTTAACTTCCTTGGTTAAATTTACTCCTAGCTACTTTAATTTTTTGTTGTTGTTGTTGCAATAGTGAAGAAGATTGTTTTCTTAATTTCTCTTTCAGACAGTTCATTATTGGTATATAAAAATGCCACTGATTTCTGAATATTAATTTTATATCCTGCCACCTTGCTGAATTCATTTATTAGATACAGCAGTTTTTTCGCTGAGACTTTAGGGTTTTCTATATACAGTATCATGTCATCAGCAAATAATGATAGTTTTATTTCTTCTTTTCCATTTTGGATGCCTTTTATTTCTTCTAATTGTCTGATTGCTGTAGCTAGGACTTCCAGAACTATGTTGAATAAGAGTGGTGAAAGGGGGCACCCCTGCCTGGTTCCTGATCTTAAGGGGATTGCTTTTAATTTTTGCCCATTTTGTATGATGTTGGCTGTGGGTTTGTCATAGATGGCCTTTATCATGTTAAGGAATGTTCCCTGTATTCCCACTTTGCTGAGAGTTCTGATCATGAATGGGTGCTGGATTCTATCAAATGCTTTTTCTGTGTCTATTGATATTATCATGTGATTTTTGTCCTTCCTTTTGTTTATGTGATTAATCACATTGATTGTTTTACAAATATTGCACCAGCCTTACCCCCCCAGAATAAATCCCACTTGATCATTATGAATGATTTTTTCATATATTGCTGGATTCTGTTTGCTAATATTTTATTGAGAACTTTAGCATCTAAATTCATCAGGAATATTGGCCTATAGTTTTCTTTCTTTGTAGTGTCTTTGACTGGTTTTGGAATGAGGATTATGCTCGCCTCATAAAAGGAGCTTGGAAGTCTTTCTTCCTTTTGAACTTTTTGAAATAGCTTGAGAAGGATAGGAGTTAGTTCTTCTTTGAATATTTGGTAAAATTCACCTGTGAAGACATCTGGCCTAGTACTTTTTTTGGGGGGGAGTGTTTTGATAATTGTTTCAATCTTGATGAAATTGGTCTATTGGTTTTCTGATTCTTCCAGATTGATTTCTGAAAGATTATGTTTCTAGAAATTTGTCCATTTTGCCTAGGTTGTCTAGTTTTTTGGCATACAGTTCTTCATGGTATTTTCTTACAATTCCTTATATTTCTGCTGTGTCAGTTGTTACTTCTACACTCTCATTTCTAATTTTATTTATTTGTGCCCTCTCTTATTTTTCTTGGTGAGTTTAGTTAAAGGTTCATCAATCTTGTTTACCTTTTCAAAGAATCAGCTCTTGGTTTCATTGATCTTCTGTATTGTTTTTTTAGCCTCTATGTCATTTGTTTCCACTCTGATTTTTATTATTTCCTTCCTTCTACTTCCTCTGGGCTTTGTTTGTTGTTCTTTTTCTAGTTCTTTTAGATGTAGGGTTAGGTTGTTTATTTGGGCTTTTTCTTGCTTCTTAAGGTATGAATGTAATGCTATAAACTTCCTTCTCAGGGCTGCTTTTACTGTGTCCCATGAATTTTGAGTTGTTGTATGTTTATTTTCATTTGTTTTAAGGAAATTATTTATTTCTTCTTTGATATAATTAACCATTTATTATTTAATAACATGCTATTTAGTCTCCAACTGTTTGAATGTTTTTCAGTTTTTCTATTGTAGTTGATTTCTAGTTTCATGCCGTTGGGAACAGAGAAGATGCTTGATATTATTTCAGTCTTCTTAAATTATTGAGACTCATTTTGTGTCCTAGCATGTGGTCTATCCTAAAGAATATACCATGAGCACTTGAAAAGAATGTATATTTTGCTTCTTTCTGAGATATTTATTAAATCCAGTTGATCTGGTGTGTCCTTTAAGGCTGCTGTTTTTTTGTTAATTTTCTTTCTTGAGGATCTATCCATTTATGTTAGTGGGATATTAAAATCCCCTACTATTATAGTATTGTTATTGATCTCGCCCTTTATGTCCATCAAAATCTGCTTTATGTAGTTAGGTGCTCCTATATTAGGCGCATAGATATTTATAATGGTTATATCATCCTGTTGGGTTGCTCCCTTCATCATTATGTAGTGAATACATTACCCCTTTCTATAGCCTTTGTTTTAAAGTCTATTTTGTCAGATATAAGTATTTCTAGCCCAGTTTCTTTTTCATTTCCATGTGCATAAAATATTTTTTTCCATTTCTTCACTTTCAGTCTGTGTGCCTCTTTTGTTTTGAGGTGGGTCTCTTATATACAGCATATATACGGGTCCTGTTTTCTTATCCATGCAGCTACCCTATGTCTTTTAATTGGAGCATTTAATCCATTTACATTTAAAGTTATTATTGATATGTAGTTGTTTATTGCCATTTTATTCTTTAAATCTACATTTTTCTTTTTTTATATATTTTTTCATTTTGTTCTGTTTACAACAGTTCCCTTAACATTTCTTGCACCATTGGTTTGGTTGTAATGAATTCCTTGCGGTTTTGTTTTTTGTCTGTAAAGCTTTTTATATCTCCTGCGATTTTAAACGATAGCCTTGCTGGACAAAGTAGTCTTGGTTGTAGGCTCTTGTTTTGCATTACTTTGAATATTTCTTGTCATTCCTTCTGGCCTCTAGTGTTTCTGTTGAGAAGTCAGATGTCATCCTTATGGGGGCTCCTCTGTATGTAATTGACTGTTTTTCTCTTGCAGCTTTTAGTATTTCTTTATTCCTTAATTTTGGCATTTAATGATGTGTCTTTTTGTAGGCCTCTTTGGGTTCCTCTTTAATGGAACTCTCTGTGCTTCTTGAACTTGAGTGACTTTTTCCTTCATCAATTTAGGGAAGTTTTCAGCTTTGATTTCTTTAATCAGGTTCTCTGTCCTTGTTCTTTCTCTTCTCCTTCAGTAATCCCTATGTTGCGGATGTTGTTTCTCTTCATGTTGTCACAGAGCTCTCTTAGAGTTTCCTCAGATTTTTTGAGCCTCTCTTGTTTTTGCTGCTCTGCTCCCATGCTTTTGTTTATCTTGTCCTCTAAATCGCTGATTTGATTCTCTGCTTCATTCAGCCTACTTCTAATTCTTTCTAGTGTAGTCTTCATTTCTGATATTGTATTTGTCATTTCTGACTGGCTCTTTTTTATGATTTCAATGTCCCTTTTGATGCTTACTATCTCTTTATTTAGGTGCTTATTATGTCCATCCATTGTTGCTCTAAGATCCTTGAGTATCCTAAGAATCATTATTTTAAACTCTGACTCTAGTAATTTTGTTATTTCCGTCTCATTTAGTTCTTTTTCTGGGGATTTCTCTTGTTGATTCATTTGGATTACATTTCTCTGTCTTCCCATTTTGTCTGTGTGTAGATTCCTCCTTTGGGCATGTTGTTTGTAGCTGAGTCTAGGGTTGATATAGTCTGCCTCCAATTTTCAGTTGTGTTGTTTCTAGATCTACTTGGGTTGGCATCAGCTCTTGTTTGTAATCCACTGCAGGCTACTTGTCTGCTATCACTATTCTGTTTGCTATTTGTGTCAGTGTTTTCTATGTTTTAGCTGGGTCAGCTGTGAGGAGCCCTTCCTTACGATACCCCTCTAACAAGGGTCGTTAGGTTCTGAACTGATGCTGTCCATATCTGGTTGCTGGATGTGCCTACCCTGGACCTTCCTGGCCAGAGCCTGGCACAGACCAATGGGGGTCACTGCCTATGACTGGCCCTTGTCAACCTTTTAGGGCTACAGGCAATCCAGATCTTGTGGCTGCCTCTGTTGGGGCCAGGTGTCATTGTAAATATTAGCTGCTTCTAATTTAGTTTTTATCTACTCTTGGCCTGGGGGAAGTTCGCTTAAAAGTTCAAGTTGCCTTGAGATCCTCTTTCTATTGCCTCTTATTGCTGGCTACTTGTTGGCCTCAGTACTATAATTCAGAGATTAGGTATGGTATTGGATTTGGCTTGCCCCTTAGCCTCAGGTGTCATTCTATCCAAACATTTATTTATTTATTTATTTATTTATTTTTCTTCTTTTTCAGTTCTAAGAAGGGTGTGGCCACAAGAGTTCAGTGTGTGTGGCCTCTGTGTTCCTGATGTGTGGTCTGTCTTCCGGTCCGCCGCCACCACTGCTGCCTCATGTTTTCAGGCTCAGGTGCCGCAGGCAGGCTTGTGTGTGTCATCTCAGGCTGCCTCCATGATCACCCTGGACTCTGCCACTTTAGGCAGTCTTGAGCATGTGCACTCAGACCATCTCGGCACCTGCTGCCAACCCCGCCCCCACCAGCCACCTTGCCCTCCAGAGAGTACTCAGCAGCGTGGGGGAAGGGGGATGGTGTAGCTCAGACCTCAGCACTCACTAATTGTGTCCCTAATGTGCTCCCTGCTTCTAGCACCTTTTTGCTTTGACTGGAGCAGAAGAGCCTCTGGTGGGTGGGGTAATTTCTTCCCTTTGCTGGTGTTGCTGCTCCCAGAAATAATGGTCACGTTAGACTTGGGGACTGACTCAGCCCAGGGGTTAAGGTAGCTGTCTCTCAAAGTGTCTCTCCCTGTGCCTCCAAGATTAAACTCTTCTGGCAACTCGAGTCCTCTCAGCGCTCCCTGCTCCTGGAGCCCTGGATAAGTGGCTGTGAGTGAGGTTTTTGGTGCGGTCCCTTTAAGTTGTAGCCTGGGTGTGAGAGTTCTGTTCTTTTCTTTCAAACAGTATCCTGGCTCTTTTCTCAGCTAAATACTGTCCGTAAGCCTCTTCTAGGCTCTGGGGATCTAGGCTGGGGCTCCGGTCCTGGAGCTAGGACCCACAACTCTCCAGTCAACCCACCCCGCTGTGAGACTCCCTCTGGGCTGCTGCTCGCTCCTGGGAGTAGGGCAACCCTTTCCACGTCCCTGCCTTTCCTACCAGTCTCAGTGTGGTTTCTTCGGTGGTCCTTGGTTATAGAATCCTCTTAGTTTAGTCCAAAGTTGGTTTCTCAAGATAATTGTTATTGAAATTAAGTTGTAATCCACTTTGGTTCTGGAACGTGGGAGTTGGAACGTTCGCCTACTCTGTGGCCATCTTGCCTCTCCCAATCTAAACAAGATTTATATATAATTCTCTGGAAAGCCATATATACATGTGTACATATAGATATATGTGTGTATAATTATAATTATATATATATATATATAAATACTATCATTATGTGACAGTATTTTTATAATTAACCTGGTACCTGTGAGTAACAATAATTTTCAAATTCAAATCACAAGTGAAAAATTTGAGTGAAGTGTAAAATATACTGTGTTAATATTGCTTTAATATAAATGAATGTTTACTGAGATAACTATCTGGCTCTTTTATTAATAGCTGTTCCTTAGCATTAAATAAACTTTGCAAAGTCAGAAGAGGAAATTAAGTTTATAGCTTGAACAATTTTCATTTCTTATTTCAGAAACTTTAATATGACTAAATTCTGCAGAAGAAAAAAAACCATGTAAAGAAAAAATATATTAGTGTGACAATTTGCCAAAGTGAAATGCTGATAAAGTTTCAAATGATGTGCTTTTGAAGTGAGATTCCCACTAGACTTTTCTGTCCCTTTTCAAACCATCTTGAACTAAAACTACATCCATTTGTTCTGCCCCACATCATGGAATCATAAGACAAAGAAGATGTGATGTCACTGAGAAGCATTTTACAGAAAAGAAGATGTGAGCACCTGTGAGCTATAGTTTCTTACTGGGAAGTTAGTTCCCTCTGGGGAAAAAACAAAATTAAATAAATTAATTTAAATTCTTATGCTGAACAAGAACAATCTCAGTAAGTTTTGGTGCCTTTGGGGCTTCTGACAATGCCTTCTGGTGACAAAATGGCTGAACACTTGACAAGAAATTAAGGACAGTTTCATTACATTTTAGAAATACTTGCTGAGAACTTATCCCCAATGCTAAGGAAATGTTGTTGTGTTGGGTTTTTCCCCCAATAAAAAGCACAAAATTTAAACATGGTACTAAAGCACAGTCAGAGCAACAGTGCTCCTAGCCAGCTGGGGATCATTGGCCATCCATGTTCCCACTGGATGTGAGCACAGTGTGTGTGCTGCCTGGGGAATCAGCGGCGGCTTCACAGAGGGTCCTGAATGGAGCTGAGAGGGGTGGTGAGTTTGGGAGGGTGGAGTCAGAGAGGTTCATTTCTGCTTCCTGGAGACAGACTGTGGCAGGAGTGCAGAGGCTCTGCCATTAGGCAGCCTTGGGAGTATTTATGTTCCACTACATCCTTGAACCCATGGGTCCCTCTATTCCCTATCAGGAAAATGGAAATTATGAGACTGTGGATCAGATAGGCTGTGCTGGGTATTTGTGTATAGAGAGTAGTATACCCTACTAGTTACAGGATATGCACCTTACAGGATGTGCTAAAATCACATCCTGTTCTTCAGCACACAGCAGTCCAACCCAAGCAATGACAATGTGTCTATAATAAATGAGCACATTATAAGCCTCTCTGCTGGGTTTTCTCACTAGGTCTTTAACGTGGCTTCATAATTTAACCAGATTTGAACATTGACAGAAGAAAGGCAAACAATCAGATGTTCAACAGAGTCTAGCCAGTACAGCTTCTGTGCCCTGGGTTTGGTTTCCTCAGCTCTGTACAACTTGTTTTTCTTATGTTCCTCTAGCAGTTCCTGAAGGTTCTAATTTGTGCACTGTGGGAATGATAAAAGCCCATGGCAGCAAGTCTTAGTGATAAACCTTAATAACATTTCTTATTTTGGCTTCATCCTCTCTGCTCTTTTATGAGATCAGGACCTAATAAGCACAGCCTTGGCTTCTCTAATAGTCTCGTTTTAACTCATTTTCTTGATTATAGGCTCTACCCCTTGCCCCATAAATCCCATGCCCAGCCACTGGATTATTCTAAACCAACTGCTTCTTTTCAATTCCTCCCTCAGCACTCAAAATGACTACCATTTACCAAGAAAGAATCCAAAACCTTTACTTCTTCTTTTTCATCATTTTATAGCTGACTATGAACTGCATCTTTAGACATGCTACAACAATGGTTCTTAACCTGGCTTCTATCGAATCCTAGGAGTTTGATGAGTCGGTCTCAGGGGTTCGGAGAAGCCTCTGCTGCGGAGGCCAGAATAAAGTAATACCGTAATTTGTTGTGAGTTCATGCACTTTGTTGGTTTTGTTCTTTGAGCAAGGTGATGTTCATGCACGGCTCATTTTTTGCACCAGTAAAAAAACATATACCTATGTCTTGAATTTGGAAAAAAATCATATTTTATTTATCACTAAAGTAGGGTTCGGTGAAGGCGCATATGAAACTGGTGGGTTCGGTACCTCAAAAAAGGTTAAGAACCACTGTGCTACAATGAAGAGAAAATCAGTTATAGAATATCTTGAGTTGATAATACTTCTCAAGGTATATGTGACCTGATATTTCTAGTCTTATTTTACACCTACTCTTCTCCTGGCTTAATTGAACACTTATTTAAATGTTTCCAAACTTATGTTCATGTACCTACACCTGACAGACCTTTCCTTTACCTCAAGAAATGTGTTAGCATCTGTATTATCTATCTTATATACAAATAAGCATTCTTAATTATTTTACCTGTCTTTTAAGGTCCAGCTCAGGTAATTCTAGTCTTATAAGTTTGGACTCTTCTCTGCTACAAGGGTATTTATCTGTCCTCTAAAGCTAACCAGTTGTTCATCTTCCTGTGGGACTTAAGTCTGCATCATGTTATGCTTTTTTGTAAGAACATCTGCCCTCTCCATTTTGGATTATGAATTTCTTCTTAATTACTTTTGCATTGCACAGACTATACTGTTAAATATTTATTGAATGTATGTCACCGGTATCATTTTTGCTTTTTGCATTTTACTTTTTTTTTTTCACATGTTGCTGTGGACTATGAACTACATCTTTAGAAATGCTACAACTAAGAGAAAATTAGTTATAGAATATCTTAAATTTATAGTAAGAAGATCTACATCTGAACCTGAACTCTCCCAGTTCAGATTAGTGCATTTCACAAACTCATTATATAAAAACATCATGATAGGGCTTTGAGAATATAATGTAAGTTGATAGATTCTCAGATTTCTTTTTGTTTTATTTAATTACAGTTTGCATTCAACACTATTTTCTATTAGTTGCAGGTACACAGAACAGCAGGTAGACATTCATATAGGTTATAAAGTGTTCCCTCCACTAATTCAAATGCCCACCTGACCCCATGCATAGTTATTACAATATCACTGACCCTATTCCCTATGCTGAACTTTATATCCCCACGAATATTTTGTAACTGCCAATTTGTACTTTTTGATCCCATCGCCTTTTTCACCCAGTCTCCCAAATTTTGGCAGCCATCAGTCTGTTCTTTGTATCTATGAGTCTGTTTCTGTTTTATTTATATTGTTTTATAGATTCCACATATAAGTGAAATCATGGTATTTACCTTTCTCTGTCTGACTTATTTCATTTAGCATAGTATCCTCTTGATCCTTCCATGCTGTTATAAATAGTAATATTACATTCTATTTTATGCTTGAGTAACATTCTATTGCGTATATGTACCACCACCTTTTTGTCTAATTATCTGTTAATGAGCATTTGGGTTGCTTCCATATCTTGGCTATAACAAATAATGTTGCAATGAACATGGGAATGCATATAGTCTTTTAAATTATTGCTTAGGATTTTTTTTGGATATATACACAGAAGTGGGATCTCTGGGTCATAAGGTGTTTACATCTTTAATTTTTTGAGGTAATTCCATACTGCTTTCCACAGTGGCTGCATCGATCTACATTCTCACCAGCAATGCACAGGGTTCTCTTTTCTCCACATCCACATCAGCAATTGTTTGGTGATTTATTGATAATAGCTATTCTGACAAGTGTGAGATGGTATTTCATTGTGGTTTTAACTTGCATTTCTCTGATGATTAGTGATGTTGGGCACCTTTTCATGTGTCTATTGGCCATCTTTACACCTTCTTTGGAGAAGTGTCTATTCAGGTCCTCTGCCCACTTTTTATTATTATTTCTTTTTGTATTGAGTTGTTTGAGTTCTTTTTAAATTTTGGATACTAACTCCTTATTGGTTGTATCATTGGTGAGTATCTTCTCCCATTCAGTAGGTTGTCTTTTTGTTTTGTTGATGGCTTTCCTTGTTGTGCAAAAACTTTTTAATTTGAGGTAGTCCCATTTGTTTTTTGTTTGTTTTTTCCCCTTAACCCAGGGAGATCCCTCAGAAAAAAATATATTGCTGAAAGAAATGTCCAAGATTTTACTACCTATGCCTATCTTTTCTTCTATAACAAAGACTATAACAAGAGACATTATAATAAGAAAAAGAACATTACATAATGATGAAGGGATCAGTTCAACAAGAGGAAATAACACTTGTAAACATCTATGCATCGAACATAGGCACACCTAAATAGATATTGAGGGACAGAAAGGGAGAGATAAAGAGTAATGCAGTTGTAGTAGGGGATTTTAGCATCCCATTGACATCAGTAGATAGATCTTCCTGACAGAAAATCAATGAGAGAACAATGGCTTTAAATGACGCATTAGACCAGATGGATTTATCAGATTTCTTATTGATGAGTAGTGTGTGTCAAAGTGGTCAATAAGTCAAGGTCTATGAAAGTTAGCTTTATTCCTTTATTTTTGATATTAAACAATTCATCAAAGGTTGGAGGGAATACATAAAATATAACATAAATTAATGTGAATTATTATTAAAGTCACATGATTACAAACATTTTTAAACTTTCTAAATAGCTCATAGGAATCATGGAACTGGTGATGAATGGGGGGTAATTATTTAGACCAGGGGTAGTCAACCTTTTTATAAAAACTGCCCAATTTTGCAGTGTTGGTCAACCTGTTCCCTACTGCCCACTAGTGGGTAGTAGTGGAGCAACAAACGGTGCTGCGATTGGCCCTCCATGAAAGCTGGAATGCCCACTACTGGGTAGTAGGGACCAGGTTGACCAGCACTGCAAAAGCGGGCAGTTTTTATAAAAAGGTTGACTACCCCTAATTTAGACCATGGTTTCTAAGACTTGGCACTATTTACATTTTGTTTTCATTTTTCAGTCAGATAGTTCTTTGGTGTGGTGGAGAGGGTTAAGTGTCCTGTCAATGTTGGTACACTTAACAGACTAAAACCCTAGATGCCAGGAATACCACCACCCTTTTCAAGCCATGACAATCAAATATGTCCCCAGACATTGCAAAAGTCCCCTGTAGGACAATGTTACCCTCTGTTGAGAATCACTGATAGAGACAGTTAGCTGAAGATTCTTTATTTGTCCCTGAATAGACTTGCCCCACAGGTGATTAAACTAAATCAGTATTTCTAATCACATAAATCAGAAAGGCAGCTGTTTTTCAATATAGGCTGATGGTATCATCCTGTGTGCCTGATTTCCTCTTTGGATTTGATCTCATATTATATAGCAAAAGGAGCAAACATCATTTTGTTGACTGCATCTGAATATGATAACATTTATCACCAAATCAATAAGCTATTTAGAGAGAGCAGATCTACTCTGCAATGATTTAATATGGCTTTTTATTTTCAAACTAAATTATTATAGTGACACTTTAGGAAAAATATTTTAAGATTTTTTGTATGATATAACCTGACTACTAGCTTCCCTAGTGTCTAAAAACAAGCTAACCTAATTTGTCCTAGAAACCATGGTCGGGTTTTTTTCCCCCATTTATTATTTTGCTAATCTTGAAGGATAATTTTAAATTCAAGCCCTATAACCCTCGTAGAAAAATAAATTACTATAGTCGACTGGACAGGCATAGATTTTTATTATGACAGTATGCTTTTTTTTAAATTTTACAGATTATTTATTTTTTACCAAATATGTGAATAGAGTTGCATAGTTAACAGTTCACATGTTTCCTTTTTTCTATTTCTTTTCAAAACTTTTGTTGTAGAATTTATCTAAAGGAAAGGAGGAAAAGACATTTTTCTTTTGGAGGTATTATTAGTGATGTTAGCTAAAACACCTGCTATATATGCATACTCAAATACTAGGGCAAACTCATCTTATATGTTAACTTAAAATACCATCTCTAACTGGTTACCCACAAATTGATTTTCCTACTTTGCTCTTACCTGAGAACTCCATACTCATATACCCAGTGCCTACTTGTCACTAGTATTTGGGTACTAATAGACATCTCACAATTAACAGGTTTAAACCAAGCTGCTGGGATCTTAGGACAATTAGATCTAAAACTGAAGATTGTGGATTTTGCAATTTAAAAATTATGAATGTGAGCATCTGAGAGCACTGCTTTGCTTCCTAGCCAGCTCTAAATTTCCTCCCCTCACCTCCTGTTCTGATGTGTTTCCAGGGAACTCGGGCTCAGCTCTAATGTTGTCAGAAGGAGACTGTTACAGATGTGGTCACTCAGAATATCACCTGAAGGATGTGTGGGGGAGGAGGATGAGTCCGGTAAAGAAGAGGAACAGAGTGGAGGGCCCGTCACAGTTAGGCAGCATCTGAGCTGAATGTTTAAGGATTAAAAGGCATGTGCCAGGGGAGGTGAGAGTAAGGGGCAGACACATGAAATCCACAGACACAAAGTTTCCAATGTCTGAAAACACAAGACACACTCCATGGGATGAGCAGTTGGACCCAAGCCTCAGATCAACAGAAACACAGGGGAGAGAAGGTGAGGAGAGGGGATGTGGAGCCAGCAGAGAAGTAAAGCAGTTTCCTCAGATTCTCTCATCTGCAATTTTTAAATTGGAAACTTCATAATCTTTGATAATTAGATCTAACTGTCTTGAGCTCCCAGTTTGTCTACATCAAGGGACTGTGACACAATGGTGGTGTAACAGCAAATTGATTAAAAGTATTCTCAGTAAGAGAGATACTCCTGAGTCTCGCTTTCTAATACTCTACATTAAATAAAGGTGTTACAATGACATGTGTCTTTAGTATAAGAAGTATGGATTTTGAAGCGTTGAGGTGGAATTGGGGAAAAATGCAAAATGGTGGTTGCCAAAGGCAGGTGTTCTTTTCTTGTTCTTTTATCATAGCGCTCCTGAGAAAGGAAAGGACTATTTCCACACTAATTTCTTTTTTGCACTTCCTGTTTGCTCATCTATCTTCTCATTAGGCAATCAGCTCCAATGTAGTCCCCAGAACACACCCAAAGCTGTAATCAGATGTGTTGGTCTGGTCATAATTGGCATGCAGGGACCATACTGACATACACATGCCTACAGGTTGTCTTGTATTTGCTAATTTCTTGCTGTGTTTAAGATGCTAAGTTCTATTAAGAATGGAGGTGGGAAAGGAGGGAAGGAAGGAGAGAAGAAAGAAGGAAGGCAGGAAGGGAAAGAAGGAGGCAGGGAGGGAGGGAAGTAAAGAGGGAAAAGACGACACTGGATGCCCTCTCTCCATTCAGGAAGTTTGGTTGTATAAAACCTGTGATGGCATTAAATCCATTAAGATGTCTTACTTCAGACAACCACACAAAATTTATATTAATCAGGAATCTGAATTGTTTTTCGTGGATCTGGTTTATGATGAGAAAGACAATGAAAGTTTCCAGTAGGTATTAATCTGATTGAGGGTTTTTTCTTGCATGTGTTTCTATCATTTATTAAGTAAGTAGGATAGACCTCAAAGCCTGGGACCTCTTGACTACAGGACCCCATCAGTCAGTAAGAGGAGAGGGAGTTTACCTACACATAGAAAACATTCCAAAAGCTGACCCTTCAGCTCCTCTAGTGTATAGTCAGATCTTCACTCTCTGGTGTTTGACATGGAGAGTAGATGCAAAAGGAGAAGTCCATGGCAGGACGAGGCCAGGAGTACATGTGAGATGCCACTAAACAGATGATGAGTGAGACACGCCCCTCCAGGGAGTTTGTCAAGGAAGAATTCATAAGACAGGAAAGAGGTAAAATGGTCCCTGAAAGGCATGTAGGATTTTGATAGACACCTTTGTGGGAAAGAGCAAGTTTTTGCTGAAATAGACACATAAATAATAATAATTATTATTATAATTAAAATATCTTCCACTTCAACCATTTATGGGGCCTGATGAGGTTGTGGGATGGGTGCTACATGCTTTATGTGTGTTATCTCAGTAAATTCTCACAAGAAGCCTCTCAGGCAGAGGACAGAAGTTATAGAGGATGCACCTGATTCCAGGCTGTTACATATGACTCCCCAGGGACACAGATATGAACTTGAGTCTGTCAGGTTCCACACACTCATTGATATCACTAACTGTTATATTCAAGTGAAGAGTTTGCTTTGAAAGGAAGTGGAATACAAACCTGGAATTATACTTTTGGAGAAGTTAGGTGCCCAGACTGACTGGCTCAGTGGATAGAGCATTGGCCTGGCTTGTGGACATCCCAGGTTTGGTCCCCAGTCAGGGCACACAGGAGAAATGAACATCTGCTTCTTCCCCTCTCCTTTTCCCTCTTCTCTCCCTCTTCCCCCTTTTCCCTTTCTCTCCCTCTTTCCCTCCCACAGCCAGTGGCTTGATTGTTTCGAGTGTGGTCCTAGGCACTGAGGATACCTCCATTAGAATGCATCAGCCTCAGGCTCTAAAAATAACGTGGTACTTAAGCATTGTCCCCATATGGGGTAGCCAGATCCCGGTCAGGGTGCATACAGCAGTATGCCTTACTATATTCCCTCCTCTCACCTAAAAAAAAAAAAAATCTGTCATTGTAACATGTACACCAGTTTTGATGGAGTACATAAAAACAGACAAGGAATTGCCTGACTGGTGGTGGTGGCTCAATGGATAGAGCATGGAGCCAGAATGCTGAGGTTGCTGGTTCAAAACCTCGAAGTTGTCAGTTTGAGCACAGGGTCATCTGTGTGATCCCAAAGTCGCTGGCTTGAGCCCAAGGGTCACTGGCTTGAGCAAGGGGTCACTGACTTTGCTTTAGCCACCTCCTCACCCATCAAGGCACATAAGAGAAGTAATGAGTGCACAGCTAAAGAGAAGCAACTACAAGTTAATGCTTCTCTCTCTCTCTCTCTCTCTCTCTCTCAAGAAAATAAAAAGACAGGAAATTAATATCATCCACCAAACAGCAGAGAAACTGTTAACAGGGGCCAAAGAAAGGTAGGAAAAGGGCAGAAAAGATTTAAGAGAGTGGCCTATCCCAAGAGTCTCTTCAGGAATCCAGGCACAAGAGCAGAAACATCCAGTCTATCTGAGCACTTGCTGCCAGTCATTCCAAGAAGAAGGCCAAGCAGCCTGCACAGGGCTGCAGACCCATTTACCATATACTGGCATGGGCCTGGAAAGAGAGGCAGAATCTGTCTGGTTACACCCCGGTTGTCTGTAAGCTCAAATAGTATTAACTAAATAGAACCCAATTTCTTAGTGATCTACCTTCTATCAAAGGTGCTCCTACAGTGCTGGACATGAGTTTAGACTAAGGAAACTTAGCCCCCTGCATGCACACTTAGAAGTTCCTACTTTCTGAGTCCAGATTTCTTGTTGGTTTGTAATGTTGTTTCGGTAAAACTGGGCATTGGTGGTTTATTTACTTACACTTTCTAAAGGAGATAAATTAAAATGAGTCCATTGCCCTCCTGCACTGAGGAGTGGCTCCCCTCTCTAAGAAATCTACTCTTTTACTCTCCAGCCATACTCCCAATTCTCCCGTCCTGAAAGCGAAAGTTATAAGATAAAATATTTTATATTAAATTCGACAGGTTTAAGTAAAACTACACAATGTGCTTTCATCAAACGGAATGGAAGTCGTTCTTCAAAGCAGAATCAATTTGCAGTTGTGACAAATGATGTGTTTCAAATTTAGCTGCAATTCAACAGTGGTCCTTTTATGTCTATGAAATAATTAATATAAAGAGCAATTCTTCCCGTTAAGCTGGGTTCTGCTTTCAGTTGGGGTCTCCGGAATAGGAACACCATGGGGTCCCTGGATTCTTACCAGTTTTATTTTACTTTGCATTATAGAAATTTGTTTTCTTATGAAAAAAATCTGATTTTATAATGGAAAAGGTTTTCTCGTTTTTATATTGGGGGAAATAAAATATGTTCTTTCTTTGAGCGATTAGTGTATATTGATGCATAATGCGTCGTGTAAATTAGATAATATATCTTCATTGACAAATAATACTATCCTCAAGCAAACATCAATTGCATTTAGTTTTTATGATTTATAATACATTTCTTGAAGACCAAAGAATCAAGTTAAACACTCAGTTTCTTCTGAAACCTCTGGGGACTAGCCAAGCTGAGATCATTATAACCTGAAAGAAAAAGGGACAGAAAAGTAGTCGCTGGCATTGGGACCTGTGCCCCAGACCTTGAGCATAGCTCTCTGCGGAGATACTGGCACCCCAAAACTCGTCCAACGATGCTTACAGGCAGGCGTAGCTGGTCCACAGTGACACCTTTAAAACCTTCAGGCTCTGGTTAGTGTGGGTTCATGACAACATTTCCAAAGGTTCTTAGCAAAATGAGGGAATAAGGATGGGGCAGTGAATTTTTCATAAGCACAGACGTATTTTGTTGGAAGGAGCATTTGGTAAATATGAGAATGTCCTTTTCCTGAGCCCCTTCCTTTATAATTATAGGTGATAGGAGGATGTCTGTTGTGGCTGTTGTTGTTTAATATCCTTACTTGGCAAAAACGAGAAGTTGTCAATCTTATAGTAGTACCATTTTTTATCTTTCAATCCATAGTAAACAGAAAAAATCCAGAACGGGAACCATTAGAGTGAAAATATGAATGGGAACTTCAGTGAAATTTTTTGCTTCCAATGTCAGGGTTTAAAGAGTAGCAGGTGGAACCCACGGCCTCGGTTAGTTTTGTTGTTATAAAGAGGTCAAGTAGCAAAAGTTCTTTAAGTTGGAGAAATTTCTATAGCATCTAAGACATTTTGGAGGATAAATATGAGATCCTGGTTTCAATCAATCACCAAAGACCCGGATTACAAATATCACTGACTGCTAAAACACATGTTACAACATAGTCCTGAAAGTGACATTCACAGAGCTGTTTTAACCCTCCTTCAAGTTGTGTCGACCTACAGTTACTCAACTATTTGCCAACACCAAAATGTAGCATCAGTTATTTGATTAAGTATTTCTGGGTCCCTCCATCATTTTGCAAACCTTTGGTGAAAAGATACAGCATCAGAGCTCACAACATGGGGAATCACTGTGTGTAATCAGGTCATCAGGGCTCCTGGGTAAACCAGCGGTCACAAGGACCCAGTAGGACTTGAAGAGCATTCTCCCTAATTTGACCCAGTCTGGAGTGGATACAGGGGTGTCTGTGAGGAGTTTGCTTAGTCGTGGTGCCTTTGACTTTGTGCTGTTTTCTGCCCCCTCTCTCCTTTCCAGTGAAATCAGATGAGTTACAGACAATCAAGAAGGAATTGACGCAGATCAAAACTAAGATCGACTCCTTGCTAGGGCGCCTGGAGAAGATTGAGAAGCAGCAGAAGGCAGAGGCAGGTAAGTGAAGAGGGGCTGCGGCCGTAGATGGGTGGGCAGGGAAACCCGGAACACCGTCAGTCAGGGAGACAGGTGGGCCAGGGGGGGTGGGGGTCATCATAGGCGGGCTTAGCAGAGTTCAATGCACTACGGCGTCTGTCAGCCTAGAGTAGTAATGGTGGGAGCTGATCTTTTACTTCTCAGAAGACATGAACCAATTTGTCTGAAATTTATACAATAACAAAAGGGGGGGGGAGTATATTGATGCTAATAAGTAATAATTGAGTCATAACTGGAAGTTTTTATCTCAATAGCAAGGAACCTTTAAGAGAACAAAATCAATTCATGAAATAACACTATCAAGCTAAAAATGAAATCCATATGTCATTACATTAAAATTTAACAGAATTCAAAACTGTGATTACAAAGCCCAACTCTGGCATTGTGGGGACCCTGTGAAATTTCAGGACCCAGTTCAGAATCTCACCACTCACCATGTCTCTGGCCACCCCAGGCCAGGTCACTAATTACACACTTCACCACATCATGTCCTTTGTCCTCTGACTTATCAGCCCTGACCCCAGTTCCTACTTCCTGTCTAATGCCCTTTTCTTTTTGTGGCTACAGATACAGTTTAGAATCACTGAATGTGAGAACTGGGATAAACCTGGAGGGGCTCTGGTGCCCAGGCTGACACTGTGTTATGCAGCCCCTGATCCCCAAGGCTCCTTGGAGACGAGATTAGGTTAGAAGGGCCCAGGAAGTGGTGACCTCACCCTCCTCTGGCCTGGCCTCTGTTCCCAGCCAGGTAGTGTCTCCTTTGTCTGTTTTATCCACTGTGATTCCACACACGATTTCATTTGCAAAGCATTTCACTTAAAAATAAATAAGTAATACAGTTTTGAAACCCATTGCTCTGAGCCAGCCTTCCCACTTCCCCAAGAGAAAACAGGGGTCAAGAGGCCAACAGGCATTTTCACGGTCACATAACTAGTCAGTGGCAGACCAGGTCTCACATCCAGGTCTGTGGCTGAGTCCGCTGTGCTTTTCCACTTGTAGTATCACTCACAGGTGCCACCAGGGCCTTGTCTCAAGGCTGCACTGCCTGGGCAGCTCCTCCCTGGGGAGAGCCTGCTGGGACGTGGGCCCCAAGCTACAGCACAGAGGCCAGCCTGATGTGAACTGTGTGGTAGGGTGAGGACCAAACAGACCTTCTGTGATATGACACATGGGGCCACCAGGTGACAGGAATAAACGCGGGTTCAAATTTCCCCACCACCTCCTGAGCCTCAGTTTTCTCACAACAAGGACAGTGAGAAGCAAGAAGGGGCCTAGAGAATGTCTGTCTCATAGTCACTTGCAAGGTGTGAAACTCCAAATCAGAGTGATGTGGGGTTGGTGGTAACACAGATATACCTGGGCAACTGAGCCTCTCCTGCCAGGCACCAGCACCTGTCTGCCCAGCACCGGGCACAGTCTCCCTAATGTGTGTTAAGTCCACATGCATGACAAATCATACAGAAGACAGAATCGTGTTTATTAAAAAGTTCTGTTTTAAATATACTTTCTGCAGGGCAAAGATGTGCTGTCCATACTTCTTACCAGAGGAGCATAGGATTTAGGGAGTTTCTCACATGCCATCTGTGGTGGTAACCTAATACATTTCTGGAACGGAAATACTCTGTGACCGTTGCCTGAATCAATATTTTCCTTTAAGGAACTTCTGTGAAATTCATTTTTATATAAAACAACCCCTACAGCAAAGGACTTTGATAACTAATTTCCACTTCAGTTTAAAGGGTTGGGGAGAACTCATTTAAATATAAATCACCTCAAAGAGAAAAATGTGATTATTTAGTCTATCACATTAGACCATCCACTGGCCTACAAAGAGTAATACCATCCATGTCTCTTCTTGGGAGACTGTCTGTAAGCCTAGCACGACAATTTAGAGCTTTCGTTTCCTGTTTATGAGGGGCTGTCACCTGATTTTTGTACATATTCAAACTGTCCTAATTATGAAACAGTTATTATTTTTAATGACAGGCTTAATCCTTTTGACATTTACATCTTTTTTACTTTCACATGTTAGAAAGAAAGTGGAATTATTTTTTCTTTTTTACAGAGGCAGAGAGAGGGATAAATAGGGACAGACAGACAAGAACGGAGAGAGATGAGAAGCATCAATCATCAGTTTTTCGTTGTGATACCTTAGTTGTTCATTGATTGTTTTCTCATTCGTGCCTTGACCATGAGTCTTCAGCAGACCCAGTAACCCCTTGCTCAAGCCAGCGACTTTGGGTCCAAGCTGGTAAGCTTTGCTCAAACCAGATGAGCCCACGCTCAAGCTGGCGACCTCGAGGTTTCGAACCTGGGTCCTCCGCATCCCAGTCTGATGCTCTATCCACTGCTCCACCGCCTGGTCAGGTGAAAGTGGAATTATTTAATTGGCAGTTTATTTTTCTTATTAATTGCCTCCTGAATAGAATTTATATTTATGGAGATAAATCATTTTCTCTACATATACATTTTATGAAAAGAAATCAGGGTTGTATGAAAAGAGTTAACCATCCATTATACAAAGTCAAAATACAATAAAATTCTCAGAAAGACTCCTCTCTCCTTATTAAATTTAAGAGGGCACTCGTTTTAATGCTTATTTGTTGACAAGCTAACCATTTGCTAGCAAACATTGACTTTTGTCATTACTGTTATGTTCACCTCTCATTCCCAATTTATTCTTAGTTGTTTGATGATGAAAGTTTCCATTATAAAAGCAGTGGCAGAAAGGAGATGGTGGGGAAAGCACCAAACCTGGGCCTGGGCCTGGGTTCAACTTTCATAATGCTTCCTTTCCATCTGTTTTGTTGAAAGTGAATGCCTAAGCTATCAGGAATAATGATAATGAAGTATGAGTACAACATTTTGGATTCTCTGTACCTTAAAATGCTTACAATAGGTGTTAGTGTGGTATGCAGTCCTTTCCTTTGGGATTGGAAACTTCCAAAGAGCAAAGTTATGCCTTTTCATTTCAAAATCTCCCCAACTGTCTCCTACATCCTGCATATGATTGAGCAAATCTTTGACTTCTCACAGGGTCTCAAGCCCTTCTCATGTAAATTAGAGGACTGGGTTATGGCCGTGAATATATTCCAACTTATAAATGATAATTAGTATGAGACCACCATATTGTGTTATTTTTTTCCATTGAATGATTCAATAACAACTTTGGGATATAGTGACTATTTTGAATACAACAAATAATACTTAACATCAGTTTAGGCTATAAATATGCCTCATTCCTAGATGATTTTTTTAAAAGAACCACATGTAAATTACCACGTATAAATAGCACAATTTATATGTGATTTATACAGTGATGTTAAATGACCCAAAAGGATAAAAGGAGAGAAAAAGAAAGCTAAAGGCGGGATGTTGTACAATGGGCACAATTACTCCATGGGCAACCACATTAAAAAATATATCACATTTCAGGCCAACAATCTTTGCTATGAAAAGGCAATTAGACATTCTTTAGTTCCACTTTATTCTCAGGGGTCTGGCTAATACATGGCCAGCCAGTCTCTCTTGGACAATTCCAATGGAAATAGATCATGTTAATGATAATGTTAGACTTGAGCATTAGCGAGGTCATACACCCGAGTCCCCTTGGATAAATTAATCCTGCCCATATGCTTGGTAAAAGATACAGAATATTTTTGAAGTACATTAATGTCCAAGAATAGAATAAATGTCGAAATATATGACTTCTTCTAAAATATTGGACTTTCAATGCCTTATACATGGGTACGCTTTCCATGTGCTAATATCTTTATGTCTCCAGTGGATGTATTGATGTTACTTATTGATCCCTGTTTTCCTTGTGTCTCAGACTCCTATGGTAGATTCTTCTTTTCTGAGCCAAATATATTTTGCTTTCACTTGGTTCTGTTATCCCTTCTGTGTCCCCTGAAACCAAGCTAATCCCTTGTGACTGTAACAGCCAATTAAATATTTAAAAGGAGCTATAATACCCTAGCCCTTCCAAATCCTCCAAACAGAGAGTCTGTATAATTGGCCCACAGATGTTCAGCTTAGTTGCTGCATTCAAATTTTAGTCACAGCCTCTTTGAAGCCTTCTTTTCTCCAGATAAATCTCAGTGATTCCTTCAGCCACTGCTCAGTGATTGGGTTTTGCGTCTTGAACCACTTCACCTCTCTTCCCTGGCCATCCTGTAGTTTGCTGACCATGGCCAGTGGCCCTCCAAGGAGAGGACACTGTTTCGGTGCGATCCGGCCACCGCCACCTCTAACGTGACTCTGTCTTTTCTGATACCTTAGTGTCATTAAGGTTTGGATCAAATTGCTGATGCTTCTGGTTATGGTGTTGGAGTACACATGTGAACTGAGCTCTGTTCCCTCCTGACACTGTGTTACAATAACAATAGGATTTTAAAAATGAAAACCTCTCTCTCACCTTAAGGAGAATGGGGTCAAAGCTGTAGAAGCTGGACAGTGGGTGGAGAAGTAGACCTGACTTAGCGCATCAGAGAAATCTTGAGTTTTAATCACTGAACTCCCAAAAATCTCAGAATCAAAAGCTTTGTCCTCCTCTAGAAAAGAGGATGAAAATGGCAGGAAGTCTGTTGAGGAAACAGATTCCTTCCCATATTGTCCTCCCAGCTGTTCCTGACCCCGTAGAAGACTGGAGCAGTTTCTTGTAGAAAAGCTAAAACAGTAGTTCTCAGGGCTGGTAGAGAGACAAGAGAGCATTTGAAAAGATAGATAAGGAAGAGCTTCCACCATTACTGTAGAAATGTGAAGCACTCTCTCCTCCATGGGAGCCAGAATCCAGGAAGGTGCTGGAAGAGGTCTTGCCTGGGAATATGAGCAGCCCAAGAGGAAAGGTTGAAGGATGCTGGCATGGGTGCCACCACAGGACATGGTCAGCCAGCTCCCCATGCTGAAGACATCCCACGCTTACAACACCTCCTGTTCATGCTCTAATACCCCACTGCTACTATGGATGGACTGGGGTTACTAGACAGGAGAAAAGATGTAATATAAAGAGCAAATACCAAAAAAGAAAAAAAATTGAAGGACACAGAGATAGTGCAGGAAGAATAAAATTTCAAAAAAGAGAAAAACAAAATCACTGATAAAAACCCTCTGAGAGAAGAGATTGCACTCATGAGATGAGTACACGGAACATAAACCGAGTGTTCAGAGGGAGGAAGAAGAGCTTCTTAGACATTAGCATATGATGGCACAAATGAATAACTCAACACAGGACTGGGAGACAAAATGCAGAAACCCTCCCAGAAAATGTAGAAGAAAACAGAGAGGGAAAACAGGAAGCCAGTGAGTGGGGATTGTGTGACAGAGAACTGAACCTTCAGCATCCTAAGTATCAACAGATAGTGCACGGAGCTGATCAAGAAGTAGCACTATAACCAAGCTATGCAGAATTATGAGGGCATGTATCTAAAAGAGTCAGCTAAGTGAGTGACAAGACTTTGAGAAGCTCAGAATGGAGAGCAGATGTGCACAGGAGAGTGCTTTTTCTTATAGCAAGTCTTCTGGAAATACTGGACTGCAAAAATTAAATGTTTAAAAGAAGCTAAATTTTGGGTGGGTGGGGGGATTAAGTTGTCTTTAGCAATTGGATCAAAATTTTTTCAACCACTATGGAGAGTTTCCTATGGCTATCCCTCAGATAACTGTAAGAGAAAAATCGATCTGGTTCTGTTGGAAAATGGCAAGGAAGACGTCATCCAAGACTGTTGCAATAGGGGTCAGGACTATTGTGATGGGGATGGAAAATGAACTCCAGTCTGGTAAAACCAAAGGCAGGAGAAATTTTTGAACACTGGAGAAAGCCAATGGAAGAGGCTTAGAGGACATTAGTGGGGAGGTTGGTCAATAGGACTCGGGCATTTGTGTCTGCTGATTGACTCATTGAAATTAGGCTTCTATTCTCTCACTGACACTAGGAGTCAGGGGTCCTGTCTTTCTTGATGGTTACATTTCAAAGAGATAGTTTCTAGGTCTTGAGAAGATATGTCTGAATTGTAAAAGATTTACATATCAAAAGGGGCAGAGAAAGAATTTACTATGGCAAATTCTCTAAAGTCAGTGCTCTAACAAAAAGGACACAGGGGACCTAGAGTCAGGAAGAAAAGTGTCTGACATTTAGCCAGGCTGAGGAGAACATTAAGCCCTTGGTAGTCCTTCAATCACAGTCTTTCAGAACTGGACACTTTCTCCTCATTTTCTCATCTGAACCTAGTCCTTTCTGTATCCTATCTCTGTCACCTCAGCGTGGCATAAATCCTGCCAGTCAGGTTGTCAGCCTCAACACCTTCTATTCCTTCTGTGGCCGGGCGTTACAACATTGTACCTGTGGCTTCTCTTCCCTCCTCTGTCTTCCCAACACTCCTGCCAGGACCCAAACCTCATTGTCTCTCAGTGGTTTTGTTGTACCTTGTTTTTTTAAACAACTTGATGGATGGCTATTTTACACAACATAAATGTTACCCCTTTCAAGTGTACAATTCAGTGACTTCTCAGTAATTTTCCCAGGTGGGACCACCATCACCAGTAAGATAGGACATTTTCACCCCCAAGCATCACAGGTGTGTCCCCTGCTCACTGCTTGTGGTTGATGGTCTCACACTAACATGTCTGAAGCCCAGACATAGGGACCAAATAGAACCAGGCTCACAGCCCACTGGAAAACTAGTCCCCAACTTACCAGCTACACAAAATTTGGGAAGGGTCTTATAAATTTATTAAAAATGAGGACAAACTAATACCTAGTGTTTAAAATTACTAAAATTACCAATAATTTTACATATCTAATTTTATATTTTTGATAATATATTTAAATAAACACAATATCTCAGTAATCTTTTTACTAATTTATATTGAATTTGTGGTGACCTCAACAACCAGGGTACTTTGTGTGGACACCTCGGATGTCATTTTTTGCAGGAGTGTGTTTAGATAACTGATATTTTAATCTATGTAACTTCCCTGCTGCTCATATAGGTTCTCATTATAATAAGTTGCATCTTTCTAAATGGCATTTATTGGAATCATTCAGTAAAATTCAGATTATATACAGGTGTTGTAGTGTAGAGGTTTTTCTTAAATACAGATGATCCTGGTATGTGAAAGTAGTGGTTCCAGGATACAAGCTTGGCTCCGATAAATAATCTATTCTTGCATCAACATTCCTTTCAACCATCTGTGAAGCACAATCCAGCTAGCAATTAGCTAGCAATTAAGCCAGCATGTCAGAAAACTTAATTGCCAACACAACCAATTTTCAGAGCTATGGTAATGATAATAGCTATGCAGCAAACTGAATTTAATAAAAATGCTTTTAACATAGATTCCAACAAGTCTATCTTGTTTTCTGAATCATATCTAGCTTTTGAAATAGAAATGAGATATGCTGGAAAAACATTCAAACCTGAGGACTGAAATTTAGCATCACCTTCTCACCATTCCCGACTCTCTAGTGCCTGCGGCACCTCCCCTTCCACGGAGCACTTCCCGCCCCTGCTACTTCTCTGGCTGGCACAGTCACTGTTCAGTTCTAACACGTGCCCAACAAAACAGACTCATTCACTCTTGAATTGAAAATGGTCTGGCTACTCAAGGGAGCCAACGCATTCTCAGGATGGCAAATTAGGCCTTTTTTCTCAACAGCTAGTAGGAAACAACCCAGGCTATGGAATCAGAAAACCTTAAGTGGAAATATCAACCATCATGTTTATAAAATGTGTGACTATGGGACACCTCACTGGATGCATGTGTGCCTCAGTTTCTCCATCTATAAAGTCTACCCTGCAGAACGTAGCAAGGACTAAAGTGAGTGACTTTTGCATGGTCAGCATTCTGTGAGTACTTACTAACTTGCAGCCATCACAAACCTTCTTTTCTGTTGAAATCTGTAATCTACAACTTTCTTCTGGGAAACTTTTAGACTTAGCGTTTGACTTTGACCCTGGTGGTGGAGGCCATGTTGTGGGCTGTCACAGGATCTTGCCTTCAACTTCTCTCTGCATTCACATTTGCCGCCATGGTGCCAAATCCAACAATCACCTCAACCCTATAAAAATAATGCGACAACCGGACATTGATTTTTTAGTTCAGGACAATTCATGAATATCTTCAGCAAATATTTAATCTGCATGTAAGACTCCGAGTTAGCCACCATGAATACAAAAATAAATAAAAATGTTTCTGCCTCAAAGAAGCTTTACTAGTAGAGACAAATGAATGCACACACAACACACCCAAAACACACTCATACAAAATACAAGTAAAAAACAGTAGGACAAGGATTATGCAGATAAAAAGACAGTTATGAAGTTAAGAATAAACTAAATGTGTTACTCATTTCTAATACACATAAAATTAAATAATTATTCATTAAGAAATAGAACAAACTGCATTTTTCTTTCTAGTTCAACGAGATAATTACTGAGTCAAAACAACCCATGGAACTGTGAACCAGCAGTTAAATAAACACACTGTGCTTTCGTGCATGGTTTTATCCACAGGACCATTTGCTCAGTGGCTATAGTGTTTCCCGTCATGGCGCTGACACAGATCTACGAATCCACAGTTACTGAAGCACAGGCTGATAGTGCTTCTGTGAATCAATGACCATTGCAATTAAAGCTTTTTATTCACAATACAGATAGTCTTCCATACACTCAGATTTCAAGTTATTAAATGAATGAATGAGCATAAGTTAAAAGGGTTTTGTTTTGTTTGTTTTTTTTGCAATGAACTATATTAAAGCATCACTACTTTTGAAATAGACCATTAGAGAAATTACATGTAGGTTGTATATTAATACAAAAAAACCCAGAGTAATTTAAAACACTATGTTTGTCTAAACAGAAATTAAGGGGCCGTGTCAAAGCCAAAAATGTCTTTGGAATATGTGATTCTTAATGATTAATAGTGATGAATTATTTTGACATAGACATTAATTTATCTGGACAAGTAATACAGATTCAACTCAAGAACTATTTAGAGCCTTTTATGGTAACACATCTGTGTGGCCTTTATAGTTTAGAAAACACTCACCTCTGTTTTTCATTTGGCCATACAGCTCATCTTTTAAAGAAGAAAATCACCGTTAATACAACTAGTAATTAACAAAACTATGGATCACAAATCCTATATTGTTTCTAATGCTTTATATCAGTGATTTTCAACCTCTCTTATATCATGGTACACATAAACTCATTACTAAAACTCTGCAGCGCACCAAAATTTTTATATATATGTATATATAATCTTGCCAATCTGCCAAAAAATAAAATAGGTATAATTTTGGTTCATCCACATCGATCGGCTATTGTTATCACTTTTTTTGACAATCTAAGGGAAAAGAGGTCAGTGCCCCTGACTAAATAGTCTGGTACTACAATGTTTTAAAATCTTTTGCAATGCACTGGTTGGCAATCACTACCTTGTAGTATTATCCCTTCTCTGTATAAGACATTTAGTGAAGGGTACAGGGCCCATAAAAATATGTCTTGAAAATTGATTTTCATTTCACAAAATACCAACACCTCTATTATCTCCTTTTTTTTTTTAAAGAAATTCTTTTTATTTATTTATTTTAGAGAGGAGACACAGAGTGAGAGAGAGAGAGAAAGAGAGAAAGGGGGGAGGAGCTGGAAGCATCAACTCCCATA
Organism: Rhynchonycteris naso; assembly: GCA_037038555.1. NCBI lineage: Eukaryota > Metazoa > Chordata > Mammalia > Chiroptera > Emballonuridae > Rhynchonycteris > Rhynchonycteris naso. The sequence goes on along the minus strand of CM072998.1, from coordinate 212,034,675 downwards.
TGTGCCTTAACCAGACTAGTGCAGGGTTTTGAACTGGCGACCTCAGTGTTCCCAGGTCAACGCTTTATCCACTGCGCCACCACAGGTCAGGCAATTATCTCCTTTGAGTATAACAACAACCTTTGAAGGCAATAATTCAAGTTTCAAGGAAACTTCAACCATAATGAGAAAACAAAAGACCACAGTGGAGCTAACTATAAAAGCATTTGATCCAGACTTCAGGTGATCAGAAAAGGAGGGATTACATTCAGGTAGCAGAATCAGTAGAATCAGCTTGAACTGCAAAGATAACTGAAACCAGTCACACTCAAAGCCAAATGAGAACTGTGCATCTTTAAAGTCTGGTCATAACAGATTCTCTGAAATTCCACTATGCTACTTTGGCTAGAGATTTTTCTAGAGCACCCATTTTCAACCGGTATGCCACAAGTATTTTTAAAATGTGCAGTCCCTGACAATTTAGTCAGAGGAAATGACCTCTTTTTTCTTAGATTGTCAAATAAAAAAATGACAACAGCCAACACATCAATAGCCATCTGTTGTGAAGGAACCAAAATTTTACCTATTTTTTTTTGTCAGATTGGCAAAAAATATATTTTTGGTGCAACACAGAATTTTAGTAATTAGTTTATGTGTGCTATGAAATAAAATAAGGTTAAGAATTGCTGTTCTAGAGGGGCATAAAAAGAATATTACTTTCAACATTGAAAAGTGACAGTTCTCAGACAAATATTTCTAATACCACTAGAGAAGAAATGGGTATGCTAGACCAAATGAATTTCCAATGTAATATCAATTTTAAACAAGAGTCCATTTGTATGTTATTAACAAAAAATAAAAACAGTGATGTAAAATTGAGAAAGTTTGCTTTAGGAAAAGTTGTAAGATTTGGAAGAGTTTTCAATGTACAGTTGACCTGTGTCACAGGGGTTAGAGGCGCTAACCTCACCCCACCCCCACACAGTTAAAAATCCACATGTAACTTTTGATTTTTCAAAAACTTACCTATAATAGCCTACTGTTGACTGAAGTCTTACCGAGAACACAAACAGTTGATCAACACATTTTATGTATTATATGCTGCATTGTTACAATAAAATAAGCTAGAGAAAAGAAAATGCTATTAAGAAAATTATAAGAAAAATAAAATACATTAACAGTACTGTATGTGTTTATTGAGAAAAATCCACCTATAAATAGACCTACACATTTCAAACCCATGTTACTCAAGAGTCAACTGTATGGAATAATATATAGTTGTCCAACTTCAAATCTCCACTTCTCTCTCTCTTTTTCTTAAAATATGAACCCCAAGACTTGAGAGTCAGAGCATTTGAAAAAGCAGCATGATCATCCAACATGGCCGGAGGTGAGGAGTCAGGCGATAAGTGCAAAAAAAAAAAAAAAAAACAACTAGGAGAAAGAGAGTGGAGGGTCAAAACCAGAACATCCAGATCCATTGTGCGGTCCAAAGGGCCAGCAATAGTGAAGGCAACAGGGTGGAGCGCAGGTGTGAATCATGGCAGAGGATCCCAATGTCTTCTGTGCTCAAACCAGTCTGCACATCACTGCTCTTTGTTAGTGTGTGCCTGTCCTGGGTGTGTAAGTCACACAGCCTAGGCCTATAAATATAGAGGGCAGTGATATGTAGAAGGGAGATGAGATGAATGGCACTTAGCCATTGTGTCTACTTGAGGGTGTTTGTTTGTTTTTAATTGAAATATATTTGGCATATAACATGCTGTAAATTTTAGGTGGGTAATATGTAAATTGGATATATTTATTCATTGTAATATGATTGCCATTACAGCCTCAGTTAACACCTCTGTCAAATGATCCTCTCTGTTAATGTATTTTATCTTTCTTATGATTTTCTTAATAGCATTTTCTTTTCTCTAGCTTATTTTATTGTAATAATGCAGCATATAATACATAAATAAAGGTAATATAATTAAGATCTCATCTCTTAACAAGTTTGATGGCTACAACACAACTGTGTTGTCCGTATTCACTATACTACACATTGGGTCTTGCAGGCTTATTTACTACTCACTGCAAATTCATACCTTAAACAACATCTGTCCTATCTTCTCCCCTCTAGTGCTTGGAAACTGCCATTTTATTCTCTGTTTTTTATGAGTTGGCTTTTTAGATTCTGCATAGAAATAATATTATATGATACTTATGTCTCCCTGTCTGGCTTATCTCATTCAGCATAATGTGCTGATCAATAGCAGTAAAATTCAAGATGTTTGGTTTTCTATGTCTTTTGCCTTTTAATACAGCTACTTGAGTCATGCTATAGATTAAACCCTTTTTTTATTACAGTGTGTCCATAAAATCATGGTGCACTTTTGACCATGTGACTGGTCAAAAGTGCACCATGACTTTACGGACACACTGTATTTAACTTTCTATTTCCCTATTTAATTTTAAGATAATTCTCTAGAATTAGAAAAACAATGCTTGGTTAAGTTTTACATAACCACTCGAGACTTTCTCTGCTTTGTGTTTTGAGCACTTATTGTTTGCAAATCACTGTACTAGGCACATTGATTTACCACTCCAAACCCCCGAAAGTTGCACAGTGGTGATTCCGATGGTGAAGAGTAGAAAGCTGAGGCTCATGCAGGATTCACAGTCACTGACCAGCATCACAGAGCCCGAAAGGGAGGAAGCCCCAGGTTAAACCCAGGCTACCTCACACCAGAACATTCATCTCTGCCATGGCAGTGAACCACACTGGCCAACAGAATTTAGATTGAACGTTCAAGGGCTTGTTCACATGGACATGTTGTCTAAAAGAGCACATGTGCTTTTGTGCTTTTTCCCTCCAACATTTTGTCCTTTTGGGTTTGAACTTGCTCATAAGCTTTCTTGTCCTCCTTTCTCACATAAACAAGGTCCGGGTTCTTCTCCTCAGAGGGCTCATTCTTATTAGGAAGGACTGTATACAGGGTGGGGCAAAAGTAGGTTTACAGTTGTTCATGTGGAAAATGATACAACAATTAATGAATAATAATGCTAGAATAAACTAAAGCTACATTTGCCCCATGCTGTATGGTCAGAAAGACCAATCTATTTACGTAAATCCTCACTTCTTTATCTACTGATGCCAATCATCAGGATTCCCATTTTTTTCTAATTCCATTAAAAAATCAATAAGCACACGTGTTAAATAGATATATGGACATAATATACATGGCTGAATAAATCAGACTGAACTAAAGTGTGACGTTCTGTTCCTCCCCCCTCAGCGGTCCCCAGAGTTCAGCCTTTTGTAGACTGTTGTTTCATGGTTTACGCAGATGGCTTGTGAGCACCCGAGGTAGCAGTCGTTTGCTTTCTTCCCCCCTTCCCCCCACCCAGAAGCTCAGAAGAAACAACTGGAGGAGAGTATAGAGCTGACTCAGGATGAGTGTGTGTCGGAGAATGCAGACCACTCCACAGAGGAGCCCACTGAAGGAGGGCCAGACGCGGATGGCGGGGAGCTGACCGATGGCATAGAGGAGGACTTTGATGAAGATGGGGGTCATGAGCTGGTAGGAATCAAACCCTTGCTGTCCACACTCTTTGGAAACAGCACCAGCATGTCACAACTCATTCGTTTTAGAATGAGATTATATATTTGGTGCTAACTTATTTCTTCTATGCATTTGTTTAAGGTAACATCAAGACACTGCTTTGCACATAATAAGTGCTCAATACATCTTTGCTAAATTAAAATACCAGGGAGGAAAGAATAAGTGGAAATAGTGTGCGTGGGGATAGGTATACTTAAAGTCCGAATGGAAGATTCTTTTTCCCACAGACTCCCTCCTGAAAGTAATCTTGTGTTTGTGCAATGAACATACAAACTATACATGATATGATATCCTGGTAACACGGCCATTTACAGGAAGGTGCCTGGTGCCCCCTCTTATCTGACAGTGTCACTTGCTGTGTGTGACTGTCTATACTAGCTGCATGGCCAACAGTCCTCTCTGCACTCTGCTTATGAGATGATCCTTAGGTTTGTGGCCAGGTCACTGTTGTCAGAGCCCGTGCTGCTACGTGACTGGTGTTTATGCGTCAGGGACTTAGCCAAGACCTTGTTCTTTACTTGTTTTATCTTCCCCATGTTGTCACCATTATTCTGCCTGTCTCCAGATGGCCTTTTCCATGAGATACACCAGGGACTTGGTAAATACATGCTGACGAGGATGCTAGTTCTCATATTTTATCAACCGTGAAATTAAATATTCTATCTTAAGGGACTGACTGGTAACAATGCTGAGAGAGCAAGTGTGTGTGTGTGTGTGTGTGTGTGTGTGTGTGTGTGTGTGTGTGTGTGTCTTTTGCCAACTCTCAAATACAGTATCTATGGAATAATCACTAAACTTGACTTATCCCAGGGAACAATCATATCCTAGTTTGTTATGATATCTATCATCACTTACTAATTTTGTCATGGTGTTTGTTGCTTTGTCATGATAACTGCCCTAACAGTAGCTCCATTTACATAAATTTGTTGATTTTTTTAACATTCTAGTACTGTTTAAATTACCTGGCACCTTCATTTAAACTTTTCCGTTATGAGCTTTTAAGAACCACCCTTCCTTCTACAAACGTCCACATTAGTTTGAAGGACTCAGAATGTTTCTATCCTAGGAAGCTGTAGTATGGGGACTGGACTGAATGAAAGACTAAGCTCCCAGCTTCTCCTTAGGCAGGAATGATGTTCAACAAGGTGGTTTCCTCAACCTGTTCTAACGAGATTCTTGTTGTCATGTCTGCTGTGACTGCTCTCACCCAAGCATCTGCAGGCCTCCATGTTGCCATTTCCAATGGCCACCTCTCTGTTCTTCTATTAATTTACTTCTCAGCAGAGTGTGGCTGAGAATGGGTTACCAGCTGCTCATTCCCACTCTCCTCTGCTAGAAGCTTCCCTCCAGGTTCCCACTGGAAAGGCTAGAGAAGCCTAGGGCTTTGTCGTGGCCACCTGCTTCTTCCTCACACTCTCCCAGGGAGCCCTCTTCACGTGCCAGACCAGAGTTTTAAATACTATCAATAGGCCAAAGATTCCTAAGTCTATATCCTATTCCTGATTTCTCCTTGCAATTTTAGACTCAAGTATTTAAAAAAAGAAGAAGAAAGGGAGAAACAAAATGTGTGTGTGTGTCTCATCATCATCTTCCATGCCATCATTAAAACCAAAAAGACTAGGATTACCTCTGATTCTCTCCACCCTCCCCATTAATTCTACCTCCAAATCATAGTCCAAAGCTATTCCCATACCCCCTCAGCCGTGCAATCTATTCTCTGCACAAGCAGGATCAGAATCTTTATCAACTATACATCTGATGATGCTACTCTCTCACTTAAAATGCTACAGTGCTTTCTATCACACTTAGAAACAAAGTCTGCCAGGGTGTGAACGTGAATGAAGGTGACACTGGAAGGAAGGTGCTGGTGGGGGGAGGACTTGGTGAAGAGGCAGGAGACAGTTAGCGAGGGGGGTGATAATGTGTGCCTGACCAGGGATCACTGTGGGCGTGACTGTCCAGGAAGCACCGGCCTGGCACAGAGCAAACATTCAGTGGGAATTTTGTGTTATACTTGTGCTTTCGTTGGAGAGCATTTGCATCCTTTCTATATGTTTTATTTTATCGGCCCTTTTAACATCATTCATTTAATTTTGTTAGCCCTGATGTTTCTATGCCTGTCCAGGTATTGTGTAAACTAGGTCACAATCATACTAACAATAAGTCTCCTAGGTTCAGTAGACCCTGCATAGTTTTAGTACCTTGTCCCCACCCCCAGTCTCTCCCAGGAAAGGCCTCAGCTCCATCAGAAGCAGGGCTGACCACGGGCTTCTCTGCCTGTCCTCCCCTTGCTGCCCGCTGGAGGGCGCTGTGTTGCCACAACTTTCGCCTATAGAGCCGCCTCTAACCCCTGCACCCAGGAATACAACACCCACCAGGTCTCAGTGTGAAGCCACACCCAGGTCCAGGTGAGAGCTAGGAGAACAGTGCCCTCTCCCCAGCTCCAGGCTGGAAGGTGGCACCCAGAGCCCAGAGCCACACAGCCTAAAACCAGAACCCACGAAATGCACAGTCAGGAGAGGCAGCCACCTGAGGTCAGCCTTGAATATTTGCGGGTCCTCCCTGCTTCTGCTCCATTCCTCAGCACTCTGGTCTCCAAACAGTAGCCAGTGTGGTCCCATTAAACCTTAAGCCAGGCCATCTCGTTTTGCTCTAAACTCCTCAAGAGCTGCCTGCCTCACTCAGAATAGAAACGTGTCTTCACAGTGGTGTCTCTAAGATCTGCCCCTCCGCGCCCACTCTGGTCCCCTGTGCTCCCTCTCTGGTCTGCCTCCAAGTTCTCTCACTCACCCAGGGGCAGCCCCACTAGCTCCCAGGCTCACAGCTCAGCTCCTGCCTCAGGGCCTTGGCACTAGCTGCATCCAGAATATTCCAAGCAGGACAGTGGAGTCCACATCATAAAGGGCCTTGATGCTTTGCTAAATGATTGATTGGCATTCATCCTATGCACTTCATGTGAGAATATTGGGAAGTGGACAAAAGAGAGAATAAGGGCACAATGCAACCTAGTGGTCTGAGGCAGATTTTTCTAGAGTTTAAAAAAAGAAAAGCAGAGCCTGACCTGTGGTGGCGCAGTGGATAAAGCGTCTACCTGGGAACACTGAGGTCGCCAGTTCAAAACCCTGCACTGGTCTGGTCAAGGCACATATGGGAGTTGATGCTTCTAGCTCCTACCCCCTTTCTTTCTTTCTTTCTCTCTCTCTCTCACTCTGTGTCTCCTCTCTAAAATGAATAAATTAAAAATAATTTAAAAATATATATGGTTAACGTGTATTTTAAAAAAAAGAAAGAAAAGCAGGGTTTTCAGATTTAGCAAATAAAAATACATGACACCCAAAGAAATGTGAATTTCAGATGGACAATGAGTAATTTCCTAATATAATTATGCCCCAAATATTACACGAGACACATTTCTAAGAAAATAAAATAGTTGTGTTTTTCTGAAACTTAAATTCAACTTGGGCCTGACCAGACCGTGGTGCAGTAGATAGAGCGTCGGACTAGGATACAGAGGACCCAGATTTGAGACCCTGAAGTCGCCAGCTTGAGCGCGGGCTCATCTGGTTTGAGCAAAGCTCACCAGGTTGGACCCAAGGTGGCTGGCTCGAGCAAGGGGTTGCTCGGTCTGCTGAAGGCTCGCGGTCAAGGCACATGTGAGAAAGCAATCAATGAACAACTAAGGTGTCGCAACGAAAAATTGATGATTGATGCTTCTCATCTCTCTCTGTGTTCCTGTCTGTCCCTATCTATCCCTCTTTCTGACTCTCTCTCTCTCTGTCCCTGTAAAAAAAAAAAAAAAAAAAAATTTCAACTTGGACTTTCTATATTATATCTGGCAACTGTCCACAGAAATGGGTTGGAATACTGGCTTGGAACAAATGATTTAATGACTTCCAGCCTTTGTGTTCTCATCTGTGAAATTGGAGTGAAAATACTGATCTCGCCTAGTTCTTGAAGGACTAAAAAAACTTCACTGAACAAAGACTCTGATACATTGTGAGCAAGCAGTTTGCAACCATTGTTATCGTTGTTCTGATTATCATCACCTCATTTTGCCAGAAGCTCTCAATAAAGCATTAGGTTTCCAGCAACATAATCTTCAGATGGAACTCTGTCTTTAAAGTCTCTGGAGATTCAAGTTCGTTAAGAAGCACTTCTTATTTGATAAGGAAGCCTTCAGGAAACAAATGTAATATTCTGAGAAGAATTATACGTCACTTTCATCTTGTTAAATTTTCTTTCATTTTATGCTTGCTGGCTTTTTCAATTAAAAAAAAAATCCTTTTCAAGTTTCCTTTTTATGAGTTTCTCTTTAAAAAAAAAGATAATGCTAACTGTAGCCTGTGATGATATATAGTTTTTATTTAAGTTTTTGCTGTAGATAAGTTATTTGGCTCATGCTATCTGACTGCCAACTTAGTAACAGATGGTCAGTTGTGGTTTTAAAGAATATAAGCATGTCACCTGACCAGTGTGGTGCAGTGGATAGAGCGTTGGCCTGGGATGCTGGGGTCCCAGGCTTAAAACCTGGTTGCCATCTTGAGTACGGGCTCATCTGGCTTGAGCACAGGCTCACCAGCTTGAGCACAGGGTTGCCAACTTCAGCTTGGGATCATAGACATGACCCCATGTTTGCTGGCTTGAGCCCAAAGGTCACTGGATTGAAGCCTAAGGTTGCTGGCGTGAGCAGGAGGTCACTCGCTCTGCTGTAGCCCACCAGTCAAGGCACATATGAAAAAGCAATCAATGAACAACTAAGGAGCCACAACAAAGAATTGATGCTTTTCATCTCTCTCTCTTCCTGTCTATCTGTCTTTCTCTCTCTCTCTCAAGAATGTGAGCATGTAAGAAGCCTTATATATCACATTTTCTATAGTTGTTCCACCACTTATTCATGAAAACAACAACCAAAAGTTTTTTAAAATAAAATAGTGACAACAGTATGTGGGACCTGAAATGATAGAAGCTGCACAATTTCTTCAAGGATGTGACCTTCAAGCTGGTTCTTGAAGGATGAAGAATGATCAGATGGCCTCACCAGTGGGTAATTGAAAACACCAGGACAAAAGGCTTGAAGGAGCTCAGTGTCTGTTGAGAAGCTGGCTGGTCAGTGTGGCTCAAGCCATGGCCCTCAGAGGTTGGTTCTAAGACCAGCAGCATCCTGTCAGTGGATACTTGTTGGAGAAGCAAATTCTCAGAAAAAGAAAATTTCTCAGGCTCTAACCCAGACCCACTGAAACAGAAACTCTGAGATTATAACAGACTGTGCAGGGTTCCTGTGTCCTGGTGACTCTGGTGCCCACTGAAGTTTGCAAACTGATGCAATGCAGTAGCAGGGTTTCCAAGACCAGACACATATGGAATCACCAAGGTGCTTTTTCATAAATACCAAGGACAGGTGTTTCAAGCCATAACAATGAAATTATGAGTCCTGGGAGCCCGAGCAAAAGTTGAAAGATGTTTTCATGTGTAGCCAGGATTGATAACCCTGGAGATAGAGCTTATGGTCTGAGAGGAAGAAGGGCAAATGGATACTTCACCTAAGAAGAAGTGAGCACAGGAAAACCCATTCAAAATCATTAGTCTTCAGGAAAATACAACCTTTTTTTTTAATTTTACATATTCATTTTAGAGAGAGGCAGAGGGTAGAGAACGAGAGAGAAAGGAGAAGGAGAGGAAACATCAACTTCCATATGTGCCTTGACCAAGCAAGCCCAGAGTTTCAAATCAGCGACCTCAGTGTTCCAGGTCAGTGCTTTATCCACTGCGCCACCACAGGTCAGGCCAGAAAAATACAAATTTAAATACAATCACATAACACTGCACATCCTCCAGTGTGGCCCAAACTGACCAGCACTATCAATGTTGGCAAAGATGTGGCATGCTGAAATTCTCCAACATGGTTGGTGAGCAGATACAGTGCCACACCCATTTACAAATGTCCAACAATATCTTATAAAACTAGACATAATTAGCCAGCTGTTCAACTCCTGAACCTTAAAGAGAAATGAAAATATAGAAAGTACTTGTATAAGAATGCTTCCACAGCCTTGCTCATAGCATCCAAAATGCAAAACAACCCAGTCAGAGAATGAATATACAAAGCATGGTTCTATCTGTACAAAGGACATTGCCCATCCATAAAAGGGTACACAACTGAGCCATGCAACATATGTGGACAGAAATAAAAACATGCTGGTAGAAGAAGCCTGGTACAAAAGAGGACAACATTGTAACCTTGCAGCTAAATGAACAGAGGCGACCTGGAGGGTGAGGGTTAAGGAGGAGGATTAAACTTTCTGGAATCTCGTTCTGTTTCTCCTCCTGGGAAACACCCACTTTGATTTCAATGCTTAGCTCTAATACCACGCCCTCCTAAAGACCCCCCTGATAATCTCACAAGTCACACACATTAGCACACTCACTTCCTTTCTGCTATTGCCTTTATATGGTCTATCTCACAAGAGTCATATAAAACATAAAGCAACAACCTAAACAGGCAGTGGCGTAGCGGATAGAGCATTGGACTGGGACGCAAAGGACCCAGGTTCAAGCCCCAAGGTTGCCAACTTGAGCCAGCTTGAGCCAGTTTGAGCGTGGGCTCATCCGGCTTGAGCGCAGGTTCACCAGCTTAATCGCGGAGCCACTGGCTTGAGCATGGGATCATAGACATGACCCCAAGGTCACTGGTTTAAAGCCCAAGGTCACTGGCTTGAGCCCAAGGGATCACTCACTTTGCTGTAGCCCACCAGTCAAGGCACATATGAAAAAGCAATCAATGAACAACTAAGGTGCTGCAACAAAGAATTGATACTTTTCATCTCTCTCCCTTCCTGCCCGTCTATTCTTATCTGTCTCTGTCTCTATCTCTCTTGCTAAAAAAAATAAAAAGTAAATAAAACAGAAAGCAACAAATAAACAAGCAGACTCATAGACACAGGTGACAGAATGATGGTTACCAGAAAGGAAAAGGGGCGGGGAGAGAATGAAGAGGGTAAGAGGGGCCAAATATATAGTGATGAAGGAGATGAGATGCTGGGCATTGAGAACGTTATGCCGCGTGAAATTCTTCTGCTACCTCTGCATGTGTGTCCCTGGGCTTAGAGGGGTACTGTACAGAGCAGAGGCGCATGCAGCTCCATTGTCACATCTGCCTGTCACTTGGGCTGTAGGCTGCATCCTGGAGGTGCTGAGGAGGACCAGAAGGGGACTTAGAGCCAGCACATCAAAGTCCACCCAGCAGTACTGACTCTGCTGTGCTGCTGTTCCAGCGGTTCTGCATTATTACCTCCCGTGAGTGATAAAAATGTAAATCTGAAGTAACCTGAATTTCATTAGCAAAACTAGAACACTGTGTTATAAAACGACCCAGAAAATCAGCCTTTGTCTCACTCTCAAGCTGTCATTTTTAAGCCCAGGCAGTATGCAGAAAGCTGAAAGTCACAAGTTCATCAGAAAAGAAACTTCAGAGAATTCAGAAGTATACCCCGGTTACATATGACAGAGGCTATGACCCCAACTGCAGCAGGAGGGCAACATGGTCATTAGAAAATGGGCTGTAGAGCTGAAATGTTAAAAGTACCATGGTTGACATGCAATTTCCAAACTGCCCCTAATGATGTGAAAAAGTAGATAATAAATCTACAGTATATATCCAAACAAAATAAAATTATTTCCACCATTGCACAGATTCTGCACAGAGAGAAACAGCAGAGGAAAAGAGCAGTTAGGCTCTGAAGTTCTTTGCAAATAAAAGGCAATCCAAAAAACAAGTCTTAAATAGAGGGGAAAAAAACAAAGAAAAAGAGCTTTTCTAAAAATAGAGGAAAATAGTACAATGAAATATTAATGATTTCAGATTTCAAAAGGCTAGTTCTGAAAGTTGTTGGAGAAATGAAGCAATTCTGTAAACAACAAAATAAAAACCCTTTCTTACTAATATAGAATAGAAATACAATATTTTGAGTAAACATTCACAGATTTACATGCATGTACAGCCAAAGTAACTACAATGTTATTATAAGAGGATGACATAAGATCATATTTATAAAAATCTCTGCTATGGGCCCTGGCCAGTTGGCTCAGTGGTAGAGCATCAACCCAGCCTGTGGAAGTCCTGGGTTTGATTCTCAGCCAGGGCACACAGGATAAGCACCCATTTGCTTCTCCACCCTTCCCCCTCACCATTCTCTCTATCTCTCCCTTCCCCTCCCACAGCCAAGGCTCCATTGGAGCAAAGTTGGCCTGGGTACCGAGGATGGCTCCATGGCTTCTCATATGTTCCCTGAACAGGAGTCGAACCCCCAACCTCAGTGCACTGGGATAACACTCTACTCACTGAGTTACCCAGCCAGGGCCAGAAATTTTAATAACTTTGAAAAGAAAAAAGAATGTAGAGGACTTGGTTACACTATTTATACATGTCCCATGTGAAAGTCATTGTCTTAAAATTTCAGCACATTCTATTAGCAACATTATCTCATGCCTCAACATATTCTTCTCCGATCATTTCCGTTTACCTGAAGCACAAGGTTTTGTAGGCGAACACAGCCCCCTTTGAAACATCAGAGAAAAGTTGCAGCAATTTCATACGTGGAGAAATTTGTGTGGAAAACCTAAGAAGAAATGCACTGGTCGAGATGTAAAAGATGTCAAAGAAGGGACATCATTGTATATATGTACCACATGGAATATTACTCAGCCATAAGAAATGATGACATAGTGACATTTACGACAACATAGCTGGATCTTGAGAACATTATACTGAGTGAAATAAGTAAATCAGAAAAAGCTAAGAACTGTATGATTTCACACATAGGTGGAATATAAAACTGAGACTTACGGATATAGATAAAAGTGAAGTGGTTACCAGGGGAAAGGAAACATGGAGGAGGGGGGTGGGGAAGGGGAAAGGGTATAAAGAGGGACAAATATAAGGTGACAGAAAATGGTTAGATGTTGGGTGATGGGTATACAACATAATCAACTGTTGAAATGCTATGGAAATGTTCACCTGAAACCTTTGTACTCTTATTGATTAATGGTACCCTGTTAAAATTAATTTTCTAAACAATTTGAAAACATAATAAACAACCACATGTTTCTGGAACAACAACAAAAAAGAAGGGGTATCATTATCCTGTCCAGAGAGAAGGATCTATCTAGCACTTACTTCACCATATGTGATCAGGCTTATCCAAGTCTAGCTTTTTGTGTTTAGTATTTGGATCTCACTCAGTCCTCACATCCAGACCCTCACCACTGAAGCCTTGTTCCCCTCATTCTGATCAGAACCAGATTATTAATGAAGATGGATTTCCATTCAACTGCTCAGACATATACATGAAATTATAGGGACTTTAACGGGGTAGAGCTGTCATGTTCTAGCTGCCTAAGAGGTAACTGCCACTGTTCCCTGAAGAAGGAGTAAGATGCTAGATGCCACTCAGTAACATATGGACTTGAACACAGGCTGCACATATGGTTTGTTCAGAACACCCATTTTTTGTGCAGATGGCCAAACCCAGCCCCAGTTCCGGTGTCATCTAGCCAAGCAACATTAAATCAATAGACTCTTCTCAGATGCTGAGAGGCAAAAACATCTTTCTCTTTCTGTAAATTGTTCCCAAATCTCAAAGGACAAAAACTATTGGAAAGAAGGGCCTAGTAATGTGAAGACATTTATGCAACAGAAACAATTTAACCGAGGTGTGTGTTTTTTTATGCATGCCATTTGTATTCAGGCAGCCAGCAAATGCTTCTTAAATGATGCTGCTGCTCAGATATCATTCTGATCTGTAGTGAAAGGTAGTGACGAAGAAAGAAAAAGCCTCTTTTGGGGATGGAGGGTGCTTCATTCTCGGATGAGTGCTCCCATTCTAATTAGAGATGTACTTTCTAAAACATGGTCTTCCATCTGAACAAAATCCATCAAACTAGCACAATGATTGGGTATTAATTTCATCGTTACTTGGTTGTTCCTTGTTAAGCACGTTTGCTGTTACTTAAATTCAAACTTGCCTATTAAAAGGTCTGTTTGGAATACACTGAAGAAAATTATATGGTGGATATTTTAAATAGAGAGCCTACTAAGGGTAGATATGAATATAAGAAAAGAAAAGAACGCAATAGACACAGACAACAGTAAGGTGATTGATTAAGAGGGAAGGAGGGGTCAAGAAGGGGAAATAGGAGACGGTAAAGGAGGTTAAAAGGTGATGGAAGGAGACTTGACTTTGGGTGGTGAGCACACAATACAATTTACAGGTGATGTGTTACAGAATTGTACACTGGAAACCTATTGTACACTAACCAGTATCACCCCAATAAAGTCAATAAAATTTTAAAAAGTATTTAAGCATGAGGTAAAGTTTGTTAACCATCTCTCGTTAACCCTTGCTTTCTAAATTTCTAGATTTAATGAAACTAGTGCCAAAACAATATGTGGTGTTTAAAAATGCTAGCATTTGCACAATATTCTCAAGAAATAAAAATAGTTTGAGTGAATAATGTAAAGCACCGGAGAACCAAAGGAAAGAATTTTATTTCCACAAGAAAATAACTGTGAAATATGTGAATGTGTGTGCTTATTGGTATGCTTAGCAAAACTCATCACATATTTTTGTAAATGTTTCCATTATTCTGTCAGCCGTTCGTAAGAAATAATTCATCAACTGCCTAGTGGCGGTAGATTTGCTTCATTTGACTTTAAAAGGATCATTTTAACTAGAATTACCTCCAGTTTATGGGGAAACATAAAGACTCTCCAGATTGCATTAGGTAAAAGGGCATTTTTAAAAATGGCACTGTAACCATGGAAATAACATCTGGAGTCCCAAAACCTTAACCACATTTTGTGCATATTTCCTTCCTGGTTTCTAAGCTGCCTTTGTGCATGGAGGCTAGTTACATGCCTATTCCATTCAATTATCTGGTACTTCCCCCTGTTTACTGTTTCTAAATGGACAATGGTGTGTCAGAGAAAACTCCAGATGCAGAGGTCAGGTGACCATGATCCCTGCCTGCTTCACCAGGTGAAAATCCATGTCTTAGACCTTTCCTACTTGTCTTTCCATTCAAAGAATGCCCACCAACATCATGCACTTAATCCTGTTAAGTCCCTAATACAGCAATGAGATAGTCCTTGAATGTTCTGGCATGGGCATTATATGAATACTAAATTTATATTTATTTAATTAATTTATTTTTTGTGTGGCAGAGACAGAGAGAGTCAGAGAGGGGGACAGATAGGGACAGACAGACAGGAAGGGAGAGAGATGAGAAACATCAATTCTTCATTGCAGTTCCTTAGTTGTTCATTGATTGATTTCTCATGTGTGCCTTGAATGGGGGCCTTCAGCAGACCGAGTGACCCTTTGCTTGAGCTAGCGACCTTGGGCTCAAGTTGGTGAGCCTTGCTCAAACCAGATGAGCCCACGCTCAAGCTGGCAAACTCAGAGTCTCAAACCTGGGTCCTCTGCATCCCAGTCCGATGTTCTATCCACTGCGCCACCGCCTGGTTAGGCCTAAATTTATTTTTAAATTACCATCATTTCATTCTTCTAGATCTGCACGTTACCAGTTGTCCTTCCTGTTTTCTATAATACTGAATTTATAAAAACTCTGGAACCTTTGGTTACATGTTTTCTTTATTGTGCATCTGAAACACTGGGCACAGCCATATTCAGTGTGGAACTGTGAAAGTTGTTTCTTAGTTCTATTAGGCAGTTCATTTCTCTGACATGTTAAAATGTATTAAAATGGCACAGGATCATTTTCTAACATTGTATTGACTGGCTAGATTAATAGTTTTCAGGGAAAGGTTACTTAATTATTGACAATAGCCTTCCAATCGCCTTCTCCAGAAGTCATTAAACTTAGTAGCCTCACTAAGCATGTTATCTGCCAAACTACTAGCAATTTTTTTTCAAGTTTCAGAATTCTTTCTTTTAATGCTTCAAATATAGCTGAGCCATTACTTAGAATGTTATATATGTAGAACTTTATTGATTCTTTTTCTAGGTACTTTTAAAAATATTGAACATGATGAACTTTAAAAACTCTTCAGAATAAAAAAGAAAAGACTTTCTATATTTGATAAATATCAGTGGAAGAAATCTGCACCCGAGCACGCTGAGGAGGTCATTAATAGCAGTCCTTCTGATGGAACTAATGCCGCACTTGCTCACGCTGCACTGAATCTAATAATCTGTGACAGGGAAATGGGAAGAGGTAGAGAAGCATTTCATTAATTCAGAAATGGAAAGAAAGAAAAAAGTGGCTGCTTCTTTTTATTCCTTTTTTCAATTTTATTCATAGCTCCATGGGATCACAGTAAAAAAGAGAATAATTGTCAAAATGATGCTGACCTTTTACAATTCTTACCCTATATTCTGGAAGTTAATTCCTTTTAAAAAAAGAAGAAGAAAGATGCATTTTTGTGGAAAGCCACCAAATTTTTATCCAGGCAGTGTTTAAGCTGCAAAAAAAGGCTTTTTAATTCACCAGACTGCTCTGTGCCTTTGTGTCCTGAACAGCCAGGGGCTGTGCCTGCTGCTCCCCCGCGTTCAGCCTCACACAGGTGCACATCAGGCCCCACCAGCCATAGGCTCAGGCTCAGGCTCAGGCTCTTCCCTCATAAACCCTGGCCGTTGTCACAATGGCTCGGAATATGGGGAAACCATCTGCTCTGCGGAAGCCTGAGACAAAATGGCAGCTCCAGCTGATAAGAATTCTTATCAGCCAGAACCAGATAAGGATTCTGGGTCCTGGCTGTGTGTTTGATATTTTCTCTCTTGCCGCGCTTTTCAGAATTTATTTTCATAACATCGGTAACACCTCCTAAAAGTAGACATAGCTAGAGCCTGGGGTTTGTGGGTTTGCCTGTCTGCTGAAAGTAGCAGCTCTCCCTGCCATTTAAAGAGGGAAAAATGGACAGAGTTACTGAGGCCTTCGCTGTCTCAGAAATGTGGGGGAATGTCTTCTCTTTAGAAAGGCAAAGAGCCAAAAAAGTAGGATATCACACACACAGACACACACATGCGCTCACGCGCACACGCGCACACACGCGGAGAGACAGAGACTGATTTCACTTTAAGACAAAACTAAAAGGGGGAAAAAAACACAATGCTTCCTCCATTTCCACTGCCTTCCAGGAATAATGCTGAGTTTCTCAATAGACATTATTGTATGTATTGCCTAGAAGCCTTTGGGAGTAGGTATTTTATAACTGATTTTAGCAAGGCTGCATAACATCCGCCAGGTCATGCTGCTGTTAAAAGGCAGACCCAAGGTTCAACAGGGTCTGTGAGATTCCAGAACCCTGAAATATTTTTACTTCAGTGTTTCCAAATTTCATTAGTTTTAATTTATGTTGTGCCCTTATGAATTTTGCCATATCTATACATCACTAGTAGTGCTTTTAACTTAAAATTTTAAGTTATATTCACTTTTTTTTTACTTAAATGTATCTTTGGAACTAAACTTTAGTTCATCCCAATAAATAAAATAAAAAACAAGTATCCCTTTGCACAGTTAAAATAAATATAATGAAAAGGTAAAACTTTTATTTTTTAAATTTGCTTGGTAGCCCTGACTGGAAAGCTCGATTGATTAGAGCATCGTCCTGAAGCACAGAGGTTGCCCGTTCTATCCCTGGTGAGGGCACATACAGGAACAAATTAACAGATTGATGTTTCTGTCTATCCGTGTCTCTCTCTCCCCCACTTTGTCTCTCTCTCTAAAAATCAATAAATAAAAATTTGTAAAAATGAATAAATAAAAAGACAATATCTGAGAAATGTCAGGATTTACCCAAGCAGAAACTCTCTGATGCACCTCAACCCCAAAAAAGGAACATTCTCTCACTGTCTGGTGTTCTGAGCACCTGCCACCCGACCACACCCCGGTCCTCCCACGATGCGTGCACCTCCGGGAACTCAGAGCTTCATCGTGCTGACCCGCATGTCTCAGCTCAATGTGATGATAACTCCGAGTGACATTCTGATTGTACATCACCTTCTGTAGCCATTGCCTCACATAGCTTCCTCTCTGAAGTTGGCAGAAACTCCTCATGCAGGTTGACTCTCATTAGGAAAGTGCCCTGAATTGTTCAAAACTTGAGACCTCAGAATTCACAGGAATAAAAGTGCATTCTCATGGCCAGGGACTCTCAGGAGGTAGGTGCCCTCTGGGTCCCTGTCCGCAACTGGCAGGTGGGGAGCCCTCCCCTGGCCTCTCCCTAGTGTTTGTGTGTAAGGAAATGCCAAATGATATTCTTCAAAATAGGACATTGCCTTATCAGACCTCCTCATGTCCCATACAGAAAGTTTGTGATACAACCAAAATGACACTTGGAAATGAGATGGATTTAAACATTTTATACATATTTGTATCTGGAGAGCAGGTCATTGTCCACGAAGAAGCCACCAGCCCGGTGCCCACAAGCTCCTGGATTTTTATACATACCTTCTTTAGGGGCCTGTCAGCATTGCCTTCCCATAGATGTGGAGTCTCAGCATTCCAAGGGATGTCACATGTCTGTCCAAAGGCAATGGGGAAAGAAGGAATTTGCATAAATTCTGCACAGGAGCAGATGAGAATTCACTGCTAAAATATAATGCAATTCAGGTAAAACAAATGCTAAGTGTTTCAGCATGACCTGAATTACTTTAAAGAAAGTGGGAGAAGCTGTTTGTAGCACAGTCAACGAGTGACCTGAACAACCAGAGCTCTGGGTTAGCATCAGCCACTTTTGAAGAGCAGCATGATTTAGCAAGTGATTTACCTGCCTGCCTCAGTTTCCTTGTCTGTCAATGGGGATGATAATGCACTTTCCTCCTCATGTTGGTGTGAACAATAAATGAGATACAACAAGATGACATAGATCCATAAGAGTACATAGGTTTCAGGTAAACATTTCTATAACATTTGATCTGTTGATTGTGTTGTGTACCCATCACCCAAAGTCAAATCATTTTCCATCACCTTCTATTTGTCTCTGTTTACACCCTTTCCCCCTCCCTCTCTTTCTTCGCCCTTCTCCACATCTCCATTCCCCTGGTAACTACTGCACTTGCATCTATGTCCATGAGTCTCAGTTTTATATCCCACCTATGTATGAAATCATTCAGTTCTTAGCTTTTTCTGATTTACTTATTTCACTCAGTATAATGTTCTCAAGGTCCATCCATGTTGTCGTAAATGTCACTATGTCATCATTTCTTAGGCTAAAAGTAGCATTCCACTGTATATATGTACCACATTTTCTTTATCCAACTCTCTATCAAGGAACACTTTGATTGTTTCTATGTGTCGGCCACTGTGAATAATGCTGCGATGAACATGGGTGTGTATGTAACATTTAAAGTACTTAAAAGAGTGCTCGACATACACCAAACCGTTATTACATGTCAACTTTTAAACAAATACATCAAGTCTATACGTTTTCCTGTTGAGGAAAAAAAAGTGACAAAGCTATTTAAAGAAGTCTGATATATTCAGGAGAAAATTTCAGTACTGATGCTAAGCAAGGACGTTTTTCTTTAAACTAGTTCTGTAAACATAAATTGGGTAACTGTATCTAGAAGCTAACCAAGTTGAAAAAGTTCAGCCATATAACTGATTTTTTTTCCCTATGTGGAGTACGGTATTTTCTTATGGTATATAAAGTGATAAAATTGTTTATCCCCTTTATAGCTGAAATAATTTTGGCCAATGAGATGATTATACCAAAAAATACAAGAACTGTTTGCAATTGTTATTGCTTTATTGGTTCAAAGGCATTAATAAAGAGAACTATAAGCAAAAAAAAAATAAAATGAAATAGAAATCCAGTTAAAAGTAGCATTGTCCATCATCCCCTAAAAATAAGTTAATAAAGTTTATTTAAAATTTATTAAGATATGTGCACAGATACAAGCAAATATTTGCAATTTTTTAAGCTAATTCCCTGTGCTCTTTCATATGTTTGTATTGCTAGCAGCAACATAGAATCTTCAAAATAGTTTCCTTAGTGAACTCCCTGTCAGTGTCCCAACAGCTGCCTACCTAAACCCCCTTAGACCAAATGCAGCTTCAAAGGCCCAAAGTCCAGGGCAACGTTCTGTCCAAACCTTCCTCAGAGACACTATTTCCCATGAAGGCCTGTCCCTCCAGACCTGAGCATCTGTTCTGTGATGGTTTATTTCAAGTCAAGCACTTATTTTAATGGGGTCAAGTCAGGGAAGGAGAGTGTGGCTCTGGACTGGATTTATGTCATCACTTTCAAGAGGGCCCTGGGCAAGGGGCTCTCTTTCCTTGTGCTGTAGACTTCTCTTCATTATGATGAGTATGTGTAAAATGCTGTATAAATAATGTAAAATTTCACAAGTATTGTGCAGATGTAGGACATATAACACTGATAACACCCAGTAACACCAGACAGTGTTTACTTAACAAACCCCACCGCGAAGAAACGGTACCCACAAAGTTACATTGATGAGCAGATGATGTTTCATTCTGTTCAGGTCCATAAAGTGTGACTTGCTAGAGGAATCTGATTGTAAAGGGAAAATCTCATCAAATAAAAAGTTTGTTTTCTGATTTGAGGACAGATTTGTTCAAAGAAATCCTCTACGAGAGAACTCAGCTTATGCTAAATTATTTCATCAATGCATTGAATTAAAATGCTCAAGCTTCTAATTGTTGTGATCAATTTGAGAATGATCATCTAACTAAGACCATTTCTAAATCCTATTTTCTTTTATCATAGACAAAAGAAAACACAGCTTAGTGAGCTAGTATCCAAAACAGTTATTTTTTTATTAACTTTATTGGGGTGACTTTGGTTAATAAAACCATACAGGTTTCAAGTGTACAACTCTATGACATATCATGCACTCACTGTATCGTGTGCTCACCACACAGTCAAGGCTCTTTCTGCCACCAATTATCCCGCCTTTGCCTTCTTCCACCTCCCTCATACCCCTTTCCCTTTGGTAATCACCATACTGTTGTCTGTGTCTGTATATATTTTTTTGATTAATCCTTTCACCTTTTTCACCCAGCCCCCAATCCTCGCCCCTTTGACAGCTGTCAATCCATTCCATATGCCCATGCCTCTGTTTTTATTTTGTTCACTAGTTAATTTGTTTATTAGATTCCACATATAAGTGAAATTATATGGTATTTCCCTGACTGGCTTACTTCACTTAGCATAATGCTCTTAAGGTTCATTCATGCCATCGCAAAAGGTAAAATTTCCTTCATTTTTATGGCCACATAAAAATGTGTAAATGTACCACAGCTTTTTTATCCACTCATCTATTGATAGGCACTTGGGCTGCTTCCAAATCTGGACTATTGTAAATAACTCTGCAATGATTATAACGGTGCACAATAGTGTTTTATATTTCTTAAGATATATTCCTAGAAGTAGAATCACTGGGTCATAAGGCAGTTTGATTTTTAATATTTTATAGACCCTCCATACTGTTTTCCACAGTGGCTGTACCAGTCTACATTCCCACTAACATTGCACAAGGGTTCCCTTTTTTCCACACTGTCACCAGC
Source organism: Rhynchonycteris naso (assembly GCA_037038555.1). Taxonomy (NCBI): domain Eukaryota; kingdom Metazoa; phylum Chordata; class Mammalia; order Chiroptera; family Emballonuridae; genus Rhynchonycteris; species Rhynchonycteris naso. The sequence continues at coordinate 212,013,541 of CM072998.1, read as the reverse complement.
ACTTGTGTGTTGATTTGTTAATGAGCGCCATGCTTACACACGTGTGAGGTGGTATCTCATTGTGGTTTTAATTTACATTTCTCTGATGATTAGTGACGTTGAACATCTTTTCATATATGTCTATTGGCCATCTGTATGTCCTCTTTGGAGAATTGTCTATTCAGGTCCTTTGCCCATTTTTTAATTGAATTGCTTGTTTTCTTGGTGTTTAATTGTATGAGTTATTTATAAATTTTGGAAATTAATGCCTTATCAGATGTATATTGGCAAATCTGTTCTCCCATTCAGTGAGTTGTATTTTCATTTTGTTGATGGTGTCCTTTGCTGTGCAAAATATTTTTAGTTTGATGTAGTTCCATTTGTTTATTTTTTCTTTTGTTTCCCTTTAATACAAGAAATGTTAGAGATTTTACAACCTATGGTTTCTTCTAGGATTTTTATGGTCTCGTGACTGACATTTAAGTCTTTAACCCATTTTGAGTTTATTCTAGTGTATAGTATAAGGAGGTGGTTTAGTTTCATTTTTTTTTTGCATGTGTCTGTTCAATTTTCCCAGCACCATTCATTTAATAGACTGTCTTTACCCCATTGTATGTTCTTGCCTCCTTTTACAAATATTAATTGACCATAAAGTCACGGGTTTATTTCTGGGTTCTCTATTCTGTCCCACTGATCTACATGGCTATTTTAATACCAGTACCATGCTTTATTCTTAACTAAGTCCTTGTGGTATAGTTTGATATCAGGTAGCATGATAACTTCCAACTTTGCTCTTCATTTTTGAGATTGCTGAGGCTATTCATGGTCTTTCGTGGTTCCATATAAACTTTTGGAATATTTGTTCTAAATCTGTGAGATATGCCATTGGTATTTTAATAGGAATTGCATTGAATTTGTAGATTGCTTTGGGTAGTATGAACATTTTAATGTTAATTTTTCCTGTCCATAAACATGATGTTTGCTTCCACTTATTTGATTCTTCCTCAATTTTTTTCTTCAGTATCCTATAATTTACTGAGTACAAATCTTTTACTTCCATGGTTAAATTTATTCCTAGGTACCTTATTTTTTTTATTGCAATTGTAAGTGGGATTCTTTTCTTAGTTTCCCCTTCTGATAGTTCATTATTGGTGCATTAAAATGCCAGATTTCTGATATTAATTGTCTATCCTGCTACTTTACTAAATTCTTTTATAAGTTCTAATTGTTTTAGTTAGTCTCTAAGGTTTTCTATATACGGTATCATGTTATCTGAAAATAATGACAGTTTTAGGCCTTCCTTTCCAATTTGGATGCCTTTTATTCCTTCTTCTTGTCTGATTGTTGTGACTAAGACTTCTAGAACTATGTTGAGTATGAGTGGTGACCACAGACATCCCTGTCTTGTTCTTGATTTTTTTTAGTTTTTTTCCCATTGAGTATGATGTTCGCTGTGAGTTTGTCATATATGGCCTTTATCATGTTGAGGTATGTTCCCTCTATTCCCACTTTGCCCAAAACATATTTCACAGTGTTTCTTTCAAATGGTAACCACCAGATGATATGACACAATGAGTCATATCTAAGACAGAGAACATCCAATTTCCAATTTCTTAGGTATCTGTTACAATTCTGGGATTCTCTTATAATCATTAAAATCTAAGGCACTGCAAGACTCTAAAATCTCTTTTGAGTCATCTAGGATTCTATTATATCCAGCATGATTTGTTTGCTGAGAGTCTTTTGGAAAATATGTTAAAAACATTATCTTAATATTTTTGAAATTAACTATATTTCTCAAATACACTGATAAAAAACAAGGGCTTATTAATAGAATAATAATATACACATTTCCTCACTTGACTGTTTTACTTGTTCTCTGAGATTAATTTCACTCAATTTTAAAATTAAAGCTCTTTTATTATTTTCTAATGTTTTGACTGATGTACACAGTTAATTAAATTAAATTAAATAAGACTTATTAAATAGCCATGAGCACCTTTCCCACGCTATTCTGAATGATCAAAGAGTAACTGTACAGTCCTGGCCAGATAGCTCGGTTGGTTAGAGCACGTCCCAAAGCACAGAGGTTGCCGGTTCTATGAGCACATACAGGAACAGATCAATGTTTTTGTCTCTCACTCTCTCTTTTCCTCTCTCTCTAAAATCAATAAATAATATTTTTTAAAGAAAGGAATTAACTGTACAATTTCCAAGTGCTTTTTAAATTAAACTGCTAAATTATTCAATTGTAGATCACATTTTTTGTTAGATACGAAATGATTTTTAAACTATTTCTTCTTTTTTTGCCAAAACTAATTACCCAAAGAACTGTGGAAAGCAGGAAATGTGTAAAATTTCAAAGGTCATAATCATCTTATTATTAATCATCACTTGGCTTCTAGCACTGACATGAACTGAAGCAATTTGGAGGGTTATCTGAAAACTATCTTGATCACTCCCAGCATTGGGAGCAACTAAGATTGCTAATCATTATACAGGGTGGGGTAAAAGTTGGTTTATGGTCACTCGTGTGGGAAATAACTAATGAATAATCAAGAATCAACTATTTTGCGTACTCACAATAAGCCTACTTTTGCACACGCTTGTATAATTAGCATGATAAATCAATGCATGATAAAACACAAGTTTTACACCAAATAGAATTACTATAACTTGTCAATTCAACTAGTCAAATGTGATTGTCAGTGAGCCCAAAACCTTTAAATACAGAGTCATAATTATCTCCAGAAAGTATCAGGAAATGATTTGGAGGGAAAAGTAAATGTTAATAGATGTGTAACAGAACATCAAAGTTCTGGTAATCATATAACTGACCAATGTGATTAAATTTCTTTGGTATTAAATAAATTAAGTTTTTATACAGAAATTTTAAATAAAATTATATGACCCATGTTAGATAATTTTATTCTAAAGTTAATTTTTTTCTTAATTGAATACAGTTTTACAACATAAAATGTCTCCTTTAGACAGATGCTTAAAACAAGTTTTTAAATTAAAGTGATTTGAATTAGCTCAAGATAGAACTTTAAAATAAAATTAAAAAAAAAAACACCTAGGCAGTTCTGCTAAAATCAGGGAAAGGCAGATGATAGGTCATATGTGAGTCATCGCACGCCAGTACATCCATGTTTTTTCTCCCACTCACACTCAGGCACCAGTGTATTTTGCATCCCAGGTGAGCTCACCTGTGCCAGAATGACTGCTGGGCCAGCCTGGCTCCCTGCTTCTCTCCTTCCCACTACTGGGAAGAAACAATGGCAGGGAAAGCACTGGTCTTAAATAAAGCAACCTTGGTTGGATTTAGCCATGATGCTCTCTGATGCAAGAATTGATGAATAATATGAGCATGATTCTTACCCAACCGCCTATCTCATTGGTTTGTAATGAAAATCAACAAGAATGGATGTATAAAGTGTTTTATAAATTTCCACACACTGTACCCATAAGAGTTATTGTGAAGACTGGCCCGTACCCACAGCCTTTGCCCAGAGTCCGAGAATAACCCAAACCCAGTCTCAACATAGAGCCAGTTAAGGGAGCCTCAGCTAAGCAATCCAGGTGCCCCAGAGTCTGAGAGATTCTTGCTGCTTCTCTTGTTGAGAGATTATTACAATTATTTGTAGATTTATTCTAGACCTGCTTTATTCATAGGAACAGAAGATTCCCCAAAAATTACAAATAAAAATAATCACAACGAGAAAGTCTATTCTTCAATTTCTGTTCCAGTGTTCTCATTACACTCCACTCCCCTGGACTTGATGTCTGCCTTCACTCTCTCACCATCTTAAGAGCTCTGAGCTGAATCCATGTCCCAAACACAGGACGTTTCTGGTAGCTCCATTTCTCCCAAGTCCTGCCAGGCTGCCTGGCTAGTCTCCATACTCTCTAGGTTTGGGCTCGATTTATATGATTCAATCATTTTTTTAGTTTTTAGACTCAAGATAGAAAATTCTTTTTTAACCATATTGGCTACAGATGGAGCCTTGTGAGGTTGAGCTGTGTGTCCCTGAGATAATCAAGTCAGAGCCGCTCAGCCGCCAGCGTGATCACCATGGAGTTCGCTGCTTCTCAGTTGAGAGGCTAGACGAGCTCACTTCATGGTCCTAGGTCACCTGCTCACTGACTTGCCCTCCAAGACTCTTCTGTATTTCTGGACTTGGATCACCAAAAATGTCTTATTCAGATTGACACATTTTTCATTGGCTGATATTATAAGTTTCCATCTTGTTTTATTCAAATCTCCATGATCAGAAACCATCAGCCATCAGAAAGCTATGGCTCATTCTCTGCCCTGATCATTTATGTCTTGATTTTAGAGTTAAAGTCTCAGAGGAAAATCTGGTGGCCTTCTTTCCAAGTGTCTGGCAAGTTACTACACTTTTGTTCTCTTCTGTGTTGTCTGTCCCTTTCCCCTCCCTCCATGCCCTTAAATGGCCATCAACTCAAGAATGGAGATTATTAAGCCACCCAGAACTACACAACGAAGCAGTTGCTTTCATTTGTCACCATCCCAGGGAGTCACTGGTAATCTTGACTTTCTGTCCATTATAGTTTTGGTGACATTCTTTTAGTCCAATGGAGAATGCAATTTTGGTCCCAAGAGCTTTTTAATAGAAGGTATGCTTTAACTTGTAATGCACAGCAGCAGCTGGCAATCTGAGTAGGTTATTTAGAAACTTGAATTGAATTGTGTCTTATTTGTAATGAGGGATTTATAAAAGCTAAATGTATTCACATTGTTTATAAAAAGTAAACAGCTCAATGATTATTACTCAGTAAACATGGACAGTCATGTAAAAATGAACAAACAGAACAGTCACTTAAGTGGGACTTGGGAGGGCTTGTAGGGGGAGCTGTCACACCCTACATGGATCAGAGCCAAACTGAAGAACTATGTTGTAATAACCCTCCCAACTTCCCCTGTTCCTCCTTAAATGAGTTTCCTTTATTCTGTTTTTCTGGATTCCTGCCCTAGTTCACCATCAGACCACGTGCCCCTAATTGCAATTTTTTGCTGTTCCAAAACAAACCAATTTTGCTGGAGAAATATCAGGCTGTATGTGTGTTTAAGGTCAACAGTGATAACAACCAGTACAGATCATTCCTGCAGATAAAACCACTTCTCTCTAAAATGTGCTACGCTTTCTATTATCCACATATAGGTATCTTGCTTAACCTTTCTTTTTTCGCTTTTACAGATGCTACCTAAAAATACAGATTATCTATACTTTTTAAATTACTTATTAGTTATACATCACAATCGGGGATGGGAAGAACAGAAGCATCGCTGATATTAAAGAAGTCACAAGACTTCTTCAAAAATATGATTTTTTGGTAGAGCTGTAAGAGAGGTGTGTTCATTCCTCACATAGTTGTACATATTTTACATCAAACATATTAACGTATAAGGTTTGAAATTAAATGTGCTTTCCCTGTAGATTAATACTATCTGCTTCATCTTTGTCAAATAGAAATAAATTATTTGGTTCAATATAATCAAGGCTTATCTGAGTGGCTCGTCCTGTTGTTTTGTGGAAATGGGGGAGATTGAGAGTTGAATAAGCATTCATCATCAGGAGGATTTGTTTTAAGAGCTTCCCAACTCCTCTGCAGCCAGGAGATAAATTACCCACTATTCAGGAGAAGGAAGGCACAATTAGCTTCATATTATTCCAAGCCAATCAGCTCCTTAAGTGACTGTCACTCTTGAGAAAATGACAGCAAGAATGTTACCGTTGCCATCCCCTCTGGCCCGAGCCTTAATAGCAAACAGCAAGCCGTTTCTCAGGCAAGGAGTTCTTTGGAAAGCTTGGTGAACATGTTTGCCAGTTTTTAGATAAGGAGGATTCTATTCATGAAGTGTACCCATGTGGTGGGTGACACCCACTTCACAAAACAAAGGTCATGAAGCTCTTGCTTTGTGCTCCTGACACACAAATGCTTGGACGCCTCAGGCGAGGAAATAAAAATGCAATAAATTATGTTCAGACCTCCCTTTCTCCTCCCTGGGAGAATGATTTTATGTAATCATTCACAATCAAGGAGCAAAGGAAGGGGCAAGAGAAATCATATTGGGGTAATGGAGTGTGCACAAAAATGGTGGGCTGCTATTTTCTTCTTAACAAAATGGGTACTTGCTGAATAGCCTTTCATTACCTCTTGTGAACTGCATAAGAATGAGCAACCTTAGTGGTCACCTGCCATGATTTAACCTGAAGAAACACATGATTAGCAAGCTTTACCTGCACAGTGGGCATAGTACTGTATCTTCTACCTGTTGTTTGACCAGGCGGTGGCGCAGTGGATAGAGCCTCGGACTGGGATGCGGAAGAGCTAGGTTCGAGACCCCAAGGTTGTCAGCTTGAGCGCAGGCCCATCTAGTTTGAGCAAAAGCTCGTCAGCTTGGACCCAAGGTCGCTGGCTCCAGCAAGGGGTTATTCAGTCTGCTGAAGGCCCCCGGTCAAGGCACGTGAGAGAAAGCAATCAATGAACAACTATGGTGTCGCAATGGCAACAAAAAACTAATGATTGATGCTTCTCATATCTCTCTGTTCCTGACTGCCTGTCCCTATCTATCCCTCTCTCTGACTCTCTCTCTGTCCCTGTAAAAATAATTTTTAAAAAAGTACCTTCCACCTGTAAAGAAGGTGACCACCAGGGCCCCTGAAGAAAGAGCAGCCTTGCGTTCAGATAGGAAGTCTTAGTTCTGTCCAGCACACTGGTGTAATCCATCCAAACCCAAAAGTCACAATGCGTGATGCTGACATATCTGCATCATTCTGTAAGTTAGGTTTCGTTTTATTTGTTGAGGTATTCATTTTTTACATTGGTCATGGATAATTTGGGGTCTGTATGTACAGGAAATGTATAAAACTTCCTTTATACCATGAATAAAAGTAGCATGTCTACTTTGTACTGTAAGTTTGAACCTTTGTGCTGTAAAGACTAATTGGTGGCCCTGGCCAGTTGGCTCAGCAGTAGAGCATTGGCCTAGCGTGTGTGTTCGACTCCCAGTCAGGGCACACAGGAGAAGCAACCATCTGCTTCTCCACTCCTCCCCCTCCCCATTCTCTCTCTCTCCTCTCCTTCCACAGCCCTGGGCGCTGAGGATGGCACCATGGCCTTGCCTCAAGCATTGAAATAGCTCAGCTGCTGAGCAACAGAGCAGCGGTCCCAGATGGGCAGAGCATCGCCTTGTATGGGGATTGCCAGATGGATCCCAGCAGGGGTACATGAAGGAGTCTGTCTCTCTGCTGCCCTGCCACCCTACCGCCCTGCCTCCCCGCCTCCCCGCCTCTCACTTAAAAAAAAAAAAAAGACTAATTGGTGTTTCCCATGTATGTGGGCAGTGTCTGGAATTCCACAGAGAACACATCTGAGTAATATTTCATTTTTAAAAATAGACACATGTAATTGTGAAGTACATAGCAGAGTATAGAGGTGGGGAGGATGAGAGGGAGGAGAAGGAAAAAGAGAGCAATGGAGAGAATATCGAAATTCCTAAATGTTCTTGGCCTCCCCATGAAAGCTTCTTCCACGGGGATATGCGTTTGTTAATGATTGTGACTAGAGAAAAGACTATGAAGGAACTGTATTTTGTTTATTTTTAGTTGCCTGATTTGTGAAAATTTTAAAGTCAAAATCATTTGGCATTTATTATTAGGATTCTGTGTATTAGAATAGCACGTTTACAGAGTACTTCTGGGAGTACTTTGAAAAGTTATTATCCCAGATTAGTTCATCAAATGCAGTCAAACATTGTAAATAGCATTTGTTTTGTACTGTGTTTTTGAGTGTTTCGTATGTCTGGTTTAAGAAAATCTTTCTGAGAATGAAGCAATTCTTAAAATCTATTAAGTTCAATATATCAACATGAAAACCTAAAGTTTTCTTAGACTTTCCAATTTCATTCAAAAACATAAGATTTGGATATAAGGCTTCAAATCATAAAACTGAAATCCTATGTCCCAATCAATATATCTCTTTTAAAGCCTCTTTTGTAGGTTCTCATGTATTTAATATTGGGGTGATATTGATTAATAAAATTGTATATGTTTCAGGTGCACAATTCTGTAATATATCATCTGTGTGCTCACCACCATCTAGTCTCCTTACATTATTATATATTTGACCCCCTTTACCCTCTTCATTCTTGCCCCTCCCCATGCCTCTGGTAACCACCATACTATTGTCTGTGTCTATAAGCTTTTGTTTGTCTGTTTGTCTTGTTTATTTTCTGCTTGCTGCTTTATATCCCACATGAGTGAAATTATATGGTTCTTGACTTTTTCCATCTGATTTATTTTGTTATTTAGCTTAGCATGATATTCTCAAGTTCCATTATCACAAATGACAGTATTTCATCATTTCTTAAGGCTGAGTAGTATGCCATTTTATACACATAACACATCTTCTTTATCCAATCACCTATAGCAGGACACTTCAGTTGTTCTCATGTCTTGGCCACCATGAAAAATGCTGTAATAAACCTAGGGATACCTATATTGTTACAAATAAATGTTTTCAAATTTGATGGGTAGATAAGCAGAAAAGGAATTGTTGGGTCATATGGTAACTCTATAGTTAATTTTTTGAGGACTCTCCATATATTTTCAATAATGGCTATACCAGTCTATGTTTTCACCTGCAGTGAATGAGGTTTTCTTTTTCTCTACAACCTCTCCAACACTTATTTGTATTCTTGATAATAACCATTCTCACATGTATGAAGTGGTGTTTTACTGTAATTTTGATTTGCATTTCCCTAATACTTTGTGAAGTTGAGCATCTATTCTTTTATCAGTTGGCCATTTGTATGTCTTCTTTGGAGGAGTCTCTGTTCAAGTCCTCTACCCGTCCTTTTAATCAAATTGTTTTTTTGTTATTGTTGAGTTATATGATTTCTTTTTTATTTTGGATAACAATTTCTTATTGAAGGTATTCTTTGAAAATATTTTCTCCCGTTCGGTTGGTTGAGTTTTTGTTCTCCTGATGGATCTTTTATTGTGCATAAGCTTTTTAGCTGGATATAATCTCATTCATTTACTTTTTCTTTTACTTCCTTTACCTGTGAGATAAAATTCATAAAATCCTAAGACCAATGCCTATAAGTTTAGTACCATTGTTTTTTCTATGTCTTATATTTAAGTCTTTAATTCATTTTGAGATGATTTCTATGTATAGTGACAAATATAAATCTAGTTTTATTCTTTTGCATGTGGCTTTCCAATTTTCTCAGAAACATTTATTTAAGAGGCTTTCTTTTCTCCATTGTATGTTTTGGGCTCCTTTGTAAAAATTATTTGCCCATATTCATGTGTTTTTCTTTCTGGGCTCTCAATTTTGTTTCCTTGGTCTGTGAGGTTTTTTTTTTATGTCAATACTATGCTGTTTTGATTACACTGGGGAACAAAATTTTTGTTGAATCCACAAAATCACTTGTTCTTACCTAACTCGAGTGTGCTGATCTCAAATCTGACATTAATTTTTCTCTGTAAGCTACAGGAATTTTTGCAATTCAAGATTTTAGGTTTTCATCTTATTGTAAAATTTTCAACATTTAGTTTAACATAATGAAGTAGAAGGTCTTCTTGGGCATCATTTTTGTGAAAATATAATAATTTGTATAATGCAGTAAATACACTAAAAGATATGATTGCATCAGAATATGTCTACAATTTCAAAATAGAACATATTAAAACACCTATTTTAAGCATAAAATTTGTGTAAAACTTATTTAAATTCTATTCAGGCAAAATTTGCATCTGTAGCTCTTGCATTTGTGTGCTTGTTGAGGACAATCTCGTTTGATGCTCCAGCAGTAGTTTGCTCATCACTAACAGTTCCAAGCTTTTCAGGAAACTTATCAAGGTGACTGTTCAGGAAGTGAATCTTAATGCTCATGTTTTATCCAATGTTGCAGAAAGCCAACAGCACCTTTGAACCAGAAGTTCATAGTTTCCTGCTTTTTTGTTGCCAAGGAAGTTCTTTGAAACTGCCACAAAAGACTGCCATGCTACTTTCTCCTCCTTATTCATCTTCCTGGAAAATTCTTTGTCACATATGAGGGTTTGAATTTGAGGTCCGTGGAATACACCTGCTTTGATGTTCTCAAAAGAAAAGGCAGGAAAAGCAGAAATAATATGTTGAAAGCATTCACTTTCTCTATTCAAAGCCTGAGAAAACTGCATCATTAAGCCAAGTTTGATGTGAAGTGGGGATAAATGATCCTGTCTCGATTAACTACAGGTTCATTCACAATATTTAGCATCCCTACTTCCAGAGCTTCACGTTTCGGCAACTCCTTCTGTGTCCAGTGTTTCTCCCAAGCTCGGCTGTCCCACAAACACAAGAAGCAAGGATACTTTGTGAAACCTCTTTGTTGTCCTAGCAGAAAATTTACCATTTTAAGATCCACACAAATGATCCAGTTATGCTCCTCATACTTCAGAAAGTCGAGGATAATTTTTATGTCATTCCTACTAAGTCATTCAATTTGTGTTGGCTAAACTGCTGAGAGGTTAATGACTGCTTGGCATCAGAAGCAGACCCTTAAGATTCTACAACCATTTCCTCATGCATCTTATCAAATACACTTGATCATCATGTTCACTTTCTTCGTCCTTAGAAGAAATAAAACCATTGAAAACTGGAACCGGAAGTGTCTCAGAGTGTGGGATAGGTTGTATTGCTGAAGGAATATTAGGATATGTGATCATATGCTGTTTTTTTCTTGCTAATGCCCTTTGTATGGATCAGACAGAAATAACAGTCACTGCTGTGGTCCTTAGGTTCATGCCAAACCATGGGAAACCAAAAGGCATTCCTTTGTGTTTTCCTTTTGTCCAGTCATGAAGCATTTCCTCACAATTATGACATACAATATGAGGAGCCCAATTCCTGTCTTGATCACCAAGGGGAACTTGAAAATAGGCAATTTATGCACATGTCACAAATTATGAAATATTGTGCCTTTGATGTTGAAGTGTGTAACAGCCACATATATAACAGATGATGTCAGGACTGTTCTTACATTTATGCCTACTCAAAGAAGCCATGATTCAATCTTAAAACAAAATAAGAGAGTGTTTTTATCTGACTATAATTTTTTTCATTTAAAAACAACTATAATTATGTAAAAGTGATGTTTGTAAAACACTAATTGTCTTTTGGTTATGTTCAATCCAAGAGTCATTGCCCTTTAACTCCAATTTAAAAACCAATGCATGCCATTAACTGTAACAAAAAGAAATTAAAATCGCATAAAAACTAGAGCATGCACCAAATATACAGAGTTTAGATTTGGGATCAGCAATGCAGAAATATATAGAAAAAGTTCTAAAACTTCATGCAGCAGAAAATGAAAAAAAATTGTTCCCCAGTGTTATTGTCACTTTGTAGTATAATTTGAAGTCAGGGAATATGATACCTCTCACTTTGTTCATTTCTTTAACACTGTAGAAAATGGGTATAGAAGGAAAGAACCTCAACATGATAAAGTCCATATATCAGAAACCCTCTGCTAATATCATACACAGTGTTTCAAAACTGAGAACTTTTCCTCTAAGATGATGAACAAGACAAGAATGCCCATTCTCACCACTCTTATTCAACATAGTCCTGGAAGTCCTAACCAAAACAATCAGGCAAGTGAAATAAAGGCATCCAAATTGGGAATAAGAAGTAAAATTGTCACTTCTTGCAGACAACATGATTCTTTCTACATAACACCCTACAGACTCCACAAATTTTCAAAAAAGTATTAGAAACAATAAACAAATACGTAAAGTTTCAGGATACAAAATCAATGTGCAAAAATCCATTATGTTTCTATATACTGACAAAAAAAATTCAGAAAAAGGAAATGAGTAAAACAATTTCTTTTACAATTGCAAGAAAAAGAATAATATACCTAAGAATAAACTTAACAACCCATGTGAAGAACCTAGACAGTGAAAACTAAAAACATTATTTAAATAAATTGAAGAAGACACAAGAAAATGGAAAGATATTCAGTGTTCATGGATTGGAAGACTTAACATGTGAAAATGGCCATACTTCACAAAGCAACATACAGGTTTAATGCAATCTCCATCAAAATCACAAACAGGACAAAAAAACATCATATCTGTATGAAAGCACAAAGACCCTGAGTAGCCAAGTCAATCAATATTTTAATTACATATTCTAAACTGAAATCACAAGACTGCTACACTAACAGGATAATTCTTTTAAATAATACAAGTACATCAAATATTCACAGATTTTTTTTCTTAACACACAAATATTAGTACTCTGGTTTCCATTTTTTGTAAACATTTTATATTCAATCTTAAATCTTTCTAGAATTAAGGAGTCAAATTCAGTGAACTAAAATTACTGGAGTGTATATATTCTTGAGCATGTAAGTTGCACACCTGTGAAAACAGCACCATCCATTTTCACAGTATTCCTTCCAACCAGACACCAAGCCCAGGCATGTGATCTGGAGCCACATACATCAAGAATGATCCTTACCACCATATTGGTGTTTTCCATAGTCTCTATATCATGGGTAATGAAAGGTCTAGTTATCAAATTCTCTGGCTACTCACAAGATTGAGAAAGGCAGTCTGTGCATACAGTCTTGATTCAGACCCATAAGAATGGGCCTGAGTCCTAGAACACGTCCTTCCAAGAAACGAAGAGCCCACATGGCCTATTCCAGTCTTACCACCTTGTAAGGAAGTATCTTTCCCTATTTCGAACTAAATGAGTGTTCCTTCATTTTGCTTAAATGTGTTCATCAGTGGCCCTCAGACATGCCCGCAACTTGCAGTATTTCAAATATTCCATGGGGGGGAGGGGGAGGGAAGAAGGGTTCTACTACATGAGAGGGGGGTATGTATGAACAAATGTCCTAGATAGCTGGGGTCAGGGGAGGACTCACTGTTGTGTCTGTCAGCATAGTTCCACCCAATGCCTCACCCTGTTATGTTTTCCTTGACCAGTCTGGTACCAAAATACACTATCTAGGGTCTTCCTCTGGGACTGACAACCAAGGCACCATATTCTGCTTCCCAAGATTGATAACTGATGCATGATGTTCATTTCCACAGCAACTCCCATCCCCACTGATACCTTAACTTGTTCCTTTGATTCTTAAGACATATACAGAGATTTCCCATCAAACTCCAAAGCCCTTTGAAGTTGATGGAATAATAGGTGTACTCGTGTTTTTTAACCTAAATAGAAAGACCTGAAACTTGATAGGATTCTAAGAGCAATTAGTCCCTTTCTCCAATACTGAAACCTTGCCTTATTTTATCTTCATCTTCATCCTCAATTTTTTAATTCAATTCTGCAACCAATTGAATTTTGTCTCCTATATGGTGTTTCTGGCTCTTGGTGGCATCATAAGGCCTTCAGGCCCTTTCTGCTTTCTGACTTTCCTGGTGTGCTTCCAGGATTATAGAACTCAGCCGACGGCCTAGACTGGCCTCTTATCCTGGATGCACAGGTCTGGGAACGCGCTGTTCAGAGCTTCTTACAGGAAGAGTACTCTATGATCACTCCAGTTAGAGACAGCAAAGATTTCTGAGCAACCCACACTTCTCTCCCTCCCCTAGAATTTTCAGTGCTCTTTCTCTCACTTCTCTAAGAGCTCAGGATGAAAAATAATTGTTCATCTCAGGCATCACATTAGCCAGACTTAAAAAAAAACAAAAAACCATAGCATGCTATAAATGTGAGTGATTTTAGTGTTACCTTCAACACCAGGACCTGGGAACCTAGAGTTCTCTACAGATGTACTTCTTCTTCTATCATCCTCCCAATGAAGGCTTAAAATTCAACCTATCCATGTGCATGCTACGGACAATGAAACACACATCTCTATTTAAAAACGCTTTTGTTTTCTTTTCTCAGTTTCTACAGATAAAGTGATCTGAATAAATGAATGAAGCCACGAAACAGAAAAGAGAAAACTCTGACAACCTACAGAAATGTGAAAGGAGGTTTCTTACTGGGTAGCAGCATCTCCCGTTCAATTCGTATAAAAACCCAAACAGACAAAACGAACAATATTGGTCAATCTTAGAAATTCCATTTCTTCTATATTCTAAGCTGTATAATTGTCAGGTTTTTATGGTTTTGATTGTAAATGTGTGTTTCCCTTTGCTAATTAACGTTTGGGATTTTTTTTTTTTGTCTTAAAAGTCTAAAAATGTGAAGGATATTATGAATGGTAAGGGAGACACTGTATACAAATGTATATTTGTAAAAGCTATTTTTATGATTAGCATGTCTTACCATTGATCATATATAAAGTAAGGTGATATTGCAATTCTACATTTAAAGCTTATTGCCAACAATGTTATGTAAGAAAAGATACATCATATGCTAGTTTTTGTAATTTATTTTTAATTTATAGTTTAAAGTATTTCAGATCATAAGGGTAAAATACTTGAAAAAGTTATATTTCTGCCCTCTATAAGCACTGTTTTTATTAATAAAGAATGCAACTATTTCAGATGTGATTTAAGTGTTACAGGACTGTTGGTTTGACCTGTGATTAAGTCAGCGTTCCCTGCTGTACCGAGCTGAAATGACCCAGTTCTCACCCGGTGCTTCCGTTGAGGTGGGACAGGTGTGCGTGCCATGCAGGTGAGAATGAGGAGAGGGTTGTCTTGTCCTTGGAGCCAAACATTTCACTTAGCACGTCCATCGCTTCACTCATCCCCTGTGACTGGGAATTCGCCATTCCTGAGTATCGCCCGTGGCCTGGAAGCTCTTCACTATTGTCTTGTGCTGTGGAAATGGAAGACCCCCCAATTTCACAGATTGTAGGGGCATTCAGCATATAATTTCTTAATAAATTGTTTCTTTTCAGACAAAGGTGGTGTGCGTCTCTTCTTTGGGCTGCCCTTCGTTTTGACATTTAGTTTGGATGTTTAAGTCGCTGTGATGCCAAAACTCAGGGCAATAATGAAAGTGGCGTAGGATTGCTAAAATGCACATTACATGTCTGCCGTGCCCACACTCTTCAAGGAGAACATGACCAGGGGAACATGAATGTGCCATGGAGTAGGAAGCCAGGTGATAGCCCTCAGTCCCCAACAGAAGTCACACTCTGGTCTACATTTTTATGAGATGTGTTTTTACCCAAACATAGACATTTTAAGAAAATTATGGAGGAAAGAAAGCAAAACTATGTTCATGTAGGTATTGATGCCCAACGCAAACTATACCACTGAATTTGCAAGTTTCTCATTCAAGAGCAGAGAGAAGACATATCATGTCACCAAATCACTTGGTGGTTTGAAGGTCTCCTTTTCATGAAGAAACTGAGTCTAAGATAACATTGATATGCTTTATCTTTCTACTCTAACTTATTTAAGCCAATTTATCATCTTTCTCTCTTTTTTTGAATATAAATAATGAAAATTAAACCATTTCTAACAAAAGTTATTACCAAAAGCTGAATTATTTTGATGACAAAAGTAGAAAAAATTATATGCCAGAGCAACAGAGATTGTAATCCCTAAAGATTTGGTTTAATAAACTAAAAGCAGGCTGTTAAGAGAGAAGGAAAGAAGCACGGACTTCTAACACTAAATAACATCCGTCTCATAAAAAGTGCTATGGGACGGTACTCGCTGCGTTCAGTTCAGGGACAATATGGGGAAACAGGCCACTGTTTGAGAAATAAGGTGAACCAGTCACTGGTGACAACGTCTGGGGGAAAATACCAATTTTGCTTCCATCATTTTCAACTAAAAAATAGTTTTTACAGCAGGAATACCCAATAAATGTAGGTGGAAGTAAATCAGAAGATAAAGAGGAGAGTATTTTAAATGGCTTAAAGTTCAGAGAGCAAGAATTACAAATGCAGATGCCTGTCGAGGCTTGATAAGAGCTAGAAATGCCAGAGACGGACCTGCAGTGAGTGAGTGGATGTTGCGTACACCTGTGCAGGTGCGGAGCTCACCACCTGTTGCTCCGGGGGCTGCCTGATTCGGAAGCACAGACTCCAACGGGCCAGGTCTCCTGACTTTCCAAGACAAGGTAAACGTCAGGGTTTACGATGAAAAGGCCTACTTGCCTACTTTGTTTTGTGTTAACGTGAATCCGAAGGTAAATGAAACCTTATCTATGATTTAGAGGCAGGATTTAATAGCTGCCAAACTAAACGAGTAAACTTAATACTGAGACACAACAAATTCAGGATTATCTCCGGTGAGAAAAAGGAGAGTAGACTAGGGGTAATCAGTAACATCCTAAATATTTAATTTATTAGGGAAATATTTGAATCAAATATTTTGAATCAAACAAATAGCAAATATTAAGGTTTAATAAAAACTAAGAATAGGCTACATTGGGAATTCCCGGAACTGAAGTTCTGATAGAAAAATTCTAAGTGCTACACTCAGCAAACCTGCACTAATGTATAAAGTCACCAGATATATATGAACTCAGACCATATACTATTCATACTAAATTCCTAAACACATTCCAGAACATGACAACTACTGAGCATTACCTACTAATGCTAAACGCATGACCCAGAAATCCTATTCTTAGTTACGCACCCAAGAGAAATCAATGTATATGTTCACCAAAAGGCATGTATAAGAATGTTCAGCCTGACCAGGCGGTGGCGCAGTGGATAGAGCGTCGGACTGGGACACGGAGGACCCAGGTTCAAGACCCTGAGCTCGCCAGCTTGAGCACGGACGGGCCCATCTGGCTTGAGCAAAAGCTCGACAGCTTGGACCCAAGGTCGCTGGCTCCAGCAAGGGGTGGCTCAGTCTGCTGAAGTCCCACAGTCAAGGCACATATGAGAAAGCAATCAATGAACAACTAAGGTGTTGCGATGGCAACGAAAAACTAATGATTGATGCTTCTCACCTCTCTCTGTTCCTGTCTGTCTGTCCCTATCTATCCCTCTCTCTGACTCTCTGTCCCTTTTTAAAAAAAAAAATGTTCATAGCATTTTTATTCACAATCCTAAAGTGGAATGTTCATAGCATTTTTATTCACAATCCTAAAGTGGAAACAAACTAAATGTTCATCAACAGCTAAATGAATACATTGTGATATATTCATACAGTGGACTATGACTGATCAATAAAAATATAAAAGATTGTCAAAAAAATAAGACATTCTGGAACAATTCACCTGAAATATTATGCCACAGGATTAAAAGAGAGTTCAAGAAACATTTATAGAAAAAATATCTAATGATGGCCACTAAACTCAATAAATTGAAGAGTTGCATATATGTAACTGTTGCAATGATATTTATAAAATAGAATATAAAAATAGCCAACAAAAACATTCTTAATGATGCAACCAAAAGAGGAAAAAATAAGAATCAAACAACCTTTCAAAAAATCTTAAAACCATAATTTATATATAAATACACATAATTGCTGCTAAACAACTTGCTGTTATAATTTCAGACTGAGTTAACACAACTGATGAGGAGAGGACAAGAAAAGGAAATATGTCAAAATTTATTCTGTGTGGGTGAAAAAGGGCCACACACTAAACCTGACAAGCTCGGGGGAGGCCTGCATGGTGGCCTTACAGACTCAGAGACCAAACGTGACCACATGGGGTAGTCTAAAATTAAAACTTCCTAACTAAGAACGAGTCATGGTGGGCAGTCCTGTCCTAGGCTGGTAACTTCCCTGATGAAGGTCTACCTTAACTGAGCCTGTCTATTATCTTTTTGCATCTATAATAACACACTTTTGAAATCAGACTAATCCCCTTTTTCCAGAATCCTCAGAGCATAGTCTCCCTCCAGAGCAGAGCCCACACCCTACCTGTTACCTTGTGCCCCTCACTCACACTATCTCTGCTGTAAACGTAAGTGATTAACTACCCTGTACTCACCAATATATAAAAAAGCTATGTGTCTCTCTATTTTACTTTTTATCCAATCCCAAAGATCTCCCTGCTTTGCTTTCTCCGCCCTCCCTAAGCTACCACCAATGGATTTCATGTAACCCCCTTACGTCTTCTCCTTTGATTATATAGTATAAAATAAGTGGCAAAACTTCCATTTTCCAGAGAATTTTGCCACTATTGAAATTTTATTTCCCAGTGATTGTTTTCAGTTTGGCTCAAATAAACTTATAAAAATTTTCTACAGGTTTGGATGTTTCTGACGTCGGCACTATACAAGTTCATGCACCTGTCAAACAGTGATGGAGCACTGCTGTGTGTCAGGCACTCCTCTAGATCTTTAGGATAGACACATCAACGAACAAAGGAGATGAAACCCTCCACCTTGGTGAGGTTTGAAATTTTGATGCTGTCCATATAACCCTATAGAAGTGTTGTTAGTATGATTCTTTAGCAATGGTGATGAAATCCTGAGTCTAACAGAAACTGATGAAATGACAATTCTCTCCTTTGGAAAAAAACCTATGATCATCAGCCCCACAAGTGTTAACAACCCTTCTAAACTGGGACCCAAACCAAGGTCCCCCTGCCCAGTGTCACTGGTGCCAATAGAACAAGACTGCGTTTGGCAAAGCAGAGCAGCAACTTTATCCTTTGATCAAGAAATGGAGAAGGGTGAGCTCATGCTCTCAGGGCACCCTCTCCCTGGCTGGGTGGAGCCTTTGTCTTCATAAGCTGTGGCCATGGTGATTCAGTTCTTTCAGGTGCTCAGTCATCCTCCTGTTGCACTTGGACCCCCAATCACCATCTTGGTCTTTGTACTTAGCCTTCTTCATTTTGAGTTGAAAACCCCTTCCAGTTCCCATAGGCAAGCATGGCTATACGTAACATAGTTTACGCATTGAGAAACATTAGGGTCTTTTAGATGATAACCCAGTGACAAGGACAGGAGTATTTATGAGAAAGTGCATGGACATCCATTGCATCTACTTCTGCTCTGTGTAGCTGTCTCTTTCTAATACATGCTGCACCCTTGACCAGCATGGGATTATATGACAATGTGTCTGTGTCATCTTTGCTAGCTAATACATGACATAGCAGCAGTTCTACAATGACTAAATAGCTAATAAACATGAGACTGCAAATTGAAGTAGCACTGAGATTCCACTTTACAACTATAAAAATAGCGGATGTTAAAGCATGATAATATACAGTTGTGATTAGGAGGCAGTGGGAGTTAAAGTCTTCAATTCTTATATTTGAGCACTCCCACAAAATGCTAATGGGAGTGACTGGCAAACTTTCTGGAAATGAATTTAACAGTATATCACCATATGTTGCAAGAGTATTAACACATTATGAAACCATTAAAATTATAATTATGTAGAACAAATGATATGGTGGAAAGTTTAAGATTAAAGAAGAATAAAAGTTAAGTATATGGGTTTCTTTCACTTTTCTAAAAAGAATTCTAGAATTATATGTGATTTTTTTCTCCATCTTTGCACTTTTCTTTACTTTGACTATATTCAGGTTTTGGTAACTGGAAAGCGGTATTGTCTACAAAAATGGGTAAATCAAGAAGAGATTGGGAGATAATGAATTTGATTTTAGACATGTTGGGTTTCAGAGAATATCAACACATCCAATATAAAATTTCTTAGCATTAAATGGTGTAAATGCTACAAAACTGACCTGAATTTACAGTGCCATTTTGGAAGTGATCCACACAGACCTCATGAAAAGCTGAAGGCATGAACAAAACACAAATAATTAGGAACAGAGAGGACCAGGAGGCTAGAATCTCTTGAAATCTTACTGGTAAGAATGGAGAAGGTAGAAGTTAGTGATCAAAATACAAGCATATACCCACAGTGCCTTTACCACATGTATTAACAGGACTAGTTGGTTTCAACTGAACTGAAAACCGTTGTATTGGTAATCTTATAACATCCATGCAACTGGGGTACGGTGATCTACCAAGAAAATTATCAGCAAACTTCAACAACTTGTTCTAAATTGTTGCAAGTAACCCTAAACATTTTAGATGAAACCCTCCTCAGGTTGGGGACCTGGCAAAAAGTGTTTCCAGTGAGCATAGGAGATAATGCACTACCTTCCTGATAGCTCACACCCTCTCTGGGACCACCCATCTTTGACTCTCAGATCTCGGCCTCAATTCCTGCTTGCTAACTTCTTTCTCTTTGGGAATCACTCAACACTTAGGGTAACCTTGACTAGGACAAAGAAGACTTTATTCACTGGTGATCAGGGCTGAATTAAGCGGCAGAAAAAGAGATCACAAGAATAAAGCAAAAGTCCATAAAATATGCTGTTGATTTATTGGAAATGGAAGGAAAGTAAAGTCATGTTTACCATGAACTCTATTGAAAAGAGAACATGATGCACTCACACCAGTAGTCAAGTGGAGCGGTGCCTTTCCATAATGCAGATCTTATCTGTTCAAGAAAGATTCAAATGAGGGTTCAATCTCCAAACATCCTTTCCCCTTCATTCACGTTCTCCTACACACACACACACACACACACACACACACACACACACACACACGCACACACCTATATCAAAGAATTCTCTTATGATCATCCATTAGAAAACATCCCAGATTGTGGTTATTAGCATAACCAGTTAGGGACCTCTCCTAGAGGTCTATAGGTAAAACTAGCCCAGTGAGAGATGCACTTTCCCTGCCGGTTTGGGTCATTAATGAGATTCCAGATAACCTGGAATCTGCTCAAAATATGCCTTCTGAACACAGTCTTGCCCACACTCTGCCCCATGCCCAGTAAGCTAATGCCCAGCTCCATTCCAAGTTGTGACCCAAGGACACTCATGGGTTTCAGTCTTCTGATTCTTCGCTGTACAGTATTACCACTATTGGACAAACTTTAAAAGTTTAGGAAGAACCGGCCATTCAGAACCTCTCTGTCCTTTCAACTTCACTCCTGCTTGACATCCTCCAAACACACAAATGAAGAAGTCTCTCCCCGCGATGTCCTTGGTCGTCAATTTTCTGTTCCAGGAAAAGGAGTGTCCACATTAGAATCCTTACTGAGTCACAATTCCCCTTCATGCACTGTGTTCTGTTTGAGTTGTTTTCAGGTATCTTAAAAATTCTACTTTCAGCTTGATGCTCAGGAGAAAAATATCAGTCACTTTGCGAGGATTTTTGTTTGCTCAGCACAAGGGCTAAAAGCACCTACTCTCTAAGAACAAATGAGATAAACTGGGAGCTATCATTTTCTGACAATCCATCCTAAGTCTGTGAAGAAAACCAGGTGTTCTCCTTACTTTCCTGAATTATTTTCCACAAATACATTACATTACTTCCCGGCAGCTATGGGATGCAAAGCAATTCAAATGAAATTAGTGCATTGTAGTGAATATGAAAGGCTTTATCTTCCCAGGAGTGCTAAAATGGTGATCACAAACTCCCAGAAACCAAATGCATTTTGTACTGACCATTATTCCTTTTGATAGTTTCATACTTTGGCTGACTGGCAACGTCATGCAGGTTACCCACCCAGGCATTAAAGAGGACATCACTTCAGTGCATTTACAGTTGGTCAGTCTGCAGCCTTCATGGTTGAATAGAACACAGACTCCTGCCACATGAATCCCTCTAATGCACACACATGATGACATCACCTTCCGTATTTTTTTTAAAAAATTACAATTTAAAACCTAAATGGCTTGCCATTACCTAAATCCTCAATCCGGCCTTTAAGGTCCAGAAAAATCTGGAATCAACATACACACCTGGGCTTCTCTTTTCCTACAGCCCTACAGGTTGTGAGCAAAGACCAACACATGTTAGCCTCTCCATTTCAGCAAAATTCAACTGATATTTTAAAGGCTCACATAACAGCCATTACAACTTGCATACTGTAAAGCCAGTAGCCACGGCCACCATCACAGCCGCCTGATCCATGCAGGTTCGCATTTGATTCGGACAGATGGTAATGGAACAACGGAGCCAAGAACTGGTGGGCCATTAGCTTTAATCCTATCTCACACCTGGCGGGCGAGAAATACACATAGTGGGAAAACACTTCCCTTTCCATTCAGGCCTCTCAAAGTCACTGACTTATCCGAGTTTCCTAGAATCAAAGGTTTCTACCTCAACAGCCTTATTCACCTCTGTTCTCCATCTTCTTCTTTCTGCACAAACTGGCTTCTCCCTCAGCACTCCACTATCTTGGCTGCCTCTCCTCTCCTCCATGTGGCCTTTCTCTGCTCTCCTCCATCATGGGCTCCTCTGCCCCATTTTATAGTGTAGAAATCAAAATGTTTAATCCAATATACAAACAAGAAAGTCTCTGATTCAAAGTCACTGATGCATAATGGGATTCCTCATGAGAGTGCACCACCCCACATCATGCACCAGTCAAGGGTGTGGGGAAAAGCTTAGTGTTGAGAATACTTTAGGATTAAAAGGGCGGGAAAGGCTTAGTCTTAAAACTAAGCCTTAGGCTATAAGGACCCTGCCTGCTTACAGCCTGTCCCCCACACCCAATGCAAACTATAAGGGAGCAAATATATATATCAGTGGTTCTTAACCTGGGTTCTATCGAACCCTAGGGGCTCAATGAGTCGGTCTCAGGGGTTTGGAGAAGCCTCTGCCATGGAGGCCAGAATAAAGTAATACCATAATTTGTTGTGAGTTCATGCACTTTGTTGGTTTTGTTCTTTGAGCAAGGTGATGTTCATGCACAGCTCATTTTGTGCACCAGTAAAAAAAAACATATACCTATGTCTTGAATTTGGAAAAAAGAAATCATATATTATTTATGACTAAAGAAGAATTCGGTGAATGCGCATATGAAACTGGTGGGTTCAGTACCTCAAAAAAAGGTTAAGAACCACTGATATACATCATATTTGCAAACTTATTTGACCCACACATACTCAGTCTGGAAAACTTCACCCTGCTCCAGCAGCTGTCACTGCTCATTTTTCTTTGATAAAACTATGCATGTGCCCATGCATTTGTGTACACCCCGCTTCATTAGGACTTAAGGTGGACACTGTTTATTCATTCAGCCAGGTTGGCTCCCGAGGACCAGTCCGCGCCTGGTTGGACTTGTGTGTGTGTGCTCAGTGATTTGGAGCAGGTCTGGGGATTCAGTTTTAACTCTCTTATTAGGATTTATGCTCCTCTCCCCTTTATATAGAGTGTAAGCACAGCCTGTGTATGAGGCTTCCCTTCAAGGGTGCCTTTCACACCTGATCCCACGTGCACAGAGATGCAGATCATAGAGAAGCAGATCCAATGAATAAGACACAAATTAGCCAACATCTGTTGATAACTGTAATACTGTAATTATAAAAAATGTCTCCGACACTCTGTCGTGTGAAAATCTAGGTTTTATTGTCTCCTTAATGTCATCAGTAGAGCTCACTGATCATATACAATCAATGAAATTAGATTTATTTCATCACACAATCAACAAAAGTTGATTCCTTACATGTTTGCGAAGCTGGGAAATAGGCAGTTTTCTCTTTGTCATCAGCCAATTGAATTGTCAATTTTCATTTTCTGTGTAATTTAAATAGAGCAACAAGGCTATTCTCCGTGAGCATTCTGTTACATGTACATCCCTACCTAACAGACCAATACTGAAAAGCAGTTCAAAGCGGAGTTCAAGCTATAGCCTCAAAGAAAAAACAAGGACTGTTTTCAGGTTGGCCTGTGGAAAAAGAGCTTCCCTCTAGCTCTGAACTGCAGAGAAGCCAAGGGTATAAAGGTTTGATGACCAGAATAAAAATATCCAGTTGCTATCTCAAAGTAAAAGGGCAGCCAAAATGGTAAGAACCCGTCTGAATGCTCGCTCCTGAAAACCCACAACTGCACGGAAGACCTCACAGCATGGGAGGTCTGAGGATGGCTCAGGTAGGTAACTTTCTCCTCACTTGGGTTTCCTCCCAGGATTCCTGAGTGACAGGTATAGCAGGTGTCAGAGCATGTTGTGGGAAAATGCCAACTGCCCCCTTAGAAGACTCCATGTGGAGGCAGGAGATTCCAATACAGGTGATCTGGGAGGCACCACCTGAGAAGTGGACCAACCTATGAAGTGCTATGTGAGGTGCTTACTTTTGATGGCTTAACAAAGGAGTCATCGTGCAACAGGCTATGTTTACCTTCATTGCAACCACCTCTGTCGGACCTCCAAACCACAGACCAGTATATGTTCTGAGAGTAGCGACTGGGCTTCAGCTACCCTCTGTTGTTTATTATGTTGACAAAAAAAGAAAAAAAAAGGCATGGGAGTTTTCTGGAAAGTTACCTCACAGGGTGATCTGACATAAAGTCCTAAAGGGACAGGTCATGGTGGGTAGTCATGCCCCAGGCGTATAACTTTTCAGTAAAAGGCTCATCTTTGTCTTAAGCAGGCTTTGTCCATTGTTTCTGTGCATCCAGTTTAACACATCTTTGGAATAAACTGTGAGTGCCCTCAGATGAGCGCATAATCTTGTTAACTAGCCTGTAATCCAGTCCCTGTTTTGCTTTTGCCACCTCCATACAATCTTCCTTAAGAAAATTCCACCTTAATTTCGAATGCATAAAAACTGCTGCCCGCCTGACCAGGTGGTGGCGCAGTGGATAGAGCGTTGGACTGGGATGCAGGAGACCCAGGTTCGAGACCCCGAGCTCGCCAGCTTCAGCACGGGCCCATCTGGCTTGAGCAAAAGCTCATCATCTTGGACACAAGGTCGCTGGTTCCAGCAAGGGGTTGCTCGGTCTACTGAAGGCCCGTGGTCGGGGCACATGTGGGAAAGTAATCAACGAACAACTAAGGTGTCGCAATGGCAACGAAAAACTAATGATTGATGCTTCTCACCTCTCTTCGTTCCTGTCTGTCTGTCCCTATCTATCGCTCTCTGACTTTCTCTCTCTGTCCCTGTAAAAAAAAAAAAAAAAACTACTGCCCAAGTGTTATTCTCTGAGGCTTTGCAGATCTTCCTTGTCACTTTAGATTGTCAGTTTGTTTCAAACTCTTATTAAAAAATCTCAACGCCTTTGAACTTTCCTTAGGTTGACAATTAGTTTTAAGTAGCAGCTTCTCCATCTATCTGTATCTACACCAGTGTGACAGGCAGTGTGAGAAGAGAAAGCAGAGAGACCTGAAAGGTAGGTGTTCTCATAGTGTTACCAAACTCAAGCGATTGGTTTGCATGCATGCCTCAAGGCCCAATCAAATGCCAACAGGCATGACCAGGCAGTGGTGCAGTAGATAGAGCATCGGACTGGGATGTGGAAGACCCAGGTTCGAGACCCCGAGGTCGCCAGTTTTAGTGTAGGGCCATCTGCCTTGAGCAAAAGCTCACCAGCTTGGACCCAAGGTCGCTGGCTCCAGCAAGGGGTTGCTTGGTCTGCTGAAGGCCCACGGTCAAGGCACATGTGAGAAAGCAATAAATGAACAACTATGGTGTCGCAACAAAAAACTGATAATTGATGCTTCTCATCTCTCTCCATTCCTGTTTGTCTGTCCCTGTCTATCCCTCTCTCTGACTCTCTCTCTCTCTCTCTGTCCCTGAAAAAAAAAATGCCAACAGGAGTTTGCAGCAAAGAAAGTACAAGTTTATTTAAAGAAACAGGGCCAAGCCTAGAGATACAGGTGAGTTTCTGCTCTAAAACCTAGCTTGCAAACCTATCTTGCTGGTGGCCTGCATGGGGACAGTCTATACACAGGATATGGGGCAGCTAGCTGTGTTAGGTTTGCTTGCTGGTTTACCAGCTGCAAGCACTTTGCCTGATGGGTGGGTGAGCACATGGCTGTGCCACTTGTGTATGGCTTATGTAAGTCTCTGGGTGCATGCATTCAGGGGGATTGCGATCAGTAGATTACCTGCCTGCCACAGTGAGGGGCCATTCTTGCTGTTTCTTTGCCTGACAAGCACTTTTCCCCTGACTGTGTGCTTGTCTGCCATTGTAAGACTATTAAACGGAATGGCCCAACGCTTTCTGGCTCCAGTTTCTCTACCATTTAAGCAAATCCAGTGTGAACTTGCCTGGCTTCAGCCTCCAGCAGCCACCAGCACTACACCTGGCATAGTAAGCAGACTTCGGAGCAGATTGATATGGAGCCACCGACACCCTTGAGGGATGGAATAGAAAAGTGTATGTTCCTGGTGGCTGTCCTGTTGGGGACCGTGGGCTGGCTGTTTTTCACAATCCTGTGAGAAGAAACCAGGAGCTCTGTGTGAGAAGCAGAGCAAGGTCGAAAGCTCCCAGATGAGCTGCAGACTGAGCGGCAACCTCAGTGTGAACTGGAGCAAGCACTGGAGAAGGAGGCTGACCAGGTTCAAGAGCTACAGTGTGAGGTGCTGGCTGAGCACCAACAGTGCCTGGAACTGGAGTGGTCTCTGGAGAAGTAATTGCAGGTTCATGAGTTGCAGTTTGCCCTGGAAGCTGAACGTTGGCAGTGACAGCTATTGAAGAAACAGCTGCGGGTTCAGGAGCTCAAGTCTAAGCTTCAGGCCCAGAGGCACAGGAGATGTTGCTGCATTCCTGCCAGCAGAGTGGCTCTTAGTTGGTGGGAGCAGGTGTTTTAGATTCCTCCTCTTCTAAAAGGGAGGCTTGGGCTAAAGCTGCCATCTGCAGACTAAGAGCCTGGCTGGTGGTTGCCAAGAAGATAAAGACCCATCAGCCAATAGTCCCTCAGGAACAGGCATAACCCCCTCCTCAGGTGGAGCATTCTGTGGTCTGGCTTACACCCAGGCAGAGATGATGGAGTTAGGGGTACCCTTGGCAACCTGGTTGCTGCAGCTGCAGGACATAGAGGTGGATGGCATCATGTTCTCTGGAACAGAGATGAACCCTGAGTCTATGAGGGTTGCTGCCCCAACAATTAACAAGAGAAATGGGCCTATAAAGGTTACCTGCACACACATGCAGGTAGATTTGACTGCAGCTGAGGCAGATAGAAAGAAATTAGATAGAAAACCTAATAAAGTCTTGTTGGAGCTTTGGCAGCAACTTGAGTCAGGACAGAGGTTCCAGCCACTGAAAAAGTGGGGGAAGCATGTTGCCCCGGCTTTCAGGTACAGGATCCCCAAGAACCCATTGTCCCAATTTGAATAGGGGGAAGGGCAAGGAACCAGTCCAACAGGGATGGGCGGGTGCTAGAGGCCCCATGTGAAATTGGCAATCCACTGGTCCTCTTCTAATGTGCAGCAGGTGTTGGCATTGCCTACAATGGACTTTTTACCTTGGTGATTTGCACAGACAGCTAGCTGTCTATCATGGACTGCTTCTTACCCAGTTGCAGAGATGCACCAAGGTCACTTCCTTCAATAGATATGGGGAGTTGAGCCTCCAGTTAACTCCCTGGGCAGAGTGCTCAGGGGACATTGTGAAGGGCACCTTTGTCATTTTTGGTATGTGTGTAAGGTACTTATTGTGAGGCAAGCAACCCTAAAAGAGTGGAATGTGGGGAAGTTGTGTTAGGCTTGCTCACTGGTTTACCAGCTGCAAGCACTTTGCCTGATTGGTGTGTGAGCGCATTGCTGTGCCACGTGTATACGGCCTATATAAGGCTACAGGTGCTTGCCCTCAGGGGCATTGTGGACCATAGATTGCCTGCTCGCCTTGCTGTTTGTTTGCCTGAGAAGCAGTTTTGCCCTGCCTGTGCGCTTGTCTGCTGTTGCAAGACTCTATTAAACAAAATGGCCCAATGCTTTCCTGACCCGCAGTTTCTCTACAGTCTGCCTGAATCCAATGTGAACCTGCCTGGCCTCGGCCACCGGCATTACACAGTACAAATTATTAAGCACCATGGCTAAGGGAGTTGGGGTCGTGGGCTCTTCCTATTGGTTGGATGCAGGGGATGGAGTAGTTAGTTGATCATTGCATCAGGTCCTGATGTCAGGCATGAAGATGTTCTGTCTGGTTTTACATGGGTGTGGTGATAGGGTCATCTGTTTTTATAGGCCTGTGTCTGAAACACAACCAAGGTCAAGTTGTTATCTCTAGCTTGACCAAAACCCTGTCTCTGTGGTCAACAAACCTGAAGCTTTGTTCCTAAGACTCTTTGATGCTCACCAGAATCTGGGGTCCTCAAGGCTTAATGACTAGGGAAGTGAAGCCATGTGCAAGGAAAAGGGAGGCAGTGAGTCCTGGTGCTGTTAGAGTGGAAAAGGCCAGTTTGAATCAAGAGGAAAGTAAAGAGAGGTTATATTAAAGCTATGAAACCACACTAAAGAAATGACAGTTTTGCGCAGTTACAACAGAATCAGTACTGGTAGGAATATGAAGTCTGGAAAGAAGATGACAAGAATGAGGGCTCTTAGTGAGCCTTAGAGCCAAGCAGGCTGGATTTTTTTCCGCTTTCTCACCCAACTCTCACCATTTCCATTAAGTTCTTCTTAGGAGTTTAGGAGTATCTGTGATCAGAGGCAAGGTATTCCATTCTACTAGCTATTGAAACCTCTTCCCAGTGAGACTGGCATCTACACAGCATTCCTCTGATTCAGAGAAAGCTGTAGATGTCAGTTGGGGTGTGGGGGGGGGGTGGAGGGGGGACATGAGTCAAATTATAGCCGAAAGACAAGCTCACTAAGCAAAGGGAGGAGCTTCTCTTGTATCTGAAGCCTCATAGAATCTTCCATGTTACAAAACTGCACAATCAGTCGGTTATCCAGATGCCACCAAATACAGCCAGCATCACCTGTGGCCCATGCCAAGAATATAGATTGCAAGGACTTTTGGAGCCACACAGAAGCAAGTGGCAAATAAGTTCAAGAGTAGGGGCATGCCTCCCTCATTCCCTGTCTCACCCTAACTTATCTTAGGCTCATCTATATCCTCTGTTTTATTATCTGTGTTCTTCCTGGAATGTGAGAAAATTCAGAGGAGGAGAATGGGAGGGGAATCCCAACTGATAGTTGTGACACCAGCTGATTTAAATGATATATAAATCTCCCACAGGAACCTTTGGCTTGGACTAAATAGGAGTTGGAAATTACTCTCTGCTGCTAAGAAGAACTAGGGACTCAAGAACAATAAAAAAATATGTTCAGTTATAAAATAAAATTTACTTTTTCACCTCTAGGTGAAAAAGGATGATCTAATGATAGTCCTATCTAATCTATTCACTTCTTATACAAGAATCTTAAATAATCAGAGAAGATTCAACCGTTTCAGCTTCTGAAATAGAGAGTACCAGATTTCTTAAAACCATAAAATGATTTAGTGAGAAAGTGGAAAATTACAGGGAATAAAAATTATACTTCCATACACTACAACCATTTTAAGCATAATTGTATGTAACAACTTAAAATTACTTTGTAGCTATTCTAAGATTACTCTCCAAATATCTCTATGTTAACTAATGGGTTAAAATAACTTTTATTCAAATGTTTATTTGTTCTGTTCATTAATTCATCTGATGTATTGTTATGAAGCATTGAGTATCAGGCACTGAGGCTACAGAGGCCTGAGGGGATGCTGTGCTCTGATAGGGAGGTTGGAATACACACATAATTATAGAACACTGTGACAAATACAGTGATACAACAGTGAATGCGGCATAGTAGGAGTACAAGCTCAGATGAGCTTAGTTCTGTTAAAGAAGACTAGCCAGGCAGAAAGAAGATCATGATAAGCAGTAGAAAGACATGGAAGTCTGCAACAATTGCATTTCCAGGGAATTGTGCAAGAATAAAGGTACTTTGCATTTGGTCCCTATAGTATTTCTATGCTGTCTCCTGGGAAGCCTGGAGCCATGGTACTGACCTTCCTTGGTCAACAGGATAAATGCTCATGGAAAACTAGACATTGGGTGCTGAGTGCACAATGTAATGTGTAGGTGATATATTATAGAATCGTGTGCTTGAAGCCTATATATAATCTTATTAACCAGTGTCACCCCAATAAATTCAATAAAAAAGAAAGGAGTAAATTGTACTAGCTAGTGATTATCCTGCTGTTTGACCAGAAACTCCTTGAAGCATTCTGTACTAGCTTGTCCAAACTGTTTATTGAGAATGGACAGAGTTGTGCTTTCTGCCATGATGGAGAAACAGGAATGGGAACTAAAACTCTGACCAAATAAATGAAACAACAGCTTTCAAGACATTGGATGTTGCTAAATGAAGGACAGCGGCCACTGGGATACAGGAAACAAGTGGAGTGAGTTCTACAATTGCCTCAGCTTACTGTTTGGAGTGAGTTCTAGGTGGTAGCAGTAGAGGAACCCAGGAAAGAACCCTGAGCTAGTCTTCCTGAATTGCAGAGATGGCAGTAGGTAAGGAGCTCATGGACATCAAGATAGCTGTTGTTTCCAGAGCTGTGAACAAAAGAGACAAGAGCCACACAGAGAGAGGACTCCAGAGACCATCAGAGATTCTTCCTTGGGTGCTGGGTTGGTTGCTGATTAGTACCTGCTTAGGAGGGAACTACCTGTATTTTTAAAAAGGAGCACCCCAAAAGAGAATAGTACCTGGAAGAGTCCTGGTGCCGGGAATAGTGCCCATACCCAACAATAACAGAGGGAACTTTGTAGTCTGCTGGATATGGGTTACAGTGCATATTACAAAGGGTCTTGCCTCAGCAGTGGCAAAAATGAGCCCGCGGCTCGATGCTGGTTTGGTGCCACCTAACAAAGCTTAAAACAAGAACTAAAAGGTCAAACTGTTTTTTGGGTATGAAGTCCAAAATCATCAGCCTTAAAAGATGCAAGAAAATATGACCCATAAATAAGTGGAGAAAGAGAAATCAAATGAAATGGAACCAAAAAATGGTAGAAGATAGAATTAGCAGACAAAGACATCATAACAGTTACATTTTATTCCCTATGTTCAAGAACCTAGAAGAAATTTGAATGTGCTGAGACATAAGAGACATTTTCAAATACCCAAACTTCTAGAAATGTAAAAACACAATGCCTGAGATGAAAGAGGTACTGATGGGATTAACAGCAAATTAGGCACGGCTGGAAGAAAGATTAGTGAATTTGACTGCAGAGCAATTAAAATTCTCCCACATTGACATACATAAAAAAAGATATATTTCTATTTGCAATATTTCAGTTATGCAATCTGGTTTTAGCTACATGACCAGTGGCTTTGGGTACCTGACAAGGGTCTTATCAAGGACTGCACAGTGAGCACATACCCTGGCTCCCTGGGACCAAGTACCCTTGCCTTTCATTGGATTACAGCCCAGAAGCCCTGTCCTGTGTAGAGAAAGAGCCCTGTGACCTGAGCCTGGGGGTTCTACCCCCTCTGAGGTTTTCTGTGCTCTCTTTCTCCTGTGGTGCCATAGCCTTCATCTTTCTTAAAGTCTTGCATAACTATACCCTGCATAGTTTTGAGTTCAGTTAAGACACTGCATAATTGAAAAAAAAACCACCTTTTTTTTTTTTTGAGGAAAGTGAAGTAGATTGAGGTAGGTGATAACCTGAAAATTATTTAAGGTGCGGTAATGGAAAGATAAAAACAGATTACATTTCTGCATTCCTTGTGTGGAAACTGAAGGTCATTTGAGAGGGGTAAAACAATGGAGAGAATAGGACTGTGGACCCCAGGGTCAGAAGTCAGTCTATCTGTTAGCTGAGACCTGAGCAAGATGCTCAACTTCTCTGTACCTTCATTCTCTCGCCAGTGTCCGGCAGGTCAGGCAAATAGTAAACATTCTATGAATGTGTGTTATTAATTTAATTTTAGTCCTATCTATAGACTCACTGAGGTCTAAAAAATCCTCATTTTATTAATTATGCTGATTAATAATATTATACTTATGATTTGGATTAAATATTTATTCCAAAAACCAAAAACAAAACAAAAAAATGATACAAGGAAGACTGTATGTCACTGTAAATAGAGTATCTTTCATCTCCAAATCCTCCACTCCTGTAGTTATTTTCTTTCCCATAAACATCAATTTTTAAAGAACAATTTTTGTCAATAGACCTCCATAGAATTGAAGAATGCCCCATGTAAAGCCTGTGGCCAAGGCCACTATCACAGCAGCCCAACCCATGCAGGTTCACATTGGATTCGAACAGTCGGCAATAAAACACCGGAGCCACAAACTGGTGAGCCATCAGCTTTAATTCTAGCTTGCACCCGGCGAGCAAGCAAAAACACACACTGGGCTCCAAAACCCACACATTCAGTGCTCACAAAGCTACTGACTTATCCGAGTTTCCTAGAATCAAAGGTTTCTAGCTCACCAGACTTATTCACCTCTGTTCCCCATCTCCTCCAGCACAAACTCTTAACAAACTGGCTTCTCACTCAGCACTCCACCATCTTGGTGTGGTAATGGCGGCCAATTTCTCCATCTCTGTTCCGGAGAGCATGATGCCATCCACCCCTATGTCCCATAATCGTAGTAACCAGGCTACCAGGGATTCAGTAGGTTTCTGCCTAAATTGTGCCCCCAACTCATGGCTTAGCCCCAGTCCTGGCCTCAGCTCCGGCCCCGGCCTCAGGCCCGGCCTCATGCCGCTGCTGGCTCTCCACAACATCCAGGGCAATCTCCAACTCACAAACCTGTGATTCCTTCTCCAGCGTCTGCTCCATTTCCAGGTTGTAAGGCCAGGAGCCGCCATCGTGGCCATTCACATGCAGGTTCCCATTGGATTCGGGCTGACGGTGAAGAAATGGCAGAGTCGGAGGATGGTAGGCCATTCTGTTTATTGGTGTCTCACCAATACAGGCAAGCCACAAGAGAAGACAAGGGAGAAGCAGAGAACCAGCTTTTCCCATGGAGGTCAAGGGATCAGGGAGGCCCCTGCAATGGGGATAGCAGGAACCGAGAGAGAGAGCTCCCGGACTGCCCCAGTTTATAGCATAGATAATCCACACCTTTAATCCAATTATACATTCAAGAAAGTCTCTGATACAAAGCCACCCATCTGAGGCATAATGGGATTCCTCCCTACATCACCACCCTACATCATCCAATCAATCAAGGGTGTGGAGAAGAGCCTACTCTTAAAACCAAGCCTTAGGCCATAACAACCTGGCCTGCTTACATTACAGCCTTTCCCCCACACCCATCCCAAGCACAAGGGCAAATAATATTACCTGGGTGACGGGCTTCCATGTGGGCAGCACCATCTTTAACAAAGTGAGCATATTATATTTTACCTGCCCAACAATCCACCCCTATGCTCACTTTACTACCCACAATCTACACTACCGGCATCCCTGTACAAGGAAATTAAGTACAGTACACAAATTACAGCAGTAGCACAAATCATACAGTTTCAACAATTACAAAGGTACATTGCATAAACAGAAACAGTACCAACTACAGCAATAGGATTAACAAATCAAAAGCTATGGGCGAAATGACAGAGCTGTCAACGGCACCAAGAGAGGCAAATCTTTTCCCTCTGGCAGAATACAAGCCAGAGTTTTATCTGCAGACAGCACCGTAGCTGGTACCAGAGGCCGCCCTGAGCGGGCATACCAAACCTTATTGGCCAATACACCAGCATCTGCTGGTTCTACGTGTAGTAAAATAGGAGAACTCATTATCGGCCATAAAGAAATTACAAAGGTGCCCTTCATTATGCTGTCCCCCTGAGCACTCAAAGGATAATACACTTCTACCTTAGGCGGCCAGGTGCTGGTTGCCCAAGGAGTTAACTGGAGGTCCACCTCTAGCCCCTTCCCCCATGGTGCCAACAAGGCCACCCATCTCAGATGGGGGGCCTGGACAGTCCAGGGCCAAGTCCATTGAAGCCGTTGGCCTTTAAGAAGGGCTGTTGGGGCAGGCAAGAGCACGTTGCCCTGCTGTCCAAAGCCTGGCTTGAGTAAAATGTCCTTGGTGCGTATCTGCAACTGAATGGGGGCAGCTGCCCGATGCAGGAGGGCGTCCACTGGAGCTGGGCTCCCACGTCGAGGTCTCTCATTCAAAATCCGGAGAACTGTCCATAAGCGGCGTGTCCATCCAGTAAGGGAGCTGGTGCCCCCCTCCTGTCGCAGTCCCTGCTTTAAGAGTCCATTATACCGCTCAATGATACCAGCAGCTTGGGGGTGGTAGGGAACATGGTATTTCCAGTCCACCCCCAGCTCTTGAGCCCATTGCCTCACCATTGAACCAGTGAAGTGGGTACCGTTGTCACTTTCAAGGACCAGTGGTCGCCCATATGCAGCACTCAGGCGGTCCAAAGCCTGTATGACTGCCCTCTGGTCAGGATTACGGGCGGGATAAGCAGCGAGCAGACCGGTGGCAGTATCTACACAAGTGACCGCATACTGGTACCCTTCTGACTTTGGTAAGGGTCCAATGATGTCTATCTGCCATCGTGTCAGTGGAACATGACCCCTCTGGATCTGTCCAGGTGACACCAGTGGTCTCCGAGGGTGCTCCTTGGAACACACTGCACATTGCTCACAAGCTGCAAGTACCTCTGCATAGGACACAGGCAAGTTCCACGCCTTAACCGTAGCCCACATAGTTTTCTGTCCTGCATGGAGCAGGCGCCGGTGGAGCCATTGCGCCACATCACCTGCAGGTGCAGTCTCCAACCATCGCACCTTTGCCAAAGTATCTGCCTCATCATTCCCAGGATGGGCTAGAGGGGCATGCCCTGTGACATGATATACTGTCACCTGCTTCTGGTGTCCTATTTCCCATAAGTCCTGCCACATGGCCTGACCCCATAGTGGGCGGTGCATTACCATCCACTGGTTAATGTGCCAAGTAGCAATCCAAAGGGTCAGTCCACGATATACAGCCCAGCTGTCAGTACAGATCACCAGAGGTGAAGGTTCATTGTGGGCAACTAGCCAAACAGCTCTTAATTCTGCCCATTGGCTGCTTTGGCCTGTACCTGTGTCCATCCAAATAGTCTCAGTGGCCGGATGGAAGGCTATGGCCGTCCACTTGGCAGGTTGGCCCCTGCTGGAACCATCAGTATACCAGGCATCCTCAGGGATGGGCACCCGCCCCTCCTGGTAGGGACTGACTTCAGGTTCTGCTTCCTGAGCCCCCGCTGCACCTGACTCTAAGGTTGCATAGGTGACTGGACCCAAGACTTCCTGCAGTTCTGCCCTCAACGGGCTGGTGCTAAGAGCACAGCGTTGTTGCAGGTAGGCACCCCACTTGGCCAGGGTGGACATTTGGGCCATACCACTACGTGGTTTTGTTGCCCAATCTCTCACCCATCCTGCAATAGGGTATGTTGTCTTGACTGTAACTGGTGTTGTGGTTGTAATACTCTCAGTGGCCAGGAGGGCAGCATACACAGCTGCCAGCTGCTTCTCTACTAATGAGTAACGAACTTCAGCACCTTTCCACAATTGGGACCAAAACCCAATAGGTTGCCGTAAGCGCTCTGTTCGTTGCCACAAACCCCATCCAAACCCCTCCGAGGTTACATGAACATCCAGCTCACAGGGCCTGGCAGGATCAAACACATTCAAGGCCTGTGCCACCTTGACAGCTCTCTTAGCTGCTGCAAATGAACCTTGAGCCTGCTCAGTCCAATCCCAACGAACCCCCTTCCGAATAAGGTTGTACAAGGGTCGTAGTAACTGAGCCAAATGGGGTATAAATGCTCGCCAATACCCCAACAGACCTAAGAATTCCTGTAACTGTTTTACCGTAGTGGGCACAGGGTATGCTTGGATCTTATCTATAACTGCATCAGGGATAACTTTTGTCTTACCCGACCAGACAACTCCCAAGAATTTAACAGATAACCCAGGTCCTTGCAATTTGTTCTCGTTGACTGCCCAGCCACATGCTTTCAAATGGGATAGCAGGGTAGGGACTGCTCTCTCCAATTCTGGAAGAGAATCACTAGTTAACATAATATCATCAATATAATGATACATGCGAACTGCCTCTGGCTGTTTCCATTTAGCCAGGTCAGCAGCCACCAGCCCATGGCACAAGGTGGGGCTGTGCAAATAGCCCTGGGGTAATACTGTAAAAGTCCATTGTCTCCCTTCCCAACTGAAGGCAAATTGGTCTTGACTCTCTGCAGCTATATCAATGGAGAAGAAAGCATTGGCCAAGTCTGCCACAAAGTGGTATGTCCCCAACTCATGGCTTAGCCGATCCATCATGTTAGCTATTGAGGGAACAGCAGCGTGCAAAGGGGGAACAACTTTGTTAAGTTCTCTGTAATCTACTGTCATTCTCCAGGTTCCGTCTGGTTTGCGCACAGGCCATACCGGGGAGTTGTAAGGACTGTGTGCTGGCCGAATGATCCCCACCTTTTCTAGTTCGAGGATTGTCGCTGTGACTTCTTCATAACCACCTGGCAGGCGGTACTGCTTGGTGTTAGTCACACGCCGAGGGATGGGCAATTGCAAAGGGGAATGTGATGCATGTCCCCGCAACACTGCCTTCACAACCCTGATCCGTAGCCGGAACTCCCCAGCTGTAGTTTCCAACCATAGTCCTTGAAGGACATCTATCCCCAAAATATATTCAGGAATAGGAGATACATACACCTTATATGGCTTAGGAGGCAGTCTTCCTATCCCCAATGGAATAGTTACTGGCTTCACTTGAACAGTTTGGCCCCCATAGCCATCAATGGCCACTGGGGTCCCAGCAAACCGCTCTGGGTTCCCATAGAGGAGGGAACATTCTGCACCTGTATCCACCAAGGCCAACACCCGTTGTACATTGGAAGGGGACCAGTGGATAGCCAGTTCCACATGTGGCCTCCGGTCCCCGCCCATCCCCGTTAGACGGGTCCCTCGGCCCTTTTCCTATTCAAACTGGTACAATGGGTCTTGGGATTTCTCCTCTCCCTCGGCCGTCTCTATCATATAATCTTGTAACCGAGCTACCCGCGCACCAAATGTTTTATTGGTAGCTGCTGGGGCCCTTCGTCTCAATGGCTGGAACTTCTGTTCTGGTTTAAGCTGCCGCCAAAGCTCCAAAAGAATTTTATTAGACTGGCCATCCAATTTCCCCTTATCTGCTCCAGCCGCAATCAAATCTACCCACATCTGTGTTCGGGTAACCTTTATAGGCCCGTTTCCCTTGTTAGTTGGGGGGGCAACATGGGCAGCAGCCCTCACTGCTTTATGATCTCTAGTGGCTTCCAACTCTCCCAAATCTGCTACCATCTGTGTAACTACATTGATGGGCTGCCCCACATAGGGGCCCAAGATAGCCACAAGTGACCCAAAAAGGGCTGACGGGGCGCTAGCAAGAATAAATTCCCTCATTTTTGCCGTAAACACTTCCTCATCTGGCCCACGGGACCCAGGGTTGAAAACAGCATTCTTCATACCTAGTTCCCGAAGGACCTTTACTAACTCGCTGTAGCACTGCCACCGACTCATTGCCCCTGGCAATTCTCCAGCATTCTGCCAGACCATACGAATGGCAGCCATCACCCATTCTAATAGGGTATGGTCTCCAGGGTTGCCATGGCAGTTCTGAAGACGCTGCCTCAAGGAGGAGTGTGTGGTAATGGCGGCCAATTTCTCCATCTCTGTTCCGGAGAGCATGATGCCATCCACCCCTATGTCCCATAATCGTAGTAACCAGGCTACCAGGGATTCAGTAGGTTTCTGCCTAAATTGTGCCCCCAACTCCATCAGCTCTGCCTGGGTATAGGGCCGGACCACAGAGTGTTCCATTACCTGGGCAGGAGGCTGTGGCTGCCCCTGAGGGACTCTAAGCTGCTGGGTTTTTACCTTCTTGGCGACCACTGGTCGGGCTCTCAGTGTGCGTATGGCAGCTTCAGCCTGAGCCTTCTCATCCTCAGAAGAGGAGTTGCAAGCGCCTGCTCCCGCTGACTCAAAACCAGTCCACCGGCACGGGTGCTGCTGCTCCTTTGGCGACCGTTTAGGCTCCTGTGGCTGCTGGCTTTTGGCCAGAAGCTGAGACTCGAGCTCTTGAATCCGCAGTTGTTTCTCCAACAACTGCCGGTGGAAACGTTCAGCTTCCAGGGCAGACTGCAACTCGCGAACCCGTAATTCCTTCTCCAGTGCTCGCTCCAATTCCAGCCTTTTCTGCCGTTCGATTTGCAATTTATACTGAAGCTTTCGACCTCGAGCAGCTTCTTTCACAGAACTCTTGGTTTCCTCTTTAGTAAAAAACACGCAGCCCACAGCTCCTAAAAGGATAGCCATGGGAAGCCAGAACTGCAACCAGTCCTCTACCCCACCCCTCAGGGGTGGTGGCCCCATACCGATCTCCGAATCCTGCCGAAAACTACGCCAGTTGTAAGGCCAGGAGCCGCCATCGTGGCCATTCACATGCAGGTTCCCATTGGATTCGGGCTGACGGTGAAGAAATGGCAGAGTCGGAGGATGGTAGGCCATTCTGTTTATTGGTGTCTCACCAATACAGGCAAGCCACAAGAGAAGACAAGGGAGAAGCAGAGAACCAGCTTTTCCCATGGAGGTCAAGGGATCAGGGAGGCCCCTGCAATGGGGATAGCAGGAACCGAGAGAGAGAGCTCCCGGACTGCCCCAGTTTATAGCATAGATAATCCACACCTTTAATCCAATTATACATTCAAGAAAGTCTCTGATACAAAGCCACCCATCTGAGGCATAATGGGATTCCTCCCTACATCACCACCCTACATCATCCAATCAATCAAGGGTGTGGAGAAGAGCCTACTCTTAAAACCAAGCCTTAGGCCATAACAACCTGGCCTGCTTACATTACAGCCTTTCCCCCACACCCATCCCAAGCACAAGGGCAAATAATATTACCTGGGTGACGGGCTTCCATGTGGGCAGCACCATCTTTAACAAAGTGAGCATATTATATTTTACCTGCCCAACACAGGTGAATCTCGCAAACCTGGTCAGCCTCCTCCTCCAGCTCTTCCTTCAGCTCCAGGGTCAGCATCTGTTTCTCCCACGTTTCCTCCAGCTCCTTCCGCTGCTCGGCCTGCAGGTCCTGGGCAGCCTCTTCCATAGAGCTCTCGGTTTCCTCACGCATGGCTATAAAAGTCAGCCAGCCTACAGTCCCCCAAAAAACAGCTATGGGAAACCAAAACAGCAACCAGTCCTCTACTCCACCACTCAAAGGTGGTGGTGGCTCCATGCCGAACTGTATCGAATCCTGCCAAAGACTACGCCAAATGTAAAGCCTGTGGCCAAGGCCACTATCACAGCAGCCCAACCCATGCAGGTTCACATTGGATTCGAACAGTCGGCAATAAAACACCGGAGCCACAAACTGGTGAGCCATCAGCTTTAATTCTAGCTTGCACCCGGCGAGCAAGCAAAAACACACACTGGGCTCCAAAACCCACACATTCAGTGCTCACAAAGCTACTGACTTATCCGAGTTTCCTAGAATCAAAGGTTTCTAGCTCACCAGACTTATTCACCTCTGTTCCCCATCTCCTCCAGCACAAACTCTTAACAAACTGGCTTCTCACTCAGCACTCCACCATCTTGGCTTCTTTCCCTCCTCCACGTGGCCTTACTCTGCTCTCCTCTCCAATACTAACCTCAGGAACTCAGGAACCAAGAGAGAGAGAGATCAAGCTACTGCTCTTTCCCATTTTATAGCATAAACTCAAAACCTTTAATCCAATTATACATAAAGAAAGTCTCTGATACAAAGCCACCCATCTGAGGCATAATGGGATTCCTCAAGAGAGTGCACCACCCTACATCATCCAATCAGTCAAGGGTGTGGGGAAGAGCTTACTCTTAAACTAAGCCTTAGGCTATGACAACCCGGCCTGCTCACAGCCTGCTCCAGAACACACATTAATATCAACAAACTTCCATGTGGGCAGCGCCATCTTTAAAAAGTGAGCATAATATATTTTACCTGCCCAACAATCCACCCTTATGCTCACTTTACTACCCACAATCTACACCACCGGCATCCCTGTACAAGGAAATTAGGCACATTACACAAATTACAGCAATAGCACAAATCATACAATTTCAACAATTACAAAGACACATTTCACCAGTCTCTGAGCACTTTGTCGAAAGCGCAAAATGTCCTCGGCCTTTTCTCTAGCCATGGGAAAAGCTGGTTTTCTGCTTCTCCCTTGTCTTCTCTTGTGGCTTGCCTGTATTGGTGAGACACCAATAAACAGAATGGCCTACCATCCTGCCGACTACGCCAAATGTAAAGCCTGTGGCCAAGGCCACTATCACAGCAGCCCAACCCATGCAGGTTCACATTGGATTCGAACAGTCGGCAATAAAACACCGGAGCCACAAACTGGTGAGCCATCAGCTTTAATTCTAGCTTGCACCCGGCGAGCAAGCAAAAACACACACTGGGCTCCAAAACCCACACATTCAGTGCTCACAAAGCTACTGACTTATCCGAGTTTCCTAGAATCAAAGGTTTCTAGCTCACCAGACTTATTCACCTCTGTTCCCCATCTCCTCCAGCACAAACTCTTAACAAACTGGCTTCTCACTCAGCACTCCACCATCTTGGCTTCTTTCCCTCCTCCACGTGGCCTTACTCTGCTCTCCTCTCCAATACTAACCTCAGGAACTCAGGAACCAAGAGAGAGAGAGATCAAGCTACTGCTCTCTCCCATTTTATAGCATAAACTCAAAACCTTTAATCCAATTATACATAAAGAAAGTCTCTGATACAAAGCCACCCATCTGAGGCATAATGGGATTCCTCAAGAGAGTGCACCACCCTACATCATCCAATCAGTCAAGGGTGTGGGGAAGAGCTTACTCTTAAACTAAGCCTTAGGCTATGACAACCCGGCCTGCTCACAGCCTGCTCCAGAACACACATTAATATCAACAAACTTCCATGTGGGCAGCGCCATCTTTAAAAAGTGAGCATAATATATTTTACCTGCCCAACACCCCAATAAAGTATTTATTTTTATCATATCTTAAATAATATAAAAGCAACTGTGTTCAGAATGGAGTTATAGAGAAAATTCTGGAATGAATAAAGAAAGAAAATCAAACAGTTCACTGGGGAGAACAGTGCCATCTAACAGTGACACAAATCTCTCCTTTTAAATTACCAAGTAGACTTTGAATTGTCCGCAGTCTCTTGGGTGACTGCAGAAGGGAAGAAAAGGGACAGAGGAATTTATTTCACTGCATCATCCCAGAGTGTTTGAATATCACCGAGTCCTTGCCACCTGCTCCACCAGCTCAAGTGCTTCTCTGTGTGCATCCGGTTAATAAACTCAGAGTAGGTTTAATATTGCTTCTCAATTGCAACTGTAAGGAGGTCAACAGACTTTGCATTCTGAAGTATGCTGCCTTCAAAGCCCATTTTGAAAGCAAAATAATGCTAATTCATGTTAATAAAAATATAACTTATTAAAGAATTGATTTAGAGGGAAAATGAGCCAGAACTGGGAAAAGTAAATTTTATTCTCATAAGTTAGCCTGTTATTATTTTACTGATATTGACAAACTCCGGGTCAGAGACAAAGGATTTAAAAAATATGTATATAAGTCTTCACCAAAAAATCAGGACACACTCATGCTTTGGAAGCAACTGTGAAACATTTATAAAGCTGACTAGAGCTTAGGCCACTAAATGAATCTCAATAAAAATACTGAAACTCTTCTTCCTCGTAACACAATATAGTGCCACTAGAAAGCTATGATAAAACTGGGCCTCTAAAATTCACACATGAGAAAAATAACAAACACACATAAATAATTCATGGGTTAAAAAAATCATAAGGAATATTACTAAATAATTAGAACTACTTGTAAAATGCAGCTAAATTAATACTTAAAGGATGATTTATAGGCCTAAATACATGTAATGAAATGTAACATATTATGAATCATGATCTATACAAGCAATTCAAGGATTTAGGGAAAGAACAAAAGATTAAACACAAGCAAGAGGAAAGAAATATTGAAAGCAGTGTTAATTAATGAAATAGAAAGCAAAGAAATGATAGAGAGTAGTGTCAAACATGGAAGATATTTCCTAAAAATATTAATAAAACGGATAAATCTCTGCTATCGTTGCTCAATACTAAAAAGGGGGGGAAAACATAAATAAGCAACATTAGCAATGATAAATTTATTATTTGCCTAATGCTCACTGCTCATAAATTTTGAAATGTCAGCAACTTAACAAAGGAAGAATTTCTTTCGTTGGAGGCTGGCCACTGGTCACAGAAGGCCCTCCATCTCAGAGCTCAAA
The DNA here is from genome assembly GCA_037038555.1 of Rhynchonycteris naso. Taxonomy (NCBI): domain Eukaryota; kingdom Metazoa; phylum Chordata; class Mammalia; order Chiroptera; family Emballonuridae; genus Rhynchonycteris; species Rhynchonycteris naso. Next base: position 211,971,552 of record CM072998.1, on the reverse strand, counting down.
CATCCCTGAGGGTTTATGAATCTTCTTCATCTAGACCAGTGATTTTCAACTGGTGTGTCACAAGAATTTTTAAAATATGCCATACTTGACTATTTGGTCAAGGGCACAAACTCTTTTTCCTTAGATTATAAAATTACAATAACCAACACAATAGCTGTGCAGTGTAAATAGATTAAAAAGTATATGTATTTTTTTGTCAGATTGGCAAAAATTATATCCTTTGGTGTGCCGCAGAAATTTGATAATTAGTTTCTGTGTGCCATGAGATAAAAAAAGGTTGAAAATTGCTGATCTAGACTAAACATTTTTTTTACAGGGTCAAATACTATTTCAGGCTTTGCAGCCTACCTATGGCATCTCCTACATATTTCTTTCTCTTTTTAAAACATTTTATTTATTTATTTTAAATTAAGTATTTTAATTAATTGAGTTTGTTTTCATTTTATTTAGAAAATTAACTTTAATACGATGACATTGATCAGTAAGAGTACATAGGTTTCAGGTAAACATTTCTATAACATTTGAACTGTTGATCAGGTTGTATACCTATCACCCAAAGTCAAATCATTTTCTGTCACCTTATATTTGTCCCTTCTTACCCCCTTCTTCCACCCCCATTTCCATGTCCCCCTCCCTCACATCCTCCTCCCCCGGGTTAACATTTCACTTTTATCTGTGTCTATGAGTCTCCGTTTTATATCCCACCTATGTGTGATATCATATAGTTCTTAGCTTTTTGTAATTTATTTATTTCAGTCAGTATAATGTTCTTAAGGTCCATCCATGTTGTTGTAAATGTCACTATGTCATCCTTTCTTTTATGACTGAGTAGTATTCCATTGTATATATGTACCACGTCTTCCTTATCCAATTCTCTATCAAGGGACACTTTTGTTGTTTCCATGTCTTGGCCACTGTGAACAATGTTGCAATAAACGTGGGGGTGCATGTGTCTTTACATGCCAATGTTTTTGAGTTTTGGGGGTAGATACCCAGAAGGGGGATTACTGGGTCATATCATAACTCTAGTCTTAATTTTTTGAGAAACTGCCATATTGTTTTCCATAGTGGCTATACCAGTATACATTCCCACCAGCAATAAATGAGGGTTTCTTTTTCTCCAAAACCTCTCCAATACTTTTTATTATTACTTGTCTTGTTGATAATAGCCATTCTCACAGGTGTGATGTGGTGTCTCATTATAGTTTTGATTTGCATTTACCTGATACCTAGTGAAGATGAGCATTTTTTCACATATTTGTTGGCCAGTTTTATGTCTTCTTGGAAGAAGTATCCATGTAGATCATCTGCCTATTTTTTAATTGATTTGTTTGGTGTTGCGTTGTGTAAGTTCTTTATGTATTTTGGATATTAACCCTTTGTCAAAGCTGTTGTTTGCAAATATCACCTCCCATTTAGTTGGCTGCCTTTTTGTTTTGTTGGGGGTTTCCTCTGCTGTGCAGAAGCCTTTTAGTTTGATATAGTCCTATTCATTAATTTCTTCCTTTACTTCCCTTGCCTTTGGGGTCAAATTCATAAAATGTTCTCTATGGTCAAGGTCCATGAGTTTAGTACCTATGTTTTCTTCTATGTAATTTATTGCTTCAGATCTTATAGTTAAGTCTTTGATCCATTCTGAATTAATTTTTGTACATAGGAACAAACTGTAATCTAGTATCATTCTTTTGTATATGGCTTTCCAATTCTCTCAACACCATTTATTGAAGAGGCTTTCTCTTCTCCACTGTATATTTTTGGCGCCTTTATCAAAAAATTATTTGCCCATCTACTTGCAGTTTTATTTCTGAGTGGAAAACTATTTAAAGACAAGTGATAATACAGGAGAATTTTTTGTAATCCATATAACCAGAAAAAGAAACTATAAATCAAAAATAAGAAGATCAACAATTTATGTAAGAAAGGTGAAATCATAAAAACATGCTATTCATGGAAAAAATAGAATTGTCAATAAATACAATTTTTAAATACAAATTAAACAATCTGGAATTGCTACTTCTTACTCATCTTACTGGGGAAAAAAAGAGTGTTTAAAGTTGACAGCACCAAATCTCTTGATGCTGGGAGTAAATAGTAACTACTGTGGTTTAAGTGGAAATTAGAAAACTTCTGTTGGGAACAACTACTCAATATGTAGTGGAGCTTCAGACTTGCACAATGATTTTGGCCCCTCATTGTTGCATGCTGTTAAAAAACTTTCAGCTTGGACAGGTGGTGGCGCAGTGGATAGAGCGTCAGACCGGGATGTGGAAGGACCCAGGTTCGAGACCGCAAGGTTGCCAGCTTGAGCGCGGGCCTTTCTGGTTTGAACAAAAGCTCGTCAGCTTGGACCCAAGGTCACTGGCTCGAGCGAGGGGTTGCTCAGTCTGCTGAAGGCCCGCAGTCAAGGTACACGTGAGAAAGCAATCGATGAACAACTAAGGTGTCGTAACAAAAAACTGATGATTGATGCTTCTCACCTCTCTCCGTTCCTGTCTGTCTGTCCCTGTCTATCTCCCTCTCTGACTCTCTCTCTGTCCCTGTATTAAAAAAAAAAAAGAGTAAAAGCTGATTCATATCAAACATGGCAAACCTTAGGAGACATCTTAAAAGTAAAATTTATCTTTTAAACAGTCGAAAACTTTTTGAAGAAAAAAATTAAATTAAGCTTTAAAATGCACAAAGATGCATTGCAGTTTAAACAGGGACCACTTGACAAGTCATCATTTCTTGTTAACATGTAAATCAAGCTATATAATGTTATCAGCTGACAGATGTAGTTTCTGTGGACAGTGACACCAGACATTCAACCAGAAAGCAGGGAAAGTAGTCTTTCCCTCCTTGAAAAGCAGTAATAGTGCATAGAAGGCTCTGGGAAAGCTCTGACCTTCAGCAATCAGTAGTACAAACTGCAAAGAGCAGAGGGATGTCAAGGGGCAGCACCTCTTTAGAAGTGACTATAAATAGTTGGTTTAAGGAACCAAGAAATGATGTTTTTTCTTCATGTTGCTTTCACCAGGTGAATCTTGTCACTCTACAACTACTATAGAATAGGAAAATAATGTTGAGGTGGGAAAAAATGTCACATGAATGCCTTCCACATTGACTCAGCCCAAAAATGTAAAGTAATTCAGGGAGAAAAATCCATCTTAAAGGTCCAGGCTGGTTTGCTCAGTGGATAGAATGTGAGCTTGGTGTATGGACATCCAGGTTCGATTCTCAGTCAGGGCACACAGGAGAGGCAACTATCTGCTTCTCTCCCTCTTCCCCTTCTTTTCTTCTTCCCCGCCCACAGCCAATGGCTTGATTGGCTTGAGCATCAACCCCAGACGCTAAGGATAGCTCAGTTGGTCCAAGCATTGACTTCAGCACTAAGAATAGATAAGTTGAATCAAGCATTGGCCCCAGACAAGGGTTTCCAGGTGGATCCCAGCTGGGTTGCATGTGGAGTCTGTCTCACTATCTCACCTCCTCTCACCTAGAAAAAAAATGTTTAATTATATATTAAAATAAATAAATAAAATATAAATGCATCATGAAGTGCCTGGCCCCCCATAAAGGTGACCTACAGACAACTGTTAAATGTTTATTCATTGAAGTAAAACAAAGGTACAAGAAGATGGGGAACAACCAAATTTCTTGCCAAGATGGTCAGAAAAAAATTTAGAAAGTCCAGTTTATTTTGTCTCTGTGTAAATTAGGGGTCATGATCAAGAAAAAAATAGATTATTTTTTTCTCCTGTAAATATGACCAATTCACTGTAGTTAATAATCCAATTAGAATACAATATCTTCTTTTAGAGAGAAAATATTTTAATTATTTATGTACTTTTCTGCATGGCTAATGCCATAATATATAGAGTATATTAAATTTATCAGGATATTATACAGTCACATTCATAGATGAAAGAAAGGCTATGTTTCCCTAGATAGTGGAAATAAAATAACCTAGAATGAAATAACCCAAAATGCATTAAAATAAAATTTGTAGAAGTGAAGCCTGCTGGATAAAAGAAGAAACAATCTCATTATAAAATCCTCAAGCTCTCATTTCTTGGAAAAACCCCAATTATAACCTTATCTTTTTAGTGACCAATTAACCATATTCAGGGTATTTTCTGAAATAAATGCTTCAATATCTTTATGACTTGCCTATCTATATTTCCAATTTCAAGAATAAAAATCTAAAATATAGCCATTTCCTCAAATAAGCCTAACAGCAATGGCTCTATTCTGGCAAAACAAAAGGATAAAACACTTCCATTTTAGTTGGAATATAAAATAGAAGTCCTTTATCAGCACAAATAAAATACTTAGATGGTAACCTTGCTATCAATGCCATTTACCAAATTAGCTCATTAAAACCTCTACATTGGTGGAAATTCCAAGATGGCAGCAGAGTAGGCAGACATACAAACTGACACTTCATGGGACCAAACTGGATTACAAATTAATTTAAGAACAATCATCATGAAAACCCAACTTTGGACTAAAAGAACAGGACTCAAAAGCCAAGGAGCACAAAAGAAACCACATCAAGCCTGATAGGAAGTGCAGGGATGCAGTGGGGGCTCCCCCACTCCCAGGAGTGAGGTGTCGCTGAGGGTACAGAGGGTTTCTCATTACGGGGAGATAGACCCTGAAATGTGGGGGTTCTCAGTCCCAGGACCGGAGCCCCAGCCTAGAAACCCAGAGACTGGAGGAGACAGCCTGACAGCATTGAATGGGGAGAATAGCGGGATTTCTGTCTGTGGGAAATGATTTGCAAAGAAGTTGCAGCCTTAAAGGGCCAGCACAGAAAATGACACTAACAGCCATTTGCCTGGAGCTCTGAGGAAAACGAGGGTTGAGAGGACTGGTCTTGCATGAGGAAAGTGGGGAGATCGAGGCACAGGGACATAAATGGTGATGGGTAGTAGAATACCTGAGCTGAGTCATTCTCCAGTGTCGAGGCATCCATAGCTGGGGGGAAGTTTGCTCCCTCTGTCTAGCACAAGCCTAGCATGGAGCCAGTTGACCCACCTCCAAAAAGCTCTGCAGCTCCAATCAGCACAAAAGGCCATTCAGAAAGGAGGAAGTAAAAGGGAGGGGAAATGACTCAGGTTTCTAGGGTGACCTGAGCTACACCTCCCCCTTCTGATAAGAAAAACACACCAGCCCCCAGAGAGTAACTGAGCAGACCACACCTTCTGGTTCTCAGACATCACACTGATCTCATTACTGAATAGAGTTTCAACTGGGGCCAAAGAGCAATATAAGCCCACTATCCCCCACCCCGTCCTAAACACAGAAGTTCCCTGCTGGGCTCAGCAAACAAACAGCAGAGGAATTATGGCTTTTAAATGGCTCAACTTGTTAAGGAAAATTAAAATCCAAGGCTGGGGGATAAAGCCCTAGAGGAGGGGCTGCATCCCATATACCCATCTCAGATGCATAACACCAACAAGCTTGCAAACCACACACAGAATAAATGAGAAGACAGAGAAATGTAATCTATATGAATCAACAAGAGAAATCCCCAGAAAAAGAACTGAATGAGATGGAAGTAACCAAATCACTGGATGCAGAGTTTAAAATAATGATTGTCAGGATGCTTAAGGATCTCAGAGCTACAATGGATGGATTTAATGAGCACCTAAATAAAGAAATTGCAAGCATCAAAAAGGACACTGAAATCATAAAAAAGGATCAATCAGAAATAACAATTACAATATCAAAAATTAAGACTACACTAGAAAGAATCAACAGTAGGTTGGATGAAGCAGAGGATAGAATCAGCGTATTAGAGGACAAGACAAATAAAAACACAGAAACAGAGCAACAAAAAGAAAAGAGACTCAAAAAGTTTGAGGAGACTCTAAGAAAACTCTGTAAAGGTATGAAGAGAAATAACATCCGCATCATAGGGATTCCTGAAGGAAAAGAGAAAGAACAAGGATAGAGAACCTGTTTGAAGAAATCATAGCTGAAAACTTCCCTAAATTGATAAAGAAAAAATTAACACAAGTTCAAGAAGCACAGAGAATCCTGGTAAAGAGAAACCCAATGAGGTCTACATCAAGACACATCATAATTAAAATACCAAAGTTAAGAGATAAAGAAAAAATACAAAGAGCAGCAAGAGAGAAGAAGTCAATTACCTATAGAGGAGCCCCCATAAAATTGACATCCAACTTTTCAACAGAAACACTTGAGGCCAGAAGGGAATATCAAGAAATATTCAAAGTAATGCAAAACAAGAGCCTACGACCAAGACTACTTTATCCAGCTAGATTATCATTTAAAATTGAAGAAGAAATAAGAAGCTTTCCAAACAAACAAACAAAAAGAAAGAACTCAAGGAATTTATTACAACCAAACCAGTACTGCAGGAAATGTTAAGAGGCTTGCTATAAAAAAAAAAAAAAAGCAAAGAAAAAAGAAATAGACAAAAAGAGGATTATAGATTTAAAGATTAATATGGCAATAAACAACTACATATCAAAAATAACCTTAAATGTAAATGGATTAAATGCTCCAATCAAAAGACATAGAATAGCTGCCTGGATCAGAAAATAAAACCCGTACATATGCTGTCTACAAGAGACCCACCGCAGAACAAAAGATACACATAGACTGAGAGTAAATGAATAGAAAAAAATATTTCACGCAAATGGAAATGAAAATAAAGCTGGAGTAGCAATACTAATATCTGACAAAATAAACTTTAAAACAAAGCCTATAGTAAAAGATAAAGAAGGTCTTTACATAATGATAAAAGGAGCATTACAACAGGAAGCTATAACTATTAAAAATATATATGTGCTAATATAGGAGGACCTAAATATATAAAACAGATTTTGATGAACAAAAAGGGCGAGATCAACAGCAATTATAGGAATTAAAATTTCTATAATATTAAGGGTTCTTAATTCCCCACTAACATCAATGGATAAAAACTCCAGACAGAGAATTAACAAAAAGACAGCAGCCTTAAATGACACACTAGATCAACTGGATTTAACTAATATCTTCGGAACCTTTCACCACAAAGCAGCAGAATACACATTCTTTTCAAGTACTCACGATACATCCTCTAGGACAGACCTCATGTTAGGACACAAAACAAATCTTAATAAATTTAAGAAGGATAAAATCATATCAAGCACCTTCTCTGATCAAAATGGCATTAAACTAGAAATCAACTACAATAGAAACACTAAAAAACATTCTAACACTTGGAGACTAAATAGCATGTTGTTAAAAAATGAATGGGTGAACAATGAGATCAAGGAAGAAATCAAACACTTCCTTGAAACAAATGAGAATGAACATATAACAACTCAAAATTTATGGGACACAGCAAATGCAGTCCTGAGAGGGAAGTTCATAGCATTACAGGCATACCTTAAGAAGCAAGAAAAAGCTCAAATTAACTACTTAATGCTGCACCTAAAAGAACTAGAAAAAGAACAGCAAGTAAAGACCAGAGGAAGTAGAAGGAAGGAAATAATAAAGATCAGAACAGAAATAAATGACATAAAGGCAAAAAAAAAAAAAACATACAGAAGATCAATGAAACCAAGAGCTGGTTCTTTGAAGAGGTAAACAAGATTGATGAACCTTTAACCGGACTCACCAAGAAAAAAAAAGAGAGGGCACAAATAAATAAAATTAGAAATGAGAGTGGAGAAGTAACAACTGACACAGAGAAATTCAAAGGATTGTAAGAACATACTATGAAGAACTGTATACCCCAAAATGGGACAACCTAGATGAAATAGATAAATTCCTTGAAAAATATAATCATTCAAAAATCAATTTCAAAGAATCAGAAAACCTAAACAGACCAATTACAACAAAGAGATTAAAACAGTTATCAAAAAACTCCCAACAAACAAAATTCCTGGGCATAATGGCTTCACAGACAAATTTTACCAAATATTCAAAGAAAAACTAACTTCTATTCTTCTCAAGCTACTTCAAAAAATTCAAGAGGAGGGAAGACTTCCAAATTTCTTTTATGAGGTGAACATAATCCTCATTCCAAAATCAGGCAAAGACACTACAAAGAAAAAAATATATAGACCAATATTTCTGATAAACTTAGATGCTAAGATTCTCAACAAAATCAGATGCAGCAATACATGAAAAAAGTCATAGGTCATGATCAAGTGGAATTTATTTTGGGGAGGCAAGGTTGGTACAATATTTGCAAATCAATCAACATGATTCATCACGTAAACAAAAGGAAAGATTTAAACAACATGATAATATCAATAGATGCAGAAAAGGCATTTGGTAAAATCCAGCACCCATTTACGACCAAAACCCTCAGCAAAGTGGGAACATAGGAAACATACCTCAACATGATAAAAGCCATTTATGACAAACCTGTAGCCAACATCATACTCAATGGGAAAAAATTAAAAACAGTCCCCTTAAGAACAGGAACAAGGCAGGGGTGTCCCCTTTCGCCACTCTTATTCAACATAGTTCCAGAAGTCCTAGCCACAGCAATCAGACAAGAAGAAGAAATAAAAGGCATCCAAATTGGAAAGAAGTAAAACTTGCATTATTTGCTGATGACTTCATACTGTACATAGAAAACCCTAAAATCTAGTGAAAAAAACTACTGGAACTGATAAATGAATTCAGCAAGGTGGCAGGATATATAATCAATATTCAGAAATCAGTGGCATTTATATACACCAACAATGAACTGTCTGAAAGAGAAATTAAGGAAACAATCCCCTTCACTATTGCAACAAAAATATTAAAGTACCTAGAAGTAAATTTAACCAAGGACGTTAAAGGCCTGTACTCGGAAAATTATAAAACATTGATAAAAGATGCCTGACCTGTGGTGGTGCAGTGGATAAAGCGTTGACCTGGGAACACTGAGGTCACCAGTTCAAAACCCTACACTTGTCTGGTCAAGGCACATATGGAAGTTGATGCTTCCAGCTCCTCCCCTCTTTCTCTCTTTCTTTCTCTCTCTTTCACTCTGTGTCTCCTCTCTAAAATAAATAAATAAAAAGAAATTTAAAAAAAAAACATTGATAAAAGAAATCATGGAAGATACAAACAAATGGAAAAATATATCATGTTCATGAATAGGAAGAATAAATATCATTAAAATGTTTATACTACCCATAGAAATATATAAATTTAATGCAATTCTTATTAAAATGCCAATGTCATATTTCAAAGATATAGAACAAATATTTCAAAAATTTATATGGAGGGGGAGAAGCAAGATGGCGACGGAGTAGGCGGACGTACCAACTTCCAACTCCCAGAAGCAAAGTGGATTATAACTCAATTTAAAGAACCATCATCTGGATAAACCAACTATGAACTAAACTAAGTGGACTCTTCAACCAAGGAACACTGCAGAAGCCACATGGAAACTGGTAGGAATAGCGAAAACGCGAAGAGGGCTACCCAGCTCCCTGGAGCAAACGGCAGCCCGGCGGGAGGAAAGTTTGGCGGAGAGGGAGGGACCTGGGTCCCAGGAACCAAGCCCCAGCTTGCAGTCCCAGAGCTTAGAAGAGGCGTTTGGACAGTTTTGAGCTGTGAAACAAGTGAGGGAGCTCGCAGGCCTACAGTGTGAAATATTAGGTCCCATCCTACTCTGCTGAGGGCTGCTTAAGGGTTTGGGGCAACAGAACACTGAAAGGCGGTTCTGTCAGCGTGGGCAGAGGCCAAGCCGGTAGGAGCTCGGTCTAGCCCAGGGGGTTGGAGGGGACGCGCGAAAGCAGTCCGGAAGCTGCGGGCCGCCTTTAATCCCACTTACGGGGACAAAGCGGGAGGCCAGGAAAAGGCAGGCCCTGCGCAAGCCGGCGCTGACCGCGGGGACCGGGCTAGGACCAGGGACAAGCAGGGGCGGGACCGGGCTAGGACCAGGGACAAGCAGGGGCTCGCGGCTGAGCTGACGCTACCAGCCCCCCACACCCCCACCCCGGGCCGGAGAAACCGCGGTTGGACAGTATACGTGCGCGAGCAGGCTCCGAATGCGGGGGCGGGGTAGAGTCCGGGACGAGCAGAAGTACGCAGCTGAGCGGAAGCCAGCAAACACGCCCGCCCCAATAAACCTTGGTTTCCGACCCTGTGCAAAGGGCCCTGGCCTCGAGGGCGGGGCTAAAGCTCCGGACGGGCAAAAGCTTACAGCTGAGAGCACGTCAAAAGCCCCGCCTAACCCGCAGAACTTTAGCAAGCAGGCTCTGACTGCTGGTTCTGGGCGGAAGTCCGGAAATAGGCTCGATCCGCAGCTGAGCAAAGGTGCTCACCTCTACCCTTTGTGCTAAGTATTGTGGCATCAGTAACAGCCCCTCCCACGGAGGAGAGGCTGAAATCACAGCAAAAGCCACAGTGGGCCGGCGCTGGCAACGCTCATACCCAACCACCCTAGGCACCGGCAGAGGGGGGGGGGGCCTGCAGACAGACCACACCTAGAGAACACAAAGACAACACCTACTGGACTCCAGTGGCCACAACTTGCTTATACACAGAAAAAATGGGCAGGCAGAGGAATGCAAACCAAATGAATCAAGAGAAATCCCCAGAGAAGGACCTGAATGAACCAGATATAACCAAATTACCAGAAGCAGAATTTAGAATAATGATAGTTAGGATGTTCAAAGAAATTAGAGCAACAATGGATAGTCATTATGAACACCTAAATAAAGAGATAACAAGTATAAAAAATGAAATTGAAATAATAAAAAAGAATCAGACAGAAATGACAAATACAGTATCAGAACTGAAGACCACAATGGAAGGAATTAAAAGCAGGATGGATGACGCTGAGGATCGAATAAGCGAGTTAGAGGACACAATAAACAAAGGCACAGAAGCAGAGAAGAAAAAGGAAAAGAGACTTAAAAAATGTGAGGAAACTCTAAGGGAGCTTTGTGACAACATGAAGAGAAACAACATTCACATCATAGGGGTGCCTGAAGAAGAGGAGAGAGGACAGGAAATGGAAACTTTGTTCAATTAAATCATAGCAGAAAACTTTCCTAAATTAAGGCTGGGAAACACTCCACACATTCAAGAAGCACACAGAACTCCATTAAAGAGAAACCCAAAAAGATCTACACCAAGACAGATCATAGTTAAAATACCAAAGCTAATGGATAAAGAAAAAATTTTAAAAGCTGCTAGGGAAAAAAAGGCTATCACCTACAAAGGAGCCCCCATAAGGATGACATCGGACTTCTCAACAGAAACACTTGAGGCCAGAAGGGAATGGCAAGATATAATCAAAGTAATGCAGAACAAGAACCTACAACCAAGACTACTTTATCCAGCAAGGCTAACGTTTAAAATTGAAGGAGAAATAAAGAGCTTCCCAGAAAAAGAAAGCCTGAAGGAATTCATAAAAACCAAACCAATTCTGCAAGAGATACTAAGGGGCCTCTTGTGAACAGTTTAAAGGGAGGAATGAATAGAGCAAAAGAAGAATACAGCTTTAAAGAATAAAATGGCAATAAACAACTACATATCAGTAATAACCTTAAATGTAAATGGATTAAATGATCCAATCAAAAGACATAGGGTAGCTGCATGGATAAAGAAACAGGACCCATACATATGCTGTCTACAAGAGACACACCTTAAAACAAAAGATGCTCATAGACTGAAGGTAAAAGGATGGAAAAAAATATTTTATGCAAACGGAAATGAAAGAAAAGCAGGGGTAGCAATACTTATATCAGACAAAATGGACTTTAAAACAAAGGCTGTAGTAAGAGATAAAGGAGGACACTACATAATGATAAAGGGAACAATTCAACAAGAAGATATAACTATTATAAATATCTATGCACCAAATATAGGAGCCCCAACATACATAAAGCAGACTTTGATGGATATAAAGGGCGAGATTAACAGCAATACTATCATAGTAGGGGATTTCAATACCCCTCTAACAACACTGGATAGATCCTCAAGAAAGAAAATTAATAAAGAAACAGCAGACTTAAAGGATACACTAGATCAACTTGATTTAATAGATATCTTCAGAACTTTTCACCCTAAAGCAGTAGAATATACATTCTTCTCAAGCATTCATGGTACGTTTTCTAGGATAGACCACATGTTAGGACACAAAAATGGTCTCAATAAATTTAAGAAGATTGAAATCATATCAAGCATTTTCTCTGATCACAATGCCATGAAACTAGAAATTAACCACAAAAGAAAAACTGAAAAATACTCATACACTTGGAAACTAAATAGCATGTTATTAAATAATGAATGGATTAACAATGAGATCAAAGAAGAAATAAAAAAGTTTCTAGAAACAAATGATAATGAGCATACATCAACTCAAAATTTATGAGACACAGCAAAAGCAGTTCTGAGAGGGAAGTTTATTGCACTACAGGCATATCATAAGAAGCTAGAAAAAGCTCAAATAAGCAACCTGACCCTGCATCTAAAAGAACTAGAAAAACAACAACAAATAAAACCCAAGACAAGTATAAGGAAGGAAATAATAAAGGTCAGAGCAGAAATAAATGACATAGAGGCTAAGGAAACAATACAGAGGATCAATGAAACAAGAAGCTGGTTCTCTGAAAAGGTAAACAAGATTGATGAACCTTTAACTAGACTCACCAAGAAAAAAAGAGAGAGGACTCAAATAAATAAAATTAGAAAAGACAGTGGAGAAATAACAACTGACACAACAGAAATACAAAGCATTGTAAGAAAATACTATGAAGAACTATATGCCAAAAAATTAGACAATCTTGGTGAAATGGACAAATTTCTTGAATCATATAACCTTCCAAACCTCAATCTGGAAGAATCAGAACACCTAAACAGACCAATTACAACAAATGAGATCGAAACAGTTATCAAAAAACTCCCAAAAAAGAAAAGTCCTGGGCCTGATGGCTTCACAAGTGAATTCTATCAGAAATTCAAAGAAGAACTAACTCCTATCCTCCTCAAGCTATTTCAAAAAATTCAAGAGGAAGGAAGACTTCCAAACTCCTTTTATGAGGCGAGCATAATTCTGATCCCAAAACCGGGCAAAGACAACACAAAGAAAGAAAATTATAGGCCTATATCCCTGATGAATTTAGACGCTAAAATTCTCAACAAAATATTAGCCAACCGGATCCAGCAATATATGAAAAAAATCATACACCATGATCAAGTGGGATTTATTCTTGAGAGGCAAGGCTGGTTCAATATTCGCAAATCAATCAATGTGATTCATCACATAAACAAAAGTAAGGACAAAAATCACATGATAATTTCAATAGATGCAGAAAAGGCATTTGATAAACTCCAGAACCCATTCATGCTCAAAACTCTCAGTAAAGTGGGAATACAGGGATCATTCCTTAACATGATAAAGGCCATCTACGATAAACCGACAGCAAACATCATTCTAAATGGACAAAGATTAAAAGCAATCCCCTTAAGATCAGGAACCAGGCAGGGTTGCCCACTTTCACCACTCTTATTCAACATAGTTCTGGAAGTCCTAGCTACAGCAATCAGACAAGAAGAAGAAATAAAAGGCATCCAAATTGGAAAAGAAGAAGTAAAACTGTCACTATTTGCAGATGATATGATATTGTATATTGAAAACCCTAAAGTCTCAGTCAAAAAACTACTGGACCTTATAAATGAATTTAGCAAGGTGGCAGGATATAAAATCAATACTCAGAAATCAGAGGCATTTCTATATACCAACAATGAAATATCAGCAAAAGAAATTAAGGAAACAATCCCCTTCACTATTGCAGCCAAAAAAATAAAGTACCTAGGAGTAAATTTAACCAAGGAGGTTAAGGACTTGTACTCGGAAAATTATAGAACATTGATAAAAGAAATCAAGGAAGATACAAACAAGTGGAAGCATATACCGTGCTCATGGCTAGGAAGAATAAACATCATTAAAATGTCTATATTACCCAAAGCAAGTTATAAATTCAATGCAATACCAATTAAAATACCAATGACATACTTCAAAGATATAGAACACATATTCCAAAAATTTATATGGAACCAAAAAAGAACACGAATAGCCTCAGCAATCTTAAAAAGAAAAAATAAAGCAGGAGGTATCACTCTTCCAGATATCAAGGTTTACTATAAGGCCATTATACTCAAGACAGCCTGGTACTGGCATAAGAACAGGCACATAGATCAATGGAACAGAATAGAGGACCCAGAAATAAACCCACAGCTTTATGGACAACTGATATTTGACAAAGGAGGAAAGAACATACAATGGAGTAAAGACAGCCTCTTTAACAAATGGTGTTGGGAAAATTGGACATCTACCTACAAAAAAATGAAACTAGACCATCAACTTACACCATTCACAAAAACAAACTCAAAATGGATAAAAGACTTAAATGTAAGCCATGAAACCATAAGCATCTTAGAAGAAAACATAGGCAGCAAGCTCTCCGACATCTGTAGCAGCGGTATATTTGCCGATTTATCTCCATCGGCAACTGAAATAAAAGGCAAGATAAACAAATGGGACTATATCAAACTAAAAAGTTTTTGCACAGCTAAAGACAATAGGAACAGAATAAAAAGACAAACCACACAATGGGAGAACATATTCGACAGCACATCTGATAAGGGGTTAATAACTAAAATTTATAAAGAACTTATAAAACTCAACACCAGGAAGACAAACAACCCAATCAAAAAATGGGCAAAAGAAATGAATAGAAATTTCTCCAAAGAGGACATACAGATGGCCAATAGGCATATGAAAAAATGCTCAACATCACTAATCATTAGAGAAATGCAAATTAAAACCACAATGAGATATCTCTTCATACCTGTCAGAATGGCACTAATTAACAAAACAACACAGAACAAGTGCTGGCGAGGATGTGGAGAAAAGGGAACCCTCCTGCACTGCTGGTGGGAATGCAGACTTGTACAGCCACTGTGGAAAACAAAAAATTAAAAATCAAACTTTCTTTTGACCCAGCTATCCCACTTCTAGTAATATATCATAAGAATACCAAACCACTGATTCAAAAGGAGAAATGCACCCCCATGTTATTGGCAGCATTGTTTTCAATAGCCATGATCTGGAAGCAGCCCAAGTGTCCATTAGTAGACAAATGGATTAAAAAGCTATACACAATGGAATACTATGCAGCTGTGAAAAAGAAGGAAATCTTACCTTTTGCAACAACATGGATGGACCTGGAGTCTATTATGCTAAGCAAAATAAGCCAGGCAGAAAAAGAAAAATATTATATGATCTGACTCATATAAGGAATCCAATGAACAATGTGAACTGAGGAATGAAAGAGAGGCAGAGATGTGGTCAAAGAGTCCAGAAGGAATGCAGTCAGAGGGAAAGCAGATGAGAGGAGGGGATCAAAGAAAGGAAAGACATTAGTGAAAATATATACACATAACAGAGAGATAGAGGGCAGGATAGTAAATCATGCGGGGAAGGGGGGAAAGCGGTGAGGGGCAGGGGCCAAAGGGGTTATCAAGGAGAACACGGGTGAGGGAGGGAGATATATTTGGGAGAACACTTGTAACTATGTAAACACAACAAATTAAAATCAATAAAAATAAAAATTTAAAAAAACTCTACATTGGCAAGGTCCACCAGTTGCCTCCATACAAAGGAAGCTAGCCAGCTTTCCAATGAGCCAGTTCCTTGCATTAAAAGGAAAGAGAAGTTGCTATGCATTCCCAACATATAAAGTATTTTAAATCTTATTGTCCTATAAAGGACTACTTTTTCCTATATTCTTTCCATTATGGAACTAGACATTGACAACATAAGCACTGCAGTGTGTGTGCAAGTGTGTGTGTGTGTGTGTGTGTGTGTGTGTGTGTGTGTGTGTGTGTGTGTGTGATGGAAAAGGCAGTGGTGAACTGGAATAGGGATTGGAAATGTGTCAGTGTCACCACAGCACACCCTGCTGTGACACCTACCCTGAGAAAAGCCATCAGAAATAGCACCAGTCCTCTGAAGTGGTCATTGTTCTAACACCTCACCTTTGAAATCATTTGGTGGACATCAAACAGAAGTGTTGCACAACCTTGCTAGAGTGTGCTTGGTGTTAGAGCATCACTCATAGATGGTGGACCATCATCACTGTTGAAAGTTGGTCACACAATCCAGCTGCCTGGCAATTGCCACGAATGGGTCCCCATCCCCCGAGCGCCAGTCAGAAGGGCCTCTCCTGTCCAAGGCTGATGGAATCTGTTGGCTCTCACAGCGAGCAAACTAATTAGAGAACTGGTAAAGCAGCTGGGCATGGAAGGCAGCCAGCTTTGAGGGTACAATGACCTTTCACAACACTGACTGCCTCTGGTCGTCTTTATCAGGACTCCTACTCAAGGCCAATGTCCTGCCTGGCCTATTTTCATTTTCATGTTAGCTCTTAAAATAATTTGTTTTCTCAACTTCTTTGTTTTTCAATGAACAAAGAGAACTCTTTCAGTAGGCAGAGACCAATACTCAAATCTCTCCTGGATTATAGGTCAAGCTTCCTTAACAGCAATAATATTGATTTTTTTAATATAAATGCACACACACACACACACACACACACACACACACAGAGTGGCCTAGTCTTTTGTGGGGGAAAAAGCTAGGAAAGGAGAAGAAAGTCCTGGGTAAACATCTTTAGTCAAATACAAAATTTGATGCACAAATACATGTTGAATTATCCTGAGCTCATCAGGGGCTGAATATGTGAAAGCCATAAATTGGTTCTCCTACTGCTTACATTCAGTTTCCCAGAGGGAGTTAGTTATGATCCCCAGGTCACCAGCAGAGCTTACACTCTTCTCTATAAACCTCACATGAATATAGATGCCTTTATCAACTTTCCTTCTCTACGAAATAAAACAACTGCATCCTTCCAGTGCTGCATACCAGGTCTCCCGCCTACACTTCCATTAACTGCATAATAAAATGTTACTTCCGTTCCACATTTAATCTGTACATCCCTGCAGAACTCTGCCCTTCTCTTGTGGTATGTCATTAAAGAGGAGAATTACATTTCCAGGATTCTCCTCCCTGCGTGTTTCAAGCCAAAAGAGGAGCCTGAGTACATTTTGGAAGGCTGGAGTGGAAGTCCTCAGCATGGTCCCAGCTGCAACAGCCCCAGCAGGCTCCAATGTATCCTTCATTCTATACCAGTGGTTCTTAACCTTGGTTCTATCAAACCCTAGGGGTTCGATGAGTCGGTCTCAGGGGTTCGGAGAAGCCTCTGCTGTGGAGGCCAAAATAAAGTAATACCGGAATGTGTTGTGAGTTCATGCACTTTATTGGTTTTGTTCTTTGAGCAAGGTGATGTTCATGCATGGCTCATTTTGTGCACCAGTAAAAAAACATATACCTATGTCTTGAATTTGGGGGAAAAATCAATTTTATTTATCACTAAAGAAGGGTTCGGTGAATGCGCATATGAAACTGGTAGGTTTGGTACCTCAAAAACGGTTAAGAACCACTGTTCTATACTCTGTGCTTCTAACAAATCCTTTCTCTTTCCCTCCTAAATGTAACCATCTTTCTACACTGTATCTGTACCCTTTATTCTGAGATAAATTCCTAGAAGTTAAATTACTGGGTCAAAAGTCTAAATATTTCACATTTGCTAGGCACTGCCTTATTGGCCTATAAAAACACATGCTCACAACCTTGAAAACATTAGGTGTTGTGAGCTGAGTAAAACCCCCACCCAAGACACCATGCTCTACTCACTGGAGTCTATAGAATTGCCTACCGCTGCCCCCTGCATTTCTGCAACACCCACAGACTCCTATTTCTCCTACCTGATAGCGTCCCTGTCCTCAGGCCTCAACCAGCCCTGTGCCCACAGATAAGTCATGTTTTTTTCAGGTTTGGCTTCTTAACAAAGATTCATACAGACAGTGTGGGAACTGAGACAACCGTGCCTCACCGTTGTTAGACATGTGCTGAAATGAGTCAGGATAGGGTAGCGGGCCTCCTGTCTCACTCCTAATTATCAGTTAACAGAGAGTGAAGGTTACTTAAAAGCTCTTGTGCTCGTCTATCTTTCTTCTTCCTGAACCACTTTCTCCCACTTTTTCCAGCTTCAACACAATGTTTCCAGAAAGTCCATTGTTATGACAGCCAAGGTTTTGGGGTGGAGGTGAGAAAGCACTATTTCAAAACACCATTCAGGACACTCTTTGTCATACTGTAAGCCAACCGACATTCTGAAACATCGACTAAAACAAGTAACTCATCAGTGTAATCAAATACTTTCTTAAGATTATTAAAATTTTGCCCTGACCCATGGTTTAGAGCATTGGCCTGTCATATTGACCTCCCGGGTTTGATTCCTGGTCAGAGCACACAGGAGAAGTGACCATCTGCTTCTTCCTGCTTTCCTTTCCCCCTTCTCTCCCTCTTCCCCTCCCACGGCCAGTGGTGTGATTGCTTGGATCGCGGCCCCAGTTGCTGAGGATAGCTCCATTGGAGTGCATTAGTCTCAGAGGCTAAAAAATAGCTCAGCACTTGAGCATCAGCTCCAGATGGGTTGCCAGGTGGATTCCAGTTGTGGCCTATGCAGGAGTCTGCCTCACTATCTCTCCTGCTCTCACCTTTAAAAAAAGAAAAAGAAAGATTATTAAAATTCAATGTTCAAATAAAAAATATGCACATGTAACATTTTTCCTACATATTTTTTTTAAATCCTGGAGCTTTTTAATTGGAAGACAGAATATTCTATCATCCTCCTTTCCAGGTTCCAAGAAGGTTGATTGGACAGAATTGACCTGGAACCCACCCTAACAGATTCCTGTGGGTCCTTGAAGCTACTTAAGAAATGCTGCAACTTCAGAGCTTCTACCAGCAGTGCAGGGGACCCTTTGGTACAAGACATCAGCTCTCACATTCCACTCTGCAAACTCTGAGACACTCTCTGGAGATCTGAAAGGTCACATATTTTCATAAAAGTACTAAAGACATTCTGGATCCTTTTCACTGTATTGACATTAGCACCCACAAAGAGCAGTGGTGGGTGAGAACTGGGGAGCCTCAGCCTAAATCAAGACAATGACATGAGTTGTCACCCCTTCTTCACATTCACACACCCTCAGTTTAAAAATATGTCATTTTCACCTGACTTGTGGTGATGCAGTGGATAAAGCATCAACCTGGAATGCTAAGGCAGCAAGTCTAAAACCCCAAGCTTGGGTGGTCAAGGCATATAAAAGAAGCAACTACTACTAGTTGTTACTTCCTGCTCCTACACCCCTGCCTCTCTCTCGATCTCTCTCCTCTCTAAAAACCAGTAAGTAAAATCTTAAAAAAAAAAAAGCCAGTTTCACTTAAGAATGTCTTTGACCATGTTGCAAAATAACTAATTTTATGAAGTATTGAGAATTTGGGGAAACTTGGACTGCCAGCATATGGTTCTCTGCTAATGACTTATCTGGTGAACTCTGTTGCCTATTAATAAATGTGATTTGCTTTTCATATTGTATGGTAAAATGCGTCACCATTTGGAAGGCCTGCATAACTCAGTGAGCCAATATTTTCCAAACAACCAAAAGGTGACATTACAAAATCACACATAGGTTAAAAAAAAAAAAAAAAGAAAAGAAAAAACCAAACTGTGATCTATTCTGTGGGTTTTCATGGAAAAGAGGAAAGTTCATTAATGTGGGTTTAGCATTCATACACATTTCAAGTCACCTTAAGGAACCCACCACTTGTTGTATTTTTGGTGTAAAATCAAAAAGCATCTACTGTGATCTAAAAAGGCCAAAAATATACAGTCAGTTCTATTTGAATGCTTGCTTGGAAAGTCAGAATCTATTCCAACAAGAACCACTAGCTGAAGGCAGACCCTGCACCAAGCTGAATGAGCAGTGTAGGATACACAAGGCATGTCCCAGGGACACTGAGATACCCCATCCAGCTCCCGTGTCACAGCGTGCCATTCCCCTGCACATCACCCTCCCATCCACTACACAGAAACTCACAGGGGGCAACCCTTTCAGCTGCCAAGGACATGCGGGCCCCACCCCATCTCCTAATTCTCCTGTTTCTCAGCCTGTTTGGTGTTTTTCCTCAGTGTTCTGTGTCCTCTTTTCTGTCCTCCTGTCTGTTCTCACTTTCTTCTTCTCCCTCTGTTGTTCTCAGCTATGGGTGGTGGGGCTAAGAGCTGGGTGGGTGGCCCTGAGGGGCACCCAGTTCCACAAACAAATCTCAGGCCTCTTTTAAGGCAACACACTATAGTTCTTGTGGTAATTATTCATTTTTAGCTGTTGAACGTGTACAGGACAACGGTGCTCCCATGTTTCTCAGAGTCCTTGCTGTTTTTAATGAGATTCCTAGCCGGTGCTTTTCGTGTCACTGAACTTTGAAGTTAGACCCCGCATCTCCTTTTCTTAAACCCACGTCTTCTCATCTAAGCGCCCCATGGCTGGGCTAGTACGGTATCACATTGCCTACTGCTTTCAGAAATGTGTGTGTACCCATACAGTCCTCCCAGGGAGCCGTGATCTCATTCATCATCATCTTCTTCTAATACTTTCCAGACTGTGTAAGCTCCACCCAGAACTTGTTCCCACACTTCAACCACACCAACACATTGCAATGGCTGGCTCGCAGTGGCAGAAATGAGAATTCACTGTCTTCTATTTACCAGACATTGAATAAATGTATGAAAGTGTGTGAAGCCACCCTTCTCACTAAAATTCTCTTGTTTGGAAAAATATAGTTGTTATGAAAATGTTAAGTGTAATGGGTTTATTATTGTTCCTTATCAATGAATTAATATATGAATATTCTAAATATTTCTCTCAATTCCTGGGAGAATAAATATCAATAGATGTAACCCACATCAAGGAAAACTCTTTAGGACCCTCAGTATTTTAAGAGGGTAAGAAGGCATCATTAAAGCTGTATTCTAGGGAATCATAGTCTCAGGAATACAGAATTCATCTCCCTGGGGGAAAGTGCAAAACTTCTGAGGAAACTTTCATTTTTCATTTACATTCCAACTTTAAACTATATTTTCCGGCAAAGCATAGGTAGCTGACCTATCATGAATATTAGTCTATTAGATTTAAAAGAAAATGACCATCCTTTCTGTAGCCCACTGGCAACTCTACTTATTATATGTTATTTCACATTTGGTTTTTAGAAAAATTAGATTATAGTAGTCATTCCTTATCCCTTTGTGCAGTAAATAATTTACAATAATTGTTGACATCTTTGCTTGATTTTTTCTACTGTCATACCATTGGGTAACAGTCACCTCCTTTCTTTATTTTCCTTTTTAAATTAATTTTAATGGGGTGACATTAATCAACCAGGGTACATAGGTTCAGAGAAAACATCTCCAGGTTATTTTGACATTTGATTATGTTGCATACCCATCACCAAAAGTCATATAGTCTTCTGTCACCTTCTATCTGGTTTTCTTTGTGGCCCTCCCCTCCCCTAACCACCCCCCTATAACCATCACACTCTTGTCCATGTCCCTGAATCTCATTTTTATGTCCCACCTATGTATGGAATCATATAGTTCTTAGTTTTTTCTGATTTACTTATTTCACTCAGTATAATGTTATCAAGGTCCATCCATGTTGTTGTAAATGATACAATGTCATCATTTCTTATGGCTGAATAGTATTCCATAGTATATATGTACCACATCTTCTTTATTCAGTCATCTATTGAAGGGCTTTTGGGTTATTTCCATGTTCTAACCATTGTGAACAATGCTGCAATGAACAAGGGGCTGCATGTGTCTTTACATACCAGTGTTTTTGAGTTTTGGGGGTATATACCCAGTAGAGGAATTGCTGGGTCGTCATATGGTAGTTCTATTTTTAGTTTTTTGAGGAACCACCATACTTTCTTCCATAATGGTTGTACTGCTTTACATTCCTGCCAACAGTGGATGAGGGTTCCTTTTTCTCCACAGCCTCTCCAACACTTGTTATTACCTGTCTTGTTGATAATAGCTAACCTAACAGGTGTGAAGTGGTTTATAGTTTTGATTTTTATTTCTCTAATAGCTAATGAAGATGAGCATTTTTTCATATATCTGTTGGCCATTTGTATTTCTTCCTGGGAGAAGTATCTGTTCATGTCCTCTTCCCATTTTTTTATTGGATTGAGTTTTATGAGTTCTTTGTATATTTTGGATATTAGGCCTTTATCTGTGCTTTTGTTTGAAAATATCATCTCCCATTTAGTTGGCTGTCTGTTTGTTTTGTTGTCAGTTTCTCTTGCTGTGCAAAAGCTTCTTAGTCTGATGTGGTCCCATTCCTTTATCTTTGCCTTCACTTCTCTTGCCTTTGGTATCAAATTCATAAAGTGCTCTTTGTAACTAAGATCCATAAGTTTAGTACCTATGTCTTCTTCTATGTAATTTATTGTTTCGGGTCTTATATTTAGGTCTTTGATCCATTTTGAGTTAATTTTAGTATAAGGGACAAACTGTAGTCGAGTTTCATTCTTTTGCATGTGGCTTTCCAGTTTTCCCAGCACCATTTGTTGAAGAGGCTTTCTTTTCTCCATTGTTTGTTGTTGACCCCTTTATCAAAAATTATTTGGCCATATACATTTGGTTTTATTTCTGGGTTTTCTATTCTGTTCCATTTGTCTGAGTGTCTATTTTTCTGCCAATACCATGCTGTTTTGATTATCGTGGCTCTATAATATAATTTGAAATCAGGTATTGTAATGCCCCCAGCTTCATTCTTTTTCCTTAGGATTACTCTGGTTATTCAGGGTTTTTTATAGTTCCATATAAGCCTGATAATTTTTTGTACCAATTTTTTAAAAAATGAAATTGAAATTTTGATGGGAATTGCATTAAATTTGTATATCGCTTTGGGTAATATAGTCATTTTGACTATATTTATTCTTCCTATCCAAGAACAAGAAATATTTTTCCATTTCATTGTGTGTGTCTTTTTCAATTTCCCTTAACAATGCTTTGTAGTTTTCATTATATAGGACCTTTACATTCTTTGTTATGTTTATTCATAAGTATTTTATATTTTTTGTTGCAACCATGAAGGGGATTGTTTTTCTGAGCTCGTTTTCTGATTGTATTTTTGTCAGTTTTTGTTTTTAGGTCAGTCAGTACAGTAGCTGTCTTATATATTTTGGTGCTTCTTGGTTTGGGGCATGTATATTAAGAATTGTTATGTCTTCTTCATTCAATGTCCCCTTTATCATTATGAAATGACCATTTTTGTCTCTAATTACCTTTGCTGTCTTGTAGTCACCATTGTTAGATATGAGTATTGCTACAACTGCTTTTTTTTAGAATGTTATTTGCTTGGAGTATTGTTTTCCAGCCTTTTACTTTGAATTTTTTTTTTTTTTTTTTTTTTTTTTTACAGGGACAGAAAGTCAGAGAGAGGGATAGACAGACAGGAGTGGAGAGAGGTAAGAAGCATCAATCATTAGTTTTTTGTTGCCGTTGTGACACCATAGTTGTTCATTGATTGCTTTCTCACATGTGCCTTGACCGTGGGCCTTCAGCAGACTGAGCAACACCTTGCTGGAGCCAGTGACCTTGGGTTCAAGCTGGCGAGCTTTTGCTCAAGCCAGATGGGCCCGTGCTCAAGCTGGCGAGCTCGGGGTCTCGAACCTGGGTCTTCCGCATCCCAGTTCGACGCTCTATCCACTGCACCACCACCTGGTTAGGCAGTTTGAATTTGTTTTTATCCTTGTTGCTGAGATGTGTTTCTTGTAGGCAGCATACAGATTAATTTTCTTTTATTTTATCCATTCTGCTACTCTGTGTCTTTTTATTGGTACATTCAATCCATTTACATTTAGTGTAATTATTGACATTTGAGGGTTTCCTATTGCCATTTTATATATTGCTTTCTGATAGTTTTGTATCTTGTTTGGTTCTTCTCTTTTATTTTTCTATCATTTGTTTTTGTTTGGTTGTAATCCATACTTCTTTTCTCTGTTACTTCTTTTTTTAAGCTATGTACTTCTGTGTTGGTTTTTTCAGGGGTGGTTACCATTAAGCAGTAGAAAGCAAACATATCATGTTCATTGTAGTACATTATCTCATGAGTGCTTCTGTATTCCATCCTCCTTTGCTATTGTTAATCTTTTCCCTCTTCCCTTTTTTGTTTCTTTGACACAGATTAATTTTGTTTTTATTGCGATCTTGATGGAGCTTTTACTTGTAGTTTTGTTTTGCTTTGTTATTTATGTCTGGTTGGAAAACCCCCTTTAGTATTTCCTGAAGTGGGGGTTTTCTGGTGATAAATTCCCTCATCTTTTCTGTATCTGTGAATGTTTTTATTTCTCCTTTGTATTTGAAGGATAGCTTTGATGGGTATAGTATTCTTGGCTGGAAGTTCCTTTCTTTCAGAATTTTAAATATCAGGGTCTACTCTCTTCTAGCTTATAGAGTTTCTGCTGAGAAATCTGTTGATAATCTAATGGGCCTTCCTTTATATGTTGTATTCTTCTTTTCCCTGGCTGCCTTGAGAATGTTTTCTTTGTCGTTGGTTTGTGCCAATTTCATTATGATGTGCCTTGGAGTAGATTTGTTAGGGTTAAGATAACTCGGTGTTCTGTTTGCTTCTTGAATTTGAGGCTTTAGTTCGTTCCACAGGCTTGAGAAGTTCTCGTCTATTATTTGTTTGAATATGTTCTCCAATTACCTCCTTACTAAACACTATTTTAAAAGTCTACCTGGTAACCGATGTTGTGAACAGTAGATAAGGGAGCTTTGGGATAATATAGTGCAATAACAATCAATTGTTTTTATTTCTTCTTGTATGTCAGTTCTTAGATATTTTAAAAACCTAAATTACTCATTTCATGACATTTACAAAAAGAAAAAGACATTACACACACACACACACACACACACACACACACACACACACAAAATAACCCAGTAGATAATACTAGGTGAACTTAGATAAATTTAATGAGTCAAGGTTTTTTTAAATCCTCTGTGAAAGGTTATTGCTTGATCATTTTAGATTTGCTGGCAGCCCCCTGCCCCCACTCACCTTCCATTTCTACTTTTTGGTAAAGAAATCTCTTCTCCCTTACCCTGAAGATGGCAACACATCATTCCACCAGTAAATTACTTTCATTTTGAAAACTGGATCAGCTCTTGAGATGTCTATCTGATTATTATTGTTTCTGAGGGGAAAATATAAAGAGTCCTTTTCCTTCTACATTCAGAGATCAACACATAATCAAAGTAAGCAATGCTGGACCTGATTAAAAAAAAAGACGCAGGTTCATGTAGTAACATTTCATTTCTGAAACTAAATAATTTCCAGGACACCAAGCAACCATCATCCTTGTCCAGGCTTTATATTTTTTTTATGGAAAGGAGATGAAGGTTACTAATACAGCTTCATTGGTGGAGAACATAGCTCTCCTTTTAATTGCCAAGATCATAAAAATGAAGCTCAGAACATGTAAATAGCAAATAAGATGCATCCTTTAGGTGAACCATGAAGTTTTTAATGTGCTGTCCTTTTGGTCAGTACTCCTAATGGCAGCTGTGGAACATCTGGAGAGTCTCAGATAACAAGCGGTGTATAAATGTATGCCGCTGTTACTGTCTCTAGGAAATCAAGAGCACTGACATGTAAGCTTCGAGGATGTCAAATTTTCAAAAGAGATGCCCCCACTCAGGAAAACAATGCTATGATTAAGCAACAAATGTGTCTAGAGTGTTTTATAGAAATTGATCATTCTTTCCAGCATCTCTATGAAGCTATCCAGTATTACTGCTCTGTACTTCAACCTTTTGTATTCTCTCCTTTCTTCTTCTCTCCTCTTTTTGGGGACTCAAGATAAGTAATACCATCATGTTGAACCCTAAACATTTAAAATCCTCTGCCTCAGATCCACAAACCTAAGTAAGCTCCAGTCTATTTCCCCAGGTCTTTGGGTGTTATCAACACTGTTGAGGATAGGTGGTCCTGTTGATTGTTCCCAAAGCCTAGGCATTGAGAACACTCAGGAATGCAAGTCCTATGACTAGCTCAGTACATAACCTGGATCACTAGGCATTTGCTTTCTAGGATCACAAGAGAGAAGCCCTTTCCAGTCCATCATAACAGATAGCAAATGAAAACCTGTGAAGCCAACTTTGGGATTTCAAATTTCTTTTTAAATAAGAAACAGAATCGTGTATGAGAAGGCCAAGAAAATTGAGAAAGCCTATCTCCATTTGGACTAGAAGGATCAATTGCTCAACAAGACCAACTGGCTTCCCCAATATTTGGGGAGCTTGAGGAAGAGTGGTAACTTAAGCACACAAGTGCATATCTAAATGTATAAAGTTATAAAATAAGCCACACACTCTTAAGTAAAGTTTTATAGCCTCCTAAGTCTACAGCTGTTGGACTTTTCAGAATGAGTTTTATGAGTATACACCCTTGTTTATTTTTTTGTTTTGTTTTGTTTGTTTGTTTGTTTTGAGGAATCTGTATTCCTTAAAAACTTGAGAAGTCTGTAAGTAGAGTATAAGTAGAGAGTAGTGTCCTATTAGTGCCGATAAATGACTATACATTATTACCTGGAAAATGGCAGATAATTAATGATTTTTATTTGCCTCGGTTGCTTTGAAGCAGTCACAGAAATTTAGTCTATTAAAAACCGAGCTTGGGGAGGCTGGAGAACTTGACAAAATAAACTCCTTCTGTTTCACAGTTGAGACAAAGAGCAGGAGGAGAAGCTCATTAGTCCTGGTCTGCCTCTAAATAATTACAGAAAACTTGGAAGTTCAGGGCTGCTAAGTGGGGTGACAGAATTTCTTTCATAAAAACACAGTTCCTGAATTTATGGAAAGAACTTCTTTAGTCATGACTGAAGTCCAGTGTGATTTTTTCAAAGAGTTGTCTTTTCAAATAATTTTATTAGTAAAGCTATGGTAAACAATATCTTAAGAGGGATTATACTCTGATTTTTCACAAGTGATGTTTCTGTGAATGTATCATTTTATTTTAGATGAAAGCAAGCAAATAAAAAGACAAATCACTTCATTGATGTTACCTCCCTCCAAAAAAGTCATATAAAAAGTATTAATAAATGATTCTTCCATAAGTGCATATAAAAAGAAATGAAGAAGAATATATTAGTGATTTTGTTGCATTTGTCTTATTAATGTGGAGTGGTAAAAATTCTTATGGTATAAGTGTGAACATAGTGTAATAAGGCTATGTGACTTCTTTTTTTAATATCAGAACTTGTATTTCCAAGTAAGTGTTAGCCTTTCTCAAACCTTTCAGAAGTAGGAGGCATCAAATGAAAAGTGCATGTCAGTCCACCACACACACACCTGTGACACTTCTATTGTTCATGCTGTTTCTGTACCCCTTTTAGAATCAATTTCTGAGTCGGTGCACATTCTTGTAAGCAAATGAGGTGATGGCAAGTGCTCATCCTTTTGGCAGCCTTTTATTTTTGGAACAATAAAAAAAGCCGTTTGTTTTCAAGTCTAGTAAATATGGGAAGTCTACTGAGTTCTATTTAGAAGTCTATTCCTCAGAGTCACAGATATCTCAACTTGGGAATTAAGAAAATTGCTTACATCTTCAAAAGAATGCCAGTCCAGTCATGAGAGGTATGGGGTTTTGTTTTGTTTTGTTTTAGTGGGGGAAGTTCTTTTTTATTTTGTAAAGTGAGAGTGATGAACTGTAGAAAGGTGGGTGCATTAGGAATGTTTTATTCTTTCCATGTCTTCTATCTAAAGAGCAAAAACTATTCATATGTACAGGCATTTAGTATCCTGACTTCTGTTCTCAGGCTTGGAGGTGAGAGTACCACCACCATTCCCACTGATACCCAGAAACACTGAAGGAGAGGCGCCAGATGATCTTTCTGGGATAGTCATGGAGTTTCTCCTTTACCATTCCCTAAATTCATGCACCTAAAAATAATACCACAGTTTTCTGGTGAATCTTCCCTAAGACAGGACCTGAAACATTTTAAAGTAGTTACAAAGAACGTGACAGACTAAGTTGAGAAAATGGTCGTGTCTCTGCACATAATTTTATTTCATTTAGAAGTGAATCACCCATTCATTGTAGTTTGTAGTCAGTCATTGGATTGTACTTAGTTTCTTCATATAGTAAACAGAAGTACTCTCCATGTGAAACAGTCCTAATGAATATAGGCCTTTCTTAAAAATGGTGATACTGTTTTGACTTTTCATTCTAAATAGAAAGGTTCTGGGGCCTCATATGGCTTGTTCGTTTATGTGAATCTTCACTCCTTTCTAAATAAATCAGCACACTAACTGACTCAGCCTAGATTTATCATTGCTCAACCTCTGTGACTGGTTTTCGGCTGACAACTCCAGAAAATGTTTTGTCCTTCAACAGCATCAGCCAATGGACCAGGATGTTGAATAATTGGAGGCATAATTCTATAGAGTTGAGAAAAACTAAAATTTTAATGATAAAAATAAACGTAAATATATTCATATAATTTCTCTGTTTTGTCCGCCTGTCGGACAAATTTTTCTGCTTATTGTTGCTTTAATTTGAATACTTTTGCACACCTAGGTTGAATTTTTAGTTATCCCAGGAGTGTTCATGGAATGGGGCAGGGGAAGGGTAAGGAAAGTACCAAATTGTTATCCTATGTCATCAAGATGACCACTCCTTACTACAGATGTTGCAGGAGAAAAAACCAGATCATGATCAGCATAGTTGCAGTTAGCACTGTTCTGTGGGGGTGTTCCTACCAGAGCTGGCAGTAAAGATGGCTTCCCTGTTCCACTGTGTCCCGGCTCTGTTCAGAGTGCTTTATGGATGACCCCATTTAGTGCTCATAACACCCTCTGAATCACTGATATTCTCATTTTATAGGTGAAAACACTGAGGTCTGGAGTGGTTCAGTGACAACAGATGAAATTGGATTCATGACAACCAAAAATATTCATAAGGAAGATAAGCTGTCAAAGACAAACTATGTGTTTGTAGGAATAAGACAGAGACACTCAAGATGAACATTCCTCCAGACTCATTGGGCAACAGGGCTATGCTCACAGGGAATCTTGCTGTAGACTAAAATGCTTCACACAGGATGAACACTAAAATGTACAAATTCACATGAAGGGCATATACTGTGTGGAGGTTAAAAATATTAAGGACTAAAATAAAATTGTAAGGAGAATACAAGAGGTCCTCGGGTTATGACACAGTTCCGTTCCTACAACAGTGACATAACCCAAATTTTGATGTAAGTCGAAACACACCCTAGCCTAAGTCACTTACCTATCTTAACACAGTTGTAAAATCATTATCTAGAACATAAAAACACAGCTAAGCCACAGAAAAAGGAAATGAACATAGATATACTGTTCTGCAGTAACAGAAAAAAGTGACAAAAAAAATGAGTGTAAAAAAAATCCTTACCTTAATTCCTGTGGTTGGCTTGCACACTGGAAGGGGCATTGTGAAGTAGGAGAGAGTGACCTATTGGGAGGAGTTAAGCTGGAGTGGCAGGAGAACCTGCAGAAGGTGCTGGAGATACTGGGTACAGTGAATCAGGATTGCCTAAGGAATATGCAAGAGATGCTGGAGATGATTCTACCTCTACTAAGCTTTTATGGAAGTGACCATCATAAACTTGAAACATCGTACATTGTATGTCAAGACTGTCATAACCCAGGGACTCTGCACTAAGAAACGGACCATGTTACTAGCAGGAATTGAATAAACATATTAGTTGAAAGGAATGAGGGAGTCACTGCCTGCCTTTTCATTGACTTACACTCAAAACTCAGTTCTCATAGGTGTTGATGTGCTCATCTGTGAGAATTGTTCAATGACTCTAATTCAGTGAGTTTCAACCCATATGCCATTAGAATGTTTGTTTGTTTGTTTATTTATTTATTTATTTACTTATTTATTTTACAGGGACAGTGAGAGAGAGAGGGGGATAGATAGGGACAGACAGACAGGGACGAAGAGAGATGAGAAGCATCCATCATCAGTTTTCCCTTGCGACACCTTAGTTGTTCATTGATTGCTTTCTCACACATGCCTTGACCGCGGGCCTTCAGCAGACCGAACCACCCCTTGCTAGAGCCAGCGACCTTGGGTCCAATCTGGCGAGCTTTTGTTCAAGCTAGATGGCCCCGCACTCAAGCTGGCAGGCTCGGAGTCTCGAACCTGGGTCTTCAGCATCCCAGTCCAATGCGCTATCTAATGCTACCGCCTGGTCAGGCTAGAATGTTTAAAACCTGCAATACCTGACTATTTAGTCAAGTGCACTGACCTCTTTTCTCTTGGATTGCCAAACAAAAAAAGTGACAACAGCCAACACAACAATAACTGTCCAGTGTGAATTAATCAAAATTATACTTATTTTTTATCAAATTGACAAAATAATGTAATATACTTTCTGGTATGCTGCCAGCAGCGGTGGGATTCAGCCTGTTTGCACCAGTTCAGCAGAACCAATACCTAATTTTTTGTTGCATTTGGTGAACCAGTTGTTAAATTATTTAATCCCACCACTGGCTGCAGAATTTTAGTAATTAGTTTATGTGTGCCCTGTGATTGAAAGTCACTGCTCTAATCAACTCTGATCAATCACATATAACTCATTATTACCAGTCAAACAATTATTGAATACCTAATAGTAAGAATTTTTTCACTTATTATGGTCAAAGTTGTGCTGCATTGACCATGTGTTAAAAATTAATCCAAGTTATTGGTGCTATTAAATGATAGCTTGCATTGTCAAACCCTTGTGCGTAGTACTGAGTTGAGTTTTATACTTTTCTTATAATGAATGTTTAGATTTTTTTTCTAGAAATGGTTATTTTGAGGTTATGTATAAAGGACACATATAATAAATGCAAAGCAATTAATTAATGAATTTAAGTGGTAGATTATGAAGTGCTACTTTTTGGATATACTTTGAAATTTCAGTAAGAACTGAAGAAGGAGGAAGACCACCCCACCGCTGAAGTATTTAGGGAAGGGTGTCCTGTGACCCGGCCAGGTGAGGGGGACACAGGAGTCAGAGCAGGAGCATTGGTGAGGAGAGGCAGTTGTGACAGAAAGCATCAGAGTCATGTCTGTATATAGATGTTGCGGAAAATACCGACGTTTTCAATGACTAAGCGCTATCTCTCATCTACAATTAGTCAAAAACGTTGCTTGCAAAGTGCACTGGTGGGGTGAGCAACTGCATTATATTATTAATGGAGTTTTACACCATAGTTAGTTTGAATAAAAGCTTGTTGATGATTTCTATTACGCATTTCACGGTTACTGGGTCTTACACTGAAGTCTCCAGTTCTTTTATTTTCTTTCTTTCTTTCTCTCTTATTTTTTTTTTCATTACATAATTTTGTAGGTTTGGGCATAGAATTCAAAAGTTATATTGGATTGTGATTGGTTTTTTAAGGAAAAACAAGAGAAAGTTTTAAAAATACTCATGTCATTTCTACAATCTTTATGAAACTAAGCATATAATCTTTAAGTAGTTATAATGGTGTTTTCTAATTGATGTTTTAGAAAAAATATTTTTGAGTACAGTGGACAACTTGGCAAAAATAGAGATGAGTGGGCATGGAATGATTTGAAAGTAATGTTCAATTTTTTTTAACCACTTAGGGAAAACAGTTTCCAGTGAAAGTGATTTCTCCCCTTTAAAGTCATTAATCATAAGTAAAGCGGCAGAGAGAAGTGCAGGGGAAGGCATTGGAGATTAATTTTTGTATTCCAAGAACCTCGGGGACTTTTCAGAGTACATGTGAAATCACAGCACTTTAAACAAAAGTCCCTTTACAAGTGCCTTAGATTTAAAATAGCTTTG
Source organism: Rhynchonycteris naso (assembly GCA_037038555.1). NCBI lineage: Eukaryota > Metazoa > Chordata > Mammalia > Chiroptera > Emballonuridae > Rhynchonycteris > Rhynchonycteris naso. The sequence goes on along the minus strand of CM072998.1, from coordinate 211,939,769 downwards.
GCCACTGTGGAAACTTCATTGTCACTGATGAATTGAATTTTGAAATTAAAGGGCATATGTTTTATAGAGTTCCTTTCATTTTATAATTTAAACCATAATTTCCTTCAGCAAATTCTGCACAGACATGTGTAGCAAATGCTTGTAACTGGCTTCTTTTTCTCTGGAACGGTCCTTGCTGTCTTCCCTCTATGCCAGGGTTCCACTCCCCACACTCCACCATCACTACTAGGGCTTGTCATGTCACCAGACAGGGCCTGCAGGTGCAGGCACAGGTGCCAAGGCAAGGACAGTGGTTGGCCCAGGGTCAGAGGATGCACAAGAAGAACTCAGACTGGAAGAGGAAAGCATGCTGCCCAAGTATCCCAGTTTGCTGATTTGTTAGTTATCTAACCACACGGTGCATCTAGGGAAAAAAACAAGATGCCCTATATTAGGGGTGCTCAATACATCGATTGCAATCTACTGGTCAATTGCGAAGGAAGTGTGGGTAGATCACATGACATTGAAAAGACATTTGTCTTTTGATTGGCATACAGGGTAGCCAATCTGACGTCTGAACTTTTGACACCCTACGCATGTGCGTTAAACCGCGCTAACTTGTTCAGTTACATTGCTGCGTAGTTAGCCTTCAATTTATTTAAACTAAATACAACAAAGGGTATAAAAATGAGTGCCGTAACTGGTCCGAGTAAGAAGCCTAAAACCTAACACTTTCATACAGAATGGGAGGGGATTTTTTTCACTATGTCATATTCTAAGTGTGTTTGCCTCATCTGTCTGTGTGCCATTGCTATTCCAAAGAAGAATACAATATATGCAACAGGGAAATGTGGAGCGGCTTTTTCGGACTGTTCATAAAAACTTTGACATTGACTTTCCTCTGAAAAGGGAGCTAAGAAGGAGAAAGGTGAAAGAAGAATACAAAATATTAAATAGTAATAGTAGTAACTTAAATAATGATAATATAGAAGAAATAAATTAATGGTTTGCATTTTTATTGTAGGTAGATAATTTTGACTTGGTCATCTTATAAGTAGCTCGCAAGCTAAAAATGTGTGGGCACCCCTGCCCTATATGTTGTTACTCATTCAGGAAGACGGTGTGTGTGTGTGTGTGTGTGTGTGTGTGTGTGTGTGTGTGTGTGTGTGTTGTTCTAAATATAGTATCTTTATACACACATATACAATATATGCAACAGCGTGTTTGCAGATCTTCAAATCTCCATGGGGACATATTAAGTGATGTCATAGTCACACACATTTTCCCAAGACTTAGCAAGTGTGTGAGGGAGACCTGATCTGTCTCAACAGCCTCCTCCTCAGACTTCTCTACAGTGTGTTTCTCAATTCTGCTATCTTTCCTTTTTTGTTGTTTATTCTTCTAATTTATTTATTGTTATTTTTAAACTGATCTGTTTATTCTTCTAATTCAATATAGGAAAATCTGTGTGTATAATATACCTATAGGCTAAACAAAACAAATAAATCATATGATCTATTTAACACATGCTAAAAATTCCATTAGAAAACCTACATTCCTTATTTTGTTTAAATAAAGCTACAGATGAAATGGTTTTCCTATAATATAACCTTTTTCTTTTTTAAATTGAATGTATTGTGATGAAAATGTTTAATAAAAATATAAAGTTATATAGGTTTCAGCTGGACGTTGTAAAATAATCCATCACATATATATTGTATTGTGTGTTTACTACCCCAATCCAATTCTCCTCCCATTACCATTTAACCCCCATCACCCTCTTCTACCTCTTTTTTCAGTCCCAAATCCCTAATCTGTATTTATTTATAATAGAAAATATTCCTCATATACACTCAGAGTTTTTAAGCAGTCCTTTGAACATTTACATGAAATTAATGTATTGAGTCTTTGTATGTATTATTCACACAAAACATGGTGAATGGGCCAAGGAAGATGGTGTAGGGATCATTCTTCATTTCATGAACAGTTCTTTGAGTGTTATCTTTGGTTTGGAGCCACACACTTAAGAATGAACATTTTTAAAAGTAGAGGATATATGGTAATGTGAAAATCTGTAAGAATTATAAAAGAACCCAGAATCATGTTATGTAAGAAAAATGGGGAGGGGAGACAGGGCAGGATCAGGGCCAGAAAAGAAGGTTTGGCTGTCATGTAGAAAAGGAAAGCAAGGAGAGCAATGGAGTGGAAATTATAGATACCAATTTGAATTCACCTGAGAAGGACTCACCAGAGTTGTTAGCGTGACACACGACACCCCAGAAGGGAGAGCATTTCTGTCCCCTCAGGTAGAAAAGGGAAGATGAAGGAGAATCTATCTGGAAAACATGGAGTTCTCTGGTCCCTTTCCTTTGTTAAGTCTCCGACTCCTCCTCCCATTCTGAAGTTGGAAACCAGGACTCTCACCTGAAAACAGGACTGGTTGCGGCTTTTTTCCAGTAGCCACCAAGAAATGCCAATTTTCTCTAAGCTTCAGTGTTCTCCAAACACCAAACAAGGTGCTCTAAGTCCTTAAATGTAGGGCTGTCTTCATTCTTCCTTGTTAAAAATCTCAACATTTTTCATTCAAAGTAGTTGAATGCTTTTTCTATTTCCCCATATTATTGAGCTCTTCAAGAAAACATATTTCTGACACCTTACAAGGCTTCCCACCTCCTGGTATATTGAGCCTTCACTCCCAGTGTTCATGTTGCCCCAAGAAAGGAAAGGGGTTCACTTGAGGATGTACCAGATTTCCCTTAGGCTATGATCACAGCACTGAGGAAGGGCCTGGCAGTTAGGAACACCATCTCTGGCATTGAACTGACATGGGTTCTCGTTCAGGCCACGCCACTGAATGGACTTCTGCCCCCCCAGCCCTCCTGGCCATTGCTGTTGCCTCTGTAAAATATACATAGATACCACCACTGCCTACTGTTCACTGCTCTTGTAATTAAACAAGATAATGCGTGCAGAGTACCTATCATACGATCTGACCTACAGCCATTATTCAATCGCATAGCTATGGTTGCTGCTGCTGTCCTTTTTGACGATTAACCCCAGAACATGAAATAATTCATTGTTGTTGTCAAATAAGTATAACAATTAATACCTGCAAAAGAAAATACAGTTGACAGCCCAAGGCTAACTTTAGACTTCGCGTTTTATTTAATAGCTCTTCTGGTAATGCGAACATTTTTTTCCACAGACATAGCTAAAATTGTCTAAGCTTTTGCTTAAAACCAAAAATAAATAAATATGTAAACAAAAATACCTAAACTGACTCAGGAAAGTGTTATGCCATTAGAATTACTTTTCAATTCAGTAACTGTAATTTCCTGTTCCGTGAGTCATGGACCAACATATAAGAAATAGTCATAGAAGACAAAATACTCAGGCTAAAAAACAGCATGTAAAAGCTCATACAAAATATTTGAAAGCCCTAAAATTAATTCCAAACACTAAAAACTCTTTCAGATTGGAGCAGGTAGAAAAAAATAGCAACATTTTTTCAAGCAAAAAAAAAAAAAAGACATAGGAAATATTACAAAGAATGTTTGAAATTATTCTTGCAGGTTTCAGGAAGACCAACTAGGGGTCAATAGACCTGTGAAGGAACACAGGCTGTGTGGCCTTGGAAGGCAGCAGAACACAAGGATAAGAGCTTCGACATGGCCGGGTAAACACCTGGGTCAAACTCCAGCCTGCACTTCCTACCTGCATGAAATCGGGTCAGTCCTCACCATCTCTTATTCTTCAATCCTTTTCTTTTCTATACAGTGAGGATAACAATGAACCTGGCTGAGAGAGAGGGTTTGATAACGCACAATAAATGCTTGGCGGAGTGACTGCCCACAGCAACTACTAGTGAAAGGGTGATCACCTTTAAGATCTCTTATGCAAGACAGATGACCACTTCCCCCAGTCACAGAAGGATCAGTGAGAAACAGTGCCTGCTGCAAAAGATCTCGGCTCTGAGGGTGTGTGGCCGCACACAGCAAAGCTCAGGGAAAGGGGTACCCTGGGGGGAAATGGCCTCAAATACAAAAATGCCTTGTCCCAGCTCTGCGTTTTATGAAGACGCTGGGAGACACTGAAAGACATCTGGCAACACAGATTCCACAGTGGGATTTTTCTCACATCATTTCAGCAGTGCCTCTTTCAACGCGCAAGTAAACAGATCCATTTGGAGCCCAGTCGACCACAAAGAGCAAATGGGAGAGATTTTCTGTGTTGTCAGTAATGCTCAAAAGGGACCGCACATGTAACAACTGTCATTTTGGAGACAATTGTTTCACACTGTTTGTCAAAATCAGAAATGATGTGATTTCTTCCTGAAAACTTGAGAATGAGTTCCCTTCACAGTCGACGGTGCATAATTGGGGTAGAGAAAGCAATGTGTTTGTCAGGCATTTCCAACTCCTCTTCTGAGGATGAGGAGGCTCAGGCGCATTCTAATTTAAAACCGAAAAGTACCTTATAAAGAAGGCCTCAGAGGCATGAAGTGACTTTTTTTATTGATTATTAAAAAGCTGTTCTTTAGGCCAAGTACTTGATCTTCAGTCCCACGTTTTGAAGTCTTTCAAAATGTTAGCCTTAGAGGTTCTAGACCGTGGTAAACACATTTCATTAAAGAAATGACAATCTCAGAGGTCAAGCATTATAATTTCTAATTTGGCCTTTGCAAAGTGACACAGAAAACATAAGTGACATTCAGAGCCAGCAGGCTTCGCAGAATAGGGTAACGTGTCAGTGGAGGATAAGGTCAACACTGGTGCCTTTAATTACCTTTAACCTCTGACATTTCAGGCTCTCTGAACTCCAGTTCCCTTTTTGTCAAATGGGTGTAATGATCAATACCTGCAGAGCAGCTGTGTGGAAATACATGTAAAAAGCAAGCACCTTGACAAAGAAATCTCATATTTCCATTGCAAATTTGCTACCTAGAGCCATATGTGGCATTTGTGACTGTCACCTGCACAGGTGTATTATTCCCTGTTACCAGGCTTGGGGAACTGCCCATTTCCAAACACATGCAGGTGGACAGAACCGGATCTTTCCAGGGTGGACTGTCCCTGTTGAGGAAACTGGACCCCCCATGCCAGACTCCAGCTCACTGAGAAGCCAATAACCTGCAGGGGGGCTGCAAGCTGAAGCCAAAAGTAAGGCTTGATGGACACAATGGGCCAGTGTGGGGCAGCTGTGTTAGGCTTGCTTGTGGGTTTACCAGCTGCAAGCACTTTGCTTGATTAGTGTGTGAGCACGTGGCAGAGGCACGTGTGCATAGCCTATATAAGGCTGTGGGCGCTTCTCCTGGGCAGTGATTCTCCCAGATCACTCTCCTGCCACCATGAGGTGTGCTTGTCCTTGCTCCCTTACCCTTACTACAAATAGCAGGTTTTCTTTTGTTTATAAGCTCTTTCCCTTTTGTTGTTTATTTGCTCACCTGTTTTTGCGAGCCTCCAATAAACAGGTATGGCCCGACACTTTCCAGCTCTGCAGTTTCTCTACCGTCTGCCTGAATCCAATGTGGACCTGCCTGGCCTCGGCCACGGGCATCATATTTGGCACAGTGAGCAGGGTTCGGAGCAGATGGGTATGGAGCCACCAACAACCTTGATGAGTGGGGTAGAGGAATGGTCGCTGTTCTCCAGTGTAAGGTTCCCTGAGGCTCTCCTTTTGGGGGCCATAGAGGGGCTGTTTGTTACAGCCTTGCGAGAGGCTACCCAAGATCAAGAGCTCCAGAATGAGCTTCAAACCCAGCAGCAGCAATGGCTTGAACTGGAGCGAGTGCTGGAGAAGGAGGCCAAACGGGTTTGTGAGTTGTAGTTTGACTTTGGCAGCAGCAGTTGTTAGAGGAACAACTTCAGGTTCAGCTTCAGGCCGAGAGCCAGCAGCTGCAGGAGCTGAAGATGGAGCTGTGCTGGTGGAGTGGCCCTTTGTCAGCAGGAGCAGGCGTTTCCAACTCCTCTTCTGAGGATGAGGAGGCTCAGGCTAAAGCTGCCGTCCGTACATTCAGAGCTTGGCCAGTGGTTGTTCAGAAGGTAAAAACCCAGCAGCAAAGAGTACCTACTGAGCCCCTGGTAGGTTTGCTGCAATTGTGGGGCATAGGGGTCAATGACATTATGCTCTCTGGAGCAGAGGTGAAAAGGTTGTCCACCATTGCCACGTGCTCCTCCTTGGGGCAGCATCTTCAGAGTTGCCATGATGGCAGGGATGATGGGGAGGCCTGAGGCCCTATGTGAACCTAGTTGCCTGTAATGGATGATGGGGGAGGCCTGAAACCCTATGTGAACCTAGTTGCCTGTAATGGACCTTTGCCATGGTGATTTGCACAGAGAGCTGGGCTGTCTATCATGGACTGATCTTGGACTGCAACTAGGAGAGACCTGGATGGAGGAGGCCGCAGCACGTATGGAAGCCTTCCTGCACCAGGAAGCTGCTCTCACCCAGTTGCAGAGATGCACCAAGGACACTTTTTGGTTTCAATGGACATGGTCCTGGACTGTACTGGCCCCCCACCCACTATGGATGACCTTGTTGGCACTGTGGGGTAGGGGGTTAGAAGTGGACTTCCAGTTAATTCCCTGGGCAACCAGCATCAGGCCTCCTAAGGTAGAAGTGTATTATCCCTTGAGTGCTCAGGGAGGCAGCATTATGAAGGGCACCTTTGTAATTTCTTTAAGGCCAATAATGAGTCCTCCCATTTTGCTGCACTTCAAACCAGCAGATCCTGGTGTGCAGGCCAATAAGGTTTGGTATGCCTGCCCTCAGCAGCCTCTGGTACCTGCTACCATACTGTCTGCATACAGAACTCTGGCCTGTATTCTGCCAGAAAGGAAAGATTTGCCTCTCTTGGTGCCGCTGACCACTCCATCATTTCACCTATAGCTATGTTTGTAATTCTGTGGCTGTAGACTAAACTGTTTCGGTTTTTGTAATGTACCTCACACCTCACACAGGGACCATCACGGAAGAAACCTGTCACATAGACTGTGAGGCAAGAAACCCTAAAGGGGTGGAATGTGGGGCAGCTGTGTTAGGTTTGCTCATGGGTTTGCCAGCTGCAAGCACTTTACTTGATTAGTGTGTGAGCACATGGCAGAGGCATGTGCATAGCATATATAAGGCTGTGGGTGCTTCACCTGGGCAGTGATTCTCCCAGATCGCTCTCCCACCACCATGATGTGTGCTTTTCCTTGCTTCCTTGCCCTTACTGAGAATAGCAGATTTTCCTTTGTTTATCAGCTCTTTATCTTTTTGTTGTTTATTTGCTTGCCTGTCTTTGCAAGCCTCTAATAAATGGGTATGGCCCGACACTTTCCAGCTCTGCAGTTTTTCTACTATCTGCCCGAATCAAATGTGAACCTGCCTGGCCTTGGCCACGAGCATTACAGCCAGGAACTCAGAATGATATCAGGTCCATGGGCTCATTGGATGGTCTGGGGGGAAGAGGGGCTGGGCAGGGAGTGGTTCCAGCTTCATCTGAGGAAGTCTGGCACCTTTTATCCTAGAGATTCAGGCAGAACATGTGACATGTGGACACTTTCTCTAGCACCCCCTTCCATTAGTCAATAGACTTTATGCCACCAACTCTTTCAGCAAACAAAGTATTTCTGGCAGTCTATGGAGGCTCCTTAAAGTCCTAAAAGAGAACTCAGTTTTCTTTTTCTACAACAGTTCGTATTTTTTTTTTACAGTCTCTCTCCTAGCCCACGGGTAATGTACCTCTCCATCCAGACGATGTTATCTTACCCTCTGTACCTTCCAAAACTCATTTCTTCATCCCACCCATCACCTAATAGCTGCTTTCCTCTCTCAGCAGCTGGTTCTGTCTAATTAATTTTGAACCAGACACATCTCAGCTGCATTCCCTTCACAACATCTTAGCAATGCCTCTCCCTGCATAGGAGCTTGGCAAAAAGATTTCTTCAGAAACAGTTCTACGTAAAAATTTAGTAGTTACCAAGTAATAGAATCCACATTTTCACACCTGTCATTTTGGGGATAAACAGCAAGGCCATGGGGATGTGTGTCCAGGGACACCTGCCCACCCTCTTAATTTCAAGAGCTGTTACTTAGTACCTAAGTCTTTAGATTCTGGGTTAGTTTTGGCAGTACACCACATGTGTCTCATCTTAAAAGTCCAGTATAATTTAACAAAATGCAGAGTGCTGTTAATAAGGTTAAATAAGAATTTGGGGAAAGGATTATGTACATTCTATCAGCTAGGCTCAGATGAGTCAAATGAAGAGAGTAGACACAGGATTCATAAAGGTCAGTGAGGAGGGGAAGAGTGGACAGTGTGAATCAAGTCACTAAATCATGAAGCTGCCTCTTTGATACATACCACCTCCCATCACACCAAAAGAACACTTATAAATGAGTAACCAGACATATCCAATCATCAGATCACAACTCTATGTAAACAGGGGAAACTATTACTTCCTACCTACCTGCAATTCTAATGGCCCAGTAATGACATTTACATAATGACTCAATATGACAGTGAAACAAACAAATGTTAGTTAGGATGGTGATTAAACAGGGGTATGGTCCTCACAATAACAATTTTACTCTCCTCATGACAAACTTGTAATGTACCATCACAGAAGCTTTCTGTGCTGAGTTCTATACTATAGGAGTCACTGGAGAAATAAGATTAGCATTATGAGATGTGGGACTTCCATCCTAACTGGGGCTGCAAAGCTTAACATATATAGAATTATTTAAGAACTGCATAAATACTTTCTAAATTCTAAAGGGGCATTCAGATAGCATGTACCCAAATCATCTAATAATGGAAATTAAATCATTTTACGTTAAGATTGCTATGTCTTCATTATTACTAGTTATTGTTTTAGTCAAGATTCTCCAGAGAAAATATATCTATATCATCTATATCTATATATCTATATATAGATATATCAGACACAGAGAGAGAGGGAGAAAGAGAGAAAGAGATTGAAAATTGGGTCATGCAGTTGGGGTTGGCAAGTCTGAAATTCACAGAGCAAGCTGGTGGGAAGTTCAGATAACAGCTGTTGTTATCCTGAGTTCAAACTCAGCTCAGGAGTCTTTGATCTTAAGACCTTCAACTGATTGGATGAGGCCCACCCACATTATGGAGGGGAATCTGCTTTACACAAAGTCCACTGATTTAAATATTAATTGTATCTAAAGAAAGACCTTCACAGTAACATCTAGACTGGTGTATAGCCAAATAACTGCACACCACAGCCAAGTTGACACATAAATATGGACATCCTCATAACAATCAAGAAAATCATGACTTGCTGGAAAATCACATTCATCAGAGTGCTTCCACAACAGAAAGCATTTTAAAATCATGGTCCTGAAATTCTTTGACATTCTTCCACTGAAAGGCTACAGGAGACCCTGTCTCTCTGTGTGGTTTGAGTTTCTCATGGCATGATGGCTATATTCAGAGGGGTTCCCAACAGGGAACTTCCGGGCAGCATTACAAGCTGCATTCCAGGAGAAAGCAAAATGACATTTTATGACCTAAGTTCAGAGACCACATGGTGTCACTTCTCTACATTTTATTGGTTGATGCTGTCACAAGTGCTCCCGAACTCAGGGGAAGGGGACAAAGACCCCCTTCTGTCTCTGAGAGGATTGTCAAAGAGTTTGAGGCCCATGGGTATAAACTACCACAGTTAATTAATATTAATTCAGCTGCTACCATGTCCCAGAGGGTGTGACAGGCTTTTATATGTCTCATTCAATCCTCCAAACTTCCTGAAATGTGGTTATTCTGTACAAGTAAACTGAGGCTGAGACATATTCAAACTCTTCCCAAACTCACACACTTAGCACATAGTGGAACAAGATTCCAACCTACACATTCTGACTCTAAATCCCCACACATTTGTGTGTGTGTGTGTCTGTGTGTGTGTGTGTGTGTAACACCATCCTGCCTCCCTTATAAAAATAGAGAGAAATAAAAAGAAAATCAAATTTGATAATTATCCTTATTTAATTACTACTAGAAGTGCACGTTTTTTGTTTAGATCTACTCAGCGTTCATTCACCCTTCTGATAATAAACTGAACTGGTGCTAATTCACTCAGTGCCCTGAGAAAAACTAGGAAAAGTTTTCCATCCAAGCAGAAGCAGCTCTGACAGGTCGTACCTGGGCAAGCAAGACCCTGGCTGGATTTCAGGCCCTTGTTACCGCTTCAGCTGGGCACCATCCTGAAGTGAGAAAATGTACATGAAAAATTATGTACGTTGACCTTGCCTCAAACTTTCAACCTCATCCCCCAGAAAGGTGAATGGGGTCCACTCCTCTCCTTTTACCCAGCTGGAAGTCCACCTAATGAGACTCAGTTCCAGGGTCCTTGTTAAAACTGTTAGAAAAAGAAATTACTTTCTCTGCAGATAGTTCTCAGAATAAAGATAGCATAAGGCAAGAGTGACCAGGGCCGCTCTTTATTTCGAAACCTGAAATAAATTCACCACTGAGGAAAGCAGAACAAAGAGACAGAAGAGAGGCTGGATGCCTGGATCCAGCTGTGCCTGAAGCAAAATCATCTAGCACTAGGCTCCAGATACTCACTAGGCTCCAGATACTCCAACTGACAACCACTCTCCTTTTTCATTTTACAAATCAACTTGTGCTGAATTTATGACACAATAAAAATTGCTCTTTGGTCATGGCTTCATTTTCTTTATCTTTAAAAAATGAGATGACCTTGAACATCCTTCCTAGCTCTAAAAATATGTGGATGGATAGATGATAGATAGATGGCTAGGTAGGTATATAGGTAGATGATAGATAGATAGATAGATGATAGATAGATAGATAGATAGATAGATAGATAGATAGATAGATAGATAGATAGATATAAAGTTATCTATCCCTGGGCCTCAGTCTCCTCATCTTAATAACTAGAATACAAGATTGAAAGGACTTCATGCTTCATATCTCTTACAAAGCTAGTAGCTGTGATTCTGTGGTTTTGTATAGATCAGGGCAGAAAATGTTCTAGGGAGTCATTTCTACCCAGATAACAACTCTGTTGCACTGCCACCTGGTGACAATGTGCTTTATGCTATGCTTTTTTTTTCTTTCTTTTCTAATCAACAAATAGGAACAAGAGAAATGATGTTTCAGGTCTAGGGCATATACAATATAAATATGGAGCCTGAAAGATGGCCAGGAGGTGCTGGGTCCCTGCAGCCACTGCCCAGACCCCGACTCTTGCCCTGAGAGAGTTGGCAGCCAGGCAGAGCTGTGGTAGAGGGTGAGTAGAAGCTGACTCACAGTTTTTAAGTACGACTGTGGAGAATGAACTGTGGCTACAAACGCAGGAATTATGGCTTCTTTATCTTTGAGTTAAGGGTGCTGAGGAAATATTATTTAAAGTAGATAGCAGATTTTTTTCCAAGGATTATTCGTCAGGATAATGGCCCAGTTGTCCAGACAGACAGACAGACAGTAAACTGAACTGTGCATGAGAGAGCAGGAGAAACACAGAGCTCTTGGACCCTGATGAGGAGGTGAATGGGTGGGGGCCTCTGGAGAGAGCAGGCAGCCCGAGGCAAGAGGAAGAAGACTCGGGAATGGTCAGCATCCAGTAGTGGGAGGAGGGACACTGACAGAGAAAGGTATGAATCACTTTGGATCTTCCAACTGCTCCAAGATACAGGAAATGCTTCAGGAAGTAGTCTAGCATGGAGATGCCTCTATGAGTGATGTTTTGAGCAAATGAAAGGGAAGAATGGTGACCATTTGGAGTTGACCTAAGTGGGGGGAAGATCAGGAGTTGAGGACAAGAGGTGAGTATGGTTGGCAACTTGAGAAGGATTTGTAGAAGCAAGAGAGGACCACGGAAAGTTTCATGGGAGAAATGCTGAGTATCACATCATGGTGGGCAGGATTCAAGAAGTCATTATTATTATTGAAACAGTGAAGGAGGAGTCACTCCAACACTGAACCATCTGGAGGAGACAGTCATCAGATGCAACCACCAAGGTTACCGATAACAAATGCATTTGGAAATAGCTAACATGATATTTTGCTGGGTAGAACTAATACTATATCTAATATGTGTCTCTGTGAGCTTTATAGTTCCCTTATGTGTATACTTTTCAAGCTACCATTTATTTTGAGTTAACAGTGCTCCAGATCCTGTATTAAGTGCTCTCTACAAGTGCTCTGTGGCCAGGTAGCATTACTTCCCTATGTTAAGAACCAGAACCACAAGTCTTAGATAAAGTCACCTGCTTGATAACGTACCTCCCGTGGAGTAGGGGGCAGAGACAGGGTTGGAATTCAGGCTATGATGCCAGAGTCCAAACTCTGAATGCCATCCCTGTATGCTTCTGTTTCCCAGTCACTGCATTTCAGCTCACAAATATGCCATTAATTCAAAACATGGAAGACCTTAGCCTATTTGGAGAAAAGTCTATAATAACACTAACATTCACAATTGGAGGACAATCAAATCATGTTTAAAAATTCACAAGCATTTACATGCAAGGAAATCTAAATATTGTAATGCAGAAGAGAAATGGGCAAAGTGACCTGATTTTGTAGATTGAAAACAAGGGTGAGGGAACCATATAAAGCCATGAGAGTTCTGAAGATAACATTTTCTAAATGTTGGTTTGGAGCTCCCCATCTTCAACAGGGAAATCTGGGGAACCGGAGATTATACAATTCATAGTATTAATAAGAGGAGTTTAAACCAACATGTCTTGGCCAAGTTTTTTCATCTTTTTCTTCTTCTTATATCTGCTTCCAAGATAAATTCTAAATGATGTCTCAGACATCCTGGGCTGCGGAAGTCATGGTTGCAGTGTAACATGATTAGATAATCAGGGAAGGAACAGACTGTCAGGATAGATTAAAGAAGGAGAGCCTGAGATGCTGATAAGACTTAAACTTACATTGGCAATTTCTTTTTTTTTTTTTTCACTGTAACTGGAAAATGCCACAGCTTATAAGTGAGTTTGAAGAAGTAATGTATTCTTTTTTTTTTTTTTTTTTTTTTTGCCCTTGAAATACTGCTTTTGATGGAAAAAAAAAAAAGATGAAATTTAAGTAGTTCAAGTGCTATGCAATTATTGAGTCTATCAGGAAGGAAGAAAAGATCACTGGAAATGAATGAGTGCCTGGGATCTCAGGTACATTGATAATGACTTGTCCCAGGGTCAGCAGTTTTTGTTTAAAAGCAGAGCCGTTCGGACCTTTCCTCTCATTGCAAGTTCATGCATTGATTGAGCGCACACTCCTGTCAGACACAGAGGAGGCGTTGGAAACTGCCTATTCATCTCACAAATATTTACTGGCCACCAATGACAGGCAAGCAATGCCTTCAGACTTGATGCAAATTGAGAAATGAGGAATAGAGTCATTAACATTGTAACCACTCTGCATAGTCTCAGATAGGCCCTAGACATATCTCAGTGATCACTTTGTAAGTTATATAAAATGTCTAATCACTATGTTGTACTCCTGAAACTAATATTGTTTGTCAACTATAATTTTAAAAATAAAAACAAATTAATGAGAAAGACACAGCCCCTGCCCTTGCGGCACAGCCTAGAGGGCAGTTGGACATGGTTCAGTCAGAAGTGATGCTCGGCTGGTGGACACCAAACAGCCTTCCCACCTGTTTACATCTGTGTCCCTCCTATTGATTTACTGCCCATGCCAGAGCGGTTACTAAATATTTTTAATATCACCTCTGGAAGCAATTACAGTGTAATGTGGTATGTGCTCTGTTAAAAGCACATGGGTCGTGCCAGAGAAATGGAGAGAGAAGACATTCATCACATCTTAAGTTGAAATGGAAATGAGTAGCCTCGCAGGCTCTGTGACACTCTCTCCAAGCACACAGGATCACCGTGATATTTATAAAGAAATGTAGACTTTTAAGATTGGAAAGGATCCTAGAAATTAGCTCAATCAACCTGTTCACACTACAGGGAAAGAGAGGGAATTATAAAATGTTTTCGTGATTTCTCTTAATCACCCACCTCCTTACAATCAGATGTGCTTTTTCTAAGGTGAGCTGTGGGGTGGTTGGTGAATTTCAACAAGGTGCTAGGTATACTTCTGGGTATGTGACACCTGAGGGAGGCAGTATCAGAGGGATGACGCCTGGGTGCTTGCTCTTCTCTCAGTAGATAAAAATGATATGGCTAGTACTGTTCACTGGTAATTTTTAAAAGAGATTATAAGTATGAATGCCATATAAATATGAAATGAATGTGTCTTAAAGAATTATTTGACTCATTAATTCTTGAAGAAACCAGGAAGATTTTACAATCCTTTTGAAGGATAATTCAAAGAGCAGAGATAGATGGATAATTGATAGGTAGACAAATATATGCTAGATAGATAAAGATAGATAGACAATAAGTAGATATAAATAGATATATAACTAGGATAATGGATGGATGAATGGATTGATGGATGGATAGATGATAGATAGATAGATAGATAGATAGATAAACAGATAAATGTTAAAATAATAGAAGTGCTTAAAACGTGTATCTCCAGCCTGACCAGGTGGTGATGCAGCAGATAGAGTGTCAGACTGGGACGCAGAGGACCCAGGTTCGAAACTCCAGGGTCACCGGCTTGAGCATAGGCTCATCTGGTTTGAGCACAGCTCACCAGCTTGAGCCCAAGATCGCTGGCTTGAGCAATGGGTCACTCAGTCTGCTGTAGCCCCCTGGTCAAGGCACATATGAGAAAGCAATCAATGAATAACTAAGGTGCTGCAATGAAGAATTGATACTTCTCGTCTCCCTTCCTGTTTGTCCCTATCTGTCCCTCTCTCTGTCTCTGTCACAAAAACAAAAAAAGTGTATCTTCAAGGGACATAATTTTTTTCCTATGGAAAAGAATCATTCGCATCATTACAAATATTCTACTACCTCTAAAGTTGTAAAATAACCTTAAATTTACAATATGCAACCTGGAAGTATGTGTGATATAATGCCCACTTTTTCATGGAGGGCACCCAAAAATCTTTTTTGTTCATTTCTAAGTCTTTTACAATTTTTTTCAGATACTATTACACTAATGCATTGATATATAAAACACTCATGAATTTTCTATAAAAATATTTCTTCTATTAATTTATCTGCAAGTATTTTCCCTGGTTATTGAACTAAGGGTTCTGATTATTCTTCAACATTGCCTTATAATGACATTATCTATAATGCAGAACAGTGTCTCCCAAGTTTGTTCATAAGATTTCATTGAGGGTACTTCTTAACATTCGCATTTCTGGGTATTTCCCTGGAAATTCTCATTCAGTATGGAAAGGGACCTGGAAATAAATATCTTTGAATAAACAACATACATGATTTTTATGATCAGGCAAGTTGGAAAATGTTCAATTAAAGCAGGGGTGAAAACAATACAATTAAATATAGTTTTGAGTACTCTTAAATTAAACAAACCTTAATGAAACTTTTAGTTAAGGAGAAAGCTAATCGAGTAAGATTTTTAGAAGAGTGTCTAAATCCATGACACTTACTCTCTTTTGGTTTGAGCACAGCTCAAATACACAAAGGCATGTATTTTCCAGTGTATAACTATTATTGTATCCGAAGCACCTTCCTTTTAACTTTCTAAGGTCTCTAGGCTTTCTCTGTGCTTTCGCCATGCTATATTGTATAGTGTGATAGATAGCACCCTAGGTGCCACCAAAACTTTAGCAAGGTGATCAAGCCATAAACTGATGTTAGTCACTAGGAATGGCAGAGACAGCAGATCCACCACAGCCTGAATGAGAGGAGTGGCAGAGATAAGATAATGAGCCACCGTGATATCTTAATCCAAAGAGCAAATCCAGATAAGATTTTGCATGAGTACACAAATGGATAAGAGCAAAGAGATAAGAAACAAATATGGGAGTTCTTGGTGAATGTCCAGCAAGGCTGTCCTCAAAGAGAGTCTTTATTCTCATGATAAGGGCTAGGTCTCAGCCAGCACACATGCGTCCATTGAAATATTTTTATACTACTTGGTAAATGGTTACTTTCCTAAATTCCCCATCCCTTTCTCCCACCCAGCCCAGCATCTGGTGACTGGGATAATATCTGACACAGCAGAGGACTGCCAAACCCTTTCCAGCCCCACAGTCCATGTCTTTTCTGATTGCTGTAAGCCTACACCCCACTGGTGGTTAAGTACAGTGGTCAATAATTGTGTTCATAGGATATATCCACTGACCTTTCATAGTGCTCTTAACTAGACCCTTATAATTACCAGAAAGAAATCCATTTCATCTTAGAAAAAAATAGAGTATTTGTCCTGTTATTTCAGCATTTGAATTTATGTTTTATAAAGCTGAAATGTCATGCATGTCCTTACATTTGCATAGTGACTTTAGAACAAGATAGTGCACTCAGTGGGCACTGCAGTTGATTCTGTTGCCAATCCTTAACTGGAAAATATTTTACTACTTCTTTTCTACTAATACCTGTGCAACTTCCTTCTACCTACTTCTAAAAAGAGCCATAAAAGTGTTATTGGTTGTGTATGTATCTGTAAAGGACCACAGTAAATGCTATTCTGTTTAAACACAGAGCTAAACAGAGCAGCACCATTGGAACAAGAAAATGATTTTCTCACACACTGTTGCAGTGGTTTTTATTTTTTTTCATGGGCCCATCACCCATCTTCTGGGAACTCTGTTTCTTATTGAAATAACTGGGCTTTCTCAATAAAACCACTTTCATACCAGCACACCGGTGAAGCATGAAATTAGGGACCTGCTTACACTAGACGTCTAGGGGAAAATGTTGTTTCTTTTGTGGGGACCTGGGAAGTCCTTTTATAGCTCTTGTCCTCAGTGTCCTCCATGAAAATGGGAATGTGGGCAAGGTCAGAGTGTTCCCAACTTTGTAGCAGCACAAGTCTCTAAATAAAATGTTGCACGAAAGGTGAACCCAGCCAGGGGTGGCGGGGACAGAGCACTGCGGGTTGGAGCTCTCCCCTGCCTCCCAGTGAACTCCGGGACACTCTCAAGGAACTACTTAAGATTCCACAAAATGCAGTCTGAAATTTACAAAATGTAGAATCACTAAGATCAACAATTCTAAAAATTCTATGAAATTCTATAATGTGTTCCTGTCGCGGGGTTATTTGCTTAGACCAAAGGAAAGCTCCAATGCCAAAGGCCCCACTGGTACAAACTCAGAGCAGAGGAGAGCATTATGTTACCCACAGTGCAGAAGTGGGCAAAAGTAGATGTACAATGGTTGTATGAAAAATAATGCAATGCTTAATAAATAATAATACTAGAATAAACAGTTTTGCATACTCACAACTGTAAACCCACTTTTGCCCACCCTTGTATGAGAGAAATGACAAAAAAAGTAGGCAAACCTATGCCACCATGACTTATTCTCAGTCCCTTTATATTTCAAGATCTACCATATTTTTCACTCCATAAGATGCACCTGACCATAAGATGCACCTACGGTTTTAAGGAGGAAAAAAAGAAAAAATTATTCTGAACCAAATGGCATGTTAAAATATTTTATAAAATATACCACAATAATATTTCAACAATGTAAACTCAACAGCAGTATTAACAACCATTAGCACTGTTATTAACAAATGAGAAGAGACTTTAATGTTCAAATACACACTCTTCTAGTTGTCTGGGGACCTGCAGCAGCTAAAAAAAAAAAATGAACAATTCGCTCCATAAGATGCACAGGCATTTTCCCCTCCACTTTGGAGGGGGAAAGAAGTGCATCTTATGGAGGAAAAAAATATGGAAATTCCAATCAAATAGCAATTAAAGATAAAGTAATATTAGAAAAGTAAAGTAATTATAATAAAGGTTACATTGATCATGAACATTGAGCTGTGGTACTTGATATATGTATTCATATATTATCTCGTCATACATGTATACATACTATACTACACTGTGTATTTATGTATTCATATATATACCTCTTCCAAATTTTCCTTTGATTGTTTCATTTAGGGAGCTTCTTTGTCCCTCACTAGATCTAAGTTAGATCATCAATGCCAATATTTTTATACACTGATATAAGTTATTCCTTGATGACTTTATTTATTTATTTATTTATTTATTTATTTATTTATTTATTTATTTTAAGTGAGAAGAGGGGAGATAGACTCCTGCATGCAGCTCAACCAGGATCCACTCAGCAACCCCCATCTGGGGCTGATGCTCGAATCAAACCAGCTATCCTCAGTGCCCAGATCCTTGGTGACCATTTTTAATCCAATGATTTAAACAAACTGAGGAAAGTTGGAAACTTCACAAAATCTAATGCATCCTGCAAGGGTGACAAGAGGTGGAGCAGGTGGTGGAGCAATGGGTAGAGCATCGGACTGTGACATGGAGGACCCAGGTATGAAACCCTGAGGTCTCAGGCTTGAGCACGGGCTCATCTGGTTTGAGCAAGGCTCACCAGCTTGAGCCTGTTGGGCAGATAAAATATATTATGCTCACTTTGTTAACGATGGCACTGCCCATATGGAAGTCTGTTGATATTAATATGTGTTGGGGGACAAGCTGTGGGCAGGCCAGGTCGTTATAGCCTAAGGCTTAGTTTTAAGAGTAGGCTTTTCCCCACACCCTTGACTGATTGGATGATGTGGGGTGGTGCACTCTCATGAGGAATCCTCCGATTATGCCTCAGATAAGTGACTTTGTATCAGACTTCCTTGTTTATAGATTGGATTAAAAGTTTAGATTTCTACACTATAAAGTGGGGCAGACCGGAAGCTTGCTCTCTCAGTTCCTGAGGTTAGCATTAGAGAGGAGAGCAGATTAAGGCCACCTGGAGGAGAGAAGAAACAGCCAGGATGGCGGAGTGCTGAGGAAGAAGCCAGTTTGTGTAGAGTTTGTGCAAAGAGAAGGAGATGGGGAACAGAGGTGAATAAGTCTGGTGAGCTAGAAAACTTTGATGCTAGGAAACTCAGATAAGTCAGTAGCTTTGTGAGCATTGAATGAGTGGGTTTCGGAGCCCAGTGTGTGTTTTTACTTGCCCGCCAGGTGCAAGCTAGAATTAAAGCTGATGGCTCACCAGTTCTTGACTCTGTTGTTTCATTACCAACTGTCCAAATCTAATGGGAACCTGCATGAGCCAGACGGCTGTGATGGTGGCCTTGGCCACTGACCATACAGAGCCCAAGGTTGCTGGCTTGAGCAAGGGGTCACTCAGTCTGCTGTAGCCCCCTTGGTCAAGGCACACGTGAGAAAGCAATCAATGAACAACTAAGGTGCCACAACAAAGAATTGATGCTTCTCATATCTCTCCTTTCCTGTCTGTCTGTTCCTATCTGTCCCTCTCTCTATCTCTGTCACAAAAAACAAACAAACAAACAAATTAAAGTTCTTAAAAATGTAAATGCAATCACAGGAGTAGTGTGCTTAAAACACTTCTGAGCTGCCTACCTGCCCTAGACTCACTATGGAATTCAAGACATTTCATGATGGGCCCTGGGGCCCTTGTGTCCCACTTTCCCCCTATCCACGTTTGCTCCTGAAGTGGCAACATGACCTTGTCAACGTTCTGTGCCTTCTCCCTTCCCTCGACCCAGGAAGGACACATTTCCAGCCAGCTGCTTAAACAGACTGCTCATCCTATGGACTCCGTGTGGGCCTCACTTCCTTAGAGACCTTCCTCAATGCAGTCTACAGTGCAGTCCCAATCTATACTCAGTAGCATCTCATGTCTTTTCACAAACTTTGTGTATCTGAAACTGTTCAACTTACCATCCGTAATCATTGTACTGTTTCTGAATTCTTGTTGCCAGTAAATTGCATGTGAACAGGACTGCACCTGTATTGCTTATCACTGGGACCCCAGCCAGCACCTCTCACAGTACCTGGGACTTGGCAGATACTCAATAACTGTTTACTGACCATAAAGGACACTTAGAAAATTTACAGATTTATGAATTTATTCCTAGATGACTAGTAGTGCTTTTAAGCTCATTTTCTTTTTTTTTTTTAAAAAAAGATTTCATTTATTCATTTTTTTAGAGAGAGAAAAAAGAGAGAAAGAAAGAGAGAGAGAGAGAAGGGTGAAGAGCAGGAAGCATCAACTCCCATATGTGCTTGACCAAGCAAGCCTGGGGTTTCGAACCGGCAACTTCAGCATTCCATGTTGACACTTTATCCACTGCGCCACCACAGGTCAGGCATAAACTCACTTTCTTATAACAAAAAAATAGTATACTATATGAAAATATTATTTTGTTATTAAAGATATTATTATGTCTTCACATTCTCGATCTAAAGGGTACGTTCAGAACATAGATGCTTTCATAGAGGCATCTAGTGTTCATTTTGTTTAGTGACAGTAAAACTGAAATAGGCCAAAACAAAACATAATGTGTGCAACAGTAAGGAAGTTATAGTCTCCCTGTGGCAGCAGCAATTTAATGCATCAACTGGCCACTTGAATGACTTTTCCCCCCTCTGCCCTTCATCATATAAATGCTGCATTTATCATTCTAGAATCCTAGCAACTAAAATTATGATGAGAGTTTGCTGGTTGATGTATGTGCTGCTCCCTGCTCCCTTTTCAAACCCCAATAAAGTGACAGGAAAGAAATCAAATATGCATAAACAGATGGTGATAAAGAAAAAAGAATAAGATAGGAGAATTAGTGGTAATTGACACCGGCATTTGAGAAAGCAGAAAGTAAAGAAGACCGTGGGGGAACCAGTAAGATGACCTTCAGAGTATCTCAAACTTGAAGGCACCAGTAAAGTTACAACCCTTCTCAAGAAGCTCCAGAGGAAGACATGCTCCAGCAGAGTGTAAACCAAAAAAAAAAAAAAAAAAGAAAACATGCTATCCAGGACACAATATCCAACAAGGAGAAAAGGCAAAAGGATTTTCCAGGATGGTCAAGAAGGGAAGTCTCAGGAACCCAAACATGAAGTGAGGGGTGAGGGTAAAAATAAGCTTGAACAGTCTTCCAAGAGAGTGAGCAGAAGAATGCAAGATGTCTTGAGGTTTAATGCTAGATGTCTTGGGACTAGGACTAGAATTCCAGTGAATTCTACTGATTAAAAAAAAAAAAAAAAAAAAGTTACAAACAAGCCCAGAATCATTGGAAGGATCTGGAGACAATGGCAAAGCATATAGGGAAAATTGTGGCTGCAAATTTTAGAATATGATAGGTATAGAATAAACTAATGACAGTTAAATCTTCAATATTAGATTTTTTAAAAAATAGGCCTTTATATGGTAAGTAATGAGGGCCCACGTCAGATTTTAGTTCAGTGACAGGTTCAGAGTAGATCTATCCCTCGGCCTCCGTGTTTAAACATCCCCATGGCTCAGAGAGCCATCTAAGAAAGAGGTTCTTTGACCTTCTTTGGGTATTGTTTCCTTCTGGAATGCCATGCATTGTCCCCCTGACCTAGCAAGACCCTGTGCAGTCATCGGTATCTCCCTTTCTAGATGCTTCCCCATTACACATAGCACTATACAGTCTGCTTCAATGCTCCTGTGCTCTTCCTAGTGTTACTAGACCTTGAATGCCAGGTTCCTGAGTCTGAATGTCATAAAAATGAGCACTGAACTCAGCACAAAATCAAACAGATACAGTTTATTGAAAAGAGCTTGGGCACAAGGAAATGGACTAGTCGAGCTCCGAATGTTTTTTGTGGATGGTGTATGTAGGAGCCTTGGGGTGGGGTGGGAGGCTTGAAAATGAGGATGAGGTCAGTGGTCCCACCACCACCGTCATGGGGGTCGTAGTTGATCTCTGAGGAGTCACAAGGTGTTTTTACAAGTCTATAAACACTTGCGCATATAGTTACCATTTAATAAACAAAACAAATATTTTAGAGGACGTGATGTTAAGAAAGGATGTCATTGTTGTGCATTTTTTCCTGTAAGGATACGTGTAATTTCAACACCACGATTTCACTGAAGGCAGGGAGTGGTGGTCAGGCCTGGGAGACGGTGGGGTCCGGCGTTACCACTACTGTCGCATTAGCTCTCCCGGCCCCGGGGCGACCCGGCCTCCCGCTCCCCCATCCCCCCACCCCCCCACCCCCACCTCCCGACCTGCGGGAGCTCTGGGACGTGCCTGGGCTCCCCACGCACCACTGCAGAGGCTGGCAGTCAGGGGGAGGCACGGCTAACGTGGCCCAGCCATAGCCGGTGGGGAGCAGCTTGTGCGTGTGTAAGACTATAGGTCTGCAAAGCCTGGCTGCTGTGAAACGGCATTCAGGAGTCTGTGCGTGCCACGCAAAAAAATGACACAGAATGCTCACAGGCAGAACCCACTATTTCTCACACCTCTCACCAGAAGCTGCTCTCTTTACGGCAAGTGCCTGGCCTTGCGCCACGGATGCCGTAAAAGGCAGGGAAGACCCCGGCGCGGAGGCGCCACTTCCGGCGTTGCGGCGCGGCCGGGCGGGAAAGTGCAGCCGTCGGTTGGAGGGAGCCCCGGCTCTGCCTGTCGGGTCGCACGTCCGCTCACCGGGAGGCGTGTTCCTGGCAGGCCGACCCAGCGCCGGGCGCCGGTTGAGACCCAGCTCCGTGTCCATGGAGGCGCCGGTGGAGGAGGAAGTCGAGAATGAGGACTTCGACAGCAGCTGCGGAGACCTGTGCTGCATGGACAAAGGCCTGCGGAGGTGAAGGGCGCTCCGGGGCCGGGGCTGCAGGCAACTTCCCTGAGACGCGCCCCGAAACTGTCCGCAGAGGTGCGGGCTGCGCGAGCCAGCTTTCCTTCCCTCCGTCCCCGGACGCTCCGTTCTCCGCCACACTCCGCTGGGTCCCCGTCTCCCCGGTCCCGGGTGCAGCCTGACCTTGGCAGGTCCCCGCGGTGCGGGTGTTTATGTACTTTTTGCAGGAACAAAGCTTTGCTGTCCTGAGGTCCCCGCTTCCCTCGTGCAAGCAGCCCACACGTGTGCGGGCGCATCTGGCCCCTGCCCCGCTTCAGCCCCGTTTCTCCACCGACTCCCTGGTTGGCCAGAGGACCCCTGAAAGGTGGTTTTTTAAAGGGATATTTATTCGTAATGGTAGCTGTCATTTACCGAATATTCCCCGTGTGCTTGTTACACCTGTCATCACCCATCCTTACAGCAGCTCTGCAAGCTGGTAATTTCCCAAGTGGCCGATCTGCGACTCAGGATGTAAACAACTTCCCCAGTTTCGCGCATGTGGTGAGCCAGTGAGTGACAATCCAAACTCATTTCTGGCTGATTTCGTTGTCTCTTACTTCTGCTGTGCCACGTGATCAGCACAACATTAATTGACAGAAGCAGAAATGTTTCAGAACATAAATGGTTGTCATTAGCAGCATGTGTATGGCATAAGGTCTGGACTAAACAATAGTTCAGTAAATGATAGAAGGTAAAGAATTTGGAAATATCTCAAATATACATACCTGTAGAGAGTGCTAGTTTCAATTGTAGAAATGCTACATCTTTTTCTCCTGGGGTTGTGTGTGCCAGTTTCCCACTGTGCTTCCATCCAGCGCCTCTGAACCATATATGTTATCTGTATTTCTGAAACTACTGTCCTCAGAGAGGTTCCTGTTTAAAAGACAATAATAGAGAAAATGAAGATATGAGTTCCACTTAGGGGAGGTGCACTTCAAATGTCAAGGAGGGAAGACAGGCACTTTTTCCCTAGAAACATCAGTAGCCAGTGGTTTCTTTTTAAATCAACCATGTTCTGGGTTAAGTAGCCATTGGCAGACAGTGAATAAAGTAAGGTTATGAACTCCAAAGCCAGATCTGGGTTTATACTAGCTCAGTTAGGTAATAACTACAAGGACTTGGACAAGTTATTTACTGTAATTTCTGTAAACTTCAGTTTTCTGGTGATACCTACTGTTTGAATTATGGGAATTGAATGAGATGAGGAAATGGAAACTTAGATTAACTCATTTATTTGGGGTAACAGCAAAAAAATAAAGTGGTAGAGTGCAGATTTGAGCTGGGGCATTGGGATCCCTGGGCCTCTTTACTGACTGCCTTCACTTTGTCCTGGTGATTTTGCATATAGCAGCTAGAAATGCCCAGGGTCACTTGCCTCTCCTGAGTGGGTTTCTTGTTTAAGTAAAATGTCCAAAATGCTGTTTTGTGGTAAGAGTCTTTCTACCTTATGAACCATTTCAAAGCCACTACATGTAAGGATTTCATTATAGAATGAGTAGAGCTCACACTTATCTATAGGCTATTGGGTTAACTTTTGTTATTTTGTCATGATTTCAAAATCCATTTTACTAGTGCTTAATAGTACATATTTTCTTTTACAGCATATCAGAGTTATCCTTAGAGTCAACTCTCCATGCCATCAATCTGCATTGCAACAACATCTCAAAGATTGAAGCCATTGATCATGTTTGGAATTTACAACATTTAGATCTGTCATCTAATCAAATAAGTCACATTGAAGGGCTAAGCAAACTGACAAAACTGTGCACTTTGAATCTATCCTGTAATTTGATCACAAAAATAGAAGGTCTGTATTTCTCGCATAATGCCTTGAATAAAGAAAATAACTTAAGTTCTTTTTTTCTTCCCAAAAGAATGAGATAAATACTAACCTTTTGAAAACTGACCCTAAAATTTATTAAATAAAAATTTTCTTCTAGAAAATTTATCCCATCTTTTTATTTTTATAAAATGAAATTGATTTCACTGTTACTTATTTTCAGACTGTATATTTGCTTTAAAACAGTCTGAAGTAGTAGTGTAGTACTATATAGCTCTAATTAATTGATCGTTTGAATTTTGTAAAAGCTTTCTTTTGTTTTATTTTAGGACTTGAAACACTAATTAATCTGACCAGACTGAATTTATCTTATAACCACATAAATGATCTTAGTGGTAAGTGGATTTGCTTAATTTTTCTGTAGTGCTGATTGTTTTCCATATGTGGTAAGTTACACTGAGCTCAGCATGTCAGAAAACTGAATAATCCAATTTTTGACCAAAAAAAAAATCATTTGGAGATTCTGTTGGTGCCAAAGCTACAGCTGCTTTTAAAATAGGAATAAAAAGTAGGGTGATCCATAACAGAACAAACTTGTATAGGTAAGACCTACTTTGGGAGAAATAATACTTTAATTTTAGATAATCAGTGAGTATATTGTTGCACAGAGAGGAAGAGTTCCAACAGAACATTTTACAGTGATGAAAGTATTCTGCACCTGTGCCATCTGGGACGGCTCCCAATAGCCAGGTATGGGCACTGCGCACGTGAGGTGTGCCTAGTGCACTGAGAAACTGAATTTGTCATTTTGTTTAATTTTAATAAAATTTTTAACTTAAAATTACAAAGCTACTTGTGGTCGTCCTACCGTATTGGACAGTGCGTGTATAGCATCCCAAAGGATATGGCAAATGAGTATTAAATATGTACCTCTTTCTTTTTTATTTTAGCATGTCTAAGAAGGTTTAAAATTGTTACCTACTTTACAACTCATTAAAGTGATACGCTGGTAAAATGAACCAAGTTTCATAATCTCTGAATTATTGGTTAGAACTAACAATTTCTCTAATTATCTTCATAATCTTTGTCAATATCTGAAACAGCTTGTTCATTTATTTTTCTTTCCTATTAGAAAAATACTATCCTACACCAGGTGTTTAACATAAAAATGAAGCAATCGAATTCCTGCCCTTAAGCTGAAGCAGCAGCAGTATTTTAATTTTTTAAATATTTCCCCCAAAGATGTGAAAGTTTTAGATTGAGAGTTGGCTACAGGTCTGTCACTGCCATGTGCTGTTGAGCAGAGTCTTTTGTTTTTGGATGCAATTTCCATATCTGAAAAATGAGTCTGGGATAAGATAGTTCACTTACTCAACAAATATTTATTAAAGATCACCATATTGAACAGATAAAAGTTTTTGTTATATGGCTTACATAGTAGTAGGAAGAAAAATAAGATTTTCTCAGCCTCCCAAAATAGGCAAAATATTTGAGTAGATGCTTCTCCAAGAGAATTTCCAAATGGCAAGTAAGCACATGAAAAAAAAATGTTTAGCATCTAAAGAAATGTATATTAAAACCAAGTGAGACCCACTTCACACCTTACTAGAATAGGTGGCTTTAAAAACTATAGTATATGATACAGGAAAGTTGTGATGCAGCTAGAATTTACATATGTTACTGGTAGAATTGAAAACGGTACAGGTACTTTGGAAGACAGATTGAATGTTTCTAGAATGTTAAATATACACTTATGATATCATGTAGTTCTACTCTATGCTTCCTAAGGAATGAAAGCATGTTTAGTGAAAGACCTGTGCATGAATGTTTATATAACTTTTAGCTTTTCATATAATTACGTTTTTATGATTATTTATAACCTCCAAAATCTGGATACCATCCACTGACTGTCACCTGGTAAACAGATAAAATTGTGATGCATCCACACAAGAGAATACTACTTGGCAATAAAAAGGAATGAACTATTGATACGTGCAGCAATGTGGATAAGACTAAAAAAAATTGTGCTGAATGAAAGACACAGAAGACTACATGTATCAATCCATTTATGTGACTTCCTGACAAAGGCAGAGCTATAGTGGCAGAAATCAGATCTTTAGTTGCCTGTGCTTGAAGATGGGGAGAGAAAATTGACAGCATGGGGTACATTGATTGGGGCAGTGAAAATGTCCTACATCTCAATCACAGCAGTAGATAAACAACTGTTGGTCAAAGCATATAGAACTCCGCATCTAAAAGGTGAATTTTAGTGATTACTAGAGAGTGAGGGAAAATATGAAGAAAACGCAGTAGGCTACCTGAAAGTTCTAATAGATAATTCTCAGATGATAGATAATTCTGGTAGTATTTTACTTGTTCATAAGCACCTCAATGATAAGGCAGTTTACATGATAGCACGTGCAGAGGCACTGCGCTCCCTCCAGCTTGCCAGGACAGGATCAGAGGGAAGGAAGGGAGGCCTCCAGAAGTGAGGAGTGAAGGGCTCTCCTGCAAGAAGAGGGGAGGAAGTAGGCCAAGATTCGTATTTGCATGTCGTTGGTGCAGTACAAAGGCATTGGAGGGCTTTGAAAGGATCCCTTTGGCTGCTGAGTGAGGAAGAATGGATTTTAGGTGGAAGCCGGGTGTCCCACTGGGAGCATAGAGGAGAGATGATGGGGGCTTGGACCTTGGACGAGGGTGGAGACCGTGGAGACGGGTGAGTTTTGCTGATAGAGGTCATAGAACGTGCTGATGGGTGAGATGAGGGAATGGAGGAAAAGGGAATCCAAGCTAATGAACACTGATGACAGCACTACTTCCTGATGTGGGACATTGGGGAGGGACATGTAGAGATGAGGGAACGAGAAGCAAGGATTCTGTCATAAATTGGAGAACCTTGCTAGACTCCTGTGCATGCCCGTGCGTGTGTGCACGCACGCATGTGTGGTCGGGTTGGAGCTGGAGATCTGGCACTGTGATGGTATGTGTAGCCTAAAGCTGCGGGAGGTCCTGGTGAACATATGGCTGGAGAATGGACACTAAAGGGACAGCCAGTGACATGGAACAGGACCTTTACGCTTTAGGCTGCATCTCAGAATGGCCTTTCCAAAAGCAGAGGGACTGGGCACTCTTCCACTGACAGCTTCCCCTCTCCAGCACTGTGGGAGCCCCTGCCAGTCAAGGTCCTCAGTGCCAGGCGCTGCTCTGCTCAGCGGGCCCCACTCAGAAGCAAGTTCTGAGGCAAGCAGAGCAGCCAGTGCTGCAGGAGTGCAGGGCAGGGTGCAAGGCCCCACAGCACCCCAGCTGAGCCTAGTCAGACATTGCCTGCTAAGGTTGGGTTCTTGACATTGCCTCCCTAAAATAATCTGGAGCCACTACCAGGGAACTCAATCAGACGTGCTGTTTATATTTTATTCTCAAACCATTGAAGAGCCATTGTTATGCTCTTCTGTGAATACCAGCATGACATGGGGAGGCCCATTCAAGAATCCAGGATCCTCTGTTTTTCAAAACAGCAGCTGACTACACTGAACCCTCTTCGTGAGATGCACCTTTATCAGCGAGTCCTTGCTCCCGAGGCTCCTGTGCCTCCGAACAGAACCTATGTAAGTGTTCAGTGAGCTGTCAAGAAGTTGCTACTGTGGCGTCAGCAGGCTTTTCTTCTTGCAGGTTTGATGCCCCTTCATGGAATCAAATACAAGCTGAGGTCCATTGACCTGCACAGTAACTGCATAGACAGCATCCACCACTTACTGCAGTGCGTGGTGGGCTTGCACTTCCTCACTAACCTTGTTCTGGAAAAAGATGGGGCGGACAATCCTGTCTGTCGCATGCCAGGTAGGAACAACTCATGTAAAGCTTTTTGTAACAATGCTGAAAGCAACATGCTGTAACCTGCTTTTATTTGTCTTAAACTTTGCAACTTCTTACCTATTTTAAAAAACATAATTGCAGATAAGTAATTTAAACTGAATTGTTAAAAGAACAGAAGGTGAATAGATTAGTAATTCTATTTAGACAGTTTTATATTTGATAAGTGAATGCCTCAAAATAAAATGATCTAATTGAAATATATTCTTATAGTATAACATGTTACAGCCGTAGGTGATATATCTGGTAGTTGGTGAATTTGTTGATTTGTAGAAGTAATGACCCTTCTTTAGCACATGCATTTCATTCTGAATGGTTTATTTCCAAGGGTACAGACCCGTCATGCTCCAAACCTTGCCGCAGCTTCGAATGCTAGATTGCAAGAACATATTTGGTGAGCCGGTGAATCCATCAGAAATAAATTCCTTGAGTCTGCAGTGCTTTGAAGGTCTTTTAGATAATTTAGTTTCGTCCGATTCTCCCCTAAATATAAGTGAGGATGAGGTATAGTATTGGTTTTTTTCTCTAATATAAAGATACCTTCAGCTTTTAATTAATAAGTGCACGTGGTAAGGATATGGGTTTTGTCTGTCCTAGATCATTGACAATATGCCTGTGATGACAGCACCCGTGGAAGAGATGGCTCCCCTGGATAAGTTTGCCCACACACCAACTGACGTGGGTTTGCCAGCCTTTCTGCCTATGTGTCCATCTTCTGAGCCAGAGAAGGTTAATCATGAAAGCGATTTTCAGAATGAGATGAAACTCCAGAAATTAGATGATCAGTTTTTGCAGCTTATCAATGAAGTAACTATGTTTTCTATTTTTCTAAGTAATGTGTTTGTTGAAGAAACAGTAGTAAAATTGGATGCAAGCGGACAGTGAGAAGCAGCACCTTCACTGCGTCCATGTGTGCGTGTAACCCTGTCTTGTCCAGAAGCAGGATTGTTACAGGGCAGTGGTGGGAAGGGGGACTCGCTCTTTCCCTCATTTCCCTTTCATCTCCTTCAAGCCTCCAGTTGTGATTTCTGTTGTACTTCATCTTATTCCCATTGGCCCACCTGTTATTTCAAACTGAGGAAACAAAACTCTTTGGACTCATTAGGGATTGTGAGTCATGTCCGACCTCTCCTGTCATCTCTTCAGTTGTTTGATGGTCAGAACCACTTCAGGAACTGAGTTGAATTCAAGTTAATTTATATAGTTCCTGTTTCAACTTCTGTTTACAATTTACCTTCCCCAGATTCGTCTCTGCTTCCCTGAAATACTCATTCTTTCTACCCCTACCCTGGTTTTTAGCATCTTTGACCATGTGGATAAACTGCAGTTCCTAGAATTTACTGCTGCTCAGGTCTCAACACACACTGCAGCCCTGTTCTAACCTGCAGGCAGGTGTTGTCCTGACCCCGCCCCTCCCAGGGCGCAACTGTTACCACTTTACCCCCTACCTGGAAGGTGGGTGGAAAGGTTGTGGGTAGGCCAGTTAGTCACGTGTGTTAGACCTCAACATTTTTAATTTTGATACTCAATTTTTGTCTCCTGAGAGTGGGGTCAGGGTGGAAGCCAAGAATGCTTATAGGACATTTATGGTCTGGTGGGTTTTAATAACCCTGCTCTAGTGTCATAGACTTTCTCTAACGATGCTAGATAAGTGAGCCTGCCTTAGGTGAGTGAGTAACAGGTGCCAGGGCTCTGCATCCCAGAGAGCCGATTCCTTTCCTGTGGGCGCAGGCAGGGCTAGTGACAGAGCCGGAACTCTCATCCCTGAGCTCATGGACACCTCCACTTCCTCGGGTGCATCTCTGTCTTCCCTAACAGCCGGCTCTTCAACTGGTGTCAGAACCTAGATTTCAGCTGCACACCATTCTCACTAAACCCAGTCAGGTAGCTGGGAACTAATATGTCGCTGTTCTTGTTACCTGGTAAAGAGTCTTGGGAGTTATTTCAGAGCCCCATGTTAGTGAGACGGAACTGAGCTTCAAACCATGACCTTGAAATCAGTGCATGGGTTATATCTATCCCTAGTTTGGTTTTGTTGCTATGTAGTGGTCTATTATATGAAAATACCAGAGTTCCTTTTAATTATTCTCTTTTAGTTCCTTCCACTGGCTATTTCCAGGTTCATGACCAAGTCTTTTTGTGACCTATGTCTTCATTATTCTTCAGTAAACAGCTAGAAGTGGGATTTCTGGATTATAGGGCAGGTGTGTGTTTAGTTGCATAGGAAACACCAGAGCTTTCTCAGTGTGGTCGGTGCATTTCCGTCCCTCCGGCAGTGCACGATGACTGCCCTGTGTGGGTCGGCACTGACTTGTGTTAGCCATTCTGGTATGGTGACTTTAATTTGCCTGTCACTATTCCTCAATGTTGAGCACTTTTTCATGGGCTTATTTGAGTATTCATAAATCTTTTGTGAAGTGATTACTCACATTTTTGCCTATATTTTTAGTAAGTTGTTAGTCTGTTACTGGGTTTTAAAAAATTATTATATGTTCTGTATTCTAGTGTCAGATATTTGCCAAATATTTGTTAATATTTTCTCCCAAGTTGTGGATTGCATGTTCATTTATTTGGATGAAATACCATTTATCATTTTTTACTGTTATGGTTATTGCTTTCTGGAGATTTTCAAACTGTTGGGCATCTGCAAGTCACGAAAATATTCTCTTGCATTATTCTGTAAAGAGTGATGGTTTTGCCTTTTGCAGCGAGGCCTGTGTGTGGTGGGTGGTAGGGCTGAGGTCACTCCCTCCGTGTGGGCACTCGTTGCACCTGCACCTGCACCACTTGTTGCAGAGGCTTCTCTTTGCTCCACTGGGTTGTTATGATGCCGCTCTCAGAAAATCACATAACTGTACAAGTTACAGAATCTAGCTCTGGTCCCTTTTCTCTGTTTTTTTCATGTATTTTTTGATCCTGTGCCAAAATCATCCTGCCTTGATTTTTGTTTCTTTATAGTAATTTTTGATGGCTGGTATTGTCTTTCAATTTTTCCTCTTTTGTTTTCTAAAATTACTTTGGGTATTATAGGTTCTTTGAATTTCTTTAAGCTTTAGAATCAGCTTGCCGATTTCTTAAAAATTGATGTCTTGATATTGAGTCTTAAACCCATGAGCTATTATTTAGATCCGTTTCATTGTTCTCAGCAGCAGTTTTCAGCATACAAGTTTTGCACCCCTTTTTATTAAATTTGTTCCTAAGAGTTTTGTTTCATGACATGATCGTAAATGGAACAACTTTTGTTGTTTTATGTCCCTATGGATTGCTGCTTGTGTTTAAAAATGTGGTTGATTTTTGCATACATAACTTGTATCCTATGGCCTTGCTAGATTTATTTGTTCTAGTCCTTGTTTTATCTGATGATTTTCTACAGAAACACTTATATAGAGACTTTTTCCTTCTTGATGACCTTTCTGCTGTTTTCTCTGCTTTCTTGCAACAGCAGGGGTCTCCAGGGCAGTACTGAGAAGTGTGAGGGGCGCCTTATCTGGTTCCAGAGCATCTTGCCTTAAGTGTGACGCTCCTTGTACAGTGTTCAGAGGTGTCTTTTATCAAATCGGGTGTACTTCTGTTCCCAGTTTGCTGAGTTTCCTGATGGTGTTGGATTCTGTTTTTCCTTAAATGTTTTTGCACTGAATGGCATGATCATGTGGTTTTCCTCTTTATTCATATAATAGGGTGAATTATATTAATTAATTTTTAGGTGATAAACATTGCATTCTGGGGATAAGCCTCAGTTAATTATGCTATATTATCTCTTTTCTTTATTCCTGGGTTCAGTTTGCTGGTACTTTATAGGGGTTCTCATGACTTTGCTCATGAGAGATATTATATTCTACGATCTTTGGTTTTAATGTTATAATCAATGCTGGCTGTGTATGTGAGTTGAGACTGTTTTCTCCTGTTTTCTAAGAGTATTTGTGAGACTGGAATTATTTTTTTTCTTAAATGTTCAGTAGAGTTTACTAATGAAATTACCTAATGGACTGGAAGGGTCTTACTAATGAATTCACCATCTTTAATAATTCCAAGGCAACACTTTTTGTTTGGGTCTTGGTCAATTTAGCTGAAGGCTTTATTGATTTCTAATGAGATCAACTTTGTTAGTCTTACCTACGTTTTTCCGCAATATCAATATTTACATTTTATTATTTCTTTTCTTCTACTTACTTTTAATTTACTCTTTATTTCCTAGCTTCTTAATGTAAGTGCTTAGGATTTTTGATTTTAGACATGTCTTCTAATTTACATAATTACTTAAAGCAATGATTGGTCTTTTAAAGCACTGCTTTAGCCACATGGGACAGATTTTTCTTCTCATTACTAGTTAGCTAGGAAGATTGTCTAATTTCTGTTGTGATTTCTTTCTTCATCCAAGAATTATTTAAAAGTATCTCATTTGCTTTTTCTCAGAGAATATATTCCAGGTAATTTCCATCCTTTAAATTTACTGAGACCTGACCCATCGCCCTACACAGCCCATCATGGATGTTACTTGCACTGGAACAGGATAGTAAGTGTGTTCTGCACCTGTAACATCAGGACAGGAGGCTCAGTAGCGTTTTCAGATGGTTCATGTCTTTACTGATTTTATTTTTCAATTTTATCAGTCGTATGCGAGGTGTTAAAACGTCCAACTATGATTGTGGATTTGTCTTTCTTTAATTATCTTAACATTCACTCTTGATTTTCATCAGTTTGGCTACACTGTGCTTAAAGATGGTTTTCTTCATATTTATCCTGGTTAAGGTTTGTTTCTCTAAGCATTTTAAATTTGTAAATTTATGTCCTTACTCGTTTGGGGAAATTGTGGACATTATTTCTTCAAATATTTTTCTGTCCCTCTTTCTCTCTTCTCTCTTTATTCAAATTCCACTTGATCTTTTGATATTGTCCCACAGTTCCCTGAGACTCTAAATATTCTACCAGCATTTTTCTTATATATTCTTTATATTGAATAATTTCTACTGTACTGTCTCCAAGTTCACTTATTCTTTCTTTTGTCACTTCATTCTTATGTGACGCCAGCCTTTTTCTACAACTTTTACCACTTTTTAGTTCTAAAGTTTCTATTTTTTAAAAATAATTTCTGCCTGACCAGGTGTTGGCACAGTGGATAGAGCATCAGATTGGGATGTGGAAGACCCAGGTTCGAGACCCCAAAGTGGCCAGTTTGAGCACGGGCTCATCTGGCTTAAGAAAAAGAAAAAAGCTCACCAGCTTGGACCCAAGGTCACTGGCTCCAGCAAGGGGTGGCTCGGTCTGCTGAAGGCCCGCGGTCAAGGCATATGTGAGAAAGCAATCAGTGAACAACTAAGGTGTCGCAATGAAAAACTGATGATTGATGCTTCTCATCTCTCTTCATTCCTATCTCTCTGTCCCTACCTATCTCTCTCTCTGACTCTCTCTCTGTCCCTGTAAAAAACTATATAAATAAAAATAATTTTTGTCTGCTCTGAATTTATCTCTTTATTCATGACAAGCATACTTTTGTATATGATTGAGCATAGCTCTGATCACTGTTTTAAAGTTTTTGTCTGCTTATTTGGGCATTTGGGATCTCCTGGGTTAGATCCCACTCAGTGGCCTTTTCTCTCAGTGGTAGGTCATCTTTCCTAGCTCTTCCTGTGGTGAGTGTTGTTGGGTTTTGTTCTGGGTGTTGTGAGTACTCTGTTGTGGAAACTCGATGCTATGGCAGCAAGCACTTAGGTTGCTTTGTCTTTGGGGCTGCTTACTTTTGTCCTTACTAGGCTTCTTGCCATCTCTGTGCTGTCCTCTGACCATTCAGACCCCAAACATGGTTTTTCTACCCACATTTTAGACTACATAGTGCTTATTGCAATATGTTCTGAGGCTAAAATCACAATGACAGAAACACCCCATCTGGTTTTTTTCCCCACATGCAAACTCCCCTCTAGAAAAAAACCTATTTCTGTTCACTTTTCAGGCCTCCAAATTGTTTGTTTGTTGTTTATATTCGTGATTTTCCCAGTTTATAATTTTTATGTGAGAGTTACCTCATAGGAGCTCGTTTGTCCTTAACAGAGGCTGAGTCCTTGTATTTAATGCCAAACATACTTCATAAACCCTTTATCTTATAAAAGGTCATTATATTTTAGGAGATTTCAAATTTTAGTCTTTTATACCAAATCAAACTTTTATAACAAACTTTGTTGGTTTCTCTGTTAGACTTCTAGTTCTTTAATGGATAATGTTCCTGAGAAAGACCTGCTACCGAAAAGAGACACAGACATGACATCTGACAGTGACTATGGGAACAAAAAAGAGTGTAATAGAAAAATTCCTCGGAGATCAAAAATTCCATATTATGCCAAAACAATTCAGACTATTAAGCACCACAATAAAAACAGCAACACTTTTATAAGGTACTTTTTTCAGTTTTAGAAATTCGCACAGGCACACAGGTTAATACTGCTGGCTTCTACCCTAAACCTATCCCATGGTGATGGTTTTACATTTCTAAAGTCAGCGATGTGACTTCTCGCCTTGCTGGCTTTGATTTGATCTGTATACTCATATAAACTTAGAAGGATCCCATTGTCTGTAACAGATCGCCCTTCTATTGTGAAAAATACAAACACTGCCTATATCCACAGGCTGTTTTCTGTTTTTGCAGTTGTAATCGTAAAATGAAACAGCCTTTCTTTAAAGAACTGTACGTGAGGTCATCCCTGGTGAACTCTAGCAGATCAGAAGAAGCAGAAGAGCAGAAGACTGACCTAATTAAAGTGGACAACAGTTGCTCAGAGGATAACACCTACCGGGTAAGACTGACGAGATTCAGCAGGAGTGAATGTGAACCATCTTGAGTTTTAAATACATTAGTCCCCCAAAAATGATGCAAGTTTTTATGAGCAAAAAATGTTGTGTATATATTTTTTTGGAATGATGGAAATTGGTTTGTATCTCCCTTTTTGGTTTCCAGGTTTTGTGTGATGTTACTATTTTTGTAATTTTTAAAGGAATGGAAATTACGTGTTTATTTCAGTGAAGACCTGTGTTAAGTATGTGTGGAGAAGGAAACTGGTCCAGATTTTCAAATTCTTATTTCTTTAGCAGCGATTTATTCTTTTGGGCCTCAGACACTTAAATATCTAAGGACATCTGTGTGTCTTTTCAGAGAAGTCTACCTTTATGCACACTCACCAGATGTGTGTAAATTCAGGGTTTTCAGGGACTCTTCCCAAACCTAGTTATGAGTCCATGGATTCCATAGTAAGAGGCATTTAAGAATTTAAAAATTCTTCAGTATTTTCCTTAATCATTCTTGGGTTAAGAATTTTTAGTATACTGGTTTATTTATCATTTTATTAACTTGCCTATTTTACTTGTGAAGTACTAGTTTTGATTGTAACGTGCTCTGTTCTTCCAATAATACAATTGCTTTTTAAACTATTTTACACCTTTCATGGTATTGGTTTCCTCCTCTTATTCTCAAGGACGATACTTTAATAGAGAGACGATTACAGTAGTTGTCATCAGGACAGCAGTGGCGGTAGACGCATCCTGAGGGGCCGGTCCGCACCCGCAGCGGGTGCTGCCCTTCGTCCTTTGCTTCCGTCCATTTGCTTAATGCTCCCCCATGCCCTTCGATGAGGTGCTGTTATTCTCATACCATAAATGAGAGAACGGAGGTGGTGAGAGGTAGGTAACTTTTCCAGGTCACAGACAC
Source organism: Rhynchonycteris naso (assembly GCA_037038555.1). Lineage (NCBI taxonomy): Eukaryota > Metazoa > Chordata > Mammalia > Chiroptera > Emballonuridae > Rhynchonycteris > Rhynchonycteris naso. The sequence goes on along the minus strand of CM072998.1, from coordinate 211,903,777 downwards.
TGTTATCCTCTCTCAGATACTTGTTGAGCAGCTAGACCAGGAGAGAGAGAAGAGGTGGAAAGCGGAACAGGCTGAAAAGAAGCTGAGGGACTATATCGATGAGCTGCACAAGCACGCCAGTGAGAAGGAGGACATCCACAGCCTGGCTCTGCTTACCACAGACAGGTAGGTGAGCCCACGCCTGGATCCAGGGCAGCACACAGGGAACACTGAACTTGTACTCAAGTTCAGACACCTTTGTTTAAATGAGCTGTAGTGAGATCAGGACAGCACATGTGGTTTTAGTTTGATTTGAACTAATTGTAGTGGAAGTTTAATACGTCATTAGCTTGTGGCATAAAGAAAGAATTCAGGCCACAGTGTTTGGGGCCCACAGCTGGAGGTGCCAGACAGATGACTAGTCTTCCAAGGGGAGGCCAGTGCGAAGCCTGGAATGCCCCGGCCTGCCTGACTCCTGCTGGCTCCCAGCCTATACCAGGTGCAGTGCCTAAAGCAGGTTGTGAGTAAGATTTTGCTGTAGAGTGAAGGTCCATTAGTTCAGGTAGAATGCTTTTTCTTCCGGCACTGTCTTAGTTTCAGGGATAGGAGAGAGGCATATCACTCTGTTTTTCAGCCTTTTTTTAAACCTAGTAAGAGTTTGAGCCTACTTCAAATCTTCCTCTGGACTGGGACCTTTGATGGTGCCCTTTTTTATGTATAATACGCACACCTTATTTCTGCTTTAGGTTAAAGGAAGTTATTTTTAAAGAGAGAAATTCCAAGGTGCAACTCGAAATTATGGTTCACAGACTTCAGAATGAAATTAAAAAGCTAACTATTGAATTAATTAAAGCGAGAGACCAGCAGGAGGATCACCTGAGACACATGGAAGCCCTGGAGCGGGCGCTGGAGAAGATGGAAAAGCAGAAAGGCCAGCACCAGGCCGCCCAGGTGGGTCTCTGCTCCATACATAGCCACCCGAAGCACCATGCTGGCTCTGTCCTGGGACACCCTGCTCCTGGTAGGCTCGGGGGTAGGTCTGTGCAGAAGTTAATGTGAGGGCCCTTGGCCCGCGCACTCACAAAGCAATCAGAGGACATGGTGGACATATTTCAGGTTGTTGGGTTTGTTCCCAAAAGCTAGGATTTAGCCTCTTTGGGGCACCTGAAGGTATTTCGTTTTATATTTTTATTGACTTTATTGGGATGACATTGGTTAATAAAATTACCTAGGTTTCAGGTGATGAACAATTCTATGACGCATCATCTGTATACTGTATTGTATGCCCACGACCCCAGGTCTCTTTCCATCACCGTTCATCCCCCTTTGCTTCTTTGATGTGCCCTCACCTGCTTTCCCTCTGATAATAACCATACTGTTGTCTTTGTCTATGGGGAGGGGGTCTATTTTTGTGGTGTCCTCCCCACCCCCCCACCACTGAATCCCTTCACCATTTTTCACCCAGCCTCCAACCCTCCTCCCCTCTGACAGCTGTCAATCTGTTCTCTGTATCTGTGAGTTTCTTTGTTTTGTGCTGAAGGTATTTCACTTACACACTTCCCTTGTGGAAATTCCCATTGTGATGTGCAAGTGTGTTGGATGCTTCTAAGGCTATGCCATGTGACCTCAGCACTGTTAGTCTAGGAGATTATGAAAATCAGGCACCAGGCTCCCATATTGAGAAGGCACTTTTCTCTGGGAGTATGGCAGTGAAGCAGAAGCAGGGGAACTCTTACCTACATTCTGTGACTGCTCTCCTCAGATGCGGCTCATCCAGGAGGTAGAGCTCAAAGCTGCGGCTGCTGACCAAGAAATCACCTTGCTCCGCACATCCCTTCAGCAGGAGAAGGACCAGGTGCAGCAGCTGCATGACCTCCTGGTCCTGAAGGAACAGGAGCACAGGTATATGGCAGCTGGCCGCAAACCCTGCTGTGCAAGCACAAGGAGGGAGCTGCATGGTCCCCGCCCCTCCACAAACAAGCCATGGAGCTCACGGGCTGACATGCTGCGTGTGCACCAGGGTCCGTCTCTCAGTGCAGCTGGCAGCTCACAGACCGAAGACTGCAAATGTGTGCGTGTTCAGGTCATCAGTGTCCTGGATTCCTCTGAAGCAGATATCGACAGACTGTTTCTATGAAGGACCAGGCAGGACATATTTCAGCTTTGCAGGCCTCACCTGCCTGCCTTACCATAGACAGCCCATAAACGAGCGGGAGCACTGTGTACATGACAGTGTGTTTCCGGAAGGGGTGACAGGCTGGCAGCAGCAGCAGCTCCATGAGCTGCTGTGTCTCCACAGTGAAGGGACACGTTGGTGGCTTGCCTCCTACTGTCCCCAGCTGAACTGTGTGCGTTCTTGACACTCTGGGGAAAATTGACATACTGTGTGAGGGTGGGACAGCTACAGAAGATTGAAGAAAATCATCAATGTCTAAAATTTTGTACATAGTTTCATTTACTGTTTTATTTTAACTTCTAGTTTAAAGAACCTAAAACAAGAAATAATGGATTTTGTATTATAGACTTGATTTTCTCAAGAAAACGGTAGAGAACTCTTAAGTAATGAGCTAACATTTAAAGAAAAAACTGGCCTTGTTTCAAAATATTGGTGAATAATTTCATAGTTTCACTTATTTTTTTTCCTGTAACTAACTCCCAGTACCAGTCAGGTTGTATTTGTTGTATGTCAAAGACTGAGCCAGAGCAGAAGGGACGGGGTGGGGGACCTTCCATGGTGCCCCTGCTGAACCCGGAGCCTGGCCTGCCTGGTGAACCCAGGTGTGGGGCACTCTTGCTCCCCATGCCACTGAACACAGTCAGGGAGAACTGTGCTCCGGCTCTGCCTGTCGTTTCTGTGCTTGACAGTGAGGAGCATATCCTAAATGAAAACTAGGGGATAATGGCAGATTTAAAGACCTTTCAAGTTTTTCTTTCCAGGTGAACATCATCCTGTGATTTCTGTTTGTTTTTCATTTCAGGAAAGAGCTTGAAACAAGGGAGTTTTTCAGTGATACTGAGTTCCAGGAAGCCTTGGCCAAGGAAGTAGCTAAAGAGGAGACGAGGCACGAGCAGGAGATAAAGGTGTACCAAGGCAAAATCGACGCCCTCAACCAGCAGTACCTGGACCTAGAGAATGAGTTTCGTATTGCTCTGACTGTCGAAGCCAGGAGGTTTAAAGATGTAAGAATTGGCATTTAGCTTTTTATTGAAAACAGAAGCAGCAAGATATGGTGTGATGAGAGGCCACACTTGCATAAAGTTCTAGCTCTGTGGACGTGTTGGCTATATGACTTTAGAAGATCACTTAAAGACACAGATCCCTAGTTTCTTCACCCCTCAGTGAGATTGTATGTGGTCAGATCAAGTGAGAGTTGGGAAACCCATAGGGCGGGCTTGACAGACCGACCCCAGGCTGCAGCCTTTGTGTGTCGGTAGACCACAAACCACAGGGCCTGGCCCACAGAGCCACTATCTGTGAGTTTTATTCTTCTAAACCTCTGTGTTTCTAAACATGAAAGAAGTAAGCTGTTTCCAAAAACAAATATATTCTAAATATTTGGAGAATTGCTATTTATAATACAATTTTGAAATATAGGTTAAAGATGGTTTTGAAAGTATTGCAACTGAGTTAGCAAAGAGCAAGCATGCTCTTGTTTGGGCGCAACGGAAAGAAAACGAGTCTTCCTCTCTAATTAAAGATCTGACCTGCATGGTGAAGGAGCAAAAGGCAAAGCTCTCAGAAGTTTGCAAATTGAAACATGAAACAGCAGCAAGCTTGCAGGTGAGACACTGCAACAACATTGCATTTCCTTTTTAATTTTTTACATCATTTTCTCAGGTGCCTCTAATGATTTTAAGAAGTGCAGGATGTCAAACTTTTAAATAATACTGATCTCATATTTGACATGTATGGGGAAAGTGGTATAACTAGGAGGTTAACTGATTTCAGAGCACTGCTTACGCTACAATAGTACTGAAATAAAATAGGAGAACTAAGTGGAAGACGTGTGCTAAGTAACTTGCTGCAGTGACCGACAAATTGTGCTGGTGACTCACATGGCTGATGTTTGGGAAACACTGTAGAAGTCACTGATAATACTTCTGTGGTAGTGATGGTGTTTTAGATATACCTACTGTCATAAATATAAATGAACTTCTGTTATCACTTTTAAACATGAGAGGTATTTTGCCTAAGAGAACTTTCTTCCTACAAGTGACCTCTAGACTACTGATAGAAATGCTGAGGAAGTTTGAGATTTACAGGTGTAACTGCTCTCTTAGGGTATTAGAATAAAATTCAGAGTGTTTGAAGGAGTAGCCTTTTGTAATGACTTTTTATTTCCTGACCTACATTTATCAAAGTTAATAAAACTAAAACTATTTTTGATGTAAAATTTAGGAACATTTACTTGGTATTTCCTTAAATAACATTTTTTTATTATAAAATGAAAAAAAGTAGAAAATAAAGAAGCATTTAAATGTAACAATTACTTGGTGTTTTTTTCAATGTTCTGGGGAATATCCAGAATCAGGTCAACACCCTGGAAGTCCTGATTGAGGACGACAAGCAGAAGAGCATTCAGATCGAGGTTCTCAAGAATGAGAAGATCCAGCTTATTTCTGAGCTGGCGGCCAAGGAGTCCCTCATTTACGGTCTGAGGACAGAGAGAAAAGTGTGGGGACATGAGCTGGCACAACAGGGTAAGAGTCTCAGATTTTCAAAAGGCAAAGAGCCCATTTCTAAACAAACATCTGTGTTTTGGAGAGAAAAGGCAATGGGCAGGCCACACTCTCCTGTGCCTCCCAGAACAGGAGATAGTCTGTTACACCAGTTACAAGTTCCCACTCTGATTCTTCCCTGTGTAATCAGGTTCCTTTTCTGAGCAGGTTTACCATTATAGGACCACAGCTGAGTAAGTTGTTGAAAATAACCATTTCTAACATGGTGATGGATGCAGCATTCAGTCTGTGTTACACACAGAGAAATGTGCAAAGCTCATGGACAGAAACCACCATCCACCTGGGTAGACTTGCCCCGGTCCTCTCCCTTTCCAGTCTGCTGTGCAGCAAGCCCTGGCCTGTGTCAGAGCTTCCCAGGCACTTTGCAGATGTTGGATTTATTGCCACATGGTTCTTACCACTCCCCGATGACATATTTCACGTGGTTTTGGTGGTTTGTTGCCATAACATGACCAGTTAAATAGTACCTGTCTCAGTTACTTGTTCGTGGTTTGTAGTATTAGGTTTCCAAACAGCTACAGGTGTTCAGAAGGCCTTTTTGTGCTCTTGTCCCTTCTTCTTCATATTGGGCTGTTATACATCTTGTTTCTTTAATCAGTTTTTTTTTATTTAGTATATCACACGTTGTTGTTAAATTAGATGTTCATAAAATGCACATCCTCCTCGGTCCTGTTAACCTTTGTTGCTGTGGTGCTTCTCAGGATCCTCTCTGGCCCAGGATCGTGGTAAACTAGAGGCGAAGATTGAAAGTTTATGTAGAGAGAATGAGTCTCTGAGGAAAGCAAGCGAGCAGGACAGTGACGCACTGAGAATCAAGTGCAAGATCATAGAAGACCAGACTGAGACCATCAGGAAGTTAAAATGTGTAAGTGTGGCATTTTGTTGGGGGAGGAGAGCCTATGGCAGGTTTGAAAACCTGTGGATCAGAGTATGCAATAGATTCTCGTCTCTGCAAATCCCAGCTGTTGTGGAACACAGGACAGAGGAACATGTGCTCCCCTTCGCATGTTCACCCCTTTGCATTTAAAAGCGGAATATGCATTCATTTATTAACTTGAAATTACTTTTACTTCAAAGTTTTATGGAGAATATTATTATGACACTTTGAAATAACTGGAAATTGTGTTCATGAAGGGTTAGGAATCAGGAACATTAACGTTTTATATGTTTAAAATATCCTTTTAAAGTATTGGTCACCATCATTCCATACTGCTAGCTGACGTGTCAAAGTTAGACGTACCTACTCTGGTACACGTAACAGCAAGTAAAAACATTGCAGGCCTGTGCTTGTCCCAAGGGCACTGTGTGTGCCTTCTTCCCCAGTCGGCCCTGTCTTGAGATAATGCGAACAGGATCGCTTGTTTCAAAGAATCAAACATGAAAATTCTCCAGAGGAATTTTCTGAGACTTATCTTGAGCACTAAGTCAAACTTAAATTCCAAAATTTTCTTGTAGGGATTCTCTTAAAGTATAAAAATAACTGAAAAGGCAGTTTTTACAGAATGTTATAAATGGGGTATCACCCATAAAGTTAGGAACTCTACCTAAGATTAGATTTTTTTTCCTTAGTTATTTTTAAGAAACTCCTTGAGAACTTAATTTTATCAAGTACAGAAAATAAAGAAACCTATTTATCTTCATGTTGCTTTATCCATAGCTAGAAGTGGTTAGGAATGCTTGAACTATAATACCCTGAACAATTATACTGGTGGTTACGCAATTGAAAATTTGCCCTCAATATAGCCAGTATTTCAAATATATCTGTCATGCGTGCCAAGCTGCACTGAAAATTATTGAAATTTTTTAGCAGTAACCCTTTTTCTTGTTTTAGAAACCTAGCTGAGTTTATTTTGTTTTGGATTAAGGTAAAAATGAAATAGGAAAGCTGGTGATTTACATTTAAATCTCACTGGGCAAAGCAGATTAGACATTTAATACAATGCGTCGTTTGGCTTAACCACACAGTGGGACTGATGCCTTATCAATCTGAGCTGTGTTTTGGATGGAAGTGACTATTAATGACATAGTAGGACCAAAAATCAGATGTTAGTTTTTGATTTTTGGTAAAAAATAGGAAATATTTTTAGCTTTTAACCCAATATTTTTTTCCCACAATTTAATACATTTACTTTAATGATCATTATATCAGTCTCAAAGATATGAACATTAATGGTGCTTTCCCAATAATCACAAATCATGCAGAGATAGCTAGGCATAATTTCTCTCAGCAATAATATCATCATAGCTAATAACTTAAAGGGATAATGGCCTAATCTGCAAAATTTGGAGTTAACTAAGTAGATTCTATAGTTAGCATCTGCCTATGGAAGTCAGAAAAAAATTTTTGGAATTCTGTTCCCTCCCCAGGTATTAGTTTGGTACATTACAGTATATATAGATCATGACACTGGTGCTGCAGGATTGGATTGGTTCGTGAGAGTCTTCTGTTTCTTTTCTGAGTTCCTGGTATATGTCTCAGGACTGCCTCCTCCTCGGTACTTGAGGGAGTTTTGGAAGAAAATAAATAATTCATGACTAGTGAAAATGTTGGTCAAGACTCCTATTTTTGCTTAAAATATTTAGCTGTAGTCTGACCTGTGGTGGCGCAGTGAATAAAGCATCAACCTAGAATGCTGGGGTTGCCAGTTAGAATCCCTGGGCTTGCCTCATCAAGGCACATAAAGGAAGCAACTATGAGTAGATTCTTCCTGCATCTCTCTCTTCTTTCTCCCTCCCTCTCCCTCCCTACCTTCCTCCCTCCCTCTCCCTCCCTCCCTTCCTCCCTCCTGTGTCCAAAAATCAAATTTTTAAAAAATCTAAAAAAAAAAAAAGAATATTTAGCTGTATAAATACTCACTTAGGACTGAACCACATTTTGTATGAGACAGGAATCCATAAATGGGCAAGTGGGTCAGGGGAGAAACAGGGCAGAAATAAGACCACTTCTGTGGCCTCAGTGCAGCCAGATGCCCGGGTAGCCCTGTGTTATACACAGACTGGCTTCATCGAGATAAGCAGCCCCTGTGAGGGCTAGAACCTACAGATGTTGCAGAGTGCCCGTGGCAGTCCATCGTCTGTCCTGTCTGACTCACAATACAGAAGACGTGACAGAAGGGAGGTTGGGGGTGTAAAGCCTGTTTGCACATGACAGGGTAGTAGTGATGTAGTCACACTTTATTAAAAAAGTACTTGCACATCATAAATAGTTCCATTTCTGCCACTGTGCCCACTGAGCAGCAGTCCTGGCTGCATTGCTGGCTGCCAGCCACCTGGAGCCTCTGTCTCTTCCTGTGCTGAGGACAGTTTCTTTCAGGTGCAGGATCATGTTCATTGTGCTGCTCTCTTCTCCTTCCCTTCCTCCCTGTGTGATTAATAATGACTAACTTCCGGAAATAAAAAGTGTGAACAGGGCAGGAATTTTCTCTTTAACAGCACTTGAAGTAGTAGTAATGTTTGTGATAAACAGTGTTCTGTAAATCTTTTCTAAAACCCTCAGTGAATATTCAATTTTTTTAATTTGTAGTTTTTATAACAATTTCAAACCACATCTAATTAATTAGGAAATGAGACGTCTAGGATTAATAAAGTGCTGGTTATTCTTTTGAAGTGTTTACAGGAAAGAGAGGAACAAATAAAAATATTAGAAGAAAGGATCGCTGAGATACAGAAATGTTCTCAGAAACAACTTGAAGAAAAGTCTTTGCAGCTGGATGACATACTTGAGAAACTACAAAGACACAACGAAAGAAAAGAAAAGCTAAAACATCAGTTACAAGCAAAGGAATTAGAACTTGAAGAAATTAGAAAAGCATACAGGTATGGTACCTCCAGGTGAGAGACAGTGTGGCCCAGGGGTGGTGACCAGTTTTGTTTCTGAAGCTCTCTTTTCCCATCAGTACCCTCAATCAGAGGTGGCATGATAAAGGAGAGCTGCTCTGTAACCTGGAAATGCAAGTGAAAGAAGCCAAGGAGAAATTTGAAAACAAGGAGAGGAAGCTGAAGGCGGAAAGAGACAAAAGTATTGAGCTGCAGAAGTAAGCATTCAGCCCTCCGGGACGAGGACCTCTGTGAACAAACTGCACTGGGATGGGGCTGGGGGTGGGCAGAAAGGAGGGGAGCGAAAGCCTGTGGATGCAGTTGTGTGCTACATGCTTCATTTCAGTTCCACATCCCTCCCCAGAGGGCAGGTGTGGCTCCTCTGTGGTGGTGTGAGCTTTCGCTGTGTCTGAGTGTTTGTGGGAGTGCATTGCCTGGCACACGTACTTACTGTGTGAATGCTCGTTTTTAGTACTGTGCTTACTGTTTTTATGCTTATTGATTGGAAGCAGATAGTGGTATTTTTGGCTGTTGTGTGTGGACTTCAGAGTGTAAGTCGCCTGATCTCTAAGGCTCTGGGGTAGAGACACGAGGGCTGATTTCACGGAGGCGCGAAGACGTGTTCCTGGGTGTCATGTGGGTTTTATAAATGCTGTTGAGGAAATGCAGGTTCACTTTGTACACTCTGTAACCAAACCTGTTCAAATCATTTACAAAGTTGACTGCCTTGAAAATAGGTAGTGCAGTTTCATGATCAGTTTCTCGTCACGATAGAGTGGTCTAGATAGCATGGCCTATAGACTGCCACAGCCACCATGCCCACCTGGCAGGTCTCAGGCCTTGGATTGGACTCTCCATAGTTAAACTCCAGGGAAGTAGAAGCAGCACTATACGTTGCAGAAAGGTTGATTGACAGCAACAACTCAGGTGTCTGCTAATGGGCCCTGTTGCACTTACTTCAGCCAGCTGCTCCAGGGTCTTTGCTTGGAAGCCATATAACTTTCTCCTGTCCATCACAGCTTTGCAATTGGTAGTAGTCCTTAAGGTCCTATAAGAATTATTTTCTATAAACAGCATTTCCTAAACTCAATAAAAATCATAAAGCCTGGCAAGTTTCAGAAGCTACTATATTTCACCGTTAAACATGTTATCAGTGGTGAAACCGTAGACCTGACTTAATGTGTTAGTGCCTTTCTGAGGGAGAGTGGTCTATATGATTTCTAATTCAATGGGGTTTTAATAAAATAAGCAAGTCATTGTTAAAAACATTTTATTTGTATAGCTTTATAATGTATAAATTGCTTTTTTCCTTATCTTTGAACTCAGCAGTGATTCTGTGAGGGTGGCAGAGCAGGCGGGACTGTTCTGTTTCATATTGGAAGCTTTGGGTGGGGCCTGACTCACCCTTGGTCACATGGGCACTGTGTTGCAGCTGGGAACAGAAGAAAGGCTCCAATTCCTGGTCCTCGTGTTCAGTCATAACTTCTGTGGGCAATGCCAGAACCCACAAATGTGTTCACTATGGAACTAACTTTTAACGAAAACCGTTCATATTTAACATCAAGAAATTGGGTGAATGTTACTATATAATGTGTTTACTAGCCTAGCATTTTATCTGTTAAGCATTCGCACAGGGAGGTCAGACGTCCCTGCTTATAAATGTAAACCTGCCTATAGTATACCTTCTGAAGTTAATCATCACATTGCAAATCTGTGAAGGAAAGAAGGACAGAGGCGAGTGTCAATGAAGGAGCTTATAAATGGTTTCCTTAGACCCCAAATAGATGAGAGCCAGAGCACTTGGACCTGCAGAGAACAAGGAGGTAACAAAAGTATGCATATGTGACCCTCCTTGTTCTGGACATTGAACTGTGATACCTGGACTCACCCAGGATAGACAGCCCTGGGCTGTTTAATGGAGTTATGCTCCCATTATATTGTTAACATAATAGCTGCCCTCTCGGGAGAAAAACACCCTTTTACACACAGATGAAAACACACAGTGGTTTTTGTTTCTGTTTTAAGGAATGCTATGGAAAAGCTTCAGAGCATGGACGATGCCTTTAAGAAACAAGTGGAGGCGATGGTTGAAGCACATCAGGCTGAAATAATACAACTGGTGAACGAAAAGCAGAAATGTATTGATTCTGCAAATTTAAAGGTACTGTAAGTAAAATGCACCTTGATCAGTATTGAATTGTTACAACTAAATAAATTGAGAGTTATAAAGAGAAAAGGCAGCATGATTTAATGACCCAATGAATATTAAGGATGTTTCCAAAACTATCATGTAGCCGGGCCAAAAAGTTGGTAAAACTTAAGATTGTTTGTAAATATAATTTTGATGAAACCGAAATTATCAGTTTGATCCTGGTGTGTCCTGCTCCGTGATCCCTGGATAAAAATCGCATCGCTCCAGCCAGTCCCAGCGCGAAGCCACCTTGCATGCACATAGGCAGGGTGAGAACTGAATGCACGAGACACAGTCCATCACTACCTTGGGGAAGTTGTAAGAAGTAGTGATAGTAACAGGGCTCAGGACTGTCATTAACAAATGCATACATTTAGAGTGGTGTTAGGTCAGGGGCACCCATCATGGTCTCCTGCAGCTTTTCATATACACATGGCTTCCCCTGAAATTTTCAATAGGTGTTTCTGATGTTACCCCTCTGCTGAGATCTGCTAGCTGAGGGGACAGTTGTGAAATTCTTTTTTTCCCTGATTTTGAAATGGCCCTAAGAAACAGATACAGTAGTCACCCCCTCAAACCCCCACCAGCCATTTCACTTTCTGAGGTTTCGGTTTCCTGTGGTTAGTTGTAATTTGAAATATTAAACAGAAAATTCCAGAAATACTAAGTTTTAAATCACATACCATTCTGAGTTGCCTGATGAAATCCGCCCCGCCCTGTCCACCCCAAATGCAAGTCACCCCTGTCTAGTGTCTCCGTGCTGTGTGTGCTCCCCGCCCGTGAGTCACTGAGCAACCACCTCGGTTGTCAGATTGACCGTTGCAGTGCCGCGGGGCTTGTGTTCAAGTCACACTTACGTAACTTAACGGCAGCCCGAGAACGCAGGAGTAGCGATGTGGGCAGCTTGGACGTGCGGGAGAGAAGGCGCAGGAGCTTACTTCGTGTGGAAAGGGGAGCGTGCAGGACTGGAATGGGAGAGGAAACTCGTGTGCTGAGGTTGCTAAAATCTGCTCTGAGAATGAATCTTCTATCGTGAAATTGTGACGAAGGAAAAAAATTCATGCTAGTTTTGCTCTTGTACCTCAAACTGCAAAAGTTACGGCTACAGTGCGATAAGGGCTCAGTTAAGATGGAAAAGGCATTAAAACTATGGGTGGAAGATGTGAACAGAAAACATGTTCCAACTGACAGCAGCACGGTGTGCCACAAAGCACTGAGGACTTCTGTGTGAGGACTTCAGCCAGGACCCCCTGAAACAAGTGACACCTGGCCATGCACTGCGAGTGAGGGATGGTCACAGATTCAGGACTAGGTTTGGCATTATGTCAGCTCACATCATCTCAAGAATAAGAAGGGTGAGTACAGTACAGTAAGATATTTTGAGAGAGTGGGATCACATCACATAACTTTTATTGTAGTATATTGCCCCAGTTCTATTTTATTGTTAATGTTTTGCTGTGCCTATTTTATAAATTAAGCGTTATCATAGTTGTGTCTGTGTAGGAAAAAATGTAGCATATGTGGGGTGCAGTGGTGTACCACCCACAGTTTCAGGCAGCCACAGGGGGTCTTAGAATGTGGACCCACAAGTAAGTGGGGGAACTGTCTTCTGTGAGACGAGATGCAGGAATCAGCAGCTGGGGGAGAGCCCAGCACCAGGAAGGGAAAGGAACACGCTGTGTCACTGTCATCACGGGTGTGTGATTAGTGGGCATCACTCTCAGGAGTTTGCGAAGAGAGACCAATGAGCGCTTTAGAAATAATCACATTTGTTCAAAATTTTCATTTTGTGTCAAGCCAACAGATGTTTTATTTAAAATCTGCCAAGTATTTGGCAAGGCTTGGCCCTTAGCTGAAAGGAAAAGGCCGAGTTCAGTTTTGGACCTCCTGCTGGTACAGTGTCGTATTAAAAGACATATCTGTTCGGGAGTTTGGGAAATGGGACTCGAGTTTACATATGACAATCAATGGGGAAAATGGGGAGCATCACGTAGAGATGATAATTTAAGGGAAGTCCTAGCTTTCTGAGGGAGGGGGACTAGGAAATGTCCGTGGTAGATTAGGAAGAGGGATGGGCACAGTGACAGTCCTGTCGGAGCTATATCATAGAAGAGCATTCCAAGCAGAAACTTATCAGTTACAGAAATTTCAGGAGGGTATAGGTTAGGAATAAATGATTGCAATGACCTTTCATAAAGATAGCACTTTATCACCAACAACAGCAACTGGGAGAAATGCAGTAGGGACCATGGTAAAGAGTATCTTTGGGAAAGGAGGTTAGGTTGGGTATGATTTCATAAGGGTCTGGTGTTGAAGAATTCGGGGCAGGCCCTGGCCGGTTGGCTCAGTGGTGGAGCATCGGCTCAGCATGTGGAAGTCCTGGGTTCGACTCCCGGCCAGGGCACACAGAAGTGCCCATCTGCTTCTCCATCCTCCCCACTCTCCTTTCTCTCTATCTCTCTATCTCTCTTTTCTTCTCCCATAGCCAAGTCTCCATTGGAGCAAAGTTGGCCTTAGCGTTGAGGATGGCTCCATGGCCTCTGCCTCAGGCGCTAGAATGGCTTGGGTTGCAGTGGAGCAACACCCCCTGGTGGGCATGCCGGGTGGATCCTGGTCAGGTGCATGCGGGAGTCTGTCTCTCTGCCTCCCTGCTTCTCACTTCTAAAATTAAAAAATATATTTAAGAAAAGAATTTGGGGCAACACAGGACAGGGCAAAGTGGAAGCCAGAGACTGAGTCTGTCCAGATGTGCTACTGGGAAGCAGCACAACCTTCAGCACTTTCTCTAAGCTCCAAAGTGGAGTTTCTGTAATGACCATGTGTTCATCATCAGGAAGGTGAGAAACAGAATACATGTAAGTACTTTGTATGCAACAGAAAGTTCGCGTTCCCAATCATTTAAACTAGTTACCTCTTACCTCTTTGCTTTAAATAAATGTCACAAATTAGAAAATCCGTAAGAATAAGATTTTGACGTTTTTTCTTTCAGAATGCATTTTTAAAATCTGTTTAAGAAATTTGAGTGTAAAATGTATATTTGATTTAGGTTCATCAAGTTGAAGAAGAAATGCGTGGACTTCTGCAAGAAATCTGCAAGAACAAAAAATCAGTGGGAGTGAAAATTCAGCGACTTGCTTTTGCTCTAAATGAACTTCAACAAGACTTGTGACGATTCTGAGCATGAATTTAACTGAAGTGGACCAGAAGAACTATTGTAAAAATGATTAAATGTAACAGTAGTAACTGCGGCAACTTTGAAATGTCTATTTCTACACATTTCATTCTGATTATATTTTTAAAGACTTTTGAAAAAATATTGTATATTAGGTTTTTATAATAAATTGTTGATAATTATAAATGTGTATTAGAAAAACCTATCAAAATAACTAGACTTAAGACATTTTTTGTTTCTCTGCTATACATTGGTTGGTAATTACACACTTAGCTATAAATAAATATGTAAATGAAAATTAAAATCAACCTTTGACTATATCAGGGAAAATATTTTAATGGTTGTTGCCTAACTGTGTTGATAAAAAACAAATTTTATTTATTGGTTCTTTAGGTGACTTAGCTCCATTCTTTCAAAATGTTCATATGCATATGGAGCCACAATGAGTCACCATCTCCACATCGCTTGTCATGACCCTTTTTTATCATGCATATGATTTCATTAAAGATTGCATTGAAGGTGTCATAAGCATTGTCTGTTCCTCAGGAGGAACACCACAGTTCCAGCTTCATTTTCCCTGTTAATCACTGTATAAGGGAGAGGATTCTTATTTTGCAGCTGGAAACAGTTTTCTTTCCTTTCATCTGGTCATTATCTCACTCTGCCATCACTTACATTTCTCTGTATGCAGGACAAAAACCTAACTACTATTCTCAAAATTGTTTTTGAAAGAGAATATAATATACCATTTTTTTAACATAGTGAACTGTTAAAAACTAAGTGCAATTAGGGAAAAATGTAAATGCTTCTAAAAGAGAGAGCCATGTTTCTTTATGGGCACACTTCACACTGACATCAGTGGGACAGCACTGAGCCTGCCAGTGTGAGATGGGGGTTGGGTAGGGGAGGGCATAAGAGATATTTAGGAGAATAGTAGCTGAAAATTTACTAAGTCTGATGAAGAAGATCAACCTTTCAATCCCAGAACTTCTATAAAACCCAGGATAATGACAAAGAGAATCACATCTAGACACCTTACAGTCAAACTACAGAGGAAATTTTGAAAGCAAGAAAATAATGGTTCATCTCATAGAAGAAGAATGAAATTAACAGTTGACTTCTCTTTAGAAACAGTGGAGGCCAGGAGGCAGTGGCAGATTATATGAAGTGTGGGGAGAAAGGGAACTGTCCAATCAGGAATGCTACCTCCAGCAAAACTATCCCTCAAAATAAAGACAGACTGAAAAGAAATGCTAGGTCTGGCCTGTGGTGGTACAGTGGATAGAGCGTTGACGTGGAATGCTGAGGTCACCAGTTGGAAACCATGGGCTTGCTTGGTCAAGGCACGTATGGGAGTTGATGCTTCCTGCTCCTTCCCCCATTCTCTTCTCTCAAAAATGAATAAATCTTTTTTATAATGACCTATTACAAAAAAGAATGATAAAGGCTGAAAGGAAATAATATCAGACAATAACCCAGTTGGAAGAAATAAAGACTACTGGAAACGAGTGTGGGCACATTTTTATACGAGACTATAAATACATTTTTCCTCAATAGAAGACATGTAAAGCAATTACAACACTGTTGGTTTTATAGCATATATGGATATGATTGTGACAAAACATGAATTTGGAGGAGGGAAATACAGCTAAATTGTAGCTTATTTTGCCAAGTTAATACTGATCTAAAGAATACTGATAAAATGCATACTATAATCATAGTTCAAAAGTCAACAGAGCTGGTTCCACTTCTGCAACAGAGCTCAAGGGACTCTGCAGACCTGTTTCCCAGCAAAACAACCCCAGCTGGCACCTGATGAGGTGGTGGCGCAGTGGATAGAGCGTCTGGCTGGGACGCGGAGGACTCAGGTTTGAGACTCTCGAGCTCGCCAGCTTGAGCATGGGCTCATCGGGTTTGAGCAAGGCTCACCAGCTTGAGCCCAAGGTCGCTGGCTCAAGCAAGGGGTCACTCAGTCTGCTGTACCCCTCACCCCCGTCAAGGCATATATGAGCAATCAATGAACAACTAAGGAACCGCAACGAAGAATTGATGTTTCTCATCTCCCTCCCTTCCTTTCTGACTCCCTATCTGTCCCTCTCTCTGACTCTGTCTCTGCCACAAAAACAAAAAATCAACCCCAGCTGGCAAAGAAGGTTTTAAACCACTGTTGGGCAAGTGAGTTTGTAAAATTTGTAGTTTTTAAATTGGCTCACTTTTACTGTTAAAAAATGTCTCTGGGCATCCAAGTGTGTGCTTGCCCTCAGAGCAGGGCAGTTGATTGCAAATTGCAGATTGCATTCCTGTTTGGGAGGGGCCACTGCTTTGCTGATGTTTGCTGGAGGAGGAGTTTTTGTGGGCCCAGGCAGTTTTGCAGAGAGAATACAGTGCTGAAGAAAAAGGAAGTTTTTGCAGAGAGAAGGTGTTCAGATGGGGAACCAGAGCTGAGGGGCTTTGCAAGCTCCACTAAGACTGGTGGGGTCTTTGATTCTAGGAGAAACCAGAGAAGATTCTGGGCTTTGCGAGCTCTGAGTAAGGGGGAAACGGTCTTCCTTGTGTGTTTGCTTGTCAACCAGTACGAGACAATAAAGGAATGGCCACCATTTTGTGGCTCCACTGTTTCTTTACTGTCTGCCTGAATCCAATGAGAGCCTACATGTCCATGATGGTGGCAGCCACTGGCCTTACAACCACCCATTTAAAGTCTCTGAAAATTGTCCATAGAGCACACAGCAAATGAAGGCATTCATTGAAGATTGACTGAATCTCTGTCAACAGCAAAAGCTTGGGGTGCTGAGCCTTGGCCATCTCCCATCACCTGCTCAGCCCCTTGGGAATTCCATGGTGGATGGTTTGGGCCAGGAGGACAGGCTTGCCCTCTCATCAACTATGTCAGTCACCAGGGTAGGCAGGCTGACAGCCTTTTCCACAAGCATGAGCCAAGAAGGCTCAAGTTACTTACAATCAGGAACAAAAGCAAGGACAATAATAATGGTATGGGAGGAACCTGGGAGGTGATGACTGTATTGTGTTGATAATTTCATGGTCTATACATATCCCCACTCATCACGTTAAAATATGTACATATTTTACATGTCAACTGTACCTCAATAACAAGAAAATGCCACTGGCAATGGCATCAAAAAGAACAAAGTTGTTGGGTTAAATTTAACAAAAGTGTGAATCTTACACTGTGACAAGTTCAAAACATTGTTGAAGGAAAAAGATAATTCATGCATGGGAAGCCAATATTGTTGAAATTTAATTTCCGAATTCGGTGCAATCCCTATCAAAACCCCAGTTAACTTGTTAGTTTGCAGAAGTTTCTAAAAAGATCCTAAAATTCATAACTTCAAAGGACCTAGAACAGCCAAAACAATGTTGGAAAAGGAAAACAAAGCTGGGAAACGCACATTCCTTATTTCAAAACTTACTGGAACAACCAGTGACCTAGACTACGTTCCTGGCGCAGAGGTGGACGGGCAGGTCAATGGGACTCAACAACCTGGAAAACAACCCAGTGGCCTGCGCAGGCCGCCCTCCTGTGACCCAGGGGTCCTGCAGCCAAGGCCCGGCTGTGGGGACTCTGGCCCCGCCCTTCTCCGGGGCACGACCCCTCCTCCCGGCCACGCCCCTCCCGCCGCGAGCGCGTCTCCCGGCAACGGCGGGTTACGTCACTTCCTGCCATTTAAACTCGGCGTCGGCGGGGCTCACTCGGGGATGGCGGCGGCCGATCCCGCGAGCTGTGGGCAGCCGGCGCCGCAGGGCCAGGCACAGGGCCAGCGGCCGCCCCCCACGTCCCCCTCGCCGCCATCGCAGCTTGGGGGCCCGGCGGGCGGGAGCAGCCGGCACGAGAAGAGTCTGGGGCTGCTCACCGCCAAGTTCGTGTCGCTGCTGCAGGAGGCGCAGGACGGCGTGCTAGACCTCAAGGCGGTAAGCGCCGGCGGGGGAGGGGCCGCCCGCGGGGGAGGGGCCGGCCGGACGCCTCTGGATGCCGCGTGGCCACCGCCGGCCGCGCTCCACAAAGCGCTGCGTGTTCGGCCCGGACTGTGGGGCTTGGTGGTCCGCGTGGCCGCCCCCGTCCTCGGTTCATGGGGCGCGGTGGTCTCCGAGCGCGCCCGTGTACAACAAACACAAAGCATTTAGCCGCCACACCGTGTGAAAGAAGGAAAAACTGACCCCACCATTCCCAGCCAAAGTAAGGGTGACAAAACCCTCCTTCCTGTCCGCTTTTCATCGACCGGCGGTAGGAGGACGTTCAGTGTGTGAATTTGGGCGGTAGGAGGACGTTCAGTGTGTGAATTAGACAAGGGTCTCTAAGGGGGTGCTCGCCGTGTCACGGGAAGGGCTTTTCAGTCCCTCTGAAGTCGCCTGTCTCCTGGGGCGCACCCCGCCCAGCTCAGGTCCTTCAAAGGACGGCGTGCACACACGGGGACCTGACCGCCAGCTAGCGGTGCCGGGGTGCACAGCGCCCAAGGACAGGCGCAGGTCCCCCCTGAAAACGAGCGCCAAGTAAACACAGGTGACAAAGTACCAAGCAGTCAGCTCAGTCTGTCCTGATCCCGGGCTCACACTGAGCCTTATCCCCGCACACCTCCCTGGACACCGCTGGCGCTGTCACCGGGGCATCCTCTGCGACCTGAGATGGCCCGGGGTGGGGTGTGCAGGCTCTCGCTTCCCTGAGGTCGTCGGGGTTCAGTGAATGGCAGTGGTGGTCCCCGTGGCCCAGCTTTGAACGACGGGCCTGCTGCTGCTCGTGGTTTGCAACCCGAGTGGTTCTTGGAGTGTCCCACCTGTGCGAACTCCTGTTCTCATCCCCACCCCCCAGGCCCTCCTCCTCCCTAACGTGCCTTATGGCACACTCACTATAATACTTAGGTGGTCATGAACTAAAACGCATTCTATTTAAAGAATGTCCAAGTGGTCCTGAGGATGATGTTACAAAACAGCTTGCGAACTACTGTTGAAAATCTGTAAATTCAACTGTAGCCTGTGCCTTGAGTAATAGGTAATAAGGCAAATTTGGGAAATAAACCTGAACTCCGAGGGCAGACTTAAAGGGCTTCTCCCTCCACTTGCCTCGGAGTGTGAGGGAATATGACACAGCTGAGCCCTACCTGCCATTGAGGTCTTTGGCATCTTCCTGTTTTATGAACTTGCTCTCCTGGAGTCACAGGGGCAGTCCTAATATTTAATCACAATCTAAAAGTTCAGAAGTTTCTGCAATAACATTGTCTTATTAATGATTTTTTACTCCTAGAGAAAAGTTTGAGTATCATTCTTTTTCACATACATATGAAAAAATATTTACTTAAATATATTTTTCATTTATTTATGTATATATGTGTAAAATATTACATATCTAAAAATATTACATTGAACTTTTCCAATGTGTCTTATTGTGCACCATAGTAAAACATCATTAACACTTTTTTTGTTGTTTTTTGTCAACACATTTTTGACAATACATTTTCTCTAATGTGAAATTATAAAATCACATTTTTTCTTATATTCTTAACTTTGGCAGATCTATTAATATTCTAATAACTATCATATTATCTCTCATTATATCTATTATATTTTAATAACTCATAAATTATTGACTTTTTGGGTTATACACATATTTTTCTAGAGAGTTAAACATTAAACATCATTTTTGTGGTTATCATGAATATGGAAAATTATATCAACCTTCACACCCACATATCCTGGGACCATAAAACATCCACGTCCACATGGATGTTGTTTCTATAACTTCTGACTTCGCTACTGAAGAGTAGGAACACGGTGCTGGATCTTAGCGATGCGTTTCTTGAGTTAAGACAAAAATGAAGTTCCACAGTAAAAGCTTATGCAGTTAAAAATCAAAAAATAAAAATCAGAACAAATTTAAAGCATATACACATTGAAATATCCTGAGTCCAGAGGTAGGGAATGCTCTGTAGGTGTTTCCAAGACAGACTCCCTTTGTGTCCTTGAAGTAAGTTACTTGTTCCTTGGTTTTTAATTTCCTCGCTGATGAATGCCCCCTGTAGTCTCGGTGAGAACACACAGCAGCCTTCTCTGGGAACTTTCCCCTTGGCAGCCACCTAAGTGATCTCTTTTTTTGCGGGACTATTTCATTTTTTTAAACCTTATTCTACAATAAGTCAGCCACAGTTCCAAGCCTTAGACATATATTCAGTTTTTTGTTACTTTTTATTATTTTTGAATAAACAAATAAATGGAAATGAAGATCTTCCTGCTTTCAGACCATTTCATACACTCCAGACTAAACCACCTGCGGACCAGCAGTACCTGAACTGTTTCTTCAGGGCATTTGTGAAGTTTGAGAGCTGTTGACTGCACACCCATTTATTTAACTCTTTTAAAAGTATGCAAACCTATTTGAAAACGTTTTGCCTCAAATATATTTCCCAGATTTATAATTAATGCCAAATTCCACCTGAGTAGTCATGAACTCTCTGAATCTGCTTCCTGTGAAACAGAATGA
Organism: Rhynchonycteris naso; assembly: GCA_037038555.1. Taxonomy (NCBI): domain Eukaryota; kingdom Metazoa; phylum Chordata; class Mammalia; order Chiroptera; family Emballonuridae; genus Rhynchonycteris; species Rhynchonycteris naso. Next base: position 211,883,389 of record CM072998.1, on the reverse strand, counting down.
TCACTCCTTTACATAACAGTTGTGAGCATTGAATTAGATAACATCTGTGAAATTAGAAAACACAATTATCCTGTTACTGGCTTGTCAAGAATCCATATTAATGGTCTCAACAGTGTTAGAAATTAGCTAAAATCTTGAGATTGACATAGCCCATTGTGGGGCACAGTTTAAAGTGAGTTGACTCAGATTTTTAAAAATTCTGATTAAAATATTTCATCACCTATCTTGCTGTGCACTTGGGATCCGACTACCTTACTTTTGGGACTGTCACTGTGTGTCTGCATGTGTGTGATGAATTGTATGTAATGTCTCTTGCACATTTGTGGTTTGGATGTCACCCCTCCCTGCAGTCACATTCATCTGTGAAGCCCAAACACTGAGTGCATGTGTCCTGAGAGCCATGGTCCTGAAGAGACAGCCGACCTGCTCTGCAGGTGGAGAAGCTGGGAGACTGGGTTTCTCTGCTTACTGTATTGTGCTCAGGACCTCATGTCCCATCAGAACATCCTTAGGGAAACAAGCTGCCATTCACCCAGAGCAAACAAAGCTGCCGGGGATCTATTCCTCCCCCAGAGCGTACATGGGGGCTCCAGGACTCTTCTGGGAAAATCCAGGTAGGCTGGAGCCTCTTCCTCACACGTAAGGTATCTTGTCTCCTGACTCATTGCCTGTCCACACCTCCTGGCAGCATCCCCGGCTTGAACTTTGTTCCACCTGAAAACGTCACTCGACTCACCATTGGTGACATCAGAAGAGGATTTAATGTTGGGAAGGAAGACCTATTCCCCTCTGAGGGTTGTTTGCTTGTGTATTTTCCAGAAAAATTAAATGTGTCCTTCATGGCCCTGTAGGTCACATTCTGTAACAGCAGGTACAACCTTTGTAAGGAGACCTGACGCACGTGACTGCATATATCCAGCAGTGGCAGTGGCCAGACGGGAGAGGACGTGCTGCTGTACCCTGTGTGCCCGTCACTACGCTGGCTGGGCTCCAGAGCTGGGGAAATCAGTGGTGCTGCCTTGCAGTGCAGCTCCCCACACTCACTGGTCCTGCACTTCTGGTGCTTGCTCTCCTCCTGGAGGGTTTCACTGTCTCCTCTGTTCTCAGCCCTGGCTCCCCTCCCCCTTCACTGCATACCCTTCTGATGGGAGAATAAAAAGCCTCCATAAGGGGATGTCTCACTCCTCCCTTCTTGTCTGCCTTTGTACCTGCATCTTGGGAAGAAAAGAAAGAACACGTCCTGGAGAGACCCCAGAGTTGAGCCCCTGGCGTTGCCCGGCTTTCACCCCATTTTCCTGACATCTCTTCTCCATTATCACCTTGAGTCCATTGCCCAGACAGCTATGATGTGGTCCCCAGTTGTCCTATAGCAGGGGTGCTCAATACATGGATTGCGATCTGGTTGATCGCAAAGGAAGTGTGGGTAGATCACATGACATTGAAAAGACATTTGTCTTTTGATTGGCATACAGGGTAGCCGATCTGACATCTGAACTTTTGACACCTTAAGCATGCGTGTTAAACTGTGCTCACTTGTTCAGGTACATTGCTGCGTAGTTAGCCTTCAATTTATTTAAAATAAATTCAACAAAGGGTGTAAAAATGAGTGCCGTAGCTGGTCCGAGTAAGAAGCCTAAAACCTACCACTTTCATACAGAATGGGAGGGGATTTTTTCACTATGTCATATTCTAAGTGCGTTTGCCTCATCTGTCTGTGTGCCATTGCTATTCCAAAGAAGGGAAATGTGGAGCGGCTTTTTCGGACTGTTCATAAAAACTATGATATTGACTTTCCTCTGAAAAGAGAGCTGAGAACGAGAAAGGTGAAAGAAGAATACACAATATTAAATAGTAATAGTAGTAACTTAAATAATGATAATATAGAAGAAATAAATTTATGTTTTGCATTTTTATTGTAGGTAGGTCATTTTGACTTGGTCATCTTATAAGTAGCTCGCAAGCTGAAAAAGTGGGCACCCTTGTCCTATAGTCAGTCATCTTCATTGGGTGTACTTCTCTGACTCCCTGACAGCAGTTCTTGACGTGGTTACCCTTTCTCACTCTTCCCTTGGCTTCTAGCACCCACCTCTCTCCTTCTCTGATTCCCTCCAATATGCTCATCGGTCCCCCGGCGTGCCCCACTCCAGCCTGGCTTCCCAAGGTTGATGTAGCTGCTAACGTGCTTTCTCCAGAAAAGTGTTGTCCCAGTATGCACTCTGTATGTGTTGGCTGTTTATGGAGTCGTGTGCATAAAGAAAAGAGTATTTTGGAAATAATGGTGACTTTTGGAAATCAAGGGTTAAATTTGGTAGCTGTTAAGCAGTAAGAAATTTTTTAAATCCAGCAGAAAGTGAGCTGTGATGGCTCTTCACCTAACGACTGAGGACAGCTCTTTGGTCGGGTCATGCAGACATGTCCCGAGCTCTCACCAGTGAGTGTTTAGGTGGCTGTAAGCACCATTGTGTCTGAGCACTTGGGTGCTGAGGACCCAGCAGCCCAGGTCAAAGGAAAGTGAGAAACGTATCACAACTCCGATTTCTACAGTTAACTTTGTAGTGACCACTGCTCCCCAGGAAAACAGCCTCACACTCCCAATAGAAGCTGAGGGTAGATAAACGGGAAGGGTTGCTGAGCACACGGGAAGAGAGACCAGGCCAGACCTGGACGGAGAGCCTCGTTCCTGGTTCTCCCTTATCTCTGCATTTCCCACTGACTCTCCCACCCACTGTTTGAGGCATGGTGTCTCACTGAAGACCTAAGCAACTAGTCAGTAGCCTAGACATTTTGGTACACAATAAGTAAATGGCTAGAACCAGTGTTGCACTTACAGGTTCCAGTCCCTGTGAAGTGAGCTGTTGATCACACTTGTCCTGTGGAAGGAGGGCCTAGGTTGCAAAACTAAGGGTTTTGTAGGGGCTACTTTTTTATGGAATCAAGAAAGTAGCAATGCCCTGGGACAGCTGGTTACCAGTTACAAAATGTTCAGTGCTGTTCACTAATATAGATAATATGCTGTTCTCAGTAAGGACACAAGTTGTCTTTTTATGACTACCATGAGTCTGAGAATATGACTCCCCATTTAGGTAAGTTGTTGCCTACTCACTCTGAAAAGGAGCTGTGGGGTCCCCTGTTCTTTGAGTTTGCATTCCTTTTATTGGGGAACAAATGTCAGAAATCTGAGTCGGAACTAGATATATAGTTAGAGAAACTGTCAGCATCCCTGAATTCAGTCATGACTTGAATATTTTTGTTGATCTTGTTGAATGTGAATCAGAGCACCCAACTCTTGTGCACTGTTTGCCTATGCCACCTCAGGCTAGAGCGTGACTACTTGTTGATTTCATGCTGTGTGTGGGTTTTTACTATGAGTTTGAAAAAGATGATAGTGTATTTTAGGGTCTTAATATGTGTGCATCCCTCAGAATTCCCCCCCAAGTATGTTGACTGAATTATTTTAAAAGTTGCCAAGATATAATTTTTCAGAGTTTTCAAGAAGAGTTGAAGCTGTCTTTAGACAAGACTACAAACAGAGAGATGAGATAGGATGTGACAGGGTCGGCAGTTTGCAGCCCTCAGGATTAGTTCATGAGGTGACATGAGGTAGTCTCACTGTTCTTTATTTCTGTGGGCTTTGTGTCGTGTCCTTCTATTTCAACATCTGCTGGCTTGTAAATGGAATAATTTCTTCGGTCTCCCCAGGGTGTGAGAGCTGCTTTGAACACACCAAGCCATTGTTCCCCAAAGCTGTCCGGGCCAGATATGGGACTGGGCTCTCATGCTGTGAGCTTAATAACTAACCCTTTTTGACTTTAAAATATGAATTGTAATTTGTGTCATTGTTCTCTGTTTCCCCCATCTTTTTTTAAAAAAAAAAACAGGCTGCAGATACTTTGGCTGTGAGGCAAAAAAGAAGAATTTATGATATCACCAACGTCTTGGAAGGAATTGACCTTATTGAAAAAAAGTCAAAAAACAGCATCCAGTGGAAGTAAGTTACACACCAGGGCTCCATTCTAAAGCCTCACCTCTTCTTCCCAGTCTGTGACATCTGACCTCCCCACCAGCCATCTCTCCTGAGTCTTCTGTGTGAGCCGTACTCAGGTCCCTCTAACCCTGCCTCTTAGGGCTTCTGTGCATGTCCCCGTTTATTGCTTCTGGGTTAGGCTGTTCTCTTGCTTTCTGCTGCTTAATTTACACTCTTAAAATTAAAACTGTATGTTCTACCTCAAGTCTGCATTTGACACACCCTACACAGTGCTTTGTGTTAGCAATTCCTTTCCGCCCAAGTGTTCGTCAGCTGATTGACTAAGATAAATGCCTTGAGAGCAGGAACTGTCTGACCAGGTGGTAGTGCAGTGGATAGAGCATTGACCTGGGATGCTGAGGACCCGTGTTTGAAACCTAAGGTCACCAGCTTGAGATGGACATGATAGTTGCTGACTTGAGCTAGGGATTATTGGCTTGGCTGGAGCCCATGGTCAAGGCACTTATGAGAAGCAATCAGTGAACAACTAAAGTGCCACAACCATGAGTTGATGCTTCTCATCTCTTTCCCTGCCTATTCCTGTCTCTCTCTCTCCCCATCCCCCATAAAATATTTTTTTTTTAATAAATAAAAAGTGAGAGCAGAAACTACATCTTATACAGAAGAACTTGTGCCTTATAAACAGTAGTTGATAACATGCACATTGTCCTCTGTTAACTGTACCATGGTTGTATGTTTGAATGCGACAAATACTTTGTTTTGTAAATTTGTCTCCTCTGGCCTTAGTTTTCTTTTTTCTCTTTAGTCAAAATCCCACCAAAATATTTAAAGACTATAATTTATTTTACCTGTCTCTTAGTCTACACATGAGATGTCCAAGTGGGACTGTTTGGTTGCGACATCATTTTTGGTGCATTTGTTATTAGCCTGACCTTCCAGATGACAAAAGCCACTCTAAAACACATTCAAACTTTTTGTAATTTCATTTTTCTTGACAAAAAATATTCTAAGCAAACATGTTCAGAAGTGTGGTACTTAAATTTTTTAATCTTTGATTTTTAGAAGAGCAGGCAGAGATTTTCGTTTTGAATGAATTACCAGTTAAGTCAGTTTTATTACCATGGGGATAAAGTGACGTCAGCCTGGGTCTGACCCGGGAATGTTAATTCTGACCTGTCTTTAAGAGGTGTGGGTGCTGGCTGCAACACTAAGGAGGTCCTGGAGCGCCTGAGGGACCTTAAAGCCGAGATTGAGGACCTGGAAGTGAAGGAGAGAGAACTTGACCAGCAGAAGTTGTGGTTGCAACAAAGTATCAAAAATGTGATGGACGACTCTATTAACAACAGATATCCTTTTCTGTAGCCACTGGCGTCCACAGCGGGGGAGGGTGTGCTGCTGACATCCTTCCAGGCTGAAGGTCAGCAGGTGGTTCTGCTGTGTCTAGAGATTTAAGTATAGGAAGTAAATATGTAACATTTTGTTTCTAATAATTTTTTTTAACCTTTTTAAGTTATATAGTTTATCAAATAATATCAGTCCTGTGTTGCCCTGACAAAAACGATGTCTCCTTTTGGGCTGCCCACACACAGGAGCACCGTACCAGCCACTGTGCTTGGTCTGTGAACTTGACACGTCATTGAGAAGTGTGTAGGTTATTGTACGTCATTATGTCCCGTACTCTGAAGTGGCAGACATTCAGCAACTCTCAAAGTGCTGAAAAATTAATTTTGGTTTGAAAATGAAATTAAGCCTGAAATCAATCCAGGATACTTTCTGTCAGATATTAACTCAAATATGGCGCCTCCTGGAGGGGGGGTTCCGAAGCTGGTGTGTCTGTCCCATTAAGATGAGTGATGCACTCTGTTTCTTACAATCTCTGTTCTGGATGTCTCTGATGCTCTAGATTTGTGAGCGGACCTGTGCTTTCTGGAACATTCTACCTGCATCGATCTTGTACCCTTGTGAGCTTCTGATGAAGGTACACAGTTGCGTTTCCTGTTGTCTTATCCTCGGTGCACATGTCCATGGTCTTATTTTGTTGTTTTTTTCCCATGGATGAGAGCTCCTTAAGTTTGATAACTGGGGTTTTCAAGCTCTGCCTTGTGGAGCCCCAAGATTAAAAATCCAATGAACTAGCGGGTCCTGGACTTGGCTGCACTGCTTTCTAAGGTTCTGACCACTCCCAGGGCCCAAGCCATGGCCCAAGAAAGTTCTGGTATCGAGGCTCTTGTGGTTCTGGTATCTATTTCCCCTCAGTACCCTCCCCCTCACCCCAGAGGCCTGTCTCTGAGGAATATGTGTTCCGTCTGTCTCCCAAGGGTCCTCAGATGTCACAGAAATCTAAAGTAGCTCTTATCAAAGCACAAGCTGACCCTCCTGTTGGGAACCTCTGTCTTTGCTTTTTCAGACTGAAGACTTCTGTTATTTCTTATCTCACCATGTGTGAACCCTGCAAGCATTTGGGTGTCTTGTTTATTTGTACATAGATTTGTTATTTTAATGGAAATACCTAGACCTTGATGCAGATGTTCCTTAATTCTTATGACAGTACGTTTTCCTATGTGACTCATGAGGACATCTGCAACTGCTTTAACGGTGAGTATGTCCTCCCTTGGATCAGCTCTTTACTGCAGTGATTCAAAGTCCCCTGCACTCACCAGCTCATTCTGGTCAGAAGTGGGCTTATCCCCCTGCAGTGAGCTGCATTCATAGGACACACATTTCTGTTCCCGTGACAGTAACTTCTTTCCATAGCTCACATCACTGTCTGTTGGTGGCAATAAACTTGGTGGGAGGGACAGCTACGCAGAGCAGGATTCACAGTCGGTGACGGAACTTGAACATGAACATGGTGCTCATCGGCTCTGTTCATGAAACTAGCACATGTGCCGGTCACAGATGGAATGTGGAGAAAGCATAAGGACACTTAGAGAATCTGTTTATAACAGGACAGTTGTTCCTCGCCTCAGTCCAGCCATCTCGCTTCATTCCTGAAATGACATCATAGTGGATTGGTAACTAGGAGGGCGGGGCCATGTGCCCGTGATTATACCTAATACAAATATGTGAGATTGTGCACACGCTGTAGTTTCATCACGCCTGTCACTGACTCTCCAGGTGGGCGTGTGGCTGCTGCTGTACTTGGCCTCCATGTGGGACATCTTCCTAGTCTTCCCCAAAGATGGCTGTAGAATTTGGCTTCACAAGCAAGCTCACTTAAGCTCAAGATTTCAGTGTCACCTCATCTCTTGTGTCACTGGTCCTTTTAATAGTTTAAATACTCCAAGTAAACAGTGTGTCTTAGTTGAGGTTAAAAGGTTTCCAGAATCTCAGCCTTAACATGAGACCAAGTGAAAGCAAAATTAGCTTGAGCTGAACTTAGGAGAATAGCTCTAACACTGAGCGTTTACCCTGACCGAAGAGCCAGTACACCTGTGACCTCACTTCTCCTCAGAACTGCACTGTGCAGTGAGTTAGAGTCCCCACCCTACAGACGTGAGAACCCTGCTCTGCCCCACCTGGGACTCGAACCCGAGCTTCTGTCTCCAGGGTGCATCCTCTTGCCACTCTGTTTCTGGATCAATGCTATTTTCTAAAATTTAAAAATATTTTTTATGACAGGTGACACACTTTTGGCCATCCAGGCCCCTTCTGGCACACAACTAGAGGTGCCCATCCCAGAAATGGTACGTGGGCAACTCGGGAAAGTGCACCCGCTGTTTGGGGAGGCGCTGTGTGTGTGTTCTCTCATGGAACAGGAGCTGACTGTGTGTGTAAACACTAAGGTTGTCTGTTGGAGGGTATTGATACTGTATGTGGATGTCTTCAGTACTGTGGTGAAATTGTAGATGGGACTGAATGAATTATGTGACATTTTATGTTTTTAGTATCGAGATGAGTCGTGATATAGTCAATAATCTTAAAACACCACTCTGACTATATCTGGAACTGATGCACCAATCTTGACTGAGGCAGGTTTTCAATTTAAATATCACCAGTAGGCCCTGGCTGGTTGGCTCAGCGGTAGAGTGACAGCCCAGTGTATGAAAGGCCCAGGTTCAATTCCTGGCCAGGGCACACAGGAGAAGCACCCATTTGCTTCTCCACCCTTCCCCCTCTCATTTCTCTCTGTCTCTCTCTTCCTCTCCCACAACCAAGGCTCCACTGGAGCAAAGTTGGCCCAAGCACTGAGGATGGCTCCATGGCCTCTGCTTCAGGCGCTGGAAAGGCTCCCGTTGCAGTGGAGCAACACCCCAAATGGGCAGAGCATCGCCCCCTAGTGGGCATGCTGGGTGGATCCTGGTCGGGCACATGGGGGAGTTTGTCTGCCTCTCTACTTCTCACTTCAGAAATAAATAAAAATAATAAAAGTAAATATCAGCAGTAATGTATTGCTTTAAATTGGGACCTTTTAAAATCATCTTTTGGCTCATTAAGTCAAACATATATATTGACTCTGTGCTGTATGTGTCATGATTATAGTTTTGGAGTCAGAGTTACTAAAACATTGATTTGGCTTGACCAGGCAGTGGCGCAGTGGATAGAGCATCGGACTGGGATGCAGAAGACCCAGGTTCAAGACCCCAAGCTCACAAGCTTGAGCACAGGCCCATCTGGCTTGAGCAAAAGCTCGCCAGCTTGGACCCAAGGTTGCTGGCTCCAGCAAGGGGTGGCTCGGTCTGCTGAAGGCCCACGGTCAGGATACATGTGAGAAAGCAATCAATGAACAACTAAGGTGTTGCGATGGCAATGAAAACTAATGATTGATGCTTCTCACCTCTCTCTGTTCCTGTCTATTATCTATCCCTCTCTCTGACTCTCTCTGTCCCTGTAAAAAAAAAAAAAACAACACATTGATTTGAAAGTTGTACCAGCCAAAGGGGGGGGGGTAAAAGAAGGCGGTCACTGCCACCCACCTCCTGCCACAGCCACTCTAGAGGTGTGTATGCAGGCGTTGGTATAACTGGATTCTGAAGCGTCCGGAGACAAATAACCATTGGAAATGCAGGGACGTCACACTCCATCTCTGTAGGAAAGCTGGTTGTTTGTGCTTGCTGAACAGAAGGGAGTTTGACATGTGATAGCTGCGATTTAAAACAGCACGTGCAGCCACCACATCACAGGGCTGTGCCTGGGAGGTGTTCCTGCACACAGGCAACGTGAGGAGTGATCATTATATTGAACATGGAAGGTTTCAGAATTCTATGACTGAGGGTGTTTCATGCTCAGATTTTGAGAAAAGTTTCCCTTGGGGTTTGGTGGGGGCAGCTAGAGCCTCTGTGTCCCATCCTGCTCTTGTCTCTGCTCTCATGTCTGACTCACCTCCTCTCTCTGTTATGTGGATTCAGTTAGTTTTTGGGTTCTCTTTCTGATTTTTAATGTTAATGTTTATTCTTTGATTTATTCCCAACCACTTCAAAGGGTCAGAATGGACAGAAGAAATACCAGATCAACCTGAAGAGCCATTCCGGCCCCATCCACGTGCTGCTTATAAATAAAGAGTCCAGTTCGTCTCAGCCAGTGGCCTTTCCTGTCCCCCCGCCGGACGACCTCACACAGCCCTCCTCTCAGCCCTTGACTCCCCGGACTCCACAGAAGCCCAGCCCATCCACTCAGAGCCCGCCTAGGCAGCTCTCTGAAAGGGGTCAGGGCCTGCAGCACATGCCAGCCACAGACCTGGTATCAGGTGGGCCAGAGCCTTTGTGTTAGCAAGTTGAGCATTTCTGAATCTGTCGGTTGGCGTGTAACTCTTATTATCTGATCCAGGAGGAAAACAGGAAGCTTTGTTTAATCAGCATGTGTTAGTATATCTTTGTACAGCAAGGGAACATGTTTTTTAAGGAAAATTTTAAGATCCTGCCTTTTTATATTATTTATTATTAATGTTTGTAATTGTATGTATCATCATTTTACCTTTGGGATGTGTCCTGGGACGTGGGGGAGTCTGCTATCCTGATTGCTCACGGCAGTGCAGGGTGAAGCTGGTTTAGGTCTGATGCATACGCATGTTGCTCAGCTTGTGTCTCTGCACCCCTGCTTCTCCCCTTCCCTGTAAGGATTTGCACCCTTACGCCATGGGGATGCACAACTAAGTCTGGTCCTTAAAGCGTATGATGGGGTGAAGAAGGCAGGCAAGCTTTGTAAGGCATAACTCAGGCAGCTAGTACATCGGCTTCCATAAGCATTAAAAAAAATTCTGAGCGATTAGTTTTTATATGCAATTTAATATTTGGAAATAGTAAGGAAAGTAATTTGGGGTCGATTGAAGAGGGCCTTGAATGTCAGACAAAGTGAGGACTAGTGGATGACTGGAGAGGGTTGTATTCAGGGAAGTGGCCTGTGTGGGACTGCAGTGTGCTGAGCACAGGAGGGACATGATGTGAGAAGGGCCCTGGGGAGCAGAGGGCAGAGTGCTTGGCCAGCTGTGAGAATGTTTAGGCCAAAGTAGGGAGTTAACAGAGGATGTAGAAAGGGAAGTAAAGAACACGTGACAAATACTGTGTCAACAAAGTGAGTACCATCTGAGGCAGGGATCCCCAAACTACCGCCCCGCGGGCTACATGCGGCCCCCTGAGGCCATTTATCCGGCCCCGCCACACTTCCAGAAGGGACACCTCTTTCATTGGTTATCAGTGAGAGGAGCACAGGATGCATCTGCACCCATAGTTCCCATTGAAATACTGGTCAGTTTGTTGATTTAAATTTACTTGTTCTTTATTTTAAGTATTGTATTTGTTCCCGTTTTGTTTTCTTACTTTAAAATATGTGCAGTGTGCATAGGGGTTTGTTCACAGTTTTTTTATAGTCCGGCCCTCCAACGGTAGGAGGGACAGGGAACTGACCCCCTGTGTAAAAGTTTGGGGACCCCTGATCTGAGCTGTAAGATCTGGGAAAGAGCTGACAGGAGGGATGGAGAGTGGCTATGTTATAAGGTCGGGTGACACAATTACAGCACCACTGACTGGGAAGCCCAGGAGTCCCTTGTGGGAGGAAGATGAGGCTTTTGGTCTCCATCTTGAGTTTGGAAGCTTAAAAGCAAACACAGAATAGGCGCAAAGGGAAATACCTTTCCATTAAGTTCTAGTTTTTAACTGTGCTGTTAACCAAGCTGCTGCTGTTCGAACAGCTATTTGACATCTACTGTGTTGTGTGAACACAGCTATGTCTAACATGTACTGTATTGTGTGAACACCGCTGTGTCTAACATGTACTATGTTGAAATACAACTAACTGCTCTGTCATAGAACTGCTGTAAACCTTTGTCCTATGTTTTTTCAGCAGGACCTATTAGTGGCGATATCATTGATGAATTGATGTCTTCTGATGGTAAGTACTTTAAAATTTTACTGCCTTATAATCAGTGACACTTTTCTGGAAGGTTTTTTTTTGTTTTTTGGGGGGGGCACGATCTGCCTTAACTGCATGGCCACCGCCTGCCCTTTTCTGGAATTTATACGTGGCACATGATTGTTTGACTACTTAATGTACTATGAGGAGTCATGAAAATTCTCCTTTACTAATACTTCAGAGTAAATCATAGGCATCCTGCATTTGCCTTTGCCTGTGTTTCGAGGGGAGACTTGTGAGGGGCCAAGAACAGTAAGATAATATAAGTCCACAGGTAGTGTGAAACCAGTTTTGTAAGGTACCTCACTGCAGCCAGTGGGAAGTCCGCACTGTTCCTGATGGTGGCCATGTCATCATCTAATCTGAAAACCCTTCTTAAAATCAATAGCTACAATATTGTGATTACTTCAGTGTAGCTCTCTTGGCTTCACCTTGCTCTAAGTTTTCGGATTCAGAGTCCTGCTCCTGACAACCACAGCAGAGACCTGGGCAGGAGCAGCTGTTACGTAGGCAAATGGAACCATAACCACTTAGATTTGTTCAGTTCTTCTGAAGAAACAGAGAATGCCAGCACATTCATTAAGCCAAGTCTAGTTTCTTATTCTCATTTTAAAGTAGTAGTTCACTTAGCCAATCAGAAAACAACTGGACTCATGTCTTTGAATCATGTATTTTAGTGACAGGTTTAACCAATAAAATATTTCTCAAGCTCATAAATACCAATAATCAATGCATAAACTGTCTTTAAACAAGAATCTTTCAAAGTACACACTGAACTTGACTGCTGCTTTTTCTCGTGTACATTTTAAATCCCTCTACAACACAGAAGCCATGACTAACAGATGGTGTGTGTTGTGGGACACATCACCCTGCGTGCAGAAGCCAGCCTAACCCGGGACTTGTGCTTCCCTTGCAGTGTTCCCCCTGCTGCGGCTCTCCCCCACCCCGGCTGATGACTACAACTTTAACTTGGATGATAATGAAGGAGTGTGTGACCTGTTTGATGTCCAGATACTAAATTATTAGATTCTGTGGAAACCTGGGACTGCTATCTACCTCTAACTGTAACATTGTAGACTTCCTAATAACTAAGTATTTATAATGAAAGTAACACCTGTTTAGTTCACTGATTTTGCAGTCTTCTCCCTAATAGTCTCCCTCTCACTACACAAAACTTCCTCCCTGAAAACAAAGGGCTGACTGCCTCAGGGGAATAGTGATTTCATACCTCCCTCAACCCACCCAGGAGTCATTGCATTATGGGGCTTCAACTTTTCTTTCAATCCTGACTCCTGTTTTATACCCTTCTGAGAGGAAAGTTAAAAACAGCCTTAAGGTCATCAAAAACAAGAATGTCAGCCAAGGGCACGTCCCTTACTGGTGTTCCGCTTGCTTTTACTGCCGTGGAGCGGCCTGCATATTGGTGCGCTCCCATCCGCTGGGCCACTCACTGCCGCAGTGAGTGAAGGGTTAGCAAGATGCCTCACTGTTTCCGAGAACAGTTTGTGAAGTGCCTTCTGTTTCAGCACTTTAAGTTATGGCATTTGGTTGACTTCTGACATTCCACTTTCCTAGATTAGGAAAGATCTGTTTATGTAGTTTGTTTTTTTAAATGTGCCAATACCTGTACATTAACAAGATTTTTAAAAATAAAGTTGTATAAGACATGACTTTATTGGTCTTTGGGGGGAATCATCAGCGCATCACAACTGAGCCATTAATCTTGTAGCTTCGTCAACATTCACGGATCTGTTTTCATGACACTGCTGAGGACTCTGCAGGGAGGAGAACATTACACAGCATTTAAAACTTTAGACGGCAGTAGTGGACAAAAGTGACATACATATGTCTTAGCTTTAGTTTACTGTGAGGAAGTGATCTGCACCCACCCGCTGTTTCTGCAGAGGCTCCAGGGAAAGGCCTTTGGAGAAGTGGGCGAGCTCCTTCTGTATATCTATGAACGCTTGGTTCATTCGGCGAACCTTCTCATCATTCACAATGTTTATCTTTGAAAAAGAGAAAAGAACATTACCTGGATCTCATAACCATTACAGATAAAATATATTCAACCTTAATTTAACCTTATTCAACCTAAAATATAAAAACAGCCATACCAATTCATGGGCATGATTCACACTAAAACTCTTGGTCTCACTGGGAAATTTTAGACAAAAGGTTTTATTAAAAGAAAAAACAACGATGATGTGCAATCCCCTATACCTTGACTTCACCGGCCACAGTGCGGACCACACTTTCTAGCCAGTAGAGCCGTCAGCTCCCCTGTGAGAGGAGCCTGGGTCCTGTGTGCTAGTGCCCCGCTGACAGCGCCTTGCAGCCCTTCCTTGACCTCCTTGCCCTGATGGAAGTCCCTGGTAATCTGAGGATGGCCACTGACAGGGTGGTCATCCTACTGCTCCCAAGCTATTTCTCATTCCAAACTCAGCTCCTGTGGACCTTATGCCCTAGGACACTCTAATAGCTCATTTGGTTGACTTCTGACATTGGTAGTCACCTGCCAACACCAAGATTCCTTGCTCCTTCATGAAAGATCTCAGCCCTCAGCTCACTGACCTCTCAGGTCTGGCATCACTGCTTAGTGGATTCAACAACAATGTGGTCCTATGGCCTCGTCATCTCTCCAGGTCCTCACCTGTCATTCATCTCATTTAGTCACAGTTCTCAAGTCTCCCTGCAGCCCCTGATGCCATCACTCTTCACCTCCCTCCCCTCACTCTGTCCTTTAGCCAGCAACAACCCTGTGACCGTTATTTCATTGATCACTTTTCTTACACCCTCTTACCTTCCCTCCCTAATCATATTTGCTTGGCGACCTAGTTAAACTTGACTGTCAGACTTTCCTGAGCCCAAAACTGAAGCTGTAGAAAATCCTAACTGGGTGAGTGGCCACAAACTTCATATGCCCAATTATGTGGTTCCTGGCAAACTTATACCTTCTCCTCATAGATTAGGCTACTCTGAGCAAACGGCATAACCAGGCTGCCCACGGCACAATTTCGCTCCCTTTGCCATTTCCCACTAGAACACATGAGGCTTTCCGGACTTCCCTCTACTGAGATCACCTTTGGGGCCTTTGCTGTTCTCTGCCTGGAACATGCTGCCCCAGTGCCTTCCTGCTCTCTGCATCCCCAGCTCCCGATCGCTCAGGTCTTAGCTTCACTGTCAACTCTGAAGACAATTCCATGTAAAACTGTCACTTTAAACCCCTGTTCTATCACCCAGTTTTAATTCCTTAAATGTATTTCCAAAGTCAAAACTGCTTGATCAAAAAGCTGAACTATGCTAGTTCATGAAAACTGAAATGTTCCAATTCTGTAGACTATTATGATAATGACTGAGTCCTGGAGGGTTGATGCCACATACTTTAACGTGAAAACATTTTCTTGAGGGATCTATATCTTGATGAAGAAATTTCCCTATTTCCCAGATATTCTGAAGTAAAAACAGAAAATAAACTCGTTTTCAAATTTTGCATTTTAAAAAATAGAATACAGGGGGTCCTCTTGGGTTACAACAGTCTGAACATACGATGTTTCAAGTTTATGACACTCATTCCCAAAAAACAAAAGAATTGAGACGTGAGTGTTTCGGCTCACGCCGTTACCATTGAACTTATGGACTACGTGGGCGAACTAGTTTGGCTGAGCAGTGGGAGAATACACAGTAATGCAGCCTAAGAGTGAGGGAGTTGGTATTACTCATTTTTTGTCACTTTTTCTGTTACTACAGTATAGTGAGTGACTTAGGCTAGGGTGTGTCTCAGCTTACACCAAAATTCAGATTACGTCACTGTCCTAGGAACAAAACTGTGTGGTAACCTGAAGACCCCCTGTATATTTTCTTCATTTGATAGGTTTTTTAATATGTTTGAGTTCAGAGAAGAACTGGTTTTGATACCAGAGTTTTTATTTCTGTGCTCTGATAAAGCTCTTACTATTATTTGGAGCTTCGCACATTTGCAGTTAACTTCTTTCTCTTTGTACATTTGGATTCAAGAAAGGGATGCTATTTTCTCCATTTTTTAAAACAAGTGTTTAAAGTCCTCTTGCCCTTGTAGGAAAGGCTAAAAACTTGTTTTAAATGAAAGCATTCCATTTGTCAGTAGCTTTACCATTATGCTCGGCTCATAAACAACAAAGGGTGGTTAATACTCACCTTCTTAAGCTTAGTGGTAACTGGTTTTGCTTTACTTTTACCCTTAAAGTTTTTCTGGCTGGCTATGTGAAACACACTCCTGGGCTTCTGCCCTTTTCGTTTGCTCTTGGCCATTGTCTAGAAAAGAAACTAAAGTAAGTTGCCCATATTTATGACTTTAAGTCAATGACAGTTTTTTAAGTAAAGGTACCAATTAAATCTAGTAAGTCCCATCTTACTGCTGATTATTTTTAAAGTTGCTGCATGCAGTAAATTATTTCTGTGTCTTCTGCCACCTTTAGATTTTCTGCTGTGGGAGTGCAGAGTAGGTTCTCTAATTCTTTTCTGCAACTCCAGCACCTGCCATGAGGAGGCATCACATTCAGTACTAGGGGTTGAAGTATTAATATTGACTGTTTTTTTCAGCTACCTGCAGCATCCCACCATGTTAACCATTGCCATCCATCCTGTTAGTTCATAGGACAGGTACCACTCTGGTGCCCATCATATCCTAGGACTGACTCCTTCCTTCTTTCCATTCCTGTCTACTCACCCACTTCCTCTCCTGTGCTCCCCTCATCAAAATCAGTCCATAACCCTGCTCTTCCTACTGCTCCTTCCCTTAAATGACTTCTGACTTGCATGTCACCTGTGAAAGGCTCTTCCCTTGAAACTTCAGATATCCCCTTTGTCCTATATAGCTAAATGCACACTAAGCCTATAAATTCTACCTTGGACACATCTCTCCAATGTCTTTAACATTGCACATGAGGTACAATTCAAAAAATATTCATATACATATATAGAAATGTATATGTATATGTACATATAATATATATATATATATATATATTAAAAGAGAGGAGGGGAGATAGTGAAACTCCTGCATGCACCCTGGCTGGGATCCACCTGGCAACCCCTGTCTGGGGATGATGTAAATCAACCGAGCTATTTTTAGTGCCTGAGGCCAATGCTCAGACCAAAAGGAGCCATCCTCAGCACCTGGGGCCAATGCTGGAACCAACTGAACCACTGGCTGTAGGAGGAAAAGAAGAAGAGAACGGAAGAGGAAGGCGAAGAAATCCAGATTGTAGCTTCTCTTATGTGCCCTGACTGGGAATCGAACCCAGGATGTCCATACGCCAGGCCAACCTTCTAGCCACTTAGTCAACCGGCCAGGGCCTAAAAATATTAATAGTTAAGATATTTATTGAGTTTTTACTATGTGTCCAAATACTATGCTTACCTTAAATGTGCTTTGACTACTCACAACACTTGTGGAAGATACTACTTATCCCCATTTTACATGTTAAAGAAAAAGAAACTGATGCAAAAGGAAGTTAATCTGCTCATTATCACACTGGTAGTAATCAAGGAATGCCAAGATTCAAAGCTAGACCTAATTGTGTGATGTGACCCCTCCTGTACAGTGTGGGCCAAAGGTAGGTTTACAGTAATGTTACAAGAAACAGACTTTATTCTTGTATTATTATTTATTAATTATTGTCCATACAGGCAACTGTAAACCTACTTTTGCCGACTCTGTATAAATAAAAATGCAATACAAAAACACGATGTAATATTTACTGGGTTACTGCTATAGTTCCCTAGGTCTATTTGCTTCCACTGTGGGCTGGGCAAACTTGACACATGGACTGTATGTATCAGGTCAGACACCTGTCTCTGTAAATAAAGTTTTACTAGTATACCGATATGTCAATTCAATTATGTGTTGTCAATGGTTGCTTTCCTGCTACAACTGTGGCCCACAAAATATTTACTATGTGGCCCTTTGCAGAAAGATTGCCACCCCTGGTATGAGTCTCATGAATTCAAGTCTATCCTGCAGGGTCTATAAAATGTACTTTCCAATGTTAAAGACCTGTGATGGCCCCTTCAAGGCACAAGGAGCAATGTGCTCTGTCCTTAGTGCTGGCACCCAGGACCCAGCATCCACCTGTAACATGCTCCTGCTACCTCTCCATATGTACCGGCCTGCTCTGCACATTGTTCTATGAACACACCCGCACATTCCCACTTCCTTCCCTTTGCTCACACTGCATCTCGATTGAAGGTTACATCTTCCACGTCTGACCTCAGACAACTACGTGACAGACAGCAATGCCTGACCCCAATGTACTTCACACTTAAAAATAATGAACACGATAGGACATACACTATTATAGAAGAAACAGAACACACACATAATAAATTTCCCCAAATTAAATGACCTACAGTCCTTCCAATAGTAACCAAAATCCAACCCTTATTCGGTACTCCTTAATCAGCTACTACTACGTACCAGGTGTGGCACACAAGTGACATATACGTGAGCTGTAAGATGTTATAAGGACAGGTCCTGTCACAGGTAGGTTTGTGGAGAAGGTAATACCCTTGTTGGGGTCACAGGGAATATCCATGAAAACCACATGGGAACCGCGATGACAGACACAACCAAAAACTGGTCCCGGCCCAAAGTTGAGAACCACCCGCCGGCCCGCCACTGGAAAGGGTGGCCAGAAAGCGCGCGGCGGATCCAGACCATGGGCCGCAGTGGCGCGAGGCTCGACAGCCCGGTCCCAGCCCCCAAACCTCCCACCAACCTCTCACCAGACAGACCTCCGATACCCTCGCACAGTTGCTCCAGTTCCAGGTTACACCATAGGCACACGCAGGACCTACGAAGTTCCGGGAGAAGCATCCAATTAAACTTCCTCTACTATGCGTGATTCCGCCCACCGAGCGGAGCCCCGCCCACAAAGTAAAGTTCCATTCGTCACTCAGCCCGAAGACAAAGACAAGCCCCGCCCACCGATTGTAACCCTCACGCACTGGGCGGAGTCCCACTCGCGGAGGTGGTGGTACCCAAAACAAAACCGGATCCACCGAACCTAATGGAAGTAATTTCCCTCCCCCCCCCACCCGAGCAGGTTCCCGCCCCCTGACGTAGTCCGTCCCACAGAGCCCGCTTTCACTTTAGGGGACTGTAACTGAGCACAGCGCGCCCCGCCCGCAGATTGAAGTCCCGCCCACAGAGCCGGCTCCACTGGGGTTGCACGTTGGAGACGCTGTTCTGTCGTGGGGCCAGGAGGAAGTCACCCACGCGGTCTTTCTCTGCCGCTTCTCCCGCTGTGCCCTCGCTACCGAGAGGAGGCGCTTGCACCCTGGGCGGTGTCCGCGCCAGTAGCTGCAGCGCTTTGTGCAGGGTGGTTTCCTTGCCTCAAAGCAGCGAATGGGACAGGGCAGGGCCACAGGGCCACGTGCAGATGTCCCCCTAGCGTCGGGGACCTTAAGGAACGCGGAGGAAACGCGCCTGCCTGCCGGTTTGTGTCTCCACATGTTCCGGTTAAAGCCTCCCGGATAACTTTCCGGGGAAAGGAACCCCATACTTCTAAATGCATCTCCACTTTAAGTGTGCACGTGTTTCTCTGCGTCCTTTGCTGATGTTATAGGAAAAGTCAGGTTTCAAAAGCCGGTACAGGTAGTGACGTTTCTGTATCATTTTAAATAGAAACGGTTGACCCTTTGCAGTGAAAGGAAATGTCTCCCCTCCGCAGGACGGCGGCCGCAGGCTTTAGCATTGACTCTGCATTTTCTATAATTCAGATGTCACATCACCGGTGTGTCTGCTCGTCTGCGACTCGACCAGGCACTCTGCCGGGTCCCTTCCTCTGTCACCGGTGTCCCAACCAGGGTCCCGTACTTCCAGTGCATAGCCGCTGTGATTATAACATTTGCTCAGTGACATTAAATCCCCTTGAGTGTAGGGATCCAGGAAGTGGTGGTTGCAGCTAGTCCACTGAAAACTACTCTAACGCTCTTGTCATCATGACAACAAAATACCTAGAGGAACACTTCTTTTTATCTCTGCTCCATGAAGTGACGGGTGCTCAATTTAAGGAAGCAGAATTTTATCCAGAGTAATCTGGAGAAATGCCCAGAAATTCCGAATCTGAAATAATGACAGTCACCAAGGACATATGAAATAGCTGGAGACTGACAACGGTCAAATATCAATAGCTATCACGAAAGCCATAAAAATATTCAAAGGGTACATGAAGTCCTTCCATTTTTTATGATGTTTGATTAAAATGCAAGAAAAGGTTAAAAATGTGAAACAGCAGGTACATGTTTAAAACTCAGGAAACTGGCAGGGGGGCAAAGGAGGACATGTGTTATTACATTAGGATTTGACACTGAATTTCAGCAGTGTTTAAAAAAAATGAAAGGATGCTGTGCTTTGTAATTATCAAGTTTAGTTGATAAGTAAACACGTAAGCTGTCTAAAGCTCCATGGTGATTTTGTTTTTCAGTTGAAATTGTTATGTCTACACAGACCAAAGGTGACAGTTGTTAAAATTTTGCTAAGAATTACATGGGCATCTATACTGTGATGAGTACAACCAAAAAGAAACATTTGGCTACTTAAAAACTTTTCTCCTTTTCGATTAGAAAGGTCATGAAGAGTCATTGTCAAAATTTGGAAAATGCAGAAAATCCTAGGGAAGTAATGGACCACCAGTGAGGACTGGGTTCTGACCTCATTCACCATCCTTTTTATCTCACGTGGAGTATTGTAACAGCTTCCTTACTGGTCCCCCTGCTTCCCCTGCTTTCGTCTCTCCCCAACCCAGCAGCCGGAGAAATCCTGCTGAAATGATGACCAGATCATGTCAATCGTCAGCTCTAAACTTCAATTTTCCCACATCAGTCAGAATAAAAGCCAAAGCCCTTACAAGGGCCTGCGGCCCCCTCTGGCTTTCTTACTGTTCTGTAATCATGGCAGGTGTGCTCCTGCTCCTGGAGCACTCATTCCTCCTTCACCCTCAGGTCTTATTTTAAGGGGCATCTTTTCAGAGATGGCTTCGTGACTACTTCTGTAAAATTGGGGGCCCTCCTAGCACCCTTCTCTGCTATGCCATTATCACCATATACTATATAGTTTACTTATTTTGCTTATTATCTCTCTTCTCCATAAAGACAGGACTTTTATCTCGTTTTGTTTGCTCCTGCATTTGTTTTCTACAGTGTAAATCAGCCCAAAATTTAGTTGCTCTAAACAGCAGTCGTGGTTTACTATTTCATTATTTCAGTGGGGATGGACTTTGGGAGGGGCTTGGCTGGAAGAGTCTGGTTCAGATCTCTCACGAGGTTTCAGTTTGGCTGGGCTGCACTCACCTGAAGGCTTGGCTGGGGGTCTGCTTGCCAAGTACCTCATTCACGGGCTACAGCTGGTACTGGCCACTGCCAGGTACACCGAGTCCTCTACTGGAGGATTTTCTGCAGAGCTGAGTGTTCCCATGATGCGGAAGCTGACAGCCCCCAGACTGAGGGATCCAAGAAAGAAAGGGAGACACTGTAATGTCTCTTGTGACCTGGACTCACGAGGGACACACTGTCGCTTTGCCAGTTTGATTCAGAGGAAGGAGACCAGGAGGGGCTAGTTCATGCAGCTGCTCTGTCCCCGTGCCAGGCACAATGCGACATAGAGGGAACCCAACACATATTTTTGAAAAATGAATAAATTCCACCACTCAGATTTAAAATGTGTGTGTGTGTGAGAGAGAGAAAGAGATGACTCCTGCCCAGACTGGGATCTACCTGGCAACCTTGTCTGGGGCCAATGCTTGAGTACTGAGCTATTTTTAGCACCAGAGGCTGATACACTCAGACCAACTGAACTATCCTCAGAGCTCAGAGCCAAGTTCAAACCAGTCAAGCCACTGGCTGCAGGAGGGGAAGAGGGAGAGAAGGAAGAGAGGGAGGGAGAGAGAAGCAGATGGTTGCTTCTGTGTGTTGTGCCCTGACTGGGAATCGAACCCAGGACATCCATATGCGAGGTCAACTCTCTATCCACTGAGCCACTGGCCAGCGCCTAAAAATATATTTCTTTGCAGTCTTTTATTTCTAAGCAAATACATTAAGTTGTTAATTAAAATACAGAGTATGTCTCTAGATGACTTATAATCTAAACATACATAATGGTTATATTTTTAAGTGAAATATTTAATACCTTTCTAAAATTACATTTGTTGTTATACAATAAATTATTTGAAGTTTCTTATCATCAGGATCTTTGTTTTTAGATTTTTCTTGTGTTATGAATACATTGTGATGAATATCCTTTCATATAAATCTAAGGGCATCTCCTAATATTTTCTTGTGGAGCATGCCTAGGAACAAGACCTAAAGTTATAAACACTTACAATACAGCAATAAAATGGCATTGACTTATTTATTACAAGCCCAGGAACAATTAACTAAATTCTTTAACAACAGGATTATTTTGGCCTGGATTACCGGGACTTTTCAACATTGATCTGATGTCTATATGACTTCATTTCCTTTTAAATCATCTTAGCTCTCTTTTCTTTTCATACTTTCGTGATATGCTCAAATAATATATGAAATACTAAAAATAGGATGTGGGTAAATTATTGGGAAATTGTATGAGAGGAAATGGAAGAGCAGGAATGGAGAATGTAGGGTTTTATCAATGTATTCTTGTCTGACAATAAAGGGCAAAATGTTTGCCTCCAGTTTCTGAATGCTGGAACCCGAAAAACAACTTGATCTGTGATTCAATGGCATTACCCTTTGAGAATTCTCCTCCTGGCATGAAACCTGGGTCGTTGAGCAACTCCTTTAGCCCCTTGGGCCTCCGTGTGCAATCTCCAGGGGAGATCTCTCCTGGGCAGCTTGCCTTATGCAACCCCCCACCTTAGGAATGGGGAGGTAAAGAAATCAGAACCCCACATTGTATCAGCTCCATAAAATCAACACTCTCCAAAAGATAGCAAACGATAAGACATTCC
The DNA here is from genome assembly GCA_037038555.1 of Rhynchonycteris naso. Taxonomy (NCBI): domain Eukaryota; kingdom Metazoa; phylum Chordata; class Mammalia; order Chiroptera; family Emballonuridae; genus Rhynchonycteris; species Rhynchonycteris naso. The sequence goes on along the minus strand of CM072998.1, from coordinate 211,861,090 downwards.
TGTGGTTAATATGTCCCAGCTGCACAAATCACAGGACACAATGCGTGCAAGAAATGGGCACTGCTGGAGAGCACCTTGGACTAAGGTGTGTCCATGGTGTGGCTGGCCTCTCTGCATAAGTGAGGAATCTCGCTCCTTGCTTTCCTGCTCGGTAAGATCAGAGGGAAAGAGCCACTTGCGTTCACATTTAGGCTTTCTAAAAAGAACACTTAGAAAAATGTGCATCCCAGAGAGAGTCTGTGCCTATGCTCTAACGAAACAGTATCAGTTCATTCAGTATCAACAAAATCACTTTGATTTTCCCTTTAAGATGTTGCTATACTTAATTAAATATTTTTATGGCTAGGGTTATAACTCACAAGTGCTGCTTGCAACATACAGCCAACTAAGCATGTTTGCTGCAGGCAAGGCTGGTCTGGATCCAGTCAGTTCGTTCAAGAGTAAGGTGGAGATGATGACCATAGCCTTCCTTGGTCAGGATTCCTGGGTTCACTGGTCAGGGTTAACTTTTTGTTTGTACTTGACGGTTGTGAACCTGGGGATAGAGACTCTTCAGTAAGGAGAAAACCCACAAATACTTATAGAAGATTATTTAGCAAGTTAATGGGTTTATTGACTCCAAAGTTTTTTGGAAAAAAATTATAATGTACGTAAAAATTGTGAGAATAGTCTCATGAGCACCCAAGCATCCTTCAGCTAAATCCACCAATGACTGCCTGAGACGTGAGTCAGTTGCAGGCAACTGGGTACTTCAGCCCAATGGCTTCAGCCTTCATATCCTACAGTCTTCCCAGCACATCATTGCACCTACAAAAATGAGCATCGATTTCATGTAATCACCTACATGCTGAACAGTTCTTCAATTGACCTAAAGCATCTGTTTCAGTTTTTTGTGGGTTTTTTTTGCCCCAGTGTAGGATCTGAGAGTCACATATTATGTTTGGTTTTATGTATCTTTTGTCTCTGAATCCTAGACTGTGTAAATATCCTGTACTGCCCCCCCCCTAACTTTTTGTCTAGAACGGTTAGCTCCCATGGCTGACCCTTGCCTGAGTCAGACATTGCATTGGCCTTGCAAAAACGATGGTTTTACAATTCTGTCATTTCATCTGTACTCAGTAGCTGGCATTCTCTCATAAAGAAGCGTTATTCTCTCTCTCTCTCTCTCTCTCTCTCTCTCTCTGGGCATAGATATTTCAGGGGGAAGGAGATTATAATCTATTGCCATTATTCTTTTTGATTCCCAAATTATCCCAAATTTGGTACAGGACCTCCTACAAGCTAGCTTTCCTGTGTGGGGATTGTGTATTTTACATGATGTTGTTTTTGTGGGTTTAATATTTTAAGACTATTCTTTTTTAAGAGTAACTTTAGGTTCACAGAAAATTGAGAGGAAAGTACAGAAATTTCCCATTTACTCCCTGCTCCTACAAATGCAGAGCCTCCTCCAAAAGCATTGTCACCAGCACTGAGGGAGAGCTCCTACTGCTCCGTGTCCTTGTCAGCACGTGGTGTTGTCAATGTTCCGGATTTTAACCACTCTAACAGATGGGATCTCGTTGTTTTATAGCATTCCACTACTGACATACATGTGAAGCATTTCTATATGCTTATTTGCCATCTTTGTATCTTCTTTGGGGAAGTATCTGTGAAGGTCTTTGACCATTTTTTAAATCAGTTGTTTGTTATTGTTTTTTAAGAGAATTTTTGTTTTGTAATTTTAGGTAAGTCCTTTATTATATTTGTATATTTCAATATAAATATAAGTTTATATATTCTTCTGTGATGTAAGTGAATATAGATTAAAACTATTCCTAGAAGTCTAAAAGTTTGGTTATATTATCTGTGCCAAGAGCATGGATGGGGGAAACCCCGCTTCCCCTTAGATGGAGAGGAGCATAAAGTTCGCTGTATTGTACTATACTTAGTTCTGGAAGAGAACTTATCACCTGCTGTGTTCCAACCCCAGTGAGAACTACAGAAACAGGAGGGTCAGGCTGAACTACAGGTGTTCAGGTGGGGCCTAAAGAAGAATAAATTGAAATTTATCCTTATTTAGTGGTCCCTAAACAACGCAGTGCTCACCTGAAGAGGGAATTTCTGGAACTCAGTTACACATTGATCAGCTGCTGTGTGAATGGCAGGGAAGGGAAGGTAATGTTTAAGTGGCCACTTGTCTATCGTTATAGGAGATCGGCGCCATCGGGAAGCTCTTTGCACGAGTTTGTCCACACATAACACTGCACAGGTCAGTGTGAGATTTCAAATGGACCCAACCGAAAGCCTTAGTCATCTGGGACAGTAGTTACAATCTTGACCGGTGATTGTTTTTTCACTGGGAATCCGGTACAGCCACCCCTCCAGGACAGAAATTCAGTCCGCTTTGGTCCCAGGCAGCAATGCCACTGAGCATCCAGGAGTACAGGCCTGCACACCCTGCACCAGGCAGGGTGCAAAGGGTGACAGGACTTAGGGACTAAGGTGTCCAGGCTTGGTCCTCTCCTGACCCACAACAGTAACAGGTTGACAGAGCCAGCGGGATAAGGGGTTGGAGGAACCAGGAGCGCCACTCTCTGTGCGCCCAGGATGGTCACTGAGCCCTTCTGCAGGCCCCTTTCCCCTTTTTCTGACTCTGGGGCACTTGGAACATCTTGCTCAGAACCATGCTGGGAAGGCCTCGAGGAAAATGCGATAAACGTGCTGGCCCCGCCAAGGCGCGCCTCCTGATTGTTCTGGGCTTGCCAGTCCCCGTACCAGGGCCACCCCCATCTCCACCAGCTCCCCCCAGCCGCACCCCCTCTCCCTCTCCCCGCCCTCTGCAGCCGGTGACTCACCGTCCCGGGACAGCCCGCAGGCACCCTTCTTTCTCCGGGACTCAAGCAGCAGACGGACGACCCGAGCCTCCCTCGTCCTTTCCTGGTACCTCCCCACCATTCACCCATCTCTGGGTTCGAGAAGCGGGGGTCCCACGCCCCGATTCGGCCAGGCCCTCGTGCGCCCCCTGGCGCCGGCCGAGCGCCCACGAACTCTGGGCCCCAAGCGCGCCCCGCCCCGCCTTGTGCTCCCGCTGTCCCTCCTGCCCTCGGGACCATGTCGCGGCTCAGCTGGGGGTACGCCGAGCACAACGGTGAGCACCCCCGCGGACGATGGTGGGGGGAACCGGGGGGTGGGGGGAGTCCCAGCTAAGCGCACGCGACGCCAGGACACCTGGTCCCCTGCCCCGGACCGTCGGGGACCGCGTGCGGGGGCCGCCCTTGGGGTGTCGGTACAGAGTTGACAGCCAGTGTCGCGCAGACCTCAGACTTCACGTCCGTGTCGGGGTACTGCCCTCGGAAACGGAGGGGAGGGTGGAAGGACTTTCCCTGGTGACAGCACTCCTCGGTTAAAGGCGGTCTGAGGACCCAGTTCAATGACTCGAGGACAACTTCCCTTTCAGTCTTGTAAACCCATTATTCACTCCAACGAAACAAATCATGGAAACTACCGGGAAATATAGTTAAGAAATTGGATTGGCTTGAATTCCAGCTCTGAAAACTCAGATCGCCTTCCTGGCAACCCAAAGACTGCGGGTTTCTCGGTGACAGTGACGCTTGCCGCCGCCCTCCGCCCCTGCACGGCCCAGACTGGTCTTAGGTTCTCCCTGAGGATGAAGGTGGAGCTCAGGTTCCTTCCCCAGCCTCAACCCTCCTCCCACCCGCCCTCTGCAGAGGCTGAGCATCAACAAAGGGTTATTAAAATTAAAAAGTGGGCCAAGTACATTTACTGATGGGAGCTACAATGATGTGATGAGTACTTTTCTTCTTATCTATTCTGAACTATCAAAAGTAAGCCTTTTTCTTATTATTTACATTGAACTGAATTTTCTCTTTCAAGTACTGATTATTTCCACTGATTGCAAAGTGACACCAAGAAAGCCTGAGAGTGAATCACTCAGAATTGGGCCTGTGAATAATAACAATAATGATGATTTTGGGGTTAACATGTTTATCATTAAACAGTACAGTATAGTAGAATTTTATAGAAAGTTTACTTTTACAATGGAACAGAAAAGTTTCACTTTCGCTGTAGCCTTTTGAAGTTATGATTAACTTGCCAATGGGGAAAAAAGTCATCTGGTAAAATTTAGGACTTTAAAAATGAATAATTTGGGTGGATTTCTTTTTAGTGGAGGCTCTAATGATAATTTTACCTTTTGCTAATTACCAATTTATATTTAAGGGGAAAAAACACAAAATCAATTTCTTTTTATTTCCCTTTTCTACTGGAATAATTTTTATTGTTGTTAAATTAACAATTACAATGTGCCGATAATTCTCTAACTATGGTTAGGAAGAATGGTATTTTTGATCAGTGAGTACTGATTACTCTCTAACGTATTAGAAAACATTGATGCTGTATTCAGAATTTATAAAAAAATCCTTCTTTGGAAAGCCATCGGCAAGGACTGATTTTATAGGGCCATTCTCTGCTTTAGAAGCAACAGCTCTCTGAGGGTGACACCTGTAAGTACCTATGGAAATGATGCATTCCTCTTGGCGGTTCTGTTGTTTTCTGCTTCAAATGTGAAAGGCCATGAATGAATGAACATCCGACATGAGGCATCAAAGAGGGAACCACCTTCATAACCATTTTACAACTTCTTCCGCTAACTTTCAATCAGGGCACTGGTTTAGATTAGAGACTGTGATAATCCCTAAAAACTACCTATCACTATGGATATGCAGAAGTTCCTGAACCAATGGGAGAAACACCGTATGTCTCTCCTTAAGAATCATGTTCAAATGGGTTTAAAGTTGGAGGTTTTGAAAAATTTAAAAGGGGAGGGGGTTCTTAAGAGGCAAGGACATGAGCCTACCCTAGTAGTTAATATTTAATATTGAGTATCTCAAAAATGTTTCTGGTTATAAAGAACTGGAAATAAGAGACTAAAGTAATTAGGAGAAGACGATTGGAAAAAGTCAACATGTGGTGGTATCGCATGGCATACTTGACACCTCGTTCTCTTTAGGTTGAGTCATCCTTGGTGGCCGTGGAATAGAAAACATTTTTATGTAAAAAAAAGTACTTAACAAATAAGAAAATGCAATACTTTTTCTATAGTAAGTTGTAAGCAAGAACTTTTGGATCTTCTGGTTGCCTTGAAGTACAAAGCATTAGATTCATGAGAGAACAACTTTTGAGGTGTATATGTGTCTGTATTTTCACGCCATGACGTTTTGTACCTGAAGCTTACATGAAGGAAGACGTTTATGTTTTCTTTTCTTTTTTTTTTTTGCCAAAATGCAGAGCCATCAGGGTCATAAGGTTTAGAGGTGGAAGCTGTTGCTAATTGTGGCATATTTGCATACCTTGAAATTTCACTTTAAAGCTTATCTTTTAAAAATATTTGTGTTGTTTGTCACCAAAGTTTAGTTTGTTGTCATGCTGTGTCATTTTTATAAGACAGACCTGAGTTTTGGAGAAACCAGGTTGGTGAGGTAGGGAAGAGCTTAGGCAGTGGCTCTGAGTTCTGCTCAGCTAGTGGTGGCTGTGTAGTTGCAAGATCAGTGGCGGAGATGCTCACCTCTGACCTGTGAGAGACTAGGGGCTGTCGATGGATGTAATGCTTCCTTGGAACCTCCACTTTGCTATTAGTTTTCAGAGGCAGAACTCGAACTAAGTCTTCCCAAGAAATGTGGAGACTACACAAGGGAATTGCTGGCTTATTGGTGCTCATCAATTTACCAAACTGGTGTCTGATTTGGGAACTCGATACAGGTTTGGCTTTTTTGATTAGAGGATCAGGATAATTGTCCCTTGCTTTGGAATTTAAATGTAGCATGGGCAAAATAACCACAGAAAGATGTTAGAAATGTAGAAAGAGAAATAAATTGTCACTTGACTCCACCACAGATAATCCACACTACATTTCTCGACATGGTGCAGCCATTAGATTAGGATTATCCCATGTGAGAATTTACATATTACCTATTGCACATCGCAGGTCATTGAGTGAGGCCTGGGTGACACCCAAAGATGCCAATGAGGAATGAAAGGAAGAAGAAAGTGTTCTTAAAAACAACACCCTTTGTGTGCTGCAAGCTTACCCAAATCTGTGATTCTTGCCATTGTAAATTTAATGAGCTCTGCAGTTACCACAGCTCATTCTTGGAGCTGAGACTGAATATCATTGTTCTTGGGGATGAACTGTGCTGTTATTTTTAGTTTGGTAGAATGGTACCTTATACTATGTACAGGCTCTTTCTCTTTCAAGGATTTGTTTAACTCTGAAAATGAATGAAGGAAAACCAGGGAGTTTCCATGCCCTTGATAAGAGATACTGGTCTCCTAAAAGCAACAACACACAATTAGCTGTGAAGGTGCTGAAGATGTAGACCTTATTTTATTACTCTCTGTTCTCCCTTCAATTTCAACCACACGCATAGCACTTGCCAATTGTTTGTTGAATGAAATCACTTGTTTAATCCTTACCTTTTGATCCTGTGTGTTCAAGGTCCTGGTCACTGGAATGAATTTTTCCCGATCGCTGATGGGGATCAGCAATCTCCGATTGAGATCAAAACCAAGGAAGTGAAGTATGATTCTTCCCTCCAACCTCTCCTTATCAAGTATGACGCAAGCTCAGCGAAAATCATCAGCAACAGCGGCCATTCCTTCAATGTTGACTTTGATGACACGGAGTACAGTTCAGGTTGGCTATTTGGGGGGATTGGGAGTAATGAAAGACTTGGGTGATTGAATAGTATTTTCCTTCATATTTGAAACTCCTACACATGGTATGTCACTGTTAGTATTTTGTGGAAACCTGTAGTAAACTGTTTGATTAGTTCACAAGACAGTGTCTCTTACATTGTCAATAAATGATGGACCAACCAAATAAAACTTTAGTATAATGTAGATACTACAAATTAACTAAATGAAGTAAGAAAAAGGAGTAAAAGAGTATTTCCTTAAAATTTAATCCATCTTTAAGCACAACTATGGCCCAAGAAATAGACGATATCAAGTTTAAAAGTAAGAGGAGAGAGAAGATTAGAGAGAATCATATTTTAAAGCTTTTGACAAACTATTTTTACTGTTAGTCTAATATTAAGATTAGGCTGTACTTGCTCTATTAATGACCAATAGAGTTAAATTTTAAAAATCTTTAGTTGGAAAAATGTCTTCACTTATTCAGCTCAATTTTCATTTATTAATAATTTCCTCTGTTTATATAATGCTATATTGTTAACAAAAATTATAAGCCCATAAAATTTCTTCCAATGCTTATTGTCAAATTTGTAAAAGTGATTCATATTACTCAGAACATTGTCAAAAGTGCACAAAGAAAGATTAATATGTGGTATTTTCAACTTCTGGGGGAAGAAGGGACCTCACTTTTCATATATGTTCAGTTGTCTTTTCTTCACGCCCTCAGTTCTGTGAATCTGAGTTTATAGAGATGGTCGATGTAATGGGTACCTAGATATGGTCATGCAGTTAATTCAAGGCTCCCAAATACAAAGTTTACACCACCCACAATTGTAGTTGAATACTGTTTATAATATCTCAAATGCAGGAAAAAGATAGGAACAACTGTGATCACACTCCTAGTTCTAGAATAGGAGATGATTACACTCACTAGTCCTAGCAAACGCTCTTTGGTGATTCCCAGGTCACTTCGGTCACCCTGTACTTAGGTCAGTATACTTATTGGTCAGGCACTATCCCAGATCCTGAGAACACAAAGGAGCAAGATGGATCCACCTGAAAGGAATTTGTATGCTAGTGGGAGAGATAATAACTGCATGAAGAGACAAATACTCTGATTTTTAAATTAATCCTTTTCTGATTGTGCTGCCGACCTTGAATATTGTTCAAGGCAGCCGATGACGATGCAGTTTCAGAAAGTGAGTAGGTTTGGCAAATTACTAACAATGTTAACAGTTAAATGCAATAGAGTGACATAGGTTTCTCATTTCACAACATTGTTGAACTTTGCAGCATATTGCAAATAACAAAGACTCTTTTTCTAAGATATGACATGCTCCCCAAACTTTGATGGCATTTCCCTCTGGTTTCTTAACCTCTATAGACCTCCTATATGTGTGCATTATTTGGAATAGAGGGTTAAAAAATTCTGAATGACATGGTCATGGACTCTATATGAATGCCAAGTGCGATATTAGAAAAAAATCACTTGTCAGACTAAAGATGGCGACACTTGAAAATATTCACTCATTCTCATTAAAAATAATTTTGTCATCATTACTGATTTTATATCATGGTTTAACTGTTTTGTTACAGACTATCTCAAAGTCGGTGCTGAGTTCACCGGGATGTTTTGATTCGCTTTCCCCACCCAGGGTATAGCCCTGCTCCGAGAGGGTAGTCTTCACATAAGGAATTTGCTGGTCATGGTCACAGGTTGGGTGTCTTCGAGGAAACACTCAAATGTTGAGTCCAGCTATGTGAAGTGTAAGGCAAGCTCAGCCGCTTAAGCAAGTGGATCTGTACTAATCTGAGTTGAAACTCCAGATTCAGCCCTGGCCGGTTGCCTCAGGGTAGTGTGTCGGCCTGGCATGTAAAAGTCCTGGGTTTGATTCCCGGTCAGGGCACACATGGGAAGCGGCCATCTGCTTCTCCATCCCTCCCCCTTCTTTCTCTGTCTCTCTTCCTTTCCATAGCCATGGCTCAAACAGTTTGAGCAAGTTGGCCCTGAGCGTTGAGGATAGCTCAGTGGCCTCTGCCTCAAGTGCTAAAATAGCTTGGTTGCTGTGCAACAGGGGAATGACCCCAAATGAGCAGAGCATTGCCCCCTAGTGGGCTTTCCAGGTGAATCCTGGTTGGGGCACATGCAGGAGTCTGTCTCTGACTCCCTGTCTCTCACTCAATGAAAGAAGGAAAGAGAGAAAGAAAGGAAGAAGGGAGAGAAGGAGAGAAGAAAGAAGGGAGGGAGTGAGAGAGGGAGTGAGGGAAGGAGGGAGGGAAGGAAGGAAAAAGTAGGGAAGAGCGAGCCCAGATTCCCGGACCCTACCCTGACTATGTGCATTTTTCAGTATCATAGTCTTTGTCCTGAGCCAGCTCATTTACCTCTTCTCCTAAAGTCCACTCTATGCTGATTCCTTGAGCCCCCCAATCTGCATTGTACCTGTGACAGGACGACGTCCTGGCTGGGTTCAGGTCTTGTGGTGCCACAGAAGAGAGAACACCGGACGAGGGTGTTGATTTCACCTGATGGCCATTGCAGCCATGCTGTTTACCGTCACTTAGGGACGCGTGCATTTCAAGTTTTGAAATTTGTCTCTGAAACATCTTGGAGAGGGTTTAAAGCCAAGTCAAACATTTCCTTTGTGCATTCATCAAATATCTGTCCAGCATTTCCTCGGTGACAGTTCCCATGTGCAGAGATGGGGACATCAAAGGCCAAAGTAGAGTCTCTGCCCCACGGACATTGTCAGGGAAAGAAGAACCAGGGACATCACTGTCTGTGACAGAGAAGCAGAGTAGTCCTTACAGTCAGCTATAAGCGATACTCTCTCCTCTTTGATTTTTCAGAGGGCTCTGAAAACAGTTGTTTTCATTTCCTGTAGAGAAATCCAGATCTAAAGGAATTTGAAGGACTCCTCCACCATTCAACCTTCCAAACATTTCATTACATGCACTCCCCAAGTTTTTCCTTGGGCAGCTTTGAGAATTGTAGAGGTTAAGGGGCATTCAGTCCCATCTCCTAACTAAAATTAGAAAAACACACACAAATATAGACAAGAAAGCTGAAGCCTTCAGAGACTTGAGTGCATTTAGGAAGGTCACATTATTTAGTAGTTGAGTGGGGACTATTTCCAAGTCTGCTGATCCAACCACTGCCTCAGCGCTTAACCCCCAATGTCCAGCTTTAGCTCAGAAAAAAAAAATGCGTCCACTTGTGCTGGTCAGTACACACAGCGGTCTGGGTCCTTCCTCTCCTATAGCACGTCTTTAAGGGGGTGTGACACGGACAAATATATTATCTTTTCCTTTCGTTTCTTGCCGTTTGTAGAAAACTGCATAGGGAACCTCTTAATGCCTTTCCTTTTTTTGTGTAAGGTGGGTTGTTCTTGACAAAGTTTGTCACTGTATATGTAATTATGTATATATAAAATATCTAAAGAGAAGAGCCTGACCTGTGGTGGCGCAGTAGATAAAGCGTCGACCTGGGAATACTGAGGTCGCCAGTTCAAAACCCTGCACTGGTCTGGTCAAGGCACATATGGGAGTTGATGCTTCTAGCTCCTCCCCCCTTTCTCTCTTTCTCTATCTCTCTCTCTCACTCTGTGTCTCCTCTCTAAAACAATGAATAAATAAATTAATATATATATATATATATATATATATATATATATATATATATATATATATATATATATATATATATATAAAGAGGAGGGTGATTGTTAAAGCTGCATCTCACCCATCAACAAACACTTCATGCTATTGAGTGCTGATGGGCGATTAGTCCGGCTAGTTATGGGTGTGGTGAGTTCAGCATCCAGTGCTTCCTGATCCTCCTATGTCCTGCCCAATAGAGATTAATTGGCAGGAGCCACCTTAGGACTATATTTTATATTAAGAAGCTTTTCTATCTACTTGAGGTATGATTCTATTGCCATAGTTCAAGAGATCGTATTTCTTGAGGCAAAGTACAAAAATATACTCTGCCCAAGTGGCAACATATGATGGGTCTTTTAAAAAAAGAGTTAAGTCTGTCCTGTGTGTCATATTTCTCTAAGAAGATAGAATTCAGGCACAAAAGATGTGCTCGCTTTGCCCACTTTTGTAGAAGTAACAACAATCACGTGGCAATCGTAGTGGACATGTCTAGCACGTTACCTGTGCACCGGGTAAGGATGAGGGCTTTACATCCGGTTTCTCTTCTGTTTCCACCACAGCATTGGAAGGAAGTGATTCACTTGAGGTTATAGACATGAACTCTGGAGCTTTAAGATTAGGGAGATTGTGTGAGGTCACCATTAGTGACGCGAGCAACTGTGAGCCCAGATCTTCCAAAGCTGAAGCTTCTTCTCTGACCATCTGCCAGGCAGCTCCATGGAGTTCAGGATGGACCTCTGCACACCACACCCTTTTTCACAAAGCCTGACATCCTTCAGGATATAGGGAGATTCCTTCCCTGGAGTGACCTGCCTTCCATTTTCTAACCAGAGTGTCTGCTGTGACTTCCCACATGTTCCATACCAATCTGTAGTGTGGGCTCTCTCACCTTTTAAAATGTTTGCTTTCACTCCCCCGTACCCAAAAGTTGGATCCTGTCAGCAAACTCAACATTTGTGGAATATTCCTCAGAGAAAAATGGAGGCATTGAGCAATTCAGGGAGGCGTTGTGGGCCAGGGCATCACACAGAAACACTTTTTTATCACTAACCGTTTAAAATGTGTTGATGGTTTTTTTTTTTCAGTTCTGTGGGGGGGTCCACTCACGGGCAAATACAGGTTACGACAGTTTCACCTGCACTGGGGGTCTGCCGACGACCATGGCTCTGAGCACGTGGTAGACGGAGTAAGGTACGCTGCCGAGGTAAGCCATCCATGATGCTTCTTGACACTTCATAACTCACTGTCCTCTCTGGTGGGAGGTAAGGGACACGGGGATGATTTCCCTGACCCCAAGTAGGTCCTGAGCCTATTAGGTATCTCAGTCCCTGAACTTACTTTATTCCATCAGTATAAGAATTTATCCATTTAAGAGGGGCAGACAGTCCTTCTGAGCCTCAGAGTGACACTGAGAGTTAGGGTGAGGGTGCTCATTGTAACAATGAGCAAACTGGACACTTGGGGGGATTGACTAACTTTTCCAGGAAGCATCGGTTCTGTCTGATACCAAGTTACAGGCTCTTTCTACAATACCCGTCCTGTTTCCTGGAAGGCCAGGGAGAAGGGAGAGAAAGACACATTTGTTTGAAGCCCAACTGAGTGCGTATTTGGTCCAGACACAGATATGCTACTGTCACAGAAACTCCGCATTACAGAGGTGGTAACGAAGGGCAGAGTTCCCCCTGGGGAAGAAACTGTCCCAAACTCTGCAGAACCCCTGCATTTACAGGCATGCAGTGGGACCGCGGTCCTCATTCTGTTGTTGGTGAAGCGGAACAGTCTGGTATCTCTGACTTCTTTTTCCCTGGGAAGTTACTCCTTCTCTTTACAGTCAAAAAGAACACTCCACTTTTTCTAATCCTCTGGCAGAAGCACAAAGCATGACATGCTCAATTTTTAATACAATTAAATACTGCTGACCCCCAACTTTACCATGAGATGAAAGTGAATTATCATATGACTCAGACAAAATATGTAGTTGAGTGTAAAACTATAACATCCTAAGCATATTCTATGTATCAGGAGTACACAGTCTAAAAATACTAAAGTTGAGTAATACTATTATTCAGAATTTTTTCCTCCATAGGGGAGAATCTTATCATTTCTATTTTGCAGTGGCTACAATGACTTTTAAAAATTTTATTTATTCATTGATTTTAGAGAGAAAGGGAGGTAGAGAGACATTAATTTGTTGTCCCGCTCATTTATGCACTCACTGGTTGATTCTTGCACGTGCCCTGGTCCTTGTTGGTCAGCAAACATGAGTTTGCTCTTTCTCAGTTCAAACACAAACACTAAAAGAAGCGTTGCCAGCTCCCATTCCTTGGAGGGTGTTGCAGCCGGTTAAGCAAGGTGTGTGGGAGAGAGAGGGACTTGTTGAAAACAAACAAGAGATTTTTCTTGCTCTAGTTTCCCAGTGTTTCAAACAATTGGTACTCTTTTGCCAGTAGAAGGATGTCTCTCCTCGGCCACCCATTTTCTTCTAATCAGTGTGGTTGTGAACCTGAGGAGTCACTTCTCCTGTTTCTGTGCCTGTGATGTCATCTCTTACCAAGTGCGCCAGTGCTTGGGCATCCAGACATTGGAAACAATGTGAACTTTCCCATCCCCACCCAGCAGAGGGGGTGTCACGCCTGCGATCCCAACAGTTTGTGTTACAGTGTCTCGAGTTTCTTCCTCCCCATTATCTGACACAGTGGTGGTCCCTGTGTCTGTATAACCAGTCTTCCTCTTTTGTTTAGGGCGGTGGGGTGCTTAGGGTCACTCTTTTTTATCCAGAAATCCCCCACGTTAGTTGCCCATAAGAAACAAAGTTACATGTAAAAGCTAGGATAAAAACATGTATTTGAGTATGCTAAATTTTCTCTCTAACAGTCAGCAAGAAAGGTGATTTCTGTGTGAAACCCTTCACTTGCCCTCCCTGGGGCCAGCAGAGTCACTTGAAGGTCTTATCTGACCTTCTCACAGGGTCCTTGGGCAGTGGGCCGGGTGGTGATCACAGTGTCCTGTGGCTTCCCTCTCTGTTGTCCTTCCCTTAACCAGGAATGAAGACCCTTCAGGCGTGGTTTTCTGCCTTTCTGTGTGTTGCTCTAGTCTGTCCTTATGTCCGTACGTTTCAGATACTGCACTGTGTAGGGTGGTGGGACACTTGGGACACTTTTGTGTTTGGCAGAAGGCCAGCGGCATTTGGGCAGAGTTGGGAGGGAGAGGAAGCCACTTTCTAGGGTTGCGGGTCCTCCACTCCTCCACCTCTCATCCTCCCCTCCTCAGTAAGAACTTTCATTTTCATCCTCTGACTCCTCCGCTTCCAAGACCCTTAGCCTCATTTTCCCTATTAAAACATGCTCTCAGAAAAGGATCTGAACATAGTCCTAGAAGGTAGTAAGTATGTGAAAATACTGCTTACAATAGTTACTCTTAAGGAGAATTTGTATATTCAAGACATAAAAAGCCTTTGAGGACAGTGATGAACATCTGACTGGGTGGCCCCGGGAACTACCAGCACTGTCCTCATGGCAAGATTGTCCCTTGGTGCCCACGGACATCCCCACCTGTCACGCAGCCTAGACGCTGCTGCCATCTGGAATCTGACCTCAGGCTGCCCCACTGTGGTCCTGAGTTGGGGAGAAGCAGGAGCCCCCAGTCACTTGGGAACAGTGGCTGGAGGCTGTTGAGGCCCGAGGTTATGACAGGACACTGGGAAACCCTCCAAGCAGCACTGTGAACAGGAAGGTGTGTAACACATTATGCACCTAAGTGCACAGCCCCAGAACAGCTGTGTAAATGCTTCATCTGCATATTTGTTCCTGAGGATGTATTTTTAAAAAAATAACGTTGGAGTTGTGCTGTGTTCCTCCTTGTCAGCTCCACTTTGTTCACTGGAACTCAGACAAATATCCCAGCTTCGTGGAGGCAGCTCACAAGCCCGACGGACTAGCTGTCCTGGGAGTGTTCTTACAGGTGAGAATCCTCTGATTGCACTCAAAATAATTCATCTGCCATGTTGGGTAGAATTTCAGTCACAGAGCATTCCATCGTTTTTTATTGAGAGAGAGAGAGAGAGAGGCAGACAGACAGGAAGGAAGGAAGAGAGATGAGAAACATCAACTCATAGTTGCAGCATTTTTAGTTGTTCATTGATTGCTTCTCATATGTGCTTTGACTAGGGGACTCCAGTCAAGCCAGTGACCCCTTGCTCAAGCCAGATGAGCCCACGCTCAAGCCAGAAACCTCGGGGTTTCAAACCTGGGTCCTCAGCATCCTAAGTCAGCTATCTAACCACTGTGCCCCTGCCTGGTCAGGCTCCTTCATTTTTTAATAGCAAACTAGTTCTAGGTTTAATGTTCTCCTTTTGGAATGGATATTAAAATTCTAGATGTTTATGGTTCATCTCAGCGTCCAGAACTACCCTGAGAGCTTTGTCTTAGGATCTGTTCTGTAGTCCACTGATCCTTGTTATTGACCAGTAATAACAAATTCAGCAGCGGCTGAAGTAACAAGTGAGACCCTGGAGAGACATATTTATTTTAAGTTCTTTGTGATTGCACAATATTTAGAGATTCCAGGCACAGGAGAGTTGATTTTCCTGATTCTTGAAACACTGATTTGACCACAAGGGTTTGTTGTCCCAAATGCACTGACTATTTTCTGTTGTATTTTTTGTGTTCTATTCACATGCAGTCAGACAGGTACTGCTGCGGTCATACTGTAGGTGGGTGGGGCTACTCCACTCCCACTGGGACCACATTCTCGCAGGGTGTGCACCTTTGTTCTGACACCCACTCTGATGGGGAAAGAGGTGCACATGTTTTTCTGAGGGATTCTGCTTAAGGTGACATAATGCCTTGATTCAGGACCTCTAGTCATTTTAGCATAAATGTGGGAGATGTTTTTCCTCTCATGTTTTGATGTCTCAATTGTCCATTTGGATGGAGGGTCTGAGAATCACACCTGGTTTTGTAGTGCAGATATGATGGAAGTTCCCTAAGCCAGGTTTCTTTCTAGTTCACCTGCCCAAAACATTCAGAAAGCTGAAGAAATAGGAAGCTGTTACTGCCAGTTTTGGGGTCAAATTTATAGTTCAGCCAAGGAGCCATGTAATATTATCTTGTTGTTCAGATTCTTCAAGCAGAATAAGGCCAGAGATAAAAGGGAGCTTCATCACAGAACAAGCGCTGTTTGTTTGGGGCTGACTTAGGGTTTTTTGTTGTTGTTTTTTTTAACAAGAATTTCAAAATAGTTACTAAAATGGAGTGATTTGTGGCAGTAACTATTTCTTGTGAAATTTCATGTTTTCAGATTGGTGAATTTAATCCCCAATTGCAAAAGATAACTGACATCTTGGACTCCATTAAAGAAAAGGTAAAATTAATTCTCCTTGACTAATGACTAATATATTCCTTGTTTTCCACTGAATTCTCTTATCATTTTTTAAAAACATAGACCTGAGTCATAGCATGTATGCTACCTTCTTCGAAGCAGGTTGGAGTATCCTAGATCAATAGAGCAGACACAACCCATCACCTCTTATCTCCTGAAGTTTATGAATGCATCTTCAATCACCTAAAATAATTGCATAAATCTATTTGTGCATTATTAGCTTCTTTACTGGAGTTTTATAGAATAAGCTTTTAGCTGCAACACATTTCTTTTTTCTTCTTTTCCAAGCAGGAAGAGGGAAGATAGACAGATTTTCACATGTGCCCTGATAGGGATCCACCCGGCAACCCTTGTCTGGAGCCTATGCTCTGCCCATCCAGGGCCATGCCAGAAACTGAGCAATTTTTAGCACTTGAGGCGAAGGTTCCCAGGGCCATGTACTTGAACCAATTGAGCCATGGCTGCAGTGAAGAGAGAGAGAGAGATGGGGGAAGTGGAAGGGAAGAGATACAGATGGACACTTTTCCTGTGTACCCTGACTTGGAATCGAAACCGGACTTTCACACTCCAAGCCAGCGCTCTACCACTGAGCCAACCATCCAGGGCACTGTAACACATTTTAAAGACTACTGATATAAAAACAAACCTTGTCCTTCTTAAATAAATCTAAGTGATGCCTGACTTCCTCTCAATTTTTTAGATTGAGGCAGATGCTCCTTTTAAGATACAAAGGCAAGTACTAAATAATTCCACGAATTAATAAATTCCAGTGAAACTGTGTTTTATCGAACATATGTCTTTTGAGGTCTGTGGAAAACTTTTTCTGTTGTAACATGTGGCACTGACTTTTCTGCCCCAGGGTAAACAAACACGATTCACGAATTTTGACCCATTATCTCTGCTTCCTCCATCCTGGGATTACTGGACATATCCAGGGTCTCTCACAGTCCCACCACTTCTGGAGAGTGTCACATGGATCATTCTAAAACAGCCTATAAGTATCAGCTCTCCACAGGTACGTCACTTCCTCCAGGTTGGTCTGAGGTTGGTCTGATTCCTTGGAGGAAACAGGGCTGGGTTATTTGAAGCACATCCCCCACTTCCTGCTGAGCTATGAAACCTGTGTTTTCCCCCACTAATCAGATAGGTGGCTGGACCAGAAGAGATTGCTGTCCCTTTCTTATTTGACCTCCTACTATCTGGTGACGTCTTCCCCACCCCTTAGCAATGCTGCATGCATGGACACTGGTGACAGTGAAGTGCCCCTTGGAAGGCGTCACTGTTTGCTTCTGTTTCTTTTGTCTGGTCTAAGAAAGAAAGGGGCTGGGGCACAGATGGAAAATCAGGAGAGGGGCTGCCCTTAAACAGGTGGCCCTCTCTCTTCTGACCTCAGTCCCTCTAGGTTTCACATTCAGAAAGTGGACAGTGAGACCAGCTGCAGATGTGCGTGCCTGCTGAGTTTATGAAGAGGAAACCTTTATGATCTTTCTGCCTTGGGTGGCAAAGCTTTTGTGGGGCCGCCTGAGGGGCTTTAAACATTTACTAAGAGGTGGTGTGTGGCCCCTGTGCTTCTTGTGAGGACCTTCTCCTGTCACTTTTCTGATAAATCTGCAGGCTCAAGGTGTCTTCCCTAGCAGCTCTGCTCGGGACTAGGAACCCTGTCAGACAGGTGGATGCTGTGTCCTGAGGTGCTGTGCTGTATAGGGTTGTTTTTTTTTCCTTTTTTGAATTACATGATGCAAAACCTTAGCAAGAATATAGTCTAATCATTTTGCAGCTAATGAATCACTTCTATTTGGGCTGGCCCACCTGCTTAGCTGATTATTTTCTTCCCCAAATCAAAGGCGAGAACTGATTGACCTTCACCAAGGCTGTGTCAGGGAACATTTTCCCTTGCTGTGAGGAACATGTGCAACTTCTGTTGACCTTGTCCTTAGGATGAAAGCCAAATCATACCCAGGGCACACTTAATAAAAATTCTGCAAAGGTCTGGATAGAAATCTAGAGCATGAGTGACATGATAATTGAATTGAAAAGTGAATTTTTTCCACAATGAATAAGGTGTATTGTGCCGTGAGAATAATGACCTGTCACAGAGTCAGTGGCCTTACAAATGAATTTTATGTTCTCCCCTTCAAAGTGTTTACCTTTCACAATTCATGGTTAAATTTGAATAGTTAGAGAAAGAATAACAGTTAACACATAACATTAAGGCAATAAAAATAAGAGGTCCTGTTTTTCTCCTATTTCAAAAGTATCTTTATTTCTTAAAACACTTTTTAAAAATCCACCTGTGATTTGTAAGACAATATATCAGAATATATGTTAGTTCCTTACAATGCCTAACATTAGCCTAATAAAAAATTACTTTCTGCAACTTTTGGAATCATGACTGCTTAGTTATGTATTCACTACTGTATCTTATTTAAGGCTCAATTAATTAATGATAATTACTAACTTGGTTTTTTTGAATAATACAGAATATAAACTAAGAGCAGAATTTTAGATATTTAGTGTGATTTATAATTCACTTTGAAGCATTCCCTTAAATATACTGTAGCAGGAACACTTTCAGACACTTTTACTTGTAACCAGACTGAAATGATTATCTGAGTAATAATTTAAATTACTATAATATGATGTTAAAAGTGATTCTTAAGGCTTAAGAATAATGCAAAAGGTATTTTAAAAGTCCAGTCCCAGTCTCAAGTATGAAAAAAACATCAGACAAAGCCCAATTAAGGAACATTTTGCAAATACCTGATCAAAAAGTACTCCTCAAAGCTGTCAATGTCATCAAAAAGCGAGAGAGCGGTCTGAGAAATTGTCAAAATCAAGAAATGCTGCCTGACATGTGTTGGCGCATTGGATAGAGTGTCATCTGAAATACTGAGGTTGCCAGTTCGAAAGCCTGGTCTTACCTGGTCAAGGCACATACGAGAAGCAACTATTAGTTGATGCTTCCTGCTCTGCACCCCTACCCCATCTCTCTCTCCTCTCTATAAAATCAATCAATAAAATCTTTATTTAAATAAAAGAATGCTTCAGAAGCCATGACGACTAAGTGTTTCTTGTGGGAATCCTGGAGCAGAGAAAGACATTAGGTAAAAACAAAGGGAATCTGAATAAAGAATGGACTTCAGTTAAGACAGTGGTTCTTAACCTGGGTTCCAACAAACCCTAGGGGTTCTATGAGTCGGTCTCAGGGGTTCGGAGAAGCCTCTGCCGCGGAGGCCAGAATAAAGTAATACCATAATTTGTTGTGAGTTCATGCACTTCGTTGGTTTTGTTCTTTGAGAAAGGTGATGTTCATGCACGGCTCATTTTGTGCACCAGTAGAAAAACATATACCTATGTCTTGAATTTGGAAAAAAACATCATATTTTATTTATCACTAAAGAAGGGTTCGGTGAATGCGCATATGAAACTGGTGGGTTCGGTACCTCAAAAAAGGTTAAGAACCACTGAGTTAAGAATAACGTTAGTAATGACTCACTAATTGTGAAAATGTAACATACTAATGTAACATGTTAATAATAGAGGAAACTGAGTGGGGAGATAGAGGAGCCATTTGTACTATTTATTTTCCATTATTGATTGATTTTAGAGAGACATCAATTTGTTGTTCTATTTATGTATGCACTCATTGTTTGATTCTTGTATGTGCCCTGACCTGGGATCAAACCCACAACCTTGATGCATCGAGACAAAGCTCTAAACAACTGAGTTACCCAGCCAGGCTTTTTGTACTATCTTTGTAATAATTCTGTAAATCTAAACCTGTTGTGAAATAAAAGGTTTATTTAGAAATCCAAACCATGAGAGGGTTGATAAGATGATTCAGTTGCCTCGCTCCTTTGTATAAAGTTAGATGAAAATGTCTTTTGTGTGTGGCACAGACCTTAGGGGTTATTGTCCAGAAGATGGTTTTTCATCTTAGTAATGGCAGCTGGAAAACGTAGTTTTTATTTTTCGATCCCACCCTAAATCCTCTTCATAGTACGCTGGTGCCAGTTTTTATTCCAATGCTCTTTCTTGCCAAGTTTGATCTCAAGGGCAAAGCTGATGGTTTTCATTTTCTTTTTCTTGATTCCAGTCCATTTTTCTCCCCAGAACCATGCACTGAAATGCCTGCTGCCACTGCCAGCCTGGGGCACAGTCTGTTTTCTGATACTTTGGGTAACAGATCTGTCATTTTCTTTGGCAGGCCAGTGCTTCTAGGAATGTCTCTTTGGATTGTCCTAAATTTTCTACATTGGTTTACTCATCTGCTGAAATCCAATGTTCAGGATGCTTGGCTTGAATTCTAGGTTGCTTCTTTTTATTTCTTTTTAATTCTCTTTTTTTTCCCCCTTTATTATGCTATTCTTTGCATACAGTAACATTCAGGAATTTCAGGATGTGTTTAATGGCTTTGGTTATCATGCATTACCCTGCAATGAATTAACCCACTACCACTACCATCAAGATAGGGAATGGACCCCAGCCGAAAAGGTTTCCTCATGCCCCTTGGCACTCTGGTCATCCACAGCCTCGGAACGCCACCACCATGTTGGCACTAGAATTTTATTCAGATGGAGTCATACAGACATACACTTCTGTGTTTGATTTCTTTTGCTCAGCATAATGTTTTAAAGGTTCACACACTTTATTTACTTTTGTTACTTAGTAATAGTATTTATATACCACTATTTTTTAAGTCTATTTACCAATTGAAGGACATTTGGGTTGCTTCTAGTTTGAAGATGTTATGAATGTAGCTATCCATATTTGGATGTTAGGAACAATTGACATACACACTTTTCTGTAGATTTTCATGTCTTGTGGCCATACCTAAGACTGCCATTGCCAGATCCACTGATGTTTAGTTTCATAAGGTACTGCTATATTGTCTTCTAAAGGGCTATTCTTTTTTCTGTTCTCAGGAGCAATGAGATTTCCAGTTGGTCCACATCCTTGCAAGCACTTGCTGTTGTCTGTCTTTAACTTTAGCCATTCTAATGGCTTTTTAAAATCTAGTGTGATGTTAATATGCATTTATCTGATAGCTAGTGATGTTGAGCATTTTTTCATATGTTTATTGACTATGTATATATCTTTTGTGAAGTATCTATTCAAAATATTTGCCCATTTAAAATTGAGTTGTGTGTCTTTTCATTATTGATTTGCAAGAGTTCTTTGTAAAATCTGGTCAAAAGCCCTTTTTCAGTACATGTTTTTGCAAAAGTTTTCTCATTGTCTGTGGTTTGCTTTTTTTTTTTACTATATTTTTTGAAGAGGAAAAATTTTTTATTGTTATAAAAGCCATTTTATCAACTTATCTATTATAGTTTGTGCAAAAGAAATCTGTTTATGAAATCTTTGCCTAACTATATGCCACAGAACTATTTTAAGTAGTAGCTTTAGCTCTTACATTTAAGTCTTTGATTACTTATGAAATTTTTTATGTATGTTGTATCTTATTTCTCTTTCTTTTCCTTATGCTATTCTAATTCCACATACATTTGACCTTTTAATAGCATCCCTGAAGCTCTAGTAAAAATACTTCACTTCTGACTTCACTGTGGATAGTTTCTCTTTGTCTGTATTCAATTTCACCTGTTTCTTCTTCTGTCATGTCAATGTGACTGCTAAGTCTATCCAGTAAACTTTTTGTCTTAAAAATTATATTTTTAGCCTGACCAGGCAGTGGCACAGTGGATAGAGCGTCGGACTAGGATGCAGAAGATCCAGGTTAGAGACCCCGAGCTCACCAGCTTGAGCGCGGGCCCATCTGGCTTGAGCAAAAGCTCGCCAGCTTGGACCCAGGGTCACTGGCTCCAGCAAGGGGTTGCTTGGTCTGCTGAAGGCCCGTGGTTAAGACACATGTGAGAAAGCAATCAATGAACAACTATGGTGTCGCAATGGCAACAAAAAACTGATGATTGATGCTTCTCACCTCTCTTCGTTCCTGTCTGTCTGTCCCTATCTATCCCTCTCTCTGACTCTCTCTCTGTCCCTGTAAAAAAAAAAAAAATTATATTTTTAATTCTAAATTTTTATTTGATTCTCTTTTATTATTTCTGTTTCTTTATTGAGGCTTTCCATTGCTCTGCTCAGATTTCTCATGCATTAAAAAACATACTTTGTTTAATTTTAATTTCATGTAGCCAATTTAACATTCCTGTAAGTTACAAATCTAGTTCACCTTGGATCTGACTCTGTTTATTTTTCTTTCTCTAAGAATGTATTTCACATTCTTGATCCTTGGTATGTTGAGTGATTTTTAAAATTGTATTCTAGATGTTATAAACATTAAGTTGTGAAGATTCTGGGTTCTGTTATTTTTATCTGAGGAGTATTGTTGCCATGGTGTTAGTAGGTGGTTTTCCTGGCTGGGCTGGAACTGCAAATTTTTTTCTTGTGCCGAAGCTCTGGTTTTAGCCGCACATGGTTTCTGAGTATAGAGTTGGGGGATCACCCTCTCACTCATTTCTGGTAAGACAGGTATCCCCATTGCAGATTCCAGCTGGCAAGACAAGTCACTGTAGAATTTCCACCTGTCCTTCCCCTGAGTGTGAATGCCCGCTGCCCCCGAGTCCCTCTGCTGTGTTCCCTCTCCAGTATGTGCATCTAGTTGTTTTGCTTTATGCCTAGTTTTAGAGTTGTTTTCTACAGAGAGGCTGTCTGCAGTGTCTTCGTCCAGCAATCTGGAAGCAAAACTATAATGTCCTTTTAATAGTAAAATTTTATGTTTTGTATTAGTGATAATTAGAGATCTAAGAATGTTTTCCTGTACTTCTGCATCTTTAGACTGTGAAGTGAGGAAAGAATTCATTCATTTGAACATTAATCTTGACTCAATAGATAAAACTCTGTGTAAGTATCTTTGAAATTAAGTTTCCAAACTGTAGGAGACAGTGCAGGTCAATTCTAGAATTGTTTCAATTAGTTTTTCATGAAAAAGACACAAAGAGGTGTTAAAAGTGGCTCTTGTTCTCCAGTAGTTTATAATCTGAAAGAGCAGACAAAATAAATGCATAAAAACTGTAACACTGTGTCTGTGCTTGGTGCTGGAAGAGAACATAGATATAAGGGAAGCCCAGAAGGGCAGAGACAATTTTTTGTTGGAGAAATCAGGAAAACACTTCATGGAAAAGCTGTGGGCTGGTCAGAAAGTAAAGATAGGTTGGGCAGAGTTAGGAGAGAGTGGGATTTCAAGAAGGCACAGCAGGAAAGGGAGGTACCATGATTATGTGGTGACTCTGTCCCCAAAGTTCTCAAACTTCAGCTGGGGGAGAATGCAGGAACCAGAATTTTTAAGAATCACCCAAAGTCTTCTCATTCAGGTGCTCTGGGACCCCCTGTCACAGAAGTGATTTATCATAGGACCTGTTCATGGAAGTGATAGGAGATCATCTAGAGGGCTGGGATTGGGTAGTGGAGACGCTCAGAAGCTGTGCTAACATTTGTTTGGGGACCTTGGTCTGGTTAGAGATATCACTTATTTTAGAGTGCACATTGAGATGTTCATACCTGAAGTGATATGATTTTTAAAATTTACACCAAAATAATTCAACTGGGCTGGAAGAAAGGTTGAGAGAGAGAATGGATGAGAGGATGGACGACGTTAACTTGGCCACATGCCGATGGTAGTTGATCTGATGGTGGGTTCCTGGTTGTTTGTTATTTCACATCTGCATAGGCTTGGAGGTTTCCATAATAAAAAGTAAGTAAAAAGAGATTGGGGGAGAAAAAGGGAAAGAAAAGACAAAAGTTAGACATGCACTAAGGGCTGTTATTAGTTCATGGCTTCTTTGCCAGATGGCTTATCTACGAGCCTTCCTAGCTTTCTCTGAAGTTTCTTTTTTTTTTTTTTTTAATTTTACTCATTTTAGAGAGGAGACACAGAGTGTGTGTGTATGTGTGTGTGTGTGTGAGAGAGAGAGAGAGAAAGAGAGAGAGAAAGGGGGGAGGAGCTGGAAGCATCAACTCCCATATGTGCCTTGACCAGACCAGTGCAGGGTTTTGAACTGGCGACCTCAGTGTTCCCAGGTCGACGCTTTATCCACTGCGCCACCACAGGCCAGGCTCCCTGAAGTTTCTTATCATCAAGTAGGGATGACAAAGTAATATTACTGATAGGGCTGTTTGGGTGATTGAATGAGATAATGTAAAGTGCTTAGCATGATGCTGGGCCCACCATGCTCCATAAGAAAGCTCATTTTTATGACGAGTCAATGTTGTCAAGCAGTGAAATAGGCAAGACATTTGAGCCCCAGAGTGACATAAAGCTGTTTGCAAAACACGAGAAAAGAGCAGTTCTGTTTACTAGGGTTACTGGACAAGGAAATGAAAATTTCAGCATTGAGCCAAAAATATAGCAAAACAGGTCACAGCTACCTAAGCTTCTAGGCTGACCTGGGGAGACCCTGCCCAGAGCCCAGTGGGCATGGAGTTGGCCTTAGTGACAGAAGGGCAGCTTCTTCTGCTCGAGCAAAGCCAGGACAGTGAGGGGATGAGATAATGTGCGCACTTGGAGGCCAGAGCAGTGATGGAGGACACCAGAGCCAAGAGAAGCAACTCTGACCTGGGACACATGATGTGGACCTAGCTTGCCGGGTGAGTGATTGGGAGGTAGGAGGGCCAGAGCCAGGAACGGGGAGGGGTTTGATGTGACTTCAGGACAGGTTCAGGAATTTTTAACAATATGAGCAAGAAGGTCATAGAAGGTTCTTGAATAAGTTCCAGCCCTGAAATCATGAGCTAAGGTGTCACAGAGATAGGAAACCATGGTCAGTTTGCAGGGGATGTCGGAAAAAGGGGGAAAAGATGAAAAAATAAAAAGGTTTTGAAAGAATCTTCTACTTTTCTGGAAGGTTAGTTGTGCTGGTGAGGCCAGTGAGGAGTGCCCTGAGTCAGGAACCAGGATCCTGCTCAGCCACCTGTATGGAGTGGCCATTCCAGGCAGGCCTGGGTCACCAGGGTTCACGCAGGGCTGGAAGTCATCCCTGTGGCCCAAGAGGCTGGATTTTATTAGCATTTGCTGCTTGACTTTTCTAAGAATTACCTGAGTCTCACCTGGCTTCAGCTCGCGAGGTCTGATCTAATGTAAACTGAGTGAGTGACAGCAAGTTGTGAGTACTTATCTTGCCCTTCTCACATCTGTCCTCTCCTAAGAGATGCCTCAAAATATCACATGCGGAAAGACGTGGCTGCCGGTACAGTACATGACACTGATTTTGCTTCCAAAGTGTAGTTATAAACCGCTGCCCATTCACGGGAAGAACCCTCCCCACCTAAGTGAGAAATGTCTCAGGTTCACCATAATGGTGGAAACTTTGCTGATATGTCCTGGTCTGAATTTCCTTGATGCAGCGATTGAGTAACTAACAAAGCTTAGAGAATGCAGGCTCTCAGTACTAAAATTTCAATGATCTGTCCTCACTCATAACAGCAAAAGAAACACCAAACCTAACTTACTTAACTGGCAGTATATGTTTGGTGAACATTTTTGAGACAGTAGAATTAGTCAAAGAACTTATCCTAGTTTCATTTTACTGCTGTAGACCTATGCTAAGTCTTAAAAAAATAATAATCTACCACCAAGGAATTGTTAATTAACTTTTAAAACATGCTTATAATACAAAACTTTTCAGCAATTAAAAATAGTGATAATGGTTTATATTTACTGACATGCAAAGATGTCCAGTATATATACGGGATGGGGCAAAAGTAAGTTTACAGTTGTTCGTATGGAAAATAATACAATGATTAATAAATAATATTAGAATAAACTGTTTCAGGTACTCACACTATAAGCCTACTTTTGCCCCATCCTGTATATTAAAAAAATTAAGTTTCCAAAGAGCATTTAGGTTCAGTTTATTTTTGTAATAAAACATCTCAAGTTTGTGCATGTGTGCATTTATACATAGAAAAATACCCCATCATGTTAACAGTGTTGCATCTTCTGATGTGGTGGCTATTTTCTTCTTGATGCTTTGATACTGCATGAAGTTTGTAAGATAGGTAAGCTTTTCTCTGATGAGAAAAATTAAGCCCTTTTGGTAAGAAATATGCACATGTCACTTAATTGCATGTAAGCATCATCAGAGGTTGAAGGGCCTTGGGCTTTTCCCATAGATAATTGTTCACAAAGCACAAGTAAGTGACAACAAGCAACATTTTGTTATTAAAGGGAAATAATACTACAGAGATCAGCGTGCTGTAGGAGGAACATGTTTCCTGTAAAAATCGGCCGTGTGATGTTGGGGAGGTATTGCATATGTTCAGTGTGATTCCAAAAGCTGGAAGTGAACTCATTCATGGCTTCACTTCACACTGGAACCAAAGTCAAGGTCACCCCGGTGTGGCAGATCTGGGCCTGGGACCTTGCTTGGAAAGCCTGTGCCCTGTTCCACTGTCCCATTCTGCCTTGGGGTGACACTCTCTGATTCCTGGATATGTACTCTTTAAACCACACTCTAAATACTGTTTCCTCTCACGACTTTGCTTTTCCCCTACAAAATGCTGGGAGTATTTGAAGGCTTAGGTCCGTGATGGCGAACCTATGACATGCGTGTCAGCACTGACACACATAGCCATTTTCTTTGACGCGGCCGCATACCAGAGAAGTATGGGGCCGCATGCCTAGAAGGATGTTTCATCTTCGGCTCCTGCACGGCCAGGTGCAGTAGCCGAGGATAAAACATTTGCTGTAGTGTAGACACTCTGTGCCGGAGGTCTGTAGGCCAAAACAACAGAACTCCGGCACAGAGCTTCTAGTTCTGGGACTTCCGGTTAAGCCATTTTTCTCGAAGGGCACACCACCTGAGTTATGCTCTGTTTTATGGCGAATTTTGACACACACAGCTCAAAAGATTGCCCATCACTGGCTTAGGTATTTATAGAAGGGTGAGAATTTAGGAAAAGACTTGCTTTATTTGATCTTACCCATAACTTAGGAAATATTCATTGCAATGTTTTTGTTCCTGGCAAAGGAAAAGTTATATGGTTCCCAGCTTTGCTGGTTCTGGTTTGCTGGTTCCAATGTGGGGTGACGCTGAGTTTTCTCTTCCCTCCTACAGCTGGCCACCTTCCGCACCCTCCTATGCACGGCCCAGGGCGAAGCCGCTGCCTTCCTCCTGAGCAATCACCGTCCACCACAGCCTCTGAAGGGCCGGCAAGTGAGGGCCTCATTCCACTGAGAGCCATTGCCCCTGGAAAGAAAAGAGAACCAAGCAGGACCCAAACATTCCTCCTGATGATTCCTTTCTCAAGTTCTAGAATGCGGGTACCATTTTACTGTCAGCTTCTGCAGCAACCAGAAAACCGAGTCTCTTCTATCACGTGAACCTGACTCCCCAGTCTCGGATGTGGACTCCTGGGCCTTCAAGCCGGAAACACCATGTCCCACATCAAAACCAATGAAATATGTCCACCTGACCCTGAGGGAAAACGTAGCCGGCAGCGCCAGCCTCAGAACGTATGGTACATTTCCCCATGGCATAGAAACCAAATTGGTCACATCTTTCTGTGATGTTTGAAGTACTTAAATCCGATTCCAGAATGACAGAATCGTGATGCCTTTTTTCTAAATGAGCAATCCTGTGTAAGGTCTCGAGGTTGTTCCAGTTCATAAGGAGTTGATGATGTTTCCAGTTTTGAAGTGAATTTTGTTTTTGATTGTGTCACTGATTTGTGATACCTTTGATAAAATGAACACTATCAGAGTTGGTGGGGATGAAAGGAGGGTACATATACTTACTGTGTCTACTCTGCACAATTTCGGTGTGGATTCCTCAACATATAAAAGGCTGTTTGAACCTTAATGAGTTGTGCCATGTAGCACATTCACTGGTCTTGTTAATGACAACCTGGTTTCTGATGGATCAGCTGCAGTGCTGGCCAGCTCAGGGCATTGAGGTCCTTTGAAATGAATAAATAGCTCACAAGGCACAGCAAGATGGAGCTGCCGAGGCATAGAGAAGCGTGGCCCATGCAGCCCTGTGTGTCTCATCTTTCTTCCAGCTGGGGGAGAAAGTATATGGGCTGCCCACACATCCAACTGCTGATTTCCGGGGCAAAGCCCACCTCCCCTTGCCCTTATCCCTCAGTCGCTAAGTGATTTTTTAAGGTGGCTCTCGATAATCACTTTCACCTACCACTCTGGTATATTTGTATTTGTTTTTTGTTTGTTTGTTTTTGTCAAGGAGAATGGGGAATTTCCTTTGTTTTGATGACCTGTTTAAGACACCTTTCAAGGGTGTGGATTTATCACAGATTACTTTGTGACAGTCTTCTTGGCAGGATGAGAAGTCTCAGTGTACTGATGTGTGGGGCTGCAGAAGGTGGGCCTCTGGACACTGAAAATGACTGCGTGGTCACTGGTTCCCCCACAGTGTCCAGCTCAAGGCTTTGCAGGAGATTCACGTGTAGTCAATATTTAATGAATCGAATATTTTTTTAAATTTTATTTTATCTTTGGTAATTATCTTACTACTTGGGATAAGATGCACTCTAAGTCAATGCAACAATAAAATGTAGTTATATTTTAGAAAGTGTTTCTTCTGAAAGGAATGCTTATTAAATCTGCCTCTGTAATCAGACGTTCTAATGGTTTTACAAATATCAGTGGGAAGGCATAGCTTTAGTTTGCAAACACAGGTTGTGAAGCACTCTAGTCCAAGAAGGAAGTGTGTTTTACACTCAGAGAAGGTAATTTGCTGTTCCTGAGGGGTGGGGGTATATGGTGAGGATTCTAATTACTGGGTGTGAGACTTACCCCACTTCCAGTTCTGGCTTCTTCTCCCAGGAAAGAACAATGTTCTATCTTAATCGGTTAGTGACAATTCAGCTTTCTTGTAGGTCATAATCATGCAAAAGAGAAGGTGTGGCCAGCTGTGGGCCAGGGGGCTGTTTTCCTAAAGAGTCTCATGAACTGATACACCTTGGTGAAGTCCTTAGCTCTGCAAGATCAGAAACCTAATTCGTGGTTAGCACAGTAAAATCCTTTCTCAGATGCAGACTCACCATAATTGAGCTCACAAGTCAGATGCATGGAACAAAAGTCCAGTCATTCATGTATAATGAATAGTACAAGTCTTACATGAGCTGAGGTACTCTAGTCAGCATGCCCATTCATCCAAGGAATACTAATACCTTCCATTGGGAAGGCCGCCATGGACAAGAACCCAAATCAGAAGAAGAAGTTGGCTGGGTGAGTATGGTACTCAGAACAGAGGACACAAATAGAAGTGTTTTATATTATTAGACCTGGAATAGTCTGAAACCTCCAACTCACCAAAAGGGTGATTTTCAAAGTGAGTTTATAAAAACAGAATTTTGTTGGCTGTACCCTCAGCATAATCTCCAAAATACAGGTAGTTTTTCCAAGTGGACTAAAATACTTGGTCTGTGGGCTAATGTTTGCTCAGTGTTGGATTGTGTTTGGATAAACTCCATTGCTGTGTGCTTCTGCATTTTTCAGCATGTTATTTTCCTGTGACAAATCAAATTCTCCCTGGTTCTCTGGACGTGTCTACTTATTATATTTACACAAATAGTGGCTTCATATCTGAAGGCCACTCTGCCCTTTAAGGGGCATGTTTATATCTTATTTTCATCCGTAAGGCACAGATTATAAAGTCCAACACTTAGAGCTCTTTGGCTTATGTATAGAATTTTCAACTTCTTTCTCTTATTCTCAAGGTTTTTTTGGAAAGTTCCAGTAGAGGCCCCAAGTACACTGTTTATAACCACTTATTAAATGGGTAAAAAAGAAAATCAGATGATACAGCAGACCTAGAGTGTAAAGCCTGTAGTCAAGGCCACCATCACAGCAGCTTGACCCGTACTGGTTCGCATTAGATTCAAACAGTCCGTAATGAAACAGCGAAGCCAAGAACTGGTGAGCCATCAGCTTTAATTCTAGCTTGCACCCGGCAGGCAAGCAAAAACACACACTGGGCTCCAAAACCCACACATTCAGTGCTCACAAAGCTACTGACTTATCTGAGTTTCCTAGAATCAAAGGTTTCTAGCTCACCAGACTTATTCACCTCTGTTTCCCATCTCCTCTCTACACAAACTCTTAACAAACTGGCTTTTCTCTCAGCACTCTGCCATCTTAGCTGCTTCTCCCGGCCTCCACGTGGCCTTAATCTGCTCTCTTTTCTAATACTTCAGGAACCAAGAGAGCGCAAGCTACTGGTCTGTCCTACTTTATAATGTAGAAATCCAAACCCTTAATCCAATCTACAGACAAGGAAGTCTCTGATACAAAGTCACCCATCTGAGGCATAATGGGATTCCTCAGGAGAGTGCACCACCCCACATCATCCAATCAGTCAAGGGTGTGGGGAAAAGCTTACTCTTAAAACCAAGCCTTAGGCCATAACGACCTGGCCTGCTTACATTACAGCCTTTTCCCCACACCCATCTCAAGCATAAGGGCAAATAATATCACCTGGGTGACAGGCTTCCATGTGGGCAGCGCCATCTTTAACAAAGTGAGCATATTATATGTCATCTGCCCAACATAGAGGAATTCAACATGGCCTGTTTCTTCATTTCACCCTGTTTTATTTTCATGGGAATTTTCCTTCAGGAAAACTTAGCTTTTGATTCAGACAAAAAGCAGTAAGATAAAAGCAGGTATACAGACAAGAGGAGAGACACTGTCTGATAAATATGAGTCAGACTAGTCACCGTCTCGTCACCAAGCAGACATCCTGCAGGTATAGAAAGACAATTTTCAGGGTTGTTATATAATAAGAATTTTCAGAATCCACGAGACTCCTGGAGCTCTCACCCCAAGGGCCTCCCCACGATCGTTCACGTAACCAAGCCCTTTCTCTTGGTGTGGGGACCATACCACTGGGACACCCTGAAGTCAAGTAGCGAAACAGCAATACTCAAGCCCACATCTACTTCCTCCTTTGTTTGCTGTGTACTTGCTACACGGTCTGAGTTTTTTCCTTTAGAAACCGGATCTGGACAAACACTAGCTCGAAACGCCCCCTCCCTGAACAAGGAAAGCTTCTGTTGTGCTGGCCTCCCCAATGCACATGTTTAGCTGAGTTTACTCACTCACCACAAGAGTCTGAAATTCAAGCCGCTGTGATCCTTCCAGTTAATGAATTCCATTAAGAAAAAGCAAAGTTGAATGTGGCTTCCTGGCCAGTATTAAAGAAAAAGGTGTAGCAGAGGGCTCTGTTTTGTTGATTACCAGGATATACTTTCTATGACAAGCAAAATCTCCTTGTCGTGAGTAATGAAAATCAATCCTTGCTAACAATTATCAAGATGAAAAGGTTATAAAGGTTATAAACATGTTCCATTTGAATTTTTCAATAAAAGAAATAACTGAGATATCTCTATTACTTCTTAATGCTCAATCATAGATAACTGCTTGAATTAATTTCTATAACTAATTAATGTGTATTGTAAATATGTCAGTTTAGCACCAAGTCAGATGGTATCTTTCCAATGACTTGGAAACCTTAACTACATGCTATTGTAATTGGTTCTGTGAGCTTACGTGAGACGACACTGCAGCTAAGTCGTAAAACTGAGCCCAGGTTGTCTCTGATGCTCTTCCCCACCATCCTTTACTCCCCTGAATCTTGGCATAGCATGTGCCTGATTGTGAATTCAATGATTTATCAGACGGGGACACAAGTACTGTACACACATGCATATGTGGGTGTGTGTCTCACCTCCTCTCTGTGGAGACATGTGGTTCCTGCTGTGTCACCTCCTTACAGAGGTTTTCCCTTACTCAAGTCACATTGGTTTTCTCTTCCTCGTGACCTTGCTTTATGTTCTTCCAAGGCACTTAACACACAGCACACTGTTATTTATCAATTTCTCATGTTACCTCTCTCTCCCACCACAATGGAACATCTTAAGAACAGGAAGTTTATCTTGTAACCATTTAATGAGCAAACAAATATTTCTCATGCATATTTAACATAACATTGGTAAGTTGCAACTAGAAGACCCGGTTAAGTCCTAGAACCTAATGCCCAGTCTGCTGACAACAGTCAACAAGACTGTATTATAAACTTCAAAGTTGCTAAGAGACCAGATCATAATGTTCTCACCACAAAAAGGAAAGGATACATGATTGCACGATGTGGTAGAGGTGGAGACTCACCCCAAGGTGGGAATCACAGGGCAGTATGTAAAGATAGCAAATCAACACACTACACACTTAAACTCACGTCCCAATTACATCTTAACAAAAAAAATAAAATAACAGAGATTCATAACCTAATCTTTCATTTTATGGGTTGATTTTGTGTTTCTGTAGGAGACTGGTTATCAATTTATAATCTTATTATCACCTCTTGGTATTATATAGAGTGCGCAGCATTTCATAAAATACTGTAGGAAGAAATTGCAGTTTGTAACATGTGAGTTAGTGCAACAGTACACATACATGGAGGTTTGAAAATTATTTTCCACAGTGCTTTAGTGCCTTGTAAGGCTTCCAAATGTCTCCATGCAAGGTTCAAAGGTACAACTCTTAGTTGATTCACTCAAAGACCCTCACTCACAATGCACTGGATGTCATGCTTACAAACCCAGGTGGTGGCTGCACCCTAGAGCCCTAGTCATCTAGAACAACACTACCAGGGTGAAGCTCAGAAGAGGATGGATTGGCGGAGGAGGATGCGCTAACAGTAATTGGTCAGTATTTGAAAGGGAGATGATGCAGCAAAAGAAAAATGGTAATTTTTAACAGGAATTAAAGAAACCTTAAGAGGAAAAATAAACACGACCCCCCTAAAGGGTGAAAAGGAGAGGTGTTAGGTGTTAGGCAGCAGGGGGTTGTTCTTTTTATTAACCACCAGGAGGTGCTGCTGTAAAATAAAAGCTGGTTTGCCCTCCCAGGAGTGGGCTGGACTTACAAGGCCTTTAAAAGGGGATCGTTCTTCACCCCCAGCTGCTGGTGCTGGGTTCCAGTCCTCATAAAGGTTCCTTCCCTCCACTTCTAAGTGTTCCCAGGGCATGTCTCATGTAAGCTGAAGGTTAAGTGAAGTCAGCTCACACTTGGCATCCTGTAATTCATTCTCACCTCCCCCAGGTGTGTCTCCAGGCCACTGTCCCTGCTGGGAGCACCCTGCAGGGACACCTGCCACCTGCTCTCAGTGTTCCTACTCCTCTGGGCCTTTTCTCTGCCCCAGAGACACTGCAAGGCCAACTCTCAGCTCTTCTTTCTACAGGATGTTAAGGGCAGTGGCAGTGAAGAAGGTCACAATTCTCATCAGGAGGACAGAGGAAGAAGGGCAGTGGCCGTGAACAGGGATAAGTCTCTGCTCCCTGTTTCACTTCCCTCACCCATAAAAAGAGGAGATTTGTGTCGACATAACCAATGTGCTGTGCCTCTTAGAGGAGCTGAAGCACTTGAAGGAGTTAGCACAGGGCGCAGCTCCCTAAACAGATGGTATCTCCTGAGTGAGACAGCCTGTCAATAAGGGAGACACACTAACCATCGACTAGTTCCAGGTGCCTTTTAGACTCTGACACTAGGTGTCACTGCTGATATTTGGTACTTCCCAAAGAGAGGTTTCAAATGTCCTAAATAAAAAAAAGGGACAAGGAGGTGGGGTGAGAGGAGTTTGCTTTTCTAAGAACAAAGGCCTGGAAACATTCCTCTAAATACTACACTGAGGGTGAGTCAGACTTAGAAAAGTCACACACATCTTAACAACGTGGCCACATTCACAGAAATGCACCATTAGGTGACTTCATCGTTGTGCAAATATCGTAGAGGTTCTTACACAAACCTAGATGTCCTAGCCTGCTGCACACCAGGGCTACGTGGCATAGTCCTTGCTCCTGAGAGACAAACTTATGTCAATCGCTACTGTACAACAACACGAGATCAATCAAGCACAGGAGAAAACAAAACCATCGAAAGAAGTGGTGAGCTCGAGACATGCGGGGCTTCCGCTGACATAACCCGACTACTGTTTCATAGCAAATTTACCCTCTAAAATAAGGATCACCTGACCAGGTGGTGGCGCAGTGGATAGAACATCAGACTGGGATGCAGAAGACCCAGGTTCGAGACCCCAAGCTCACCAGTTTGAGCGCGGGCCCATCTGGCTTTAGCAAGGGCTTGTCGGCTTGGACCCAAGGTCTCTGGCTCCAGCAAGGGGTTGCTGGGTCTGCTGAAGACCCGTGGTCAGGGCACATGTGAGAAAGCAATCAATGAACAACTGAGGTGTTGCGACGGCAACGAGGAACTAATGATTGATGCTTCTCACCTCTCTCCGCTCCTGTCTGTCTGTCCCTATCTATCCCTCTCTCTCTCCCTGTAAAAAAAAAAAAAAAAACTAAAATAAAAAAATTAAATTAAAATAAGGATCAAAGTCATAGTAAGTACACCCACCAGTAGCATAGTCGTTTACGATCATTACCGAGTGTTATGTACCGTGCATTACTGTAGGTACTGTACTTTTATACGACTGGCAGCACGGAAGGTCTGCCTGCACCAGCATCACCACACACATGTAATGAGCTAGGACGTCAGCAGGCTGTGATGGCAACACGGCTATGATGTCAGCACGCCTGCGTCTCTAGGTGTGGGAACTCCTCAGGCCATTGCAATCCTACGGGTACACCATTTTTTTTCTTTTTTTCCCCAGCAACCATGGGGTATCTATGATCGCACGACTCTGTGCTCAGATGAACCCACGCTCAAGCTGGCGACCTCGGGGTTTTGAACCTGGGTCCTCTGGCCCTAGGCAGATGCTCTATCCACTGAGTCATAGCCTAGTCAGGCAGGGAGTATCCTTCTGATGGTCACCGAAACTCCATGAAGGAGGAGGAGGGGGCGGAGGAGGGAGAGCAGAAAGGGAATGGATGCTCTCACCTATCAACAGACCCTAAGACAGATTGTTATTCTATTTTTAAGAATGTCAATGGTAAATGAAAGGAAACAATAAATTAATATCCAGAAGAATACTGATGGGTCAAAAGATTAATTCATTTAGTGGAAAGGTTAATTAATTGGATGCATATGTGATAAAGACATTTCAAGGTGATATTTATTCCCCAGTTTTTTTTATTATTATTAATTTTAATGGGGTGACACCAATAAATCAGGGTACATATGTACAATGAAAACATCTCCAGGTTATCTTGTCATTCAATTGTGTTGCATACCCGTCACCCAAAGTCAAAGTGTCCTCTGACACCTTCCATCTGGTTTTCCCTGTGCCCCTCCCCTCCTCCCTATCCCACTCTCCCCTCCCTCCTCCCACCCCACCCCGAAACCACCACTCTCTTGTCCATGTCTCATAGTCTCACTTTTATGTCCCACCTATGTATGAAATCATGCTGTTCTCAGGTTTTTTTTTTCTGATTTACTTATTTCACTCCGTATAATGTTATCAAGGTACATCCATTTTGTTGTAAATGATCCGATGTCATCATTTCTTATGGCTGAGTAGTATTCCATAGTATATATGTACCAAAGCTTTTTAATCCACTCATCTTCTGATGGACACTTGGGCCGTTTCCAGATCTTCGCTATTGTGAACAATGCTGCCACGAACATGGGGGCGCATTTCTTCTTTTCAAACAGTACTATGGTGTTCTTAGGGTATATTCCTATAAGTGGGATAGCTGGGTCAAAAGGCAGTTCGACTTTTAATTTTTTGAGGAATCTCCAAACTGTTTTCCACAGTGGCTGCACCAGTATGCATTCCCACCAGCAGTGCAGAAGGGTTCCCTTTTCTCCACATCCTCCCCAGCACTTATTCTGTGTTGTTTTGCTGATGAGTGCCATTCTGACTGGTGTGAGGTGATATCTCATTGTGGTTTTAATTTGCATTTCTCTAATGATTAGTGATGTTGAGCATTTTTTCATATGCCTATTGGCCATCTGTATGTCCTCTTTGGAGAAATTTCTATTCATTTCTTTTGCCCATTTTTTGATTGGATTGTTTGTCTTCCTGGAGTTGAGTTTTATAAGTTCTTTATAAATTTTGGTTATTAACCCCTTATCAGATGTGCTGTCAAATATGTTCTCCCATTGTGTGGTTTGTCTTTTCATTCTGTTTTTATTGTCTTTAGCTGTGCAAAAACTTTTTAGTTTGATATAGTCCCATTTGTTTATCTTGCCTTTGATTTCATTTGCCCGTGGAGATAAATCGGCAAATATATTGCTGCTACAGATGTCGGTGAGCTTGCTGCCTATGTTTTCTTCTAAGATGCTTATGTTTAAGTCTTTTATCCATTTTTGAGTTCGTTTTTGTGAATGGTGTAAGTTGATGGTCTAGTCTCATTTTTTTGCAGGTAGAGGTTCAATTTTCCCAACACCATTTGTTAAAGAGGCTGTCTTTACTCCATTGTATGTTCTTTCCTCCTTTGTCAAATATCAGTTGTCCATAAAGGTGTGGGTTTATTTCTGGGTTCTCTGTTCTGTTCCATTGATCTATGTGCCTGTTCTTATGCCAGTACCAGGCTGTCTTGAGTACAATGGCCTTGTAGTAAACCTTGATATCTGGAAGAGTGATACCTCCTGCTTTATTTTTTCTTTTTAAGATTGCTGAGGCTATTCGTGTTCTTTTTTGGTTCCATATAAATTTTTGGAATATGTGTTCTATATTTTTGAAGTATGTCATTGGTATTTTAATTGGTATTGCATTGAATTTATAAATTGCTTTGGGTAATATAGACATTTGAATGATGTTTATTCTTCCTAACCATGAGCACGGTATATGCTTTCATTTGTTTGTATCTTCCTTGATTTCTTTTATCAATGTTTTATAACTTTCCGAGTACAAGTCCTTAACCTCCTTGGTTAAATTTACTCCTAGGACTTTAGTTTTTTGGCTGCAATAGTGAAGGGGATTGTTTCCTTAAGTTCTTTTGCTGACAGTTCATTGTTTGTATATAGAAATGCCTCTGATTTCTGATATTAATTTTATAACCTGCCACCTTGCTGAATTCATGTATAAGGTCCAGTAGTTTTTTGACTGAGACTTTAGGGTTTTCTGTATACAATATCATATCATCTGCAAATAATGACAGTTTTACTTCTTCTTTTCCAATTTGGATGCCTTTTATTTCTTCTTCTTGTCTGATTGCTGTAGCTAAGACTTCCAGAACTATGTTAAATAAAAGTGGTGAAAGGGGGCACCCCTGCCTGGTTCCTGATCTTAAGGGGATTGCTTTTAATTTTATCCATTTAGTATGATGTT
Source organism: Rhynchonycteris naso (assembly GCA_037038555.1). Taxonomy (NCBI): domain Eukaryota; kingdom Metazoa; phylum Chordata; class Mammalia; order Chiroptera; family Emballonuridae; genus Rhynchonycteris; species Rhynchonycteris naso. The sequence goes on along the minus strand of CM072998.1, from coordinate 211,824,161 downwards.
TGCTGTGGGTTTGTCGTAGGTGGCCTTTATCAAATTAAGGAATGTTCCCTGTATTCCCACTTTACTGAGAGTTTTGAGCATGAATGGGTGCTGGATTTTATCAAATGCCTTTTCTGCATCTATTGAAATTATCATGTGATTTTTGTCCTTCCTTTTGTTTATGTGATGAATCACATTGATTGATTTGCGAATATTGAACCAGCCTTGCCTCTCCAGAATAAATCCACTTGATCATGGTGTATGATTTTTTTCATATATTGCTGGATCCGGTTGGCTAATCATTTTGTTGAGAATTTTAGCGTCTAAATTCATCAGGGATATAGGCCTATAATTTTCTTTCTTTGTGTTGTCTTTGTCCAGTTTTGGGATCAGAATTATGCTCGCCTCATAAAAGGAGTTTGGAAGTCTTCCTTCCTCTTGAATTTTTTGAAATAGTTTGAGGAGGATAGGAGTTAGTTCTTTTTTGAATTTTTGATAGAATTCACTTGTGAAGCCATCAGGCCCAGGACTTTTCTTTTTTGGGAGTTTTTTGATAACTGTTTCGATCTCACTTGTTGTAATTGGTCTGTTTAGGTGTTCTGATTCTTCCAGGTTGATTTTTGGAAGGTTATATGATTCAAGAAATTTGTCCATTTCACCTAGATTTTCTAATTTTTTTGGCATAGAGTTCTTCATAGTATTTTCTTACAATGCTTTATATTTCTGCTGTGTCAGTTGTTATCTCTCCACTGTCCTTTCTAATTTTATTCATTTGAGTCCTCTCTCTTTTTGTCTTGGTGTGTCTAGTTAAAGGTTAATCAATCTTGTTTACCTTTTTAAAGAACCAGCTTCTGGTTTCATTGATCCTCTGTATTGTTTCTTTAGCCTCTATGTCATTTATTTCTGCTCTGATCTTTATTATTTCCTTCCTTCTACTTGTCTTGGGTTTTATTTGTTGTTGTTTTTCAAGTTCTTTAAGCTGCAGGGTTAAGTTGCTTATATGAGCTTTTTCTAGCTTCTTATGATATGCCTGTAGTTCAATGAACTTCCCTCTCAGAACTGCTTTTGCTGTGTCCCATAAATTTTGAGTTGAGGTATGCTCATTATTATTTTTTTCTAGAAACTTTTTTATTTCTTCTTTGATCTCATTGTTAATCCATTCATTATTTAATATCATGCTATTTAGTTTCCAAGTGTTTGAGTATTTTTCAGTTTTTCTTTTGTGGTTAATTTCTAGTTTCATGGCATTGTGATCAGAGAAAATGCTTGATATGATTTCAATCTTCTTAAATTTATTGAGATCATTTTTGTGTCCTAACATGTGGTCTATCCTAGAAAAGGTACCATGAGCTCTTGAGAAGAGTGTATATTCTACTGCTTTAGGGTGAAAAGTTCTGAAGATATCTATTAAATCAAGTTGATCTAGTGTATCCTTTAAATCTGCTGTTTCTTTATTAATTTTCTTTCTTGAGGATCCATTCAGTGTTTAGTGGGGTATTGAAATACCCTACTATGATAGTATTGCTGTTAATCTCGCCCTTCATATCCATCAAAGTCTGCTTTATGTATGTTGGGGCTCCTGTATTTGGTGCCTAGATATTTATAATAGTTATATCTTCCTGTTGAATTGTTCCCTTTTTCATTATGTAGTGTCCTTCTTTATCTCTTACTACAACCTTTGTTTTAAAGTCCATTTTGTCAGATATAAGTACTGCTACCCCGGCTTTTTTTTTCATATCCATTTGCATGAAATATTTTTTTCCATCCTTTTACCTTCAATCTATGTGCACCTTTTGTTTCAAGATGTGTCTCTTGTAGACAGCATATGTATGGGTTCTGTTTCTTTATCCACGCAGCTACCCTATGTCTTTTGATTGGATTATTTAATCCATTTACATTTAAGGTTATTATTGATATGTAGTTGTTTATTGCCATTTTATTCTTTTTTTTTTTTTAAACCCATCAACTTTTTTTTTTTTATTCATTTTAGAGAGGAGACAAAGAGAAAGAGAGAGCGAGAAAAAGGGGGGAGGAGCTGGAAGCTCAACTCCCATATGTGCCTTGACCAGACCAGTGCTGTGTTTTGAACTAGCGACCTCAGTGTTCCCAGGTCGACGCTTTATCCACTGCGCCACCACAGGTCAGGCATTGCCATTTTATTCTTTAAAGCTGTTTTCTTCTTTTGCTATATTCTTTACTCCCTTTGAACTGTTCACAACAGGTCCCTTAGTATCTCTTGCAGAATTGGTTTGGTTTTAATGAATTCCTTGAGGCTTTCTTGTCTGGGAAGCTCTTGATTTCTCCTTCAATTTTAAACATTAGCCTTGCTGGATAGAGTAGTCTTGGTTGTAGGTTCTTGTTCTGCATTACTTTGATTATATCTTGCCATTCCCTTCTGGCCTCAAGTGTTTCTGTTGAGAAGTCTGATGTCATCCTTATGGGGGCTCCTTTGTAGGAGATAGCCTTTTATTCTCTAGCAGCTTTTAAAGTTTTTTCTTTATCCATTAGCTTTTGTATTTTAACTATGTGTCTTGGTGTAGATTTTTTTTGGTTTCTCTTTAATGGAGTTCTGTGTGCTTCTTGAACGTGTGGAATGTTTCCCAGCCTTAATTTAGGAAAGTTTTCTGCTATGATTTGATTGAACAAAGTTTCCATTTCCTGTCCTCTTTTCTCTTCTTCAGGCACCCCACTGATGCGAATGTTATTTCTCTTCATGTTGTCACAGAGCTCCCTTAGAGTTTCCTCACATTTTTTGAGTCTCTTTTCCTTTTTCTTCTCTGCTTCTATGCCTTTGTTTATTGTGTCCTCTAACTCATTCAATCCTCAGTGTGGTTCATCCTGCTTTTAATTCCTTCCATTGTGGTCTTGAGTTCTAATACTGTATTTGTCATTTCTGTCTGATTCTTTTTTATTATTTCAATTTTGTTTTTTAAACTTGTTATCTCTTTATTTAGGTGTTCATAATGACTATCCATTGTTGCTCTAATTTCTTTGAACATCCTAACTATTTTTATTCTAAATTCTGCTTCTGGTAATTTGGTTATATCTGGTTCATTCATGTCCTTCTCAGAATTTCTCTTGATTCATTTGGTTTGCATTCCTCTGCCTGCCCATTTTGTCTGTGTATAAGCAAGTTTGTGGCCACTACAGTCCTGTAGGTGTTGCCTTTGTGGTCTCTAGGTGTGGTCTCCGGGTACACCATTTTTAATGTGGGGGTCCGACGTTGACCAAAATGTCATTAGAAGGAGGCATGTGACCGTGTTGCTATGATAGGTAACATTAACTAAATATGATCGTCTTCCCACTAGATACCTAGTCAAGGTCATTATACATTGAAGCCTTGCTCTAAGACCCTTCTCTGATCTGTGTATTGAACATTCGGTTAATGGAAAAGCAACAACCTAATGTAAAAATTCCTGGGCTTAGGATCCATGCAGGACAGAGCTGTGAGTCCCTGCCCTGAATGTACTCACTGCCTTGGAGGTCTGAGGAGGGAAATGCTATTTTCTCAAGCATTCAAAGGGGGTGTGGCTGTGGAAGCACCCCCACTACTGAGTTTTGGGGAGTCTCAGCTCCAGCCTGAGTACCTACTACCCTGAGCAAAAGAGAAAGAATTTTTCTCATTTCTATCACAACAGAGTGCAATGAGTGATGACATTACTGATAACAGCTACAACCTGCTGAGCACACAAATCAACTCATTAGAGGCCGGGGACACAGGCACTGTTATTCCCATTTCACAGATGAGAATGCAGAGCAAAGCGAGGCTTCATGCCTGAAGCACCAGGGCTCTCGCAGGAAACGTTAATGTATTTACTGTAATTCACGCAGACAGTGGATTTAAAACATCACACCAACAGTACGGGGGGGAAAGCTTATATTCTCCCTTCTACACCAATAACATCTCTGACCATTTTAACCTTCAGGGATTAAAAAGTGAACTTTTTGTGCATCTTGCTCCTGTAAAGTTTTGATCATTTGTTTTACTTTTTATGCATTGACTAATAACAGCGTGGAGAACTAAAGGCCCCAGGTGTGACTCTATGCTTGTGAATCCCAGGTTTGCAGGAATTTCCAATGCACTCGATAGGGTGAAGGGCGAGGGCAGTTTTCTCTCCAGAAGCAGTTGTATTTTCCCCTGTTGAACATGTAAACGCTCCCACTGGCCTTTGTGCCTGCAAGCTCAGCAGGGAACGGGTCAGCTGCACCATTCCATCACCCACCGGTGACATCAGCCCAGGCAGTGTGGTGGCACATGGATGGGGAATGTCACACACTGCCCTGCGCTGCTAATCTCTCTTCTCGTAAAGCAGAGACCTTTGATTTCCAGTGTCACACGCAGGCCAACATTCAGGATGGAGCAAACAAGGAAAGAATATCTTTATTAAATACACATACAAGGAGATGCCTGGGTTTTAACTGGGGGGTTCATGTTTGTCTTTTGGCATAGAAAATTTTAAGTTTGGCTTTGTGGGGCACAGTTGGGATGGGACCCATGGGGCCATAGAATTCCCGACCTCACACGTTCACTCGGGCACCAGAACCGTGTGCACATGTGGGCCTTCTTGGAACAGGGACTCTTTCTGCACCCCCCACCCTGCCCCAGTTCAGGGCGTCGCCACCCAACTCTCTTGCCTTCAGCCCAGCTTCCTCACCCTTGAACTCATCATCGCTCTAGGTCATGGAGTTGGTGGTATTCCCTGGCCACACACTTGGCGAGAGCTACACTGGCCCAGCGCAGAGTCCAGACCCTCAGGAAGCCCACCTGCAGGGCTCTGTGTCCAGACACCCTGCCGTTCTCCGCCCAGCCCTGCCCTTCCTGCTTCTCACACATGTGTCCTTCTCTTCCATTGAATTTCCTTCCTCTGTTTCTTTGTCCTGGAAACAGCACAAGCATACCCTCCCCTCAAAACCCTAGCTGCCCCTCTGTCTCTGTGAGGCAGAGCTCACTGGTTCATCTCAGCCCCATGTCCTCTGTGGACACACAGCTGACCTTATCCCTGTGTCAGCCTCCCCACTGCCCACCGTGGCTGCTCCTCCGTCTATGTCATGTTTCCATCCCAGAACCTACACACTGTCAGGCACATAGTAGGCATTTGCGTGATATTATTGAACAAACTAATTTATTTATAAGCAGTTTGTAGCCACTGGTAAGTTCCTAAACAGTGAGTGATGGTTGTCCACCAGGATTTGTCGTTTACACATTCAGCTGTCCTCTATGGAGGCCCCACTCCATGTGGGGCATTGTGATAGGTGCCAGTGTGCAGGAATGAATGGACATGACCCCTGAGCTGGAAGGTCCATGGTCCTGTGAGGATGAGGGACCTCTAAGTGTGAATTGTAGTCACTCATTTATTACAATAGCAAAGTGTTCTTAAATTTGGGTGGGTTTCCTTCAGGAAATTAGAGTGGATAGGGGCATTTTAAGAGCGTAACTAGCAAATGTGTATAAATGACATTTAATTTATGGTCAGAAAAGGTGTGTTTATGAGTAATTCTTCTTTCCTTTACCAGCGAGGATAGTTCTGGTGTTGCCACTGGATGTCCTGGGGACTGAAGCGTCTCTGTCCTCTCAGAGGCCAGGCAGTCACCCCACTGCATCCAGGACTGTGGACGACAGCAGGGGTGCTAGGGATGGGCACCGAGAGAGGCAGCTTCCTCCAGGGCCACGTTCCCCCAGACTCTGTGGGCTCAGTCACCCACAACCTGACACCAAGGCACAACATCACTACGGACGTCCTCAGCATCTTCCAGTGCTGGGAGAGGATGGAGCAGAGTTCAAAAAGTATGCACAGGAGTCTCTCATCAATCAGACTTTGATTTCTGTGTCAGCCCATCTCATAGGCTTAGAGCAAGGGCGTGCCTTGAGCAGGACCAAGCGAGACAGGAATGCCAGTTATAAATGAGCCATGATGGGTAAAGAGACAACCTGGGACAGCCAAATGGCACTTGGTGGAGGTCAGAGATGCCCCGAAGGGGGCATGTGCAGAGACAATGATCATTCAACCCCTAGAGAAGGAGGACAATCCAGGTGGACAGACAACAGGGATCTCAGGAGCCCTTGACCTGAACAGGGGGATGTTCAGACATTCACAAAACACAAATAGAATGAACCCAGTGGACCCTGTTTTGGAAGCCAGATGTTTTCCCAGCAAATGGCTCAGGTTATAACATCTGCATGGAGTGTGAGCCGATGCTCTAGAATAGCATGGAACCCTCAAGACAAATCACAGCTTTCTTCCCTGTATTGTTAGTTTCCTTTGCTCATCTTTTGAGAGTGAGCTCTTTTAAAATTATAGAGAATAATCCATTGTGGGAGCTAGTACATCATGGTATGAGGCAACATGACCCTGTGAGGGGTGTGCTCTTGAAGATACTGGAGACACCAATGACAACCCCACAGTAGAAGGGAGTGGCCTCCTTTGGCCATGGGAGCACATGCTGGCCCAACGTGCGGATGTGAGAGCCCACTACACAGAAAGGACTGCAGAACCAGATGAGCTTTGTAAGGAGTTTTGTTTGTTTGTTTGTTTGTCTGTTTGACAGAGACAGAGAGAGAACCAGAGAGAGGGGACAGATAGGGACAGACAGACAGGAAGGGAGAGAGATGAGAAGCATCAATTCTTTGTTGCGGCATCTTAATTGTTCATTGATTACTTTCTCATATATGCCTTGACCAGGGAAGAGGGCTACAGCAGAGTGAGTGACCCCTTGCTGAAGCCAGCGACCTTGGTCTTAAGCCAGTGACCTTTGGGCTCAAGCCAGTGACCATGGGGTCATGTCTATGATCCCACGCTCAAGCCAGGGACCCCATGCTTAAGCTGGTAAACCTGTGATCAAGTCACATGAGCCCATGCTCAAGCCAATGACCTCAGGGTTTTGAACCTGGGTCCTCTGCATCCCAGTCCGATGCTCTGTCCACTGCACCACCACCTGGTCTGGCTGAAGAAAGTTTTTAGCAAAGCGACAACATGCTCTTCAGAGTGTGAGTAATATTTATCCATCACCAGTCCTTCTGTGGTATTATTTTCAACTCTTTTAACATATTGTCTTTCTCTCTCTCTCCCTTGTCATCTTTTTCAAAAATTAATATAGTTTTTTGGGAAAGAAAAAATATGATACTCTTTGCTACGCCTTTCCAGAAAAGAGTGACAGGCATATTGGAGATTTGGCCTGTCAACCTGTGATATGAGAGTCTATAACACTGTCCTGGGTAATGCCAGGGGACCAGGTTCAGGCTTGATCATTAGGCTGGGACTTGCACCAAGGTCAACGTGGATGAGGTATTGGGTGTGAGATCGGAGGGCTCTATGGGATGTGTACAGGGAGATGTGTGCTCGGTGGGTATTGCATATAGGTGTATAGGCTCACTTTTATTTAAAAAAATCTTTGAATTGCTCACAGTGTTGGTAGGCAGAATAATGGCCCAGTCTGGGACCCACATCCTACCCCCCAGAGCTGTGACTAAGTTATCTCATGTAGCAACAGGGACTTCACAGAGATGTGTAAAGGCACAGGCTTCAAGGCAGAAAATCATCACAGTTACCCTGGTAGGTCCAGTCTAACCACATAAATCCTTGAAAGCAGAGAGCTATTCCTGGCTGTGGGGAAAGAAAGACGTGTATACAGAAACCAGAGCAGAGCTGTGCTATATCACATGTTTTGGTTTTTTTTAATTAAAAAACAGTTTTTTTACTATTTTTCCCCAGCTTTATCTTTATTTTTAAAATATATATATATATATTAAAGTTGTACAACATAATGATTTACTATATGTACACACTGTGAAATGACAACCACAATTAAGTTAATTAACATGTGTGTGTGGGGGGGTGGTGGTGGTGAGAACATTGCTACTCTCTTATCAAATTTCAAGTATGAAATACAGTATTATTAATTATGTTAACTATTATTAATCATACTGTCATATATTAGACCCCTGGAAATTATTTATCTATAACTGGAAGTTTGGACTCTTTCACCAACATCTCCCCGATTTTCCCACACCTTAGCCTTTGGTAACCACTATCCAACTCTGCTTCTATGAGTTTGATGTTTTTAAGATTTCAGATAAAAGTGAGATCATGTAGCATTTGTCTTTCTGTGTCTGGCCTGTTTCACTTAGCATAATGTCCTTCAGGTTCATCTATGTTGTCACAAATGGCAGGATATATTTTTATGGTTGAATAAATTACATTATTCTATACTTCTCACAAAAATTAGGAGATATTTTATCGCTTCATATTCATAATATATATTCTATATCATATATAATATATAGTCACATACCATACATACACATTTTTGGTATCTAGTTATCCATTGCCAAACATTTCTGTTGTTTCCATATCTTGGGTATTATGAATAATTCTGCAATGAACATGAGAGTGCAGATATCTTTTTGAGATACTGATTTCATTACCATGGGTATATTCCCATACGTGGGTCTGTGGGGCAATATGGAGCTCTATTTTTAACTTTTTGAGGAACTTCCATACTGTTTCGCACAGTGGCTCTTGTAATGTGCATTCCTGCCAACCATGGACAAGAGTTATGCTTTCTCCACACCCTCACCAACATTTGTTATCTCTTGTCTTTTGGATCATAGTCATTCTGACAGGTGTGAGGTGATAGCTCACTGTGGTTTGGGTTTGTGTTTCCCTGACAATGGTCTTGACCATCTTTCATGTACCTGTTGGTCATCTGTAGGTCTGTGCACTTTAAAGATGGTGGGAAGGGACGTGAGCTATGGGATACAGGTGAGCTTTGGAGGCTGGAAAAGTTAAATAAACTCCTAGAGCTGCCACAAAAACAACTCAGCTCTTCTAGTGGTCTGGTCTTAGCTCAGTGAGAGCCGTGGAGAATGTCTGACCTAGAAAACTGGAAGGTAATACATCTGTGCTGATTTAAGCTACTAAGAGTTGGTCATTCATGATGGCAGCCACAGGGAACATGTATAGGAATATATTATGATAATAACCGATTATATCAGACCAGGGAAGTTGAGTCTGATGCATAGAAGTATGCAATGGACAGTTTGTTGTGGTTCTTCATGGAGGCTGTGGGCAGGCAGCTTCCACTCTGTCATGGGGCCAATGGGAGGAATTCATTCGTTTTGTTGGAAGAAGGAGGAATAAAATCCTCAGCCCCTGCCTGGGAATCTGGAGAAGATCATGCCCTCATGGCTGGTTCTTCCTCGGTGTTTCTAGTTCACTGCTGAGAATTAACATTTACGGATCACTTTGCAAAATATCACATTTGACTTTCACAAATACCCCAGTTTGTGTTATTCCTATCTTACATTTAACAGAAACTGCAGTTAACATATTGAATGGTCCATGCCTCAGGTGGGGAAAGGAAGAGCTCAAAGCCACCTCAATACCAGACTGATCCTCTCTCATCCACAAAGCAGGTGCTTTGGGCCGTTGAGATGCCTCATTCTCTTTCTTAATTGCCTTGCATGTCCTTGAGTGTGGAAAGATTTCCCTAAAAACTGCAATTTGTTTCCACCTAGGGGGCAAAAAATGAATAGATATTATAGTATTTTCTCCAAACTGCTTTTGAACATATTAAAATATTTCTAAAAACTGGAGTGGGCTCAGCCTCATCTAAACTGATCTTTGTTTAACTTATTGACAGTGGATTTTACCCTTTTCACAGTAGGAAGCTGTGGAAACCAATCATATAGCTATTGTTTTATTCAAATAATATGAGTTAAGCTGCTATATATAGGAATATGCATCCTTATAAAAATATGGTTGAAATCTTGCACAGTGCAGGGAAGACATTTTTCTATATTACCAGGAACTGTGAGCATGAAAAGGAAAATCAGCCACTAAAACATAATTCCAAAAGTATTAGTTTTCAAACTATTTTTGTCTTCTTCCAACCATAGTAATTCAGATGCAGAGAGAATTTTTTTAAAGGAAGTTTTTAAAAAAACAGCTTTAGTGAAATATAATTCCCATGTCCTATAATTCACCCCCCAAAAGTGTACGATTTAATGCTTTTTAGTATATTGCAAAATTGATTTCTTTTAATTGTGATAAAATATCTCTAACAAAATTTGCTGTTTTGGATCATTTTTATGGGTAAAATTCAGTGACATTCATCACATTTACAGTGTTGTGCAACCATAACCACTATTTCCAAAACATTTTCATTATCCCAAATAGGAACTCTGTGCCCATTAAGCAATAATTCTCTATTTCGATCCTCCCACCAGCCCCAGGAACCTCTAATCTATTTTCTGTTTTCCTGAATTTATCTGTGTTAGATAATTCATATAAGTAGAGTCATATAATATTTGTCCTTTTTCTGCCTGATTTGTGTATTAACTATAATTTTTTCAAGGTTTATTCATGTTGCAACATGTATCAGAACTTCGTTCTTTCTTTATGGCTGAATAATAATATAATAATAATATAGACCGCATTTTGTTTATCCATTCATTGTTGGTGGTCTCTTGGGTTGTTTCCACCTTTCGGCTGTTGTGAGTGATGCAGCTATGCACGGGCATCTACAAGTACTTGTTCGAGTCCTTGCTGTCAATTCTGTTGGGTGTAGCTGTACCTAGGGGTAGAGTTGCTGGACCACATGGAAATTTTGTATTTAGCATAACTGTTTTCCACAGTGGCTGAACCATTGTATATCCCCACCAGCAATGCACAAGTGTTCCAGTTTCTTCATATTCTCCCAGCACCATCCTGGTAAGTGTAATGTGCTATCTCATTGGGGTTTGTTCCAGTGAGTTTTTCAACTTCAAGCAGTTGCTGAAATTTCCAACTCCTGTGAATGGAAACCATTTAATCTGTCTTTTCATAATGTGAAGATTGAATACGTTCTCTCTTTCCATTTCTTTCAATTTTGTGCACCCAAAATCATATTTACATGTCTACTTCGATGTCCCCAGGTTCGCCCGTATCTCCAGTGTTCTAGCTCAGGCCCTTTCTTGAGAAGTTTCAGGTCATCAAGGAGGAAACTCAGGAACAGAGAAAAAAGTCATAGATGGAGGAATTTTGTACAACAGGGAGATGTGTGTGGTGTGTAAAAAAAAGAAAGGAGCATGTGGAAGGAGGTATATATTTTATAAAGGCTTATAAAATTATGTAAGAGAGAGAAAATATAGGTGCATTTGTGGAAATCAAGATGATGGGGGAAATTATTAGGGCAAAACTGTTTTGCTCTGTGATGATGAACCACAACTTGGGGAGCCATGGCTCAAAGCTGTTGTGTCTGTGACTTGAGGCTGCATTGTAGAAGGAGAGAAGATGTATCTGGTTTCCTTCAATCCCATCTGAAGAAGGAAGACTGTGCTCCCCCTCTTCCCCCTTAGGACAGGAGGAAGCTCTTAAGAGACTCTGAAAGCCGGGAAATTGTTTTCCCCCAGCCATCTTCAAATGCCAGATAATCAGACACAAGGACTTGGTCCATGGGTCCATGGACCTGCTATGGGTGCTAAGGCTGGTATGAGAGATTTAGGAATGCCAAAGTATCCCTCCAAAGGAAGGAAAAACCTTCTATTACTTTTATTGTAAGGAGATTGTCTTTATCAAAATATTAGGGCCCGTACTTGGTTGATTATTTCTGGGCAGCAGTGACTGCCCTCCTCACTGTCCCTGTGAGAGCATATCTGTGTTTTAGAGGAAAGTATGTACACGGACCTCAAAAATATACATTACCCTTCCATCATTTATGTCAAGAAAAAAATAATTAAGGCACTGTGCCAATTTTTATAATCATGTTTTGCAAGATGATAAACTCAAAGTTGCCTGTCATATAATTAATAACAACTCAAATGCCTAACTATAAAGGATTTGTTAAATAAATGATAGTTTATCCCCTTACTAAAATATTAATATGTCATTACAGGGGATCCTGTGGTCTGACCAGGTGGTGGTGCAGTGGATAGAGCATCATCCTGGGATGCTAAAGACCCAGGTTTGAAACCCCAAGGTTGCCAGCTTGAGCATGGGCTCACTAGCTTGAATGTGGGTTCACAAGCTTGAGTGTGGGATCATAGACATGACCCCTTGGTCACTGGCTTGAATCCAAAGTTTGCTGGCTTGAAACCTAAGGTCATTGGCTTGAGCAAGGGGTCATTGGCTTGGCTGGAGCCCTTCTACCCCCCACCGTCAAGGCACATATGAGAAAATAATCAACGAACAACTAAGGTGTCGTAACTATGGGTTGATGCTTCTCATTTCTCTCCCTTTCTGTCTGTCTGTCCCTGTCTGTTCCCCTTCTCTCTTCTTTCTCTCTCTTGCTAAAAGAATAATAATAATAATAAAATAAAGTATATAAAGGGGATCCTATAGATATGTGTTAATTGATGTGGAGAATAATCATGAATTATTGACACAAATGAAATGAGAATTTGTAGTTTATCTCTTTATCTATATTTTATCTCTATCTCTCTATCAATCTGTTTCTCTCTCTCTCCAGGTTTAAATATCTGGAAGGGTACATAACAAACTCTTAGTAGTAGCCTTTAGGTAGTAAGATTATGGAGAAGTTTTATTCACTCATTAGTATTATTCGTATTTCATTAATTTTATTCAGTGAACCTGGTTACAGCCCTACATCCTGCAAGCACACATCCTGGAACATCCCATATCATGGCACCTTCACACCTCTGCTCACAAAGGGCTGCTTCTTTGCATTTACAACATTATACCTCCTGGTCTGCACTTGTTCAGAAGAGAGCATGATATTCTAGATATCCTTTAAAAGGGGTGGAGGGTGTTGGTATTCTTCCTGGAGGAGACCAGAAACCCACAATCCCACAGGTCAGCAAATGCCCAGAGTAAAGATGGCTCAGCAATGACGAATCCTCCTGCTTTAGTCACAGAAAAAAAGAATGTTGGCAGTTCCCACTGTCCAATGCCTTTGTATTCTGCATCCTTTTATTTTTTCAAGCTCGAATCATCGTGGCCAAGTTTCCATGCCAGAGCATTCAACGAGGTACATTCATCCAAGTGCAGAGCTTGGTGCGATTGCTACCCACTTTTAAAAACTTTGCTAGGTGACTTTAGCTCTTGCCAATGGAACCCATTCTTAAGCATGATGTATATATGTTCAGGAAGTAAGCAGACAGTGCTCTGTGACTTCAACGCTTTACATGGGCATCAGCTTGAAGTTCATATCAGCAGAGTATCATCTTTCATTTGCTTTGTTAATAAAAATTTCAAATAATCTTTTTCCACACTGACACTTCACATAGTTGGCTCTCACAGACGTCAGGCATCTTGGAGACTCACAGAGCCAGTTGCTCTATGGAAGCCAGGCTGTCAATAAGGACAGGTGCTACGGACTGAGCTCATTGTTCTTTAGGGCATCTGCATATTCATGTTTTAATTGAATTTATTGGGGTTTCATTGTTTTGCAAAGCATACAGGTTTCAAATGTTCAACTCAATAAAATCTCATCTGCACACTGCATGGTGTCACCCCAAGCAAAGTCTCTTTCCATTCCCATTTTGCCCCCTTTGCCCACTTCCACCTATGCTCTTACCCTTCCCCTCTGGCTATTATCTGGCTATGTGTTATGTATATGTATTTGGTTAATCCCTTCACTTTCTTTTATCCAGTCCCCCAACGCACCCCCTTCAAAGGACCTGAATAGACACTTTTACAAAGAGGACATACAGATGGCCAAAAGACATTGAAAAGATGCTCAATGTCACTAATCATTAGAGAAATAAAAATTAAAATCATAATGAAATATCACCTCACACCCGTCAGAATGGCAATCATCAATTAATCAACAAACAACAAGTGTTGGTGAGGGTGTCGAAAGTAGGGAACCCTTCTGAAACTTTTGGTGGTAATGCAGATCGGAGAAGCCACCATAGAAAACAGTAGGGAGTTTCCTCACAAAATTATTAATGGAACTGCCTTATGACCCAGAGATATCACTTCTATGGCTATATCCTATGAAATCCAAAATGCTAATTCAAAAGAATATATGCATTCATCCTTATGTCCATTGATGCATTATCTACAATAGCCAAGTTTTGGGAACAGCCCAAATGGCCATCAGTAAATGAGTGGGTAAAAAAGCTGTGGTACATTTACACAGTGGAATATTACTCATCCATAAAAAGAAGGAAATCTTATCTTTTGCTACAGAGTAGATATACATTAGAGATTATTATGCTAAGTGAAATGAGCCAGTCAGGGAATACAAGTACCATATGATTTCACTCATATGAAAAGTCTAATGAACAAAATAAACTAAAGCAAAATAGAGACAGAGGCATGGATACATGTATATTCATTTTTAAAATCTAAATACTAAAACTGAATTTTAAAATGTCACACCACAGAGTGAAATGTGGAAAGTTTTAAAATTAATTTTGAAGCTACTTCTGAAAAGACCCCTAAAAGGTTGGGTTTAGCCAGCGTTTGGTCCCTAAGTCTGTTTTTCCAGAGTCACCCAATCACCAGGTCCTGAAGGGAAATACAACAGCCCTAATAACATCAGGTCATGGAGACAGATATTAAAAAATAGAAGCTATGCAGACAAAGATTAGGTTCTTTTCTCACTTAGGGATAGAGTGTTCAAGGAAAGAAGCCTGTCTTCACCCCAGTAAACTAGAAATTGATGGAGAACTTCTTCTGGTAGATGTGGGGAATTCCTTAGCAAGGTCTTTGCAGTGGGCTCTTGCAGTTTTCTATGCCCGAGTTCTCACCGAAACTTAAATAAACCTTCTCTTTTCCTTCAAGAAATACCTCTTCTAGAAGACAATGACTATTTCTACTCGGTAGATTGAACAAGCATGCATTGAATGTGTACTCTGCATCTCTTTAATATGCAATCCCTTAGAACGGTGGTTCTTAACCTTTTTTAAAGTACCGAACCCACCAGTTTCATATGCGCATTCACCGAACCCTTCTTTAGTGATAAATAAAATATGATTTTTTTTTTCCAAATTCAAGACATAGCTATGTTTTTTTTACTGGTGCACAAAATGAGCCGTGCATGATGAACATCACCTTGTTCAAAGAACAAAACCAACGAAGTGCATGAACTCACAACAAATTATGGTATTACTTTATTCTGGCCTCCACGGCAGAGGCTTCTACGAACCCCTGAGACTGACTCATCGAACCCCTAGGGTTCAGTAGAACCCAGGTTAAGAACCACTGCTTTAGAATATTCTTCAAAAATCACTATTGTCTCTCGAACTGCCTTTTGACTCAGCTATCCCACTTATAGGAATATACCCTAAGAACACCATAGCACTGTTCGAAAAGAAGAAATACGCCCCCATGTTCGCGGCAGCATTGTTCACAATAGCGAAGATCTGGAACCATCCCAAGTGTCCGTCAGAAGACGAGTGGATTAAAAAGCTATGGTACATATATACTATGGAATAGTACTCAGACATAAGAAATGATGACATCGGATCATTTATAACAAAATGGATGTACCTTGATAACATTATACGGAGTGAAATAAGTAAATCAGAAAAAAAGAAAAACTGAGAACAGCATGATTTCATACATAGGTAGGACATAAAAGTGAGACTATGAGACATGGACAAGAGAGTGGTGGTTACAGGAGGGGGGGAGGGGCACAGGGAAAATCAGATAGGAGGTGACAGAGGACAATTTGACTTTTGGTGACGGGTATGCAACACAATTGAATGATAAAATAACCTGGAGATGTTTTCATTGTAAAAAAAAAAAATTAAGGTGGTACTGTATATAAAATGAAAAAAAAAATCACTATTGTCTCAAAGAAAAATGATTCCCAGTTTGCACATGAGAGAATGAGGTGCAGTAATCTGTTCTAGTCTTTCTGCTAGTTCATTTTCTATCTTCCCAACTTCTCTAACTCCATCTAGCCCATCCTCTCTTGCTGGTTCTGCTCCTTTAAGAGGACTTGTTCCATTTGTGAAGTTTAAGAAATGGAAGATTTTGGACGTTAATCAGGAAAGCCAGTGTGTTTTCTACATAAGCTTGGCCACTCTCCCCCGAGAATTCTGGCAGACATTTTCTGTTTATTTCCACAAATCTACTTCACATTTTTTTCTCTCCCAAGAACAACAAAATTTTACTCAAAACAAACTCACCTTGTTGACGAAGGAGTTGTCGGTGTCAATGAATAAATATTTATGGAGCACTTATTATGTATGGGTCAGGCAACTGGACTGTGGCAGTGAAGTAAGGTCCCTGACCTCAGGGACGTCACGCGCCACAGTTCGTAGTGACAAGTGTGATGGTGAGTGCTGGGGAACAGGGCTCCATGGGGACATCAATTGCTTGAGCTCTTTCTCTTACATTTATGGCACCTATTCAAAGTTACTGTTAGTTGTACCTCTGTGGTCTAGGATCTATACTCTACATGTGGCAAAGAGATTCTTAAAGAATATATAGTGAATTTCTGAACAGGATAGCATGTGCTCACAGAAGATAAATTGCATTTTAGGATGCCGTGTTCTTGGAGTTCTCTCTGTTTCTTTTGCTGAGTCATCCTTCCATTCCAGCAGCCCTCCTCATTCTGTAGGTGATCAACCGGTCCCTGGATTTCATACAAAAAGCTACAGCATTCCTAGCTTGACGTCACCCTTTGACCAATTCTACTCATGATTGGTATTCTTGCTTTAAGCAGGGAAGGGGCTGGTCTTCCCTCTCCATGCATGATTCCTCCAGTGACATTATCTCCTCCACTTCTCACTATGATCACAGCATGGTGAGTCCCAGGTTTATAAACAGAAACCCCTCCACCACATTCTGGCCCTGTTAGCAGGTACATTTTATGACACCTATGCCTGTCAATTCTATTGACCTGTTAGATTATGAAATCTTGGAGGGTTAGAGAATATTTCATGCAAATTTGGACTTAACAGTAAAGAACACAGTGAGAAGTCAGAGTCCCACACATCCATGGTACCAGAATAATTCTTATCTGTCCTGGGAGGGAGCATGGAAGCCATGAAACCCCAAAACACAACCTGGAGGAAGTGATTGCCATTCCATTTTCTCACCAGGAAACTACTTGCAATTCTCACGTACTTTCTTTACCATACCATAAAGACATGAGTACTCATAAAATATTTCAATATCCAAGGTCATTGAGGAGCATGCTCTATTTCTATGGGTGAATATTTAAGCTCATTGCTTTTAGTCACATTTAGCAATAAAATTTTTTCTTACTTATTGCCTACTAAATTTTTATTGTTTTGTTGTTTACACTCAAAACACTTTTTTCTTTGAAATCTTTTTCTGACAATTTAAGAAGAATTAAAGAAGATTTCTAAAGGTATCTAAGTATGTGTTATCTGACTTCACTTAGGCATTTATTCAGCAAAAATGTGCAGCCACAGCTCTAGGTCTTTGCAAATATAAACTTATTTTTTTAAATATTTTGATTCTAATAACAAGCTAATAACAATTCTCATTCCTATTATATAGATGAGGAAACCCAGGGGCTGAGAAGTTAAGATAACTACCCCAATTGAGAGAGAAAGTTGGAGCCAGGCTTCCCACCTGGGTGATTAGGCTCAAGAATTCATGGTCTTAGATGTCGCTGCCTTGTTTTAGTTATGTATTCATTTAGCCACTTACTTAACAGCTACTATGTGTTAGGAATTGTCCTAGGCACTTGGTTTCCAAAGATAAAGTTTTGACTTAGTGGTGAAGAAAGATTTGTGAACAAATAATAGTACCCCAATGTTGTTCAACCGTAGAAGACACAAGCACCATGGCCCGTTCTTAACATGGAACAGGCTTGGGAAGGGGTACATATGAAGACCCATATTCTGTATGTCTGAATATTTGAACATTGTAAGTCAACTTTCACAAACCTGCTTTCATAATGACAAAAATTGAAAGTATATGTAAATCTATGAGTTTTTCACTACTGAAAGTTGCCAGAATATCAAAGACAACTGAATTTAAATATTCATGGGCATAGTTATGTAGTTTGTTGAAGGGCAATGTTTGAGTGAGTAATAAAATAGAAGGACATATTATTCATAAATAAAATTTATTTATCTCATAAATAACTTTTCTGACCTTAATTTTATCAAAGTAATTACTACTTTTATAATCAAATTTTTCATAAAATTGTATGTTAATAACAATAAATAGGCTAAATATGTGTTTTTCAAAGTGTATAGAATTTGAGCATATAGTCATCAAATTGTAAATTAAAACAAGTGAACAAAATTTATTTTCATAATTTTTCAAAAATTTACTTTTTATGTAAAGTACTCAAAGTAATACATTAAAAATAAAATATAAAATAAGACTTATTAATTAAAATTTTTAATTAGCTAAAACTAAAATTTCTCAATTACTTTTTTAAAAATTTAAATTAATTTTATTAAATTTTTAAAATTTAGAATCTGGATCAAAATTTTATTTTATTTTATTTTTTATTTAGATGATTAAATTTAACCGGATGACATTGGTCAACTAGAGTACATAGATTTGGGGCAAATATCTCCACATCATTTGGATAGTCGATCATGTTGTATACCCATCACCCAAAGTTGCATCATCCTCTGTCATCTTATATTTGTCCCTCTTTATGTTCCTTCCCTTTCCTCACCCCTTCTCTCCCCATACCCCTCCCTCCCCCTTCTCCTTTCCCCCCCCTCCTCCACCCCCTGGTAACCACTGCACTCCTATTTATGTTCTTGAGTCTCAATTTTGTGTCCCACCTATGTATGGAATCATACAGTTCTTAGCTTTTTCTCATTTACTTATTTCATTCAGTATAATGTCAAGATCCATCCATGTGTCATAAATGATCTTATGTCATCATTTCTTATGGCTGAGCAGTATTCCATTGTATGTATCTACCACATCTTCTTTATCCAATCCTCTACTGAAGGACACTTTGGTTGTTTCCATGTCTTGGCCACTGTGAATTATGCTGTGATGAACATGGGGGTGCATGAGTCTTCATGTACCAATTTTTCAAGTTTTGAGAGTATATACCCAGTAGAGGAATTGCTGGGTCATATGGTAGTTCTATTAATTATTTTAGGAACCATCATAGTTTCTCCCATAGTGGTTGTACTAATTTACATTTCCACCATGAGGGTTCCTTTTTCTCCACATCCTCTTCAACACTTATTATTATCTGTTTTGTTGATAATAGTTATTCTAACAGGTATGAGGTGGTATCTCATCTTAGTTTTGATTTGCATTTCTCTAATAGCTAATGAAAGTAAGCATCTTTTCATATATCTGCTATTTGTATTTCTTCTTGGAAGAAGTGTCTATTCATGTCTTCTCCTCATTTTTTTTTATTGGATTGTTTGCTTGTTTGTTGCTGAGTTTTGTGAGTTCTTTATATATTTTGGATACTAACCCTTATCTGAGCCATTGTTTGCAAATAGCATCTCTCACTTAGTTTGCTAGCTGTTTGTTCTGTTGTCAGGTTTTTTTGCGTGCAGAGGTGTCTTAGTTTGACACAGTCCCATTTGCTTACTTCCCTTGCTTTTGGGGTCAAATTCATAAAATGTTTTATACGGCCAAGGTCCATGAATTTAATACCTATGTTTCTTCTATGTAATTTATTGTTTCAGGTCTTATATTTAGATCTTTGGTCCATTCTGAATTAATTTTTGTGCAAGGAGACAAACTGTAGTCAAGTTTTATTCTTTTGCATGTGGTTTTCCAATTTTCCCAGCACCATTTATTGAAGAGGCTTTCTTTTTTTCATTGTGTTTTGTTGGCTCCTTTATCAAAGATGGTTTGCTCATATATATATATGGTTTTATTTCTGGGCTCTCTATTCTGTTCTGTTGGTCCGTGTGTATATTTTTCATCCAATATTAACACTGTTTTGATTATTGTGGCTCTGTAGTATAATTTGAAGTCAGGTATTGAAATCCCTCCAGTTTAGTTTTCCCCCTCCCCCCAGGATTACTTTGGTTATTCAGGGTTTTTTATGGTTCCATACAAACCTGATGACTTTTGTTCAGTTTCTTTAAAAAATGACCTTGGAATTTTGATGAGAATTGAATTAGATTTGTATATTGCTTTGAGTAATATGGCCATTTTAACTATATTTATTCTTCCTATCCAAAAACATGGAATATTTTTCCATTTCATTGTGTGTGTCTTTTTCAATTTCCTTTAACAGTGCTTCGTAGTTTTCAGTATTGTATATAGGTCCTTTACATTTTTTGTTATGTTTATTCCTAGGTATTTTTGTTATTGTTGTTGGAATTGTAAAAGGAATTATTTTTTTGAGTTTATTATAGGTTTATTGTTTCTAATAGTCTTTCTGTAGAGTCTTTGGGACTTTCTATATACAGCATCATTTCTTCTGCAGAAAGTAAAACATTTACTTCTTTCCCAATATGAATGCCTTTTATTTTTTTATTTTGTCTGACTGCTCTGGTTAGAACTTCCAGCACCATGTTGAATACGAGTGGAGAGAGTGGGCAACCTTGTCTTGTTCTTGATTTCAGAGAAAAAGTTTTCAGCTTTTTACCATTTGGTATAATGTTAGCTGATGATTTGTTATATATGGCCTTTATTATGTTGAGGTATTTTCCTTCCATGCCCATTTTATTGAGTGTTTTAAACATAAAAGGATGTTGTATTTTATTGAATGCCTTTTCTGCATCTATTAATAGGATCATATAATTTTTGTTCTTTGTTTTGTTGATATGATGTATTACATTAATTGTTTTACATATGTTGAACCATCCTTGTGCTTCTGGGATGAATCCCACTTGATCGTGATGTATTATTTTTTTAATGTGTTGTTGTATTCGATTTGCTAGTATTTTGTTTAGAATTTTTGCATCTGTATTCATTAGAAATATTGATCTGTAGTTTTCTTTCTTTGTATTGTCCTTGCCAGGTTTTGGTATGAGGGTGATGTTGACCTCATAAAATGTGTTTGGAAGTATTGCTTCTTCTTCAATTTTTTGGAAGACTTTTTGAAGGATAGGAACCAAATCTTTGAATGTTTGGTAGAATTCACTAGTGTAGCTGTCTGTCCCTGGACTTTAATTTTTGGAGAGGTTTTTGATAGTTGTTTCTATTTCTTCCCTGCTTATGCGAAAGCCTAACTATTTAGGCTTTCGCATAAGGAAAGCATATTTCGCATATTTAGGAAAGCCTAAATAGTTAGGCTTTCCACTTCTTTGTGATTCAGTTTGGAAGATTGTATAGTTCTAGGACTTTATTTATTTTTTCTAGATTGTTGAATTTGGTAGCATATAGTTTTTCATAGTATTCTACAATGATCCTTTGTATATCTATGATATCTGTGGTAATTTACCCTCTTTTATTTTGAATTTTGTTTATATGACTTCTTTCTCTTTTTTCCTTAGTGAGTCTTGCCAGGGGTTTGTCAATTTTGTTGATCTTTTCAAAGAACCAGCTCTTTGTTGTATTAATTTTTTCTATAGTTTTCTGTTCTCTATTTCATTTATTTCTGCCCTAATTTTTATTATTTCCTTTCTTCTGCTGGTTTGGGGTTGCCTTTGTTCTTTTTTTTCTAGTTTCTTAAGATGTGATGTTAAGTTGTTGGGCTCTCTCTTTTTTGTGATATAACCCTGTAATGATATAAACTTTCCTCTTATTACTACTTTTGCTGCATCCCAGAGATTCTGATATGTTTTGTTGTCATTTTTGTTTGTCTATATATATCTTTTGATCTCTGCTTTTATTTCTTATTTGACCCAGTCATTTTTAGAAGTATGTTATTTAATTTCCACATTTTTGTGAGTTTGTTTGCTTCTTTTTTTATTTTTTTGCAGTTGAATTCTAGTTTCAAAGCCTTATGGTCAGAGAATATGCTTCATATAATTTCAATCTTTCTCAATTTGTTGATGTTAGCTTTGTAGCCCAACATATGGTCTAATCTTGAGAATGTGCCATGTGCATTGGAGAAAAATGTATACTCTGACATTCTGGGATGAAATGTCCTGTAGCTGTTTACTACGTATATCCATTTGTTCTAGTGTTTCATTTAAGGCCAATATTTCTTTATTGAATTTCTGTTTGGATGAATGATCTAGAATTATCAGTGGTGTATTGAGATCTCCAGATATAATTGTATTTTTGTTGGTTTCTATTTTCAGATCAGTTGGTAGATGTCTTATATATTTTGGTGCTCTCTTGTTTGGTGCACATATATTAAGAAGTGTTATGCCTTCTTGATACAATGTCCCCTTAATCATTATGAAATGACCATCTTTGTCTCTGGTTACCTTTGTTGTCTTGTAGTTAGCATTGTTGGATATGAGTATGGCTATACCTGCTTTTTAAAAAATACTATTTGCTTGGAGAATCATTTTTCAACCTTTCATTTTTAAACTATTTTTATCATTGTTGCTTAGATGTGTCTCTTGAAGGCAGCATACTGTTGAGTTTTGTTTCTTGATCCAATCTGCTACTCTGTGCCTCTTTGTTGGTGAGTTTATTCCATTTACATTTAATGTAATTATTGACACTTGAGGGTTTTCTATTGCCATTTTATATATTGCTTTCTGATAGTTCTGTGTCTTGTTTGGTTTTTCTCTTTTGTTTTTCTGTCATTTGTTTTTGTTTGGTGGTATTCCAAACTTCTTTTTTCTGTTTCTTCTTTTTTAAGATATGTGTTTCTATAGTGGCATTTTCAGGGGTGGTTACCATTAGGTTATTAAAAGAAAAACTGTCATATTCATTAGAGTCCATTATCTTATAAGTGCTTCTGCACTCTATCCTCCTTTGCTACTGCTGATCTTTTTCTCTTCCCTTTTATGTTATTGATGTCACAGATTATCCTTGTTTTTATTGTGGTCTTGTTGGAGCTTTTACTTGTACTTTTGTTTTGTTTTGTTCTTTGTATCTGGTCAAATAACCCCCTTTAGTATTTCATAAAGTGGAGATTTTCTGGTGATAAATTTCCTCAGCTTCTCTATGTCTGTAAATGTTTTTATTTCTCCTACATATTTGAAGAATAGCTTTGATGGATATAGTATTCTTGGCTAGTAGTTCCTCTCTTTCAGTACTTTAAATGTTGGGATCCACTCTCTTCTGGTTTGTAGAGTTTCTTCTAAGAAATCTGATGATAACCTAATAGGGCTTCCTTTATATGTTATGTTCTTCTTTTCCCTAGCTGCCTGGAGGATTTTTTCTTGGTCACTGATTTGTGATAATTTCATTATGGTGTGCCTTGGAATAGATCTGTTTGGTTTGAGTTAGCTCGGTGTTCTTTTTGCTTCTTGGATTCGAGGCTCTAAATCTTTCCACAGGCTTGGGAAGTTCTCATTGAATATTTCTTTCAACATGTTCTCCATTCCCTTTTCTCTCTCTTCTAGTTCTGATATACCCATTATTCCTATATTGCTCTTCTTGGTGGAGTCAGACAATTCTTGTAGGGCTTTCTTATTTATTTAAGTTCATGAGTCTCTCTCTTCTTCTCTCTGCAGTATCTCTAACTGCCTATCTTCAATGTCACTAATTCTGTCCTCCATCTGGCCTGTTCTATTAGCTAAGCTTGTTACCTCATTTTTCAGTTCATGTATTGAGTTTTTCATCTCAGTTTGATTCTTTTTTATAGTTTCAATTTCATTGGTGAAGTACGCTTTTTTGTTCATTAAACTGTTTTCTGAGTTCAATAAATTGCCTTTTCTTGAATCTCATTGAGTATTTTTAGAACTTAAATTTTGAATATTTTGTCATTTAGCCCCAAGATTTTCATGTAATTGAGATTTTTTTTTTCTGGAGATTTTTTATCATCTATCTGAGTTATGTCTCTGTCTTGTGTATCCATGATATTTTATTTCTTTTTCCTTGATGGCATTTGAAATTGGTATTGTTAATAATACTAACAAGAGATAACTAAAAAAAATAAAAATAAAAATTGAAACAATACAGTGATAAAATGAAAATTCTATAAATAATGATAAGTAGAACAAATACTACAGAGAATAAGGAGGAGAAAGTGAGGAAAAATGAAAAGAGAGAAAAAATAAAGTAAGAAAACAAGCAAAATGCCACAAAAAATGTATGAGTCCAAAATATAATAATTTGACAAAAAACAGTGTTCAGATGAAAGGAAAAAAATAAATAAAGAGGAACGAGAAGAAAAGAGAGGAAAAAAAGGAAGTAAAAGAGAAAGTGTCAGAAATGAAACTCTTACAAAAAAACAAGAATAAAAACATAACAACTAAGGATAATGAAATTCAAATGGGAATAAGCAAAAGAAGAAAAAGGAAAGAAGAAAAAATGAGTGAAAGCAAAAAAAAAAAATGTATTTTCCAGTTTTGAGAGGTAACTTTTCCCTTTTTCTGGAAGGTTGTGTTGTACTACAAGCTTTGCCTTTGTGAGGTTTTTGGGTGGAGTTCTGCTGAAGCATGGCTGTCATAATGATGTAGTCAGGGCCACAGTCACATTGGTAGGAGGGGATTGCTGTTAGGGCTTTGCAATTATATGGCTGTAGCAATAGCATCTCAGATCTTCAGGCACCTCTCCCCACATCCCAACAGAGCAGGGGATCAAACACCCTGCACCTCTGCCTCTTACAGGAGTGACCAACCCAGAGACTCAGCTGTGTGGGATACACTACTGCTACTGTTCATCCATCAAGGGTGCAATGAGGGACTTGGGATACTGGAGGAGACACAGCCGGGTTCTTCCTCTGATACTACTTAAAGTGAGGTCCTGGGCAGAGAAGGGGCTATGCACTGAGATCCTGCACCTAAGCTTCAGTAGCAGGGTGGGTGGGGTGCAGATCTTAGATCAAGCTCGCCTCCATGTCATGCAGGCCAAACTCCGTGGGCTGTGTGGGCAGATTGAGCATGCCTCAGTGCCCCACAGGCAGATTTTTATGGGCTATTTGTGTACTGACCTCAGGAACTTGCCACAGGCTATGTGTGTGCCCAGCACCTGCATCACAGATGGAGCCTGGTGATGAAGGCAGATATCTGGAACAGCCGTGTTCTTGCTCTTGTTTGTGCCCTTCTTAATTCAGCTCCTTCCTTCTGCCCCTCAGTCTCTCCATTTCTCCCAGCTCCAAAACAAGGGCCATGCTAATAGTGCCTCCCTCAAATCAGTGAGGAAAGAGAAAAAATCTGCCCTCTGGCTTTTTTCCTCCATGAGTGGATTCTATCTTTGTTCCACCTTTTCACCAAATCATACCTTTATCTGGTGTGTGTATATTTCAGGTGCTCCTGGGTTATTTTTCTCTGTGTATAGTTGTTGATTTTTTGAAATTTCAATGAGAGAGTTTGGGAGTATCTCTCACGCCACCATGTCTCTGATGTCCTTATTAAATGTTTTTATAAAAATAAAATGATTCCCAGTTCTAGAAACCGATGTCCATGTAGTTGCTGATTGTATTGATGAGTCAGACACGCTATATCTATTTATATACAATTTTAAGGGTCAGGTGATTTGTTTAAAGTTGCAAAACATCTCTTAGCTGCCCCTGTGAAAGTTTTGTGAACCCTTGCTGATCCATGAGCAGCTGTGAAACCTTAAATCTGAGCAGAGAAACAGACACGAGAGGGTACTTGCCTAGGCTGGTACTCGCAGCTCTGTCACAGGATCAGGAGCAATTGGACAATCAAGTGTTTTTTAGGTTTGTTCCCTTGTATTGGGGCAGTGCCATGTCTGTATAGTTTAGGAAGGCTGCGGTCCTTGCCCTCTGGGTGGCAGAT
Source organism: Rhynchonycteris naso (assembly GCA_037038555.1). NCBI lineage: Eukaryota > Metazoa > Chordata > Mammalia > Chiroptera > Emballonuridae > Rhynchonycteris > Rhynchonycteris naso. The sequence continues at coordinate 211,798,555 of CM072998.1, read as the reverse complement.
TGCAAATTGCAGACTGCCTGCCACTGTGGGGAGGGATGATTATTTGCTATTGTTTGCAGAAGAAGGGGTATTTCTGCCAGGCCTGTTTGGCAGGGGAGTGCTGAGGCTGGTGGGGGCCTGTGAGTCTGGGAGAGGTGGAGAGAGAAAAGGGATCAGTCTTCTCCGTCTGTCTGTCCCCCGTTACAGGACTTTAATAAACAGATTGGCCCACCATCCTCTGGCTCCAGTTTCTTTAATGTCTGCCCGAATCCAATGAGAACTGCATGGCCACGGTGGTAGACACTGGTCTTACAGGGAGTTCGGCAGAAGAGATATATTTTGCTCACTTTGTTAAAGATGGTGCTGCCCACGTGGATGGGCATCTCCTAGGTGATAATATTACAGTGATACCTCGAGATACAAATTTAATTCGTTCTGTAACCGAGCTCATAAGTCAGTCATCTTGTATATCAAACTACCGATACTGGACCCGTGTGCCAAAGCGCCAACTAGCGGCAGCTTCCCGAATCACGACTCGTATCTCAGAATTTCACTCGGATCTCAAACAAAAATACTGACCGAGTTGCAGCTCGTATCTTAAAAAAAATTGTATGGCCCGGAGCAAGATGGCGACGGAGTAGGCGGACGTACCAACTTCCAACTCCCAGAACCAAAGTGGATTATAACTCAATTTTAAGAACCATCACCTGGATAAACCAACTTTGAACAAAACTAAGTGGACTCTTCAACCAAGGAACACAGAAGAAGACACATTGAGACCGGTAGGAATAGCGAAAACGCGAAGAGGGCTGCCCAGCTCCCTGGAGCAAACGGCAGCCCGGAGAGACCCGCGTGGCGGGAGGAGAGTTTGGCAGAGAGGGAGGGACCTGGGTCCCAGGAACCAAGCCCCAGCCTGCAGTCCCAGGGCCTAGAAGAGGCATTTGGACAGTTTTGAGCTGTGAAACAAGTGAGGGAGCTCCCAGGCCTACAGTGTGGAGTATTAGGTCCCATCCTACTCTGATGAGGGTTGCTGAAGGGTATGGTGGGCGGCAGGACGCTGAAACACAGTTCTGTCGGCGTGGGCGGAGACCAAGCCGGTGTGAGATTGGTCTAGCCCAGCAGGGTCGGAGGGGACGCGTGAAAGCGGTCTGTAAGCTGCGGGCCGCCTGTAGTCCGACCTGTGGGGACTAAGTGGGAGGCCAGGAACAAGCAGAAATCTGCTCTGCAACCCTGCGCAAGCTGGCCCTGACCACGGGGACCCGGCTAGGACCAGGAATGGGCGGGGGTCTTGCGGCTGAGCTCATGCTACCAGCCCCGCCCGGCCGGAGAAAGCGCGATTTGCCATCCCACGTGCACAAGCGGGCTCCGAACGTGGGGGCAGGGTAGAGTCCGGGACGAGCAGAAGAGCAGAAGTACACAGCTGAGCGGAAGCCAGCAAACACGCCCGCCCCAATAAACCTTGGTTTCTGACCCTGTGCAGAAGGGCCCTGGCCTCGAGGGCGGGGCTAAAGCTCTGGACGGGCAAAGGCTTACAGCTGAGAGCACGTCAAAAGCCAAGCCCAACCAGCGAAACTGTAGCGAGCAGGCTCCGACTGCTGGTTCTGGGCGGAAGTCCGGAAATAGGCTGGTCCGCAGCTGAGTAAAGGTGCTCACCTCTATCCTTGGTCCTGAGGCTTGTGGCTTGAGTGACAGCCCCTCCAGTGGAGGAGAGGCGGAAATCAGAGCAAAAGCCACAGTGGGCCAGCTCTGGCAACGCCCATACCCAACCACCCTAGGAAGCGGCAGAGGGGGTAGGGGGCCTGCAGACAGACCACACCTAAAGAACACAAAGGCAACACCTACTGGACTCCAGTGACCACAACTTGCTTATACACAGACAAAATGGGCAGGCAGAGGAATGCAAACCAAATGAATCAAGAGAAATCCCCAGAAAAGAACCTGAATGAACCAGATATAACCAAATTACCAGAAGCAGATTTTAGAATAATGATAGTTAGGATGTTCAAAGAAATTAGAGCAACAATGGATAGTCACTATGAACACCTAAATAAAGAGATAACAAGTATAAAAAATGAAATTGAAATAATAAAAAAGAATCAGACAGAAATGACAAATACAGTATCAGAACTGAAGACAACAATGGAAGGAATTAAAAGCAGGATGAATCACGCTGAAGATCGAATAAGCGAGTTAGAGGACACAATAAACAAAGGCACAGAAGCAGAGAAGAAAAAGGAAAAGAGACTCAAAAAATGTAAGGAAACTCTAAGGGAGCTCTGTGACAACCTGAAGGGAAACAACATTCGCATTATAGGGGTACCTGAAGAAGAGGAGAGAGGACAGGAAATGGAAACTTTGTTCAATCAAATCATAGCAGAAAACTTCCTTAAATTAAGGCTGGGAAACACTCAGAATGTTCAAGAAGCACACAGAACTCCATTAAAGAGAAACCCAAAAAGATCTACACCAAGACACATCATAGTTAAAATACCAAAGCTAATGGATAAAGAAAAAATTTTTAAAGCCGCTAGGGAAAAAAAGGCTATCACCTACAAAGGAGCCCCCATAAGGATGACATCTGACTTCTCAACAGAAACACTTGAGGCCAGAAGGGAATGGCAAGAAATAATCAAAGTAATGCAGAACAAAAACCTATAACCAAGACTACTTTATCCAGCAAGGCTAACGTTTAAAATTGAAGGAGAAATAAAAAGTTTCCCAGAAAAAGAAAGCCTGAAGGAACTCATAAAAACCAAACCAATTCTGCAAGAGATACTAAGGGGCCTGTTGTGAACAGTTTAAAGGGAAAAAATATATAGCAAAAGAAGAATACAACTTTAAAGAATAAAATAGCAATAAACAACTACATATCAATAATAACCTTAAATGTAAATGGATTAAATGATCCAATCAAAAGACATAGGGTAGCTGCATGGATAAAGAAACAGGACCTATACATATGCTGTCTACAAGAGACATACCTTAAAACAAAAGATGCTCATAGACTGAAGGTAAAAAAATGGAAAAAAATATTTCATGCAAATGGAAATGAAAAAAAAGCCAGGGTAGCAGTACTTATATCTGACAAAATGGACTTTAAAACAAAGGCTGTAGTAAGAGATAAAGAAGGACACTACATAATGATAAAGGGAACAATTCAACAGGAAGATATAACTATTATAAATATCTATGCACCAAATATAGGAGCCCCGACATACATAAAGCAGACTTTGATGGATATAAAGGGCGAGATAACAGCAATACTATCATAGTAGGGAATTTCAATACCCCTCTAACAACACTGGATAGATCCTCAAGAAAGAAAATTAATAAAGAAACAGCAGACTTAAAGGATACACTAGATCAACTTGATTTAATAGATATCTTCAGAACTTTTCACCCTAAAGCAGTAGAATATACATTCTTCTCAAGCGCTCATGGTACAGTCTCTAGGATAGACCACATGTTAGGACACAAAAATGATCTCAATAAATTTAAGAAGATTGAAATCATATCAAGCATTTTCTCTGATCACAATGCCATGAAACTAGAAATTAACCACAAAAGAAAAACTGAAATATACTCATACACTTGGAAACTAAATAGCATGATATTAAATAATGAATGGATTAACAATGAGATCAAAGAAGAAATAAAAAAGTTTCTAGAAACAAATGATAATGAGCATACCTCAACTCAAAATTTATGGGACACAGCAAAAGCAGTTCTGAGAAGAAAGTTTATTGCACTACAGGCATAGCATAAGAAGCTAGAAAAAGCTCAAAGAAGCAACCTGACCCTGCATCTAAAAGAACTAGAAAAACAACAGCAAATAAAACCCAAGACAAGTAGAAGGAAGGAAATAATAAAGATCAGAGCAGAAATAAATGGCATAGAGGCGAAGGAAACAATACAGAGGGTCAATGAAACCAGAAGCTGGTTCTTTGAAAAAGTAAACAAGATTGATGAACCTTTAACTAGACTCACCAAGAAAAAAAGAGAGAGGACTCAAATAAATAAAATTAGAAAGGACAGTGGAGAAATAACAACTGACACAACAGAAATACAAAGGATTGTAAGAAAATACTATAAAGAACCATATGCCAAAAAATTAGACAATCTTGGTGAAATGGACAAATTTCTTGAATCATATAACCTTCCAAATATCAATCTGGAAGAATCAGAACACCTAAACAGACCAATTACAACAAATGAGATCAAAACAGTTATCAAAAAACTCCCAAAAAAGAAAAGTCCTGGGCCTGATGGCTTCACAAGTGAATTCTATCAAAAAATTCAAAGAAGAACTAACTCTTATCCTCCTCAAGCTATTTCAAAAAATTCAAGAGGAAGGAAGACTTCCAAACTCCTTTTATGAGGCGAGCATAATTCTGATCCCAAAACCGGGCAAAGACAACACAAAGAAAGAAAATTATAGGCCTATATCCCTGATGAATTTAGACGCTAAAATTCTCAACAAAATATTAGTCAACCGGATCCAGCAATATATGAAAAAAATCATACACCATGATCAAGTGGGATTTATTCTGGAGAGGCAAGGCTGGTTCAATATTCGCAAATCAATCAATGTGATTCATCACATAAACAAAAGGAAGGACAAAAATCACATGATAATTTCAATAGATGCAGAAAAGGCATTTGATAAAATCCAGCACCCATTCATGCTCAAAACTCTCAGTAAAGTGGGAATACAGGGATCATTCCTTAACATGATAAAGGCCATCTACGACAAACCCACAGCAAACATCATACTAAATGGACAAAAATTAAAAGCAATTCCCTTAAGATCAGGAACCAGGCAGGGATGCCCCCTTTCACCACTCTTATTCAACATAGTTCTGGAAGTCATAGCTACAGCAATCAGACAAGAAGAAGAAATAAAAGGCATCCAAATTGGAAAAGAAGAAGTAAAACTGTCACTATTTGCAGATGATATGATATTGTATATTGAAAATCCTAAAGTCTCAGTCAAAAAACTACTGGACCTTATAAATGAATTCAGCAAGGTGGCAGGATATAAAATTAATACTCAGAAATCAGAGGCACTTCTATATACCAACAATGAACTGTCAGCAAAAGAAATTAAGGAAACAATCCCCTTCACTATTGCAGCCAAAAAAATAAAGTACCTAGGAGTAAATTTAACCAAGGAGGTTAAGGACTTGGACTCAGAAAATTATAAAACATTGGTAAAAGAAATCAAGGAAGATACAAACAAGTGGAAGCATATACCATGCTCATGGTTAGGAAGAATAAACATCATTAAAATGTCTATATTACCCAAAGCAATTTACAAATTCAATGCAATACCAATTAAAATACCAATGACATACTTCAAAGATATAGAACACATATTTCAAAAATTTATATGGAATCAAAAAAGAACACGAATAGCCTCAGCAATCTTAAAAAGAAAAAATAAAGCAGGAGGTATCACTCTTCCAGATATCAAGGTTTACTATAAGGCCATTCTACTCAAGACAGCCTGGTACTGGCATAAGAACAGGCACATAGATCAATGGAACAGAACAGAGGATCCAGAAATAAACCCACAGCTTTATGGACAACTGATATTTGACAAAGGAGGAAAGAACATACAATGGAGTAAAGACAGCCTCTTTAACAAATGGTGTTGGGAAAATTGGACATCTACCTGCAAAAAAATGAAACTAGACCATCAACTTACACCATTCACAAAAACAAACTCAAAATGGATAAAAGACTTAAATGTAAGCCATGAAACCATAAGCATCTTAGAAGAAAACATAGGCAGCAAGCTCTCTGACATCTGTAGCAGCAGTATATTTGCCAATTTATCTCCACGGGCAACTGAAATAAAAGGCAAGATAAACAAATGGGACTATATCAAACTTAAAAGTTTTTGCACAGCTAAAGACAATAGGAACAGAATAAAAAGACAAACCACACAATGGGAGAACATATTCGACAGCACATCTGATAAGGGGTTAATAACTAAAATTTATAAAGAACTTATAAAACTCAACACCAGGAAGACAAACAACCCAATCAAAAAATGGGCAAAAGAAATGAATAGAAATTTCTCCAAAGAGGACATACAGATGGCCAATAGGCATATGAAAAAATGCTCAACATCACTAATCATTAGAGAAATGCAAATTAAAACCACAATGAGATATCACCTCACACCAGTCAGAATGGCACTTGTCAGCAAAACAACACAGAATAAGTGCTGGCGAGGATGTGGAGAAAAGGGAACCCTTCTGCACTGCTGGTGGGAATGCAGATTGGTGCAGACACTGTGGAAAACAGTTTGGAGATTCCTCAGAAAATTAAAAATCGAACTGCCTTTTGACCCAGCTATCCCACTTTTAGGAATATACCCTATGAACACCATAGCACTGTTCGAAAAGAAGAAATGCGCCCCCATTTTCGTGGCAGCATTGTTCACAATAGCGAAGATCTGGAACCAGCCCAAGTGTCCGTCAGAAGACGAGTGGATTAAAAAGCTTTGGTACATATATACTATGGAAAACTACTCAGCCATAAGAAACAATGACATCGGATCATTTATAACAAAATGGATGTACCTTGATAACACTATACGGAGTGAAATAAGTAAATCAGAAAAAAAGAAAAACTGAGAACAGCATGATTTCATACATAGGTGGGACATAAAAGTGAGACTATGAGACATGGACAATAGAGTGGTGGTTATGGGGTGGGGGGAGGGAAGGAAGGGTGGGATAGGGAGGAGGGGAGGGACACAGGGAAAACCAGATAGAAGGTGACAGAGGACAATTTGACTTTTGGTGACGGGTATGCAACACAATTGAATGTTAAGATAACCTGGAGATGTTTTCATTAAAAAATAAATAAATTAAAAAAATAATTGTATGTTGGTCTGTTTGTATCTCAAGGTACTACTGTAATTACCTAGCTTGGGAAGGGGCATGGTTATGCTAATGTGCTGGGGAGTGCTTTTGCATCAAAAAGTCTTAAAAGATGGAATAGGAGACCATTTGGGGAGAGTGGCCTTGTTGTTGTAGGGAGGAGGAGCCCAGGCTGGAGCAGGGTACGGAAGCCACGTGGAGGAGGCAGCCAGAATGGCGGAATGGGGAAAGAGAAGCCAGTTTGTGGAGGAGAAGGAGATGGGGAACAGAGGAGAATAAGACTGGTGAAGTGGAAGCCTTTGATCCTAGAATGTGCTGAATGAGTGGGTTTTGGAGCCCCATGTGTGTTTTTACTCGCTTGCTGAGTGCGACTCTAAAATAAAGGAAAATGGACCACCAGTTTTCGGCTCTTTTGATTCCTTACTGTCTGTCCAAATCAAACCTGAACCTGCCAGGTGGCTTTGATGACAGCAGCAAATACTGGCTCTACACAGGGGCTCCTGGCATCTGAGCAGGTGATGACTGTGGCTCTTGCTTGCTTGAGTGCTACTCTGTCCAGGGTCTCCCACATTCTACAGCAGAGCCTCCAATGTGGACTGTGGCACAACCCACAGATGTCAGCGTTGTTCAGCTGAAATTCCTTTTGCTTCAGGGCCACAGAGATGGGACCAATGCTTCCTCAGAGCATGAGTTCAGAGTGGTGAGTCTCAGCCAGTGCTGAGTACCAGATCCTGAAAGAGTACACATCTGGTGTTTCATGAACTTGTGTTTGTGATGTATGAGGCCCTTTGCAGTGCAAGACTCAGCCCAGGGTCCTCTTTGCTTGGGTCTGAGGGACACACTGTGTAATCACTCCCTACAAAACCAGGGAGTTTTAGATGAGGCAGATATTTGGTTGAGTCTCAGAGGCAGAACCATGTGGGGTATGTTGCTGACAGTGTGTGCAAAGGCACTGAGGTATTTAGCAGTGCAGCCTGTTTAGGGAACTTCAGACACATCTGGAATACAGGAGGCTTCCAGGGAATGGTGGGAGAAATATGTTGGGACACAGAGATCTTAAAAGACATTTATGCAGTTTACCCTGAAACAGGGAGGACCCTTACAGCATTTTCTACAGATGAAGGAGTTGTTTATAGCGACCTCTGACATGGAAAAGGCCTAGAACAAAGGCAGAGGCACCAATCACAGCGGCCATGATCCCAGGGGAAAAACAGTGGTGACCTTGACAAAGCTGTGCAACTGGAGGTGAGGGGAGAGGGTGGGAAAAGTCTGGGCTACGGTAAGGCGGTAAGGTGGTGGACCTAGCACAGGACCTTGGTGGTTTAGTAAATGCTTGTCTGAGTAGATTGTGCCTGCAGCATTTTAATGGGACTATCACATGCCTTTGTTTCCATGAGAATTAATTTGAAGGTATTGTTTTAATACTTTAAATTGCAAAGTAGGTGCGTTCTTAGCAGGGAGAGACTGGTAAGAGAGTCATATGGAGAAGTTCGCCAGGCAACTGATCTGACATTGTTGCACAATTGTGCTTATTCCAAGTTCCAGTGGCTTCTTGGCTGCTGTCTCCTTAATTTAACGGAGGGAGTCCATCAGGACACAGAAAACTGAGCCCCAACATCTACTATTTATCAAGGAGCTATTTGGGCAGGCTGCACTGCTCTGTAGTTCCCTTTGGTAGGAGGCAGATTTCACAGCGGGCATACCGGGTGCACACTCTGGGCCCCAACTCCTGAAGGGCCCCTCAAAACCCCAATTTTACACGGTTTTCTAATGACACCAAGTTTGGTTTCATATGTACACTTTTAAAATTAATAATACATAATATTTTTTATTTATTTAAAAATATGGTTAACATGTATTTTTATTTTCCCTGTCTCTCTCTCTCTCTTTTTTTTAAGGGGCTCAATATTTTCTTCTGCCTAGGGCCTCAACTGGCCTTAATCTAAGCCTCTGCCTTTGGTGAGACTTGGTCTGCTTTGCCCAGTGGGAAACTTTTGAGATCCTTTTTGAATTTTCTGAATAGATGGTAATTATACAGAATGCTTTCTTTGTTCTTTAAAGTGCTGAATCTTTTGTTCCTAAACCACATTGGACCTAGCAGGACTTTTTTTATGACTGCATATAAACTGCCTGGGTCTACACTTCCAAGGCCCAAATGGTGTTCAGAGGACACAACCCATAGTCAGTTCCCATGGTGGTCAGCATGCCCTAGTGGTCAGCCCTCTCTGCCCAATCAAAAATTGTCTGAAGGAGGCGGGGATCAGGTGCAATCTTTAGCCATGCTGACTAGACACGTCATTTGTTCCTTTTTGGCTGGTCATGGCCAACTCTCTGGGATGCAGAGTGACTGAGACTCACTCACAGAACCCAGAGAAGCCAACTTCCTTGCTACATGCCAGCAGGCAGGAGGAGCTATTAGACTTGAAAGGCAACTTCTTTTTAAAGGTTCCCTTCGTTGAGGGCTGAGTAGGTCTCAAATGCTATGCTAAAAACTTCACATGCCTTAATTCACTTAAGTTTCACAATAACCCAATCTAGCCTCTAAATGTGCGGCATGCGTAAGATGCTGAGGCTTTACAGAGGTGAGGACACTTCGTGGGGCATGGGGGTTCCCAGGCGTGTCGATGGTGACTGAAATACCATGAAGAGGCTGGGGTTTAAAGCTGGATGTGTCTCTTTCCAAAGCTTAGGCTCTTTCTTCACCTTCCACTGCTGACAGGTGCCTGCTGTTCTCCACTTGACTGTTTTCTGAGGGCTGGATTAGCGGGTCAGCTTCGGTCTGCCTCACAAGGAGCTGTTGTCAAGCTTGAGCCTCACGCTCATGTCACACCAAACCTGCAGGCTCAGGTGGCCAGTGCTCGTGCAGTGACGCCACAAACAGAAAACTCTAGAGTGAGGATATAAGATGTAATGAGCACCTTGGGTTGGAGTCCCAACACGCCACCAATTTCTTCTTATACCTTTTTGTTGTTGTTGTTGTTGTTTATGAACTTGACCTCTCTCAGCTTAAAAATCTGTACAAAATATAAACATCCCAGGTTGAATTCACTCCACCTTCATGGTGCCCCCCACACCCGGGTCCTTGTCCTGGTCTATAGTCTTCAGACAGCTTTTGCACACTGAGGAGTTGAGCCTCCATCCTTCTCTCTTCACAGCTAACAGTTTGTTTGAAGACCCTCAAATATGTGAATATGTGAGCATGTGGTGAGGAAGGAAGACTTTTTGTTTTTCCTGATAGAATATGCCAGATAATTCCATGTGTACTTGAAACTGAATCAGAACCAACTAAGCTGTTTGGAATATATATATATATATATTTATATATATTTATATATATATAAACACAAAGGCATGTAAATAAATTTGATATTGACTATTGAATTGCTTAATTAATAACATAAAGAAGTGTTAAGTTATGTCAATTACATCTCAGTAAAACTGGGGGGAAAACAAAGATTTTAGCACTGTAAATAGCGATGGTTAAATGTTGAAAGAATGGTGTGTAAGAGGTTTAATTTTAATAATGATATTGGTTTAATTTTTAAATTTGATGAAAATGTACTCATGGGCTGAAGGGGGGAGAAAAGAGAAAGATTTCTTCCCTTACCTTAGGAAAAGGAATTTCAGAGGCCCAATGTTACTGAAAACATTTTAAAGATAAATCGCTGATATTATGCTGAGGAGATTCACCCTTAAACCATATGCCACAATTTTACCTCTTCCTTTAAAATAAAATTCTTGCAAAAAAAAAAAAAAAAGAAGTGTGGAGAGTGCTAAAAAATTTACTGTGATTATTATTAAGGAGAACTACTTCACGGTACATTATGCTAGGGGGTGGAGGGTTAGACTAGAAATAAGGAAACAGACATAATGAAAACCAGTCATTTTTTTTTTAAGTGAGAGGAGGAAAGATAGAGAGATAGACTTCTGTCTGCACGCACCTGAACCGGGATTCACCTAGCAACCCCATCTGGGGCAGATGCTTGAATCACCTGAGCTATCCTCAGCACCCAGGACGAATGCCTTGGACCAACCAAGCTATCCTCAGTTCCTGGAGCCAATGCTTGAATCAATAGAGCCATTGGCTGTCAAATGGGAAGAAAGCAAGATGGGGAAGAGAGAGGGGTAGAGAAGCAGATGGTCACTTCTCATGTGTACCCTGGCTGAGGATGTCAAAATGCCAGGCCGACACCAATCCACTGAGCCAACTGGCCAGGGCCACCAGTGTCATTTTTTTTTCCTTTGGTGACAGAGCCAGAGAGAGACAAAGAAAGGGACAGACAAATCAGAAGGGACAGAGACGAAAAACATCAATTCTTTGTTGTGACACCGTAGTTTCTAATTGATTGCTTTCTCATATGTGCCTTGACCAGGGGGCTACAGCAAACCGAGTGACCCCTTGCTCAAGCCAGCAACCTTACGCTCAAGCTAGTGAGCCTTGCTCAAACACCAGATGAACCCGCGCTCAAGCTAGCGACCTCAGGTCTTGAACCTGGGTCCTCTGCGTCCCAGACCGATGCTCTATCCACTGCACCACCGCCTGGTCAGGCTACCAGTGTCATTTTTAATAATTGAATTTGGCATGCCTTTCACATTGCGCCTAACTCCCCTTTCCCTCCAAAAGTGGTATTGCTTAGGGTGGTGAGATAAAACTTATTTCCAGTAGAGAATTGGGTTGTAGAGAATCACCATTCCATATTAGTTTCAGCTCTTCTACCATGAAGCCGCTGGAAATCCAATGAACCAGGATCCATGGCAGGACAGCTTACCTGGGTTTCACAGCTCTGCTCCCTTCCAAATCAGTCTTGCTTCACTCATAATACGATGCCTTCCCAACCTCACTCTTTACAATGGGTGTATTTTTTTTAATATTAATTGTAATGGGGTGACATTGATAAATCAGGGTACATATGTTCAGAGAAAATATTTCCAGGTTATTTTGACATTTGATTATATTGCATACCCATCACCCAAAGTCAAATTGTCCTCCATCACCTTCTATCTGGTTTTATTTGTGTCCCTCCCCTCTCCCTACCACCTCCCTCACCTCCCCAGCCCCTGGGTAGCCAGCACACTCTTGTCCATGTCTCTGAGTCTCATTTTTATGTCCCATCTATGTATGGAATCATATTGTCCTTAGTTTTTTCTGATTTACTTACTTCACTCAGTATAATGTTATCAAGGACCATCCATTTTGCTGTAAATGATCTGATCTCATCATTTCATATGGCTGAGTAGTATTCCATAGTATATATGTACCATAGCTTTTTAATCCACTCGTCCTCTGACGGACACTTGGGCTGTTTCCAGATCTTCACTACTGTGAACAAAGCTGCCACGAACATGGGGGCGCATTTCTTCTTTTCAAATAGTGCTATAGTGTTCTTAGCGTATATTCCTAAAAGTGGGATAGCTGGGTCAAAAGGCAGTTTGACTTTTAATTTTTTTGAGGAATCTCCATACTGTTTTCCACAGTGGCTGCACCAGTCTGCATTCCACCAGCAGTGCAGGAGGGTTCCCTTTTCTCCACATCCTCGCCAGCACTTATTCTGTGTTGTTTTGCTGATGAGCGCCATTCTGACTAGTGTGAGGTGATATCTCATTGTGGTTATAATTTGCATTTCTCTAATGATTAGTGATGTTGAGCATTTCTTCATATGCCTATTGACCATCTGTGTCCTCTTTGAGAAATGTCTATTCATTTCTTTTGCCCACTTTTTGATTGGATTGTTTGTCTTCCTGGTGTTGAGTTTTATAAGTTCTTTATAAATTTTGGTTATTAACCCCTTATCAGACGTATTGTCAAATATGTTCTCCCATTGTGTGGTTTGTCTTTTTATTCTGTTCTCATTGTCTTTAGCTGTGCAAAAACATTTTAGTTTGATATACATTTGTTTATCCTGCCTTTTATTTCATTTGCCTGTGAAGATAAATCAGCAAATATATTGCTGCGACAAATGTCGGAGAGCTTACTGCTTATGTTTTCTTCTAATATGCTTATGGTTTCATGGCTTACATTTAAGTCTTTTATTCATTTTGAGTTTGTTTTTGTGAATGGTGTAAGTTGATGGTCTAGTTTCATTTTTTTGCAGGTAGATGTCCAATTTTCCCAACACCATTTGTTAAAGAGGCTGTCTTTACCCATTATATGATCTTACCTCCTTTGTCAAATATCAGTTGTCCATAAAGGTGTGGGTTTATTTCTGGGTTCTCTGTTCTGTTCCATTGATTTATGTGCCTGTTCTGTTTTGTTTTGTTTTGTTTTTTTTACAGGGACAGAGAGAGGGATAGATAGGGACAGACACACAGGAACGAAGAGAGATGAGAAGCATCAATCATCAGTTTTTCATTGCTACACCTTAGTTGTTCATTGACTGCTTTCTCATATGTGCCTTTACTGAAAGCCTTCAGCAGACCGAGCAACCCCTTGCTCGATCCAGCGACCTTGGGTCCTAGCTGGCGAGCATTTTGCTCAAGCCAGATGGGCCCACACTCAAGCTGGCGACCTTGGGGTCTCGAACCTAGATCTTCCGCATCCCAGTCCAACGCTCTATCCACCACGCCACCTCCTGGTCAGGCTATGTGCCTGTTGTTATGCCAGTACCAGGCTGTCTTGAGTAAAATGGCCTTGTAGTATACCCTGATATCTGGAAGAGTGATACCTCCTACTTTATTTTTCCTTTTTAAGATTGCTGAGGCTATTCGTGTTCTTTTTTGGTTCCATATAAATTTTTGGAATATGTGTTCTATATCTTTGAAATATGTCATTGGTATTTTAATTGGTATTGCATTGAGTTTATAAATTGCTTTGGGTAATATAGACAATTTAATGATGTCTATTCTTCCTAGTCATGAGCACGGTATATACTTCCATTTGTTTGTATCTTCCTTGATTTCTTTTATCAATGTTTTATAAATTTTCGAGTACAAGTTCTTAACCTCCTTGGTTAAATTTACTCCTAGGTACTTTATTTTTTTGGCTGCAATAGTGAAGGGGATTGTTTCCTTAATTTCTCTTTCTGACAGTACATTGTTGGTATATAAAAATGTCTCTGATTTCTGAGTATTAATATTATATCCTGCCACCTTGCTGAAATCATTTATCAGGTCCAGTAGTTTTCTGACTGAGACTTTAGGGTTTTCTATATACAATATCATATCATTTGCAGATAATGACAGTTTTACTTCTTCTTTTCCAATTTAAATGCCTTTTATTTCTTCTTCTTGTCTTATCACTGTGGCTAAGACTCCCAGAACTATGTGAAATAAGAGTGGTGAAAGGGGGCACCCCTTCCTGGTTCCTGATCTTAAGGGGGTTGCTTTTAATTTTTGCCCATTTAGTATGATGTTGGCTATGGGTTTGTCATAGATGGCCTTTATAATTTTAAGGTATGTGTCCTGTATTCCCACTTTGCTGAGAGTTTTGATCCTGAATGGATGGTGAATTTTATCAAATGCTTTTTCTGCATTTATTGAAATTATCATGTGATTTTTGTCCGTCTTTTTGTTTATGTGATAAATCACATTGATTGATTTGCGAATATTGAACTAGCCTTGCCTCCCCAGAATAAATCCCACTTGATCATGGTGTATGATTTGCTTCATATATTGCTGGATCCGGTTGGCTAATATTTTGCCGAGGATTTTAGCATCTAAATTCATCCGGGATATAGGCCTATAATTTTCTTTCTTTGTGTTGTCTTTGCCCGGTTTTGGGATCAGAATTATGCTTGCCTCATATAAGGAGTTTGGAAGTGTTTCTTCCTCCTGAATTTTTTGAAATAGTTTGAGAAGAATAGGAGTTAGTTCTTCTTTGAATTTTTGGTAGAATTCACTTGTGAAGCCATCAGGCCCAGATCGTTTCTTTGTTGGGAATTTTTTGATAACCGTTTCTATCTCATTTGTTGTAATTGGTCTGTTTAGGTATTCTGGTTCTTCCAGATTGATTTTTGGAAGATTATATGATTCAAGAAATTTGTCCATTTCACCTAGGTTGTGTAGTTTTTTGGCATAGAGTTCTTCATAGTATTTTCTTACAATACTTTGTATTTCTGTGTGTCAGTTGCTATTTCTTCACTCTCATTTCTAATTTTATATATTTGAGTCCTCTCTCCTTTTTTTCTTGGTGAGTCTAGTTAAAGGTTCATTGATCTTTACCTTTTCAAGAACCAGCTCCTAGTTTCATTGATCCTCTGTATTGTTTCTTTAGCCTCTATCTCATTTATTTCTGCTCTGATCTTTATTAATTCCTTCCTTCTACTACTCCCGGGCTTTATTTGCTGTTGTTTTTCTAGTTCTTTTAGATGCAGGCTAAGGTTGCTTCTTTGAGCTTTTTCTAGCTTCTAAAGGTATGCCTGTAGTGCTATAAACTTCCCTCTCAGTACTGCTTTGCTGTGTCCCATAAATTTTGAGTTGATGTATGCTCATTATCATTCATTTCTAGGAACTTTTTTATTTCTTCTTTGATCTCATTGTTAATCCATTCATTAATTAATAACATGCTATTTAGTTTCCAAGTGTTTGATTATTTTTAGTTTTTCTTTTGTGGTTAATTTCTAGTTTCATGCCATTGTGATCAGAGAAAATGCTTGATATGATTTCAATCTTCTTAAATTTGTTGAGACCAGTTTTGTGTTCTAACATGTGGTCTATCCTAGAGACTGTACCATGAGCTCTTGAAAAGAATGTATATTCTACTGCTTTAGGGTGAAAAGTTCTGAAGATATCTATTAAATCAAGTTGATCTAGTGTATCCTTTAAGTCTGCTGTTTCTTTGTTACTTTTCTTTCTTGAGGATCTGTCTAGTGATATTAGTGGAGTATTGAAATCCCCTACTATTATAGTATTGCTGTTAATCTCGCCCTTCATATCCATCAAAGTCTGCTTTATGTATGTCGGGGCTCCTATATTTGGTGCATAGATATTTATAATAGTTATATCTTCCTGTTGAATTGTTCCCTTTATCATTATGTAGTGTCTTTTTTTATCTCTTACTACAACCTTTGTTTTAAAGTCCATTTTGTCAGATATAAGTATTGCTACCCCGGCTTTTTTTCATTTCCATTTGCATGAAATATTTTTTTTCCATTCTTTTACCGTCTGTTTATGTACATCTTTTGTCGTAAGGTGTGTCTTTTGTAGACAGCATATGTATGAGTCCTGTTTCTTTATTCACGCAGCTACCTTATGTCTTTTGATTGGATTATTTAATCCATTTACATTTAATCCATTTACATCTTTTGCTATATTCTTTCCCCCCTTAGATCTGTTCACAACAGGGCCCCTTAGCAACTCTTGCAAAATTGGTTTGGTTTTAATGAATTCTTAGAGGTTTTTTTTTTTTTTTTGTCTGGAAAGCTCTTTATTTCTCTTTCAATTTTAAACATTAGCCTTGCTGGATAAAGTAGTTTTGGTTGTAGGTTTTTGTTCTGCATTATTTTGAATATATCTTGCCATTTTCTTCTGGCCTCTAGTGTTTCTGTTTAGAAGTCGGATGTCATCCTTATGGGGGATCCTTTGTAGGAGATAGCCTTATTTTTTATCTAGAAGCTTTTAAAATTTTCTCTTTATCACTTAGCTTTGGTATTTTAACTATGATGTGTCTTGGTGTAGATTTTTTTTGGTTTCTCTTTAATGGAGTTCTCTGTGCCTCTTAAACACGTAAAATGTTTTCCAGCCTTAATTTAGGGAAGTTTTCAGCTATAATTTGATTGAACAAAGTTTCTATCCCTTGTTCTTTCTCTTCTTCTTCAGGAACCCCTATGATGCAGATGTTATTTCTCTTCATGTTGTCACAGAGCTCCCTTAGAGTTTCTTCAGATTTTTGAGTCTCTTTTCTTTTTTCTTCTCTGCTTCTGTGCCTTTGTTTATTGTGTCCTCTAACTCGCTGATTTGATCCTCAGCTTCATCCATCCTGCTTTTAATTCCTTCCATTGTTGTCTTCAATTCTGATACTGTATTTGTCATTTCTGTCTGATTCTTTTTTATTATTTCAATTTCCTTTTTTATACTTGCTATCTCTTTATTTAGGTGTTTGTAATGACCATCTATTGTTGCTCTAAGCTCTTTGAACATCCTAACAATCATTATTTTAAATTCTGCTTCCAGTAATTTGGTTATATCTGGTTCATTCAGGTCCTTCTCTAGGGATTTCTCTTGATTCATTTGGGTTGCATTCCTCTACCTGACCATTTTGTCTGTGTATAAGAGGGGTTTGGCTACTGGAGTCCAATGGGTGTTGCCTCTGTGTTCCCTAGGTGTGGTCTGTCTGCAGACCCACCACCCCTTCTGCCGCTGCCTAGGGCGGTTGGGTATGGGTTTTGCTGCCAGCCCGCTTTGACTGTTGCTGTGATTTCCACCTCGCCTCTGCGGGAGGGACTATGTTCTCATGCCAGGCTCTATAAGCCTCAGCCAGTCTTGGCTTTCGCCATTCTCCCAAAATTGGATTGCACACCACACTCGGGCCATAAGCCTGGGCAACAAGGGCAGGGATGAGCACCTTTGTTCAGCTGCGGGGTCCCTGTCAGCCGGCTTCTCCCACCAGGAGAGGCTGCTGGTGCACTCTCAGCTGCGAGCTGGAACTTTCACCCTGCCTCTGCAGGCACAGCCGGTTTGTGCAGGGCTTCAAGCCTCGGAGGCCAGGTGAGGCTACACGCCCACTCACCCTTGCCCAGCAGTGGATCTCTGTCTGTTCTGGGCTCCCACTTTTTCCCCACAGGTGGGGTCACAGGCCAGCCCACAGCCGCCAGACCACTTTCACGCGTACCCTTTGCTCCCACTGGGCTAGACCAAGCTCATGCCAGCCAGCTCGGCCCCTGCCCCCGCCAACAGAACCGTGCTTCCGCGTCCTCCTGCCGCCTGCCCTCTAGCAAGCTCTCAGCAGTATGGGTGGGGTGCTACAGCTCAGACCCTAACACTCCATACTGTAGTCCTGAAAGCTCCTTCCTTCTAAGCGACTGTGCTCTAATTGCTGTGGGGAATCCTGTTTAGCTGGTGTCCTGCTTCCCCTTGCTGGTTCCAGGGGAAATATTGTTTCAGATTTGGGGAGTGACTCAGCCCAGGGTTTAGGGTGGCTGTCCCTCAAAGTGTTTCTCCCTATGCCTTCCACACCGCACTCTCTTCCCGCTGCTCCAGTCCTCTCCTCTCTCCCTGTCCCACGGAGTCCCAGGTGAGTTGTTGTGAGAGAGGTTTTCTGCTCTGTCCCTTTAAGAAGAATCCTGGGTCTGAGACAAATGTCTCTTTCTCACAAACAGTATCCTAACCTGTTTCACAGCTAAATACTGTCCATAGGCCTCTTCTAGACTTTAGGGCTGTAGGCTGGGACTTTGTTTCTGGGACCCAGGTCCCTACCCTTCCGCTAGCCTCTCTTCCCGCCACATGAGTCTCTCCGGGCTGCCTTTCACTCTGGGGAGCTGGGCAGTCCTTTCTGCGTTTTCGCTTTTCCTAACAGTCTCAATGTGGCTTCTTTAGTGTTCCTTGGTTGAATAGTCCTCTCAGTTTAGTTCAACGTTGGTATATCCAGATGATGGTTCTTAATATTAAGTTATTATCCACTTTGGTACTGGGAGTTGGAAGTTGATATGTCCGCCTACTGCATCGCCATCTTGCCCCCCCTCAATGGGTGGCTTTGTTTCCGTCTATAACAAGGTTTTCTCTATATGTTCCCTCTGGATTGCTCTGAATTCAGATGATGTTCCTGAGCTTCCAGCCATTCCATTTTAACATTCTGTCTTATCTCTCCCATGGCATTTGTGGCATCCTGAAACTAAATTGTTTACTCAATGTCTGTAACCATCTCCAAAATGACACCTCCATGACACTAAAATCTTGATTATTTTTTTAACAAGTGTTCACTTGATTTACCAGATACCTGGAAAACAGTGGTACCCAATAAATACTTGGAGAGAGAATGAGTAAATAGTCCTTTTTTTAATTCAATGACTGTATTTTTATCAAAACTTAGAAGGGCACAATGCTTCGCAGAGCCTGCAGCAGCCCTAAGGTACTGATCTGAACTCAGGGACATGTGACACACTGATGTTTGGACATGTGAACAAGATTTGCTGGTGGTGAACTCATGCTTGTATTTGGAACTAAGGAAAAAGCCTTTCCCCTCTCAGTTCTTTTCCTGGGGGGAGTGAAGTGACCAGCTTATGTCTGTCAATTACTGTGGGGAGAGTGAGAAAGTTAGTGGTTTGAAACTTTGGCATATGAATTTCAAGAATCCATAACTCTTATGGCTCTTATTATTATAATTAAAGAAAGGCTTTCAACCTTATATTTCTTATCTTGGAACATTTTATTTTTATTTTTGAAGGCCATTTTTTAATCCACTAATGAGTATATTTTAATTAACAATCAAGTCAAATCTACATAGGCATCTATTTTAATCCACAGCATAAAGGCATTCACAGTTCCTTACAATGCCATACTCTTTAAAATATTAAATTTTAAATATGTCTAGTTCTCTCTTGTTTATTGAAATTACTGGTTGGAAAGATAGACTGAAATACGGAGAATATATAGGCTGGTAAACTTCTATGCTAATGGTTAGGAATCTCTTCCCTTGGATGAATGGGTCACATGAACAGATTAACTGTATCATTTCTATATTTATTTTTAAAACTGATCAAAATACTATTTGCATCTTATCTCCTATGACTGTTTGGGGAAATTGATAAGCCCTCCTATAATAGGTGACATTTTGAGGCACTATTTTTCATCTAAAATATCATTCATAATCCTTCGTAAACCACAAAATACTGCACAGATGTCAATGATCAACTTTAGTCTCCCTCTCCCTTAAAAACGGTTTGATTTTAACTCTCAGGCAAATATGAGATTAAATAAAATAAATATATGATTAAATAAAATAAAATAGTTTGAGTGATTGCATGTGGCCAGAAATTCAAACAATTGCATAACAGATATTTGCTTGCCACAGATTAAACTGACTCCTCTATGTAACTATAAAAGGAAGTAAGTTCTCAAGTGTGAACATTAAGGGAGGGGAAGGTCAGTCACATCAGTCACCTTGATGACATAACGTCTTTCATGCAGCTTTTTTGGGGGGTCCCATCTACCTAAAAGTTACCTCAATATTTTTAAAAAGTTTCTTCTGACTCCTTAATTATTTTACTGGCTCTCAAACTCTTTTATCAAAGACTAGATTTCTAAAATGCATTTGTAATTGCATGTGACCTTTCTTAACACAGTATTTCTTAATGTCTAGGCTGCAGATCACCTGTCTGGGTCTCATTTGTGTGTGAATTAGAATACACATGTGTGTGTCATCCATTCCTTTGCTTTTTTGAAGTGACCTAAGCCAACTTGGATAGCTAACAACTATCAAGCTCTGTTAGTGAGCATTGATAGTCTTTTTAGACTTATCTGGAGCCATATACATCCACCTCCACGGTCTAATTTCCAAAAAATATGTTTAAATGAAAGCAGACAAAACTCTAGTTTACCAACTTCCCCAAATGTATTATCGTTTTCAGCAAGCAGGTGTAATAGTCATTCAACTTGTCTGTGGCTCAGGAAGACTGGCTGCAAGTGAGGCTGACCCACCAGCACCTGACATGAAGGATTCATTCCAAACATGCCTCAGTGACATCAGGGCTGGTGATCTTCATTGCTGGGTCAGGCAGCTGGGTGCTACTGGCCTAGATGACACACTACAGCAGTGGCCGTCAAGGGCTGGTCTTGTTCACTCCTCTGTCTTATTCATTCGAGAGAAGATTTGTTCTAGTCAGTCACTACTCTTGGTACCACTAATTTAGTGAGTAGAAGATGATATCTCACAGCCTTTATCGTAAATGACAAACCTTCCAGGGTTAACTTGATGGTAAATGTGGTACATAGCCACCTATGAAAGGTGTTAGGCCCTGGTTAGAATGCTATAATGCATTCCTATTAGGTTATAAGAAGAAAAACATTATTTATACTGAAGTAATGTGTAAATATCAAAATCTCTATATGGGAGGCCTGGAAACCTGTATTGTTCACATCTCAGGTGATATTTTAAAAACCCATTTGGGCTGTTTCTCAGACACATCTTAAAGACCCTGGATGTCATCTTCTCACATGCCTTCTCCTTTAGGAAGGACACTGAAGCTTCGCCACCACTCCAAAATATACTGTTTCACCAAAGTAATCTTTCCCCATAATATTTCTTAAATTTATTAATGCTGTTAGTAGTACCCAACTCCAGAAAAGTAATGATCTTTTTCCATTTATTTTTGTGGAATCAAGTGTTCAAGTCGGGTCTGTGATTAAGTAAAGTCAAATGCCTTTTGTAATGGAAAGACCAATTGCTACCTGCAGGAGTTGATCTTACCCTGTCCTTGCAGGTCTATCCAAGAAAAGTGGCCAGAACACTCACACTCACTGAACCTAGGTTTTTCAGACTGGCACGTTATCCAACGGCAGGCACAGAAAAGTATCAAATCCAAATCCTCTTTATTGATCTAACACAATGAGCACAGACCCATCCCAGGGATGGAGTGGTATCACCTATCTGACTCTAAAGACCGACTTTGGTTCCCCACTAATTTCAGGTGTTAGCATTTACTAGAAAATCCTTTCATCTGGCTGATCCATCCTTTAGGTAATGCCATTTCTTTATTGTGAACTGGGTTAATAATATTACTCATCGCAAAGAGTGTTTCATGAGGGTGTAAGATAAAGGCACACAGTGCATGTACCATTAGAGCAGGGGTCAGAAACCTTTATGGCTAAGAGAGCCAGGAATGCCACATATTTTAAAATGTAATTCCATGAAAGCCATACAATATGTTTAACACTAAATACAAGTAAATATGTACATTTTATGTAAGACCAAGACTTTTAAAGTACAATAAGTCTCTGAATTCTTTTTAATAATTTTGTTATGCTATTGGTAACCAGTGATAAATAAAGTACTTCTTACCATTAATGTGACGTCTGGTGCAGCATGGTTTTGCTGATGGCTTTGTAGTCTGGTTGATAACGTGGTGAGGTTAAGCTTCATGCAGGCGTTGAAACTTCCGTCCGTTATACATGATCGTAGGTTGGTCTTAACATTCTTTAGATATGAGAAAGACTTCTCACATGCATATGTAGAGCCAAGCATTGTCAGTACAGCAATACTCACATGCTGCAGTGTGTGGTATGTGACAGGAAGCGCGTTCCAAGTTTTGACAATCAGTTGGTCCGTGGGTTGAAGTTTTTTCATTTCTCCCAACTTGTGATTGCTCGTCAACTCTGCTTGCTGTCATGCAAGTCTTTCCAAATCTTCATTCAGTGACTTGTACTTATTCACCCACATGTCTGAGGCTTCAGGTCAGCAGCTTATAGCTCAAAATCTCTGATGGACACACCGGGGATGTAACTCAGGTCAGTGCTGTCCACTACACACTCATGTGGATGGGTGATGAACTTAAAAAGATGAATGCACTTCTTTTGAATGCTTTGGATGAATTTTGAGAACTCACAAAATTCTCCAAAGCATGTTTTGAATGACTGCAGGAGATTAGATGTGAAGCCCGCTAGCTGCTGGAGATCAAGATGGTGAGCGGCGTCACTTGCTGTACATGCATCTTTAAACTCTTCCAATTTTTCAAAGTTTAGTAAACGACCTGTTTCAATGTCAGTGATGAGGAGTTCCAGCTTGTTTTCAAATGCAAACACTGCTTGTTGAAGGGATAAGACTGAATTTCCAATGCTTTGCATTTTCACATTGAGCTGGTTCAGATGTTCAGTCATGTCCATGAGATAGAAGAACTTCACGAGCCACTCAGTGTTAGCTAACTCAGGATGCTCAACGTTTTTCATTTCAAAAAAGTCCCGATTTCACTCAGACAAGCCACTAAACGGCTGAGCACCTTCCCTCTTGACAACCAATGCACATTGCTGTGCAGAAGCAGACCAGGATAATTATTCCCAACTTTAGCCAGCCATATTTTAAACAGGTGATCATTTAAAGCTCGGGCAACAATAAAGTTGACCACCCAAATGACCAGTGACATCACCTCACCAAGCTGCTTGCCACATATCTGAGCACAAAGCGCCTCATGATGTAAGATGCAGTGAAAACTTAGAATGGGTCTATTTTCATGTTCACAAAGAAGTGCTATGAGTCCTCTGTTTTTCCCAACCAAGCACAGAGCACCATCAGTACACACCGAAATAAGTTTATCCATCAGTAGATTGTTTTCTTTAGCGAACTCTTTTCAGTGAAAGACTTGAATAAATCCTCCCCTCTTGTTGTCTCTCTCAAAGGCAAAACAGCAAGACTTTCCTCACGTAGTGTGTCACCGACAGCATACCTTACAATCACGCTGAACTGAGATAAATGGCTTACAACTGTTGATTCATCCAAAGCGAGAGAAAAGAATGGTGCTGCATTTATGTCCTTCACTAGTGTTGCTTCAATTTAATTTGATCATGATGGTGCGATCGTGAACAGTTCTTGCCGACAGAGGCATGTCTTTTATTCATTTGATTATCTTGTCTGTATCCGAAAAATCGTCAAAAAGTTCATTGACAACATCAAGCATGAATGTTTTGGCATACTCCTCATCTGTGAATGGCTTTCTGTTTCTCACAATTGCTAAAGCACCAGCAAAGCTAGCCGAATTCCAGTCACCAAGTTGGGTCCAAATGCGGAGTTGCTGCTGACTAGCTTGCACTCTGCACAGTAGCTCTTGACATGCTTTCTTCCTGCTGTTCCCCGCTGGATATTTCGATGCAAATGTAGTATGGCGTGTGTCGAAGTGCTGCTTTCTATTTGACCGTTTCATCGATGCAATTTTATCATTGCATATTAGACACACTGCAGAACCTACTCTCTCCACAAAGGTGAATTCCTCTGTCCATTCCTGCTGAAAAGTACGGTACTCCTCATCTTTTTTTCTTTTAGCCATCTTCTTCATCAAAAGGGTTTCTGCAATTAGCTAGCTGACTACTTGATTAAAAGGAGGGAAGTTTATATCCTGACCTTACAACAACCCGTGTACGACCCATGCATTATCCAATAAAAATTTGGTGTTGTCCCAGAGGACAGCTGTGATTGGCTCTAGCCACTCGCAACCATGAACATGAGCGGTAGGAAATGAATGGATTGTAATACATGAAAATGTTTATATTTTTAACGTTATTATTATTTTTATTAAAGATTTGTCTGCGAGCCAGATGCAGCCATCAAAAGAGCTACATCTGGCTCACGAGCCATAGGTTCCTGACCCTGCAATAGAGATTGCTGCTCTTTCTTATTGGCTATACTGGTACTAATGGTAAGCTGTGTGGGCTCTGGTTAAGTAGATGGCAGAGGGCTGAGCAGGACATGGGGCTGTAGCGGACCTTTTAAGACTCTGATGGATGAAGCATTTGCCTAGGTGGCCTTGAAACAGCGGGAGGAACCCTGCCCGGGGCTGTTTCTATGAAATTGGTAAGAAGCAAATGGTGTGACTACCTCTCTAGATGGAAATTCTGCTCACTATACTTTTATTCATATGACCTTACTTTTTATGGCTTTTGAGAAGTCTGTGGAATAAATATCAGCATCCCTACTTCAAAATGAAGCAGGAGGCTTCCGTAGGTGAAGAAATAAAGTCACTTAGTCAAGGCAAGATATAAGTGTAAGCACATCAGGTTTTCAAATGGAGCCAAGTGTTCTTCCCACTATGACACCTTATATAATCAAAATATGTAATGATAGTTTTTGAGTGTTTTCCCCCTATCACTTTTTACTTCATTACTGAAAGAGTTCATTGGTTTGGTGATCTCTTGCCCCACAGTAGTCATGTAGTCTCCTTATAATGGACCCCACACCATTGACACAGGCAGGGCTTGGTGTTATGTGGGAGCGCCGTCATCTCCCCTGAATGAATGGGTGGTCTGGTGTGTGTCCACAACCAGCCTGTCCAGGCATGTGGGGCATCACACACATTCTCCAGCATTTCTTTTGTTTGTTTGTTTTAATTTAAGTGAGAGGGAGAGCTAGACTACTGTGCATGCTCTGATCAGGATTTTCCCAGCAACCCACGTTTGGGGCTGATCATCTGCCCATCTGTAATTGAGCTATTTTTAACTATTGAGGTGATGGAGACTTCATGGAGCCATCCATCCTCAGTACCTGGGGCCAATGCATTCCAATCAATTGAGCCATGGCTGTGGGAGAGGAAGAGAAAGAGAAAGAGAAATGAGGGGTAGAGAAACAGATGGGCGAATCTCCTATGTGCCCCGACTAGGAATCTAATCCAGGACTTCCACACACTGGGTCAGCACTCTACGACAGAACCAACTGGCCAGGGCTTCTCCAACATTTCTGTGGAGAAACCAACAGTATATGATTTAATCTCCTTGTTTTCAGTCTACCCAGTGAATACGTATGTCCACAAAAATCCACTTTATTTCTCCCAGTCCTAGGAATGAAAGATCAGAGCAGAGGACAGAGTATAATAACCCTCCTTCCCTCTATTTCTAGGGCTAGAAGAAAAATAGTAAGTTTATATGAGACATCCCATAACAAGACTTCAGAAACCAGTCCTATCCTTTTAACTAAAGACAAAGCAACACTTAAGAAAAGCCCTTCCTGGTCTTGTCTCACTTAGACAAAAGATTACTTGGGCAGTTTACTTAGTAGCAGCTGCATGTCTTATTCTGAGCTTGCTCTGTTTTTCAATTTTTTTTTTCAAGTTGCTCCAAGCAAGTAAGAGCTACTTAAAAATTTAAGTTATTCTAAGCTGATCTCTGAGATAGGTTTGGCTGTAAGCAAGTGAAGAATTTTAGCCCTGGCCTGTGGAGCCATGGATAGAGCCTCATCCCAAAACAGTGAGGTTGCTGGCTTGATACTGAGGGCACCGTTTCAAGCTCTGCTCAGGGTTCACATGAGACGCAATCAATGGGTGCACAACTAAGCGGAATAACAATTGATGCTTCTCTCTCTCTCTCCCTCTCTCTCTCTTTCTTCCTCCTCCCTTCTTCTCTCTCAAATTGATGAATAAAACATAATAATCTTAAGGACTCTTAGCAATCTCTGACAGAGTACACAGGGTCTTCTTTAGCTCCTGGAATCACAGAGCTTTGGAGAGGCTGTTGGGGCAATGGTTCTCAACTGTGACTTGCAAGGCCTTGGCTCCCAAGCCCCCAGGGTTAGCATGGAAAGCACTGAGAGAAAGCCTCCTGCTACATCCCCTTCCACCTAGTTTATCTGGCCCTAGGGTGGAGTTTCTCAACAGGCCACCACTGGGCATTGCAGTAATATTCCTAAATCCTTGGAGACCGTCCCTGACTCTGCCTCTCACCAGCTGGTAAAGTTCCACATAACCTTTGTGCAGCTGCCCGAGGATTACAAAGTGAGGGAATGACATGTTGGCAAGCACCCGGCTTTTCCTTCATCAACTGGGGGGCAGCCGGAACCAGTCTTGTGAGAAAAAGGCTCCAGGAAAAACACCTCCCGGGTCCATGTCAATAATGCTTTTAAAGCAGAGACCCATGGAGCCCAGAGGGGTCTGCGAGGGCCCAAATGGCTGAGAACCAAGCTCTAGTTGGAATGACGCTAGGGGTGCGGGCTTCTCAGAACAAAGAGGTTGATTTTTTGCAGCGACTTAATCTGGGGGAGGAGATGTCCGGGCAGAGTTATCGATTCCTCCCGTTGGTCATTCCAGGGGGTGTAGCTGGTTTCTGTCCCAGGTCCTCACAGAGTATCCTTTGTGCCTGGGCCTGGCTCCTGTTCCCAGAGGCCCCCACGGAGCTGGGCAGGGATTTTGCTGTGTGGTGCTCCCAGCTGGCACCGGAGGTTGCTATGGTTTTCTGCCTTGATTTTGTTTTTTGTATTTTTTGGTGAAGATTGTGTTTGGAGACCTCCCCTGACTTTCTGATATTACACATAGAGCCAAAATGCTTGCTGCTGAACAGGAGATGATGAATAAACGCCAGTGACTTCTTCGAGAAAAGCATCAGTCCCTTTTGGGCATTGAGCTGAGGGTGCCATATGTTTCAGTTACTATAATGTTTTTTTAACTTTAAAACAAGAGGAAGCAAATAAAACTTGGCTTAGAGATTCAGGTCCTTAAAACCTAAAGTTGGCATGGTGAGGAAGGAAGGAGTGATTTTTTAGCCGCAGCCAGCCAGCAAAGTTTGAAGAGAAGAGAGATAGGATGTCTTTTATCAGACCAAATATGAGCAGCAATGTTGAGACATGATAAACATGCCTTCTGCATGAGATAAGTATGACTGACATCCACCAGAAACAGCAGAGGGGAGAGAAATGCTAAAGGTAATAGATATGACCTTTCAGTGCCATGGCCACTGGCATTGCCTGCGGGTAACCCTAGATCACCAATTTTTCATTTGTATGTCGGGGAGACTGATGGATGGGACAGGTGTCCTGCCTAAAGCAACTGATTTATGACCACCTGTGGTCAGTCTTCTTCCCACTTGTCTCTTCAACCTGAGCTTGACAGCCGGGGCCTTTTTACGACCTCTGCAGAGAGCCTACCAGTGGGACCTGATACAGTATTTGTCACTCAAGAAGCTGCTGTTGAACCAATGCAGAGATCGATGATTGAGGGATGCACTTTGGAGATTTCTAGTATGGCTGCTGAATCCAGGACTGAAATGCAGCCCTAACAGGGGACTTGTGTCTGCATGGTACTTAGTTGGGCACAACTGAATCCCTTCGTCACGATAGGAACAAAAACCAGAACATGGCTCCACAGCAGTTGGGCATGGCCTTTGGCCCTGCAACACTTGGTTGTGGAAATTAACTACAGCTTTTATTTTGTGACACAGTCACACAATGACACTGAAGTTATCAGCCTGCCTCCTAAACTGTCAAGGCTGCCCCAGGGTTATTCAACCTAATTCCATGGAACCCGTAGTGAAAGTGTGTTGGGATCATCATCACCTGTGGCTTCTCAGGGGATAATATCTGGGCCAAACACACTGGGTGTGAGAGAGGAGAGGATATCACGTGGTCCTGCTACATTTCACCAGCGCACTTGCAGAATCCTGAGTCTCCTGTTTGTCCTCAGCAGGTGAAGTGTTTCAGCCCATCCAGGGTCAACGTCATGGTCCATTCTGGTGGAGACACCTGTGAACTTGTCCTTTCTGAAAATTGACCTCTGTTCCTGGTGCCAGCTTGAGTGGCAACCTGTACCTTTGTGCAGGATTTCAGTCCTGTCCAATACCATCTAAGTAGCTTTGCTCTCTGGACCTCAGCTCCAGTTCCTTCTCCTCATCTAACACCCCAGACTCTGACTTTGCCTTTGACTTGGGGTCAGATCTTCCAGCATAGACTCTCAGGGCTCCTGCCTGTCCTCCCAGCCCAGCCTCTAGTCCAGGCACCTCTTCACCTCTGTTCTGTGACTTGACATTGACCACCAGTTGAGTTCAGGTTCAGATGACTGCTTGGACCAGAGGCTGAGAGTTCAGGCTGGGGAAGATCACTACATGGGGACCCAAGCAGCAGGAGTACAGTGCAAGTCAGCCCAAGCCAGGAGCAAATGACAGCACACGCTTGCTGGTGGTCAAAATGTGAAGAAAAACATCCAACTTAAAAGAGGGAACGGTGAAACTGAGAACAGGAGCTGCTGACTATGAGCCGTGCTTAATGAGAGGACACTGTGCACTTGAGCTTTTGAGCTTGGAGTTCCCCACATTGCGAAAAGTCATTCACGGATATTTTTATTTGTAGTTTTAAGTTTTTAATGGGGAATACGTTCATGGAGTTCTAAACTGAAAGGAATAAAAAGCTACTAAATAGAAACCTCTCCTTCCTCTCCTCCATCCCAGAGAGACCCAGTCATCCATCTCTTTCATACTCTCCTGCAGATATTTGATGCTGAACATGACAATAAATGCACACACTTCCTCATTTAAAAAATACAAACACTGCAAACACTTTTTGGCCCTTACGTTCCCCCTTGGCATGTTGAAAGGTGGCCACATTACTTCATAAAGATGCTTTTTTGGGGACTTCACAATATTCTCTGTGTGGACTGCCACTCTTTATTTAAGCCATCCCTGATTGGTAGTGTAGGCTACTTCTAGTCATTATAAACAGTGTTGGAATTAATGTCATGTGTCACTGGGTACAGAGAGGAACAGTACTGGGTTAAGGAGGAGTAACAATATTAAAACCTTATAAAATGTTAATTTGTGTTCTTTTCCATGTCAATTTACTCACGTGTGACTAAGAGTCTAATAGTGAAACCCTTACATGGAAGGAGAGGTGGTGCATGCATTCAGTCTTTCTCTTATTTAATATAATTCCCATGGCAATGTAGGGACTGAACATTGTGATCTTCTTTTCACAGATGAAGAGAGGGAGGTGGAAATACTTTGTCACATGCTTGAAAAGTCACACTCCAGAGTAGCCATGTCTATACTTGATCCCTCCAGGTCAAGGGCTCTTCCCACCACATTCAGGTGTGTCAAGATTAAAAACACATTTCATCTTATGTTAGCAAGAATGGAAGACCAACAATGTTCCTGATGTTCTTTCATGAGAGTGCTGGTCTCAGGAGAAGCTCTTGTGATGCCCCAGACAGGACTGAGCCCTCACTGACTCACCCTAATCCTCTATTTGCACATTTAAGCTCATTGAGGCTCAATTTCCTTACTTGTAGAGTAGAAATAATAAAGTCAACCTTACAGAGTTGTGAGGATGACTAACAATGTATATAAGGTGTCTGATGAAAAGGAAGCACTTGGTAAATGGTAATTGTCTTATAATAACACTCATGAAATCAGTTAGATGAAAATAATTTACAAACTAAGTGCTCTGAAAATGTAATCTTATGGTTATAATAATTGTTTTTCTTGTGTTTCCAATATTTAATCACTACTTTTGCATTTTAATAGTTGAATGCAGTTAGGACATTCACTCAAGTGTTAAAATTCCATTTCTTGTTTTATTTAACTTTAAAACTGAAGGTCTTTTGACATGAACAAATAACCCCAAATTCCCTTTGCACCAAGTATAGTAAACACCCTGAAATCAAGAAATGAGGCTGTTTTACAGAAAAATAAAGTCAGGCACATGAAAAAAAATCCCATACATTTTTTTTTGTGCAGTACACAAAAAGAGAATAAAATTCCTTCAGCTTCTTAAAATCTTGTGAACCCTAAAGCCACTCACAAATGTAACCATTACAGATTCCTGATTGCCCATCTGAACCCCGAGGCCACCTGTGCTTCAGAATCAAGAATGTGTCCCACTGTGCGAACACTCTACAAGACAAGTATGATAAAGGAATGCCCCTGGTGGGGCCTGGGAGAGTGCCTTGTAATGTAACACATTATATTTTTGAGGCAAATGGTGGGCCTTGTCATACTCTGAGTGATAAACCAGGACTATAGAGAGATTTGCATCCGCTCAGGTTTTGCTGACAAAAGAGTTCAGGTCAAGTCAGATCAGGTTTTTTGCAGAAAAGCGTTGGTTTTCAGAGAGTTTTAGATTTCAGAGTTAGAAGCAAGGCCCAGTGGTCCTGTACTTTCATTTCCTGTGCTGAGTAGGTCAACACACAGCAGTAGGGATGTTGGGAAAACTGGCGGAAAGACCGTCAGATCTAGACCCAGGTAGGTCTGAAGGCCTGGTCTACCCTTCAGTACTTGGGTTGCATTGTGAAATTTGCTTGACCTCAGTAAACCTCTGCTTTCTCCCCTGAAAAATGGATGGAGCAGAGAATCGCACCTTGCAGGACTGGAGTGAGAGAAGGTGGTACCTGGTAAGTGCTTCATGACTGAGAACTGCTTTCTTTGTTCACAGGAAGTGCTGTCTCATGAAACCAGTATTCAATCATTTTTTTTTTATCAAGAATTTGAAGGTAGCAGAAGAAAGAGGTAGTAATTTTGCATAAGAATCCGAGGAGAGTGCTCTAAGAAAAACAGCTAAAATCCTGCAGCTTTCTCACTGAGATTTAAATTTCTCGAAATCTGTTGGGCAGCACTGACCTGAAGTGTGGAGACAGGGAAGTTCCAAAGAGCCCCTGCAATGAAGTCCCCGAGGGAATCTACCCCACCCTGGTGATAGTAGCATCATCTGTCAGGAACCTGCTCCTGCCGGTACCCCAGGGCTCTGTAGTCACATCTCCAGCTATGGAGTAACTCTGTGAGTGCACTAAGCCAGTCACTTTGTAATTATTTTTGAACGTTGAATAATCATAATTCTATGAATCCATTCCAGAAACCTCCAGATACAATGCTATCTTCATGGTGTTACAGTGTATTGAGGACTTAAGTAAGCAACAAGCAAATCATTGAGAATTAACTGTGGTAGTTTCTCCCAAGGAGTACATGAGGCAGGGAGAGGTGAGGACAGGTTGGGCCACATTCAGTCAGGTGGAGAGAGATAGTCTATGGAAGGAAGAGATTGAGATCAGGAAGCCACCAGCTGTGCAGAGCGGACACGGGGGGGGGGGGGGGGGCTATCCGTGAGGGCCGAGGGCAGGGACATGAGCTGGGCTTGTCTGAACATGCTGCCCCGACGCCACATAGCTGGCTCTTTATTGTCACTCAGACTTCAGGGCCGTCCCCTCAGAAGGCCTTCCTGACCTGACTTCACTCCTCTTCTCCACTCTGCCAGGCACTTCCTACCCATTTCTTGCCCACTGAGTGTACCCTGAAGATTTATTTCTTCAGAGCTCTTCTCACCATCTAAAGTTACCTGGTTTATTTCTGCTCCTGCTAATTGTGTGCTCCCCCTTCAAAAAGAGTGCAGCAACAGCACCCCAAGCATTCTATCTGGTAGTGGTGGGTTTCTGAACGCTGAATGAATAGAGGAAGAAAGTGTGCAAAGACCGTGATGTATAAAAGAGCTTGGTGCATTCTGGGAAGTGAATCAGGCCTTTGGTCACATTACTGCCTCTTGGAATCCATGTCCCCCTGGGTTCTGCCTCCATATTGATGGGGTGCTGGACCTCATGACATTTTTGGCCAGCGGGACATCAGCAGATTACACAAGCACAGGCTTAGAATATAGGTGAGTCACATGAGAAAGCCCAGCCTAGTTCTTGCCCCCTTCTAAGAAGAACTACTCTTCGGAGAGCAAGGCTGTGTTGCCCGAAGGTCCCAGATGAACTCAGCCCCGCTAAGCTGCATGAGTGAGCCCAGGGAAAACCAGTAGAATGGCCTCCCACATCCACCCCACACCACAGTGGCAGAAAGGAAAGACTGCTTTTGTCAAAGGTCATTGTTTCTCTTCCTCTGTGCAAGAACCCAGTGGTAGTGGCTTGCAAAGTCACCTCACATTTTATGACAACTGAGTGGGGCTCCCAACACAGTTCATCCCACCAGGACCCGTGATGAAGTGGGCACACGCTATCTCTGAGCATGGACCTCTTCTCCATACCCGGGGACATTCAGGCTCTCTGAAAACCAAGTCCTAAAGCAAACACGCTGGCTCAAAGCCTGTGTACTGGTATCATATACGATACACCAGCAGGGAGTACGAATTCCTGGGAGGAACGACCGAGCATGTGCTCATCCTCCCCACAGATTATGTTTCCTGGCTGTAGCATTTGGTTAAAAAAAGAAATTAAACACACAAAACAAAAAATAAATACACGGAACAGTTTAAGCCCCATTAAAATCCTTATCAACCAGACTTTGGGGATAAATTCCAGAGAATTTTTTTCCATAAATCTTTCCAGAATGATAAAAAATAAGAGATATTACATTCTTTTTTAATCTCCCTTAACATTCCTTGCTTTAAAATTTCCTAACTTCATTTCATAAGAAGTTAAGCCAGCCAGGTTTTATTGATAAGATGAAATACCTGAGAACAGGCAGATGTGCATTCTAAAGTCATGACTGATATTTTCTCATCAGCCTACAAGGTGAAAATTAAATCTCAGTATTGGTCTGGGCAGTCAAAATTAAAGCATTTCGAGCATAAAAACAGGATCTGGCCAAGTTAACATGTCCAAGATGTAGCTGTTATCTCTGTCCCTATAGCCCTTCCTCCAGGAAATCCTCAGTGAGGGCACCACCACCATCCCTGCTTCTCAGGATGAACGCTGGAAGTCCTCTGAGTATTTCCTTCCATGAAACCTATGTATCAACCCACCAGAAAATGTTATAGTTTCTTTCTCAGAACCTATTTTAAATTTATCTGCTTTACCCAGTTTCATAGCAATATACTCTTCCACCTTCATTTCTCTTTTGTGGAACCACCAGTGTTAGAGAAAACAGACTTTTGGAGGAAAGCGTCACTCAAAAAGCAGCTGCTTTCTCCAGGAAAAGCATCACCCTCTCCCATCAAAACCAAAACAGAATCCCCCCAAAATGAAGATGTGGGCCTTAGAGGCAGGTGAAGTATCCCGCTGAAAGTGGAGACCAGGAGCAATTCTGAGGCTTGGGCCACTAGAAGCTGAACATGGCTCTTCTGCTCAGTGAAGACTCTTATGGGACTGGACTGGTTCATGGTTGGTGGTGACTACTAGCTACTGACCTTGCTGAGGGGAAGACTGTCCAATTTAGAACTCAGGACTCCCACACATAATGATGAAAACATGAGCTCAAAATCAGAGACCACCAGTTAAGAAGACAAGCACTGTATATCTCAGATTCAAAAAAGGTAAAGAATAGAAAGAAAGCATTTAGCACAATGTCTGAAGTACAGTGGACATTAAGTCTACACAGGTTTGCTTACTGGCCATGGTTGATGTCCTGTGGCATGTCCACCACTCACAATTTCAGAATCAAGTAAAGGGAACATTGTTCCTTCTCAACACTTTTGCTTCAGGTGACCCCTTGTTGTGTATAGTACAACTGAGAGAAACTCCAGATTTTTTGACAGTTCATTTTAAAACTAAACTTTGCCCACTCCTTTACAGCCCTGGAAAGAGCATAATAAATATTTCTGTTCCTGCAGGTGAGAAATGCTGCCCAGTGCTCTGGCTGTTAATTATTTAAGAAATGTAGGTTTACACACTTTTGAGGCATCACTCCTTTTACTAAAAACTCATACTCAGTACTTCTGCAAAAGTGTCAGCACTCCACTGAGCGACTTGCCTCTAGATGAACTCACGGTTGTTTTCTGCTCATGTTTCCTTATTGATTTTCTGTCTGGATGGTCTAGCCATTGCTCTAAGTGGGGTGTTAAAGTACCCTACTATTATTGTATTGCTTTCAATGTTTTCATTTAGTTTCACTAATATTTGCATTCTATATTTTGGTGCTCCTATGTTGGGTTCACATATGTTTATAAATGTTCAATCTTCTTGCTGGATTGGCCCCTTTATCACCATGTATTATTGCCTTTCTTCATCTTTTATGACAACCTTTGTTTCAAAGCCTATTTTGTCTGACATGAGTATAGTAGCACCAGCTTTCTTGTTGTGTCCATGTGCATGGAAACCTTTCTCCATCTCTTCACTTTTAGTCTGTGTGTGTTCTTACTTCTGAAGGGAGTCACTTGTAGGAAGCATATAAATCTTGGTGTTGTTTTTGTTTTTATTTTTGTTTTTTCACCCATTCAGTTACTCTCTTTCTTTTGATTGGCACATTTAGACCATTTACATTTAAAGTAATTATGGATAAGTATATGTATATTGCCATTGTTTTCTGGCTGTTTTTATAATTCATCTCTGTTCCTTTCTTCTCCTTCTCTCTTTCCTTGTGGTTTGGTGATTATCTTTCGTAAATGTTATGTTTAGATTCCTTTTTTTTTTTCTTTTGAGAGCAACTTAAACACATTCCAAAGCTTTACACTTTTATTCCTTCCTTAAGTTTTATATATATATGTGTATACGTGTGTGTGTGTGTGTGTGTGTGTGTGTATACATAATTTTTTAGAGAGAGAAGAAAGGAGAGAGATAAACATCAATTTGTTGTTCCACTTATTTATGCATTCATGGTTTATTCTTGTATGTGCCCTGACCAATAATTGAACCTACAACCTTGGTGTATCAGGATGATACTCTAACCAACTAAGCTACCCAGTCAGGGCTAAGTTTTATATTTTCGATCACATATTTTACATCTTTCTATTTTGGTGAGCTTGAAGCGCTGCCCCTGCTTGGTTGTGGCATGGCTGCTGCGTGGGGACAGGACCTGGTGTGCACATCTAGCTGCTGTGGCACAGAGAAGGTGGGCCATGGCGTACTCATCTGGCCTGGTTGCAGTGCAGCTGCCTTGTGGAGTTAGCAGGGTTCAGGGTGTCCACTAGTCCAGTGTGGCACCGCTGACCCATGCAATGGGCAAGGCTTGGGGAAGGTGGAGCATGTCCTCCAGTGTTAGCAGCCTACAGGGAGGTCACCAAAAATGGCACCAGTCAGCTCTGTCACCAGCAAGTTAGAATGAGATTGCAGAAAGGGGCCCCCACCAGCATTTTTGTCCCTGGAGAAGGTCCCAGCAGGTTCTTCTTTCCCTAGCAGTGGCTTTAAGCTTAGTAAGTATGTCTCCCTTCTTTATTGTCTAGACACTGTCCATCTGCTGCATGTGCACTGGATCTCAAGGGGAGTGGGTCTGCACCTGAGCCCTTTAAGGGAAAGGTCTACATTCCCTGCAGGACTATGCTTCTCTTGGATTTAATTCCCAGTGATTTTCAAAACCAGACATTATAAAGGATTAATCTTGCTACAGTCAAATTTAAGGGTCAGAGTGCCTGATGTAGGGTGTAGTCCCTTCACTCCTCAGAGGAAAATTTTGTAATATTTTTATCCTTCCCATGCGTGGTGAGCCTGCCCCTACTCTCTTGCCCATATCCATGAAACTCCCTTATCTTTGGTTGTAGAGGTGATACTGTCTTCATCTCGTTCTCAGAGGACAGTTACTCTGTACGCATCAGCACATTGGCTGCACCTGTGGGAGGCATGAACTTGGGCGTCTCTGTATGCCACCATCTTCAACCCCACCTCATGGGTCCATTCACTCTCAACAGCTTCCTGCT
This sequence comes from Rhynchonycteris naso, assembly GCA_037038555.1. Classification (NCBI taxonomy): domain Eukaryota; kingdom Metazoa; phylum Chordata; class Mammalia; order Chiroptera; family Emballonuridae; genus Rhynchonycteris; species Rhynchonycteris naso. The sequence goes on along the minus strand of CM072998.1, from coordinate 211,762,804 downwards.
GTATTGTGTAAAAGGTAAAAACCATTGCCTAGCATCTGAGAGCCTCAGATATACTTCTCCAGCTTAGATCTCGCTAGTTCCCTTTATACTGCTTATGTTTAAGGGAAGCAGAACTACATGTCATCCCCAAATTTATTCCATGTCTCTCTCCACCATGGGGCTCTGACCTGTGCTGCTCTTTCATGAGAAACACCCAGCTTCCGGTCCTAAACACGCACATCCTCTTGGAAAATCTAACCCATTGTTCAAAGTGCATCTCAGGTGAAATATATCTCCTTAGTGAGTCCTTCATAAAACCCATACTCTCCCAAGTTGGAAGTGATCTCTGTATGGCCATAAATTTGTTTTAAGACAGTTCTTAAAACAAGATATTTCTCATATTCAAACCTTGGTTATATTTATATACATAGCTATTATCTCTTTAGTAGATTATAAGATTCCAGGAATTTCCCACTATCCTTAGTAAATAGTAAACACGTGTTAAATGTTGAGATTGGAAAACAAGTGAATTGAACCTGTTAATTTATTCCCATAGGAACTTGTGGTGCTATGACTCAGTCATTTGAGTTCACAAGAGTAAGATTTACCTGGAAGAGGAATAACAGAATTTTTAATCAAGTAAAACAGGTAAAATAACACCAAGCTAGAAAACATCTCATCTCTCTGGAAAATGGGCTGGAACTGTAGTATTCCAGTTTTTAGGAGATACTAGGTCTTTACCTAAGACTTAGTCTAATCTTAGCACCAGGAACCTGAACCTTCCTAACTAGAGAATAAATACATTTCAGTTTTTAATAGCTCATAAGCTGTGACAGAGCTGTGAGTGCTGAATTTGCCTGAGCACTAGCCACCTGCAGTGCTAGCCGAAGGGCAAGTGGACAGAGCTGCTGCAGAAGGCTGAGGAGGGGTGCTTTCTCTGGGACTTTTTCTGGGACTGGGATGGAAGGCACCCTTTGTCCTCTCTCTGTGGCCAAAAGATGAGAAAGAAAACCCAACAGCTCAGGAACCCAAGATGAGATGGGGACATGGTGGGGTACTGATGGATTCAGAGGAAGAGTCCAGGGTCAGAGATGAACTGGGCTGTAGGAGGCAGAGAGTTAGTTCAGTTAGATCATCAGTTAGTCTATAAAATGGCAAAGAGGTCTGAACTGAGTTATAGCTGCATGAAAGACGATATCACGTCAGTTATGATAAAGAACCACTTCTGCCTCCTGGGAACCCAGGACTACCGGAGGAGTAAGTGCACAGGTGCCTCATTTTAAAGCAACATGAAAAAGTCGCAGGCACATTAAATCTGGACATGGATGGCTTCGGCTCCACAACAACAAATGATGAAAGGTGAGATTAAATGATTCTGAAACTTTACCTGACCCGATAAACCTCTATGACTTAAGAAAGTGAACCCTGCTTGGCTAGACACAGCCTCCCTAATACGATTATGGTAAAAGGAATTTCTCACATTGCACGCCGGGAAGCCAAATATGGCTCCCGCGCCAGAGGGTTCTGGACCCATACACATACGCGCATGACATAGACTTGAAGATCACCATTCAGGAGGATTGGTAGATCACTTGGTAGATTTTGCTTGTTTTATTCTAAATAAATGTATAAAGTGTTGATCCATCTTTGATATTTCAACAATTTTCTCCACTTTGCCTTCAGTGTAGCCCAGGCTTGCTCATTTATTTTTAAGTTCATGGAGAACAACTGTGGCCATGACCTCTGGGCACCGGACAAAGAAAACACAAGGAATTGGGAAATTGGACAGTCTGATTGCACACCGTGACCCCTCTGCTGGCCAGAGTCCCGCTGGCATGATTCAAGCAGAGTTGACAGGGCCACTGTCCAGGGGGCAGCCAGTTTCTGGCATGCCGGGGGCAGAATTGCAGCCTGGATCAGAACTTGTTAATGCACACAGTTGAGGGGGGAGAACCCACCGTGCCCCATCTGGTCTAGAACAGAGAGCGGTCATCTTTTCCCCTGTGCTCACCAGTGGCCAGCAGTGTGTGAAAATGTGTTCTGTGGGACCATCATGTAGGGAAAATGAAAATCAAACCAATGAAAAACCGTGGAGATGGAGCACAGTTCACAACATTGACAATACTATCTGTGAAAATACAATGAGCCATCATCACAAGTTTCCAATATTTACTTGAGTTACAAATGGACATGCATTGGGTCCCAAAATAGAACACATTGCTACTGAAAAATTAACAAGAGTGATTTGAAATACATGGGCAAGGATGCTATTGAATCAGAGTTGATAAGACCAGGCATCTCAAAATAACCTAAAGGCCAGTGGGTGAAATCAGGATATGGGTCAGCAGCATTTGTGGTGTTCCAAGTGTACAAAGTGAAGTGCAGAGCAACTGATTTTGTGTGTAAAACAAGAAAGTAGTGACCCAGCATACCATGGATCCAAACATGTCTAATATTGGCTGGTTAACCTTCTGGAAAACAATTCACACTGATGCATTAATGGCAGGGAATGGGCTTGACCTGTGGTGGGCGCAGTGGATAAAGCATTGACCTGGAATGCTGAGGTCCCCGGTACAAAACCCTGAGGCTTGCCCAGTCAAGGCACATATGGGAGTTGATGATTCCGGCTCCTCCTCCCTTCTCTCTCTCTCTCTCTTCTCTAAAATGAATAAATAAAATCTTTTTTAAAAATGGCAGGGAATGGTTTAGCATGTTCACCTCTCTTGGTCACATCTGGGTTCTTTGTGGTTATTTTAAACTAAAAGGGTCGTAAGCACAGGAGCATGTTTCTATCAATGGAATGGCATGTTCTGTCTAGTGCATCCCTGTGTTCTCACCCCGCCCCAGACTCAGGCATGATTCCAGAGATTTCATGAACCCCAAGGCCCACCTCAGGATGGGATCCCCGAATATTGCAGGTGTTTGTGTTCCCTATAGCGCACCCAGGCAGAAGTCAGCCTGGTGAGGTCAGCACCCTAAAACACGTGTCATCGAGCCTGTTCCGCCCTTCTGCCCTTTGGAGCACCAGATTCCGGGTGGCAATAGTCAGGTAGAGTCCACTCAGTACAAATATTTGTCTAAGGCCATGCCCAGAGACGTCCTTTGATCTACAACTTTATGAGACAATGACACCCTTTGCCTAGCACAGGTAAGCATTAGAGAAAGAGGCTGAGGCTTTTACAGTATTGTTAAAAACTCACCTGCACCCAGGGGTGACAGAGCAGCAGAGCTTGGAGAGGTGCTTTCAATGCTTCTAAAAGGACCTTGTGAACTCGGAGAAGATCCAGCTTTTGGGGAGCCCTCTTTGAGAAAAAAAGATATATTTCACACCCAGTAGTTGACGATTATTAAAAACATAACAAAACAAATCCAAACAAAATAATATGTATTGGCAGTGATATGGAGAAACTGGAACCGTTGTGCATTGCTTGTGGGGATAGAAAGGAAACACGAGAACTATGGCGACTTGCCTGGGGGAGATGGCAATTTGGAATAGGTGTGAATTTCCTAATATTTTTCTTCTCTGGCCAGACATCAGCCAAATAAATATGTGGTGTGGGCAATGTGGAAGCAGGGTGGTAGCAAGTCCAACAGTAGTGGGTAGTAAATGAGTGAGATGCCATTTCAGTTCGACGTACATGTTGGTTAGATGTCTGTCTACATATCCATGGGGCTGGGGCAATTTTACCTGCCTTGTAGTCTTTTAGAAGGCAAGAAGATGGAACACCCGAGGATAGGAGAGATAAGTAGGGTTGTGGGTGCTGAAAGTGGGGAGAGGGAAGAGAAAAGGATGAAGGTCAGCAGAATTCTCCTGTCATCACTAGAAGGGTGCACAGGGTGGATGGTTACTTTGGTAAGGTTACCCTTTAGGCAAGAGAGGTGATGGTATTAGCAGCATTCTGAATCTTGGAAGCATGTGGAGACATTGGACTTCGTCCCATAGGTGCTTAACATGGTAGACAGTTGAATTACAATCATGGGGGCAGAACTTGGGAGTTTCACAGATATCACAAAGCAGAGCTGAGTCATGTGACAAGCAAAGTCACTCCAGCCTGGTACGCCCCACTGTTTAAAACAGGACTCAACAGAATAATTAGTCACATAATTTAGTACATAACTAAAGGGGCAAAACACAGTCCCTGTCCTCAGGGTTGTCACAGCCTAGAAGGTAGATATAGGTAAAGACACCCCTTATGATTAGTTTAATGATGGCCATAAGCACAGGTCACTTAAAAGCAGTCCCTTAGGCTGCAGGTGGCCAGGCGGGGGCTCTCACAAAGAGATTTCCTCAGACAGGTACAAGTTAGCTGGGGGAAATTGTGAGAGAGACAGCAAAGGTAATCCCAGACAAAGCAACCAATGTCCAAGGGCACAGCTGAGACGAAGAGTATGATTTGGAAAACTGCACCTACAACTCTGAGAGGGTATCACGGTCATGCATTTGGTGTTATTTATTAATAACATTGGGGAACAAAATTTTTGTTGCATCCACAAAATTACTTGTTCTTTCCTGATTCGAGTGTGCTGATCACAAATTTGACATTAGTATTTCTCTGTAAGCTACAGGTTTTTTGCAATTCAAGATTTTAGGTTTTCATCTTATTGTAAATTTTTCAACGTTTAGTTTAACATAATGAAGTAGAATGTCTTCTTGGGCATCATCTTTGTGAAAATATAATAATATATATAATGCAATAAATACACTAATACACTAAAAGATATGATTGCATCAGAATTTGTCTACAATTTCAAAATAGAACATATTAAAACACTTCTTTTAATCATAAAATTTGCGCAAAACTTATTTAAATTCTATTCAGGCAAAAATTTGTGTTTGTAGCTCTTGAGTTTGTGTACTTGTTGAGGACAATATCGTTTGATGCTCCAGCAGTAGTCTGCCATCATATTTCTGTCCCATCATCCCTAATAACGCTCTTTCATCATCTTCAGATGTTGATGAAAGCGTTCTCCCTGCTCATCATTAACAGCTCCAAGATTTTCGGGAAACTTATCAAGGTGACTGTTCAGGAAGTGAATCTTAATGCTTATGTTACATCCAATGTCGCAGAAAACCAACAGCATCTTTTGAACCAGAAATTCATAGTTTTCTGCTCTTTTGTTGCCAGGCAAGTTCTTTGTAACTGTCACAAAAGACTGCCATGCAGCTTTCTCCTCCTTATCCATCTTCCTGGAAAATTCTTCGTCATGTATGAGGGTTCGAATTTGAGGTCCATCGAATACACCTGCTTTGATCTTCTTGAAAGACAAGGCAGGAAAAGCAGAAATAATATGTTGAAAGCATTCACTTTCTCTATTCAAAGCCTGAACAAACTGCTTTATTAAGCCAAGTTGGATGTGAAATGGGGGAAAATGATCCTGTCTCGATTAACTCTGTAGTTCACTCACAATATTTTGCATCCCTACTTCCAGAACTCCACGTTTCAGCCACTTCTTCTGTGTCCAGTGTTTCTTCCGAACTCAGCTGTCCCACAAACACAGAAAGCAAGGATACTTTGTGAAACCTCTCTGTTGTCCTAGCAGGAAATTTACCATTTTAAAATCCACACAAGTGATCCAGTTATGCTCCTCATACTTCAGAAAGTCGAGAACAATTTTTATGTCATTATAATCTTCTCACAGATGAGTTGAATAACCAACTGGAACCACTGCAAAAACATTACGGTTGTGTGAGAGACCACATTTCAGACTTCATTTAGAGCTATCAAGGAATAGCCACCATTCTATTGGATTGTAAGTGGTAACACCTAGCTGGCTGAGAAGAGTACTGATATGACAGTAAACAAAGTGTTTGTCTTCAGAAAAAAAAGTCCACAAAAATTTGTCCTCGCTTCCTGAAATGGGATATGTTAGTTGACTGATGAAGTACATTCTTTTCTTGAAGCTTGGAGGCTAATAACTCAACCGCTTTTTTTGATAGGCCCAAATCTCTTACTAAGTCATTCAGTTTGGGTTGGCTAAACTGCTGAGGGGTTAATGACTGCTTGGCATCAGAAGAAGGTCCTTCAGATTCTACAACCATTTCCTCATGCATCTTATCAAAATAGACTTGATCACCATGTTCACTTTCTTTGTCCTTAGAAGAAATAAAACCATTGAAAACTGGAACCAGGAGTGTCTCAGAGTGTGGGATAGGTTTTATTGCTGAAGGAATATTAGGATATGAGATGATATGCCGTTTTTTCTTGCTGATGCCCTTTGTATGGATCAGACAGAAATAACAGTCGCTGCTGTGGTTCTTAGGTTCACGCCAAACCATGGGAATACCAAAGGCATTCCTTTGTGTTTTCCTTTTGTCCAGTCACAAAGCATTTCCTCACAATGATGACACACAATATGAGGAGCCCAATTCTTGTCTTGATCGCCAAGGGGAACTTGAAAATAGGCAATATATGAACATGTCATAAATGATGAAATATTTTGCCTTTGATGTTGACATGTGTAACAGCCACATATATAACAGAAGGTGTCAGGACTATTCTTACATTAATGCCTACTTGAAGAAGCCATGATTCAATCTTAAAACAAAATAAGAGGGTGTTTTTTATCAGATAATAATTTTTTACATTTAAAAACAACTACAATTATGTAAAAGTGATGTGTGTAAAACATTAATTGCCTTGTGGTTATGTTCAATCCAAGAGTCGTTGTCCTTTAACTTCAATTTAAAAACCAATGCATGCCATTAACTGTAACAAAAAGAAATAAAATTGCATAAAAACTAGAGCATGCACCAAAAACTGAATTTTAGATTTGGAATCAGCAATGCAGACATATATAGAAAAAATTCTAAAACCTCATGCAACAGAAAGTGAAAAAAAATTGTTCCCCAGTGTAATGTACCCAGTACAGCCTGACTAGGTATTGGCGCTGTGGATAGAGCATTGGACTGGGACACAGAGGACCTAGGTTCAAAACCCCAAGGTCACTGGCTTGAGGACAGGCTCATCAGGCTTGAGTGTGGGCTCAGCAGCTTGACCATAGGCTCAGCAGCTTGAGTGCAGGGTCACTGGCTTGAGTGTGGGATCATAAACATGACCCCATGGTCGCTGGCTTGAGCCCAAGGTCACTGACTTGAGCAAGGGGTTACTTGCTCTGCTGTAGCCTCCCGGTCAAGGTACATATGAGAAAGCAATCAATGTACAGCTAAGGAGCTGCAATGAAAAATTGATGCTTCTCATCTCTCTCCCTTCCTGACTGTCAGTCCCTATCTGTCCCTCTCTTTGTCTCTCTCTCTCTCTGTCTCTGTCACAAAATAATACTAATACTAATACTAATAATTATCCAGTACTCACACATGCAATTATGATTTAGGCTGTTTGCATTTTCCCAAGGTCAACGGTAACGTCAGAGTTCGAAGAGCCAGGGCCAGAATTCAGACCCCAAACTTCCGGTTCCACGCATTCCATGTTCTTACTTATCATTCCTCCACCCACAAATGATGGAGAAAGAATTCTTGAATTAGGGGAGAGCTGGACCAGATGCCCTGCTAGCTCTGGGTCTTTAATCCATCACCAACATCACCACGGCACAGTACCGTGACTTAGCAAAGATGGCTCTGATGGTTCCTGATGCTCTTGAATGGCCCATCCGTGACACCTGTCTGGAGACACTTTAAAAGATGGGCAATGGATGTCAACCTCAAACATACACAGGGATATTTTAGTATCTTGTGTTCACATCAATGCCAGGACCAGGCTGTTAGAAGGTCACTGGAGAGGACATGGAGCTGAGTGGAAAGAATCCACTCTGGGCAATATTGCAAAGCCATAGACAACTGCTGTCTGTACTCAGTCAGGGTGATGGCCATCACCATGCATGGACCCAAAATTGAAGCAGACACTCAAAAAGAGGGAAAGGGTCCCAGGCCCTGATGCTGGGCATCAGAAGTGGGGTAAAAATATAGTTCCAGATTTACTGAACTCACCTACAGACTGAAATCTCCTTTGTGACAAAAACTAGATTGCCAACACACTTATCACTAAACATGAAAAGGAGAACTCTGAATCATCCCAGTGACTTTTATCTATATTTTTTTCTTGAGTCCACCATCTTTATTTCTTAAAGAGAAACTGTGTGCCCATAAAAATCCATTTGTATGTGGCATTATTTAAATTTGAGAACACAGACTGGCGTATAGGCTCCAAGGACAAACCTCTCTAAGCTTCTTTATCAGAGGGTAACGCGAATAGGGAACAAAACAGTGAAAATTTTCATCCACAGTTTACTGAAATGCAGTCATGTGAATGTCCAGTTCTTGTCTTTTTAAAAAGCAGACACACTGTTGTTTTCCTAGTTCCTCCTTCTCTCTGCAGCTATTAGTAACTGGACAGCAGCCAGGTAAAAAAACAACAGGAGAGACACAGGAGGCAGACAATTTGTAAATTCTGGGTTCAGATTTTACTTGAGTTTAGAATTGGTTATGAATACCTTAGGGGCCGCGGATTCTACATTTCTGTTTCTAATGTTTTTAATACGATTAGTATGGGAAGAGATTAAACACTTTGGTGTGCCTTCCTGAATCAGTCTTGACGTTAAAATGGCACTGAAGTTAAGCATCACCTCTCTTTAAGTCAGAAACCTCTCTGAAACAACAACTATTCTCCATAAATCTTGGGCAATAAATAGGGAGAGAGGAAAGCTGGCCAATCTAAATCAGTAAATCTCAACCTGGTTCACCTAACGGCACACATAAAATCATGACTATAATTCTGTGGCACACCAAAATATATATATTTTTAGTCAATCTGACAAAAAAAAGATATAATTTTGATTTATTCATACCAGCTATTGTGTTAGCTGTTGTCGTTTGTTTTTATTTGACAATCTCAGGGAAAAGAGATCAGTGCCCCTGACTCAACAGTCTCAGGTAGTGCACATTTAAAAAATTCTTGCAGCATACCTGGTTGAAAACCACTGCCCTCATCAGCTTTGCAGAAGCTGCCAAGTCTGCAAATATCCAATCAATCAATCTTGCCTTCAGGTTCAGCGCCACGGCTGTTGAATTCAGACAAAGTGCCTTCTGATCCCGGATTTTCATCCGCCATTTGGAACTACCACTCAAGATCCCAGACTCCAAAGCCAGCATCTAAAATTCCTTATGAGTAATGATGACATCTCAGAGGACAACTGACTCCACCTGAAACTTGAGTTGGGCTCCAGACTTCCGTCATCACTGGCTTTCCCTGACACCTTGTCTTGCGGGAAATGTGATGGTATATTTATATAACGTTCAGTTTGCTCCTGACAAAAGAGAGACAGGTGGGGAATAAAAGACCAGCCAGGCCTATAAGAATATAAACGATGAATAAAAACAAATTAAGGTAAATGTTTTCCCACACTCTTCTGTAGATATAATTTTACATAGTTGGTTTATTCACAGGCAGGCACTGATACCGTGTTGGCAGGCATCAATTATTAGGACCCTGCTGTGTGACAGGAAGTCCTCTGCCAGAGAGATAGGTTCCACCATGAATTAGTCACCATGGCCACTGATGAAGTTCACAGCATTTCTCAGAGTTAGCTTCCTCACCTATGAGAGTGGTTATAAGTACCAAAGCACTGGGTGCTTATAAGGTTGAAATAAGTTTGTGTTTTGAAGTACAGGCAGAGTGCCTGGAATCCAGCAAAGGACCATGTTTGGTTGGAAGAGAGAGGCGTTTGTGTATAAGGCACAAGGATGGCAATGGGGCAGGTGCTTTTGCAGTCAAAGAAGGTCAAGCCTAGTCGCCTCATTTTGTCTAAAATCCCAATCTCATGTGGAAGATGGGTAGTGGGTAGGTGTGGAGATTGTGAGATTGTTGCAAGGAAAGCCCTGGCAGAGGGTTTCTGCAGACTGGGCATAGGAGTCATTTTACATTATTTGGAATTTTATTCTTCTGAGAAGAAAGTATCGAGATTTTGAGAGCAGAGTGTTTCAGGGTCTACCAATTGAAAGACAGTTTGGTAAATTTCTTACAAAACTAAGCACACTCTTATCATTTGACTCAGCCATTCCTTGAGTTGAAAATTGATATCCACACAAAAACCTGCACATGTATGTTTATAACAGCTTTATCTATAATTGCCAACATTTGGAAGCAGCCAAGATGTCCTTCAGTAGGTGAAGGGAGAAATAAACTGTGATCCATCCAGATGATGGAGTATCATTGAACGCTAAAAAGAAATGGGTAATCAAGCCCTAAAATGATAGGGAAGAACACTAAATGCATACTGCTGAGTGAAAGCCAATCTGAAAAGACCAGATACTGCATGATTCTACCCTGCGACATTATGGAAAATACAAAACTATGGAGACAGTAAAAAATGGGTGGTTGTCAGGCGTTGAGGGGATGGGGCAGAACAGGCAGAAAGCACAGAGGATTTTCAGGGCCGTGAAACTATACTGTCTGATACTATAATGATGAACATTGATCATCCATTTGTCAAAATCCATAGATCGGCCAACACTGAGAGCGAGCCCTAATGTAAACCATGGGCTTTGGTTGATAACGATGTGTCAGTGTGGGATATCCTCTCTAGTGAGGGATGTTGATTGTGGGGGAGGCTGTGTTCACGGGGGGCAGAGGGTCCATGGGAACTCCCTGTACTTTCTGTTCAATTTCGCTGTGAAGCTAAATCTGCTGTGAAAAATAAAGTCTCTTTCGGACAAGTCGACAATCCAGATCTCAAAATTTTGTCCTGTTCCTCTCTTGAAAACAAAATCTCAACTAATGATGAGTATTGAAAGCCTGGGGGTGACCCAACCCACAGATCTTTAAAATGACCTTAGCACATCTCTTTTATAGATTTAATTGTCACCTGCTTATTGTTACCTCCAGGCTGGCCTAGTGCTAACCCATGACTGAGAAGTCACTAACATACTGTTCTCACTTGTCCTGTGTCATGTTACCATGCTTTTATTTTATGAGCATAGGGATTTGTGGATAAGAGACAAACTCTTAGGAGAAAATTAATATAGTTGTGCAGCTAAAATGTGTCACCGTGTCTTAGGGCCCCAGCTGCTCTCAGCCAGTCTTTCCTCCTGAGGAGCTGACAGTCTAGTGAGGGAGACAGAGTAGAATACATCCTATGTACAGTGATAAGTAGGAAGAGGTAAGAAGCAGGGAGGAGAACATGAGTGCCTCTGAGGCAAGAGAGAGAAGCAGTGAGGGAGATTGCAGTCCATTGCAGTATTGCCAAGTTTGGTAGGGGCATGTGGAGTTGGGGTGGGGTGGGGGGGATGAGGACAGGCAGCTCACTGTTGAGTAGTGCGGTGACATATTCATGAATTGAGACTTACTCTAAGCACAGAAAGCAGCATCTTGAAGAATACTGGAGGGGTGGATGAGCCTTGTGAGTAGGGACCGTCGGCAGCTATATTGTGTCTCAGTTGTCACTGGCCACACTAAAGTCACACGGTGCCATAAATCACCCCAGTCCAGTGACTTAAACAACCAGCATTTAACACATATCATGCATCTGTAGGTAGCTAGGTGGGTTCATGTGTCTGCTGCCTTCTGCCTATCTAAGCAGGTTTCACTCCTGGGTCTGGGGTCAGCAGGGGTCCTCCTGGAACTGGGGCTGGCTGCTCCATGGTGGCCTCCCCAGGATGACTTGCCTCTGCTCTGAGTGAAAGCTTATCTTCCACCAGAGTGACTTGGGCGTGTTTCCGTGGCAGAGACAGGATTCTGAAAGAGAGCAGAATTACGTAGTGGGTCTCCCGACAACAACCCAGGGGACCAGCACGCCATCACATTGAGAAGCACAATGAGTCCGCAGGCCAGGACAGACAGAGGGGGCAGGGAAACCTGCAGATGCTGCAGTCACCTAGCAGAGTGCACACGGGAGAGAACAGACCCTGGCCGTCATCAGTCCATGTCACCACGTAGGAATGGAAGGGGCGTGTCACAGAGCAGAGCAGTGAGAGGTGAGCAGGAAGGTTTGTGGTTGCCAGGCGTAAATGCTCGTGGTGGAGGCCAAGCAGGTTCGCATTAGATTCAGACAGGCAGGCGGTAGAGGGACTGCAGAGCAGAAAAGCGTTGGGACATTCCTGTTTGTTGGAGGCTCACAAACGGGCGAGCAAATACACAAAGGAAAACTGCTTTTCGCAGTGGAGGGCAAGGGATCAGGAACACTGCCTCTCACAGTGGCGGCTGAGAGAATGAGGAAACCGCACCTTGCAGTGATGGGAGAGCAATCTGGGAGAATCACTGCTGAGGGAAAGCAGCACAGCTTTTCATAGAGACACACACGTGGCTTTCTGCCACGTGTTTACACACTAATCATGCAAAGGGCTTGCAGCTGGGAAACCAGTGAGCAAGCCTAACACAGCTGTTTTCCCCACACCAGGAAGGAAGAAACGTGAACTGTCGAGTCAAGACAGGCGTGGAAGATGGGAGGCAGAGCCGTGAAAGGCTCAGTTTCCTGCTTTGGGAACATGACTCTAGCAGCAGTGTGAAGGGTGGGGTAAGGGATCAGACCCAATCCTCATAAACAAACATCTGAGATGGAACCCTGAATTGTTTCCTGCTTATTTATATCCTGCCTCATTCCAGAAAGATAGGATGCCTCAACTCTTCCATAGCTGTTACCAAAAACACACGTGTGCCCGTCGGCTTCTGCAGGGACTCTGGCACAGCCCTAGTGGACTTCTGCCCAAAGGCTGTCTTGAAAGTCCGGCATGTCTGTCTCAGCTGGGCTGCCAGCTCTGAGTGCCCTGAACTCTCGGTCTAAGAATTCCCTGCAGGTGAAGTAAACAGATGTGAATTTGGGGGCTGCTTGAACACACACGTGTCAGCCTTTCATTTAGCACCCTGGTCCTATGGTGGCTGGGGAGAAGGGAAGGCGAGGCAGAGGGGGGTGTGTTCTAGAAGGATGTTTACCATCTGGGTGTTTTAGCTCTCTCTGCTCAGCAGACTCAGAAATAGGCTGGTAACAGTGGTCCCCTGTGGGACAGAGCTCACCACCAAGAAAGCCCTGCAGCCTTGTAGCAAGTAGCTGCCAAGGGAAGCAGCTTTTTAGCCTCCTGTCGGGGTTGGGAGGAGCCCGAGGTCTATTTGTCTATTTTGCCTTCACTCTCCCATTTGCATTTGAAAGCAAAGTGTCCATAAGGGTGTGTGTGTGGGGGGGGGGCAGTGGCTTGGAGGAGAGGCCAGGGCCTCTCAGACTGCCAAGCAGGTTCTTACTGAAACTCAGTTGGTTTTGTTTTTGATAACCAAGCGGGACAAGTCTTTTCTTAAATTCAGTCTTACTCCATGCTGTAAGCACTGTAGTTGAGGAATGAAGAGCCTCGTCCCCACCTCATGTGAATTTATTTACTGAAGATGCTTGTGCAGTTCTTGTTGAATCCTGGGCCGCAAAGGTGACCTCTGTTCCAGCGTCCCTCACAGGCAGACACAGAATCCGACAAAGGGCCACAGATCTTGCTAAGTGCCGGGACCTGAACAGGAACAAAAGGCTGGGAGGCCACAGGGAAGAGGACAAAGCCTTTGTGTCTCTGTTATCACTGTCTCTTTGTCTCAGAGCTCATGTTCTGGGGACAGGAGGCAAAACAGAACAGTGTCCTTGCTTGCTACACACACAGACATCTATTACAGATGATGGGCTATACTTCTAGCTGGTCCTGACACGCAGACTCCCTCCTTCCAAAATGGGCCCAGAGCCCTGGCAACACTGTATGGTGGGTGTAGACAGTGTACACACTTATCTTCTTCTCATGACAAAAGTGATGCTGGTCTGGTCGTGAATCCTCTACTTCCCGGTGTGAGCCTTGTTCATCAAGCCTGTTATCCCGGAGTGTTTATGAACAACACACTCAGACAGTATTGGTTTGGATGATGAATAATACGATCACTGTGCTGACACTAATGTCAGCTACTCCGTTAAACGGGGCAACTGAGAAGTTCTTCCCAGTAGGGATGCTTTGGACGGGTTCCAGGCCAGCCCCAGTCCTTGCACAATCCCTCTGCTGACCAGGGGCGAACCTTCCCCATGTCTGGCTGAGTCGGTGTTGTTTGTGGTTGTGCAATGCAGTTTTCTTCAGGGCAGAAGTGACCGCTCTGCGTGGAGCTCCAGCCCCTGGGGACCCGTTGCACCACACTAAGCAGAGGGACTGGGCCCCAGGAGCGGCTGAGGTCTGCAGCCTTGCAAAAGGGTGGGGGAGGTGGGGTACACTTTGCATCTGAACGAAGATTCACACACTCCCATCTTGAATTTTCATCACTATGTTATTTCCTATGTGAGTATTTGTTAACTACATGTCATGCTTCCTAAAACATGCCACAAATAAAAGTTTTAAAAGAACTGTGTAAGGTCCTAGGATAAAACCTCTTTTGTGTTGCGTAGGGGGAAGAGGAACCAGGATCTGGGGCGCTGTTCTCTTTTCCTGTCACAAACAGAACATCGATTTTTTTCATATAAATTGATCATTCATTCCACAGTTAACTGTCCTTGAGTACTTTACAAATCGGTCGTGACGTTACTATTCTTTGCTTGGCTGGTCAGCTCTTGCCGGCTGCAGCTCTGTAGTCACTATTATTGGGGACCGGTCTAGTTTGAATTCTGTTATTACATGAACGTCTGGGAAGATGGATCCCGGTCCCCGGGACAGCTGGCGGCCCGAGCTCTGTTCCTCTGGAGCTGTGTGGCACTGTTGCACCCCTGGTGGTACAGGGAGTGTAGGCCTGTTTCTTTATGTTGATGTAAGGACCATGACAGGGCTTTCTTGTCGGGTAGCTGCTCAATAAATCCTTATTTCTCGCTCTTTCCATTCTATTAAAGAAAACATCACCCCCAACCTTTAGAACACTCTCCACAATTTTAGGGACTTTATCACCCCCATGATACATGCTGTAGTAAAAAAATTTTTGGACTATAAACATCTTTAGACAAAATACATATGCTTGGAAGAATGCCACAGATGCTTCTCTGGGCTTCTGGTTCGGGAAACTCCTCTGCTAATTCAAATGAAGGTGTCTGTGGTAAGGAAATTAAAAAATGAATAGACCATTATCTACATATTTTAATGATAAAATGTTAAATTTAGCCTTGGTTAATTTTCTTAAATAGGGCTTTCAAAATCATCTGGAATAGAGGAAAACGTCCCCAACTTGACAGAGGGTATTAACAAAGACCCACAGCTGACATGATATTGAAAGGTTAAGGACTGGAAGCTTCCCTTTCACATTGGGGACAGGGTGAGGATGCTTGCTCTGACCACTTCAGCATGCAACATTCAGTTCAGCATTGTACTAGAGATTTAGCCAGTGCAATTAATCAAGAAAAGGAAATAAAGCTATCCAGATTGGAAAGAAAGAGTAAAACTATCTTGATTTGTAGATTACTTGATTTTATAAATCAAAAACTACTAGGGAAGATGAGAAAGACTATTCAAGCTCATAAACAAGTTCAACGAAGTTTCAGGACACAAGATAATGCAAAAATCAGTAACATTTCCCTACACTTGTCATGAACCATCTGAAAAAAATTTATTTTTTCAAATTCCATTTATAATAACATCAAAAAAATAAAATAGTTGCAAAGAAAATTAGCAGAAAGAATCTAAGGCTTGTACTGTGAAAAACTACAGAACATCATTTAAAGAAATTCATGATCTAAATAAATGGAAAGACCGGATATGGTAAAGATGGCAAGGGTCCCCAAAGTGAACTAGATAATAAATGCAATTCCTGGCAAAATCCAGGCTGCCTCTTTTTTTTCTATTTGCAGAAATGGGCAAGCTGATTCTAAAATTCATATTGAAACATAAGGGACTCAGCTAACCTAAACAGAAACGAGAACAAAGTGGGAGGGCTCTCATTGAGCAATCACAAAACTTAGCCACAAAGCTAGAAATTTAGAAAGAGGCAGTACTGGTGGCAGGAGAGGCATTCAGAGCCCTAGAAGAGAACTGAGAGTGCAGAAATAACCCTTGCACTTACAGGCCATTGATTTTCAACAACAAGTCCAAGGGTATTCAATGCAGAAAGAATAGCCCTTTCAACCAATGGTGCTGGGACAAGTGGACGCACAAGAATAAAGGAGCGCCCCATCTCACGCCGCATACAGAGAATGAGCTGCAAATGGATCAAAGACCTACATTTAAGAGCAAAAACTATATAACTCTTAGAAGAACCTATAGACATACAAGCCTTTGTGACCTTGAATTAGGCAACGGTTTCTAACAACGGTTTCTAACAAATATTAAAAAAAAATAAAAAGAACATCATACAACTTAAAAGACACTATCAAGAAAGTTAAAAAGACAACCCACAGAATGGGAGAAAACATTTGTAAATCATGTATCTATAAGGCACTACTATTTAGAATATAAAAGACCTCTTGAAACTCAACAATAAAAAAGCAAATAGTGCAATTAAAAAAAAAAGGGCAAATACCATTGATGGACATTTCTTTAAAGAAGGTATACAAATGTCCAATAAACACAAAAAAAGATGCTTAACAGTATTATGGAAATATAAATCAAAGCCACAGTAAATATTGACAGTTCTTTCCATTGCTGGCGGGACTGTAAAATGGTGCAATTGCATTTGAAACCAATCCCCCACAAGGTTTAATACAGAGAAACCATGCGACTGACTAATTCAACTTACAGGTGCGCATCCAAGAGAAATAAAAGCACTCATCAACACTGATAAAGACAAGATTTCTTTTCTGGGTGAAGAAAATGTTCCAAAATAGAGTCTGGTGATGTTTGCACAACTCTGTGAATATAAGAGCCACGAGATTGCACACTTCAAAAGAGTGACTTTTATGAAATATAAATCATATCTCAGTAAAAAAAAAAGTTGGAAAAATACAGAAATTGGTAATAGCTAGCAATGGATCATTGAATAAATAGTACTTTCCTAATCTCATTTACTACCACATTTTTGTAAGTGGACTAGAAAAATGAATCAGAGAAATGATACAGGCATGGACATTGTCTCTTGATTTAAGTAAGTAGTTTGGCCCAATAATTATTCATTTATTCATGCAGTAATTCACTTTTTGTTGTTGCAACTTTACTAGGATATATGAGGCCTATTGAAGATACATAGATCAATAGGACACACTTCTTCAAGGAACTAGCTTACTAATCAAAAAAATATCTTGTAAATTATGGAAGAGGAGCTCAGAGAGTTTAGATAACTGGCCCAATGCCACACAGACAGTAAGTGACAAAGGAAGAATTTGAAACCAGTTATGTTTGTCTTGAAAGCCTATGACACTATATTACACCCCACTTCTAACAGTAGCACAGTTGCAGTTGAGAATGGGAATAAGGTGACCACATAGGGAGACTCACAAAGACTTGAAAAACTGTAGGCAGAGAATGTTAACTCATGGACTCTTTTCAACCTCAAAGGACAGCCCCAGAGTGGTCATAGGCTCCTGCCCACAGCCAGATCTTATTTGATAGTCTTATCAACAACTTAAATGAAGACACAGGGCAGGCTGGCCACATTTGTTGTTGACACAAAGCTGAACAGGATCATTAATATACTCAAATAAAAAGTCAGGATTCAAAAGAGATTTCATTAGACTGGAACTCTGAGCTGACAGTAATACAGGATGCTAAAGACCTGGCTTAGTGGGCATTCACATGAAAAAGACTTGGATGTTTTAATTGACAGCAAACTCAGTATGATCCAAATGTGTGAGCCAGAAAGCTGAGGCTTCTTATCCTGAATTTAAAAGAGATGCAGAGTCCGGGAAAAGCAAGGTCATTGCACTTCTGGTCACAGCTCTCGTCACATAATTCTGAACTGCATCGTTCAGTTTTGTTCAGCTATTGTCTAGGGGGAAGACTGATCAGGAACGTGAACTGAGTCAGACAAAGACCTAGGGGTGTTTGGCTCAATAAGAAGAGGCAGACAGCACAGTGGGAGACAGGGAAGGGAGATGACATGCTATTTGCAAAGATGTGAAGGGATACCTACCTTATGACTGATGGTTTAATGCAATTCCTTTTAATGGACAAAACCAGAACCCAGCTGAGACAGGAAGACAGATTTGTGCTCACAAAATTATTTTCAAAAAATCAGAGTTGTGGAAAATGGAATCACCTCCTTTGTTGTTTGGAGAGCAGTTAGTTGTCCTGGGGATCATTCGAGAATGAGAGTCAGGATGATCATTTGTAAATAATCTAGAGGAGAGCCAATCACAGTTTTAATGCCAGCCATTACTATTATATCAGTTAATATGTATCGAGGAATTGTTATAGTGAACGTTCCACATGCAATATCATATTTAGCTCTCACAAGAACTAACAAAGTATCTTATCCCCCATTTTATAGACCAAGAACATAGGGACTTTAGATGGGTTGGCTCGCCCAAGGACACATGACATGCACTTGAAGAACCAGCCCTCAAACTCAAGGCACTGTGATCTC
Source organism: Rhynchonycteris naso (assembly GCA_037038555.1). Lineage (NCBI taxonomy): Eukaryota > Metazoa > Chordata > Mammalia > Chiroptera > Emballonuridae > Rhynchonycteris > Rhynchonycteris naso. Next base: position 211,744,433 of record CM072998.1, on the reverse strand, counting down.
AGGGACTCGGATCTGAGACACTCTTCTTAAAAGCTCTTTCAATCTCTACGTTATTAAATGTATAATCCCAGGTTGCTGCGGTTGTGAGATAACTTGGCTCCAATTCCATATGATCGGAGTGAACACATCTCAGTGGCTATTGTATTGTCAGATATCTGAACAAGTCAAGGTCAACAGGAACCCTCACCTTTGTGGAGAATAAATGCCTGTCTGGCGGAATTTCTAGACCAACACTCTCAGTGTTTAAAAAAGCAAGCAACTTAAGCTCACATTTTCATTCTTGAATTATTTTGAATGAGGCGTTGCCAGAGGACACAGAGCAGATAGCTGGGCTTCAGGTTTTCATTCCTGAATTGGGATTTCAGTAGCCATGTCATGCAAGCAGATGCCTTCCAAAGGCTGGGAGGGCCGAGGGATGGAAACTACCGTATTGACTTCTGTGCGAGGCAGAGAACTTTCCTGCCACTTGGATGAGAATTTTATTTTCCTAAAAATAGCAAACCGGTGACTGACAGGTGCTCTCTGCTTTGTGGTTTGGAAAAAATCTGAGTTTAACTTCAGTGTGGAACACCCCCCCCACACACACACACACCCCACTCCCAGACAGAACTAAGTCTTTGGAAAAGAGGATGGGCAGTCATGTCTTCCTTTAATGAGTTCTTGTGGTAGATTAGAATAACTTTGGGACATCACATCAGAAATAAATTCTTCCTTCATTCATTTATGCGTGGTACGCGTGGTAGGACACAATCAGAGAAGTGAAGTAACTACACATTTTGGTGAGTAGAAGAAAGACTATACGTTTGTTGCTCTCTCATAAAACCTAAGCAGGAGGGTCTATACTTAGATGGAGTAGCCGACCAAGGTGTAAGACCGGTTTCTGTGGCCGTGGCCATGCAGATGCAGGTTTCCATTGGATTTGGACAGACGGTAAAGGAACTGTGGAGCCAGAAGATGGTGGGCCATTCTGTTTATTAAAATCTTGTAACGGTGGATGAGCAAACAGGCAGGAAAGACCTCTTCCCTTTCTCCTCACAGGCCCCCACCAGTCTCAGCACTCCCCAGCAATACAGGCCGGGTGAAAATCTCAGGGCTCCCAAACCCCTCAGCTCTCCCTCTCCCTCTACACTCACCAGCAAAACAGGCTGAGGGAAAAAACCCTACTCCAGCAAACAATCACTTCTCCAAGGGAGGCAGGCAATCCACAATTTGCAATCTGCCACCCTGAGGGCAAGCACCCGCAGCCTTCCACAAACTATACACACATGGCGCTGCCCCAATACAAGTGAGCAAACCAAAACATACTTGTTTCACACTTGAAATACATTGGTTTGCCCAACACAAAGCCACTGTGAGTTAGTGACTGTTAAAAAACCTGAATGATGGGGAAAACCTGCCATGAGCACAACCCAGGGGAGGGGTTCTCTAGGTAGAAGACACAGAAACCAAAAGATCTGTAGGTTCTAGACAAGAGTCCAGATGAGGAGTCACTATGGCTAGGACTGGGATGACAGTAGTGGAGGTGGAGAGAGTGGATCACCTGGAAGCATATCTTGGGAGCTGAAATCAGACACAACACTAGACTCTATACACATATGTAATATCTCAGGTACACCATGCACACACATACAGACTCTTTGTTCCAGTTCTCCATAATCTCCCGAAGTCTTTAAGACATCTCAGCTTTTGTCAAACATTATTACTGTGATTATTTTTGTTGACATACTCTATCCTATTAGTTTCCAGAGTACAGCATAGTGATTTGAAACAAACTACCAGTTATAATATAAAGAAGTCATGGGGATGTAATGTGCAGCTTAGGGAATAGTCAGGTCTTTTGAAAAAAAGCAATTCATTTTCCTTAATTCGAGAGAAGCAACTTGTCTTTGACGATTCACTTTCTGTTGGTTAGAAACTCTCTCTTGTTCTCTCTCTCTGTCTGTCTGTCTCTGTCCTTTCTCGCATTCTTTCCTTTTGCCTGCCTGCCTTCAACACTATTAGTCCATGTGCAGCCATACAAATGCCACTCATGGAACTATAAAAATTATTTGAGCCCTGGCTGTTTGGCTCAGTGATGGAGTATCCACCCAGCATGTGGATGTCTGGGTTTGATTTCCGGTCAGGGCACACAGAAGTGACCATCTGTTCCTCCACCCCTCCCCCTCCCTTTCTCTCTCTCTCTCTCTCTCTTTCTCTCTTTCACTCCTGAAGTCATGGCCTAATTGATTTGAACAAGTTGGCCCTAGTGCTGAGGATAGCTCCATGGCCTCTGCCTTATGCGCTAAAAATAGCTCAGTTGCCAGCAACAGAAATTGCCCCAGATGAGCACAGCATGGCTCCATAGGGAGCTTGTCCAGTGGATCCTGGTGGGGGGCACTTGCAGGGTTCTGTTTCTCTGCCTCCTTGTTCTAACTTAATTAAAAATTATTTGAGATCTGCAGCTTCATCACATGAAGAAACTGCCTGCCTAGAATCATAATAATGCAAAATATCATTCCCTGCTGGCTTCCTACCTTCCCTCCTACTCCATTTCCCATGTGGTGGTCAGAGAGATCTCAACGGTGAATTGAGGGTGTTTGTTGTCCACATTACACTCTCCCAGAACTTGCCATTGCCCCAGATTAAAGACCACCACTTCACCGTGACCTATAGTGACCCTCCCTGGCCTGGCTTCCACCCTCCTTTCCAACCTTCCTTCTCCCTGGATTCCATTCCCCCCTGCCCTGGTGTTCTTGGGGTTTGCTCCACCTCAAATGCTCTTCCTTGAACTCTTTCAATGGTTGACACTGTTCTATGCTTTAGTTATTTTATTTAACTCCTCGAGAAACTCTTCAATGATCATCTCTAAGACCCCTCTTTCCCAGCCTCCTCCAGGGACACTTGCCTATTGGCCACAATGGACATTTTGTTGACTTGTTTTTAGTTATTCTATTCACCCAGAGCAGGGGTGCTCAATATGTCGATCGCGATCTACTGGTCGATCGCAAAGGAAGTGTGGGTAGATCGCATGACATTGAAAAGCCATTTGTCTTTTGATTGGCATACAGGGCAGCCAATCTGACGTCTGAACTTTTGACACCCTACGCATGCGCGTTAAACCGCGCTAACTTGTTCAGTTACATTGCTGTGTAGTTAGCCTTCAATTCATTTAAACTAAATACAACAAAGGGTATAAAAATGAGTGCCGTAGCTGGTCTGAGTAAGAAGCCTAAAACCTACCACTTTCATACAGAATGGGAGGGGATTTTTTTCACTATGTCATATTCTAAGTGCGTTTGCCTCATCTGTCTGTGTGCCATTGCTATTCCAAAGAAGGGAAATGTGGAGCAGCTTTTTCAGACTGTTCATAAAAACTATGACATTGACTTTCCTCCAAAAAGAAAGCTGAGAAGGAGAAAGGTGAAAGGAGAATACACAATATTAAATAGTAATAGTAATAACTTAAATAATGATAATATAGAAGAAATAAATTTATGTTTTGCATTTTTATTGTAGGTAGGTCATTTTGACTTGGTCATCTTATAAGTAGCTCGCAAGCTGAAAAAGTGTGGGCACCCCTGACCTAGAGTGTGAGTTCAGCAGGAAGGACTCTCTTGCCCCCAACCTCTCCAGGGCCCAGAACAGAGCCTGGCACACAGGAAGCATTAAATAACAGTGTCAGATGCATGAAGAAGTGATATTCTTTCACTTATATCACATTCCATAGATACCATATTTTTCGCTCCATAAGATGCATCTGACCATAAGACACATCCGGGGTTTTAAGGAGAAAAATAAGAAAAATCATATTCTGAACCAAACGGTGTGTTAAAATATTTAATAAAATATCATATTTTTTGCTCAATAAGATGCATGGGTATTTCCCCCTCCACTTTTGGGGGAAAAAAGTGCATCTTATGGAGTGAAAAATATGTTTGTAAAACCTATTGGATTTTGCGAAAAATATGATTCCATTTGGAAGTCATTGACTTTGGTCCATCCCACGTAGTCCCAGGATCTTCAAGAGCAATGACTAGGATCAGTGGTCACTCATATCCCAGGCTAGAGAACAGTGTCAGACAGTCCGGAACAACAAGAAGTATGCTTTTGCACTATAATAGCGGAAAAAGTATGACATGCTAGTGACCTTGGAAGTTTCTTTCAATTGGTTGGCACAGAAACCATCTCTAAGAGACAAAATTTGTGCTGTAATCAGTGATATGTTATTTATTGATATCTCTAGTCAAATCTAAATTGAAATATATATGCTCCAGTAAAATATTATTAAATTTATGAAATAAATTATTATGTATATTTTCCATGAAATTCAATACTTTTATTTTTGAATTTTTTTATTACTCTATCCTCAGTAAAAGTACAATAAAACTATTTACAGGGAGTAATAACAAACTCTTTTTAGTTCACCACAGCTAAAACTAAAGAGAGATTCTTTTTTAGATTCCTTAAACAACACTGTGGAACAAAATTTTTGTTGCATCCACAAAAACACTTGTTCTTACCTAATTCAAGAGTGCTGATCTCAAATCTGACATTAGTTTTTCTCTGTAAGCTACAGGTATTTTGCAATTCAAGATTTTAGGTTTTTATCTTATTGTAAATTTTTCAACATTTAGTTTAACATAATGAAGTAGAATGTCTTGGGCATTATCTTTGTGAATATATAATAATTTATATAATACAGTAAATACATTAATACATTAAAAGATATAATTGCATCAGAATTTGTCTACAATTTCAAAACAGAACATATTAAAACACTTCTTTTAATCATAAAATTTGCGCAAAACTTATTTAAATTCTATTCAGGCAAAAATTTGTGTTTGTAGATCTTGCGTTTGTGTACTTGTTGAGGACAATCTCATTTGATGCTCCAGCAGTAGTGTGCCATCATATTTCTGTCCCATCGCCCCTGATAATGCTCTTTCATTATCTTCAGAATTTGATGAAAGCATTCTCCCTGCTAATCATTAACAGCTCCAAGTTTTTCGGGAAACTTATCAAGGTGACTGTTCAGGAAGTGAATCTTAATGCTCATGTTACATTCAATGTCGCAGAAAGCCAACAGCATCCTTTGAACCAGAAGTTCATCGTTTTCTGGTTTTTGTTGCCAAGGAAGTTCTTTGTAATTGCCACAAAAGACTACTTTGCTGCTTTCTCCTACTTATTCATCTTCCTGGAAAATTCTTCGTCACATATGAGGGTTCAAAGTTGAGGTCCATCAAATATACCTGCTTTTATCTTCTCAAAAAACAAGGCAGGAAAAGCAGAAATAATATGTTGAAAGCACTCACTTTCTCTATTCAAAGCCTGAACAAACTGCTTTATTAAGCCAAGTTTAATGTGAAGTAGGGGAAAAATGATCCTGTCTTGATTAACTCTGTAGTTCACTCACAATATTTTGCATCCCTACTTCCAGAGCTTCATGTTTCGGCCACTCCTTCTATGTCCAGTGTTTCTCCCAAGCTCAACTGCCCCACAAACAAAAAAAGCAAGGATACTTCGTGAAACCTCTCTGTTGTCCTAGCAGGAAATTTACCATTTTAAGATCCACACAAATGATCTAGTTATGCTTTTCATACTTCAGAAAGTTGAGGACAATTTTTATGTCATTATAATCTTCTCAGAGGTGAATTGAATAACCAGTTGGAACCACTGCATAAACATTACCGTTGTAATAGAAGAACACATTTCAGACTCCATTTAGAGCTGTCAAGAAATAGCCGCCATTCTGTTGGACTGTAAGTGGCTGAGAAGACTACTGATATCATGACAGTAAACAAAGTGTTTGTCTTTGGGAAAAAAAGTCCACAAAAATTTGTCCTCGCTTCCTGAAATGGGATACTTTAGTTGACCGATGAAGTACATTCTTTTCTTGAAGCCTGGAGGCTAATAACTCAGCTGCTTTCTTTGATAGACCCAAATCTCTTACGAAGTCATTCAATTTGGGTTGACTAAATTACTGAGGGGTTAATGATTGCTTGGCATCAGAAGAAGGTCCTTCAGATTCTACAACCATTTCCTCATGCATCTTATCAAAATAGACTTGATCACCATGTTCACTTTCTTTGTCCTTAGAAGAAATAAAACCATTGAAAACTGGAACCAGGAGTGTCTCAGAGTGTGGGATAAGTCGTATTGCTAAATGATTATTAGGATATGTGATCATATGCCGTTTTTTCTTGCCGATGCCCTTTGTATGGATCAGACAAAAGTAGCAGTCACTGCTGTTGTCCTTAGGTTCACACTAAACCATGGGAATATCAAAAGGCATTCCTTTGCATTTTCCTTTTGTCCAGTCACAAAGCATTTCCTCACAATGATGACACACAATATGAGGAGCCCAATTCTTGTCTTCATCGCCAAGGGGAACTTGAAAATAGGCAATATATGCACATGTCACAAATGATGAAATATTTTGCCTTTGATGTTGAAGTGTGTAACAGCCACATATATAACAGAAGGTATCAGGACTGTACTTACATTTAGACCTATTCAAAAAAGCCATGATTCAATCTAAAAACAAAATAAGAGGGTGTTTTTGTCAGATAATAATTTTTTACATTTAAAAACAACTACAATTACGTAAAAGTGATGTTTGTAAAATATTAACTGCCTTGTGGTTATGTTCAATCCAAGAGTCATTGCCCTTTAACTCCAATTTATAAACCAATGAATGCCATTAACTGTAACAAAAATAAATTAAAATTGCATAAAAACTAGAGCATGCACCAAAAATGGATTTCAGATTTGGAATCAACAATGCAGAAATATATAGAAAAGGTTCTAAAACCTCATGCAACAGAAAATGAAAATAAAGAATGTTCCCCAGTGTAATGTACCTTAAAAATATATCAGAGGGGATTTTTAGTGACACAACATTTCAGCGATGGGAAGTGTGAAGACAGGGTAGTTCCTGAATCACAACCAATGGAATCGTTTTGTTAATTCAGTTTGAGGCTTAGGCCCCTTCTTACAGCAAGGGAACATTTGTAGCCTGTCAGCCATGGGTGGCTGTTTCTCGTGTTTCTCTTCACCCATCCCTGAGTATGCAGTGCTGATGGTTACAGTTGGAGCACTGACCCCTGAACAACAATGCTCATTACTCATCTTATATCACTCCAGTCTTCATCTGGTAAGTGTATGACTTGGGCCAAAGGTGGTAAGGTGACCAGATTTTGAAATTGGTAAAGCAGGACACCATTGATGGGTCCAGGGGGGTGGGGGTGGATTCTTGATTAAAAATTTGGTCTATATGGAGCAAAAAAAAATTTTCATAGAATGCAAAAATAGTATTATAATATATATTTTTAAATTTCAACATAAGTACAATTTACAAATATAATACATTAAAAATATGTATAGTATTATTTTATTCTTTGGTATATTTCTCATTTGAGAAATATGGACTCATCCTTGTGGCGGCCACACACCCTGCATCCAACCCCACCGCCCGCTGGAGACCGAGCAGCTTGTGCCTCATGGAGCCCGGAGCCGCATGCTGGCGTCCAGGACAAGGGCCTATGAGTAGTTAGGGGACTTGACAGCTGCCGCCCCAGCAGGTACGTCTCACCTGGAGTTCTTTGTTTCGGGGCCCTGCACAGAGCAGCCAGCTCTTGCAGCAGTGTGGGTGCTTCCAGGTTGAGGTGGGATCTCCCCGCCGAAAACCGTATATTCCCTTTCTGTTCTCCTGCCCTTCCCTAGCTTTCCGTGAATTCTTTCCAAAAATCGGGACTTTTTTAAAAAGCCGCGGGACGCGGGACAAATTGTTAAAAGTCGGGACTGTCCCACCAAAAGCGGGACGTCTGGTCACCTTAGCCAAAGGTGAAAGGGTCTGACCAGCTGCTCCCCCTAGGCTCAGTTCTGATCCCTGTGTGGAATTAAAAACACACCTTAGAAAAGAAATTGTGGCCTGACCAGGCGGTGGCACAGTGGATGGAGCGTCGGACTGGGATGGGGAGGACCAAGGTTCGAGACCCCGAGGTCGCCAGCTTGAGCGTGGGCTCATCTGGCTTTAGCAAAGCTCACCAGCTTGAACCCAAGGTCACTGGCTCGAGCAAGGGGTTACTCAGTCTGCTGTAGTCCCACAGTCAAGGCACATATGAGAAAACAATCAATGGACAACTAAGGTGCCACAACAAAAAACTGATGACTGATGCTTCTCATCTCTCTTCATTCCTGTCGGTCTGTCCCTAGCTATCTCTCTCTCTCTGACTCTCTCTCTCTCTCTGTCTCTTTAAAAAAAAAAAAGAAAGAAAAGATAAGAAAAGAAATTGTGAGTCTGAATACAGTGGTTGCCAAGAGCTGAACCCAGGCCTGTTTATTTTGGGAAGGGCCTTGCTTCAGTCTGGCTGTGAGCAAGGTATTCATGTGTCCTCCCATCCAGGATATACAGCAAGGTCCACCGACCCCCTCCCATGGAGACTTCTCTGTGTGGACTGTTTGTCTTTTGTAAGCCTCCTTGGCAACTTCTGAAAAGAAGAATGTCTTTAAAGTCAATCATAAATGATTACCATCATACGTGAAACTGAGAACCAGAGATCTAGTCCACGTGGCATCCTTGAGGATTCAAGCTGTGACCGGACAGAGGGATAAACTGTCAGTAAAACTTGGGAGTTTAACGAGGGATTAACAGGGGAGGCGGCCGGACAGATTTTCTCCGAGCAGGAGCAGGACACTCTGATCATGTGATTCCCCATCCAGTCCACTGTTGCCCCACCCGCTTTTGTCTGTCCTTGTGTATCAAGTCAAGATCGAAACTTTATTGGCCCTGAAATGTGGACGTGCTTTCCAATTTCTCCATGTTGCCTAGCCAACAATGGCTAGGTTCTGTGCTCTAAAGAGTGAGGCAGGAAAGCATTCGTTGCCCTGGGAAAGAAGCTCTGACTCTTCCTCAGATTGCAACCCACTTCTACATAGCACGTGAGTCCTTCTGATCCACGTACAACCCATTATCTAGAGGATGGCCTGGAAAATTCAAATTACAGAGACTTGCTCTGGCTTCTTTCCAGTAATATTTTCTTTGAAGCTCTTGCAAAAGAATTTGCTATTCTGATGAATATAAATCCCTTAAAGTCTTTTGAGTTCATACAATTTGGAAAAGCACCTGTACCTCCCTGAATTCCAATATGAAACTGTGATTCCAGAAGCTTCGATCCCACTTACACACTGAGTAAACCCCCTGAGAACATCTATGCTAGCATGTAAAAAAAACACATGTGTTCTAGACATCAGTCCTCATACTGTCCTCATCAACACCATTAGTTCCACAGGGTTTTACATGAACAGCATGTATATTGCCTTCTGCTTTTCAAGGGTCATGGAGAATGAATTCAGTACCTTGTTTTATGAGATTTGGTGAGCTGGCATTTCTGAGCTGGCATTTCAGAGATGATATATTAAACATTTTATCTTAAACGTTTCTCAGATAAAACAAGATGGATGGCTCACATACCGCCCATCATGTAAATCATAGCTTGGAACAGCTGTTGACTCTTCCAGTGGAATTTCCCTCCTGACTTCATGTTTCCTACAGAGGAGAGCATATCATACCCCCTTGAAGACCAGGAAATTCCCATATTGTGTTCTTGTGTTTTTATGGTGATGACTGTCAGCGAAAGACGTTTCTGGTTTGAGAAAATTTATACTAATTTTCAGTGATTTAAATACCAAAGACCAAACAATAGGCCAGGAATTTCTATTGACTGTAACGTATAAGGGAAATTAATATTTCATCACCATCACACTAACTAATTTTTTATACAAAACATTACAAATCAAGAGGATGTATTAGGTCAAGTAAAACAAAATAACAAACAATATTATAGAACCATATCTGAACTGAACAGAAATTACTTTTTTTTTTTACATTGGTAAGATAATCTTTATTACTGATGGCAAAATCAGAAGTTCCCAAATAACTTTTTCTAAAGACAACAGATAATGATGAATCATATTTTGGTCTTAGGTTATAGGGCAGGTTGTTGATGGGATTTTCATTTTTATTATTTTATTTATTTATTTATTTATTGACTTTAGAGAGACAGAGAAAGAAAGGGAGAGAGTGAGACAAAGAGAGAAACATTCATTTGTTGTCCCACTTAGTTATATACTCGTTGGTCTCTTTCTGTGTGTGCCCTGACTGGGGATCAAACTCACAACATTGGTGTTTTGGAACTACACTCTAACCTACTGAGCTAACCAGCCTGGACCAATGGGATTTTAAAACATAATGTGTGGTAGTTTAATTAATAGTATTCTGTTTCCTTAGTGGGACATAAAATAATAGTTTATCCCAGGATTGATAGCACTTAGGAAATGAAGATATTAAGTAGCTTTTTTCTTTTCTTTTTTTTTTTTTTTTTTTTACAGGGTCAGAGAGAGTCAGAGAGAGGGATAGATAGGGACAGACAGATAGGAACGAAGCATCAATCATCAGTTTCTTGTTGCGACACCTTAGTTGTTCATTGATTGCTTTCTCACATGTGCCTTGACCACGGGCCTTCAGCAGACTGAGTAACCCCTTGCTCCAGCCAGCGACCTTGGGTCCAAGCTGGCGACCTTGGGATCTCGAACCTGGGTCCTCCTCATCCCAGTCTGACGCTCTATCCACTGCGCCACTGCCTGGTCAGGCTTAAGTAGCATTTTATAAAAAAAAAAAAAAAGTTACTTTTAAAATATTGAAAATTAGAAATAGAGCATGGTAAAAGGGTACAAACTTTCAGCTAGAAGGTAGATGAGATCTGAGGATCTGATATAACACTGTATTGTCTAACTTAAATTTGTTAAGAGTGGAACTTCCATGTTTTTACACACACACAAAGATTAATAGGCAAGGGGGTGGATGTGTTAGCCTAACTGGGAGGAATCCTTTCACAATGTGTATGTATAGCAAATCACCCTGGTGCATACTTTATTTTTTAATAACATTCATATTTTAATAAATTTACACAAAATGAACTATGTACACTTTCAATATCTTATAATTTTGTTTGTCAATCACACCTCAATTAAGTCAAAGAAATAATGAAAATTGTGCAATTATATCCACAGAAAATATTTTAAAAATAGATTACTATAACTTTGTAATTTATTTGGAATAATTAGGATAAAATATTTGTATAGTGTATTTCACTAATTCTAAGATTTCTAGTAGTCTTGACCACTTAATTTTGAAACCATAAAGAAATACTCAACACAATAAATTAAAATTAATTTAAAAAATTAAAATAAATACTCAATGGCATTGAAGGTTATAAAAATTTGAACTGCAGATTTTTCTGCTGTGTTATTCAGAAAGTTGGCGGAAAGCCATCTCTGTTGTCTGTTAATATCTTTAAGAAACCATAACTTTAGATTCACTAGATTTGTGCTTTGCAAAATAGCTCTTATAATTTTTAAAATGATGTTATGAAAACTCCCAGCTCTTACATAGTTCTTCATAAATTTGTAAAGTGAGAATAGTGATAAGTGAAAATTGGGAGTTTTTCCCACTCATTACTTTACTTCGCTGGGTGCTTATGACCAAGTAAAATGTCCAGGCAGTCATTATTCTGAGAAGTCACCTGACCAGCCCAGGGTGGCAATACTTTATAGGCAGAAGTGGGCTTGAGTTCTTTCTATCTAACTTCAATAGAAGTGAGGTTGGTGCTTGATCTTTTCCAGGGAAGCAAAATAATTCACATCACATTGGAAACAGTATCCCCACAGAAAAAAAAGTTAAAATAACACCCACAGAAAGTCAGTGCAACTCAGACAGTGGCTTGGCCATGAATTAAAATGTCTTCAGGGAAGAGAAAGCAAGCTTCACAGAGAACTGATCTTAAAGATGCAGGAATGCTGTTTGGTCTGGAACTCCACAAAAACACTGGCCGCACTGGCTACACCCCTGTTGATATAAACAGGTTAGCCTTAAGGGGTATCCGCTATGGAAAGGTTAATTGAGCCACAGAGAACGCACGAGTGAAGACACAGACGGGGAGAATACAGCATACGTGGGTTGTGGGGAGAGTGAAAGGCACCCTGACCCTGCAGCAGAAAGTGGGTGAGTCTGGACTGGACATCTGGGGTTACGGCTGGAGAGCAGGTTAAGAAGTCATCTAATGACCCCCTAATGCCATTTATAGAAGTTTTCATTTTATTTTTCATAACTTATTTATCAAATAATAAACCAGTGTCCCAGGGAGACACTGGAGAAAACAAACAAAGTCAGAGAAGGTACTAAGTTTGCTGAATGGCAAACCCACAATGTGCACATGCCGAGGGCATTAAGGCATCATCTCAGGTAAGCCACACAGACCCCGGGGAGGGAGGCAGGCTTCAGTCCCCCCATTTCTCAGAGGGCGTGCCTGAGGCCAAAGAAAACCTTAGGCAAGTTGCTGTCTAAGTGCTACGAAAATGTCCTCAAAACAAAACACAGACCCACTTGTTCATCTTATAAGCAGAAACTATCCTTCATTTATTGGAACAAGACTTGGTCATCTAAATTTGCTCCTGAGCCAAGGTATCACTCAAGTTTAATTACCGTATTTTTTGCCCCATAAGACGCACCTGACCATAAGGCACCCCTAGTGTTTTAAGGAAGAAAAAAAAAATATTCTGAACCAAATGGTGTGCTAAAATATTTAATAAAATACTGTATTTTTCACTTCATAAGATGCACAAGCATTTTCCTTTCCACTTTTGGGGGGGGAAAGTGCATCTTATGGAGCAAAAAATACGGTAATGAGTTTTCTTCCATGTAACATGCAATTACTATAGTTGCAAAGACGAGTTTATATTTGGAAGAAGAGAGTTTGTATGTATGAGCCCTGATGATCAAATCTAATTGCATCTATTGGGGGCTCTCACCCTCAGTGTTACTATCTTGGATGGACAGGTGCATTTAGTGAGGGACACCAGTTGGACTAGGCTGCTGGCCGACAAATTTTCCATGAATAGGAGCCAAAATTTAAGATCCCATCCAAGTGGCAGCTGTCACTGGTGTCAAACTCAAGAACTGGGCCTGTCATGTTCATATATAAGATGGTGAGCCAAGCTTCCTGACAATATTTTTGGAAAAACAAAACTAAACCAAGCAAAAAAATAAAAGAAAGAAAAAGAAAAAACAAGACACTTTCGGGAAGGAAAGTAAAAGTTATGTTATATATGACAGTTAAATAGATTAATTTAAATTTTGGGCTTTTATTATATTTGATGTTTTAGATGTATTAGATTTAATTTTTATTGGATTAATTTGATCTTTATTAAATGTCTTTAATTTTAATTTTGAATTTTTAAATTTTATTATTCATTATTGAGTTGTTTTTATATTTTTTTTATAGTTCTATCACAGAATTTGTTCTGTAAAATAGAAGTGTAGTAGAAAACATATGCCCCTATAGCATATAAAGTATTTGAGCACAATTATGCAATTACTTCAAATCCTAGTCTTTGCTTTGATCGCAGAAGTGAACAAGGAGGCAATTTCTCTGTACCTTTTTTTTTTTTTTTTGATGCATTAGAAGCAGCAAATGGTATCAATCTGCAGAAGATTTAACTTAGTTATATTGCCTGGTATCTTGCAAAAGAAAATGCCACATCAAGAGTAAATATATGTTTAGATTTTATCACCTTAGAACTTTTTAAGTTCATAATTTTAATGTATAACCTAGTTGAAACTTTTATAATCAGACAACCCTGCTTCCCCCCGCGCAAAAAAATTTCTATTTATCCAAATTACCCTCCTGGGTTGCTCTGTTTATGTTCTCTCTCTCTCTCTTTCTCCTTGCCTCTGTATGAACATATTCATTTGGGAGGGGGGGAGGAAGGAAATCCTACAAATTGCCCAATACATCAACTTTCCGATGACAATACTGAGAGAAACTCTGTCAGGATGCTAGGAGATTATTCCTTTCTCTGTTGCTGGCATTATTTATCTCACTGTGTGTATGCGTAACAGTTTTCTTTTTTAAGCCATTTGAGAAATTTCAACATCTTGGATACAATTTAGAATTATCTTTTTGCACTCTTGACAGGGAATGTTGAAATTAATAGACAAACACACTAGCGTAAATCAATTAGACGCAGATGATTAATCTGTGGTTTCTGAAAAGTTTATTGAGATCTGCAATGATGTGATTTAATCTAAATTTTCTTGAAAGTTTAAATTTTATTAACTTTCTTATAAATTGTACAATGAAAGCACCAATCATCATTTCTGAAGATGGCGTACCTAAAACTATTAAGTATTTCACTTTACAAATTTACCTAGGGTTTATTTGAAATTGTGTACCATTGTACAAGTCTTTAATTTACTATGTATTCATTGTGCAGTTCTTTTTAATTTTAATTGATGGAAGTCCATTTTTAAAACTCCTTCCATGCCTAAACATTAACTCTGGTGAATTCCTAGATTGTTGGCTCAGTATAAAAAGAATTTATTAAACACTGTATTACAATGTTATCAAATAACATGAAATTCAGCTACCAATCTTCAAACCATACATAGCAGAAAAAGAGAGAGTGTAACAATTTAATGAATTGAAACAAGATCATAATTTGCTAATGCAAGTAATTGCCCCCTCAATAAGAAATATGAAACACCTTCATTAACTACAAACAATACATCACACACTATCACAGCAAAGGCAGAAAACATGCCCAGAAAGCTCAAGTTTGTAGACTTTCTGATTCAACCCTGACATCCACCCAAGAGCTCAGAGTCTAAGGCCAATTGCTTTGCTGTGTTTGCTTGAATTTTCCAAACTATCTGTTCTTGGTTCCCACATGGCTATTGTGTGGATCAAATAATCCCTGGTCACAAAAATACTCCAGGGAGTGACTTCTGTGGCTTCCAGGTTATGAGCGGGCTGTCATTCCACATGCCTTGGGGATGAGCTAGCTTCACCATGATGTGACAGTTCCTTTTCAAGCTTTGTAATCCCCCAATGCAAAATACCTACACCAATAAAAGTCAGAGTAAACAAGGGTCTGCAGACTGAAACCTTGTTCACAAGAGCACTCAAAGTAGGTTTAACTTTCCTTGATGTCTTTTTTAAATTATCACTGGCCTAAAACTAAGAAGAAATTTAGAATATAAGTATCTGTCTACTACACAGACTTCCATGTGCACCACAAGCAGACATCTGGAAGTACATCTCTAGCGTGTGCACCCTGCATAGGCCAGTTTTCCTCTCCTTTCCCCTGGTTCGTGTTAGAACAACAACATCTTGGGAGACGGAGGAAAACTCAAAGCAATTCTGGAAACCTTCCCCTCAGCCTTTTCTCCCAGTTTTCCAGTTTGCTTTGGAGAGTGAGGTCATTCGTGCTAAACAACAGGCTCACTTTGTGTCCCTGCCTCTCAACACTGCAGACTATTCTGACTTGTGAGCAGAGACGCAGCTCAGGGAGGGGGTGGGGGTCCTGCTCTGTGTTCACCCGGGTGGCCGGGTCCATCCAGGGGGACCGCGGCTCTGCACGAGGACGCCGCCCGCTGCGGCTGCAGGACGGGCCGCTGCCCTCAGACTGCAAGGATAATGGAGTCAGAAACCTGCCCTCCCAGCCCTGCCTTCTATCCGTGCTCCTGGAACTTTCCAAGTCTCCTGCAAAGGAGTCTGACTCCCGCCAAGCAAGCGAGCGCGTTCCTTCCAGCCGGCGTCACCGGGTCGCAGGAGCGCACAGCCGCTTCCGCGCGGCCGCCAGCGGCGCCGGCGAGGGGTGGGGGTAGGGGTAAGGGTGGGTGTGGGGGGGGTCTTAGGTGGCGGCTGAGCACAACTGCGACGCCCTTTCCCCCCCCCCGCCCCCCGCAATTAATGCATAGGGCGCGGGCAAGGGGAACCAGGCAAAAGGCACCGCGTCTGTGCCTGGCGCACCGCGGGTGGGACAGCCCTGCAGCTCCAAGGGACTGGACAAGAGGGGGGTGGCATGAGAGACCTCCGCCCACCCCGCCCGACAGCTGTCCAGCCCTTGGCATTCATTGGCTCCCCCCACCCCGCCTCCTGAATGCCACCCCAGCCAGCTAGCCCCCCGCCCCTGCGCTGACCTAATAAGGCCATGCAGGTTGTGGGGACCTGGATAAAAGGAACGGGCTTGCGGGTACTCTGCGCAGACACCGGCAAGAGCCACCCAGCGGGAGGACGACCATGGCCAAGGAGTGGGGCTACGCCAGCAACAACGGTGAGTCCCCGACGTGCCTGAGGGTCCTGCATTGCACAGAACGTGGGCAACTCCAGCAAACTTGGATGTGGGAGAAAAGGGGTGGGATGCAGACATTTACAGGCCACTCACCAAGTGCCAGCTTCTGACTCTCTCCCTTCATCTCGGTAGTTCCAGTGTGGAACAGGGCTCAGAGAGTCTGGGTGACTTACCCAAGACCATCCTGCCTCTGAGGAATCAGATCTCAGAGATCCAGATCTAAGGGTCCCTAAATCTCTGACTTTGAGCTGGGTATTGGTATAGTACCCCCTGCTTTGCCCCAGGGCAGGGATGTGCTTTGAAAACCACCTGTAGTCAGTGCTCATATTCCAGCTGGATGACAGAAAATGGTTTTAGTCAAAGGGGCAATGAAGTCCCTTTCAGAAAGAACACTTAGGGGCTGTATTCTTGAGCAAGCAGAGGGAAAGCATGGAGTTAAATGGAGCCTCCAGGTACACCCTTAATATGTGGGTCTCACACGCTGAGCCTTGGATTGCCCAGTGTGAAACCCCAGACCTTCCACCATCCCTGTCGGTTTAGTCAACTAGAAAGCAGAAAGCGGGTTTGCTTGTGCCACCAAGTTGATAAATTCCCTCCACTTGACTTCCTAGGTCCTGACCACTGGCATGAAATCTACCCAATTGCCAAGGGAGACAATCAGTCTCCCATTGAGCTGCACACCAAGGACATTAAGCACGACCCCTCCCTGCTGCCATGGACAGCTTCTTACGATCCTGGCTCTTGCAAGACCATCCTCAACAACGGGAAGACCTGCAGGGTTGTGTTTGATGACACCTTTGATCGCTCAAGTAAGCATGCTTCTTTTCCCCAAGTTTGGCAGAGATCCCATTCTACAAAGCAAGGAACATAACAAACAAACAAAGTGAATGGTCCCTCCCCTAGTGTGTGGGTGGGGGCCACCCCTGGGGAGAGAACAGGGCCATTGGATCAAGAAGACTCACCCTTAATGCGTTGTGGGGTTTATGTGACTAGTCCCTTTGGTGGGTGTCTTTGTAGTACCTGACAGTTTCTTCTTGGGTATGATTTGTGGGTATGTGAAAATGAAAAATCATAAGTTTAAAAAAAAAACTATTTTTTTTTACCTGTACTATTAAGCATATCAGTGAAATTTTTAAAAAGGGAGGCTAATTAGAAATGCTGTTCCACTGTACCTGAGGTAAGAATCTTCCTTGAATATTTTGGTGCTGGATGTACTATAATACATCTTCTTATAACCACGTTTGTATAAAAAGTTAAAATTATCCCTATTGCTGTACATAAATGACTGTTCTCAATGAATGTTGCATAAACAGCAATAGAACCATAATTTCTACCCACTAGGAGGTTCCAAGTTAGGAATATCATAGAAATCTGTATTTTCTTATGCAATAATCTCATGTTGCTCTGTTACTTTTTTCTCCCTTTTCTATTTAAATCAAGTTCCATTTTGAAGAATAAACGTCAAAATAAAACAGTATCTATTAGGTTGGACCACGTGAAAATGCCTTTTTTTTTTTTGTAAGGAAAAATGGTTGACTATTGTGACAGTCTCATATGGTTCATTGTAATAAATTGGACTCATATGTCCAGATAATGACTGTTCCTACTGGTTGGACAGAAAAATGCAATAAATCAAACCACTCATTTCTACGTGACAAAGCTGACTTGAGCCTCACTCTGTCATCTCAGACACATTCTGTGGTTTTAGCGATCCCACTTCAGCACGGACAGGTGGTCAGTTCTTTCTAGAACTGAGTTCTATTTTGATCTGGCTTGTCCCGCTAAATCTGGACTTTAACGTTTCTAATATCCTTTAAGAAATATTTCAACCTCTAAATCACTCTGGGCTGAGTGACATAAAATCAAATTTAAGCAACAGGGTTGAGGCATTTGAACAATATGCCCAAAATCATACCCCCGAGAAGTCCCCATGGATTGATTCCCTGGGAAACTTCCGGCTCTCTTGTTTTACCCCATTTGGACAGACAGAGTCTAAATTAGACATGAGTGAAAGCTCTCACTTAGAGCCTTAAAGAAAAGTATAGTTGGACGCAAGAAGTGGAAAAAGAATTTACATTTGCTTAGTGATTGCCAGGCTGGGCACTGTGATGGACAGATTTAGTCCTTAATCTCACTAATCCTCACAGCTGTTCGGAAAGGGTGGTATGATTATCACCTTCATGGAGGTACAGAAGCCGGTTCATAGAAGTTTAGCAACCCGCCTGAGGATACACAGCTAGCAGCTAGAGAAGGGTGGAACCGATCTGGAACCTATGTCCATCTGGCTCTCAGCTGTCAGGCACGTCTTCCCACTGCACCCAAACGACCAGCCCCCACTTTGGTTATCTGTATCCTTACTGCCCACCTGTTGTTTCACATTTATTTTCATATATGTTGAATTGACATTTAAAATAATAATAAAATGTCCCAACAAATAAGGCAGCAGGGAGAAACCATGGACTTTGAAGAATCCTAAGACTTTATTTAGTGAGACAGGGGCCAGCATGTGGCCCGCCCGGTTGCCCTTCAAGCCTTGGCCATCAAGGCACATGTTCAAAGTGGGGTCCCGGAAAGGGCGTGAATTCACTGCTGACCCAGCTTCTCTGACTTGTAGTGCTGAGGGGTGGTCCTCTCAGCGGACCCTACCGGCTCCGCCAGTTCCACCTGCACTGGGGCTCCTCGGATGATCATGGCTCAGAGCACACCGTGGATGGAGTCAAGTATGCAGCCGAGGTAGGTGGGAGGCAGGGCTGCCATCTGGTCTGGGGTTCACACAGTGAGAACAGAAAACACACAAAGCCACACCCACCGCTTCTGCGTCAAGCCTGTCGTTGCAAAAAGAGCTGTAGTTGTTAGAGCCTAAGCTGAAGCTGCTGAATATTCTAGGCTAGACAAGTGAAGGGATGACAGGGAACTTAACCAGGAGGGAAGACTTTTGAGGTGATATTAAGAACTTGGCTAGCAGCTGAATAATAATAATTTAAAAAAAAAAAAGACCAGGGCCCTGAATGAGACTAAAAAGATAAAGGTAATTAACTTCTACTAAGTGCTTCAAGTGTTAAGCAACTCTGCAAGGCAGGTTACAAGTGAGGAAACTAAGGCACAGACAAGTTACATAGCAAGTCCCCCAGCCGATGAGTGCTGGACCTGGGACTCTGCCTCGCGCAGACCATTGTCTGAGTTCATAATCTGTCCAGAGCCCTAAGTGCCTAAGTGGCCACTTTTTTATAAAAGACCACGGTGCTTTAAAAATAGCATTCTGTAATTCTGGCTAATGTCCATGTTCCTGTCTTTTAATGAATAGGGTGCATACGTGTGTGTGTGTGTGTGTGTGTGTGTGTGTGTGTGTGTGTGTAATCAGATACATACACATTTAATATGCTCAAATATTTCCCTTTGTCTCAGTTAACCCATTTAAAAAATGCATGCTCAGCTCAAGGCACCAAATTACCATAAACTAGGACAAGCCCCTACATGTTCTCTCCGTAAATCCAAGTCTATAAGAGGTGACAAGTGCCCAGGAGCTGAGTATCATGTCCTTTTCTCCACCTCTCTCTTTCCTCAGGCAGGCTCTGGTCAGCCTAGGAACCTAGGGGCACAGTGGACACTCTCTTAGGCAGTGGAATTGTTGGTTAAACTAATTCTGGAAGACTCAAAATACTTCCCTGTGGTCATCCTGTTTCCTCTGAGCCTATGTGCAGAGAGCCATGGGCAGGAGAGATTAACTGCTGCTGATGCCATTGGCTGTCTTCCCCCACTGCTGGGCAGGTTAGGGTGTTTCCTAAAAATGTGGGCAAGGTTTGCAGTGTGACCTCTGTGCATGGGGTTATCTCACATGTTTGATTTTGAATAAAATAGTCTAAACTGCTATGAACTATTCTCTTGCCTTTCTGTGTAGCTCAGTATGGGCCTTGAACTAATTGAACTCGTACTTACTTTCTCAATTGGGACGAGGTTACCACCAGCTGTGAAAAGGAGGAAGATATGAAAATGATCATATTCTCATCTTTTTTCCTCCTTATTTTCCAATTAATTGTGACTTAAGGATGTGAGCAGGTTCCTGTGTATAGCTCTCTGCTTCACCCGGTCAGGAAAAGGAGTCATGTTATACAAAACTAAAACAAATCTTGGCATTAAAAGTTTAATTTTTATTTATTGTTTATGGCAAAGTCCTAAGTCTGTTTATCCTAATTTTACACACCTTTGAACCTTTAAAAATGTCATCCCAAATATTGCACGTTAACAGTTAGAATTCTGTCAACTTCTACGAGAACATTCAGTAACTTCAGACTGGATACCCCCTGGGTTTCTTGTGAATAACATGATGCTTGCTTCCCCACACTGGGAATCTGCCTCATCGCCCGCATTCTGTCTTTTCAGCTGCACTTGGTTCACTGGAATCCGAAGTACAACACATTCGGGGAAGCTCTGAAGCAGCCTGATGGCATAGCCGTGGTCGGCATTTTCCTGAAGGTAAGGTGAAAACTGACCATGTATTTCATTTCCAAGTTTACCTCCTTGCCCGAGCTTAGGATGGTATGCGTTTCCCTCCCTCCTTTGGCTTAAAGGGGGGGGAAAATGAATTTTAGTATTCATTCAACTAATGAAGACATCTCTGCTAAGATCAGCTCAACGTGTTTGCTTTCCCTTCAAAGTGTCCCTTCTGCTGTATTTCTCCAGTTGTGGCTCTAGAGATGAGTGCGCCTGGTGCAGGGAGGGCTGGGGACCAGTCTTTGAAGACGCTCGTCACAGTGGTGGTGAGGGCAGGGCAGCACGGCCCCTTATCCTGTCCCACGGTTCATCTCCCTCACCCTGGAAACCAGCAGAGCTGGTGTTGGGAACACTTCCGTGCCCAGGGCTTGGCTGCACGTCCCCGTGGCTTAGGGCAGCCACCATGCTCATGATCCCGGCTAAGACAGCCCGGGGAATGTGTATGTTGTTGAGCCAGACTCGGTTTAAGAAGGACTTACTATCATAAACACAAGAATTCAGTGGCACCATAATCTAGATTTTAAGCCAGGGGTGAAAATCTACCTTCTTTCTTTTCGAATGATCTAATTTGCCTTATGTTCTCAATTCACTGGGTCACTTCCCTGCTTGAACACAGCACAACAGGAAGTGGAGTAGGTTCGAGCAGAAAGACCATGGATTTAGTTTTAGATACTTTGAGTCTATCTTAGCTCTAATTCTGTTTAAAAACAAACAAACATGAAATGACTTTGCAGAAACGGTCAAGGACATAGAAGCAAATCAGCATGCAATTTTGTGGTTCTGTACTTCAGAGGCCTAGGATCCAAGTTTAGCTCAGAAAATATGTACCCTGAAATTGGGAGAGAGAAATAAACTTGTGTTTTTGCTTAGTCCACGATTTCCTTGCAGATGTATAAACACTAGTTGCAGATGGATGGATCCAGTTTGGTTTTTAAGGCGACCCTAAATTATGGAGAAGGGGAAAGGATAATGGCTGGTTTTCTGTTTCTTACAGATCGGACGTGAGAGAGGGGAGTTCCAGCTGCTGCTGGATGCTCTGGACAAGATTAAAACAAAGGTAAAAAAGAAATGCTCATTTTTCCCTCTGAGAGCAGAAAGCAAGTTCTGGCCATTTTTTTCTTTTTTAATTTCAAGTACATTTCTTTCACCTAAAGTCTTGTAGTAAGTTTGATAGATATGCTAAGCACATGTATACAAGTAAATGCCATTATATCTGTATGATTTATAGTTTTTAAAGCAATCTCACACACATCAGCTAATTTAATGCTCAGTCAGTCTATCAGATACTTTCTCAATGAAGTGAACAAGAGCTTCACCTCTTAACACACACATACACCCCATACACACACACACACACATACACACCATGTGCACACACATGCACCACATGCATACACATGCACACACTGTATGCACACACAAGCGCACACCACACTTGCATACACCACATACATATATACCACACACAGCACACATGCACGCATACCATATGTATACTCACACACCATACGTATGCACATTTGCACACATACAAAAACACACCACATGCATACATTATACATATACACACCACACACACAGCATACACACATATACATCATGTGCACGCACATACCACATGAATACACATGCACACATCATACATACACACACCGCATGCACCCACGCTTGAACATATACCACGTGTATAATACACCACACACATGCACACAGGCATGTATACCACATGTGCACACACATGCATACAACACATACACCATATGCACACCTATGCATACATACCACATGCGCACACAACATATACACATGCACACACACTAGAACACACCACACACACACTAGAACACACATCACATGCACATATACCATATGCATATAGTCACATGTATATACACCACGTGTGCACACAGCGCATGCACACATATGCACACACACACATTTGAAGTGGTATCGTGTTTGGCTCTTGGTATTGCCCCTTCTTTCTGGGCAGCAGCTACATATTTTGTTGTTTAACAATAGACTCTTTTAATTAATGGAGTCATATTAATTACTGGGGGGACTGTTCTAATCAAATGTTAGTACACTTTATCACCATAAAAGTAAATATTCAGTATTCAACAAAAATGCAAACCTGTTTTTATAATTAAGACCCAAAGCACCAACTGATATGAATTATTCCTATTATACCTGTTGCAGTCCAGATATGCTTCTCCTCTTTGTTGAGAAGTGATAGAATGGCAGTCCTTTTAACAGTTAATGAAGAATAAATATTACAATGACTGGACCAGACAAAGCCAACAGTGCAGGCTGCTTCTTTTACCCTTTATTTCTGAAAGGCGTGCCCTTCATTTACGAGTTCTGTGTTTTCTGCTGCATACGACTGTATTCTGACCAATACAGGGATGAGGGCCTTGGGGACGGTGGTGTGCATGCTCAGTGCCCCTGCCAACCTCACCTGCTCACTGTGCTTTCCTGCTCTGCAGGGCAAGGAGGCACCCTTCACAAACTTTGACCCATCCTGCCTGTTCCCCACCTGCCGCGACTACTGGTCCTACCATGGCTCCTTCACCACACCGCCCTGTGAGGAGTGCATTGTGTGGCTCCTGCTCAAGGAGCCCATAACTGTGAGCTCTGAGCAGGTGAGCCACTGCATGGGACTCAGCGTGGGCTGGCTCTGTGGAATGAGATGCTGAGCTGAACTGGACAGCGGCTTCATGAAAGCTCATGGGTTTCATACTGCTCATTGCAGTCAGCCTGTTCAGCGTCCTGCAATGTCACTTTCCGAGGGTACTAGAGTAATGCATATCGTTTCAAGGAGGTTGTAGACAATGCTGAACAATGACCGAGTTGACACTCTAAAAACACTTAAGGGTTTCAGTTGACACCAGTTAGTCTTTGTTAATTTGGGGGCAGCCAAGTACAGAAAACTGGTTAGGAGGTAGGAAGTTAACCCCAGGCTAGGGAGAAGGGTGCTAACAGGAGGGATTTGTCATCCCATGAGGTATATTCAGTTTTTCTGGTCTTACAGGTAAGTTGAGGCTCAGAAAAGGTAAGTGATTTGCTCATGATCACACAAGCAAGTACAGAAACTACGATCATACCTCCTCTCTGTCTGCTTCCAATACCTCTGACTTCTCTGCTCGATCTTCATTTCTTAATATTCATCGAAACAATGTCCTGGAAAATTTATTAAGGAGACTCTCCAGGAAAGACTTGGAGGAAAACAGTGGGTAGGGACACAGAGAAGATCAGATTAAAGCAGGTGGACAGCAAAGAGACGCGGCCCTCAGTCAGGAACATCGAATCGGCAGGGCCTTATACAGCAACCTTTCTGTTTCCACTGGCTGTGGAGTCAAACACACACCGTCGTCTTCATCAAAAAGGGCAGATCTGACCACCAGGTTCACTGGTATAAATATGTTGAAAGAGGAATGAAATTTTCTTAAGGAGAAAAGCTAAACATGTTATCATGTAGAAATATAGCTTTACTGGTAAGAATCTCCTAAATCTCTTCCCTTAAAAAAATCAGTTCTGAAAATTTTAAATGTAGGATGACTGTCATTTATTTCTTTCCTTTAAATAAATGACTCTGTAAACCTATCCAACGAAGACCACTTACATCTATTATTTACACCAGCATTGTGCCCTCTCCCACATGAGGTCTATGCTCCTTACCAAACCTTAATTTAAAAGAACTATTTCAGAATTCAGGCAGAAAAGGATTTGACTGGAGGGCCCAGCAGTCCTGTATAAAATAAATTGTTTTCACTCATAAAGAAAAGGTCTGTATTACCAGGAACTGGTCACCAGATAACTCTGGACGGAATGTGGGAGGCAGGGATTGTGGTTCGCTTGTCTTGTTTAAGAACCATCGTTTCTAACTCTGTTGCATGCACCTTGTGTCTGCTTGGTCTGATGTGGAACTGACCACCTTCCCTTGCCCCTCGCAGATGGCCAAGCTGCGCAGTCTCCTGTCCAGCGCGGAGAACGAGCCGCCAGTGCCCCTGGTGGGGAACTGGCGCCCACCGCAGCCCATCAAGGGCAGGGTGGTGAGAGCCTCCTTCAAATGAGCCCTCACAGGAAGGGAAACCTGCCCCGGAGAGTTTGGTTCCTGGCCTCCTTTCGGTGCTCTGTCCTCCACATGTATTTCAGTTTCCATATTGAGCAATGAATGACAGATGCAATCAGGAAGAAACCACAGTTACTGATGACAGGATCGAGTAGGGGAGCCTTGGCCCTTGTAATAATCACTTTCCTATACCAGTAGCCTTCATAATAAAGATTCAAAGAAGAAGAAACAGAGATAAAAGAGTAGAGATACAGAAAAAGGGGCTATTACCATTTTTTCTGTCATCATAAATGTCACAGAACTGTAGTTTCACTATTTTCATTTTACTCTTTGCCCATATTAACAACTCTGACCAATTATTTCTAGGTATAGCGGTGTATGTAAGTCATATGGCAGTTAAACACAAGCAGAGATAAAATGACTATGGATGCCAAGAATTGGGATGAGAATGTGTTCTAACACTTAAAGAAAACCAGCAAGAGGTCCATGCTATATTAAAATATTAGCTCCTATAAATGATGACCTGGTTTTTGATTATCAGTGAAAAGAAAACACATTCAACCAGGAGTTCTAAAAACATATGACCCAGTATTTGAATTTCTTCTTCCTGAAGATGGCTAATCACTTTATCCTAATATTTTTCTTTACCTGAAGGAGGGCCATTTATTTTTCATTTTACTACTTTGGTTTTTTTGGGGTTTTGGTGGGGTTTTTTGCATGCTTGTTGAAATAAAGCTGCCTCTGCTGCCTTTCCAAGTTGAAAGTGGGGTTAACAGTTCCCGGCACATGCAGGGGCAAACGCTCAAACTTAACAGTTAAGGCAGGTGAGCTGATCACCAAACTAATAAAGACACGGACACAAAGAATTCAGTGTTGTGTTTTGTTTTGTTAATGAAAAGGGGTAAGAACAGCAAACTTGGCATGTCTGATTTCCTAACCAAGGGGCGATAATGAACCCAACGGTTGTGGTTGACTGGATGCTGTGTTTCTCCCAGAATAGCAAAGGCGATTAGTGAGAGCCTTCAGAGGAGGTTGCAGATGTAAAGAGTGACACATGGCCACGACTTTGAGAGTGCGGAGTCACCTCCAGAGGCCTGGGGTTTGGGGCTCATCCCACAGGTTCTCCTCAAGGACATGGAATGACGCTGGTCCAACACATCAAAAATCCATCTACTTAGACCTACAAAATATCTCCTGTCTTTAGACAGAATGTCCAACTTTGCAGTTAGTGGCTTTGCTGTGGGATTCTTCGCCTTCCCGGCTAATATATTAACTCACTCTAGAAAGCGGCAGCGATTCGTTACCCTGCAGAATGAGAGTGGTGTTGGATCAGGAGAGCCCTGTGAGGCCAGAAGTCAGGTGACAGAGCCCTGGGAGGCAAGAGCAATGTAAGAGATGGCCACTTGAGTGAAGTGAAACCAAGCTGGTTAGTGCAGATTGGATGTGTTCATTCAATCCCTGGGAATTAGGAGGTGTGGAGCATTCATCAATTAGTGGTGATGGTGATGCACCACTGATTCTCTCTGCTAGTCACTCCGTGGTCACACTGGAGTGCTGTACACTGTGTTCAGGGAACACCCCATACAAGACAAACGTGACAGTGCCTGCTGCAAGGGTTCAAGCACACAGGCTCCATGGGCTAGAACTGTATTAAGAGAATCTGACCATGAGCTTCATCGGGCATGGATATGAATCTGGTTCCCAGAATTCCTCTTATTCTTAGTACCCTGACTAACACCTAACACGTGTTTAATAAATATTCAGTGAAGCAGTGATGATCCCAGGACAAGCACTCAGCTTCTTGAGTAATCCATTGCTCAACATGACTACAACTTGTGCTGGCTTTTGCTCATCTCAGTTAGTTTAGATCTCCTTGGGAAACAATGTCTTTAGCTTCAGATGATAACTTTCCAGTAAAACATTACCCCCTACCCACCCCTGCCGCCACGCCCTGACTGATCATTGTCTGTGCTCACAATTATCATCCAACTTAAAACTTCTTCCCAACTTTTCCCTGAGCTTCAAATGCTGAGTTTTTAATAAATAAATATCCATTCAAATATTGAAACCACACCGTGTCCTTATTCATTGAGTGGAGGTCATTTTGCTGGTGTGGCAAAGGCTCCCAAACAACTGTATTTCAGGCATACACAGCCCACAGAGGGGACAGGGTGAGGAGCTGCCGAGATGATGATGTGTCAGCATCAGTCACCTTCTGCTCCCCAGGTAGAATCTTCACAGGTATTTTTAAATTTCAAATGTAGGGCAGACGCTAGATTGAGCTGTGTCATAATATGCAGAGACTTATATCCTTAGAAGCCTACATGTGGGCCAGCAGAATCAGGAATTTGCTGCCTGGAGGGTGCAAGTATATCATAATCCTTTTTAATGAGGAGACAATGTATTCATATTACGAAGCTATAAGTGGTTCTCTCCAAGAACCACTGACCCCAAATTTTTATGAGTCAGCCAGTGTTTGTGCCAATGAGCAAGATGTGTTCTACACAGGATGTGGGAGACTACAGCTTTCAGCATCTACCTGTGATCACTTATCTACCTAAACAAATCTGGTTGGGATTAACCGTAAACAAGCCGGGTCGTGTGCAAAAAATCAATATGTCAGTTATTAAAGCAAGAATCGGCAAAAACAAAACTGGCCTAACCCTAACCCTAACCCTAACCCTAACGAAAGACAGCACATCAACATTCATCAGAACGTTGGTTCAGAGTAAGGAACATTCATTGGATGTCAGTTTCTCTTCCAATGTCTTCTTATTTGATATTAAAGAGGAATTCTAGACATAAACATAAGTGAAAAAAGTAAGAAAAATAGAATTATAACTGTGAATGTCAGATTTAAATTTTTTTTAGGTTTAATGTGTGCAAATTTAATGATTATATTTGCCACACTCAGAGTTAAAATGCAAATAAGGCAAAACCACATTTGCATGTTATTTTCATTTTGGCCACTAGATGACAGCACAATTGCAAAAATGCCTGAACTTAAAATAATAATAATACTGTGTTTTACTCTGGTTAGTTTGAGCTATGAGGTCTGCTGTTTTGTTCCTGAACACCCTATCTCTTCTCCTCAAAAGTTTAACCGTTAATATTTATCTACAAAGAAAAGATGGTGAAACAGTGTTGTTACATCTTTTTGAGTATTTGAATATCCAAAAATGAGAACTGAGGGATTAGAGGATAGTAATTATTGACCTAAAACTTAAATAAATGAGAAAGAAACATTCTACAGTCTTGTCCAGAGGCCTGGGTTCAAGTCACACAACACTTGCTGCATGTGTGGCCTCAGATAAGTTCATTTCTCTGTGCCTCAGTTTCCCCATCTGTGAGAAGGATGAAATAGTCCTGTCCAGAGTGGGTTTTTCCCCCCAGCTGAGGCTTTATTGGTGTAAATGTAACCATATACAAGCATAAATTATGAAAAACACTGTCACGATGTGCTCTTCCCATCCCCTCACCAACCCACCACCCCAGGCTTCAAAGTGTTGTTTTAAGTGAGCTAGTACAAACCTCTTAGATTAATTACTCTAGCGTGTAATAAACTCAGTAAGAGTTAACAAGTATCCTCTATAAATTAAAAAGTTCTAATGGTTTATTCAATATCTAAAATAATGCTTCTTTCTTTATGTAACATCATGAACCCACATGTTATCAATTCAGTTAATACTACTGGAGTTATTGTAATAGGCTTCCCTCACAAACTCCCCTCTGTATGTGTCATTGGGGGAAATGGAATTTAAAAACAAGCCAATGACTCTGGTCCCATACGATGTGGGCACATCAGAAACCAGCAGCACAATGCCAGAAGGGTGACCTGGGGGAGATCGCAGGATTTTCCTGGAGTAGGTCCTGCTCCAGAGCTCAGCACTGCACCTAAGGATGTGTACAGTGGACGGAGCAGGCAGAGAATAAGCCAGAGATGAGAGTTGGGATGACTGGTGTGCCCTCTGTTTTACTGACTTTCCAGTGATGGCCGGTCAGAGCTTTGGTGCACTACATGAAGGGAAAGTCTCCTGCCGTGAAATTAATTTCGGGCTTGTTTGAGCATGTTGCAGAATCAGAATCCTGGACGAGGCACACATGTTAGCCTGGGAGATGAGTTTATACATTTAAAGGTGACTCGATCCCCGATGTGCACAAAAAAGGAATAAAAGAGGCAAGGCATGAAATCTAGGATCAAGGGGATGACCCAGGACCTCATGAGCCACTTTGGATTTGGAGGTGCTTACTGACAGCCACCTGATAACTTAACCAGGTGATAATCACAGGTAATCAGCAGGGGTGAGAGTACGTCTAACAGTGCAGTCACAGGGGACCAGGTGCTCTGCAGCAGTGTAAAACCCAGTGATTTCAGAGCTAATTTTAGCCAGTGAGACTAGACTCCGTGCAGTAAACAGAATCAGACTCTCTCTGTATTCTAATCATCCCAAAGTAGAGCAGGGGCTTGGAAGCTCAGGGGAAATATTTTGGCCATTAAATACCCATGTTCTTTTTTTCAGCATGTCCATAAATTTCTATCGTACTCATTTAAAATTTGAATAGTTCCTAACACATTTGTTCACGGGACTTCTTTCCCCCAAGAACACTTAACTCCCATGACAAGATATTAGAAATGCAGTATTTGAAAATACTATGCAGGTCTTGGCCAATTAGCTCAGTCAGAGCATCATCCCAAAAAGGCAAGATTGCAAGTTTGATCCCAGGTTAGGGCGCATACAATGAATGCACAACTAAGTGGAACAATAAATGAATGTTTTTCTCTCTCTCGTCAATCAATAGAAAAAGGAGAAGAAGAGGAAGAGGAGGAGTAGGAAGAAGAAGAAAAGAAAGAAAGGAAGGAAGGAAGGAAGGAAGGAAGGAAGGAAGGAAGGAGGGAGGGAGGGAGGGAGGGAGGAAGGGAAGGAGGGAGGGAAAGAAGGAAGGAAGGAAGGTAGGAAGGAAGGAAGGAAGGAAGGAAGGAAGGAAGGAAGGAGGGAAGGAGGGAAGGAGGGAGGGAGGGAGGGAGGAAGGGAAGGAGGGAAAGAAGGAAGGAAAGAAGGAAGGAAGGAAGGAAGGAAGGAAGGAAGGAAGGAAGGAAGGAAGAAAGGAGGGAGGGAGGGAGGGAGGGAGGGGGGAGGGAGGGAGGAAGGAAGGAAGGAAGGAAGAATACACTATGCAGCCTAGGCTCATAGAATTCGTACTTGTGCTCCTGTGTGTGACTGGCTTCATGGAAGATGTGAGATAGGCAATAGGACATGTGGATGGATTGGGACCCAAGGAGAAGGCTTGGCTAGGTAGGGAGATTGTGCAAGCCAAGCAGAGAAGGCAGAAAGCAGGGCCTGTCCTGGCAAGAACAAAGAATTAAGCAGAAAATGTGCTGGCAGAAGTTAGCCATGAAGAGGTGCTCTTTAGTGAAGAGGTGGAGTTGGGCTCTTGCACAGGAAACCAATTTTAGAATTAACAAGAATACTTTCCATCCTATCTGTGATCTAAGGTGTGTGTGTGTGTGTGTGTGTGTGTGTGTGTGTGTGTGTGTGTCTGATGAGTAAGGGGTGCCAGAAAGCTTTAGCGCCTGAGACCCAACCAGTGCTCAAAGGGTATTTGTGAATAGAGGAAGAAATGGGAAGATTGACAGATGGGTGGATGGAAAGAAAGAAGAAAGGAAAGATGATAGATGGATGCATGGATGGATAGATGGATGGAGCAGTGTGAATCCTAAAACACTGAATGACACTCTAAGACTCTGAGCTGATGGGAACTAAGTCCCTATCCCAAGAGTCCTTGGAAGAGAGCAGGGGTTTTTACTGTGACCATCCAGGCATCTCTGTCAAAAGACTGTAGATGAGAGAAGAGAAGTAGCTCAATGTCAATCCAAACCTTAGCATTTGCCAATCTAAATTTTAAACATGCATTTAACTTGAGCATAAAAGAGACCCGCTTAAGAGCTATAAAGGACACTCTCTGCCCAAACACTTATCTCCTTCAGCACCTGTGCTTCTATACTCAAATGGAAGAGGCAGGTTGGCAGTGAGCCCGTCGCACCAGTGCCAGCAGCAGCCACTGGCAATGGGTCCCCGCGCCTGACCTCCTAAATGTTCACCTTCATTTTCTCACTCGTGACTCTTGTCCAGCTTTGTGCGATGATGCCTGCAGTCACTATTCATAAGGAATAAAGATAAGTCTTTGTGACTCAGAGTATTACCATGGCCAGAGATGAGCCAAGACGATTGTGAAAATTCAGTAAGCATTTTCCACTGATACATTCCATCCTCCTACCCCACCACAACCAACCAGATGGTCAATGCAGGTAGATGCCTGCTATCACAAACCACACAGACTATACACCTTATATGTACTCATGCACTTGTAATTACCACCTGGAGCTTATGTATCATATAGCTGAGAATTCCTAGGGGGGGTGGGGCGGGGCGATTTACTTAGTGAATTTACGAGAAATCAAACTCAGGATCTATTTTGTTGTTGGTGGTGGTGGGAGTGGTATTTTGTGGCTCAGCTCAGGACCTTAATTACATAAACTGCCTGCTTATTATAATTGTTCTTTATTTAAAAAACTATTTTAATATTTCATCAGACAAGCTCTAATTTCTTCTTCTTTTTTTTTACTTTCATTCTCTAACAAAGAGCCTGTTGTCAAGACGGTGAGACGTACTAAGCCTCTTGTCCTGAGCAGCTTAATTGATATGAAACATTGATTAAGCCCCGAGAGGGGTAGCCATTCCACAGGGATTGCGATATAAGTACAAGGCGTCAGGAAGAAAGTCTGCAGCTTGCTAAAAGAGATCTTACCTGGGTATTTGATATGTAACTTTAGAAGTGTATACAAATGACTTTAAAATCTCCTTTTTGAAAGTATTTCATGTTTTTCAAACATGTTTATGTATACAGTATGAAAGAAAGAAAATGAAGTCAAGGAATTACCTAGAAATATCAAGGAGAAGGAAAAGATAGAAAAGGCTGACCTCTAAACCTCATCCCAGAGAAGTTATAGACAACATGGCAGGAACAACCCAAGGGGGAGCTTATCAGGCAGGACCATGGTGCCTGGCACACTGGGCATGCCATCCATGGTAAGTGTGATAGCAGCACCATGTGAACTAAGGGACAGACTGCAGAGCCAAGGGCACAAGTGACCTGCAAAACACGGCTCTGGTCCCCTGTGCCCCTCAGCCAGCAATGAGTCCAGACCCTGTGGATAATGCAGGCCACCAGGGCACCATGTTAGAGCATGAACTGCTAGCACAGGACTAAAAAAATAATAATAGACACAAATGGTTATACAAGTATACAGATAATAAAATACAAGCAAATGGACATGTTTAGAGGATAAAAAATAACTATAAGTAGAAGTGCCTCCCATCTCCTTCCTGCCAGGGAGTGGCCCTCATTTGCACCCTAAGGTATGGATCTTCTGCTAACAAGACCAGGCTGTGTGGTCCCCTGCGCCAGGGGACTTGGTCCTGCTCTTTGGTTCATTCACTGTCGCACCAAGTGGAGATTTGCTGACAGTGGACACAGAAGAGGATAATTGGAGGAGGGAAAGGTGGCTTGCATCTAGTGTGTAACATTGGTGAACACTGACTCATGTCCTGATCAGGAGGAAGCACTTACTTGTAAGGCCCACATTTCCCCTTGCATGGTAAAAGCTCAGTTGTTCTTTTTTTCTGAAAGGAAGTAAAAAAAAAATTCCCCATACATAGTGGTGATTTATAAACAAAAAGAAAAGTTTCTACACATGACAAAGCTGCTCTTAACCAAAGTACACTGTTGTGATCAGACGGGAAGGCCAGCAAAGGAAGTATGCTCAAGGAAAGTGAATATAGACAGAAATGTTAAGGGGCAGGGGCACGATTTTATTTTCTATCCAATCCAACCAACCAAAGATGAGTGAGGGCATGTTCTGGGCACAGCACTGTCCTAGGGTTCACATGTGGCCCAGCACACATGTAACTTTCTCAGACCTGTCACAAAAGCATCTGTACAGATAGATGCTCATAGTCAGGGTTTTGTGCTCTTGGCGCCATGATTCTGGATTGAATACTTTTTGTTTGAGGGGCTGTCCTGTGCACTACAAGGTGCTAAGCAGCATCCCTGGAGGCCAGAAGCACACACAC
Organism: Rhynchonycteris naso; assembly: GCA_037038555.1. NCBI lineage: Eukaryota > Metazoa > Chordata > Mammalia > Chiroptera > Emballonuridae > Rhynchonycteris > Rhynchonycteris naso. Next base: position 211,711,571 of record CM072998.1, on the reverse strand, counting down.
ATGCCTAGCTGTGACAACCAACCCATTTGCAGACATGGGCAGCATCCTCTGTGGGGAAAAACTGCCCCCTCCCCCAGTGGAGACCCAACTCTCTCAGAACAGGCAAACTCCTATTCTATTCAATTGAGTCTTTCTTGGTGCCACATGTGGCAGCTTCATGGAACATAAAGTATTTAAAATGTATAATTTGCATTTTGGGCAGTGTCATTACTTCATTATCCTGTTCTGGTTGAACTTGAAAATTGGTAACAATGTTTCAATTCCTCAATTCCTCTTTAAAAACTCAGAGCATCGAATTACTTACAAAGAAGTATAAATGTTCCTAGTTAACGTAAAAACAAAATAAAGACACCTTTAGAAAAATACTCTTCAGATAATTGTGAAAAGTCTGAAAAGCAGTTTACTAAGGGCAGGTGGCCTCTTCCAGGTGCTGGATGTGGAGTTAGTGCTACCGTGCTACCTAAGGCCACTTAAGTGGTTCTGGGTGGGAGTGCGATAGGAACCTCTAGAAGCATGCGGGGAGTTGTTGGAGCCTAGGCTCAGAGCGTGCGTGGTACATCATCCTGACGCGTGGTTGCCGGTCACCCCCTGCTCCTTAGCTCCGTGCTCCATTCCGCAGCCGGCCAGCGGGGGGCGCGGGGCTCTCCGCATCCAGTCTCCGGGACCGCATCCCTGTTTGCCCCAAGGTCACAGCTCCGAAACGAGCTCGCTAGCGCCAGCCGAGGCGGGGATACAAGGGGTGGCCCTCGGGGTTGGGACCCTGGCACGGGTGGGGCCTCCGGGCTCGCGGCCAGTGGTGCGGTCACAATGAACCCGGGAAGAAAGGCGCGGGGCCCGGGGCCCGGGGCCGCACGGTGGGCGCCGCCGCAGGACTCCGCGCCCGGGGGAGGGGGAAGGGCGCGTAGATGCCCCGCAGCCCCGTGCGATCCGGAGCGCGGAGCCGGTACCGCCCAGGGACCCGGGCGCGGCTACGGGAGAGGCGCTTCCAGCGCAGCGGGGGCAGCCGAGAGGGCGCTGTCCCTGCCCGGCCCGCCCTGCGCGCGGGGACAGCACCTCCGCCCTCACCTCCCGGCAGCAAGGTCCGCCTGAGCCCCCTCCCCGGCCGCCCCCAGCACCAAGTTGGCGGGAGCCTATAAAAGCCGGAGCCAGCGCCACCGATGACACACGCTGCCGGCCCCTAGAAGCCGCCGTTGGACCCGCGCCAATTTCTGCCCTGCTCGACGCGCCGCACCACCATGTCCCACCACTGGGGATACCGCCCGGAAAACGGTGAGTGCGCCGGGGCCCGGCCCGGCCCAGCATCTGCCCTGGCTGTGGACGCCAGACCGCGCGGCCCAGGTGTCCTGGTGCGGGATGCTCGCCGCCCCAGCCCCGGCCCCACGCGCGGGGCCCCGACTTTTCATGCCCCGGCCAGACACCTGCCAGGAATCCACGCCTCCAGTACGCACAGGGCCCGAAGGGGAGCGCAGACTGGGCGCGGGACGCGAAGATAGTCTCTTTCCCGTCCTTGAGCCAGAGACAGTCCTACCTGTACCTAGAAGAAGCGAGGAAGATGACGGAGAAATTAGGGGCCCTCACTCACACACACACACCACCCATCCTCAGGAGCACCTGTGGCTAAGATTCTGGGACCGACTGTCCCGGGGCGTTTGGTGCACAGGTTAGAATACATTGCACTCTTCTCTTGAGTTTTCCCTTCATCTCTGGAACCTGATGTTAGAGGATCTTCAGGAGCTCAGTTTTATCCGCTACGGATCTGGGTTCTCGAAGCCTGCAGACGCTACAGCAAGATGCGTTTTGGGGGGACTGGGACTTCCGGGGCGTTGGGGATTCTGACGGTGAAGGGAAGGACCGTCCTAAGCCGTGACTGCCCTCCATTTGGCACCAGGACACGAAGAGCAGCCCCGAGCTGCTGGGGTGTCTGAAGTGAGCTCGCAAGTCCCAAGTCCCAGACACCAGCCTGCATTGGTGTCTGCCCATTTCAGTAAAACGAGCAAGCAAATAGCTACTATTGCATGGCTCTCACTGTTTGTTCTAAGAGCTTTTCATGTACAGTTGCCAATTCTCACAACAGTCTCTACGGTGAACGTCATTATTAACCCATTAAAAGGGGGGGGGGACTGAGGCACAGAGAGATGTGTTTTTTTTTTCCAACCCCAGATGTTATTCAGCTCAGGGGTGCCACCAAAATGGGAGCAGGGCATCACTGCCCTTTCCTAGGGGTGTAGTGTGTCTGTCCCCTCACTAGGAGCTTAAACGTTTCTTCTCAACCTAGGACCCGAGCACTGGCACAAGGACTTCCCCATTGCCAAAGGCAAACGCCAGTCCCCTGTTGGTATTGACATCAAAGCAGCTGTCTATGACCCTGCGCTGAAACCTCTGCATGTTTCCTATGAGCAAGCAACATCCAAGAGGATCGTCAACAATGGTCACGCGTTCAATGTGGAGTTTGATGACAGCCAGGACAAAGCTGGTCAGTGTTTCAATAATAATAATAATAATAATAAAACAACTGGTACCTTTTACCCAGAACCTGTTTTCCCAGCTGAATAGGGGGACCCCTTCTCAGCCCTGTAAAAGTCACTCACAGAGGCAGGCTGATGACCTTGATGTGACCTGGGGCTATCTCTCCCGGAAGCAGTCCTGGTTGTCGTGCAAGGCATCGAAAAACTGAGACATGCCTTTGAAAAGTCACCAAAGGCAAGATTTCTGGCAAGAAAGACCAGCAAGGATGAGTTTTACAAAATTAGAACTTTTAAAAGCCTCTGTCTGAAATATGTGCTTTCCAGGAGGGATGCCTGTCCAATAAAAAGTTCATCTGGGTGTGATCCTCAAGGTGGCAGTGAGGAGAGAGAAGAAAACACCTAAATTCTTGGGAACAATCTATATCTGAGTATTATCTGGGTGTTGGGCTAGTGTGATAAATGAGGCAGTCTATCTACCCAGAAATTCATTCCACAGATAAGGATGGTTTAGAATGGGTAGATATACTTGGCTCATTACTGACAAAAACCAATGACCATTGTTTGTTCGTAATGAACTGTATACAGGGTGCCCATTGAATGCTTTGTTGTTGTTGATTTTTCTTGTAGAGAAATAGAACACTCCATTCAGACACAGCAGCCTTCTTTGCCCACTGGTTGATTTTATTGCCAATGCCCTGGTTTCCTGAGTGCTGTCCTCTAAAGGTCATCTAATGCTGCTGCATACACATGAGGGTTGGCGCTTTGGGAGTCAGGAGAGCGCTGGGACAAAATAAGGGAAAAAAATGGTCAAAACTGCACAGTAATGACCTATTGTACTAATGCGTTGCAAAAATATTATCACAGCCATTAGAGCCAAGGTGACTATTCCTTTTAGGTAGCTTTCCAATGCATTCAGTACAGTTTTGGGAAAAAAAATCTTGTTCACTACCCCTTTCCCCTTTTAAAGTTTTTTGACACTTGGCTCTCTTTTGGGAAGAGAATTTAATGGAAGGTAATGCAGCAATAATATGAGAAATGTTTTTAACCTGCGCCCTGGGCCACCTCACCCAGAATACACACACCCTCTCATGCACAGGTGCACACACATACACACATACATACACACAGACACGGGACTTTGAGTATTAGCTTTAGTGGTGGGTGTTCACTGGAGACACTCCTTTGGGATTTCTGCTGTGTTGCCTTCCCAAGCACGTCTCCCACTCCAAAGAAACAATTGCTCCAATGATTAGATTAAATGGAAGGGAAACAATTTATTTCCTTCACATAAAAGAATACAGTATGTTGAGCTTGTAACAGGACAAGGCCAAAGGTCTTGATGCTATTGTACATACAGAAAGGATGCTGTAAAACTTTATGTTTGGTTACTTAAAAACCAAAAGAAGTCAGCTACTTTAGTCTGTAGCTGTCAGCTTTTTTTTTTTTAAAGAGACACAATGTATGCTCAGTGTTGCCAATGAAATCATTGTTTTCAGTGGTTATATCAGTTACATACCTCACTGGATGCTATATAGAACCCAATATAAAATAATATGCCAGCTGCCTGGTTAAGGTCTTATTTGGAACAACGAGAAAAATCAAATGGAATAGAAATGAACTGTTTTAGTCATTTGTATTCTTGGAAAGTGGATTTTTGCTTTTAGTCTGGCAACTGTGAGCCTCGTCGGGGGTCAGACAGACTTGGATTTAAGTTCTAGCTCTGCCACTAATGGCCCTGGGAATGGCAGTAACCTGGCTTCTCTAAATTTGGTTTTCTTAATTATAACACTGGAGTAAGGGTATTATCCACCTCAAAACAAAGATGGTTTTTACTGAGCTCTAAGATTAGCTCCCATTACTTGATAGTGTTTTTGTTTTATTTAAGATTTTATTTATTAATTTTTACAGGGAGAGAAGGGGGGAGTGAGAAGTAACAACCCATAATTGTTTCACTCTAGCTGTTCATTGCTTGCTTGTTGTATGTGTCTTGACTGGGCAAGCCCAGAATTTCCAGCTGGCATCCTCAGTGGTCCAGGTTGATGTTTTAGGCCAGGCCACTTGATAATGTTTTAACATTTTACTTTTCAATGTCTGGAGATCCCACCTATTATATTAAGGCATTTCATATATGACATCATTATATAGTTATATGCCCTACACGAATCTTTCAAGTTCTGATGCATTTCTACATGAGCAGTAACTGAATAGAGCTTTCTACTTCCCTTGTGAGGAACACATATTATTAAAGTGGTGGTTCTGTTTAAACTGTGAAACACAAAAACCAAGTGGTTTATTTAGGTGGGGACTCAAACCCACATCTTTAGAGTTGTGAGTATTCTTTACTTAATTCTTATTTTTAAAATTCTTACTAACACAATGAAGTGCAAGGCAAGTCAGGCACCCTGAGGTCAGGACAGAGGTCCAGTCCCTATCCTATAGCCAGAGCCCAGGCTGGGGGAAGGCATAAGCTCTGATACTCACTTCGATTAAATGCAACAAGGAAGTATTTTAGGGACTATAGAAACATAAGGAGTCTTGAGAGCTGGCCTGAGTCTTTTAGGGAAGACTTGCAGGGTAAGTAAGGCTTCTAATTGAGGCTTGGCGGAGACTCTAGGTAAAGGAAGTAGGCAGGACACAGCTACTCAGGAGAGCACAGTGCCTGCCCTGGACAAGCAAGGAGGCAGCTGAAATGCGACAGATGTACAGTAGAAAGACCTGCTCTGCTTACAATGTGAAAGACTCCCGTGTAACTCTGCCTGAACACTGTAACATCTTCAGCTGTTTTGGTTAAACAAGGAAACATTTTCTTTTTCTAGAACGCAGAATGTATCAAATATTGCTGTTAAGGGAAAACACATCTACAGGATTAAAACACAAAACCAGAGCACTCAGACCATACAGAGAAACACTCTTTAGACATTTTTTTTTCTAAAGATCCTAGACTTTCAGGGTAGAAGAAACAGCAGAGATCCTCTAGTGGAAACCACTTAAAATAATCATGAAGAAACAGACTCCAGAGGATAAGGAACCTGCTGCTCATCTCCTCCTCAGTTTGTTGGTGTGAGACTAAATGGCAATCACTTAGAGATAGAAATGGAATTTTTAAAAAATCTTTAAAAAATATTCATAGTTAAGATTTTGCACATACATATTATGTTTCAAAAACCAATATGCTTTGCTGTACGCTTAAGTCTCAAAAATAATTTATCCTTTGGGTCACTCACATTTTTTAAGTCAATAGTTTAACATTTCTTTTTGTCGAGAGTTATGGTGTTAATTTTTCTTTTTATATTCTTTGCCACTTACTTTGTACTTTTAAATCCTCAAGTTCATTTCCTCTTCCCCCTCCCTTAGTGAGATTTCAGTCTTGTAGAACTTTGATTCAGATTTTCAAATATATCCTAAATGTTATTTTACACCCAAACTTAAATACTTGAGAATCAGGACCCGGGCAAGCAGAATTATCCCTCTGTTTAAACTTGAGGGAATTTCTTTCACATATGGAGTTAATGGCTGGAGCTAGACCTTGGGTTAAAATACTCATCTATCTTCTAAATTCCTTTAAAAATAAACCACCTTGCATTAATGGAAAATTGTTAATCCTCTTAGGACTGTTGTTTTTCTATTTTAGTTATTAAAAAATGCCTCTCCCTGTTTGAGATATTTTATTACTAGCTTTATCTGACAGAATAGTAGTCAAAATTACTAATCCCTGCTAATTTATTAACTCTTACCAATGAGTTTAAAACTCTCCTGCTTTATCGAAAAGTTAGAGGCAAATATCACTGAAAGGTCAATGTCTGAATAGTTGGGCATACAAAACTCTTGTCGGTTCTGTTTTCTTAGAAATGGGAATGTTTTTTATGTGTTTTTATTAATTCAAGAAAGAAGGAGAAAGATAGCTGAGTTCTCCGGGCTCAGCACAAGCCGGCCGTGTTCTGGGTAACGAGGGTCTCCTACTCGAATCCTGTTTGCTTTCCAGGGATTTGCTTGCAAAGTTTCAAAATGCCCCTTCCACAAACTATCTTGTTGAAAGGAAACATGATCCCAGCAAGCAGAAGTGCTTGTTGTGCAAACTGTCAATGGTGTGAGCACTGCCCTCAGGACCTACCTAACACAAGTGACCAACACTGGATTGAATTATGTTCATGTCAAGAGTTTCTCTCTCTCTCTCTCTCTCTCTCTCTCTCCTCTTTTAAATTCTTGTGCAATTGCCATATACCCAAATCTAAAAACTTCTGTTCTCTTGAATTTTAATTGTGTTCACTATAGTCAGAGTGACAGGTAAACATTTCATTCCTTCAGAAGAAATAGAACGTGGGCGGTTATTTTCCCTCACATTTTTCTACGTTGACGTTCGTGTTCTTAACTTTTGTCAGTAGGCCGAGTGTTAGTGGCTGCTGCCGGGAATGTGTGATTTAGTAATGTTCCAATTATTTGTGAGCAAGACTGTTCACCTGCTGGAAATGCTCTGCTTTTAGGGGACTTATGTATTTACTTCATTAATTGGAAATCTCTTAAATTTTCATTTTAAACAAAAGATTATTGGGTTAGTTTATTTGTATTTTGGATCTAAGAGAGATTATTGACATCCACTTAGGTCTTTAGTTTGTGATTTGGCTGCGTTTTATATGTAATAAAGTGATTAGGAAGAAAAAAGTCTTTAATAAAAAATATCAAATAATAATCCTCTCTAATTACAATAGGCTTTCAACTTACATAGCAACATAGTTTTATTTTAATAGGAGCCCAAACAGGGATCTGTTAGTAACAGGTTAAGACTGAGTGTGTTTAATCATTGAACCCAGTGCACTTCTTCTTTTTTTTTTTAAATATTAGTAAGTCTTGTTTAATAAATACTCGTATGTACTCTTACCTAATTCTAAAAGTTTTCTGAAGTAAATATATTAGGATGGAATCTTAAGCTCCACAAAGGAGTGAATAGGGAGTAGCACTAAGCTTTATTATCTTTAAATTTTAGGATACTGATGTGATTCTTCACAGGGAAAGGAAGATACATTTAGAAAGATCTACTATTCCAGATTATTTTATTTAACTTACTTTGCCACTTGGTAGAATTAATGATGTTCTAAATGTAATACTATAAAACGGGATTAAAATGTAACGTTTTCAGCATGTTTTATGAGTACATGCACGAATGTGCCTGTATATACACATATGTGCGCACACACACATATATATATATTTAAATTTCAGTGCTGAAGGATGGACCCCTTGCTGACACATACAGACTGCTTCAGTTCCACTTTCACTGGGGCTCCTCTGATGGGCAGGGCTCCGAGCACACAGTGGATAAAGAGAAATACTCTGGAGAGGTAATGTATGTTTATTTTCTTTCTGAAAATAAATGCAAAGTGATTATTTAGCATTCATTTCAAAAGCTCTTTTTAGTCTCTTTTTTAATTTTATTTTTAATTTATGAGGATGGCATGGTTCACCAAACCATACTGGTATCGAGTGTCCGACCCAACAGAACACCATTTGCACTTTCGTAGATTTGACTCAAACCAGGGGAACTCCTTCTCTAATACACAACCCTCACGTGGGCTCACCTTCGTTCTTTGTGATGTCACAAGTCATGCTATAAAAGCATCTCTACAGCCCCTTGGGAGGCCTTTGCACAAAGTGGACACATTCAAACAGAGAAGCCTGCTTTCACATAAATCCAGAAACAGAATTTGTGTCTTCCCTCAGACTATGCGACTCCCTGGGTTGGTGGAATCACTTGCTATATGCCCCACAGTAGGTAATCGGAAGTGAGAGGCAACAGGTATATCCCTGGCCCTCGTCCCCACCACGCTGGGAGCCCCAGGCCCTGCAGCAGAGGTCTCGGGCTCATTGCTCGGTGTTGTTTGTCTCCTGCCGCAGCTTCACCTGGTTCACTGGAACACCAAGTACCAGGATTTCGGGAAAGCTGTGCAGCACCCCGACGGACTGGCTGTTTTGGGTGTTTTTCTGAAGGTCAGTGGATGGCCCAATTCTCTTTTCCCCTGTTTTCAGGAAAGATTAATCAGACAGGACATTGCTAGCAAATAGGGCATTCTACAGAGAGCCTTTGGTTCTGAGGTATTTGGGGGCTGACTTTCCCCTCCGTGGGAACAAAGATGACTGGAGAGAGAGGTGTTTACTAGGTACTATTTAGATGTAAGTGGAAAGAGGCATACCTGTGAAATGTGAAGTGAGAAAGAGGAATACTGCCCACATCAGTTGTCTTTTGTTGTTGTTGTTTGTTTGTTTGTTTTTATAATTCAACTTAAGCTGGGTAGTGCTGTTTCATGGTAGATAATTGTGCGGGAAGAACAAATTTTCCTTTACCCCCAAAGTTCTTCTGGCTAGTTTAATAATCAAATAGACATGAGAGAAGAGAAAATAATCAAATTTAACATATGCATAAGTATAGGAACTCCACAAACATGAGAGTCAGAGACCCACATGCAAGAGAGGTTTGAAGACAGAAAGGGACCATGCTGAGCAAGGGATGAGGCGAGGTGCCTTGGGGGCTTCTGAAGGTCACTGCAGAATGATAAGAACAACAGATGCTTAGTAAATAGAAACTTGTTCAAAATAATCTCCTATGGGTAAGGCCTCTAATTCAAACTCTTCTGTGTAGTTAAAGGGGGTGGGGAGTTTCTCCTGAGCCTCTGGCTAAAGTTGACTTCAGCTCAAAACTGCAGACCATAGAGACACATCTTGGGGCAACTCACTTGGACCCCCACATAATGCTAAATGAAGACCAGGTTTTGCAAGGGTGAGGGGCAGTGGCTCCATCTTGGAGAATTTGGGGCAACAGTGGACAAACAGGTTGTACTGCCCTCTAGACAGTTGTAAAGCCAGTGGGGAGCCATCTGGGCTGGTGAGTCATGGGCCCTGAACTATGTTAAGGTGAAAGCTATATGAAATTAACCAGGGAAAACAGGAAGAGGGAGAGGATAAGGCATTTAGGATCCTGGGAAAGATGCTGATTAGATGACAAAAGGAACACCGGGGTCAAGGGGGCATTCAGGAGGCAGGAGAGCAGAAGGAAAGCCAAAGGAGAGAGAACATTAAAAGGTAGGAAGAACCATATGGTAAACTTCTGTGAGAAGATTAAGGTGAACAGTTGACCAGTGTCGTCCTTTTTGTAGTGGGAGGGCACTGTTGACACCTGGGAGGGTCAGAAGCGTCTTTTCAGGGGAACTGTAAGGGCAGCAGTTAAAGGCAGTTGTGTGATCTCACTAAGACTGACAGGTGCCAGGTAGCAAGGGCGGGGGTTGGGTTCACTATTTGGAGAAATTTTGTCATAGATCTGTTGGAATCCAAACTGGTGTGATACCACCTGAAATACTGTGTCTTGTCCTTTGTATCTTTCTACAGGTTGGCGATGCCAAACCAGGCCTGCAGAAGGTTGTCGATGCACTGGGTTCCATTAAAACAAAGGTACTGTGGAATTTCTGACACCTCTATGGGAGGTGTCTGTTTTCCATAATCCGCTGGTTTAGAAAGATTATTTTGATCAAATTGAATAGTTTTAAGTTTGACCAGTGGTAAATGGGTGAGAGATTAATAAAGGTCAAATGTTGCTTATTTGTTTAACTCTTTTTTTATCCAAAAGTTGATCCGTATGCCTAGTTTAATATTTAGATTTGTATTTACATAATCTTGCTTCCCTTCATTTGAACATCCGTATACAAGAGTCAGAGACTCGTGATTGACAGGAGGCTGAAAGGTGATCTGGTCAGACTGTTCACACATTCAGGCAGCAGGTGCTTTCCCGAGTCCTTACCGCGTACCAGTCACTTACTACAATGCTGAGCGCAGTGAGTAAGGCCCAGCTCTGTGGAGGTGTAGATGTTGTGACCTCCTTGAATTGATTCGTCCCAGGTTGGAAGCCTTTTGAGCACAACTGTGTTTAGGTCATCAGGCATCTGTTTACTTATATTAAATACGGCAGCCAGCCATGGCAGCCATGGCTTCCTAAAGCTCCCCTTCAAATTGAATGGCTTCTGTCTTCTGAGGTGCTCACCTGCTACTTCTAGCTCGGCCCCCTTGAACTGTACTGAATAAATGTAGCTGAAAACCCTAGCTCAGGAAGACCATTCATTGCAGTGTGTTTATTGTGGCACTTTTTTCAATGGCCAGGACGTAAACAACCCAAGTGTCACCAACAGAAGAACAGATAAAGAATGTGTTATATATGTATATCAATAAATGTCAATAAAATGACATACTATTAAGCCATAAAAAGAACGAAATCTTGCCTTGTGTGATAGCATGGATGGACCTTGAAGGTGTTAGGCTCAGTGAGATAAGTCAGGTTCCTGTGCTTCATATCTGCCAATGTGTATTCCCAAGTGAAACTTCTTCTGTTAATCTCTTTTTTATTCTCTGATGAACATGGATCTCTCTATTAAAAAGGAAAGAAAGAAAATATAGTTTGGTAGCTATTATTTATGCCTGCCTCCTATTCTGACCACACAACACTTTTAACCAGAGCATTTGCTTTGTACCAGGGTAAGAGCGCCACCTTCACTGACTTTGACCCTCGCGGGCTCCTTCCTGCGAGCTTGGACTACTGGACCTACCTGGGTTCCCTGACTACCCCTCCTCTGCTGGAGTGTGTGACCTGGATTGTGCTCAAGGAGCCCATCTCTGTGAGCAGTGAGCAGGTGGGTTTTCTGCAGACAGGGTGTGTGGTCCGGGTACAAGGGTTGTGGGCTCAGGCAGACCTGGCGTTATCCTTCCACTACTTCTGGCTGTGCAATCAGTGTGCATGGCGCTGAACAAGTAAACGTGACATATATATATGACCTTAGTCTGGACAGCTGGACAAAAGTGAGGATCGGGTGAGAGAGGTGTCTGTCACATAATATATGTATTTTTGTGAATGCTGAGAAAACAGAGGCTGGGGCAATGAGATTTCATGCTCAAGGTTACAGAGTATCGGGATAGTCTTCAGCCTCCTGCTCTCCACATCCAACTTACTGCTGTTGCATTTATGTCTGAGTGTTCCTGAATTCTCACCAAGGAAAGAGGCCTGTAGAAAAGGTATCTATTAAAACTCAGTCTGTAGCCCTGGCTGAATAGCTCAGTTGGTTAGAGCATCATCCCAATATGCAGAGGTTGCCGGTTTGATCCCTGGTCAGGGCCCATACAGAAACAGACTAATGCTTCTGTCTCTCTCTCTCTCTCCCTTCTTCTCTCTCTAAAAATCAATCAATAAAATTTTTTTAAATAACTAACTAAATAATAAAACTTAGTACACATAGCTGGAGCAGCAGAGACAGACATGCTGCCTTCCTATACGATGTGGTCAGTGATGGTCAGGTGATGAACGCGTTGCAGTCACAGTGGTGACGCAGGTCACTACCATCAACTTAGATCGACGATGACTTCATGGGGGTGAGTGTGGGAATATTACTGAACCAAAGAGATCAGGCGAAAGGCTGCGGACTCGTGGCCACTGGCCTCCTTCTTCCTTAGCTCATGTCTTGCTTAGGGAAAAGGAAGGACCACTTTGCAAAACAACCTCCGAGACGCAGGAGATGGGTTGAGGGGTGCCTGTGTTCATCATGTGGTCAGAGAACAAATTCAAACGGGAATGAAACTCAACCAAAACAAGGACTTATGTGCCAGCATGGGCACACTTATCCCTGTGTTTCCGTGCATTTAAGCAGAGACAGCGACCCATCTTTCGACCACTGGGCTTGCAGACCCTGTGCATGGGTGGTAGTGTATCTTCCCTGACGCAGAAGACAAAACTTTAATTTGCATCTAAAGTCATTGGTATTATTTTACATCTTAGAGGTATCTTACATCTTTTTTTTTATCATAAAATCAAAAGGAAAATGGAAAGTCAACTGAAAATGTCCTTCCAAACAACGGCAACAGTTTTGTGTGTATTCTGTAGAAATGCATTCATTCTATAAAAGCATATGTGTATAATCTATATACAATTATATATCTACTAGAGGTCAAGTTTAATTTGAATGTGGGTACATGGTGCTGTGAATATTGGGGAATATACGAATGAGATAGGTTCTATGGGTTTGTTCTTAAGTTGAACTGGCATGTAAGTTGGAACAAGTACATTTACCTATTAATGCAACTTAGACAGATGTTTGTCTTAACATTGTATTTATTTTTACCTTTCTGTGCTTATAAATATATACTTAAACACTTTCAAATCTACAGAACCTATCTCGTCCGTAACCCGGAAACTGCCTGTCCTGTATTTCAAGACCTGTAACACAACACCGAGGCTAGTGCTGTCATGAAACTTTTATTTTTAATTGTTTAATCTTTTGTTGTGTCTTTTAGATGATAAAATTCCGGCAGCTGAACTTCAATAAGGAGGGGGAAAAAGAAGAACCCATGGTGGACAACTGGCGCCCGGTGCAGCCCCTGCATGGGCGGGAGGTCCGGGCATCCTTCAAATGAGACGGCCCCAGGGCCAGTGTCCTCCCGGCAGCAGGTGTCTGGGTTTCCCAGCAGCTGAGCACAGATCTTTTGGGTGAATTAGACCTTGGCTGGTTTGCATCTAGTTTTCTAGATCTTTCATCTCTCCCCTGTTGTGATTTCTATTAAAGTGGGAAGAACCAGACCAGGTGTCATGCTTGGGCAGAATCACTGTGCCAGATGCTTTCCTTACAATGGTGGCCTTTCTGTAACAGAGAATATAATTAGAGGGATGGGAAGAGGTACCTTGACTTTGTTCCTAGCATGTGAGTGATGAGTGCTCACACTGAAATACTATTTTTAATAAGCAGGAGAGCAGGTTGGGCTCACACCTGTATTGTGAGATAAATTGGGTAAAATACTCACAATGCTGTGTGACATAAACCAGACAAAAATGGCCTGCCTCCAAGATGTTGTACGAAAGAGAAATTTTAATTTTCTTGTATATTTGTAGCAAAGTTATCTTAAATACAAGTTTTGCTGTAATTTAGTGACTTTTGAATCACAGAGGTGTAAATGAAGGGGTTATCTATCAAAGCTGTTATAATTATAGTTGTGATACAGAGTATATTTCAATCCAGATTATAAATATATCCTAAGTTAATAAATGTTGTATTTTAGATAAAATCATTCTCTAATAAAATCAGGAATTCTATTTTGGGTGATTGTATTTTATGCTCGGCAGTGAGTAATAATGGAGAAGCAAATGTGTATTTGTATAATTCCGATGAATTCATTGTTGATAACCAGCCATCATAGTTGACTTACTCATGATGAAATGCGTCCCCACACAAGAAAAAACCTAAAAGTTTGTTGCCTCTTTGCATCAAGGGGGACAAGGCAAAACATACTAAGTAAACAGATGCCGCTTGAAAATAAAATAAATGATATGTCAGTCTATTCTGGTTTAAGCAGGTTTTTTGGATCTCTTATCTCTACTTCTACACGGCCCCATGCGATGGTGCCCAGGTGAACGGGTCTGGGTTTGAAAGATATCCTTTTTGACTTCTGAGGTGGGGAGGCTGGCATTGGCAGGTGCTGATATCTGTCTCATCTGGTCTTAGGAGGACCCATACCTGAACTTATCCCCACCATCGCCATTAACTGCAAAATCTGTACACCCTTATTCTGACTTAGGGAACAGAGCATAAGGGACACAAGAGGGGACATTGGTAATGGTTACGGAACAAGCCCTTGGCACCAACATGAGGGGACATGGAGATGACAAATGCCGCATGTGGTCACGCCGGGTTCAGCAGTTCAATGGGTGGATTGAACACTTGGCTCTTCATCTCTGCACGGCACGAACTGGGGCAGGTTTCTTAAGCTCTCCAAATCTGCTTTTCCTCCTCGGTAACATGAGGATTTTAATACTAGTGATCACATCACATTCTTGCGAGCTAATCCATGTAAAAGACTGACTTGCATGCTTAGAAAGCACTGAAAAAGATCAGCTATGACAAGCCCAAAGAACTATGGGCCCAGGACCCACTAAAAGTAAAAAAACAGAAAAACAAAACCAACAACAACAAAAAAACCGTTCGGTATCAGCCCAATGCTGACCAGGCCATTGCTGCGCCCACAGCTGTGGATGACTTCACGTGTCATCTTCCTCCATCGTTGCTGGCTCTCGGGACACCCCTGTCTCCTTTCTTGGGTGATGGTCCCAGGATATATGCATGCCCTGACCACTCTGTGAAGTCTTTTTATTTTTATAAGAACCTCAAATACCAGATGGGTGCAAAAGAAGTATTTCCTCCCTTTGCTTCCGAGAAAGCACTTATGTAACCAGAAACTACAATCCAATTGCTTCCTTATTGCATGGCCTTCTGCACCCTACATTGAAGGGTATGCTTTAAAACTTTTACTAGTCAAGGACACCACCCTGGAGTTCCTCCCAGCGCTGCCGGCAGAACAAGTCGGCAGCTCCCTGGCAGGGGTTCAGAGGTAAGGTGTCAAAAACACATAAAACTGAGAATGTTTTGAATAAAAGAAGGAAGTTTAGAGCAAGTACAGTTATTAAGAGTCCTGCTGAGAGAAGGCTATTCTAATTGTGTGACCTTGGACATGCCACTTAATGATCCTGACCTGCTCCTTCCCCTGTAAGGTGGGGATCGTAATATAGGTGAGTACTGATGACCACCACGTGGGCTACGGGCAAAGAGAAGTGCAGTCTGGTGCACCGGAAGAGCTCAGTAGGTAGTCGTTCTTAACTCAAAGGAAGATCTGTTTCCAGCCCTCAGTTGGCTCAGTGGATTAAACATTGACCCAACTCAAAGGAAGATCTGTTTCCAGCCCTCAGTTGGCTCAGTGGATTAAACATTGACCCAGCATATGGATGTCTCGGGTTCAATTCAAGTCATGGTACACATGAGAAGCAACGATCTGTTTCTTTCTCCTTCTTTTCCCACCTTCTCTCCCTCTTTCTGTCCCCCAGCCAATAGGTTGATTTATTTGAGCATCAGTGCTGAGGATAGCTCAGTTGCTCCCAGTGTGTCAGCCTCAGGTGCTAAAAATAGCTCAGTACTTGAGCATCAGCCCTAGACGGATTTGCTGGGTAGATTTTGTTTGGGGTGCATGTGGGAGTCTGCCTCTCTAACTCCTCTCCTGTCACTTAAAAAAAAAAGAAAATATCTGTTTTCTCATCAAAGAAAACCAAGGCTGTGTCCTCACCTAAGGGTCACAGCAGCCTCCACCTGACTGTTTCAGGTAGAGTAAAAAAGAGGTTCAGAGAGTGAGGTCGGCCAGGCTGCCCACTTAAAACACTGGCTTCTGCTTTCCCTCACTGTGAGATGACAGGTGAGACACAGAACTAGCCTTGCTATAATTTCCTCATCACTCAATGGAGTTAGTTAGGGTACCTACTTGTGGGGGTTGTTTTGACAATTTAAAGAGACAAACTTTCAACACCATCCCTTGTTCACAGCAAGTGTTCAATAAATGTTAGCTAAGAAGACTGAGACTGTATGGACTCTGCTTTGCGGAGAGATACATACCAGGGCATGGCAGTTGGATTTTCCCCAGGTTCACAGAAACGCGTAACCAAACAGCTGAGTATGTATGTGCCTTACACAGCCACACTGAGGCCTTCACCTCAGAGCAGTTGGTCCTGCCACAAGCCCTGTGAGTCCTGGCTCTTCTGAGCACAACTGAAGGAACACCGACCACACCATCACCAAGGCTGGATGCTGTCCAGTGGACACAGATGGTTCGTTAGACATGAGATGACAACCTTGGAGTGAATGTGTGGGGACACATGCATGGGACAGGGAGAGAGGGTTGTCTGGCTGACAGGCACCCCCATTGGTTTTTCTGCTGACCTTGCTGAGTTCAATGAGCTGTCTTCGGGGAGCGGGGAATACATTCCCAAGCATTCCCACAGTCTTTCCTACTATGCCTGTGAGAACGCCTTCAGGGAATTTGCCGAGTTTATTTTGCCTACCTCTCAGGTAAATTGGTCAGCTACAAAATAGTACTCTAGCCATAAGGTTACAAGATGTGTTTTCAGAGAATGCCACTGTGCTTTAAATCATTTATGGGGAATAAATTTTTATATATGGCAAGTTTTAATGACTGCCACAGAACTTTAATAGAAATTTGAAAAAAAAAAGTGCAATCCAGGGTTCCTGTGTGTTTAGAGCATAGATCAATTTATGCCTTCACAAGAGGCCAACGTTTTTGCAAAGTATTTGTGTCATTGCCAAACTGAACAGAATAAACACTTATCAATCTATACTCACATCCCTGCTGCCTGAAAATGTATTCTGTTAGAAACTTTCATGTCAGGGGGAAGCAATGAATCCTGCTGCCCACATCCTGCATTTCACCAGATGTTGTGTTATACTAGAGCCTCAGTCCCCATGAGGACGGAGCTATCTCTACACGGGTGAATGCAACCTGCTACAAGTATGCCGCGTTTCTGCCATCTTCTGATAAAATCAAGCTCCAGCAGCCCTGTGGTTGACAAAGACATCTTTTGTGTCAAGTAAGTAGTGCGTGAATTTGGCTCTGCGTCAACTCACTAAATCATTGAGGAGAAACGACTCACTTTCTAACTCCTCGTATGTCATGAATGCTGGCACATTTGGATTTCAGATGTGTTTCTTTTAAAAAGAATTCTGAATCAACTCTTCATACAATCTTCCTTTGCTCTTCAGGGACAGGAAGCAAAGCCTCAGACTTGTATTGAAATGACATAAGCCAATTAAAACCTTGAAACCCAAGTCACGGGCTTGAGCCCAAGATTGCTGGCTCGAGCAAGGAGTCACTGGGTCTGCTGTAGCCCCCGGTCAAGGCACATATGAGAAAGCAATCAATGAACAACTAAGAAGACTGAGGAGCTGCAACAAAGAATTGATGCTTCTCATCTCTCTCCCTTCCTGTCTGTCCATCCCTAACTGTCCCTCTCTCTAACTCTGTCACAAACAAACAAAAAACAAACAGATCGCAAGGTAAAAAACCCCAGGGGCGAATGCACTGGTCACCATCATATTGCTGAGTCCACTTATAAAACAGACTGTCCTTAGAAAGTAGACCAGAGACCACGGAAAAGACTGTCTAGTAGTCAGAGGAGGACTGTACAGCACACAGAGCCTGTGACAGAGACCTGGAGACCAGAGAAAGGAGGAGAAGCCAGGGCCAGAGGTGTGGGGTCTCTGCCCACTCTGCTTCTGTCCCTGTATGGAAATTCTCAGCCTCCCTTTTCCTTAAGGAGGTCTGATTTGTTCTTTCTTCCTGATAATCCAAAGTGCTTACCTCACACAGAATCAGAGGTCACTGCACTTCCATGATGATTACTGACCCCTCCTTCACACAATGCTCTGAGTTAGACTCCAGTCTTGCAGGCATGTACAAGACAAATCTCTTAGGAATGCTTATAAACAGGACACTATCTAAATGTATCTCTTTCATCATGATAGTGGCAAAAGCATTTAATTTCTCTTTTTTTTCTAAATAAAATCTAGAAATTAAAAAGCATTTAATTTCTAGATTTTATTTATTCATTTTTAGAGAGAGGGGGAAAGAGAGAGAAGGGGGAGAAGCAGGAAGCATCTACTCCCATATGTGCCTTGACCAGGCAAGCCCAGGGTTTCGAACTGGTGACCTCAGCATTCTAGCTCAACGCTTTATCCACTGTGCCACCACAGATCAGGCAAAAGCGTTTAGTTTCTACCTCTGTATTTCTCGTAGAGTTTGTAGACAGATTACAAATCTGCTTTTGCATCACAATAGCAGAATTTCTTCTTGTGTGTTGCTCACGCGAATTACACGTGACATGGCAACAGCTAAGGGGTAACAGTGTCTAGCAGAGTTCTAAGAATTTTTACATCGCACCATTATTTTTCTTCTTCAAAATAAATGTAAGCAAGAAACAAAACTATATGTCACAGCTCCGCGACAACGTTTTTCTTTTTTTGCCAGCATTGATATTTTATTTAACTACTGGAGTCAGAACTTGGTTAAACCAGGTATTGACTCCAGATGTGCCATGTAGGGAAATTAACTAGCCTGAGCCTCGATTTTTTCATCTTAAAAAAATTGTAGATAATAACCTTAAGAGACCTTGTGTGAGAGCCACAGAAGCCAATGCATTTTCAAGGATGGAGCAGAGAAGTGCCTAGCCCATGTCTGATCAATAATTGTTAGTATTTTTCCTTCCTTTCTCCCACTTTTTTTCCAGTCCTCATTATCAATAAGACCGCATGCTTTCTCGCGATACCTCACTGGATCTTCACAACACTGTAACAAGGAAGATATGACTGACATACCCACTTTACGGATGGGCAACCGAGACCCATGGAGATTGAGCAAGTCACTGTCATGCATGTAGAATGGAGAACACTCATGAATCAATGTGACGCGTGGCAGGCATTCAGCTAATGCTGTTGACCCTGAAAAGATAGCCTTTTAAGACAAATACTGTTTCTTTTCCATATTCTTAGGTCCCAGCACACTAAATGAATGAATGTGTGTGTCTGTTTTCCATTAGATAAAGAAATGTTGCATTCATAATTTTATTCATCTGAAATTTATTGGATATTTATGATGTATTAGGCACTGCACTACATGCTTGGTGGGTAGGGGGCAGGGGTGATTGTTAGATTAGTAAAATGTAAAGCTTGACCTTAATGCAATTTGCCATTTTCATCCCCCCCCCAAACATCAATGGTAGAACATATAAGCACTGATTAAATATGGATGTCTTTCCAATTTGTGTAAAAGAATCTCAAACTACTTTGGCTGAAAATATTTCCCTTCAATACAGCAATAAAACAATAAAGGAGAGAAACGTGTTAGGCGAATGTCGCAACATAATTGGAGAAGATTGACCTCAATCATGCTTAAAGGGTTAAAAACAAACAAAAAAACATGGTAGAGAGTATAACATTCTGTTCAGGTAAAATAACAGATTACTTACAAAGACAAATACATCAATAAACCAGGCCTCATGTTCACTCATTGAGGGCAGTAGGACCTAAGGATGTAAGAAAGAAGCTGTATTTGTCTTAAAAAGGCTTTATATTTTTGGGGTCGACAAACCTTGACTGAATGCTTTCCATTGGTGCTTCTGTTTATTAAGCATTTTCCATTCTACTTGTGTGACAAGAAGAACTCAGTCCCCCGGGGTTTCAGTTGTCTGTCAGTAAAGCAGGAATGGCAATAATATCTTCTCCATCATACTGTTATAAAGACCAAGTGAGGTAATCATGGGAAAGCCCTCATCAAAACGCCTGAATATGAATAGTTTAATTTGAAAATAAAAATAAATTATAGCTTGAATGATAACACTTTATACCAGTGATGGGCAATCTTTTGAGCTTGGTATGTCAAAATTCGCCAAAAAACCGAGCACAACTCGGGTGATGTGTCACTTTGAGAAAAACAGCCTAACTGGAAGTCCCAGAACTAGATGCTCTGTGCCAGAGTCCTGTTGTTTTGGCCTACAGACCTCTGGCACAGAGTGTCTACACTACAGCAAATGTTTTATCCTCAGCTACTGCACCTGGCCGTGCAGGAGCTGAGGATTAAATGTCCTTCTTGGCTGCAACCCCATACTTCTCTGATATGTGGTGCATGTGGCTGCGTGTCATCGAAAATGGCTCCGTGTATCAGCGCTAACACATGTGTCATAGGTTCGCCATCATGGCTTTAGACAAATTATTCTTAAATGTATTTGAAAGGATTGTCTAGAATTTCCCAGGAACATAGAAGGGGTACATTTTTTAATATAGTTTTTCTTTATCCCGCATTGCTCTGGGTTAAGTGAGAGCTATTTAAATTAAGCGTCCAGCCACATTCCCTGCTTAGGGTAATAAGGGTAAAATCCCCTATAAAAGCAGTAAAGCCATGCATTCATATGATAAGTAACAAAGTCGATCGATTTAATCTCATAAATGTGAACAAACATACCAACATATTATGTGGCCTAAGCGCAGGAAACTCTGTAGTTACTCTACAAAGATTAGATTGTAGTTTTATTTATTTTAAGTTTATGTTCCAGCTGCTTCTGAGCAGACAAACACAAGGGGTTGAAAGTATAGACCACACAAGATTGATAGTCACAACAAGACACTGGAACACAGCACAAGTAAGTCCACGGATCCATCAGAGACCCAAGTAATGAATGCTTATCGGTTCCTGGGAAAGTTGGTTTGTCCTCCTGGGGGAAGGTAGACTTGCAGCCCCTTCTCTGTCCCCATGGCCTTGGGGTCTCTCAGGGAACCAACCAGAGCTGTTTGAGCCAGAGGGGAAGGGAGGACTCTCATCAGTTTGCAGTAATAAGGTGCCATTGAAATCCCACTGAGGCTTGTTGTTAATGTGTATTTGGTAACAACAAGTGATACTATCTGAAGATGCAGATCACCTATCAGGCCATGAAGTTGGAAGTGAGAATGGTGCCTACCACTGAGCCCAGCTTGAGGAAGTGCCCGGGATTGCTTGGGGATTGACTGAATGAAGTGAGTGAATGAATTGAAAGAGTCCCTTCTCCAGCCAGTGAAGCTTGAGGAAGCAGGTCATCACTGCACATGCCAAGGACACATAACAGCACGGAGCCTGAAGCCTTGCCTCTGCCTCTGCCTCGCCTGAGCTTGCTTGGTGGCTGTGGTGACTTCTCATGAGGCTGGCAGGATCTCTTAGAGACTCAATTCAAAGAGACTTAAAAATAAAAAGCTTCAAGTAGAAAACACTGTGAATGGTTTTGTTTTAAAGGAAAAACTTCTCACACCAAATGGGGAGTGAATACGCCTGTGGATGAAACCCTACATTTACCATGTTGGTTAGGTTTGCTCATCTTCTTTCTCTCAGGAGAGGTGCTAAAAGTCCTTCCCTAGATGCTTAGATACTGTTACTGTCTCTCTAAAGAATAATCAAGAGAGCCTGACCAGCCAGTGGCACAGAGGATAGAGCATTGGCCAGGGACACTGAAGACCCAGGCTCAAAATCCTGAGGTTGCTGGCTTGAGCCTAAAGGTCACTGGCTTGAACAAGAGGTCATTGGCTCAGCTGGAGCCCCCCCCTCCATCAAGGCAAGTGTGAGAAAGCAATCAATGAACAACTAAAGTGACACAACTATAAGTTCATACTTCTTATCTCTCTCCCTTCCTGTCTGTCAGTCCTTGTCTGGTTTAGTGTGTGTGTGTGTGTGTGTGTGTGTGTGTGTGTGTGTGTGTGTGAATAACCAAGAGAAAGAAGCTTCAAGGAGGATGGTCAGTAGCAGCGTTGACTCTGTTTCTGATGAGAAATGATCCAACATGAGGACTCATGAGGTTCAACTTGCTGATTTGTTTCGATAACTTTCCACCATACTTGTTCTGATTCCCAGCCACACTGGAGTTGCTGGGACTGCCAGCCTGTCTCCACATGAGTCACCACGACTATCACCCAACTCTGAGTCTCTCTGCCCTCAGATTCCCACACAGTGAAATTGCCAAGGAACTGGAAGGTACAAATCCTTAACTCCACTGAATTTAATTTTCTTGAATAACAGGCAGCTTGGGAGCCCACTGCAGTAATGTCTTTTGAGCAAAGTTTCTCTTAAAAACAGTGAGTAAATACTAAAAAGCCACAATTCTTTGATCTAGACTTCAAGCAAACTCCAGCATTTGAATCCTCGGTAGAATCCCGGAAATGAGAAGTAGGAACTCACCATCACTTTTAAGCTTGCGCCTGCCACAGTTATTTTTAAACACTTTTGTGTATATTTGGGTTCCACATTATGGGCCCACCCACTTCCTGTGAATAAAGTTGAACAAAAGAACACCGGAAGGAGTTCGGGAATTGGAGTGGTCACTGAATTATCTCCCTAGAACCCTTCTGTTCCTGTTTGGTGTCCTGCCTCTGGTTTAAGGGAGGAGAAGATGGTCAGTTTAGCCTTTCTCTTGTCTTGTGAAAGCACTGAGTGGTCCAAGGTCGGGCAAGCCCACTTTCTGCCATGGTAATTGGAGTAAGGGGCTCAGGGAAGAATCCAGAAGGGCTGGCATGTCTCTGGGCCAGGGATTGGTTCTGGAATGGGAACGTGGCTCAATTTCAACCACTGAGCTGTATGCTTTTGCTGAGGAAGGAGGGTGGCTTGCTTTTCAGAGAGTTACTCAAACCAATGATCTCTTCCTGGATGATACGTGCATGAGTATGATGTCCGGACAGTCTGAGCCATTCTGTCTCCATTAGTAGGGGTGATCCCTCTGAAGACAAAGCCAAGTACAGCTGGAAATGTAAAAATGAGTGACACTCTGAGCCAGTGGCACCTGAGCACCCAGTTACAAGAGCTGATCAACCTGAAGGGTTACCAGTGATGCACAACAGAAAACACTCTTAATGGCATTCACTGTGATTACAAGACTTCCTTTAATTTTTATTTGTCATTAATATTGATTAGAAGGAGCTGCACAAATGATTCATGCAAAGAAATCGTTTGGTTTGAAAGATAAGCTCTACCTTGACCAGGACCTAAGCAGTATCAAACTCTATAACTTTGACACAGAAATTTGTTCCCTTTGCCCATCACTAGAAGGATTTTAATTGGGTTCCTCTTGTAAGTATGCCTCAGGTTTTTTAATATAAAAATGGAGTTTATCTAATGTTAAAATCATTACAACCCGAGATATAGTCACACCATTTCCAAAATGGTTGAAAATATGTACAGAAATAAACAATTCTAAAATCAGCTTATTATTTCCCCTGTCCTTTTTCAAGAGCTTTTAAGACCTTTGTTTTGCCTTGACAAAGTTCAGTATCAGTCTTCTCTATAAATAATTATTTTAAAAAACACAGCAAGCCTATTAATTGGAGGGTCTCCATTAGAACTGTGGATAACAGTTGCTATAGTGGGGGAAAAAGGCATTAAAATACAATTTTTCAAATAAATAGTCAAAAAGTTTAAAACATCTATCTTCTCTCTCTTTTGTAGGAAATAAAAGCTAGATGTGGGAACAAATCCTAAATCCCTAATTTAGCTGCTACATTGTCAATAATGGAATCAATTGACGCTTTACTTGCATCCTACTCCGTGAATGCAACGTTTACATCACCATTGCTCTTGGGATGGAAGAAAAAGCTGACTTAAGTAGCTTTACAGAAATTACTTAATAATTAATTCACCATCTCAAAAACAGACCAGAGCACTCAGCGAGTGAGAGCCACTACCAGGATAAAAAAAAAAAATGAATTACACATGTTGGACAGGGGCACGTATGATGCATCTCGTCGTTCAGTCCTTCTTTTCCTCCGTAGAATTGGATTAGTCGTCCTCACAGGTAACTCCCGCTTGCATTTGAGTTCTGTTATTACATTTCATTTTTGTCTCATGAAAGGGTTGTATAAAATATGATTTGTTCCCGTTGTCCGTCCTAGAGTTTCTGGGGTACTACTCCAATGAGAAAAAGCAAATGGATGGATGGATGTCTCTGAAGGTGTTGGAAGAAACTCTGTTGATGCCTTACCGTAGCTAAGCTCGTGAAAGAGTGTGAGTTATAGCTGATCTTCACACCTCAGACATTAAACTGTGCAAACTGACAATTCTTAATACAGTAAAAAAAAAATAGACGTAAAGATGATTGTGTGTTGCAGGACAACAAAGTAGAATACCAGAGTCAGTATATTACTGTGAGTCTTAGTTTTATATTTCTGGTCAGATACTGCTTGGCTAGTAAAATAAGAAATAGAATTTTAAAATTGCATTTCAGGCATCAGAATGATATACAGGTTATGTTTTTGTTCTTAATTTGGAGGTTTCAGTATATCCATAATACCTAGCATAGTTCTGGTAATCTAATAAACCCCTTGATAAAGTCTTGCTAAATACATTAATTAGAATCACATTGAGTATATTGTGTTTGCTTACTTAATACACTCTGCCTATTTTCCTCAAAGATTGGAGTAGGTTTTAAAAATACTTAAAATGAAAACAAACTAAAATAAATAAATGAGAGCTTTAGGGCAAAAGGAAAGTGTGGATAGGAAAATAACAAATCCATGGTAAAATGGTTACACAGAAACACAAATGTACAATAATTAGAGGCTGGTGACAATTGTCTCTGTACTGCTAGCAGCCAAAGCAGAGAAGGAGGTGGGATTAGCTACATGGCACCAAGTGTCCTTGAGACAAACAAAACAGTTACATGGAAGAGTCTTGACCTTTGTGACCCAGAGATTAGGAAATAATTTCTGAGGGGCCCTTGTCATCAACGTGGCCAGTTTTCTGTGCCTATTCAGGGAAACCTTTTGTAATGCCATCCCGTAAAGTCAGGCCAAGGTGTGTTTAAGTAAAAATCGTTCATCAAGGTCCAAAGCAACACTTTGTAAGTATGAAGCGCCCAGATAAGGGTCACTTTACTGTGAAGATAAAGGGAATTCACTCTGAGATCAAAGTGGTCACATGCCAGCTCTGCCTCTTCTGCAAAATGGAGATGACAGCTACCACAACGTCACCGTAAATGCACCGTTAGGTAAAGGTCTCGGCACAGCAGCATGAGGCAAGGGCTTATTGAGGGCTGCTTTTGTTTCTGTTGTACATTGTAGTTTAAAGAAAACATTTAGAACTGGACAACTGACTGCATTCTGTACCAAATAAATAGATGTATTTTGACTCTCCCTTTCTACACATTTCTTCTGTGTTTAAAAACATTTTGAGCAAGTAATAAAAGTGTTGGCATTAGATCACTCATAAGAACCTACTAGATAAAAGACATCACGTCATGACACGTTGTTTCTTTGGACAGCAGGCCAAGTACCACCACAAATAGGTAGCTTAAAACAACAGGAACACATTGTCTCACAGCCCTGGAGGCTAGAAGTTCAACAACAAGGCAGGGCCATTCTCCTTCTGACACGTGAAGGGGAGCATTCTTCCTGCCTCTTATTAGCTCTGGTGGTTGGCCAGCATCTTTAGCGTCCATGGTTTGCAGATGCATCCCCTGACCTGCCACCTTCATGTTGCTTTCTTCTTGTATCTTCACATCATTTTTCCTCTGTATGTGTGTGTCTATTTTTGTGTCCAAAAGTTCTCTTTTTATAATGACACCAGTCATATTTGATGAAAACCCACTCTAGTGACCTCACTTTAACTTGATTGCCTATGTAAAGACCCTATTTTCAAATAAAGCTGTATTCTGTTAGAACGTATCTTTTGGGGGGGGAAGGACAGAGTCCAACCGACACATATGTCATCTCCACACCGTTCTGAATACTCACAATGCACAAGATGCCATGCTCAGATTTGGTTAACCACTTCAGAATGGTCCACATTTACTGGAGCAGCATGTAGAGCTTGAATAAAAAGAATGAATGAAGGGGTACCCTCCCCAGGAAGTGTTCCTGCGTCCCGTACCTCTGTGCCCTTGGCCCTGCTGGGCTTCCGCAGAGCCCTGCACAAGGGCTGGGACTGGATTCATCAGGCTTTTATAAATCATGTCTTGGTCAGCTCCTCAAGGGCAGACAGCAGCTACTTAATCATTCCCAAGGCTTAACAGAGCTTGGCACACAGCAGCCCCTCCTAACACACACATGGGATGAATGAGTGAATAAATAAGTGAATGGGTGAAAATGGGAATGGGGAAGCTGGGGAATGACCCCCGTCACTAAAACACCTCATCCCACCTAAGTTTTACAAAATGAGTCAGAAATGCTTGGTCATGTATTTTGAGGATTTTTTTTCCTCCACATGGAGAATACAGATGTCCCCTTCCTGTGGCAGCCTTAGGAGCCTGGTGAGGTGGGCACCTGACCCAAAAAGGCGGTCACATGTTGCTGAGGGTCACCCTGAGGGCTACGCTGATTGTTACGTGTCTCATGAGGAAGAATTCATCTCGCCATGTATTGAAAATGCTCTAACGAGAGAAAAGAAGCAGCCACGCCTTAGAAAACAGCGCCGTGGTAGAAAGCTGTGAGGGGGAGTGCCCGCACCGAGGGGAAAAGCTGAGAGCCTCCCAGCTAGCCGCCACTGCACAGCTTGGCATGGTGCTCAAGACATCGTTTCTCTTCCAAGGACTGTTCCAAGTGGATCAATGTTTGAGTCACTCGGATGCCAACTGTACAGTCAACGTTCACGGCCACTCAGTGTGGGGCTGACCAGTCATTCCGACAACAAAGACTTTATCTACTGAAAAGTAAGTTTGTTTAAAATGCTGTGGGGAAAAAAAAAAGATAATGCACAAAACCTGACTAATACATTTTTCACTATAGAAGAGGGAAACACCCCCTTGGCCCCCACTGGTCTAGTGAAGGGGACACAGCTCTGGACATAGAGTCAGAAACTGAACTTGGACCTGAGCACCTCTGCCTTTGACTGGCCAGGATGTTGTACACTGTACAACGAATGTATTCAGCTGCTCCAAGCCAATGTCTGTTTCCTAACCAACAACATGTAAAACGATGCGACCTCCTGGCTGATGAGGATGTGCAAGTACCGTATTTCCTCATGTATAAGCTGTACTTTAATTTTGGAGCCTGAAATTTGAAAAAAAAAAAAGTATTACATAAAGTTATTAAACTCAAGTTTTATTCATCATAAAATTCATACAACTCCTCATCACTGTCAAAACTCCCACCATTAGCATGGTCTTATCTGTGTATGACGACAAATCACTGTCTTCAACAATGAGCACAAAAACAAGCGTGAAAAAGCAGGAAATGCAAGTAAAAAAAATTGACAACCACTGCATAACACGCATCCAGATTTTAGACCCCAAAATTTTGAAAAAAGATGCACCGTATACATGGGGAAATCCTGTATAGTCAGGTAAGAAAAAATAAGTGAGCTTGTGTCTGAGACTAACTCAGTGATGATAGTGTCTCCATCATGTAGTGGAAATGAATAATTTACCTGCTTTGATTGCTTAAAAAGCTACACTGTTTACCAAAGCTCTTTTTTTAGTCAATAAACTCAACTACGGTTTTTATCATCGACAAGATTAAATATTAATACTTATTCATCCCCAGAGGAAAGGACAGAATGTGGTTGGTGGGAAGCCCTTGGGCAGTGGACAGTGGCTTTGAAGTGAAGGCCAGGGAAGAACCTGGTGTTAGGGTGACCTCTCAGCTGGCCCTGACCTTTCCTGGCATTCCTCGAAAAACAGAGAGTGACAGGAGCATAATGTAACTAGGTGACACAGAACTCTCTTAAATGAGTAACTCCCAGATTAAAAAAAAAAAAGCAACTCATGAACCGCCTCACACTCCAACTTCCTGTTTCCCTGCAGGCCCCAGGAGTAAGGCCAGCATGCCTATATTTTTATAAAGCTGCTGGAGGATCTTTCAGTTCAGCCACTGAGAGGAGCCCCTGTTGGAAGCTATCGTTCAAGGTTTACAGGTAAAATTTTCAGATAGCATTAATCATGGCTCCAAAGCAGTGGCAGACAAACCTATTTGTCAAAGATGGAAACTTCTGCCTGCAGCTAGGTTGTGAAGAACAGTCACCTGTCAGGTAAGATGTTGTTTGTTAACATGTAATCTTCCTTTGAATCTTACTTGACCTTGGATAACAGGATTTTAAACTTCCTTTATGTTGGTGGGTTGCCTTCCCCTGTCAAGAAATACATGTGTGAGTGGGAGCCCTTGTGACACGTCCCTGATATACCAGGCCTGCTAAAGCTCTCCACCGCTCATGGAAGACTCTATGACAATCCTACAGGGTGGGTGCTTTTACTCTCGCTGAGCAAACAAGTGCCAGGAGCTTCATGATTTGCCCACAGTCACACAGCAAGGTCCAACGCCCAGATTGGCACCCAGGCGGTCTGGCTATGAAGGTTCTTGTCTATTATCTTCACGGGAAGAAAAATCATTGGCTCAGAAGTGCTTAGTGCTCATGTACTGTATGGCCAGCAATGTGTTTGAGGGAGACCACAGAGACTAAAAACTATTCGGGCCTTCAGACTGTTTGCAGTTTAGGAGACATAGGAATCCAACGACAGCCATAGGGCAGTTTTAAAGGGGCCAGGATGTAGGGGGGGGGCATGAGGCACAGAGAAAGGCCTGTAACTGGACAAGATGGATGGGAGCATGAGGCACAGAGGAAGGCCTGTATCTGTACAAGGTGGATAGCACCCCGATGAAGTGGAAGGCCTTGGACTCAGGCTACCGGATTTTAATTTCATACATGCAGTGTAACAGCAGAGGTCACATGGCTTTAGCGCACTGAGCTTCCACTTCCTTCTCTTTAAAATGGACTGAGTATGGCTGCCCAAGTCATAAAATCATTATGGGAATTAACCATGGTAACGCACCATAAACTACAGGGCACGTGGCACATAGCAGGGGCCCACCATACATCGGAATACAGTCACTACCGAAAGGCAGGCAAATGGGGATCTGCAGAGATTGAGAATGAGCCCATGACACAAGGAACTGCGGGATCTGCCCAGAGTGACGAGGTCTTGTGTTGTTAATGCTTCTCTGAGAAACTCAGGCCTCCCCAGTAGAAACCCACACATCACCCTAACCCAGAAAAAAATTAAATTATGAGTCTGTCAGTTGACCAATCGACTATGAGAAGTAAATATGGAACAAAAAGCAATTTAAGTTTTCATATAGATTTTCCTTGTATTATTTCACCCGTCCCACGTTGCTTCCCTCCGAGAGTCTGCATGAGACCTTGGCTGTGTTTATTGATTTAGGGAAATGGGACAAAGGGTTCTGTTCTCCTAACAGTCTCAGGAACAATCTGTGTTCCCCTCCGAAGGCCTGTGTACCAGCTACGTCTAGTTCAAGGTTTAAATCCCAAGCTCACTGAAAAATTCATCTTGGGTCTTACTATCCCTTCAAGAGAAAATCCTGAATTTCCCATATGTTGTTACAGTCATTTGTTAGAGATTTTTAGAAGTTGGTTTCCACAGAGATGCCCCCGTGTGACTGTTCTACTCAAGGGAGCCAACCTGGACTGAAGAAGCTGTGACCCCAGACATCTTAGTGACAACATCATGGCATTCACAATTCTCACTGCCATCTAACAAGGTAGCAGGCTTTCTGCATCAAAGAAAAGCGGGCAGAGCCCTTGTCCACTGAACTTCCTGCACCTGACTGACAGGTTGGCCAATAAAAACCTGAGAAGTGGAGCAACTGACACATCACTGAGTTCTGTAAGTGCAACTTCTGTCATTTCCAGGCAATGTGATGATGCCAAACGTAGTTCGGGCAGCTATGTTCCAGGTGTCCTTCTTCCCTTCTGGCCTTCTGACACCTCTAAATCTCAATTCAGTTTGATCAAATTTCTTCCTGCCCATCTGTGTTTAAATTCTCAGTGAGAACCTCTGTGAAACATATCAATGGGGATGGGGGAGGCCAAGCAGACATGATACCTACTGAGAGCATTTGTTAGAAAACCAAACCTCCTACAGACCCCCAGCAGGTAGGATGTAAACATCCCAGCTTTACTGGCCATGGAACTGACTTGAATCCCCAACCACTCCCCCCATGCCCGTCCCTACCCGGGCTTCCTCAGCTGGCGTGACTCTGTCAGGAATTTGTTTCATTCAGGAAAAACTGCCTTCACGATAAGTAGCTCATGAAATCAGCTCAAAGACAAACGTCTGAAAAGACAGCGTAGAGTTTCCTGATACATAAATGTGAATTCCTGGTTGGACAAACATTAATAGTGCAAATGAGGACACAGAACATGCAAAAAAAAAACCTCCTTTGAGTGGCCCACATTCTAGGAAACAATGAAGGTTGTCCCAGGCAGACGGTCGGGAGTAGAAAAGCACAAACAATCTATTGAATTTCTACTTCCAGGTGTCTTTTCTAGAAAAGTAGTCATGTGTACAAATCAGTATGTATAAGTTCTCAGGCAACATAATTTTTACAGTGAAAAGTTTGAAGCAAGCTCAATCCTTATCAGGGAGGGAATAGTTAGACAGTGGCTGCAACTGGCACAAGCCAAGATACCAGATATGAATACAAAATGGGCCACGTTCCTTATTTTTCTATGACTCAAGATAAAGAGTATATGTTGAACTCTAATTTAGTCTGCTCACTTCCAGACAAATTTGGTCAATTCACGACTTTTCTTTCTCTTTTCTCCCCCCACCGACTCAGAAGGCTACATATACCCCCAGGTACTTAGGGAACTTCAGGTTCAGATGTGGTGACATTGTTTGTTGTTAGCCACACTGGTGGCTACTGGAGGGGTGATACCATTCTCAAGGCACAGACACCTGATGTACCCACTCTCAGACTTTACTCCTACCCCCACCACCAGCATACCAACCTTCCCTGAGATGGCTGTGACTCCATCTGCTTCAGGTTCAAAATTGGCACCACTTTCCTGTGGTGAACACCAATCCGTCTTCACCAAGATATCCTTCATGATATGCAGGCTGTCTTGAACCACGTTTTCTCTCTTGGCATATTTCTTCATCACTGGGAGAAATTCAGCCCTTACCCCTATTACTGACAGAGCTGCCTCGGACCCCTTTCTTCTGGGGACTACACCTATCTTCTGTCCCAGCCACTCCTGCATGCGCTGTGATGGGGAGAGAGCCGAGAGGGGACTGAATCTCTCAGGGTCAGGATGTGGGAAAGTTCTCTACCCTCAGAGGTCACAAAACTTACCTGAGGGTCTGCAATCTTTCTGTTCCCTCTGCGGCGGACTGTACCTACAAGAGACAGCCAAGCCGCGTCTCCCACCGATATGTTGTTCTCACAGTGAGACATCGATATCCCTCTCACCAAGAGGTCAGGTGAATCCATGTACTCTCCCCTTGAACCTTGGCAGGACCCTGTGACCGCCTCAACCAAGAGAGTGTAGGAAGTGACTTCTGAACCCGGTCATGGAAATGTCATGCACTTCTGCCTTGTTCTCCTGATACGTGCCTCTGGAGTCCTGAGCTTCCCAGCAAGGAGTCTGGTGACCCAAGGCTACCACGCTAAGAAACCCAGATTGGCATATATGTAGCAGAGACAACAGGGGAGACCCTTCTCTGGTTGAAGGTTGTGTCATCCTTTGCTCCTTCATGCCTTGGCTTCGTATGTCCTAAAGGTGAGGACAGTGAGTCACTCAGCCTGTGAGGAAGTTAAGCTTTATACAGGTGCTCTAATGTTCACACCGCCTTACTTTAATTGTGAGTGGTTTTCTCACTCAGATCATTCATACAGGAAGATTTGTAAACCAGAATCAATGTATAGAAACTTCTCAGTAAAATATATAGACAGATATGTAAATAGATAAATGGATGGATGGATGGATGGATGGATGGATGGATGGATGGAAAGATAAGTGGTAAAAGAAAAATAGAAAAAATGAAATGAGGGAGAGACCAATTTCTTTGTAGTCCTAATAATGATTCTTGTTAAAAAAGTATTAGCTGATCTAGACAACTTTGTATGGGAGTCATAGTTTGAGATCTGGAGAGTTCTGGGCCTTTCTGACTGGTTCCCAGTAGTTTCATGGTTGATTCCTTACTCTAGTTCACTTCTCAGTAAACCTAAGGGGAAACATTTGTGATTCAAATAAAATTGGCCCACTTTAAGACCTGTCCCAGTCTTTTTTCTTGCAAAGAGAAAAAAGGAAGGAAAGAGGGAAGGAAGGAAGGAAGGAAGGAAAGGAGGGAGGGAGGGAGGGAGGGAGGGAGGGGGGAGGGAGGGAGGGAGGGAGGGAGGGAAGGAGGGAGGGAGGGAGGGAAGGAAAAAAGGAAGAAAGGAAAGAATAAAGAAGGAAGGGTAAAAAGAAGGAAGGATAAAAAGAAGGAAGGAAAAAAAGAAGGAAGGAAGAAAGAGTGTGAGAAAGAAAGAAAGAGAAAATACAATAGCTCAAAAATCATTGCAAAGTAATGCAGACCTCTACTGGACAGCTCTTGAAGATGTCCTCCTGGGAGTTACACAGTCAGGTTTACATAGTAGATTATAATCTCAAATTCCTAAAATCCCTGCAGAGACTCCCCTTCCTGTCCCCCACTTCTCTGTGGTTACACAAATCTATGCACACCCTGGGATTAGTTTGTCTGTTCAGAGGACCCTGCTTTATGGAGAGCAATCCTTTCCCTCCCTAAGAAGGTGCAATAGCGTGAGTGTTGGGTGGAGAGGATATAATTACTTATTTTTGTTTTTTGTCATGCCCTTCCTTTTTCTTTAGGAACAAAAGTTAAGTACGGAAATGCAAATTTGTCTCTGTGGAATTGCTGATTTCCTGCCCAAGTTATAAAGTACAAGCCCCACTGGGCATCTTCCGGTTATCCTGAGAGCAGGCATCTCCTTGGCAAAGGGAAAGGAAGGAGGGCTGGGGAGGGAGCTCAGACTCTCTTGATTGCAGAGGAAGTGCCTGCCTCTCTGGAGCAGCAGAACCTACCTGAGACCTGGCTTTAGGCCTGGCCCTGCTGCTTCCTACTGGGCGGACTCTAGGCAGGTCACCCACCCCCTGGGCCTCACTCTCTCCTCATCAGTAATACGGACTCATGAAGACCTGTCCTCACTAAACCTCAGCTGCTGCCCCACTGGTGAAGCTGCTTTGAAAATTCCAAGCACAATCCAAATATAAGAGCCTCCATGGATCCAAGAGAAAGAGTTATGTTCTCCCTCCATTGGGTGGACTTGTGGGCCGGTTTGAGGACTATGTCAGTCTCCTGGGTCTGTTACAACAATCTCAGACTGAGTGACTTACATGACAGAAATTTATTTCTTCACAGTTCTGGAGGCTGGAAGTCCAAGACCAAAGTGCCAGCTGGTTGGTTTTACTCTGAGCCTCTCTCCACGGCTTATAGATGCCACCTTCCTCCCTACGTCCTCCCATGGTCGTCCCTCTGTGCGTGTCTCTGTTCTTTTCTTATAAGGACTCCAGTCATAATGGATCTGAGCCCAAGCCAATGAGCTCATTGACCTTGGTCACTTCTCTAAAAGCCCTGTCTCCAAATTCAGTCCTGTTCTGAGATACAGGTGCTAGGATTCAACATATGAATGGGGGGAGGGGCACACCTTTCAGCCTACAACAGGGACTTCACTTTTATTTTTGAAAAGTTAATTTTATTTTCACGATTTTGTTATATGACTGTCTTAAGTTGTTTTGTGAACAGTCAGACTAATATCCTGGTTTCTTCCCCATTTGTCCTCTCGCAATGGGAAGAAACAAGATTCTGAATTTTTTGTATTTTCAGGCTTTGAGTTGCTCCAGGTTTCAGACAAGAGCTGTGACGTCTCTGAGACCTCATTTATCAGTCTCCTCTGAGGCTATTTATGGTTTTCCGGCTAACTCACAATGAAATAAACACGACTCGTGATTCATCTCTGTTGATAACCAGCTTCCAAAAAAAGAGGACATTTTCATTTTTCAAGATCTACTTCAGAGTAGTAATTCCTTGTTCACTGTAACTACCCAACCCCTCTTCTGGTGACCACTACTTTTCTGTGCTTTTGTAGATCAAAGGTAAAGAAATGGAACCTGTCATTTTCATTAGCCTCAACAGCAACAATACATAGTCATGAGGTACACAGACTCAGTTCTCAGAAAATGTTTACCTTACCATATTTGTTAGGCTGGTTGGCAAATATAGAATATATTTAGTATGTAATTCAAATATATCTACTATGGATATATTATATCCATGTGTTACAGTACATATTATACACAGATATAATGTGAATATTACATATGCAGATATATATGGATATATGGAATTAGTTTTCCCAGGTCTCACCACTTACAGTACAAAGGGAGTCCCCCTAGTTACTTAGTAAAAACAATTCAAATTCTTCTGGCTTTTTAGAACGTGCCCCAGTCAAGAAAAAGCCAGCCTCCTCACTAGGTGTTCAGAAAGACCTGAGCCCAGCTGAGAGTTGAGCTCAGGGAGAGATATGTCGTTGTGTTAAATTGAACATCAGCCCTTCTTTCTGAACACCAACGTATCCCCACTGACTCAAGTGCCTTGTCTGAATCCTCCAGTTAGCACGACGGATTTTAGTTGCCTCCATGGCAAATTCCCAACACACATCCATATACCCCTGAACCGTGGCCACAAGCCCAGCGAGGGATCCTGCCACACAGAAAATACCTTACATTGTGAACTTGTTACACAGAGCTTCCCTTTACATTACCTCTTTCTAATTTCAAAGTAGTGGTATCTGCTAAGTATAATTGTTCTGATTGTGGGGATGAGAAAATGAAACTGCATCAAGGTTAAGTGATGCCCGAAGTTACAGCTCTAGAAAGTGGCAGACCTAAAATTAGAACCCAGAAATTTCAGATTTAAAAAAATTTTTTGTAAGATTTTGTTTGAGCCAACTTGATGATGTGCACAAGAGCAAGATCTCTACAGATTGAGAAAAATGCTTTCGGAACCCAGACATTTCAGAATGTAGTCCCAGGATGAGAGTCCTTCTGTATGTGTGGG
Source organism: Rhynchonycteris naso (assembly GCA_037038555.1). Classification (NCBI taxonomy): domain Eukaryota; kingdom Metazoa; phylum Chordata; class Mammalia; order Chiroptera; family Emballonuridae; genus Rhynchonycteris; species Rhynchonycteris naso. The sequence continues at coordinate 211,676,843 of CM072998.1, read as the reverse complement.
GTGTGGGGCTGGTGAGACCCTCTGTTCTCTAGTGTCTAATTGCTGGCTTCCCAAGGGCTGATGAACCACCTGTGAGAACAAGAACCTTGTCTGCCATCAGGATCCACTATGAATTTGTGCCTGGGTCACTGAAAAGAGAACATAACAGATGACATATTATAAGAAGGAACTGCAGGGTCCCCTTCACCAGTGGGAGGAGGAGCCCTGCATGCAGGGAGAGGGGTGGTCACTGGAGCCCACCGTCACACTGGAAGGTTTGTGTTTACTTGTGATGAGTTCTCATGCATGGGTCACACACAGCTCTGCTGACCAACTACGTTGGCACAGCTAATCCAGAGAACAAAGAAGCTGCTGCCTCATTTTTCAGAGGAGGTTTGTAAGCAGACCATTAAGTGGTGACTTGCAGGAAGTAGCAGTGGTCCTGAGGTCATTGCCAGGATGCAATTCTGCCTGCCTAAGTAGAGCATCGTGAGGCCTGGTTTCAGGACACCACGGGGAAGATGGGGTCACACTGAGTGATGAGCACGCACACAATCCCTGGGGACTCTCACAGCAAGAGACAGGGGAGGGACCCTCAGAATTTGGCTGAATGGTGTTATTGAGCTGAACGCTGGGTATAAATAAACAACGCAGTGACCTCATTTGAATCCACAGGCTAATGAGGTCAGGAGACAGACGAGGTATTTCTGTCTTTAGGAATAGCAGTTTATTGCTTGTGCCTGGTTAATAATGATTCCGAGGATAAGGCGAAAATAGAGCTGCTCTTCTAAATATGAATTTTGTTTATCCCAGACTCTATAAGTGCACCCATAAATTACCTCTCTATTTACTCCTCCTGTGGCTACACCCAAGCGGGAGGCCTGGTCTACCATTAAACTAACGCTTGTTCTTCAGACAGTGCTATACATACAGAAGTACATATTGGTGCATTTTATTTTCAGAACCCGAAATATCCATTTGCAAGAGTTACATTTCAGGTGTCATTTGAGAGGTGTTAATATTTGCTTACTCAAGGTTTAGGGACTGAGAACTTTTAAGATTTTTTTCTTTTATAAATTACTCAGTATTGACTGAGGCCCAAAGAACACTTGGGCCCAGTGCTCCCAGATCCCCATCTGTAAGGGGTGCTGCCTTCTAGGTGCCGGTTGGTTCCCAAGGGGGAGACTCTTCCAGCTCCCACGCTGAGCTTCTGACCCAGGGAGTCTGTGAGCAAACCTTCTTCTTTGAGGGGGAAAAATGGAAGAATCTCTCTTCTTGCTGTTCATTGTTACAGACACCCAATGCTGGGAGCCATTGTCTCCCAAGAGAAATAAAACTCCTGCTCCAACAATCATGGATTCTGTGGATTCATTTTCCTTTCACAAAACCTAATTGTGGGGCCTCTAACTTAACCCACTTCCCTTTCAAGAAAGGGGAAATTCAAGTTCAGGGTTAACTGGACCTTGGCTCCATTTAATTACGGAAGTGGAGAATGAACCCTGGAAAAAATCTGCGTGTGTTCAGAGCTGTCTTTGGATTCCATAAAAGTTTTCATTAAATTTTCAAATGCTTTAAATTAAGGAAACCCTTTATTAAAATGTATATCTATATATATGTTTGCCTTCAGAGCTAAAGTTGTGGGAAGGAAAGTAAGATCACAGACTTAAAATTTTAAAAGTCAAATTGTTGCTGTTTATGAGAATAGTATTTCAGGAAGGAAGGAGGAGTGTGCACCCCAGGAGGGAGATGGGAGTCACTCCAGCCCACCCCTAATATTTGAAAAGCCCAACCGTCTTTACACCGGAGTGCCCGCAGGCACTCCTCCCCCTCCAATCAATGCCTGTGTTTGGATAGGAGTCACTTTACCAGAATAAGTTCAGTCATTTCTGGGAGAGGAAGCGCCTCATACTCACAGGGAAATGGGTTTTAAAGTGAAAACTAATAACATGCTCTCGGAAATACGGTAAGTCAATGTGTGGAAGCTCAAGGAAGACTTTGGCAGTAAAGTTCTGAAGGAACTCCTGAGGGTTTTTCCAAGGGATGAGATGTAAAGGCTGTTTTTTGGTGACTAAATGTTCATTAGGACTCGTAACAGAAACCCCCTGGTTTTGAAGGGACAAGGACCCTTTTCCAGCTGTATGGGGGCTCTTGTATTTCAGACTTGCAGGATAATTACCAACCCACTCACCACCAACATCCCACTAACACAGTGAGGTCAGATGATTGTCATCTGCTTGTTTTAGAAAGAAGGAAAGGAAGCCTGACCTGTGGTGGCGCAGTAGGTAAAGCATCGACCTGGAATGCTGAGGTCGCTGGTTGGAAACCCTGGGCTTGCCTGGTCAAAGCACATATGGGAGTTGATGCTTCCTGCTCCTCCCCCCTTGTGTCTCCTTTCTCTCTTTCTCTCCCTCTCTCTCCTCTCTAAAATGAATAAATAAAAAAATATTTTAAAAAGAAAAGAAATGAGGAAAGGAGTCACAGAGAGGTTAAACAGCATTTATAAGGTCACACAGTTTGTAAAATGGGAGGGAAGGTTAGTCAGGACTGTCCCTCCAGAAAACTGGAACACATATCTGGAAAAAGTTCCTGGCTTCCTTCCGTTATTTTATTAAAACTCAACCACTGGTTGTAGCATCGTCCGGAAGTGCAGAGATTGCCAGTTTGATCCCCGATCAGGGCACATAAAGGAACAGGTTGCTGTTCCTCTCACTCTCTCTCTTCCTCTCTCTAAAATGAATAAAATAAAAACATTTTTTTAAAAAAAGAAAAGAAAAATGCTTTAAAAAATAAATGTTTTTCTGAGAACAAGGAATGTGTAATGCACCATTTCTTGTTCTCACTTATTGTGCTCCATTTGCACAGATAAATCGAAGCACAGTTTCTACTTACTGCTTTCAAAGATTACTTTTTATCTTTTAAAGTGGAAACACATATGGTTTCAGAATGAGGATGACACTGACTTGATCAGTGAGTGAACTTGATCAGTCAGGTCCAAGTCAAAGCACAAGGCAAGCGTTTATCTTCCCTTACAAAGAAAGCTTCCAGGGAGCCACGGTCACAAAGTATGTTCATCCTTTTTAAGAAATAGAACATGAAACATAGCTCCGTAAATCAGGAAATCCATGGTTATACCGTGAGTGTGCCAGAGCTTTGAGAAGATCAGGGTTTGTTTCTGTAACGTAACAATGAAAAATAATGACTAATTGAAGCACCAAGGACTAATCTGGGGAGGGAAAAAGGATGGTACAGAAAAGAGAGACAGAGGGGAAAAAAGCACATGGTGATTATCAGGATTATCAGTAAAAGTTATGTGAATAGAAAATATTAGAAAAAGAGAAATATCTGAATGAAAGAGATGGGTCCAAGAGTCAGGCAATTGGTGCAGAAGACAAAATAACCACAATATCTGCTTAAGACAGGAGGAAGAGTAAGACAAAAGCCTTAAAAACTACAAAAACAAATGTCTTACGATTTTAGCAGTATACTTTTGGAAATTATTTAAGCATTAGCATTTAGTTCTCTTCCTTAATAGGAACAGGGGAAGCCAAAAAGAAAACTTTAATTATAAAATAACTCAAATTCCTAGAACTGATCTATTCATTTAAAACCATAGAAGAAAGCTTTGCAAATTGGAATAGTAATAAACCATGTTCCCAAGAAGGGTGTGGATCTAGTGACTTGAATTTAGTTAGGGAATGTGAATGACTCTCATAACTGACCCAGAGGACATCACAGCTTAGACAACTTGGACACAACACAATTTCAGTTCCTGAATGAAAAGCAATTCATCAGTAATGTTTAAAGTCCCCTGTATGGCTAGCACTGAAGTAGACATGGCAATATATGAAAGAAATTAGAAAAAAATACAGATTTTTGCCTCAAGAAACTTGCTAATATGGCTGATTTTTATGAATAATTCCTTGTGCTTTATTTCCTCCAATGAGCTTTGAAAAAGACACAAAAAAATTAACATTATAAATAACAAAAGGAAACAATTGGAAATCATTTTAATAAAGTCATCTTGCTTATAATTTGTGCAGAAAATGTCTACTATGAAGTCTTTATTTCGTGACTAGGTTACATAATCACTACACTGAGTTTTGGTCCTCTGTAACCCAGTGCCCAGAAACAGTTTCCCATACAATTTAGGGATGCAGCAACGTGAGGGGTTCTTGGAGAATCTTTAAGCTAGGGTTTGGATCACAGATGAGTTTTATCACATCTTGTTCTGTGAGGGTTGACTCAGGCCCCAGACATTCCTGCTCTGCGTAGTCTACCCATCACTGCTTAGACTCGTTCTGCCTTGTGTCAAAGCCTCAGCTGTTCGTTCGGTCTTGGACTTGACCCCTTAGCCCCGTCTCCTGGGATCACCCCATCTCATTCCTTAAATTTGCTTTCCTGGCTTCCTTTTTTGGGTGGGGAGGGAGGTAGAGGGAAGATGGGTAATTATTTTTTCCATATTTTCCTCCACCATCATTTGGGTTTTATTCTTGAATTTTTAGTCTCAACATACTCTTGCACTCATGTTTTAATTGCTTCTGAATCCAAAGCAGGATTCCAGTATGTTGCCCTGGACAGAGCTGATGATGTCCTAATAGCAGTTCCTTTATTTTTAAAAGAACAAACAAGCTCTCGGTTCCTGAGGTTAGCATTAGAGAGGAGAGCAGATTAAGGCCACATGGAGGAAAGGAGAAGCAGCCAAGATGGTGGAGTGCTGAGGAAGAAGTCAGTTTGTGCACATAGAAGGAGATGGGAAATAGAGGAAGGTTGGCCATAAGTCTCAGCCTGCTGTGTTTGACTATTTCAAGGGCTTCCTGGTATAATAGCTGCTTAGATCATTGGCTCTGCAGAAGGGGAGCAGTTACCAGACAGTCTCTGCTATAGTTTCAGACAGAAGCAAACCAAGAAGCACAACATCATTTACCACCAGCAACAAACAACACCCAAACTACTTGGCACTTTTATTATCTGGATCAGCTTTTTTCTCTGTAAATGTACCTCTGTTGGGCTTTTTCAGTTATTAAAATTTCTTCTGGGAGGGGCAAGATGGCGATGGAGTAAGCAGACGTACCAACTTCCAACTCCCAGAACCAAAGTGAATTATAACTTGATTTTAAGAACCATCATCTGGATAAACCAACGTTGAACTGGACTGAGAGGACTCTTCAACGGGAAAACACTGAAGAAGCCACATTGAGACTGGTAGGAAAAGCGAAATGGGCTGCCCAACTTCCCGGAGCGAAAAGCAGCCCGGAGAGACTCGTGTGGCGGGAAGACAGGCCAGCGGAAGGGTAGGGACCCGGGTCCCAGGAGCAAAGCCCCAGCCTACAGCCCCAGAGCCTAGAAGAGGCATATGGACAGTATTTAGTTGTGAAACAGGTTAGGATACTGTTTGTGAGAAAGAGACAGTTGTCTCAGACCCAGGATTCTTCTGAAAGGGACGGCGCAGAAAACCTCTCTCACAACCACTCACCCAGAACTCCAGGAGACAGGGAGAGAGGAGAGGACCAGAGCAGCAGGAAGAGAGTGCGGTCTGGAAGGCACAGGGAGAAAAACTTTGAGGGACAGCCACCCTAAACCCTGGGCTGAGTCACTCAACAAATCTGAAACAATATTTCCCCTGGAACCAACAAGGGGAAGCAGAACACCAGCCAAACAGGCTCCCCTGCGGCAATTAGAGCACAGTTGCTTAGAAGGAGCTTCCAGGACTACAGTATGAAGTGTTAGGGTGTCAGCTGCAGTGCCCCTACCCACACTGCTGAAGGCTTGCTGTAGGGCAGGCAGCGGTGGGACGTGGAAACGCGGTTCTGTCGGCGGGGGCAGAGGCCAAGCCAGCTGGCGTGAGCTCGGTTTAGCCCAGCGGGGGCAAAGGGGATGCGCGAAAGTGGTCCGGCAGCTACGGGCCGCCTGCGACCCCACCTGTGGGGGAAAAGCAGGAACTGGAATGGGCAGAGATTAGCAACTGGGCAGGGGCGAGCAGGCACAGCCTCATCCGGCCTCCAGGCTTGAAGCCCTACACAAACCAGCTTTGCCCGCGGAGATGGGGCAGAAGCCCAGGCTTGCAGTTGAGCGCGCACCAGCAACGCAGCTGAGGAGCCGAGGTTGGCAGGAGCAGTGCAGAAGCCTGGCTTGCAGCTAAGGATACACCAGAAGCTCCTCCCTGCTGGTGAAACAGGCTGACAGGGACCTGCAGCTGAGCAAAAGTGCTCACCCTTGCCCTTGGTGCCCAGGCTTGTGGTCCGAGTGTGGTGTGCAATCCCACCCGTGAAAGAGGCGCAAAGGCTGAGACTGGCTGAGGCATATAGAGCCTAGCATGAGAACATAGCCCCTCCCACGGAGGCGAGGCGGAGACCACAGCAGCAGCTGCAACTGCCAGCACCGGCAACACCCACATCCAACAGCCCTAGGCAGCGGCAGAGGGGGTGGTGTACCTGCAGACAGACCATACCTAGGGAACACAGAGGCAACACCCACTGAACTCTAGTAGCCATACCCTTCTTACACACGGACAAAATGGGCAGGCAGAGAAATGCAACCCAAATGAATCAAGAGATATCCCCAGAGAAGGACCTGAATGAATCCGATATAACCAAACTACCTGATGCAGAGCTTAAAATAATGATAGTTAGGATGTTCAAAGAAATTAGAGCAACAATGGATAATCATTACAAACACCTAAATAAAGAGATAGCAAGTATAAAAAACAAAATTGAAATAATAAAAAAGAATCAGATGGAAATGAAAAATACAGTATCAGAACTAAAGACCACAATGGAAGGAATTAAAAGCAGGATGGATGAAGGTGAGGATCGAAAAAGCGAGTTAGAGGAAAAAATAAACAAAGGCACTGAAGCAGAGCAGAAAAAAGAAAAGAGACTCAAAAAATCTAAGGAAAATCTAAGGGAGCTCTGTGATAACATGAAGAGAAATAACATCCACATCATAGGGGTTCCTGAAGAAGAAGGAGAAAGAACAACTTTGTTCAATCAAATCATTCCTGAAAACTTCCCTAAATTAAGACTGGAAAACATTTCACACATTCAAGAAGCACAAAGAACTCCATTAAAGAGAAACCCAAAGAAATTTACACCAAGACACATCATAGTTAAAATATCAAAGCTAAGTGATAAAGAGAAAATTTTAAAATCTGCTAGAGATAAAAAGGCTATCACCTACAAAGGAGCCCCCATAAGGATGACATCCGACTTCTCAATAGAAACACATAAGGCCAGAAGGGATTGGCAAGATATATTCAAAGTAATGCAGAAAAAGAACCTATAACCAAGACTACTCTATTCAGCAAGGCTAACGTTTAAAATTGAAGGAGAAATTAAAAGCTTCCCAGACAAAAAGAAACTCAAGGAATTCATTAAAACCAAACCAATTCTGCAAAAGATACTAAGGGGTCTGTTGTGAACAGTTCAAAAAGGGGAAAGAATAGAGCAAAGAAGAATACAGCTTTAAAGAATAAAATAGCAATAAAACACTACATATCAATAACAACCTTAAATGTAAATTAATTAAATGATCCAATTAAAATACATAGGGTAGCTGCGTGGATAAAGAAACAGGACCCATACATATGCTGTCTACAAGAGACACACCTTAAAACAAAAGATGCATATAGACTGAAGGTAAAAGGATAAAAAAAATATTTCATGCAAATAGAAATGAAAAAAAAGCTGGGGTAGCAATACTTATATCTGACAAAATGGACTTTAAACAAAGGCTGTAGTAAGAGATAAAGAAGGACACTACATAATGATAAAGGGAACAATTCAACAGGAAGATATAACCATTATAACTATATACGCACCAAACATAGGAACCCCAACATACATAAAGGAGACTTTGATGAATATAAAGGGCAAGATTAACAGCAATACTATAATAATAGGGGATTTCAATACCCAGCTAACATCACTGGATAGATCCTCAAGAGAGAAAATTAACAAAGAAACAGCAGACTTAAAGATCAACTTGATTTAATAGATATCTTCAGAATTTTTCATCCTAAAGCAGTTGAATTTATATTCTTTTCAAGCGCTAATGGTACAGTCTCTAGGATAGACCACATGTTAGGACACAAAAGTGGTCTAAACAAATTTAAGAAGATTGAAATCATATCAAGCATTTTCTCTGATCACAATGCCATGAAACTAGAAATTAACCACAAAAGAAAAACTGAAAAATAAGCAATGACTTGGAAAATAAATAGCATGTTATTAAATAATGAATGGATTAACAATGAGATCAAGGAAGAAATAAAAAAGTTTCTAGAAACCAATGATAATGAGCATACATCAACTCAAAATTAATGGGACACAGCAAAAGCAGTACTGAGAGGGAAGTTCATAGCACTACAGGCATACCAGAAGAAGCTAGAAAAAGCTCAAATAAGCAACCTGACCCTGCATCTAAAAGAACTAGAAAAACAACAGCTAATAAAGTCCAGGATTAGTAGAAGGAAGGAAATAATAAAGATCAGAGCAGAAATAAATGATATAGAGGCTAAGGAAACAATACAGAGGATCAATGAAACCAGGAGCTGGTTCTTTGAAAAGGTAAACAAGATTGATGAACCTTTAACTAGACTCACCAAGTAAAAAAGAGAGAGGACTCAAATAAATAAAATTAGAAATGAGAGTGGAGAAATAGCAACTGACACAACAGAAATATAAAGTATTGTAAGAAAATACTATGAAGAACTCTATGCCAAAAAACTACACAACCTAGGTGAAATGGACAAATTTTTTGAAACATATAATCTTCCAAAAATGAATGTGGAAGAATCAGAACACCGAAACAGACCAATTACAACAAATGAGATCGAAACAGTTATCAAAACAACTCCCAAAAAAGAAAAATCCTGGGTCTGATGGCTTCACAAGTGAATTCTACCAAAAATTCAAAGAAGAACTAACTCCTATCCTCTTCAAGCTATTTCAAAAAAATTGAAGAAGAAGGAAGACTTCCAAACTCCTTTTATGAGGTGAGCATAATTCTGATCCTGAAACAAGGCAAAGACAACACGAAAAAAGAAAATTATAGGCCAATATCCCTGATGAATTTAGATGCTAAACTTCTCAACAAAATATTAGTCAACCAGATCCAGCAATATATGCAAAAAATCATACACCATGATCAAGTGGGATTTATTCTGCAGAGGCAAGGCTGGTTCAATATTCACAAATCAATCAGTGTGATTCATCACATAAACCAAAGGAAGGACAAAAATCACATGATAATTTCAATAGATGCAGAAAAAGCATTTGATAAAATCCAGCACCCATTCATGATCAAAACTCTCAGTAAAGTGGAAACACAGGGAACATTCCTTAATATGATAAAGGCCATCTATGACAAACCCACAGCAAACATCATACTAAATGGGCAAAAATTAAAAGCAATCCCCTTAAGATCAGGAACTAGGCAGGGGTGCCTCCTTTCATCACTCTTATTCAAACATAGTTCTGGAAGTCTTAGTCAAAGCATTCAGAAAAGAAAAAGAAATAAAAGGCATCCAAATTGGAAAAGAAGAAGTAAAACTGTCATTATTTCCAGATGATATCATATTGTATATAGAAAACCTTCTAAAGTCTCAGTCAAAAGACTACTGAACCTTATAAATGAATTCAGCAAGGTGGCAGGATATAAAATGAATACTCAGAAATCAGAGGCATTTTTATATACCAACAATGAACTGTCAGCAAAAGAAATTAAGGAAACTATTCCCATCACTATTGCAACCAAAAAAATTAAGTACCCAGGAGTAAATTTAACCAAGGAGATTAAGAATTTTTACTTGGAAAATTATAAAACATTGATAAAAGAAATCAAGGAAGATACAAACAAATGAAAGCATATACCTTGCTCATGGCTAGGAGGAATAAACATCATTAAAATGTCTATATTACCCAAAGCAATTTATAAATTCAATGCAATACCAATTAAAATACCAATGACATACTTCAAAGATATAGAACACATATTCCAAAAATTTATATGGAACCAAAAAGAACACGAATAGCCTCAGCAATCTTAAAAAGAAAAAATAAAGCAGGAGGTATCACTCTTTCGGATATCAAGGTATACTACAAGGCCATTTTACTCAAGACAGCCTGGTACTGGCATAAGAACAGGCACATAGATCAATGGAACAGAACAGAGAACCCAGAAATAAACTCAAAAAGAATAAAAGACTTAAATGTAAGCCGTGAAATCATAAGCATGTTAGAAGAAAACATAGGCAGTAAGCTCTCCGACATCTGTAGCAGCAATATATTTACCGATTTATCTCCACAGGCAAATGAAATAAAAGGCAGGATAAACAAATGGGACTATATCAAACTAAAATGTTTTAGCACAGCTAAAGACAATAAGAACAGAATAAAAAGGCGAACCACACAATGGGAGAACATATTCGACAATACGTCTGATAAGAGGTTAATAACCAAAATTTATAAAGAACTTATAAAACTCAACACCAGGAAGACAAACAATCCAATCAAAATATAGGTAAAAGAAATGAATAGAAATTTCTCCAAAGAGGACATACAGATGGCCAACCGACATATGAAAAAATGCTCAGTATCTCTAATCATTAGAGAACGCAAATTAAAACCACAATGAGATATCACCTCACACCAGTCAGAGTGGCGCTCATCAGCAAAACAACACAGAATAAGTGCTGGCGAGGATGTGGAGAAAAGGGAACCCTCCTGCACTGCTGATGGGAATGCAAACTGGTATAGCCACTGTGGAAAACAGTATGGAGATTCCTCAAAAAATTAAAAATCAAACTGCCTTTTGACTCAGCTATCCCATTTTTAGGAATATATGCTAAGAACACCATAGCACTGTTCGAAAAGAAGAAATGTGCCCTCATGTTCGTAGCAGCATTGTTCACAATAGTGAAGATCTGGAAACAGCCCAAGTGTCCGTCAGAGGACGAGTGGATTAAACAGCTTTGGTACATATATACTATGGAATACTACTCAGCCATAAGAAATGATGACATCGGATCATTTTCAACAAAATGGATGGACCTTGATAACATTATACGGAGTAAAATAAGTAAAACAGAAAATAAACTGAGAACTGCATGATTTCATACATAGGTGAGACATAAAAACAAGACTATGAGACATGGACAAGAGTGTGGGGGTTACAGGGTTGGGGGAGGGAGGAGAAGGAGGGAGAGGAGTGAGGGGAGGGGCACAAAGAAAACCAGATAGAAGGTGACAGAGGACAATTTGACTTTGGGTGATGGGTATGCAACATAATTGAATGACAAGATAACCTGGAGATGTTTTCTTTGAACATATGTACCCTGATTTATTAATGTCACCCCATTAAAATTAATAAAAAAAGAGAAACAAATAAAACATACCTAAGATCTTATATTTCTCTCAATCCCAATACCTCAGGTTTCCTTCTTCCTAGACCCTCACATTGGTAGAGTTCATTTCCAGAGCTCTATCATCACTCTGCTTTGGGTGAAGGGGCCCTTTTCTCATGACAGGTGACATTGCATAGTCCATGTGGGCAACATTTAAGTAAAGTAAAGCCTTGTGTGATTATCTAAGTATACCATCTATCAAAATAATTTCACCTAAAAGTCTTTCGTTTCCTGAATTAGTGGGCTCTCCATATTAGTGCTAAGGCCTGCCAATTAAGAATGAAGACACCAAATGCCAGGAAAGAGAATCCCAGTGTCAAGGCTGCTAGATTGTGTTGTTTTTCCCCGAGATGGTCACAAAGGTCCTTAATGTACAAGATAAGTGAGATCCCTATGAGCCCAAACTCATCCCTGTGATGAGAGAGATGTCATTTGTGAGGATGAGGAGGGAAGCCCACACTCCAGTCTTGGGTTCCTGTATTTTCTCCGTAAAGGGCAGGCTCCCAACTCCACACCACTCACCTTGCATCCAGCCCTCACCTGTGGGAGTAAAGCTCCTCCATCCACCTAGCCCAGTTCCTCCTTCCTGGGGTCGCTGAGTCAAGTCTAGTCTCAGGTACAATGATTAGAAACCAGGCTTTGTCTCTATTTCTCTCCCTAGCCAAATTTCCACCTGCTTTCTCCTCCTGCTTAGGGTACTGGGGGCATTGACAAGGTACAGACAAAATCTCTCTTTGACTAATGAATTGTCGTGCTATAAAGTCTACAATTGGAAACAAGCTTCCGTGGTCAAGAATCTTACCATTGAATGCTGATGTGGATGCGGTGAATGTGCTTCTCTGAGCAGAGGTGGCTACACCTTCCCACGTGGACCCCTGACACTCCCCTCCGCATGTCACCTTCTTAGCCTGTCCTCCGTGGGACTCCATGAGCCCGGTTGGCCTGTTCACACATTCCCTCCTGGCCATTCCAAACTCGGTCTGACTCTCCGTGCTCTGTCCTACTGGGCCCACATGGCCTGGTTCAGGCAGTCGGATCACTGCACCTGCACACTCCCGCTGAATAGTTGGAGATCAGGACTAACGTAAGTCAATGAAATTACAGTCACATGCTTTGCAGGAAGCTAAAACTCATACATATTACCCACACAGGCCTGAGGCATTTTTCGGGACCTGGAGAACTCGTCCTTATTTTTCACAGAAGAGCGTTACTGTGCTGAGCACTCATTTGTACGTTTTGTTTCAGTTCTCTGCTTTCATGAAAGGGAGATTCATTTATATTTCCCAATGAGCTTTGATCTCAGCTAAGTCAGAATGTTCAAAAAAGGCACTGTACCGGCTAATTGAATTTCATGGTGAAATCAGGGCTCCACAAAGCTCCTTTTGAGTCTTTGCCTTGTAGAAACATTTTTAGGATGTAATTGTTTTTGGGGTGTGTGTGTGTGTGTGTGTGTGTGTGTGTGTTGCCTTAGTAAACAAAATATAACAAATGAATTGACTCTTTGGGGATTCTGGTTCTTGCCATGCTTCAGGCACTAGATTATGAAGGTCAAATTTATCCATTCTTTTAGCATTCACTGTGTACCAGGCTTGGATGGTGACTGGACTCAGTCGTAAGAAACCTGAGAGTCCAACAGGGGAACAGGACACATGAAGTAACGATCATGGAGAAGAATGCAAACAAGCCTTCATAGAGAAACAGGTGATCTCTCCAAGGGTGGGGATTACAGAGGCAGGAGGATATTGGGATAGCCAGTGAAGTGTGTGCACCCACTCATCCAGCCGTCACTGGGCCCTCACCAAGCCCTAAGGGACAACAAGCAAAAGCAGTGCTCCTTGCTCCTAGCTTCTCTTTCTAGACAGTAAACAAACATGCCTCATGCCCAGCAAGGGAAAGGTGGTAAGATCTACACAGAAAAGGGGAACAGAGGATGAGAAATAGGAACCCTGGGACTACAGTGCCCAGGGACGCCTTGGGGATAGTGTCATTGGAGCAGAGATCTGCCGTGAGAAAGAGGGACTGTGTAAACAGAGAGGGAAGAGTGACCCAGGAGAAGGGAGCAGCGTGGAAATCCCGGGAGGCGAACCTCCCAGAGCAGCTGGGGACCGGTGGAGTTTCACAGGGGAGACTGGCAGGGAGGTGGGGAGGGGACCAAGCTTGGAGATGCAGGGCCAGCAGTCCGCCAACCTATGCTGACCTCTCCACACACCTTGCAACTCTCCCATGTTCTTTCTTGTTATCTGTCGTTCTCGTTCTCATATGAGGGGAGACTGAAAAGGAGAAAGAATGTTAATTAAGGGCTCTGGTGAGCCAGGTTGCACTTACTGGAAGTGGAACTGGACTACATCGTTCTGTATTTAATTCTTGAGTCACTTCATGTGCACACTTTTGTCTCCCAAATTAGTTAACATACCATCAAAATCACAAAACAGTCTTCTATTTAGTTTTCATTTTTCTTTTTTTTTTGTTTGTCCTAATCCACTGGAGCCCCTAGGTCCTAGAAGACCTCATTGTCACTTGCTAAAAGGCTGAGTCAACCTCCAACACTGTGTTCTGTCTTAGTCAGTAACCACTGAGAGGTCATTCTTCTGCCCTGGCCTCAAATCCCACTCCTCAGTCTCTAGGACTTCAGGCCCATTCGTGCTCCAATCAACTGGCCTGAGCTCGCAGTGAGATGCTAGCCACATGTGGCATAAGGGACATAAGGAAATCTGGAGGGGTGGGGGGTGGGGGAGAGGAAAAATATTTTTCTTTCTCAAGATTATACATACATTGCATGTATTTGTTTCAACTCGTTCTATATAATTCTGAATTTGGTTCATGAACAGAAAATACATTCTCTATTCTAACGCTAGAAAACCATTTTTCCTTGTATGCTGGTGAATTTATTTGTTTTTATTGAAATGTTAGAACCATTTGAAATCTTGTTTTTATGTAAAAAAAACAAAGTAAGAATTTTATTGTTTCCAGGAGTCTTCACTGGAACCATTCATTGATTCTCCCCACTCACCCCCACCCCACTGAATAAATGGGTGCTATATCTTTAATAGATCTCCAGAAAGCAAAAGTGCCAACTGAAGTTAATGTAGTCATGTTGAAACAGAATAAATGTTCCCAAAAATTGCTTCACTGAGTCAAGCCTTACCAGAACTATGGCAGTTATCAATAGGTAGCTATAAAATAATGGCCCAGGAACTAACCTGTGTCCTTTTAAGTTTGTTTTCCAGATCTAAAGCCACACCACAAATCACAGAAAAAAACTCAAAACCTGCTTGGGAAAGTCTCTTTCTGCATACTGTAATAAGTGCTGCACAATTCCAGAATGCTTCGCTTCGCTGACGTATCCCTGGACATCAATGTTTGTATAACCAGACATCTTAGTTCCAATAAAGGAGAAGCTTGCTAACCTACTCCCTGATTAGTTAACCCCGGCAACCCCCATGTCCTCAAGCCATGAACCCCACCACCACCACCTCCCCTCCCCCGAACCTCCCATTCAGGGCGCAGAACCCAGGACCCTGTCTCAGAGTTCCTGCCCAAGGCAGAGGCTTTATAAATCTGCCCAAGGCAGAGCCTTTATAAATCTGCCTTTATCAGTGTCCTTGCTCTAAATTCTTTCATAGCAGGAGACAAGAACCCAAACTTGTAGGAACAATGTTGTCATTTATTGACCCAGATTGAAAGCATTTTCGGCTTTTAATAAAATATTTTCTTTACTCTCCCAGCACTGGTCCACTTCCATCATGCCGGCAATTAACCAGTTCACAGGGCTCTTGAGAATGAAAGTCACTCCTATTGTCATTCAAGCTACGCGGATGTCTACCTCGGTCTCCATTAGTGTCTGCATCCATTTCAAATTTGCTCAGATATAGTGTTGCCCTGAACTTTACTATTTTACTCTAAAAAATATTAGGCAGGCAGGATATTTATCTACTTTTCAAACCATAACATGATCTATAACCAGTTTGGTCTTTAGCTCAATTTGATATTGCATGTCAAATATCTCTAGCTTATCTTGGTCTCCAAACCATGGAGCGTGGGGATAGCTGTTGTGCAAGGCTGCTTCTGCAATGACGCCCGGAGAGCATTCACTCCTGGGTAATCCCTCCCCTTCTGTGTGGGCTGGACCAAGCCCCTCCTTTCTAATGAACAGAACATGTCAGAAGGGAAGTGATGTTCCTTTTGAGATTAAAGCCTAAAAGCTCAGACATCTGTCTCCCTGGTGCTCCCTTCTTCTTGCCATCTTGTCAAGCTGCCGTGTTGGAAAACTCTGTGTAACAAGAAATAAGGGCAGCCTTTCAGCCACAGCCTACAAGGAACTGGATTGGACCAACAACCACATGAGGAAGCTTGGAAGTAACTCTTTCCCCAGGGAAACCTTGTGATGACCTTGAATTCAGCCTTGAGTGAGACCCTAAGAAAGAACAAGCAGCTAACCCATACCCAGGGTTCTGACCTACAGCGGTTGAGATAGTAAATGTCATTGTTTTAAACCACTAGATTTGGGAGTAATTTGTTATGCAGTGATGGATATCTAACAGAAAAAATGAAGAGTTAGGTAATTATATCAAATAATATTATCATTAATGCATTATTAATAATATTATTTAAGTATTACAATTACATTAACAATGGTATAAAAGCATGCAATGTTAATTATAATCTTAGAAAGCTAACATTGCTAGTGAGTTTTACATGTAGAAAATGCTCCTAAGACTTTTGTTGCTCTGTTCAATCTGCATTACAACCTATGAAAAAGTTAATGTAACCGCGCAGAAACTTCATTTTTTTAGTTTAACATGACCTTTTCTCCTTTTATCCATCTACACATTTCCTTAACTGAAAGGTTGGCCTGTCTCTTTCCTCTAAATAAAGATTGTTCTTAGTTAAATGATGACTGAATTAACTTTTATGTAAAATCAAAGCCCATAATATGTTTACTGGACCTATATTTGGAGATCCCCCTGTAGGGGTGAAACTTCTGGAAAAGAAGGAGGGTTGGAAGAAAAGTTTGGTGTGAATGAGGGAGTGCCTGGCAGCTTTCCACTCATCTGGACAGGTTCCTGAGTCTGCCAGGGGGTCCCAGCATGCCACTGAGAGCGAAGCCCTGGTTTATGATATGTTCTTATTTTAATCAAAGCTAAGAAGCTGGTCAGAGGAAGCTTAGTCAGGACTACAGACCTTTGCGGTCTGCACTGGTCCCCCAGGGCAATGTGAACCTAGACAGGGCAGACAGGCTTCTCCAGTCCACTCACCTCCCACCTCCCACTTGCCCTGTGGCCACAGCTCCACAGGTACCTGCCTGCCAGGCAGTCTGAGTCCTGCAGATTGGATTGGCGGTTCTATCAGGGTGGGGAAGTGGAGGAGATCTGGCAGCAGTTTCTTGCTTAGTCAAAAGAACAAATAAATGCAACAACCTTGGAACCTATTCAAACTCATAGTCCCTTTGACATTTTTAACTGTCTTGGATCAGGTTACACAGCAGCCTGTGGGTTCACCTTCCACCCACTCACCGTTTCTTTTCAGGTACGGACATTGGAAAGCTGCTGCTTGTCTAAGGAGAGCAAGCACTCTAATAGAATAAATACTAATTTTAGCAGGTAAATGAGTCTTTCTAGGGAATCAGTAGCTCATTTTTATGGGCATCTATGTACAAGTTGGTGTCACCCACTGAACGATGACATTCTTGGGATGAGCATCTTGCCAACACACCGAGTTCAAGGCCAGGCATTGGGAAGTACCCATACAGCCTTGCTGAGTGCCCTGATGAAGAAGAAGTGTCTGGCTAGTCTGAATTTGAACTATGAGAAAATAAAGCAGAGACTGGCACATAATTTAAACTATTCATGTCTGATCACAGTCTGAAGCTGATGTAACTTTCTGGAAGGCAAACTCCACAAATGCAAGAAGTCCTAACATTTTGTTCACTGGTGGGTCTTAAATCCTGCACACAGCTTCCTGACAATACTTAAACCAAGACTGTCCTGTCTTCGTTAGCATAACATTCCCCTTCTAGGAAACATGGTAACTTGGGTGTTTATTACATTAACTTCCAGAAAGACCCATCAACTCTTTAATAAAAAAATAAATAAAACACCAGAAAATTAACATAAGAAGATCCTTTGAATCCATTGCCTCAAAAACCCTCCCCTTGCTCCTTCCACCAATTCTAAATCATTACTCTGAGATCCTAATCAAATCCCTCCCGTTGAAATACCTGTCTGAAACCGAACCACCAGTCCTCTGTAGATGCTGCCCCTGCCTTCCTCACCAGGCACGGCCTGGCAGGCCCCTCACCAAGAAACCCAACAATTAACGTGGTCTTGTTAACAGCTTAGGTTGCTGATATTTGGGAACCAGCATTCAATACACCTAGAACAGCTTTGGGCCCTCAAGAAATATTTGTTGAGTGAATGAGTAGATGTAGAAAACCACACACAAAGAAATTTTAAAAGCTTTATTAAGCCTAAATTGGAATGGAATCTGGCCCTGTCAACCGTCATCGTGGGCAGGACTGAGCCTGGGAGTACAGACGTGCTCCACTAGGAGCGCCAGCATGTTCCTGGGAGACTCCTGAGCTGGAGGTGGCATAGTCACCGTATCTCTTTGACCTTAAAATGACTCTTCTGGAGTTTGTGCCAAATAGTGCAGTAGTTCTACCCAAAAAAGTCAGCGGTTCACCCAACAGCAACAGATGCGTGTTTTCTGACCAACTTTTCCTGAAAATGGATAAAGTGACCTTGTTTATTCCTCGTTGGAAAGTGCGTACTGATCCACTCGGGGTTTTCATGTGTTGATTCCTTTACTAGTCTCTTCCCAAAGAAACAAGTTTTCCTGCAGGGTTTTCTAAGCTCAGATAAGACAAGGCCTTCCTTGTGTCGGCTGTTTTAGCCAAGGCCCCGGCTGACTGTTAAAAGCCAGCTTCTCTGATTGCACAACAGTGCCTGGTGGAGAGCTCCCAACCTAATGCATTATTTAACAGGAGAAAGAAAATAAGGTTAAGGCCACTGTACAAGGAGGAAGTTAGATACTGGGAAGTTCCCAGCACACTCAGCTAGAGTTTCAATAGGAAGCAGGGTGTATAATGTCACAGAGGGTGCATCGTGCATGCCCTGTGGTAGTGGCCTCCTTCGCTTCCCCAATGTGCCTGGGTAAGACAGGCATGCAGACTTGCTGCCATTTATCATTTATTTGTTTTAGATTTTATTTGCAGGCTGTCTAAAATCCCGGGAGTGTAATCCAAACACAATACAAACGTCTGCATGGTCTTGCTCCCCATGCTATTTAAGACCGACCCACCAAACCATGCAGGAGAACAATTTTCTTTTGCCTTCTTTCTGAGGCACAATGAATGCCCTGGTATTTAGCAAGACTCTAAAAAACTTCTTAACTCTTAAGGTCACGTTTTGGGAGGTGGTGATGGAAGCGGCATGACTTAGATTATGATTGCTCGCCGAGGCTCCTGGAAATTATACTCTTTTCTGGACAGCGATCAAGGGAATGGATCAGTTACAACATCATTGCAATAACTGTGAAATAGCTACCGGGTCTTTGAACCAGCTGGGCCCAGACAGCTCCAAGCTGGACAGAGGGATTCCCAGGAGCCAGGACTCTAGGTGGCTTCCAGGAGCGGCTCCAGCCTTCCAACCTCCAGAGAAACCCAGCTCTCCAGAAACAACAGACGTTTCTAGACTATACAAAAAAGATACAGGAAAGGAACAATTTTTTCCCCTCCCTTACAACAGATAACCCTTGTCTCCGAGACTTTCTGCACAAAGCTATGGCAGATGGAACCTACCTGCTCAAAAGTACTTTCCAGAATAAATAATCTTATCTGTGCTTGCCCAAACAATACTGTCTTGACTTTGGTTCTGAACCTAATATACATTTTAGTAACTGATTTGTCTTCTTTATTAATTTTTCCCCTCCGTTGTCACAAACATTCATTTTTTTCTATTCTTGTGTTTATCAAACTATCTCTTTAAAGAACTTGTTTTTTCTCTTGTCATGTTAAACTCTCTTTTCTTTTTCTCATTGACATTTTTCTCTCTTTCTCTCTCTCAGCCCTCAGCCCCACCCCCAGCCTATGAAAAAATTTTTTAAAAAATGGCTAAACTATATGTCATGCGAATTAGGTGTTGAAAACTGTACTACTGGGTGTTACCAAACCTGTCCTTATTTAATTTGCATAGCAAAGCACAT
Source organism: Rhynchonycteris naso (assembly GCA_037038555.1). Classification (NCBI taxonomy): domain Eukaryota; kingdom Metazoa; phylum Chordata; class Mammalia; order Chiroptera; family Emballonuridae; genus Rhynchonycteris; species Rhynchonycteris naso. The sequence goes on along the minus strand of CM072998.1, from coordinate 211,657,261 downwards.
AGGCACTGTGAAGGGAGGATTTACAGTTTGTCTTTTGAGGGCAGTGGGGCAGAGTGCATGGTGAGGGTCAGATGTCAGCCCCAAATCTGCATCTGAGCAAAAGGGTCCTTTTCAGCTGATTGTTTTTAAGATACCACAGACACTAAAAACTGAGTAAAGTGACCCTTTTGTAAGGGAATCTACATTCCTGAAGGAAACTTACATTGGAAAGGGGGCCTGACAGGGAAGAGAGCTGTTATCAGAGATCACTTTTGCCCTGCAGAGACTTGTCTACCATCCCAGGCAATCTCTATTCCCCAAACTGGACTCCTCTCACCGTCCAGGTGAACTGCCCTCTTCCACCCTTGAATCCCCAAACCTCACCCTCATCTTTAGCTCACGAGGGTACAGGAGCCTCCACTGTCTGGCTGCCTTTTGAGTCTCAGGTCTTTGTGGGGCTCCATCTATAATTAATTTATTTTCTTCCTGTTAATCTGCCTTTTATTTCAAGGGTAGCTCAGCCAAGAACTGCGAAGGGGAGAGGAATATTTTTTCCCCTCCCTTACAACAGATAATCCTTGTCTCCGAGACTTTCTGCACAAAGCTATGGTAGATGGAACCTACCTGCTCAAAAGTAGTTTCCAGAAATCGCGGCAACAATGATAACCTGAAGGACCAGCAAAAACATTGAGCTAATGCCTTGGCTGCAAGCCAGAGAAGCCTACAGACCATTGGGGATTTTTTGTTTGCAAGACAGAAACAACATGATCAGATTATTAGCTGCTTTGGAACTGCCTGTACCAGGCAAGATTAAGCTGCCTCGAGACTTCCAAGAGTACTCTGACAGCTGTTATTATTTAAGTAGCCTTAGAATTCATGAACACTACACAGGAAGGTAGGAAAGGCTCAAACTTGGGTTTCCATGACTTGAGAGAAAAGCTACCCAAATCCACTAATCGTCCCTCCCCATCCACCACCAGCTTGAAGTAAAATTCAGCCACCCTTCACCTTGAGAAGTTTATTTCAAACAGACTTGAGTGACGCAAGTCCCAGCACACTTTTTTTTTTCAAACATCTAGGGATTGCCAATCATAATGAAGACTCTTTTGTTGTTAATTTCAGCTAGTGGATGTGTTACATTGGCTTCAGAAGGAAAGAAGGGAAGAGCTAGGCCATTGCTACTGTCACTGGGAAATAGGTCTAAACCTATAAAGAATTTTTATAAGTTTATATGAGCCAAAGTGTCAACAATTGCCAGGAAGCAAAGTCTCAACAGATTAAGAAAATTCTCTGCAGAATGGCAGTTTTGCACCTTATTTTATACTTTAGAATCAAAGGAGCAGGCATACGAGGATTACATGTGTTAACTCCCAAACCTATAAGAGTTTTTTAATGAGTTTATTTGAGCAAACTGTCGACAATCCCTGGGAAGCAAAGTCTCAATGGATTGAGAAAATGCTTCAGAAAATGACTGTTTTACCACTTATTTTATAGATCAGAATCAAAGGGAAAGATGGTTATATAAAATTGATTGGTAATAGATTAGGGAGGCAGGAGAAAGCAAAATGGGAAATCTCTGGGTTTGGGTAAAAAGTAAACATGTATATATTGAAACCTCTTCCACATAGGCAGGAATAAGATAATTAACAGTTACCCACTGACATGATAACAGTAACAATGAGGGGGTTTGTTGGTTCCTACTCTGGTGTGATGGCTGCCTGAGAGGGCAGGAAAAGATTACCCTTATATTTCAAAAGCATGTTTCAGGCACTTTCTTGTAGATGCAAAACACAATAGGCAGTCTTCTTTAAGGTAAGCATTGACCTTTGTTTAGAGAAAAATGCTTCCCTAGGACATGACTACCCACCATGAACTGCTTTTACTTAGAAATGTTTAATTTCAAACCATTCTGTGAGGTTACCGTATTTCCCCATATATAAGATGCACCCTTTTGCAAAAACTTTGGGGTCTATAAACTGGGTGCATCTTATACAGTGGTTATAATTTTTTTTTACTTGCATTTCCCACTTTGTCATGCTTGTTTTTGTGCTCATTGTTGAAGACAGTGATTAGTCATAAGACACAGATGAGGACAAGCTAATGGATGGGAATTTTGACAGTGATGAGGAGTTGTATGAATTTTATGATGAATAAAACTTGAGCTCAATAACTTTATGTAATAATGCATTTATTTTCAAATTTTGGGCCCCCAAATCTCATACATAGGAAAATATAGTGCTTCAGGTCTCTGAGTTTGCAAGGCCACTCAGCAGGGCTCACCTGAGCTCACCTGCCATTTTTTCTCATTCCTTCATGAAATCTATTAGTGGTTGTTGGGCAGATAAAATATATTATGCTCACTTTGTTAAAGATGGCACTGCCCACGTGGAAACCCATCACCCAGGTGATAATATTAGTTGCCCTTCTTGCTTGGGATGGGCATGATTATATCAATGTGTGTTGGGGGAGGGCTTTCACACCAAAAGGTTTTAAAAGGAGAGATCACATTGTTCCAGGGAAGAGTGATTACATTTCAAAGAGGAGAGCAGAGAAAGGCCATGTGGAGGAGAGGAGAGGAAGCCAAGATGGAGAAATGCTGAAGGAGAAACCATTTTGAGCAGAGTTTGTGCAGGAAAAAAGAGATGGGGAATAGAGGTGAATAAGGCTGGTGAGCTAGAAACCTTTGATTCTAGGAACTTGGTTAAGTCAGTGGCTTTGAGAGCCCTGAATGAAAAGGGAAATGTTTTCCTACTGTGTGTATTTCTTGCCTGCCAGGTGCAAGCTAGGATTAAAGGTAATGGCCCCCCATTTCTTGACTTCATTGTTTAATTACTGTCTGTCTGAATCTAATGCAAACCTGCATGGGCCAGTTGGCTGTGATGGTGGCAGTGGCTACTGACTTTACATTTGGCGTAGTCTGTGGCAGGATTTGATACAGATCGTTATGGAGCCACCACCACCTTTGAGTTGTGGAGTAGAGGACTGGCTGCTGTTATGGTTCCCAACAGCTGTCCTTTTGGGGGGCACAGGCTGGCTGACTTTTACAGCCATGAGTGAGGAAACCAAGAGCTCTGTGGAAGAGGCTGCCCCAGACCTGCAAACCGAGCAGTGGAAGGTGCTGGAGCAAACGTGGGAGAAAGAGATGCCAACCCTGGAACAGGAGCAAGCACTGGAGGGGGCTGACCAGGTTCATGAGATTCACTTGCAAATGGAGCAGCCACTAGAGAAAGAATCATAGGTGTGTGTATTGCAGATTGCTCTGGATGTTGTGGAGAGGCAGCAGTGGTGGGAGACCAGGTCTGAGGCCAGGGCTGAAGCTGGGCCCGGGGCTATAAGGCCGGCAGAAGGAGTGATGTTTTCAGTTCCTCTTTGGAGGATGAGGAGAATAGATCTACAGTTGAGATCTGCAGTCTCCAGAAGGTAATAGCCCAACAACAAGAAATACCTACTACGTCCCTGGTAAGTCTGCAATTTTGGGACATAGGGGTGGATGCCATCATGCTTTCCGGAGCAGAGATGAAAATGCTAACTGCCATTGCCACATGCTACTCCTTGGGACAGAGTAAGACCTGCCAGGATGTCAGGGATGAGGGGGGTGGCTGAGGCCCCATGTTCGTGGACTGATTTCCTGGACTACGACTAGAGTGGGCACTGGCTGCTTTGTTGGATGGACTTACAGATTTTGGACAATGTGAAATACCCTGATGGGGGTGGGGTGTGGCTTTGCTAAAGGTCCTCCCCCTGTCCCAGGAAGCTTTTCCCATGGCTAGAAAGAAGGCCGAGGATATTTTGCACTTTTGGCACTTTTGGCAAAGTGCTCAAGAGACTGGTGAAATGTACCTTTGTAATTGTTGAAATTGTATGATTTGTCATTGTTGGGCAGATAAAATATATTATACTCACTTTGTTAAAGATGGTGTGAGTAAGCGTTTCCCCACACCCTTGACAGATTGGATGATGTGGGGTGGTGCACTTTCATGAGGAATCCTCCCATTATGCCTCAATAAGTGACTTTGTATCAGAGACTTTCTTGTTTGTAGATTGGATTAAAGGTTTGGATTTCTACACTATAAAGTGGGGCAGACCAGGAGCTTTCTCTCTCTCTCGGTTCCTGGGAGTAGCAGTAGAGAGGAGAGCAGATTAAGGCCATGTGGAGGAGAGGAGAGGCAGCCAAGATGGCGGAGTGCTGAAGGAGAAGCCAGTTTGTGCAGAGTTTGTGCAGGAAGAAGGAGAAGGGAAACAGAGGTGAATAAGGCTATTGAGCTAGAAACCTTTGATTCTAGGAAACTCGGATGAGTCAGTGGCTTTGGGAACCCTGAATGGAAAGGGAAGTGTTTTCCTACTGTTTGTATTCCTTGCCCACCAGGTGCGAGCTAGGATTAAAGGTAATGGCCCACCAGTTCTTGGCTCTGTTGTTTCATTACCGTCTATTTGAATCAAATGCAAACCTGCACAGGCCATGCGGCTGTGATGGTGACCATGGCTACTGGCTTTATAGTGGTAGAGAGTCAGGAGAAGGTAAAATGAGACCTCTGAGATTGGATAAAAAGTGAAATGGAGAGACAGATAGCTCTTTTACCTTGGTCCGTCCAGGGTAGGTAATAACTCACGTTTATAGCACAGAGATTGTATGTGGGGCACAAGATAACAAGGGAGGGTTTATGGTTCTCTGCTGTGTGGGAGGCATTGCCCTGAGGGGTCTGGAGAAGGAGATACTGTGACATTCCAAATGTGAGTTACAATTAGATGTAAAACCACCATAGGCAGGCTAAGTTAAGGTAAAGATTGACCTTCATCAAGGAAGCCGCATGTGTAGGACGTGACTACCGGCCATGATTCACCTCTAGTTAGGAAGTTTTATGTTTAGCCTACCCTTTGTGGCTACATAAGTTTGTAGGGCCCTCCATGCCCTCGTCCCCTGAGCTAGTTAGGCTTAGCATGTGGCCCCTTTGTCCTCCTTGCCACCATGATGCATATTTAACAATCTCTCTCAAACAGAAAGAAAAAGGAGGTGAGGGGCAAATAGTAGACATTGTATAAAGATTTCAACGCAAATGGAACCAGAGGGCATGAAATGAAGACTCTCACACATGTGCCTTCAAAACAACAAATCTTAAGAAGAGGGATGTTGATTCCCAGTCAATGCCTGACTTACAGGAAACCAGAACTTATCTCCCGATCAGTGAATATCCACTAAGAACCCCCCTCATCTTTAAGCCAGTGAGCTTCCTGCTGGGACTCTGGTTGGATCCCCTCTTAGCAATACCCTTACCCCTGTAGATACAGCCACCCCCAACCCTCAATGGACTTGCCAGCTGCTTGCTACACTTGGAGTTTCCCAAATTGCAATTCTTTTGTCTGTTCCTAAATAAACTCAATTTTTTGTCATTTGAGCTTGCCTCAGTTTGTCTCTTTATTTAAGTTGACAATATAGAGGGAATAGAGCAATGTGACATTTATATAACACATTTTGTGAGGTAAAATCCAGATTCTGGGCTGAGTAATTCTGTTAGGGACCTACAAAATCTGACAAAAAATGATGTCCTTAAGCTGTACAGCTTACACCTGGAACAAAGTTAATGTGCCTGTTTGGTAGATCTTCTGAAATCTAGTTAAAGTGAACACTGGTAAGATGAGATTCATGGTGAGATTCAGCTTAAGGTGACCAATCGTCTTCTTTTAGAGAAGACAGTTCTTTTGTAAGTTCCGTCCTCCCTCAAAAAGTGTCCTCCTACATGTCCTCTTTTTTGATATTGGAAGACTAATCTGTAAATGTCCGTATTCCATTGATGCAGAGTTCATCCATTGCATGTGATGTGACGTATTTGTATTTGACATGACGATTTGTCAAGGATAAGTACAGTGCAGTGAGACGTGATTATGAGATGCATGCACTCCACACAGGAGACCTTGAGAAAGCACACTGTAAAGCCAGTAGCCATGACCACCACCACAGCTGCCTGACCTGTGCAGGTTTGCATTTGATTCAAACAAACAGTAATGAAACAACAGAACCAAGAACTGTTGGGCCATTACCTTTAATCCTAGCTTGCACCTGCCGGGCAAGGAATACAGACAGTGGGAAAACACTTCCTTTTCCATTCAGGGTTTCCAAAGCCACTGACTCATCCGAGTTTCCTAGAATCAAAGGTTTCTAGTTCACCAGCCTTACTCACCTCTGTTCCCTACCTCCTTCACTCTGCACAAACTGCACAAATTGGCTTCTACTTCAACACTCCACCATATTGGCTGCCTCTCCTCTGCAATGCTAATTTCAGGAACTGAGAGAGAGAGAGAGAGAGAGAGAGAGAGAGAGAGCCCCTGATCTCTGATACAAAGCCATATATGTGAGGCATAAATGGGATTCCTCAAAAGAGTGCACCACCCCTATCATGCAACAGTCAAGAGTGTGGGGAAAAGCTTAGTGTTGAGAAGATCTTAGTATTAAAAGGGTGGGGCCTGACCAGGCGGTGGCGCAGTGGATAGAGTGTCGGACTGGGATGCAGAAGGCCCAGGTTTGAGACCCTGAGCTCACCAGCTTAAGCGCGGGCCCATCTGGCTTGAGCAAAAGCTCATCAGCTTGGATCCTATAAATAAAATAAATAAATAAATACAAATAAAAAGGGTGGGAAAGGCGTAGTCTTAAAACTAAGCCTTAGGCTATTAGGACCTTGCCTGCTTACAGCCTGTCTTCCACACCCAATGTAAACTGTAAGCGAGCAAACATACATATCATATTTACAGACTTATTTGACCTACAGGTATGATATACTGAGCACGCAAATGGCTTTGTGTACTTCTTACTGAAACACAACATGGCACATACAGCATTGTAGATTCACAATTATTTCTTTCTCAGTGAATATTGCATCATAGACAGGTAAGCACAATTAAGAATTTCCAAATATATATCATTTTATTTACAAGTATTTTCCCAAAATTCGAGTTTTAAATAGCTAGTAAAATCTAACCTCAAACCATATCTATTAATAATGCATCTTGATTAAATAGTTGCATAAAATAGATGTTTTTTAATTAGAAAATGATAAATACACCCAAATATCACTCCAAATTAGTAGTTTTGTTTGATATTTCATTTTACTAAATGAGTACTTTTTTCTTACAATTATTATTAAAAATTAATAGGCATGTAAGCATAATTACAATATAAAAATATTACAAATGTTTTTATTATGCATTTATCATATTATAGTGTATTGTTATTACAATGAATAAAATGTTTCTTTTATTTATGATATTGTTTTCTTCAATTTATTTTCGTCCTCCTTTTCATTGTAAAAAAGTTGGTCACGTTATTCAGATGGAATTATGATTTAATAAGCAGATGTTTCTTAGTGACAGTGATTTTCCCCCCTTTTTATTTCTACTACATTTCAGGGTAATTGGGAGGCAGAAGAGAATGTTGAGATGTTCTGGAATCTTCTTCTCCTAAATCTCACCTCAGATAAACATCTGAAGGAGGAACCTCCCATTAGGTATTCCCGCTCCATCACTAATGGGCTGTGACCTGAGATGAGACATGTAGCATTTCTGAGTCCCTTTTCAACCACTAATTTTAGTGGCTAAAAATGATGTTAACTCTTTTCATTAGTGATCTGATCCGTATCAGCAATTCCCAAACTTTTTGGTTTTTTTTATGACTATTTATACAAAAATTATTAAAGACTGCAAAAATCTTCTGTTGCGTGGGTTACAGCTATCAAAATTTGCCTTATTGAAAGTTAAAACTGAGAACTTTAAAAATTATGTATTTGTTCATTTTTAATTTTTTTTGAAAGTCTGTTATATAAGTGATATACTTTTAATGAAAAATTGGTTTTCAATGAAAAATATCTAGTGAGAAGAGTGTTGGTTATCTTTCTTTCTTTTTTCCTTACAACTCTCTGGAGAGTTTAGATGAATGCCTGTCATGTCTGGTTCAATAGACGACGATGGATCCTCATATCTGCTTCTTTACCTGATCTGTTGCAATATCACAAATGTAGCCTCTGGGAAACTTCACAGTAAACTCATGGTACAGTGAGAGTGGAAAAGGAAAGTAACTTCTTAGTATCATTATGAAAGTGCCTTTGACCTCTCAGAGTGTGTGCAGGGTTTTGAAGGGACCCAGGAGTCCCAGACTTTGCTTTGTAACAACTGTTCTATATGATGAAATAGTTAGTCTATATTGTAAGAATATATTTTGCATTTATTTTTATATATACATACTTATATATAAATATCAAAATGTTATATAGTTACATTCATTTTTTAAGACATTTGTCTTTCTTTTTTTATTTTATTTATTTATTTTTTATTTATTCATTTTAAAGAGGAGACACAGAGTGAGAGAGAGAGAAAGGGGGGAGGAGCTGGAAGCATCAACTCCCATATGTGCCTTGACCAGACCAGTGCAGGGTTTTGAACTGGTGACCTCAGTGTTCCCAGGTCGACGCTTTATCCACTGAGCCACCACAGGTCAGGCTACATTCATTTTTTATTGAATTTTATTGGGGTGACACTGGTTAACATAATTATACAGATTTCAGGTGCTCAATTCTATAGCACATGACTGTACACTGTATTGTGTGTTTACCACCCATGTCAAATCTTCATTCATCACTGTTTATCCCCCGTATACCCTCTTCCACCTCCGCCCTTCCCTAGCCATCACCACACTGTTGTCCATGCCCATGGTTACATTCATTTTGAATGAAACATGGCTGTTTGTAAAGGTGGTTTATTTTTTTTCTGTACTAGTTCTTAGAATAACCATGATAACAGGACCTAACACTTACAAAGAATTCCCTTATATCAGGCATTGTCCTAAGAGTTTTGCAAATGTTATTTCATTTGATCCTTGAAACAACCCTAGAAGATATTCCACAGTATTATTGAACAATTTAACAAGTGAGGAGACTGTGCTTTGGAGAACATAAGTAACTTTCCCAAGGTCACACCAGTGGAGGACAGTAAACTTGACCTTTGAGTTTAGGCAGTCTGACTTCAAACCACCCTTAAAACATCTTGCCTGGCCTGTGGTAATACAGTGGATAGAGCATCAACCAGGAATTGTGAAGCCGCCGGTTCAAAACCCTGGGCTTGCTCGACCAAGGCACATACAACAAATAACCAATCAATGAATGACTAAAGTGAAGCACTAAAAGTTGATAGTTATTGCTCCCTGTCCCTTTCTATAAAATCAATACATAAAATCTTTAAGAAGAAAAAGACATCTTAATTCTCCTTCAGAAAGGATTTTTGAAATATCTCATACAACCACAAAGATTAATAGCATTTTATTAGCAATGTTATATAATCTTTTTGGAAATCTACTTAAGCAATTCTGGAAATAAGTTGGCCAAAATATTTAAAATTATCAAAAGAATGTCTAGACCATACATTTTCACTCACCATTGTTAGCGATGAATCTTGAGAAGTGATTGTGCAAATGATAATAGAAAGCCATTATGGTTAGCAAGACCTTATAAAGTATTACCTATTTCATCTTTTAAATGTTTCCTAATGCTATTTTGGCATATATTTTATAATATGTGCAATATACAATAGAACAGTAGAGAAATATAGTTCATTTTTAATATGCACATGTATTCCACAAATTCTTATTTAGAGAAGACTTTAATCAAAATAGTTTGGAGAATCCTGCACTAAGTTTTACCACCACTAATGTTTCTTATTTCTATAATAAAATTTCAGACTCTTTTCAGTTTTAATATTCTATGATTTTAATTTCTGAATTAAAATTGTCAAGTGTTCTGAATTTTTAAGTATGAGTCTGAATTAAGGGCAGGATAAAAATCAAAATTGTATCTAATTCTACTAATTGTAACTGAAAAACACAGGAAATTATCCTTTTTTTGAGAGCTAGTGCACTTATAAACTTTGCTCGACAACTAGTGCTCAATACATGTTAAAAGGTTAAGCGACATATCATTTATCAATAGATGACATTGGTTGTGTTACAAGAGCCTATTCCATTTCATGGTTTTTGCTATGTGTCAATAACACCCCCTATGTAAGCTGTCCTTCGCCAGTGTTCAGTCCTAACACTTAGGGGAGAGCAGGTCATCCCTGTCTGAGTCCAGTGGAACATTCTTACCAACCTGACCACATAGCCAACGTGGGTCAGTGAGAAGCGTTAACATCTGCAACATTTGAACTTGAGGGTTGGGGAACTAGGGCTGCACTGTGAGAAGGTGGTTCTGACTCTGATATTAAAACTGGTGGAGAAAAAAAGGGCAGAGGGATGGAAAGAGTCCACTAACATCACTAAAATTACTACCATGTGACTTCTCTTTCATGTTCTCAAAGCTTCTTTTCATGAATAAGCCAAATTGACTGAGGTTAAGCTCTATAAGAAAGTAAACGTTTTTACCCTGAGAATAGTCCCTCAGTTCCAGTGAGATGCTTCTGGGACATAATGCATTTAAACTGGTCTGTCATCTCCCATAGAGGGAGGGTTCCATGTGGTTTGGTTGGATTGTATACCTTTTATCAGTCACCTGGACAGTAACTAAAAATTTTTACATTCCTCTCTAATAAGAAGAAAAATTATGAAAAAACTTTTCAAACCAGGTCTGAACAGAAAACCAACAAAAAGCCAAGGAGCAAGCAGAACAATAGAAAAATAAAATAAAGCGTTTTCTATTTCCAAGTATGTGGAATTGCATTCACTAGAACATTCTACTAATCAGCATTATGCAGAACCAGGTGCAGAGATTATTACTTTGTGAAAGAACCATCCTGAACCACTGTGGTGACACCCCAATATAGATCAGGTGACCTTGGCTCAGATGACTTCAGTTTGAACATGATGGACTTACATTCTGTAGTATACTCAAAGTGGCTATCTGTGCTTTGATCTTCCTCAGCATAGTCATGGTGAAAAATCAAAATGAAAAGAACAAAAGGACCAGGGTAGGTAGATGAGGTGACCAGTGTGAAGAAAGAGCATAGAATTCTTGTGCACAGGCAATTTCTTCAAACACAACCAGATACAATAGCTGTGATTTGCTCGGGAGTACAAAAATACACAAAGCATTAGCAGGTGCGGGCAGAAGAGGTGTGGAGCAAGCTGTAAGAATGTCCCAGAGACCTGGGCCATTGTGATTGGCAGTCGTAATGAAGCCTATTATCTGTCTGTGAAAAACCAGACACACTGTGATCACCACAGTTGAACATGTTGTAAGAAACCTAGAGTCAATGAAATTCATCTCAGTCATTTATGATCAAAACAGAGCCGTCTTACTAAGAGAATGCTTATTTTCTTAGGCAGGGTTTCCTCTTCTTTTCAGTATTTGTTAACCTAATCAGATTATTAAGTGGCTATAATATGCTCAAGTAAATACATTTTGCTAACTCTGAGAATTAGGTGACAATTGAGTTAACTGTCTACAGAAACAAGTCTGTTTCATGGTCCTTATATCCAGCCGCACTCACCATGTATGATGTGATGATGTGTTAGCTCTCCCTGACTCCCTCTCCTACTGGGTATGAACACCTTGAGCTATGCATTTCTTCACAATTGGAAAACCCCATATTTATGAGTGTTCATCTCAGCCAGATTCTGTTTTACATGTCAGCTCAGTTATTTAATGTAAACCTCATAAAGCCCTCCAATGTGGATACTGTTAGTGTTGCCATTTTGGTGGTAAGGATAATTTAATGATGAGACATTCATTTACTTGAGTCTAAGAAGGAAGCTGGGATGCAGTACATCTGAGCTGTGAACCCAGGTGGCCTGACCCTAGCGGTCCTGGTTACATCTCTGCTGCTCTGGTTACAAAGGCTCTGTGTTGATCATGACCAAGAATTTTGTAAGAGTTCATGTTTACTGTGTGCTCACTGTGTGCTGGGCACGGACACCAAGCCCTTGATATTTAGGACCTCATTCATTTTTAACAAACTTAAGGAGTAACTACTATTATTATTCCTACTTTATAGATGAGGAAGCAGGCAATGCAGTAACTACAGTGGCGGGAATAGAATCTTGTCTCTCTGGCTCCAGAGTTCTCAGCACTGACCATGGTGTAATATGCCAGTTATGCATCCCAAGCACCTAAAACAATGCCTAGTACACAGTAGGCACTTACTAGATTTGCTTTTGAATGAAGAGAAGATGCCATGGAGTGGAAAGGGTTGGCGGTTTCTTCTGAGAACCAATTTTACCAAATTCTTGCTCAGATATAAGGCTCATTTTGTGTCCCTACTTCTGCACTGGACAGCTAAAATCATCGTGGTCCTTCCTCACTCAAAAAAGGAACCTAGAAATCTATTTAAGATGGTCAGGCTTGAAGCAAAGAAAGTATTAATTTAGAAAACATCATTCTGTTCGATTTATATTACCCTGAAAGATTTTTGACACCACTGGCAACTTTGCTAGATGGAGTTTTCAGAATGATTCCCATAGAACACAAAATCAGTTTCTCTCCATTAAAAGGGCAGAGTTTATTTTATAAAGAACTCTTGTACAAGTCTGGGCCTGGAATCTAATGGGCTCTCACACTTGTCCTCGTGTGAAAGCCAACAGATCTTGACTCTAGGTTTTCCTTAATCCTTTGATCATGTTCTGTGATTTGGTTCCAAGTAATTTTGCTTTGACAGCTTTTTTGTGATCTAACAGAGACTTTATTAGCTGGGCTCATTCAGCAATTCTTAACTTTTTCCTCCTCTACCTCAACAAGTATGATGAGTAATAGTCCAATGTGGAACATATGGAGATACTGATGATTATGTACAATTCTCAGGGTAAAACCAAAGATAGCACCATTTTCCTCTCTTTAAGGATAGCATATATGCTATGGATTGAACGTTTGTGTTCCCCAAAATTCATATGCTGCAGCTCTAATCCCCCAAATTAGGAGGATTAAGAGATGGAGCTTTGGGGAAATAACTGGGTCATGAGGATAGATAGTGAAGAGGATTTACTGTCCTTATAAGAAAGGACAGGAGAGAGATGATCTCATTCTTGGCCACAGAAGGTCACAGCTAGAAGACAGCTCTGAACAGGCCTGGACGTGGTCCTCAACAGGCACTGAATCTGCTGGCTCCTTGATCTTGGACTTCCCAGACTCCAGACAGTGAGAAATTAACATCTGTTATTTAAGTCCCCAGTCAATGGCATTTGTCATAGCAGCTGGAGCTGACAAAGGCACATATACTAATGAATTTTAGTGGGAATAATGTCACAGGGATAAACTTGAAATTTTTCTAATTTTTGATCATTTATGACAACCATGCATTGCTTAAGAACATCATGAGGCGATTTTGTTGTGCGAACATCACAGAGTACACTTCCACAACCTAGTGGGTACTGCATTCCCAGGTTGCATTGGGTACCTATTGCTCCTGGGCTAGAGACCTGTATAGCAGGCTACTGTAGTGAATACGGCAGGCAAATATAGCACATTGGTTAAGTGTTCATGTATCTAAACTGATCTAGACATAGAAAATAATTCCATAAAAACATGGTACTATTTTTTACTCCGTGTCATTTAGTACATAAATGTTGACTTTGGTTGTTACCATACTGAAAATTAAATTGCAAACCAAACCATGGGCCACCGTACATCAGTAGACAGAAAAGGACGTACGCTCCTTGAGGGCATGTGTCTGCTCACTCTGTCTCTGCTCACACATGTCTTACATGTCCTCCCCACTTCTCATCATCACATGGCATTGAACAGTTATTTAAAAAGTGCTTTCTGAGTGATGCCCCCAATTAGTTATTCATACACTCTTTATAAAACAAGGTAAGGCCAGAATAAAACTTTCAGCATTTTTGAAAGTATTTGAAACGTTAAGCCGAGTGGGCTTGATTGCTTATTTCATAAGGAGACAACCCAGTGCTAAATGCACCCATTAAGGAATGAGGACTTGAAGACAGCTAAATTATACTAAAATATTGGGCAACCTTCAAATTCAACAGAAATGCTAAACCACCTATTAATGTAATCGCCCTCTTTGATGGCACCTACACTCGTTTTGAATAACATTATGGCAACTATGCAAACTGTCATTGGTGAAATAGAATGGGACTTTTAAAATGCATTCTAAAAATCACCTTCAAACCAAAAGCTCTGGAAACTATTGTTCTTCCCTTTCAGGTCCTAAGCACGATTAATATAATTCATTTCTTTAATAGAAAGCAGTGGGATGTTTTTGAATAAATCAACCACCTTCGGTACTTCTTTAGATGTGAATAGACACCCTGATTTTCTTCTTGTTTTCTTCCTAGTTATTCTACAGGGAGACAAGGTGAAAACCCACTGGGACATAAGGACCATCTGAGTTCACGTTACTTCAAACTTGGCTGAAACAGGAAATCTTGTGAGAAATTAGTGATCTTTATCTGAAGGAAGAAAGAAACATTTGGGAATAAAGTTTAGACCAATTGATATTTGTTTCCTAGAATTACAGTGCTGAGATAACCAATTCCATCTGTTTGAGGTGGGTGGACGGGACAAGGTTCCATCTAGTGTTTGTGAAGTGGACACAACCTACTTGGTCCTGTAGGACACGAGACTATATACTGGGGCCCACTCTGTTTTAAGTATCTAGCTGGGCTGTATATGATAAGTGTTTATAATGTTTATGAAATGTTGAACAAAAGTGTCAAGGACTATAAAGATATAAAGAAGGGAGCTAAGGTCTCAGTCCATATTCATTGACAAAGCTCACAGTTCATCGAACGCCTGAAAAGGAGTTGAGGCTTGTAGAGAAATGACAAGGGAGGAAAGAATATGATGTCGTCTTAGTTTATGATGAACTAAGTTGTTTTTCAACCTTGGCTGCATCAGAGGTAGTTTGAAAAACTAATGAGTTTTCATCCCCACCTCCTGGAAATTAGACCTAAGTGGTTTAGGCTAAGACTCAGGCATCTCTCTGAGCAGCCACCTGCATCTTCTCTCTTTCCAAAGTGCTTACTTAGACCAGAGAGTCCAATTCAACAGTCTCAAAGGATAGGAAACAAGAAAGTATGGTCAGCCTACCAGCCAAAATCTGCTTCTAATGTTGCAATACTTTCTCAGGGCACATAGGGATCCTCCATCCCTTGAACTATGGTACATAGAGACAAAATAGGTTGACATTTCCAAGTAAAAGTGCTTTTAGTGCTCTATTCAGGTGCAGCCACTCTGATCTGTTTATCCTCCACTCTGGCATCCACAGCCTTGACAATGAACTCCAGTGGACCCAGGCAAGCCCTTTTCTTTGATAACTATCTTCTATGGCAAGGGTTGGGAACCTTTTTGGCTGAGAGAGCCATGAACGCCACATATTTTAAAATGTAATTCCATGAGAGCCATACAATATGTTTAACACTAAATACAAGAAAATGTGAGCATTTGTGTAAGACCAACACTTTATAAGTACAATAAGTCTCTCAATTCTTTTTAATGGCGTTGTTATGCTGTTGCTAACCAATGATGAATAAAGTACTTCTTACCATTAATGTGACTTCTGGTGCTGCATGGTTTTGCTGATGGCTTGGTAGTCTGGTTGATATGTGGTGAGATTAAGCTTCATGCAGGCGTTGAGATTTCCATTTGTTAAACGTGATCATTGGTTGGTCTTAACATTCTTTAGATATGAGAAAGACTGCTCACATGCATACGTAGAGCCAAACATTGTCAGTACAGCAATACTCACACGCTGCAGTGTGTGGTATGTGACAGACAGCGCGTTCCAAGTTTTGACAATCAGCTGGTCCACGGGTTGAAGTTTTTTCATTTCTTCCCACTTGTGTTTGCTCGCCAACTCTGCTTGCTGTCATACAAGTCTTTCCAAATCTTCATTCAGTGAGTTGAACTTATTCACCCACATGTCTGAGGCCTTCAGGTCAGCAGCTTGTAGCTCAGTATCTCTGACTGAAACACCGGGGATGTAAATCAGGTCGGCGCTGTCCATTGCACACTCATGTGGTTGGGTGATGAACTAAAAAAGATGAGTGTGCTCACAAAATTCTCCAAAGCATGCTTTGAATGACTGCAGGAGATCAGATGTGAAACCCACTAGCTGCTGGAGATGAAGATGTTGTGCAGGGTCACTTGCTGTGCATGCATCTTTAAACTCTCCCAGTTTTTCAAAGTATAGTAAAACACCTGTTTCAATGTCAGCGATGAAGAGTTTCAGCTTGTTTTCAAATGCAAACACTGCTTATGGAAGGGATAAGACTGTATTTCCAATGCCTTGCATTTTCACATTGAGCTGGTTCAGATGTTCAGTCACGTCCATGAGATAGTAGAACTTCAGGAGCCACTCAGTGTTAGCTAACTCAGAATGCTCAACATTTTTCATTTCAAGAAAAGTCCGGATTTTGCTCTATCAAGCCGCAAAATGGCTGATCACCTTCCCTCTTGACAACCAACGCACATTGCTGTGCAGAAGCAGACCAGGATAATTATTCCCAATTTCATCCAGCTGTGTTTTAAATTGGCGATCATTTAACGCTCGGGCAACAATAAAGTTGACCACCCGAATGACCGGTGACATTCACCTCACCAAGCTGCTTGCCACACATCTGAGCACAAAGCGCCTCCTGATGTAGGATGCAGTGAAAACTTATGATGGTCTCTTTTCATGTTCACGAAGAAGTGCTACGAATCCTCTATTTTTTCCCACCATGCACAGAGCACCATCAGTACACACCGAAATAAGTTGATCCATCAGTAGATTGTTTTCTTTAGCAAACTCAGTGAAAGACTTGAATAAGTCCTCCCATCTTGTTGTCTCTTTCATAGGCAAAACAGCAAGACTTTCCTTACATTGTGTGTCACTGACAGCATACCTTGCAATCATGCTGAACTGGGATAAATGGCTTACAACTGTTGACTTATCCAAAGCGAGAGAAAAGAATGGAGCTGCATTTATGTCCTTCACTTGTGTTGCCTCAATTTGATTTGCCATCAGTTTGGTATGATCGTGAACAGTTCTTGCTGACTGAGGCATGTCTTTTATTTGTTTGATTACCTTGTTTTTATCCTAAAGGTCATCAAAAAGTTCATTGGCAACCTCAAACATGAATTTTTTGGCATAATCTCCATCTGTGAATGGCTTTCTGTTTCTCACAATTGCTAATGCACCAGCAAAACTAGCTGAATTCCAGTCACCTTGTTGAGTCCAAACAGGGAGTTGCTGCTGATTGGCTTGTACTCTGCATAGTAGCTCTTGACATGCTTTCTTCCTGCTGTTCCCCGCTGGATATGTTGATGCAAATGTAGTATGGCGTGTGTCAAAGTGCCACTTTATATTTGATCATTTCATCGATGCAATTTTATCATTGCATATTAGACACACTGCAGAACCTGCTCTCTCCACAAAGGCGAATTCCTCTGTTCATTCCTGCTGAAAAATACGATACTCCTCATCTTTTTTTTTATAGCCATCTTCTTCATCTTCTTCTGCAATTAGCTAGCTGACTACTTAATTAAAAGGAGGGAAGTTTACTTCCTGACCTCACAATGAGCCGTGTACATTACACATTATCTAATAAAAATTTGGTGTTGTCCCGGAGGACAGCTGTGATTGGCTCCAGCCACATGCAACCATGAACATGAGCAGTAGGAAATGAATGGATTTTAATACATGAGAATGTTTTATATTATTAACATTATTATTCCTTTTATTAAAGATTTGCCTGCGAGCCATATGCAGCCATCAAAAAAAGAAAATCTGGCTCATAAGCCATAGGTTCCCGACACCTGTCCTAGGGGGTCCTGCTAACCTGTCAGGAACAAAGCAGTTTATCAAGTACTCTCAGACTACTCTGAACCTTCAAGGAAAGGCTTCAGGAACAATACCTCTTCCTATGAAATGGATCTTTCACCCCAAGATAAAGCCAAAGTTTCAAAAGTATGTTTGTAGAATGTACCTAATCTCACCCACCACCAATATTTACATCCCAGATCTTTGCAAAGCTGGCCTTTAAGATATTTTGCCTTGCTTATATTTAGTTAAAAGAACTATTGTTGACTATCACTAAACAAATAAAATCTATGAAAATAAAGTAATTCAATTTCTAGATCTCTCAAAAGAGAAACTGTTAGCATCAGCTTTTAAAAGGCGGTTCTCTCACATAAGAAATTTTACCAAAATAAAACCAGTCCAGAAAAACCACAAACTTTGAAATGTTCTCTCCTGCAGCTTGGCATTAATATAGCCCATTTGTCAACTGCTATAGCTTCTATGCGGAGTAATTCTTTTCAGCCAAAAAATCATGTTCTCCAATTTGTTTTAATTTGGAAAAATAATTTACTCTTATAAATATAGGAATGTATTTGTAAAATAATATTTCTGAGTAAGTTGTGTTTATGTCCCAGTAGTTTGTTAAAACAATGGCAGAAAAGACTAGATGGGCTTTTTCACTTTACTTTTAAATGATTTTACGTATACACAATTATGTCATAAATTGCTTATAACTGTATTTTCTCCTTTTTCACAATGGAATTTAATCTTTATAAATTAATTTGTTGAAGTAAAAGAACTAGTACAAATTTAGCAATTGTGTTTAGCCCTTGAAGTCTTGTACGGAGTTGAGTAGCTTTTATGTCAGTTAAACAACACAATGCTAGGAACCACATATTCCTATTTTAAAAAAATTAAAATCTGTGGCAAGAGTGCTAGAGATGGGTGCAAAGCGCTGTAAATAAACTGTTTTCAAACAATGGCAGGTCTATGTTTTAAGGACAATCATTTGCAATGTCTCTTTTATCCTTGACTAGGAGATCTAGGTAGTTCACTAGCTATTGCCCAATACATTTGAGAACCATGGAAGAAATAAAGATAGAAAGCAAAGCTTGGCCCCTTTTTGAAGGCACTTAAATTTTATTCAGGCAGCAGTAAAATTTCCACAGTGGTTAGAAAACTTCACAAGATCACTTAGCAAGATACAAATTCTTTCACAGCAAGCACTCAATAAAAAAAGACTTTGCTGAGGTGTCAATATACCGTAAGTTTCCTGCAGTTGTTAATGGCCACGTTTATATAGCTTCAGTTTTTAGGGGGTAATAAAAGTAAAAGCAAAAAAAAAGGTACTTTGAAACATACTGTGTAAGAAGTTTATACCACTTTCTAAAGCAGTGCTGTTCCAAAAAACTGGTTAGCTACAAATGTGAGACACATGTGTGACTACATGCCATCATTCCAGGGTACTCACCCAGACTGGGCTCTGTAAAGAAATCCAGGCTAAGTAGTATGCTTTATTCCATCTTAAAACTCATCTAAAGCCTGACCTGTGGTGGCGCAGTGGATAAAGCGTCGACCTGGGAACACTGAGGTCGCCAGTTCAAAACCCTGCACTGGTCTGGTCAAGGCACATATGGGAGTTGAGCTTCCAGCTCCTCCCCCCTTTCTCTCTCTCTCTCTCTCTCTCTCTCTCTCTCTCTCTCACTCTGTGTCTCCTCCCTAAAATGAATAAAATAAAAATTAAAAAATAATTTAAAAAAACTCATCTAAGATTGTCTTTGCTATGCCTGGCTATAGTATGAAGTAAATGGAAAGCATTATCTTTGTCTTTCTACAAATGTAGCATCTTCTTCGTCAATGGTGTTACATTTTACCTCAAAGAGAAAGGTTAAATGCTGGAGGGAAAATTTTTGGCTACACAGTTAATTGAGTTGTCATCTATCTTTGTACAATATAGGACTGAGATAGTCACCCCACTTGGAATTGTAAGTGTAATTGGTTTCTCTAATCCAGTGGTTCTTAACCTGGGTTCTATCAAACCCTAGGGGTTCAATGAGTCGATCTCAGGAGTTCAGAGAAGCCTCTGCCGCAGAGGCCAGAATAAAGTAATACCGTAATTTGTTGTGAGTTCATGCACTTTGTTGGTTTTGTTCTTTGAGCAAGGTGATGTTCATGCACGGCTCATTTTGTGCACCAGTAAAAAAACATATACCTATGTCTTGAATTTGGAAAAAAAAAATCATATTTTATTTATCACTAAAGAAGGGTTCGGTGAATGCGCATATGAAACTGGTGGGTTCGGTACCTCAAAAAAGGTTAAGAACCACTGCTCTAATCAATTTCATGTGTGTGCTCTATGTACAGCTATCTGTGACTACGGAATTCAATGATGAGATTTTAAAATGCTTTCATTGAACTTCACATTTTCTAATCAGAAAAACATGGTGAAGATGAGATTGTATTTTAGGGAATTATTGACTATTCCTCTCCCGTGTTTCAGCTTTTTGGGGAGAGCTCCATTAACTTTAGGATTGTCCTTTCACTGCTTTCACTTAACAGTTGCAAAAGTGATCCAAGCTGTAGGTAAAATGAGAGGACAAGCATTATCGATTTGTCAAATGGTCATGTGGATAAGTATAGCACTAGGGACACCATGCAAAATTACAAGAATAGGCCGTATTGAATAAGCTTTTACTGTGCCACAGATTCTAAAGCCTTCTAAAGATTACGCACACTGTCTCATTTCAACTCTACACACCTTCGTAAAGTAGGTATGTTTTTATCCTAATTTTATGAAGTGGGAGCTGAGCATAAGAGGTTAAGTGCTCAGCTTGAAGTGATGTGAAGGGAATCTGACTCCAGGGTCCATACTCTAATTGTCCCTCTGGTTTTTCTATTGTAGAAAATATCATGAAAACATCCTGGCACAATTAAAGTAGATCGTATTATTGTCCCTAAGTATTCGGTGCAACTCTCAGAGGAAAGGTTGGATTTCCTGGCATCACTGATGTCAGGTGTGGCCATGTGTTTTTCGTGGGTCCATGAAACGTCCCACTTCCCAGCAGTGGCTCTGAGAAGAACTGTTCCATCCGACAGGGTCCTGGAGCACAATGAGATCAAGACACAATGCACACGCTGCACAAGTGTAATGATAACATGTTTGTGGTTATAGTCACTGAGATTCTGAGATATAGGGTTGTTTATTGCTGTCTTATAGCCTAGCCTCCACGGACACTTACAGAAACTGGTGCCTAAGCAAAAACCCTAAAATACGTGGCAATGGCTTCAAAGCCAGACTGCGGGGAGTAAGAAGCAGTCTTTTGAGGTCGGTCTTGTGGCAATTCATGTTATACAATGGTGTAACATTTCATACAATTGTGGCCTCTAATACCCTAGAGAGCAAATAACGAGCAGCATATGAGCTCGCTGCTCTAGGCTGAGAATTCAATGAAGTGCTTTGTCTCGGTTGTGGTTGATGGCATTTGACAAGGTCCATGGGACAGAGAAGCACTCAGAAAGTACTAGCCAGTGTGTAAGAAGGAATAAAAGGCAATAGGAGAAGTCAAGACACTCAAGAACCTCCAGGGTTGGAAGAGACACTCCGTCCTCCTTCCCAGAATAATAAAATGGAGCCAGATAAAATTCTGCCAAGCGCAAGTTAAGCATGGCTATTATATTTTTTGTTAAAACCCTTGAGTTGATCCTCATATATCTTGCACTGAACCAATGTCTTGGGGAAGGACTGATGGGTATGGCATTTTCAAGGAATTGAGGGAACCTCAAGACATGTAACTTAAATGCATAGAGAGGCCTTTCTGGGGTCCAGAAGAGTTGTTGGAGTCAAATGGATAAGGAATCAACTATACTGTCAAAAAAAAATCTCATGTTATACATGAACTAAGGGAGACTGACTTCTGAGGCTCGGATCCCTAAACTTCCAAGGGTACAAAGCTGAAAGGAGTGCAACTCAGCCCCTCATTAAAGCATGACCTCTAGTGTCCCCTCCAGATGTCGCAAGAAGAGTATGGAGATGGGGTACTTGTCAGAGGTGAGGACAATGGGTCGCTCCAGGGCCATTCCCAGGGTGTGAAACAGGTGCCTCCCCACCCCCAGGCTAGCAGCTCCATACAACAACTTCCTGATGTGATCTCAGACATGGGTGCCAGTGCCGGCTGTGGTTCCCAATCACCCCTCCCCAGAAGGAGACCACTTATTCAGGTGTCCTGCTCTCACTCAGCCCTGTTCAGTGGATGCATGCAGGGTTGATAACTTGTTCCTGGTCCAGACCAGGGAGCACCTAGGCTGTTAGCCCGAGCCATGACTCATGGGATGATCTCCTGTGGGAGGGGGCACATGTGTTCTCCTTGGGGCAGAAGACAGACGTGAATGTCTGTGATATTTGATGTCCATTTCTGAAAGCGGATGATACTATCCCTAACCATGGGCGTCAGGCTTGGACATGTGACTTTCCTGGACCAGTGACAGAGATGACATGAACAGAGCCATGGCCGATTTTGATTAACTGAAATAAACATTTGCAGTCACTGGTTACTGCAGCGGGACCTAGGCCATACTGGCTGACACAACACACACTCACTGAAGAGTTTATTTGCCGTTTATTAAATAATTAGCATGTGGCAGGCCGTTGGGGTGCACACAGTTGTGATAGGAGAGTAATTGCTCTAGAGCTGTGGGTGACTCATAACATTTGATTGAGTGCAGAATTCATGCTGAGGGTTCAGGGTAGGGAGCTAGAGAAATGCACTTTTAATGCTTGGGATTGATTGTACATGCGTGTATCTTTAAACAAAGGAGATGAAAGTAAGGTAGGGAGCACTCTGACATGTGCATGCTCAGGTGTGTATTTCATATGAACATTCAGTTTTTAGACTTGCAATAGGTTTTATTGTACCATAAAACAACACAAAAGAAACAAACAAGAAAACAAGAAAGAAAGGAAAAGCAATAGCATCCTCAGTGCAGCAGGGAGCCTGGGCCACCTGTGCTGCTGCTATCTTCAGCTCGCCCAGCTCCTGTGGATGGTCAGCGCGGAATGCCAGGGCAAGAGGAGGTCCAGGGCAGGAACAGGACATGTGACAGGGACTCAGGGACTCAGAGAGCGTGTAATGAACTAATTCCTACTTTTGAAGAGATTTCATAGCCAACTCTTAAATGTCAAGAGACTTTAAATTGAGGACATACCTCACATGCCCTCGTTCGAGTGAAATAAGCCACCTGGGCTCATCTTCCCAGGCATTACTGCCGTGTGGGAGGTACACACGCCGTAAAGGTCAGCGCTCACCAGGTATTTATTTGGAAAGACTATTGGTGCATCACATGTCTTGGGGTTCAATTTAAGTCACAGGGTCAGCAATACGTCCTGGGCTGTAGATTACAGGAATACCTCAGGAGGATGAGTAGGATTAACTGACTCTTGGGTTCTCATAATCATCACATAGACTCACTAATTAATTGTGAAATGCTCTTCTAAAAAAGCATTGCTTTACCCTTGTCTCTTAAGTTGTTGCCAAGGAATCAAGATTATTATCATGTAGTTTCTTGAATCTTGGTGAAGGGTCAATAGTTTCAGAGAGAAGGCTTCCCATATTTACCACCAGCCACAGGGGGTCTGCTGCTAAGAATCCATGGTTCATTCCAGATGGTAGGAGTTAAACTCAGTCACCGTCCCATACTCCTCACTTCTACCCTGACGCCTCCCAACCTGGCCATCAGCCCATAATGTACAAGCCTCGTCAGCCTTTTTTTAGGTTACAACTCCCCTTCGTCCTGAGACGGTATCTCCAAGATAGGGCTCAGACCACCTGGCAGGACCTAACACATACGCCTAAAATTTGCAAGTCTAACCGGTACAACCCCCAGGCAATTGTTATTTCTTCTTCCTGGTTCTGAAAAAGTCCAGTCTTCATGAGTTGGTCTCCACATGCAGACCAAAGTTACGACCTCTCTGTCTACCTGCACATTGAGGTGCTTCTCCTCCTCAAATAGCCCCTTTCTTTTTCTTTTTTTAATTTCAAGATTTTATTTATTGATATTAAGGGGGGGGGCTAGTGGGAAGCATCAATTCATAGCTGCTTTCAGTATGTGCTTTGGCCAGGCCATTCCAGGGTTCCAAACCAGTAACCTCAGAATTTCAAGTTGATGCTTTATCCACTGCAGCACCACAAGTCAGGCAGCCCCTTTCTTTAGATCTGTTTTATGTTTTATTCAATATTAAGCTTTACAATGTCTGACATACCAGGGCTGGGTAGCTCAGTTGGTTAGAGCATCATCCTGATACACCCAGGTTGAAGGTTTGATCCCCAATCAGGGCACATACAAGAATCAACCAATGAATGCATGAATAACATCAAATCGGTGTTTCTCTCTTCCTCCCTCCAAAATCAATAAATAAAATTTATTTTCCCAAGGTATAGGAACTTTCCAAGCTCCAACACTGCCTCTAGAAGTGGGGCTGGACTAGGATGCGGGGTAGGGGGAGCCCTCATCTCTTACAACCTTCAAGGTCCTTGCTCTCTTTTCACAAACGCTCCTCCTGTACTTGTCTGTAGGATTGTGGGGTTAAGGAGCATGCACAGTAGGAGAAACTCTGCTCTCTTCCTTTATAGAAACTCAGCCAATTTGAAAAGAATGCCCGACAGATGAAGTGGTGGGAGTTAGAAAGCTCAACCCTGAGTCACTGAATGTCGCCGGAACACCTCCAGCGTTTGGCTCTCAAATGTTTACCTTCATGAGGAAGTCCTCATTCCTCCATTACTGTCCTTGGCTTTTCCTCACACCTTGGCCCTAGGAACTGAACATCTTGGCAGCTCAGTTCCTAGGGCACCTGTGTGAGCAAACAGTTGCAGAGTTCCCACGTGGTTAATTGCAAAGGTCAGAGGCCAGACTTTCTCAATTTCCACATTTTTCAACCCCAGCTGCGTGCCTGGCACAGAAGAAATTGGCCACACCTTCAGAATCCTCCTGGATTCTTCGATGGGGGCCTCAGTGTCCCTCTCCAGTGCCGGTAAGAGTGTGTGGCTTCCGGCCCTTCAGTTGTTGTGTGCCTCTGACTTTTCTCTGGAAAGGAGGGCCTCTGATTTTTCTCTGGAAATGAGGGCTCAGATTCAAGTGCTGTCTGAAACATTTTACACTTTTCTTGCCATGTCTGAGCCCGATTTCTTTGAGTTTAAGCTAAGAGCAGAAAAAATGCAGCAGTGCTGGGGTGGTGGTGGGGAGAGGCAAAGGGGTCAGGAATGAACTTCGTAGGCTGTGGCAAGACCAGCTGGCTGACTATAGGGCATTCTCTTTCTATGCCACATTCATGGACATATTGTCCAAAGACTCGTCGCTCAGATCTGCAGCTTGTCTTGTGATCTTTGTGCCATCGTTGGGGTTAATGGACCCTTAGAAATCTTTATGTCTACGCATAATGTCTGGGTTCAGAGAGTGTATGTCTTACCTCCTCCTTGCTGTGGCTGGCTTTAAATAGACATAAAAGAGTCACCGATCAACCTGGAATACTGAGGTCACCGGTTTGAAACCCTGGACTTGCCTGGTCATGGTATATATGGGAGTTGATGCTTCCTGCTCTTCTTCCTTTCTCTCTCTCTAAAAAAAAAAAAAAAAAATCACCAAGTCAGCATCACCACACCCAAAGCCCAACACCCAGCCGTGATCCTGCCAGTCCCTCTTCTTTCTCAGGGGCTATCTGGCTGCATTCCACCAACAGCATGACAGTGACACCAACTGTCCACAGCAGGGGGTCTATGTTCTATGTTCTTTCTCCTGCCCCACTGCTGGGGTGTCAATATGGGATGTCAGCTTGTCCAAAGTAACCATGAGCTGCTGTTAATGCTCACGTGGTCTTCAGTGGGTAGTTGGCTTAGGCCTTGAATTCCCTACCCATTTAGAAAGAGACTTAATGGTGAATGTAATGGCCTGGACCTGCTAGCTCAGCAGAATTTGTAACTGCCTACACAATGGGGTCTTGAGGGGAGAGGCTGGATCTGCCCCTCATCACTGAATGCTGTCTGCCATTTGACTGTTCCTCGGTCCCTAACTGCTAATGAACAGCAGCACATTGGGGAAGCTGTACCAGGCTCAGGTTTCTGAAACCTATTATTTGCCCAGGATTCTTTGGGCACAGTCCCTGAGCATCAGCTTATGTGTTTAATTCAGACAAGAAAACTTGTGAAATAGATATGGTTCTCCCCATTTCATGGATGAAGTAACTGAGGCCACACAGCTAGTTAGCCTGGAGCCATCACCAGCAGCAGTTGGTAATCAGGGAACTGATCTGGGCCCTGCTCCACCAGACTTCAAAGATGCCACACGTGCTAGTGGCATCTTGAGTTTGCCTGGAGGTGCCTCTGTGGGTGGTGTCTGCAGGGGGTCTCCCTTGGGACTCTGGTGGGAGCAGGTCAGAAGCCCCAGCACTATAAGGAATGCTGGACACCACTGGTTCCAGTTCTCTCTCTGCTGCAGAAGAAGAAACAGACAGGACAGGAAGGGATGCGCCTGGAAAGACAAAGGACAGCAGACCCGGCGCTTGAGCCCTCCAACCTCCCTGCGTCTTTCTCGAACTCTCTGTCTTCTTGAATGGCCATCTTGGTCATTATTCTTGCTCCGCACTTCAAAATCCACCACTTATCCATGTGCTGGCTCCCTTGCACCAGGGGGATTTGTGTTTATTCATTGTCCCCTTTCTGGATGACTGACTGAGACTCCTTTACCCAGGAGGACACTAACCCATGAATAAATAAATTCACTCATTTCTGTTTGTACATCTCATCACAGCACCGGCACCCGCAGGGACCTTCGCAGGCGTGGCCCACTGAGGCTCCACATTTATACTCAGCCTCCCTGGACTGAAGTCTTATGAGAATGTCTTCATTATCCTAAAAGGAATAGGCCAGAACAAAGCCGCGGCTTAGAGAGTTAATTATAGCTTTTAATTTCAAACCTACCTCTGTCTAAGGTCAGCGCTGACTTCAGAACTGTCTTGCCCCAAATTGCCAGCAGCTCAGATTTCTTCGAGGCTTTCCGGGGCTCTGCTGACTCATGACAAAAGAAAATTCGCTTCAGCGTCCCTGCCTCGGGTTTCTCATTTGGAAACCACAGTGGCTCCCAAAGACCGCATTCAGGTATTTCTGCTAAAAGCCTTGAAAAATGATAGCAGGCTGAACCAAAGCTGCTTGTTCTTTCTCTGGGGTCTGAGTGACACCCCAGCCCAGTGGATCATTATAGCTTGTTGGAGCCAATGTTTCTTACATTTCTGTTTTATAATCCTATCAATTAATTTAATAACAGGAAAATTGGTAAAAGCAGACCAGAAAAATGAGCAGAACCGGCACATTTGACAGGACCCTCAGAGTCCGGGAGGACAGTGAAGGGAAGGGGAAGCATTGTGCTGGGATCACAAGACGCTGGGTGTGTGTGTGTGAAACTTGACTCCTCTCATGGACATTCTCTGGAATTTCTTAGACTCAGTTCCTTCCTTGCTGTGGCTGATTCCTTTGTTCCTGGTCAGGAATCTATGATGATCTAGTGATCATGGATATGACTGAGAGGGTTCCAGGTTAGACTTAATGAACATTTGACAACACCCTCACCTTTGCTGAATCACGTTGACAAGAATTAGATGGTTTTGTGTTTGTATGCCTCCTCCAGGAAGCCTTCACAGACTGCATCCACCCTATGTCTCTCCCTCTCTGCCTTCTCAAGTCTATCCCTGTGGCTGCTTGGAGGTTCATGAGAACCTTTTTTCCTCTGCATAACTTCAATATCAGCATTGCACATGTAACATAGATACTTAAAAGAAAGGCTCACAGATTGTATTAGAGAATTAGTGAATGGACGGGTAGATGGTACTGGGCCAGAAAGGTGTAAGTGACCTCAAAGGCTGGTGTTGGTGTGAAGAAACTGGAGGGGCTTCTAGTGCAGCCAAGAGAGAAGTGACCCATGAAGTCACTGTTCCCATGATGGATCAGAGCAATGCTTCTCAAAGTTAGCATGCAAATGAATCAACAGATTCTAATCCAGGGGTCACCAAACTTTTCACACAGCGGGCCAGTTCACTGTCACTCAGAGTGTTGGAGGGCCGGACTATGAACAAATCCCTATGCACACTGCCCATATCTTATTTTAAAGTAAAAAAAGCAAAATGGGAACAAATACAATATTTACAATAAAGAACAAGTAAATTTAAATCAACAAACTGACCAGTATTTCGATGGGAACTATGGATGCGGATGCATCCTGTGCTCCTCTCACTGACCACCAATGAAAGAGGTGCCCCTTCTGGAAGTGCGGCGGGGGGCAGATAAATGGTCTCAGGGGGCTGCATGCAGCCCGCGGGCCATAGTTTGGGGACCCCTGTTCTAATCCATTGCATGAGTGGGGCCTGGGACTCTGCATTTCCAGCAGCCCCCAGGGGTTGCCGCTGGTCCATGTCTGAGTGGCAAGGTCTGCAGGGCCTGTCTTAGAGAAGCAGGTGGCAAAGTGCTGGGGTGGCCTGGAGAGCGGCTGCAGGCGAGAACAAAGCGAGGGTCCCGCTGTGGGATAGCAGGGGCTTCTGTGGTTTGTGCTGGTTTGGTCGGTAAAGTCACTGAACCTGGAATCAGCAAACACTGAGTTGCAGCTGCAGGGCCACAGAGCTGGGCTCCTGGGAGCCCCGGGTCACAACCTGTCAACACATAACCTGCCTTACCTGTTTTGGTGTAGAGGCGCTGTATTTGCCATGCGTGGTTACTCGTTAGCATGGAGCTCACAGCTTTCAGCACTCCAGCTCGCACCTGCATGGAGCTGTGACACAGGGATTTTCTCTGTGAGGCATGTCACAGCTTTCCTGCACCTGGGACAGCAGACAGCACATCAGCACAGTGGCAAGGTTGTTATAAACAGCAACACCAAGAAAAAGCAAAAATGCTAGAAGTGTGTCATAAAAGACCCATGTGACAGTCTGAGAGCTGAGCCGGGGAGGGGGCCGAGCAATCCTTGTTTGACCTCAGTGGAGGACTTGAGGATCAGGCTACCTAGGCGCTTGCCCCTCAGCACAAGGCTGCTACTGGGTGTGGAAATGTCGTGGGTATTGATTGGGGGTAGCCCATAAATTGTTGTGAGGAATGACTGTGTAGTATTCAGATATGAAAATGTCAGGACCCTATGCTCAAATAGTTAGACACGTCTGGGGACTCCAGTAGGTCTAAGAGTCTCACTGGCCAGCGGGCAGGGACCAGGGTGAATTCCCCAAAGAATACAATGCTTGGTAGTCTCAAGGCTGTGGGACAGGTCCAGCACTAGCCACGTTCCAGACTTCACAGAGAAATCAAGGCCCTGTGATCAGACAGACCACACACGTGTTCCCAGGTAGTCACTGGGTATATAAATGTCACCCATCAGCATTTCTCAGACTTTCCCACCAAAGTGCCTCTAATAACAGGAGAGAGTCAAAAAATATTGGTCCCGAGAGGTTGTTCAACAAGGCCCAATGTTGTCTTCTGTTCCATAAACTCTCTGGGTAACTTCCATGAAGAGAGACCTGCCTCTTCATTCTCCTGATGCACCTGGTGGCCTGCAAGTCCTTCAGTCAGCCTGTGGTTTGGTCATCCAGATGGGTGGTTGGCTAGGTACTCCCCACCTGTGTCTGTAAACAAACGTCTCTTTGGACACAGCCCTGTCACTCACTGAGCATTGTCTGTGGCCGCTTACACCTCCAATGGCAGAGCTGAGTAGTTGCAGCAGAGACTGTACGAACTCTGGAGCCTAAATGTTTGCTGTCAGGCTTCTTGCAGACATAGTTTGCCCACCTCAGGTCTAAATTCTCATGTTTTTTTTCTTAATAATTGATATGTCCCAACTGTATGTAAAGAGGCCCTTCTGATGTTACCAACCAGGCAAGCCTGACTCTCTTAGGACCCACTGGTCCTCACTCAGATCCTGATTTCTAAGAGGTGGGTGTGATCCTCACTTGGCCAGACTCATGCAGCTGCAGGGGAAGCAGGCAGGGTCCTGGCCCGCTGGAGTGGACTGCACATTCCAGCCCAGCCCAGCCTGTCCTTCCCGCTGGGACAGCCAAGGGCAGTGAATATCCTGTAAATGCAAATGCCTCCGTGAGTGGGGGATTCTGCTGCAGTGGGTGAGTTTTGACATTAGACTACCTAGCGTTAATAAACACGGATAAAGAAGGAGTTTCAACATGAAGGGAGGGCAGGGCCCAAGGAGAGTGAGGAAGAAGCATCCCTGAGCAGGGTGAAGGAGGTCAAGAGCAGGGCCCGCTGGGGCAGAGTGTAGGCAAAGCTTTGAGAAAATGCTGAGGGTTTAATCTGGGATAAATGTGACGGGTGAATTGAAAGGACAGGCATTGGGCTAAAAATAGCAGATAAGCCAAGGGAAAGGAAGCATGGATGGGAAGCAGAGCAGGAGGGGAGCCTGCAGAGCCAGGGAATCTCTAGCTCAGTGGTTCTTAACCTTTTTTGAGGTACCAAACCCACCAGTTTCATATGCGCATTCACCGAACCCTTCTTTAGTGATAAATAAAATATGATTTTTTTTTTTTTTTGCAAATTCAAGACATAGGTATATATTTTTTTACTGGTGCACAAAATGAGCCGTGCATGAACATCACCTTGCTCAAAGAACAAAACCAACAAAGTGCATGAACTCACAACAAATTACGGTATTACTTTATTCTGGCCTCCGCGGCAGAGGCTTCTCCGAACCCCTGAGACCGACTCATCGAACCCCTAGGGTTCGATAGAACCCAGGTTAAGAACCACTGCTCTAGCTGTTTAGGAGGGTGAGCCAGTCAGTATGTAGAGTTCTCTCAGTGCTTCTGAAGTTATATTTTTTTCCCCTGAGACTGAGGTCAAGCATTGGAGGGCTGCGTAGAAAAGAGCCTGAGTCGTCAGGGACTGGGCGGTGGACAGACAAAGCCAGCAACTAGGGCATGGAAGAGCCGAAGGGAATTTCTGAGTAAAGCACGTCTGTTGCGCAGATTGAAAACTTGCCCCTAGAAAGGCTTGACTGACTTAGGGGAATGTGGAGAGATAGTCACACTTGGGTATATTGCAAAGATTTTGTTTTCTTACACTGAGCAAGTTTGGTGTCTGTAATTATGGGATATATGGGGTATATATGACATTCGGTTGGTTGTAGACTTTATCCTTCCTGATAATTTTTACATCTGGGTAAAGTGTTCCCAGTGGGTATAATTCCATCCTGCCTTCTGTTGGTAAGATGGCTGGCCCGGTTACTGGTGTCAATTGCCTCCTGTCAGCCTTCTGACCAAGGGGATAGGCAGGCCCCTTGCATCCCCTGGCTGCCATGTTGGTGAAGGGACCAGCCATAGGAGGAGGATGACCTGGAGGGTAACTAAGGGGTGAGACAGGAAGAACCTTAGCTCCTGCTACACCAGGGAACCACGGGTATGCTCTGCTCTAGACTTCCAGGTGTATGACAGACTACATTTCTTTTTTCTTGTTTAGGTCCTTTTGAGTTAGAATTTCTATTACTTCCAGTCCAAAGCATACTGAAGAACACATGGACGCGCCAGGTTTTCCTGGTGTCTGTGCTTCTGGTGATTGAATGATTTGAATTTAGGGGATGGGATGGACCCTGGGGGAGCACTTTAACCCAGAGTAGGAGTTGAGGTTTCTAAAGGTGAAGAAAACACACGTGATGAAGATTGGGGGGCAGGGGAACACTGTGATAGGAGAGGTGGGGGGAAAGGGAGGGCTGCTTCTATTAGGAAAGTCTTTTGTGATTCAGAAGGGCTATCTGAGATTGTGGATGAAAACCAGGGGAATACAGAATCACAGAAACTAACAAATGAGTATTTAAAGGAGGCAATGAATGGCTAATTGCATCAAAAGCAGCTGAGAGGTCAAGACAGAGGCAAACTGAATTATCTGTTAAATTTGACCTCAAGGAGGCCCATGGGAACTGTGACAAGAGTGGTTTCTACATAGAGAGAGAGTTGGGGGCCAGGGAGAGTGAGCTGACCAGCAGAAGGAAGTTGTTTTCAAGCAGCTCAGCTGGGAAAGGGACTAGAAAGTCAGGGAAGGCAGTGTGCATGTGGTGGGGGAGGGCACAGAGGAGGGGGGGCATTCCCCAGAAAATGCTGTGTGCCTCCACCCATTTGAGAAGCTATAACATAGTCACTAATTGGGTTCCTCTAGCCCTGATTACAGCCCATAACCTATAGTCGGTGTCTGGAAAGGCCGGTTGTAAAAGGTCTACCCGTGATTAAGTGGACAGGCTGGGATCTCCTATCAGCTTACAGTACTCGATTTGTTGAATCTGACTGTGAAAGTCATGACTCTCCTTCCTTTTGTAAGTCTGTTGTTTTAAGTACCTTTCTCAGCTCAATAGGCTCACTCTATGGTTTCAAATCAAGATCAGAGCTTATTCAGCAAAGTTTTAAACTTTTGTCGTTAATTGCAAAATTGTTATATATCATGTAATGGATGGGGAAGTCACCCTGGTCCCACTTCACGCAGAGAGAAAGCCTCTCTGAACATATGGTCTGTTTCCCTCCACCTCCCTGTTGTTCCTGTGTTTATTAGGACCTCCCACATGCTCAGCCCTTTCCTCGGCTGGGCGCCCTCAGGAGCAGTTTTGAAATGTGAAGTCTAGTCACCTCTCCAAGAGCTGACATGTGTCTGACAAGATAACACACACACAGAAGTGAGCATTTGTTCATTGGGAAGGGGGAAGGTCAGGGCCAAGAGTGAGGGGAGGCAGGTGAAACCACTCCACACAAGTCCCAGACACAATTGTCCCTTTATTTAAAAATTTGATATTCTGTTCATTATGTATTCTTGCACTACTTTTCACTTAAAAAAATAAATATCCCATTGGAATACTATATATTTTGATTACTGAGTTTTCTAGTGGCATAAATTTTGCACCCAAGTTGAAGGCCTCTCCCACCTCACCCTGGTCCTGGCCTGGGAATACCCTGACTGAACTGTGGGCTTTGAACTCAGACCCATGGAGGTTTGAACCAGTCTGTCTCACTCACTCCAAGTATAACTGAAGCAAGTTACCTGACCTCTGCGAGCTCAGTGTCCTCATTTGTAAAGTGGAGATAATTAAATTAGCAGTGTTAATAGAGACAAAGTGCTTAGCCTAGGGTTAGCAAATATTCTGTAAATAGAATATTATTCCACAACAAAATTAGTTATCTAGATAATTACTGTGCAGTAGCACTGCCCAGTAGAAATTGCATGTAAACCACATTACATGATTTAAAGTTTTATAACAGTCACTTTTTTAAAAAGTAAGAACCAAAGGTGAAAATAATTTTAATAATTTTACTTAACCCAATATATGCAATGTGTCATTTCAACATGAAATCAATGTAAAAATTACTAATGTAATATTTTACCATTTTTATACTTACAGGATGCCTCAATTTGAACACACCACATTTCAAGTACTCAGTAGACCCAAGTGGCCGGTGGCTACCATCTAGGATCACATAGATACAATCATCGTGGGTGAGAGCCACTGGAACAGGCGTTCAGGACAAGAAGGCATTTTCTAACCCTTTCTATAGGGAAATTGTGGAAGGAGCAGAATCTCCAAGTCCAGGGCTCTTTCTTCTATTGTTTAAGTAACCCTTCGATGGCCATTGAAATATGAAAGGCTCTGAATATTTGGGAACACAATTAGGAAAAAATACCCATTAGAAAAAGTATATTACTTTTTTACTTTCTACCAGTTTATCAAATACTATTTGCTCACTCGCTTATTCTTTTGCATGCTAAGAATATCTTAATATTACTTATAAGCACAGTAGCCATGAATTTGAAATACTTTGAGGTTTCAATTAGTCTATTCCCTGCACCAAAAATCAATGAGCATTTGAGAGCATAATGTTCAGACACTTTGTAGATATTCTAAGGCCGTGATGGCAAGCATATGACATGCGTGTCAGCACTGACATGCGTAGCCATTTTCAATGACACGCAGCCACATGCGGCCGCATACCAGAGAAGTATGGGGCCGCATGCTGAGAAGGACGTTTCATCCTCAGCTCCTACATGGCCAGGTGCAGTAGCCAAGGATAAAACATTTGCTGTAGTGTAGACACTCTGTGCTGGAGGTCTGTAGGCCAAAATAACAGAACTCTGGCACAGAGCTCTATTTCTGGGACTTCGGGTTAGGCCGTTTTTCTCGAAGTGACACACCACCCGAGTTATGCTCGGTTTTCTGGCGAATTTTGACACACCAAGCTCCAAAGATTGCCCATCACTGTTCTAAGGACTCAAAGCATTTAAACTGAAAGGGAAAAAAAAATCCAAGTAAACTAAAAGCTGGCAAGAAATTATAATTGTAAAGAAAGTATTGTTTAGAGCCAAATTCCTAAAAAGACATTGGGCCTATATTTCTTATTGAAAAGGTAAGAGTTTGTATTTGTTTAATTTACTTAACCTTTTGAGTAGTGAGTTTTTTTCATGCTCGCTAACCCCCAGGAGTAAGTTTTTTTTTTCAAAAAATGAAATTAGTTCTAGTTAGTTATTAACTTAAAATCATGTTTGTTTGATAACCGATTTAGGAAACAAGAAGAACATACGTTTGCCTTTTTCTTAATGTTGCCTTACACGTTCTTAAAATAAAAATTTTTGTACAATCGTACTCTGGGTGATCAGGAAGCACAAGGATGTAGGTACGTGAATGTTTGTACTACTTCAAGGGTAAATTCATTGTGTCCAGAAAAAAAAATTCCCAAAGAATATGGGCAAATACCCTGTTAACCTAAAATTAAAAAGCTAAAATGAGAGGCAACCCATGTTTATTTGTAATCACAGAATTGCACTTGAAGAAGCACGAATTCAGGCAGAAACCCCTAATAGTGTCCCAATTACAGGGTGAGGGCAAGGGGTTTTCATGAGAAAAGGGAGGAGTAATTATGTGAAAAGAGGAAAGACATTTCTATTGATGCTAATTAGCTGAGTTACTTTTTAGCTGTACCCGGCTGGTCATTCATTCTGTCTTCAGATAGAGTCCATAATTTTCTGTCCTTATGGTTGGTCAGGATGTTTGCTTTGCTTGCTGGCTTTACAGAAAATCTGTTTGGAAGACACTGTTAGTTTGACCCAGTCCAAATTGTCCTGAGGTTCAGGGAGTGGGACATGCAGGCAGCCCGTCCGGAATGGCAGCCCTGGTCCATGCTAGAATGGCTTCATCTGCATCAAACTTTTCACTCCCTGGGTGTTAAGTATGGTCAGAGACAATTATTAAGACATTAATTCCAAGCACGTTTGTTTCTTGGCCTCCTTCTGCCCTCCCAGTGGCACCTTGAACTTGTTGGCCACATACATGCCACCTTACATGGGTAGTGAGTGTAGACTAGCACTGCATTTATAGCCAAAAAAACCATCCAGACTCATCAAAGCAAGTTATTTTGTGAACAAGAAATAAATTGGTGCTTTTGTGAGCATGTTTGCGCTCATCGTTTATTAATGACATTTAACATTTTACCTCCAAGACATCATTTTGGAGTGCATGGACTGACTCCTTTCTTGGAAACAGTAGAAGGAGAATTTCTTTATCTAAAAGGTGCTCTGTCCATGACCTATATGTTTTTTAGGTAAATACTGAGTTATTAATGATGCATTAAGAAAAAAAATCTTTCTTCCTCCAAGTCTGCCCTCCTGGGCTGGAAATAAAGGTACTAAATCGTATGTAGAAATATTTTCAGGAGGTTTTTCAGGTCTGAAAATGTGGCAAGAAGGCCATTAAGGTACTGCCGCCCCACTGTTCCATGTAGGTACATGGGCCAGTGGTTCGACCTCTCCTGAGAACTCCAGAAAAACAGGTTCCCAGGCCAGGCCCCACTCAGACCTATCAGATCAGAATGAAACCCTCAGGTGTTCACACACACACCTTAACATTTGAGAAGCACTAATCTATTGAGCACAATAGATTTGTGCTCCAAAATTTTGTTGAAATTGTTGTTGTAAGACATTGTAATAAACTGTTTCATTACTAGTACCGTTCTTCAAATTAAAATTAAGTTTTCACGTTAAATGAACTCTCAGATTTCCGTTACAGTAATGTATAATATCATGCTACTATTTAAAAGAAGCTGTGACTTGAATATTAGCTTTTTAAAAAAACACATGTTTTCACAGGTCTCCCCAATGTGGGAAGTGGAGGCATGGATGTGTTTTCTACACCGTTCTGGGGAAGCTGGTCAGTGGGGAGAGAGTGCTCTGTGTCCAGAGAACCTGATTCTCAGGTCTCACAGTCTTGGCAGGATTTAGTGTGTCTCATGTGACTTAAAAAAAAAAAAAAAAGCCTGACTAGGCGGTGGTGCAGTGGATAGAGCGTCAGACTGGTATGTGGAAGACCCAGGTTCGAGACTCCGAGCTCGCCAGCTTGAGCGTGGGCCTATCTGACTTGAGCAAAAAAAAAAAAAAGCTTGCCAGCTTGGACCCAAGGTTGCTGGCTCCAGCAAGGGGTCACTCGGTCTGCTGAAGGCCCACGGTCAAGGCACATATGAGAGAGCAATCAATGAACAACTAAGGTGTCGCAACGGCAACAAAAAAACTAATGATTGATGCTTCTCACCTCTCTCCGTTCCTGTCTGTCTGTCCCTGCCTATCCCTCTCTCTGACTCTCTCTCTGTCACTGTAAAAAAAAAAACAAAAAACAAAAACAAAAAAAACCCATGCAAACGTAATTTTAGCTCTGTTTCATTTAACACTTACGGTCCCCCATGGGTGGATCCAGGTGAGGCCTCCCTTCCCGCCTTCCTTCTTAGTCCCCCCTTCTGAGTTCTCTGCTCTCTCCTTGAAGAGTCATCCCCCAGCTCTGCCTGTTTCACACATTAATCATTTCCTTTCACACTTCTGGTTCCCTTCCAACTTCCCAGTCTTTCTGGAATCCAGGAGCCTGAAAATAGCACCCCAGATGTGTCTACCTCCCTGCCCAGGACAGTCCTCAGAGACAGTCCGAAATAGCATCAGCCTTTTCTCACTGGGACGTCAGCATACGCAGGCAGCATCGAATTTTGTAAATGGAAAAAGAAATCTGAAACAGCTAGATTAGATATCCAAGAATCTCGGTCACCGATTAACTGTCTACAAAGCCAGAAGGTATAGGTCCCAGCCCAGGCCCATGGCTATAAGAAGCTCTCAGGGCTGTTGTCAAGATTAAGCACAAAACTGGTGACACACCTATTCCCTTTTGTTTGCTTACAAAGCATCTCTAAATGCTTTTTGCATGAATCATATTAAAAACCCCAAAGAATAATGAATTTAATTAATCTTAAAACAAAGTAAGAATAAATTGATGTGTTAAAAACAATTGTGACTTGCCTGACCAGGTGGTGGTGCAATGGATGGAGCGCTTTGGCCTAGTACACTGAGGACCCAAGTTTGAAACCTTGAGAAATACGTGGTCACTGGCTTGAGTGTGGGATTATAGACATGACCCAAGGTCGCTGGCTTGAGTCCAAAGTTTTGCTGGCTTGAACAAGGGGTCATTGGCTCAGCTGGAGCCCCCCAGTCAAGGCACATATGAGAAAGCAATCAATGAACAACTAAGGTGCTCGTTAATGAATAACGAGTTGATGCTTCTCATCTCTCTCCTTTTCTGTCTGTCTGTCCCTCTTTCTTTCTCTCTCTCTCGCTTAAAAAAAGAAACAAAAACAATTGTGACCAATTAGTTTGCCACATACTTTAGGGAACACATGTGTCTCACAATGTTGAAAGCAGTCTGGATTTGGGAATACACCTACCGGAGTGACCTGCACAAGTGTCATGTCTCTTTCTGCTCGGTTTAAGGACCATTTGATCAGCCCTTAGGTGGTTCAGGCGTGGTTTCTATTTGCCATCCCAGGTTTAGAAAGCTGCGGTGCTGGGCTCTGCTTTCCATTTCTGGATTCACTGAGGTCTCTTCTCCCTTGGCCAGGCTCACTCTCCCTCGGGTTCTGGGGGTCCCTGCAAGCTGTCATCTCTATGTTCACTCAATCATTCCACTGGCTTACTCTTTAATCTGTGCTGAGCCCTGGAACGGGAAGGCATGCCAGGTGGGCACAGTGAGAAAACCAATGTAAAAATGGAAAAAGCACTAAATGATTGCCATGGGCCTTTAGTTTCCTGGGAAGAGGCTATAAATGCCGAAGGGTTCTGAACTCATTCTACTTCTCCAACCTCTACCTGGGGTGGCTAAGGGACCCAACATACAGGCAATGTGCTTGTCAGGGAAGTGCTCAAAAGATAAAAATGAAAAGCCCTTTACAAGACCTTAATGGTGATATTATTATCCAAGGGCATGCTTAAAAGTTAAACTTTTCCTGGGAAACTATTAAAATAAAGATGGGGTCATTAAATGCTTTCAAGTGCAAACTATCAAGATTTAAAATTTTTGAGGTAGAAGTTTAAAGTGGAACAGCAACCTATTTTAAGTTGTTTTGGAGAAAAGGTGCAATGCAAATAAATAAACATTAATTTTTAAAAATTCTAAGTGCTATCAAATGAGCTAAATAGATTTTTTAAGCTTGGAAAGCATTTTTAAAAGAGATGTGAAAAAAGAGAAAGAAAGAAGGAATGACACATTTTAATTTATTGCTAACTCTCCATTATGAACTTGGCCTCCCCTGTGCAAAGGCTAAGTTGAAACCCGGAGCTGGCTCCCTCTGGCCAACCTACAGGGAACCCCTTCCACCTGTCTCTCCTGTTTCACTGGGTGGCTACATGCCCAGTGGCCTGTCAGCTTTCAGGGCAGCTAAGACAAGTCTGCTCATGAAAAAAACCAACTCGCCAAGCCCCCACATGCAACCCTTATTTCCCTGGACCACAGCCACTGGAAATGACAGTGAGATGCTTCTATTCCTGCAGAGGTAATTTGTGTGAAGATACCTGCTGCCCTGGGCTGTGATTATCTGCTCCCAGGGCCTTCCAATCCAGGCAAGTTACAAAGTACCCATGTGAGCCTTGCAAAGGCTGGGAGAATGTCCCCTCCAGAAAATGCCCAGCATCCAGCACTCAGCGCACTTGACACAGTGATTAACAACACAGTAAATGAAGGAAAAACTTTGTATTTTTGAATAGAGCCCAGAGTCCATGATCAGACTAGGAAAGCCAAGCATTGACGTATTCTGTTACTTCCTTGAGGAGAATGGTAATCAGAATTTCTGTTGCTTAGAAATCCAACCTCATGTATAACTTTTCTTATGGTAAGATATGCAAGTCAAGCAAAGTCAGAAACCTCTGGTGAAATGTTTCACCAGAGAGTGAAATCCATTCACTTCCTCCCAAACCAGGCTGTTGACTTCTCCTGAGGTCCACATGTTCAGTAAATATATCCATTTGATAAATAGTTACTGCGTTCCAGGCACCCTGGTGAGCCTAATATTTACTCTAGTAAAGCTGCCAATGATCAAAACATTTTCAGACTTTCTTGTTCATTTGTTTTCAGGGCCTGAAATGTGTTAGTTATCTAACACCTTTCATCCACAGGGCCAATGCCCTATGTTGTCTGATCCAACCCTGGTAACAACAGGAGCCACCACAGTGAATGAGGGGCTCATGTAACAGGGGCTCAGTGGGAACCTGGAGGTCAGCATTCACCTCATCCACTGAAAGGCGGGGACGCTTGGAGAAGTGAGTGACTTGCCAAGGGCAAACATCCTACCTGTAAGAACCAACCCAGACTCTCACTCTCTGACCCCCAATTCAGTTATTTTTTGTTTTGTATTTATTTTTTGTTTTAATTTAATATACCAGTAGCTTCAATAGAGCCCTTGTGAGAGGACTTGGTATTTTGGAAATACAGGAACTTCATTAAGAACTAGTTACTATAAAGAAGGTGGGGAACCAAACTAGATCCTAGAGGTTCATGCTGTTCGTTTTGTTTTGAACAAAACTGAGGACTGACTTTCAGGTAATGAACCACACTTTCTTGGGTGACTTGGGAGGTAGCCATGCAGACAGTTCTGGAAAGCTGGTTCTGACTTTCTATGAGCAGTGTCAGCCTCTGGGAGAGAGGCACATGTCATCTCCTGAAGACTGTTCTGGGTGGGGGGCATTTAACTGGGACCAAGGGGATAACGGCTAGCTCGGGAGGCTAGTCCTGGGGCCCAGGTCTTATCTTCCCTGGGGGTACGCAGCGCTAATAGTATTCCTTGTATGCATTTAATATAGCCAACAGAGCATGGGGCCTGTGGTTTAATGACTGCATGCACAACAATAATTCACACAACAAATACACAAAATCAAGTATTTATAAATCAAACAATGAGGAGTCAGACCTCGTCCATGAGGAAAACTCTGCCAGGCTTCCTTCTCAAGATCACACAGGAGTACAGAAAGGAGGTAGCGTGGACTGCCCAGAGGTCATTCTAATAGAAGCCTGGTCAGCTTCTTTGAAGACCCACAGTATGCGAAGTAAGCAAGAAACCCTTGGTGTGCTTTCCAGACAAGAAGTGCAGCCCTCTGGCCTCTTTGTGATGAGGTCAAGGAGAGAGTGTTACATAAACAAAAGTCAGGAAGGATTTGGGTTTAGACTCTCTCAGCTGATGGAGCTGAACCATTTCACCCTCGGGGGTAAACACGGAGATTGAGAATGGCGGCAGAGAGTAGGAAAGCTCAAACCCATAGCCTTTTATTTCCTCCCTTTAGCATCTGTGTCCTTGGCTAAAACCCATCATACTCTGAAGATTTTTACATGCATGGCTATCCAACAACAGCAAGCAGTCTGTGACTGGCCATGTTGCAGGAGGAAGAAAGGAGCTGACAGAAATGTCAGAGGTGATTTTTTACTCTTAGCACACTAATGTTTGTTGGTTCCCTCCCAGGTCCTGCACCAGGAAAACTCTGGAAGGTAGCCTTTCACAAGCAGTGAGGTTGCCAGAGGGTTAAATGGAGAGATGGTCGAATGCCAGGTGACCACCACACCAGGTGTTGTCATCCGTGACCCGATACACTCAGCTAGGGAAACAAGCATGTCTGAATATCAGGCTGATATTGGAGGAAGTAGATGGGTAGCGTGAAGCTGGATAAATAATGCACCATGGTTACCACCTAGCAGAACAGAATTTGTCACACCATAACCACTGCAAGAAAGCAGTTGCTGGATGTTAGGCTAGAGCCGTGATTTTACACCTTTTTCATCTCATGGAACACATGAGCTAATGACTAAAATTCTGCAGCACAACCAAAGAGATATTATATTTTTTGCTGATGTGACCAAAAAAATAGGTATAATTTTGATTCATTCACACCAGACAGCTTTTGTTGTGTTGGGTGTTGTGATTTTTTTATTTGACGGTCTAAGGGAAAAGAAGTCAGTGCCTCTGACTAAATAGTCAGTTGTTGTGTGTTTTAAAAATCCTCATGGCACAACGATTGAAAACCGAAAATCAAAGCATAGATAAGAGCCCCACCATGAAGGGTTTATCTGAAGACACTCTGGAAGCCAAAAATGTTGAAAAACCCCAAATAGATTCCTGAGAACCAGAGAGAATTATGTAGGTTTCAAAAGGGGTTTCCCTCATGTCTCTGGAAATGGAACGTTCTAGAGTCAATGGATGATTTACTCATCCTTTTATTATTTACATCAACAAGGACAAAGGGACAGACAGGACACTGTAACACATAAGGAGACATGAGGATACTTAGAATTTCCCACAGTCCCTTTCACTTAGAGGTCTACTCAACACTCATCATGAGAAGGCCGAGGGATCTGGGAACCTGGCAATAGCCATGGCCTTCCTCTCCTCAGTGAGGGGGAAGGGGGGCATGCGACTCACCACCTTTCCCAGGCAGGACTGCTGTGGTGCTCCCCCAGCTCCATATGCCACCCTCACCACATCTCCCTGGAGGAGAGGGGCACAGGGACGTGAGCCCTGGTTCTGCAGCACAACCATGGTGCTACCCCCGCGATGAGCACTGACGGTCCCCCAAGAGGGACTCAGCTGTTCTCTCACTTGTCCTTGGTTTCGCCAGCTACTACTCATGAAGAAGCGCCTTTGTTAAAGCAACCTGACTTCTCCAGTCTGTTTGAAGACCCAGCTTTATTGCTTTTTGTGCTTCTGGGATATGATGACATACGGCCTTCTATTCTCAGCCTCCTCAGCGTCCCTGCCTACTTGAGACCAGTTCTCAAAGGGACTCACCTTTCTGAATGCTACTTGTCATATAACTCAGGTGTGAGAAGCAGGGACAGCATTTTCTCTGCTTCGCCATGCCTCTTTCTCCCCATTGCTCCTCACCCCTGTAGAGGGTCCTACTCTGCCTCAGTTTTAAAAAGAAAAATAGTGGTCTATTAATTTACATTACATGAGCCAAGAATATGCAACACAGAAAGGACAATCTCTTCAAAAAACTGTGATAAGAGAGATGGACAGCCACATGCAAAAATAAAAACAAACAAACAAAATAACGACCACCATCATATACCAGACAAAACTCAACTTATATATGGATTAAAGACTTAAACATAAGACCTGAAACCATAAAACACCTAGAAGAAAACATAACTGATAAGATCCTTGACCAAATCAGTCACAGCAGTGATTTTTCAGATTTGATACCAAAAGCAAAATAAACAAGTAAGACTGTATGAAAATAAGAAGAGAGTGCAGGAAATTTACTCACAGGCTGTTGCCTTTCCGCAGAAATGGTAAGATCTGGCATGAAGCTGTGTGAGAAGGTGAAGAGAAGGTCATGGATGAGAAAGATGCTCAGGAGGTAAGGCTCCAGGGCTGGGTGAGTGATCTCATGTGAGGGCTAGAGAAGAGGGAGGCACCCAGGTCGGTGCCCACGTGTTCAGGTTGGAAAGCTGTAGGGTTGGTGAGGGTATTTCTGAGACAGGAACTCAGGGCAAAAAACAAGATTAAGGGCTCAATATGATGCAGTTACATTTCACCAGGCTGAGGAACTTGGGAAAGAAGACATTCCACAGACAGTTGAATTATGATGCTAGACTTCAGGACAGATGTCTGGGCTAGAGATGTGCACCTCAGCGTTACCAGCATAGAGATAGCAGTTGGATTTCATAAGAGGGCCAAAGATGGTCAATGAGATAGTAATATGCATTGTATGTGTCCTCATCCAATAAGTAGCTTGAGTACAGATGAACTTCCTTTAAACCTCAGAGTCACTTCACATCCTGGGACATTCTGACTCTGTATGTTACTGTGTTATTTACCAATATGGTCAGTGCTTAATAAATACCTATAAACTCTATTACTTCATCCTGCTATAAACCTCTTTGATCAACAGAAGGAACACATGATTCATCTACAGAGATGTCTCTAAGTGATTAGCCTGTTGTCATGGGAAACCACTGGTCTAGGAACAAGACCAGTGTTCTTCTTTTTGCACTAACTCATATGTGATCATGAGAAAACTCTTTTCCATCCCTGACCTTCGGTGTCTGCACCTGTAAAATCCCAGGGCAGGACCCTGTCTGACTGTGATATTTTGTATTGTCTCCAACTTTCAGAAGGGAAGTATATCTCTCATTGAGGGGTTTCAACTGATGATTCATGACCCTCTAAAAATGTGCACTGTGAAGAACTCTTAACCAGCAAAGCCTGATGTAGTAAAGGGGGGGAGAGGGGGATTCTTCTCTCTGCCTAGTAATCTTCTCAGTAAGAGAATGTAATTATTATGTGGGTTCTAAAAATGAAGACAGAGTAAAATCTGCATTATACCCCAGATAAACGATGGTCCCAAAATAGAAGGTTTGTACAATGAAAGGGCAGAGAACAGGAGTGGACTAACTACTGTAAAGGTGCTGCTTGGAAAATATTTTGGAGAGGACATCTAACTCATGCACAATTCACTCACTGATGCTTGTTTGTTTGCTGGGGGGAAACAGTGCTGGGGAGAAATTTTCACATCTAATAATAGAGCCAGAAGGCCGCCACAGTAGTTCTTTAAATATCTTTTATTAATTTTCCATCCCTTTAACACCAAAAAAGGAACCTAAGATAGAATATTGTTAATTGTTCATTTCTACTCAGAGGTTAAACACACAAGGATCACTGCAAGAGAGTTTAGTGCCTGTAAAGCCAGGGGCTGCCGCTGTTACGGCCATTCACATGCAGGTTCACATTGGATTCAGGCAGACAGTAAAGAAACAGTGGAGCCAAAAAATGGCGGGCCATTCCTTTATTAAAGTCTTGCACCAGCTGATGAGCAACACACAAGGAAAACACTTCCCTTTCATTCAGGGTTCCCAAAGCCCTAATGCATTCTTCAGTTCCACAACCAGAAGAATCTTCTCTGAGTCCTCCTAGAATCAAAGGCCCCACCAGTCTCAGTGGATCTCGCAAAAGCCCCTCAGCTCTGGTTCCCCATCTGCACACCTTCTCTTCCTCTGCAAAACTGGCTTCATCTTCAGCACTGTGCATTCTCTCTGCTCTCCCTGCAAAACTACCTGGGCCCACAAAGACCCCTCCTCCAGCAAACATCAGCAAAACAATGGCCCCTCCCAAGCAGGAATGCAGTCCACAATTTGCAATCAACTGCCCTGCTCTGAGGACAAGCACACACTTGGATGCCCAGTGCCATTTTTAACAATAAAAGTGAGCAAACTCAAAAAATACAAATTTTACAAACTCATTTGCCAACAGTGCTTATCTAAGAAATGTTTGTCTTATAAGTTGAATCATGGGTAGCCTGTCATATATAAAATGATTAATGAGTCCAGTTGAAACTGAAAAAAAATTATCTTTGCTCAACAAAACCCTCAACCACCAGCCCTTGAAAGTCTGTTTTGAGTTAATGTTCAGTATATTTGAAAAATTATAAATGAGTATGGTTAAATTGATGCTGAGAGTAGTTTAAGTAATCATTTTTTA
This sequence comes from Rhynchonycteris naso, assembly GCA_037038555.1. Taxonomy (NCBI): domain Eukaryota; kingdom Metazoa; phylum Chordata; class Mammalia; order Chiroptera; family Emballonuridae; genus Rhynchonycteris; species Rhynchonycteris naso. The sequence continues at coordinate 211,612,755 of CM072998.1, read as the reverse complement.
AAATATCAACATGGACATTTTCTTGGATTACAAAAAAAAGGAGTTTTTGTTGACCCGAAGTATAATGTCATTGACATTTATAGCAAGATTTCATTCAATTTCACCAAGTTCTCACCATTCTTTTATAACAATATAGAAGCTGGTATAATTTCTAATATAGTATAAAATAAAATAAACATTTGTGTTTAATTAAAACCAGTTAATTTTGTTAACTACTGATCTGTACCTTGAATGCAGTGACCTGTTGACTGCAACACAAAGACAATAAGCACTAGTTCTGTGTTGAAACAGGTTTGGGTGAAAAAGTGGGTTAAACAAAGGTGAGAATGTTTCTTTCTTGCAGGGCTTCTCAGAGCCCTTGTGTGTTAATGTGCATTTCAATTTTCAAAGAGCACTTGCAAATCCCAGTGTCTTTGGCCATGGAAGTCTTTCTCCTGCCTGACCATCTCCTAAATAATGAACCCAAGGCGGATGCACACAGAGATCTTCAGCCTGGATAAACCCACCCAGCACAGAGCAGCATGTAGGACCACAGCACAGCTTCTACAGTGGCTTCACCTGAACTGGCTTTGTCGTGCTAGAAGCCCAAAGTGCAGTCCATTAAAGTCTTCTCTGTGAGCTGGCTTCTGGAAGGGGCTGTCTCACACTGTACTGAGTGGGTCTTTCTCAGGAGGGTTCAGGGGAGACCCACTGCCCATCCCCTAGTGTCTGCTTGCTTCTCTCTTGGTGGCAGATTCAGGTTTCCCCCTAAGCATCAGCCCTAACCTGGCCAGAGCCAAGCCTGTGTCTTGTCTCTATTGCAGACATGTGCAGTGGACTCTCACTTGTCTGGAAATTAACCTCATCCCTGACTTCCCTCCCACTTCCCCATTCACATATGTTCCTGTCGTTCGATCTGGTCGTGCTGTAGTGATTGCCTGTGTCTTTTACACTGGTTCCTGTCCTGCCTGGGTGGGAAGGGGTTTGGAGAGGAGGGCCGAGAGAGAGAAAGAAAAAAGGAAAAACCCATCCTTCTATATGTGCCTGTGCACCTCGCCGGTTCCCCATCCTACAGAAAACCAAAATCTCAAAGTAAAAACGACGAAGAAGTTTTTGTAAACAAGTCATTTTCAAGCAACTTCTGGCCACTGAAAGGGAATTACTTCCAGTTTTACCAATGAGCACGAAGGAAGCTTCAGGTACACTTGGAGAGGTGGGAAGGAAAGCTCACTGGCTGTCCTAAGAGAGAAAAGAGTGGCCTGCAGGGTGATCAAACATGCAAATTCTACAGCCAGTTGCCCAGAGAGGAAGGTCCTGAATGTGAGCAAGAGACTAGAGGGAGAGCTGGGTGGGTTGCAAGGCGACATTGTTTTGGCAAAACACGAAGTGGTGGTGAGCTGGCTGAGTGAGGACAGACAGGCCCAAGCTGCCTCTGAATCCGAGTTCACTCTGACAGGAGGGCTAGAGACCAGCGGCTCCGGACATGCTGCAGGAATCGAGCTTCCTAAGAACAAGACCTTGCTAGGGTGTAATTTGGTTTTACCCCTGGGTTCACCTAACCTGTAATTTTCCTCTACCTGGGTCATTCCTTAACATCGTGACCCCCTCCTCTGTGGACATGGAAGAAGGAGCATTACTCCTATAGACTGTAATTACTCAGGCTTCACCAGACTTTGCTTCTACATAGAGCTGAGGTGGAGAGATAGAAACGTGATGACATTTAGATTTAGAAAGCACTTAACCACACAAAAGAGAGTCCAAGGGGTAAGACAGAAACAAATCTCAACCCTGGAAGGGATTCACGCATCATCAGAACCAAACTACTTGAAATCTATTGAGGAAACTGAAGCCCCTGAGAAGTGGTGTCATGTGTACCAGTTCAAAAATTGTCACTCAGAACGACGGAAACAAACACTCAAACAAAAACACAAAATGGAGTTAAGCACCAGAAATAAGGTAAGATCCAAGATTCCTAAGGAGGACCACCAGGCTCAACCTGATGGGGTCCTACCGACTGGCTCAGCCTCACACTGTCCCCTCTCCTGCCACCTCCCACCCAATTCCTGGATCCTCGGCCCAGCACCAGCAACAGGGCACATGCCCCTCCCTTCATATGTCATATGTCACTCTCTGCGGTTCCCATGGTGCCTCCTCTTATCACTGCATAGATTTTGAGACCATGAGGTCTGGCCTAGTTTCCTACATTTGAATTCTGTTTCTGCCTTGTGTTGTCTTGTGGCCTTGAGCAAGACACTTAATGTTCTGGGCACCTGTGAAGTAGAAATAATCATGTGTCTATCTCTAAAAGTACACTGTCATAGATTAAAAGAGCTTATCCACATAAGGTTCCTAGAAAACTGTCCGGCACATAGCAAATGCTCAATAAATGTCAGCTACTACCATGTTACCTCCATTACTGACCTTGCCAAAATATTTATGAGTTTTTGAGGTTAGAGAGAATGACTTGGTTATCTCCACTTTCAGCCCCTAGCCTGGTCCAGGCTCAGACGAGATGCTCAGGAAGTGTCGTAGATAAATAAGTGAATGGATTCTTAAAGGCTGAATTTGTTACTGTCATTGAGTTTGCAGAAGTGACTTAAGGTCAGAATTATATTTGAGAAATGGTGATAAAATTGAGGAAATAGGTCAATGGCATTTTGAGGCAGGCAGATTTGGTCTTTTACCAGAATGTTGAATATGTTTAACAGGCATTCTCTTTCATACAACTAAACCCTTACTGGTTACTAGAATCTAGTTGCTGAGAATTTGAATTACTCATCATTATATCAGAATGGGCCTATTGCCTCTTTTTGACTGTATGTTTATAAGTTTTATATAAAATCTATAAAATCTCTTTTTATATTTTTATTATATTAATACTATCAAAATCCAACTTTAATAATAAATGTTAATTCAATTAACGTGTTGCTGGTGTTATATTATTAATCTGTTCTTTTAATATTAAATATTAAAAGGCAACTCAGAAATGATTGACTTTTAAATGGAAACAGTTCCAAAAAGCAAGCCAGAATATTTGATTCCCTGTGTAAATATCTGTGTCCAGTGAAATATTTCCCCCTCCCCCTGAATGGTCTGAACTGATGTCTGTGAGTAGGAATGAAGGCGAGAATTATGACCAGTGATTCTCACCAACAACCCTTGTGATGGCATAATGAGAATTATTTCTGGTGTGTGTTTCCCCCCCATTTAAAAAGAAAATAAAAGTTCCCTATTCTGCTGCAACTCTGCCACAGCCTCATGAATGCACTTCTGTCCTTCCCTGGCTTTTGTTTGGCTTGTACATACAAAGTCCGAGCTTTTGTAACCAGATAGAAAGTTTCTTGACATGAGATTAACAGACTCACGTCAGACTACTTACAAAGAACAACAGACAGCATATCTATTGTGGTTTCAGTTTGGGGAACACAGTACAGCATGGCAGCTTACAAGACTCTAGTCCTCATGAAGCTTAGGGTTGCGAGAAAAACGCAACCCAGGAAACTAGGTAGATGGTTGGTTTGATTCCCTTTCATCAGACAAAGATAATCCTAACTCTGAACCAGAGCTTATGGAGATGATCCTGTGAAGTCAGCAGAGACTGACCTCCAATCTTGAGATCCCCAGTGAACTTTCTGAACTTTCTGCTCCCCATAGCTCATCTCTCAACTGTCCTGTGGGAGTTTCATGCCTTTTTATAGGGTCATCCCCTCCATTTGGTTCTTCTTGGGGGAAATGAGCAGCAAGAGCCTCAGAGTTAAGTTGGAGATTTGGAGAGAAAGATTTGCTGGAGATATCAGCACTGAGCCTACCATAATGCCTTTGAAGCCCCCAAAAATCTTAAATCCATACCCAGAAGCCCTGAGATGGAGCATGACTGTTGGTGTGTGAAGGAGTAAAGGCTTGCTTTGGGGAAGTTAGAGATGGCTCGAATTTCCTTTGATTCTCTGGTGTCTTCCCTAGCACAGCTGTCACTCAGTTCTTTCTTCCTCTCAGGTAGCCAGCCTCCTCCTCTCCATTCTCATCAATACTATTAGGACTTCCATTCTCTCTCTCAAGAATGACTTAATAGCTTCACTTATTATGTGACTTTGGGTGACACAAGCATTTCTATTAAACTATTTCTTTCTCTCCAAAACTGAGTTATAGTGTCCAGATTAAATTATATGAGACGATCCATGTGACCATGTTAAACGTGGCACATAATGAATGTTCAGGAACATACTAGAAATACAGTACTCCCAATACATATCTCCATGTGCTCGATTGGATAAAGATAATTGAGTTCTCGAGTTTGAGATTACCAGAAAAGACAGTAATTTTTTTCTTTGCTGACACAAAGCCTATTTTCTTCTCAAATAAGAGCTGAATTATACTGGAGCAGCACAAGAGAGGAAGCACATGACCTGGTGACTGTAAGAAGGACACTTTTCACTAAGGATTCAGCCCATTTAAAGGACTGTAATCACAGTGTTTAAATGGTCACAGAACAATTATCGAGTGACCATTTATTGAAAAGAACATTTGTTCTGGAAAATATTGGAATCTTCAGTTACTGCATTGCTTCTATGAATGAGGATGGCATCATCAAAACATGCACAGCATTCATTTCTAATCTCAGACTTTTAAGATAGTGACCACCTGAAAAAGAACCAGAATGCGTCCCCAGTTGGCAGAGTACTGGAAGGCCAGGTGGCAGAGGCCGGGGCACACCAGATGACAATGTTTGGCTGAAATTTTCTCTTACCAACAGTGATAAGCTATTGGGAAAATGGTAGAAGCTTAGAGTGGTTGTGTACAAATCAAAATTTAAATTCTTCGCTCATCTAACAGTTGCCATACCGTGAAAGGTATAACAATTGGTTTAAACATCCTGAAGTATTTTTTCTTTTTAATTTATTTTATTTTATTTTATTTTATTTATTTATTTATTTATTTATTTATTTATTTATTTATTTATTTTACAGGGACAGAGAGAGAGAGTCAGAGAGAGGGATAGATAGGGACAGACAGACAGGAACAGAGAGAGGTGAGAAGCATCAATCATTAGTTTTTCTTTGCCATTGTGACACCATAGTTGTTCACTGATTGCTTCCTCACATGTGCCTTGACCGCGGGTCTTCAGCAGACCGAGCCACCCCTTGCTGGAGCCAGCAACCTTGGGTCCAAGCTGGCGAGCTTTTGCTCAAGCCAGATGGGCCAGCGTTCAAGCTGGTGACCTCGGGATCTCGAACCTGGGTCTTCTGCATCCCAGTCTGATGCTCTATCCACTGTGCCACCGCCTGGTCAGGCATGAAGTTTTTTTTTTCAAAATCAGATGAAGTCTAGGGGTGTTTCTAAGTGATGTAGGGGAACTAAGACTGAGATTTTATGGGGTTTCCCAAGATTTCTTATTACTGGGCCTACTTTGAATCTCAACACATGGGTGAGAGCTAATTAGAGTAAGAATTAGTTTGATTGATTTTTACTTCTTGGCAAAACTGAATTTGTGGGGGCCCTGGCCAGTGGTCCAGTGGATAGAGCATTGGCCAGGCATATGGACATCCCAGATTCAATTCCCAGTAAGGGCACACAGGAAAAGCGAGTATTTGCTTCTTTCCCTCCTTCCCCTTCTCTCTCTCTTCCCCTCCCACAGTCAGTGGCTTAATTGGTTGGACCCAGGTGCTGAAGAAAGCTTGGTTGGAGAGCATCAGCCTCAGGAACTAAGAATAACTTTGTACTCAAGCATCTGTCTTGGTTGGGGTTGCCTGGTAGATCCCAGTCAGGGCACATGCAGGATTCTGCCTCACGTCTCCTCTCCTTTCACCTTAAAAAAAAAAACCACACACACACACACACACACAAAAACTGAATTTGTAAGATATTTTCTCTGGGAAAACTTTGCCTGACCACTAAATTCAAGGCTGTATTGTTCTTCCTATGTATTTAAGACACACTTTGGTCTCTTCCTGAGCATCAGTTCAGGATTGTATATGGCAAGTTTCTCCTATTGCCAGATGTTCCTGGCCTTTCATTGTATGCATTATTGATTTTACTGAACCCCAGATCTCACTTCCATTAAGCTGAATACCAACACATCCTGCTGCTCTTGATTCACTATTCTTTCCTTCAAATGGAGGGAGAAGCACTTTCCACCTTGGAAAATGAATAAGCAAGTTCAGACAAACAAAGTTGATCCCCGAACAACCCGAAGGATGAAGCCAAAGAGCAGCTGGTTCATTTTCACCGTGTTATGACAAGTACTTCCAGGTGTTCCTACTGAAGAGATCTAGACAGAACAAAGAATTCAATAGCCCCTCCCCCCAAGGTCATTTACACAGGTCAATAGAAACTAAAAGCCAGAGTGTGACAGAGAAGAAATACAGCATCTGAGGAAGCAAAGACAGGGTTGTGTGACTCAGAAGTTGCAAGTATTTCAGGTCGCCAATAGTATCAGCTGGTTCCCTGGGTAATTTTCCATTCAGGTGTGCTTCTTGCGAGTGTCACCTACTAACATGATCTGAACTTGTCTGCACTTCCTTTTGTTACCAGACTATGACTGGTCTGGGGTTCGGGTCACCCGCTGCCGCAATAACCAATAAGCTGAAACTGGGTTTGAGGTAAACAGGTGTCTTTAATCAAGATTGCCCAGTAACTTGAGAAGACAGGGGGCATATCCTAGCTAGCCCAAAGCCTGCCTTATAATTTCAGTTGTGAGGGCTGATTATATACTTTTATTCAGGTGAGGTTAGTACAACGGGGGGCATGCAGTTAGTCATAAAGTAGAATAGCTTGTCCCCAGCACTGTAAGAGTCATCAGGCAGGATGACTGGTTCCCAGAATCATAATTTCTTCTCTATGGCGTTCCGATCTAATCACAGTCTTTATTACTTCTTGGGCACCAGTCATGTCCTCAGGGGTATGGGAATGTCCTGCTTCAGTAATTCTTACACATTCCTGGGTGGGGGTGTAAAAGAAAAATCTAAGAAATAAGTTACATATAGTGCACTAGCGTACATATATTGTATATTATTGGTTGTATATTATATTGACACCCTATCACTTTCATTAAACATTGGCCATTGCATATTTCCCCAAATGCTGTGTTTTCAATATCAGGTTAATTTTAAACTTTAGAAGAATGTTTTCAGAAGGGCTGGTGAAACCTCAATGTTAAAAACTCAATCCATGCCAGATTACATCATGACACAGTTAAGAAAAACACATATTGTAAAATGGGCCTGCTATAAGAATAGTCACAAAGGTTAACATTGGGAATGAACCAAGGCTTGTAAAAAATATCAAGAACAAACAAAGTAAATTTTTTTTTAGGTCAGTGCAGCCCCAGGAAAATAAAAAATAGGTCTGATGGTTAAGCGGTATTGTGTTAATAAATCACAAAGTGAAATGTCCCAACGTTTTCTCTGTCTGTTCTATCAGGGGCATGATGATCATATCAAGAAGAAGAATTTTTTTAAAATGATGCAATAAAATTATAACAGAAATTAAGGTAAGACATGCTCAGAGAGGAAACTTTCTATTCTAGATGAGCTTAGGTTTCCTGGATGAACTAACTACCTGTGATAATTAAGGCCATACTTTATTTTTAAGTTTTCAAGGTTATTTATTACATTTGCCCTTTGTATTCAAGGGCTGAATTTTGCTCACTTTTTAAATGACTGACAAGTGAGACAGATCGGAAATTCTGATTTGACTTTCTTTCTTAAAGGCCACTGAATTTGTAAATGCCTAGCAGCATAAAGACATTTTATATGGTTTATGGTAATAGTTCTTATTTAATACACATGCAAAATGTAATTATCATTGCACTAGCTGAGAGAATTTTCTCAAATTATTTGTAAAGACCCATTGCTCAGTGTGTGGGCAGTACCAGGGGGCCAAATGTGTGCCTTACATAAAAATTAATTAATTATGAGGTCAGTGTGCTTATTGAAAAGAAGAACATGTGCATATAAAAATAAATTTGTAAAACAACTATATTGTGATGACATTTGCATTATAAATAATTTTTCCCATACCAAAACCATTTACATCAGCTTCTTTGTGAAAATAATTTGAAATACTTTTTCAATAGCTTATATCTGTTTTGTAGTATTCTAATCCAAAATGCATAAACTAAATCTAAAGCACAAGAAAACATTTAAAAACCCAAAAGGAGTGACATGCTATGGAATAAGTGGCCTGAGTTCTTCAAATACATTGCAGCTGTCCTAACAAACAAGCAAAACCAAAGAAAGACTGAGGAACTGGTCCTAACTGAGCAGACACAACTAAATACAAACTGGGAGGCCACACTGATGTCCCGCATCTTGCTCTAGAGGCGTCAGGGGACAAGGGACGAAAGGGGAATTCAGAAAGGTCAGAGAAATGTACCAATGCTAAATTCTCTAAATTTGATTACTATCCCAGAGTTATGGAAATTATCTTTGTATTGGAATTATCATTGTTCTTAGAAAATACACCTTGAAGTATTAAGGAGTAAAGGGGAATGGTATTGTCAAAAACTTTTAAAACTGTATGAAGAAAACTGTGTGTGTGTGTGTGTGTATGCATGTGTGGAGAGAGAGAGAGAGAGAGAAAATGATAAAACAAATATGGCAAAATGTGTCAAATGTGTTGAGTCTGCACGAAGCATATATAGATGTTCTTTGTTCACATTTTCTAGATTAAACAGTATTTTTCAAAATTAAAAAATTATAAAAGAAATTAGGTGAGACGGAAACAAAGACAAAAGCAGTCTGTCAGTCAGATTCTACCCATGAGTGTCCTGTCTGTGGCCTCTGATTTAAAATATAATTTGACTTGCCTGAGATGGTGAAGGAAATAGGTCAAACAAGAAAGCAAAACCCCACGGAAGTGCAGTGAAATCTGAATCAATGAAAAGAGAAAGCTTTGAAGCTTTCTACCTTAAGGGTGGGTCTATGCAGTGATGCCTGGGTGTGATTTCTTCCTAAAAATTCATTTTAAAAAAGAAAGAGGGGAGCCTGATCAGGCAGTGGCACAGTAGATAGAGTGTCAGACTGGGATGCGGAGGACCCAGGTTCGAAACCCCTAGGTTCCTGGCTTGAGCATGGGATCATAGACATGACTCCCTGATCACTAGCTTGAGCCCAAAGGTCACTGGCTTGAAGCCTAAGGTTGCTAGCTTGAGCAAGGGGTCACTCGCTCTGCTATAGCCACCCAGTCAAGGCACATATGAGAAAGCAATCAGTGAACAACTAAGGTGCTACAACAAAGAACTGATGCTTCTTATCTCTCTCCCTTCCTGTCTGTCTATCCTCATATGTCCCTCTCTCTGACTCCCTCTCTCTGCCTCTGTCAAAAAATAATTTTATTTTAAAGGACAGAGGGGAAAATTTTCAAATGAAGACTATGTTGTGTTGTAAGAATTTTAGTTTAGGGTCAAAGACTTGACGGTTGGCAGGAGCCTTATGAGTCAGATTAGATTATCAGCTGGCCCAAGCTCTCTGTTATCAAGGGCAGTCTGGAGAGTGGGGTCATAGCATAAGACAGTCTTGCAGATAACAAGCTTTCACCTTGAATGCTCTTTTTCCTATTAAAGTACTGCCCGCCATTAGGTGTGCTTTTCCGTATCTTGTTTTCACTATGCTTCAACTAACAGGGCTGGGGTTTTATCTGTCAGCACCCCAAACACAGGACACACATTCAGTTTGCTGATAAAATATTGTTAAAAGGCAAGAGTGTCTTTGATTAAGAAAAAACATGTGAGGTTCTGATAGACATGCAGATGAGTAATGCAGGCCCAGCTCTTGCACCAGCATGCCGTGCAGGTTTCAGGGCAGTGGTCCCCAGGTCCTCAGCAGTCTGATTGAATTATATCATCTCCAAGATCCTTCAAGATCTACCCATTTTCAACTTCTAATTCAGAAGGTTGTCTACTTTTATCTCCTACTTGAAACTGGAGAGGATGTGGTCTTTCACTCCATCATCCCCAGGCTCTGACTGTGCTGTCTGTCCAGGAATGCTTAGGCAGGAATTCTCAGGAGATGTGTATTGATTGACATTAGATATGTGCTCACTGTTTTGCTAATAGGTACAATGAAAAAGAAAATAGACATTTAAAGGGAGAGAAACAAAAAGGGAGTTATAAACAGAACCCTAACACTCCTTGCTCACTCTGTTTTGGACCCACTGTTTTGTAAGAAACGTCTAAATTGCTGCACGTGTCCTGTGAGGATAGTCACAGCCCGCCGTTCCTGCGGCTCTTCCCACTGTCTCCTGTGGCCTCTCCAGCCCCTGCCCCGGCCCCGGAACAACTGGCCGTTCTCTGGACAAGTCATGCACCCACATATCCTTTTGGCCCAGTTTTCTGCTGTGTTTCAGGGGACCAAAAAAACATTATGTATGCTACCAAGTCTTTAAGACCTTGACCCAAAGTCACCTGTTTTATGAAGATGTCCTTCTCCCCCACAGAGTATCTCCCCCTCCCAGAAGATGACACACAGGACAGTTGTCCAAAGTAATGTATGTAAATTATACTATGTACATCGATTCCACAAGTCTGTGAGCTCCTTTGCAAAGTATTGGTCTGAGACCACATTGTTTTAGTTTTATCTTTGCCTGATTTCCGTGTACCTTGTACGTGGCAAGGACTCCATAAAAGTTTATTGAATTTAATGTCCTTAGGAAAGCTGTACCCCTAAAGTATTTCAAAGGCCTTGTTTTTAGCAAAGCTGGGAAGGCAGTGATCCACACAATGAGCCATTGGAAGTACGACTGACTGGTCCTTGGGCATGGTGTATACACAGAACCATCTGTGACAGAGGATAACGGCAGGGATGGAACTGTAATGCTGGATTATAAAAACAGTGCTTGGTAGTTAAATATACCCGTTTCATTTCATATGCCACTGGCTCAAAGTAATAAGAACACATTTCAGGAATGAGGAATGATCATCAATCTATTTTTTTCCTCCAGAAAACCGTTTTTAGCTTTCTGATTCATAGGGAGTACAACCGTGAATCTCGTGGCTGTCCAAGGGACCAGAGTCACTGGGGAAAGGGGCATGAGTCAGGACCACAGCTTTCATAGCGCACTCATATGCACGCGCGCGTACACACACACACACACACACACACACACACACACACCACTGCACTGCAGAGACAATGTAAGAACCACAGAAACCTAAGAGGCTGCCAGTTAATGAGTGGTGTTACAGCAAAACCCACACAAGAAGGGAGGTGGGGCCTTTGTGGTTATTATGACTTTGGACCTTCTGCATGTAAAAATAATCCTAGGTCACTCCAAGGGAGCAGTAGCGTGCCTGTGGTTAACCAGCTGCTCAGCTAATAGTAAATATAAGATCAATTACTTTTAGAGCAGTGAGGGGTCTTAGACCGTGGGTTTTTAAATCTTTCGTTTTGGGGGTTTTTTGTTGTTGTTTTAGAAGCTAAAGAAAGGAGCCATGAAATCTTCACAAATTTTTATGGTCTTGGGTAAACCTATGTTCCCTGGGATGCCAGGCAAAAAGTTCTGAGTCTCTATTTTTCTCCTCTGGTTTTATGGTTTTTATGAATAATTCATTACTTGTGTGTCTTTGGCTTCCTCAAAATCACTCTTGGGACATTGAACAACTTCTAGGAACTCTGAACATTCATATAAGGTCTGCAAAAACATTTTGATAGAAACATTAAAGCTCAAGAATTAGCAAAATTTTCTTTTTACATGAATAAACAAAACATCTTGAATTCCATAGTTAATAAGCTCCACATTTCCTAAGAAAATGAGTTTTAATATATATTAGAATTAGCCTGACCAGGTGGTGGTGCAATGGATAGAGCATCGAACTGGGACATGGAGGATCTAGGTTCGAAACCTCGAGGTTGCCAGCTTGAGCACAGGCTCACCAGCTTGAGCGTGGGGTCGCTGGTTTGAGCATGGGATCATAGATATGACCCCATGGTCACTAGATTGAGCCCAAAGGTCTCTGACTTGGAGCCCAAAGTCACGGGCTTGAGCCTAAGGTTGCTGGCTTGAGCAAGGAGTCACTCACTCTGCTGTAGCCCCCCGATCAAGGCATATATAAGAAAGCAATCAATGAACAACTAAGGAGACTGAGGAGCTGCAACAAAGAATTGATGCTTCTCATCTCTTTCCCTTTCTGTCTGTCTGTCCGTATCTGTCCCTCTCTCTACCTCTCTCTGTGACACACACAAGAATATATATATATATATATACACACACACACACACATATATATATATTAGAATTAGGTCAACTCTCTCCTTCTGAAATATGGGCCCTTCTATGTTACCAGTTGTCAGTAAAAACATCACAGATTCCATGCCTGACCTGTGGTGGCACAGTGGATAAAGCATAGACCTATAACTCTCAGGTTGCCGGTTCAAAACTCCTGGTGCCTGGTCAAAGCACATATGGGAAGCACTACTAGTTGATGCTTCCCACTCCTCTCTCTCTCTTTTTCTCCTCTCTTTAAAATGAATATATAAAATATATTTTTAAAAATCACAGATTTCTGATGACACAGCTAATATCAAAAGCTCACATGACTATTCCATTTGAATCAATATATACACTGCTCACAAAATGAATATGAAGCTATAGAATATCCCCCTAATTTTTGTGAGCAGTATATTTATTAATTATTTTTAAATTAGTTAAATCTAGAAGAGCTGAGGAATGCATATGACTGATTCTGTTATAAGAAACTCTCCTTTACAATAATATGTTCATTTATTACTGCAGTTTCAGTAAAAAGAAAAGCTCAATTCACAAACTTCAGCATAAGGATTAGTAGCTCTTAGAATTCAGCTGAAGAGAATATTATTAATAAGATTGGTTATATTTTAAATTTTGGTCTTTAACCTCAAATTAGAATGACAGGTCTATAAATTCTTAAGCCTATATATGGTTCTGATTGTTCTTCTTTTCTAAATCAGGCACTTTAAATTATTAACTTTTAAGTTATCCATTGCAGTTTTTAAAAATTCAGTTGAGCATGTCCTTAATTTCACAAAAGGAATACTTCAACTAGTTCAACAGGTCTGATTGAGGAAGCAGAGTAAAAAAAGCAATCAAAAGATTCTAAGATAGATAGTTGGCTTCTAAAACCTAAAGTATGTCCTTGAACATCTTGGACCATTTTCTTGTCCCTATGTCTCCCTTGTGTTGTGCTGAAGGCTTTAGAGACACCAGGGTGGTGTGTGGGCAGTGCCTGCCTGCCTGACTCAAAAGGCTGGCCATTCTAACTCTGTTTTTGTTGGGACTTTGATCTTATCGCTGCTGCGGCTTACCACACACTGAGCTCCTGTTGCCCCAAGTCAGGGCAGTCCAGGAGCCCAGAGTAGCAGCAACATGTTTTGACTGGAGGGACCATGGCTGAAGGTGGGCAGGAGAGGGGCTGTAATGCAGGGAGAGGCGACTGTCAAACCAAGTCAGGGTCCCATGAGCAGCTGTATATTTGGTCACTGTTTTCACACAGTGAGGTAACAGTACACCACAATAAATGGCTGCTTTATTAAAAAGACTATTAGTAGAACATCTAACATAGCAATGCTCCTTATCAATCAAACTTCCCAGAATTAATTATGCAGACATAAAATTGACATGCGGGTTTAGAACATTAATCCTGGCTATCAGATAGAAACCAGAAGATATATTCTGCCATCTGGAATTCTTAGTTGATTCAAAGACAAACTTATATGCATGACCTGACTGGAATCTAAAACGTAAACCTATGTTTCTAGTCATGACCTACTGTTTCATGATGACTACTGACTACAGTTTATCCTCTATGTGATGTCATCAGTTCTAAGATGCACACTCTTTTTCTATTTTATTATCTTTCAAACCAGGAAACATCTTCATCAATGACCTATGGCAAATATAATTATGCTTTGCTTGTTCCGTGGCACAAAAGATAATATGCACTATCTCCTAATCTATGGCATCTCACGGTCAATGAAAATTAGTGTTGGTAGTATGAGAAATATCACCTTACTCAACAACCATAGCTGTTTATTTTACTTCCCCAACTTGTAGGTGAGATTACATTTTCATATTATTTATTGTATTGCAGGAATCAAAGGAATACAAAAACGCCCAGACAACTTGATGAAGGAAATGGGATTTATAAAAGAGGCAACCAAACATGTGCTCCTCGAAGTTAGATTTTTACAGAATACAGGATTTCATGCAAGGGGCTCATGATCCCTTTGTCTGTACACGTCACTCTCATGACTTCAGGATGAGAGGGTGAGTTTAGGTGGGTTCAGAGGATAAGTTTTGGAATTTTTAAATTAAGGTATGCAAACATTGTTTCTTAAAAGCTTTTAAGAAAAAACAAGGGGAAGGGGTTTTCAGAGAAGTTCTATCTTCTTTGCCCTGTGTAGCAAGTGGTCCCAGTCACCCTTTCAGAGAACTATAGGAAGTAGTTCATCTATAACCGGCTGACTCAGTTGCCCCTGCAGCCTCCCTTCCCTTGCATTCTGCTTATTTCTTCTTTCTCAGTGATGAGGGGTAGAGGGCCTGTCTTCTCCTCCCTTAATTGTACCCCTAAACCACTAGAATATTATATTTTATTTTAGGATTTATTATATTGTATTATACAGGAGTGGACAAAAGTAGGTTTATAGTTGTGAGTACAAAGTTTTTTCTTGTTGTTATTTATTAATTACTGAATTATTTTCCATATAAACTGTGAACCTACTTTTGCTCACCCCTTTATTTTAAAAATTTATCAAAAATTTGATTAACAATGATGGAGACAACCACAGCCCATAACACCAAAATAGTCCAGAATTCTAAAGATTTAAATGTACTCAGTAGACATTACCATAATGTATTTTTTGAGGTAGAGATATGGACCAGCATGTTTTAAATAGGAAACTCAACAAGGACTAAGTTTAAAAAGTCCATAATTCTTTGTCAGTAAATACAACTAGATGTTTTCCTTCTTCTTACACTTTCTCAGACTTTTCAAGAATCTCAAGGACAGTAGGAATCTCTCACAGTCTTTACCTGGAATCCTAGGAGAACAAGACAGACTTGTAAAACCAGTCCTTTCTGCAGCTCACATGCCAGTGTTTCCCCATCATAGAGAGGATTCATTCCACAGGGGCCTCCATGCTGTGAAGGTCCTGACCCTCCTGGACTTTATAGACCTACCTAAGCTGTCTGTTCCTCCCATACACAAAGCTCACAATTAACCCTAAGGCAGACATTGCATTCAACACTCATAGTTGAAGGTCTGAGCAACAGCAGCTCACCTTCAAAAATCTCCACTGAAATATATATTAAATAATGTTGAGGCCAGAAATTAATTTTTCAGAGTGGCACTGAGCTTCATTTCTCTTATGCTTTCCCCCTGCTTCTTCTAGCCTGACATGATTATACAGGTGTTTCCTCACTTCCTGGCCAAAGAGATAGTCGCTTCACAGATGACTGTTAAATACTGGCTGCATGTGGGTACTCTGCCAGCGCAGGGAAGATGCAAAAATAAATTTCCTCCAAGGGACTTACAGTGTAATATATAATACCTGGGTTTGACTGGTGGTTGCACAGTGGATAGAGTGTACATCAGGGATGCTGAGGTTCCAGGTTCAAGACCCTGAGTTTGCCGGCTTGAGTATGGGGTTGCTGGTTTGAGTGTGGGATCATCGACATGATCCCAAGGTCACTGGCTTGAGCCCAAGGTCAGTGGCTTGAACAAGGTGTCACTGGCTCAGCTTGAGTCCACCCCCTCCCCCCTGCCATCAAGGCACATATGAGAAGCAGTCAATGAACAACTAAAGTGCTGCAACTACAAGCTGATGCTTCTCATCTCGCTCCCTTCCTGTCTCTCTCTCTTTGTCTTAAAATAACAAACAAAACAAGACCTGGGTCCCATCCACTTCCTGAGACCATCCCTGTTGTTTTAGAACTTTTTAAACGTAACTGCTTATGTTAAGGCTATGGTAAGAAAACACGGCAAAAGACATTATTTCATCTCTCTTACGTTATCTGGATGTCAGAGGCTTAAAAATAGCAGAGACATCTTCAAAGAAAGGAGTGCCAGGAGAAATAAAGGTATTATAACATCAATATCCCGTTGGCATAAATAACAAGTTTCTACAGTTCAGAAATAGATGGCTTTTCTGAGCTCAGAAAAGCCAGACCTCAAGGCATCAGAATTCCAGGGAAAAGAAGCCACGTGTCAGAACTCTGAGAAAGGAGAGTTGCTATCTGCTCTCTCTGTGGTGGAGTCACAGGAGGAGGAAGAGAGTGAGAGGTATTGACATGAAACCTATGTAAGGCCAGGGAACGGGCTTCTGGTGGCTGGGCAGGACCTAGCTGCTATCTCTGGACACAGACATAAGACTGAGCAGAAGGGTGACAATGCACATGCCATCTAGACTGCTGGGACCACAGCAATGTGGGGGCTACTCACCACACACCCTTTCTTTTTTCTTTCTTTTTTTATGGAAATGTTCAACTAAGGTGCAGACTAATACATCTTGGGGGTCATAAGTTATTTTAGAATGAGACCTAATCGTTCAAATAACCTTATTTTGCATTGAAATTCACCTATGTGGTAATCAATTCAAACAAATAATAGCTACAAGAATAAACAGAGTCAAATAAATTTTACAAAAAAATTTAGAAAAACAAGCCTTGACAAATTTGGACTATAATGACGTCCCATTAAATAATAAAATATCATTAAAAAGGGTGATGAACGAAGACTTGACTTGAGTGGGAGGTGAACACACAATAAGGTGGACAGAGATATGTTATAGAATTGGGCACCTGAAAGCTGCATAATTTTGTTAACCAGTGTCTCCCCAATGAATTAAATTCAAAAATACCATTAAGAAAATGTTAGGTTAAAACCAAGCAAATTAAAATTATTTCTCATTTTAGAATTATTATGAAGTTAATTCCAGTCCACCTACCACCCCAAATTTATTACTTTGAATGCTTGTACTGGGTAAAGAAAATGAACCAAATTGGGAATTGACCCCCTAAACTGTCATTTTAGTATGAGAAATACCAAATTAGTTTAAAATATTTTCTTTTAAAAATTGCTTTGATTAAAAATCATGTGACTACCAACACATCGACACTAACTCAGCCATATGGTTTCATGGATGCAAACATAACTTAAACTTTATCAAATGGTGCATTTTAAACAAGCGCACCTCGTTATAAGTCAGTAATTCCCCCATAAATCTGCAAAACATACCTCTGTGGGTACTTGTGAGGTTACAGTAGACACGAGCCAGCACGGTGGGCACGTAGCAATAGTTAAGGGCGAATGTTTCAGAGCGGCTGGGGTTCCCACTTCAGTCATTCCCTCAGATACCCTTTCTTTCAGCAGAGCTTACTGACACAGCTGTGATGAAGGGTAATAATACTAACTGATTAGTCAAATCAAGGGCAATTGTGAGGTTGGCGAGTAATGGCAAAAGGATGATGTCTACAGTTGCAGTAAAGTCCGGAAATACCGCCAACTCCTCCAAATCTGGGTGGGAAAGGCTACGTACGCGGCAATCTAAGGCTGTAGACAGCGGAAGATTATCTTCCTCCGAAAAACAGACACAGCAGACAGTAAGTGTTCCTACTTATTAAAACCTTACCATACTTAATCCCAGCTCCACATACCCTGACTATTTGCTAGTGGTGGGAAGAACAATTCCCCTTGAATTACAGAAATTCAGTTCGTTACCTTCAATGATTTTCTGTTGAAGGGATTAAAGTCTTAGACTGCCTCTCTTCTGAGTTAATTTCCACAGGTCCTTTGAGATAAACTCAAGAGCACACCAGGAAAAAAGAATGTTTGAGTCAAGTGTTGTTCTAACAGGAAGAGACATTAGGTTTGAAAAGAAGGGTCTTGGCCCGTGCTCTTGCCCTTTTGAATTTATAAATATTATAAACCAAACACCATGCTAGCCCAGCATTACTCAGGGGATACTAATAAATGCTGACCACGACTGTTGTCCGAATTTGTGGACTGAGCAGGAGATGAAGAAAAAGCAGGAGAAAGAATGAGAGTCCAGGAAAAGAAAACCCACTATATTCTGATTTATGCACATACACACATAAAAATAAAAATAATATATATTATGTGATGTGAAATTTAAAGAAGACCAGGATGACTTGTTCCTTTGGAATAGCTTGTCTGGACCTTCAAGACCAGGCTTGTCATGCCCTGCTGAGGAAGGCACGGTGACGAGCTCACTGAGGACACCTAGGTGTGTACCAAGTAGGAGAGCTCGCTGGCAGTGTCCCAACTTGTTGACTTTGAGTGAGTGGCCCTGACACTGGCTTTTGAGCAGATTCAGGACTGTAAGTCTTTCAGGAGGCAGTAAATTCAGATTGGCCCCTCCTTACCTCGTCATCGTCCAAGAGGATCAACAGCATTCAAACTGAACAGCAAATCATTTCATTCTATAAAACTGGTTGAGAGTAAAAATGGCTTCACATGAAAGTGAACATCACAAGACTTCATCCTGGCACATACCGGAAAGAAGGAATAGGAGTCTCCCACAGTGCCACGTGACTGAAGGCAGCCACTTAGATATAGTGTGGTTTGTGTTTCACTGAAATGGGCTCCTGCCCACCAGGTGGCACTTGCCCTTGGAGAAAGTGTGTGGGCAAAGCAGACGTGGACACGACACACATATAATAAATTTTAAGAGGACTTAGATCATGACTGCTTTTGGCCAAAAATTGCAGATCATGTTCTTGGAAGAATTCATTTTTAACTTGGCTTTATTTGGGTGACTGTCAATAATAATAAAATAATGGACCATTCTAGCTCTTGCTGCCTCTCATCGTGCCCTTGGGCACGTGATTCCATCACGGGAGAAAAGGGGAGATGAAATTCAGGTCAGGTAATTTTTCAGCCTAAACTGGAAAACCACTCTGCAATTAGTGAGAGTGTCAAACACCCCCTCTCGTCTAGGGGTTCGGTTAGCTGGGGTAAGAGCAGCTCTATCTCGAGGGTATTCCCCTAATTTGTCCAAATTCCTCCCTTTCTGCCTAGGAATTGAGCAACCTTGGGCAATTCACTCAGTTTTGCTATGTCTACTTTTAAAATCTGTGTCATATGTAGAATAACGTCTATTATAGAATTTGGGGGAGAAATAATGTAGATAATTTTTTAAGCACAGGCCCTGGCACATAATAGAAATATAATAAGTGGATACATTTATGATGATGATGATAAGGAGGAGGAGGAGGGGGTCAGTGCTCTCTGTGCTGGGCCCCTTTGTGTAGATGCAGAGCTGCTTTGGGAACAAGCCCACAACCGTGCCCAGTATCTGCGCCCAGAAGCAGAGTGGGAGAGCTGAGAGCAGATGTCAGCCATGAGAGATGACAGCTGCCATTGTTCATGAGGAAGCTGCTGGACTGACAGATGATCACATGTCTGTGGCAGAACTAAGAGGGACACTCAGAGGTCTTCCGCTCCACCCCCATGCCTCTCTCTGGAGAAGAACAGAAGGAATGATTCATCTCCTTAAAATGAGGACTCATTCGATGTTCAGGTCCAAGCTTTCAAAAGAAAAAAACGGTTCAAAACATCTACCATTGTCCTCCCACCCTGTCCCCTGCAACCCGGACCCGGACAAATAGTCACCTACTTCCTGTCACTCTAGGATAGTTTGAATTTTCTATAAGTGGAGTCACACACACAGTGTGTCCTCGTGTGAAGGGAAGAGGAGACCCACCCAGAGTGCCTTCCCAAGCGCTGCCAGGTGCCTAAGCTTAGCCATCAGCACCCTTGGTTCCCCCACAGCCTCCTTGAGAGCCTGATAGCATCTGTGGGCCACCTTCCCAGAAACAAAACAAAACCCTAATCTACAGGCCCACAAAATGCTGCATATAACTTTAGGGCTTTCAGAGGAAAGAATTTACTTTATCTTAAAGGTTTTGTCGTTGCTTAATACCTGGTCAGAGGAAGAACCTTCATCTAATCATCACATCGGATCTGGAAAGGCAAGAAGGATGCCAAGTTCTGCAGGGCTGTGCTCACCACAGGCACGTACCACACTGGGACTGGGTCTTCTCAACCTTCTCTGGTGACTACACACGGTGGAGCCAGCTTTGTTCTCTTGTTTAATGAAAGGGTGGTCTTGGATTTTTCATTTTTATATCTACATTTTTTGTGTGTGTGCATGTGTTTTGAGGGTGAGGGATATTATATCAATGAGATATCTATATTTGTGTACATATTACATAGATATAAAGTATATATTTTAATAGATAAATTATCACATATATAACATATAAGGTGAGTTTATATTTATAGATATAAATTATCCAGTTGCAGACATAAATTACCTTGGAAAATGATGTCCCATATCTCTATGCAAAGCCACGCATCAAATTAAAAGACTATTTAGTATGTCTAAAAATATTGCATTTTCTGTTTAGTTGATCATTTTCTTTTCTCCCCTCCCTTGAACAATAAATGCCACTACGCTGTTTACTGAAGGAATTGATATGTAAGGAAAAATACCCTTCTTGGAAGAGGAGACAGACAGACCCTGGCAAACCACAGCTTGAGAGGTCGTTTCCTCAAGTTCAAGCTCCTGAAAAAGGAAATGAGAGAAACTCAACTCTTGATAAAGCTCCAGGGCCCTGTTTGATTTCAATTACAGGAAGTTCTTCAGGGAAGTACGTGTTTAAGTTTAAGATTCAAAAGGAATACAGGGAGGGCTTGGTAACAAGCCTGGTGCAGAACAATTGATGGCTTTGTACTGTTAATTAAGAGAGAATCATCTCTCTTTTTAAAGTAACTGAGGAAATTGTTAAGATTGATGTGTCACAGGGGATTCCATGTTCCAAGACCTGTGGGCCTCAAAGCAGAAGCTATGGTGGAGCTTCAACCTGGGAGGCTGGGTTGGCTCCTTGCTCTAGCTCTGGGCAGCCATGGGGTGTCACCTCCACAAGGTTATTCATCTGTCTGGGCCTCAGTGGCCTTCTAAGAAAGTGTGGGATCAGCTAGATCACCTCTGAGATACTTTCTGCCACAACCAACCTTTCCTGAGAACTAAGCAATACCCACACTGAAGTGAGCATCTGCTAATTTTAGTCTTGATAAAAACAGTTTATTAAAAAAAAAAAATAGGTCCTGGCTGGTTGGCTCAATCCTAGCACTGGCTCAGCATGCAGATGTCCTGGGTTCAATTCCTGGTCAGGGCACACAGGAGAAGCACCCATCTTCTTCTCCACTGCTCCCCCTTCACTTCTCTCTCTGCCCCCCTCTCTCTCTCTCCTCCTTTCTGCAGCCATGGCTTGGTTGGAGTGAGTTGGCCCCGGGCACTGAGAATGCTCCACAGTCTCCGCCTCAAGCACTAAGAAGAGCTCAGTTGCTGAGAAATGGAGCAGTGCCCCAGATGGGCAGAGCATCGCGCCCTAGTGGGTTTGCTGAGTGGATCTCAGTTGGGGTGCATGCGGGAGTGTGTCTCTCTGCCTCCCCTCCTCTCACTGAATAAAAAGTAAATAAAAAATATAAAGTAAAATGAGTATTAAGAGTTGAGTACAGTCATAGACATATTATTCAGTGGACATTGTTGGGGATCAGCATATAAAAGGAACAAAAAATAAAGTTTCAGTCACCTTTTCATATTAGCATAAACACTATGCAATTGTAGATTCTGAGAATAGTTTCTATCAGATTACAACATTTTTATTAATTCATTCATAGGCTTCTGCCTGTCGAATGTTTCATTAAACTTGATAAAAGAATTATTTCATATTTTCTAGGCCGATAGTTTTGAGGTAATGGGAAAATATCTCAGAACAGCCTAGAGCAGCAAAAGGGAGACAGAAAAAAAGAGGGAGGGAGAAATAATTTGTAAAGTAACATTGTCTCCTATAGATACTGGAGAGTAGCTTGCTTCTTTCAGGAAGTAGAAAGAAACAAAAACAAAAACTGTGGCAAACAAGCCAATTGCTTCTACTACTGGGGTATTTTTTTATCACTAGACATATCTGTGTTCAGACTATAGCTGTCTTTCTTTTAACAAGTGAATCTTTTCCTTTTTGTCTTTAAGAAAACATCTACATGTCCAGACAATCTTGGGAATGAATACAGTAATCTTATTCCTACTTCCTCTCATTTTCTCTTCCAGTTCCTTTCCTTCTAGTTCTTTGCAGCCCAAGGAGAAACGGTGCCCCAATGGGAGGTGGGGAAAGTACTCACTTCAACCTAGCACCCCGCCCTGCAGGCCAGTGCCCCCAGCACCAAAAAGTAAGTCACTGTGCCACCCAGGGTCCCCGAAGACTGAAGGAGGAAGGGAAGGTCACTGAGTCAGGTCTTCTCTCAATGTGAAGCTAATCAGTAGCCACCATCACACTCTATGTACATGGGTATAAATTGTGCTACTAGTTAGTAAATATATTTCTTTAAATGTCTCATTTTATTTAATTCAAAGATTTTTTAATAACAAATAGTATTTTACTATTCAGTTTAACTTAACAAAATAGAAGTTACACAGGAAAATATGTACAATGAAAGCAATACAGTATTATTTAATCCTCTAAAACTGCCGCCTGGTCCTTGTTCTCTCTCTTTGTTAACACAGATTACTAAAATGACAAGGTCTTATTAATTTGTAACTAAGCACCTTGCCTTGACATAATCAGAAGGAATGAAAAATAGTTGAGAAGGAAGAATTTTCTCACTCTATGATTCATGGTTATTTAATGTCTTGTCTATGAATCATTAATAATCTTCCCATATTAAGCAGGGGAAAACCAAAATGGTAAAAAGACAGCTTTTGCTGATATAGTACAAAGTTTTTAAAAAATCATTTATTCCACAAGACTCATATATTTTAGATTGGTACATCTGAAAGCAATCTAGTCTTGGTCTTCACCTAGCATTTTCTCTTGCTTCTACATTAAACACCTCAAGAAGATTAAAAAATAAAAACAAAAATCTCTAGCTTTGATGAAATCCTTGTGAGTTATTCTGCAGAGAAAGCAACCACATTTCAGTAGGGAGCAAAGCAATCATTTGTTTAAACATCAGATAAAGTAGCAATCACTACCCTTTGTCCCTTTCAGATATTGAGTATCCACTATGGACCAGTCTTGATATATGATTTTTAATATATATGGTGTTATTAATAGTATATGGCAGTGGCTCTCAAAGTGTGCACCAGGGTGCACTGATGTGCCCTAGAAGATTTCCAAGTGTACCCTATGGTATTCCAGAGAAATATCTGCCTGTTGGGGACCAAAAAAACCAACAGGGTTTTTGGAGTTTAGATTTTGGGGGGACAGAGGTGTGAGGAATTGGCTGTAAACTGACAGTCTGCCCAACCCCCCACCTCACTTGCTCGATTAGGTTGCAAAGGCTGTTAAGCTGTGGTGCTGGATTGTTTACACTACCCCCCATGTTCCTGGGAAAGACTGGAGGCAAGTTTCTTCTATCCTTTGTTTGATGTAAAGTTAAGATGATATGTATGGTGGGGGTTTTGGATTGATGATTAAACATAAAGAACTGTCTCTTGAAGCCTTTTGGATTTCTAAAAAAGAAGAATATGTAGCAATATCTAAAAAACCTTTGAACATTTTACTACAATTTTCAACATCCTAATTATGTGAATTAGGATTTTCTACCCTCAACACAATTAAGAGTAAAAAGAGAAGAATTCTTCAATGTATTGATGAGTAAATGAGAGTTTGCCTCTCAAATATATGCCTAAACATTGAAGAAATCACTAGGACACATCAGGCTCATGTTTCTCATAACCACAAGAATGGAAAAACAACACATTTGTGCAGGGACCTGCCGAATTTACTAAATCTTACTAAGAATGTATCTATATATATAAAAAAATAACTTTTGTCATTTTTTAATTTTTAACCCCTCTTTTTTACGAATTCTAAAAAGCATAACTCAAAATATGTAACATAAAAATGTTTTTTCATGTCAGAATAAATTTAATTTTGTCATATTTATTTTGTTTAATTATCCTAAAAGCATGCTTGGACTTCATATTATTTTCTTTAATATTTGACTTAATTATTATTACTTATTTCTCAGAAATTTGTATATAGTGTGCCTACAATTATTTGTAAGATTTTAAATGCGCCTTGACTTCAGAAAGTTTGAGAACCACTGGTATATGGCATTAGGTGCTTTACGGACATTATCTTATTTAATCTTCTTACTAATTTAATGATGTAGGTACGTTATTATTTCCATTTTTTTGGATGAAGAAACCAAGGTTCGAAAAGGAAAATAAACAAGCCCAAGATAACATCATTGGTAATGGAGGAATAAGTCTCAAATTTAGCTTTCTAAATTATCTATAGCAGTGGTTCTTAACCTGAGTTCTGTCGAACCCTAGGGGTTTGATGAGTTGGTCTCAGGGGTTCGGAGAAGCCTCTGCCGCGGAGGCCAGAATAAAGTAATACCGTAATTTGTTGTGAGTTCATGCACTTTGTTGGTTTTGTTCTTTGAGCAAGGTGATGTTCATGCACGGCTCATTTTGTGCACCAGTAAAAAAACATATCCCTATGTCTTGAATTTGGAAAAAAGAAATTCTATTTTATTTATCACTAAAGAAGGGTTCAGTGAATGCGCATATGAAACTGGTGGGTTCGGTACCTCAAAAAAGGTTAATAACCACTGATCTATAGGATAGGAATACAAGAGGTCTAAAGAGGGGAGCAGAGAACTTAGCTAACATGCTTTTCATTTCCTTGTTGGTTCCTGCTTGCTGCAGGTGCTTCCATATAGAAATGATGGCACCTTCCAGATTCCCAAAATTTAAAAATGCAGATTTAGCCCTTATCATCTGCCTGAATTGTCAAAAGAATGCCTCTGGAGCCCAAACTCCACATTGGGCGGGTCTGCTGTGGGGCTGGGGCACGCAGAACCCAGGGCCGGGAAGGTTATCAGAGAGGATTGTGTAAAAACCCTGCAAGCTGCCTCCTCAGGAATGCAGTCTCTGAAACCAGTCAGGAGCTCCATTCTAAAAACAAAACAAAGGCCCCCACCATGCTGACCACTGCCTGGCCTGTATGCAAAAGCATACTGTTCTCAGGCATCTCCATGGGGACAGAGCGTCAACAGTGTTCTTACAAAACCTCAGGCTGCACTGAAATGTGACCATACTTGAAAGAAATTTTAAGATATTATGAAGGGAAGGTTCTCAGAAGACCTACCAGAGCAGCTGAGGAGAAAGTTCAGATTGGGGTGCAGGCAGCCACAGGGAGAGGGAGCCAGATCCCTGTCCTGGGCATGGGGTGGGGCTCAATCAGGCACCACGCTGCCTAGTTTCAGGATTTCCCGCAGGGATGGTCTTGGGTTTGAACAAAACAGCAGTGCTCTTGCTCCCAGCAAACTGAATTCTTTCTGAACCCCCTCTAGGCATAAAGCACGGTTCTTTGTACTCTCTCCTCCAACTTCCTAGTCAGCGGTCTGCAAACTGTGGCTATGCAGCTCTTTGGCCCCTTGAGTGTGGCTCTTCCACGAAATACCAAGTGCGGGTGTTACCGCGATAAAGAATGAACCTACCTATATAGTTTAAGTTTAAAAAATTTGGCTTTCCAAAGAAATTTCAATCGTTGTACTGTTGATATTTGGCTGTGTTGACTAATGAGTTTGCGGACTACTAGTTCACATAGTTTAGAAATCCACATATTTAACAGTAATTGCAAGCAATGTTAAGATGGAATGCCAATAACTAATGAAATGAATTGTTTATCAGGCAACCTAGCTGATGACATCAAACTGAAAAGCTTCTGCACAGGAGACGAAACCATCAAGAATGAAAAGGCAACTATGGAATGGGAGGAAATATTTGCAAAGCACATAAGATAAGGGGCTAATATCCAAAATACATAAGGAACTCATACAACTCAAAGCAAAAAGCAGAAAAATAAATCTTATTTTAAAAAAAGGACAGAAAGCTAGCTTTAAGATAGATTTTCTCAGAGAAGACATACAGATGGACAACAGGTACATGAAAATGGTGTTCAACATCATTAATCGTCAGCAAAATACAAATCAAAACTGCAGTGAGATATTATCTCATTCTTACACCTGTTAGAATGGCTATCATCCAAAAGACAAGAAATTCCAAGTGTTGTTGAGGAGGTGGAGAAACGGGACCCTCCTGCTCTGCTGCTGCAAAGGCAGACTGGTGCAGCCACTGTGGAAAAGAGCATGGAGGTGCCTCATAAAATTAAAAATGGAGCTGCCTTACGACCCAGCAATTCCACTTCTGGGTATTCAGTTAAAGGAAAAGAAAACACTAATTCAAAAAGATACATGACCCTTGTGTTCACTGCAGCGTTATTCACAAGAGCCAAGACATTACTCAGCCATAAAAATTTAAAAGAAAAAGAAAAAAGATGGAAATCTTGCTATTTGCAACAACCTGGATGGAGCTTGAGGACATTATACTAAGTGATACAACTCAGACAGAGAAAGACACCTACCATATGATCTCACTTATATGTGGGATCTTAAGAAAACAACCAAGCTCATAGATTGAGGTGGTAGTTGGCAGGTGGGGTAAGAGAATGAAATAGTGAAGAGGTGAACAAATGCAAACTTCCAGTTATATAGTAAATAAGTCATGTGTGTATAATGGACAACATGGTGACTGTAGTTGATAACACTTGCATTGCATTTTTGAAAGGCTGTTTGTAGATCTTAAAAGTTCTCATCATGAGACTGACCAGGCGGTGGCACAGTGGATAGAGCGTCGGACTGGGATGCAGAGGACCCAGGTTCAAGACCCCGAGCTTGCCAGCTTGAGCACGGACCCATCTGGCTTGAGCAAAATCTTGCCAGCTTGGACCCAAGGTCGCTGGCTCAAGCAAGGAGTTACTCGATCTGCTGAAGGCCCGCAGTCAAGGCACATATGAGAAAGCAATCAATGAACAACTAAGGCAGTGGTAGTCAACCGGGTCCCTACCACCCACTAGTGAGCGTTCCAGCTTTTATGGTGGGCGGTAGCAGAGCAACCAAAGTATAAATAAAAAGATTTAACTATAGTAAGTTGTTTTATAAAGATTTATTCTGCCAAACTTCGCAAAAGTTCCACATAAAGTACTTGGTAAGTAATTATTATTATATGCTTTAACTTGCTATAACTCTGCTTTATAAATTTTATAAAGTATAGTTACTTCCCTACTTTATAAATCACCATTACTGTGGAACTGGTGGGTGGTTAGAAATTTTTACTACTACAGAGATACAAAAATGGGCAGTAGGTATAAAAAGGTTGACTACCCCTGAACTAAGGTGTCGCAACGAAAAACTGATGATTGATGCTTCTCATCTCTCTTCTCTCTTCGTTCCTGTCTGTCTGTTCTTATCTCTCCCTCTCTCTGACTCTCTCTCTGTCCCTGTAAAAAAAAAAAAAAAAGTTCTCATTATGAGAAAATATATTTATAACTATGTGTGGTGATAGATGTTAACTAGACATCATGGTGATCATTTCACAATATACATAAAAGTTGAATCATTATGTTGTATAGATGAAACTATTATTTCAATTATTTCTAAGTTTTTAAAAATATAATGCATCTTTTTTTTTAAGTGGCTGACACAAGCCCCTGGAAGCTGCTGCAAGCCCTGACAACGAGCAGTGTTCCTGTAGCTATAGTGCTACCAACCCCGGCCTCTGACATCGGCCCAGGTGAGGATGGAATACCTGGGACGTGTAAGTCTTAGAAACGGAATTTTTATTTCTTTCCCCTTAAATTTTTTTTTATTTTATTTTAGAGAAGAGAGGAAAGGGGAGAGAGAGAAAGAAACATTGATTTGTTGTTCCATTTATCCATGCATACCTTGGCTGATTCCTGCATGTGCCCTGTTCCTCAACCTTGGTGCGTCAGGACCAGGCTCCAACAAACTGAGCAACCCAGCCAGAGCCAAAATTTTTAAAATTATATTCAATACTATTTTATATTAGTTTCAGGTGTACAGCACAGTGGTTAGACAATTATATACTTGACTCAGTGTTTACCCAATAAGCCTCGTACCCATCAGACACCATACATAGTTCCTACAATAGTATTGACTCCATTCCCTGTGTTGTACTTTACATCCCATGAGTGTTCTGTTACCACCAATCTATACTTCTCAGTCCCTTCACCTTTTTCACCAGGCTCCACCCCTCCTCCCACCTGGCAATAATCAGTCTGCTCTCTATCTATGAATCCCTTTCTGTTTTGTTTGTTTCTTTCTTTTGTTCTTTAGATTCCACATATTAGTGAAATCAGGTGATACTTGTCTTTCTCTGACCGGATTATTTCACTGAACACAATACCTTCTAGGTTCATCCATGCTGTCGCAAATGTCAAGATTTCATTCCCTTTATGGCCAAGTTGTATCCCATTGCATATATGTAGTACTTCTTTCTCCCTGTATCTATGGACTCTTGGGTTGTTTCATATCAAGGCTGGTGTAAATAATATCTTTATGTCTTTATTTAACTACTTTTGTAATTACTATCTAAAATCACGACTCAGTAATGTGGTGTCTGCTATGAAAGCGGCTTTCTTCACTGTGGGAAGTCAGATCCAGCTAGTAAGGCTCAATGCAGAGAACAGGCTGGGGGCTTCAGGGGTTGCAGTGACAGCAAGACATTTAAAAGAAAAGTGATGATGTCATAAACACCTTCCTGCTGGCATAAACACTTGCATGCTGACAGGAAAGGCTGCCTCTGCCAGCCTCATGCCCGGCTTTGGAGACACAGAGAAGACACAGATATCGACATTCATCTCTGTGTCCGCAGTGCTCAGACTCTCCCCCGACCCCCAAGGAAAACTCAGTACTGTGAACTGAAAACACCCAGCAAGACTCTAAAAGCCACCCTTGGGACAGAATCTTATTTTTTTTATCACCCTGTTTACTTTATTAGCTTCTTGATTATTGCATTCATCTTTTTCTTTTATACTTTATTTTTGTGTTGTCATTTTGTTTACATTTTTATTTATTTATTTTTATTTTAGTTTATTATGTTTACATAGATTCTAGTGAGGGGACAGAAACTTAAAGACACTCATCCTTTGGGCTGGATTTCATTCTAAAAACAGAGAACCAGTTGTAACTAGTCTCCATCTTTGACAAGCACTGTTGGGAGAAGTTGAGCTGAGGTTTGTTTGCACTGGGAGCGAGGTGTCAGGGACTCGGAACATTCTGCGAAGAAACTTCCAAGTCCAAGATAAGGAAAGGGCACGGCTTTGTGCTTGTTTGTATTAAGATAAAACCCACTGTTCTCACATCTAGAGCAAGGCACTGCCTGCTGGAGGAGTTCTCCTGACAAATCACATGTTTGAGATTTGGGAGAGCAGGAGTCCAGTCCTCCTTGTCTGACTGTTGCTCCTGCAGCAATCTGCGTGAATCGGGGTTGTCATGAGGATTTGGTAATGATGCTGATTTTTTTAAATTATTTTTATTTATTTATTCATTTTAGAGGAAAAGGAGAGAGAGAGAAAGAAAGAGAGAGAGAGAGAGAGAGAGGGAAAGAAGTGGGGAGGAGCAGGAAGCTTCAACTCCCATATGTGCCTTGACCGGGCAAGCCCAGGGTTTTGAACCGGCAACCTCAGCATTCCAAGCCGACGCTTTATCCACTGCGCCACCACAGGTCAGGCAGTAATGATGCTGATTTTATGGACAAGTTGGTACCATTGTTAAGGGGCAGGGTATGAAGATATTCACAAATGCTTTTTTCTGACTTGGAGTTTGAAAATGGAAAGGCAAATGGTCTACAGCGAAGGGCCCATGTTGCATGCTGACACTTTCATCAGAGCCATAGGAAAACAGTGAAGTGTCGTGGACCCAACCCTGGTACTCATGTGAGCCTTTTCTATAGGGAGAGAGTTAGGGTGTCAAGGCGGACTTTTGGGGATAGCCCACAGCCACTGTAGATGCTGTGTGTGTAGCTTTTGCTGTGTTGTGTGGGGCATATTTAGAAGTCCATGCCGCACATCCCCTTCGAGCATGGCAGGCAGAATGGTTCCCTGTCCAAGGCCGTGGGTTCCCGGCCTGAACATAGCTCATGCTCTGAGCCGGTGGAAGAAGATACACTCTGACTGCCAAGAGTTCAGAGCTGGAAGTAGTTCTTATGGTCCCTACACAAACTTTGTCCAAGGCCCAGGCCATCCTATAAGATTCGACTCGACAAAGGTTTGCTTCATTTACTACGTGTGTGTACATGAGTTCTCTCCTAATAGAAAAAGAGTGGGGTTTTAGGTCAGCCAGGACGTGTGAACTCCTCCTCTGCCATCTACAAGTGGGGCAAGCATGCACCATTGCTTATCTTCCCTGGTCCTTCATTTCCCCCCCTACAAACTGAGAGGGTGATACGAGCTGAAAGAATTTCAAGGAGAAATAAGCAAAAAAACTATGTAAAAGTCACTAAGTAGAATGTCTAATTCATACTAGATATTTCCTAAATGTTTGTTCAACTTAGAGAGCTTTCTGTAAGGTTCTACTAAGAGAGCAGAAAACTGGCTCGAGCTAAATGTTTCTCAACTGCAATATGAACCAAAAGATGGAACTCCTGGGGCTCTAGCCAAGAACTCCATTTTCCCTGGGGCACAAGGATGAAGGCTTAGAAGGGAAAGTTAGAGCATTATTAGGAGGTCACCCTGATTCTCGCTCTAGTGACTCTTAATTGGGTAATCTTGTTACTTAGTTGTCACAGTGTCTCAGTTGCCTCATCTATAAAATAGGAATCATATTAATAATCACCATTTCATAAGGTAGTTTTAAGTGGCTGACACATAGTATAGTCATTCCCCCTTATCTGCGGCAGATATACTTCAAGACCCCCAATGGATGCCTGAAACCACAAATTGTGCTAACTATATATATATATATAATGTTTATTCCTATTCCTACACATTTATGGTAAAGTTTAAACTTCAGTACTTTGGGCCAATATTAAGTTAAAAAAAATGTGACTTGAACACAGGCCCTTCACTAGCATAACCATCCACCTGAGAACCCAGACGGCTGCTAAGTGATTGACATATGAGGAGCATGTACAACCTAGAGACCCTGGACAAAGAAATGATTTCCATTCACATCAGGATGGACTGGGAAGGCTCGAGATTTCATCACAGTACTACTCTGAATGACACACAGTTTAAAACTTATGTATTGTTTATTTCTAGAATTTCCTATATAACATTTTTAGACCAAAGTGTGCCACAGGTCACTGAAACTTTGCACAACTGAAACTACAGATAAGAATGGACTACTGTCTACATCAAATCCATAGCAGCTTTTATTAGAATTATTATTAGTGGTCTTATAGTATTGGTAGTACTGATTATCATTAATTTTTCTCTCTGTATCCACTAGAATAGCTTATGTTTTATGGTGCTAACTAACACTCCCAGAATTTCAATGATTAAAACAATGTAGATTTCTCTCTAGCATGTGCCATGACCAGTTGGGTTGGCAGGGACTGTGCTCATCGCTCTGGTCATCATAGTGACCCAAGGAGACGACTTGACGGCGGATTCCTCTTGCACATGCTTCCATTGTTACCATGGTGACAGAATATCCCTTTGGAAGGCCTGACACTGGCAGTTAGATGTTTAGCTATGGGTTGACCCACAGTCTACTGGGTGAGATGGGTCACAGGACCCATGCAGATGGCAGGGGATTGGAAAGTGTGGTCCTCCCTATACCTGGAAGAACAGGGGCATCGGATGTTGGTGAACAATGTTACAATCTACCACATTCTCAACTGCTTTCTGCAAGAACCTCTTCTATTTATGCTGATGAAAGCAAAAACTGAATTACTGGGGGAAACGGAAGGAGTATTATGTTTGCCACTCAATGGGTGGTGAGAATTCTTAAGCAAGGAAGGCAGAAATGGACAAGAAAATATTTGTTCACTTGCTTTCACATTACTTAAAGAAAGGGAAATAGAACTGTAATTGAGTGCTCTAGATTCTTAAGATATATAAAAAACAAATTATCTTTCAATCATCTTGGATAATGATTTTATGTCAATAAAATGGGGAGAATTACTCAAAATTCATCCAAGAATAGCTTTTACCTTAGTTATCACAGAAAATATAAATTTGCCATTATTTTCCCTATGATAGTACCAAAAAAAACCACACACACACACAAAAAAAACAAGGTTCCTTTCAAGATAAAAGTGTTTCTCAGGGTGAATCAGGTTCTCTACATTGTCTGCAGCTGTTTAGGAGGTCAGCTCTTCAGTGAGCATTTTGTGTTGATGGCCTGTGATGCTTTGTGTCATTATTCTGCAGTCTGACTAGTACCGCAGCAAAGCAAACTGAGAAAATCTATATGTAACATTGGCAAACGCCTGTAAAATGTGCTCTGTGGGCTGAGTGCTCCTCACTGATGCACAAAATATTGACAAGCCTTCGCCAAATTCCCCTCAGAACCGTCTACCCAAGGCCGACCAACCTTGGCATGACAAATAGTGATTTGGGAAACCTGAGCTCAAATTTCCACAAGATCCTTCTTTCCTCCTTTCAACAGCAAGGAAACCCAAACATTCTTTTTGCATTTTGCTCTATTTTCTAGCTCAGTCTTCACAGTCACTTGCAAAACTGACAGGGGGAAAAAATCCGACACAATCTCTGATCAGTCATTGAGCTGCCTCCTCCCACTCTGCATGAACAAGGCGTGATGATCGATGCAGGTTTTACAGCCTAGACTGTGGGGTTCTCACTGCGCCCACGCTCCGTTTCAACATGGGAGTCCTTAAGCAAAAGGTGGCCATGCTCTCCTGCCGACAGAACAGACCCCTTTTTCTTGTTCAGTAATCACCCTATTGAAACCATTTTAGAGATGAGTTTTGAGAAGACTTGTACACATATTTTTTCAAAATCGACCATGAGAAAGGTCTTGTTCCACTGAAAAATTGCCCCCCATCCCCTCAGCCCAGAGCCAGCAGTCTTTCATCACCAACCGAAGACTCTAATCTTTTTTCTGTGCAGTCAGGTGGCAACTGGTGCCCACCATGGTGCTGGTCCTCCTGGCTGCTCCACTCCTCTATGCCTAACTGCTCCCCCCACAACCATCAGCAAGGTCACCAGATCTTTATTTAGTTCAAAGTGCATTTATTGCATAAAACTAGATGTAAATATGATGTGTATTTGCACATGTGTTTTTCTGAAGAGAGTGCTTATAGTTCTCAAAAATTGCTCAAAATGGATTTAGGACTCCCCCCGCCTACAAATTTCTAAGACCTTTTGCATCTGCTAAATCAGGGCATGCAGTGGCCAGGGCTCAGGATGTGTCTGTGTGGGCAATAGAAGGACAGGCCTGGACTGGACCCAATAGAAAGGAAACCCAGTGGGCAACAAGCCTGGGTTACTGAGCCATCACAGAATCAGGCAAAACATTTAAAAAAAAAAAAAAAGGATAAAGGACAGTGTTCTACTCAGCCAACTGAGAGAAGACTCTGGCTGAGATTGGCAGGACCGCTCTCTCTTATGCAAACAAATGTTCTTGCATGGACAGTCAAGTTCCTTGAATGAATGGGAAAGAATAAAGTGGAAATCATGGACCTCTGAGTTAGGTTATTTGCTTTCTAAATATATTTCTCTTTTTTTTTTTTCCCCCCCCTCTATTTCCAAGGATCCTTCTTTATTTGGTCTGTCTCTTTTATTAAAAAGCCAGAGCATTCGGGATGTACAGGGCTCGCTGGGGCTTGGGGGTGTTGTTCTAGCAACAATGTGCTTCCTTGGTTTCAGGAACTTATGTCTGAAATCCAAAAGAGAAGGCTGAAGCCGTGGCGTTTTGTTCTGATTATGTGCCTAAAATCTCAACGATGTTTCTCGACCCTAAAGACAGAGCATGCTCAGTACTTCCTGAAGAGTTGGGACAGGAAGAGGCCCCACCTCCTGGGACTCTGGCAGCATTCCTGACCTGTAAGCTTCTTTCAGGTGACAGCACTTTCAGTCACCTTCTCTGGACACCATGCCAAAAAACAGGACTGACTGTGGGGAGGGCATAGACCTGAATAAGAACCTCAGTCCAAATGGTATTGTCGTGGATGACCACGGTCAGCTTGTTTGTTTCACGTAGGGCAGGGGTTGGGAACGTATGGCTCGAGAGCCAGATGTGGCTCTTTTGATGGCTGCATCTGGCTCACAGACAATCTTTAATAAAAAAAAATAATGTTAACAATATAAAACATTCTCATGTATTACAAACCATTCATTTCCTACACCTCATGTTCACGGTTGCAGGTGGCTGGAGCCAATCATAGCTTTCCTCCGGGACAACACCAAATTTTTATTGGATAATGTGTAAGTACACATGTCATGGTGAGGTCAGGAAGTAAACTTCCCTCCTTTTAATCAAGTAGTCAGCTAGCTAATTGCAGAAACTCCTTTGATGAAAGAGATAACTAAAAGAAAAATGATGAGGAGTATAGTACTTTTCAGCAGAAATGGACAAAGGAATTTGCCTTTGTGTAGAGAGCAGGTTCTGTAGTGTGTCTAATATTAAATGATAAAATTGCATTGATGAAACAGTTAAATATAAAGCAGCACTTCAACACACACTATACTACATTTGCATCAAAATATCCAGCGGGGGACAGCAGAAAGAAAGCATGTCAAGAACTACTGTGCAGAGTGCAAGCTAGTCAGCAGCAACTCCATGTTTGGGCCCAACAAGGTGACTGAAATTCAGCTAGCTTTGCTGGTGCTTTAGCAATTATGAGAAATGGAAAGCCATTCACAGATGGGGAGTATGCCAAAACATTCATGCTTGATGCTGCCAATGAACTTTTTGATGACTTTTTGGATAAAGACAAGATAATCAAATGAATAAAAGACATGCCTCTGTCGGCAAGAACTGTTCACGATCGTACCATCCTGATGGCAAATCAAATTGAGGCAACACAAGGGAAGGACATAAATGCAGCAACATTCTTTTCTCTCACTTTGGATGAGTCAACAGTTGTAAGCTATTTATCCCAGTTTGGCATGATTGCAAGGTATGCTGTCAGTGACACACAATGTAAGGAAAGTCTTGCTGTTTTGCCTATGAAAGAGACAACAAGAGGGGAGGATTTATTCAAGTCTTTCACTGAAAAGAGTTCGCTAAAAAAAAAAATCTACCGACGGATCAACTTATTTCGGTGTGTACTGATGGTGCTCTGTGCATGGTGGGGGAAAAACAGAAAATTCGTAGCACTTCTTCATGAACATGAGAAGAGACCCATCCTAAGTTCTCACTGCATCCTACATCAGGAGGTGCTTTGTGCTCAGATGTGTGGCGAGCAGCTTGGTGAGGTGATGTTGCCGGTCATTCGGGTGGTCAACTTTATTCTTGCCCAAGTTTTAAATGATCGCCAGTTTAAAACATTGCTGGATGAAGTTGGGAATAATTATCCTGGTCTGCTTCTGCACAGCAATGTGCGTTGGTTGTCAAGAGGGAAGGTGATCAGCCATTTCACGGCTTGTCTGAGCAAAATCCAGACTTTTCTTGAAACAAAAAACGTTGAGCATCCTGAGTTAGCTAACACTGAGTGGCTTCTGAAGTTCTACTATCTCATGGACGTGACTGAACATCTGAACCAGCTCAATGTGAAAATGCAAGGTGTTGGAAATAGAATCTTATCCCTTGAACAAGCAGTGTTTGCATTTGAAAACAAGCTGGAACTTTTCATCGCTGACATTGAAACAGGTCATTTACTACAGTTTGAAAAACTGGGACAGTTTAAAGATGCATACACAGCAAGTGACCCTGCTCAACATCTTGATCTCCAGCAGCTAGCGGGCTTCACATCTAATCTCCTACAGTCATTCCAGTGCACTTTTGAGAATTTCCTGTGTGCATTCATCTTTTTAAGTTCATCACCCATCCACACAAGTGTACAGTTGGACGGTGCCAACCTGAGTTACATCCTCAGTGTCTCCGTTAGAGATTTTGAGCTACAAACTGCTGACCTGAAGGCCTCAGACATGTGGGTGAATAAGTTCAAGTCACTGAATGAAGATTTGGAAAGACTTGTATGACAGCAAGCAGAGTTGGCGAGCAAACACAAGTGGGAAGAAATGAAAAAACTTCAACCCGTGGACCAGCTGATTGTCAAAACTTGGAACGCACTTCCCATCACATAACACACACTGCAGCGTGTGAGTATTGCTGTACTGACAATGTTTGGCTCTACATATGCATGTGAGCAGTCTTTGTCACATCTAAAGAGCGTTAAGACCAACCTACGATCACGTTTAACGGATGGAAGTCTCAACACCTGCATGAAGCTTAACCTCACCACATATCAACCAGAATACAAAGCCATCAGCAAAACCATGCAGCACCAGAAGTCGCATTAATGGTAAGAAGTACTTTATTCATCTTTGGTTAGCAACAGCATAACAACATTATTAAAAAGAATTCAGAGACTTATTGTACTTTAAAAATGTTGTTCTTACATAAAATGCACACATTTACTTGTATTTATGTTAAACATATTGTATGGCTCTCACAGAATTACATTTTAAAATATGTGGCGTTCATGGCTCTCTCAGCCAAAAAGGTTTCCGACCCCTGTGTTAGTCCTCAATTCTTTTCTCAGAAATCTCTGCTTCAACAGGTCCTGACTCTCCCTTCAGGATCTCACAAATCTGCCTGCCAGCTTTATGGGCATGCTCATCTGACAGAATCTGCTCATGTCTTTTCTTAATCAGAGATGATTTTTTTTTTACCGAGCACATTTAGTAGAGAGAGTTTTCTTTTACATACCCATCAACTAGTGATAAGGGTGTTGAGGTATCAGGTAAGACCCCAGAAATGCTAAGTCCCCTGCTTGAGCATTCAATGGGGTGACAAAGGGCTAAAGATCTATTGTCTCAAACAATCTGGTCACTATCACGCATTGATTCTTAATTACATCATTGTGTGCATCTAAAAATAGGCTCACGCTCTTCACCAGCAGGCTCTCCTTTATTTTTCCCCTATTTTCTTTCTTTTCTGTCTTCCTCCTGCCTTTCCCTGACAATGAATGAGCCTGGGCTCTTCACCTGCCGGCAGCCCCCATCCTGACCCGCATGTGAGCTCAGTCACAGCTTCAGGTGTTCTGTGGTGCAGGGGTTTACGTGGGCACATGGAACCTTTCTCAGTCTCTCACCAGGAACTTACCAGACTGCCCACTCAGTTACCCTGGTTACAACCCACACACTCGCAGATTCATCAATAAAATAAAGTTTGTTATTACCCAAAGCAATACGTTTTGCTTCTCTCTGGCAAGGAACAAATTATTCTTGCATTGAATGTGCTGCCCACTCATGCCTATCTCCTTTGGTGCCTCCTGTCTCCAGCCCCACTTCCTGCGCTCTCTCTCAGTCTCTGCTGCTGTACTTCACAGACTCCCATCTATGGAGCAGTAAACCAAGGCCTAGCAGCAGCACTGCAAACCTGGCCCAGGGATGCAGAGCAAGGCTTCTGGCTTCTCTCCCAGCTGCTGGGAGCTTCGCTCCTTCACAACCCCCACAAAGTTCTGGGGCTGCCAGAGCATGTATATTTTAAAAGGTTATTGATGGAAGAACAGAACACCATTGAAGCCCAACGTCTTCTGGCTCAGAGGACTTTGTGTGCTATGCATGAATGAAAACTATATCTAAGTTTCACAAACATCAATTATTTCCAGAATCTGGACTGTCACGTCACCAGGTGACACTGATGGGAAGCAGACAATAGGGTTGGGGAAGACTGTGAGAAAAGCCAGGTATCCATCTAGTGACTAGATTCTGCCTATAAAGCAGGCAGTTTGCAAAACGTTTGACTATTTCTGTGAGATTCACAGAAAGGAAAGCTTTCATAGTCTGTGCTAAGTACATATGCTCATAGGTAATACACGCCCAGGAAACAGGTGTTCTGCTAATGTCCCATCCAAAAGGTCTACAGTCCAATGAACTCTGAGTAAAAACATGACTGCCCCCAGACCCAAGCTGGGTTTTTCTCTGCTTTCCCTGTCAAGGGTCAGGAACCTTTTTGGCTGAGAGAGAGCCATGAATGTCACATATTTTAAAATGTAATTCCATGAGAGCCATACAGTATGTTAAACACTAAATACAAGTAAATGTGTGCATTTTAAGAAAGACCAACACTTTTAAAGTACAATAAGTCTCTGAATTCTTTTTAATAATGTTGTTATGCTGTTGCTAACCAATGATAAATAAAGTTTGGTTGATAAGTAGTGAGGTTAAGCTTCATGCAGGTGTTGAGACTTCCATTCGTTAAACGTGATCGTAGGTTGATCTTAACGTTCTTTAGATGTGAGAAAGACTGCTCACATGCATACGTAGAGCCAAACATTGTCAGTACAGCAATACTCACACGCTGCAGTGTGTGGTATGTGACGGTAAGCGCGTTTCAAGTTTTGACAATCAGTTGGTCCGTGGGTTGAAGTTTTTTTATTTCTCCCCACTTGTGTTAGCTCACCAGCTCTGCTTGCTGTCATGCAAGTCTTTCCAAATCTTCATTCAGTGACTTGAATTTATTCACCCACATGTCTGAGGCCTTCAGGTCAGCAGTTTGTAGCTCAAAATCTCTAACAGAGACACTGAGGATGTAACTCAGGTTGGCACTGTCCACTGCACACTCATGTGGATGGGTGATAAACTTAAAAAGATGAGTGCACTCATGAAATTCTCAAAAGTGCACTTTGAATGACTGCAGGAGATTAGATGTGAAGCCCGCTAACTGCTGGAGATCAAGATGTTGAGCAGGGTCACTTGCTCTGCATGCATCTTGAAACTCTCCCAATTTTACAAAGTACAGTAAACAACCTGTTTCAATGTCAGCGATGAAAAGTTCCAGCTTGTTTTCAAATGCAAACACTGCTTGTTCAAGGGATAAGACTGTATTTCCAACACCTTGCATTTTCACATTGAGCTGGTTCAGATGTTCAGTCACGTCCATGAGATAGTAGAACTTCAGGAGCCACTCAGTGTTAGCTAACTCAGGATGCTCAACGTTTTTCATTTCAAGAAAAGTCCGGATTTTGCTCAGACAAGCCACGAAACGGCTGATCACCTTCCCTCTTGACAACCAACGCACATTGCTGTGCAGAAGCAGACCAGGATAATTATTCCCAACTTCATCCAGCAATGTTTTAAACTGGCGATCATTTAAAACTCGGGCAACAATAAAGTTGACCACCTAAATGACTGTTGACATCACCTCACCAAGCTGCTTGCCACACATCTGAGCACAAAGCACCTCCTGATGTAGGATGCAGTGAGAACTTAGGATGGGTCTCTTTTCATGTTCATGAAGAAGCACTACAAATCCTCTCTTCCCCACCATGCGCAGAGCACCATCAGTACACACTGAAATAAGTTGATCCATCGGTAGATTATTTTCTTTAGCGAACTCTTTTCAGTGAAAGACTTGAATAAATCCTCCCCTCTTGTTTCTCTTTCATAGACAAAACAGCAAGACTTTCCTTACATTGTGTGTCACCAACAACATACCTTGCAATCACGCTGAACTGGGATAAATGGCTTACAACTGTTGACTCATCCAAAGCGAGAGAAAAGAATGGTGCTGCATTTATGTCCTTCCCTTGTGTTGCCTCAATTTGATTTGCCATCACGATGGTACGATCGTGAACAGTTTTGCCAACAGAGGCATGTCTTTTATTCGTTTGATTATATTGTCTTTATCCGAAAGGTCATCAAAAAGTTCATTGGCAACATCAAGCATGAATGTTTTGGCATACTCCCCATCTGTGAATGGCTTTCCATTTCTCACAATTGCTAAAGCACCAGCAAAGCTAGCCAAAATCCAGTCATCTTGTTAGGTCCAAACACGGAGTGCTGCTGACTAGCTTGCACTCTGCACAGTAGCTCTTGACATGCTTTCTTTCTGCTGTCCCCCGCTGGATATTTTGATGCAAATGTAGTATGGCGTGTTTCGAAGTGCCACTTTATATTTGGCTGTTTCATCGATGCAATTTTATCATTGCATATTAGACACACTGCAGAACCTGCTCTCTCCACAAAGGTGAATTCCTCTGTCCATTCCTGCTGAAAAGTATAATACTCCTCATCTTTCTTTCTTTTAGCCATCTTCTTCGTCAAAAGGGTTTCTGCAATTAGCTAGCTGACTACTTGATTAAAAGGAGGGAAGTTTACTTCCTGACCTCACAATGACCCATGTACGTTATGCATTATCTAATAAAAATCTGGTGTTGTCCCAGAAGACAGCTGTGATTGGCTCCAGCCTTCTGCAACCAGGAACATGAACTGTAGG
Source organism: Rhynchonycteris naso (assembly GCA_037038555.1). NCBI lineage: Eukaryota > Metazoa > Chordata > Mammalia > Chiroptera > Emballonuridae > Rhynchonycteris > Rhynchonycteris naso. The sequence goes on along the minus strand of CM072998.1, from coordinate 211,572,560 downwards.
AAATGAATGGATTTTAATACATGAGAATGTTTTATATCATTAACGTTATTGTTTTTTTTATTAAAGATTTGTCTGCGTGCCTGATGCAACCATTAAAAGAGCCACATCTGGCTCTCGAGCCATAGGTTCCTGACCCCTGGCCTAACATGACTAAATATACTCCTAAGTTTTCACTAATCAACACATACACAGCTGCTATTATAATAAGATGGTCATATTAGCCAGCTCTGTGCCAGTTTTCTGGGCAGCCAAGACCAAATGGATCACTCCACTATTTTCTATTCACTGTAACGAGTTTAAGTGTTAAAGCTAGAAATTTACTATGACAGGGACCTTTCCAAATTACCTCCCAAAGATTAATGTGGTTAATATTAATGAAGGCTGATGTTTGGAAGACACACAGTTTCCCATTGACCTGTGGGCATCCTGTTACAGAATTTCATGCTGACACATTGACTTTTCTGTCACATAGAGCTAAAAATGCCAGTTCACATGACTGCTGAAATTCAGGCAATGTTCTATCAATATTCTTGCAAAAAAAATTTTTAAATACACACACAAAAAATGTGGCAGGAGGACCTTAAAAAGTGGATCATTTACAGTTAGTGACTTTTGTGTGTGGTCTTTCTCCACACCAAAAACAATGCATTAAATATTCTTCTCAGCAGGAAGCAGGTGCTCGGCTGCCCAGATCAATGCCGCATTCCTGGGTGTTAAGGCTTCCTTTTGCCTCACCACTCACCACAACCAGATTCTGAGAGGGCCTCACTGCAACGCAAATTCAAACGTACTTTGCTTTCAACCTCACATTCATAAACTCAAAGAGAAGTCTAGAAAAGAGGGCTACACTGTGCAATGCTAGCTAACAACATGGTGGATGTAGCCATTTTAGTATTACAGAAAATTTACTCTTGAGAAAAAAATCATGACCAAAATCACTTCCACCAGTAGAAGATTTAATTTTTCACAACGATGCCACACTGTTAAAATTGGTGAGCAATTAATAAAATAGCCTCAAAATACAAAAATTGAAACTTGCTAGAAAAACAAGGAAGTAGATAAATGTACAACCACAGTAGATGTTTGTCATGGTCATTGAACGGGCTTCCCCCAACATCACACATGTATACTTGTAATACAATAAACCGTTTCTGGTATAGTGTACAATTCAGAGTTTTGACTGATGGATATAGGACATTTTTATCTCCCCGTTTTCTGATGCCCTTAACAGTCTACCCTTTCTTGACTCCAGGTCTTAGGCAACCACTAATCTGCAGAGTTCTTTTTGGATTTTTTTCCCCACTATAGATCAGTTTGCCTTTCTAAGACTTACACAACTCAATACAATCTGCATTGTTTTGTCTGGCTCCTTTCACTCAGCACGGTGATTTTAAGTGTCACCTCTGTTGTTGTGTTTGTCAGTAGGTCATTTTCTATTGCTAAGAGACTATTTGTTTTTATGTAAGTAACATGATGTATTTGCCCATTTCCCTCTTGATAGACATTGGAGGTATTTCCAGTCCGCTGCTCCCCCAAAAGTTTTCTTTCCCTAAATGGATAGAGTTGTGATAGAGAAGAGGTGTACAGGACATGAAGCATGTCAGCAAAGTCTTACTGGGGTGACCCAGGTATGTGATTAGCAATCACTCCCTGGAGTGTACACATGTTACAGGTAGCTCTTTTGTCGATATGTTCAAGTTCATCAGAAGGGAAGAAAAATCAAGATAAAGTCTCTGAAACTAGATCTGCATGACAGTGATATAGCTGTGGGATAGGGGAAAAGGTCCCAGCTCTGATGATAAGGAGTGTGGGTAGTGTTACCGACCTTCTCACCCTTGTCACTTGGGAAGTGAGTGTGGGAAACCAGAAAAGATATATTACAGCATTTTGTCATTTGCACGGTGCTATCACCCCAGGAAATGTTATTATTATAGTTGTTGTTGTTGTTAATAAATGACTTAAACCAAAGACTCCAATTTATCTGTTTCTGTCTTGCCTGATGGCCTTTCCCCACTGGACAGTCAGGAAGCTGTGGTACTCAGGTCCTTCTTCAGGGGTTGTAAGTGGCCGATACCTCCAGTGGCCACATGGTCAGGATCTTCTGTGTCATATGGCCCCAGGCTGCTCCAGCCAATTCTGAGCCTGGGGTGGTGGGTGGGTGGGGAGTACAGAGTTGGGCCATCTCTGCCTGATAGGAGACTCCTCTAACCAGGGCTCAGCAAGACTTCTGGTGCTGCCCATCACTGGGGGGCTCTTCCTCCCTGATTCTTCCCGTTCCCAGCTCCAACATCACTCTGTCAGTAGTCCCCCTGCTTCTGCCCCCTGTCTACTTTATCTTTTGCAGGACTTTCTCCTGCTATACCTCTTGCTCTTCTAAACCTGTCTTAGCAGCATCTTGGAGGACCAGAACTGACCACTGTGTGCACAACAGTGATTTTGATGAGCAGGAACTATAAAATTTTTTTAAATCAAAAACATAAGAAGTTGTATAAGATATTTTCAGACACAGATTTCTCACTTGAAAATCAAAAGCTTCATATGGATGATGTAAACAATTTTTTATTTTAATTTGATCCCATTGTCCCATGCAAACACAGCCAGAGACATAAGAAATTGATATTTTTATACCAAAAAAATCCATGCATAGAACAATTGAATCTTCAAAATGCTATTTTTCACAGTAAATTGCAGATTCTCTTTCTCCTTTACTCATTTCTCTATTAGATCAGAATTCTTTTTGAAATAAATTTAGTAAAGGCCCAATGAATCTGGACTTGCTAATATCTCTTAAGACAGAGGCATGCAGCCTAAGGTTGTATGTTAATTTGGAAATGTCAATCAACTGTAGGAGTCAGATTATACAGAAAATTTGAGAATTACATAAGCATAGTACCTTTTACAATATTTGTTTTTATATTTTGCATTTATGTCCCCAGTATTAAAAAGCCAGCAGCTAAATTAAAATAAATTTTACATTACTTATGAATTGAAAAGTTCAAGAAACAATGTAACTACACTTAAATTTATTTTATGCTTTCTACAAAATTTACCATCTTTTTGTAATTTTAAAGGAAACTATAGAACATATGCTTTTAAAATGGTTGATTTTAAATCAGTGCATTTTCCCAAAGTTAAACATGATGTCTTTGCGTTACCTCTGATAGAGTCACTCTAGGAAGTATTCAGTCCAAATCCAAATTCACAGTCTCGTTATTTGAGGACCAAATACCCTATTAAAAGGACAACCTATAAATGTATCACTTTGGTCATAGGCAAGTATAACTGACCATCTGCATGATGTTAATGCATATTTGGAACACCAGTGGGTAGGGAAAAGTGCATTGTTAAGAATCAAACCCTAGGCCCTGGCTGGTTGGCTTAGTGGTAGAGCATCAGCCTGGCATGTGGAAGTCCCGGGTCCGATTTCCAATCAGAGCACACAGGAGAAACACCCATTTCCTTCTCCACCCCTACCCCTCTCCTTTCTCTCTGTCTCTCTCTTCCCCTCCCGCAGCCAAGGCTCCATCTGAGCAAAGTTGGCCTGGGTGCTGAGGATGGCTCCATGGCCTCTGCCTCAGGCATTAGAATGGCTCTGGTTGCAATGGAGCAACACCCTACATGGGCTGCCCCTCATGGGCATGCCGGCTGGAACCCGGTCAGGCGCATGCAGGAGTCTGTCTCTCTGACTCCCTGCTTCTCACTTTAGAAAACTACAAAAAAATAAAATAAAATCAAACCCTAAGCCCTGGCCAGTGGCTCAGTGGATAGAGCATTGGACCAGTGTATGGACATCCCGGGTTTGATTCCCTGTCAGGGCACTCAAGTGAAGTGACCATCTGTTACTCTTCCCCTTCTGTTCCTCTTCCCCTCCTGCAGTCAGTGGCTTGATTGGTTCAAGTGTGGCCCCAGGTGCTGAGGATAGCTCAGTTGGTCAGAGAATATCAGCCTCAAGAGCTAAAATAAAGCTTGATACTCAAGCATCAGCCCCAGATGGGGTTGCCAGGTAGATCTCGGTTGGGATGCATGTGGGAGTCTGTGTCTCTATCTCTCCTCCTCTTATCTGTAAAAAAAAAAGAATCAAACCCTAGTTACAGGTAAGAATTTATATCACTGATTCAATGACACAGGTAATGTCACAACTAGTATTCATGTAAGACTCTATCTATCTTGTTACTCTGTTACCAACATTCTCTCCTTCTGATGCTCATCTGGTTTATTTCCTTCATCAATCTGCTCCCATTTCCCCTACACATCTGTTCATTTTCTTCCTTAGCTGCCTATTCATCTGCCTCCTTTTTGATCCATAGATCAAAGAGATATTGGAGGCTGATAACTATGTCTCAGTCTTCTCCTCTTTCTGTCCCTCCGGCTAAAAACCAGTCCCATTTCCTGCCTTCACTGCATCCTCTCAAATGCCACCTTGGAATTGACTCTCACAACTTTCCAGACCTCCTGCACAAGCACCTTGAATGACCCCTTATTTCATGGCCTCATCTTCCAGATTTTGTCCATCATTTGGAATAATTTGACAATATGTCAAGAACAGGGCATCTTATAAGAATCTAACCACAGGTAGGGTTAACACAGTTAATGGCGTTTGAACAACTTCAAACAGGAATAGAAACAGTCCCTTGATTTAATTTTTCTCTAAGACCTTAAACATTCAAATGTCTTATCTGCTTATACTTAACCTTTAAGGTGATTCACTATTTTCTGCCCCAGCCTTATTAGCAGAAGAGCAAAGGTATTACCTTAACAAACTCTCAGTTGTTTATAAATGCAGGAAGCCTCCACCAGGCACTGCCAAACCTGGGAAGCCTCCCTCTGGCCCTGGAATGCATTCCTATGAGAATAGGAAGGAGAGGGAAAATATGGAGAGGGGAGGGGATTCTCCTTAAGTAGAATCAGTCAAGACCTCTGAAGGACCTGCTCCTCTTGTTTCCAAAACCTGCAGAGGCAGCTTTGTCTCCTACCGTAAGGCCTGAGTGCTTTGTTCATTCATTCACTTGTCTACTTAATAAATACTTACCAAGTGCTGGCTCTTGGCTCTGGTCTCAAGGAGTGACTAACAAGACACTTTTGCCTGTGTCTTCTTAAATCCATCAGTCATCATCATTTTCAGTGTGGAGTCTGTCCTTAGCCAGGTGTCGCCTTCACATTGCCCTCTCCCCACAAGAGTGTTGAGTAACAACCCAGAAAGATTTGAAGTCAATCAAGTCAGAGGAAGCATGGAGGATTTGGCTTGGATCCTGCATATGGAGAGAGGGAACTCAAAGGTCTTTCAATGACACACTCTCCCTCCACTTCTATTTGCTGGGCTGAGCTGAGATGGGCGCAGGCTGGAGTAACTAGAGTCCCAAGCTTTCCACCCCTCTGCATGCAATGGTCCTCTTCTCATCAGCTTCCTACTTGGGATCCAAGGTCAAGAGTCAAGGAGGAGACAGCTCTTAGAGAGAAAGAAGCTGCATTCCCCAAAACCAAAGGTGTACTGAGGATCCATTCCTGTCACCTAGACCACAGACCCTCCTGATAGATCAAGGTGGATAATGTCTCAGGTCCATCTTCCACCTCATTGCCATAAAAACAAGAGGCCAAAGTTTTAAGGTGGTGCTGAAATTTCAGGCCAAGGTGCTGTAAATCAACCAGCACACACGTTACAGCTACTGCTGCCTGTCCAGCTCCATTTTGTCTTTAAAACGAATCTTCTCACAGGTCAGCAGTGCAGGTTGGGCTGAGTTGCCACACCTGCTGCTCCCAGCACGTAGACAGAACAGAAGCGCACTGCAATGACCCCTGAACTTCCAGCAAGTCCCCTCCCCCTCCACTGCCACCAACAGATTGCCTCTCTCTGAGTTTATAAAGCCTGGGGTCCCACCAGCCAGCTCATTGTACTCTTCCTGTTGAGAGCTCATTAGCTTTTTGTTCAATGAGTCAGGATAGGCAAAGTATGCTAATGAGTATGAAGGAGCTATAGGTGTAAGCTCCTGTTGTGACCAGAGATGCTGACCCTCGACCACCTTTCTCTCACCTCCAATTTAGCTTATCATCACCTTACCTGTCACCCAGGTGCTGCCCAATAGCCCAGCAGCCAGAGTGAAGTCAGCTCCCCGGGGTTAGTTCATCACATATTTTTAAATCTTTAAAAAATGTATTTGTTGGACTTACCTGTGGTGGCGCAGTGGATAAAGCATCGACCTGAAATGCTGAGGTCACCTGTTTAAAACCCTGCACTTCTCTGATCAGGGCACATATGGGAGTTGATGCTTCCTGCTTCTCCCCCCCCCCTTTCTCTCTCTCTCTATCTCACTCTTGCTCCTCTCTAAAATAAAGAAATTTAAAAAAAAAACTTAGTTTAAAAAAATAAAATAAATTTATTTAATTCACAAGCTCTGCATGAAAACATGAGGATTATAAAAATATCGAGAAAGCTCACTTCTCAGTTTTCATCAGCTCCCCTCATCTTAACCCGCTACAAAAAAAATACTGTTGGCAATTTGGATTGTATCTTCTCAAACCACTGTCTCTATATTGAAATATGTACATGTAACCATATAAGCAAAGCTGTTTTGGTTGCCAAAATTTTGTTTGGTTTTGCTCACAAAAATGGAATTGTATTTTTCACTTAGTTTGTCAACATGTTTTAAGTTGATCGATCTGCTTTTTAAAACTGCTGCATAGTTATTTAATTGTAAGCCGTGAAACCATAAGCATCTTAGAAGAAAACATAGGCAGCAGGCTCTCCGACATCTGTAGCAGCAGTATATTTGCCGATTTATCTCCACGGGCAACTGAAATAAAAGGCCAGATAAACAAGTGGGACTATATCAAACTAAAAAGTTTTTGCACAGCTAAAGACAATAGGAACAGAATAAAAAGACAAACCACACAATGGGAGGACATATTCGACAGCACATCTGATAAGGGGTTAATAACTAAAATTTATAAAGAACTTATAAAACTCAACAACAGGAAGACAATCCAATCAAAAAATGGGCAAAAGAAATGAATAGAAATTTCTCCAAAGAGGACATACAGATTGCCAATAGGCATATGAAAAAATGCTCAACATCACTAATCATTAGAGAAATACAAATTAAAACCACAATGAGATATCACCTCACACCAGTCAGAATGGCACTTATCAGCAAAACAACACAGAATAAGTGCTGGCGAGGATGTGGAGAAAAGGGAACCCTTCTGCACTGCTGGTGGGAATGCAGACTGGTGCAGCCACTGTGGAAAACAGTTTGGAGATTCCTCAGGAAATTAAAAATCGAACTGCCTTTTGACCCAGCTATCCCACTTTTAGGAATATACCCTAAGAACACCATAGCACTGTTCAAAAAGCAGAAATACGCCCCCATGTTCGTGGCAGCATTGTTCACAATAGCGAAGATCTGGAACCAGCCCAAGTGTCCGTCAGAAGACGAGTGGATTAAAAAGCTATGGTACATATATACTATGGAATACTACTCAGCCATAAGAAACGATGACATCGGATCATTTATAACAAAATGGATGTACCTTGATAACATTATACGGAGTGAAATAAGTAAATCAGAAAAAAAGAAAAACAGAGAACAGCATGATTTCATACATAGGTGGGACATAAAAGTGAGAATATGAGACATGGACAAGAGAGTGGTGGTTATGGGATGGGGGGAGGGAGGGAAGAGTGGGATAGGGAGGAGGGGAAGGACACAGGGAAAACCAGATTGAAGGTGACAGAGGACAATTTGACTTTTGGTGATGGGTATGCAACACAATTGAATGATAAGATAACCTGGAGATGTTTTCATTGTACATATGTACCCTGATTTATTGGTGTCACCCCATTAGAATTAATAATAATAAAATATATATATAAAAAAAAAACTGCTGCATAGTTATTTCATGTGAATAGAATATAATGTCATCAGCAGTCCCCTTAGGGGCTTAGCAATTTTCACTTTCCCCAACAATGCTGAAAGGAATATTCTTCTAAACATCCCTTTGCATATATGTGAAAGTATTTTTCTAGTATCCACAATTATTTTATTAAAAACTGCCAAATTTCTCTACAAACTACTTAACTAATTTGCATACCATATCCTTAATTTTTCCACATTCTCATGCAATACTTAATCGCCAATCATTGTCTTTGGCCATACCACACTGCACTTCTCTGATCAAGGCACATATGAGAGTTGATGCTTCCTGCTTCTCCCCCACCCCCTTTCTCTCTCTCTCTCTCTCTATCTCCCTCTCGCTCCTCTTGTGGAGTAGCCAATCTTTAAAGAGCATTTGCTACAAATGTTTCCTCCTTGTCTGCTCCTTGGCAATTAACTTTGGTAGAGCACAGGAACTTTGTAATTCATTCGTACAGAGTTAATTTATGAATTTTTCATGGTATTTATACTTTGATTCATGATTAAAAGAATATGCTCACTCCAGATTTTTAAACATATTTCCTTGTTTTCTCCTAATTCTTTAATAGTTTTAAATTTTATTTAACTCTTCAGTCCACTGGGAGTTCATTTTTTGTGTATATTGTAATTTAAATAACTTACTTTTTCCCCCCAAATGAATAGCCACAAAATTATTTACTGAAGAGCTACTACTCCCCTTTCTGATGTAAAATAGTACCTATATTATTTACTAAACTTTAATGTATATATTGTTCAGTTTCTTAACTCTCTATTAGGTTCAATAGATCTATTATTCCAATTTTGCATGAATACCAGGCTGTTTTAGTTACTATAATTTAAGAATAGGCTTCACTATATGGAAGACAAAATTCCCCCTCAATATTTAAATAATAATTTCTTAATTTTGTGTTTTATTTTTCAGATAAAATTTACACTTAGCCTGTCGAATTTTACAACACGTCATTGGAATTTTTATTTACATTACTTTAAATTTATAGCTACCTACCACATTTTTACAGTATATAATTTTTCAATTAGATGTTGAAAGCAACAAGATAGCATCACCTTCAGGGAAAAAACAAACTATCTACTTTTGCAATCTTGAAAATCAGATAATATATTGTTGTGTGAAATAATAAGGCATCTTTATAAATGAAAGGATAAGAAGAAAGACTTGCCTTTAAAAATCCTTTGCTAATTGCTTCAGAGGCGTCCTAAGAGCAAAGGTTAAATTGGGATTAGGGTTATGAAAGAAAGAGAGAGTCTCACGTTAGATGATGGCAGGAATCTGACCATGAGGCGATGAGGACTTGGCTGGGATAGTGCCAGGGAAAATGGAGGAGGAAGATGAGTGTGTCCTTTCTCAGAGAAGCAATGGGCTGTGATCACAGCCTTGCCAAGTAATCCAGGTTCTGAGCCTTACACTGGAGTCCTTTGTCTTTTCTGTCCTTGGGTCTCTCTCCACTTGGGACAGAAGGTCTTCAAGATCAGGAATGATGATTCCTATCCTTTACTTGGTTTGTATATCTTTAGATATACAATAAATTTTGCGTGTTGTAAAATTTGCCTGATGGTGCTCAGGTGTGCCTGATGGTGTTGTACTACAATATTTTCTGACTGTGACCTTAAGCTATTGCCTGGAGTTTTCACATAAGGTTAATCTTTTGACAAACTTTAATGTACAGTATTTACATAAGGGCCCTATTCATTTAAAAGATAAAGCAAGCCTATTTAGTCCCTAATGTTGTTTCAAAGTCAAAAAACACCAAAATTAAACCTGTGTATATCATTACACAGACTATTTGGAATCTCCCAAGATTGTATGTATTCAGACCTCAAGAACCTTACTTTCTCAGTGGTACTCATCATCTTCATTATCACCATCATAACTCTTTGCATTTACTGAGCAGTCACCAAGGCTCAGGCATTGTGTTAGGGGCTGCCTACGTATTATCTTAATCAACCCACTCTTCCAAAGAGCATCTTCCCAAGAGACAGATACTATTAGAATTTCTATTTTACAGATGAAGAAACTGAAGTGAACAAAAATAAAGTGACCTGCCCAAAGGAAGGCTACCGCTAAGTGACGCAGTCCCTATGCTGAGCACAGCCCTCCCATTCCTGAGCCGGGACTTGTAGTGGTTGTCCTCCACCTCCCCCAACAGCACCTGTCCTTAGGCACAAAGGTTTTTAAGAAGTTGCTAATTACCACTCACCTCTGTCTTGTTACTTCATTTGACAGCCTAATGTCTCCCTAGTGCCTTGTTTGGAAGTGTCGAGGCCACAGTTTTGTGTTCAGGTCTTTTATTTAAGTGAAAGAGAGAGAGTGTGTCATTGGGTTTAGTTAGATGCCTCTTTGACTCCAGTGTTCTAACTTAGCTTACTCTCCAGGGAAATGTGCAACCACCCTAACATCTTGGATGTCTGTGCAGCTGAAGCTTCTAAAGTCAGACAGAAACACCCCTTATGTTGCTTCCCACTCTTCACCCTGCTATTGAGGCCCTAACCCTGTGCAAACTCTACTCCCTGCCAGCCCACCTCTGCTCACTGGAGATAAAACTTGTCATGCATCTGCTATTTTGTTTTAAGCTGGCTGATTTTCTGTGCATTTGAGGTTTGAGAAACAGTTACCAAAAGCCGGCTTCTATCCTGGAAGCATGAGGGTGGAGGGGTGTAGAGGAAGGGGACCCTGCAAGTAGTCTCTGGTTTCAAAGTCATCAGTGGCATTTGATGAACTAGAATCCTTTAGTTCCGCTTGAAGATGTTGTGACATATCAGTCCGATCCAGACAGTCTAACACAGGAAGCCGCTGACCCTCAAGTCACTTGGTGATAACCAAAGAGCAGCATTTATCTAACCACCTGTGAGGGGAGAACAAATTACTCCCAGCCTGCCTTGACACTCTAACTGTAATTGTAGACAGATCTGAAATAAAAAAGAAAAAAGAAAAGATGTGTGTGCCTACACACAGCGGGGTTTAAATAAGATGAAAGGAAAAAATTATTGCTGTTGACATTCTCACTTTCTCTTGAGGAAATGTCTGACCATATTGGCTTCAGGAAGAAAGATCCCACAAACCATCTGTGCATACCCAAACTCGCTGTGCAATTCCTCGCAGCCCCTGTCAGGGGCAGAACCACTGCAGAAACCCCAAGCTTTTGTGTTTACAGGAGAGTGGAAGAGTTGGGGCGTGCACTGCTAATTGCACATATGGTTCTTTTCTCGTAGATCACAGTTCCGCCTGAGGTATTTGCTGCAGGAACTTGAAGATCCTGGAGACAATGAACCTCTGTGAGTCAGAGTTTTCATCCCAAGGACATTTATCCCACCACCAAGGACCAAATCTTGCCCTCGTGTGGGTGTGTTCTTTCTCTCTGGTCCTGCCCACGGTGTCTTTCTAGAGATGCAAAGCAGAAGATTAAAGTTCAGCAAGTAGGGTGAAAATGCAGAGGCTATTCTTACGTATTTCTGTGCCCACTTGAGATATTTTCCTTCATTAGATAGAGAGCAAGAGAGCGAGAGTTTAAGAGCATATTGGAAGCAGGGCCTGAGAACTTGGAAGTAGGTGTTGTGCTGACATCAAAAGCAAGTTGTGCTGAGACAGGTCTACATGGCTCACGTGCAGGGAGAGCTTGAGTGTCCTGGGAACTTGTAAAGCAGTGCTCTCATTCAGAGCCACCGCGAAACGAACTAGATGACGGACATCAGTTCGTCACCAGTCGAGGCCACAAGGATGTCAGCGGCCACCGGCTGATAGAGCTGAATTAGGCAACATCTTGTTCTACATCATCTGGAATGGAATTGCGAGGGGGCTAATGTGCCACACAAGGTGACACAGAAATGCGTAATTCTGAAAGACAATTCATTGCTCAGTGGACAGAATCCCACATCTCAGAGTTGGTGCATCAGAATCTGTAAATCAGGAATGTGTAGCTTCCATCATATTTCCAATCGGCCCCATCGGACCACCCACCAGAACTGAACTATTTTCAACCTAGTGGAGTTCCCGCTATAAATGGGGACCGGAGTCCCAGCTCCAGCTCCAGCTCCCCATGACGCATGTCCAGTGGCCTCACTTCCTTCTGGGACTGTGAGATATCACGTATCAGGTTTCTTTTTCTTTCAGGCAGCAGGATAAAACTTATCAGAATCAACATTCCCTCCCCCCCCCCTCCCCAGGTCTACCGTTAGAGTTTGAAATGATGAGGTTATGAGAGAGATCTGGGATCATTGTTTTTCATCATAGAATAATAGATGGCGGTTGTAAATGGAAAAATCACATTTTTATTTTGTAAAGCATAAACACAGTGTTTTAATCTCAATAGAGAAAAGTTGTCTTTTCCCTGGAGAGCTTAGCTGGCCTGGTATAAGACCTTCAGACCTCTCTCCTGATGTCCCACCACAAATGCCAGAGAACATGTTATCATATTATCAGGATATGGGTGTCCCAGGAACAGGCTGCTCCTGCCACCTGAGGCCATGGTGGGCATGTTTCCCCAGCATGGCTGGCTGCTGACACCACCTCCCACCTCAGTGTTCCCCTAGCACCTTGCACCTCCCCTCCATTCAGCACTGGGATGAGCAGAAGAATGTCACGTGCCCTCTGAACTAGGTCACCTTCCCCTGTGAACTAGGATACTCCCATCAGAGCCCTGGGGGGCACCCAGCTGCCCCAGGTGGTCATGCTGGGAGGAAGCCCAGTGTAACCACATGGGACACATAGAGATGTCCAGGACTTTGAAGAGAGCCTCCAGCCACTGCTGCCTCTGATTGTCCAGCTCAGCCACTGTCCACAACTGCCTGAATGCTGGGCCAGACCACCCAGCCAAGCCAGGTGAGAGAAAGAGTTAGGTAAAAAGAAACAAGAAAACCACCTGTTTTGGGGACTGAACAGACCGGCTGTTGGTGGAACACACCAGTTAAACCTTCAGTGATTCCCAACCCCCTGCCCCAAGTGTCATGTTTCAGGCCAAAGTTAGCAAGACTCACAAGCAGCAGACACGTGGCAGTGGGACACGCTGCTCCTAAACACACAGAGACCTCATTTTCAAAATGTATTTGATTCATTTTCCCTTCTTGTGCTGATGACATTGGCAGATGTTACCTGTTCATTTTCATTATTGATCACAGTTGGGCAAATAAGTTTGTAAAATTTGTGTTATTTGATTTTGCTCATTTTTTATTGTTACAAATGGGCACTGCCCAGATATGTGATCTGTAAAACTGCTAATTACCTTCTTGCTTGGGAAGGGTCATTGTTATGCTAATGTATATTTTTGAAGGGGTTTTCGTGCCAAAAAGTTAAAGAAGAAAGGAAGCAGGAGGAAGAAGGAGCCCATGTTATTGCAGAGAAGAGAAGGAGAAGAAGCAGGCAAGGTGCTGAAGGAGAAGCCAGTTTGTGCAGAGATGAGAGAAGGTGTGTAGTTGGGGAACCAGAGGTGACTGAGCTGGTAGGGCCTTTGATTCTAGGAAAAACCGGAAAAGATTCTCCTGGTTGTGGAACCGGAGAATGTGTGAGTGGGTTTTGGTGCCCCATGTGTTTATTTACTCGCCTGCCGGTGCGAGGCTAGAATAAAGAAATGGCCCACCAGTTTTTGGCCCCACAGTTCCATTAACATCTGACCGAATCTAATGGGAACCTGCATGTGCCTGCAGCGGTGCTGGCCGTGACTACAGGCCATACAACCACTTAATACGTTTTCAGTGGAAAGGCTCCCACATTGTTCCTATCATTTAGGTACCATAATCCAGAGATAAAGACAATACCAATACTCTTAATGCTCTTTAGTTGTTAACTGATTGCTTCTCATACGTGCCTTGACATGGGGGGAGGGGCGTTCCAGCCTTTCTCAAGCCAGTGACCTTGGGCTCAAGACAGTGACCATGAGGTCATGTCTATTATCCCACATTCAAGCCAGCGATCCTCAGTTCAAGCTGTTGAGCCCGTGCTCAAGCCAGCGACCTCAGAGTTTCGAACCTTGGACCTCAGCATCCCAGGTTGACGCTCTATCAACTGCGCCACCACTGGTCAGGCCTCAATACTCTTTAAATGACTTGTCTGATGCCTCTAAGGTAAGAGGTCATATTGTTTCTTTCCACACTCATTTAGCAAGCTCTTGGTGCATCTACAGCCTGTGAGGGGCATCCTCAGGAGAGCAAAGATGACTCAGGTGCAGATCCTGTCCCCAGGAGCCGACGTGACCCCACCCAGCTGCAGCATCTCAGGGAAGACCTGTGTCTCTTTTCTTTAGGAGCAAGCAATAGTTTCTATTAAATCACTGTGCTGACTTCCACTCATCTCCCCAGCTGTAAGGCCACTTTCATGATATTCTTCCACATCATGGGAAATTCCCCAAGGATCGTGCTGTGCTGTCTCTTTCTCTCAACTAAAGGAGGATGGGGGAGAGGGGCAATATCAGGACATCTGGCATTGTGCCTGTGGGAAACAGGGACCCAGCGCTCAGTCCTTTTTATCCCTCCATTTCTGCCTTTGCCATATGAGTCACTACTGCCAGTCTCCAGATTATGGGGGGAGGGGTATTCTTTTTCTTTTAAATTTCTAAGTTTATGAAGACAATTTTGCAGTCCCAAGTGTCAACTCCGTTCTCTCGTTCATGCATTCATTTCTTCTGACGAGGGTTTGCCAGGCAGTGTCCTACTTACTCCCTGGAACCCAGAGTCTCAAGGGAAGGGAAACAGGCAAACCCACGATTTCAATGCAGCAAGACATTTGATTTTATAAAGATATGTGTAAGTGTGGGTGGGGGTGGGAGCAAAGGAAAGGGGCCCCAGTCTGCTCGGGAACCAGGGAAAGAGTCAGAAGAGAGACACCTGTCGAGCTGTGAACTGGAGAATTCATAAAGAAAGCTAAAGTTGTGGGGGAAGAGTGGGGTGAAGCTGTGTGTGTTTGGGGTGTCGAACAAAACGGGGACCTGGAGAGGGTGTGAGTGTTTACCCCCAGAAAGGCCTTGTGTTGCATGAGAGAGTTTATGTAATTTACTCCCAAGGACTTGGGAAAGCATCAAAATTTTGAGCAGGGGAAGGATATAATCATCTTTGTTTTCCAAGATCTGCTGACAGCATCGTGAGACCTAATGATGATGAAGATGAGAGTTGTGGCATGTAGAAAAGCAAGTAGGCTGTGGCGATCACAGGCAAGGGAAGGTGTCTAGAGCCCACTGAATGCAGTCTGAGTCTTTTTGATCAGATAATCAATGTGAAATAGTGAACAGAGAGAAGCCAGATTAGAGCCATTGCTTTGAGAAACACTGAGTTGGTACCTACTCTCAGCCAGGCAAATGGCAGCTTCCAGGGAGAAAAAGGTGCAGAACACATGGCCCTTTTCCAGAGAAAGCTGCCAGTCTGCGGAGTGGGACCATCCAGGTCCATGTCACTGGCACAGGATGGGAGAGGCATGAAAGGCTCTGTGTACAGACAAGCCAGAGTCGGTCTGCAACAGAGGACTTACATTCTCTGATCATCACACACACGAACGTCCAAAGAGCTAGCAGATTTGTGAACACCTACTAGGTGCCTGATTCTGTGCCTCTGCTTTGTATTCACCGTCTCCAAAAAGGCAAGATACTAAATATGACTTTTTGGAAAAATATGAGCCAATTACTTTTACATTGTCTCTTTTCTCTCTAAAAATCTGAATTTCCCCAACACTGCTCTCCTTGGTGACAGGGTGAGCTGACGCCTTATTGTTTATTTATTTATTTTTACAGGGACAGAGAGAGAGTCGGCGAGAAGGATAGATAGGAACAGACAGACAGGAATGGAGAGAGGTGAGAAGCATCAATCATCAGTTTTTCATTGCCATTGTGACACCATAGTTGTTCATTGATTGCTTTCTCACATGTGCCTTGACCGCGGGCATTCAGCAGACCGAGCAACCCCTTGCTGGGGCCAGCGACCTTGGGTCCAAGCTGACGAGCTTTTTGCTCAAGCTAGATGGGCCTGCGTTCAAGCTGGCAACCTCGGGGTCTCGAACTTGGGTCTTCCGCATCCCAGTCTGACGCTCTATCCACTGCACCACCGCCTGGTCAGGCGACGCCTTATTGTTTGACTGAGCAAGAGAACTTTGGCAGCACCCAGTGCCCCACTGCTTGTGATTATCCAAAACACACCATTACATTAATGAGAAAAAAGACCTTAAAGATAACCTTGACAAAGGGGCACATTTGAACTGCTAACTACTGCACCTAATTTACATTCCCCCTGTTAATGACGAATTTAGCTCTTACTCAACAGGACTTTAAGGAAACATTAACAGATAGCAAATCTTCTCCTATGTTTGTGCCCCAGTGAACAACCCAGCTGAACATTAACCTCCAGCTAGTGGTTCCACAAAGAATAGAGCCTGAGGTCATTTGGAATGGCATGTTTAGTGGAGGTGCCTGACATGCCCTGAGCTATATGGGTCCTTGCAGAGGTCTTGTTGGGACTCAACACTGATGCTTTTCTCAGAGACACAACCTGGCCTCCCAGAGTGGTAACAATTGTATGCTGCGTGGCTGTCAGGAGACACGTGCCAGTGGGGATGGTGCACGTTTGCGTGGAGGGAAAGCCAGGCACTTAGACCATCTCAAGTTGTCTCTGAGATAGATCCTTGGAGACCAGATGCCTGTGACGGCACCTTTTATCACTCAAAAGATGTTCTGGTTTGTACTTGACGTGGAACTTAATTCGATTCACAGATGCAGGTTTCTATCAGCTGCAAAGTCTCCCTATCTGGTCCTTGGGACCATTTCCATCTACTACCCGTCCACGTTGTGTTCACAACATCAACCATTTTCAAAGATGAACTGGAGGTTATTTATTTTTTAATTCATTTTAGAGAGAGAGAGGAGAGAGAAGGGGCGGGGGATGGGGTGGGAGGAAGCAGGAAGCATCATCTCCCATATGTGCCCTGACCGGGCAAGCCCAGTGTTTCGAATCAGCATCCTCAGCGTTCCAGGTGAATGCTTTATCCACTGCACCACCACAGGTCAGGCAGGCTAAAGTGAAGGTTCTTTACAGGCAGGATAGTGTGCTACATCTATTCTGCAGACCCCAACGTGCGGCACGTGCAATGTGGACAAACCCACTCTGCTGCGCCTGGGTGCCCGGCCAGCTGTCTGACGATGTTAAGCAAAATCCCTTCACTCTCCAAGCTCCAGTTTGCTTGTGTAAACTTAAATAAATTACCAAGCAAATAATCTAAAGTATACTAATAATACATACATAATAATACAAATATCGTACTCATAGGAGTAAACCCCTGCTATTAATGATTCTGACTAATGAAAATGCTCCCCCCCCATCTTACTCTGCAAACCTCTTAGAGAAGGAATTTCTGAAAGGGAAAGAATTTATTTTATGTGATTCGTACAGTAACGTCACATGCAGCAACAATCTTACTTTTTTTATATGTAATGACAATGGCAATACTACAATGATCTCCACAGATTCTGGTACCGAGCAGGGCTATGATGTTTAACTATAGGTTTTAACTCAAAGCACAGTCTGTTTACTCACAGATACAGAGAACAGACTGATGGTTTCCAGATGGGAGGGGGGTTGGAGGGCTGGATGAAAAGATGAAGGGATTGAGAAGTACAAATTGGTAATTATAGAAAAGTCACAGGATATAAAACACAGCACAGGGAACAAAGTCAATAATATTGTAATAACCATTTGTGGGGCCAAGTGAGTCCTAGGCTTATAGGGAGTATCATCTCCACCAGATCATTAGACATCATGAATGCAGAATGCAGAATGGGGTGACATCAGAAGTCTTCAGAGGGAAGGCTCTCCTGTCCCCTTCCCCTATCCAGGATAATTCACATCCTCCCAGACCCACGTTACTGAGAAGGCTGCTCGGTTCTCTGTGGCATCCTAGGCACCCACTGTGGGCCTGAGTGCGCTAGCTGTGGCCTATAAGCCTAAGGAGGAACAGCCAGTGTGACAATAAAATAGTAAATGTAACAATTGCCTATAAAATTCAGCAAAGTAAATGCAATTAAAATCAGGCCAATATTGGTTTTGCAAGTTATCCCTCCAAAACAAACGCCATGTGTTTGGAGAGCACCCCACACTTGGATAGCCCTAGAAGAGAGAGGTGCCCTCCCCACTGTGGCCACGCCATTCATCTAGTCCACACTGGTGCCCTACTAGCTCTGGACTGAGAACGCAGTCTGGGTGAAGGAGTCACATATCGGAGGAAGACACGTGAAGTCCTCACATTTTATCTAAGTGGGATCAGAGTCAGAACAAGACCATTGTTGTGATATCTTTATTTCGTCCATGTGTGTGCTATTGGGGTCATTTCCAATTTTGTTTTACATCCAAAAGCCTGGACCTCAGCTAAAATAAAAATGACAACCTGTTTAACAGCTAGCAGGTAATTGACTGTATTTACTAAAGGGGTTAGAGACAAGGACTGCTCATATGGTGAACAGTAATATATTGATCTAGGTGTGTAATTAGTACCTATCATGCCGTCACCATCCTTTCTTCACAAGCAGGACCTGTGTGGTATGTAAAAATAGGACACATGCTATGACTCCCTCACACAATTCCTAATTCCAGCCACCACACCTGCATAACTGAGATTGGTGACCTCACCCCTTCAGCAAACACAGCATGGTCATGTGCCCTTGGATGTGGATACAGGACACAACCCAAAAGAAAACAGCAGTGTGTCGGCACGTGTGTCTGTGGCCACTAACACCCACACTCTTCTGTCTCCTGAGGTGTCGCAGGGCTGCCCTGATTAACATTTCCACTTCGTACAAAAAGAAACAAATGTTCAACATGAATAAGTGATGTCCCTTTGGCTTTTAAGATGTATGCTCGTGAGATTTCCAAGAATGTTCTAGTTCTGTTCACGGAAAGACTCTGAATTTAAGAATACCATAATATTGGTGGCTCGGAACAGGTAGCTGGCTCTTCATGGCCATTTTTATTATGGACTAATAGAAGAAAATGAGGAAGAAATAACTTTTTGCGGCTTTCAGTCAGTGTCAGAAAACAGGTGTTTGTGTTACAATTCCAGAAGCAGGTGTTCAGTTTGTTGGAATGTGTTCTTCAATGTCTTTTTCCAAAGGCCAAATCTGGCTGCAATTATGGGCATACAGTTTCCTGAGAAAGCAAACTGGGACAGTGTTTGGCTATTACTCAGATCTTCTTGAACTCAGACTAAGTAGCTATTAATGTTTATTCTGAAAGAAAAAGGGAAAGAACTAGAAACCCATTAGAGAGCCACTGTATAGGGTGTCACTACCCTCAACTGCATCCAAATTCCAACATTATATTTCTCTGCCAAGTTTTCCTTCCTTTCCTTTTGGGCTACCTAATTCCTCTCAAGAAGGGATTGGGGCTGTTTGCATAACCCATGCGTCATCTAGTGGTCACCAGTGGGAAAATCCACCCCAAACATAAAGCCTGGGAGCTGTTCCTAGAACAACTGACACAGGAAGTACTTCACCTTTGCAATTCTACTTAATTAAATATGCCATTTCTTATAAAGAATTAAACAATCAAATAGTCTGTGATCCCCTTTAAGCTAAACTCACCGAGTGACTTGTTTCTGTCAAGGGGCAGGAGTGTTTCTGGATGGCATGTGTTGAAACTCACTACAGACAGTTTCTGTTGTGTTTTAGGTCTGCTGTGATCACTGGTCAGTTGCACTTACCAGAGCAAGAGTAATTCAGGAGTTAAATGCTCCAACGGTGAGGTCAAAGTTGCTCAGATCAAATTCCTAGCTTTGTTCTCCACTACCTGAATGACCTTTGGCAAAATTACTTAACCTCTTTGGCTTTCTGTAACCAGTTCCTGTAAAAAGCAAATAAAATGAAGAGACTCATGTTAACCCCTTATAAGCATGCTCAAGGCAACTTCACTATTCAGTAAGGTTGGGTATTGTTAATGATTGTGAAACATCAGAAAAATAGGTCACAAGTTCACCTCTACCCAGTTCTCTAATTAAAGCAACAGCAACAGCTAAAGCTTTTTGGAGAACACAACAGGGCTGGCATTAGTGTTGGTTGGTTGCTCCCAGAAAAGACAGAATTTACAAACTGCCGTGGGCATTTCAGAGGCCCAAGAGGGGCCACAAGAGCCCACTTAGTAACTCAACACCAGTGTGTGCTTCAGACAAGGGAAGGGGGAGGGGTGTTGGCAAACAGAATGTCTGTCTCAGTGGAGATTCACCAAACATACTCTTCTACCAGTCTTTTGGCCCATTCTTGAATTATTTATTTACTTGACTATTTTTCTGCTTTCTGCTGGTTGTTTTTGAGCCACCCACTGTCCGTTACAGGGAGAGTAACATTACAATACGTCCTAATTTATTTTATTATCCTGGTTACACTATGGGAGAGGAGGAGTTTCCATCAGTGTTGAGAGCACTGTGCACGGAACTAGTGTCAAGCGAGCGTGTGGAAACCATGTACGTTTGGGAATGAGGCGTCTGGCAGATGTGTTTTGATTGTCAGAAGTGTAGAGGAGCTGAATGCAGGTTCTACTTAAAGACAAGTGTCCCGGGGGAAGTGCCCAGGCAGTGATGGGGCAGCATTTGAGTGCTGACTGCTGGGATGTGAAACACTGTGACATCTTACATTTATTATATTTTCCCTCAGCTTGGGGCTGGCCATCAATAAATTGTTTTGAAAACATATTCTGTGGCTGTGACTTTACCGCCAACAACAAACTAAAGTGGCTCTGTGCATTATGATTACTGAGCAGTTCTTCAAGACCCCTATTAAGCGTGGTCCATATCATAGTGAGTTACCAGTACTATGTCAGCAACTCACTTCCATGCTCTGCTTTCTCAGTGTTCAAACATGGTCTACCCATTCAAACATTCTGTTTCTTTTTTGAATATCCGCCATGTGAGAAGCACATGTGTGTGATCCATTGGCATTCAATGGTTCGATGGAAAGATGCCAGCTCTCAGGAAGCAGCCATTCTGGGAGAGAGATGAAACAACATGTAAAATAAACAACAGCAAAGATTGTGAGAAGGGCGGCTTTGAATTGTGGGGTCAGGAACAAACATTTTCTGTGGAATTCAAATTTAATTTAAGATCTGACAAGAGGAGACAGTCTTACAAACAGCTGCCACACAAACATCCTTTCAGCCAAAGAATCAGCCAGTGAGAAAGAGAGAAACCAGCCTGGCAGGTTCGAGAAACAGCTTCCCTGGTGAGAACTCTCCATGTCTATCTTGGGATTCCCAGTGTGTTCTCCAGGAGAAGCGGAGTTGGCAGCTAGCCAACTCTGGTGACAGATTCTGAAAATGTCACTAAAAAGAGTTGGAGTAGGTCCTTTCTTGATATTACTCTATTTCCAGAAAAATAATCTAGAAAACTTTCCTTTTACCAACTGTTGAGGGTATAATGTCTTCATTCTGTGCAAGACACCTTACATGCATGATATGTAGTCTTCACATCACTCTTATGATAAGGGAAGAAGTAGTGTCTCTATTTTATAGGTAAGTAAACTGGGCACACAGCTCTCCAGTGGCAAAGCTAGGGCTCTAACCCAGGTTTCCCTGGGAGTTCTTTAAAGGATAGAAGCATGAGCAACAGCCCCATCAATCTACTGAGAAGCAGAATCCCACCTCTGGGTACTATACAGGTGACTGAGAGATAGTGGGGGTCTCCAACAGTGCACCTGAGACCAACACACACGTGCATGCACACATACACTCATACTCACATGTACACACACATAGACATTGAAGCTTTTTCTCAAACATGCCAGGCTAGTTTCTCTCTTTCTCACTGGCTGATTCTTTGGCTGAAAGGATGTTTGTATGGCAGCTGTTTGTAAGACTATCTCCTCTTGTCAGATCTTAGATTAAATTTGAATTCCACAGGTGTCTAAACCCTTCTTCTTTCTTATGGGTGGTAGCCCATAATGCCGACAAGTGCCGATAATGCTAGATAGAGAGTACATGCTTTGTTTAGAAAATTGGAGACTCAGAAGTTTCTTTAAAAAAAAAGTATGAAAAGAAGAAGAAAATGCTTTTGGATGTGCAAAATGGGCAAAGAAAATTATCCTTTAGAAATAGAAATGTCATTTTAAAATGTCATCCCAATACAAAATTAATATACAAAAGTTCATTGCCTTCCTATATGCCAACAATGATACATCAGAAAACAAACTCAAAAAAATAATACCCTTCATTGTTGCAACAACAATAACAAAAAATACCTAGGAATAAACATAACAAAGGATGTAAAGGACCTATATAATAAAAACTACAAAGCATTGTTAAGGGAAATCGAAAAAGATACAATGAAATAGAAAAATATTCTTTGTTTTTGGATAGAAAGAATAAATATAGTCAAAATGAATAATATAGTCAAAATATTATATAGCGATATATAAATTTAACGCAATTCCTGTCAAAATTCCAATGTCATTTTTTAAAGAAATGGAACAAAGAAATCATCAGATTTATATGGAACTATAAAATACTCCGAATAGCCAAAGCAATCTTAAGGAAAAAGAACGAAGCTGGGGACATTACAATACCTGACTTCAAATTATATTATAGAGCCACGACAATCAAAACAGCATGGTACTGGCAGAAAAATAGACACTCAGACTAATGGAACAGAATAGAAAGCCCAGAAATAAAACCACATGTATATGGTCAAATAATTTTTGACAAAGGGCCAACAACACACAATGGAGAAAAGAAAGCCTCTTCAACAAATGGTGCTGGGAAAACTAGAAAGCCACATGTAAACAATGAAACTCGACTACAGTTTGTCCCCTTGTACTAAAATTAACTCAAAATGGATCAAAGACCTAAATATAAGACCTGAAACAATAAATTATATAGAAGAAAACATAGGTATTAAACTCATGGACCTTGGTTATAAAGAGCACTTTATGAATTTGACTCAAAAGGCAAGGGAAGTGAAGGCAAAGATAAATGAATGGGACTACATCAGACTAAGAAACTTGTACACAGCAAGAGAAACTGACAACAAAACAGACAGCCAACTAAATGGGAGATGGTATTTTCAAACAACAGCTCGGATAAGGGCCTAATATCCAAAATAAACAAAGACCTCATAAAACTCAACAACAAACAAACAAACAATCCAATAAAAAAATGGGAAGAGGACATGAACAGACACTTCTCCCAGGAAGAAATACAAATGGCCAACAGATATATAAAAAGATGCTCATCTTCATTAGCTATTAGAGAAATGCAAATCAAAACTACAATGAGATACCACCTCATACCTGTTAGATTAGCTATTATCAACAAGACAGGTAATAACAAATGTTGGAGAGGCTGTGGAGAAAAAGGAACCCTCATCCACTGTTGGTGGGAATGTAAAGCAGTACAACCACTATGGAAGAAAGTATGGTGGTTCCTCAAAAAATTAAAAATAGAGCTACCATATGACCCAGCAGTCCCTCTATTGGGTATATACTCCCCAAAACTCAAAAACATTGCTACAAAAGATACATGCAGCCCCATGTTCATTGCAGCATTGTTCACAGTGGCCAAGACATGGAAACAACCAAAAAACCCTTCAACAGAGGATTGGATAAAGAAGATGTAATACATCTATACTATGGAATACTACTCAGCCATAAGAAATGATGACATCATTTACAACAACATGGATGGAACTTGATAACATTATACTGAGCAAAATAAGTAAATCAGAAAAAACTAACAACTATATGATTCCATACATAGGTGGGACATAAAAAAGAGACTCAGAAACACGGACAAGAGTGTGGTGGTACGGTGGGGGGGAAGGAGGAAGGGGAAGGAGGGGTGGGGGGAGGGGAGAGGCACAAAGAAAACCAGATAGGAGGTGACAGAGGACAATTTATTTGACTTTGGGTGATGGGTATGCAACATAATCAAATGTCAAAATAACCTGTAGATGTTTTCTCTGAACATATGTACCCTGATTTATCAATGTCACCCCATCAAAATTAATTTTAAAAAAGACATGTCAAAAAATTTGTCCTCTAGAAATAAAATGAAGCCTAAATTGCTGTCTTGCTCAATTAAGAAATTACCTAGGTATCAGGGTTTACATGTTAGATAAGGAAGCGGAGACACCTGCATGTCAACAGGGACATTGAACAATGACCGTGAAGGGAAAGCTTTATGTTATTCATACAGAATGAGTCATTTCACTAAACTTTGTGGAAAATTTTCAAATGAATCTGCCATTTTGAATGTGACCTCATCTGGAACAGTAAGTATCTTGTGGACACAGACGGGGCCTTTTAGTAAACAGAGCCTCCAGATGTCTCAGGAGACAAAGGAGAAATTCAAAAGAAAAAAAACCCAATAGCAGCACAGGGAATATTCTATTATCTGTTACCTCTAAGCCAAGAGACATTTTTTAGTGACCATACCACACCCTTCCCTGTGATGTGAGCCCCTGGGTAAGCTTACAAAGATCAGGAGGCTGTGTTGTCTCAGTGATCTCCAGATTAAAGACCGACTGTAACTACACATGCCCATGCGGGGCAGGCTTCACCGGCCTGTGTTAGCACCCTGGGACTCACGGGCCACTGCCTGAGTCCAAACCCCCTCTTCTGAGAGAGAGAGTATGCCTGGTCATGGCATTGCCGCTTTCATCACGGCCCAATGGAACCACAATTCATTAAAACAACAAAGCTTGCCTGACCTGTGGTGGCGCATTGGAAAAAGCGTCGACCTGGGAACACTGAGGTCACCAGTTCAAAACCCTGCACTGGTCTGGTCAAGGCACATATGGGAGTTGATGCTTCCAGCTTCTCCCCCGTCTCTCTCTCTCTCTCTCTCTCTCTCTCTCTCTCTCTGTGTGTGTGTGTGTGTGTGTGTGTGTCTCCTCTCTAAAATGAATAAAATAAAAAGAAATTTAAACAAAACAACAACAAAGCTTCCTTCAGGGACAGCAAATCCTTCCTTGGATATGTTAACCAATTTTTTTAGCTTTGGGAGATTTCTGCTTTTCCCAATCAGAAATGTTTGATAATACTTTTTAAACAGCTGTCAACAGTGAAATAATTTGGCTTATACTCTATTCATCAGGCATATGTCACACACAGAAACCATGTAAATAAATCATGCACATTCGGATAAATATATATGCATGTAGAACATATATTTCTGTATCCTTACAGAGAAATCAAATATTGAATCAAGGGACAACAGGTGTTCAGTTTTTTAAAAAAGGAATGCGTATGTAGAAGCCCTTGGAAAATAAAAATATATTATAGAAAAAAATTCAACAAAATGGCTTAAAAGTAAATATCTAATAATTGAAGTTCCTAAAGGAAGAAAGAATGCTGGAGAGAAGAAATTGTAGAAGGCAGAAATCAAGAATATTTCACAAAACTGAGGGACTTGAGATCAGACAAAAAAAGATAAAAAATGATGATTGGGAAATTTTTCAACCTTGAGAATATGGAGAAGACCGCAAAGCTTCCAGAGAGAACAGAACAGTCATGACTAAGGACCAGGTAGCAGATTAACTCTGTGATCCTAAAACACCACCAGAAATTTGGTGGGAAAAGAGCAAGTCATCAAATTCTTTGAGAGAAAGATTTTCGGTCATGCATTCCATACTCGGCCAAGCAGCTAATCAAGAGAAATGGTGAAATAGATACCTTTCTAGACATCCAAGGTATCTGACACTTTGCCAGGGTGCCTGAGCCTCCAGTTCTGGAGTTCTCAGGAATCTCTGGAGCACGCTCTCCAACCAAAGGAAGAAATACGTGAAAGAAGAGGAAGACCTGAGGTCTGGGAAGAAAACAAAGAGGTTTAACAGAGAAGTTGCAGTGCCAGAGCCCCAGCTTGGCAGTCAGCCAGGAAAGCCACCAGTCTAGGCTGGAAGAGAATGCCTGAGAAATGTCAAGAAGAAAGCAAACAATCCAAAAAAAAAAAAATGCAGGTGATAAGTTTTCTGATGTACTTGTAAGGAAAATTCCATTAAGAAACCAGTAAGGAATTTGAAAAGAATAAGTAGATAGAATAATGTACATAGAAAACTTAGCAAACAAAAAACAATAGTTAGCTCAGGGGGTAGTAAGAAAAGTTGCACCAAAATAGAAATAGAGCCCCAATGTGAATCACATCACACGATCACAATAATATAATCAGTGAAAACTGATCTAACCGAGTACTGTAGCTCCTAATGGAATGATGGAAGAGACCACACCCTCCTCTGTGTAAAGAGAAGCTGAGGGGTATTTCTCAGCCTCTAAGCACGCTATTCCAGTAAGAGGACAGAGTTCCTTGGAAAGTGCCTGGTTTCAGTCTAGAATGAGAAACACACCTGACGAGCCTGGGACACCTTGTCATGCCTGAGGCGACAAGTGGTGGCCCAGTGTACACTATGGCATTTTCTCTCCATTTATCTGTGCTTGCAATTTTTCATTCTCAAAAAAGTGAAAAATTTGTTGGAGAAGTAGAACTGGGGCAAGTAAAAGGAACTTTTCCAGGAAGTGAACTTCAGCGCTGCTCAACTATTTTACAAAACAGTCCACCTAAGTGTAGGTGGTGAATGATTGCTCAGTGATAAGCGAAGAGGCAGAGAGGCAGACAACCTGAGCCGACGAGTGGACTTCCCTGGGACTCCAGATTCCCAATGCACACACACTCTGCGTGTAGCAACACTGGACTATGTGCAGTTCCTTTAAGCAGCCACATCCGTTAAGTAGTTATACGCCCAAAGCCCCACGCACCCCAGTCCAGCCTGGCACTTAGTAGGTCCACAGCAGACATTTGTTTCTGGAGTGACAGGAAAATCCACCATGGCCACAACTTGGGAGAGAGGAGGAGCGTGGATGCTCACTTGCTGCTTTGTGTGCTGGTCTGTTAACTACATCTGCATGAACATCCAAGCCCAGGAAGATCAATCATGTCCAAGAAGTTATTAGAACGAGAGACTGTGCCTCGGGGTGGGCGGGCTCGGAGAGCCGCAGCAATGCCTGGGTTGTTAATGTAGTTCACTTTTACTCTGCTACTGGATAGATTTTATTTTTACAGTGCAGAAAGAAAGTTGAAAACAAGTCCAGAAGCCTGAAACAGACCAAACTAAAAAAAAAAATAACAAATGATCAGAAGAAGAAAAGCATTATATTACATTGCTGTCATTTGCTTATGGGTCCGTCCCTCCTACCAAACCATAAGATTCTTGGGAGCAGGAACTGCATCTTATTTATCTTCACATCCAGGGATGATACTGAAAATGTTTAACCACATGGCAGGGGCTCTGACCATGAGTCATCCATGATGGTGAATATGGCCCTAGCCCATCCCTGTGCCTGGTGCAGTAGAAATGAGAAAACACATAAATTCTATAAGTAGACCATCATGCCAAAGCCTGGCTCCTCCAGGACTGCACTTCTAGGACTCTTAATATCTCCTTCGGACTCAATGGCCTTGAACAAGGCCGGGAGCGTGGGGGGAAGGGTGCACTGCAGGTACCACGGAGTCACATGACCGAAAGTCCTGGAACTGTTGGCAGTGAGCTGAGCTAGCCTAGGACTCTGTAACAGTCACCACAACCTGCTATTGAGTATTATTGAGACCATAACCTCAGTTACACAGAGAAGGCACGTCCCAGCTAAATCGCTCCAATCAGCGCCCCCCTCTCTCAGTTCTAACACTCCTTGGCAGCCCACTTGCACTGCTACTGCTAAGATTCCTGGATATGAGCCTGTGGCCCAAACCCAGCAATTGCTTGTCACCCCTGTCAGGGAGTGACACACAACCCTGAACAGCACCCGTGTCCTCCCGGGTAGAACCCAGACACACCGCTGAGACACCACCACCAAGCCCTGGTCTCTGTGACTTCTGGGAAGTGAGTCATTGATTTCTTGAGTGTTTGCTTTGCTGCTGTCTTCCCAGAAGAGAGGGATCAGGAGAGAAAAAATAAAAGTGAGGAGATACCTCAAAATATATAATGCATAGGACCCTTAGTTGGTGCATTACCTCAGGACACAGTTTTTGTCCCGCAGCCCAGCGTGACCCCAGGGTGTGTGGTCCATGAGCAGGATCACAGGAGAGACGGACAGGGAGAGATTAGACTGGCTCTACATCAAAGGAAGCCAAGGAGACAGGGCTCGGCTTTCAGGTGGATAGTAATTTATTTTTCTGGGTGGGAAGAAGGCATGGTATAAGGGCTTCAATCCACGGGGCATCTCAGATGCTGATGAGCTTTGATTTTATTTTTTTTTTGATAGATATGTGAAGATAAGTAGAAAAACAACTCATGCATCTCTTCTAGAAAGAAAATACCATGGGGTGCATTTTAATTATTTAAATCCTATTTCCATAAAAGACTCTGCACAGATTCTCCCTCTTCAGCTCATTGTTAAAAAGGGGCAGATGTCCAGCGTGACTTCACTTCAGGACCTCAATAACTAATTTCTCAGAGATGATAGAAGGTTGAACCAGTCAATGTTTACTTGAGGCATCGCTTGAGAATAGTCTAAGCAGCCCGATTTTACAGTTTACACATGGAAAGAGAGAATGTTCAATTGCAGGGAAACACTGAGACACTGCATAACTGAGATGAGGATTTGCTTAGACATAAAGCAGATTCCTATACTTGAGAGGCTGGGGAGAAGTGGAGGTCATGGTGGAGGGGCTTCCCCTTCCCAGACAGACACCTGCAGCCCAGGTAAGACAGCTGCGGGGTGAAGTAGGGAGTAGGGAGAGGCTGGGCAGGAGTCAGGCAGCTGAAGTCCTCTCCTGGTACCTCTGGCCAGCCTCTGCCCTACATCACAGGATGGGAAGGAAGCATGAGAAGCCAGGGGGTTGTTGTGGTTTAAGAGCTCTGAAATCCAGACATGTTAGGCTAAGTGGCATCACTATAACCCCAAACAGGTATAAAGAAGGTTCCCAATCTTGGGGGTGAATAGGTCCCAACACAAAGGATGGTTAGGAAACTGTTCTCTCTTCAAGGCTGAGGGACAGATGCTCATGAACCGCTCAGAGAACTGTACAAGGAGCAGCCACATGGATAACGAATCACAAGAACCTGCCCATTCATCTGCAGGCACCAAGTCTCATGCCCGAGCTGAGGTGGTTTCCCAGGGGACAAGCAGCCAGACGCACCTGCAGGCTGCGGGGTCAACGCGAGGTACCATGGACACAGTATAGCTTGCAGAGAGAAAAACGTGCTTCTCTGAGACACTTCTCACCAGGGGCACCCAGCGTTATGCCTTGATGGGTGACACAGTAGAGGGGGCAGCTCAAACTGTGCATCCTTCATGAATCACTTCACCTCCTGGTCCTGTAGCTTCATCTGCTCCAACGAAAAGTGATGACTGTTCACAAGGTGACTTTCTGAGCAGGTGCAGGAGGTAGCTGTCTGCTCCAGTTCCAGGAAGGCAACATTTTTACCCATCCTGTATTGTTTGTTCACTTGTTCCTTTTTTCATAGTTTTAATAAGAGTAATTTGCATAAAGTAAACTGCACATATTTTAAGTGTTCATTTTGCTATGCTTGACAGACATGTGCAAAAGTGAAACCATAAGTACAGTCAGGACACTGGACACCTCCATCACCTCCACTTAGGGCTCCTCCATCCCTTCCTGTGTCCTCAGGTCCCCAAGCAACTACTGATCTGTGATCTATTACTATGAAGTAGCTTTCATTTTCAAAGTTTTGTATAAATTGTATGATTCCAGTATATACTTTTTTGTCTAACGTCTTTCCTTCAGCATAACTATTTTGATTCATCCATATTGTGTCATGTATCAAGAATTTGTTCTGTTTGAATCAAGAAAAGATTTTGATTTTTAACTTGTCACTCTCAAAATTACAAATCAGTCCCCAGATGTGTCTGCTGACAATTGTATTAAGAGTTAGGTGAGCACCTGCTGTGAAATCAGCACACATGAAGGCAAAATGTGGAGGTTCCTTTTCTGGGTGTTTACTCAAAAAATTTGAGAATATTTATTCACAAGGATACATGTACCCCGCTGTTCACTGCAGCAGTATTCACAGTGTCCTAGACATGGAAACAACAAAAGTATCCTTCAAGAGGTGACTAGATAAAGAGTATGTGTTATGTATATACAACAGAATACTGCTCAGCCATAAGAAAAGATGACATACTGCCATTTGGGACAACATGGATGGACTTTGAGAATATTTTGCTAGGTGAAATAAGCCAGTCAGAAAAAAAGTCCAAGAACCATATGATTTCACTCATATGTAGGATAAAACTGAAAGCAACAAATGAACAAACAAACAAATAAAAACTTATAGACACAGACAACAGTATGGTGGTTACCAGAGGGAAGGGGGCAGGAGGGTAGCAAATGGTAAAGCGAGTCAAATACATGATGGCGGAAGAAGACATGACTTGGGGTGTTAGGCACACAAGGCAATATACAGATTATATATCATAGAATTGTACACCTGAAACCTATATAATCTTATGAACCAATGTCACCCCAATAAATTCACTTGAAAATTATTTTTCAAAAAGAATATGAACCCTGACTGGGAAGCAGGAAGCACCAGAGGTGACCTTTACATTTTTTTTTTTTCTTTTGGTGATTACCAGAGTCATCTAGCTCACGTAGCTGCTCTAATTGGGTCATCTATTTTCAATAGCCGAATAACTCTCTTTCAGTCCTGTGGTAAGTGCAGGGTTGACATTTTCCCTTCCAGTCCTCCTTCCCCTTTGAATGCAGAGGGTGCTCACCCAATGTTGCAAGAGCATCAATGTATCCTGAGATCCACTAGAGTCATCAGAGCCTCCGACAGAGAAAGGACAAATGGCCCAACAAGCTGGGCTTCTCTGTAGGGCCTGCCAGCTTTGCCCAGCACTGTGGTCCCAGGCAGTCTTCTGCTTTGCCCAGCTCCTCCCACTGGGTCCCATCGGGTCCCCTTCTCTCCTGCTTCTCCCTCCAGTCTCCTGTAAGAATTCCTCACTCCTGCTTACCTTCCCTAATCCCTCATCCAGGGAGGGGAGGACCATATGGGGACAGCAAGGGTTCCCCCATGTCTTTCAAAACCTCTTGTTAATTCCTAACACCTGGGGCATGTGCACCCTAGGCTTTCTCCCTGACATTCATCAGGAGTGTGACTTGCATAACTTAAAAAAAAAAAGAGAGAGACAGACAAGCTATTTCTTGATCTTTTGTTCCCAAGAAAACATCCCTACTTCTTCATTTAATTTGGAAGAAAGGTCACGTGTAAGGGTGGGGGGAAATAAAACACAACATGAATATTTTAAGATGGGATCTTACTATGTGTAATTAAATCATTTATATGCACTTGCAATCCCTTCACATTAATGGATTCAGAGACATTTTTAAATGAAATTTAGTAAAATATTTTCAAAATAGTAAGGTTTACTCACTAAGCTATGCTTTTTGAGCCCAGAAAGCCTGTGGTTGAACTGAAAGAGCAGTTTACAGTCCTTTAGACAAAAAAATCTAAAATTAAAAAAAAAATTTTTTTTGATATCATCATTATCCAAAACCATTTACCAAATAATCGTATTACTGTGCTATTTTGAGCCATGGCTGACCTCCCTGAGGCCCTGAGGACACTTTAATACCACTACTTTCCCACAAAGCAGACAGCTGGACAGAGAACTGGAGAGCCACCCGCTGCAGAGAAATGCCTGATGTTCAAGAAAAACCAGGAAGCTTTTAACCATTCTGGGTTAAGGTTTTCAGAAGGGAGTGCGGCTCTCCGGGGTCCCTTACTTATGGAGGGTTCCATCTAACCTGAGGTCCTATGTTTCCCTGAGACCATGGTACCAAAGGCCTACAGGTCCTGTAACTCTATCACTAAAGTCACATCGGTGACCTAATTCACCTACAGATGTGCCCTCACTGCCTATTTGCAAGTTTCAGAGATGGCCCATTCAGTCTTCCAGGGTCCTGTCTATGACCAGCTCATGCAGAGACAACAGGGGGCTTCCTGTCACAGACAACTGCCCTCTGTGTTTCAGAAGCAGCCTGCCCGCAACACCCCCTTCAGTCAAAGATCCCTTCACTTTTACCCGATGTCCTCAGCCTGCCTAATCTTTCAGGGTCAATGTGAGGTTCAGAGTCTAGGAATCCTGACTCAGCCTTCTCTCACATATATTTTTATAATATAATTAAATGCTACTATAATAACTCTACTACAACTGGCAGCTATGAGATTTTTAATCTTTCCTCTTCTTAAAGAGTTCATAGATCTTAGGATTTTGGAGATACCAGCAAAAAAAAAAAAATAGTATGTGAATGATTATATTTATAGGGCATTCTGGAAAAAGCAAAACGAGAGGAACAAAACAGAGACCCATGGCCCCAGGGATTCACTGAGGGGGTGACTATGACTTGTAGTAGGAGGGAGTTTGGGGGCAGGACAGAGATGAGGCTGTTCTGCGTTTTGATTGTGGTGCATTCGTCAAAAGTCATAGAAATGCACATCCCAAAACAGAATTTTCCTGTATGAAAGTTAAAAAAACAAAGTATACTGAGTCCTAATGGTTTTATAGAAGAGAAGGAATTTGGAAAAAATAGTTGAAATCACAGCAATTCAACTCCTATTTTGCTCATGACATCTGGGGAAATCTTTATTTGCTTCTGTAGTATGATTATTAAAATAATTTTTTTCCCTGACCAGGCAGTGGCCCAGTGGATAAAGCGTTGGACTGGGATGCGGAAGGACCCACGTTCAAGACCCCGAGGTCGCCAGCTTGAGTGCGGGCTCATCTGGTTTGAGCAAAAGCTCACCAGCTTGGACCCAAGGTTGTGGCTCCAGCAAGGGGTTACTCAGTCTGCTGAAGGCTCGCGGTCAAGGCACATGTGAGAAGGCCATCAATGAACAACTAAGATGTCACAACGGCAACAAAAAACTGATGATTGATACCTCTCATCTCTCTCTGTTCCTGTTTGTCTGTCCCTATCTATCCCTCTCTCTGACTCTCTGTCTCTGTAAAAAAAAGCAAATCATTTTCAAAACTTTACTAATGCATTAATAAAAATAATAATAATAATAATTTTTGATCATCTTATTAACAGTGAATCCTATGGATATTATAGCACACATAGAACAGCAAAGTAAGTACAACAAACTACAGACAGTCCAGTGTTGACAAAATCCCTTGAACATAATTTCTCACATCCACCCTAGGCTTTCCAGCCTTTCTCTTAGAGACCATACTCAGCTAAAAAGCCTTTAACTAAAAGGATGTGTGTTTCTTCTTCATCATGAAACACTTGGTGTTTGCCAAAAAGCCATACACCCGACTCGTCAGTGGAGACTAACAATCACACGCACAGAGATTGTTTATTGACAAAAGTCAGTGGCAGCTAGAGTTCCCATTCACGTCTGGGTCTCCAGAAGCAAGTCAACCTGCTCGTGCATTTGGAGCAGAGACCTTCTCCCTTGGGTGGAAACTGTGAACCTGCTGGTTAATTAGCTAATCTGTTTGCCGCTCTGTGAACAGCTCATTTGTTCTTTCTTCTTCTGCATGATCCTCCTGAGCACCTTCCATCTCCTCTGCCAAACCCCAAATAGTGTTTCTATAGTCAATCTATTTCTTACAGATTCCTGTGCATTCGTGTGTGTGTGTGTGTGTGTGTGTGTGTGTGTGTGTAATCAAAACAAAGAGGAATGGAGTATTCTAGAACACTTCTGTAAAATTCTCTTTGACAGCAGCAACGGTACCTTGTTTTCAATAAAGGACGTTCCCAGGTGGTATGTGGAGACAAGTAATGTTACTAAGATCAGTTTAAGGTTATATCTCTCACCCAGTGAAAAGGACCGCTGGCTAGTTTAAACTAAATATTTACAGAAATATTCCTTACAGTTCTTCTCTTCAGTTCATAGAAACAAAATACTTACCCAACTGTTCCTCCAACTAGTCTGATCTCATCTCATTTGGCAGCCTGTTTTAGAAATGATTTCACGGTGAGATCAATCAGGGTAGAAATGTATCCATCACTTTTGGTATTCTTGAAACTATAATTTCCCTTGCACCCTTCCCCTGAAGGAAACATAGTGGGAAACCCTTAAACTCTGTGTGAATATTTAGAGACCTGTTCTCACATGAGTACCCGTTGAAAGAGAAAGCAGTAGGCTGATTTGGGTTTGGGTTCAAGATTGCAGAAACTTCAAAGCTGTTAAAGCATCACAAACCATGTGAGAGGCTAATTTGTGTTCTACAAACCTGTGTTCTCTCCATCAACCTCAGGGGTTGGGGTTGCATTTCTCTCTGGCCTCAGAGTACGTCACCGTAGTAGCCTTGACTACAAGGGAAACACTGGCTGGGAAACAGTGTGGGGACCGTCCCTGCACCCTGGACTCCCTACATTGGCTGTAAACCTCTCTGCTCTCTACACTCAGTCTGACAAAGAGATCCATTCAGCATTCATCCACACTGTCTACAGAAAGTATTGACGCGTGAAAACAAACCTCCCATCGTGATTTCAGCAGATTAGAAGATGCTGACCCAAGATGTGCAGCTTCTTGGTATCTCAGTAAGTTTTTGAACTGAAATTAGGTTTTCTGACTGTGAAAGAATATCATCCAAACTGATTTTCTACCATGGGTAAGAGAAAAATATTATTCGACTATATGTTTACATAATTAAATGAAAATATATGTAATGACACAAAGTTGAAAAACAGGCACGATTTCCCACTGTTTCTGAGTTTCTTTCATTGGTCTTGCACTGGATTTTTTTTTTCATACTTATGGGTTGCTAGGATTTAAAATTCAAAGTCATGAATGTCATCTCTTATTCTGAAGTGAATAATAATAACCCTCCCAAAAATATGATGAAATGGATTCCCAATGTATACAGACACACTAAGGTGAATTATGTGGGTATCTGGTTGCTGTCAGATTCTTCATTCCATTTTCCAACCCCAATGGCCTGAACTTGAGCCTGATTTCTTCAGAACGCCATTTTATAAATCACTATGATTATCACATTGGAGTATTAATGAGTGTCGATGTCAGTAAGACCCAAAGCTCTCTTCTATCCGTGGGGGAAAACGTAATATACCAAGCAGAAGTCACTGTACTCTTGGGCACGGTCTTCACAGAAAACAGACCAAGACAGACATCTAACTCAGCAAGATGTCCACTTGCTCCTGCAGGGATTCCTTGTTGGCCCCAAATAAGTCCAAGTGTTTGTTGCACAAAAGCCACCATCAATTTGCACCTGCTTCTTCAACACATTCGCTCCCCATCATGTGCTTTCAAGTAAAAAGGGACCCAGATTGCTCATTGTTGTTTTAAGTCAACACTCACTCATGTTTTAAAAATTGTCATGAAGCCCTTACTAGGTGTCAGGCACTTACTAAGACCTGGAAATTCATCAGTGCACAAAACAGATGAAAGTGCCTTCTGTATGGACCTCACATTCTAATGGAGAGAGAAACACAACAAATAAATGATTCATTTCTAACATCTCTTTTTCAATCAGTACTTCTCACTTGCAACTACCTGTAAAAATATAATTATCAAAAAGTAAATCATAAATTTTATGTTGCTATAAACACATATTAAAGGTTTTATTCAATCCAAGCAGTGAGGTACCATGTGGATGTTATAGGCGATTCCAAACAGAATCCAAAATGCAGACCCAAACTTTGCCAAAAAAAGAAAAACACGACATTATTTATTGGAAAATTCACCAGCACCAAATCACTGAGTTTCACTGTCTGCAATTTATCCTCACAACGTATTTTAGTTAGCACACTTCTCACTAAATGATATAATTTAATGAGGCTCAAATAGTTGGAAATTAAATGACTGACACCAATAGGCTTTTAATGGTAAGATAAAGCTTGCTTTGCAAGCTCTTCATCTAAAAATGTACCTATAATCAGCACGAGAGCTTGGTCTATGGCCAAAGCAGTGCTTTGAACACAAGTGTCCACTTCCACAGTACAGTGATGAAAATTGTTTATTGACACTCTACGGCAGAACTGAGTCTCGACTCCTTCAGCTAAAAATCATATTCAAAGAGCTTAATGTTTAGCCGTTGCTTCATACTAATTCTCTCTTGATCTCAGACTTGGAGAAATATTGTAAATGTAACCTTGCTGTACCCAGAAGTAAACACTATTTACTGAATACTTATGATGTCTGTGCATAAATGTGCAAGTTTAATTTCCCCAACTGCTCTGTTGTATGTGAATTAATCATTGCCTTCATCATCAGAGAGTAAATGATGTGCCTGAGACCTAGGTCAGGTGAGGTTAATCCAACGTCAAGACCTCTCCACTTCCCGCCAGTGTGTTGAGTCTATGTGCATAATAGAATCAACAATGTTGTAGGGATCGTGGAGTCTTTTTAAAAGAAGTATGAAGATTTATTAAACAAATTTTAATCTTTGTTTTGATGGCAAGACAAATGTAACAAAACTATAATGAAGAATTATAAGATCAAAAAGCTTTTGCATGTGTTATGTCAGGCCCTGCTGTAAATTATTTATATGTAGTTATCTATTTAATTCTAACAACAACCTGTTAGATGGCAGGAATTATTCCTATGTTACAGATGAATGTCAAATATTAAACCAAACGGGGATTTGAAGCCAAGCAGTCTGATGTCGAAGCCTACCGTTTTATCTACTCTGGGCAGAAAGGCTGTTAGAGGACAAATCTAGAAAAAGACCTAATTCCCTTGTTTTTCTGTCCAGCACAAGAGCATCTGATCACGGTAAGGAGCAAGTCCCTCACCAGCGCCCATTCCTAGAATGGAAAGAGCTGGAGACACGGGCACCTGAAGGGGAAATTCAGCACATACAATGTTAGTTCTGGTTCTTTCCTCCCCAGAAGCCAGATGTTGACTCAGACAGGCAGGCCCAGTGAAGGGGCACTGTCCCTTTCCCCAACACTGTCCCACAAGGAAGCAAAGACCCCGTGGATGTGGGACAGGAACACTTCTCTGCTGACTTCTACCTTGGTCATTATCCACACAGCCTGCAATCAATGCTCAGTGCACCCTTCCTTGTACGCCCCCTGCCCCGCTCCCTGGGCAGGTGCCATGTGAGAATAGATACCAACCCTGTGGCTCAGAACAGAGGGGGAAGCATGCTCAACAGGAGAGGCCAAAGGCAGCAATGTTAGGTGCTAGAAATGCAGCACTCATACACTAACACCTCCAACTTCAGTCTCAGAAACACTGGGACCAGATCCTCACAGGATGTCTTGCAGGCCTTCCCACATAAAGGAAGATCTGAATAACTACCTGAACAGGCTTTTCAGGCAAATGTCATGAACGCACACATGGTTTGAGACCATGCCCACCAGTTTTAGAATTCAGGGGAAACATGACCAAGGCCTGCGATGAGATGGTGGAGCCCTGAGGTGCCAGCCCACCATCATTCAGCAAAGAAATGACCTTTCTAAGAACATAGCCAGGGATGGAGAAGAAACCAAAAAGCTTCATTTTTGTGTCAATGTTGGCTTTTCCAAAGTCCCCTGCCCTCTGCCTGCATTTCCTTGGCACTTTTGCATATTTAAGCCTCTAGAAAACGCAGAGGCAGAGAACATGGCCACGGGGTGCTTTGAAGCTGACAGTATGCAAAGGGGACTCTTCCTCAGGACAGCCTCACAGCCCAAGAGGTGATTCTGAGAGCCACCAGCACTCTAAGGGCACCTGAGATGTGTCTTAAATTATGCTAGATAAGACACACTCCATCCAGAGTGACAGCCACGGGAGAGAGTCGCCAGCACATGAAGCGTGGTTAACAGCAGCCCTAGGCCCAGGCAGCTTCCAGAAGACAATTGCGATAAGAAGAACAAAGCTGCTCCAAAGGTCCCTCCACACTGAATCGTTTCCTTCTGAAAGTACACAAAGCCCCAACCTTACTGACTCTGTTTCCTTAACTCCCCGGAAAGGGAGTGAAAAGACCTTTGTCTCTGAGAGTTCCAGGGTCCCTGTGATGGGTGGAATGAACCAGGGCAGTGACTTGCAACCGATATTATTACCTCATTGCTATTAACGTAGGTTTTTGAACTGAACTTCAAATAATTAGGTTCGTTCCTGAAGAATAGAATAGGTCAAAATTAGATGCCCATCACTAAGTGCGATGGAAACCTAAGGCCAAAGTGATATAATGAGGATAGCGGTTGATCAGTGACATCTCTGCGAAGGTCTGAATGAGAGCCTAGACCTGAGTCAGCTCTGTCAGGCTGGTGCAGGGATAGGCCCAAGCAGGACCCTGTGGCATGGTCAGGACAAGAAGCTGTCCCCGGACAATGAACTGTGTCCTGTCCCATAGCCTCAGGGAAGTCACTGACTGTACTTCTGTCTCTTCTTCCTTAACAAGTCATATGGACATCTGGAGTCATCTGCAAATTAAACATTTACACTAACTGCCCATGTGCATGCATGTGTGTGTGCATGCGTGTGCATGTGTGTGTCTGTGTGTGTTCTGTATGGCCAGCAGCCACGGCCATCACAGCCAGGCCCATGCAGGTTCACATTAGATTCTGTCAGATGGTAAAGAAACTGTGGAGCTGAAACTGCCATTCTTTTATTCTAGCCTCGCAACCGACTGGCAAGTAAACACAAACACATGGGGCACCAAAACCCATTCACACATTCTCCGTTCCACAACCAGGAGAATCTTTTCTGGTTTTTCCTAGGATCAAAGGCCCACCAGCCTCAGCCCCTCTAGTTCCTCATCTCCTTTCTGCACAAACTCTCTTCTCCTTCAGCACCCTGACATCTTGGCTGCCTTCTCTGAAAAAATATGGCCTCCTCCTTCTTCCTTCTTCTTCCTTTCTCTTCAAACATTTTGGCATGCCTGACCAGGCAGTGGCACAGTGGATAGAGCATCGAACTGGGATGCAGAGGACCCAGGTTTGAGACCCCAACGTTGCCAGCTTGAGCACAGGCTCATCTGGTTCAAGCAAAAACCTCACCAGCTTGGACCCAAGGTCGCTGGCTCCAGCAAGGGGTCACTCGGTCTGCTGAAGGCCCGCGGTCAAGGCACATATGAGGAAGCAATCAATGAACAACTAAGGTGTTGCAATGAAAAACTAATGATTGATGCTTCTCATCTCTCTCCGTTCCCATCTGTCTGTCCCTATCTATCCCTCTCTCTGACTCTCTCTCTGTCTCTGTCAAAAAAACAAACAAACATTTTGGCATGAAAACCCCTCCTCCAGCACACATTAGCATAACAAAGCCCCTTCCCAAGCAGGAAGGTAATTAGCAGTTTCACAGATCACATATCTGGGCAGCCATTTTTAACAATAAAAGTGAGAAAATCCAGAAAATACAGATTTTTACAAATTCATTTGCCCAACAGTTTTTTCTAGTTTGGGTAACACTGCAACTTAGTTCTGACTTTCTCAAGATCCCAAAAGGTTGTTTGTTTGTTTGTTTAAGAAAAAGAAGATTGCTCTTTTTAATGTGGTGGGCCTCGTCCAATCAGAGGAAGGCCTGAAGAGCAAACTCTGAGATTTCTCAGAAAAGGAATTCTCCCTCAAAACTGTAGCAGTTTCTAACTTGCTCACCAGCCCTGCACACTTTACACTAGACAGCAACAGCCACTCTTGCCTCCTATGGTTTGTGATTATGTAACTGACGCTATTCACCACTCTAGACCTTAGGAGAGGTCCCATATTAAGTGGACTCAGTAGCCTGCCATCTAGTGGTGGAAATAGAGAAGTACTTTCCTGCAGAAGGTTTTCCCCCCAAGATAACAAACATAAGAAAACCACACACACACACACACACACACACACACAAAAAAAAAAGAAAACCCCACACATATGAGAATATAGCTGTAAGGTTAATGCATAATAATAAGATACATTTGCATAAAATTATGAATAGTTTATAAATCCGTTTTAAAATAGTGGAGTGAATCATAAGCCAGGAGTCAGAATATCTTTGTTTTATTCCCCAGTTCTTCCATTGAGTTATGATTCTGTTTAAAAAGCAAAAAATTCCTTAGCCTTTCTTTCAGAAGTCGGGTTTCCCTTTCTCAAAGGTAATGAAGCTGTTTTTGATGTTTCTAAGTTTTTTGTTATTTCCAATATGTTTTATAATTCTATTGTATGTGGCATTTGAAACACTCTTACATCAAGAAATTTTCAGGAAAAAAAATTCATTTAAAATACTTAAAAGCTATTTTGAAACAATTAAAGAGAAATTAGAAAACCAAATAAAATAATCTTTAAAATAAATTCTTATATGTTGCAAAAATAGAACTAATTAATTTGAGTTGTATGGGGGCACGTTTTTCTTTACTAGAAAAGAGATATTTCTAGTACTTGGAGATATCTGGAAATGTAATGATTAACCTTAAAAAGCCATGAGTTCCTCTTTATGTCTGCAGGTGGTGTGACATTATATCAAATGACCCCTGAGGTCTGTTCTTTTTCTAAGACTGTAAATTTTGTTAGTAAGAAACCTTTTCTGATTACAAATCTTTCTGCTATGAGATTTTTCTAGATGTATAATAACATAAAATAATGACTTTCCTACCCATAGTCATTCATCTTTCTTTGTTCATACTTTCTCAAAGAAATTCTATGCTCAGCATAATAACAACATTTATCATTTCACCAGAGGTGAATTTTTCATCGTTAGGCCATGTAATTACCATACAAAGCACTACTGAAGCAGAACATATCCTGGGATTTCTGCCATCAAGATTGAAAAGTATTTAATAATGGGAATATTTGGAGGGAAGAAAGCAGTGTGAAGTTATTAAGTTTTAAAATACATATGATTTCAAAAATATATTATTTCTTCAAGTTAAAAAATGATTTGAATATTTATATAATAGTGTGATGTATGAGTTTTGTAACATTTTAAAATATAATGTTATAAATCAGAATTTTCCAAAGAATGTTCCAAAGACTACTACTTCTTCAGGCTGTGAAAGGCATGAAGTGCCCAAAGAGAAGGACCCATTGTCCAATCAACTGTTTGGAAAATGCTGTCCCAAGGTTAAGCAAAGGACTACTCAGAGACTTCACTATGGTAATAGGCACTTCAACGGTCAAAGACGGGACCTACCCCATTGCATTTCTCAGACTTGTTTGTTCACAGAGCTTTTGGCACCCACCTGTACCCTGTTTCACAGCCCACCTCTCTATGGAAAACGTTTCTGTGAATAAATAGGGTAAATAAAGCCAGGCAGTGAAATAATAGGTGAAAAGACAAAATAAGTAATTCGCTGTTTAGGAAGAAGACAAGAAGGGTTTGTTTGCCTTAATGATAAGACCAACAATGTTTGGGTGATGGGAATAGCAGGCTGCAGATGCTGAGGGAGATGTCTAAAATAATCCTCTTCACATCAACAACTGGAAGCCACTTTCCAAATGAAAAAAAAAAAAGGGCAGGTAAGGTAAAGCAAATGGAAAGACACTTCTGTGATGTTATGGTGACCTCTTGTGGTTCAAAACCAAAATGACCTTTTGAAAAATTAATTCTGGCACCATGAGCTGCAAATATCTTGGAGCTAAAATAACCTTTTTCAGTGTTCATCTAAACTGTTATTAGTATTATCTCTTCAGATTGGTATTAGAGGAGTTCCCATCTCATGTGTTTCTGTGTAATGGTTGAAATTTTGCAAAATGTATGTCTTGCTTTGGTGAGCAGAAAAGAAAACAAAAAAGACAGGACAATATATAAAATATAGGGGGAAACAGTCACCTTTCTCAGGCCGTTATGCATTTCTCTGCAACTCAGAATATAAAATTTGAATAAAAATACTAATTAATGACCTTACATTTTTGGAATAAACAGCCATTCCAGGATTTTGAATTTCCTACCTTTACTTTATCGTAATAACTACGTAAATGTTGTGTCTAAATATTATGAGTGATGATTAATGCTTTCCTAATGGGATGAAGAACTCTTGCCATTTAAACAGGATTTGTCATCAGAAATGACTCAGGGTCACTGAAGAACAATGAGACATTCAAAAGAGAACAAACACTACACCAAGCCAAGGTTTAATTAATACCATATTAAAGCAAACTGCACATTGCACATCACTGATGGGACAGGTTTTATAGCCAGCCAACACCTGAAATACTTTGTCTCCTCCTCAGGAAGAAAAAAATACCAATCCATCCTTAAAACTTACAATGAAACCAAATCCACAAAGTGACAAGAGTCTCACCCCAAACCTCAAACATAAGACTCCTCAGGCTGAAGACCCAGGAAGTCCGTGGTTCTGATGATGATTGGCAGACTCCTCAGTGCGTGAGATGCAGGTAAAATCCTGGGATGTCACAGCAGCTCTGACTCAGGGTCAGAGGCAACCCGGGTTTGCCTGGAGTCTTGAGCATGCTTTCTGGTTTTTCTCACTGAAATTCACTTGAACCAGGCTGTGATTTCTTGGAGAATACATAGCAGTTAAGTTCGTGTGGCTTATACACTCCGTTCTTTGATACATAGTATACACTGTTTTTCCTATAGCTCCCATAGGGAGGCTTGTTTTGTTTGATACGTTCTGTAAAGCCAGTAGTCCAGGCCGCCATCACAGCCGCCTGACCCATGAAGGTTCGCATTGGATTCGGACAGATGGCAATGAAACACAGGAGCCAAGAACTGGTGAGCCATCAGCTTTAATTCTAGCTTGCACCCGGCGGGCAAGCAAAAACACACACTGGGCTCCAAAACCCACACATTCAGTGCTCACAAAGCTACTGACTTATCCGAGTTTCCTAGAATTAAAGGTTTCTAGCTCACCAGACTTATTCACCTCTGTTTCCCATCTCCTCCTGCACAAACTCTTAACAAACTGGCTTCTTCCTCAGCACTCTGCCATCTTGGTTACTTCTCCTCCACATGGCCTTAATCTGCTCTCCTCTCTGATACTTCAGGAACCAAGAACCAAGAGAGAGAGATCTAGCTACCGGTCCGTCCACTTTATAGCATAAATAATCCAAACCTTTAATCCAATTATACATACAAAAAAGTCTCTGATACAAAGCCACCCATCTGAGGCATAATGGAATTCCTCAGGAGAGTGCACCACCCTACATCATCCAATCAGTCAAGGGTGTGGAGAAGAGCTTACTCTTAAACTAAGCCTTAGGCTATAACGACCTGGCCTGCCCACAGCCTGTTCCAGAACACACATTAATATCAACGAACTTCCATGTGGGCAGCGCCATCTTTAACAAAGTGAGCATAATATATTTTATCTGCCCAACACGTTCTAATTAGAAATTAAGCCTTTGAGGGAGAAGTTAAGGAAAGGTGACCTTGGCCCTGTTCACAAAAGCACCTCCTGTGCTGAGCACGGCTGCTCCTGGCACCTACTTCATGCTCGTGTGCGGTGACCTCGACTCCCAGTGCACAGTGTGGGGTATCACATCATTACACTGCTTACCATACTGCCCCGCAGAATCTTGTCCTTTTTCTCAGCACATGTGAAGAATGGCAGAGAAGTGGCTAATTCCAGGTCTGGGAAAAATTGTACACAACAAACGTGGAACAAAGACTACCAGGGTTATAGCCAAAGAACATACTAACTATTGGTTAAATGAAGAATGTAGTAACAATTGCTTTTATTTGGAGGATGCAAAGGCACCAACTCATTATCTGGAAACTGGTGAGTAAATGAAACTTGTAAAGCATTTATCCTGCCTTTCTTGTGTGAATGCTGAGCTAGGGTAACCACAAGAAAGTTGATATTGAAAATTTTCTTTTTATAGAGATATTACAGCTAATATGTGAAGAAGGAGTGATAAGCTAAAAATGAATCCTTTTGTCACTCTAAATGAAACTGGATCTAAGTAATGATCATACATGTCTGATGACATTAAAAACAGAAAAGGAAAAAACAGAAAGTCGCATGTGTCCCGAAAGAAGGACCCAAAACAGATGTGAAGTGTTCCTGAAAAAAAAAAAATCTAACATAATCCAGCATTCAGATATACCTACCAATTTATAGGAGTTAGACAAAACAAAGCAGTAAGTTATGTGACACTGTAAAGCCAGTAGCCGAGGTCAGGATCACAGCAGCCTGGCCAGTGCAGGTTTGCAATGGATTCAGACATTTGGTAATGAAACACAGGAGCCAAGAACTGGTGAGCCATCAGCTTTAATTCTAGCTTGCACCCGGCAGGCAAGCAAAAACACACACTGGGCTCCCAAACCCACTCATTCAGTGCTCACAAAGCTACTGACTTATCCGAGTTTCCTAGCATCAAAGCTTTCTAGCTCACCAGACTTATTCACCTCTGTTTCCCATCTCCATCTCCAGCACAAACTCTGCTCAAACTTGCTTCTCCCTCAGCACTCTGCCATCTTGGCTGCTTCTCCTGGCCTCCACGTGGCCTTACTCTGCTCTCCTCTCTATATTAACGTCAGGAACCAAGAGAGCAAGCTACTGGTCTGTCCCACTTTATACTGTAGAAATCCAAACCCTTAATCCAATCTACAGACAAGGAAGTCTTCAATACAAAGTCACCCATCTGAGGCACAATGGGATTCCTCAGGAGAGCACACCACCCCACATCAT
Organism: Rhynchonycteris naso; assembly: GCA_037038555.1. NCBI lineage: Eukaryota > Metazoa > Chordata > Mammalia > Chiroptera > Emballonuridae > Rhynchonycteris > Rhynchonycteris naso. The sequence continues at coordinate 211,528,204 of CM072998.1, read as the reverse complement.
CCAATCAGTCAAGGGTGTGGGGAAAAGCTTACTCTTAAAACCAAGCCTTAGGCCATAACGACCTGGCCTGCTTACATTACAGCCTTTCCCCCACACCCATCCCAAGCATAAGGGCAAATAATATCACCTGGGTGACGGGCTTCCATGTGGGCAGCTCCATCTTTAACAAAGTGAGCATAATATATTTTATCTGCCCAACAGACACCTAAAGATAGAATTAGCAAATCCGCCTGACCAGGCGGTGGCACAGTGGATAGAGCATCGGACTGGGATGGGGAGGATCCAGGTTCAAGGCCCCGAGCTTGCCAGCTTGAGCACGGTCCCATCTGGTTTGAGCACAGCTCACCAGCTTGGACCCAAGGTCTCTGGCTCAAACAAGGGGTTACTTGGTCTACTATGCTCCCCCCAGTTGTCAAGGCACATATGAGAAAGCAATCAATGAACAACTAAGGAGCCACAACGAAGAATTGATGTTTCTCATCTCTCTCCCTTTCTGTCTGTCTGTCCCTATCTGTCCCTCTCTCTGACTCTCTCTGTCTCTGCCCCCCCAACACACACACACACACAAAAGAATTAGCAAATTCCAAACCATGGAAACTGTGAAACATGTGACCCCATTTCTTAAACAGAAAGTAGGATGAAAAGGGATGTGAAGCTCTAAGAAACTGAAGAGATATATTCCTGGAAAGGGGACTGGGCCCTTTGGGTCTGCCTTGGGCTGACCGGTGTTGCTGGAAAGCGAATCAACAGAGACAGACACTCAGATAACTGTATAAGAAGAAAAGAGAATTTTTATCAAAAAATCCAGTGGAGCACATGGGACTAGCAGCTCCAAAGACACGTGCTCTCCAAAATTAGATTTCTTACATCTCATATACCCTTTAAAGAACACAAGTTCACATACATGGATCTCATGGTTACTTTGTCTAGAGCCCTGGTCGGCAAACTGTGGCTCATGAGCCACATGCAGCTCTCTGGCCCCTTGAGAGTGGCTCTTCCACAAAATACCACGTGCAGGCGTTACCCCAATAAGGAATGTACCTACCTATATAGTTTAAGTTTAAAAAATCTGGCTCTCAAAAGAAATTTTAATCACTCTACTGTTGATATTTGACTGTGTTGACTAATGAGTTTGCTGAACATTGGTCTAGAGGTACATACGTCAATCACACGATTTCAGGATGGGAGGGGGTTTAGATGATATCAGAGGATAAGCTTTTGTAAATTAAGGTCTCAGAAACTGAAAGGAAAGCAGAAAGAAAGGGGCTCCTCACATCTCCCTTCCCCCCTGCATTCCTTGTTTATCTTCCTCCTCACAGGTGTGGAGAAGGGGGTCTGGTTCCATGCCTCCTTTCTCCTTCCTTTCAGACCTTCTAGTACTGAAAACCTCTTCATTTGCAATATAATAGCCTTTCCTAAACAGGAATGCAATCAGCCATCTTGAGCTGATGTTGCCTAATTCTCATCATAAATCACACACAAGTATAAAAATCATATTTACAAAATCTCTCTGAACACTTGGCTTAAATCATAAAATGCCCTTGAAGCCTCTTAGTTTGAGGGGGGGGGGGTGTTCTTATCTCACTGGTACCGTGTGGATTCTAGACTTCATGCAGGAAAGGTTTTATAACACACGTCCAGGTGGTTTTGAGAGTACATTTATTAAAGCTAGGGACAGTGAAACAAGAAAAGGCCTAGAATAGAAGATGCAGCAGGAAAGAGACTAGGCCGGGCTTCCCTGGTGTAAAGCCAGTGGTCGAGGCCGCCATCACAGCAGACCGACCCACGCAGGTTCGCATTAGATTCGAACAGTCAGCAATGAAACACAGGAGCCAAGAACTGGTGAGCCATCAGCTTTAATTCTAGCTTGCACCCGGCGGGCAAGCAAAAACACACACAGGGCTCCAAAACCCACACATTCAGTGCTCACAAAGCTACTGACTTATCCGAGTTTCCTAGCATCAAAGCTTTCTAGCTCACCAGACTTATTCACCTCTGTTTCCCATCTCCTCCTGCACAAACTCTTAACAAACTGGCTTCTTCCTCAGCACTCCGCCATCTTGGCTACTTCTCCTCCACATGGCCTTAATCTGCTCTCTTCTCTAATACCAACCTCAGGAACTCTGGAACCAAGAGAGAGAGAGCGAGAGCTCCCAGACTGCCCCAGTTTATAGCCTAGAAAATCCAAACCTTTAATCCAATTATACATACAAGAAAGTCTCTGATACAAAGCCACCCATCTGAGGCATAATGGGATTCCTCCCTACATCACCACCCTAATCATCCAATCAGTCAAGGGTATGGAGAAGAGCTTACTCTTAAACTAAGCCTTAGGCTATACTGACCCGGCCTGCCCACAGCCTGTTCCAGAACACACATTAATACCAATGAACTTCCATGTGGACAGCGCCATCTTTAACAAAGTGAGCATACTATATTTTATCTGCCGAACACCTGGCACTCTAAAAACTTTATGGGGAAGAAACAAGAATACATTGGAAAGTCAGAGAAAAGGAGGCCTGGACACAAGTTTAGGGTGTTTGCCTGGACAAGCTGCTGGGGACCACTGCTCCCCTGGTCACCATTCTCATGAGGACCCTTGGAGTTTAGGGGATTGTTAAGCAGATAAAATATATTATGCTCACTTTGTTAAAGATGGCGCTGCCTACATGGAAGCCCGTCACCAAGGTGATATTATTTGCCCTTATGCTTGGAATGGGTGTGGGGGGAAAGGCTGTAATATAAGCAGGCCGGGTCGTTATGGCCTAAGGCTTGGTTTTAAGAGTAAGCTCATCTCCACACCCTTGACTGATTGGATGATGTAGGGTGGTGCACTCTCCTGAGGAATCCCATTATACAGAGACTACCTTGTTTGTATAATTGGATTAAAGGGTTTGATTCTACGGTATAAAGTGGGAGAGACAAGTAGCTTGATCTCTCTCTTGGTTCCTGAGTTCCTGGAGTTAGTATTAAGGCCACATGGAGGCCAGGAGAAGCAGCCAAGATGGCAGAGTGCTGAGGGAGAAGCAAGTTTGAGCAGAGTTTGTGCTGGAGATGGAGATGGGAAACAGAGGTGAATAAGTCTGGTGAGCTAGAAACCTTTGATTCTAGGAAACTCAGATAAGTCAGTAGCTTTGTGAGCTGTGTGTGGGTTTCGGAACCCAGTGTGTGTTTTTGCTTGCCCGCCGGGTGCAAGCTAGAATTAAAGCTGATGGCTCACCAGTTCTTGACTCCTGTGTTTCATTACCGACTGTTCGAATCTAATGGAAACCTGCACGGGTCAGGCTGCAGTGATGGTGGCCTCGACTACTGGCTTTACAGGGATGAATGCCTGTGGGGAAAGAAAATGGGAAAGGGGAAGTGTTGGGCCGATAAAATATAATATGCTCACTTTGTTAAAGATGGTGCTGCCCACATGGTGCTGCCCACATGGTGCTGCCCACATTATTTGCCCTTATGCTTGGAATGGGTGTGAAGGAACGGCTGTAATGTAAGCAGGCCAGGTCGTTATGGCCTAAGGCTTGGTTTTAAGAGTAAGTTCTTCTCCACACCCTTGACTGATTGGATGATGTAGGGTGGTTGTTGGGCAGATAAAACATATTATGCTCACTTTGTTAAAGATGGTGCTGCCCACATGGAAGTTCGTTGATATTGATGTGTGTTCTGGAACAGGCTGTGGGCAGGCGGGGTCATTATAGCCTGGGGCTTGGTTTAAGAGTGAGCTCTTCCCTACACCCTTGACTGATTGGATGATGTGGGGTGGAGCGTTCTCCTGAGGAATCCCATTGTGCCTCAGATGGGTGGCTTTGTATCAGAGACTTTCTTATCTGTAGATTGGATTAAGGGTTTGGATTTTCTATGCTATAAACTGGGGCAGTCCGGGAGCTTGATCTCTCTCCCTTGGTTCCTGAGTTCCTGAGGTTAGTATTAGAGAGGAGAGCAGATTAAGGCCATGTGGAGGAGAAGTAGCCAAGATGGCAGAGTGCTGAGGAAGAAGCCAGTTTGTTAAGAGTTTGTGCTGGAGGAGATGGGAAACAGAGGTGAATAAGTCTGGTGAGCTAGAAACCTTTGATGCTAGGAAACTCGGATAAGTCAGTAGCTCTGTGTGCACTGAATGTTTGGGTTTTGGAGCCCAGTGTGTGTTTTTGCTTGCCCGCCGGGTGCAAGCTAGAATTAAAGCTGATGGCTCACCAGTCTTGGCTCCATTGTTTCATTACCGACTGTTCTAATCTAATGTGAACCTGCACGGGTCAGGCTGCTGTGATGGTGGCCGCGGCCACAGGCTTTACATTTGGCGTAGTCTGTGGCAGGATTCGATACAGATCGGAATGGAGCCACCACCACCTTTGAGCGGTGGTGTAGAGGACTGGCTGCTGTTTTGGTTTCCCATAGCTGTGTTTTGGGGGACTATAGGCTGGCTGACTTTTACAGCTATGTGTGAGGAAACTGAGAGCTCTATGAAAGAGGCTGCCCAGAACCTGCAGGCTGAGCAGTGGAAGGAGCTGGAGGAAATGTGGGAGAAACAGATGCTGACCCTGGAGCTGAAGGAAGCACTGGAGGAGGAGGCTGCCCAGGTTTGCGAGATTCACCTGGAAATGGAGCAGAGGCCGGAGAAGGAATCACAGGTTCGTGAGTTGGAGATTGCCCTGGATGTTGTGGAGAGCCAGCAGCGGCATGAGGCCGGGTCTGAGGCCGGGGCTGGAGCTGAGGCCAGGACCAGGGCTGAGGCCGGGGTTGGAGCTGCAAGGCCTGCTGAGCAGAAGGCAGCGGTAGCCCGGAGATCAAGCCCATCAGCAGGAGCTGATGTTTTCAGTTCCTCTTTGGATGATGAGAAGAATCAAACTGGAGTTGCAATCTGCAGTCTCCAGAAGGTGAGAGCCCACGAGCATGGAGCTTCTACTACAACGCTGGTAGGTCTGCGATTTTGGGACATAGGGGTGGATGCCATCATGCTCCCCAGAGCAGAGATGGAAATGCTGACTGCCATTGCCACATGCTTTTCTTTAGGACAGTGTGAGACTTGCCATGATGGCAGGAATGAGGGGGGAGGTTAAGGCCCCATGTGCATGGACTGATTTCCTGGACTATGACCTGAGTGAGCACTGGCTCCTTTGCCTGGATGGACTTATGAATTTTGGACAATGTGAAATATCCTGATGGGGGTGGAGTGGCTTTGCTGGAGTCCCTCCTACCCCGGGAAGGTTTTCCATGGCTAGAAAGAAGCTTGAGGACATTTTGCGCTTTTGGAAAAGTGCTCAGAGACTGGTGAAATGTGTGTACCTTTGTACTTGTTGAAATTGCATGATTTGTCATGATGTTGTAATTTGTGTAATGTGCCTAATTTCCTTGTACAGGGATGCCAGTGGTGTAGATTGTGGGTAGTAAAGTGAGCATAAGGGTGGATTGTTGGGCAGATAAAATATATTATGCTCACTTTGTTAAAGATGGCGCTGCCCACATGGAAGTTCGTTGATATTAATGTGTGTTCTGGAACAGGCTGTGGGCAGGCCGGGTCTTTATAGCCTAAGGCTTAGTTTTAAGAGTAAGCTCTTCTCCACACCCTTGACTGTTTGGATGATGTAGGGTGGTGCACTCTCCTGAAGAATCCCATTATACAGAGACTTCCTTGTTTGTATAATTGGATTAAAGGTTTTGAGTCTATGCTATAAAGTGGGAGAGACCAGTAGCTTGATCTCTCTCTTGGTTCCTGAGTTCCTGAGGTTGGTATTAGAGAGGAGAGCAGATTAAGGCCATGTGGAGGAGAAGTAGCCAAGATGGCAGAGTGCTGAGGAAGAAGCCAGTTTGTTAAGAGTTTGTTCAGGAGGAGATGGGAAACAGAGGTGAATAAGTCTGGTGAGCTAGAAAGCTTTGATTCTAGGAAACTCAGATGAGTCAGTAGCTTTGTGAGCACTGAATGAGTGGGTTTTGGAGCCCAGTGTATATTCTTGCTTGCCCGCCGGGTGCAATCTAGAATTAAAGCTGATGGCTCACCAGTTCTTGGCTCCGTTGTTTCATTACTGACTGTTCGAATCTAATGTGAACCTGCATGGGTCAGGCGGCTGTGATGGTGGCCCCGACTACTGACTTTACAACTTCCCTTTTCATTCAGGGCTCCCAAAGCCACTGACTCATCTGAATATTCCTAGAATCAAAGGCCCCACCAGCCTTATTCACCTCTGTTTCCCAACTCCTTCTCTCTGCACACAAACTGGCTTCTCCTTCAGCACTCCACCATTTTGGCTACCTCTCCTCTGCAATGCTGATGGCAGGATCTGAGCAAGCATGCCCCCGGTCTGCCTCTTTTAATAGTGTAGAAATTAAAACCTTTAAGCCAATATACAAATAAGGAAATCTGATACAAAGCCACTTATCTGAGGCAGAAATGGAATTCCTCTTAAGAGTGCACCACCCCACATCATGCAACAGTCAAGGGTATGGGGAAAAGCTTAGATTTGAAAAGATCTTAGTATTAAAAGGGTGGAAAAGACTTAGTCTTAAAACTAATCCTTAGGCTATAACAGTGGTCAGCAAACTCATTAGTTGACAGAGCCAAATATCAACAGTACAACGATTGAAATTTCTTTTGAGAGCCAATTTTTTTAAACTTAAACCATATAGGTAGGTACATTGTTATTAACTTAATTAGGGTACTCCTAAACTGGCCAAAGAACCTCACTCAAGGGGCCAAAGAGCTGCATGTGGCTCACAAGCCATGGTTTGCTGACCACTGGGCTATAAGGACCTTGCCAGCTTACAGCCTGTCTCCCACACCCAATGCAACTATAAGTGAGCTGTAAAGCCAGTAGTCACGGCCACCATCACAGCCGCCTGACCCCGTGCAGGTTCACATTAGATTCGGACATAATGGGAGGATTCCTCATGAGAGTGCACCACCCCACATTATCCAATCAGACAAGGGTGTGGGGAAAAGCTTACTCTTAACAGTTGCACATGGGCAGCGCCATCTTTAACAAAGTGAGCATAATATATTTTATCTGCCCAACATGAGCAAACATATACATCATATTTACAAACTTATTTGACCAACGCTCACACATAAAGCAAATGTTGTGTCTCACGCAAACAAACCAAGTGTGAAAACTTAAAAATTCATGCTGAAAAAACTTGATCATTGACAATTTACGTAATATTAAGGAATAACTTTATAATGATAGAATTGTGATTGCCTTGTTGTTGGGCAAATAAGTTTGTAAAATGTATTGTTTAGGTTTGCTCACTTACATTTTACATTAGCCTGGGCAGTGACATGTGTATGCAGTCTGTGGAAGGCTGCAGTGCTTGTCCTCAGGGTGGCAGATTGCAAATTGCAGATTACTTTCCTGCTTGGGAGGAGCCATGGTATTGCTACTGTTTGCTGGAGAAGGGATTTTTTTCCCCAGCTGGCTTTTGCAGGAAGAGGAGTGCAGATGTGGAATTGTAGCTGAGGGGCTTTGGGAGCTCCAGTGAGGCTGGTGGGGGCCTTTGATTCCAGGAGGAAGCAGAGAATATTTTCCAGGTTGTGGAACCAGAGAATGTGTCTGGGTTTTAGGAGCTCTGAATGAGAGGGAAGCGGTCTTCCCTGCCTGTTTCCTCGTCTGCCAGTAGGAGACTTTAACAAAGGAATGACCCACCATTTTTTGACTCCACTGTTTCGTTATCATCTGCCCGAATCCAGTGAGAACCTGCATGGCCACGATGGTAGCGGCCACTGGCCCTACACTTGTGAAAGGATCTTTATCTCTTAGAAATACTTACTGAAATATTTATGAATAAGATAATACACTATCTTGAATTTACTTGACAATGATTTAGGATGGGGAGGAAGGGGCACAGTAAAAGAGATGAGAAGCTGGCAAAGTAGGACTCAGAGGCCAAGTCTGGCCCATCACCTGTTTTTGTAACTACAATTTTATTGGAACACAGTCATGCTCATTCATTTATGTGTAGTTTGTGGCTGCTTTCTCTACAGTGGCTGAGTTGAGTGGCTGGAACAGAGACTCTAGGAGCCCACAGTACCTGAAATATTTACTCTTTCTCTGGCCCTTTACAGAGAAAGCCTGCTGACCTCTAGTAAAGCGGACCCAACACTGACCTTGAGCGGATAATTACTGAAGCTGGGTGATGGGCCTGTGGGGGATAGCTGTGGTATTGTTTCCTTTGGTGCATGTTTGAAATGTCTCATAACAAAAAGTTTTAAAGTTTAAAACAAAAACAAAATTAAAAAATGCTGAGTTAACTTCTTGGGATTTTCCAATCTGCCCGCTTGCAACTGATGTGTTTACATAACTTAATTTAAAAAAAAAGAAAAAGCTTGACCAGGTTGTGGTGCAGTGGATAGAGCATCAGACTGGGATGCAGAGGACCCAGGTTCGAGACCCTGAGGTCGCCAGCTTGAGCGCAGGCTCATCTGGTTTGAGCAAAGCTCACTAGCTTGGACCCAAGGTCGCTGGCTTGAGCAAGGGGTTACTTGGTCTGCTGAAGGCCCGCGGTCAAGGCACATATGAGAAGGCAATCAATGAACAACTAAAGTGTCACAATGAAGAACTGATGTTTCTTATCTCTCTCCCTTCCAGTCTGTTTGTCCCTATCTGTCCCTCTCTCTGTCTCTGTCTCTGTAAATAAAAAATAGAAAGAAAGAAAGAAGGAACAGCCTTCTCTTTATATTAATAGTCCTGAAGAAATTAAGGACAAATGTAATTTACATTTGAAAGTTCAGCTGGGGGAAGGAATATTTACAAAATATTCATGTGTTTCCCCCTTCCAATAGCAAAGCTGGGAAGGGCCCAGGGGTTCCCACAGGACAGAACCAGCCCTGAGCCACCCCCTCTCTCTGCCCTCCTCCCTGCAGCAGTGGCTTTGGGAGTTGATGGGTCATCCAGCTTATTCACTGTTTGCTATAAACACGGCTGAGCACTCCATTCAAAGTCACTGAAACCAGAGGAAACTAGTCATAAATCCCCTGACTATCAGCTGATAGATGAGTCCTAAGAACTCCCTTGCCTGCCAGCCTGCACTTCCCCAGACCAACGCAAGTTTTCCAGAGCTGCCCAGGACCCCGCTGTTCCAGCTGTCCCAGCCTGATCTGCCCTAAGCTGTCCCCATGATGGAAAGTGCTGAGCTGTTCTTCAATGTGGATCACGGCTACCTGGAGGGCCTGGTGCGAGGGTGCAAGGCCGGCCTCCTGACCCAGCAGGACTACATCAACCTGGTCCAGTGCGAGACCCTGGAGGGTAAGCTGGTCTTCTCACAGGTGTGACAGAAAATAATGTCACAGGGGAGGGACTGGTCCCAGGGCCTGAGAGCCCAGAGCGGGTTCTCATTCCCAGGGCCTGGACCTCGGGGTTCACGAACTTCCACCAGAAAAACCATTATATCTCAAAGTTCTATATTCTCTAAATGAAATTTTGCATTTCCTTTTGAATGTAAGTACTAGGTCACCAATAGAAAGTCGGTATTTTTAGATCCTTATTAGTTTTTGGTAAATGCTTTGATCACTATTTCAAAATTATGATAGATACTGCTCTTATCCTTTAATTGTGATGTTTAATGTCTAAATAGTAAAGGAGCACAGTATTATATTCTTTGAAATATCTTGATAACTATATTGTAATATATTTGTTTTCCTTTGAAATCCTATATACTTTCATTTTACATGTTTATAAATATTATTTGAAGAAGAACATTACCAAATTGCCCAGGGATCTATGGCTAAAACTAAAAAAAAAAAATACTAAGAACTTCAGTTGAGAGAATTTTATTCTATCCCATTTCCTCAGTATCTGTTGACATGAGAGTTTATTTGAGGTTTGTCTTCAACTGAAGCTTTAAAAAAAATCCACAGAGGGGCATGTGTTGAGGCCAGTCCTGGACACAAAGGTCTTAACTTTGACCTCTGCTGGGTGTATAGACGCGTAACCTGGGGATGCAGCTGCTGAGCCCAGAGCTCTCACTTGTAAAATGCAATGGTAGTGCCTGCTTTGTGGAATTGTTTGGACAAGTAGGTGAGGTTATATACCTGGGAGGGTGTTGCCACTGGGAGGCTCTCTGCAAATGGAGAGCATTTTTTTTTAAATCAGTTTATTGAGGTATGATCAGTACTCAGCGGTGAAACCATCACTACAGTCCCTCCTGTAAACCTGCCCATCCCCACCAAATGTTTGCTTCTGCTTCATTATTATTTGTGTGTGGGGGGGGGGGTGTGAGTGGGGGTTAACTGTAGGCTCCTGACTGAGTTCCACACAGCAAGCCCACTAGGGGGCGATGCTCTGACCATCTGAGATCTTGCTCAGCAACCAAGCTCTTCTTAGCACCTGAGGCGGAGGCCATGGAGCCATCCTCAGTGCCCGGGGCCAACTTTGCTCCAATGGAGCCTTAGCTGCAGGAGGGAAAGAGAGACAGAGAGAAAGGAGAAGTGGAAGGGTGGAGAAGCAGATGGGCGCTTCTCCTATGTGCCCTAACTGGAAATCGAACCCAGGACTTCCACATGCCGGGCCAATGTTCTACCATTGAGCCAACTGGCCAGGGCCAAAATGTTTGTTTTAGAGCACTTTTAAGTCATATTCACTGCCCTGAACCCATCCCCAACCTCCACCTGAGACATCTGGTCTCTCCACTGTCTCCATAGTGTTGCCTTTTCCAAAACATTAGAGAGTTGGCAGAGCACTGCTCTCTCTGATTAACATGCAGCGAGGTTCCTCCATGCCCTCTCATGGCAATGGTGCTATTTTCACGAGGTTTTTACAAATACAGACAAGACAGTTGTAAATATTCTTTCACCTGCAAAAAAAAAAAAACAAAACTAGGCAATACAGTGGATACTTCAGAGCTCTGGAATTTAGTAATGATCATCTTCGAAAATATATGGTGGAAGTGTCCATGGCTTTCAGGTGTGGTAAGAGGACTCAAGGACTCAGGGGCAAGCCTTTCCCAATTCCTCTCTGTCATCCTTCTTTAGAAGGGTGGGAGAGGAGCAGATTATATCTCACCAACAATGCCATTCCTGTGCAAGAACATGACCTTCATTCCTTTCCCACTGTACCTCCAAGTGGGAGTTATTTGAGCAACTGTATAGTAAGCCCTTTCTAGCCACAGCCAAAGAAGTGTAGATAAAAAATATATAGTCCCTGCCCCCAAAGGGCTTCCACGTTAAAGAAGAAAAATAAGATCCCTGTAAAGCCAGTAGCCATGGCCACAATTACAGCCGCCTGGCTCATGCAGGTTCGCATTAGATTCGGACAGACAGTAATGAAACAATGGAGCCAAGAACTGGTGGGCCATTAGCTTTATTCCTAGCTTGCACCTGGCAGGCAAGCAAAAACACACACTGGGCTCCAAAACCCACTCATTCAGTGCTCACAAAACCACTGACTTTTCGGGAGTTTCCTAGAATCAAAGGTTTCTAGCTCACCAGACTTACTCACCTCTATTCCCCATCTCCTTCTCTCTGCACAAACTCTGCACAAACTGGCTTCTTCCTCAGCATTCCACCATCTTGGCTGCTTCTTCTGGCCTCCTCCACATGACCTTTCTCTGCTCTCCTCTCTAATGCTAATTTCAGGTACTAGAGAGGGCAAACTCTCAGTCTGCCCCACTTTATAGTGTAGAAATCAAAACCTTTAATCCAATATACAAACAAGGAAGTCTCTGATACAGAGTCACTTATCTAAGGCATAATGGGATTCCTCATGAGAGTGCATCACCCCAGATCAAAAAAGGTGGGAAAGGCTTAGTCCTAAAACCAAACCCCAGGCTACAAGAATCCTGCCTGCCCACAGCCAGCCCCCAATACACATTAATATAATCACGCCTATACCAAGCAAGAAGGTCAACTAATATTATCACCTGGGCAATGAGCTTCCACGTGGGCAACGCCATCTTTAACAAAGTGAGCATAATATTTTTTATCTGGCCAACAGAAGCCAAGAACTGGTGGGCCATTAGCTTTAATCCTAGCTTGCACTCGGCAGGCAAGAAATACACACAGTGGGAAAACATTTCCCTTTCTATTCAGGGCTCCCAATGCCATTGACTTATCTGAATTTCCTAGAATCAAAGGTATCTACCTCACTAGCCTATTCATCTATGTTCCCCGTCTCCTTCTCTCTGCACAAACTCTGCACTAACTGGCTTCTCCTTCAGCACTCTGCCATCATGGCTGCTTCTCCTCTCCTCCACGTGGCCTTTCTCTGCTCTCCTCTAGCATGGGCTCCTCTGCCCCATTTTATAGTGTAGAAATCAAAACCTTTAATCCAATATACAAACAAGAAAGTCTCTGATACAAAGTCACTTATCTGAGGCATAATGGTATTCCTCATAAGAATGCACCACCACCACCCCCAAAAAAAGAATGCACCACCCCCTATCATGCAACAGTCTAGGGAAGGGGTACCCACACTTTTTCAGCTTGCGAGCTACTTATAAGATGACCAAGTCAAAATGATCTACCTACAATAAAAATGCAAAACATAAATTTATTTCTTCTATATTATTATTTAACTTACTATTATTACTATTTAATATTGTGTATTCTTCTTTCACCTTTCTCCTTCTCAGCTCTCTTTTCGGAGGAAAGTCAATGTCATAGTTTTTATGACAGTATGAAAAAGCTGCTCCACATTTCCCTTCTTTAGAATAGCAATGGGCCTGACCAGGCGGTGGCGCAGTGGATAGAGCGTCGGACTGGGATGCGGAAGACCCAGGTTCAAGACCCCGAGGTCGCCAGCTTGAACGCGGGCCCATCTGTCTTGAGCAAAAGTTCGCCAGCTTGGACCCAAGGTCGCTGGCTCCAGCAGGGGTTTGCTTGGTCTGCTGACGGCCCGCGGTCAAGGGACATGTGAGAAAGCAATCAATGAACAACTGGTGTCACAACAGCAATGAAAAACTGATGATTGATGCTTCTCATCTCTCTCCATACCTGTCTGTCTGTCCCTATCTATCCCTCTCTCTGACTCTATCTCTGTCCCTGTAAAAAAAAAAGAATAGCAATGGCACACAGACAGATGAGGCAAACGCACTTAGAATATGACATAGTGAAAAAAATCCCCTCCCATTCTGTATGAAAGTGGTAGGTTTTAGGCTTCTTACTCAGACCAGCTACGGCACTCATTTTTATACCCTTTGTTGTATTTAGTTTAAATAAATTGAAGGCTAACTACGCAGCAATGTAACTGAACAAGTTAGCGTGGTTTAACGTGCATGCGTAGGGTGTCAAAAGATCAGACGTCCGATTGGCTACCCTGTATGCCAATCAAAAGACAAATGTCTTTTTAATGTCATGCGATCTACCCACACTTCCTTTGCGATCAACCAGTAGATCGTGATCAATGTATTGAGAACCCCTGGTTTAGGGTGTGGGGAAAAGCTTAGTCTAAAAACTAAGCCTTGGGCTATAAAGACCCAGCCTGCTTACAGCCTGTCCCCTACACCCAATGCAAACTATAAGCGAACAAACATATATATCATATTTGCAAACTTATTTGACCCACAACCCCTTAGATGATGTCTCCCTGGTCTACCTCCCCATTTCAGGAGCAGGCAGAGATTTCTGAAAATGTTTTATAGACTGTAAAGCCAGTAGTTGGGGTCACTATCACAGCAGCCCGGCCAGTGCAGGTTCGCATTGGATTCGGACAGATGGCAATGAAACACCGGAGCCAAAAACTGGTGAGCCATCAGCTTTAATTCTAGCTTGCACCCGGCGGACAAGCAAAAACACACACTGGGCTCCAAAACCCACACATTCAGTGCTCACAAAGCTACTGACTTATCCAAGTTTCCTAGCATCAAAGGTTTCTAGCTCACCAGACTTATTCACTTCTGTTTCCCATCTCCTCCTGCACAAACTCTTAACAAACTGGCTTCTTCCTCAGCACGCTGCCATCTTGGCTACTTCTCCTCCACACATGGCCTTAATCTGCTCTCCTCTCTAATACTAATCTCAGGAACCCAGGAACCGAGAGAGAGATCAAGCTACTGTTCTCTCCCACTTTATAGCAGACTCAAAACCTTTAATCCAATTATACAAACAAGGAAATCTCTGATACAAAGTCACCCATCTGAGGCATAATGGGATTCCTCCCTACATCACCACCCTACATCATCCAATCAGTCAAGGGTGTGGAGAAGAGCTTACTCTTAAAACTAAGCCTTAGGCCATAACGACCTGGCCTGCTTACATTACAGCCTTTCCCCCACACCCATCCCAAGCATAAGGGCAAATAATATCACCTGGGTGATGGGCTTCCATGTGGGCAGCACCATCTTTAACAAAGTGAGCATATTATATTTTATCTGCCCAACATAGACTGTAAGTTGTGAGAACTCCTAGGAACTCTTAAGTACCCCTGAACTGTTGTATGTTTACAATGAGAATTTGTTTCCCCTTTCTGCTTGGCTCTTGAATTTTTGAAATAATAATTCTTCTAGCTTCATGGTTATTGTAAACCCAGTAGCCAGGGTCAGGATCACTGCCGCCTGACCCGTGCAGGTTCGCATTAGATTCGAACAGACGGTAATGAAACAATGAAGCCAAAAACTGGTGAGCCATCAGCTTTAATTCTAGCTTGCACCCAGCGGGCAAGCAAAAACACACACTGGGCTCCAAAACCCACTCATTCAGTGCTCACAAAGCTACTGACTTATCTGAGTTTCCTAGAACCAAAGGTTTCCAGCTCACCAGACTTATTCACCTCTGTTTCCCATCTCCTCTCTACACAAACTGCACAAACTGGCTTCTTCCTCAGCATTCCACCATCTTGGCTGCCTCCTCTACTCCACGTGGCCTTAATCCGCTCTCCTTTCTAATACTAACCTCAGGAACCGAGAGAGAGCAAGTTACCGGCCTGCCCCACTTTATACTATAGAAATCCAAACCCTTAATCCAATCTACAAATAAGAAAGTCTCTGATACAAAGTCACCCATCTGAGGCATAATGGGATTCCTCGGGAGTGCACCACCCTACATCATCCAATCAGTCAAGGGTGTGGAGAAGAGTTTACTCTTAAAACTAAGCCTTAGGCTATAACAACCCGGCCTGCCCATAGCCTGTCCCAGAACACACATTAATATCAACGAACTTCCATGTGGGCAGCGCCATCTTTAACAAAGTGAGCATATTATATTTACCTGCCCAACAGTTATGGTTAATGGTATTTGGGATAGGATTCCAAATTTTGGAGGGTAGTAGGCTAGGAAATGCCAATGAGATGGGGTGTGTGGGGAGGAGAAGGGAGTTGAGCTGGTGAGACATTCTAGGCCCACAGGAAAAGTAATAGATTTCTGATAAGAAAATCATTAAGGTGAATGGGTGGGGAGTTGAGCCGGTTTGGCTGCAGTGCTAGCATGCCTGGAGATAAGGCTGGAATTCAGGCTGGGAAGAATGTTGAAGGACCTTGAAGGTGAGGCTGTAGAGCTTTGAGATGCTGAATGAGAACAGGTGTGGCTGGTACTGAAGAGTCAGGTACACAGGTTCTTTCTCTGGGCCTCTGTGTCTCCATTCAGGGAGATGGGGGTTACTATTAAGGTTAAGTGACAATATATAGTAAAACCATTCTGTCTAAACCAGTGGTTCTTAACCTGGGTTCTATCGAACCTTAGGGGTTCGATGAGTCAGTCTCGGGTTCGGAGAAGCCTCTGCCGCAGAGGCCAGAATAAAGTAATACCATAATTTGTTGTGAGTTCATGCACTTTGTTGGTTGTGTTCTTTGAGCAAGGGGATGTTCATGCACAACTCATTTTGTGCACCAGTAAAAAAACATATACCTATGTCTTGAATTTGGAAAAAAAATTATATTTTATTTATCACTAAAGAAGGGTTTGGTGAATGCGCATATGAAACTGGTGGGTTCGGTACCTCAAAAAAGGGTAAGAACCACTGGTCTATAACTTATCTGCCTGACACATAAATAGAAATAACCACAATGTCCAGGTCCCTGTCCTGCCTCTTTAGCCAAGTGATTCAAGTTAAAAATCCCTGACTCCACTAACTGAACCCACAGGAGACCCTTTTTCCACCATGACTGTAAAGCCAGTAGCCGGGGTCACAATCACAGCAGCCTAGCCCACACAGGTTCGCATTAGATTCGAACAGTCGGTAATGAAACAATGGAACCAAGAACTGGTGAGCCATCAGCTTTAATTCTAGCTTGCACCCGGCAGGCAAGCAAAAACACACACTGGGCTCCAAAACCCACACATTCAGTGCTCACAAAGCTACTGACTTATCCGAGTTTCCTAGAATCAAAGGTTTCTAGCTCACCAGACTTATTCACCTCTGTTTCCCATCTCCTCCTGCACAAACTCTTTTAACAAACTGGCTTCTTCCTCAGCACTCTGCCATCTCGGCTGCTTCTCCTGGCCTTCACGTGGCCTTACTCTGCTCTCCTCTCTAATACTAATCTCAGGAACCCAGGAACCGAGAGAGAGAGAGCAAGCTACTGTTCTCTCCCACTTTATAGCAGACTCAAAACCTTTAATCCAATTATACAAACAAGGAAGTCTCTGATACAAAGTCACCCATCTGAGGCATAATGGGATTCCTCCCTACATCACCACCCTACATCATCCAATCAGTCAAGGGTGTGGAGAAGAGTTTACTCTTAAAACAAAGCCTTAAGCTATAACGACCCGGCCTGCTTACATTACAACTTTTCCCCCACAGCCATCACAAGCATAAGGGCAAATAATATCACCTGGGTGACAGGCTTCCATGTGGGCAGCACCATCTATAACAAAGTGAGCATATTATATTTTATCTGCCGAACAATCCACACCTATGCTCACTTTACTACCCACAATTTACACCACTGGCATTCCTGTACAAGGAAATTAGGCATATTACACAAATTACAACAGCATGACAAATCATACAATTTCAAAAATTACAAAGGTACACACATTTCACCAGTCTCTAAGCACTTTGCCAAAAGTGCAAAATGTCCTCGGCCTTCTCTCTTGCCATTTGAAAGGCTTCCCGGGGCAGGGGGAGGGCCTCCAGTAAAGCCACCCTCACCCCCATCAGGGTATTTCACATTGTCCAAAATCCGTAA
This sequence comes from Rhynchonycteris naso, assembly GCA_037038555.1. Lineage (NCBI taxonomy): Eukaryota > Metazoa > Chordata > Mammalia > Chiroptera > Emballonuridae > Rhynchonycteris > Rhynchonycteris naso. The sequence goes on along the minus strand of CM072998.1, from coordinate 211,511,158 downwards.
GTCCATCCAACAAAGGAGCCAGTGCTCACTCCGGTCATAGTCCAGGAAATCAGTCCATGCACATGAGGTGTTAGCCTCCCCCCTCATTCCTGCCATCATGGCAAGTCTCACACTGTCCTAAAGAAAAGCATGTGGCAATGGTAGTCAGCATTTCCATCTCTGCTCTGGGGAGCATGATGGCATTCACCCCTATGTCCGAAAATCGCAAACCTACCAGCAGCATAGCTACCCCTTGCTGCTGGGCTCTCACCTTCTGGAGGCTGTGGATCACAATTCCAGACCAATTCTCCTCATCCTCCAAAGAGGAACTGAAAACATCAGCTCCTGCTGCTGAGCTCGAGTCCCAGGCTGCCATCGCCTTCTGTTCAGTAGGTCTTGCAGCTCCAGCCCCGGCCTCAACCCCGGCCCCGGCCTCAGGCCCAGTCTCATGCCACTGGTGGCTCTCCACAACATCCAGAGCAATCTCCAACTCACGAACCTGTGATTCCTTCTCCAGCATCTGCTCCATTTCCAGGCGAATCTCACGAACCTGGTCAACCTCCTCGGGTGCTTCCTCCAACTCCAGGGTCGGCATCTCTTTCTCCCACGTTTCCTCCAGCTCCTTCCACTGCTCGGTTTGCAGGTCCTGGGCAGCCTCTTCCATAGAGCTCTCAGTTTCCTCACACATGGCTGTAAAAGTCAGCCAGCCTACAGTCCCCCAAAACACAGCTATAGGAAACCAAAACAGCAACCAGTCCTCTACTCCACCACTCAAAGGTGGTGGTGGCTCCATGCCGATCTGTATCAAATCCTGCCACAGACTACGCCAAATGTAAAGCCAGTAGCCGGGGTCACAATCACAGCAGCCTGGTCCACACAGGTTCACATTAGATTCGAACAGTCGGTAATGAAACAATGGAACCAAGACTGGTGAGCCATCAGCTTTAATTCTAGCTTGCACCCGGCAGGCAAGCAAAAACACACACTGGGCTCCAAAACCCACACATTCAGTGCTCACAAAGCTACTGACTTATCCGAGTTTCCTAGAATCAAAGGTTTCTAGCTCACCAGACTTATTCACTTCTGTTTCCCATCTCCTCCTGCACAAACTCTTAATAAACTGGCTTCTTCCTCAGCACTTGCCATCTCGGCTGCTTCTCCTGGCCTTCACGTGGCCTTAATCTGCTCTCCTCTCTAATACTAATCTCAGGAACCCAGGAACCGAGAGAGAGAGAGCAAGCTACTGTTCTCTCCCACTTTATAGCAGACTCAAAACCTTTAATCCAATTATACAAACAAGGAAGTCTCTGATACAAAGTCACCCATCTGAGGCATAATGGGATTCCTCCCTACATCACCACCCTACATCATCCAATCAGTCAAGGGTGTGAAGAAGAGCTTACTCTTAAAACAAAGCCTTAAGCTATAATGACCCGGCCTGCTTACATTACAACTTTTCCCCCACAGCCATCACAAGCATAAGGGCAAATAATATCACCTGGGTGACAGGCTTCCATGTGGGCAGCACCATCTTTAACAAAGTGAGCATATTATATTTTATCTGCCGAACAATGACCTTGTGTGTGCGCGTGCACACACACACACACACACACACTGTAAAGTCAGTAGCCGCGGCCACCCTCACTGCCGCCTGGCCCATGCAGGTTCAAATTTGATTTGAACACATGGTAATAAAACAATGGAGCCAAAAACTGGTGGGTCATTAGCTTTAATCCTAGCTTGCACCCAGCAGGTGAGAAATACACACAATGGGAAAAACTTCCCTTTCCATTCAGGGCTCCCAAAGCCACTGACTTATCCGAGTTTCCTAGAATCAAAGTGTCTATCGCACCTGCCTTATTCACCTCTGTTCCCCATCTCCTTCTCCCTGCACAAAATGGCTTCTCCTTCAGCACTCTGCCATCTTGGCTGCCTCTCCTCTCCTCCACGTGGTCTTTCTCTGCTCTCCTCCAGCATGGGTGCCTCTGCCCCATTTTATAGTATAGAAATCAAAACCTTTAATCCATTATACAAACAAGGAAGTCTCTGATACAAAGTCACTTATCTGAGTCATAGTGGGATTCCTCATGAGAGTGCACCACCCCCTATCATGCAACAGTCAAGGACAGGGATACCCAAACTACGGCCCACAAGCCACATGCGGCCCCCTGAGGTCATTTATCCGGCTGCCCCTGCACTTCCGGAAGAGGCACCTCTTTCACTGGTGGTCAGTGAAAGGAGCACAGGATGCATCTGCACCCATAGTTCCCATTGAAATATAGGCCAGTTTGTTGATTTAAATTTACTTGTTCTTTATTTTAAACATTGTATTTATCCTGTTTTGTTATTTTACTTTAAAATAAGATATGTGCGATGTGCATCGGAATTTGTTCATAGTTTTTTTTATAGTCTGGCCCTCCAACGGTCTGAGAGACAGTGAACTGGCCCCCGGTATAAAGTTTGGGGACCCCTGGTCAAGGGTGTGGGGAAAAGCTTAGTTTTAAAAAGATCTTAGTATTAAAAGGGTGAAAAGGCTGTCTTAAAACTAAGCCTTAGGCCTGTGATGGTGAACCTATGACACACGTGCCAGCACTGACATGCGTAGCCATTTTCGATGACATGCGGCCGCATACCAGAGAAGTATGGGGCCACATGCGGAGAAAGACGCTTCATCCTCGGCTCCTGCACGGCCAGATGCACTAGCCAAGGATAAAACATTTGCTGTAGTGTAGACACTCTGCGCCGGAGGTCTGTAGGTAAAAAAAACAGAATTTTGGCACAGAGCGCCTAGTTCTGGGACTTCTGGTTAAGCTGTTTTTCTCCAAGTGACACACCACCCCAGTTATGCTCGGTTTTTTGTGTTTTATTATTATTATTATTATTATTATTATTAATTTTAATGGGGCGACACCAATAAATCAGGGTACATATGTACAATGAAAACATCTCCAGGTTATCTTATCATTCAATTGTGTTGCATACCCGTCACCCAAACTCAAATTGTCCTCTGTCACCTTCTATCTGGTTTTCCCTGTGTCCCACCCCTCCTTCCTATCCCACCCTTTCCTCCCTCCCCCCAACCCGTAACCACCACTCTCTTGTCCATGTCTCATAGTTTCACTTTTATATCACACCTATGTATGAAATCATGCTGTTCTCAGTTTTTCTTTTTTTCTGATTTACTTATTTCACTCACTATAATGTTATCAATTTCCATCCATATTGTTGTAAATGATCCGATGTCATCGTTTCTAATGGCTGAGTAGTATTCCATAGTATATATGTACCAAAGCTTTTTAATCCACTAGTCCTCTGACGGACACTTGGGCTGTTTCCAGATCTTCGCTATTGTGAACAATGCTGCCACAAACATGAGGGCACATTTCTTCTTTTCGAACAGTGCTATGGTGTTCTTAGGGTATATTCCTATAAGTGGGATAGCTGGGTCAAAGGCAGTTCGATTTTTAATTTTTTAAGGAATCTCCAAACTGTTTTTCCACAGTGGCTACACCAGTCTGCATTCCCACCAGCAGTGCAGAAGGGTTCTCTTTTCTCCACATCCTTACCAGCACTTATTCTGTGTTGTTTTGCTGATGAGTGCCATTCTGACTGGTGTGAGGTGATATCTCATTGTGGTTTTAATTTGCATTTCTCTAATGATTAGTGATGTTGAGCATTTTTTCATATGACTTTTGGCCATCTGTATGTCCTCTTTGGAGAAATTTCTATTCATTTCTTTTGCCCATTTTCTGATTGGATTGTTTGTCTTCCTATTGTTGTTGAGTTTTATAAGTTCTTTATAAATTTTAGTTATTAACCCCTTATCAGATGTGCTGTCAAATATGTTCTCCCATTGTGTGGTTTGTCTTTTTATTCTGTTCTTATTGTCTTTAGCTGTGCAAAAACTTTTTAGTTTGATATAGTCCCATTTGTTTATCTTGCCTTTTATTTCATTTGCCCATGGAGATAAATTGGCAAATATATTGCTGCTACAGATGTCGGAGAGCTTGCTGCCTATGTTTTCTTCTAAGATGCTTATGGTTTCACGGCTTACATTTAAGTCTTTTATCCATTTTGATTTTGTTTTTGTGAATGGTGTAAGTTGATGGTCTAGTTTCATTTTTTTGCAGGTAGATGTCCAATTTTCCCAACACCATTTGTTAAAGAGGCTGTCTTTACTCCATTGTATGTTCTTTCCTCCTTTGTCAAATATCAGTTGTCCATAAAGCTGTGAGTTTATTTCTCGGTCCTCTGTTCTGTTCCATTGATCAATATGCCTGTTCTTATGCCAGTGCCAGGCTGTCTTGAGTATAATGGCCTTGTAGTAAACCTTGATATCTGGAAGAGTGATACCTCCTGCTTTATTTTTTCTTTTTAAGATTGCTGAGGCTATTCGTGTTCTTTTTTGTTTTCATATAAATTTTTGGAATATGTGTTCTATATCTTTGAAGTATGTCATTGGTATTTTAATTGGTATTGCATTGAATTTGTAAATTGCTTTGGGTAATATAGACATTTTAATGATGTTTATTCTTCCTAGCCATGAGCACGGTATATGCTTCCACTTGTTTGTATCTTCCTTGATTTCTTTTATCAATGTTTTATAACTTTCCGAGTGCAAGACCTTAACCTCCTTGGTTAAATTTACTCCTAGGTACTTTATTTTTTTGGCTGCAATAGTGAAGGGGATTGTTTCCTTAATTTCTTTTGCTGACAGTTCATTGTTGGTATATAGAAATGCCTCTGATTTCTGAGTATTAATTTTATATCCTGCCACCTTGCTGAATTCATTTATCAGGTCCAGTAGTTTTTTGACTGAGACTTTAGGGTTTTCAATATACAATATCATATCATCTGCAAATAGTGACAGTTTTACCTCTTCTTTTCCAATTTGGATGCCTTTTATTTCTTCTTCTTGTCTGATTGCTGTAGCTAGGACTTCCAGAACTATGGTGAATAAGAGTGGTGAAAGGGGGCACCCCTGCCTGGTTCCTGATCTTAAGGGGATTGCTTTTAATTGTTGTCCATTTAGTAGGATGTTTGCTGTGGGTTTGTCATAGATGGCCTTTATCATGTTAAGGAACGTTTCCTGTATTCCCGCTTTACTGAGAGTTTTGAGCATGAATGGGTGCTGGATTTTATCAAATGCCTTTTCTGCATCTATTGAAATTATCATGTGATTTTTGTCCTTCCTTTTGTTTATGTGATGAATCACACTGATTGATTTGTGAATATTGAACCAGCCTTTCCTCTCCAGAATAAATCCCACTTGATCATGGTATATGATTTTTTTCATATATTGCTGGATCCGGTTGACTAATATTTTGTTGAGAATTTTAGCGTCTAAATTCATCAGGGATATAGGCCTATAATTTTCTTTCTTTGTGTTGTCTTTGCCCGGTTTTGGGATCAGAATTATGCTCGGCTCATAAAAGAAGTTTGGAAGTCTTCCTTCCTCTTGAATTTTTTGAAATAGCTTGAGAGGATAGAAGTTAGTTCTTCTTTAAATTTTTGATAGAATTCACTTGTGAAGCCATCAGGCCCAGGACTTTTCTTTTTTGGGAGTTTTTTGATAACTGTTTCAATCTCATTTGTTGTAATTGGTCTGTTTAGGTCTTCTGATTCTTCCAGATTGATTTTTGGAAGGTTATATGATTTGAAAAATCTGTCCATTTCACCAAGATTGTCTAATTTTTTGGCATATAGTTCTTCATAGTATTTTCTTACAATGCTTTGTATTTCTGTTGTGTCCGTTGTTATTTCTCCACTGTCCTATCTAATTTTATTTATTTGAGTCCTCTCTCTTTTTTTCTTGGTGAGTCTAGTTAAAGGTTCATCAATCTTGTTTACCTTTTCAAAGAACCAGCTTCTGGTTTCATTGATCTCTGTATTGTTTCCTTCGCCTCTATGTCATTTATTTCTGCTCTGATCTTTATTATTTCCTTCCTTCTACTTGTCTTGGGTTTTATATGCTGTTATTTTTCCAGTTTTTTTAGATGCAGGGTCAGGTTGCTTATTTGAGCTTTTTCTAGCTTCTTATGATATGCCTGTAGTGCAATAAACTTCCCTCTCAGAACTGCTTTTGCTGTGTCCCATAAATTTTGAGTTGATGTATGCTCATTATCATTTGTTTCTAGAAAGTTTTTTATTTATTCTTTGACCTCATTGTTAATCCATTCATTATTTAATATCATGCTATTTAGTTTCTAAGTGTTTGAGTATTTTTCAGTTTTTCTTTTGTGGTTAATTTCTAGTTTCATGGCATTGTGATCAGAGAAAATGCTTGATATGATTTCAATCTTCTTAAATTTATTGAGACCATTTTTGTGTCCTAACATGTGGTCTATCCTAGAAAACGTACCATGAGCGCTTGAGAAGAATGTATATTCTACTGCTTTAGTGTGAAAAGTTTTGAAGATATCTATTAAATCAAGTTGATCTAGTGTCTCCTTTAAGTCTGCTGTTTCTTTATTAATTTTTTTTCTTGAGGATCTATCCAGTGTTGTTAGAAGGGTATTGAAATCCCCTACTGTTATAGTATTGCTGTAAATCTCGCCCTTTATATCCATCAAAGTCTGCTTTATATATGTCCTATATTTGGTGCATAGATATTTATAATAGTTATATCTTCCTTTGGAATTGTTCCCTTTATCATTATGTAGTGTCCTTCTTTATCTCTTACTACAGCCTTTGTTTTAAAGTCCATTTTGTCAGATATAAGTACTTCTACCCTGGCCTTTTTTTTATTTCTATTTGCATAAAATATTTCCATCCTTTTACCTTCAGTCTATGTGCACCTTTTGTTTTAAGATGTGTCTCTTGTAGACAGCATATGTATGGGTCCTGATTCTTTATCCATGCAGGTACCCTATGTCTTTTGATTGGATCATTTAATCCATTTACATTTAAGGTTATTATTGATATGTAGTTGTTTATTGCCATTTTATTCTTTAAAGCTGTATTCTTCTTTTGCTATATTCTTTCCTCCCTTTAAACTGTTCACAACAGGCCCCTTAGTATCTCTTGCAGAATTGGTTTGGTTTTCTGAATTCCTTCAGGCTTTCTTTTTCTTGGAAACTCTTTATTTCTCCTTCAATTTTAAATGTTAGCCTTGCTGGATAAAGTAGTCTTGGTTGTAGGTTCTTGTTCTGCATTACTTTGAATATATCTTGCCATTCCCTTCTGGCCTCAAGTGTTTCTGTTGAGAAGTCCGATGTCATCCTTATGGGGGCTCCTTTGTAGGTGATAGCCTTTTTTTCCCGAGCAGCTTTTAAAATTTTTTCTTTATCCATTATCTTTGGTATTTTAACTATGATGTGTCTTGGTGTAGATTTTTTTGGGTTTCTCCTTAATGGAGTTCTGTGTGCTTCTTGAACGTGTGGAGTGTTTTCCAGCCTTAATTTAGGAAAGTTTTCTGCTATGATTTGATTGAACAAAGTTTCCATTTCCTGTCCTCTCTCCTCTTCTTCAGGCACCCCTATGATGCAAATGTTGTTTCTCTTCAAGTTGTCACTGAGCTCCCTTAGAGTTTCCTCACATTTTTTGAGTCTCTTTTCCTTTTTCTTCTCAGCTTCTGTGCCTTTGTTTATTGTGTCCTCTAACTCGCTTATTCGATCCTCAGCGTGATTCATCCTGCTTTTAATTCCTTCCATTGTGGTCTTCAGTTCTGATACTGTATTTGTCATTTCTGTCTGATTCTTTTTATTATATCAATTTTGTTTTTTATACTTGTTATCTCTTTATTTAGGTGTTCATAATGACTATCCATTGTTGCTCCAATTTCTTTGAACATCCTAACTATCATTATTCTAAATTCTGCTTCTGGTAATTTGGGTATATTTGGTTCATTCAGGTCCTTTTCTGGGGATTTCTCTTGATTCATTTGGTTTGCATTCCTCTGCCTGCCCATTTTGTTTGTGTATAAGCAAGTTGTGGCCACTGGAGTCCAGTAGGTGTTGCCTTTGTGTTCTCTAGGTGTGGTCTGTCTGCAGGCCCGCCACCCCCTCTGCTGCTGCCTAGGGCGGTTGGGTATGGGCATTGCCAGCGCCGGCCCTCTGTGGCTTTTGCTGTGATTTCTGCCTCTTTTCTGCTGGAGGGGCTGTCACTCAAGCCACAAGCCTCAGTACCAAGGGTTGAGGTGAGCACCTTTGCTCAGCTGCGGTCCCAGCCTATTTCCAGACTTCCGCCCAGAACCCGCAGTCAGAGCCTGCTCACCACAGTTTCGCAGGTTGGGCGGGGCTTTTGACATGCTCTCAGCTGTGAGCCTTTGCCCGTCCAGAGCTTTAGCCCTGCCCTCAAGGCCAGGGCCCTTCTGCACAGGGTTGCAAACCAAGGTTTATTGGGCCGGGCGTGTTTGCTGGCGTGATCTCAGCCTTGAGCTTCCACTGTCTCGAATCTACCCTGCCCCCGTGTTCAGAGCCCGCTCATGCACGTAGAATGGCAAATCGCGGTGTCTCCGGCCGGGTGGGGATAGTAGCATGAGCTCAGCTTCGTGCCCGCACCCGTCCCTGGTCCTAGCCCGGTCCCCGCAGTCAGGGCCGGCTTGCACAGGGTTGCAGAGCAGATTATGCTCGGTTTTTTGGCGAATTTTGACACATCAAGCTCCAAAGATTGCCCATCACTGCCTTAGACTATAAAGACCCTGCCTGCTTATAGCCTGTCCCCCACACCCAATTTAAACTGTAAGCTAGCAAACATATACATCAGATTTGCAAACTTATTTCAGACACACACACACACACACACACACACACACACCTCTGTATAATGATAAGAGCTTAATGCAGGCCTTTTAATTTTCTTTCTATTGCTATTTGGGACCTAATAATCTCATTGAGTTGGTAGTGACCCCATAGTTTGGAAAACATTTCATTTCCTCACTTGAAAAAAAAAAAAAGAATAAAACCTACCACTTGCCACACAACTTCTCTGGATGAAAAAGCAGTGTAATTTTTCAAAGTGTGCCATGCAGCTCCCCTGTTCCCCGGTGGCTTGGGGAGGTGCTATACTAAAGATCGTTGAAATTAATGTGGCAAAGCCTTCCCCCTCCTGCAGTGTGGGAGCCTGTTTGTTCCGATTGTATTTGACCACAGAGTCCTATTTATCACACATCTACTTAGATAAGCACTTCAGAAAAAGCAAAGAAGAAAAACTAAACCCATTTGAAAATTATAGATCTACGTGTAAGCATTGTTGTTGGTGGTCCATCATTGTCTGGGAGCGAGCATTGCAGATCCTAAGATGTTCCTAGGATCTCAGTTCGTGTCCCCTGGATCCTTTCAGTGCTGGGATGAAAAGTCCCATCCATTGCATCTCCCTTTTGCCCGCACATCGGGTACAGTGTGACAACATTGCTAAGAGACATTTAATTTCAGGGTCTTCTTGGCATCAGAAAAGTTTGACAGTTGTTTTGTTTAAACAAAAATATGTCCCATGAGCAAAATATTATGGTTTTGAAAGAAATACCACTTGTATCCCTTCTGTTGGCAAATAGTCTTCAGCACCGAGAATGCAAACTATCGAATAATGTGAAATTCTGAACTGCAAAAACGAAGGACAAACAAGATGTGGCAACCAAAACAAAAAAGTAAATTAAAAAAAAATTAAGTTAATTAAATAGGTAACTAAGCTAAGCAAGTAAATTCTGCGTTCAGGTACACAGCATTTCCGATGTGCAATATAATCTAGCTATTTTAGATCCTAAGGAAGAAAACCTGGCTACTGAATCTCAGATGCTGAAGAATCCCAGGCCCCCCAGCTCATAGCGGCTCCTGTTGTCTTCAGGATGAAAGATGTCCTACCCAGTCCTCCTCAACTGTTTTACAAGCAACTGTTTCTTACGACTAATGCTGCTGAACCCTATGCTTCATCTCTGCACTAGTTGGCTGTTAATGTTCTTTTCAACTGTGCTAGATAATTCTATATTTTTTAGGAAATTGAAAAACTATATATTGTCCTAGGCTATTTATATTAAGCTTGAATTGTTTATTGCTTTAGAGAAATACACTTGTCTAAATCTATACAGATTTATTAAGGTCTAATAATAAGTAATAATAATTGAGTATGCATTTTATCATAAAGTTAAACATAAAATCAGTACTGTTGCAAAGGCTGTTACTGCATGCTCTAAACTTGACCTGCTTCGGGGTTTCATTCCATTTCAGACCTGAAGGTTCATCTCCAGACCACTGACTACGGCAACTTCCTGGCTAACCAGACAAACCCCCTTACTGTTTCCAAAATCGACACCGAGATGAGGAAAAAGCTGTGCGGAGAGTTTGAATATTTCCGGAATCATTCTCTGGAGCCCCTGAGCACGTTTTTCACCTACATGACGTAAGTGACAGCAGAACATCCTGGTGTGGCATCCTGCCTGCAGAGGCAGTGGGAGTCTTAGGTGGAGTTTTTGGCTTAAGACCTTTCCTACTGTTTATATGTTTGGATACATGCAAACCTCAGCAACTGACAAGCTCGCAGAGCCGCACTTCCATTGTTAGAAAATACAGTGGGTCCGTAAAGTCATGGTGCACTTTTGACCGGTTACAGGTCTAGATGTCACTGACTTATCCACCTGATTGTGTAGGTGGTGGGAGCCTCAGGATAAAGCCGTGTTTTCAGTTTGGGGATTTTTTTTGTGATAGAGACAGAGAGAAACAGAGAGAGACAGTTAGGGACAGACAGACAAAAAGGGAGAGAGATGAGAAGCATCAAGTCTTTGTTGCAGCACCTTAGTTCTTCATTGATTGCTTTCTCATACCTGCCTTGACCAGGGGGCTATCGCAGAGTGAGTAACCCCTTGCTCAAGCCAGCAACTTTGAGCTCAAGCCAGTGACCTTGGGCTTCAAGCCAGCGACCCCACACTCAAGACGGATGAGCCCATGCTCAAGCTGGCAACCTCAGGGTTTCGAACCCGGGTTCTCTGCATCCCAGTCTGACGCTCTATCCACTGTGCTACCCTCCCATCTGGTCTGGCTCAGTTTTCAGTTTTAAAACAACAAGTGATGCTGATGGTTAAAGTGTTCGGGCCAGCGTGGGGATGGACGGTAGGTATACTATGTGACATATTTGGATCACCTGTCAGGGTGGAAATGAAATATCATGAGTTGTTCTGCCCTTTCCTGAACCCCCTTGTGACAGGATAAGGAGCCCCTGGCATAGCCACGGTATGCTGGGTTCACCCTTCACAGTCTTTCATTGCAAAGGCCTGTCATTCTAAAAAACATTGAAATCGCACACAGTAGCACTGGTCCTTTTATTTACCCAGTTAATACATTATACCCAGCACTGGAAACTTGGGGCCCCTCAGGTTCGGAACAGGGGTCGACAGTAGCTGAACACTAGATCTAGATGTACTATACAAAGTTATGCACAAGAGGCCTTGGCCCTAGACTGATTCATAAAAGCACTAAAGAAAAATATTCCTCTATTCCACATGTCCCCTGCTTCCTCGCTCAGTTCCTCTCCCCAGAAGAACCACTTCTCTGTTTCTTATGTACTTTCCCAGAAAAATATTTACAATTGGGGATTTATATTGATACATACTCAATCCTCCCCTCCCCCACTATTAAGAACATCAGACATTCTTTTTAATTGCCCATCCAATAAGTTTAAAAAAACCACAACTGTATCTCTTTGCTTTAATTTATATCTCTTAATTAGCTAGTCATCTAGATGTATTTGCTAACTGACAGACACTTTATCTATTTTTTTGTTGGAATATCTATATTTTGGTTCGTGTGTAAGGGCTCCTTATAAATTAAGAAAGTTAACCCTTCATAATATATTATATAGTGGGGGTCCTTAGGGTTACAACACAGTTCCATTCCTATGACAGTGACATAACCCAAATTTTGGTGTAAGTCGAAACACACCCTAGCCTAAGTTGCTTGCCTATCCTACCACAGTGGTAAAATCATAATCTACAAGATAAAAGCACAACTAAGCCACAGAAAAGTGAAAAGGACACAGATATACTGTGATGCACACGTTCTGCCATGCAACCAAACTAGTTCGCTCTCGTAACCCGAGGTCCCCAGCATTGCAAAATTATTTTCTCAGTCTGATATAAATTAACTTTTATATTTTTTTACTGTAGAAACTTTGGAATTTTTTAATTAGCTCTAATCCTGATTGTTTTCATTTGTTGACTTCTGATTATTGTATCCTGCGTAGAAAGACCTTCCCCATTCCAAATTCATAAATCCACGGGTCTCTTCTTCCATTCATTTATTGTTGATGTTTTATTTTTTCCATCTAAAACTTTGGTTCCTCTAGAATGTATTTTGGCATCAAGACTGAGAGTTGGGTGGCAGCTGAAGTTGCTGTCTTTAACTAAGCAAAAGGGGGTCCTTAGAGTTATGACACAGTTCCATTCCTACGACAGTGGCCGCAGTGCGAGGAGGCAGTGGGCAGGTGCACTGAAGGTCTGGTCAGTGCACAGTCCCCAGCCCATTCCGTCCAGCCTCCAGTCAGTGCTACAGCTTAGGTCAGGGTTCCCCAAACTTTTTACACAGGGGGCCAGTTCACTGTCCCTCAGACCCCTGGAGGGCCGGACTATAAAAAAAAACTATGAACAAATCCCTATGCACATTGCACATATCTTATTTTAAAGTAAAAAAACAAAATGGGAACAAATACAATATTTAAAATAAAGAACAAGTAAATTTAAATCAACAAACTTACCAGTATTTCAATGGGAACTATGGATGCTGATGCATCCTGCGCTCTCAGCTCTCACTGACCACCAATGAAAGAGGTGCCCCTTCCGGAAGTGTGGCGGGGGCTGGATAAATGGCCTCAGGCGGCCGCATGCGGCCCGCGGGCAATAGTTTGGGGACCCCTGGCTTAGGTCTTCACTGAGAGGCGGGACACCGCTGCCAATAGATACAGTTATTCGGGGATAAAGACTAGATATGAACCTGGGACTGACTTAGTTTCTTTGAGAGGATTCTAGAAAGCCTTGTCCTCAGGGTGTCGTTGCTTCTGTGCCTGAAGGTGGGCTGAGTTTGGGGACCAGAGAAGGTTGAGACTCCCGGCTGAAGGTTTGTGCTCAGTGAGCAACCAGTCAGTCTGGCTGGACTGGGGATGCAAAAAGGGAGGGGAGACATGGGGAAAGGATGCTAGAGGTTTAAATTCAGGCCAGAATATGGACAGTCTCCAATAGCAGGCTAAGGAAATGTGTTGGTATCTGCAAAGCTCTCCCTTAAATACAAAAATCTTTAGCAAAAACTCACAATATAAGGAGATGGAGATGAGGCCAGGTGTGCTCACAAGGCTCCTCTTTCCCAGTGCTTGTGTTTAGGGCAACCTCAGATACAACTTCTGATCTGATCATCAGTGTTGCCTGTGATGCCTCCTAGACAGATGTCTGTCATGGGACACTTAAGACATCAAAGAGCCCTGAGCTGAGAGACAAGATGACCCTGTATGTGGGAGTAGAAATGACGGTCAGAGTTCTAGGCAGCATTTGTAGCACATTGCCCTGCTCCAGGGCCCTACTCACAGTCCCATTTAACTGTCCTGATGAGCCTTACCCAGTTCCTAGCCCCATTTTAAGGATGAAAAAACTAAAACCTAAGAGCAGCAACTTGCTGGGGCCACAGATCTAAAGAGGTTAGAGATCATAGTTTGAAATAGCTCTTAACAATAGGCTAGACTTTGTAAAATTAGTTGGCTCAGATTTTAGATGAATTCAGAAAATCTGACTATTGATGATGACAGAGGACAGTCTGATTTTAAATAAGTCAGGAAGCTGCCAGGTTTTGTAAACTTTGAATTGAGGGACAGGTGTCACATGATGGAAATATTTCCCAAATATATGTGGAAATGCTGTGTATCTACAATGACTGACTCAGTCGAACAACCGTTCCTCTTATGTGATGATTCCACAATGTATTGTTTGCAGAGACAGATTTAATGGCAGGCGCCCTAAGCCCTGACTTCTGAAGGGTCCCCAAAACCCCAACTTTATACTGTTTTCTAATGACACCAAGTTTGGTTTCATATGAGCAATTTTAACACTAATAGTACATAATATTTTTTATTTATTTAAAAATATGGTTAACACGTGTAAGGTATTTTTCCCTGCTGAGGAAGAAGGAAGGGCGTAGCCAGGAAGTGTGGAATAATAAAAGCTTTATTCAGAGCGCTTCCGAAGATGTTCTCTGTTCCGGGGCACAGGGGCCAGAGAAGTCATGCGTGACGGATCGTCGGGGGTGAGAGGGGGGTTAATTTATAGTGTCTGTAGGGTGGTCAAGTTAATATGATGTGGCAAAATGTCATTGGCTGACAGACGGTCGCTCTTTTCCAAAGGATTCCTGGGAAGTTTCTTTTGGTGCAGATGGGTGTGGGCAGTTCCAGCCAAAGTTCCCGGGTCTGGTTCCTCACGTGACCTTCCCCCATTGCCAACCGACCTCACAACATGTATTTTTATTTTCTCTGTCTATCTTTTTTTTTTTTTTTTTACAGGGACAGAGAGAGAGAGAGAGTCAGAGTGAGAGATAGATAGGGACAGACAGACAGGAACAGAGAGAGGTGAGAAGCATCAATCATTAGTTTTTCGTTGCTGTCGCGACACCATAGTTGTGCATTGATTGCTTTCTCACATGTGCCTTGACTACGGGCTTTCAGCAGACCAAGCCACCCCTTGTTGGAGCCAGCAACCTTGGGTCCAAGCTGGTGAGCTTTTGCTCAAGCCAGATGGGCCCACGCTCAAGCTGGCGAGCTCAGGGTATCGAACCTGGGTCTTCCACATCCCAGTCCGACACTCTATCCACTGCACCACTGCCTGGTCAGGCTCTATCTATTTTTTAAGGGGCCCAATATTTTCTTCTGTGCCCGAGGCCTCAACCAACCTTAATCCGCCTCTGATTGTTTGCTAATATTAGAATCTTGAATATGGAAGAAGCCATAGTGTTCATTAAGCAAGCATGGTCATTTCACAACAAACTACCGAGTTGACCTAGTTAAAATATACTCTGTTTCTAAAAAAAAAAAAATGCTTAAAATTTCAAATATAACTAGTCATTAGTGATATTTTAAAACTGTATATAAGATGTTCTGGTTTCTCTTCAGATTGTATAAATCTTTCGCCTTTTAAAACTGTATATAAGAATACAAGTGGTCACAAAACACTGGGTACAATGGTAATGCAAAGTTGGAAGTGGGGAGGTAGTTTGGGTAGCAGCAGTGTTACACCAGTGCTGTTAGCAATGGATGTGTTTTAATTTAGAAAATCGAATTTCTTCTGACAGCTGCAAGGATAGGAGAGAAACAGGTAGAAGAGTGCAGTGTCTCTTGGCTATAAACTTTATTTCTTTTTGTAGTTCTACCTGGATTCAATAGTACATTATGACCACTGGATATTTGTTAAATCAATATGTAGTCCTGTAATTTACACCTTACACAGTGCTAGAAAAACCCTCCCAGACAACTCAGGATTTTATATTTTATAAAGCACTTGAATATTGGTGATTTGTTTGTCAATGTGTTAGGGGTAAAAACCAGAGGCAGATCTGACAGACAGCACTGCTGATGGGTGGCCAATGACACGTGACATTAGTGCAAAGTTTGTGTCCCAGGGTTAAGGATGTTAAAGTCATGGATATGGATGTGCTTAAGTTGCCATCTCTTTCTCTGCAAGATTTCTTTCTCTGCT
Organism: Rhynchonycteris naso; assembly: GCA_037038555.1. Taxonomy (NCBI): domain Eukaryota; kingdom Metazoa; phylum Chordata; class Mammalia; order Chiroptera; family Emballonuridae; genus Rhynchonycteris; species Rhynchonycteris naso. The sequence goes on along the minus strand of CM072998.1, from coordinate 211,495,524 downwards.
TTCCATCAACTTCCTCGTTAGGTGTAGGTCAACCGCCAGGGGGCATGGCTTGTCCCAGGAACCAGCTCTCCCAAGTATTGCACCACCCCCATTAATTGTTAGGAAAGAGATTTGAGGCTGTCCTGGAATCCACCCCTCCGCTGAGCCACAGAGCCAAGACTTTCATCTTACCTTAACTTGTTTGCTTTATTTTATCAATAGAAAGGAAGAACATGTGTTTGGGTTTTTTTGGTTTTTTTTACAGGGACAGAGAGAGAGTCAGAGAGAGGGATAAGTAGGGACAGTCAGACAGGAACAGAGAGAAATGAGAAGCATCAATCATCAGTTTTTCATTGCCGTTGCGACACCATAGTTGTTCATTAATTGCTTTCTCCCATGTGCCTTGACCATGGGCCTTCAGCAGACCGAGCCACCCCTTGCTGGAGCCAGCGACCTTGGGTCCAAGCTGATTAGTTTTTGCTTAAGCCAGATGGGCCCGCGCTCAAGCTGACAACCTCGGGGTCCCGAATCTGGGTCTTCTGCATCCCAGTCTGACGCTCTATCCACTGAGCCACCGCCTGCTCAGGCAGAACATGTGTGTTTCTAAAAGAGGTTTTTTTTTATGTATTGAGTTTATTGAAGTGATGTCAGTTAATAAAATTACATAAGTTTCAGGTTTACATTCTGTAATACATCATCTGTATATTGTATTATGTATTCACCACCTCAGATCATGACTTCTTCCAATACCATTTATTCCTTTTCTACTTCCCCCTAGTCTCCTTTCTTGTAATCACTAGACTATTGTCTGTGTTTATGAGTTGTTTCCTTTTATCTTTCCTTTTCTTTCTTTTTTTTTTTTTTTTGCTTAATCCCTTGGTTTATGTAGTGCTTACTATAAGCCAGACTCTTATGATCACTTTATGTGTATCAAATTTATTTACTATTGACAACAAACCTATCAGGTGTTACTAATATTATTGGCATTTTAGAAATAAGGAAGCAGATAAAGACTGTACTTCAGTATCTATTTCCCAGAGACCACAAGTAACCATTCATAAATTTGTTACATTATATTTCCAAATCTCTTTTTGTAAATAAAAAAGTTATGTATGTGTGTAAACACACACAATTAAACCTACATAGGTGGTTTTATTGTTTGTTTGTTTTAGAACAAGAGTATGGGAAATGCATAGTAGTTGGTGTTCATATTATATGTAATTTATTAAGAATTTCCTACATAGATGTATAAAACTATCTTATTTAAAGCACATATTGTGCTCCATCCATTGTGTTGGGTGTTCCTTTCCCCCTTGGTCCACCTGGGTGGTTTCGTTTCTCTCCTGTTTAATTTAATGCTGCCACAGACTTCATTGTACATCTATCTGGGCTTTCTCAAACCAGAAATGAAATTGCTTTGTCAACAGATATGCAGATTTTAGATTTTGATAGATATGAGCAGACTGTTCCCTCATCCTTGTTTCTCTCCTGTCCCCTCGGCTCTGTTTTTTTTCTCCTTGATGTAAGAAATAAGATTTTCCCAAACCTGTTATGACTGGTATTTTGAGTATGATAAAGGTGAGACCAGGTCGCCTCTGTTCTTGACGGAGTGTAGAGCAGAGAATGATAAACACTCAACATGTTTACCCATCTAACTGTCAAGAACAGTCACTCATGGGCATTTCCCTGTGAGTTGCATAATGCTCACAAACATTGATAGAGAAGGGTGACATTGGAGCAATCTCTCCTAATGTTAAAGTTCTCCTCTATGGAAAAGTATAGAAAAAGCAAGAAATAGGCATCTATGACCCTAGAAAAGGAGCTCGGGGTAAGGTGCCAGGTAGCAGTTATCTCTTTCACCTCCATTTACCTGGTGGGGATCAGAGTTAACCTAAGTGTATGAATAGAGAGAAAAATTTATTGACTGATTTAAAATATTGACATTGTGTTTGTGTTCTGGGCACACATGGTTCTGGCCTCTTGGAGACCGTAAAAATGTGTTGAACAGAGTCCCCGTCTTTAAGGATATTATCACTAATAGAGATGGGTAGAACTGTGTTTAAGATGAACATGTAAAGTGACCTACCTAACAGCACACAATCAAACAGTAGCAGAATTAGTGCTAGCATCCAAGTCTTATCTCCTTAAATATATAATAAGTATTCATGAATGAATGAGCTAACTATTCCTCAAGCTCACCATTGTTAATGCCAGTGTGTATTGAACATTAATTTTATCCTGAGATAAATATAAATACAAAAAATTTTAGAGAGAGAAAAAAACATCACTTCTAGCTGGAGCCATTTTCAAAGCTTAATGAAAAATGTGGCATTTGAATATAACCTGGCACATAGTAAAATCCTTACATTATTCTTACAACCAAAGGATGGGAAATACTTCGATTTTTAGCAGTCACCAGGGAAGGGAAGCTCTCCTGTAGAGAAAGTAGGAACAAAGACACTAATGTAGAAAAGGACCAGTGAGTGGGGGGATTTTTAATCTGAACAGCCAGGTTAGAACAAGATTGTAGAGAAACTCAAGCACCAGAGAAAAGTCTTCTAAAGGCTCCAGAGCTGCCAAGAGTTTGGGAAATGCATAGTAGTCGGTGTTCTTGTTCTTGTTCTAAAATACGCCATTACAGGCAGTACCGCCTGCCGAGCAATTTTTCAGTATTTTATTTTGTTGGAAGAAGAAATTACTGTGAGAGCAAAATTAATTGCTTTTTACAATTATTTTAATCTTCTCTACGCTCTATTTTAAAAAAGGGAAACTTGGGATTTACACGTGTTTGTCATTTGCGTGGTTTCATTTGCACGAGACTGAGTGAAGATGGTGGCAGTCAGCCCTTTCCAAGTTAATTGTCCTGACTCTTTGTCTTACCACATCCCAGCCTTGTCTCTGTTCACCTTGAGCTGAACCAAGCTGGACATGTCCCTGCACATTCCCCAACATGGCCACTGCTTTATCATGTGTACATTCCGACCTGTGGCTTTTCTTTTTCTTTTTGCTCTGTTCCATCAATAGGATCCTATCTGTTTCAAATGTTTCAGAAATTTATTGAAATCGCTGGTCCCCTCATGTCCTTCTGTTGACGAATGTCTTCCTCTCTGCGTACCTTGAACATCTCTATGGTTTGGGGAAGTCAGATAATGCAGGCTCACGCTCAGCTTAAGGTCTGACCACAGAAGCCTGAACGGATGTGTAATCACCCTCCAGCCACAGTAGCTGTGCCTTCAGGAGGGATCTGCCATGTTCCTTCTGGACTTGAGTTTCACTGACCTGTGTTCTCAGAAGATGTTTCTCTTCTTCTGTCTCATGCCAGAGTGCTCAGTGAATGACAGCCATTTCTCAGCTGCTGGTAATGACCCTTGAGTACTTAGTTTTATCTGTGCAACAGTTGCTCTAACTCGCTGTGTTCACATCTCACCATCATTTGCCGTTTTCACAGCTGTCCCCTCAGCCCACAATCTGAAAGTTATCATCAGTACTGGTATTTCAGTTCCGCTGAAGACCCTGAAACAAGAGTGGGAGCAAAGGAGAGAGAGGAACTCTAAGACCAAAAAGAAATGCCAAAATGTTGTCTGGCCTTAGCTGTCTTATCTGACAGGAAGCCAGAGTTTGGCCCCTGGGTCCTGACTTTACCTCTTTCCCCAGTGACCTGGGATGAGCTGTGCATACTGCTCAGCCTGTTTCTCACCTGTGAAGTGGTGACAGTCCTGGTCCACAAAGCACTGAATTGTGAGGTTGAGTGAGAACGCGCACAGCATGCCTGGCACATAGTAAAATCCTTACAAAGGGTCGTCATTTTGAAAAATTATTCTTACAAACTGAAATTTTTGAAACTGAGTCACTTCCTCCGTAATGTTAGATGACTTCATGATTTCTGCAAGCCATAACAGTTACAGAACAAAACTGTCCAAGAGGGGCTGTACACGAGGATGGTTGTCTAGACAGTGAGTAGGAGAGAAATTCATCTGACTGAATAGACACTAATCCTGGACCTGACACCACCTACCAGCATAGGTACCCAAAACACGAGGGTCTTGCACCAGGTGAGTTCCTAGGTGTCTTTAGGTTCAAAAGTTACTTGGGCTCCATCGGCAGAGATTTCATTGCTAACCACCATATGCATGGCTCTGGAGGTCTATAAAGATTTGTCTGGAGACAGTAAACTATCTTTCTGGCACATTATCCCCCTGCCACCCCAAGAGCCAATGATTATTATATACCTGGTTGCATATATGTGACGAACAAGGATGAGGTAGGGCACAGGAGAGAGACTCCCCGTCCTGACCCTGCCGTGCGCTCAGCCTGGGTTCTCACTTCATTTCCTGAACAATGTAGAAACCAGTGCTACTGGCCCATAGTAGAAACAAAGCCACTTAAGTAATGAGTTGAAATCAATCAGAATCTGATCTCTATTGCCTCTGTTTTTTGTTGTATACAATAACAAGACTCAGTACACACATATGCACCGACACACTCACAGGCATAAGTTTGAGTGTTCTGTGTGGGCTAAATCTTTATACCATTGACATCGGTTGGCCATCATCACGGGTGCTGCAGGCATCTACAGATTGGGACTGTTAGCAGCTCACATGCTTACATTACAGGAAACAATTAAACGTTTGCTAGGATTATTAAGTGCCGGTGGCTGCCTTCTTGGGTAATAGCATTTGAATCATACAGGGACAGTTACGTAAGCACTTCTATTCTAGTATCATCTTCAAGGGAGAAGGAGGATTCTAAAGTTCCATAATGTCTACATTTGGTTCTGCTGGTTGGGAGGTGTAGAGACCTTATGGTCATGTGTGTTTTCTATAAAGAGATCACTGCCTACTCCAGGACATCCTTCCCTGGATGTTTCATTGGGGCAAGCTGCAGAGCACCACCACCACGGAGAGTTTTCCATCAGGAAATGCAGCCCAGCTCCAGGACACTCCAGCGAAAGGTGTGATTTCTAATCCTGGACTGCAGCCGTGGTTGAGTCTCATCACTAGATGACTTCGACTCACCCATCTGCTGTCCTTTCGCTCTGACTGGCAACCTCGCCCTCTCATTTAAACATCTCCAGTTCTCTCTGGTCTTATTATTGTTGTTATTATTATTATTATTAATTTTAGTGAGAGAAGAAGAAAGAGAGAGAGAAAAACAGGAACATTAAGCTGTTCCTGTATGTTCCTTGACCGGGGATCAAACCAGCAACCTCTTCACTTCGGGTCAATGTTCTAACCAACCAAGCTATCTGGCCAGGCCATTTCTCTCTGGTCTTAAAAACCCAAACTGGAAGTGAGTTGCCCCATTGGCTGCTGGGTCTCCACATCGTTATCTTCTGCCTTTACGTCCAGGTTGTAGTTTGAACTCTGTTTGTTAAACCCTTTTACTTCCACTCATTTTAAACACGCAGGTACCGGGGTTCTGCCTCCGCCCACTCACATCCATGAAGTCCATGCAGAGTGTCCTCCCTGCATCCCCAGCTGACCTCTTAGTGGCTGTATCCTACGGACACTGAATATGTGACTGGACTTCCTTGTGGCCACTGGTGCTCCATCCCCTTCCTAGAATTCTCTAAAACTTCCCAGAATGTTCTGTGCTGGCTTTCCTCCCACAGTCTGTCAGTCCTTCTTGGGCTCCATCGAGGTCCTTACATGTTGGAATTCCCCAGAGTTCTCAGTTGGTATTTCCCAGTTCTGTTCTCGGGACAGAACTCTACTCACTGGGCTGTGATCCCCTCATCCTAACTAGATGCCACCACTCCTAGCCCTCCAGTGTCTCTGACATCTGCTATCTTCAGGATTCAAGCTTGGGGGGCTACCTGGCTCCTCATCTGGATAGCTCCTGGGCACCTTGAACTCATTCTGTCCAAACCTGCTCCCACTGCACGCTGCTTTCCCTCCAGCACTCCCTCCCAGTTAACAGCTCCACAGCCCAAGAACTCTGTTGTCCTCGACCACTAAACAGTGTAGGTGAGGGTTGGGAGAAATTTCCAGGGGGTGGTCCTCAGCTCCCTCACTTGGTAGCCGTGTCATAGATAAGGTTTCTACCTCTGGAGTAATAATAGTGCCTAGTATCACCACGGTGGTGTTGTCGTGATTAAATAAAAATAACTTGGGTAAAACACCTTCCTAAGTAAGCACTCACCTCTTCTATTTAATTCCGATGTCTCCTCTGCTTACAGTCATTTGCATCTCCCATCACCCTTAACTCCCACACTCTGCATCTTAGCTGCCAGGACCCTGTGCCCAGTCTCAACCCCTCCCCAACCATGCACAGCCCCAGACACTTCCCTGTCTGCTTGAATGGCTACTCATTCTGCCAGTTTCAGCTCAACCATCCCTCCCTGAGAAGTACAGTCCCAGGTGGGCTGAGTGCTCCCCCAAATCACTCTGTAAATTCTTTGGCAGAGTGTGTGCACATCGCCACAATTCTAGTGGATTCTGTGCCTAGTTCCCCCCTCAAACTGGGCCCTCTGTGGAGAAGGGTCTGTGTCACTGTCACTTCCCGACCTCAGTGCTTGGGTGGTCCCAGCTGCCCAGCCCATGAAGGAACAGGCACCCAGAACATCCTGGCAGAGCTCACATGGGTGAAGAAGTCACATAAAATAGGAATCTAGCCTCCAAGGGGAGACACATACAGAATCTTTTTAATAAATAATAATAAAAAAATTAAATGTGTTTACACTTTAAAACTCACTTTTAAATAGTTTAAAATTTGAATTCTTGATGATGGGCTTCATTGCAGATCTAAGTGGTCAGTTTTCAAAGTTTGGATAAAATGCACCAGGTTTCTGTTTCTCCGATTTTTAAGCCTGTAGTCAATCCATCCTGATAAAGCAGACATGTGACACCCTCACCCCTACCCCACCATGTGACAGTCACTGTGCAAGGGTCGTCTCCTCCGACTGTTAATTCATTATTATAACACTGAATATGGTTTTCTTTTCAACTCTGCAACCATTGAGAGTCAAATATTCTCCACTCACATCTCTTAAACCCCAGAGTTCAAAACGCAGGGAACCCCTTTCCTAATGATTGTGTCGGGGCCCAATGGTGGGTGTTCGCGGGTGGGGTGCGTTTCACACTGACTGGGAGCAGCGGTGGTGGTGGTGTTGTTCCTAACGGCCGAACCCCCTCCTAACAACCAGCTGCAGCTACATGATTGACAACGTGATCCTGCTGATGAACGGCGCGCTGCAGAAAAAATCTGTGAAGGAAATCCTCGGGAAGTGCCACCCGCTGGGCCGCTTCACGGAAATGGAAGCAGTCAACATTGCAGAGACGCCCTCCGACCTCTTCAACGCTGTCCTGGTGGAAACGCCCTTAGGTACGAGTGTGGACGGGTGTAAAGCCAGTGTCGGCGGCCACCATCAGGGCCGCTGGCCCATGCAGGTTCCCATTTGATTTGGACAGTCGGTAATGAAACAACAGAGCCAAGAACTGGTGAGCCATCAGCTTTAATTCTAGCCTGCGCCCGGCAGGCAAGCAAAAACACACACTGGGCTCTAAAACCCACTCATTCAATGCTCACAAAGCTACTGACTTATCTGAGTTTTCCAGAATCAAAAGTTTCTAGCTCACCAGCCTTATTCACCTCTGTTCCCCATCTCCTTCTCCAGCACAAACTCTGCTCAAACTGGCTTCTCCCTCAGCATTCCGCCATCTTGGCTGTTTCTCCTGGCCTCCTCCATGTGGCCTTACTCTGCTCTTCTTTCTCTGCTCTCCTCTCTAATGTTAATCTCAGGAACCGAGAGAGAGCAAGCTCCCGGTCTGTCCCACTTTATAGTGTAGAAATCCAAACCTTTAATCCAATCTACAAACAAGGAAGTCTCTGATACAAAGTCACTTATCTGAGGCATAATGGGAGTATTCCTCATGAGAGTGCACCACCCCACATCATTCAATCAGTCAAGGTTGTGGGGAAAAGCTTAGTTTTAAAACTAAGCCTTGGGCTATACCGACCCTGCCTGCTTAACAGCCTGTCCCCACACACAATAATATAATTACACCCATCCCAAGCATAAGGGCAACTAATATCACCTGGGCAACCAACCGGCTTTCCGTGGGCAGCACCATCTTTAACAAAGTGAGCATAATATATTTTATCTGCCCAACAACGGGATTCTACAGCTGCCCTTGCATGTGGTCACCCAAATCACAGTTTTCCCCATGACTCAGTGTCAGTCTGTCGAGGAGGCCGGGAGTGGAAGGGACATGAAGGGCAACGCCGAGTCCACCCCCCTCATTTCTCAGGTCAAGACAAATGATGTCACCTGCTGGGGTCACCTATGAAGCACCAGTAACTCAAAAGGAGCTGAGGCTCACCTCCCAACCTTTTTCCTCTGTACTAGACCACAGCAAACAAATGATAGAACTTGTAATTTTTCAAAACATGACTTTTCTAGTGGTTTGCTTGTTTGGTAGTAGTACCTCATCCTTTCATTTGAAGTGTCTCTCTAAATAAGGTTTCAGATAAGAAGCGTTTTGTTTCAGGAAGTTCAGTAATGCCATTTTTTTCTGAGGAACATCTGTCGAATGACCTAAAGCAGCATTCAAAATGCCAATGAGACAATTTTGCACACATTATAACCAGGAAGCCCGGATAGTAGCAATGCCCTGTTGATCATTTGTCAAAATACTTGTCACTTTGGACAAAAGTTTTAGAAAAAGAAATTGTGTCATCAAGTGTTAGATGCTAAGAGTGCAGGTCCCAGAGGAAGGAAGGTGAGCCTGGAGTCAGACATCTGAGGACATGATGCCAGGCTCTGCCTGATCCCAACTAGGTGGCACAGGGCAATCCCGTTCTCCTCTGTCCCCCCATTTTAGAGCTTTGAAAACTAAATCAAACACTAAATAAGTACAACTCGGTATGTGGCACATAGTAAGGCCACAAATGGTAAGTATTGCTATTAGATAATGGGTGGGGGTGGGGTGGAGGGAATTTCGAAAAGGAAGCCTTGACATGAACAGCTCCAAGCATTGTGAGGATAAACTAAAGTGTGTGTGTGTGCTGTGCAGGGCACGCACATAGCAAAGGCTTCCCAAACAGCCGCTCCTACTGCCGTCATTGCTATTAGGTTGGTTGTGGTGTCCATGGACTAAAACTCCAGCATCCTGGGTGTGTGAGCAGGGGGCAGGGCATTCAGGAGACGTTTCCTACATTTTATAATTTTGCTTTTGATGAACTTATTTCATGTGCTGGCTTCCATTCTCAGCTCCATTCTTTCAAGACTGCATGTCTGAAAAAGCACTAGATGAACTGAATATTGAAATGCTGCGCAATAAACTCTACAAGGTAACTGTTTCCCCAAATAGTATGTTTTTCTTTATTGTGTATTAACATCATAGTCAGAATTATTATTGTGGTTTCTTTTTTTTAGATTTTATTTATTGTTTTGGGGGTGGGGGGAGGAGCAGGAAGCATAGTGGTTGCTTCTAGAATGTGCCTTCACCAGCAAGCTCAGGGTTTTGAACCTACGACCTCAGCATTCCAGGTCAACACTTCATCCACTGCACCACCACAGGTCAGGCCAGAGTTCTTTATTAGAAGTGACTTTGGCCATCAGCCAACTCCTGCAACTATGAAGTGGGACATATTTGGAGGATACATGCATGTCCACTTCCCCAGCCAGAAGATGATTGAGAAGAGAAAACTCCCTATCCTTCTCTGTATCCCAGCTCTTCACCTGGAACATAAAAGGTGTTGATTGATGGATGGTCCAGCATTTATCATGAACCTGCTGCTACGCAGAGTTTATCTGAATTTCACAGCTAACCTGTCCATACAGTTTTAATCCACTGACAGTGGACAGCATACCAGGATGTCCAACTGTGCGCATGACATCAGATGTACCACTTTGCATAACCTGGCCACTGACAGAACTGTGCCACCACTGTCTGAGTATCTCTGTGGAATGGGCTGAGTGAACTCTGTCTTTTCCCTTGTATGACCATAGCGCCTTCGGACATTCTAATAGAGCAACTGAGTAGACTACCATTCCACATATATACCACAGTATACTAAAACATATGGTCCTCTTGAAAGCACTGCGTTGCAGGTCATTTTCTTTGTTATAGAGACTTACTAGCTTGCAGGAGGCATCTCTGAACACAGCTAACAGAAGGCACTATTCGAAACAATTTATAAGCATTAAGTCACTTTATCTGTCCAGCAACCATGCTCTCTCCATCCCTCAGATGAGAAAACAGAGGCGTGGAGGTGAGGTTACTTGGCTGAGGTCAGTCCACTAATGAGTAATAGAGTTGAGACTCAGGCACAGGCAGCCCAGACGCTGCCTTCCCATCGAACCCTCGGTGTTCAAATCCCCCCAAATGTGTCTCTTGGGAGATGAAATGTCAGCACAGGACCAAATTGAAAGTTATTTATTGAGCTTGTAAAAGAGTTTCGCACTCTTGTTAAAGTAGCAAGAACCAATGATGTGAGATCATCCAAGATCCATGCAGAAAAGTGCTTGTAAGTAATTATAAGGTATGATAAGTACAATGTTGTTTTTGCACGGAGTTCTCTTTTTCAGACTGTGTAACATGCTTTAATATGAAAATTTCTTCCAAACTTATTTCAAAATATCTCTCTATGGGAGAAACAATTCAACTTCCATTAAAGCATTTAATAAGCCATGAAAAGCTGATCTAGAAATTTCCAAAAGGAGCATATATTCATCTTATTGTTTTATGATCTTTTTTCTTTTTAAGTCTTACCTGGAGGCCTTCTATAAATTCTGTAAGAATTATGGTGATGTCACAGCAGAAGTTATGTGTCCCATTCTTGAGGTAAGAGTCTTTTAAGTTTTTGTGCCAAATAATGTGCATATACACCTTCCATGTGTATAATCTAACTGATACTTCATCTTAGAAGCTCCTTTATCTAAATATATTTTATAATAACATATTTTATTATATGTATGTCATTTGATGTCTTCAGTTAAAATCAGTATTTTCCAAATTTTCTACATTGAAGGGTTATTTTGGAATTTGAAAAGAATAATGTTTATAAAAGTTTGTTCATAACTCATTTTGCTGTGTAGTATGAAGAGAGATCATAATTAGTTAAAAATTTAGCAAACTGTGGGTGGCAATTAGTGCACTATTAGTGCACTATAAGAACTCATTAGAATCTCCCAGCTTCCCCCAGTGAGGGCACATTGGACCACTGGGACCCCAGATGTTGGCACAAAAGTCCACAGTGGGTATCATCCCCTATCGAAATCCTAACATAGAGGATGGCTGTTGTACACCCCAGCACCAGGTAGAATGACTCCATCACAGATTTCATCTGTGACCAGAGACCTCTTGTTTTGAATATTGTCTGCAAATGCACAAGAAATCCAGGCCTTGGAAGCATCTCAGGCATCTGAGCATAATTGGCATTTGATCTGTAAATCTCTCTTACTGCCTTCCTCAGACACTTAGACTTAAAAGTTTATACACACACACACACACACACACACACACACACACATATATATGTTTTTAAATAACATAGGATAATATATGTATATATTATTCTGGGCTTAGAAAAGCCCTGTGAAACTTAGTTTGTCCAAAGAATATCTTCAATCATGAGATTATCTGCTACCGTGACTCCAATGGTAGATAAATCCTTAAGTAGTTTGGTGACCTTTAATTTCAAGAAAATCCTGAAGAGAACTATCTTCAGGCAAAAAAATGAGGGGGTAGGTGGGAGAAAACCTGAACAACTTCATTTGCATACATTGTAACCTGCTATTCTGAAAGTGCCTGTGGTCAAATTAGTTCCCCGCAAAACAGCTCATCATTTAAACTTTACAGCTAGAGACGCTTTGCTAAATCCTCTTGAAACTGTTAAAGCCAAAGCAGTTCTTGAAGTAAAAAGTTTATCACTGGAGAACTCCAAAAGATTTTTTTGTCCTTATCTATATCACACAGAAGGTAGACATTGATAAATACATAACATTTTTTTTCAAGGTACACTAAATGTCAGAAAGTGCGTAAGTCTTTTTCAGATGTGCTGGTTATATGACATAAGTGACCTGGTGACCCTATGAAACTGTCCCCCTTTCTTTTCATAAACTTAACTGGTAGCCACACTAGAAGAAGCTCCATTATTCATGGCTCAAAATATAGTTTCTACATGGTAAAAACCTTGTGTTTAGAAATGGTTCATACATTTTATACCAACAAAATGTGTGGAATAGGAGTTCTGCAAAAGCTAACAAGAGGTATACAGAGGCACTATTACTAGCTAACATTTATTGTGTGCTAGATATTATCCTAAGCACTTTATATACATGAATTCAGGACTTCAAAATAACAGAGAGGAGTCTTTTAGTATCCATTTTTCTTTTTCTTTTTTTTGTATTTTTCCGAAGTTAGAAGCAGGGAAGCAGTCAGACAGACTCCTGCATGCGCCCAGCTGGGATCCATCCGGCATGCCCACCAGGGGGCGATGCTCAGCCCGTCTGGGGCATTGCTCTGCTGCAATCGGAGCCATTCTAGCACCTGAGGTGGAGGCCATGGAGCCATTCTTAGTGCCCAGGCCAACTTTGCTCCAATGAAGCCTTTGCTGCGGGAGGGGAAGAGAGAGATAGAGAGAAAGGAGAAGGGTAAGAGTGGAGAAGCAGATGGGTGTTTCTCCCATGTGCTTTGGCCGGGAATCAAACCTGGGACTTATACATGCCAGGCCAACGCTCTACCACTAAGCCAGCCAGCCAGGGCCAATATCCATTTTTCAAAGAGGCCCAACTGGGGCACAGAGAAGGCTATACCTTGCATGAGATCACACTGTTAGTGGTAGCATCAGGATTTGAACTCAGGCATCCTTGTCCCTGGCTTCAATTTCTATATATTTATTCACTATATTATCTCTACATTAAATTTAAAATTCTTATATACAAGGAAGGGCTGAGTTATAAGCAAGACTACACTGCATGTGCTATCAAACATCAGAACTCAATAAGACTGAAGTCTCTCTTAACAGGACAGCCTAGCATTAAAAGAAGACTTGTCACTGGAAAGATTTGACCAAACCGCTGTGTACCCAGTGGTCTCACAGACTCTTTCTGATGCCTTTAATACTACCACGTTAGATTTTTTTTCAGGCTGTATTAAAAATAAAAATCCATTTAATGATCTTTATATAGAAACGTCTGTGACACATGGCATGCAATTACAACCTTTCCTGAAAGGATCAACTTTGTCAGGTTTACATAAATATATTAGATCATGTAATTTCCTCCACCTTTATTTGTGCAACCAGAGAACATAACAGTTTGTAGAGTTCTCCCACATATGTTCTGGTGTGACAGGAGACAGACGCATGCACACACTGTGTGGAAGAGCACTACCTGGTTTTGCATGCCAACATCTGACCTAGATACAACATTGTACCTTTGCATTAAAACAGTAACTCACATTCAGGGCACACGTGCCACCTCTGAGTCCTGCTCTTCAGACAGGTTAATGGAACAGTAAAAATGAGCGCAGAATAGGTCCATCTTGTCTCCCCAGTCAGCGCACAGGCTGACAAGACTGGCTTGCTTCCAGCTCACGTTCCTGTCCTCTACCTCCACGGCCACCGGGCCCCATTCCCTGCTCCCTCCCTTCAGGTGTGAGCTGACAGCCCAGCTCTATTGGGTGCAACTGACAGAGATTTTGAATAAGTCAACAGTACATCATCTCCTGCAACAACTACGAAGTTGTGGTTTCATAATGAAATAGCGTTTGTAGGGAAGTGTGAAGGAAAAGACAGGATGCCAGCCCCCTGCCATGGTACATGGCTTCAGAGGAAAGAGTTCTGTCCCATGGACTCTCCTCCACAGTCAGATGTGTGCCAAACTTGGGCAAGGATGGAGTAGTGTTTTCACAATTTCAGATTATAGTTCTTTTCTGGGAGCACAGATACAAACACACTCAGAGCCTCTGGACTGGAGGAATGCAGGGAGGTCAATACACAGTCAGAATAAAAGGGAAACTGCAGTTTAATAGGAGTCAAAGGAAATCATAACCAGTTAGCGGGGGGAAAAACAAGGGCTTTTTATGAAAGAGGTGGGTTTTGGTTGAACCCTCAAAAGCAAGCAGGGTTTCAACAGGTTGAGTTACAGAAGGGAGGACGTGCATTGGAGGCAGAGGGAACCCGTGCTCTCAGGGCGGGAACTTCGTGTGCGGGAAGTTCGTGTGTGGACTGTTCAGTAGCCCACTGCCTCGGTCGTGGACCTCACCCCTTGGTGTGGCCTGTGAGGCCTGGCAAGCTGACCTGTGTGTATAGCCTTCTCTGTCCTCCCCCTCCCGCCCCATGTCTCCACCACTTTCCCAGCTTTGAGCTGTGACTATGCATCGGAGGTCCTGTTCTTCTCCATAGAGTCTACCGTCTGACCACGAGGAAGTGCGCTGCAGAACTCTGGGACATTAAGCTCCACTGTGTGTTCCTTCCCCACCCTGATTTTTGTTCAAAGGGTTTTTTTGCCCTGAATCTCCCTCTTGCCCATCTTTTCTTACCCCTGAGAGGTCTAAAATTACAAACAAGGCAGCCTCCGCCTCTGGCTCACCCATTACTTTCGTGAAAGTGCCCGGAAGGATCAGAAGGAATTAACTCACTCAGCATAGGAAACACCTGTTCTCACAGGAGAGTTCCGGTGAGATCTGCAGCAGGTCTGGATTTGTTACCAGTTAGTCAAACAGAAGCTGATCAAAGAACATCTAGCATGGCAGAGTCTGAGACCATTCTGTTGGGTTCAGTAAACATGAAAGACCTAAGATCTTCCTGCGTGCCAGCTACTGGATATTAAAAAATTAGCAATGAACAACAAAGACATGATCCATACAGATTTTAGAGTATAGTAGGAAGAAAACTCCATGCAGACTTTAGAATAATACCTGAAGTATGGTTTACCTTGGGTATAGAGGAGATTTTTTAACCCAAGGGCACCCTGGCAAACAACCAGGTAGGCAGAGAGGCCTGTGGAGGTCAGGATGAGATGAGGTGGTCAGAGTAGGAGAAACACAGAGACCGAAGGAATGGAAAGAAAGACTGAGAGGTCAGATGAACTGGAGAGGCCTGGCGTGGGGCTCTCGGTTCAGCACAGGGAAGATGGGCTGTGAGCATATGCCACCCACCTGAAACTTCAGCTGCCAAACCCCATCACCTTACAAATAGGGAAACTGAGGCCCTGAGAGAAATACAACTTGTCTGAGTCACATAATTCTTAGCTACAGAATTAGACTTATTGATATTTAATCTAGGACTTAAAAACGCATACATGCAAGTCCAAATGGTAGTAACGAAAGTTTTCATTATGTTAAAAAAAAAAAAAAACCTGACACCAATGATCAGAAAAGGATATGAACACGCACGGCATGCACTTTTTCTTCTGAATTTACATCACCTTGCTCTGTCCCTGAATGGGCCCCTACACGTAGGTATTACTCCAGTTTGTATGGAAGAGACATTGGAGACTAGGGCTGTATGTGACAGACACGTGAGTGAGTAACTGAGTGCCTAGAAACTGAAGATGAGCAGGGTCTCAGGAGCCGTACAGGCCATCAGCATGGCTGTGTGGCCCTCTGGCTGGCAGGTTGCTCCATTGTGAGAAGAGGCTCATGGGCCGTTAATAACACACGTCTGTATTTTAATTAGACATAGACCAGAAAGAAAAACAAGTCACTTTGCAAACGGTTTGTCGCTTTGGGCTCTGGCTAGCATTGAGTAGACGGTCAGATCTCACTGATTGTATCTCCTGCAAATTCAGTTTGAGGCCGACAGACGTGCTTTTATCATCACTCTTAACTCCTTCGGCACGGAACTGAGCAAGGAGGACCGGGAGGCTCTCTACCCAACCTGCGGCAAGCTCTACCCCGAGGGGCTGCGCCTGCTGGCCCAAGCAGAAGACTTTGAACAGATGAAGAGAGTAGCAGACCACTACGGAGTACGTGAACCCCAACCCCGGTGCCCCAAACACCTGCATGACTTTTATCATGTGTGCCTTAGAAGTCACACATCCCTTTGACTCTTCTTATCCACAGCAGTTACAGTGTTTGTAAGGTGGAGAGGTGTCTCTCTTGCTGTGTATGATGTCTCTCTTAGGGAAATACTCCAAGTTTCTAACCCAAGTGGGTGCTCTGTAAGCTCCCTGCCAAGCAACCACTTGTCTAAGTCTCCAAGGAGCAGTCCTTGGCACTGCTTCTGCCGTGCTTGAGAAAGCAAATTCCCCAAGAGACGCCGGAGGTGTGTGAAATAACCTGACTCGGCAGTCCTTTGAAGCACCCAGTGGGTAAACAGGGTGAGGTACAGAAAGTCCGCCTGAAATACAAGGGAGGCTATGGGTACGTTGGTTTATGTACCAGGAACAAGGGGCGGGAAGAGGCACCCAGCCTGAAGCTCCTTGGCTCAGGTTACCCTCCTTCCTCCATCCCACTCCTTCTGACTTACGGACAGCAACATGCAGACCCTAAAGGTAACTTTCTAGAGCTGGGCAGCCCATCCTCTCCTCTTTCCCTTTGGATTCCTGAGACCTCTAGGAAAGGTCCAAGTCAGCAAACAATGCTCCGACCTTTGTAACAGCTCCCATGTCGCTGCAAGAGGCTCTGCTCTGTACAAAATCTACTATCTTAAAACACAAGCCTCTCCCCAATGTCTACCTCTCCCACCCTTGAAATTCCATGTCAATTTGATCAGTTGTCATCTCAGAGCCCAGGAGCTTATACTGATGCAGCATTCATTGAGCCCTCGTAATGTGGCTAACAAGCCCTGAGACTGAATGTGGAAATGAACTCCCAATGCATGCTGAGAAGGATGCCTCGCCCTCTGACCTTGTGGGTCTGCCTACACCAATGGGCTGCAATCTCACCCACACTCTCATTGTGTGGGAAATTTGTTATTTCCTTAGGAGATCCAAGACGTACAAAAACAAATCCTTCTGCATAGGAGTTTTAAGTAGATACATAATCTCTACTGCTGAGAAAATAATCATCACATATATTTATAAGAAATGAGAATATATTAAAAATAGTCACTTCTCTTTTTTTTTAAGGTATACAAACCTTTGTTCGAGGCTGTGGGTGACAGCAGTGGAGGAAAGTCATTGGAGGATGTGTTTTATGAGCGTGAGGTATGGGAGTCAGGGAAATGCTATCCGCTGATATATGCCTTTTCTCTTGTTCTTGGTTCAAATATTGTCTTATGCGGGGTATAGTTAGATCCCTGCCCCAAGGGCCCTGAGGCTCACATCCGGTGGTTTCATGTGGAATTGTCCTGTTCAGACAGAAGCACACACAGAGGCTTCTGGAAAGAATGCAGCTCTTCCATAATGAATGAGAGATACAAAGCCAAACACTGACATGATCATAGATTGTCCTCACAGGGAACATCTTGGTAGGGGCACCTCCTCATCCACCTCTTTGTAGATTTATTTAGGTTTATAACACAATTCAGGGCACAGTTATAACACTTAGGAAGGTTTCTATGGAAATCCACAGAATGCCGGTTGTTTTTTCCCTAAAAAGGTTGAAGGGTGCTTAATTCATCTATAGTCCATTTTTGGGTATTGAGCTGTTCAACAAAAGGACTTCATTTTTGATGGTATTGTAATTTTGTACCAGGTAAGTTCCCCCAAATCTAGAACATTTTTCTAGTGTATTCTATTCATTTCTCCAAACCACTGGCCCTTCCATTTCAATTAATTGAAACCAACAGATTCAATTGATTGAACCTTGAAATTGACTCCAACCATGGGCTGCACAGGCTTCAGTAGCAGAATGGGGCGGGGGGGGGATGTCTATCAATCCTGCTTTGAACGTTTCCCACCACTCCCTAGTGTCTGTTATAAAAAGGAGTAGAAACAGTTCATGGGTCATCAAGTAGGGGCCACTCTGCTGAGGAGGCTGTTAGGGAGGCCGCATGGGCCAGAAAGTGTCTGCCCCTGAGTACGGGCCTCCACTCCCTGCAACTGCACATGAGGTGTTCAGAGCTGTGTGAGGGACTTGGTACCTCTCCTTCTTTCATTGAAATGGAATAGAATACAGGAATTGTAAGTTATTTTCCCCGCTGAGGAAGAAAGAAGGGTGTAGTCACGAAGTGTAGAACAGCAAAAGCTTTATTTAGTAGAGCGCATCCCAGATGTGGTTCTCTGGTCTGCAAAATGGGCCAGAGAAGTCACGCAGATTCTTCCTCTGGGGGGTAATTTATAGGGTCGGTAGGGTGATGGCGAGTTGATATGACAAGGTGAAATTTCATTGGCTGACAGATGGTCGTTCTTTTTCAAAGGTTCCTGGGAAGTTTCTTTTGGCATGCATAGGTGTGGGCAGTTCCAGCCAAAGTTCCCAGGCCTTGTTCCTCATGTGACCTTCACCCATTGCCAACCGACCTCACAGGAGTCGTTCCATTTCACACTTTACCCCAGTTTAAACTTTTTTTTATTTTATTTTCCTTATCTATGGTTTACAGCAGGGGTCAGGAACCTATGACTAGTGAACCAGATGTGGCTCTTTTGATGGCTACATCTGGCTTGCAGACAAATCTTTAATAAAAAAATAATAATGTTAAAAATATATAATATTCTCATGTGTTACAATCCATTCATTTCCTACCGCTCATGTTTATGGTTGTGGGTGGCTGGAGCTAATCACATCTGTCCTCCAGGACAACACCAAATTTTTATTGGATAATGTGTAACGTACACGGGTCGTTGTATGGCTCTCACGAAATTACATTTTAAAATATGTGGCGTTCATGGCTCTCTCAGCCAAAAAGGTTTTCTGGTTTACAGAAAAAGAAAACAAGCAATTGAACCATAAGTCAGGTAGCTACAGAGCTTCCTAGGAAAGCTAGTAAAGACTCTAAAGGTATACCCCAGGGTCTGTGACGTTGCCCTGCAGAGGAGTGAGACAGCCTAACAACCTTGATAAAGTGTTAAAACTGTGGCCAAGGAAAACTGCTTACCCTAATGGAGACAAGCCCCCTAGCTGGAAGCCAAGGAAATGCGACTCCAAAGTCACAGGCACTCCAAGGTAAAGTCTTCAGCATCTGTGCTCACAGTGCTGCTGAGATTTGGGTATTTGCTAACCCAAAAGGATAAGCTCTTCCCCACAAATCTCTGATTGTTTGATTAAGTTTGCTAAAGGCTATGCCTTTCTCCACACCTCTGTGTTAGCTGTGTTTCCACTCTTCCCATCCCCCAATGTCCCTTGAAGAGACCAGAGGCAGTTTTCTTTTTATCCTTCATTTTGTGAAGTTAAGATGTTATGCATGGTGAGGGTTTTCTGCAGTTGGGAGAATTCTTGGTTTTCCTTGGAAATGTGACTTTGTTTCTGAGCTCTCTTTAATTTGCAAATTACTTTGCTTTACTATAAAAATAAAGCTTTTAGGAGTGCAGGCACTTTTTGGTAAGCCATCAGCCACCATAAAACCACCGGATCCCATCTATTTCTTTCTGTGTTTATTTTCTAATCCTCCACCATTCCCACCCAAGACGTGCAAAATTATGAGTTACACTGGTTCGCAACAATTTGCCTTATGGTTCTGCAAACTTCCTTTTAAAACCACCACGGTCCAAATGTTCCGGCTCTAGCACAAGCCAGTCTGGAGCATGACACTTCATGCAGGGACTGTGCTCTCGGTCAGCTGATGGCCTGCGTTATCTTTTTTTATTTCCTCCTTGCTCAGGTGAAAATGAATGTGCTGGCATTCAATAGGCAGTTCCACTGTGGCGTGTTCTATGCATACACGAAGCTGAAGGAGCAAGAGATGAGGAACGTCGTGTGGATCGCCGAGTGCATCTCCCAAAGGCACCGCACCAAAATCAACAGCTACATTCCAATTCTATGACCCAGCCCAGGGCCTCAGAGGTGTAGAGTCATAAATGGGAAGAGGAGGCTACTGAGAAAAATAAAAGGAATTGTGTTCTATTTTCTGGGTTCCACAGGAGGAAGTACATGGCCCCCGGTGAACAGCGAACCCACTTCAAACATAGCAAACACAGCCTGAAATCTTGTTTCCACATTCATGACTCACTCACTCTTCACCTAGCCTTAGGCATTCATTGTAACTAACCCTTTGGTACGTTCCCTATCTTATTCTGTTGCATTGAAAATTAAATCTAATAAAAGTACTTTACTCCTGGTCATCATGCCTCTCCACAGGCCCAGATACTGAGTGTCTGTTTCACTTTTTAACTGTTCCTTCCGTCAGTCCTAAAAATCCAGAGCTACACGTGGGCTACCTGTGATGGGGAACATCGCCTTTGTCCTAATGCACTTTGATTTGGGAAGCTTGGCACAGCTGTCCAGTTGTGAACCAGGCCCTGGATATAAGGAGTAGCAAGTGTGGTATTAAAGCCATGACTTTTGACTTGCATAGCTTTCTCTGAACAAAAGATACAGCTCTCTTTTCTTTCTTTTTTTTTACAGGGATAGAGAGAGGGATAGATAGGGACAGACAGAAACGGAGAGAGACAAGAAGCGTCAATCGTTGCCGTTGCGACACCATAGTTGTTCATTGATTGCTTTCTCACATGTGCCTTGACCACGGGCCTTCAGCAGACTGAGCCACCCCTTGCTGGAGCCAGGGACCTTGGGTCCAAGCTGGTGAGCTTTTGCTCAAGCCAGATGGGTCCACGCCCAAGCTGGCGAGCTCAGGGTTTCGAACCTGGGTCTTCCGCATCCCAGTCTGATGCTCTATCCACTGCGCCACCGCCTGGTCAGGCACAGCTCTCTTTTCTTAAGGCCCTTCATGCTTTGTCTGAAAGGAAAATCACCTCACTGACTATCTTGTACACCTTGAGAAGCAAGTCACAGGGTCAGTCTGCAGCCTGCTAGTTCTCAGAACGCATGCACAGAGCTGCCCCAGAGAGAGGAAGGTCGTACACCCTGCCGAGTCCTTTCTTCTAAAATTAAGAGGTTCGTGAATGGACAGCTCAGAATTGCTGTTGTAGGGAAGGAAGAAACATTCCTCTACCTCAGGGCTCGTCTGGCTGGCTGTTGGGCAGATAAAATATATTATGCTCTGTTGGGCAGATAAAATATATTATGCTCACTTTGTTAAAGATGGCGCTGCCCACATGGAAGCCCATCACCCAGGTGATATAATTTGCCCTTATGCTTGGGATGGGTGTGGGTGGGGAAAAGGCTGTAATGTAAGCAGGCCAGGTCGTTATGGCCTAAGGCTTGGCTTTAAGAGTAAGCTTTTCCCCACACCCTTGACTGATTGGATGATGTAGGGTGGTGCAATCTCATGAAGAATCCCATTATGTCTCAGATGGGTGACTGTACCAGAGACTTTCTTGTTTGTAGATTAGATTAAGGGTTTGGATTTCTACACTATAAAGTGGGACAGACTGGGAGCTTGTTCTCTCTTGGTTCCTGAGGTTAGCATTAGAGAGGGGAGCAGATTAAAGACACGTGGAGGTAAGGAGAAGCAGCCAAGATGGCTGAGTGCTGAGGAAGAAGCCAGTTGGTACAGAGAGAAGGAGATAGGAAACAGAGGTGAATAAGTCTGGTGAGCTAGAAAACTTTGACGCTAGGAAACTGATAAGTCAGTAGCTTTGTGAGCACTGAATGTGTGGGTTTTGGAGCCCAGTGTGTGTTTTTACTTGTCCACCGGGTGCAAGCTAGAATTCAAGCTGATGACTCACCAGTTCTTGGTTCCATTGTTTCATTACTATAAAACCAGTGGCCAAGGCCACCATCACAGCTGCCTGGACAGTGCAGGTTCGCATTTGATTTGGATTTGGACAGTCGGTAATGAAACAACGGAGCCAAGAACTGGTGAGCCATCAGCTTAAATTCTAGCTTGCACCTGGCAGGCAAGTAAAAACACACACTGGGCTCCAAAACCCACTCATTCAGTGCTCACAGAGCTACTGACTTATCCGAGTTTCCTAGAATCAAAGGTTTCTAGCTCACCAGTCTTATTCACCCTGTTCCCATCTCCTTCTCTCTTCTCAAACTGTACAAACTGGCTTCTCTTTCAGGACTCCGCCATCTTGGCTACTTCTCCTGGCCTCCTCCACGTGGCCTTTCTCTGCTCTCTTCTCTAATGCTAACCTCAGGAACCGAGAGCGAGCAAGTTCCCGGCCTGCCCCATTTTATAGTGTAGAATCAAAACCTTTAATCCAATTATACAAACAAGGAAGTCTCTGATACAAAGTCACTTATCTGAGGCATAATGGGAGGATTCTTCATGAGAATGCACCACCCCACATCATGCAATCAGTCAAGGGTGTGGGGAAAAGCTTACTCTTAAAACTTGCATGTGGGCAGCACCATCTTTAACAAAGTGAGCATAATATATTTTATCTGCCCAACAATTATTGTCTGTCCGAATCTAATGCGAACCTGCATGAGCCAGGCGGCTGTGATGGTGGCCTTGGCTCCTGGCTTTACACTTTGCAATGATAATATTTATTATCCTACTAATATCTGAGAAATGAGGAAGAACCATAAGAATATGTTACTTTACTTTTATAAATTGTTAGAACAGTAGAAACACTACTTGCTTTTTTTAAATGAATTCATGTGTTCCTGAGTATTTCTGGGTCCCAGGCCACATTGTGCTCAGTGTCACTGGACTTCCAGCTGGAAATATGTTGGCCAGTGCCCAACACAATGCCAAAGTCACCTGGAATGCCAGTTATCAAAGTTTGGTTCATTAAGATTTTAAAATGTAAAACGTTAAGAGACAAGTTCTATGATGACATTTTTAATCACCTGTCATATACAACCCATCAATAAGGTCTCTCACTTCTCCTAACAAAGATAATGTCTGTGACCCACCACCTAAATCCAGTCAGTCCTTGGTCATCTTTTGCTAGCTTGGGACCATACACTTAACTGATCTCTATGCTGTCATTACCCTGACCGCAGCTGAGAGGGCTTTTAAAAACCTAAGACCTTCTCACCCTTCGTTTCATCTTCTTCCACTGCCTCCCATTGCATTTGAAATAACATCAGAGTGTCCCTGTGACCCGGCAATGGGGTCCAGCCATTGCTGCCTTTCTGTTCTCTCCTGCCGGTGTTCCCAGCCACTGCCCTGCTCTCACTAGCCCCTTACAGATTTCCCCTGGGTCACATCATGCCCTTCTCTCTTATGTGGGCGGGATTCTCACATGGCAGGCTCTTTACCTTTGGGTTTTGATGTCACCGTGTTGCCACAGTGCCCCACTCCAGGGAGTACTTGTCCTATCCTTGGAATTGTGCAAACCACCAGCATGCAGCAATAATGCTTACTCACCTCCTCACAGAGGTCTTCTAGACTTAAGGCGGTACCTTGTACTGATCCCTCTCAGACCACCCTATTCTTTACTTCATCATTCTTACCACAGTGTGCAACCATGAGTGTGTGTGTTGGCTTGGTAACGTTGGTTTCCCCCATCCAGCCAAGTTCTGTGAGAGTATGTGGTGCACTATTCTGATCAGTATCGCACAGAGCCTGCCTCTGTCTCATGAAATACAGGAGCAAACCCTCCACCTGGGAGAGTCCATGACTCCAATTACAGAACTGCTAAAAGAGAAACTGGGGCATATTAAACAATTTAAGAGTTTATTCAGACAAAACATCATTCCAACTAGGCAGCTCCAGCAGTAAGTGGTCAGAAGTGCCCCACTGATGAGAACCAGGGGGAAAGACGGTGCCAGAGAAAAAGCAGAAGCAAAACAAGGGAATTATTCAACTGGCCATAGCATGATGGTTTGTTCTTGAGTTCTGATTTCCTGACCTTGAGGCATTCACAAGTCCAGGGTTTGGGCTTACCTCCTTGGGCTGCTAAGGTATCAGAGCCACCGTGGTCTGAGGGCCTTGCTTGGTTCACATAGCAGGGGAAAAGCCAAAACATAACCAGGCAGGGGTCATCTTTCCCTCCCCCTCCCCAGGTACAGATGTTTTCAGCACCTAGGAAGCTAGAAAAGGCAAAGCAATGAGTATGAACAGTTGTTGCTGCCTCACTCGGTGAAAACACAGAAACATCTGGAAGTCAGGGACACTACTAGTTCCTGACTCCTGAACCCCCAGCATCCCGACAGTATCTGCACATCATGGGCGTGCAACACATGTTGGTGGAATGAAAAACTCAGGTGTAGGGCAAGGAGCGTTTTAGCACCCACACCTAGCCCTCAGAGCCGAGGGGGAACAGTGAGCATTCACCCTGCACAGCTTCTGCTGGGACACTGGGGACAGTCAGGCTGTGCACTCTTCCTGCAGTCACCCTTGGCTCTGCGCTCACGGTCAAAGCCAGGCCAGTTCCTTTGCAGGAATATACGTCAGCCAAGAACCACTGAACCAATCAGAGCCAACCTCCCGTGGTCAACTCATACAGGTTTCCACACAGGATGGCCCGAGGGACATGTAAATTCACCATAATTGCTCCATGGTGTCCCCTTTACAGCAAGATAAAACTGAGTAATGACTCTTGCTGCCCAAACACTTAACATCCACCTGGAAATTCACAGGCATCTAGAGTATCCATCTAGAGCTGATAAATCCCTTGTTTGTGGAGTATATTAAAGGAGAGAGAAAAATCATACCACCTAAACGCTGCCATACACTACTTGTTTATTCAACTAATGGCAGTATCTCTCTCCTTCAAAGCATTTATGGAACAGAGACAAAAGTAAGCCCAGAGTATTCAACTTGGGCAATGAAAATTAGTGAGTGTGTTAAGAGGGAACGTGATAAATGATCTTTAGAAAAAGGAGAGAGATAAAAATCACTTCAAATAATTGCAAATGGCATGTAAGGTCCCCTCCAAAGTCCCTGCCATCACTGAAGTCAGTGTCTGCCCACCAGTCCACAACAGGACACACGGGACACTGCTCCAAGTTAGAGGAGGATCTCAGATTGTCTGAAGTAATTGTTTGGGGTCGGGGGTGGGGTGAGAGGGCAAGTTACACTTATTACTACAGACTCATAGTGTGCTCTCCTGATATTAAATAGCACATAGGCATCTGCTCAAAAGAAATAATCTTCTTTACTGAAACATGGAACCCTTGGGGAGAGAGGGAGGGCCATCCATAACCAGCGCCTTCAGGCTCAGGCTAACGTTGAGTCTGTGGTGCACAAACACAGACTGAAAGCCACATGGTGTATGGAGACCCACAAAACCTCTGCAGTTAAGAGATTTTATTCCAGGTGAGGGATGCTGAAAATGCACTCACCATGGAAGGCATTGTGTTCCCTTCTGGGCACCTAAACAATAAACCTGCCCAAAGTTTCCCAAATGCATAATTCCAGATGAGAGCTTTGCAGGAGACACTGTCCAAGTTTGCCAGGTCAATAGTCCTAATCCTTGAATATATTACAACTCAGGAAGATGTGTGAAATATGCAACTAGGTAAAAGAAAAGTCACTAGAGATGGAGATATTTTGGATGTCCTAGTTAAAACTTAGTTGTTTTTTTCTGACCATCTGTCTATAGTCCTTTCTCCAGAATCTGTTTCATAGTCATGGAGAACTATTTCAGGGCTTCCTCAAAGACAGGGTTTGCTTTGACAGTATGTGGGAGTCCAGGACAAAAAAAAAGTCAGTGTTAAATGATTTCAGAGGTGAGTGTCCTTTACATCTTCATCTTCAGGGCAATAGACAGGCACTTGCCTCCATAGGGGTCCTTCCCTCCTCACTGACTACTGCCTGGACCTCCAAATCAGGTTCCTTTCCTCTGCTGGGCAAATTCTGCAGATGGAGCCCTCATAAATAAATCCTTCAAATCTTATTACGTGTCAGACGGACACACATGTACATAATGAGAATTAATTGTTGAGAGAGGAAGAGCCTTTGAGGAAAGTCAGGACTTTGAATCCATCTTCCCTGATTCCCAGAACTTCATGGATGTAGACAAGTTACTAAACTTTTAAGATCGTTCTCCCATCTGTGAAATGGAGATAATCACATCTACTTCTTGAGATCGCTATAGGATTTAAATGACATACTATGTTTCAACACTTCATACACAGCCTACACAAAGAAAGAGCTTAATAAATGTTCCATTCATATCTCCCTTGGACAGACTCGAGTAAGAGTGACTTGTGCATGTGACCATTTCAGTCACTGCATGGAAAGCACCTGTAAAGTGAAGGCCATCTCCTGATTGCCTTTGTTTCTCTGTTAGTTCAGAACACCATGTTTGCTTCCAATAAATCACACATACCTTGCTACTGGATATTGACATATATAAATAGATCACTAAAATAATTTTACTTTATTCCCAGATCACAGTTGTCTGAAGATGACTCAATTCTAATAAATGAGGCCCACCTACTTCCATTGTGTCCTGCACAACACTGTCTGGTCTCTTGTGTACAGCCATTTCTTCTTCTTCCAACCCAAGGCCTCCTTTCCCCAATTCCTGCCATCCCATTCCTCCTCCCCATCGCTTGTCCCTTCCCCTCCAAGTGTGTCATCATACTGTCTGTCTGACAATTCCACTCAGCCCCAAGTATGGCTTTCTCCTCAGTTTCCTGGGATTTATCACCTTTCTTTATTGGATTTATCCCTCTCCCTTGCTCAACTCAGTCTTATAATAAATTCCCATAGAAAGTTAGATAAATATATCCCTACCTTCTTAAACAGAAGCCTCTACATTGGGTGAAAACTCTCCCTGGTGGCCCAAGATACTTCCCTCCACCCCATACTCTGTTTTTGTCTTTGTTTACATAATTTGTATGTTCATGTTTTACCATTTCTATAAAGTATCTGTGGCGACAAAATGTCTGAGTTGAAGAGCGCCGGTCCGGGAAGACTTGCAATAATGCGAGCATTCTGGTGGACAGTAAGTGCTGGAGCTGAATGAGACCCCTGCCCAGTGGACCTGGACACCTGGAACCCTGTTTCTGCCTAGTCCTCAAGGACACAGGTGCCTCCCTGTAACAGTAGGGGTGAGGGCAGCCAGAGAGCAGTCCGCACTTGGATAAGCCCTTGTGCCCCCCGCGTTCTGAGCCTCCTCTGCCACTTACGGGGAAGTCCCTACTAGCAGCCACCAAAATGCAAGCACGCTCTCCACAGCCCTTCCTTTGGGTGCCGCGCGCGCGCGTGTGTGTGTGTGTGTGTGTGTGTGTGTGTGTGTGTGTGTGTATAAAGTATCTTTTTTAATGCACAATATATACTTGTGGGATTAAATTTATAGCTGCCATTTTATAAACACTACTATTAGAAATTATCTTTCATGAACATTTTGGAATATAAAAAGTCACACAAAAAAAGACAAAAAATAATAAAAACACAGTGTTGCTTGGAGGCTACTAGGACAAACAAGTCCACTTGTCCTTCTTTGAAAAGACAGCGTCCCAGTCGTTCTGCGTGGTGTTTTCTGTAGTGTCCTTGCCATCGGTGTAATAGAGGTTTCTCTCATGGCTGTTTTCTGGCCTTCCTTATGGAGTCTGATGTGTTGCTCACCCCTGGGAGCAGTAGGAGTGGACTTGCCGCTGGCTGGACCTAGCCATGAAAGCGTGAGCACCCGGGCCTGAGATGCCGCCTGAAATTCTCCGGGTGCCCTTGGGCTCCATCCATTATTTCTTGTTTCCTGAGGGCCGAGATGACTTGGTTCAAACCCCGCCGGTCCGGGAAGACTTGCAATAATGCGAGCATTCTGGTGGACAGTAAGTGCTGGAGCTGAATGAGACCCCTGCTACAGCCTCTGCATCAGTTTGCAATCATGTCTTGTGAGGATCCTCAAGGATCCGGGGTGGTGGGGATGCCACCTGCCAAGCAGCACAAGCACACCAAGCTTTAATAATGTCCTTGCGGGAACACAGTAGCAGGGTCTTTTCCCCTGGACTCTGCCAGTTCTCCGCTGAAATCTATCACTCCGGCTAGCCCCGCACTTTCCTCTTTCTGTTTCAGCTGGATAAATTCTGCTCTTTGGGTTTCCTGTCATATAAGGCGATGTTTACAAAAAGACCATGTTTCCTAACCTGTCATCTGCTGGTGGTAGGAAGTTCACAGTGTACATCAGTCTAATTAGTAAGGAGAGCTGCTCATTGGGGCTCCCATGGCAACATCAGACACTACACTGTGTGGACCATGTCGTTTTAATTGGCATCAAGGGGAAGTAGACCTAATCTCTAGAAGCAATGTGAGCCAGAATCCTTCACTAGCTAGACACAGCATTTTAAATGTGAAGTGAAAATTCGTTTGTCTTGCAGGGGAGAAAGATGTATTCTTTTTATAAAAACAGGATACCCACAAAGAAAAGAAACAAAAACAACTGATTTAAATCATGTTGATATGGTTTGTAGAAAAGATCATTTTGTCCCGGTCTACCACTGTTTCTGCTCAATCTGATGTCTTCGAGGGCTGTAAGACCTGTGCACTCGGAGAGCTTCCCTGTGTACGTTTACAAGAACCTAATCATTAAGCCACAGAGAATCTGCCAGTGATGTCTGCATTCCTTCCATTCTCCCACAAGGGGTGTGCCTTGGTTAAAACTTTTTTATTTTTAAGTGGAAGAAAAGGACTCCAGCTAGTCTGAATGACAGGAGAGTGTGTTCGAAAGGCTGTTCCCAAATGCACACGAAGGGCAGGGTGCTCGCCGTGAGCAAGGTGAGAAATCACGGGGCCAGTGCCCATGAGCCTCCTTTGGGACACTCAGGGTGGCTGACTCAGGGGAGAACCTTCCATTTCTGCACATCTCAGCTCATTTCCAAATGTCCGGGGAGGGACTATCCTATTGGCCCAGCCAGACTTAGCATCTCTGCCCTTAGATTGGATGAATGCACTCTCCTGTCATTCAGATTAGCTGGAGTCCTTTTTTTCCACTTAAAAATAAAAAAATTTTTAACCAAGACACACCCCTTGTGAGACAATGGAAGGAATGCAGACATCACTGGCAGATTCTCTGTGGCTTAATGATTAGGTTCTTGTAAACGTACACAGGGAAGCTCTCCCAGCGCGCAGGTCAATGCCAAGGATAAGGGGTGAAGCGGGACCAGGAAGAAAGGCCAGTCAGGGCTGCGTGAATGGTCACTGGGCAATGACCCCAGTCTGCTTGTACTATTACTGGGAAGTTTGCCCTCAGCCTCCAGACTCACGTAGCTGTACACAGATCATTGGTTTCCCTATAGTTTTATCTTTTTAAATTAATGAATAATCTCCACACTTAATTAAGTACCTATGTATGGTATGCCAGGGAGAAGATGAAACTCTGGGTATAAAAAACTAAATTCTCCCTCAAGATAGAGACTCAGACATATAAATAGTGTGCTTTGCACTGTAACAGCTATAACTCAGGCTGTGCCTGTTTGGGGAGTCATTAAAAGCTCAGAAGGGAAATGTCAATCTACATACACCTGAAGCTGTCAGGGGAAGCTTTCCAGATGAAAGAACAGGTACACTAAATCTGGAAGGCTCCATGGAATTTGTTATGTGACAGAGGAAGAGAGGCGTGCCCCATAGAAAGTGTGCTCTTGCAGATGGCACTGTCTCCCGGAGTGGAAGGATGAGGCTGCATGGCTCCCTTGGGAGTTGTGACTAGCTCCGCATGCCTCCAGCTCTGTAATCAGAGGAAATTGATGAGGATGAATCTGGAGAAAGACTAATTCCTGAAGTTTCTCTGAGGCAACATTGAGGTGTGGACTAGACCAGTGGTTCTTAACCTGGGTTCTATTGAACCCTAGGGGTTCGATGAGTCAGTAGGTCTCAGGGGTTCGGAGAAGCCTCTACCGCAGAGGCCAGAATAAAGTAATACCGTAATTTGTTGTGAGTTCATGCACTTTGTTGGTTGTTTTCTTTGAGCAAGGTGATGTTCATGCACGGCTCATTTTGTGCACCAGTAAAAAAACATATACCTATGTCTTGAATTTGGAAAAAAAAAATTATATTTTATTTATCACTAAAGAAGGGTTTGGTGAATGCGCATATGAAACTGGTGGGTTCGGTACCTCAAAAAACGTTAAGAACCACTGGACTAGACCCTTCAGTCAGTAAAGGGGTTATGACTTGGGGAAGTGACACATTCAAGGCTGCTTTCAGAAGAACTATTCTGGCAGTCAGGTGGGAGCAGAGTAAATAAGAGAAGGCCACTGAGACAGCTGAGAAAACCCCTCTGCCTGCTTACATAGATTTTAGCTGAGTTTATGTCACTTACCATCTGAAGTGAATCATTACTACTGAGAGGAGCATGCTTAGGAAAGAGAGCCAGGAAAAAGGTTAAGGTACAAAAAGACCATGAACTTGAGAGCGTGTCCCAGACGTCCATTCTGTTTCTGTGTGCCCATCCCTGCCCCAGATCCCTCTTGTCCTGTGACAGTGATCCCTGGCTGCAGCCATCTGGATCTCAAGAAGCCTGTTACCGTCCTTCCATATCCCAGGTAAATAGGCTTCCATGGGTTTGAAGTTCAGGGGTACAAAGACCAAGCTTAGAAAGAGTCAGGGCTGCAGGCTGAAGCTGAGGAAGCCAGTCAGGGACAAGAAGAGAAGCGCTGATCCAGAGACAGAAGCAGAATGGCTGAGGACCTGAGTCCCAGCGCTGTGGACCAAGACCTGTCTTCACGTGGGTCCACCTGTGTGCTGTTCAGGAGTGGGAGCTTCAGATCCATTAAATCTCAGCTTGAAATAATTGCTTCTCTGCCTGACCAGGCAGCGGTGCAGTGGATAGAGCATCGGACTGAGATGCGGAGGACCCAGGTTCGAGACCCTGAGGTCACCAGCTTGAGCGCGGGCTCATGTGGTTTGAGCAAAAAGCTCACCAGCTTGAGTCCAAGGTCGCTGCCTCGAGTAAGGAGTTGCTTGGTCTACTGAAGGCCCGCGGTCAAGGCACATGTGAGAAAGCAAGCTATGAACAACTGTCAAAACGAAAAACTGATGATTGATGCTTCTCATCTCTCTCCGTTCCTGTCCGTCTGTTCCTGTCTATCCCCGCCCTCTGTCCCTGTAAAAAAAAAAAAAAAAAAAAAAAAAAAAAAAAAAAAATTGCTTCTCTGAGATTGGATCAACCCACACAAAACCTTGGGGCATGCTGACATTTTATCTTCGCTATCAGAGAGATAACTTTTTTAAAAAATGCAAAAATGTTCTATTACTGAGTTAGGGGCCAGAAAGGCTTTTGTCTGTGTCTTATGCTAATCATATTCTTGAGCCTCAAGATGGGTTCTTATCTTTCTTTGCCTCTCTATGTAGCCTTGAGAGATTTTGCTTCTTTCCATTTTTTTGAATTCTGAAATGTACCCCTTCAGAATCTGAAACTAATACATAGCTTAGCCATACCCTTTAATACAGTCAACTTTCTTTCAAGTAGACAACTGTATTTAATCCTTGTTGGGAATACTGAAAGGGTGCACCAGGAAGTTGGCAAGAAGTAGTGGAGAGAGGGGTGGGGGGTGGTTGTGCAGCAGACCAGGCATGCAGTTAACCTCTGTTCTACCTCAGACATGCTGTTTGGCAATGAGCTCTGACTCTAATAACCAGCATTATCGTTTTCAACTTCATTGAACATTCTCTAGTGCGTTTGAAGGAGGTTTGATATTTGTGGAATGCAAGGTAATTCGTAAAATATCAGAAATACTTTCATCCACTCTACCTTATTATAAAAATAAAAATCAGGAAAGCACAGACGCCTGAGAGTAAATGCAGACTTGCTCGTTTCATAGTTGCCTGACTTAGAGCAGCATCTAAAGACAATCTACTTAATCACCTGTGTAGAATGGCTTTTTCTACCACATGGACCATTACAATGGCTGAGCCCTATGACAGGCTCAGCAATTCATGTGCATTTTTCATGTAAGCCTAACAGCAATCCCAAGAGGACAGATGTTCGGCAGATAAAATATAATATGCTCACTTTGTTAAAGATGGCGCTGCCCATATGGAAGCCCGTCATCCAGGTGATATTATTTGCCCTTATGCTTGAGATGGCTGTGGGGGAAAAGCTGTAATGTAGGCAGGCCAGGTCATTATAACCTAAGGCTTAGTTTAAGAGTAAGCTCTTCCCCACACCCTTGATTGATTGGATGATGTAGGGTGGTGCACTCTCCTGAGGAATCCCATTATGCCTCAGATGGGTGGCTTTGTATCAGAGACTTTCTTTATGTATAATTGGATTAAAGGTTTGGATTTTCTATGCTATAAACTGGGGCAGTCCGGGAGCTTGCTTTCTCTCTCGGTTCCTGGGTTCCTGAGGTTAGTATTAGAGAGGAGAGCAGATTAAGGCCATGTGGAGGAGAAGTAGCCAAGATGGCAGAATGCTGAGGAAGAAGCCAGTTTGTTAAGAGTTTGTGCTGGAGGAGATGGGAAACAGTGGTGAATAAGTCTGGTGAGCTGGAAAGCTTTGATGCTAGTAAACTCGGATAAGTCAGTAGCTTTGTGAGCACTGAATGTGTGGGTTTTGGAGCCCAGTGTGTGTTTTTGCTTGCCCGCCGGGTGCAAGCTAGAATTAAAGCTGATGGCTCACCAGTTCTTGGCTCCTGTGTTTCATTACCGACTGTTCAAATCTAATGTGAACCTGCATGGGTCAGGCAGCTATGATGGTGGCCCCGACTACTGGCTTTACAACAGACATGGTCACCCACATGTCCATCAGCATGGTGACCCTGCAAAGTGGGATCTCCACCTCAACACAGTGATCACTCTTGTTCTCAAACTGTCTGCACCCCCTAATTTAGAAGCTCTTGGGCTGAATATTCTCTCAGCCCAGAGTCTGAGCTGTCATTTTACTGGTGTTGCCACAGCTGAACATGTCCTCAACGCCATTAGGTTCTACCTACATCGGCCGACTGTTCTTTCTGTCATTCCTGGTTCATGACATTGTTCTCATGGGACCACAGATGTGGTTTCCATTGATGGGACTGGATGACTGCTAATCCCTGGAGACTCAGCAAGGCCATTTTCAGTTTGTACACAAGATGAAGAAAGCATGTGGCACTGTCCCGCTAGTGGCTTTTTCTCCAACACCAGACATGTGCCCACCATATCTCAATGGCCTTCCAGAACAGTTACTGAAGAAACCAGCTTTCATTGAGATCTTTGGCTTATCTAAACTGTCTCTCTCCAATTCAGCCTTTAGGCTCGTAAAGTATGTAGACAGGAATTGCTGACTTCTTTCCAGAAGGCTTTACACAAATTTAATCATTTAAAGTTATTTCCTTTCTACTGACCAGAGGTAACCTGGAGTTTATTGAACCAGCATCAAAAACATCATAAAGTTCCAAGTCTGAGCTGTTCCAACTATGGTTCCTGCAGAACTTGCCATCAGCCTTTTAGAAAAATTACAGAACAAGAATGGGCTTTGAGTTTAGGTCTGACGTCAAGAGTTATGCAAGCCAGAATGTTTTTCAGGGAAAACTACAATATGTGTTTCCTGTAAGCAAAAAAAATAATATTATCTGTCAATTTTCTGTAAGGTATTTCTTTTTAAAATACAAAGTGTTATGATAAGATTAGGACCAACAGATGGTGGATTCAGGCTGGAACCCTGCTTGGTGCCAGAACAAGCTGGTCAGCTCAGAGGGAAAGAGAATTTTAGAAGCTATGGCTTTTGTGAGGAACACCTTGTTCTGGAGTGTACTGTTTGTTTTAATGAGTTCTGTTGATGGATCTATGCTAAATGTATTATAGAAATTGAAATTTGGTGATACATTACCCTGTATAAGATGCTCAAATAAAATCCAAATAGGCTGAGAAACAAAGTCTGTTCTTAACACAATTCAGAGAGATTGCCCATAAGGGGATCCTAGATTATATTCCCCGTGATACAACGGAATATGTTATCAGTAATCAGTGGCATGATGCAATGTTTGCTGGGGTAGATTTCATATTTTGCCATTTATCATACTGTCCTCAGTTCTCTAGGAGAACTATAGTTATTAAATCCCTCACAGAATGTTTTTAGATACTTGTCACTGTTTCTTCTGACAATTTCAAGTAACCAATAGTCACTAGACATACTGATACTCATTTATTCCTTTATTTAGTCATTTAATAAAACTGGGCCGCATACCTTGTTCACTTGTTTCATAGATTTAATGGAACATTTATGATGTTTCACATACTGGACATGAAAATATATAAATTGTATTTTCCCGTGTATAAGATGCTTTCATGTATAAGACGCGTCTTAATTTTGAGGCTCGAAATTTGAAAAAAAATGTATTACATAAAGTTATTGAACTCAAGATTTATTCATCATAAAATTCATACAACTCCTGATTACTATCAAAATTCCTATCCATTAGCTTGTTCTCATCTGTATCTGATGACGAAACCCTGTCTTCAACAACGTGCACAAAAACAAGTGTGAAAAAGCAGGAGATGCAAGTAAAAACATCTACAACCACTGTATAAGATGCACCCAGTTTTGAGACCACAAATCTTTTGAAAAAATGTGCATCTTATACATGGGGAAATACAGTAAGGCTGTGCCTGCCTCCAATTTTAATAATCCCATTAGGACAAAACCTGAATATTATTAAGAAATTTGTTAAAATAAAAGAAGGTAGAAGTCTTAATTTAAAATACTGTTAACTATACTCTGACAGGATAGCTTGGTTGGTTGGAGCATCGTCCTGAAGCTCAGAGGTTGCCAGTTTAAACCCCGGTCAGGGCACATACAGGAACAGATGAATGTTCCTCTTTCTCTCTCCCTTCCTCTCTCTCTAAAATCAATAGAATAAACATAATAAATAAATAAATAATGTAACTGCTATTTATTTAGAGTTTTCCTTGTGTGAGGTGTTGAGAAAAACATTTTATCTCATTTTAATGTAATATCTAGTTTAATTCTGGCTTTTTTAAAAACCTAAATGGTAGGTGTTAACTCCAGCGTGTAGATGATAAAACAGGTTTAAAGCAAGTGATGACCATCTGTCATCACTAAGTAACCACTAAAGAACCCTGCATTGAATCACTTTGCCACTTAAATATTTTGGGCTTTAAGTAGAATAACCTGAAATGGCTCCGCAAGTAGAGCATCAGCCCCAGATGGGGTGCTGCTGGGAGGGTCCCAGTCGGGGCACATGTGGGACTCTGTCTCTCTGCCTCCCCTGCTCTCATTTAATTAAAAAAAAAATCAGTAAGAGTCAGCCAGGACTGACTCCTAAAAGGTGGGCTTGCCCTCCCCAGGCCCAGCCCAGCTCAGCACTCAGTCCCCAGGAGTCAGGGCCCAGCCCTTCAGAAAAAAGGTGAGCAAGGCTTCTTGGAAAACCTGACCAGCCAGGTTGATGGACCTACAGATTCAGACTTAGGGGTCCTCCAACAGCTGGCCCACCAAAATCACCATCCAGTCAGTTTGAAAGTTTCTAAGTCTCATTCACGCATACATTCAGTTTCCCATCAGCTCTCTGGTCCCTTACTATTATTAATCACGAGCAGAAGGTCAAGGCTGATAGAGACAGCAGAGGAAAACCTCTCATACAACATGGAAAATAGAACATAAGTAAAGATATTGCACATGAGCCAAAACAATGTACTATTGAAAAGTCATACAAGTGAGACTTTGGAAATCAAAAACATGATAATTAAAATGGGAAGGGGGACAAGCAGAAGGAAATCTCTTGAGAGTAAGAGTTAAAACAAACAAACAAACAAAAAAAATAAAGTACATAAAAATTAAAAATAGGAGAGAATAGGTAAGAAAATCAGAAGACCCACCCTGGAAGTTCAACCCCAGAGTAAAAAACTGAGAAGCAAAGAAACACAAGATACAGATGAGCTATTATTTTGGTAAGATTCAGATAATTTGTTATTTCCAAAGTTGCTAAAGTTAGAGAGGAAAAACTACACCTGCCCATTAGCATTGAGACTTAAAGGGGCAGTCAAGTCTTATTGGGAGGTGATTAGGCAGTATCTCAAAATTATTACTTTGAGCAACAAACATCACTTCTAAAAATTTACCTCTTTCAAATAATCACTAATATTCATGTACAGGGTTATATGTACAAGGCCATTAAGTTTAGCATTATTTTTATAGGAACAAATTTAAAAAAAAATAAAGTTTAGAATTCCAAGCTGCCACTAGAAAGAATTGAGGTATGAAAAGTTCTCCAAAATAGAGTGTTATGTTGAGGAAAACAGCCAGTAAATAATGTCTATGTTGTAATGTATAATGTTAGATTAGAAAATAGTTTCAAAGCATTGCAAATGATATGATTCTATTTACTCAGAAACTAGAATATATGTGCCCAAGTGTGCATGCATACCTAACTTTATAGAAACAGAACTATGAGTTTATACACCCCGTTTTACCAAGTTACCTTCAAACAGAACTTCACAAGTCCTTGCTTACTCATTTTGTTATAGACATTACTGGGTAGCTAGATCCTTACAGTAAGAATATATTACTTTTCTAGTAAGTTTATATATTTTTTAAAAAACACAGTAAGTTTTGGCGGGTTCATCCGACTGAATTAAATCTTCCAAGGGCCTCAAATCCATGTTCTCCCAGCTTCCTCCCTTCATGACCCTCACATAGGTCAGCTTCCAGGCACTGGGTTAGGAGACTATTATTTTAGCAAGATGAGTGAGAAATGAGGGTTGTCCAATCAATGCTGGAGCAGTAGAAGTGAAAATGAATGGGGGAAAGATTCTTATTGACTTAACAGACTGGAAAGAAGTCTGTTTTACACAGACTTTACACAGTCACTCAGTAAATACTAATTTAATAATATCCGATATTAGTAATAGACAGTATGGATGAGCATAACGGGCTCTCCAATGGCCTAAAAGAACTGAACTCCTCTGACATTTTACTTGACAGTGCAGGATCAGGAAAGCATAGGTTTGCCCTCTGTGACCCCTGGGAGGGACCTGAGAAATTACCCACCCCAATTTCATAACTTAATGAAGAGACATTTCATTTCCCCCCTCATGTTGACATGCCTGGCTTCCTTGCTGGGGGTATTCTTTCCTCCCAATGGCTAGCAAGAAGAAAGGCGCTCACTTCACAGAGTTCAATGATAAGGCAATAATGGGAAATTAAGTGAGACTGTGGAACTGCTGGTACAACAAATCCAAAGAACTGCAACTCACATTTTTGTTAGGTCTGACATGCTGGTGATCGTATTGTAAATCCTCCCTGTTATGACCTCACAGATCACTCCTCCCTGGTCTTCACACAGAAAAAAGTATAGAGAGACAGGAATTTCCTGAGTATAAAGAGAAGAGAACAATAATACCTTGCATCTGTGGAGGCAGGAGTTCAAGATTGGGTGGGTATATACACACATCATTTTTCACCCATTAAAATAGCAAAGATTGTTCTAAGTAAGATTACTTATTAGATTGGATATGCTCATATGCTCGTGATTAGAACATAAAATGGTATAATCCTTTTAAGAATATGCAGTATTTATTATGAACCAGAAATATTCCTTTGACCCAGCAGTTTCTCTCCTGAAAAACAAAGTTCATTATTATATTATTTAAAGTAAGTGCCCAATAATTAAGGGATGCCTAATAAATTATGATACACACACACAATTTCCCCCTTATCTTAAAGTAATGGAAGTCCCTTATTTAGAAATATGATCCTGAAATGTTTCTTCACAAAAGTACTGTGTGACTTTTTTATACTCAGACAGTGTGAAAAGGCAAAACTACCCAAAGAAAAGACCAACACCTTTAATAGGTAGTTACCACCTACCCCAGGGTATATACAAGTATAGGTGGGTGAGTTAGTTTTTTGGGGGGTTCTAAACATTTAAGATTTATTCTAATTTTAATATTAATCAAATATGTGGTTCTTCTCACTTATAACTTAATATCTCCCAGGTCTCCAGAATCTGAAGATCTGGTCCTGAATCTACAAAATGCAAACGACTTCTATAGAACCAAAGACCAGGAGTTATTTTGCCATATTCTACGTAGAAAGCCCCGAGGAACAAGAAAGTGAGGTAGCTGTCTAAATGTTGTATGTGTAAGGGGAATGCTGGACTATAAGGCCCACTTGGGCAATAGTCTCAGGAAAGAAGTAATATAACATAAATAGATGTATCTACCCTGCTAACTTGAACACATTATTGTTTAAGTTTGAGTAATGTTTAGTGATATGCTGAAAAAGATGGAGTATGTGAAAATGGCTGGGTTGTTCTTAGGGAACAAGAATAGGATATCTAAATTGGCCAAGAAAATCAGTGGTCTATAGAGAAATAGAACCAATAGTATGTGTATATACAGAGAGAAAGAAAGAGAGAGGTTTATTTTAAGGAATTGGCTTACACAATTATGGAGCTAGCAAGTCCAAGAACCACAGTGTGGGCTCTCAGGCCAGAGAGTTGGTGTTTTAGTTCAAGTCCAAAGGCCATTTGCTGAAGGAATTTCTTCTTGCTTAGAGGAGGTTTGTCTTTCTAGTAAGACTTTCAACTGATTGGATTAGGCCCACACACATTAAGGAGAGCAATCTGCTTTACATAAAGTTCACTGACTTAAATCTTAACCTTGTCCAAAAACACCTTAATGTTTAAGCTCTTTAAATACAACCCATGTTTCTAGAAAGTAGGCATTATTTATTCCCATTTTAGATCTGAAGAAATTAGGGTCAGAGGCTGTAAAGGTCTTGGCCACCATCACAACCGCCTGGCCAGTGCAGGTTCGCATTAGATTCAGACAGTCAGTAATGAAACAATGGAGCCAAGAACTGGTGGGCCATTATCTTTAATCCTAGCTAGCACCAGGCGGGCAAGCAAAAACACACACTGGGCTCCAAAACCCACTCACTCAGTGCTCACAAAGCTACTGACTTATCCGAGTTTCCTAGAATCAAAGGTTTCTAGCTCACCAGACTTATTCACCTCTGTTTCTCATCTTCTTCTCTCTACACAAACTCTGCTCAAACTGGTTTCTCCTTCAGCCCTCCGCCATCTTCGCTGCTTCTCCTGGCCTCCTCCACGTGGCCTTTCTCTGCTTTCCTCTCTAATGCTAATCTCAGGAACTGAGAAAGCAAGCTCCCGGTCTGCCCCACTTTATAGTGTAGAAATCCAAACCTTTAATCCAATCTACAAACAAGAAAGTCTCTGATACACAGTCACCCAACTGAGGCATAATGGGATTCCTCATGAGAGTGTACCACCCACATCATCCAATCAGTCAAGG
The DNA here is from genome assembly GCA_037038555.1 of Rhynchonycteris naso. Classification (NCBI taxonomy): domain Eukaryota; kingdom Metazoa; phylum Chordata; class Mammalia; order Chiroptera; family Emballonuridae; genus Rhynchonycteris; species Rhynchonycteris naso. The sequence continues at coordinate 211,456,557 of CM072998.1, read as the reverse complement.
GTGTGGGGAAAAGCTTATTCTTAAAACTAAGCCTTAGGCTATAATGTCCCGGCCTGTCCACAGCCTGTCCCCCAACACACATTAATATCAATGGACTTCCACGTGGGCAGCACCATCTTTAACAAAGTGAGCAGTATTCTATTATAGAACTATAAATGAAATTATTTACAACTTCATATTGGTGGGGTTTTAGATTGTTTTCACTTTTTGCTTACAGAGAAATGTTTTCATGAACACAGTTGTGCCTCCCGACCCAAGTAGTTGTGCAATGTTCCTCTTAACATAAATTCTTACAAGTGGGACTGGTGACTTGAAAGGTATGTACATTTTTTTAAAAGTGAGACATGGCAAAATCAACCTCCAAAATGATTGAGCCAATGTGCCAGTAAGTGATCCTAACATGTCCACACCTGGTTTGCCAGCTGCCGGTTTCTAGTCAGGGGAACCATCCTGGCTGCTCTTTCAAACAATTTGCTTACTGTTGTAGATGATCTTGTGCTATGCCCACACTCTGATTTTAACTGTAACGTGGAACCCTTGGGAACACCTAATGGGAGAACCTGTCAGCAGTGTGTTTAAAGGGCGGCAGTGACATTGAAACCCTCAGGCTGAAAATGCCAGGGTCAGGTCCACCTGTGGCATTTCCTCATTCTAGAGGGACATCTCCCCCTCTGTTGCAGAACTTACTCTCAGTGAAGGCTACATTATTTTTATTCTAACCATCAGTGCAGCAACAGGTCAGAGCTGATACACAGAGAAAACCTTCTATGACTAATGTCACTGAGTTCTTTCTATGTAAACCACAGAATCTAATATGGATCATAGGTTGGAAGAAATTTTTCAATGTCCATGACATAAAATATAGTGTTCAATTCCCACTGCTTCAAATACTCTATATTCCTTTGGAACTTTTCAAGACTTTTAAGCAGTCCCATTTAAATGAAAATATTCACCCATTTTTTTTTAAAGATTTCGTTTATTGATTGGTCTCAGACATTCCGCGAGCTTTCTCTAGCTTCGCTTTGCTCGCTCTGCTTGCCGTGCGTGGTCCGCATCCGACTCGAAATGCCCATCTGAGGAGGTGGAAACAAGTGTGAGGCCTGCGGCAGGACTGTGTACCATGCAGAAGAGGTGCAACGTGATAGGAGAAGCTTCCACCACTGCTGCTTTCTGTGCATGGTTTGCAGGAAAAATTTAGATAGCACAACAGTGGCAATTCATGATGAAGACATACTATGGGAAAAAGTATGGGCCAAAAGGCTATGGTTATGATCAGGGTGCAGTTATAACATAGACTGCGGCGAGAGTCTGGGCATCAAGCCAGAGAGTGTTCAACCTCACAGGCCTACAAAATCCAAACACTTCTAAATTTGCTCAGAAATACAGAAGCACTGACAAGTGTTCCAGATATGGGGACTCAGTATATGTTGTGGAGAAGATAATCAGAGCAGGGAAGCCCTGGCAGAAAAACTATTTCCAGTGTGCCTAGTGCAGAAAGTCTTGAATCAACAACTCTGACTGAGAAAGAAGGTGAAATCTTCTTTAAAGGAGAAGAATGCCATGCAAAGAACTTTGGGCCCAAGGGATTTGGCTACGGCCAAAGAGCGGGAGCCCTTGTTCATGCTCAGTGAAAGTGTAAACCCAGAACTGAGATCACACACTGAGAATCTCTCCATCATCTAGGCACAGATAATCTACCATTAAGCTACTGTGAAATTCTACCGCACTCACGTACTGTATATGGCCCTGTACTTGGAGAGGCTAGCTGACTAGTAGGAAGAGAGAACTCTATCCTTTTGCTTTATTCATCAGAATTTCGAGAACCATTTCTTTTGCATTTTAAATAAAACTTCAACTTGAAAAATAAAAGATTTTATTTATTGATTTTAGGGAGAGGAGAGAGAGAAGAAGGGAACAAGAAGCATCAACTTGTGTATGTGCCTTGACCAGGCAAGCCCAGGGTTTCAAACCAGTGACCTCAGTGTTCCAGGTCAATGCTTTATCCACTGCGCCACCACAGGTCAGGTATACCCCTTAATTTTGGAATCTATTTCTATTGCTTATAATATTTTTCTCTCATATAAATTATGCAGTTAATTAAAGAAAATTCAGTAAAGAATAAAGCAAAGCCACCCACAACATCCAACAGCCCTTCATTCTTAACTATTTATTTTCTGTTTTATATCATAACAGATCCTGTCTTTCCCCTCCATATTACATGATAAACATTGTCCCTTTAAATAGCCATTAAAAATATAATGTTTGAAAAAGCCCGTAGTAGTTTATTACATGAATTCCCAGAAATTATTTATTTCAAACTTGTTGGATATTTGGCTATCTTTAATTTTTTGCTCCCATATGTAATGCTGTAATGATTGTCCCTATACACACATTTTGTATGTATATCCCTGATTATTTTATTCATTTACATTCATAATACAATAACAGGTAGTCATTCGCATTTTTAAAAAGTATTTTAGAATTCAAACAAGGTCTAAGGATTATGTGCCCAGAAGAGTAAGCACACAAGCAATCATGATCAACACACTTCAATAGTGTTACACACATTCAAAACCACTGTGCCATCCACAGAGTGGCTGCAACCATTACAACACACCAGAGGACTTATTAACCATCAGGAGCCAGAGTCCTGGCTGTCACAACAGATGTCAACTTCAAGGAACCATGACCACCAGGCCAGCTGACCAGCAACCCAGACCACACCCATAATTATCTCTGTTAATTCATTCTCTCCACAGCCAAAGTAGTTAAATAGATCACTACTTGTCCTCATCCAGTTTAGCATTTGGTTTGCTCCCACAGGTACATAGAATCTTGACTACATCTGGGTTGCAGGTATCTACAAATGTAGACCATTTCCAATCAACGCTGGTGCCATGCTCATGGCACTGCCTGCATGGGAGTGACAAAAGAATTGAGCCCCCCTCCCCAGTGTTGGGACTTTCATGTTAAGGCTCCCTTATATTGCCCTCCAGCCCCTCAAAGATTCACCAAGACAGTGACAGCTACTTGAAAGAGATGAGTTCGAAAGCTACTGGAATGTGGATAATCTCAAAAGGTTGAATGCTGTTCTTCCATGTTTTCTGCTCCTCATTTCTTTCCAAATTTCCTCTATTCCTTGAATCTGTTAGTCGTTTTTTAAACATATGTTTATTTCTTTAAGATTTTCTTGTTTTTCATTCTTTATTTTATAACTAAGGCCCTCAAATAGTTGTCATTGTGTCAAATTTTTAATAAATTCAGGGCTCCTTGCCACCATAAATTTTAGAGTTATTTATGGTAAACAACATTATATTACAAATTAATAATATGAATGAAATGCATTGGTTGGTTGTTAGCATCCACTTTTTTAACTGCTAAAGTCCTACCTTTCAAGGAATTTATTATTCTTTGTGCCACCCAAGAGAACATTTAGAAAATCAAAGTTGTGAAAGTTTTAGGAGATATATGCTGGGCCACACTGATCAGAAAAGATCATGAAAGTCCATCTTCATTACAGGTCAGCATTATATATACTCTGCCACATCATCAGAAAACATGTGACCATGCTTAAACATGAGACTCTTTTCTAAGCCAAATCATACTCTTTGGCCCCTTCGTTATTTCTGAAAATTATAAGTTGACTCTTTAAATAAAATAATGAAAAGCAAACAGCAGTCCAGGCTCGGAAAGTGACACTTAGGTATCCTAAAAAGATCAGAACCGTCTTTATTAGTATTGATTGCCTTGGCTATTTGCACACAAACCTGAAGAGAGAATTCCCCAGGGGGTCAGAACAGCTAGATAGAAAATGTTAACCAGTAAATAAATGGCAGTCACCAGAGGCAAGGCAGTAGGGGCAAGTCAGTTCCCCTATCACCCATAAAAGTAAAGTTACAGTTGGTAAAAATAATATTTTCAATTTATCTTTAGCATTGACCCATGTATCAAGTGTTGGCAACATCTTCTACCCCAGCCATTCCCCATAAACACAGACCTACACATAGGTGCCCAACGCCCACATTGGTGAATGGCTACCCACCTACCTCTTTTCTGATCGTGGTGCTAAATGAAGAAGGGGGTGGAGGCATGTCTTTGATTTCCCCATAGATGGTAAATACTGAAGAAAAACACAAGAATGAATATGAGAGCCGAGCCCACAGGACCCTGTAGGGTCTGAAGCTAGTCTGCGTCTGTGGCCTCTCTTAGGTCTGAGGCACTGAGTTTGGGGGGTGGTGTGTCCCAGGGAGTAGAAACAAACACAAAGTTCTCCTGAAGCAAGAATGGAAACTGAGCAAGAAGGATAGTTACAGAGAAGTTGACATAGTTACTGTGGTATGGGTTTAGGTGAGCAGAGCCTACATGCAGTGAGAATATATGACATGACAACCTAGAGGTCCCCTTTGCTCTCTGTGGTCCATACAGCCACCTGTGGCTACAGGATCCATTCTCTCTTTCCTAGTTTCCTAGTTAACTTTAACTCTTTCTCAGAGCTCAGCAATATCAAAATTTCTGGGGAAATAGAAGCGGAACCTTTCCTTGGCTAACAAAACTGGGATCAGGAACCTTTTTGGCTGAGAGACCCATGAACACCACATATTTTAAAATGTAAGTCCATGAGAGCCATACAATATGTTTAACACTAAATACAAGTTAATGTGTGCATTTTATGTAAGACCAACACTTTTAAAGTATAATAAGTCTCTGAATTCTTTTTAATAATGTTGTTATGCTATTGCTAACCAATGATGAATAAAGTACTTCTTACCATTAATGCAACTTCTAGTGCTGCATGGTTTTGCTGATGGCTTTGTAGTCTGCTTGATACATGGTGAGGTTAAGCTTCACGCAGGAATTGAGACTTCCATCTATTAAACGTGATCGTAGGTTGGTCTTAAAGTTCTTTAGATGTGTGAAAGACTGCTCACATGCATACATAGAGCCAAACATTGTCAGTACAGCAATACTCACATGCTGCAGTGTGTGGTATGTGACAGGAAGCGCATTCCAAGTTTTGACAATCAGCTGGTCCACGGGTTGATGTTTTTTCATTTCTCCTCACTTGTGTTTGCTTGCCAGCTCTGCTTGCTGTCATGCAAGTCTTTCCAAATCTTCATTCAGTGACTTGAACTTATTCACCCACATGTCTGAGGCCTTCAGGTCAGCAGCTTGTAGCTCAACATCTCTTATGGAGACACCGGGGATGTAACTCAGGTTGGTGCTGTCCAATACACACTCGTGTGGATGGGTGATGAACTTAAATAGATGAGTGCCCTCAGGAAATTCTCCAAAGCGCGTTTTGAATAACTGCAGGAGATTAGATGTGAAGCCAGTTAGCTGCTGGAGATCAAGATGTTGAGCAGGGTCACTTGCTGTGCATGCATCTTTAAACTCTCCCAGTTTTACAAAATGTAGTAAACGACCTGTTTCAATGTCAATAATGAAGAATTCTAGCTTGTTTTTAAATGCAAACACTGCTTGTTAAAGGGATAAGACTGTATTTCCAACACCTTACATTTTCACATTGAGCTGGTTCAGATGTTCAGTCATGTCCATGAGATAGTAGAACTTCAGGAGCCACTCAGTGTTAGCTAACTCAGGATGCTCGACTTTTTTCATTTCAAGAAGAGTTCAGATTTTGCTCAGATAAGCCATGAAATGGCTGAGCACCTTCCCTCTTGACAACCAATGCATATTACTGTGCAGAAGCAGACCAGGATAATTATTCCCAACTTCATCCAGCAGTGTTTTAAACTGGCAATCACTTAAAGCTCGGGCAACAATAAAGTTGACCACCCGAATGACCAGCAACATCATCACCTCACCAAGCTGCTTGCCACATATCTAAGCACAAAGCACCTCCTGATGTAGGATGCAGTGAAACCTTAGAATGGGTATCTTTTTATGTTCACAAAGAAGCGCTACGAATCCTCTGTTTTTCCCCACCATGCATGGAGCACCATCAGTACACACCGAAATAAGTTTATCCATTGGTAGATTTTTTTCTTTAGCAAACTCAGTGAAAGACTTGAATAAATCCTTCCCTCTTGTTGTCTCTTTCATAGGCAAAACAGCAAGACTTTCCTCACACAGTGTGTCACCAACAGCATACCTTGCAATCATGCTGAACTGGGATAAATAGCTTACGTCTGTTGACTCATCCAAAGCGAGAGAAAAGAATGGTGCTGCATTTATGTCCTTCACTTGTGTTGCCTCAATTTGATTTGCCATCATGATGATACAGTCGTGAACAGTTCTTGCCAACAGAGGCATGTCTCTTATTTGCTTGATTGTCTTGTCTTTATCCGAAAAGTCATCAAAAAGTTCATTGGTAACATCAAGCATGAATGTTTTGGCATACTCTTCATCTGTGAATGGCTTTCCATTTCTCACAATTGAGAAAGCATCAGCAAAGCTAGTCAAATTCCAGTCACCTTGTTGGGTCCAAACACGGAGTTGCCGCTGACTAGCTTGCACTCTGCACAGTAGCTCTTGACATGCTTTCTTCCTGCTGTCTCCCGCTGGAGATTTCAATGCAAATGTAGTATGGCGTGTGTCGAAGTGCCGCTTTATAATGGACCATTTCATTGATGCAATTTTATTATTGCATATCAGACACACTGCAGAACCTGTTCTCTCCACAAAGGCAAAATCCTTTGTCCATTCCTGCTGAAAAGTACGATACTCCTTACCTTCTTTTTTTTTTTAGCCATCTTCTTCGTCAGAAGGGTTTCTGCAATTAGCTAGCTGACTACTTGATTAAAAGGAGAAAAGTTTACTTCCTGACCTCACAACAACCCATGTACATTAGGCATTATCCAATAAAAATTTGGTGTTGTCCCGGAGGACAGCCACCCGCAACCATCAACATGAACGGTAGGAAATGAATGGATTGTAATACATGAGAATGTTTTATATTTTTAACGTTATTATTTTTTTTATTAAAGATTTGTCTGCAAGCCAGATGCAGCCATCAAAAGAGCCACATCTGGCTCGTGAGCTATAGGTTCCCGACCCATATGACCTCTATTTATATTAGTTATTTTAAAAATATTTAGTACCAACAAATGATACTGATCGCTTACCAACAAAAACCAATTTCTAGAGTTTCTATCTAATGAATTTTTAGCTCCCGTGGTTCACTATTAAAAGAACTTGAATGTTCCTAATTTAAGGACAATATATGTATCTGCTCCCTTTTCAGATTTTCTTACTATATTATCTTAGCAAAAGAAACTAAATATAAAATAAAACTTACCTTTTCAATATTTCCATATAAGCAGAATACGTTAAAGACTCTTGAACCATTCATTTTTAGCAGATGTAATCCACTGACCATTACAACTGACCCGGAGGGATTTCCTCCATGCATGTAAGAGGAAGAAGAGAAGCCTGTGGCATTGGATAGGCAACAAGCTCAGGTGTATCTCGAGAGCCCATTCTGTAACAACTCGGTAAAGTCAATAACGGACCATGTGATCTTATAAAAATGATCAAAAAAGAAAAGAAAGGAAACACAACTTTAGCAAATACACTATACCATGCAATAAACAAACTCTTAATATAGTCTATGTCCAAAGAAAACTCAAATGTGTGAATGTTCAAATATAACCTGTGGGAATTAATAAAATCTACATTTATTGTCCCAGATCCAATATACATCGGACTGCACACACCTGTGTACATCAGGTTTTAAGTTTATATATTTTTATAAAATAGTAGTAGGATCAGACCATAGATAGAGAGGGGAAATCAGTGTAATACTTTGGGCCACTGTATATACATTATACATCACATTTTAAAAAAACACCTGCTGTCAACATCTTTTGGAAAACTATCTCTATATAGCAGATATAACAAAAAAAAACTTTAGTTCCACTGAAGTTGTCTCCTTTAAATATAACTTACTATAATGTACTTTCAGGTTAGTAATTTTATTTTAATTCTAACTCTAACTAAAACCACAGATTAAGTTAATATCACATCTACTCAGAGATGGCATTATTTAGCAACCTCCACTGTTTGCAATACCATCAAGGACCGTAAGAAAATGCCTCAGTATTTGAACCTGTTGTCATAGAAACACATAAATATCGACATCTCTTATACTGAAAATTATTAAGTATCAATCTGATAACTTTAGAATAATTCCCTAAGAGTAATCAACTTCTGGTTTTCTAATCTACAAGAAAAATTAAGCTAGCTAGAATGAATGAGATAGACAAAAATGAGAGTGTCTGGACAAACTGTAATACTAAAAGTAGGCACAGGGCACGTTTACAGCAACAAGAAGAGGCATAAGAACTCAGAAGAGGAAACTAAGCTGAACACAAGTAGCTCAGAAATCTCTGAGCACTCCTGAGTTAGTGGTTATAGAAAGCAGCATACTCTGGGATACATACAAAGGTCCTCTTGATGTGCAAGAAACAATCCAAATTCCAAGTTCTTTCCTCATTTCTCAAAAAATAAAGGGTATGTATGTAATGCTACTAACTTTCGTTTTTATGTAAAGACTAAGGGACACTTGTCATCTACTAAGTCAGTTACTAAGAATTACTGTATTTTGGTTTTATAGAATGCTATTAGAACTTATGCAAACTCCAATTCAGTATTCAGTCTTCTAATTATAGCTGCCATGCATAACAACACAGCAATACTACTACTGAGCACATGCAGATGGTGTGAATACCTGAAATTTTATAAGCAGCGATTTTTCAACCAGTATGCCTCAAGAATTTTTAGAATATGCAATACCTTACGCTTTAATCAGGGGCACTGACCTCTTTTCACTTAGATTGTCAAATAAAGAAATGACAACAGTCAATACAATAATAGCCATCTGGTATGAACGGTCAAAATTATACCTACTTTTTGTGTCAGATCAGCAAAATATATATATATATATTTTAATATTTTTGCCGATTTTAGTAATTAGTTTATGTGTACCAGGAGATGAAGAAGGTTAAAGATCGCTTTTATTGATTAAGCAAGATGGCGACGGAGTAGGCGGACGTACCAACTTCCAACTCCCAGAACCAAAGTGGATTATAACTCAATTTAAAAAACCATCATCTGGATAAACCAACTACGAACTAAACTAAGTGGACTCTTCAACCAAGGAACACAGAAGAAGCCACATTGAGACTGGTAGGAATAGAGAAAACGCGAAGAGGGCTGCCCAGCTCCCCGGAGCAAACGGCAGCCCGGAGAAACCCATGTGGCGGGAGGAGAGTTTGGCGGAGAGGGAGGGACCTGGGTCCCAGGAACCAAGCCCCAGCCTGCAGTCCCAGAGCCTAGAAGAGGAGTTTCGACAGTTTTGAGCTGTGAAACAAGTGAGGGAGCACCCAGGCCTACAGTGTGGAGTATTAGGTCCCTTACTACTCTGCTGAGGGTTGCTGAAGGGTTTGGGGCGGCAGGACGCTGAAACGCGGTTCTGTCAGCGTGGGCAGAGGCCAAGACGGTGTGAGCTCGGTCTAGCCCAGCAGGGTCAAAGGGGATGCGTGAAAGCGGTCCAGAAGCTGCGGGCCCGCCTTTAATCCCACTTACGGGGACAAAGCGGAAGGCCAGAAACGGGCAGAAATCTGCTCTGCGACCCTGCGCAAGCCAGCCCTGACCGTGGGGACCAGGCTAGGACCAGGGACGGGCAGGGGCTCGCGGCTGAGCTCACGCTACCAGCCCCCCCACCCCCGGACCGGAGAAACCGCGGTTTACCATTATACGTGCACGAGAGGGTTCTGAATGCAGGGGCGGGGTAGAGTCCGGGACGAGCGGAAGTAAGCAGCTGAGCGGAAGCCAGCAAACACGCCAGCCCAATAAACCTGGGTTTGCGACCCTGCGCAGAAGGGCCCTGGTCTCGAGGGCGGGGCTAAAGCTCCGGACGGGAAAAGGCTCACAGCTGAGAGCACATCAAAAGCCCTGCCCAACCCGCGAAACTGAGGCAAGCAGGCTCTGACTGCGGGTTCTGGGCAGTCCAGAAATAGGCTGGGTCCACAAATGAGCAAAGGTACTCACCTCTACCCATGGTGTTAAGGCTTGTGGCTTCAGTGACAGCCCCTCCCAGGGAGAAGAAGCAGAAATCACAGCAAAAGCCACAGTGGGCCGGCGCTGGCAACGCTCATACCCAACCACCCTAGGCAGCGGCAGAGGGGGTGGGGGGCCTGCAGACAGACCACACCTAGAGAACACAAAGGCAGCACCTACTGGACTCCAGTGGCCACAAATTGCTTATACACAGATAAAATGGGCAGGCAGAGGAATGCAAACCAAATGAATCAAGAGAAATCCCCAGAGAAGGACCTGAATGAACCAGATATAACCAAATTACCAGAAGCAGAATTTAGAATAATGATAGTTAGGATGTTCAAAGAAATTAGAGCAACAATGGATAGTCATTATGAACACCTAAATAAAGAGATAACAAGTATAAAAAACAAAATTGAAATAAAAAAAAGAATCAGACAGAAATGACATACAGTATCAGAACTAAAGACCACAATGGAAGGAATTAAAAGCAGGATGAATCACACTGAGGATCGAATAAGCGAGTTAGAGGACACAATAAACAAAGGCACAGAAGCAGAGAAGAAAAAGGAAAAGAGACTCAAAAAATGTGAGGAAACTAAGGGAGCTCTGTGACAACATGAAGAGTAACAACATTCGCATCATAGGGGTGCCTGAAGAAGAGGAGAGAGTACAGGAAATGGAAACTTTGTTCAATCAATCATAGCAGAAAACTTTCCTAAATTAAGGCTGGGAAACACTCCACACGTACAAGAAGCACACAGAACTCCATTAAAGAGAAACCCAAAAAGATCTATACCAAGACACATCATAGTTAAAATACCAAAGCTAATGGATAAAGAAAAATTTTAAAAGCTGCTCGGGAAAAAAAGGCTATCACCTACAAAGGAGCCCCCATAAGCATGACATCGGACTTCTCAACAGAAACACTTGAGGCCAGAAGGGAATGGCAAGATATAATCAAAGTAATGCAGAACAAGAACCTACAACCAAGACTACTCTATCCAGCAAGGCTAACATTTAAAATTGAAGGAGAAATAAACAGCTTCCCAGAAAAAGAACGCCTGAAGGAATTCATAAAAACCAAACCAATTCTGCAAGAGATACTAAGGGGCCTCTTGTGAACAGTTTAAAGGGAGGAAAGAATAGAGCAAAAGAAGAATACAGCTTTAAAGAATAAAATGGCAATAAACAACTACATATCAATAATAACCTTAAATGTAAATGGATTAAATGATCCAATCAAAAGATATAGGGTAGCTGCATGGTTAAGAAAAAAAGATCCATACATATGCTGTCTACAAGAGACACACCTAAAAACAAAAGATGCACATAGACTGAAAGTAAAAGGATGGAAAAAAATATTTCATGCAAATGGAAATGAAAAAAAAGCAGGGGTAGCAATACTTATATCTGACAAAATGGACTTTAAAACAAAGGCTGTAGTAAGAGATAAAGAAGGACACTACATAATGATAAAGGGAACAATTCAACAGGAAGATATAATTATTATAAATATCTATGCACCAAATATAGGAGCCCCGACATACATAAAGCAGACTTTGATGGATATAAAGGGCAAGATTAACAGCAATACTATCATAGTAGGGGATTTCAATACCCCTCTAACAACACTGGATAAATCCTCAAGAAAGAAAATTAATAAAGAAACAGCAGACTTAAAGGAGACACTAGATCAACTTGATTTAATAGATATCTTCAGAACTTTTCACCTTAAAGCAGTAGAATATACATTCTTCTCAAGTGCTCATGGTACGTTTTCTAGGATAGACCACATGTTAGGACACAAAAATGGTCTCAATAAATTTAAGAAGATTGAAATCATATCAAGCATTTTCTCTGATCACAATGCCATGAAACTAGAAATTAACCACAACAGAAAAACTGAAAAATACTCAAACACCTGGAAACTAAATAGCTTGTTATTAAATAATGAATGGATTAACAATGAGATCAAAGAAGAAATAAAAAAGTTTCTAGAAACGAATGATAATGAGCATATATCAACTCAAAATTTATGGGACACAGCAAAAGCAGTTCTGAGAGGGAAGTTTATTGTACTACAGGCATATCATAAGAAGCTAGAAAAAGCTCAAATAAGCAACCTGACCCTGCATCTAAAAGAACTAGAAAAATAACAACAAATAAAACTCAAGACAAGTAGAAGGAAGAAAATAATAAAGATCAGAGCAGAAATAAATGACATAGAGGCTAAGGAAACAATACAGAGGATCAATGAAACCAGGAGCTGGTTCTTTGAAAAGGTAAACAAGATTGATGAACCTTTAACTAGACTCACCAAGAAAAAAAGAGAGAGGACTCAAATAAATAAAATTAGAAAGGATAGTGGAGAAATAACAACTGACACAACAGAAATACAAAGCATTGTAAGAAAATACTATGAAGAACTATATGCAAAAAATTAGACAATCTTGGTGAAATGGACAAATTTCTTGAATCATATAACCTTCCAAAAATCAATCTGGAAGAATCAGAACATCTAAACCGACCAATTACAACAAATGAGATAGAAACAGTTATCAAAAAACTTCCAAAAAAGAAAAGTCCTGGGCCTGATGGCTTCACAAGTGAATTCTATCAAAAATTCATAGAAGAACTAACTCCTATCCTCCTCAAGCTATTTCAAAAAATTCAAGAGGAAGGAAGACTTCCAAACTCCTTTTATGAGGCGAGCATAATTCTGATCCCAAAACCGGGCAAAGACAACACAAAGAAAGAAAATTATAGGCCTATATCCCTGATGAATTTAGACGCTAAAATTCTCAACAAAATATTAGCCAACCGGATCCAGCAATATATGAAAAAAATCATACACCATGATCAAGTGGGATTTATTCTGGAGAGGCAAGGCTGGTTCAATATTTGCAAATCAATCAATGCGATTCATCACATAAACAAAAGGAAGGACAAAAATCACATGATAATTTCAATAGATGCAGAAAAGGCATTTGATAAAATCCAGCACACATTCATGCTCAAAACTCTCAGTAAAGTGGGAATACAGGGAACATTTCTTAACATGATAAAGGCCATCTACGACAAACCCACAGCAAACATCATACTAAATGGGCAAAAATTAAAAGCAATTCCCTTAAGATCAGGAACCAGGCAGGGATGCCCCCTTTCACCACTCTTATTCAAATAGTTCTGGAAGTCCTAGCTACAGCAATCAGACAAGAAGAAGAAATAATAGGCATCCAAATTGGAAAAGAAGAAGTAAAACTGTCACTATTTGCAGATGATGATATTGTATATAGAAAACCCTAAAGTCTCAGTCAAAAGACTACTGGACCTTATAAATGAATTCAGCAAGGTGGCAGGATAGAAAAGTAATTCTCAGAAATCAGAGGCATTTCTATATACAAACAATGAACTGTCAGCAAAACAAATTAAGGAAACAATCCCCTTCACTATTGCAGCCAGAAAAATAAAGTACCTAGGAGTAAATTTAACCAAGGAGGTTAAGGACTTGTACTCGGAAAATTACAGAACATTGATAAAAGAAATCAAGGAAGATACAAACAAGTGGAAGCATATACCGTGCTCATGGCTAGGAAGAATAAACATCATTAAAATGTCTATATTACCCAAAGCAAGTTATAAATTCAATGCAATACCAATTAAAATACCAATGACATACTTCAAAGATATAGAACACATATGCCAAAAATTTATATGGAACCCCAAAAGAACACGAATAGCCTCAGCAATCTTAAAAAGAAAAAATAAAGCAGGAGGTATCACTCTTCCAGATATCAAGGTTTACTATAAGGCCATTATACTCAAGACAGCCTGGTACTGGTATAAGAACAGGCACATAGATCAATGGAACAGAACAGAGGACCCAGAAATAAACCCACAGCTTTATGGACAACTGATATTTGACAAAGGAGGAAAGAACATACAATGGAGTAAAGACAGCCTCTTTAACAAATGGTGTTGGGAAAATTGGACATCTACCTTCAAAAAAATGAAACTAGACCATCAACTTACACCATTCACAAAAACAAACTCAAAATGGATAAAAGACTTAAATGTAAGCCGTGAAACCATAAGCATCTTAGAAGAAAACATAGGCAGCAAGCTCTCCGACATCTGTAGCAGCAGTATATTTGCTGATTTATCTTCACGGGCAAATGAAATAAAAGGCAAGATAAACAAATGGGACTATATCAAACTAAAAAGGTTTTGCACAGCTAAAGACAATAGGAACAGAATAAAAAGACAAACCACACAATGGGAGAACATATTCGACAGCACATCTGATAAGGGGTTAATAACTAAAATTTATAAAGAACTTATAAAACTCAACACCAGGAAGACAAACAATCCAATCAAAAAATGGGCAAAAGAAATGAATAGAAATTTCTGAAGAGAGGACATAGGGATGGCCAATAGACATATGAAAAAATGCTCAACATCACTAATCATTAGAGAAATGCAAATTAAAACCACAATGAGATATCACCTCACACCAGTCAGAATGGCACTCATCAGCAAAACAACACAGAATAAGTGCTGGCGAGGATGTGGAGAAAAGGGAACCCTTCTGCACTGCTTGTGGGAATGCAGACTGGTGCAGCCACTGTGGAAAACAGTTTGGAGATTCCTCAGAAAATTAAAAATCGAACTGCCTTTTGACCCAGCTATCCCACTTTTAGGAATATACCCTAAGAACACCATAGCACTGTTTGAAAAGAAGAAATGCGCCCCCATGTTCGTGGCAGCATTGTTCACAATAGCGAAGATCTGGAACCAGCCCAAGTGTCCGTCAGAAGACGAGTGGATTAAAAAGCTTTGGTACATATATACTATGGAATACTACTCAGCCATAAGAAACGATGACATCGGATCATTTATAACAAAATGAATGTACCTTGATAAAATTACACGGAGTGAAATAAGTAAATCAGAAAAAAAGAAAAACTGAGAACAGCATGATTACATACATAGGTGGGACATAAAAGTGAGAATATGAGACATGGACAAGAGAGTGGTGGTTATGGGATGGGGGGAGGGAGGGAAGAGTGGGATAGGGAGGAGGGGAGGGACACGGGGAAAACCAGATAGAAGGTGACAGAGGACAATTTGACTTTTGGTGATGGGTATGCCACACAATTGAGTGATAAGATAACCTGGAGATGTTTTTATTGTACATATGTACCCTGATTTATTGGTGTCACCCCATTAGAATTAATAATAATAAAATATATATTAAAAAAATCGCTTTTATTGAGGAATACTTTATCAATGCATCGTCATGAGTGCTGCCTTAAATTGGTCATGGTTTTCAACTGCTCTTCTTGCTGGTAATTGTTTATCAAAACAATCAATATGGCTCATGGTGAGTTGTTTGTTAGTAACCACATTTGGCCTTAAACTGTTATACATACACTGGGGTCCTCATATATCACTCTTATCCCTATTGCAAAAGTACATATACAGCCTGACCAGGCGGTGGCGCAGTGGATAGAACGTCGGACTGGAATGCGGAAGACCCTGGTTCAAGACCTCGAGGTTGCCAGCTTGAGCACGGGGCCATCTGGCTTGAGCAAAAGCTTGCCGGCTTGGACCCAAGGTCGCTGGTTCTGGCAAGGGGTGGCTCAGTCTGCTGAAGGCCCGTGGTCAAGGCACATGTGAGAAAGCAATCAATGAACAACTATGGTGTCGCAACAGCAATGAAAAACTAATGATTGATGCTTCTCATCTCTCTCCCTTCCTGTCTGTCTGTCCCTATCTATCCCTCTCTCTGACTCTCTCTCTGTCTCTGTAAAAAAAAAAAAGTATACATATTATACTGCACCCCACCACCACCATCTGCTTGTAAGTAGTGACATCTTACTATTATCACTAAATTTTCTTTCCCATGAAAACTGGAAAGATGACAGTAGGTGAGCAATAAAAATCTTTCATTCTCTTTACGTTGGCCAAGGTCCAACAACTTTTGAGATCTACTGCCATAGACAACAATTAAATCCAGAGTAAGATTATAATTGATGTTCAGAGTTATAACCTTGAGCCATCAGGATTACATTATGTTACCTATAGAACTTAAATTGTTACCTATATTGTTTAAGAAGATTAAAAAAAAAACATATTTTTAAAGCTTTCTATACTAAATAGTTCATGCAAAACATTTTGGTCCTTATAAAACCTAACACTTCAAGTATTTAAAATACTCACTTATATGAAGAAAAGAAAGCTATATAAATGGCAGTATTAACATTTTGAAGGTATTTCCCATCTTTGATATTCTAAAATTGTTGGTCCAGGACCTATATCCAAAAATACTAGCAGTCAACACACAAACTTTTCTTGGACTCACAGCAAATAACTACATTTATTTTTTTGCCACTTTTCAAGGAAAACAGCTTCTACCAGTTCCTCATAGTGCTGGGCTTGCCAAATTAAGAGTTAAAAGTTCTGAAAGCACAGATTTATGCCATTTTAATAAATTATAAAAATAAATTTAATCTAATAATTAAAACTTTTCTATTCCCTCTTTATTACATACCAACATATGAAAAAGCCGCATGTGATAAGGCACAAAAATGCAAATAAACCAGTTTGGCTGAACTGAGGGAACAGCTACAATCTGCAATGTCTGTAAAAAGGCTCAGTATCACTAGCACCCACTCCTGTTTTTTAGCCTTTCTCCCAATTTCCTCATCTTGCTGCTTTCCCTCTTTATTTATCTCGCCCTCCCCCCACCCCTCTACCCATCTATAACCTATTCTGCTTAACTCCCTAGGAAAGTGAAATTTAAGTGAAATCAGAATGGATGCCCCTACACAACCCCACCACAACCATTCCTCCTCAGAAGGACTCACCAAAGCCTGAAAGATCCCTAGTTAACAGCCACCATCATGCCAAAGAATTCTGCAACTCCTCTCTTAAGTTTACACTTTAAAATTTATATGCACACAAATACACAAATACTCTAAATAAATTAGGGCATGAAACTGACAAAGAATTTTACAATAGGCTTTTTAATAAAATGTAAAGTTCTCCTAGGGTATATAACCTATATTTTGTTTATACAATTTTCAATAAGATATATTTTCTAAAGGAGGGAAAACCTGAAAACTAGCACTAAGAATACAGTCAGTGTCAACACCACTAAAGCAGAGTTGTTCATCCTTCATTTAGTCTTGAGCAGACTTCTCTAGCCTGCTCTGGCTAAACATTTCACCAGTTTTAGCCTTCAGCTAACTCCTGGGAGACAGTTATATATTCCACAACTACACTACAAACTTGTGATTAGCAGTTTCTTTGCAACCCTCCATTATGCAAAGCACAGTGGGCTCCTAGTAAGTGCTTCGTAGAATTGCCCATACGACCATTATTATACACAGTTAAAGAAACTAAGACAAATTAACAAGGAACACACTCACTAAAAAGACAATACATAGTAAGATTTTCATTCTATACAACACACTGTTTAAACACACTGTTTCAAGTTCTTCTGCCATATAGACAACTATAGAAATTTGAACACACATATTACATAATAAATTCCTGGAGTTCAAAGGAAGACAAGGAATAAGCTAAAATTCACAGCCAAGAATGTAGGCGATTTGAAAATATTTCAGATAATAGATAACACTAGGGACTTTTTGATGATAAAGCCCAATACTATGATATAGCAATTTCTATTTTCTACTTTTCAAATATCACTGGACTTCAACATTAACCACAGAATAGGTGGGGTCAATAATTAATGCTTTTTAAAAACTAACAACTATTTAAAACCACAGAACCTATAAACAGTTAAAAATCTTATCAATAGCAATTCTCAGTTTCTACTCGCAATAACAACAGCCAGATAACTCTTTCCTGAGGAAGAATATTATTCTGGGTTTCATAATCTTCACTTACCAACACAGCAAACATTAAAACCAAAGTTTAAAAAGAGGAATTAAATGCTAACAATTTAACCAGAGCCAAAATATCAAACGCAGAACTAAAGTAACTGAAGATCTAAACAGAAACATGTTTCCTTCTCAACAACTACCCCATTCTTTCTGCCTGTATTATTCAAAACTCCTCTTTGCTTACAATTGCTAGAATGAAAGAAGAATTGCTAGTATTACTCAGCAATAATACTTCTTTTTGGTCCTCTGACAGAACCAGAGCCCATCACTAATCAAAACGAAGGCAAAATAAAACAAAACATCATGGTAAAAAAGCTTTCAAGCCTGACCAGGCAGTGGCGCAGTGGATAGAGCATCGGACTGGGATGCGGAAGACCCAGTTCAAGACCCCAAGATCGCCAGCTTGAGCGCGGGCCCATCTGGCTTGAGCAAAAGCTCACCAGCTTGGATCCAAGGTCGCTGGCTCCAGCAAGGGGTTGCTCTGTCTGCTGAAGGCCCGCAGTCAAGGCACATGTGAGAAAGCAATCAATGAACAACTAAGGTGTCATAATGGCAATGAAAAACTAATGATTGATACTTCTCACCTCTCTCCATTCTGTCTGTCTGTCCCTATCTATCCCTCGCTCTGACTCTCTCTCTGTCCCTATAAAATAAAAAAAAAAGCTTTCAAATAGCTACCAAGAGCTCTTCTTTATCTCAAGGATTATATGACATAACCTTATTCTAAAAAGCATAAGATTTTTGGACGACTCCTTGGGAGTACATTATAAGGGATCAATCCCCTATAAGCCAAATCAGGTGAGCAGGAAAAATAAAACAAGAAATGTGCCATTCTTCATCAGAAATGCTAAAATGCTAACAATTCATCTATACTACCTTCCTTCTGCCTTGACAAACATACCATAGCCATCATGTCTAAACGAAGAAGGGTGTTCTCCAAAATGGCTTGTCTCTGACGACCCTTTCCTCTATCTGACACAAAAGTAGAAACATGGTTTTAACAATTTTGACCCAAGTACTTAACAGAGTTCTGACATGGGAAAACGCATTCAAAACACCCATTACAATTCATTATATATATATATATAATTCCTGGTTAACTTTAAACATCCATTCATAACCGTTTTAAGTACAAACACCAAAGGTTTAAGAAAGTAATTCTATCTAACAAACTCCACTTAACTTGAAAATATCATTTTGGCAAATGCCAAATACAATCACACTTCCAAATTTAAGAAAAGAATGGATACTTTTCAGAAAGTAAATAGACACAATGCTAGAGTTTGACACTGTACAGAAGTTTTTACCAATACGTGTCTTTAAAACAAGCTTTAAGTGCAGTACTTTGAAAGACAGTACCTGAATCATACTATTAGCTTCAACAGCAACACATTTTCAAAGTGGACTTCTTTCAAGAACTTCAGCATAAGCCAACAACAACCTGTATTACATGGTTTTACAGTAAACACAGAGTATTTTGTATGTACATACACATATTAACAAACACCTACAGACCGGAAAGCTGGAAATTTGCACATCACTGGCCCAGATTGTATTATGAACTGGTCATTGTGTATAGATCTTAACACCAAGCAGGACTATGAGCACCTCCCAAAGTTTAAATATGCCCAAAGGGGCTACATTATTGGATGAGAGTACTACATTATTGGATGAGAGTACTACAATATTCCTAAATAATTTTGTTTTAACTACATTTTCAGGGAAGGCATGCCAATTTTCCCAAATCTCATCTGAGTCAATAAAAAGTGACTTGTATATTTCTAAAAATTAGCACTTACACCTGACCAGGCAGTGGCGCAGTGGATAGAGCATCAGACTGGGATGCGGGAGACCCAGGTTCGAGACCCTGAGCTCACCAGCTTGAGCGCGGGCCCATCTGGCTTGAACTAAAAGCTCTCCAGCTTGGACCCAAGGTCGCTGGCTCCAGCAAGGGGTGGCTCAGTCTGCTGAAGGCCCGCGGTCAAGACACATGTGAGAAAGCACTCAATGAACAACTAAGGTGTTGTAATGGCAATGAAAAACTAATGATTGATGCTTCTCACCTCTCTCCCTTCCTGTCGGCCTGTCCTTATCTATCCCTCTCTCTGACTCTCTCTTTATCCCTGTTAAAAAAAAAAAAAAATTAGCACTTTCTATGTTGGTTAGTAAATACTTAAAATCACTGTACAATACTGTTAGAAAGTCTGCTGATCCAAATGCCCAGTAAGATTTTTTTGTGATGTATCTTAAGTGTCCGGTCATTTATATTTCTGAAAATTCAGAGAGAGGTTTTCGACATATCCTTAGTCACCTAAACAAATAAGGCTTATGGGAGATGAGAAATACTTTAACTTTCACTTCTGTCTGGAGAAGTATCATTTTAATTACCTATTTTAAGTTATCACAGCATTGATACAAACCTAGGAGTTCTTGTAGTTCAACTTTTATTCAGTGTAAATTCTCTATTGTCTTGATCATTTGGGACAATCTGGCCTCTGATTACCCAACATCAGTAATAAGATATTTGCTACTTTTTGTCACATTTTCAGCTAGTCCTCAATCATCAGGAAATTAATTATAATATTGTATAGAAATTGGTCCTCTACCCACATTCTATCCCATGTGGGGCCTCGCATATATACTCATTCTTTCTCCAAAAGCCCTTCCAAGTGCTCAAAAGCTATTATGATGCTCCATTTCCCTAATGTCACTTGTTCTCCAGTTTAAACATTCACAGTTCCTTCTTTCCATTCCATGGCTTCCATCATCATTGAAGTCTCATTCCTCTTGCATCAACCCAACCTAATACATTCTGCTAATGGGCCTCTATTTAAGCATGCCACCAAACACTAAATAGAATTCTTTATCTGACCTAGGAATCTTAAAACCAAAACCACCATGTCTTCAAGGCTCAGTTTTATTGATACAGTTAACAGTGTGCTAGGCAGCATACAAAAGAGCACTGAATTGGTAATCAGAAGATCCCCACTAAATCACAGAAACAATCTTCATTCATAAAACGAAGGAGTCAGGGTAGATAATCTCCAAGGTATCCCTCAGTCAAACATTCTCATTATTAATACTTCTCTTTATCTGAAGTATTCACTACTTAATATTAGGTCACATAAAATAGAAGTGTGCAGAAGACTCAAACACTGAATACACCAGACTATAAACAGTGGTCTGTACCCTTTCCTGGGGTCCTCTGAAATCTCATGGAAGCTGTGGGCCTTCTCCCCTAAAGATATATAGAGACAAGTTTTGCTTAAGATTTCTGGAGGGTTTCTCTGGAGTCCAGGCTAAGAATTCTTTTCACTAAAATGTAACTTGGGTTAAAAAGGACTTTTTAAAATGAGGTTATATTTATAAAAGCACTGTTTTTTTGGTTGAAAAAATTATAATTCAATGTCAACTTGAGTAGAAGCTAAAGTCACTACAAAAACAAAAACATAAACTGCTATAGTCTTGCCAGACAAATATCTACCTGTAAGGAGTTAGAAAACAAAAATTCTTTTCCCTTGAAAACATAAACAACTAAAATTCTGTTTTATTTCCTATAATTACACTTCACCATTTAAATATCTACCTTACACATTCTCAACTTTTCTGACTGTAATTCTTTACATAAAAAACAGATATAAGCTAGCTTTCTATAACCTTTAGACCTTTTAAAAAAATAGATGTTAACACTATTAAAATAAGAAGCATGTCTATGGTTAAAGAAACATTAAGAAAAATGTAACCAAAAACCACTATGTCAAATAAGTAATAAAAAAATATATAAAAACCTGAATGTTCAATAACTGACTGTAATTTGACAGAAATGAGAGATTTCTCATCAACCACTATTCTTTTGTTTAAGGACTAAGGCTTTGGTTTCTAATACTATTACCAACTGCACCAAGCCTATACCAAGAAGATTTCTGTGAGTAGTGAAAAATGTGGGGTCCAGGCAAAGATGAATTACAAAACAAATCTGTTTGTAACCCTATATTTAAGGCAACATGATTTACTGAAAATTGAGAATTAAAGGGGCCAATCATCCAAAAGTCTTAAAAATTTGGACAGTTCACTGCTTGTATTTTTTTCTTTTGGCAAAAGTACATGCACTGTAGAGTCCCTATTGCCCACAATATTTTAGGTGCCATAAAAAATCTTTCCTAGTTTATTAAATTTTACAGACATACTGATCCTGGTGAGTTTTCCCAACATCTGGTTCAAATGCTGATATTGTAGGTTGAGATGTGCCAATATTGCAGCCCCTTGTTTTTAAAAGATCCACATTTTAATCTGTATATTCCAAAATTGCCACACACTTAGTTGAACAATTTTATCAGTAAAATCTATGCTCATGAACTCTAGCATTTATTGGTTGTTATAGGTGAAAATGAATTGCTCTTATTTTCAGATTTATCAAGGTCAAATATATTCTACCTTGAACAGACATGTTACTTTCACCTACATTTAAAATGTCAAACTTTCTAGTTACATAAATTAACGTGATAACCTTAAATTGTTAATAAAAGTAACAACTTATAAACAGCCACTTTACAAAAATCAAACCACACAGAAAATCATTTATTACATATAATGCACCTTTTCATTATAGTATTCGATTCAATGACCTCAATTAAGGAGGATAAAAAGAAATTTAAGTGCACCAAGGGTGCACCTTTCTAATTCTCTTATCTTTAATATCTGTGTGGACTGGTTGAGCATTATCAATTCTCAAGACCTGTAGATAAACTGGTCCTGGTTATTTGCCAATTAACAATTTGAATCTAAGCTGCCAACAGTTACAGTAATGGGCATTAAGATTTAAAACACTGCAGGTAAAGTCCAGTATCCCTTAGTAAAAAATCTTAAACTCTACAACAGAAACCTTAAGGGAAATCAGACCAATATATACATACAACTTGAATAAATGGGCACAGTCTATCATGGTGTTCATTCCATGAAAGTCTGAAATACTGTTAAGTGTCCTCATTTAAAAACTTGGGGTGATGGTGTATGCAGTATGCAGTCAAGGAGAATTGCAAGTCTGAGGTTTTATCCTCAGATGCCGATGTTGTGCATGATGAAGTGTAGAGTCAGCCTGCTGGAGTTCTCTATCCTTCTTAATGCCTCGTCCAGCTTGGGGTAAAGACCTATCCATAGAGAAGCAGTGTGCAAGTTTGAAGTTTGTAAGGAATATTCTGAATCAGTTTCCTCTCCTCCAAAGAGAGAGAGCTGCTTGGAGAAATGCAAGTCCTTGAACTGCGGGCGTGCTTGTATGTGTGGGCTCCTTTGTTGAACTAAATATAAATAACTCAGTACATACCAGTAGGGGGCACTAATGATCAAGGTTATTTTCAAGCATTACATGGCCTTTAACAACAAAAGCATTCACCAACATTTTCAATGGAATGAACTAGCTCATCTCAGAAAAAATAATCTAACTGCATATAAAAACTTTTCAGCAGCTATAAGTACATTCTAAAATACATAAAATATACCTCGTCTTCCCAAATATGGTTTAGTGCAGTCCCAACTGTCATTGTCATTCCTAATAACATGTAGACGAGTTGGCTGTTAAGATTTCTAAAAAAGTTAAGTCTAAACTGTATATCCAAAGCATAAATATTTTTTTTGGTGAAGTGCTGAAAAAATTACTTAACCTCGCATACTTAATTTTTAAGATTGAGGTTTTTTTGGTTTTTTGTTTTGTATTCATTTTAGAGAGGAGACACAGAGTGAGAGAGGGAGAGAGGGAGAGAGAGAGAAAGAGAGAAAAGGGGGAGGAGCTGGAAGCATCAACTCCCATATGTGCCTTGACCAGACCAGTGCAGGGTTTTGAACTGGCAACCTCAGTGTTCCCAGGTCGATGCTTTATCCACTGCGCCACCACAGGTCAGGCTCGCATACTTGATTTTTAGTGTACAACATACAGCATATATATCTGCTCCATTGAGTGCTGCTTTAGCTAACTGGGCAAAAAGGACTGATTCAAACATAACCTTTATCAAGGAAATTTGGTTTAATATGTCCAATATTTAAACATTAGTTAATCCCTATATGAAAAATACTTCAAAAATTAGAAATAAATTTTTCATTTCTGGAAATGAAATAAAATTGCTAGATCAGGGGTCGGGAACCTATGGCTCATGAGCCAGATGTGGGTCCTTTGATGACTGCATCTGGCTCGTAGACAAATCTTTAATAGAAATAATAATGTTAAAAATATAAAACATTCTCTTGTATTACAATCTATTCATTTCCTACCACTCATGTTTATGGTTGCGGGTGGCTGGAGCCAATCACAGCTGTCCTCTGGGACAACAACAAATTTTTATTGGATAATGCGTAACGTACACGGGTCGTTGTGAGGTCAGGATGTGAACTTCTCTCCTTTTAATCAAGTGGTCAGCTAGCTAATTGCAGAAACCCTTTTGACGAAGAAGATGGCTAAAAGAAAGAAAGATGAGGAGTATAGTAATTTTCAGCAGGAATGGACAAATGAATTCGCCTTTGTGGAGAGAGCAGGTTCTGCAGTGTGTCTAATATGCAATGATAAAATTGCATCAATGAAACGGTCAAATAAAAAGCGGCATTTCAAAACACGCCATACTACATTTGCATCAAAATCTCCAGTGGGAGACAGCCAGGAAGAAAGCATGTCAAGAGCTACTGTACAGAGTGCAAGCTAGTCAGCAGCAACTCCATGTTTGGACCCAACAAGGTGACTGGAATTCAGCTAGCTTTGCTGGTGCTTTAGCAATTGTGAGAAACGGAAAGCCATTCACAGATGGGAGTATGCCAAAACATTCATGCTTGATGTTGCCAATGAACTTTTTGACGACTTTTCGAATAAAGACAAGATAATCAAATGAATAAAAGACATGCCTCTGTAGGCAAGAACTGTTCACGATCGTACCATCATGATGGCAAATCAAATTGAGGCAACAAAGGTGAAGGACATAAATGCAGCACCATTCTTTTCTCTCATTTTGGATGAGTCAACAGACGTAAGCCATTTATCCCAGTTCAGCATGATTGCAAGGTATGACACACTATGTGAGGAAAGTCTTGCTGTTTTGCCTATGAAAGAGACAACAAGAGGGGAGGATTTATTCAAGTCTTTCACTGAAAAGAGTTTGCTAAAGAAAAAAAATCTACCGATGGATCAAATTTTCCGGTGTGTACTGATGGTGTTCCGTGAATGGTGGGGGAAGAGAGGATTCGTAGCACTTCTTCGTGACCATGGAAAGAAATCCATTCTAAGTTTTCACTGCATCCTACATCAGGAGGCGCTTTGTGCTCAGATGTGTGGTGAGCATCTTGGTGAGGTGATGTCGCTGGTCATTCGGGTGGTCAACTTTACTGTTGCCTGAGCTTTAGATGATCGCCAGTTTAAAACACTGCTGGATGAAGTTGGGAATAATTATCCTGGCCTGCTTCTGCATAGCAATGTGCGTTGTTTGTCAAGAGGGAAGGTGCTCAGCCATTTCGCAGCTTGTCTGAGCGAAATCCGGACTTTTCTTGAAATGAAGAACTTCGAGCATCCTGAGTTAGCTAACACTGAGTGGCTACTGAAGTTCTGCTATCTCATGGACATGACTGAACATCTGAACCAGCTCAATGTGAAAATGCAAGGCGTTGGAAATACAGTCTTATCCCTTCAACAAGCAGTGTTTGCATTTGAAAACAAGCTGGAACTCTTCATCACTGACATTGAAACAGGTTGTTTACTACACTTTGTAAAATTGGGAGAGTTTAAAGATGCATGCAGAGCAAGTGACCCTGCTCAACATCTTGATCTCCAGCAGTTAGCGGGCTTCACATCTAATCTCCTGCAGTCATTCAAAACGCGCTTTGGAGAATTTCGTGAGCACACTCGTCTTTTTAAGTTCATCACCCATCCACACGAGTGTGTAGTGGATAGCGCCAACCTGAGTTACATCCTTGTTGTCTCCATCAGAGATGTTGAGCTACAAGCTGCTGACCTGAAGGCCTCAGACATGTGGGTGAATAAGTTCACGTCACTGAATGAAGATTTGAAAAGACTTGCACAACAGCAAGAGATGAAAAAACTTCAACCCGCGGATCAGCTGATTGTCAAAACTTGGAATGCACTTCCCGTCACATACCACACACCGCAGCATGTGAGTATTGCTGTACTGACAATGTTTGGCTCTACATATGCATGTGAGCAGCCTTTCTCACATCTAAAGAACGTTAAGACCAACCTACGATCACGTGTAATAGATGGAAGTCTCAATGCCTGCGTGAAGCTTAACCTCACCATGTATCAAGCAGACTACAAAGCCATCAGCAAAACCATGCAGCACTAGAAGTTGCATTAATGGTAAGAAGTACTTTATTCATCATTGGTTAGCAATAGCATAACAACGTTATTAAAAAGAATTCAGAGACTTATTGTACTTTAAAAGTGTTGGTCTTACATAAAATGCACACATTTACTTATATTTAGTGTTAAACATATTGTATGGCTCTCACGGAGTTACATTTTAAAATATGTCGCGTTCACATCTCTCTCAGCCAAAAAGGTTCCAGACCCCTGTGCTAGATAAATTTTAGTAAGGGAATTTATTTTTAAGATCAACAATACTAAAAAAAAAAAAAAAAAAAAAAAAGATCAACAACATCATCATAGAATATACAGTGTGTCCGTAAAGTCATGGTGCACTTTTGACTGGTCACACGGTCAAAAGTGCACCATGACTTTACGGACACACTGTATAAATGCCTAACCACTATGTTGTACAACTGAAATTAACATAACATTGTAGGTCATCTGTAACTGAATAATAAATTTAAAAAACAAATAAAAAATAGGATCAACAATACAAAAAGAAAAGGAAAAACATAATACAACCAACCTATCCACACATTAATCCTTCTAAGTAATCAGAAGTACTTTTTATAAACTGGAGGAGAGAAAAGAAAGGAAGCATGGTCAGATTTCCTAGAGAAAGATAGCTTGCTATCTTGAAACAGGAAATACTTTACTCTTACATTACTGAGAACCAAATAATACAAAACAAACGTTTAATTTTTATATATTTCTGAAAAGGTAGGGTTTTATAATCATGTAACTACCTTCATTTTATTGCTTTTTAAAAAATACTTAAGTCTATACAGTTCTTTCCAAAAAAATAAAATCAAACCACAAAAGTAGTTAAGGAAAGAAAGACAAAAACACCTGGCTAGAATAGAAGTAAGCACCATGAAGAGTCTGCTGTATATCTCTACCTTTCTCTATCCATACATTGGTTTATTTAAGTTATTCTTTTTAAATAAAATTATTCTATATATCTATTTTGCAACTTGTTCTATTTACTCAACCTATAATAAATTTAACAAACAGAAGTAGTTCTTACATAAACTATAACCATTAACATCCAATAAAAAAAGGTAAAAAATGTTCCACTAATTCTAGTTTGGTTCTTCCAAATGACCTATTATTATTATATTTTTAATTAATTTTAATGGGGTGACATTAATAAATCAGGGCACATATGTTCAGAGAATATATTTCCCGGTTATTTTGACATTTAATTATAATGCATACCCATCACCCAAAGTCAAATTGTCCTCCATCGCCTTCTATCTGGTTTTATCTGTGCCCCTACCCTTGCTCTACCCCCTCCCTCACCTCCCCCTCCCCCGGGGTAGACAGTACACTCTTGTGCATGTCTCTGAGTCTCATTTTTATATCCCATCTATCTATGGACTCATATAATGCTTAGTTCTTTCTGATTTACTTACTTCACTCAGTTTAATGATATCTAGGTCCATCCATTTTGTTGTAAATGATCCGATGTCATCATTTCTTATGGCTGAGTAGTATTCCATAGTATATATGTACCAAAGCTTTTTAATCCACTCGTCTTCTGATGGACACTTGGGCTGTTTCCAGATCTTCGCTATTGTGAACAATGCTGCCACGAACATGGGGGCGCATTTCTTCTTTTCAAACAGTGCTATGGTGTTCTTAGAGTATATTCCTAAAAGTGGGATAGCTGGGTCAAAAGGCAGTTTGATTTTTAATTTTTTGAGGAATCTTCATACTGTTTTCCACAATGGCTGCACCAGTCTGCATTCCCACCAGCAGTGCAGGAGGGTTCCCTTTTCTCCACATCCGTGCCAGCACTTACTCTGTGTTGTTTTGCTGATGAGAGCCATTCTGACTGGTGTGAGGAGATATCTCATTGTGGTTTTAATTTGCATTTCTCTAATGATTAGTGATGTTGAGCATTTTTTCATATGCCTATTGGTCATGTGTATGTCCTCTTTGTAGAAATGTCTATTCATTTCTTTTGCCCAGTTTTTGATTGGATTGTTTGTCTTCCTGTTGTTGAGTTTTATAAGTTCTTTATAAATATTGGTTATTAACCCCTTATCAGACGTGCTGTCGAATATGTTCTCCCATTGTGTGGTTTGCCTTTTTATTCTGTTCTTATTGTCTTTAGCTGTGCAAAAACATTTTAGTTTGATATAATCTCATTTGTTTATCCTGCTTTTTATTTCATTGGCCCATGGAGATAAATCGGCAAATATATTGCTGCAACAGATGTCAGAGAGATTACTACCTATGTTTTCTTCTAAGATGCTTTTATGGTTTTACTGCTGATATTTAAGTCTTTTGCCCATTTTTAGTTTGTTTTTGTGAATGGTGTAAGTTGATAGTCTAGTTTCATTTTTTTGAAGGTAGATGTCCAATTTTCCCAACATCATTTGTTAAAGAGGCTGTCTTTACTCCATTGTATGTTCTTTCCTCCTTTATCAAATATAAGTTGTCCATAAAGGAGTGGTTTTATTTCTGGGTTCTCTGTTCTGTTCCATTTATCTATGTGCCTGTTCTTATGCCAATATCAGGCTGTCCTTGAGTAGAATGGCCTTGTAGTAAACCTTGATATCCGGAAGAGTGATACCTCCTGCTTTATTTTTTCTTTTTAAGATTACTGAGGCTATTTGTGTTCTTTTTGGTTCCATATAAATTTTTGGAATATGTTTTCTATATCTTTGAAGTGTGTCATTGGTATTTTAATTGGTACTGCGTTGAATTTATAAATTGCTTTGGGTAATATACACATTTTAATGATGTTTATTCTTCCTACCCATGAGCACGGTATATGCTTCCACTTGTTTGTATCTTCCTTGATTTCTTTTATCAATGTTTTATAATTTTTGAGTACAAGTCCTTAACCTCCTTGGTTAAATTTACTCCTAGGTACTTTATTTTTTTTATTGCAATACTGAAGGGGATTGTTTCCTTAATTTCTTTTGCTGACAGTTCATTGTTGGTATATAGAAATGCCTCTGATTTCTGAGTATTAATTTTATATCCTGCCACCTTGCTGAATTCATTTATCAGGTCCAGTAGTTTTTTGACTTTAGGGTTTTCTAAATACAATATCATATCATCTGCAAATAATGACAGTTTTACTTCTTCTTTTCCAATTTGGATGCCTTTTATTTCTTCTTGTCTGATTGCTGTGGCTAAGACTTCCATAACTATGTTGAATAAGAGTGGTGAAAGGGACCCCTGCCTGGTTCCTGATCTTAAGGGGATTGTTTTAATTTTTGCCCATTTAGTATGATGTTGGCTGTGGGTTTGTCATAGATGGCCTTTATCAAATTAAGGAATGTTCCCTGTATTCCCACTTTACTGAGAGTTTCGATCATGAACTGGTCCTAGATTTTATCAAATGCCTTTTCTGCATCTATTGAAATTATCATGTAATTTTTGTCCTTCCTTTTGTTTATGTGATGAATCACATTGATTGATTTGTGAATATTGAACCAGCCTTGCCTCTCCAGAATAAATCCCACTTGATCATGGTGTATGATTTTTGTCATATATTGCAGAATCTGGTTGGCTAATATTTTGTTGAGAATTTTAGCGTCTAAATTCATCAGGAATATTGGCCTATAATTTTCTTTCTTTATGTTGTCTTTGCCCAGTTTTGGGATCAGAATTATCCTCGCCTCATAAAAGGAGTTTGGAAGTCTTTGTTTCTCTTGAATTTTTTGAAATAGCTTGAGGAGGATAGGAGTTAGTTCTTCTTTGAATTTTTGGTAGAATTAACTTGTGAAGCCATCAGGCCTAGGACTTTTCTTTTCTGGGAGTTTTTTGATAACTGTTTCTATCTCATTTGTTGTAATTGGTCTGTTTAGGTGTTCTAATTCTTACAGATTGACTTTTGGAAGATTATGTTTCAAGGAATTTGTCCATTTCATGTATGTTCTCTAGTTTTTTGGCATACAATTCTTCATAGTACTTTCTTACAATATTTTTTTATTTCTGTTGTGTCAGTTGTTATTTTTCCACTTTCATTTCTAATTTTATATATTTGAGTCCTCTCTCTTTCTTTCTTGGTGAGTCTAGTTAAAGGTTCATCGATCTTGTTTACCTTTTCAAAGAACCAGCTCCTGGTTTCACTGATCCTCTGTATTGTTTCTTTCGCCTCTATGTCATTTATTTCCACTCTGATCTTTATTATTTCCTTCCTTCTACTAGTCCTGGGTTTTATTTGCTGTTTTTTTTTTTCTAGTTCTTTTAGATGCAGGGTCAAGTTGCTTATTTGAGCTTTTTCTAGCTTCTCATGGTATGCCTGTAGTGCAATGAACTTCCCTCTCAGTACTGCTTTTGCTGTGTCCCATAAATTTTAAGTTGATGTATGCTCATTATTATTTGTTTCTAGAAACTTTTTTATTTCTTCTTTGATCTCATTGTTAATCCATTCATTATTTAATAACATGCTATTTAGTTTCCAAGTGTTTGGGTATTTTTCAGGGGTGTTTTTTTGTGGTTAATTTCTTGTTTCATGCCATTGTAATCAGAGAAAATGCTTGATATGATTTCAATCTTCTTAAATTTGTGAGACTGCTTTTGTGTCCTAACATGTGGTCTATCCTAGAGAATGTACCATGAGCGCATGAAAAGAATGTATATTCTACTTCTTAGGGTGAAAAATTCTGAAGATATCTATTAAATTGAGTTGATCTAGTGTATCCATTAAGTCT
Organism: Rhynchonycteris naso; assembly: GCA_037038555.1. Lineage (NCBI taxonomy): Eukaryota > Metazoa > Chordata > Mammalia > Chiroptera > Emballonuridae > Rhynchonycteris > Rhynchonycteris naso. The sequence continues at coordinate 211,425,592 of CM072998.1, read as the reverse complement.
GCTGTTTCTTTGTTAATTTTCTTTCTTGAGGATCTATCCAGTGATGTTAGAGGGGTATTGAAATCCTCTACTATTATAGTATTGCTGTTAACCTCGCCCTTTATATCCATCAAAGTCTGCTTTATGTATGTCGGGGCTCCTATGTTTGGGGCATAGATATTTATAATGGCTATATCTTCCTGTTAAATTGTTCCCTTCCTCATTATGTAGTATCCTTCTTTATCTCTTACTACAGCCTTTGTTTTAAAGTCCATCTTGTCAGATATAAGTATTACTACCCCTTCTTTTTTCATTTCCATTTCCATAAAATATTTTTTTCCATCCTTTTACCTTCAGTCTATGTGCATCTTTTGTTTGAAGGTGTGTCTCTTGTAGACAGCATATGTATGGGTCCTGTTTCTTTATCCATGCAGCTACCCTATGTCTTTTGATTGGATCATTTAATCCATTTACATTTAAGGTTATTATTGATATGTAGTTGCTTATTGCCATTTTATTCTTTAAAGCTGTATTCTTCTTTTGCTATATTCCTTCCCCCTTTGAACTGTTTACAACAGGCCTCTTACCATCAGAATTGGTTTGGTTTTAATAAATTCCTTGAGGTTTTTTTTGTCTGGGAAGCTCTTTATTTCTCCTTCAATTTTAAACGTTAGCCTTGCTGGATAAAGTAGTTTGGGTTGTAGGTTCTTGTTCTGCATTCCTTTGAATATATCTTGCCATTCCCTTCTGGCCTCAAGTGTTTCTGCTGAGAAGTCAGATGTCATCCTTATGGGGGATCCTTTGTAGGTGATAGCCTTTTTTTCTCTAGCAGCTTTAAAATTTTTCTCTTTATCACTTAGCTTTGGAATTTTAACTATGATGTGTCTTGATGAAGATTTCTTTGGGTTTCTCTTTAATGAAGTTCTCTGTGCTTCTTGAACATGTGAAATGTTTTCCAGTCTTAATTCAGGGAAGTTTTCAGCTATGATTTGATTGAACAAAGTTTCTATCCCTTGTTCTTTCTCTTCTTCTTCAGGAACCCCTATGATGCAGAGTTATTTCTCTTCATGTTATCACAGAGCTCCCTTAGAGTTTCCTGAGATTTTTTTAGTCTCTTTTCTTTTTTCTGCTCTGCCTCTGTGCCTTTGTTTATTTTGTCCTCTAACTCGCTGATTCGATCCTGAGCTTCATCCATCCTGCTTTTAATTCCTTCCATTGTGGTATTTAGTTCTGATACTGTATTTGTTATTTCTCTCTGATTCTTTTTTACTTCCAATTTCTTTTTTATACTTGCTATCTCTTTATTTAGGTGTTCGTAATGACTATCCATTGTTGCTCTACGCTCTTTGAACATCCTAACTATTATTATTTTAAACTCTGCATCAGGTAGTTTGGTTATATCTGATTCATTTAGGTCCTTCTCTGGGGATTTTTCTTGATTCGTTTGGGTTGCATTTCTCTGCCTGCCCATTTTGTCTGTGTGTAAGAAGGGTTTGGCTACTGGAGTCCAATGGTTGTTGCATCTGTGTTCCCTACGTGTGGTCTGTCTGCAAGCCCACTACTTCCTCAGGCCGCTTCCTAGGGAGGTTGGGTATGGGTGTTGCCAGTGCCTGCCGCTGTGGCTATTGCTGCGGTTTCCGCCTCGCCTCCATGGGTTGGGCTGTGTTCTCGTGCCAGGCTTTATAAGCCTCAGCTGGTCTCGGCCTTCGCCCCTCTCCCATGGATGTGATTGCACACCACACTCAGACCACAAACCTGGGCACCAAGGGTAAGGGTGAGCACTTTTGCTCAACTGCGGGTCCCTGTCAGCCGGTTCCTTCAGCCGGGAGCAGCTTCTGGTGCGCGCTCAGCTGCGTGCCAGGCTTCCGCCCTGCCCCTGCCAACCACGGCTCCTTGGGTGGGAGGGGCTGCTGCTATGCGCTCAGCTGCAAGCCGGGCTTCGGCCCCACCCCCACCAACCTCGGCTCCTGGGCCGGGCTGCTGGTGCGCACTCAACTGCCGAGCCCGGGCTTCCTCCCCACCTCCGCAAGCAAAACCGGTTCGTGCAAGGATTCAAGCCTCGGAGGCCGGTTGAGGCTACGTGCTCGCTCACCCCTACCCAGCAGCAGATCTCTGCCCGTTCCATGCTCCCGCTTTTCCCCCACAGGTGGGGTTGCAGGCAGGCCCACAGACGCCAGACCACTATCGCATGTCCTCTTCGCCCCCACTGGGCTAGACCGAGCTCATGCCAGCCAGCTTGGCCTCTGCTCCCGCCAACAGAACCGTGCTTCTGCATCCCACCACCGCCCACCCTCTAGCAAGCCCTCAGCAGTGTGGGTAGGAGCACTGCCGTTCAGACCCTAACACTCCATACTGTAGTTCTGAAAGCTCCTTCCTTCTGAGCGACTGTGCTCTAATTGCTGCAGGGGAGCCTGTTTGGCTGGTGTCCTGCTTCCCCTTGCTGGTTCCAGGGGAAATATTGTTTCAGATTTGTGGAGTGACTCAGCCCAGGGTTTAGGGTGGCTGTCCCTCAAAGCTTTTCTCCCTGATCAGGCTGTACAGTGATTTTTTAACAACAAAACCAACAAGATATCGCATACATTTATTTATTTATTTATTTATTTACTTACTTACTTACCCGAAGTGAAGCAGGGGGGAGGCAGACAGACTCCTACATGTACGGGACTGGTATCCATCCAGCATGCCCGCCAGGGGGGTGATGTCGGCCCCTCTGGGGCATTGCTCCATTGTGGTGGGAGCCATTCTAATACCTGAGGTGGAGGCCATGGAGCCATCCTCAATGCTCGGGCCAACTTTGCTCCAATGGAGCTTTGATTGTGAGAGGGGAAGAGAGAGATAGAGAGGAAGGAGAGGGATAGAAAGGAAGGAGAGGGGAAAGGGGGAAGCAGATGGGCACTTTTCCTGTGTGCCCTGATCTTTTCTTTTCTTTTTTTTTTTTTTTTTTTTTACAGGGACAGAGAAAGAGTCAGAGAGAAGGATAAATAGGGACAGACAGACAGGAACAGAGAGAGATGAGAAGCATCAATCATCAGTTTTTTCATTGCAACATCTTAGTTGTTCATTGATTGCTTTCTCACATGTGCCTTGACTGTGGGCATTCAGCAGACTGAGTAACCCCTTGCTGGAGCCAGCGACCTTGGGACCAAGCTGGTGAGCTTTTTGCTCAAGCCAGATGGGCCTGGCCTGATGAGCCCACGCTCAAGCTGCCGACCTCAGGGTCTCGAACCTGGGTCATCCGCATCCCAGACCGATGCTCTATCCACAGCACCACCGCCTGGTCAGGTAAGGGTGACACCTTTTAAATGGCAGAAAATCCCTGGATGGGAGTCTGGGATGGAAAAATTCTCTGTATGAAAATTTCCTGCCCAACTGTGAAGTGTAAAATTGCCTTCTCACCTGAAAACACTGTGTAGCTGGGTTTAGCATTTTATGCTTCAGATGGCGTGTAACATCCACAAGCAAAGCCCTCCCCCACTGCAAGTCAAAGTGAAATCAGAAAAGACTCAGTGGAAAGGAAAAAACAACACAGAAGTAGAATAAAGCGGCAAACCCAGAAAGCATCGGCAGAGGAAAGGGAGAAACTGCAGTGGAGACCAGTCTGACTCTGTGTGATCTATGAACATTTATAGAAATGTTACCCTACCAAAAATCCCAACATGCTTTACTTGCCAACCGCTGGAATGATATCAAAATTCCCACCCAGGGTGTTACTTTTAGTTATTCTTCTCTTTCTGTTGTTTCCTAAAATAATAACAGGCATTCTAGAGATGATTTAACCAAGATGGCTTAATGCAGTGTCAGGTGAGTACTTGTGCCCATGAGCCCCATTACTTCTGGCTTCCTTATGCAAATCTGACTGACTATTCTGAACCTGAAGAAACAATAATTGAAGCAGCTGGGCTGTAAACACAGCTGGGCCATCCCCATGGAGACCAGACTCTAGCCTTCCTCCTATTACCCTAGCATTCCTCCCCTCCCTTTTCTTACTGAGCTGAATGCATAGCACATCTGAGCCTGGGTCTGTCTCCCTTAGGTGATCTCCTATCAGTTCCTTTCACCTGTAATATGCACATAAATTATCTGGGGAACTTGTTAATATGAAGATTCTGACTCAGTTGACCTGGGGTGGAGCCTCAGGGCCCATGTTTCTAATAATCCCTAGGGATTTGGTGCTGGGTCCACCCTTTTTTTATATAAATAAATTACATACATATATATAAAATTATATATATATATATATATATGAGTTTGTTTGAGCCAAAACTGATGACATATGTATGGCAGGGAGCAAGATCCCAAATGTTACCAGGGTCCAGCTTTGAGTAACTATTTAAAAGGCTCTACAATGCTCTGTCTAGCCTTGAGTGGCCTTTGTTGCTTTTCCTTTGTGACATCTATTTGTCCCCACTTGCTCCCCTCCCCTACAGCCCTGAGTCCTCCTGCTACCCCATTAGCTGCGCTTATTTCTCTCCCCTTCCACTTTGGCATTGGCTTACTGAGGCCGTGGAGTCGCGGTGACTTGGGGAAGGTGGTCTTGGTCTCAGAGAACCACATCCGGCCCTAGCAGTGCCTGCTCTGGGCTTTGGGCACCTCCCACATGCCATGAAAACTGTTGGGGGCAGGTGAAGGTGCTCCAGCCCAAAATGGAAAGTGGCTCCGACCTCGGCAGAGTGAGTCCTTGGTATGACCTTGAATGGCTATTGAAAAGGGCTGATTTCAACACATCATCATCATCAGGAAAACACAGTAGTTAAGGGCCTGGACCCAAACCCTGACTGCTTAAGTTTTAGTCCTTACTGGTTCTGTGAACTTGGACAATTTACTTAAGCTCTGCAGACCATATGTGTAAAGCAGAGATAACATTGGACCTACCTCATTGGTTGTAAAGATTAATGAGGAGCCTAGCCAGGTGGTGGCACAGTGGGTAGAGCATTGGACTGGGACTCGGAGGACCCAGGTTCAAAGCCTCCAGGTCGCTGGCTTGATCACAGGCTCATCCAGCTTTAGCTCACCGCTTCAGTGCAGGGTCTCTGGCTTCAGTGTGGGTTCATAGAAATGACCCCATGGTTGCTGGCTTGAGCTCAAGGTCACTGGCTTGAACAAGGGGTCACTCGCTCTGTTGTAACCCACTAGCCAAGGCACATATGAAAAAGCAATCAATGAACAACTAGAAAGCCACACAAAAAAACTGATGCTTCTCATCTCTCTCCCTTCCTGTCTGTCTTTCCCTATTTGTCCCTCCTCTCTCTCTCTGTCACACACACACACACACACACACACACACACACACACACACACACACACAGAAAGGTTAAATGAGGATCTTACCTGTACCTAATATTGCTTGAAAGAAGAAAACATATGGGCCAGGCCTTGGAAAGTGCTGCCTGATCTAATGCAATTTGTTGTCATGAATTCAAACTTTTAAAGAGAAACTGATTGTGTGAGCAAATATTTAAATACAGTGAAACCAAAGTGTAAAAAGTGCTCTTTCTCCTGTCCCATTGTGATGGTTGATTTTGTGTCAACTTGACTGGGCTAAGGGATGCTCAGACAGCTGATAAGACATTATTTCCGGTGAGTGGGGGAGGGGGGGAGATTAAATGAGGTAATGCTTGTAAATTGCCTGGGATAGTTCCTGGCATTTAGTAAAAGCTTTTTAACTACTAACTATTATGTTTACCATTATCATCATCAACCACCATTTACTCTTGTGTTTAACATGTACCAGACACTAAGCACATGGCGCTACCTTTTAAAATAAGTGTTATGCTTCAGTAATGCCTCAGTTGAACAAACAGACATTTGGAGAGGTCAGGTAACCTGCACAGGGTTAAATAGGTGATTGGCAGAGCCAAGTTTTCCTGTCCCGATCTGTGCTGTCATTGTTCTCAGTGGCAGTCCATACTCACAGCTATATTGCTAGGTACTCTACTTCCCACAGACTGGGCAGGGTGCTGAGCATTTTACATGCCTGATCTTATTTAAGTTTCATTAATTCCATGAGGTGGATACTCTTGTCATCTGCATTTGACAGATGAGGAAAGCAAGGTTCAAAGAAGCTAAGCAACCTCTACAAATTTTGACAGTAAAGAAAGCTGGGATTTGAGTTCAGGCCTGCCTGGCTCTAAAATCCATTCTAATATCTATTTAGTTTGATGGCCAAACAGGTGAGCCAGATGCTCCTGGCAGGCTGGTGACAGTAGTAATTGGTGATCATGATTTCCTGATATCTACTGCAACACAGAGGGACACAGTTTGCCTAGTCAGCCCCATTTTCTGAGCTGTTATTAAGGGCAATTTCCACTTTCTTTCATATTTCATTTTCCTGCAGCTTCTGAAAGCTGTGGATGTGCTTAGGTTGAGACAGGCTTCTGTGCCTTTCACAGGTCAGTTTGTTGTACCTGATGCAAGAATATGGAGGAATCATAAACAGGAGACCCTGTTGTGTTATGCAGTCTTCCCTGCACTGCAATAGGAGGAAACAGCCAGTAAATACCCAGATTGCATTTTTTGACCAAACACCTAAGGTTATGTGACTGCATCATTCCAAATGTGCATTTCATTACCAGGTCACAAGGGGGCAGCTTGTTTGGTGACAAGTAGCAGTATAGGCAGAACACAATCACCAGCCTGTAGATCAGCAGTTCTTAACCAGACATAAACTGGCTGGGCTTCAGAGAGCTTAGGAACATTCTGTGTGTGTGTATGCATTTTCCTTTAAAGAGGGCCTATAACTTTTGTAATATGTGCTAGGGCAGGGGTGCCCACACTTTTTCAGCTTGCAAGCTAATTATAACATGACCAAGTCAAAATGATCTACCTACAATAAAAATGCAAAACAGAAATTTATTTCTTCTATATTATCATTATTTAAGTTACTATTATTACTATTTAATATTGTGTATTCTTCTTTCACCTTTCTCCTTCTCAGCTCTCTTTTTGGAGGAAAGTCAATGTCATAGTTTTTATGAACAGTCCGAAAAAGCCGCTCCACATTTCCCTTCTTTGGAATAGCAATGGCACACAGACAGATGGGGCAAACACACTTAGAATATGACATAGTGAAAAAAATCCCCTCCCATTCTGTATGAAAGTGGTAGGTTTTAGGCTTCTTATTCGGCCCAGCTATGGCACTCATTTTTATACCCTTTGTTGTATTTAGTTTAAATAAATTGAAGGCTAACTACGCAGCAATGTAACTGAACAAGTTAGCGCGGTTTAACGCGCATGCGTAAGGTGTCAAAAGTTCAGACGTCAGATTGGCTACCCTGTATGTCAATCAAAAGACAAATGTCTTTTTAATGTCATGCGATCTACCTACACTTCCTTCGCGATCGATGAGTAGATGTGATTGACGTATTGAGCACCCCTGCGCTAGGGAGTTCATGACACACACACAAAAAGTTTAAAATCCATTGTTCTAGATTTTACAATCACTAAAAAAGGAAGCTTTAAAAAACAAAATACCTAAATTCTTTTTTTTTCAGGGACAGAGAGAAAGTCAGAGAGAGGGATAGATAGGGACAGACAGACAGGAACGGAGAGAGATGAGAAGCATCAATCATCAGTTTTTCGTTGAGATACCTTAGTTGTTCATTGATTGCTTTCTCATATGTGCCTTGACCATGGGCCTTCAGCAGACCGAGTAACTCCTTGCTCAAGCAAGCGACCTTGGGTCTAAGCTGGTGAGCTTTGCTCAAGCCAGATGAGCCCAAGCTCAAGATGGCAACCTCGGGGTCTCAAACCTGGGTCTTCCGCATCCCAGTCTGACGCTCTATCCACTGCGCCACTGCCTGGTCAGGTCCTAAATTCTTTTTTAATGAAAATGGCAATGCCCCCTAGAGGCAGCAATGCACCTTTCTTTTGTATGAATGATTTATGCTATAATGAATGTTTTTTCTGTTCTCTGTGACAGAGAGAGAGAGAGAGAACTGTGCCAGGTTCTAGCCTAGAGATAAGACTTCCTTCACAGCATTCTTTCAGGTAAAACTTATAGTATCTATATTAGGTAGACAATAATTTTAACTCCACTATATAAGTGAGGAAATTGAATCTTACAGAGGCATACTAACTTACCCAAGTTCAGGTAGTAAGGCAATCTAAATTCTAAGGTGTCAGACCTAGATTTTTAAATCAAAATACAGGATAAACCGTAGAAAATCATTCTTAAATAATATATTTAAATATTGCTTTTTAAGGAGGAGAAATATTATTGGAGAAAATTTCTTCCTATCTCCTCCCCCACAAATTTTTCTAGAAATTTTTGCCAGAAATCTTTTTTTCTTTTCTCCTTTAGCAAAATAATTTTTAATTGTTATTATAAACAGGATTTGCCTGTCCTGAGGACTGTCTGGTGGGACTAGGACTTGTTTCTGGCAGTGGTGTTACTGGGTTGTGAGAAGAGGAGACAGAAAGGGACCTGTCAAGAAGGAAGGGGCTAAAAATGAATGAATGTGTAGATTCAGTGGCTCCTACACAGTGACCATCTGTTCATCTTCTCAGAGTCAGACATGAGGGCCACCAGGCAGAGAAAAAAAAGCTATTTCAGATAATGGAAAATTAAACACTTTGAATTAAAATTCAGCCCAGGTGAATTTTTCTCAGTCAGACACTTTGAAAGTGTTCATGCCCAGATGTTACCAAAAGAACATTTCACCAAGTTAGTGTTTGATCAGGAATCCACAAGAACTAATTCACCTTCTACTTCATTTCCTAAGTCTTTGTCCCCAAAATTAAGGCAGAGCCTACCAACATATGTAACATAAATGTATCTTGCCTGTGCCCCAAATCCAACTTCACAGGTGGCAGAAGTCGGTCCCTATGCTCGTGCCTTGTTCAGTTGGCCAATCCGACTTCTCTTTCAGGATTAGACTCCTGCTCGCACCTCTGGGAAACCTTTCCTGCCCTGATGGCTGCGTGAGGGGCTGCTTCTCTGCTCCACCAGAGCTTCTGAGTGCCCCTCATTGCTTTTGTCACACTCCTCTGTTTTTATTTTTTGTGTGCCTCTTTGACCAGATTCTAGACTCCCTGGGGTTAAATATCTGGGTACATAAAAGATGCTCAAAAATTAGTAACCTGACAAACTTGCATTTGTTTTTTCCCCGTCTAAAAGTAATGGCAAGTCTTAGTGTCCTTAAGGTAGAATCATTTAAAAGCACTCTATGTTAAAAAGGGGTGGAGGGTGGGAGGGGCGCATTAACCTCATGCCAGGACTTGTCAAGTCAGTGCCAAGAAGGGAAGGCATCCAAAGGCAGTATACTAGTTATCCGTTGCTATACAAGAAGTTGTTTCAGTACCTCACTCATTATTGCTCTTTATTTCTGCTGGTCAGGGATTTAGACAGCCCTTTATCTTGCCTCTGCATATGATGCCTCGGGCCTCTGCTAGAAGGGTAGAGCTGGGGGCTGGAATCATCAGAAGGCTCATGCACTCACAAGTCTGGCAGTTGATGGTGGCTATTGGGGACTTAGCTGGGGCTGTCAGCCAGAACACCCCCCACATGGCCTTATGATGTGACTTGAGCTTCCTTAGAACATGGCAGCTGGTGTCCAAGGGCAGATGTCCTGACAGAAAGCCAGTACAAAGCCATTCTGTACTTATAACTGGCCTCAGAAGTCACAGGGCCCCACTGTGCCACATTCTATTGGCTGAGGCCACTCTAAAGGTTCATCTAGGATGAAGGGAGGGAACAAAGGCTCCACCCCTCAGTGAAGGAGCGTCAACATCACATTGTAAGAGCACCACGTAAGACAGAATATATGCCATGTGGCCATCTTTTAAAAATGCTATCTGAGCCCTGGCCAGGTAGCTCAGTTGGTTAGAGAGTCATCCCAATACACCAAGGTTGTGGTTTCAATCCCCGGTCAGGGCATATACAAGTAGCAACCAATGAGTCACAACTAAATGAAACAAGTTGATGCTTCTCTCTTTCTCTCTCTCTCTTGCCCATCTCACTCTCCCTTCCTCTCTCTCAAAATCAATCAATAAATAAAAATTTTAAATGCTACCTGCCGTAAGCAGTCATGGGGAAAAGTCCAAATTCCCCATAACAGAATATGTCTAAGAATCCCTATCGGGGAGAGAAGATATGAATCAAGGCAGAGGAATTCATAGAGGCAGTGGGGTTTCCTTTACTTCCAGAAGATAGCTAATTACAAGGCTGCCAGGAATGCAATAGAAAAAAGGGATTTAATGCCTTGTGACCGATATTTGAAATGTTAGAGAGTTCTGTTTCTAATTATCAGGTCTACATCATCTTCTTGCAAGAATGAGGCAGCTTTACTTGCCAAAGTGACACTCATGTGACCTCTCTTTGTTGAGGTCATTTATAGACCCCTCCCCCCAAGTTTCTTCTTAATTCCTTGCTCATGTCACTCTATCACTATTGTCATAATACTTGATTATTTCATTATCCTTACTGATGATACCCTGGCCTCTCACCATTATTGACATCCTCTCTTCCAATGATCTTATCCTCCACCCTTCTCATCTACTCATTCCTATGGTCACTGGGTTATACCCTTGACTTTGTTATTGCAGCCTTCCATGGTCACTGTTTAAGGTATCTATCAGATCCCATAATTCTTTGATGCTAAAAGAACCCATAATCTCTTATCTTTCCACCTTTGTACTGTCCCTCACTTTCTCCTGACCTCACTCCCCACAAAATTAGGTCAGAAGTCCAGGATTAGAACCCCTGACTTGCATATGCTCTCAAATTCCTTGCCTCTTCCCTCTTCTTTGTAGTCTCCTGACAAAACTCAACTCTGATTAATTCCTCCCAGCCCCACCCGGCTCACCACAGCTGCCAATAGGCAGTTACTGGTCTCACTCTAAATTCATGACAATACCTCCCGTGAGTCTTTAGGATGCTCACAGTCAGACTTCCCCTGAAATGGGAAAGCAGAAGTGCCACTTGAGGTTGCTCCTATATCCGAGTTATAACCCCACACCTTTGGGTAAGAGCTCACCACCTACTAGACACTGCTGCTCAGACTCAGGGCATACCCAGGCAACATTTCGAAAAATAAATCCTCTTTAGAAAACAGCTATTCTCTGCCAACCCCCAGCTTTCTGGTGGCTTCAAAACCAGTCTGGTGATGTGACATCCTCTCTGAGAACAACCTTTCCATTTCTGCTTTGTTATCTGCACATTCTGCATTGCTGACAGAGCTGTGCTGACATCTCCTTCTACTGTTAGCACCAAAGCACAAAGTCACAACTGCACGTTCATTTTTCAGTGAGAAAAACCAAGAACACCTGGGGATAAGGGTGGAAGGGGCTACCTAACCAAGTCACTCCTGGGTGAGGCGGAAAGCACCTGAGTAGGAGCCTAGAAGATGTATCACCTTGGGCAAGTCCCTTCAGCTCTCTGGGTCCCAGCCTCATCATCTGCAAAGTGTGGGGAATAGATGAGATCATTCCTAAGGTTCTTTCTAGAGCTTTCATTCTGACTTTGACACAGGATGCTACAACATTCACAGTTGCCCCTGTATTTTTCAGCCTCTACTTCATTCATTCATCAGCTTTTCCATCCAGAAAAGGCTCTGCTTCGTGCCAGGTGGGTAACAAGATAAACAGGACAGAACCTTGGCCCTCTACGTGCTCACATTCCTTATAGACAGATAGTGTGATATGATCTTATAATTATACCATAATATGATGAATGTTTGAGGGGGAAATATGTTTAAAGTGTGATGGGGACAAAATGACAAAGAGGATTAGTTCTCACTGTGGAGGTCACAATCCTTTACAGAGAAAGCAGCACTAGAAAATTCTTAAATGACCTAGAGGGTTTTGCCAGAATGTGGTGGCCATAGGGGGTGCGGAAACGACATTTCGGTTATGCAAAAGGGCCCAAAGATTTGGTGAATCTGGGAGACTAATTCCAAGTTTCCCATATGTCTGACTCTCAGGCACATGGGGGTCTATGTCAGGATACGAGGCTGGAGGCTGGACAGGACAGATTGGAAACTTTGCTCTTGTTTTCTTCTCATTTAGCAAAAATTTCGTTTTAGAATTATCCCAATTCCTCGTTCTTTAAGTCAGGACTCCCCTGCCAGTCTTGAAGTCTTGCCCACTCTAGCCTCTGCTCTCTGTGTTATGTATAAATTCCCCTGCAACCTGACTCCTTTGTGTATACCATCCTCCCATATGTATTCAAGTGAATCACAGATCAAATATTTCCATGTAATGTACAAGGCAGCAAATAATAGCACCTTCGTTTTACAGAGAGAAACGCTGATTTACAGATTTCTCAGTATCAGGTAAACAGACCCGAAATATGTCCTGGGTCCTTATGTAATGAAAACTCCATTACTCTTGATGGAAGGAGACTTGATTTGGGGTGGTGAATTCACAATACAGTGTACAGAAGGTGTCTTGTAGAATTGTGCACCTGAAGACTATATAATCTTAACCAGTGTCACCCCAATAAATTTAATAAAAAAGAAGATTAAATTAAAAAGAATACCCTCCATGACTATGTTTTTTTCTGAGTCAGGAGAAATAAGTAATCTTGACTGACCTAGGCAGTCATATTGGAACTATCATTAAGGGTAAGATTTTGAGTCAAGTATAGCTTTAAGAAAGAGCTAAATAAGGGAAGAAAGCATAACGAGTTACCACTCAGCATGTGGATGGTAAAATTAAAATCTTGAGCCCATGACAACTGCATCTTTCTCCCAGTCTAATTGTTTCATAAGGAAAGGGTGTTGTTGCCTTTAAAAAATTCACTGTGGGAGGTAATTGGTCACCCAGACTTCACAGTACAATAGCACCCAGGTGGGTCACTATCCAAGATTTAGTCTTTGGCCACATCCTCGCCAGCACTTATTCTGTGTTGTTTGGCTGATGAGCACCATTCTGACTAGTGTGAGGAGATATCTCATTGTGGTTTTAATTTGCATTTACCTAATGATTAGTGATGTTGAACATTTTTTCATACGCCTATTGGCCATCTGTATGTCCTCTTTGGAAAAGTGTCTATTAAGTTCTTTTGCCCATTTTTTGATTGGATTGTTTACCTTCCTGGTGTTGAGTTTCACAAGTTCTTTATAAATATTGGTTATTACCGACTTATCAGACGTATTGTCAAATATGTTCTCTTATTGAGTGGTCTTTTTATTTTGTTCATATTGTCTTTTTTTTTTATTAACTTTAATGGGGTGACACCAATAAATCAGGGTACATATGTACAATGAAATCATCTCCAGATTATCTTATCATTCAATTGAGTTGCATACCCATCACCCAAAGTCAAATTGTCCTCTGTCACCTTCTATCTGGTTTTCCCTGTGCCCCTACCCTTCTCCCTTTCGCACCCTCCCCTCCCTCTCCCCACCCCGTAACTACCACACTCTTCTCCATGTCTCATTGTCTCACTTTTTTGTCCCACCTATGTATGAAATCATGCTGTTCTCAGTTTTTTGTTTCTGATTTACTTATTTCACTCCGTATAATGTTATCAAGGTACAACCATTTTGTTGTAAATGATCCGATGTCATCATTTCTTATGACCGAGTAGTATTCCATAGTGTATATGTATCAAAGCTTTTTAATCCACTCGTCTTCTGACGGACACTTGGGCTGTTTTCACATCTTCGCTATTGTGAACAATGCTGCCACAAACATGTGGGCGCATTTCTTCTTTTCGAAAAGTGTTATGGTGTTCTTAGGGTATATTCCTAAAAGTGGGATAGCCGGGTCAAAAGGCAGTTCGACTTTTAATTATTTGAGGAATCTCCAAACTGTTTTCCACAGTGGCTGCACCAGTCTGCATTCCCACCAGCAGTGCAGAAGGGTTCCCTTTTCTCCACACCCTCGCCAGCATTTATTCTGTGTTGTTTTGCTGATGAGTGCCATTCTGACTGATGTGAAGTGATACCTCATTGTGGTTTTAATTTGCATTTCTCTAATGATTAGTGATGTTGAGCATTTTTTCATATGTCTTTTGGCCATCTGTATGTCTTCTTTGGAGAAATTTCTATTCATTTCTTTTGCCCATTTTTTGATTGGATTGTTTGTCTTCCTAGTGTTGAGTTTTATAACTTCTTTATAAATTTTGGTTATTAACCCCTTATCAGATGTGCTGTCGAATATGTTCTCCCATTGTGTGGTTTGTCTTTTTATTCTGTTCTTATTGTGTTTAGCTGTGCAAAAACTTTTTAGTTTGATATAGTCCCATTTGTTTATCTTGCCTTTTATTTCATTTGCCTGTGGAGATAAATTGGCAAATATATTGCTGCTACAGATGTCGGAAAGCTGGCTGCCTATGTTTTCTTCTAAGATGCTTATAGTTTCACGGCTTATGTTTAAGTCTTTTATCCATTTTGAGTTTGTTTTTGTGAATGGTGTAAGTTGATGGTCTAGTTTCATTTTTTTTGCAGGTAGATGTCCAATTTTCCCAACACCATTTGTTAAAGAGTCTGTCTTGACTCCATTGTATGTTCTTTCCTCCTTTGTCAAATATCAGTTGTCCATAAAGCTGTGGGTTTATTTCTGGGTCCTCTGTTCTGTTCCATTGATCTATGTGCCTGTTCTTAAGCCAGTACCAGGCTGTCTTGAGTATGATGGCCTTATGGTAAACCTTGATATCTGGAAGAGTGATATCTCCTGCTTTATTTTTTCTTTTTAAGATTGCTTAGGCTATTCGTGTTCTTTTTTGGTTCCATATAAATTTTTGGAATATGTGTTCTATATCTTTGAAGTATGTCATTGGTATTTTAATTGGTATTGCATTGAGTTTATAAATTGCTTTGGGTAATATAGACATTTTAATGATGTTTATTCTTCCTAACCATGAGCACGGTATATGCTTCCACTTGTTCGTATCTTCCTTGATCTTTTATCAATGTTTTATAATTTTCCGAGTACAAGTCCATAATCTCCTTGGTTAAATTTACTCCTAGGTATTTAATTTTTTGGCTGCAATAGTGAAGGGGATTGTTTCCTTAATTTCTTTTGCTGACAGTTCATTGTTGGTATATAGAAATGCCTCTGATTTCTGAGTATTAATTTTATATCCTGCCACCTTGCTGAATTCATTTATAAGGTCCAGTAGTTTTTTGACTGAGACTTTAGGGTTTTCTATATACAATATCATATCATCTGCAAATAGTGACAGTTTTACTTCTTCTTTTCCAATTTGGATGCCTTTTATTTCTTCTTCTTGTATGATTGCTATAGCTAGGACTTCCAGAACTATGTTGAATAAGAGTGGTGAAAGTGGGCAACCCTGCCTGGTTCCTGATCTTAAGGGGATTGCTTTTAATTTTTGTCCATTTAGTAGGATGTTTGCTGGGTTTGTCGTAGATGGCCTTTATCATGTTAAGGAATGTTCCTTGTATTTCCACTTTACTGAGACTATTGAGCATGAATGGGTGCTGGATTTTATCAAATGCCTTTTCTGCATCTATTGAAATTATCATGTGATTTTTGTCCTTCCTTTGGTGTATTTGATGAATCACATTGATTGATTGGCAAATACTGAACCGGCCTTGCCTCTCCAGAATAAATCCCACTTGATCATGGTGTATGATTTTTTTCATATATTGCTGGATCCGGTTGGCTAACATTTTGTTGAAAATTTTAGCGTCTAAATTCATCAGGGATATAGGCCTATAATTTTCTTTCTTTGTGTTGTCTTTGCTAGGTTTTAAGATCAGAATTATGCTCACCTCATAAAAGGAGTTTGGAAGTCTTCCTTCCTCATGAATTTTTTGAAATAGCTTGAGGAGGATAGGAGTTAGTTCTTCTTTGAATTTTTTATAGAATTCACTTGTGAAGCCACCAGGCCCAGGACTTTTCTATTTTGGGAGTTTTTTGATAACTGTTTCGATCTCATTTGTTGTAATTGGTCTGTTTAGGTGTTCTGATTCTTCCAGATTGATTTTTGGAAGTTTATATGATTCAAGAAATTTGTCCATTTCATCTAGATTGTCTAATTTTTTGGCACAGAGTTCTTTATAGTATTTTCTTACAGTGCTTTGTATTTCTGTTGTATCAGTTGTTATTTCTCCACTGTCCTTTTAAATTTTATTTGAGACCTCTCTTTTTCTTGGTGAGTTTAGTTAAAGGTTCATCAATCCTGTTTACCTTTTCAAAGAACCAGCTTCTGGTTTCATTGATCCTCTCTATTTTTTCCTTAGCCTCTCTGTCATTTATTTCTGCTCTGATCTTTATTATTTCCTTCCTTCTACTTGTCCTGGGTTTTATTTGTTGTTGTTTTTCTAGTTCTTTTAGCTGCAGGGTCAGGTTGCTTATTTGAGCTTTTTCTAGCTTCTTATGCTGTGCCAGTAGTGCAATGAACTTCCCTCTCAGTACTGCTTTTGCTGTGTCCCATAAATTTTGAGTTGATGTATGCTCATTATCATTTCTTTCTAGAAACTTTTTTATTTCTTCTTTGATCTCATTGTTAATCCATTCATTATTTAATATCATGCTATTTAGTTTTCAAGTGTTTGAGTATTTTTCAGTTTTTCTTTTGTGGTTAATTTCTAGTTTCATGGCATTGTGATCAGAGAAAATGCTTGATATGATTTCAATCTTCTTAAATTTATTGAGACCATTTTTGTGTCCTAACATGTGGTCTATCCTACAAAACGTACCATGAGCACTTGAGAAGAATGTATATTCTAGTGCTTTAAGGTGAAAAGTTCTGAATATATCTATTAAATCAAGTTGATCTAGTGTATCCTTTAAGTCTGCTGTTTTTTTATTAATTTTCTTTCTTGTGGATCTGTCCAGTGTTGTTAGTGGTGTATTGAAATCCCCTACTCTGATAGTATTGCTGTTAATCTCGCCCTTTATGTCCATCAAAGTCTGCTTTATGTATGTTGGGGCTCCAATATTTGGTGTGTAGATATTTATAATAGTTATATCTTCCTGTTGAATAGTTCCCTTTATCATTATGTAGTGTCCTTCTTTATCTCTTACTACATCCTTTGTTTTAAAGTCCATTTTGTCAGGTATAAATACTGCTACCCCGGCTTCTTTTTCATTTCTATTTGCATGAAATATTTTTTTCCATCCTTTTACCTTCAGTCTATGTGCATCTTTTGTTTTTAGGTGTGTCTCTTGTAGACAGCATATGTATGGGTCCTGTTTCTTTATCCATGCAGCTACCCTATGTCTTTTGATTGGATCATTCAATCCATTTACATTTAAGGTTATTATTGATATGTAGTTGTTTATTGCCATTTTATTCTTTAAAGCTATATTCTTCTTTTGCTATATTCTTTCCTCCCTTTGAACTGTTCACAAGAGGCCCCTTAGTATCTCTTGCAGAATTGGTTTGGTTTTAATGAATTCCTTGAGGCTTTCTTTGTCTGGAAAGCTCTTTATTTCTCCTTCAATTTTAAACGTTAGCCTTGCTGGATAGAGTAGTCTTGGTTGTAGGTTCTTGTTCTGCATTACTTTGATTATATCTTGCCATTCCCTTCTGGCTTCAAGTGTTTCTGTTGAGAAGTCCGATGTCATCTTTATGGGGGCTCCTTTGTAGGTGATAGCCTTTTTTTCTCTAACAGCTCTTAAGATTTTTTCTTTATCCATTAGTTTTGGTATTTTAACTATGATGTGTCTTGGTGTAGATTTTTGGGGGGTTCTCTTTAATGGAGTTCTGTGTGCTTCTTGAACATGTGGAATGTTTCCCAGCCTTAATTTAGGGAAGTTTTCTGCTATGATTTGATTGAACAAAGTTTCCATTTCCTGTCCTCTTTCCTCTTATTCAGGCACCCCTATGATGCAAATGTTGTTTCTCTTCATGTTGTCACAGAGCTCCCTTAGAGTT
Organism: Rhynchonycteris naso; assembly: GCA_037038555.1. Lineage (NCBI taxonomy): Eukaryota > Metazoa > Chordata > Mammalia > Chiroptera > Emballonuridae > Rhynchonycteris > Rhynchonycteris naso. The sequence continues at coordinate 211,407,822 of CM072998.1, read as the reverse complement.
TCCTCACATTTTTTGAGTCTCTTTTCCTTTTTCTTCTCTGCTTCTGTGCCTTTGTTTATTGTGTCCTCTAACTTGCTGATTCGATCCTCATCGTGATTCATGCTGCTTTTAATTCCTTCCATTGTGGTCTTCAGTTCTGATTTGTCATTTCTGTCTGATTCTTTTTTATTATTTCAATTTTGTTTTTTATACTTGTTATCTCTTTATTTAGGTGTTCATAGTGACTATCCATTGTTGCTCTAATTTCTTTGAACATCCTATCATTATTCTAAATTCTGCTTTTGGTAGTTTGGTTATATCTGGTTCATTCAGGTCCTTCTCTGGGGATTTGTCTCGATTCATTTGGTTTGCATTCCTCTGCCTGCCCATTTTATCTGTGTATAGGCAAGTTGTGGCCACAGGAGTCCTGTAGGTGTTGCCTTTGTGTTCTCTAGGTGTGGTCTGTCTGCAGGCCTGCCACCCCCTCTGCCGCTGCCTAGGGTGTTTGGGTATGGGATTTCCAGCGACAGCCTACTGCGGCTGTTGCTGTGATTTCCGCCTCTCCTCTGCGGGAGGGGCTGTCACTGAAGCCACAAGCCTTAGCACCAAGGGCAGAGGTGAGCACCTTTGCTCAGCTGTGGACCCAGCCCATTTCCGGAAGGCTTACGCCCAGCCCCCGCAGTCAGAGCCTGCTCGCCACAGTTTTGCGGGTTGGGCGGAGCTTTTGATGTGCTCTCAGCTGTGAGCTTTTGCCCGTCCAGAATTTAGCCTCACCCTCGAGGCCAGGGCCCTCCTGCGCAGGGTGCAAACTGCAGTTTATTGGGCCGGGCGTGTTTGCTGGCGTGAGCTCAGGTGCTAGCTTCCGATCGTTCTGGACTCTACCACGCCCCCACGTTCAGAGCCAGCTCGCGCACGTAGGATGGCAAACCATTGGGGTTTCTCTGGCCGGGCAGGGCTAGTGTTCATATTGTCTTTACTTGTGCAAATGCTTTGTAGTTTGATATAGTCCCATTTGTTCATCCTGTCCTTTATTTCACTTGCCAGTAGAGATAAATCAGCAAATATAGTGCTGCGACAGATGTCAGAGAGCTTACTATTTTTTCTCCCAAGATAATTATGGTGTCATGACTTACATTTAAGTCTTTTATCCGTATTGAGTTTATTTTTGTGAATACTTAACTGGGTGGTCTAGTTTCATTTTTTTGCAAGTACCTGCCCAATTTTCCCAACACCATTTGTTAAAGAGACTGTCTTTACTCCATTGTATGCTCTTACTCCCTTTGTCAAATATCAATTGTCCATATAAATGTGGATTTATTTCTGGGTTCTTTGTCCTGTTCCATTGATCTGTATACCTGTTCTTATGCCACTACCAAGCTGTTTTGAGTACAATGACCTTGTAGTATAACTTGATAAAAAGAAATGTGATACCACCCGTTATTCTTCTTTTTCAAGATTGCTGAAGCTATTCATGCTCTTTTTTGGCTCCATATAAATTTTTGAGATATGTGTTCAATATCTTTAAAGTATGACATTGGTATTTTAATAGGAATTGCATTGAATTTATAGATTGCTTTGGGGAATATAGACCTTTTAATGATGTTTACTCTTTCTATCCATGAACACGGTATATGCTTCCACTTGTTTATATCTTCCTTGATTTCTTTAATCAATGTTTTATAATTTTCTGAGTACAAGTCTTTAACCACCTTGGTTAAATTTACTCTTAGGTACTTTCTTTTTTGTTGTTGGAATAGTGAAGGGGATTATTTCCTTAATTTCTCTTTCAGACAGCTCATTGTTGGTGTATAAAAATGCTACCGATTTCTGAATATTAATTTTATATCCTGCCACCTTACTGAATTCATTTATCAGATCCAGTAGTTTTTTGACTGAGACTTTCGGGTTTTCTATGTATAGTATCATGTCATCAGCAAATAATGATAGTGTTACTTCTCCTTTTCCAATTTAGATGCCTTTTATTTCTTCCTCTTGTCTGATTGCTGTGGCTAGGACTTCTAGAACTATGTTGAATAAGAATGGTGAAAGGGGGCACCCCTGCCTTGTTTCTGTTCTTAAGGGGATTGCTTTTAATTTTTGCCCATTGAGTAGGAGTTGGCTGTGGGTTTGTCATAGAGGGCCTTTATCATGTTGAGGTATGTTCTCTGTATTTCCACTTTGCTGAGAGTTTTGACCATAAATGGGTGCTGGATTTTATCAAATGCTTTTTCTACATCTATTGATATTATCATGTGATGTTTCTCCTTTTGTTTATGTGATGAATCACATTGATTGATTTGCAAATATTTTACCAGCCTTGCCTCCCCATAATAAATCCCACTTGATCATGATGTATGGTTGTTTTTTTTCATGTATTGCTGTTTCTGGTTTGCTAATATTTTGTTGAAAATTTTAGCATCTAAGTTCATCAGCAATATTGGCCTAGTCTTCTTTCTTTGTAGTGTCTTTGCCTGGTTTTGGAATGAGGAATATGATCGCCTCATAAAAGGAGCTTGGAAGTCTTCCCTCCTCTTGAATTTTTTAAAATAGCTTGAGAAAAATAAAAGTTAGTTCTTCTGCGAATACTTGGTAAAATTCACCTGTGAAGTCAAATGGCCCAAAACTTTTGTTCGCTGGAAGTTTTGATATTTGTTTCAATCACTTTTGTTGTAATCAGTCTGTTTAGGTTTTCTGATTCTTCCAGATTGTCTTTTGAAAGATTGTTTCAAAAAATTTGTCTATTTCACCTAGATTGTCTAATTTTTGGGCATACAGTTCTTAATAGTATTTTCTTACAATCCTTTGTATTTCTGCTGTGTCAGTTGTTACTTCTCCACTTCCATTTCTAATTTTTTTTAGTCTATTTTCTCTTGGTGTGTCTGGTTAAATGTTCATCAATCTTGTTTACCTTTTCAAAGAACCTGCTCTTGGTTTCATTGACCTTCTGTATTTTTTCTTTTAGGCTCTGTCATTTATTTCTGCGCTCTTTATTATTACCTTCCTTTTACTTCCTCTGCACTTTACTTGCTGTTCTTTTTCTAGTTCTTATTACATGCAGGGTTATGTTGTTTGAGCTTTTTCTTGCTTCTTAAGGTATACCCATAATGTTATGAACTTCCCTCTCAGGACTGCTTTAGCTGTGTTCCATATATTTTGAGTTGTATGTTCATTTTCATTTGTTTCAAGGAAATTTTTTCCCCTTGACCTTATTGTTAACTCATTTATTTAATAACATGCTATTTAGTCTCCAAGTGTTTGAATATTGAAAATCTGGTTTTTCTATTGTAGTTGATTTCTAGTTTCATGCCATTGTGATCAGAGATGCTTGATATGATTTCAATGTTCTTAAATTTATTGAGACTCATTTTGTGTCCTAACATGTGGTCTATCCAAGGGGGTGTACCATGATTGCTTAAAGATAATGTATTTCTGCTGTTTTAGGGTGAGAGGTTTTGAAGATACCTATTAAATCCACTTGATCTAGTGTATTCTTTAAAGCTGGTGTTTATTTTGTCTTGAGCATCTACCCATTGATGTTAGTGGGATATTAAATCCCCTACTATTATAATATTGCTGTTGATCTCGCCCTTTATGTCCATTAAAATCTGATTTATATATATATAGGTGCTCCTATATTAGGGGCATATATATTTATAATGGTTATATCTTCCTTTTGGATTGCTCCCTTTATCATGTAGTGACCTTCTTTATCCCTTACTATAGCTTTTGTATTAAAGTCTATTTTGTCATGTATAAGTATTGCTACTCCAGCTTTTTTTTTCCTTTCCATTTGCATGAAATACTTTTTTTCCATCCGTTCACTTTCAGTCTATCTTTTGTTGAGATTAGTCTCTTGTAGGCAACATATGAACAGGTCCTGTTTTCTTTTTTTTTTTTTTTACTTTTTTTTAAAATTTATTTTATTTTTATTTTATTCATTTTAGAGAGGAGACAGAGAGAGAGAGAGAGAGAGAGAGAGAAAGAGTGGAAGGGGGGAGGAGCTGGAAGCATCAACTCCCATATGTGCCTTGACCAGACCAGTGCAGGGTTTTGAACTGGCGACCTCAGTGTTCCCAGGTCGACGCTTTATCCACTGCGCCACCACAGGTCAGGCCAGGTCCTGTTTTCTTATCCATTCAGCTACCCTTTGTCTTTTGACTAAATCATTTAATCAATCTACATTTAAGGCTATTATTGATATGTAGTTGTTTATTGCCATTTTATTCTTTAAATCTAAAATCCTTTTTTTAGTTTTTTTCCTTTGCTGTTTACAGCAGGCCCCTTAACATTTCTTGCAGAATTGGTTTAGTTGTAATACATTCCTTTAGTTTTGTTTTTTGGGGTTCTTTTTGTTTTTTGTCTGGGAAGCGTTTTATGTCTTCTTCAATTTTAAACAATAACCTTGCTGGATAAAGAATTCTTGGTTATAGGCTCTTGTTTTGCATTACTTTAAATATTTGTCATTTTCTTCTGGCCTCAAGTGTTTCTGTTGAAATATCAGATGTCATCCTTTTGGGGGCTCCTCTATAGGTAATTGACTTCTTTTCTCTTTCATCTTTTAGAATCCTTTATGTCTTGCCTTTAGTATTTTAATTGTGTCTTGGTGTAGGCCTCCTTTGGTTACTCTTTAATGGGACTCTGTGCTTTTTGAACTTGTGTGACTTCTTCATCAATTTAGAGAAGTTTTCAGCTATGATTTCTTCAATCAGGTTCTCTGTCCCTTGTTCTTTCTCTTCTCCTTCAGGAACCCCTATGATGCAGATGTTTCTCTTTATGTTGTCTCAGAGCTCTGTTTCCTCAGATGTTTTTGAGCCTCTTTTCTCTTTGCTGCTCTGCTTCCATTTATTTTGTCATCTAAATTGCTGATTTCATCCTTTGCTTCATCCAGTCTGCTGTTAATTCCTTATAATATAGTCTTCATTTCTGATACTGTATTTCTCATTTCTGATTCTTTTTTATAATTTCAGTGTCCTTTTTGATGCTTGCTATCTATTTAGGTGCTCATTATGTCTGTCCATTGTTGCTCTAAGATCCTTGAGCACCCTAACAATCATCATTTTAAACTCTGCATCTGGTAATTTGGGCACTTCCATCTCATTTAAGTTTTTTCTAGGGATTTTTCTTGATTCATTTGGATTGCATTTCTCTGTCTTCCCATTTTTTCTGTGCATACACTCCTTTGGCTGTTGTCTGAATAGCTAGCTCGGTCTTCGGTTTAAGTTGTCAGCCTTCAACTATCAGTTGTGTTGGTTTTAGATCTTGGGTTGGCTTCATCTGTTGTTTGTAATCTGCTGTGAGCTACTTGTCAGCAGCTACTGCTCTTTTTGCTGTTTGTGTAGGTGATTTCTCTGCCTGGGTAGTGTGGGAGGGGTCAACCCGTCTATACGGGTCAGCTTCCTCCAGCTTAGGGCTGTCAGCAGCTCTCTAAAATCTGCAAGCTCTGAAAGATTTGCCTCTGCTTTTCAGTTTTTCCACCTCCTCTTGCAGCTGCCTAATCTTTCCAGAATCTTCAGTCTTGGTGTGGCTTCTTCAGTAATCCTTGGTTTTAGTTTCCTCTTTTAGTCCAAAGTTGGGTTTTTCACAATGATTGTTCTTGACTTGTAATCCAATTTGGTCCTGGAGGTGGCAGCTGAAATGTCTGCCTACTCCATTGCCATCTTTGAATCTTTGAGCTCTTCCTCTGGACATATCAACACCTACTATGCTACAGGGACCAAACACCACATACCGTGTCTTTCCAAAGCTGATGTTGCACACGTGAGCTCTGCAGAATTTCACCTCCCGCCCCCACGTGCCATTATCCCTGTGCCGCCGTCTGGCATCTCATCCCTCTGCTCCCACTCTCCACTTGTCTGTTCTTTAAGGCCCCTTTTTTGTTAGAATCCCCAATTCCTCCTTCCAGAGCCCTTTGTACTTCTTTGCCTTGTGATTTTGCCCTGCCCACTTGTCAACCCTCCCACCTCCAGCCTGGTGTAACAGGCATTGTGTGCACACTCCCTTCTCATTCAATTCCCATCCCTTCCTGCCAGCTCATCTTTGTGAATCCCTGCCTCTCCCTAGCCCCTAACACCATGCTGGCACTAGTAAATGGACCCTAAATGTTTGTAGAATGAATGGATTGTCAATAACACCTAGAAAATGATTGAAACTCTACAAGAGAATTTAAACAGCCTTCTTTCCCTTGGAGCCCCTGATCCCACCTTTTCTCCAATACTCAAGTCCTGGCCCTCAAACCTTTCCCTGAACCTCTTGGTTAACTACATGTTGTGGGATGTTTTACTTCTGAGAAACTGTGAGACCCAGGCTTTCTTTATCAATAGCACTTAGACACCAAGTACAGGGCTGGGAAGGTACTTACCACTGTAGAGGCCTGTTTTGAAAAAATATATATATCTGGTTGAAGCAGAAAACACCAGCAGATTATGTAGGGGCTAAAGAGCACAGCCTGCTCCAGTCCCAGGAAGGGGGACATTTAATTTAGGAGAGTGTCTCTTTTCCCAAAAACCAGCTGGTTGTTTTGCCAGGCTGAGCAGAGCTCCAGCTCTTTATGAAGAAGAATCTCAGCAAATCCCAGCCCCTCTAGGAGCCCAAAACGGCCATTTTCTAATCTGGCGCTCTCTCTCACACACACACACAATTTTGTCCTTCCCCAAAGAAACTAAAACCAGAGTGAGACATTGCTACTGAGGGTCCTCAAAACCACCAGCTAATGCCTTACCTAGGAAACTGCAAGAATTTCCCATGATCCTCTTCTTACCTTTGTCTCCTCCATATATCTAGTCCTGGCCCTGTGACTAGGTTTGATTCCTGACTCCTAGCTGCTTCCTAGCTCTGCCTGTCCCTGGCTACTTTTCTGCCCTGGACCTAATATGGTTTGGCTTTTTCCCCAGGGTCCATCGTGCTGGAAGCAGCGGGTACTGGAAGTATACAACACCCAGTGTGGGGTCCAGTTTTACATGGACAACTTCCTGAATGGCAACCTGAAGAATGGAGCAGTCTATCCCAAGCATTCTGGTTTCTGCCTCGAGACCCAGCACTGGCCCGATGCAATCAGGTAAATTGACACGTTGGCCTGTTAAGAGTGGTGGTGTGTCCAAGGTCACACTGTATGACAGAGGTTATCACTCTCAAGTCCAGTTTGTATAATTCAAAAGTCCATGTGTGTTCTCTTCTCCCAAGTCACGATACATACAGAAAACAGCCAAGTTACTAACAAAGAACTGAGACATTTTAAAAAATATTTTGTACCTTCAAAGCCTTTATTTATTTCTCATCAATACCTACTCATTTTCTGCAACCACACTTTTAAGATAAGCCTTCATATCTTCTCTTCCTATTTGCTTCTTAGTAACTTTCTTTTCTAGCTGTTTCCTAGAGTAATGTTAATGTTCTGTACAGCATCCACCAAGGATAAGACACTTGCAGCTTACACCAGAATATGTCAACACACTGCTTCCTTCATGACAGTCTGGCTACGACCAAGTGTGCTTAGTGATATAGTTCATTTTCATTCTGGCTCAAATTTGAAACAGTGCCGCCATTGCCATCTGGTTCACAGAGCTGGTCTAAAGACCAGTCTAGAAGCCATCCTGGGTATGGGTGCAACCTGGCTGGCAAGGTGTGACCTGTGTTTTTCCCCCTTCACAGTACCATTTCCCTTCTGTGCTGCTGAGGCGTGGTGAAGAATATGACACCACTTGGCTCAAGTTTTCTGTGGTTTAAGGAAGCGTACAACACGACCTACTCTAGGGCCAGGCTTAGAGCCCCTTCAGAAACTGGTCTACTCAGTGGTGAGATGAAGATTTAGAAGCTTTAAAAGTGATCCTGTGAATTAAAATGATACAGATAATAGCTGTCATTATAACCACTCTGAATATTCATTTCCAATGACTGGCTCTAGGTCTGTGTAGTCAGGATGACCCAATAATCATCCAATCACTAACCCTAGCCCAGAAATGGCACATGGACCCACATGCTGTTGACTTCATCTATCCATCATGCCACTTTCCTACTTTTCACCGTCTTTGAGCCTACTCTCTCATTCCTTTACTTCTTTTCCTCAAACCACCTTGAGCATCACTTTGGAGTTTTTAGAGATCAAATTAGTTCCTTCCACATGCTGGTAGAAGGACCTCTCCGCCTTGAGAAAGCAGTTTATCATTTGAAAATGAGGAAGCTTAGGTTTAAGGAAGGTAAATGATGGGCCCTGGCTGGTTGGCTGTGGTAGAGCATCCGCCCAGCGTGTGGATGTCCCGGGTTCAACTCCCAGCCCAGGCACAGAAGGGAAGTGCCCATCTGTCTCTCTCACCCTCTTCTCCTCCTGCAGCCATGGCTTAATTGGAGCAAACTGGTCCTGGGCGCAGAGGATGGCTCCATGGCCTATGGTGCTAAAAAATGGCTCTGGTTGCAACAGAGCAAGGGCCCCAGATAGGCAGAGCATCGCCCCCTTAGGGAGTTTGCAGGGTGAATCCTGGTAGGCTTAATGTGGGAGTGTCTCTGCCTCCCCTCCTCTTACTAAAAAAGGGGAAGGTAAGTGACCTACTTAAAGGCACACAGCCCAGGAGTTTCAGCCAGGACTTGAGGTAAGGTCATGTGAATTCAACTCCTTTCTTTGCTTCCCCTTCCGTCTGCCAGAGCATTCCCAGGGTCCACTCATGGGCAAAGCAGGGTCTGATCCTTACCTGTTAGAGCTAGCCTTTCTTCCCAGATTCACTTTTATAAAAAGCATTAGTCTGAGCTTGATTAGCTATCTCTGAACCTTAGAAGAGGTGTGATTTAAAGTACAAGAATTAAAGCTTTCTTAGGACAGCAGGTACATTAGACTTAAATAAATAAAAGTACAAGAATCTGGAATTATGATTCTGTGCCTTTGAAGTTAACTTGGGAAACCCTAGCCCAACCAAGGTTTGGAACAAAGGAAGCCAGTGGAGTCAGGACCTGTATGTGCAAAAAGGACCTTACCTTACCTGAGGGTCACACATTGCACCTGGAACACATGTTGTATTGTGTTTATGAGGCTGGGGCTCCTGCTTTTCCTGAAGAGTTGAATCATCAGTGATGAGTTTGGGTTAGTGTTTTTTAAACAAATGTTATCTTTCATATATTAGCAATCAGTTGAAATAAAAAAAATAAAAAGAAAAATACCTTCCCAAAACTCCCAGTTTCTTCACTTTAAATCTGTGAAGCATAAATCTTTAGTAAAATTTTTGAGAAACTGATCATTTGTAGTGGCGACCATTCTTTTTTTCTTTTTCTTTTTTTTTTTACAGGGACAGAGAGTGAGTCAGAGAGAGGGATAGATAGGGACAGACAGACAGGAACAGAGAGAGATGAGAAGCATCAATCATTAGTTTTTCATTGCCATTGCAACACCATAGTTGTTCATCGATTGCTTTCTCATATGTGCCTTGACCGCAGGCCTTCAGCAGACCGAGTAACACCTTGCTGGAGCCAGCGACCTTGGATCCAAGCTGGTGAGCTTTTGCTCAAACCAGATGAGCCCGCGCTCATGCTGGTGACCGCGGGGTCTTGAACCTGGGTCCTCCGCATCCCAGTCCAACGCTCTATCCACTGAGCAACCGCCTGGTCAGACCAGTCTATTCTTTCTCGTGAAACACACATAAAATAAAACTTTAATGTTCTTGAGAAATGACACTACATAGTTATGAGACATGTAGACTATGACATGTGAGCATAATTGTAGTATTTTATGGTGAAATCACTGAAGGTGTCAGCAAGAAACAATTTTACAGTCTAACTGGACACTTTATTCACATAAGGTGGTAAAAACAAACATGGAATTTAATATGAAAACATACTACAATATTAAAATCTTGTTGAAAATGCAAATATCCAGTGCTTATAATATCACAAGCATGCCCTCCAACAAGTCTTGATTCAAATAACAATGTCCTAAGTAAGCAAAGCTAATGAAGAATATTTTAAAGAAACACTTTGTAAATGAGATATAAGTAGTGTTCAAAGTAGTACTTTTAAAAGATAAATATTCCTTTTTTTATACCTAAATAATAAATGCAATTATCCACTAAAATGAAACATACACTCCCCTCCAAGAATAAGTCTCTAGGCTCCTAGGAGTCCAAGACTTCCTTACTACACAGCCCTACCCACAACCAGATTAGTGCTTTATTATTCTGAGTTCTGATCCAGCACAGGTGAGCATATCATTGATTAAGCTCAATGATCTGTACAATCTTGTTTGTTTCAAACTCATTGGACATTAAGTTCTTATCATTTCATTACCAGTGGGATTTTAATTTTTTATAGTTTCCACTCATTTTGCCTAACAAAGTAAGATGCAATATTAACTGTACAAACATTGCTGTAAAGACTAAACTAAGATTGATGGAGGTTGAATTCTTGACTGTTAGGTGACCAATGACAGTCCAACCTCAGCAGACAAAATGGAAGTTAGTCTCAATGCATAAATGAATAGTTTGTGAAAAGTAGAACATGAAAAAATACAGGACTACCAGAAGACAAGAGGAATGTATAACATATACCCAGTTCCTTAGACAAGTTCCAATATTAGTTGTAACCATTTTAAATTGGATCACCAGTTTGCAATGGGCTATTTGGACAGTTGTGACAGGCATGCATCCCTTTTTCAATCAAGGTATTTATATTCTCCCCCTAAGTTCCAACTTCTCCAATCCAATTACTCAAATCATAATTAAAGTCTCAGGTGCTTTGGGTAGCATTTTAGCTGTAAGTAAAATGCTCAGCAAATCTCCTCTTGAAAAAAGCAACTATAATGCTGAAAAAAAAAAACTGACAAAACAATTTTGGTGCTCTGGAAACTGACCAAAATCACACAACAATCTGAGACATGTTTGTTTGAAAAATTACTAACCTTTGGGTAGGAACAGTGGGACACTGGTGTTCCTGCCTGGGACTGCGCCCATTCTCCTTACCTTCCCAGCTTGGTCACTGTGGAGCTTCTCCCAGGGCAAAACAGAACACGTGGACCAGCAGGTTCTGCGGCTGATGGGGAGGGGGGAAGGCTCACTCAGTTTGGGTGATACCTATATCCAAAAACTTTATCAATACAACGGAAGTAATGATCTCAGTGCTATGCAAACACAAAGGGCCAATGCCTCTAGTAAGTAGACTGAGGTTGCAGTCATGATTGGAGCAAACATATTCTGGGTAATCAGGGCTGTGCACATGCATAGAAAAGACCAGAGTGGATCCAAGCTATTCACACATTCCTGGCCAACTGAGGCCACATATATGAGCAGAGAAAATTAAGAGGGGCTCAGCAAAAAATAAAAGCCAAGACAGATGAAAACAGCCTGAACACTGAGTTCACTCTCTAACTACACACATATCCACGATCAGATGGAAAAATCCTGACTGGTTTGAGGTGTTTCTGTCCAGTTAATGGCTGACCACTGAACCATGCAGACATAGGGCAAACCCCCAGAAAGTTGAGCTTAAAAATAAACACAAGAGCCCTGCGTAGCTCAGTAGGTTAGAGCACCATCCCAATATGCAAAGGTTGGTTCTATCCCTGGTCAGGCAACATACAGGAACAGATCAATGTCTCTTCTCTCCCACTCTCTAAAATCACTAAGTAAATATTTTTTTAAATCCACAAGATGTAAATAAACAATAACCAAAACACTAGAGATTACTAAAAAAAACAAGCAAAATTCTGAGGTTGAAATGTACAACAACAAATAAAAAGTTCACTAGAGAGGCTCAGAAACAGGTTTAAGATGGCAAAAAGAAAGAATAAGAACTTGAAGGCAGTTCTGGCAGAATAGATCAATTGGTTAGAAACTCATTCCAAAAGACAAAGGCTGTGGGTTCAAGCCCAGGTAAGGGCACATACATAAACAGATTGATGTTTCCATCTGTTTCTCTCTAAAATCAATAAATACATTTTTTAAAAGAACTTGAAGATAGATTAAAAGAAATTGTTCAATTTGAAAAAGCAAGAAAAGAGACTGAAGAAAATGGAAAAGAGCTTCTAAGGTGTGTAGGACATCAAGTACATCAGCACATTTGTAACGGGAGTCCAAAAAGGTGTGGAGAAAAAGGGACAGAAAAATATTTCAAAAAATAAGTTGGGCCTGACCAGATGATAGTGCAGTGGATAGTGTCGGACTGTAATGCAGAGGACCCAGGTTTAAAACCCCCAAGGTCGCTGGTTTGAGTACAGGCTCACCAGCTTGAGCACTGGGTCATTGGTTTGAGTGTGGGAACATAGGCATGACCACACGGTTGCTGGCTTGAGCCCAAAGGTCGTTGGCTTAAGCAAGGGGTCACATGCTCTGCTGTAGTCAAGGCACATACGAGAAAGCAATCAATGAACAACTAAGTGCCACAACAAAGAGCTGATGTTCCTCAATCTCTGTCTGACCCCATCTATCCCCCTCTCTCTGCCTGTCACACACACACACATATTACTAGACAGGTATTTTATAATGATGAAAAAGTATCAATATATCCAATGATATAACAATTATATGATACACACATACACACATCTAATACAGCCTTGGAAGCTTTGAAGCATTAACTGTGAGCAGAGGCCATGCCTAGAGTCATTGGTGTTGGGCGTAACCCCAATATCTCTGGTCAATATTGCTTCAAATTTCCTGAACAGACCTTTTTTTTTTTTTTAGATGAATACTTCTCTGAGCATAGTGATCTCTACTGGTACTAATAGAAACTAAAATGCAGTTTGTGCCTTTTTTTTTTTTTTACAGGGACAGAGAGAGAGTCAGAGAGGGATAGATAGGGACAGACAGACAGGAACGGAGAGTGGTGAGAAGCATCAATCATTAGTTTTTCATTGCCTTGCAACACCTTAGTTGTTCATTGATTGCTTTCTCACATGTGCCTTGACTGCGGGCCTTCAGTAGACCGAGCAACCCCTCGCTGGAGCCAGCGACCTTGGGTCCAAGCTGGCGAGCTTTCTGCTCAAGCCAGATGGGCCCGCGCTCAAGCTGGCGACCTCAAGGTCTCGAACCTGTGTCTTCCACATCCCAGTCTGATGCTCTATCCACTGCGCCACCGCCTGGTCAGGCAGTTTGTGCCTTTTTTATAGAAAGGTTCCATTCTGGGATAGGGTCATTTGGTTAAAGAAAGGATCAGAGAAACCTAGAGGATACTTAACAGAACCCTGCTTTGGTTCAAATATGAGTGTTGCTACCTTATAATAGCAATAAGCCAGGCCAATCTCTGCAATAACCAGTGAACAAGGCTACCCTTCCTAACATTATCTCCTACAGCAGTTTTCAATTCTTGGTTGCATGTTAGAATCCCAAGGGAGTTTTCTGGATTTTAATACCCAGGCTTCACTCTCAATTTTTGATTTCATTAGGTTTTAAAGCTCCTTGGGTCCTAATATATAACTACAAATGAGAACCAATGCCCCAGAGTAAAAGCTTTCCTCATTATTATCTCATAACATTCACCAGTATTACATAAATGTGTTCAGCTAGAATTTGCTCCCTAACTTCCTGAAGCACTTCAAGAATGAGTCACACAGAAACAATCTTCCCAGACCAAAAATACATCTTGGTAAGGCCCTGCAAACCCTATCAATAATCCTGGCACCAAAAATCTTCCGAGATAATTATTTTGAAGATGGTAAACAGCTCAAGGTATGTCTAAACCAGCAGTTGCCAAACATTTTCTGTAAAGGCACCAGAATGTTTTAAGCTCTGTGGGACTCAGTCTTTCCTGATTGTTCAACTCTTGTCATTGTAACAAACAATAGGTCACTGAGCATGACTGTGTTCGCATAAAACTTAATGGACGCTGCAATTTGAATTTCACGTAATTCTCATGTCTTGGAAGTATTATCCTTTTTTCAACCACTTAAAAATGTAAAAAACATCTTTGTTCATTAGCTGTAAGAAATAGCAGTGAACCACATCTGGCTTGGAGGCCCAAATTTCCTGCATCCTGGTCTAACAAATAGCCAGCACTCGGCAATAATGGAAACGTAAGGTGCAACATACTCACCATCAGGCAAGGGAAGCAGTACTTCTTGTTATAGGCACCTGAAAACTCTGGTGATTGTCCTCCTGACTAGGACCGAGATAAACTGGCCCATCTGCCTTGACCTCTGCCATACATACTTTCCCTGTAACCAGTTTTATCCTTGGCAGTGAAAGGATTCATCTTCTAGAATCCAGATTTCCTGAAGATGTTACAACCCAAAATAAAAATTAAAGAGTCTTTGTATTGGATCACATCCAGCCACCTTCAAGCTTTAGTAACTAAAGTTCCCTTCAGTCAGGGAATCTAGTGGACAATGTAACCTTAGGCAGCTGATAAGACATATGAAATGGACACTGTTGGTTCAATGACTTGACCTTTACATAGGTTAGGCTGACTCACCTGGGCTGAACAGCTCTTGGGATAGTAAGTCTGCACCCTTTTCTGCAGAGAACTTTCTGCACAGAAATATTCTACCCCTTTTGGAGAATTCTCCAATTTAACCCAGACACGGAAAGAAAAACTTTGCACTCAAGTTGGAGGAGAGATGGGCATTGAAAATGGCAGCCTAACGATCCCAATCCTCTGCAGGTAGATTCAGACAGAAGTCACTCTTATAGGGGACTAAAAGGAAAATGTGGAATGTGGGCTTTTCATTGAAATGGTGATTATAAAGTTCTCACAGAAGAGGTTAAAATTTTGTGCTTGGTTTAATAGATCAAATTCATTCATTCATTTATTAACTCACTTTTTATTCACCAAATATTTAAGTACTAACTAAGTGCTAGGCACTGAGGAGCTGGAACAAAGCTGGGTACCCGCTGTCACAATGTGTCTTGTGGTGGCATACCTACAGAGAAGTAAACAGGCGATTACAGTGTCAATAGGTGTCCCACCATTGAAGAAGTTCAGTGTGTTGAGAGCAAGAGAGCCTAAACCAGACTTTCAAACACCTGAAAATTTTCCAGAGTAGATAAGAAACATGTATTTTACAGTTTAATAAAGAAGGGAAAAAAACCACCTATGCTGTGACACCATCTTCAACACAATTTTGATAAAATTCAACGAGCTTGTAGTAGCCCTGTACCACATGGGCAATGGTACAGGAAAAGAGGCACTCCTACACATTGCCACCAGGGCAAACTAACATTACTGAGCAAAAATATAAACACACATACTCTTGGACCTAACAATTCTTCCTGGGATTTGCCCTCATATGCAGGTTCATATTTGCAACGTATTGTACAAGGATTCACTGCAGCACTGAGATCGTAATTAGAAACAACCCTCATATCTATCAATAAGAAACTAATTCAATTACTATTTGCTCAAAACTCTAAAGAAAGACTCCTTTCTAGGACATGCAAAGTCCTACGTGATACCCCTGCCTTCCTCCCTGGGCCACCTCTTCTCCCGCTCTCTGTTCACTTACTAATGGCCTCCTTACCCTCCAACAACTAAAACTACTTTAGTGCCTTTGCACTTACTGTGCCCTCTGCCTAGAACACTTTCCCCAAAAGCAGATGTAGCTTACTCCCTCCCTAGTTCAAATGTCACTTTCAGAGGTCTCCTTAGACCCTTTACATGATAGCAACCAGCTCCCAATCCCTCTTACCCTCCCTGTGCTTCATTCTTTTACGTTATCAGTTATTACCCACCTGATACTTGTTCGCCTCTTCAGAATTTAAGCTCCGTAAGGAAAGACTGTTCACTGCTGTACTCCAAGGCTAGCAGTACCTGGCACATTGAAGGGGCACAAAATTTTACTGCCTGAATTATGCAGCATCCAGGCAACTAAATAGTAAGCAACATTAAAAAAAAAAAAAAAAAAAAAAGAGCCATGTTTACTTATATGAAAGATACTAAATGAGAAAAGCTAGGTGTATTATTTTGTTAAAAGAAGAATTATCTATGTATATTTGCTTAATTTACATAACTGGTTAACAAATGGTGGAAGTCAACTGGGTGGCTGAGTCTGGCTAGGAAACCTCACTGTATACATTTCGAGTACATTATCAAGGCTAAAATGAAATGAAAATAGGTTGAGCCAGTAGCCTGTGGGAAAATAAAAAAGCAAAGTTTGAGAAGTGACCTTGAATTTAATGGCTACTACATTCCATGTGCTCCAGAATAATCCTCCTATTCAGCATCTTTCCCCAACAGGTCTGGAAAGAAAATTGCCAAATTATAAATAATGGTATAATCTACAGTAGTTAGGAGCATGGGTTGTCTATTTTCTCGTATTTGGACTTTTCCATGTAATTTTGTTTTAAAGGAGCAATAAAGAACGTACTTTATTGATTAAAGAGTAAGGGCTTTAAAACCATCAGCAGGATTCAAACTTTTTCTATCAGCAGATTAATAGAGGATTAAATTATCAATCACTCTGAGGCAAGTTACAAATCTCCTCTTCTGTGAAGGGGTTAACTGTACTATTTTGTTGTGGGGATTAAGTGAGAATGTCCTTTAATATTTTTACTAGAATGGGAATAAACCTGTGAGTAAAAGAACTACTGGGCTTTGAAACTGTTTATTGGTGCTTTCCCCCTTTATTAAAGTCAAGTCTGAATATAACAACTTTTAATATTATACCACAGCCTAGGCCTCTTTGCCCATTTCTTGGCTTGTCACCACTTCTCGCCACTCCAAATGCTCCGACAGCCAGGCCTCTAGTATTTCTGATAACTGTAACTTTCACCTTCTTAGCTTTGTGTCTTCCCAACTATTCAATTATGTATACATCTAGGTTATATAGCCCTGCCTTCCAAAGGTCTCTAAGCAATAGTTGCTCTTTAAGCCCAATCTAATGAATTTATTGCTACTATTCTTTACTTTCTGCCAAGTTGTCCATTTTAAAGCTTCCTATTCCTACTAGTTTTATGTATCTTGGAAATCACTGGGCTCCTTCAGATTTCAAGATAGGCTACAGAAAGAAGACAACCACAATCCTACATCACCATTCAACAAGTCTCAAATTAACAGCATTTCAAGGCCCCCTACTTTCTGTCCTCAGAAGAGACAGTGCCAAGACGTAGGACCACACTTTCACTTGTTACTTAGCCTAGTTCACAGCCTAAGGGAGAACTACCACTGTAAAGTCAAGGGTATGCATTACTTACCTCTATCCCTGGGAGAGGATCAGATAAGGTTCTATGTCCAAAGCATGTCTGACATGTTGTTAGCTACTAATTAGAGCCATGTTTAAAATTTAGAATGATTTGAGTCTGGACCAACCCTTTTCAACTCAGTCACAAAATCTAGTAGCAGTCTTAACCTCTATAAGTAGTCAAGTGCACTAAAAAGTGTTACCACTTTTAGACTACTGAACACAGGGGTACTGAGTTATAGTCAATGGTAAGAAAGGTGTTTGCCTAGATAACCCTTCCCATAGGGTAGAATTTTCTGTGCTTGTTTCTTAAAATCCTTTTTGCTCCTACTCCTCCCCCTCTGTATCTTTTATTCTTTCATCTTTAGGAACCTGCTAGCAATCCGTCCCAAAGCTACAGAAGTTATTCCCACTCTTATCTCAGAACTCCCACTTCCAAAAACTGAGTATCAGGATTGTTTGTTCTCTACAGATTTATTGTTGAGTAAACTTAGCTTTATGTAATACAGAATTAAAGCTGACCAAGTGCAACAAATAAGCTTGCCAATTACAGTTTTATACCAACCATAATTCAGCCAGATTTCAAAATACCAAAAACAAAATATCCCAACTTCCAACATACTAATCATTCAGACCAAATACTTTGAGGCAGACCAGCATTCCTAAATTGCAATGCTCTAACCAGTAACTGTGTTAAGCATAAGGAAACGGACATGGACGGATACCTGTGCCACAGGCAATGATTTCTTTTGCTTCGTCTTTTTATTTTATTTTTTTGCACCAAGGCTAGAAAATTACCAGGCAAAGCTTGACCAGCAAACAAAATGAACTGTTATTTCCCTACTAAAGATAAAGTCTAAATAAAGAATCTACTGGCTATATTCTAGGGTCTACCAGATGCGACCAAAAACAACTACGTAAGGTGTAGCTAAATGTATGTGAGGTTTACAAAACTGCATCTCATTAACATTTCTGATTGACATCTTTAATGACTTTTCACCAGCCTGGCAAAATAAGATAAAGTATGTTGGTGGTTGGGAACTAAAAAAAGAAAAATCTAGCTTGAGAATTAACAGATCTCTGCTCAGAATAAGGCAATCCATTTGAAAAGAAGAGGGCAATTTCTGGGTTGGAAAATTTTGCAAAGCTGGTTTACAAGATGTTTTGTCCCAAATTTAGACAATTCCTCAAACATGCAAAGATATTGGTATAAAATTGGCTAATGTTGAAAACAAAACGTCACTGAAAACTTCCTAAAATAGGAGTTCTGATTTGATACCATCTCATCTAATAACCTGAATGCCTCAAGTCACTATATCTAGTGTTCAGAAAATAATTCAGTGCCTTGAGCATCAAGTTCAATTACTTCTTCTTTTATCATTTACTTTAATAAGCTCTGTATTTAGTTCTTGTCAGGCTCATTTCCAGGCAAGTCAGTGGTTCTTCTAGCTTGACAGATGGAGAATTAGCCTGACAATATATAACAATTCCAATTGATTAATTCAGGGACTTGTCATGATGCATTCATGCTACTAATGGGAGTTCTTAACTAAAAGCTCTAGGGTAAAAGGAAATTTTCCAAGTGTATGTATACTAATAAAAGTAATGATATTGAAGATTTAAAACACCATTAAAAGTTTGATATAGGTCTGTATGAATATGGTTGCTATCAAGCTTGACTACTGAAGCTTACCAATTGAGTATTAATATTGAACACAGATCAAAAATCTAGTTAGAAACATTTTATTTAAATGTGCCAAATAAAAACCCACATTTTCAAACCATAAGATGTTAATACATTCAACAAGAATTTATATTATCTTACTGCTGTGAATTTACAGAGTAATAATCCAGATCCATTTTGATTAGATGGTTGAAATACCCTTCTCCTAGGTTACATTTTACAAACATCACAAATCCCTTATAATAATGTAAACAACGTAACTTTTCCCTAAAAGGTGAACTTGAGAACTTCAGTCCACTCTTTCAGGACTTGCACTTCTTCGCGGACTTCCTGATGGGGAACGACTAAAAAGAAAAACATTAGGTTTGGAACCCATTTGTCTACTGAAACTTAATCTTCTTGTTCTGAACATGCCAGGGAAAAACTCAGTTTCAATCAATTCAAAGGTGGCCAAAGAAAGTAAGTTTCTATAACAGGGACCTAAAAATTACATAAAAGACTTATATACAAATCCTTTGTCCTTGTGCTTAAGATGAGGCCTTTAACCCTGCTAAAATGGCAAGATTAGCCCTGGTCAGGTAGTTCAGTTGGTTGGAACAAAACCACGATGGACCAAGGTTGCAGGTCTGATCCAGTCAGGGTACATACAATAATCAACCAATAAATGCATAAACGGGTGGAACAAATTAATGTTTCTAAAATTATTCAATAAATTAAAAAAAAATTGCAACATTAAGTTAAAGAAACTAAATTTGGGGCTTTCTGGGATTATTAAGAAGCAACTAGAAAAGGTTTACAAGACTAAATACAGCATCACCATTCTAACATTTATGACTGAGTATTTCTAAAAAGAGTGTAAAATGATATTGAAGCAGGAAAAGCAATCCTCTAAGAAATTTAATAGCTAGTATTTTTTATATGTGTGTATATAGCACTAATTCTCCAAAGAGCTCAAAATCAAAGCCTGCAAAGTACGCAGGAAGCAAACAAATTAGGCAGAGGTCACATTTAACACTTAAAATTTGGCAACAAATTATTTAGCTTACCTTCTTTTTGGAGATGGAGATCTGGACTTTGATCGGCTGTCAAAACATGAGAAATTCTATTAAGAAAAAGTGCTAACCAATCCCTTTCATAGACACATATCATGAAATGAACCCCCAAACTGTCCCAAAATTAAAATGTCAGACTGCAGCTACACTGTAGAAAAAAAAATAAGGCCTACCACCCACTTTTGCTGACAAAGCAAATCTTCCAACAACTGTTCTTCAAAAAATTAATTACTTTTATCATGCTTAATCTGCCACAAACACAACTATCTCAGAATGCTTTTCCACACACCTATCAGTTTCAACAAGGGCCTCCAAATACAACCCTGAAGTTCTAAACTTTTTCACTATAGCTTGGCATTCTCTTGTCCAGAAAGTCAGCTAGAATAGGTCAGATACAAATGAAATTCTTAAGTTTACTTTATTAATAAGATACTATGTTCTCACTTAACACCAGGGCTTAGAGTTAACACTCAAAACTTCAAACAATTCAAAACACTTTGAACTCTTTGGATATTGGTGCCATTTAACTACAAGAGCATTAATCAAATTTTTACCCTTACCTGCTTCTCGGTCGTGAAAGAGACCTGGATCTTGATCTTGATCTCGACCGGGATCTATAAAACAGAAATTACACGACTTAGTCCATACTAGTCATTTTCTTAAACACCTCCTGAGCACCTTATCAGGTAGGTTCAGAATAGAGAGGCTAAAAATAACCAAGATGCAACTCTTGCCTTATATCAAGGATTGGGCAAATTGTCACATTTTCAACAAGCTGATATTAAATAAATAAGGAAACAATTTCCAATATCTGCTTTGCTCATCCTTAATGAGCTGGACTGTCACAATTACAGAGATGTAATATTCTCAAAGTGTATAGTATCCAAGAGAAAGTAGTTTGCTTTCATTTAAGAATAATACGATTTGCTTTTATCTTAAAAGAATAAAATCAATATCAGGTAGACCCCCTAAATTGAGACTTTTTTTTACTCGTTTTAGAGAAGAGAGGGAGAGAGACTTAAAGAGAGAGAGAGAGAAAGGAGGGAGAAGCCAGAAGCATCAACTCCCATATGTGTCTTCACCAGGCAAGCCCGGGGTTTCGAAATGACGACCCCAGAGTTCCAAGTTGACGTTTTATTCACTGTGCTACCACAGGTCAGGCCTGAATTGAGATTTCAATTACTCAAGTGATAAGAGTTCAGTAAGGATGTCACAACTGGGTAAGGGTGTATTCTTGAATCAGTAAATCATGGGTCAAGACCACCAATATATCAGCAAAAAGCCAAATCAGTATCACATACACATCTTGGGGTCTTGCAATCAAATCATATTCATTTATCTAGAGCCCAGAACTTTTACTAATGGCATCTGCACTTAAAGATTCATAGAACAATGATATCTCCCAGTAGAATTCCCTACTACTCATTCATCTGTGGCATTATCAACTCCATATTTCCTAGACTTTATTAAGACACTCTAGTATTGTCATTAAGACGTGACAATCCAAATACAAATAAGGGGGGAAAAAATGTTACATACTGGAAATACCTCGATCCTTTTATAGAACCAGATCTAGATCGTCTGAGGGAAGCTGATCGTGATCTACGGAGAGATACAGATCTGGATCGTCGAGGAGATGCTGACCTTGACCTAAAAATTGTAATTCAAAGAGGTTTAGGTCCATCTCCAATAAAGGTTTTTTACTGCTTGTTAAAACTTGAATTAAACATCTCTCACCTCCTTCCCCTGCTCCTGCTCCGTGAGCGAGAGTATCGCCTACCTCTGGATCTCGAATGTGATCTAGAGCGTGACCTATTTTTCAAGTTAGAAAAAAACAAAATGTTAGATAATCACTCATTTTTATAGTTTTTGTGCCTCTGCTGAAATCAAATCTCAAAACTATTTAAATTTAGTGTCTCATTTGGAAACAAACTCTGGGCCTATTATTATTATCATTATTATTATTTTTACTACCTAAAATAAAATGTTAAAGGCTGAATTACATCTTAGAATTACATAATAAAAAACACTGTAATGTGTATTTAAAATAAACCTTGCAAGTTTGCAGGTCGACCCTCTTTGGCCCATGGTCTAGTAGATCTAGACGATCTAGAAGTATCACGATCTAGAAGTATCTATAGCCGATCGCTGCATCTAGATGTTTTCTTCAATCTAACGACGATCAAACTGACAGCCAAATGAGCCAGGTGAGGCTTGATTGACGCAAGAAGATTTTTCTAGTTGGGAATGTGGTCAATCTGGTGTTCCTCTTTCTAAACCGGAGGGGGCCCCAATTGTAAGCCAATTTTACTGTTACGGCGATCACCGACTCAAATTTTCTGCCCTTTAAAGAATAAGGTGAAGCTAGGTGTAGATGACTCGAGGGGATCTGGTCTCTTATGCTGATCACCTCAAGGTCTAGGAGGATCTTAATTGTCGGATTTGCAAGGCGCCTCAGCATGATATCATAAGGCTCGTGACATTCTGAATCAAGGCGACTGACTCAAACGAAGAAACCTGAAAGGTTTTGACCAGGTATATTATTAATATATTAACATTTGTTTAATTAAACAATAATTGTAAAATACACCTGTACAATTAACATTCAAATTATACAAAAATATTAGTTTTTGCCTTGCTAATAAAAGAATTACTTGATTAACTAGTATACCAACCATTCTTTTAAAATAAATACCTGCTGCTTCTTCTTCGCCGACTATAGCGATGACAATCATAAGCATAATGTCCCTTTTCGCCACACTCATAGCATCTATCATTGGGATCAAAGGGACGTCGGGCAGGTGGTCTATCAAAACGAGATCTCCGAGGCATGCCTGTTGATAGTTCAACCCTTACTCGGGAACCACAAATCACCCTATAAAGAAGAACAAAAATTCTAATGCTAAAATAAACATGCAACTTCCTAGTTTTAGAACTTTCCAACCATTCTGCTTTCACAAACATTAGCTATCTTTGTGAGCCCTTTCAAAGCATCTTTGCTCCCTTTCTTAATTATAATCTCTAAACTACAGAATCTGAGTTTAGCACCTAGCTCATTAACCAACCCACTGGACTATTCTAAATTTTCCTTACGGACATCTTACTTACTTGCCATCCAGGCCTCGCACTGCATCTTCTGCATCTCTAGGGTCTTCAAATTCCACAAAGGCAAATCCTGGAGGATTTCTCGCAATCCACACAGTTCTTAAAGGACCATAATAACTGAATGCCCTTTCTAACTCTCCTTTGCCAGCACCAGTTCCCAGGTTACCAACATACACCTTGGTTTCTGTTTAAAAATGCAAATAGAAGAATGTTATGCAAGATTTGACCTAAATTTGAATGAATTCTTTGCCTTAAAACTGTGCAAAGCACATTTAGTGCTCTATCAAGGACTGAATTTGGCCTCAACATTAGCAAAGTCTGAAAATTTCGAAAAGCTAGGCGTATAACAAAGTTCTTAGCATTCTAATAAAGTGGGGGGAAAACCTCCAAAATACGGGTACAGATGAATGGTAGGATATTCCGAGGCGTATGGAGGGCTCCGCCGCGGCCCCGCCCCCGAGTCCCGGCAGCCCCGGGCGCGCTGGGAACGCGCGGACCCGTGGCTGTAGCGGCGTCGGCGGCGGGCGGGCCCCGCCGAGGGCCAGACCGGGAGAGCAGGGCTGCGCCGGCTCTCGTCCTCCGCGGCAACCGCCCCGGGCGCAGGCTCGCCTAAGACTCCAGCTCCCCGCCCCAGTGATAAACCGCGCTCGAAAGAGCTAAAAGAGAAAAGAAACCAGCCGCCAGACGACAACATTATGTCTCCATACCCACTCCGCAATTCGACCGATTGTATGACAAGAAAGCGCAGCTCGAAACTGGGGCCAGTTTTGTTCAGGCTCAAAGTCATCCTTGATTTTACAGCTGCCACCAGACCTGTCCCCTAAAGTGGCGGGAAAGCGCCAAGGAAATGCGCCACCATGCTCGTCAATGTGCGCAAAATGGCAGCCGAGGGCGAGAGAGGAGGTGTAGGGGGCGACGGGCGACATGAAAACAGTGACCGTGGACCTGACTTGGGCTAGTGCGCTAGACGAAAATGCCCGAGAAGTAACACGGCACTCAACACAGACCTACACCCGCCAT
The DNA here is from genome assembly GCA_037038555.1 of Rhynchonycteris naso. Taxonomy (NCBI): domain Eukaryota; kingdom Metazoa; phylum Chordata; class Mammalia; order Chiroptera; family Emballonuridae; genus Rhynchonycteris; species Rhynchonycteris naso. The sequence goes on along the minus strand of CM072998.1, from coordinate 211,383,899 downwards.
CCCCCGTCTCCCTTCAATGACCCGCGCCCGCTGCCTCTTGGCTTCGTACAGCGTGCGCCGAGGCCGCCATTACGCACGCGGAATAACCGTCTCCCAAACACCGCGCCAACCCCCTGGCCTCGCAACACTCGCTACACCCACAATAACGTCCCTCACTGGGCCCTAGCTGCTCACCTCCTCCGTACCGCCCATAACGCGACATGGTGACTGTCCCGCGAGCTCTGCTCTCTCAGCTCGCAATGACCAGGGATCGAGGAATACAAAATCCACAACCCCTAACGTGCCAACGGTCCCAGCGACACTACCAGGAAGAGAGTGAGTTCCGGCTTATATATGCGGCGGACCGGTTTCTTTGCGCATGCGTTATCTTAGCGTTCTGCGCGGCACAAAGGAGCTGGATGGAAACACCAGAGAAGCGGAGCGGAGGGAACCGAAGAGGGTAAAACACCAATCACAGGCGGAGGGATACGTTTCCATGGGAATGTCAGAATCCCGCCTGTAAACCGTTGGTCTTCCCCGCGGTGTCCCGCCCCGTCCCTCCCCGTTTTCCTGAGTCCTCCTGCTTTCCTTTTCCTCCTCCCTTCCCCCTGTCAGTTCCCCCACTCTAGGGACCTTCAGCTCTAGTAGTCGTACTACAGGTGCATTACACCAGCCTTATGAAAGCCTATAAAATTTAACTGCTGATGTTGCAGCCGTCGCCGCCGTTCTGTTGGCAGACCGGCCCAGACCACTACTCTGATCTTTGGGGCTCATCATAGGTAATAGGGAGTTTGGCCAGGGTGAGAACTCCAGGAACTCCGCCACCTGAGTAGTGGGCTCTGCATTATACACCTTAAAAGAAGTGAAGCCTCGAGGGATCACCCGCCCTGCACCGACCCGCCTATCCCTTAAGAACTAGCCACAAATTTTCACCAACACGTTCAGTTCTTGGAGTCAGGGGGCAGGGGAGGGGGGGGCAACAAAGGAGTGGAGTTTCTTCTTTCGTCTTATATTGAAATTGTAACAAAACTAAATCCTTAAAGCATTTTGTCTAGTGGCAATTCTGAAATTATTTGCATTTGAAGCACACTCGAGTTGTGCGTCCCTTATAGTTCTTTTTTCTTTGTATTGTAGTCACACATCTCAGCCACTAAACACTCAGATCCTTAAAACTGGGACTTAAGTCTTTTAGTAGCAGCTGCTTGCTGCTTAGCCACTATATTACAAATATATGGGAACATTCTTTTTATGTTAGAATCACTTAAAAATCCAGTTTTGATTTTACACATTGCATTTTCCCAGACACCAATTATACAAATTCAGATTTAACCTTTTTTTTTTTTACCATGACCCATAAATACTTGGGATACACGAGTTGGAAATGTTCCACATAAAAGAAGAATTCCTTAGGTATTTGTACTTTTTTCACCTGCTGTATCTTCACCCAGTGTGTATAGGTGTGGGATACACAGTATAGAAGAAATGAGGATTATCTGTGAATAATCCTTTATGCAGGAGAGACTATGGATTCTCTCCAGGTAATGCTATGAATTTATACATATATATTTTTTCAGATTTATCAAATTATGAAAAGAATTACTGTGTGTCAAGGAACTCTCTAGCAACAAAAAAGAAGTTCTATATAGTATATTTGTTTTCCATTAGTCTTAATGATTTTTGTTGTCATATACTTAACCGAGTTCTTCTCAAAAGAGTGAAACGATAAAGATATTTTAAGTCTCTGAAAGGTAGACTACAGTATCAGTTCTATAGAATCTCACTAATTATATTTTCTCCTCTTAAGAATTTATGAAAATTGCTGTTCAACAAAACATAGAGAGTTTGTTCAAAAGATAATAATTAGTCAACAACCATACCACCCTGAATGCCCAAGATCTGGTCTATCTCTGGCACCAAGTTGGGTTGGGCCTGGTTAGTACTTAGGAGAAATAGTACTTATTATGCTGCATAGCTCCTAATAGGCCTCAATAAATAGTTTTTGGCTCTGAACACAGAGTCTAGTGTACAAAAGGGAATTCTAAGACAGTAATAATGCTAACAATATAAAAAGAAGCAATTTTTCAACTTAAACTGCTTTAAAGCACATTAAAGGAGAGAGGTTAACCCTGACTGACTTGCCTGCCTCTAGGAGACAGGCGCTTTGATAAATTAGTTACATCTACATATTTATTTCTATTAAAAGAGAGCCAATTCTAGGCTGGGCTTTACTAACATAATTGCCATTAAAAAATAGCAGTACTGTATACTATTTATGTACACTATTATACTGAATACTCTTTCTCTAAGAACATGTAACCATTTCTTTTCACTAAATGACAATCTAAATCTGGGAGATTTTATTGTAAGGAGTACTTTATTTTGCTGATTCTTTTGAAACAAGTTTCACTGACATTTTTGCCTCTAGGATTCTGTGTTAAATTAAGATCACATTCTCAGATTCAATTTGAATGTAAAAGCTACTTAATTCAGTTTAACAAATATTCTACGGTATTTCCTAATATGAAATATTGAATAATTCTTACCACGTTGTTAACATTGATAATATTTTTTGATTTTTAGAGAATAATTCTTAATCTTTTACAGCAGCTTTCAAAATTTATCTGCGTTTCCTAGATCACTATTTCCAGGGAAGCATTAAGAAAAAGTTCACTTGCCTGACCAGGTGGTGGCGCAGTGGATAGAGCGTTGGACTGGGATGCGGAAGACCCAGGTTCAAGACCCCGAGCTCGCCAGCTTGAGCGCGGGCCCATCTGGCTTGAGCAAAAGTTCACCAGCTTGAATCCAAGGTTGCTGGCTCCAGCAAGGGGTTGCTCGGTCTGCTGAAGGCCCGCGACCAAGGCACATGTGAGAAAGCAATCAATGAACAACTAAGGTGTTGTAATGGCATTGAAAAACTAATGATTGATGCTTCTCGCTTCTCTTCGTTCCTGTCTGTCTGTCCCTATCTATCCCTCTCTCTGACTCTCTCTCTGTCCCTGTAGAAAAAAAAGAAAAAGAAAAAGTTCACTTTTTATCTTATTTTCTTCTTCATTTTAGTTTCACTTTTAAGTCATTTTTACCATATTAGCTTGGATATGAAAACATTAAAACAAGAAAATCGAGTTTAGACTTTTGCACATGTATTGATTTTTTAATCTAACGAAATAGTCTGTAGTTACAAAGACTAATCTTTTAATATGTATTTATGTATGTGCTGTGTATGTATGGTCAATCCAAACAGCTATCTTCAACTACAACTTTCTTTTTTCAACACATCATAATCTTATGTTTCTTCTAGAATGCATGTTAGAAGCATATTTATAATTTTTTCATAGTATAAAAAATTTGCCTTTTCATTACCCAAGTGTTGGACAACAGTCAGTACTTAAGTGTGGGGTAGGTTGGGACAATAAAGAAATCCAGTGCTTTGACCATCTTCATAGATCGAAACTAGGAAGAAGAAAAATGTGATGCAGGAGTGCCCTGCAAATATAAATATTACCATAATAGGTGATTGCAGAGTACAAGAATCTAGGAAGAATGAGGCTTTTGGAGGAATGCCTGATTGTATTAAAAAGTGTGAAACTATAACCATCAAGTGTTAGACTAATCAGTTGTGTTGTTCCTTCTCTAAAGAAAGAATATTCATGAAAGGAATTTAGTTAGCTTGGTTGGTGTCTTAACTAGAGGGCTAGATTACTTTAGAGTTTAGCAGCTTATCCAGCACTATTTTAGAAGAAGAGAACCTATGTTATTTAGAGAAATACTGCTCAAGACCATTGACTTTCCTTTGTTTGATGTTTTGGCACTCATTTTCTAGTCTCTGGAAATGCTTATATTCTACTGTAAGTTAATAAAAGTGGTTTTAGTTCATAAATCTTATTCTTAGAAGAGATGGTACAGTGTAATTAAGAACATAAGCACATGGAGTGTGACAGTAACGGGCTTGAAGCTTGGCTCCACCCCTGATCGAGTTTTTAATCTTCTGATATTTCCACTATCTCATCTGGAAAGTGGGGTTTTGCCTGACAGTGTGATGTCGCAGCAGATAAAGCCTCAACCTGGAATGCTGAGGTTGCCCGTTCAGAACCCCAGGCCTGCCTGCCTGGTCAAGGCCCGTGTGAGAAGCAACTACTGCAAGCTGATGCTTCCTATTCCTCCCCCACTTTCTCTCTCTCTCTCCTCTCTCCGAAAGTCAGTAAGTAAAATCTTAAAAAAAAAAAAAGAACCCAAATATCAAAACTAAAATAATTCTATTAAAAAAAAGGTGAGGTTTCTGCCTGACCAGGTGGTGGTGCAGTGGATAGAGCATTGGACTGGGATGTGGAAGACCCAGGTTTGAGACACCGAGCTCGCCAGCTTGAGGTCAGGCCCATCTGGCTTGAGCTTGTCTTGTCAGCTTGGACCCAAGGTCGCTGGCTCCAGCAAGGGATGGCTCATTCTGCTGAAGGCCCGCGGTCAAGGCACATGTGAGAAAGCAATCAATGAACAACTAAGGTGTTGCTACGGCAAAGAAAAACTGATTGATGCTTCTAACCTCTCTCCGTTCCTGTCTGTCTGTCCCTATCTATCCCTCTCTCTGACTCTCTCTCTGTCCCTGTAAAAAAAAAAAAAAAAAAAAAAGATGGAGTTACAAAAGAACTCTTCTGTTTACAAAGGACTTACTTCACAATATATTAAAAGAAAATGTTTTTTATTTTTAGAGAAAGGGAGACGAAGAGACAGGAAGGGAGAGATGAGAAGCATCAGCTCATAGTTGCATCATGTTAGTTGTTCATTGATTGCTTTTTATATGTGCTTTGACCCGGGAGCTCAAGCAGAGCCAGCGACCTTGGGCTCAAGTCAGCATTCTTAGGCTTCAAGCCAGTGATCATGGGATAATATCAATCCCATGCTCAAGCCTGTAACCCCATGCTCAAGCTGGGTGAGCCTGGGCTCAAGTTGTAGAGCTCGGGGCTTTGAACCTGGAACCTTAGCATCCCGGGTCAATGCTCCTTCCACTGAGTCACCACTGGTCAGGCAAAAAAACGTGCTTTCTATGGTACATTCCAAATGATTTGAGTTTTTCTGTACATCTTCTAGGTAAATAAAATTATCTATTTCCCCTTTTGTCTGATCTAGATGAGACTATCCTAATGCTGCACCTCAGAGCTCTTAGTTTGCTTGCCTCCATTATAACAGCAACACCTCAGCATGTAGAAGGACTGACCCCAGTCAGGAGAAGAGGAGCTACCCTTACTGGAGCCACATCACTCCACTGCAGATATTTCCATCTCTAAAACGGGGAAGTGAATATGTCACTTATTCTTAGTAAAAGAGAACATAATAAGGAAGATGACTGTACATAATTTACTTTATGGAAGGAAGACAATGATGAGAACAAGTTTGAAGATGCCTATGAAATTATTCCTGCAGCCACAACAATGAATCTAACATTATCCCTGGAAGAATGCATAACTGAATTGTATTTATTTCCAAATAACAGATTCTCTGATGCAATAAATTTCATCCTTCCATGGTTGGAAAACAGCATATACCATGCTCTGATTCAGGGGTCGGGAACCATTTTGGCTGAGAGAGCCATGAACGCCATACACACACACACGCACATTTTTTTTTTCAGGGACAGAGAGAGAGTCAGAGAGAGGGATAGACAGGGACAGACAAACAGGAACGGAGAGAGATGAGAAGCATCAATCATTAGTTTTTCATTGCCGTCGCAACACCTTAGTTGTTCATTGATTGCTTTCTCACATGTGCCTTGACCATGGGCCTTCAGCAGACTGAGCCAACCCTTACTGGAGCCAGCGACCTTGGGTCCAAGCTGACGAGATTTTTGCTCAAGCAAAATGGGCACGCGCTCAAGATGGCGAGCTCGGGGTCTCGAACCTGGGTCTTCCACATCCCAGTCAGATGCTCTATCCACTGCGCCACCGCCTGGTCAGGCGAATGTCACATATTTTAAAATGTAATTCCGTGAGAGCCATACAATATGTTTAACACTAAATACAAGTAAATGTGTGCATTTTATGTAAGACCAACACTTTTAAAGTATAATAAGTCTCTGAATTCTTTTTAATAACGTTGTTATGCTGTTGCTAACCAATGATGAATAAAGTACTTCTTACCATTAATGCAACTTCTGGTGCTGCATAGTTTTGCTGATGGCTTTGTAGTCTGCTTGATATGTGGTGAGGTTAAGCTTCATGCAGGCTTTGAGACTTCCATCCGTTAATTGTAGGTTGGTCTTAATGTTCTTTAGAAGTGAGAAAGACTGCTCACATGCATACGTAGAGCCAAACATTGTCAGTACAGCAATACTCACACGCTGCAGTGTGTGGTATGTGACAGGAAGCATGTTCCAAGTTTTGACAATCAGCTGGTCCGCGGGTTGAAGTTTTTTCATTTCTCCCCACTTGTGTTTGCTCACCAACTCTGCTTGCTGTTGTGTAAGTCTTTCCAAATATTCATTCGGTGACTTGAAGTTATTCACCCACATGTCTGAGGCCTTCAGGTCAGCAGCTTGTAGCTCAAAATCTCTGACAGAGACAACGGGGATGTAACAGGTCGGCGCTGTCCACTGCACACTAGTGTGGATGTGTGATGAACTTAAAAAGACGAGTGTGCTCAAAAAATTCTGTAACGCACGCTTTGAATGACTGCAGGAGATTATATGTGAAGCGCACTAGATGCTGGAGATTAAGATGTTCAGCGGGGTCACTTGCTGTGCATGCATCTTTAAACTCTCCCAATTTTACAAAGTGTAGTAAACAACCTGTTTCAATGTCAGTGATGAAGAGTTCCAGCTTGTTTTCAAATGCAAACACTGCTTGTTGAAGGGATAAGACTGTATTTCCAACACCTTGCATTTTCACATTGAGCTGATTCAGATGTTCAGTCAAGTCCACGAGATAGTAAAACTTCAGAAACTACTCAGTGTTAGCTAACTCAGGATGCTCGATGTTTTTCATTTCAAAAAAAGTCCGGATTTCGCTCAGACAAGCCACAAAAGGGCTGAGCACCTTCCCTCTTGACAACCAACGCACATTGCTGTGCAGAAGTAGACCAGGATAATTATTCCCAACTTCATCCAGCAGTGTTTTAAACTGGTGATCATTTAAAGCTCGGGCAACAATAAAGTTGACCACCCGAATGACCAGGAACATCACCTCACCAAGCTGCTCGCCACACATCTGAGCACAAAGTTCTTCCTGATGTAGGATGCAGTGAAAACTTAGGATGGGTCTCTTTTCATGTTCACAAAGAAGCGCTACGAATCCTCTGTTTTTCTCCACCATGCACAGAGCACCATCAGTACACACCGAAATAAGTTTATCCATCGGTAGATTTTTTTCTGTAGCGAACACTTTTCAGTGAAAGACTTGAATAAATCCTCCCCTCTTGTTGTCTCTTTCATAGGCAAAACAGCAAGACTTTCCTCATGTAGTGTATCACGGACAGCATACTTTTCAATCACGCTGAACTGATAAATGGCTTACGTCTGTTGACTCATCCAAAGCGAGAGAAAAGAATGGTGCTGCATTTATGTCCTTCACTTGTGTTGTCTCAATTTGATTTGCCATCATGATGGTATTATCGTGAACAGTTCTTGCTGACAGAGGCATGTCTTTAATTCATTCGATTATCTTGTCTTTATTCGAAAAGTCGTCAAAAAGTTCATTGGCAACATCAAGCATGAATGTTTTGGCATACTCCCCATCTGTGAATGGCTTTCCGTTTCTCACAATTTATAAAGCACCAGCAAAGCTAGCCGAATTCCAGTCACCTTGTTGGGTCCAAACACGGAGTGCTGCTGACTAGCTTGCACTCTGCACAGTAGCTCTTGACATGCTTTCTTCCTGCTGTCCCCCACTGGATATTTCAATGCAAATGTAGTATAGCGTGTGTCGAAGTGCCACTTTCTATTTGACCGTTTCATTGATGCAATTTTATCATTGCATATTAGCCACACTGCAGAACCTGCTCTCTCCACAAAGGCAAATTCTTCTGTTCATTTCTGGTGAAAAACACGATACTCCTCATCTTTTTTTCTTTTAGCCATCTTCTTCATCAAAAGGGTTCCTGCAATTAGCTAGCTGACTACTTGATTAAAAGGAGGGAAGTTTATTTCCTGACCTCATAACGACCCATGTATATTAGGCATTATCCAATAAAAATTTGTTGTTGTCCCAGAGGACAGCTGTGATTGGCTCCAGCCACCCGCAACCATGAACATGAGTGGTAGAAAATGAATGGATTGTAATACATGAGAATGTTTTATATTTTAACATTACTTTTTTTTTTTAATTTTTTTTTTACTTTTTTTTTTTAGTTCTTTTTATTTATTCATTTTAGAGAGGAGACACAGAGTGAGAAAGAGAGAGAGAGAGAGAGAGAAAGGGGGGAGGAGCTGGAAGCATCAACTCCCATATGTGCTTTGACCAGACCAGTGCAGGGTTTTGAACTGGTGACCTCAGTGTTCCCAGGTCGACGCTTTATCCACTGCACCACCACAGGTCAGGCTTAACATTACTTTTTTATTAAAGATTTTTCTGTGAGCCAGATGCAGCCATCAAAAGAGCCACATCTGGCTCGCGAGCCATAGGTTCCCGACCCCTGCTCTAATTTATGGTATCCTTATGATTCTCAAAGCCATCTTGACTTTTGATCCACAGGATATAGAAATCGGGATGACTGCTGTAAAGGAAGCTTTGAAAATCTGTAACAGTTTCCGAAGAAAAGATAGGATGATGAATTTTTCTCGTCTAGGGAGTAAACAGGGAATAAAGCCTGTGAAAGAAGAGGAGTTGCATGCAGAAGTCTGCTATGTTGAGTGTTTGATCTTGAAATTCACTATACCATTTATACAAGAGGAGACTGTACTTGGTTTTCTTAAAAGTGGGGTCAACATTGGGTTAAGTTACCAAATATTCAAAGACTGTCAACATATATTAGCACGGATACCTAACAACCAAAGCAAAACCTACTAACACCTGGTTGGAGGAATATAATTTGGACTTGGAGCATTCAATTTGATGTTACCACTTGTGCCACCAAAGACACTTAAATTTCTCAATATTATTGACTATTATGGTGATAGAGAGGTGGGCTTGACTTTGCTTCACAAGAGTGCATATGGATCACATATAAACAATGTCAAGTATTTTGACTCTGCTCTTTTATTACAATTATATCTGTATTGCTTTTGGTATTGAAAATGGTCATCATTCTTCTATAGAAGACCTCTTCCTAATCTATCTCCAGAAATTTCCAAAGTGTGTCATACTTAAATTTTTTCAGGCATGTTTTAGTATGCTGAAAGGAAAATTTGAAATTGCACAGTTAACATTAGAGGAGTGCATTTTTATTCAGAATGAATGGAAGCAGCTTAATCACCTCTGTTACTGGGAGCTCATGTGGTGCTACATTTTTGTGCAGGATTGGAAGCAGGCTTACCACTATTCCGATCTGCTGTTTCAAAACAGCAGGTGGTCCAAGGCAATGTATTTATACAGTAAAGCTACTCTGTTGGCCTTGCTTCCTTCTGGATATGCTAAATCAGCAAGTGAGGACATGAAGTCTTTCTTCTTAAAAGTGGATAACCCGAGAATCAGATTTTTAGAAAATTCTGTGCCAGTAGAAAAGTTTGTTGCTGAGAAGGGTCAGCGCTATGGTACTACTACAGGCTGGTTTACATTCTGGAATTCGTTTATGCCTGGAGTGGTTTCCAAGTCATGAGCAAAAGACTACATCTTATTTCATGCTGGCTTTCAATAATTGACAAGGGAGAAGACATTTTGCAAGAAAATACAAAGAGTATGGCACAGATGACTTAAGTTTGCTAAATTTACTGAAAGGTCTATGTCTGAGATACTTAGGCAAATATTCAATAGCTGAGCATTTTGCAAGAAAATACAAAGAGACATTTTGCAAGAAAATACAAAGAGTATGGCACAGATGACTTAAGTTTGCTAAATTTACTGAAAAGTCTATGTCTGAGATACTTAGGCAAATATTCAATAGCTTAATCATGTCATTCAAAAGGAGAAATTGTTAAAATATGACCACTATTTGGTGCCTTATACTTACTATGAACTGGGAATTCTATACTATCTGAAAGGAGATTATGCCAATGCAATGAAAAACCTTGACAACATAAAAAACTACCGAGACTATTCCATGGAAGCCCGATTACAGTTTAGGGCTCACATAGCTCTTGAACGAATAGCTAAAGAAAAGTGATTTAGACATAAAATATGCTCTTGTTTACTATGAGTAAAGTATCTAGTCAGCAAGGTAGTTAACAGGTAGAAAAAAATCATTTCTTTGTGGAAGAAATCTAAGAAGAGGCAGCTGCTAAGAACCTGGTAACAAGAAAGAAGTTACCTTTCCCTCTTTCCTTCTCTATAACTATAAAATTAAATCTCAGACTAGCAAATGGAGTGATGTATATTTTTGAAAAAGAAAAGGTAAGTGATGTACATTATAAAAGATACTCTCATATAGTTATGAATTTATCCATCATGTTAGAGAACATTTTCAAGAACTCAAAAAATATTTTTAACATTTCATTATATATAATATATACCTCTCAAATAAAATAGGGAAAATAGCTACATTAGGAATCCCAGTGCCCTGTAAATGTTTTTATTTAATTAGTAAAAGAAAGAAAAAAGAGTTTAAGGTCTTCCTGACATTTCAAAACAGTGATGAGCTGAGAGCCTAGACTCAATGGTTTCCCCTGATATACAGTAATTGTTATTGGCGTTTTATACCAGAGAAGATTATTTTCCTCCTGTGTGCTTAGAATTATATTTTACCTTTTTCATTAGGAAGCCCTAAGATGTGGCTATAATTTACAGCAGGATAGAAAAGAAAGAGGCGGCTCATCTACACACACACACACACACACACACACACACACACACACACACACACACTACACCCTTTGAAGATAATTGGAGGAGGCCAAGAGGATAAATGCACTGGGTAGAAAAAAAAAGTCAAGATGAGGCCCTTGAAGGGAAAGTTTAGTTACAACTAGCCCTCCCCTTAGTTGCTGTCCCTAATAGTGTCTCATCACCTACATGAAGAGTCAGTCATTAATTTCCTCTCCCTATAGGTGCTCCAACTCCCCATTAGCCAAAAGTAAGTGCAAAGAAGAAAAAAAGAGATCATGATTTGGCTTCTTTTTCTTTCTTTTTTTTTTTCTTATAGGGACAGAGAGAGGGATAGATAGGGACAGACAGACTGAAACAGAGAGAGGTGAGAAGCATCAATCATCAGTTTTTCGTTGCCATCGTAACACCGCAGTTTATTGATTGCTTTCCCACATGTGCCTTGACCGCGGGCCTTCAGCAGATGGAGCAACCCCTTGCTGGAGCTAGTGACCTTGGGTCCAAGCTGTTGAGCTTTTGCTCAAGCCAGATGGGCCCGAGCTCAAGCTGATGAGCTGGGGTCTCGAACCTGGGTCTTCCTCATCCCAATCCGATCCTCTATCCACTGCGCCACCGCCTAGTCAGGCTGATTTGGCTTCTTTTTTTTTTTAATTTCTTTTTATTTTATTCATTTTAGAGAGGAGACAGAGAGTGAGAGAGAGAGAGAGAGAGAGAGAAAGAGAGAAAGGGGGAGGAGCTGGAAGCATCAACTCCCATATGTGCCTTGACCAGACCAGTGCAGGGTTTTGAACTGGCGACCTCAGTGTTCCCAGGTCATCGCTTTATCCACTGCGCCACCACAGGTCAGGCTGATTTGGCTTCTTGTACAATAAATTTCCCAGGACAGTCTTCTTCTCCAATATCATCGCACTTGTCACACTGTTTTTCCCTTCAGGAAAGGCAAGGTTCACTAGAGATGCTAGGCTCTCAAAATTGCCGTGGCCCATTTAATCACAAACCATGTAAAAGAGTAATCCCCTCCCTAGCTTTCTTCTCTCAATGCCTCACTTTTTAACTCAGGGCAAACTAACTTTCCTCTCATGCTCCAAGTTCACCAGTGACCTCTGACTGGTGCAATGGTTATTGCAACAGCTTCTGATATGTACTCTGGTGTATCAATTACACCCTCTTATAGAAACATGGCGTGGTCTTCCTTCTGCATCTCTGAATTGTCTCTGGCTTCTTCTTTAGATCTTTCCCAAATCCTGCCTTCACTCCTTCCCAAATCCATTTCCAGTTTTCTTTTCTGGAAACCATTGCTTTATAACATGTATGATTGCCTCCATAATTCCAAATAGTAACTCTAAATAACATTAGACCAATTCTGAAGTATGTCAACTTTAGCCAGTGGCTGTGAACTTACTTTCAGACTTCCCCCTTCCTCCCATTTTTTATCATCAAATTTTGAGGAACAAAATATTTGCCTTTCATCGGGCTCTCTGAACCAATGAACCAGGTCAGGGAGTAAAGCTCTGTAATGTCAGCCTGTCCCTTCATCATTCCAGTGGCCTGGGTCATGGGCAGTAAGACTCGGGCAGAGTGACAAGAGAAGGCCTGACCCTCTGGACAGAGGGAGAAAGGGCCCTCAGCACCTGAGCAAGGGTGGGGCTCTTACATAAGCCGACTTTACAATAAAAAGCTCTGCTCTGAGTATCTCCACAGCCTCATAAGCTTGGAGCATACCCCCAGGCTTAGAAGTAAATCATCTCTGAGTTTTCCTCTAACAGTAAATGAAAACACTTATGTTATTGCTTTGGTTGTGGGTCAACTGGCCATTTTCTGGCAGACTGTATCCCAAAATATCCACTAATAACACTGTGTAAATCTCAATAACCATGGCCAGGTCCACACCCCCAGTGAAACTGTGCCTCCCCTCCCATCCCAGAGAGAGATCCCATCCCAAAGGGAGAAAACCAGAAAGATCACCTGAAGACAGAAACAAAGTGAACTAAGCCAGGCACAGAAAGACAAGTATTGCACAATTCCTCGTGTATGAGGTATCTAAAATAGTCAAACTCATAAAACCAAAAAGCGAATGGTGGTTATCAGTGGCTGGGAGGGATGGAGAAATGGGCAGTTATTAATCAACAGTCTTAAAGTTTCATCGAAGCTAGATTGATAAGCCTTAATGACGGGCTCTCCAACCTGTGCCTATAGTCAGCAATACTGCAATCTGAAAATTTGCTAAGAGGACCAATCTCATGTTTGCTATTCTTATCACAATAAAATGCTTTAAAAGACAGTGAAATATAATTTAACTCATGAAAATAAAATAGATAGTAACAAAGTAGACACAGGGGCAGATTTAGCCAACTTTTTTCCAACAGTCTCACACAGAGGGAGGGAGACCCACACCCTGAATCTCACAGCAGTTGTGTAAGACCAGAGGAAGAGCCATGGCCCCCAAACATGAGTGTGGTGGCTTTGGAGTATGTCGCTTGACATACTGAATTTATGTCAGTCTAGACTGAATTTACATTTCCCAAATTTCTCAGGTAGAATGAACCATAAGAAAGATTCTTGTGTGAGATTTATAGAGCAGAAATGACACAACAGTTATTCTGATAGTTCACACTGACAAGGGACCGCCACCCCCCTTCTCAACCAAACCTTAGTCAAGGTCCTTTGAACTCTCTTCTCAACTCAGCCTTGTCCTTGGCCTGCACAGTGCAGCAATACCCACACCCTCGAGAACTGACCAAGTTCTTCTTAGTAATTTTCCACCCACTGAGCCCTTCGTTCACACCTTTGGCTGTAAACCCCTGGCCGTCTGGCTGCATTTGGAGTTGGGCTCAGTTTTAGACTGAATTCTCTCTCCCTTATGGCAGTAGCTTCAATAAAACGCTCCTTGCCATTTTTCACAAGTGTTCCATGCAATATTTCTTTTATAACAGACATCATATTATCTTGTTGCTGTAATGGTCACGTATCTGCTGGCCTACCTCATTGGTGTGAAGCAGTGATGAAGACTGCCCCCACTTCATCCTCACCAGGAACCTCCTTCTGCTTCCCTGACTTCTGGGCCAAGAGTGTGCTTAGCTCTGTGATGAAGGGCCCCAGCTTCTGCAAGACAACCACATATTTGAGGTTAGTAATCATGAGAACCAACATGGATTTCAGTTCATCCTTATTGGGCTCCAGTTCACATCTACGCGTTCCAGCTGGTTTTTGTTCTTCCCACTTTTACATCCCTTCAGAATTACCAGAACTTCATCTTCCCAGCATCAGGGCTGGGAACAACCACCTTAATAGACACTCTTAACCAGCTCACACAATCACAATAAAGTCAAATCTTTATAATAAACAAATCCTTTTAATTTGCGCAGGTATGGTCATAGAAGCAGGGTCCAAATTCTCTCATGTTATAGATAGCCATGTATCCACTTTTGGTATAAAATAGGAGTCCAATTAATTTTTTGATGACTTTATGTCTCCTAGGAGAAGGTATAAATATAGATTCATTGTAAAACAATTTTTCTTTAAAAAAAAGAAATAAGCTGCAGAAATTGAAATCCTCTCAAATAAGAAATTATCTTCACACTCAAACACCTAAATAATTAGAAAGTTTCCCATGAAGCCATTTTTGCAGAAATGTAAGGATGGGAAAGAAAACAATGTATGTAGATATATGTTAGAAATTCAGATACAGATAGGCAACAACATAAAGATAAATAGATATAGATATAGGCATAGATGACCAGACAAAAATATAAATACAGATTTTCCGAGGGGTTCTGCTGCTCGGAGCAATACAAAGAACACTGTTTCTATAAACTATTAAAATTAAGTTAATATTAACCTAAACTAGATTACTTTAAGTTAAGATGCCAGTTGTGATCCTCAGAGCAACCATTAAAAAATAACTGTTGGCCTGACCAGGTGGTGGCGCAGTGGATAGAGCATCAGACTGGGATGCGGAGGACCCAGGTTCGAGACCCCGAGGTTGCCAGCTTGAGCGCGGGGCCATCTGGCTTGAGCAAGGCTCACCAGCTTGGACCCAAGGTCGCTGGCTCAAGCAAGGGGTTACTCGGTCTGCTGAAGGCCCGCGATAAAGGCACATGTGAGAAAGCAATCAATGAACAACTATGTTGTCACAACGGCAATGAAAAACTAATGATTGATGCTTCTCATTTCTCTCCATTCCGGTCTGTCTGTCCCTATCTATCCCTCTCTCTGACTCTCTCTCTGTCCCCATAAAAATAAATAAATAAATAAATGTTAAAAAAAAAAAAGAGTAAAAGAAACAGTAAGTAAATTTAAGTGGCACACTAGAAAATGCCTACTTAATACCACAGAAGGAAGCAATGAAGGAACAGAAGAATAAAAAAGCATATAGAAAACAAGTAGCAAAATGGGCCCAACCTGTTGTGGTGGATAAAGCATTGACCTGGAATGCTGAGGTTGCTGGTTCAAAATCCTGGACTTGTCCAGTCAAGGCACATACAGGAAGTAATTATGAGTTGATGTTTCTCACTCCTCCCCCTGTCTTTCTTTCTCTCTCTCTTCTCTCTAAAATCAAATTTAAAAAGTGGTCTTTGAAAAGATGATCAACAATACAAGTCACTAGAGAAATACAAATTGAAATCACAATGAGATACCATTTCCCACCCATCAGAAGGGATCTAAAAAATCAGGCAGTGACTGGTGTTACAAGGATGTGGACAAACAAGACACCTCCTGCATTGCTGGCAGGAATGTAACATGGTGCAGCCACTTAGAAAACACTTTGGTCATTTCTCAAAATGTCAAAATTAAACAACCATATCACCCAGCTATTCTACTCTTAAGCACTAGAGAAATGACAAAGACTTGCACAAAAATGTTTGTAGCAACATTATTTATAATAACCCCAAACTGGAAACAATTTAATTATCCATCAACTGATGAACAGATGGGAGGGGGGATATGGTATACCCATATAATGAAATACTATTTAGAAAAAAAGTAGAGCAATCTGCTGAGACATGGGCACCATAAATGAACTGCAAAAAGATTATAATAAATGAAAGAAGCCAAAGAGAAGAGATCACATACGATTGTATGATTTTATTTATACGAAATGTCTAGAAATGGCAAATTTAGAGATAGAGAATAGATTTGAAGTTGCCTGGGATTGGGCATGGGGCCAAGAATGAATGGCAAATAGGCATGAAGGATCTCACTGGGGAAGAGAAAAGTGTTCTAAAATGGTGGTAAATTTACTAAAAATGGTTGCATTGTACACTTGAAATGGGTGAATTTTATGATAAGTCCAATATACCTCAATAAAATTTTAATATAGTGCATAGTATGTAAAGTATTCATTGGTATTCTCTCTGATTCCTCCTGGTTTCATATTGATCCTCTAAATCAGGAGTCAGGAACCTATGACTTGTGAGCCAGATGTGGCTCTTTTGATGGCTGCATCTGGCTCGCAGAAAAATCTTTAATAAAAAAAAAACGTTAAAAATATAAAACATTCTCATGTATTACAATCTATTCATTTCCTACCGCTCATGTTCATTGTTGCAGGTGTCTGGAGCCAATCACAGCTGTCCTTCGGGACAACTCCAAATTTTTATTGGATAATGCCTAACGTACATGGGTCGTTGTGATACAGGAAGTAAACTTCCTCCTTTTAATCAAGTAGTCAGCTAGCTAATTGCAGAAACCCTTTTGATGAAGAAGATGGCTAAAAGAAAAAAAGATTAGGAGTATCGTACTTTTCAGCAGGAATGGACAGAGAAATTTGCCTTTGTGAAGAGAGCAGGTTCTGCAGTGTGGCTAATATGCAATGATAAAATTGCATCAATGAAACAGTCAAATAGAAAGCGGCACTTCGACACACGCCATACTACATTAGCATTGAAATATCCAGTGGGGGACAGCAGGAAGAAAGCATGTCAAGAGCTACTGTGCAGAGTGCAAGCTAGTCAGCAGCACTCCGTGTTTGGACCCAACAAGGTGACTGGAATTTGGCTAGCTTTGCTGGTGCTTTATAAATTGTGAGAAACGGAAAGCCATTCACAGATGGGGAGTATGCCAAAACATTCATGCTTGATGTTGCCAATGAACTTTTTGACGACTTTTCGAATAAAGACAAGATAATCGAATGAATTAAAGACATGCCTCTGTCGGCAAGAATTGTTCACGATAATACCATCATGATGGCAAATCAAATTGAGGCAACACAAGTGAAGGACATAAATGCAGCACCATTCTTTTCTCTCACTTTGGATGAGTCAACAGACGTAAGCCATTTATCCCAGTTCAGCGTGATTGAAAAGTATGCTGTCAGTGATACACTACGTGAGGAAAGTCTTGCTGTTTTGCCTATGAAAGAGACAACAAGAGGGGAGGATTTATTTCAGTCTTTCACTGAGTTTGCTAAAGAAAAAAAATCTACCGGTGGATAAATTTATTTCGGTGTGTACTGATGGTGCTCTGTGCATGGTGGGGAAAAACAGAGGATTCGTAGTGCTTCTTTGCAAACATGAAAAGAGACCCATCCTAAGGTTTCACTGCATCCTACATCAGGCGGCACTTTGTGCTCAGTTGTGTGGCGAGCAGCTTGGTGAGGTGATGTTCCTGGTCATTCAGGTGGTCAACTTTATTGTTGCCCGAGCTTTAAATGGTCACCAGTTTAAAACACTGCTGGATGAAGTTGGGAATAATTATCCTGGTCTACTTCTGTACAGCAATGTGCGTTGTTTGTCAAGAGAGAAGGTGCTCAGCTGTTTCATGACTTGTCTGAGCGAAATCCGGACTTTTCTTGAAATGAAAAACATTGAGCATCCTGAGTTAGCTAACACTGAGTAGTTTCTGAAGTTTTACTATCTCGTGGACTTGACTGAACATCTGAACCAGCGCAATGTGAAAATGCAAGGCGTTGGAAATACAGTCTTATCCCTTGAACAAGCAGTGTTTGCATTTGAAAACAACTTGGAACTCTTCATCTCCAACATTGAAACAGGTCATTTACTATACTTTGAAAAACTGGGAGAGTTTAAAGATGCATGCACAGCAAATAACCCCACTCAACATCTTAATCTCCAGCATCTAGTGCACTTCACATATAATCTCCTGCAGTCATTCGAAGCGTGCTTTGGAGAATTTCGTGAGCACACTCATCTTTTTTAGTTCATCACACATCCACACTAGTGTGCAGTCGACAGCGCCGACCTGTGTTACATCCCTGGTGTCTCGGTCACAGATTTTGAGCTACAAGCTGCTGATCTGAAGGGCTGAGACATGTGGGTGAATAAGTTCAAGTCACTAAATGAAGATTTGGAAAGACTTGCACAATAGCAAGCAGAGTTGGCGAGCAAACACAAGTGGGGAGAAATGAAAAAACTTCAACCCGCAGACCAGCTGATTGTCAAAACTTGGAACATGCTTCCTGTCACATACCACACACTGCAGCGTGTGAGTATTGCTGTACTGACAATGTCTGTCTTTATGTATGCATGTAAGCAGTCTTTCTCACATCTAAAGAACATAAAGACCAACCTACGATCACGTTTAACGGATGGAAGTCTCAAAGCCTGCATGAAGCTTAACCTCACCACATATCAAGCAGACTACAAAGCCATCAGCAAAACTAAGCAGCACCAGAAGTCTCATTAATGGTAAGAAGTACTTTATTCATCATTGGTTAGCAACGGCATAACAACGTTATTAAAAAGAATTCAGAGACTTATTGTACTTTAAAAGTGTTGGTCTTACATAAAATGCACACATTTACTTGTATTTAGTGTTAAACATATTGTATGACTCTCACGGAATTACATTTTAAAATATGTGGCGTTCATGGCTCTCTTAGCCAAAATGGTTCTCAACCCCTGATCTAAATATAACAAAATGGGGTTAAAAAGTAGTTATCTTCTCATGTGATTTCCAAGGTGAATGGGAAAAATAGATCTGTTTGATCAATTCTATGGAAAATAAGGATCCAGTTTAGGACTGAAAAAACCAACACCTGGATGGAATTGGGCCCCTCTCCATTACTCCTTATGGTCGTTGCATAAGCCTCAAACATGTGAAAATTCAACCCAGGAATGAGGAAGGCAAGAAAACAGTATGTTTGTATGTGTCTGTGGGAGAGGGAGTGAGACAGGGAATATTCTGAATACAATTAAATTTCAAATTCAAGTTACTGAAAAACAAATGAGTTCATTTTCACTTAGAAATTACTGGACTATGTTTTCTCCTTCAGGCAAAATAAAATCTTGTTGACAGAAATCCAAGTGAATTCCACAGAAAATAACGGAATGGGCATTGGAGACGATTCTCACACCAGAATTTTACCCTGCCTGAGGTTCTCAAATGAACTTGCAGGGAAGGTGCCTGGAACATAAGCCTGCAGTGTGCCTGGAAACCTGGACTGGCAGTCAAGGCAAAGGTACAAGTCATGGCACCCCCTGCAGTCTCAGCTGCAGAGAGTGAGGAGCCAGAGTGAACAACCCACTGTGGACAGAAAGACCTGCAAACTCATTACTTACTTATCTTAATAATTTACAGGCAAGGAACAAAGGTTTACTTCTACAAACAGTGATTTTAAAGTTAAGAGATCTTTCAACAAGCTTTCCCCTGAACTTTGGATTCTGGTTAAATAACGTTCGTTTGGATTTTTGACACTAAGATGGGCAGAGAAATCTGGTTTCAATGCATTATTTTAAATTTTGTTGATTCGAGTGAAAACTGGAAATTATGTTTTGTTTTCTTTCTCTCATGTACTTGCTAAATGGTCCTTCTTAGCCCAGAAATGGCATAGGTTGACGTTCGATATGTTTTGCTCAACTTTAAGCATCTTTTTCTGATCTGTTCAGCTTCAAGCACCAAACTATGTTATTTAATCCTATCTTATTTCTCAGACACTGATGGAGCTATACAATTTAGCTTGTAGTTACAACATCAAAATGTACAGTAGTTTTTATACATCTGAGTGGAAAAATACTGGTAAATAATCTAAGGTAATTATCATTTGTGATCTTGTATTTTGGCTTGGATCAAACATCCACAGCTATGACATCACAGCCTGTACATCAAACAAGGAGTGTGTTTGCACAGAAAAAAAACCAATAATAATAAGGAAGCTCTCACAGAATTTGTGAAGAAAAGATGTCTGCCACAAAGGTGTATCAATACTAAGAACGATACCTATATTCTTTATGGAGAATGTGTCATGTTATACTGATAAAAGAACCAACCATATGAAAGATAGGAAATGGGGAAGACTGGATAAAGATAGACACAGAGACTGAATTCATCCTCTGCTGCTAATTAAATTGAACTATTCAAATTCAGAAGTTCCTCCAGGGAGAGGTTTTTATATTGATTTATAATAGTGCTTTGAAGGGAATGGCCAACTTAGAACAAACACTGCTTATAAAACAGCGCATTGCCCAGTGCGTATAAGGTGAGCTTCAGGTGGGCTTCACAAGGAGAGAGACAGTAAATGGATGGGAAGACAGCAAACGAGCAAATGCATGTTTTGTTGTTGTTTTTGTGACAGAGACAGAGAGGGAGATAGAGAGAGGGACAGATAGGAACAGACAGACAGGAAGGGAGAGAGATGAGAAGCATCAGTTTTTCATTGTGGCACCTCATTTGTTCGTTGATTGCTTTTTCATACATGTCTTGACTAGGGGGGCTACAGCAGAGCAAGTGACCCCTTGCTCAAGCCAACGACCTTAGGCTCAAGCCAGAGACCTTTGGGCTCAAGCCAGCAACCACATGTTCATGTCTAGGATCCCACACACAAGCCAGCGACCCTGCATTCAAGCCAGATGAGCCCATGCTCAAGCCAGATGAGCCCGTGATCAAGCCAGCAACTGCAGGGTGCAAAACCTGAGTCCTCTGCATCCCAGTCTGACACTCTATCCACTGTGCCACTGCCTAGTCAGACTATGTTTCAATTTTGTACTTGGTCTTGAAGTTTTTCACTGCACTGAAAAATGAAACCATGTCCAGTTTGGCTTCAGGATCGTGAGTCCTCCAAGTATCTGGCATGAGGGCAGCTCTATTTTATTGTGTAAGTTAGGATCACATGCAGATCAAGTTACAGGAACTCAGAGTGGCTTTTTAAAATATGGCCATCTTCTTTTTCTTGCGCAAGAGAAAAACTGAGGTTGCCATCTGTTCAGTGGCTTCCCTATGTCAGGTCCCTAACAGTCACAAAACAGCTGTCAGAGCTTGGGGAGAGCACCACCATCCAGGGCTCGAGGACCGGGGTAGGGTGAGGTGGTGCCATCTCACATTTGTCTTTTACCAGAATATTTCTGGAGATTCTCTAACCAGAGGTGTTAGAAGAACTGTCAATTCAGCTGATCTGTTTTTAATTCTTTGTCCTAAAATCTTTATTATGAAATAAATCAAATTCAAGAGCTCCATAATTAATTGTAAAGACTTTATTTCAAAAGAGCTAAATGTTCTAGGAAGCAGGTTAACCTTTGGTTTCTAGTTTGGAACACATCCAAATGCCAATGATGCCTGGCATTGTTGCACACCTCTTTCTATGAGAACTCACTTGCCCTCCCACCTGTGTCTACAGATAGGCAGCTTGTCCAGGGCACCCAGAGTATCTGAGGTGAGTGACCTAGGTGTGGGCTCTGTGATCCGATAGAACAGACAAGGTGGGCCAGTCAGATTTCTATCTTCAGAAACTAGAACTGAAAAACAGGCAAAAACGGTGGTGGTTGCGAAAATCAAAGGGTTACACAAGGCTGGATGAACCCATGGCAAGTACATTCGTGTGCAAGAAAGGATATGGCACCAAGAGTTAACAGAGCAAATGCTGAGGGCCCAGGAGGCACTGTTTTGTGTGTGTGTGTGTGTGTGTGTGTGTGTGTGTATGTGTGTGTGTGTGTGTGTGTGTTTCTACACAGTTCAAGAACCAGTCAAGTAAAAACAACTGGCCTAGTAAGTTGCCCACATTACGAATGGAAAACACTACGGTTGGCTCAGTAGTGGAGCATCAGCCCGCCATGTGGAAGTCTCAGATTTAATTCCTGGCCAGGACCCACAGGAGAAGAAACCGTCTGCTTCTCCACTCTCCCCCTCCCCTTTCTCTTTATATCTCTCTTCCCCTCCCACAGCCAAGGCTCCACTGGAGCAAAGTTGGCCTGGGTGCTGAGGATGGCACCATGGCCTCCGCTTCAGGCACTAGAATGGCTCCAGTTGCAATGGAGCAACGGCCCAGTTGGGCAGAGCATCACCCCCCAGTGGGCATACTGGGTGGATCCTGGTCGGGCACATATGGGAGTCTCTCACTCTGCCTCCCCACTTCTCACTTCAGAAAAATACAAAAAAAAAAAAAAAAGAAAAATGAATTGGAAAACATGTAGTACGAAGTTTCAAAAATATATCTATTGACTTTTTAAATAAAGAGAATAAAGTGCCATTATGTTCTCCGAAAAAATCTTGACTCACAATTATGAATCAACGAATAGACAATATTAAAGTGCCACCAACTCCGCTAGACAATTAAACCGAGTCCTCTGTGGGTGGACAACGGCATTCGGAGATCAGGACCCAATGTCACAAGTTCCACCAGGTGGCAACTTAGAAATCCCTTTATGGAGAAAAGAATGAAACTTAATCTTTTTTTTCTGGACCAAAGCAGCAGGTTTTGTTTTGTTTTTTAAGTGGAGTACTATGGCAAAATGTAGCTGCCTAAGTACTTTGAATGGTTTATCATCTAGATTGATTTAGTGTATTTTTCATATTTTACAAGATTTCCACTTGAGTCGCATTCCAGAAAGAATCTCAGCATGTCAGTCACCTTTCTTCTTCTGGCTCGGTTAACATGTCCTCGAGCCATGTGTGTGTGTGTGTGGGGGGGGGCTCACAAATACGTTTAGCCCACCTTCCAGGTCTCACAAAGGGAAGCGAGCAAAAGCATGAGTATGTTATTAAACAAGTTCAGTAAAACAAGTTACTCAGTGGATCAGGGATCCCCAGGTTTGTCTCTGGAGACTCCTCTTTGCGGTTGCCCCTGGCTGAATGTTGCAATAGAGGCAAGACCAGGTCACCCGGGCCCTGGTTTTCTATCTGACAGGTGTTTGGTAGAAAGAGTGGTCGCACTGACTTCGGGGACACCACGGGTCTCCCTCATGTGGCTGCATGCTAGCACCCTGTTTGAGGTTTCTTAGATTTATAATCGTAGTTCCTATCTGAAAACAAAAGTCATTCATCTGTTCCACCTCGGGAGACAGGAGAAGGAGAGTTGCCGTCCTGGCTCTGGGTCTGAGGCCGGGAAAGGTTAGATGCACACACCAGCAACCTATTTTTGATAACTTGGACTTGGAAACAGCAGCTTAGCTCTCCATGAGCTATTTAAAACCTGCTCTAAATTCTCAGGCAGCACCAGATCTTCTGATTACATGTTTACAAGCCAGCCCTTAAAACCCCAGGTGCTCCCCACTCCATGGCCCAATGCCAGGACACCTCATGCTAGTCACCTTTCAAGTAGAGTCCAGACACTAACGGAACAATCTCCAAAAATATCTGTGCAGGTCGGTGACTGCAATTAGCCCTGTGTGAGAGACCAGCCAAAAAGTTGTCCTGTCGTCACCACATGCCAGGAACAGGAATGTGGCTTAACAGTCACAGTTTTATGGAAAAGACTAACATGGTTTATATGTAGATCAATGTTACATGTAACTCAGTAGTTGATGTGACTTCCAAAGCAATCAAGGGAAGCTGTATACCTAGAATTAAAGAGGTTATAATCCTGATCCATGATAATTTCATTTATAATTTAAATAGCTTCCAGTTATTGTGAATTTCAAGCTGTACGACTAAATCTGCAAAATTGGGAATTAGAATAACAAACCTTAAACCACAAGAATCAAGGCTTGCCATTTTATATGGTATTTGAGCAGAAAGTTGGTATATCTTATTTCAAATTGAACATAAACACAATAACGTTGTTTCTCTAGGCACTTGAGGATATTTTCTAATGTGCAGGGAAAAATAGAGATAAATATCCCAATCTATCAGCCTCCCCTCAAGAGTAAAACACTAGGGAAAGTATATTGATTGGGATAAATGGTATTACCCTCATCATTATCAGTAGAAACATTAAAAAAAACACTAAACAGAATATTTTATTTTATTGCAATTATTTCCTTTTAATTGAGTATAACTTACCAATTCAATATGGAAAGTACAGGAAGGAAGAATCAAATATGAGCAACTCTGTTACTTCATGAAACAATCATGCAGATCTATTTTAAAGAGGAACATGTTGTCTAAAACAATATGAAGCTACAAGAGATGAGGTATGCATCCAGGCACATTCACATAGTATCTAATTTCAGAAATAAACGAATAAGAGCATTTCATCACTACTGGTTTAGCAGACACACAATCTTTATTTGGGATTTGGAGCATCCTCCCAAAGCTGTGATTTTTTATATATATATAATTTCTGACACTAGTCATCAACTCTATCAGGTAAAGAAGCATGTGGTAACAATGATAAATCAGTGATTTTCATAAAAATGAAATGTAACTTGAAGAATACGACAAGTAGCCTGACCAGGCGGTGGCACAGTGGATAGAGCGTCGGACTGAGATGCAGAAGACCCAGGTTCGAGACCCTGAGCTCACCAGCTTGAGCGCAGGGCCCATTTGGCTTGAGCAAAAGCTCGTCAGCTTGGACCCAAGGTCGCTGGCTCCAGCAAGGGGCTGCTCGGTCTACTGAAGGCCCGTGGTCAAGGCACATGTGAGAATGCAATCAATGAACAACTAAGGTGTTACGACGGCAACGAAAAACTAATGATTGATGCTTCTTACCTCTCTCCGCTCCTGTCTGTCCCTATCTGTCCCTCTCTCTGACTATCTGTCCCTGTAAAAAAAAATTAAAAAAAATAATACGACAAGTAAATGAAACCTACCTCAGCCCTGGATTTATGGTCAGTTGGTTAGAGTGTTGCCCTGATGCACAAAGGTTGTGGGTTTGAGCCCCCGTCAGGGCACATACAGGAACAGATTGATGTTTCTGTCTCTCTCTCTCTCTCAAATCAATAAATAAAGAAGAAAAGAAACATCTCACAGAGATTAGGGTGTTACTTCATGAAACACCTGGGGTTTTAAGGGCTGGCTTGTAAACATGTAATCAGAAGATCTGGTGCTATGCTGAAAAATAAAGCAGGAAAGAGGGTCAGAAAGTGATGGCTGTCTCATTTATACTCCCAGCCAATCCAAGAAGCACAGATGAGAAAAGGAAGGTTCTGGGATGTTAAAGAACTAGACCAAGGCCACACAGCGAGCGAGTGTGGAAGGTGAACTTAAGCTCCTAGCCATTGTGTGGCTCTCATGGTAATGTTTTTATTTCATTATGTTTATGCTTTGATGAAAAAATGGGACACCATGTTTATGGCAGCATTGTTTACAATAACCAAGAACTGGAAACACCCCAAGTGTCCGACAGTGGAAGAATGGATTAAAAAGCTATGGTACGACCTGACCTGTGGTGGTGCAGTGGATAAAGCGTCGACCTGGGAACACTGAGGTCGCCAGTTCAAAACCCTGCACTGGTCTGGTCAAGGCACATATGGGAGTTGATGCTTCTAGCTCCTCCCTTCTCTCTCTCTCTCTCTCTCTCTCTCTCTCTCACTCTGTGTCTCCTCTCTAAAATAAAAAATAAAAAACAAACAAACAAACAAACAAAGCTATGGTACGTATACACAATGGAATACTATGGGGCCATGAAAAAGAAGGAAATATTACTTTTTGCGACAACATGGGTGGACCTAGAAACTATTATGTTAAGCGAAATAAGCCAGACAGAGAAAGAAAAATATCATATGACCTCACTCATATGAGGAATCCGACCAACAATAGGAACTAAGGAGCGGAATAGAGACAGAGGCGGGATCAAAGGATCCGGAGGGAAAGCAGAGAAAGGGAAAGGGGATGATAGGCTGATAAGATGGGGTGAGACCAGAAAAGCAAATCCTGGAGGGAAAGGGGAAGGGTGTCACGGGGAGGGGGAGAGGGGGGAGGTACTGGGGAACATGGAGGAGGGGAGGATGTATTCGGGAGTACACTAGAATCTATGTAAACACAATAAATTAAATTCCATGTTAAAAATAAAAAGAAAGAATGGGACAAAGAACAACATAGAAGAAAGGAAGCAAAAACATGGTGCATTTATAACTTCTAAAAGAGGGTAATCATGGGATGGCACCCCCCACCACCCATTGCCAAAACCTCCCTGCAGCCCGGAAGACCGACAGAGCATCGGTAAGGAGCCTGAGCACTGAGCCCAGAGGCCCATGCAAGGTTCCCAGCCCCACAAAGCGTTCGCTGTGTGCCTGCGGCTCCTCACCCAACTTCTCTTAGCCTTCGTTTCTGTACCTGCAAAACACAGGTGACAAAAATACCTACCTCTCTGCTGATGTATTAGAGATGAAAGCTCATGTTAAATTCTTTGCTACAAGCCTAAGATTTTGTAATTTCTTCTTACATGGTAGCTGCCTTCATTACCATCATTTTTATCTTAGATGCCTGACATAAGCTTATACTTAGAGCATCTTTTCCTAAATAGCTTAAGTCACAGACTTTTGGACTGTTAATTCCCCACAATAAAAACATTGTTAACCACTCATTTTTTTCTGTTGAAAATCCTCCTTACCCTTGGAGGCACTGAAGACCCAAGCCTTTTCCAGACCCAAAGGAAGAAGGTTAAGGGAACTGTAAGGTGACAGGTAGACATTTTAGGGCCGGAGTCCTCAGAGCAGCACTGAAAAAGGGGCCTTCTCTACTTGCCGTGTGACCAGGAAGGAATGCCGAGTGCTGATTCATGAGTGAGCATTCACGGGGACACTCGTGCACCTGACCAGCTGCATAACTGCTCTCAGAAGCAGAGTCAGGCCCAAAGACACAGAGTCCTGTGTGCTGTCGCTTTGTATAATGCTCGGAGGAATGTGTAGCAGCAACATGCAACTAGCTTGTCATAAGATAAGAATTGTCAGCATGAGGCAAAGAAAATGACATCAAGTGGGTCACACACCTTAAAGCTTCTCTAAGCTCATATTTTTTTTCATCATTTTTAAATTAATTAATTTATTTATTGTGTTTACATATATTCTAGTGTCTCTCCAAAAGTATCCCCTACCCTCGTATTTCCCCCAACATCTTTCCTACCCTCCTCCCAACGTCTCCCTCACACCAGTCAGAATGGCTCTCATTAACAAAACAACACACCATAGGTGCTGTCAAGGTTGTGGAGAAAGGGGAACCCTTTTACACTGCTGGTGGGAATGGAGACTGGTACAGCCACTGTGGAAAACAGTATGAAGATTCCTCAAAAAAATTAGAAATGGAACTGCCCTTTGACCCAGCCATTCCACTCATAGAAATATATCCCAAGGACACCATATCACCAACTGAAAAAAAGAAATGCGCCCCCATGTTTATGGCAGCATTTTTCACAACAGCGAATAACTGGAAACAGCGCAAGTGTCTGTCAGTGGATGAGTGGATTAAAAAGCTGTGGTACATATATACAATGGAATACTATGGGGCTATGAGGAAGAAGAAAATATTACCTTTTGCAACAGTATGGATGGACTTAGAAACTATTCACTATGTTAAATGAAATAAGCCAAGCAGAGAAAGAAAAATATCATATGACCTTACTCATTTGAGGAATTCAAGAAATAATGTGATCTAAGCTCATAATTTAAGTGCTTGCTTGCTATTTCAGTTTCCTTCCTATGCCAGTATGCAAACAGTCTCATCTTTATGTAGGGTCTCTGCCTGTCTACTTTGCTGTGCATGTCCAATAACTATACTAATGCTGTCTGATCCTGGATCCCCTTCCTTCTACATGGGCTATGAAGAATTTTGAAATAAAAGCAAGTTGTTTCAAAACTGTCTCGCTCCAAGCAATTGAACACCCACCCATAAAAAAAGAAAAGAAGACAGCTAAGCTGAACAATAAAGCAGGTGTCATCTAATACAGCATTCTTACCAAAGGTGATGAGAAGGGAAAAATCACAAGCTGCTGAGGCAAAACCGGGCCATGCGGTGTGGTGAGCCTCTGAAGTCTCCTGTGCCAACAACTTCCAATTCACCTTGCTGGCAAAGGCAGGATCCTTCACCCTGAGTAGTATGAGATGGCTGAACACAGGGCAGCCAAACCTGGACAGCTGAGGGAGAAAGCCGTTTATTAGTGACATTCACACAGACCAGGGAAGGAGGCCATTGTAGGCCATGCAGGGCCACACAAAGACTGCCCTAGGAAGCAGGGAAACCGGCCGCTTTGAGCATGGGCTCTGCAGTACCCCATGAGCGGTGTTTCTGGCTTCCCCTTGGAGGATTTGATGGGCTTGTGGGGGCAATTTTGCAGGCAGACACAGAAGGAACAGCCATGAAGTTGAGCAGTAAGTATGGTGCAGGTGGCTCAGCTGAGACGGGACCAGCCAGGTGGAGCCCCTCCTGTAGGTAGGAGTATACCTGGAGGGCAGGATTGCTCACATGAGGTCTCTGGGTTCAGGGACATCATGGCAGTGCTTGACGTTTTATATGTCTTACCTCTCTGTACTGTTGAGTCCCCAGATTCCTGAGAATCCTCGCTAAAACTCCAATACTCAGCTTTTGGAGCTGAACCAAGTGAATCATCTTTATTTTTGCCAGAGACATGAAAGGTGGGAAGTGCTGGTTCCACAGAAGCAGCTAGTGATGAGATCAACTTTCACCGAGTCCCACAGACCTAGAGAGCCAGTCCACTGCCGGTGCACTCACTTCATAATTAGTTTCTCAGAACCCAAGCAGAGAGGGTACTGGTAGCAGAGACAATGTCTGTGCTCAACAAACCCATCCAGTGTCCCCCTGAGCACACACAGTCTCTGAAGACCAAGCTCTACTACAGCTCCCCTGGGTCCATGAAACTGAGTTTCAGCCAGTGGGCAAAACTTACAAATGCCACTTCCAACCCCATTTGAGCTCCTTTACTTTCTCTTCTCTTTCCACAATGGTCCTGGAAGACGCAGGTTGAAGAGGGCAGTCACATGAGATAAAATTGACTAAGGTCCCCTTCCCCACAAATATCCTCATTGGACCAGGGCATAAGTGAACCATAATAAACATGTTCTGTGTTAAATTTGCAAAGTTTGAGAATTGTTTGTCACAGCAGATAGCTTACGCTAACAGATAACTCAGCACAGAACATTAAGAAGACTTGAGATATGGGAGCAGAGCCCAAAATTGTTACAAAACACTAGACACCATGTCCTCTGAGTGGTCCTGTCCTCCTGCCATGCCTTGTGCTGCAGAAAATGTCTCTAAGTTGTACCATAGAGAAGGAAGTCAACTCCTCATAGGCACAATGGAAAGAGAATCAAGAATTAAATACATCAGAGCAAAGATACATTCTAAAAATACTACCCGCACAAGAACAAGAGGAAAAGGAATGGAATACAATCCACTCTGTTAATAAATAAAATAAGAGCTAAAAACAAGATAAGAAAACTAACAGGAGAAAGAAAGAGAGAGGGAGAGAGAGGGATAAGGAAAGGCAAGGTCAGAAGAAATTCTATAGGTATCATGCAGAAAAATAATCCCTGAAAAAGAAAAAAACATTGAGGGACAGTATGATCCAAGCCAAAATCTACTGGAGAAATATCTGAAGAAAATTTCTAAACAGAAAAAATGAAAAACAAAAGAATCCATAGAATCCCAAGGAGAATATACTTAACTAAGACATCAGAACATCAAATAGACTTTCAAAGTGTGAAAGAACTCTAGAAATACAGAATTCAGCAGGGTTCTTGCTGGGAGAAAAAGAAACAGAAACCCACACCAACAAATGTCTGAAATAGAAAATCCATGTACAAGAACTTGGAATTGGATGAAATCCACCTAGATATGGAATATATATCAAGTCAGTGTGGTCAAAAAACATACTAAGCACAGTGTGCAAAAGGTGGCTGGCAGGAGGAACTGGGGCTCTGGACCCAGCTCTGAGTTCAGTGTTTGTTGGCTGTTACTGACATCTTCATTTCCCACAGACACTGAAAATAAGTAATCTTTAAGAATGATTCCAACTTCTTAATGTATTTTGCTATTTCTTTTCTTAAGCTTAGAGAAACCTTTCAGAATATAATATACCACCAATGTTACCTATCTTAAATTCAAATTTAAATTTAACATTTTTTTATTCATACCATGATCTCATTAAGAAATTACTTCCACCACCTGACTAGGCAGTGGCGCAGTGGATAGACCCAGGTTCAAAACCCCGAGGTCACCAGCTTGAATACGGGTTCGTCTGGTTTGCACATGGGTTCATCAGCTTGAGTGCAGGGTCGCTGGCTTGAGCATGGGATCATAGTTGCTGGCTTGAGCCCAAGGTCGCTGGCTTGAGCCTAAGGTTGCTGGCTCAAGCAAGGGGTCACTCGCTCTGCTAAAGCCCCCTAGTCAAGGTAAATATGAGAAAGCAATCAATGAACAACTAAGGCACCTCAACGAAGAATTGATGCTTCTCATCTCTCTGTCTTCTATCTGTCTGTCCCTATCTGTCCTGCTTTCTGTCTCTCTCTCTCTTTGTCTTTTTCAAACAAATAAATAAATAAATAAATAAAATTACTCCACCAATTTATATACCCTTGCTGTCATCTGTATATATGAACAGAAAGGCATCTGGACTTATTTTTATATAGTGGGGTTGCTAGTAACTTTTTAAACCTTTCTTTTTTACTTTTTTGCATTGTCTTAACTTTTTAAGGTTGATTCTGTTATAAAAATAATAATGATACTAGAACAAAAGTTGTTTCTTGCATTCCTTGGATAGCGTATCTTCAGCTGTTTGAGGTTAGGTATATTTACTGTTGAAATATTAAAGAATTTTTATACAACCAAACACTATGCCCTTGGCAAAACTGGTTGGTATATAGTTAATAGATCTTTGGTTCAGCTCTCTACCCCTAGTAGAGCCTGCAGCAGATTTTTATAACATTTGGTTTTGTCTTCTAAAAATATTTTTTAAAGTTTTTTATTAGAAAAGCAATGTAAACTTAGAAAGCCTCAAAGAAAAAAAGGTATTGAGAAAAGTAAACCCTACAACTATATCACTTTTCTAGGCATTTAAGTGTGCACACATGTGCATTGAGAAAGTGAGAAGTGGGGAGGCAGAGAGACGGACTCCCACATGCAACCAGACAAGATCCATCCAGCAAGCCCACCAAAGGGCAATGCTCTGCCCATCTGGGGCGTTGCTCTGTTGCAACCAGAACCATTCTAGCACCTGAGGCAGAGGCCATAGAGCTGTCCTCAGCGCCCAGGCCAACTTTGCTCCAATGGAGCCTTGGCTGGGGGAGGGGAAGAGGGAGAAAGAGAGAAAGAAGAGGGGGAAGGGTGGAGAAGCAGATGGGCTCTTCTCCTGTGTGCCCTGGTCTGGAATCAAATCCCGGACTTCCATAAACCAGGCTGACGCTCTAACGCTGAGCCAACCAGCCAGGGCCCTATTCACTAATTTTTGCACATATGAGAAACAAGTTGCACACCTTGTTTCCTGGAAAACAGAGTCTGGGATGGAGGTTTGTATGCAGAAGGTTTACAGGAATATCACCATAGGAGAATAGAGAATATCACCTGAGCAGAGGGAGAGGCTGAACTGTGATGCTGACAGCATCGGTACCTAGGCCTCTCTCATCAACCACAATGATTCTACTGAGTTTTATCCTAACCTAACCTACACCATTCTTTTTTTGTTTGTTTTTGTTTTCTTTCCCTATTCTTGCAACTGGAATTTACTTGCAAACTAAGATAACATTCAGCTCCTCTAATGAAGCCAAGTCTGAACAAAGAGGTAGGAGTTCAAAGCCCAGACCAAGTAGAAAAATCCTCAAGAACAATAACCTTGTATTTTTTCAGTCTTCTGTTGATTTGTTATAGTTTTGGACAAGTTTTTGAAAGTTGATCAAGAAAAAAATGCTCTCTGTGTCTGAGTTATGGCTGTAATAACACTGCATAACAGACCAATGGCTGACAAAAATATACATGTATTCTCATGCTCAGGGTCTCATTGGCAAGGCCACCACAGGTCACCGGATATAAACGGAATCAGCATGGGGGTGGCTCTGCTTCTGACTTGGGTCAGGTAATGGGTCAAGTGCAGGTGAGTTCTACCTGAGGCATACTCACCCCGGGGCATGTAACTGAAATGCCAGGACCCACCAAGTTAAGAACCAAGCACATTTAAAGCTTCTGTTCACACAGTGATGAACATGTCATTGGCCAAAGCCCAATACTCTGAGGTTAGTGATGTAGATTCCACCCACACTGTGGGGGGGGGGGGGGATGAATACCCACTCAACAACTGACTCACTCGCAATTATATATAGATGACATTTCCCAGCTTTGATGTCATTGATGTTTGAAAACATCCACTTCCTCTTTTTTATTTTTAATTTAAGGAAAACTTTCTTGTTTGGGGATACCTTTTCCAACATAAGAAAATAATGTATGAATAATAAATAAATTTAAATCTCTGTTTATATATTATATTTTACTGCACATGTCTCAGTTACCATTACATCATCAGGTCATAAATATGGGCTGTATGAGGTTCCATGTTGACACCCTAATTTATCCAGTAATACCCATTAATAGACATCAATGTGCAAAAATCTTTGAGCACCTGTGATTTTTTTCCCTCTATTGCTTTCTCAGTCCTTGCTCTCTCTGGTCCAGCCATATTTGCCTTCTAGGTGTTCCTCAGAAATGCCAGACAAATTCCTGCCTCAGGGACTTTGTACTGGCTCTTTCCTCTGCTTGGAATCCCCTTCTCCCAGAGACTCCACATGACTGCCTCTCGTACCTCTTGAAGCCTCTTCCCAAGTGTCCCCTTTCCAATCAAGCCTCTTTTGACCACCTGAGGCCTTGTCCCCCCACAACCTTATCTTGATCTTTTTCATAACACTTAACCTTCCAACATTCTAAACCACTTTCTCATTTGCTACATTTAATATTTATTATCTTTCTTCTTCGGCTAAAGTGTTAAAGATTTTAATCTTTTTTTTTCATTTAAGACATCCCCAGTCCTATAGAAGTGTTGACACAACAGATATTCAGTGAGAGTTATGAATTAACACACATCTAGAAGCAGAATCAAAAGTTATACCTTAACCTTTCAAAAATTAAATTATGGTCAAAATTAGTCTAAAGGAAGGTATTTTACATAAAACTCAAGCAGGTCACATTTTTTTTCAGTACATTTTATGGCATTTTCATGTCTAAGTAAAACCTTTGTACTATATAAAAATTAGCATATTCACAATGCACTCATACATCTGGAAAGTTCATTGATCATCATTTATATGCAAATACTTTAAAAATCTGTTACCATAAAAATTAGTTTTGTTTTTGTCTAGTGAATAAGTCCCAAGGATGGCTAGATCATTAAAACCCACCAGTTTCTACTCTTGCCGTAATTTAAGGACAAAGATAACACCAAAACCCATTATTTAAAAAAACCATTATCTCATCAATTTTCTCAAACCTCAAACATTCACTAAAGATGTAATAGTCATGCACTCAAAAGGAATTTGCTTTTAGTGTTCATAGTAGATGAGTAAAGATGGCTTAGTGATTTATGTAGGAAATCACTAATTTCCTACTTCCCTAGTTCTCCTTCTTTTCCAAATTTTCTCATTTTCCTGACTATGTTACTCCTATTTAATACATGCTCTTGTCTTTGAAATTTTGTGGTGTGGTACATATTCTTATTTTTTCCCCATTTCTGTACTTCAACAGGGATTCTAAAATACTGCTTTATCCAATTTAAAACTGACTGCACAATAAACACCTATAAGAATATTATAAATTGTTGAGGTTTTGACATGTTTCTTTTAATTATCAGTACATACTCTTTTAAGAGAAGTTTTTCAGACTTATGAGGAGGATTAATTTTTTTTTAAATACAGATAATAACAATTATTGCTGAAGATATGGAGAAATTGGAACATGAGTGCATTACTAGTTGAATGTGGAATGGTATAAAATGTAAAAACTGTGGAAGATGTTATGGAGAGTTCTCAAAAAAATTAAACCTAAAATCACCACGTGATTCAGCAGTTTTACTTCTGGGCATCTACCCAAAAGAAGTAAAAGCAAGAAATCAAGGTCTGTTTGTCCACATGTTCACAGCAGCACTATTTAAACTCGCTAAGAGGCGGAGGCAACCCCTGTGCCCACCAACAAAATGAATGGATGAACTAAATGGAGTGTATATAGGCAATGGAAGAATTCATTTATATGAGGGACCTAGACTAGCCCAACTGATAGAGACACGTTGTAGAATGGTGGTTGCCAGGGGTTGGGGTGAGGGGACATTGGGAAGTTAATCTTAATGAACATGGGAAGATGGGAAAGTTCTGGAGATGGATGGTTGTAATGGTTGCACAACAATGTGAATGTGCTTACTGCCAATGAATTGTGCACTCACAAATGCTTAGAATGAAAAGCTTTGAGTTATATATACTTTACCACAAATTTTAAAGTAGCAACAAGAACAGTTAAATAAACAAGAGTAAACACTCTGTGTCTCCTTAAAATTGTGAAACAAATTCTTCTACAGGAGGTAACATTGTTCACATGATGCTTGGGAAAACCCTGTGGAAAATGGATTATGAAAAAGAGACCAGAAACTTCAGTCAAATCCTTATTATGCGATCTCTAGGATAGTATTTGAAATGAATTTTGATATCATCAAAAAACAAGTCAAGAGTAAAAGGCTTTCTTATAGCAAAACAGATATGGCTCTTCCCTTCTAATAGCTAAATCTGTATCTATATGTAAATATAATCATATAAATTATATAAATACAATGGACCTCTACAACAAACAAAATTCCTCTACAGTTTGGTGGCACTTACGCACTCATTGCATGATAAATAAATTTATTTTCCCCTAGTTATTTGAATGAGAGTTACTTCCCAGAGGGTCTGAAAATGGAACCAGAGAAGACACTACAGACACTAGAGGACATTAATAATGTCATTAATAATATACTTTGGAATCATCTGGGATTCTTTAGTTTCCCTAAATAAAAGAATTTGGTAATCATGAAAAAAAATTAAGTATTGTTTATTCTTTATGATTCATGAAAAAATATACTCTGCAATGCAAAGAAAATAATGTTATAGACATATCAAAGATTTTTCACAATATTGCAAATTTTATGAAAACTGAAACCCAGTTTCAAATATTACCTTGTGTTATCACCCTATGGGTCCCAATTCTTGGTCAATAGAGACAATAAGGATAGGAAATTCTGGTCTCTATCTTACTAACAATGTGAAGTAGGGTAATTTAATTGAACTTGCTAGTCCTCAGTTTCCTTAATGCGAAATGGGAGTGATACTAGTTACCTTACGGTTAGTTATTATGAGGATTAGATATAAGATAATTGGTGTCCCTGGAAACAGTAGGTATTCAATAAATCATTATTACTATTAATAATATTAATAGTGCAAAGACTTGGTAGCAAGAAGGACACCTGTTTGGATTATCTGTGCCCTTCTGTTGTACTCACATGCAATTAAACTTGTAGGAAAAAATAAGACTTAGAACTGATGACAGTAAAGAAAAAATATCATCATTATCTATGCTTGGAGCTAAGGGACAGTATAATGAATGCTTTTTACAAATCTCAATCCACACTGCCTCCAAAGTTATCCTTGTCCAGAGAACATTTTATTTCAAGCTAGCAACTTGGCCACCCAGGCCACAGTGAACACTGGGATTTTCCTACCTGCTTGCTCTGTGTCAGATTCATTCCTCCTGAAAGTGCAGTAGTGGGGAAAGTAACAGGGCATAAGTCTTCTAAGATGGTCTTTAGGGAAAGTAATGCTGACCTCACCCTACTGCAGCCAGGAAAATGGACCATCATTACAAAGTTCTCTTCACTCAGCTCTCTCTCAAATTATGATCATTCTATGCCTTTCTTTCATCACAGAGGCCACAAAAATAACACCCTCTTCCTGCCACGTCCTCCATGCAACATGGTTTCCTTCTCAGACATCACTAGAAATCTCAAAACAGCCCATCAAAGTCCTCCTCCCCTTCGACCTCTGTAATTTCCCCGTGGCATGTGACTCACTAGCCTGGTTTTCTCTAAATATGACTTTCTGGTATCTTGAATGGATCCTCTTCTGTCACTTGCCTCCGAAGAATAGGCCTTTCCCTCGCCTCTGTCATCTTCTCTTTTATGTTCTTCATCACACACTCCTTTCATTTCCATGGCATTATGGACACCCTAAATCACAGCCACCGTGGAGTAAGTGCCCATTTCAGTGCACAGCCTGTTCTTTGCTGTCCCCAGAGCTTTGTTCTATTGGTTGCTATGGCTAAAATGAGCTTTTCAAGACAATTTTTTTCAAGACTCAGCTCAAATTGCTACCTTCTCCATGCAGCCTTCTCCAAATTAAAGCGAGCAGTACTTTCTGTGAGAGTCCATAGTAATCTTTTCACTCCTCTTTTGGTTGGGAACACAAGCCTTACTTTTTTTCTTTTTTTGGCAAATTTCAGTTATACAATACAATATTATCAACTGCACTCACCCCATTATACATCAGATCCTCTGACCTTATTCCACTTATAACTAAAAGTTTGTACCCTTTCACCAACCCCTCCCTATGTCTTCCACCTCAAGCCCCTGCTACCCTCATCCTACTCTTTGATTTTGCGAACGTATTTTGGGTGGGTTGGGGGTGTTAAAGATTTCATGTAATATAAGTGATACCATATGGTATTTGTCTGTCTCTGACTGGTTAATGTGACTTAGGACCATGCCCTCCAGTTTCACCCATGTTTTCATAAATAGAGGGACTTCCTCCTTTGTTAACACTAAATAGTATTACATTGCATGGGTACACCACATGTTCTATATCCATTCATTCATCAGTGGACATGTAGGTTGTTTCCATATGTTGGCTACTGTGACTATGCTCCCATGAATGTGGGGTTGCATATATCTCTTCTAGATAATGGTTTCATTTCCTTTGGATATATACTCAGAAGCAGGATGACTGGATCATATGGCAGTACTATTTTTAATTTTTTTGAGGAAATTCCATACTGTTTTCCATAGTGGCTGCATTGATTCACATTCTCACCAACAGTGCACAAAATACCTTTCCATTTATGTGTGTCTCCTTTAACTTATTTTTTAACTATTTTTTTAAATTTTATTTCAACAGAGAGGAAGGGAGAGAAAGAGAGAGAGACAGACAGACAGACAGAAACATCCAGCTGCTCCTGTACATGCTCTTATCGGGAATTGAACTGGCAACCTCTGTGCTTTGAGATGATGCTCCAACCAACTGAGCTATCCCACAGGACTTTATTATTTTTTTTATCAATATTTTACAGTTTACAGTGCCTCCTCGATCATGTGAGGCTAAAGTAAAAAAACAATCGTCTATGAACCAGAAACTGGGCTCCTACCAGACACACAATCTGCAGGAATCTTGACTTTGAACTTCCTAGTTTCTAGAACTGTGAGAATTTATGTTGTTCACAAATCACCCAGTCTATGGTATGTTGTTATACCAGACCAAACTAAGGCCTCCCTTTAGCAATTTTTAAAACATTGTAACCTATGAATTACTCAGTAATACTGTACTTAAACGTTCCCTTTCTCCAGAATCTGAGGGCTTCTTAAATAGTTGGTAAGTACATGTTAGGGCTGAATTGTCCCCTAAAAATTCATATGCTGAAGTCCTAATCCCCAATGCTACTACATGTGACTATATCTGAAGATAGGGCCTTTAAAAAGGTAATTAAGCTAAAATGAGATTATTAAGGTGGCCCTAACCCAATATGACTGGTGTCCTTAAAAGAAAGGGAAATTTGGACACAAATCAATGCACAGAGGAAAGACCAGGTAAGGACACAGGGAGTAGACCTCCATCTACATGCCAAAGAGAGAGACCTTAGAAGAAAATCAACCCTGCCAACACCTGGCTTTTGGACTTCTAGCCTCTAGCACTGTGAGAAAATAAATTTGTGTTGTATAAGTCCCCAGTTCATGGCACTTTGTTATGGCCACTCTAACAAACCAATAAAGAGCCATAGCATTCCCATACAAGGTACAGATATTATTTAATCATGGGGAAAAATAATTTCTTCACAATAAAAGTTAGTTATCTTATTTTTTCTTTCCCCTTCCTTTTGACAAAGACTAAAAATTGACAACTGTGGTAGTCTGCACATGCTCCAAAACTGAAATTCCGTTTCTCCAGAAGGGACAGTCGGAGACAATAGTTAAATGTGGACAGTCTGGAAAGCCTCCCGCTGGTGAGTCTGCTCCAGAGCTTGTTGACCAGAACGCCTAAATTCAGGAGGGAAATTCTTGTATGATGGTGCCAGGAAAAAAAAAGATATATGGAAAAAAGCCACAATACGTCATACAAGGCACCAAGCAAAAGGGAGACTGAAAGTTAAATGTGGAAACAGAAGAATGAGAGAAAGGAGAAAGGAAGAGAAGGAAGGAGAGAAGGGAAAGGAAAGGGTGAGGGGAGAAGCAGACTGGGAGGGGGAGAGAAAGAAAGGCTATCAAATCATGTTTACACATTGTTTCATGTGCTAAGAACAGCTCATGGAGTTCTTCCAGAATGGAAGTGTTTGCGTGGGTTGATAACAATGTTTTGCAAAAAACGGCTAACGTGTTAAAAAAAAAAAAAAGCGCGCTGTAAATTGTCATAAAATAGCACATTTGGTATGATCAGTGTTTTGCAGTGGTCACATAAAAGCAAAGATGAGTGGGGAAAAAACAATAAATGGAGAAGCAGATGGAGTTTTCAACACAATGGCCTTTTAAAAATTGCAATGCACAGAAAAAACAGAGAGAGGCTTTACCTCTCAGTAAAGTGTCCGTGGTATTGAGCCTCCCAGACGTTTCACATGTTGTTACCAATAACTGTTTCCATTCTCGTTACTGGCTGAAAACATCTTGTGGCTGTCCCCTTTTCCAGAAAATTGCCCCAGCCAAATAGGAGTTTCTTTGCCTAGAAAGGTATGAATAAAGGGGACGTTGAGTATGACATCATTTCTGCTCTAGAGCTCCCCAAGGAGACCAAAGCTGGACTCTAGGAGACAACCCATTTTCATCCCCTGTCCTATCCTGCTTCCTTCCATCCCCTTATCCTGAGCATGTTTGTGCCATAAATCACTTCAGTGAGACCCCTATTCTCAGGCTATGGGTTCTGGGAGGCGGCCCTAAGAAGCAGCCTCTGAGCACGAGCCTCTGGACATGGATCACTTGCAGGCCATGTGGCAATGAGGACTCGAGCATCCCAGCTGCTGTGCCACGGTCGCTGTGCGGATTTAGACCCTCGCTTCTGGCAAAATGCAAAGATCTGTAAGGTCATACAAAAGTTGGTGCTATGCTTTGGGCGTTTGAGAAATAGCTGACAGATTAGAAGGGGCTGCTGAGTGTCACTGACTCCTTGTAGAGAAAAAACAGTTGCAGACTTACTACTCAACAACTTAAAGCAAAGCGTGGAAGTTGAGGACCTTCTTGGTCGCCTTTGAAGAGACTCCAATTGGCTGTAGTTGAAGCTCTGAAGATGAGGAACAGGGTTTGATTGTAAAGAGCCAGAACCACAGAAGAGGACCAAACCTGATTCTGATGAGTCTCCTAAAGCAAAGACAGTATTCTCATGGGGAAGGAGCATGTCAGAGATTTGGAATGGGGATAGCTGGGTTAGACATACCACAGAACATTGGGCCCCTGGAGTCCCCTGAGCCCTCTGGATCTGCAGGACTGACCTACTTTCTTCTAAAGGAAGATAGATCCACCTTCATTTCCTTGCTCGTAGCCCTTTGGAGGTCCCAATAGCCTTACAAAACTAGCACCCTTCTCGAGATCTGTTCCCATGTCCCTGGCTGAAGACACATAATTAGGGTCAAATCTATACATAGCCAGGTTGGAGAGGGGTTGGGTCTGCTTAGGTAGGGCATTAAATGTGACCATGTTTGAGCTATGATTGTCAGGAAAGTGAATTTAGAATTTAATCTCAGCCAGTGCCAGACCCTCAGCATTCCCCTGATGTCACCTTGTCCCCAGTAATGGTGTGAGGAAGATGACATTGGGGGAAGGCAGGTTTTCAATAACTTCCTGGTGTGAGGAACAGGGGTCCCTCCCAACTCCATGCTCTGGCCCCCAAAGTCCTCCACTAGCATAGCACTTCACTACCCTGGTCTATAGGCTTTCAGATTATTGTCTCTTATGCAGCCTAACATAATTTATAAACAATGAACTGAAAAAGCATTTTAAAACACTCCTCTATTTTCTTTTGTTGTTGTTGTTTTCTAAAGATTTTAT
This sequence comes from Rhynchonycteris naso, assembly GCA_037038555.1. NCBI lineage: Eukaryota > Metazoa > Chordata > Mammalia > Chiroptera > Emballonuridae > Rhynchonycteris > Rhynchonycteris naso. The sequence continues at coordinate 211,343,663 of CM072998.1, read as the reverse complement.
TTATTTATTTTACAGACAGAGAAGATGGGGGGATAGAAAAATATCAATACATAGTTGCTTCACTTTACTGGTTCATTGCTTAATTGTTGTTTGTCTTGACCGGGGAAACCCAGGGTTTCAAACTGGTGACGTCAGCATTACAGGTCAATGCTTTATCCACTGAGCCACCACAGGCCAAGTCTCTCCTCTATTTTCTAATTATACATGTCTGGGACCAAATTGTCTTCCTATACTTCAAATGAAACGGTATGCTACAAAAGGACCGGATGCAAACTGTAAAGGTGAGACTTCTTCTGTTTACTATTCAGCCCAACATTAAAGATATTTGCAACAATGTGTTTGTTCTCTTTGTACTATATTTTGTTTGTTTGTTTTTGAAAGATATAGTTACTGTTCACAATGGTATGCCATCTATGGCATATAACATATGATGAGTTTATTATTGATATTTTAAAATAAATTAATAAATGAATGCTTTTTAATGTCTCATTTTCTGACACAATACAGTAAGGATAAATGGATATGACCCACATGAATGAAAGCTCTTGGGATTCTCAATAATCTTTAAGAATATAAAGAGTTTTTGAGACCAAAAGCTTGACAGTGGACAGTATTCAGGGCCTTTTCCCATGAACAAGCTGAATGGAACAACTTGGACCAGAGGATCGGTGACTCCGAGAATGAAAGGACTGCACCCTGTTGGGTCCCTAGCATCCTGCCACGAGCCCACTGCTGTGTGTCTGAGCTTCTTCAGTCCTCTCCTTCTCTCCAGCCCAGGCCTTTAGAATAATGACCCACATCTTTCCACTATATTGACTTTGCTATGTTAGCTGGGGTTTCTTCCTGGTGAATGCAAGCAGATCACTCTAACAGATGCAGGGTCTAATCACATTCCTTACTCTGGAATCCTTGTCTTACAGTCACACTCGCCTGTGTCTGTGCATTCCTGCTGGCGGGAGCAGCTTCGGCAGCACCAGGGCATCTCCGCCACAAATGAGAAATATGATTGAAAAACTGGAAAAAACCCAGTGCTGCTCTACCTGGGCTGTTTTGAATCAGTCCTGAACAGTAAGATCACAAGATGCCATGGTTGTTTCTGATTACAAGTTGACAAACCGGTCATTAAAGATCTACTTAGTACTTTACCCGAGAGTCAGGGTGTCTGTAACATTTTATCTCCTAAGTGTGGTGCACACATTGGCTCAATAATGTACACAACAAACAAACATGGGCATTGCTGGAAATGTTATTAGCCCCATTTTGGAAAGTACAGCAATTAAATCTCTTCACTGAGGTCCTCAAGGGGATACACATTTTAAAAGCCTGGCTTCAAACCTCACACGGCGCGACATCACCACAGCTCCCAGGATAAACATGAACATTTGGTATGTGTACACAAAAAACCTGAAGACTGCAAATTCACAGGACAAATTTTCTTTAAGGTCTTACTTTAAAACACAACCCGCAATTCATGTTGCCAAGATATTTACTCTCCTCCAGGACATTTTCTATTTCTCCTTTCTGACACCATTATCTAATTTCTTTTCTTTTCTTTTTTTTTTTAGTAAAAGGCGAAAGATTTATTCGCTCTGAAGAGAAACCAGAGTATCTCTAATTTCTTTTTAAACTCTCTGGAAGAATGTGTTCTCTGGAAATCCTTAAGTATTATCTTTGTTATAATCAGGCTTTGGCTTTTATAAAAGATTTATGAAATCCATGAACTGACGCGCGACTACAGTAAAAACAATTAATACCTGGACTGAGGAAAGACACCGTTGTGCACACCAGCTCCTTACTCTGATGGCATTTATTCATTCTTGGGCATGGCAGAGTCAGAGAGTGTAGAGAGTAGAGAGCATTGACCAGGTTGATAAAGCAGATCAAAAGGAGGCAATTTGCAGAGAAATTTGCAATGATTAGCCTACAGAGAAATGTGGACTAAGGGGAGGGCAACAGTGGCCTTTAAGTGCCTAACTGACAGAATTAGTAAACCTCACAAATTTATCACCAGTTTGTGAACGATCCAAGCTTTCACACTTTTCTGAAGAAAGAGAGTTCCCCATCACTGGGACTATACAAGCTGGGCATGGTGTAGACCTGGGAGCATCCTCCTAGTTCTGAGCTGCTCTCGCTCTCAGCTCTTCTTATGTGTTATTTAAATACCTTCCACATCTGAATCAGAAACTGATGTTGAGTTAAGGGGCATAGCTATGCAACCTATACCATACACAGTAATTTGGGGCTTAAATTTAATAATCTATGAGGACAAAATAGATCTAACCATGTATCTTATTTATAGTGTATAAAAACACAGGCATGCCTGACCTGTGGTGGCACAGTGGATAAAGCATCGACCTGGGAACACTGAGGTCGCCAGTTCAAAACCCTGCACTGGTCTGGTCAAGGCACATATGGGAGTTGATGCTTCCAGCTCCTTCCCCCTTTCTCTCTTTCTCTCTCTCTCTCTCTCTCTCCCTCTCTCTCTCTCTCACTCTGTGTCTCCTCTCTAAAATGAATAAAAAAAAAAAAAAAAAAAAAACACAGGCATGTTGCACCTCCATGTTTATGGCAGCATTGTTTACAATAGCTAAGATCTGGAAACAGCCCAAGTGTCCGACAGTGGATGAGTGGATTGAAAAGCTGTGGTATTTACACACAATAGAATACTATGGGGCCATGAAAAAGAAGGAAGTCTTTTTTGTGACAACATGGATGGACCTGGAAACTATTATGTTAAGTGAAATAAGCCAGGTAGAGAAAGAAAAATATCATATGACCTCATTCACTTGAGGAATCCAATAAACAATGTGAACTAAGAAGTGGAATTGAGGCAGAGGCAGGATCAAAGGATCCAGAGGGAAAGCAGACAGACGGAAAGGGGATGAGAGGACAAGATCAGGGAAGGGAAAGAGATTAGTGAAATTATATAAACATAACACAGCATTATAGAGAGCAGGACAGCAAATCCTGGAGGGAAGGGGGGAGGGCTTTGGGGAAAGAGGCAAAAGGTATGTTGAGGGGAACATGGGGGTGGGAGGATGTATTCAGTGGGACACTTGAATCTATGCAAACACAATAAATTAAAATCAGCCTGACCTGTGGTGGCGTGGTGGATAAAGCATTGACTTGGAATGCTGAGGTCGCTGGTTCAAAACCCTGGGCTTGCCCGGTCAAGGCACATACAACAAGTAATCAAGGAACAACTAAAGTGAAGCAACTATAACTTGCTACTTCTTGTTCTCTCCCCTCCTCTCTCTATAAAATCAATAAATAAAATTTAAAAAATTAAATCAATAAAGTATACAATTAAAAAAATAAAAATAAAAACACAGGCATGTTTTCCCATGGCATTTAGAATACATGCCCAGAAATGTGCACAGAACAAAACAGATGATGTTGCAGGTGATGGCATGAGACATTTAAAAAGCCCAACAGAGCAAACAAAGTCCTCTTACCTTGAAATCAGGGCCCAAAATAGGTATCAGGAAATAGGGAAAGATTTTATTTTCATTAACTTTGGTTGAGTGTAGTATAGATTTAAATAGAGAAAGAATGGGTAAGTGGGAGAGACAGATGATATTTTATGAAGGTGGGACAAGGATGAGTCCATACCACAGATAAAGCAAATTTCATCGGGGCCCAGGAGCACGTGGAGTCAGTAGGCAGATTGCAGCCCTACCCATCTGCATGTCCCAAAGAAGCAGCCCTACAAAGGCAGGCATCTGATTTTCATTTCAACAAAAGAAAGTGCTTTTTCAATATAAATTCTATTCGGTTTTTAAAATGTACCTGTTACCTACCACATGCTAGACACTGTATATCTAGACACTCTATGTAGATACATGATCTCACTCTTTAAATTAAAAAAATAATTTAAAAAAGGTCTATACAACTTTTACAACAATGGTTTTACTAGGGTCTCTCTTTCTGTAGAATATGGAGAATCTGTTTCTGAACATGTCAGGGGAGGAAAGTGTATGTACAATGGTAATTTTAAATATTAAGTGATTGTTTCTAACTAAATGAAATAAAACTGTTAGCACATTCAAGCCCATTATAATAAAAATTCTTCTAGAGAAAGGAGAAAAACACATATAAAAAAGAATCTGTGGAGGCTCAATCATTGGGATCAAAGTTTAGAAAAATTAGTCCTCCTGGCCAATAGAATAACAACATTTTTTAAAAATGTTATCCATAAAAATTCAAATACATTTTTATATATCTTTCTATAGATAGGAAACAGATGAGTTAATGGGGAGGATGAGCTAATATTAAGTTGTTCACTAAGACTGATTTTCAGACAGTGAGACTGATGAAGCAGTGTGCATCTTTTAGAGTGGTGGCCATAGGCTAAGCATTCTGCTGACCAGCACAAAACATTTGCTGGGTCTCCCATGCAGCCCACATAACCACTCTGTCTCACAGGACAAATCTCAGGACAGGAACACACCAACCATAAAACATACAAGTAATAGCTTCACGTATGTTGTTATTCACGGGTGGAAAAGATCAACACTAAAAAAGAGAGAATTTGAAAACTTAGCCAAAATAATTCTCCTTGAAGTCAACCAGGAGAAACACACATTTCCAATATTATGCTCCCCTTTGGCTCGGCACTTTGAGAACCCAGCACTAAGTCACGCAGCTCGGAAAAAATAAAGTCAGCAGAAACTTCTGACGTGTAATTTGAGAGAAGCAAACTGTAAAGCCAGTAGTCAAGGCCACCATCACAGCCTCCTGACCCATGCAGGTTCGCATTTGATTCGAACAGTCGGTAATGAAACAACGGAGCCAAAAACTGGTGAGCCATCAGCTTTAATTCTAACTTGCACCTGGCGGGCAAGCAAAAACACACACTGGGCTCCAAAACCCACATTCAGTGCTCACAAAGCTACTGACTTATCCGAGTTCCCTAAAATCAAAGCTTTCCAGCTCACTAGACTTATTCACCTCTGTTTCCCATCTCCTCCAGCTCAAACTCTTAACAAACTGGCTTCTCCCTCAGCATTCTGCCATCTTGGCTGCTTCTCCTGGCCTTCACGTGGCCTTACTCTGCTCTCCTCTCTAATACCTCAGGAACCAAGAGAGAGGGCAAACTCCCGGACTACCCCCGTTTATAGCATAGAAAATTCAAACCTTTAATCCAATTATACATAAAGAAAGTCTCTGATACAAAGCCACCCATCTGAGGCATAATGGGATTCCTCAGGAGAGTGCACCACCCTACATCATCCAATCAGTCAAGGGTGTGGGGAAGAGCTTACTCTTAAACTAAGCCTTAGGCTATAATGACCTGGCCTGCCTACATTACACCTTTTCCCCCACAGCCATCTCAAGCATAAGGGCAAATAATATCACCTGGATGACGGGCTTCCATGTGGGCAGTGCCATCTTTAACAAAGTGAGCATATTATATTTTATCTGCCGAACACAAACCTTCCCCTCTACCCCCCCCCCCAATTTTCCCAGATGGTCTCAGATTTTGTACCTGATAATTAGATGTGCATTCCTTCTGGGCCTTAAAGAGCTTCTCTGTTTGTCTTATGGAACTGAAAATATTCCTGGGACCAGTAAATCTATACATTCACACTTTAGAGAAAATTAGTGACTAAATCATGGAGTGAGGGATCTGAAGCGAACATAAAAAAAGGAAAAGCACTAAACAGGGTACACCTGAGACAGACTTCCTACACTTCCCAGGTGATTTTGTAAATGTATGCACATCATATCATCAGTAAGATTAAATAAGCCAGTCAAAAACATCTCTGTGTTGGTGTCTCAACCCCCACATGCAGGGAGTAGATTTGAAATTATCAGGCAAAAGGCTCTCAGCCACTCTAAAGCTGCCTTCCATTTCTCCAGAACAGAACACAAATTAGTTCATCAGAACCTATGTCCACTAATTAAGGAAAAATATAAACTCATCTAAGGTGATTCCAGGCACTTTAAGTAAATTCAGAATTCAATCTCACTTAATGCAAACTTTCCACCTTTTGGTAGATCTCATATTTTCTCCAAGTGGAGGGCGAGCGGTGAGATAAGAATGCGTCTAGCCGTATACCCGCCTCTGGTGCTCAGAGGCCTCCACTGCCAAAGTCTGGTTTCTCCAGCCTGGTAGTCAGGCATTCAGGTTATTGACCCTTTTAAAAACTTTAACTTTCTATTTGGAAAATTAAAGATAAGCAATATCTTTCATGTTAGACTAAATCTTCTATCTCTTCATTGATTCTAAGAGTGGAAGCCCAGGGCAAGTACTGAAATTTCAGGAAACCCCAGGGCTAAAGAATGCCTCTGCAGCCTGACCAGGTGGTGGTGCAGTGGATAGAGGGTTGGACTGGGATGCAGAAGACCCAGTGTAAAGCCAGTAGTAGCGGCCACCATCACAGCTGTCTGACCCGTGCACGTTCACATTAGATTTGGACAGTAGGTAATGAAACAACGCAGCCAAGAACTGGTGAGCCAACAGCTTTAATTCTAGCTTCACCGGGTAGGCAAGCAAAAACACACACTGGGCTCCAAAACCCACTCATTCAGTGCTCACAAAGCTACTGACTTATCCAAGTTTCCTAGAATCAAAAGTTTCTAGCTCACCAGACTTATTCACCTCTGTTCCCCATCTTCTCCAGCACAAACTGGCTTCTTCCTCAGCACTCCGCCATCTTGGCTGCCTCCTCTCCTCCACGTGGCCTTAATCTGCTCTCCTCTCTAATACTAATCCCAGGAACTGAGAAAGAGCAAGCTCCCGGCATGCCCCACTTTATAGTGTAGAATCAAAACCTTTAATCCAATTATATAAACAAGGAAGTCTCTGATACAAAGTCACTTATCTGAGACATACTGGGAGGATTCCTCATGAGAGTGCACCACCCCACATCATCCAACTAGTCAAGGGTGTGGGGAAAAGCTTACTCTTAAAATTAAACCTTGGGCTATAAGAACTCTGCCTGCTTACAGCCTGTTCCCCACACACAATAATATAATTACACCCATGCCAAGCTGTTGGGCAGATAAAATGTAATATGCTCTGTTGGGCAGATAAAATATATTATGCTCACTTTGTTAAAGATGATGCTGCCCACATGGAAGCCCATCACCCAGGTGATATTATTTGCCCTTATGCTTGGGATGGGTATGGGGGAAAGGCTGTAATGTAAGCAGGCTGGGTCGTTATGGCCTAAGGCTTGGTTTTAAGAGTAAGTTCTTCTCCACACCCTTGACTGATTGGATGATGTAGGGTGGTGCACTCTCCTGAGGAATCCCATTATACAAAGACTTCCTTGTTTGTATAATTGGATTAAAGGTTTTGAGTCTATGCTATAAAGTGGGAGAGACCAGTAGCTTGATCTCTCTCTCTTGGTTCTTGGTTCCTGAGGTATTAGATAGGAGAGGAGATTAAGGCCATGTGGAGGAAAAGTAGCCAAGATGGCAGAGTGCTGAGGAAGAAGCCAGTTTGTTAAGAGTTTGTGCAGGAGGAGATGGGAAACAGAGGTGAATAAGTCTGGTGAGCTAGAAACCTTTGATTCTAGGGAACTCGGATAAGTCAGTAGCTTTGTGAGCACTGAATGTGTGGGTTTTGGAGCCCAGTGTGTGTTTTTGCTTGCCCGCCGGGTGCAAGCTAGAATTAAAGCTGATGGCTCACCAGTTCTTGGCTCCATTGTTTCATTACCGACTGTTCGAATCCAATGTGAACCTGCACGGGTCAGGCTGCTGTGATGGCAGCCTCGACTACTGGCTTTACATGCTCACTTTGTTAAAGATGGCACTGCCCACATGGAAGCCCGTCACCCAGGTGATATTATTTGCCCTTATGCTTGGGATGGGTGAGGGGGAAAGGCTGTAATGTAAGCAGACCGGGTTGTTATGGCCTAAGGCTTAGTTTTAAGAGTAAGCTCTTCCCTATACCCTTGACTGATTGGATGATGTAGGGTGGTGCACTCTCCTGAGGAATCCCATTATACAGAGATTTTTTTGTTTGTATAATTGGATTAAAGGTTTTGATTCTACAGTATAAAGTGGGAGAGACCAGTAGCTTGATCTCTCTCTCGGTTCCTGGGTTCCTGAGATTAGTATTAGAGAAGAGAGCAGATGAAGGCCACGTGGAGGAGAGAAGCAGCCAAGATGGCAGAGTGCTGATGAAGAAGCCAGTTTGTTAAGAGTTTGTGCTGGAGGAGATGGGGAACAGAGGTTGTAAAGCCAGTAGCCAGGGCCACTATCACAGCCGCCTGGCCAATGCAGGTTCGCATTAGATTCGAACAGTCGGTAATGAAACACAGGAGCCACAAACTGGTGAGCCATCAGCTTTAATTCTAGCTTGCACCCGGCGGGCAAGCAAAAACACACATTGGGCTCCAAAACCCACACATTCAGTGCTCACAAAGCTACTGACTTATCCGAGTTTCCTAGCATCAAAGCTTTCTAGCTCACCAGACTTATTCACCTCTGTTCCCCATCTCCTCCTGCACAAACTCTTAACAAACTGGCTTCTCCCTCAGCACTCTGCCGTCTTGGCTGCTTCTCCTGGCCTCCATGTGGCCTTACTGTGCTCTCCTCTCTAATACTAACCTCAGGAACCGAGAGAGAGAGATCAAGCTACTGGTCTCTCCCACTTTATACCATAGAATCAAAACCTTTAATCCAATTATACGAACAAGGAAGTCTCTGTATAATGGGATTCCTCAGGAGAGTGCACCATCCCACATCATTGAATCAGTCAAGGGTGTGGGGAAAAGCTTACTCTTAAACTAAGCCTTAGGCTACAACGACCCGGCCTGCCCACAGCCTGTTCCAGAACACACATTAATATCAACGAATTTCCATGTGGGCAGCGCCATCTTTAACAAAGTAAGCATAATATATTTTATCTGCCCAACAGAGGTGAATAAGTCTGGTGAGCTAGAAACTTTTGATTCTAGGAAACTCGGATAAGTCAGTAGCTTTGTGAGCACTGAATGTGTGGGTTTTGGAGCCCAGTGTGTGTTTTTCTTGCCCGCTGGGTGCAAGCTAGAATTAAAGCGGATGGCTCACCAGTTCTTGGCTGCGTTGTTTCATTACCAACTGTTCGAATCTAATGTGAACCTGCACGGGTCAGGCTGCTGTGATGGTGGCCTCGACTACTGGCTTTACACAAGCATAAGGGCAACCAATATCACCTGGGCAATGGGCTTACCCGTAGGCAGCGCCATCTTTAACAAAGTGAGCATATTATATTTTATCTGCCCAACACCCAGGTTCAAGACCCCGAGCTCACCAGCTTGAGCGTGGGCCCATCTGGCTTGAGCAAAAGCTCACCAGCTTGGATCCAAGGTCGCTGGCTCAAGCAAGGGGTTGCTCAGTCTGCTGAAGGCCCGCGGTCAAGGCACATATGAGAAGGCGATCAATGAACAACTAAGGTGTTGCAATGGCGATGAAAAACTAATGATTGATGCTTCTCACCTCTCTCTGTTCCTGTCTGTCTGTCCCTATCTATTCCTCTCTCTGACTCTCTGTCTGCCCCTGTAAAAAAAAAAAAGAATGCCTCTGCAAACACCTCTGTTGGGCAAATAAGTCTGTAAAATCTGTATTTTCTGGTTTTGCTCACTTTTATTGTTAAAAATGGCCACTTTCCAGGTAAAAGGGCTAATTACCTTCCTGCTTGGGAAGGGCCATTGTCTTGCTAAGGTTTACTGGAAGGGAGATTCTGCCCCCCACCACTGAGAGGTGTGGGAGGACTTCTTTTCTCTCTCCTCCCTGATCCCTTGCCCTCCATGGGAAAATCAGGTTTTCTGCTTTTCCCTTGGCTTTTCTTGTGGCTCACCTGTCTTGATGAGACACCAATAAACAGAATGGCTCACCATCCCCTGACTCCACCGTTTTTTTATGCCTGCCCGAATCCAATCAGAACCTGCATGTGAATGGGCACGATGGCAGGCCCTGGCCATACAACCTCACAGGGACTCTTCCCCTGCAGGTGTGTTATCTTTTGTAACTTGTCCAAGGCTAAAGGGCCGGTGAGTGAAAAGCTTGGGATGTTCCTCCAGGGGACCAACTGTAGAGTCTCATCCCCTACTTTCCCTGTTTATACTGTCACTCAGAGAAACAACAAAACCATTCCACTAAGTTCCATATTGGTTAAGTCCAAAGATCTAGGACACAGAAAACTAAGAAAATGGGGGTGGGGGAAGAACTCTATCACATGTCATCTTTGAGGAGAAACTTAGGTAGATGGTAAGATGGAAAACCCTTGACTGGAAGCCTTCCTATTCAGGCTGGTTGTCCTTCAAGGACTATACCCATTTGGGGAAATAATTCTGCAGAGGTCTTTCAAATTTCTTCACTTGTGAGCAGAGCCATTGATGTTCAGGACTGCTTTTCAAGAATGTTTGTATAGCAAACAGCTTTTGAAGATAGAGATGGTACTCCTTCTACAGGAAAAGTCAGGTTTGTTTACTGTCAAATGTAATAAAGGTAATGACTCTCTCCAGGGCAAATAGAGAATTCTGCTTGCAGTGCCTTAAGAAAGATTCAGGTGTGCTAAGCTTGAAGTTCCTAGTAGTGACACAAATTCACTGCACGTGCCGCCTTCACCTGGGCCATTCTACCCCCTTTGTGACTTTGGTGACAACAGGAGTAGACATGAACATGAAGCCTATGCTGCTTTTTTGTGCTGTGAGTAATAAAAGTTTTGGTCTCTGATCTAGGAGTCTCATGTCTTCTGCTAGCACCCTTGGAACTGGCAGGCTAACTTGAGATTGCAAGTAGGGTACGAAAGATCTCAGATCCTTTGGAGTTCCTGACACCCATGAAGTCTTGTTCTTGCCTCAGTGGAGCACATACTACAATGGTGTTCTGTTTGGGCCCATTAATCTCTACCACAGGTTGTACATTGCTTCAGAATAGTGTAGGCTAAGTCATCTGATGTTAAAGTCAAACATTAGTGACTGTAAACATTGGCATGCTGATGTATTTTTAACAGCAAGCTCTCCAGGAATAAAAGCCCTGGTTGGTGAGAATCTGGCAATTTCTGTAGTAAACACTTCCACCTCAGCCAGTGTTGGGCAGATAAAATATAGTATGCTCACTTTGTTAAAGATGGCACTGCCCACATGGAAGCCCGTCACCCAGGTGATGTTATTTGCCCTTATGCTTGGGATAGGTGTGGAGGAAAGGCTGTAATGTATGCAGGCCGGGTCATTATGACCTAAGGCTTGGTTTTAAGAGTAAGCTTTTCCCCACACCCTTGACTGATTGGATGATGTGGGGTGGTGCACTTTCCTGAGGAATCCCATTATGCCTCAGATGGGTGACTTTGTATCAGAGACTTCCTTGTCTGTAGATTGGATTAAGGTTTTGATTCTACACTATAAAGTGGTACAGGCCAGTAGCTTGCTCTCTGGGTTCCTGAGGTATTAGAGAGGAGAGCAGATTAAGGCCACATGGAGGCCAGGAGAAGCAGCCAAGATGGCAGAGTGCTGAGGAAGAAGCCAGTTTGTGCAGAGTTTGTGTAGAGAGAAGGAGATGGGAAACAGAGGTGAATAAATCTGGTGAGCTAGAAACCTTTGATTTTAGGAAATTCGGATAAGTCAGTAGCTTTGTGAGCACTGAATGAGTGGGTTTTGGAGCCCAGTGTGTGTTTTTGCTTGCCCGCCGGGTGCAAGCTGGAATTAAAGCTGATAGCTCACCAGTTCTTGGCTCCATTGTTTCATTACCGACTGTTCGAATCTAATGCGAACCTGCATGGACCAGGCAGCTGTGATCCTGACTCTGGCTACTGGCTTTACAGCCAGTTTTCAGCTATTCAGGTGACATTACCTCATACAGAATTGGGAGATGGGTACAGTCACTTCCCACAAGCTGCCACTGGTTTTCAAAAAAAAAAAAAAACCCCACTAAAAAACAAAGACTTGTTTCTTGGTCATGGTACCTGCTCCATGCTGTTTTGCTTTGACTCTGCACCAGGTCATCTCCCTTCCAGGACACAGGCTCAACAGCAGCCCTTCTTTGGGACAGGCCAAACAGTGGGAAAGGGAAAGGGGTTTAAGGAGAGTCATGGGATGTCTCTTAATGGTTCTGACATAAGTCACCACTACTCACTGCTTATTGAATTCTATATCCCACTGCATTTAGCTGTATTGAATACCTCTCCTGTAGGTGCATAGACTGTCATTTGCCTAAGGCTATTAAAGCACAAAAACTGTTGCAGAAATGTTGATTTTCATCTACACTTTTCACTAGACTCTGAACCACTTATTGAAATAAGAAACACTAAGAAAGATGCTAATAGTGACATGGGCAGTTCAGTTCTGAACCTGCCTATGAGGTATTCAAGTACAGATATTAAAACGGAACTGGATACATCAGTCTGAATATTAGAGATGAAATATGGAGAAAGGGTGAAAGAGGAGGAGAAGAGTGAATGGTCAGAGTTGCATACAGAGAGTTTATTCTGGCTGTAAGGGTAGTTAGAGGAGAGAAAGTGAACAGAGAGGTTAGAAAGCTGTCGATGAACTCTGAGTGCCTCATCTTGAGTGGCAGGCATACTAAGTTAGACTATAGCTAATTATGGTCATGGAAGCAAACACATTAAATCAGCTTGTCAGGAAAGGGTTTCTAGGAAGGAGAGAATTAAAGATTTAAAGAACATATAGGCAGTGGTGGAATTCAAATAATTTTTATTTTTTTTACAGGGACAGAGAGAGAGTCAGAGAGAGGGATAGGTAGGGACAGGCAGACAGAAACAAAGAGAAATGAGAAGCATCAATCATTAGTTTTTCGTTGCCGTTGCAACACCATAGTTGTTCATTGATTGCTTTCTCACATGTGCCTTGACCACAGGCCTTCAGCAGACCAAGTAACCCCTTGCTGGAGCCAGCGACCTTGGGTCCAAGCTGGCGACCTTGGAGTCTTGAACCTGGGTCTTCCGCATCCCAGTCCGACACTCTATCCACTGTGCCACCGCCTGGTCAGGTGGAATTCAAATAATTTAACATCCAGTTCTCCACCCTAATGAGCGTTTTAAGTATAAAAAAAGATATACCGAAAGGTAGTTTATTATTTCATGCATTTAATACTTTAAAAAGGACAATAAAAGAGGTACACAAAACTAGATTATAAGAAAGTTTTAAAATATTAATACCTGAAAAAACACAATAAAACTGTTATTTAAGATATTTCTGTATTGTTTTTTGATTGCTGTCCTCACTTGCAGTTTTTTCACCTATGGACAGAATGAACATCACTAAGGGTGCTTAGAATACACTGTTGCACAGATGAACGTTAAAAAAGAGTAAGGAATATACATTTGTGATTTCCAAATTGGGTGGCTGCCCAGGTAACTTGTAAGGAACCCTGATTACAAGTGTCATTTACAGTTTGCCGAACTCGACAAAGTATTTGGTATTGGTTCTGCCGAACTAGAGCAAACCAGCTCTGAATGTAGGAGAAAAATAATGGAAACAAGGCCCCGAGGATCATCAACACCACAGGGTTGTCTGAAAAAAAGGGGGTTCTGTCATAGAGGAGGTTAAAAGGAGTCACGAAGTAAAACAGGACAAAATATCACAGAACCCAAATGTTGGGCAGATAAAATATATTATGCTCACTTTGTTAAAGATGGCGCTGCCCACATGGAAGCCCGTCACCCGGTGATATTACTTGCCCTTATACTTGGGATGGGTGTGGGGGAAAGGCTGTAATGTAAGCAGGCCAGGTCATTATGACCTATGGCTTGTTTTTTTTGTTTTTTTTTTTTGTTTTTTTTGCTAATATAATCTTTCTTTTATTTTTTTTTCTTTCTTTTATTTTTTGATAAAATATATTTAACTGTTGATTGTGTTGTGTGTTCATAATATTGTTTTCTTAATAATTGTTTTGGCTTATGCAAAAAATGAAACTACATGTTATTATACCATATACAAGAATAAACTCAAAATGGATTATAGACTTAATGGTAAAACCTGAAACCATAAAACTTCTAGAAGAAAACATAGGCAATAAGTTCTCCGACATTGCTTTCAGCAATACCTTTTTCTGCTATATCTTTTTGGGCATGAAAAACAAAGAAATAAATTTAAAAAATTGGACTACATCAAACTAAAATTGTTTTTACAACAAAGGAAACTATCAACAAAATGAAAAGACAACCTACTAAATGGGAGAATGTACTTGCTAATAATATATCCAATAAAGAGTTAATATCCAAAATTCACAAAGAACTCATACAATTTAACATACACGCACACACACACAATTCTATTAAAAATGGGCAGAGGGACCTGAATAAACATTTCTAAAAAGAGGACAGAACATACACATGACCAATTGACATATGAAAAGTTGCTCAACGTCACTAATCATCAGAGAAATGCAAATCAAAACCTCCATGAATTTACACAATAGAATACTATTTGGCCATAAAGAATAAGAAAGTGCTTATATTTTGGAACAGCATGGATGGACCTGGAGATTATTATGCTAAGTGAAATAAGCCAGTCCGAGAAGGACAAGTACCATATGATTTCACTTATATGTAAAATTTAATGAACTAACAAGCAAAATAGAAACAGGCCCATACATAGAGGGCAGGCTGTCATCTGGGGGGGGGGGGTTGAGGAAGGTAGAGGGATAAAGCAAAAGATGACACACAAAATAAAACCTCATGGACGTGGACAATAGTGTGGTGTGTGCCAAGGAGGGGGCAGTTAGAGGCAGATGTAAAGGGGATAAATGGCGATGGAAGAAGACTTGACTTGGGAGAGGGTGAACACACAGTACAGTGTACAGAAATGTGTTGTAGAATAAGGCACCTGAAATCTGTATAATTATGTTAACCGGTGTCACTCGGAGAAAAATTTAATTAAAAGAAAACTACAATGAGATTGTCATAATGACTATCATCAGCAAATCAACTGAGAGGTGTGGGCTAGGATGTGAAGAAAAGAAAATCCTTGGTGCAGCCACTATGGAAAAGAGAATGGAAGTCCCTCAAAAAATTTAAAACGAACCTATTGATACCTTATGGCTCAACAATTCAACTTTTGTGTATATATCTGAAAAAAATAGTAGTAATTCAAAAAGACATATGCACCCTTATGTTTATTTAAGCTTATTTACAATACACACAATATGAGATATAGAAACAAATTAAGTGACCATCAATAAACAATTGGATAAAGAAGATATGGCACATAGTTAATACAGTGCAATATTACTTGGCCATTAAAAGAATGAAATCTTACCTAAGGCTTGTTTTTAAGAGTAAGCTTTTCCCCACACCCTTTACTGATTGGATGATGTGGGGTGGTGCACTTTCCTGAGGAATCACATTATGCCTCAGATGGGTGCCTTTGTATCAGAGACTTCCTTGTCTGTAGATTGGATTAAGGGTTTGGATTTCTACAGTATAAAGAGGGACAGACCAGTAGCTTGCTCTCTGGGTTCCTGAGGTATTAGAGAGGAGAGCAGATTAAGGCCACGTGAAGGCCAGAAGAAGCAGCCAAGATGGCAGAGTGCTGAGGGAGAAGCCAGTTTGTTAAGAGTTTTGTGCTGGAGAAGAAGATGGGGAACAGAGGTGAATAAGTCTGGTGAGCTAGAAACCTTTGATTTTAGGGAACTCGGATAAGTCAGTAGCTTTGTGAGCACTGAATGTGTGGGTTTTGGAGCCCAGTGTGTGTTTTTGCTTGCCCGCCAGGTGCAAGCTAGAATTAAAGCTGATGGCTCACCAGTTCTTGGCTCCGTTGTTTCATTACCGACTGTTCGAATCTAATGCGAACCTGCACGGGCCAGGCTGCTGTGATGGTGGGCCAGGCTGCTGTGATGGTGGCCCTGGCTACTGGCTTTACAGCCAGACAGCTGTGATCCTGACCCCGGCGACTGGCTTTACACCAAGAAAAATAGGAAGGTGGAAAGAAAGCTTGCCAAGAATGTACAACAAAGCTCATGTAAATTAAAAACTAAGTGCGTAAATATTTCATCACAACGAGGGTCAAAGTTCACCAGAATGAGAGTGATGTTAGTGGTGCTATGATAAGAGCCTGTTGTAGGGTTTGGGATTCTTCATAACCAGAAGAACAGGGTGGAAGGGTCTCAGGTTGATTTCTAGGTCAGAAAAGGCAAAGTAGAGCTCCTTCTGTCTTGTTGGCCAAGACACACATCTCTGGAGCCTGAGCCACCATGAGACAAGTCTGGGCTGTTGTGATGTGAGGAAACTCAGGCTGCAGGGAGAAGCACTCACAGTGTCCTGACCGACAGTTCCAGCTGAAGTCCCAGCCACAAGCCAGCATTGGCCACCGGACACGGGTGTGAGCATGTGTCCTGCTGATCCCTGCTTGTGACCCTAAAACCTTCAGGTCATCTTTGGCTTTGAAGTCCCCTTATCTGAAGCTCCAGACACATGCTCTGCTGAGTCCTGTTCCTGTTTCTAACCTGAGGCACCCCTGCCCAGAATAAAATGGTGGTTCTGAGCTACTAAATGCTGGTGCAATTTGTTAAACGGCTCTGAAACATCATGGGAAGGAGTTAGACCTCCAAAGAGAAAAGATTAGAAACGTTTATGATGTGACAATTTTTAAAGGATCTTAAATGCAAAATAACCCTCCCAATTCAGACTCCAATCTTGCCAAGTTCCAGTCACTGATAACACTGAAATCAGCCATATCATTCTTTTTCCCATAATTGCCTAAAAATCCCTGGTATGATTTCCTGTTAATAAATGTCCAAAGCCTGCCCTAAATCCTGTCTGCTCCCCAAATCCCTGAGTGAGCACTTTCGATACAAGCCCTCTTTCCTTCCTACAAACTCTTTTTAATACTTTGCTTGTTTTTTTAAATGAATATCCAGCCTATCTTACTAAATAGATCTTCCAAACCTAGAACACAGATTTGTCTGTATCATATATATATATATGATATCTATATATTTATTGTCTATATATATATATATATATATTTAACTCTCAGATCATTTTATATAATAGGTTTTGAAAAACTTCCTGCTAACTTAATACTCATGCAAATATCACTACTGGGTTTTAAAGTGGGTTATTTCATTACACATCTCAATAAAATTCATTCTGGCTCCTTGCTCTCAAAGGATGTTGTATGCAAAGGCATCATAGAAAGTCGACGTCCTCTCAGTGTAGACAAAACAGAATGCTATTTTCACCCTGATATAGCATCCAGAGGCACGTGTAGTGCAGTGATGGTGGTGCCCGTGCTAAGAAATGGTGTCACACTACCTGTCCAGAAATGCTGAGCCAAGTCTGTACTCATTCAAACCAGTTTCTAAGAATGGAAGAGGAAGTACACAGGGACGCTGACTCAGTGGGAGGTTGTGTGCTAATTAGTAAACTTAGGCTCTCCCTGCACACTGAGACATGGGGCTCCTTTTCAAAAAAAAAAAAAAGAAGCAAGAAAGATGGAGAAATTTCAGCTGTTTCCTGAAAATATGCTCAAGCAGCACTTCCCCAAGAGAAGTTTTGTTACCTGTGGGCCCTGGGGTGGTGGAGGAGGCAGGTGGTGGGGAGTCATCTCACAAGCAGGCTGGAGAAAACACTTGTGGTTGAGGGCTTGTTCAGCACAAACAAGTAGCTACATATTCCTTGCACTAGGAGGGCACAGTCAGTCACATTAATCGTCTTGGAACATTGGCAACATCAGAGCTGAGGACAGAATTTGGGTGTGGATGGGGTGGGAGGTCTGTGACAGATGTTGACACTCAGGTAAGTTTATGAGCTATGACATTTTATTTCATTTTTCCTCTGCTACTCGCTTCTGCAGCAAGGCAAGCTTGCCCGGTCCTGTCTCTCCTACCTCCGTCTGGTTGTAATGTGGCTTCAACAGGCTGCCGACGCCCCACAGTGACGATGCCCTTGAGGAACCCAGCCTCTGCTTTCCCTGTACTGGTACTTGCCTATTCTTACAAATTCTCCAGCAATGGTTCTATCTAGAATATTTAGCCAACTGAGGTTAAGATGTTATGCTTTGAACTCTTGGTGGGTCCCAGATGAGATATCTAAACTTCCAGCCTGCTAGTTGGCAGAGAAGAACCTGCCCATGAGTACCTCCGGGTTCATGAGCTTGAACTAAGGGACAGAAGGGCTGACTTCGTGAGTGGGGGCGGTGACTGAGCTGTGATATCAGGTCAAGCCTGAGCTATAGTGACTCCAGAACCTGGCGGAGGCTCGTGTAAAAGAAGGATGTTTGGTATAAAGAAGAGCAAGATGGAGGGGTTCCAAGAGGAGAAATGCTGCTCTCCAGACAGAATGAAGAGGGAGAAGTAGCTTGTCTGAAGAGGTTCCAGCATCTGTGAAGCCTGCTGGTACAGCCTGCCATTGGATTCTGTGAGATATGCCTGCTGCCTTCAAATAAACCCCCTTTACACCTGGTCTTTTGAGGAATCCACAGGCAAGTGACTTTGGAGAGAGAAGCCATGTAGCTATTTCAGGGTACCTCAAACTCTGATGGAGAGACCAGGACCCTGACTCATTATGTCTTGGGCAGGTGATCCCTATACTTCTTCCGTCTGTACCCATAGGTGTGCCTGTCAGACAACTGCCGTTTGGGGTACCAATGTTCCCCTCTGCCATCCAGCAGGCCTGGGGTTTACATATCTTCTTCGGGGCCTTTACCACCAAGAGTTCAAAGCCAAACATCTTTTTTTTGTGTGTGTGTGACAGAGACCGAAAGAGAGACAGATAGGGACAGACAGACAGACAAGGGAGAGAGATGAGAAGCATCAATTCTTTGTTGTGGCACCTTAGTTGTTCATTGATTTCTTTATCATTTTTTAAAATTTATTTATTTACTATTTATTCATTTTAGAGAGGAGAGAAAGAGTGAGAGAGAAAGGGGGGAGGAGCAGGAAGTATCAACTCCCATATGCGCCTTGACCAGACAAGTCCTGGGTCTTGAACCGGCGACCTCAGTGTTCCCAGGTCGACGCTTTATCCACTGCGCCACCACTGGTCAGGCCATTGATTTCTTTCTCATATGTTCTCATATGTGCCTTGACCAGTGGGGTACAGAAGAATGAGTAACCCCTTGCTCAAACCAGCGACCTTGGGTTCAAGCTGGTGAGCTGTGCTCAAACCAGATGAGCTGGTGCTCAAGCCAACGACCTCAGGGTTTCGAACCTGGGTCCTCTGCGCCCCATTCTGACGCTCTATCCACTGCATCATTGCCTGGTCAGGCCCAAAGCCTAATATCTTAACCTCAGATTCTCAGAATTAGAATCTGATTGGCTGAGCTGGGCTTTGGGTTGTTCTCTTCAGTCAGCGGTGCTGAACAACTGGGTGTGGTCAGGGGAGAGATTTTCTTAGATGGAAGACAGTGTGAGGAAGGCAATCATTGGCATGCAGATCCAGGGAAGCTAGAAGTCCAGTCACTACTCACAACTACCAGTGATGTCATACTTTCCAGGCCAACGGTCATGAAGAACAGAAGCCTCCGACTTGTATTCATGCTTGACTTGGCCATTGTGTGTATGCAGTGTAGCTCTAAATTTGTTCACTTCCCAAGGGCAAATCAGACTGTAGACATGCTTCAAGTAGACATTTTGTACATCATGATCTAACAGAACTAGCCTAGATAAGCAAGAATGCATGGAGTAATTATGAACAAAGATATGAATAAGGTTATAAGAGGCTAGACAATGGTGGCAGGTTTCCTTGCATACATGCTGTTCCTTCTCCCTAGAATGTCTTTCTTTCCACCACCTTCTTGGCAGAGTGTTCTTCATTCTTCAAGACCTAGATTAGCTTCTCTGACGTGGCCCCCTTTCCTGCCTTCAATACTGCAGCAGGCACCCAGTGTATTTCAGCAGTTCTCACACTACTTCTCTATGTTGCTTTACAGCATGGTGTCTAAAGTGAGACGAAGTCCTTCAAGGGCAGAAAGAGAGTCTTTTCTAACTATATTCCTGGCACTCAGTTCAATACCTGAACCAGAGCTGGTGTTCAAGAAGTGTTAACTGAATGGGGGAGAGTAAAAGACAGTATATTATTGACTGGGCACAAGTGCAGTCTGTGGAATGTTCCAGATAACTGAAGCTTATGCCTTCAGCAACCAACACTTTTAAGGTGTTTAATGAAGGTTATGAAGATAGAAATCTTTACAAATTATCTTATAAAATTTTGCTGCTTCATTGAACAAAATGAAACAACTGTAATGAGTACTTCCCAGTTTATTCTAATTCCTCATTATGAATCAATTATACTGTTGTCTAGTATGGTCTCAAGAAAGCTTAGTTCAGGCACCATCTCCCTCAGGAAGCTATCCCTAACCCTATCCCATCAGATGTCACTGGACAACATCTCACATTATTCACAGAACCCCCTTGTACCATGCTTATATTTTACAGAAATTATCTGTTTATGCACGTGGTCACACATGTTCTGTTTTCCCCAGTGGGGGGTTCTGGACAGGAGACCACATCTTATTCATCTTTTCTGCCACGGACAAGCAGAGCTTCACAGATGCCCAACCACTGTTGACCTGAAATGAATATATAATGATGAGAGAGGGTTTTTGAAATGTGTGGAACTGTCAGTCTCTATACTAAGTTATTCCCAGTTTTTTTCTGTTTTACGGTATTAATTTTTTAATATTGCTTCTGTTTTCTTCCTCCAATTATATCATGTTATTCTATCAGATTAATTATCTCTAGAAAGCCCTCTCTATCCCTTTTACCAATCCAATGATTTCCAAACATTTTTGGTTACATATCTTGATCAGTAGAAAATATCTGAACCCACACTTTCACTGAACAAGGGAGAGTCAATCTGTATATAAATTTATACACATTTATTTATAAATTACATACACCTATTATTGTACTAACATTGTATGCACGCTCCTAGCCATAAGAAAATAATTAGCAAAGGAAAGTTTAGATAATGATAAAATAAAATGATATTCTATTGTGTTTATTAATAAAATGAATTATTTTGCTTTTTGTGAGATCATCTTATTTTAACCTTGGTAATATATATATATATTTTTTCTTTTTTTTTTAAAGTAACAGGAGGGGAGATAGAGAAATAGACTCCTGCATTCATCCCAACTGGGATCCACCTGGCAACTCCGGGGCTGATGCTTGAACCAACTGAGCCACTGTCTGTGAGAGGGAAAGAGGGAGAGAAGGGGGAAAGGTAAAGGAAGAGAAGGAGATGGTCACTTCTGTGAGCCCTGACTGGGGATCAAACCGGGGATATCCACACGCCGGGCTGACGCTCTATCCACTGAGAAAACCAACCAGGGCCAGTATATAATATGTTGGGTATTTAAACCCTAAATTGAATTGATTTAATACTTAATTTTAATAGGCATCATAGATAAAAAATACATGTAAAAATTATTTCAATACAAGTGGAAAAAGTAGATCATTGTCTTTAGTTATTAAAATATTTATTTTTAATTCCCAGAAAACAGTTATGTCAAACATTTTGTTGAAATTCAGTTCACTTTGATGTAGTCATTGGGTTAATAAAAAAATAAATAAAAAGATTAACAAAAGAATTCAGAACTCTTCACTTGAAAGATGTTTAGATAGGGGAGAAAATTCTCCTATTTCAAAAGTTTTAAAGTTTGCTACTATAAGCAGTAGCTCCATCATAGCATATATTTTTCACAAAACATTTTTTTAATCCAATAAGAACTTTCTTACTGCTGAGAATTTATCCTTCAAATTGCAACCTAGCAAAGATAATTTGATACAGTAGAAATGCTGATATGACCACCCCACACTAACCCTACATACACTCTAATACAGGAGTGCCCACACTTATTCAGCTTGCAAGCTACTAATAAGATGACCAAGTCAAAATGATCTACCTACAATAAAAATGCAAAACATAAATTTATTTCTTCTATATTATCATTATTTAAGTTACTATTATTACTATTTAATATTGTGTATTCTTCTTTCACCTTTCTCCTTCTCAGCTCTCTATTTGGAGGAAAGTCAATGTTATAGTTTTTATGAACAGTCCGAAAAAGCTGCTCCACATTTCCCTTCTTTGGAATAGCAATGGCACATAGACAGATGAGGCAAACGCACTTAGAATATGACATAGTGAAAAAAATTTCCTCCCATTCTGTATGAAAGTGGTAGGTTTTAGACTTCTTACTCGAACCAGCTATGGCACTCATTTTTATACCCTTTGTTGTATTTAGTTTAAATAAATTGAAGGCTAACTACGCAGCAATGTAACTGAACAAGTTAGCGCAGTTTAACGCGCATGTGTAGGGTGTCAAAAGTTCAGATGTTAAAAAAAAAATATTCAGACGTCAGATTAGCTACCCTGTATGCCAATCAAAAGACAAATGCCTTTTTAATGTCATGTGATCTACCCACACTTCCTTCGTGATCGACCAGTAGATCGCGATCAACATATTGAGCTCCCCTGCTCTAATATATCTCATGTTCTAATATCTGTTTCTCAGTCTTCAGCAATGTTTTCTGTGCATCTCCCCTCACTGGTGACAAAGGAATACAAAAGAGTTTGTTATTCATGGCTTCATGTATTAATTCAGTCCTAGTCACACGTTAGAAAAAGTTTTCCTTCAAGTGGGCCTTTATTAGAACAGCATTCCCCCATGTATAAGATGCACCTTAATTTGGGGGCCTGAAACTTGAAAAAAAATGTATTACATAAAGTTATTAAATTCAAGTTTTATTCATCATAAAATTCATATAAATCCTCAGCACTGTCAAAACTCCCATCCATTAGCTTGTCCTCATCTGTGTCTGATGACAAATTATTGTTTTCATATATTGCCTATCTGCAGTTCCATCTATGGCATTTGAAATGCCACAACCACTGTATAAGATGAACCCAGTTTTTAGACCCCCCCAAAAAGTGAGTCTTATACATAGGGAAATATGGTAAGTAAACTTCTAAACATGTGTTATTAAGTTCAGCAAAGTTTCTCCTGACTCAGCGGTGGCACAGTGTCGGACTAGGACACAGAGGACCCAGATTCAAAACCCTGAGGTCTCTGGCTTGAGCACAGGCTCATCCGGCTTGAGTGTGGGTTCACCAGCTTTAATGTGGGGTCACTGTGGGATCATAGACATGACCCCATGGTTTCTGGTTTGAGCCCAAATGTCGCTGGCTTGAGCCCAAGGTCACTGGCTTGAGCAAGGGGTCATTTGCTCTGCTGTAGCCACCCCAGTCAAGGCACATATGAGAAAGCAATCAATGAACAACTAAGGTACCACCAACAAAGACTTGATGCTTCTCATCTCTCTCCATTCCTGTCTGTCTGTCCCTATCCGTCCCTCTTTCTATCTCTGTCGCACACACACATAAAAAAAAAAAGTTTAGCCAAGTTTCATTCAATGCCAGATTGAGTAACTCTTGACTTCCCAAACTTCTGAAAAAAACTGTAAAATATTGTCCTTATGTTTTGGGTGCGTAGTTTTTAATGTCTTCCTAGTCGTGAATACTCCTTTAGGTTCCATACATGTAGCTGAGTTTCTCCACTAACGATAACACAAAAATTAACATTTCAAATAGTTTCATCATAACTTTGAACCTGGGTGGGGGGAGGGGACTTTTTATTAGATTTGATTAGGTCTTTTTTAACAATGTGGTTGCCAAAAAGCTTGCTCACCAAGACAAGTATCACAGCTAAGACTTTCTTTTTCGTCTAATTGTGCTTATGTTATTAATTTCATCTGCTATTTCTTTGTGGGGATTTTATTTAAGTCACTTGTCCATTTCATGGAGGTTGGCTTAGTTAAAACCTAAGGCAGCCCAGATAACCTGCAAAGCCTCACAAGGAAGGAAGGAGGTGGGGGATGTCCCTTTGGTCTAGGGTAGGGAATGTAATTCCCACTCCCTGGCTTCCTTCTATGTGGCATCATGTCTGGTCCTAACACCATTTTCAATCCTTTTAGTAAATGTTAGTAATGATAAAATGAATTCATATATTGGGACCCATAAAATGGAGGCTATGCCAAAAGGATTAAACTACTTAATAAAAAAATAAATGAGCCAGGAACAGTGGCACGTGCCTGTAGTCCCAGCTACTCGGGAGGCTGAAGCAGGAAGATTGCTTGAGCCCAGGAGTTCTGGGCTGTAGTGCGCTACGCCAATTGGGTGTCCAAGTTTGGCATCAATATGGTGACCTCCTGGGAGCGGGGGACCACCAGGTTGCCTAAGGAGGGGTGAACCAGCCCAGGTCGGAAACGGAGCAGGTCAAAAATGAAATTATCGCCTGACCTGTGGTGGTGCAGTGGATAAAGCGTCGACCTGGGAACACTGAGGTCGCCAGTTCAAAACCCTGCACTGGTCTGGTCAAGGCACATATGGGAGTTGATGCTTCCAGCTCCTCCTCTCTCTCTCTCTCTCTCTCTCTCTCTCTCTCTGTGTGTGTGTGTGTGTATCTCCTCTCTAAAATGAATAAAATAAAATAAAAAAATTTAAGAAAAATGAAATTATCAAACAAATAGAAAAAAATAAGGCAGATAAAGGATATGATCTCAGCTGGAAATAACTTGTGATGAAAAAAAATTATAGAAGAAAACAAAAATGGAGAATACCAACAATTATATCCAGGATTGATTTGCATTGTATATAAATTGTCTTTTGTGAATACCTCAGTAAGAAAATGAACAATGAAATTCTCTAGGATTTCATATTTGTCCATAAGAAAATAGACCATGATGACTTTGAGAAAACAGTGAAGACAGGGAGCATCAAAATGAAGTCACCTTACCAAGCTAAAATTATAAACATGATGAAAGTTGAGGTAGGAGGAAAGACAATTCCTGTCAAGCTAGCTTGGAAACTTTTTTTTTAACTTTCTAGTCTTGTGGTCAATGCTTAGATATATATCTGGACCTCCAGGTAGTCCTCTGATTCCCCCCGAAGGGCTCACGTTTCCCGATCACCTGGTCACCCCCGGAGGGACCCACAAATACATCCATTCCAACATTCATTATCCAGAGCATGGGGACTGATCAGACCTGGCTTCCATTGCCCTGATGGCCTGTCACCTGACTGATAATCATTCTGGACAAATCCTAGGGCTAAGGATGCAGGACTGAGAATTCTCAACAGAGTATTTGTTGCTGTAAGAGCTTTTAACTTTTCTTCTTTGGAATTCTTCTGGGTGTTTGCCTACCTGTGCTTCCAGGTTTCAAACTCCAAGACCCTTGAATAAATCTCTATCATTTATTTCTAGCAAAGCCTCCAGAATCTTTTTGAGTTTGTTTGACAACTTCAGCATAGCAGACAACCACATACTCTCATAGAGTGCTACGGAAATTTGAGAATAACAATAGAACAACCCTAATTTATTATGTGCCAGGTAATTCTATGTATTTTATATGTAGTAATTCATTGACTTTTTACTACCACATCATATGGTAGCATTATACTAGTTTTATGGTTAAGGCATAGGTTTAGAAATTTGGCCTAATCTCATGGCTATAAGGAGGCAGCAGGGCTGACTTATCCAACTGTCACTGGAGGCACAAGGCCCATCATAGTTTTGTTTTGTTTTTTTTCTAGGGACAGAGAGTCAGAGAGAGGGATAGACATGGACAGACAGGCAGAACAAAGAGAGGTAAGAAGCATCAATCATTAGTTTCTCGTTGCCGTTGAGACACCATAGTTGTTCATTGATTGCTCTCACATGTGCCTTGATCGCGGGCCTTCAGCAGACCGAGCCACCTCTTGCTGGAGCCAGCGACCTTAAGTCCAAGCTGGCGAGCTTTTGCTCAAGCCAGATGGACCTGCGCTGGACCTGCGCTCAAGCTGGCAACCTCGGGGTCTTGAACCTGGGTCTTCCGCATCCCAGTCCAATGCTCTATCCACTGCGCCACCGCCTGGTCAGGGCCCCATCATAGTTTTGTATGTTATGTTTTGAGTTATCTGTGACTCATGGTGAACCTATGAATAAGTGATGTCCACAGTGTTCTGTCCTCAGTGGTCCAGCTCAGCTCCTGTAGACTCAACCTATGTCTTCTTTTATGGAATCAATACATTTCATATTTGGTCTTCCTCTTTTCCTTCTGCCTTCTCTTTTTCCCAGCATTGCTGTCTTTTCCTGAGAACCCTGTCTTCTCAAGATGTGCCCGAAGTAGGACAGCTTCAGTTTTTTCATTTTTTCCTTTAGTGATATTTCAGGCTTGATTTGCTCTTGGACCCACCCGTTCATATTCCTGGCGGCCCAGGGTAGCCATGGAATGCTCCTCCAAGACCATATGAAGATGAATGAATTTTCTTTCTATCAAGCATAGTCACGGTCCAACTTTTGCATCTGTACATACTAATTGGAAATATGAAGGTGTGGGTGATCTTAGCCTTCTCTAACGATAGGCATGTCTGCACTCTTGGCAACCTTTCCTAATTCTTCCCTTGCTGCCCTTCCAAGTCTTAGCCTTCCCTTGGTTTCTTGTCTGCAGTCTCTATTAGAACCGATGACTGAACCAAGGTCAGCAGAATCTTAACAATTTTGATGTTTTCACTGTTTATGTAAGAGTTGTGTATTTCTTCTGTGGTCATGATTTCTGTCTTCTCGATGTTCAAATGCAGTCTAGCTTTGGCACGTTCTTCTTTCACTTTCACCAGAAGTTGTTTCAAAACGTTGCTACTGTACAGTTAGGGACCATAAAAATGTTAAAATTTCTTTTAAAATGAGAAGAAAGACAAGTTAATGTTTAGGCTGACGAAACGTTTTAATGTATAATAGCAATATGGTCATCTTTGTATCAATGTAGTTATAAATATAATTTTTAATGTTATTTTATGGAGAAGAGGTCCACAAAGGTAAACGCATTTAGGTCCCACGAGTGTCTGAATGTAGCCCCATGTGGCAGAGCTGCGTTTTGATCCCAAGCAATGTGACATCTAAGTCTAGATTCTTTCTGGAAGGCAACTTGCCAATATTTTTCATAAGAGCTAAAATTGTTCACACCTTTGATTACTTTTTAAGAATTTAAACTATGATAGTAAGGACATGGACAATGATTTATGAAAAAATACATTTATTTATAAGTGTTCATTTGAAACCAAAGAAATATGTAAGAATAAAAGGCTGGTTCAATTTTGGCTGTCACCTTAGGGGCTCAGGTGAGTACTAGGAGCTTCTGAATGGAGCAGAACAGAGGGGGAAACTGAGGACTCAATAGAGTTGAGAGTGAGGGCAAGTAGAACAGGGAATGGAAGGAAGCCTGTATGCATCCAGGGGGTGTACTGCAGATCTCTGCTGGGCATGTGCATGTAATATCTGAGAGCGCAGCTGTAAGCATGTTCTTGAACTTATTTTTAAAGAGACTGGACAGGTGAGGAAAAGGTGAGTGAAAAGTTAGAGGAAACAGTGCTTGGTGAAGCAGAGATCAATGAGCACAGTGAAGAAGCTCTGAAGCATTTTCACAATGGGGTGATTGGACATTTGAGCACAGAGGCCTTGAACATCATGTTCATCTTTGTCTTGAAAGCTCTGAAGGGCCAATGACAGATTTTAAGCAGTGGAGTGACATACTCAGATGTGTATTTTAGAATAATTATTGTGTACATAATGTGCCCAGCATCCGTGGGCATCAGAGGATTCAGAGGAGAGGAAGGGAATATGCATTCATTCAATCAATCAATCAAAAGAGGTTTACTGAATCCTAGAACTATTCAGTGTCAATGCTGTTCTTGGTACATGATTCTCTCACAAGCTTAGTTATGAGGGGAGAAGAGAGAGAACTAGAAAGAAGTTTTAATGTGAAGAGAAAATTTAAAACAGAAAAGACTTAAACAGCCACCCTTCTGAGGAGTTGTAGCCAATAAAAAAGGTAGGGTTACAGATATGCCAAGGTGGGGGCCAAAGGAGAGAGCAGACAGTGAAGAGTGTTACTTTGGAAAGGAGCAGGGCCACCCAGACTCAAAACAGAAGAAACGCTAGTCAGCTTGAGTGAGGATGTAGGCAATTTGTCGGGTCTAAGTGAGGCAGTTGGGCCAAAATTGTAGAAATCCATGCTTGATGGCCGTTATTATTTCTCTAAAGACCAGTGTGAACCTCAAGAAGGACTCTGATTAATTGGGTTCAAACAACCTGAGTCTAGCAGCCATTGCTAACAGAGGGGTCTCCTGCATGTTTACACATCAGAAAAAGTTGCAGACTGGGAAAATTCCTCTTGCACTGGGCTCCTGCTTCTTTACAAGGGTCTGTCCACCCTTGTAAAGAAGCTCCTGGAATTGTATTTCAACCAGTGGGCTGAGACCTGCCCTGTCCAATGGGAGCTGCATAGCTACATCCTTATTTGCATCTTATTTGCATCTTTACCAACCAATCAAGAGCAACTCCATAACTACCAATCAGAACACATGGTTCTGACGAATCAGGACAGTACAAT
This sequence comes from Rhynchonycteris naso, assembly GCA_037038555.1. Lineage (NCBI taxonomy): Eukaryota > Metazoa > Chordata > Mammalia > Chiroptera > Emballonuridae > Rhynchonycteris > Rhynchonycteris naso. Next base: position 211,315,337 of record CM072998.1, on the reverse strand, counting down.
TTGGGCCAATCAAGCTGTGCAAGTTTGGATTACTCATTTGCATAGAAATGGGCCAAGCAGGGACCAGGACAGCAATTCCCTCTTTATAAGGGCCCTCCTCTTGTTCTTCCCACAGCAAACCTTTGGTTTCCTCCAGAGACTATGTCTCACAAGTCGGTAAACGGTTCACCTGAATAAAGTCTCTCCTTGTACTGCACCCCAGATTGGGAATTCCTGTTGGCATTGCCTGGGTGGTAGCTACCTTTTGTTGACAAGGTCATCTGGTGAGTAATGTGATCACCACGGATTTCATCTGCAGGTTGGCTTTTCTTTTATAAGCAACATGGAAAGAACAGCACCTGTGTTTCGTACAAATGGGATTGACAGGCCCTGCCTCATGGGACGGACAGTGTACCTGTTTCTGTCATCTTACTCACGGGGGTGGGATACAAAGTTTGGGCTCATGCACTTATTTATTCTTGCGAGGTGTTCTGAAGAGCCCAGCCAGGTCAAGGTGTATTTATTTAGAGCCTACCTTTGCTTTGATGCGTTGCAGAGGGACGCCAGTGCCCAAGGTCCTTCCTGGACGTGACAGACGGTCCAATCTCAGCCAGAAAGTCGGATCAGGGACGCGCACATTTTGCTAGCTGAGGTTGACCTAATCTCCACCCTTTCGCGGTTATGGCCCCGCCCCAAAGTCAGGGCCCCGCCCACCACAGCTCCCGGGCCACGCCCCCTCTGCCACTGGCTGGCCGTCCCTGTTCACGAGCGCCCCGAAGACCCGGAGGAGCGGACTTTCCCAGCGGCGTCGCCGGCGCCCTGGCTGCGCATGCTCGGGGAATCGGGTTCGGTTGGGATCGGCGGGCGGGGTGGCGCGCTCCCAGGGAGGGAGGTGTGGGCCGGCGGGGGCGGGCGAGGCGGGCCGGTGGGGGGAGGGCCCAGGGCCGGTGGCGGCAGCGCTTCCGAGCGGCTGCGGGCGGCCTGGATGCGGGGCCGCGCCTGCGGCGAGATGGCGGTCTTGGGCGCTGAGGGCTGAGCTGCCGCCGCGGGCACGCGCCGCTGCGAGGCCGGGAGCCGGTGAGGACCGAGGGGCGCGAGCGGGGGGCGCGGGCGGGACCCCGAGGCCGCGCGCCCTTCCTGGGCAGACTCTGCGGGGTGGGGTCGCGAGCTGGCCGGGTGTCTGTGGTACAGGCCAAGGGAAGAGTGCCGGTGACTGCGCAGCGCGGTAGTCCAGCTGCGCACCTTGTCCCCCAGCCGCCCTGAGGCACGGTACACTTCCTGCCCGCGCCCGGCGCCCCGCGGCGCATCCCGGACCCCGGGCGCTGCCGCTGTCTCCCCGAGCCACTGACTGCAGCCCCGGCGCACCCTACCTCCACCCGGTAACCCGCCAGGTCCCAGTGACCTTGCAGTTTTTGCTCGTCCTCGTCTCTGACTCGCACCTTCTACCGTCCTTTACAGGACGCCAGTTTTGTGGTTAGCCCTATCGCTTCACCGCCTTTGAGGGATCAGTCTGTGCCGGCTCCTTCCTTGACCCCGTCGGCTGGAGGTGGACCTGCTTTGGCTTTCGTGATGACAGGACACCTTTGTGACCAGCCTGTTATGTTGACATTTTACTCTTTTAGGGGCTTGACATGGCTTTCTTTTTCTGTTAGATAAGTTTTGTATCATTTTGTGCAGCCTAATGTGCAAAAAAGATTTGAGTTTGTGCTTTGACATACTCTTGGTAAAAGTGGTGGAAGAGAATGTCTAAAGTTTCTCTCCCCTTTGGTGTTTTTACCTGAAACACCTGGTGAGCAGTTGTATGAGAGAGTTCATTCTTATGTAGAAATCCACCTATCTGCCACACTGAGTTTTTGTGTATTATGCAAGAAAACACCTTTTAAAAAAGGAAAGGAGTTCTTTTATGTATGTGACTTGTTTTTAGCCATGAACTAGTAAATTTGCTACCACTGGAAAAGATCATTTTTCACAAATAATTAATATTCAAGTTGAAAACTAAGTGGCTAAGTGTTGGGTGCTACTCTTGAAAAGTGTGAAGTACATAGAATAGTTCAGTGTTGGCCTATTGACATTTCAAACAGTTCTTCCTGGGCTTTGAAAGCAGAAAGTAAGGACTGTATTTTGGAAGCCTGGTGTCATAGAGGATGTCACAGATAGTCTCTGCTTTCAAAAAGAGAGTTCACCCCATGAAGTCTGTAATTTCTTTTATGACTTTGCTCAGTTATTAAGCATCTACTGCTTGATTGAATGGGATATTGGGGGATATAAAGATGAGGATGATGACGGTTTCTGCTTTCATGGACTAGTTAAGCTGGTAGGACTGGACACACGTGCCTCATTTGTTTTTTAATACATAAGGTACCTGCAACATTTAAATTTAGAGGGGGAAGAGCTCACATCTCCTTTGAGAATGTGGGGTTTTTCTGGCTTCTGAAATCTTTGTTTTGAGAATGATTAAGAATCTTGACGGGCTGGGAAAGGTATTTCAAGCAGAGAGAAGGATCTAAGAGCACAGAGTTCATACATTTGGGGAGACCCAATTATGTTTGGAACATAAATTATTTGTACAAGTAGTGAAGGTGTTAAAGCTTGAAGTAAAATTTGAAAAGTTTATGATTGGATTTGGTAGACAGAGGGGATTTACAGATGACTGAGTTGGGAATGTAACTGATTAGAGCTGTTTTCAGAGGGTTAATCTGGCAGCCAAGCAGTATGGATTGAAGTAGAATTTGGAAGCAGAAAGACCTGTGATTGCTGTGGTCATAGGTAGTGAGGGGCTGAGCTGTGGCTATAATTATAGGAATGGAAAGAAGGAAGGAAGTAGATTAGACAATTGCTGAGAGAAAATTAAGAGAGTAAAATTAATTAAGGTTCTGATCAGATTATTTAGGAGAATAGTGAGTGGTACCGTTTTGAGCACATCTGTGGAAGCTTTGTCTTTGGCATGTGTGTTATTTTGCAGCAGGAATTCTTGATCTTTGGGGGATTAGTAATCCTTACTGAAATTAAGGAAATCTGGGCTGGGAAATGTCTCTATGCACCTGTGTTTTCTGGTTATAATTTTAGAGCTTCTGTGGACCCACCAGAAACTTATCCACGGAGCCAATGGACCAGTGGGCTGGCCTAGAAGCAGCTCTCACAATTACTGGGGCTTTTAATACAAAAAGAACCTTCATATTCTTCCCTTTACTGCTAAGAACCCCTACTGTAGAGACACATTGTGTATACACCTAGGGATACTAACTCCTTACACTTGTGTTGTGGTTTACAGTGACTTATTTGAGTAACTTATGTTATTTGCTACTATAGTACAGAACTAGCCCAAAGGTTGCATGATTTGTCCTAAGCATTTCAATTAGCAAGTGGGTAAAGTGGAATCAGGAGTTGATTTTTTTTTTTTTTTTGTATGAGGATGTATGTGGCTGATATACCGTCATTAGATATAGTTACTACTTTTATGTGACCTCTTCAGTGAGGATGAGATGATCCTGGAAGGTCCTTTTAATTGTTAACAATTCGTGATTCTTGGCTCTTAGGTTTTCGTTGGACTTGTCAGTGTGGACCCTTCTGGTCTCCATGCGTCAGAGCTCTGGTGAGGCTGAGGGATGAATTGGGTGTATGGAGAGTAGATAGTGGTATCAGGCCGCTCGTTTATTTCCCATGTACTTCAGGCTGGTGGGGAGGGAAGTAAGTGAAATAAGAAACTTTAAGAACTTTATGTTCTCTATTTATGTATGCCCTCCTTAAGAATACTCCTATTCTCCATTCATAAATGAAGTGCTGGGATCTAGTCAGTGAACTTTCTCATTAGATTAAGTAGCTAACTCTCTCTAGTATGGTTGTAGTATAATTTGATTAGTAAACAGTTGACTTTTCTGCACCTATCGAATTATCTTCCTGGTAGGGAACCAGAAAGTGTTATTACGTAATATCTTTTATAGCTGTAGAAACTTTGATTCCATAATTATTAGAAAGACTGGGGTCTTTGTTACTCTTTCTATAAAAATATGTTATTATAACAAACAGTGGAAAAAACAATAATTTGGTCTATCTAGGTGATAAATACAGTGTGTCCGTAAAGTCATGGTGCACTTTTGACGTGTGACCGGTCAGAAGTGCACCATGACTTTAGGGACACACTATATTTTGAACTAACTAGTTGCTAACACTTAGGAGAGGAAAAGTATCTGATAAAAGCACTCCATGGATGATTTTCTATTCTGCTGGCATGAAGAAGAGTGATATTAGTATAACATTTTACATTTTTTCATAATGTGGTATATACTTTATCACTTGGTTCTCATGGCAGCTGAGCAGTAGGTGTGTCAGGAGATAGTCATTGCTTTTTGGATGAGGACACTGAAGCTCAAATAAGTTAAATTTCCAGGGTATGTGGCTACTCAGTGGCTAAAATAGAACTAGAGCTATAGCCCATATTTTTGTTCCTGGGTCAGTATTCTTTCATTTCCCACTGACTCTTCGACTGTAAATACGTATAACTTAAAGCTACGGGGTAGGCGTCTGAAGTTACCTGTTTGGAGTCTGTTACAGTTATGTACTGTTAGAGTTGAACTTGTCTGTTTACTCCTTTGTGTTAAAATGGTAATCTCATTGCAGTGGGTTTGGAAGGTAACTTTGAAATTTATAAGAATTTATTGCAAAATAGTTACATTTCTGTCAAGGAAAAAGCAAAAGTTGATTTCTTTGTTTGAAAAAATACATTGGTGAAATATAGGTATTACCATATATCCCCATGTATGAGAGGCACCCTTTGTTTGAAATATTTAGGGTCTAAAATCTGGGTGAGTCTTATACAGTGGTTGTAGCATTTCCATTGCCATAGATGAAACTGAGGACGAGGCAATTTATGAAGACAGTGATTTATCATCAGACACAGATAAGAACAAGCTAATGGATGGGAGTTTTGACATTGATGAGGAGTTGTATTAATTTTATGATGAATAAAACTTGAGTTCAGTAACTTTATGTAATGCATTGTAAAAAAAATTGGGGGGCCCAAAAATTAAGGTGCGTCTTATACATGGGGAAATGTGGTAGTTTCCTTTTGAAAACTTGTGGATTTTAATTCAGTTGCTTTTGCAGATGAAGCTTGTGTTTTTATAAAAGTCTGGTCTATAAATTCTGTATTTTTGGAGCAAATAAACCAGAATCTGATTTCCAAAAGTCTATATCATGATATTTTATGATTTTTACCATTACATAAAAAGCTTTTTTATTAAAAATAGGATTTACCATTAAAAAGCTGTTAGTATACATTTCAAGTTGGTGTTTCAAAAACTTTTGGGGGAATAAATGTTGTAAAACCATGTCAGATAGTTCCTAATTTATAAGGAAAACCAGCATTAGTCTCAACATTCCTAAAACCTATTATTTGTTCACGCACATACTGGGGTGCCTGCTTCATGCAGACATGCGAGGTGCTAGGGTCAAGTGCTAAGGTGACACCGGAAGACTGTCCTGGAAGTTGTTTAGTAGAGTCACTTTAAAGAAGGGTATAAGGGCATAGACTTACCTTCTGGGATTGTGTGACTATTTGGAATCATAATTAAAGACACATCTCATAGATGCTGTGGGTTTGGTTCCAGACACTATAGTAAAGCAAGTGTTGAAATAAAGCAAGTCATCTTTTTGCTGGTGGAGTCTTCAATTTCTAAAAGACACAATACCTGTGAAGTGCAATAAAGCTTGGTATACCTGTAACTGCACTCCTTTTTTCTGGGTTTTGAGCAAATTATGCAAAAACACAAGGAATCAGGTGAGCTTGTTTTGGTTATTTACTGCTGTATAACAAACAACCCTAAAACTAAGTGACAAAACACAGCCCTCTTTTTTTCCCTCTCTCTCTCACAGTTTTGCTATCCCAGGTGGCTGGGCTGGGCTGGGCTGGGCTGGGCTCGGCTCGGCTCAGTTCATGTGAGTGGCTCTGCTGGTTCGCTCGTAGTTACTCAAATGGCCACTTTTATCTGGTTGGTCTCTGTCTTTCTCTTTCTCCATCTCTATCTTTCTTTTGTATATGTAGTCTTGTTTCAAGGGCCCCTTGCTCTCCAGATGATCTTTCCAGAAGGATTGCTGGCTTTACATGGTTGCTTAGGGCTCACAAGAGTGCAGAAACAGAAGCAGCCAGGTCTCCTTACTCCATAGGTGTGTAACCAGCATAGCATCATCTCTGCCGTATTCTGCTGGTTACAGCAAGTCACAGGTCAGCCCAGATTTAAGGGAAGGGACCAGATGGGAACGTGAATCCCAGGATTACACAGACACATATTACAATTATTATGTTAATGGGGCTTCTGGAAAACTGTTAAGAGCTAAAATTTAAACTGCCTAGTACTCTTTGTATTTGGAATCTGGGCCTTCCTGAGGGAAACACAAGGAATAAGGTAATGTTCATCTCATTGAGAACCAGGTAGACTTCCAGACTACCAGCTGAGTTTTTCTCACTTTATCTCATCACTTGTCTTTATATCACTATCATTTTCTTTTGGTCTCAGTCATAGCTTTTTTTTTTTTTTTTAAGTTTAGATTATCTAAGTCATGTTATGGCTTACTGGCATGAAGGAAATGTTTTGTTATTACGTTTATAGCTTCTGATTGGAATAATGAATCAACACCTCATTTGAAGAATTTAGGTGTATATTTGGAGCAGTTTTGAAGCATTTCATGTACACTCAAAAGTGGGCTCCTGCGTCCTAGTGCATATCTGCAAATTTCTGAAGCTAGAGCCCTGGCTGTTGGGGAGAAGTTTGGTGCTGGACTGGACTGAACTGAGAAACATGATCATGTAAATGGGGAGGGTGAGAGCTGAGGAGGGGACAGATAGAATTACATGGAGGTGTTTCTTGATGGCTCTCCTCCCTGCTTTAAATTACTTGGGTAGTTTTAAAATGCACCAGCAATGACAGAATTGTAGGTGTAATCACTTTTTGCTTAACTAAGGAAAACAAGGTCTTTTGATAGCTGTTTAGTGTGCCCATAATTATGATTAAAGTGGCTGGGTAGGAGCAAACTGCCAAGTTCTGACTTGCGCCCCCTCGTGCCACGGTGTCCTGCTCTTTGTTTGTGCTTGGTTAGGGTGGGGCGGGAGGATTCATTAAATAAACCTACTCTGTATAAATAAGGATATACTTTACCTTAAAGTAAGTAAACGAATGACTTATTAACGTCAAATAGAACTGATGTCTGTCAATACTACCTAATAGCAGTGTTGGTTATTTTTTCTATAAAATATAAAGAATATTTTCTTAATGGAATTGTGTAAGGATTAATCACAATAATGTTTGTAAAGCAGAAATTGTGGTCCCTGGGACATAAGCGCCCCTTAAACCATTTTTAATACTTATAATTCCTTATTATTAATAAGTTTAAATTTTAAGTAAGTTCACTTTTCTGGGAGCCACTCATAACTTAAGGACAGGTGTTTTGGCATGAGCAGAGCTGCACATTAAATCTCACCTCTTACAAAATAAGTTGCTAAAATGAATCTAAAAGACTGACCCAACGTGACTGAGCCTGTTTGGTTTTGGCTCTACAGTCTGGGAAGGAGATGCTGTTAACACCATCATCACAGTCATGTTTGTTAAATATGTGAATTGTTGAGTACCCTTCAAGATCTATGGGATGGTTCTTAATAGTAGGGCTCAAGAATTTTATGTTTAACAACTGAGATGCAAGTTAGTTTGAAAAGTTCTGGTAGAAACTGAATCTGTAATTTGGGGGGTGGTGCTCCCTGAAACCACTTTTGAAGCCACAGCTCATGAAGCACACGTCTGTAAATGTAAATACAGGAGAGCTTAACATCTGAACCTTTCAGATATTTAAAGAGGCTTAAGATAATTATCCAGGGCATACCCAAAGAAACTACAGAGCCTATACTACAGGTAGTTTCAGTAAGTAGAGGGGAAGAGGTCCTGCAGGAGGTAGCCCTTAAGCTCCCTTGTCCAGACAATTTCCCCATACTCTACAAAAGAAGAGACTCTTCTGAATGAAGACATTTATTTTTTAAAAATGCCTGTGGATACAATTAAATTAGGTGTCATGATTAGTTATTGGATAACCTGCTTTCACTTTGCCAAGATAAGCTACTCAGAAATAGAGATTCTGAAGGAAGCGTGTCCAATTTAGAATTTGGTCTTCAGGGTAGAAGGAGGTAGGATGCCATGCTCTATCTGTCTATTGTGGGGGAAAGCCATTGCTTGGCAGGGGACATTGAACTTGTGAAGAAAGATGTAAGAAACAGTTTAAATTTAAATTGATTAATGAAAAAACCTCAAAATTTGAAACTGTTTTCTCTAAGTCTTGCTTAAACAGTCTGTCGCTGTCACTTTAACTGTCTGCAGTCCTTTGACCATAACTGTCATTGGAATGGCTGATCTTGCAACTACTAGGCCTGTTACTAGAAGAACTTAACCTATGTTTATATCAATTATATTTTTATCGTCTTAGTACATTTTTTGGTTAAAAAACAAACATGCCAAACCACTGATTCTAAATTTGAGTGAAAAGGATTAGCTGGCATTTGTTTGAGGAGCCTGTTGTCATGTGTGTTTTCACTGGCTTTGTGGCCAGTAGTACGGGGAGAAAAAGAGGAAACTCGTCTCTTGTCCTAAGCTGTGAAATATGGTGCTCTTTAGATATGAATACCCAGAGTGGAAAGTAAACATTGTTCTCAAGAATTTCATTTTCCTAGGGTAAAAGTTTTGGTAATTAGAACTTTTTAAAACTTTGTGATTAATTTTTCTTTAAAGTGTTGGCTGTTAAAAGGGCTTAGGGCAGTGATCCCCAAACTACAGCCAGGCCTGCGGGCTGCCTGCGGCCCCCTGAGGCCTTTTATCCGGCCCGCAGCACTTCGCACTTCAAGAAGGGGCACCTCTTTCATTGGTGGTCAGTGAGAGGAGCACAGGATGCATCCACACCCATAGTTCCCATTGAAATACTGGTCAGTTTGTTAATTTAAATTTTCTTGTTCTTTATTTTAAATATTGTATTTTTTCCCATTTTGTTTTTTTACTTTAAAATAAGATATGTGCGGTGTGCGTAGGGAATTTGTTCATAGTTTTTTTTATAGTCCGGCCCTCCAATGGTCTGAGGGACAGTGAACTGGCCCCCTGTGTAAAAAGTTTGGGGACCCCTGGTTTACGCCTTAAAGTAAGACAAACTTTGACTTGAGTTTTGGCATTCATTTATTGGCCAAGTGAGCTTGGTCAGGTTCACTTTAGAAAAAGCCCTAGTTTCAGCACGTGTAAACAGTAGTCATATGTAAAGTGGTAGTAATAATACTACTGCTACTTAATTCCCAGATCTGTTGTGCGGCTTAAACCTGGCACTTAGTGTTCAGTAAATACTAGCTAGGATAGCTTGTCAATGATGTCAGAATTGTTTCAGAATTTTAGAAATATACTATGTTACATAAAACCCCAATGTGGTCTCAGTAGCATCCTGTACTTCCTTTGGCTAGTGTTTAAGTATAGGTAAGTAGGGACATAAAATAGCCACTTGTCTGGTCAGATTTTGCCATCAAATGAGTTACAAAGGAACTTGAAGTTTTTATAGCTTTTTGGGTTTCTGATTTGTGGATAAAGGATTGTGTTCCTGTATTTCTACTATATTTTAAATGAGGAAAAAATGTATTATTCTAAGAGTAAAATTTTAGCTGTTTAAATGATTATCTCATTTTGGGAAGTTTTGTGTTTTGAATTGTCAATTTGCCTCTGAGATTGAGGATATTTGATGAAAGTTTATATTAAGCAGCATGCTTTGCAATTCTTAGAAGAGTATTTGTTAAATAGTCAACACTATGTGTCTATTACTTGAGTAGCTTTAAATATCTTGAAATTTTATATTTATAACAGAAACTAGCAGTACTGTATTCATCTCAGGTATCTCACTGTACTTCTTTTTTGTTTTACTTTTGATCTGATGCTGCTGCAGATGTGTTTGTAGAGTGGTCATGCCTGTTGCTCTCTGTGTTGTGGCATTGGGGGGTCAGCAGTGGCTGGCCCTGCTGCAGGCACTGAGGATGTGGCCAGAGTGGCGGTGTGCTGGAGCATGGAGGAAAAGCACTGGTCCAGATGCTGGAACAATGCTGGTCCCTCATGGTAGGACCCTCTCTTTACAGATAAAAAGTGGAGTGCAGACAGTAGAGTTGAAGCTTGGATTTAGGTCCTCTCTTATCAATCACATTACCCCAACATGCTCCTCTCAAACTTGAAATTGGTACATACTTTGGAATTGAAGAGTTAGCGAATCTCCTTGACTACTTAACTTAAGTACTGGCGAATTAGAATCCTTAATGTATTTGGAAACACCCAGGAAGTGTTTCGGGGTGAATGTCATGCTACCCTCGTGACCAGTGCAGTGCAGAGGACAGCAAGCTTCGCCAGCAAGCCTGACACAGATGCTTGTGTCTCTGAAATGGTGTCTCATCTCTCAGCCTTAGCCCTGGGTGTTCACGGCTCTCTGCTTTCTGCTACTTCATGAGAGTAGGTAGCAAATACTGGGTATTTGAAGAATACCAAAACATTAAAACATTTTGGACTCGAAGGAAAAAAGTCTGGTAAGCAAGTATTATGTTATTAAAATACCACACTTTGAAACAGATGACCAATTATTTTGGAAATGTTTGTGTCATTTTGAAATATGAGATTGTAATAATTATGTGAAGCTTGATCTTTGCGAAGTAAGAGTGTTGTGTAGCCCCGTATGTTTTTCCCAGGACACATGGAAATGATTTCTTAAACAGTCCCTACAGCTTACCTCTATTAATGTATTTACACTTTTACACATTATCTTTTGTAAGATTACTTGTTCTTTTTCTCTCAACCTTAAGAAAAAGCAATTTCAGTGACTAGCTTAAAAGCCCCACAAAATCACCCGACTGTGAATCTTTAAGTGAAAAAAATAAGAGAATAGTAACATCTGATTGATGTGGCAAACCGCTTATTTTGAAGGCATGGGTTGAGCTCAGCATTTCTTGTTTTCTGTTCTGTTGTTGCAGTGCAGATGCAGTGAAAAGAGCACTGGCTCTGAGCCCAGGAATTCTGAGTTCAAATTCCTGACTCACTAGTTTTGTGGCCCTAGACACTTTCAATTTCTGAAACCTAACTTTCCTCATCTGTTAGTAGAAACAAGAAAGACTCTGAAGGGTAATTGTTAACATTAAAGATAGTTTATTTGTAAGGTGATTGACAAATGATAGGAGCCCAATAATATGGTCACTGTTATGTGCTTATGACAATGTCAGGCAAAAGTAGATTTACAGTTGTTTCTACGGAAAATACAGTAATACAAAATTAAACTCTGTGTTTTGCATATTCACATTGTAAACCTAGTTTTACCAGCCCCTGTATTTTGGGAGTCAGAGACCTGGTTCAGATTGCAGGTTTAAGACCCGCTGTGTTTCTGCATCACTTAGACACCCATGTAAAGTGCAGGTGGTCTCAGACATGCTCTGTTGTCTGTTCTTTTGCTAGGAGTATTTACACAGCTCTTCCTATAAAGTTGATTCTCTAAGTTTGGAATCCAAGTTTTAAGATGCTCAGTGTTGTTTGAATCATATTTTCATAATTAATATGCAGCACAGGAGTGGCAAACCTGTGTTTACTGATAATCATTAAGGTGTGGGGAAATTTTACCAAATGCAGAAATATTTGAAAAGTTTTGGTATTTTGCCATTGTAACATAAGGTTGCATATTATAAGAAATTGAGGAATTTATAGCAAATTAAAAAGGAGTTATCTGATTCTTATTGCTGATATGATCTTGGCATTCTTCTTTGTTGATGTAAATTAATTTTAGTATCCTTTTGAAACAAATAGGAATCATCTTCCTAAATTAACTAATTATGACATGTTTCTATTGTGCGTGACAAGTTTCTATTATGACTTGAATAGGAAGGGGATAGAGCAGGGAGAGAAGGAAAGATCCATGTGATAAAAGACAATGGTGCCAAAGTCCTGTGTTTTTGTTTTGTTTTTAGGGACCATCACTGTTTAGCTTTAAAATTATAATAGTTACTGCTAAATTTGATGAAAGTATTTTCCTTCTCACTAATGTTTTCTAGTAAAGTACAAACATTTTTGACAGCCCTTAGAATGAAGGCAATCTGTTCTGCTTTTTTTGAAAGTTAGTATAATGTATTTAATTATATTATTAAGGGTGCATTTTTTTAAATTGAGCAACATCACCATCTTGTGGCCTTCTAGAATATTGTTGCCAAACCTGTGTTTTACATTTGTAAAGCATAAATTGCTCTGCTGTTGGCCAGGGGATCAATCAGGTTTGTAATGGGCAGTTCTTACTTTAAATGCAGGGTGCAGGGTAAGGAGTAGGAAATAAAATAGTTTGTATACTAGGATTGCAGCTTTATAAAAACGTGTACTGGAAGAAGTATAAAAATGCGAACAGTTGTGTTAGGTTGGTGTGATTATGGATAATTGCTGCTGTTTCATGAAATATGCAGTGGTTTTAGTCAAGTGACACTCAGCTAGAAAGTGTAATGTGTCTGCTCTAGTTCTTAATAAGATACCCAGGCTAGAAAATTCAGAGGCCTTATCTCACCAGCCACTTAACCAGGTTGCTTTTGTCTAGGACAGTTGTCTAAGTTGGTAGCTCTTGGAGGAGTATTTTCTGCGTGAATTTTTGTACTTTGATTTTTCATTTTGAACAAAATTATCAAAATTTGAGAGATGTGGTAGTTCATTTAACAAAGCACCTGAAACTGAATAAGGCTCTTTGGTTTTAAGCCTACTTGTTTGGAGACTCAGTTGGCCCTGGGGTCCTTTTTTAGCAGATAATTGTCAGACACTCCGGGCACCAGGCTGTGAGGAAGACATGTGGGGACAGTGGCGAGGACTTGTCCTGCACTTTCAGAATTTATTGTTAGTACACAGTGAGGAAAATAAAGTTATTTTGATGAGTGCAAAAGTTTGAAATCGGGGATTCTGGATTAAGAGAGAAATAATTTATTGAGTATTCACTATGTACAAGGCACGATGCAAAGTGCTTTTTCTCAGTGTCAGGAATTTGTTTGATTTTTGCTTTGATTTTGTGGGAGCAATACCTGTGCACACAGGTAAGTATTTGTAGCAGTCCTGAAATGTCTCTGGAGCAATAGGCTTCCTTGTACCATTCAAGTGTTTCAGTTGTCTGTGGTCATTTGGCTTTTGTGGCTTGGCCTTAATAGCTCACCACCATTTCTAGTGTTTCCATGGGAAAACTTTTACTGTGTTCTTAGCAGCCATTGTACCCCCAGACTTCTAGAAAAGTCCCATTGATATAATTTTGGGAATAGTATATGACTTCTGAATATTTTTGAATAATTAGGGCTAGAGAATATTCAAGTTTAGTGAGCTGATTTCTTGTTTATATACTTTAGGCCATTTGAATATTTAATAAGTCAATGAGCATTTTAGGTAACATCTTTTACTTTTTTATTGGACTTTTTAAAATGAGCATTTATTTTGGGTTGTAGAAATAAAATCACAGTGGCTAGTCAGATGTGGACTTGAGCTCAGTATTAGCAGGTTAGAGGTGGGTGAGGTGGTTCATAGTCCCACTTGTACAAGGCTTTATAATATTTTAAGTTTATTAAAGTTTTAGTTCTATGCTATATAGGTGGAACTACCCTAATTTCATAGGATTTATTGTTTTATTAATTGTGAATCTTCATTTAATACGTATTTATTGAATAGTTAGTAAAGACTGAAAATTGGGATAGGGGATGGAATTATAAAGATGAGTTGTACATCCAGAGGTGAACTCAGACTCACCAGAGCCCCAATAAAGCAAATCTGCTCCCTAGCATTGGCCCCTGTGCAGCAGCTCCTCTACTGTACTCACAGCCATCCCTCAGAGCAGTTCAGCCTGAAGGTTAGTCCATTTCACTGAGGTACCAATAGTAATCAAGGCTCAGCTAAAATAGGGGGGTACACACAACCCACATAAGGGACACCTGGAGCACCCAGCTCAGGTAACCAGGGAGACTATACCACTGTGCCCCACAAGATACCTATATAAGGCCACTCTGCCAAGACTGGGAGATGTAGCAGATCTTTCTAATACATAGAAACAAACAGGAAGGCAGCCAAAATGAGGAGACAAACATGTCCCAAATGAAAGAACACCAAAATAAAAAAAATGAGAACTAAAAATTGAGACAAGCAATCTATTTAATGCAGAATTCAAAAACACTTGTTATGAGGATGCTCAGTGATCTCAGTAACAACTTCAACAAAGAGAGAGGAAACATAAAACAGAATCAGAGATGAAGGATATAATAACTGAAATGAAGAATATACTAAAGGGAATAAATAGTATATTAGGTGAAGCAGAAGATCGACCCAGTGATTTAGAGGACAAGATAACAGTTAGTGCCCAAGCAGAGCATTGAAAAGAAAAAGAATCAGCCTTACCAGGCAGTGGTGCAGTGGATAGAGTGTCGACCCGGGATGCTAAGAACCAACCCAGGTTTGAAACCCTGAGGTTGTTGGCTTGAACACAAGCTCATCCAGCTTAAGCGAGGGTGCATTAGCTTGAGCACAGGGTCGCTGTCTTGAGTGTGGGATCATAGACATGACCCCATGGTCTCTGGCTTGAGCCCAAAGGTCGCTGGCTTGAGCAAGAGATCATGGGTTCAGCTGGAGCCCCCCTGGTGAAGGCACATATGAGAAAGCAATCGATGAATGACTAAAGTGCCGCAACTATGAGTTGATGCTTCTCATCTCTCTTCCTTCCTGTCTGTCCCTGTCTGTCTCTCAATTAAAAAAAAAAATCCAACAAACTGAGGAAAGTTTAAGTGGCTTCTGGGACAATATCAAGTGTACCAACATTTGTATCATAGGAGTACCAGAAGAGAGAGAGAGCAAGGGATTGAGAACCTGTTTGAAGAAATAATGATTGAAAACATACCTAAACTGGCAAAGTAAGAAGACATACAAGTCTAGAAAGTCCCAAACAAGATGAACCTAAAGAGACCCACCCAAAGACACATCATAATTACAATAAACAAATGGGACTACATCAAAATAAAAAGTTTTTGAACAGCAAGGGAAACCATCAACAAAATGACAAGACAAACCCTTTATAGTAGAACATATGGTATTTACTGATATATCTGCTAAGGGATTAATATCCAAATTTTGTAAAGAACTTATAAAACTCAACACTAAAAAGCAAACAATTTAATTAAAAAATGGGCAAAGAACTTGACCAGACACGTTCTAAAGGGAACACACAAATGGCCCCAATAGACATATGAAAAGATACTCAACGTCATTGTCATCACAGAAATGCAAATTAAACCACAATAAGATATCAGTTCACACCTGTCAGATGTCTGTCATCAAATCAAGTGCTAGCAAGGGTGTGGAGAAAAGGAATCTTCATGCACTGTTGGTGAGAATGCAGATTGGTATAGCCATTATGGAAAACAGTATGGAGTTAGGTCAAAAAATTAAAAATTAAAATGCCTTTTGACCCAGCACCTCACTTCTGGGAATATGTACTAAGAATCTTGAAACACTAATTCAAAAGAATATACGTATCTCTACAATTATTGCATTGCTATTTACAATTGCAAAATCTGGACACAGCCCAAGTGCCCATCAGTAGATGAGTGGATAAAAAAGCTGTGGTACATTTATTCAATGGAATACTATGCAGCCATAAAAAAGAAGGAAATCTTACCTTTCACAACAGCATGAATGGACTTGGAGAGCATTATGCTATAGTCCCCAAAGGTTAAAGACCAAAAAAAAAAATCTTAAAAGTAATTACCATAAGGGAGCTCTCATCGACTGTCAACTGATTTCTCAACAGAAACTTTGCAGGCCAGAAAGGATTGGCATGAAATATTCAAAGAGATGAAAAGCGATGGCCTACAACCAATACTACTATGTCCAGGAAGACTATCATGTAGAATCAAAGGTGATATAAAAAGCTTCCCAGACAATAAAAACCTATAGGAGTTTTTCACCATCAAATCAGTATTACAAGAAAGGTTAAAGGGTCTTCTTTTTTTTTTTTTTTTTTTAAATTTTTCTTTTTATTTTATTTTATTCATTTTAGAGAGGAGACACAGAGTGAGAGAGAGAGAGAGAGAGAGAAAGAGGGGAGGAGCTGGAAGCATCAACTCCCATATGTGCCTTGACCAGACCAGTGCAGGGTTTTGAACTGGCGACCTCAGGGTTCCCAGGTCGACGCTTTATCCACTGCGCCACCACAGGTCAGGCTAAAGGGTCTTCTTTAACAAGAAGAAAAATAACATCAACATGAATAATAAAATAACAAAAATATATACCTACCAGTAATTAGAATAGTAAATAGATTGAAAGTTCCAGTCAAAAGATATATGGTAGTTGAATGGATAAGAAAATAAGAAAGACACTTACATATGCTGTCTATAAGAGACCCACTTTATATCAAAAGACATACGCAGACTGAAAGTAAAGGCATGAAAAAAGATACTTTATGCAAATGGAAATTTAAAAAATAGCAGGTGTAGCAATACTTATATCAGACAAAATAGACTTTAAAACAAAGGCTATATGGAGACCAAGGATCCAGAAATTCCACGTCTGGGTAATTTATCTGAAGAAACCCAAAATATTAATTCAAAAAAAATAAATGTATCTTTTTTTATTTTTTTACAGTAGCCAAGATAGAGAATTGAAGAGGTCACACACACACACACACACACACTCTATAATGGAATATGATTCAGCTATAAAAAAGAGTGAAAACTTGCAATTTGCAAGAACATGGATGTACCTAGACAGTACTATGCTAAGAGAAATGGGTCAGACAGAGAAAGACAACAGCCATGTGATTTCACTGATATGTGGAATCTAAAAAAACAAAATAAAGGAAACAAAGCAGAAACAAACTTGTAGATCAGGGGTCCCAAAACTACAGCAGCATGTGGCCCCCTGAGGCCATTTATCCGGCCCCCGCCACACTTCCGGAAGGGGCACCTCTTTCATTGGTGGTCAGTGAGAGGAGCACAGGATGCATCCGCACCCATAGTCCCCATTGAAATACTGGTCAGGCTTGACCAGGCAGTGGCGCAGTGGATAGAGCGTCGGACTGGGATGCTGAAGACCCAGGTTCGAGACCCCAGCTCGCCAGCTGGAGCGCGGACCCATCTGGCTTGAGCAAAAGCTCGCCAGCTTGGACCCAAGGTCGCTGGCTCCAGCAAGGGGAGGCTCAGTCTGCTGAAGGCCCACGGTCAAGGCACATGTGAGAAAGCAGTCAATGAACAACTAAGGTGTCTCAATGGCAATGAAAAACTAAAGATTGATGCTTCTCACCTCTCTGTTCCTGTCTGTCTGTCCCTATCTATCCCTCTCTCTGACTCTCTGTCTCTGTAAAAAAAAAAAAAAAAAGAAAGAAATACTGGTCAGTTTGTTGATTTAAATTTACTTGTTCTTTATTTTAAATATTGTATTTGTTCCCGTTTAGTTTTTTTACTTTAAGATATGTGCAGTGTGCATAGGGATTTGTTTATAGTTTATAGTCCGGCCCTCCAACAGTCTGAGGGACAGTGAACTGGCCCCCTGTGTAAAAAGATTGGAGACCCCTGTTGTAGATATATACCATTTGGGTGGTTGCCATATGAGAGTTTTGGGGGGGACTTGGTGTAAAAGGTGAAGGGATTAAAAAGTACAAATTGGTAGTTACGAAAGAGTCACAGGGTATAGCATAGGGAAGATAGTCAATAAACTCTAATAACTGTGTGTGGTGCCAAATGGGTACTAGACTTATCAGGTGATCATTTTGTAAGTTATATGAATATCTAATCACTATGTTGTACACCTAAAACTGGTATAATATTGTATGTTAACTCATTGAAAAATAAAAATTATTAAAAGATGCATCATAATACAGAAATTTACAGTGTAACAAGGAGATAGAGAAATAAGGTTTCGGTGTTATGAACCAGCAGCTAACGAATGCAGAACTGGAAAGGTGATGTGCTGAGTCTTGAAGGGTGATTAGGAATTAGATGGAGGAACAGTGGGGAAGTAAGTTGCAGGAAATTAGTGGGTAGGGGTTGTGAGGGTGTGTGATAAGCCACAATAATGTAAGGAGGCATAAGGTTAAATTCAGCAAGGCTTTTAATTATTCAGTGACAAGCAGTGGTGAGAGATCTTGCACAAAACTTCAGTGTTGTGTTTTGTTTTTGTTTTTTACAGGGACAGAGAGAGAGAGTCAGAGAGAGGGATAGGTAGGGACAGACAGACAGGAACAGAGAGAGATGAGAAGCATCAATCATCAGTTTTTCGTTGCGACACCTTAGTTGTTCATTGATTGCTTTCTCATATGTGCCTTGACCGCGGGCCTTCAGCAGACCGAGCAACCCCTTGCTGGAGCCAGCGACCTTGGGTCCAAGCTGGTGAGTTTTGCTCGAGCCAGATGAGCCCGCGCTCAAGCTGGCGAGCTCAGGGTCTCGAACCTGGGTCTTCCGCATCCCAGTCCAATGCTCTATCCACTGCCTGGTCAGGCTCAGGGTTTTTTTCCACAGTACTAGTGCTCTGGTTCAGATAAATTCATTTGAAATCCAACCTCACTGCTGCCAAAGTTATTTTTCTAAAATGCTGCTGTTATTGAACTTGTCAGTTGTCTATCCATTACCGTCAGGATAAACTGTAAATTACCATAGTTGGTATACTTTGAGTGCTACATAAACCATTTTGTGGGATCCTATACAATTTGGGTTACCCTGGGTGCCATCAGCCTTGTCACTTCACACTGTCCTGCCATTCCATTGTCTGCCATTCCAGAGTTCTCTGATTGCTCCATACTCTGTAATTCCCGATGTAGCTCATTCAAAGGTGTTCTCTATGAGACTTATCATTCCTGAAGGTTGGATTAGCTGCTTCTTCTTGGGTGTCCCCATGTGTCACTTTATGTTCATCTGTTTCAGTAACTGTCACACTGAAAGCTCTTTATTTGTTTACAGGTTTGTCTCCTCACTAGACTATGAGTTCCTTGAAAGAAGGAATCGTGTCTTACTCATCTTTATATCCCCAGAGCCCAGTACAGTTCCTTGTACAGAGTAAGTGATTAACAATTCTTTTAAATGAAGACTATGTTTAACCATTAAGCTCTATACATATTGATAATTAATTATGCCTATGTACACCTTGTAATAACATTGTCATAAAAAATAGGGCTGTAAACTTTTTTTTTTTTTTTAACAGGGACAGAGAGAGAGTCAGAGAAAGGGATAGAAAGGGATAGACAGGAACGGAGAGAGGTGAGAAGCATCAATCATTAGTTTTTCGTTGCCGTCGCAACACCTTAGTTGTTCATTGATTGCTTTCTCACATGTGCCTTGACCGCGGGCCTTCAGCAGACTGAGTAACCCCTTGCTGGAGCCAGCGACCTTGGTTCCAAGCGGACGAGCTTTTCACTCAAGCCAGGTGGGCCCGCGCTCAAATGGTGAGCTCGGGGTCTCGAACATGGGTCCCAGTCCAACGCTCTATCCACTGCGCCACCGCCTGGTCAGGCGACTTTTAATACTTTTGAGGCTCAGTTTCCTCTTGGGTAAGATGAAATAGTACTTCCCTACTTATACAGAGTTATTGTAATGCTCAAATTAAAGAATATATAACAGTACATTACATTAATTGCCACACAACTTTATATTAAATGAAGTGTAGGAACTGTTGAAATTAATCGTTTTATTTGCTGCCTATCTTCCCTTTTAAGGCAAGATGGTATTATTTTTGAACCATCTTTATTATGTTTTGCGATTTAAACAGCAGTTACTGGTTACCAGATGCATGCATTCATGAGTGGGAGGATTGGTTGATAGAACAAAGGGAGAAGCAGCTTGGGGGGTGGGGCCTGGAACAGAGGCAGCTGAGTGAAGTCTTCTAGCTCACTGGTGCACTGTTCCCCAGTCTGCACAGTGCTCTAAACTTCATAGTGCTTCTCACATAACCAGTCCTGTGCCTGTCTCCTTTATTCCCAGTTACCTTTCTGTCTAATTCACTAATCTAGTACCTCAATTTTCTTTTAATCTACAACTTCACCTATCCTTTGGTCCTCATGCACTGCTCAGAGAAAGGTGTGTCGCTCCCTTGGCAGATTCAGCACACATGAAAGCTGTGTCTTACCTGTTGTCTTGCCAGGCTGCAGACAGCCCCCTTCCCATCACACCCGATGAGTCACAATCTGCACTCTTTGCCTTCTCTGCATTCTTTACGTTATTTAAAGTTCTGTAATTTGAACATTGCTGTTTGTATGTAACATATGGAAGTTAATAAAAATAAGCATTTGGAAACTAACCATTTAACATATCAACTAGGTCAATACCAACACAGTTAAAGAGTTACCCCTGTACCCCATGTTTCTGTCTTTCCCCAACCCTGATGCAACTGCTATTTTAAATTTGTTTCTTTTTTATTAAATCTTCTCTTTTTAATGAATATTTACCACAAGTATGTTTCTTTGTTTTCAGTTTAATAAATTTTGTATGTAGGCTTTTTAAAACTTGTACAAGTGGTATTTTATTATAGACGAAAATTAATTTACAAATGTTTATACAATTCAAAGAAAACATTCAAGCAACATAAAAGAATGCAGAAAAAATCATAGTATGCATGTTCAAATTTATAACAAGAAAACAGTCCTGGAGAGTGATTCTTGGACTGTGTGGATATTACTTTACCACATGCAGACTGATGCTCTTCTCCACAGCATGCAGAGGGAGCAGTAGCATCACCATACGTCTTTAGAGTGTGCAGAGACGTTCTTAGATTCCTGGTGTACTTTCTAAAAGCGACAGCTTTTCATTTGATTGCTCTTTGACTCTTCAGCAGGCTTCTTTCAGTCTTGTCTATTTCATGGCTTTTGATACTCAGGATCCACAGTGCCCATGTTTCTGGATTTGCTTTTCAATCAGGGAATCATGGCAGTTTAAAAGGACATGCAGCCTGACCTGTGGTGGCGCAGTGGATAAAGCGTCGACCTGGGAACACTGAGGTCGCCAGTTCAAAACCCTGCACTGGTCTGGTCAAGGCACATATGGGAGTTGATGCTTCTAGCTCCTCCCCCCTTTCTCTTTCTCTCTCGCTCTCTCTCACTCTGTGTCTCCTCTCTAAAATAAATAAATAAAAATAATAATAAAAGGACATGCAGAACACAAATGGGGTCATGACAACCACCAAGAGAATTCATGTTTTCCTTGTCTATATGAGCAGGAAATATTTTTTTTTGTTTTTTAAAAATTAATTAATTTTTTATTTTTATTAATTTTAATTTATTGTGTTTACATGGATTCAAGTGTCCCACTGAATATAACACCCTTACCACCGATCCCCATGTCCCTATTTATACATATATACTTCCTTTGTCCTTCTTCCCCTAACTCACTCCCCCCTTCCCTCTGGGATTTGCTGTCCTGTTCTCTATCTCTGTGTTATGTATATATAATTTCACTAATTCCATTACCTTTTCTGATCCCATCCTTTTATCCTCCTTCCCTCTGACAGCTGTCCCTCTGCTCCCTATAACCCCACCTCTGCCTATATTCCATTCCTCAGTTCACTTTGTTCATTAGATTCCACATATAACTGAGATCATAAGATATTTGTCTTTCTCTGTTTGGCTTATTTCACTTAGCATAATAATCTCCAGGTCCATCCATGCTGTTGCAAAAGGTAAGGTTTACTTTTTCACGGCTGCATAGTATTCCATTGTGTATATATACCACAGGTTTTTAATCCACTTGTCCACTGATGGACACTTGGACTGTTTCCAAGTCTTGGCTATTGTAAACCATGCTGCAGTAAACTTGGGGGTGCATATCTTCTTTTGAATCAGTGATTTGGTATTCTTAGGATATATTCCTAAAAATGGGATAGTTGGATCAAAAGGCAGTTTTTAATTTTTTGAGGAAACTCCATACTGTTTTCCACAGTGACTGCACCAGTCTGCATTCTCACTAGCAGTGTAGGAGGGTTCCCTTTTCTCCACATCCTTGTCAGCACTTATTATGTGTTGTTTTGTTAATGAGCGCCATTCTGACTGGTGTGAGTTGGTATCTCATTGTGGTTATAATTTCCATTTCTCTAATGATTAGTGCATTTGAACATTTTTTCATTTGCCTGTTGGCTATCTGTATGTACTCTTTGGAGAAGTGTCTATTCAGTTCTTTTGCCCATTTTTCAATTGGATCATTTACCTTCCTGGTGTTGAGTTTTAAAAGTTCTTTATAAATTTTGGTTATTAACCCCCCATCAGACATATTGTTGAATATGTTCTCCCATTGTGTGGTTTGTCTTTTTATTTTGTTCATGGTGTCTTTTGCTATGCAAAAGCTTTTCAGTTTGATATAGTTCCATTTGTTCATCCTGTCGTTTTATGTCACTTGCCCGTGGAGATAAATCTGCAAAAATAATGCTACGAGATATATTGGAGACTTTACTGCCTATGTTTTCTTTCAAGATGTTTATGGTTTCACGACTTACATTTAAGTCTTTTATTCACTTGAGTTGATTTTTGTGAATGGTGTAAGTTGGTTGACTAGTTTCACTTTTTTGCATATACTTGTCCAGTTTTCCAAACACCATTTATTAAAGAGACTGTCTTTACTCCACTGTATGCTCTCATCTCCTTTGTCAAATATCAATTGACCATAAAGGCGTGGGTTTATTTCTGGATTATGTGTTCTGTTCCCTAAATCTATATGCCTGTTCTTATGCCAGTACCAAGCTGTTTTGATTACAATGGCCTTGTAGTATAACTTGATATCAGAAAGTGGAATACCTCCCCCTTTATTCTTCCTTTTAAAGATTGCTAAGACTATTCGTGTTCTTTTCTGGTTCCATATAAATTTTTGGAATATGTGTTCTATATCTTTGAAGTATGCTATTGGTATTTTAACAGGAATTGCATTGAATTTATAGATTGCTGTGGGCGATACAGACATTTTAATGATGTTTATTGTTTTTATCCATGCACACGGTATATGTTTCCACTGGTTTGTATCTTTCTTGATTTCTTTTTTCAATGTTTTATAATTTTCTGAGTACAGGTCTTTTAACCCCATGGTTAAATTTACTCCTAGGTATTTTATTTTTTTTGTTGCAATAGTGAAGGGGATTGTTTCCTTAATTTCTTTTACAGACAGTTTATTGTTGGTGTATAAAAATGCTACTGATTTCTGAATATTAATTTTATATCCTGTTACCTTGCCAAATTCACTTATTAGGTCTAGTAGTTTTTTTGACTGAGACTTTAGGGTTTTCTATGTACAATATCATGTCATCAGCAAATAACAATAGTTTTAATTCTTTTCCAGTTTGGATGCCTGTTATTTCATCATCTTGTCTGATTGCTGTGGCTAGGACTTCCAGAACTATATTGAATAAGAGTAGTGAAAGGGGGCACCCCTGCCTTGTTCCTGATCTTAAGGGGATTGCTTTGAATTTTTGCCCATTGAGTAGGATGTTGGCTGTGGGTTTGTCATAGATGGCCTTTATCATGTTGAGGTATGTTCTCTGTATTCCTACTTTGCTGAGAGTTTTGATCATAAGTGGATGCTGGATTTTATCAAATCCTTTTTCTGCATCTATTGATATTATTATGTGATTTTTCTCTTTCCTTTTGTTTATGTGATGAATCACATTGATTGATTTGCTAGTATTGTACCAGTCTTGCCTCCCCATAATAAATCCCACTTAATCATGAGGTATGACTTTTTTCCTGTATTGCCGGATCTGGTTTGCTAATATTTTGTTGAGAATTTTAGCATCTAAAATCATCAGGGATATTGGCCTATAGTTTTCTTTTTTTGTGTTGTCTTTGCCTGGTTTAGAAATGAGGATAATGCTTGCTTCATAAAAGGAGCTTGGAAGTCTTCCATCCTCTTGAATTTTTTGAAATAGCTTGAGAAGGATAGGTGTTAGTTCTTTGAATATTTGGTAAAATTGGCCTGTGAAACCATCTGGTCTAGGACTTTTGTTTGCTGGGATTTTTTGGACAACTGTTTCAATTTCATTTGTGGTAATCAGTCTGTTTAGGTTTTCTCATTCTTCCAGATTGAGATTTGGAAGATTGTATGTAGCTAGAAATTTATCCATTTCGCCTAGTTTGTTCAAAATTTTGATATACAGATATTCATAGTATTTTCTTACAATCCTTTGTATTTCTGCGTTGTCAGTTGTTACTTGTCCACTTTCATTTCTAACTTTATTTATTTGATTCCTCTCTCTTTCTTTCTTGATGAGTCTGGTAAAAGGTTTGTCAATCATGTTTACCTTTTCAAAGAATCAGCTCTTAGTTTCATTGATCTTTTGTGTTGCTTTTTAGCCTCTATGTCATCTATTTCCCCTCTGATCTTTATTATTTCCTACTACTTCCTCTGTGCTTTATTTGTTCTTTTTCTAGTTCTTTTAGTTGCAGGGTTAAGTTGTTTATTTGAATTTTTTCTTCTTAAGGTATACCTGTAATGCTATGAACTTCGCTCTCAGGACTGCTTTTGCTGTTTCCAATAAATTTTGAGTAGTTGAATGTTCATTTTCATTTACTTCAGGGAAATTTTTGATTTCTTCCTTGATCTCATTGTTAACTCATTTGTTATTTAATAACAAGCTGTTTATCCTCTGTTTGAATGTTTTTCAGTTTTTCTATTTTAGTTGATTTCTAGTTTCATACCATTGTGATCAGAGAAAATGCTTAATATGATTTTAATCTTCTTAAATTTATTGAGACTTGTTTTGTGTTCTAACATGTGGTCTATCCCAGAGAATGTACTATGAATGATCACTTGAAAAGAATGTATATTCTGCTACTTTGGGATGAAAGGTTCTGAAGATATCAACTAAATCCAGTTGATCTAGTGCAGTGGTTGGCAAACCTTGTCCACATGCAGCTCTTTGGCCTTTTGAGTGTGGCTCTTCCACAAAATACCACGTGTGGGCGCTACCCTGATAAGGAAGGTACCTACTTACATAGTTTAAGTTTAAAAAATTTTGCTCTTTAAAAAATTTCAATCATTGTACTGTTGATATTAGGCTATGTTGACTAATGAGTTTGCTGACCACTGTTCTATTTTATAAAGGAATAGGAATTGGGGTGAGGTGCAAAACTAAACTGTGAGGGAGTACTTGTAGTGAATGTTAATGATTTTCTGACCATGTCACAAACTGTTCTTTTTAGGGAAAAAACACAGTTTGGTTGTAAAACATTACATACTGTTTGGTAGTGTATGTGATTGTCAGTTTTAAAACAAACAAAAAACAGTTCTGGGTCCTGACCGGTTTTGCTCAGTGGTAGAGTGTCAGCTCAGTGTGTTGAAGTCCTGGGTTCGATTCCCATCCAGGGCACATAGGAGAATCACCCATCTGCTTCTCCACCCTTTCTCCTCTCCTTTCTATCTTTCTCTTCACCTCCCGCAGCCAAGGGTTCATTGGAGCAAAGTTTGCCAGGACACTGAAGATGACTCTATGGCCTCCGCCTCAGGCACTAGAATGGCTCCGATTGCAGATCTAGTGTGTCATTTAAGGCCGCTGTTTTTGGTTGTTGTTAATTTTCTATCTGGAGAATATCTCCATTAATGTTAGTGGGTTATTAAAATCCCATACTATTATAGTATTGCTGTCGATCTTGCCCTTTATGTCCATAAAAATCTGCTTTATGGTATTGCAAGATGGCGATGGAGTAGGTGGATGTACCAACTTCCAACTCCCAGAATCAAAGTGGATTATAACTTAATTTTAAGAACTATCATCTGGATAAACCAACGTTGAACTAAACTAAGAGGACTCTTCAACCAAGGAACACTGAAGAAGCCCCATTGACACTGGTAGGAAGAGCAAAAACGCATAAAGGGCTGCCCAGATACCTGGAGCAAACGGCAGCTCGGAGAAACTCGCATGGTGGTAAGAGAGTTTAGCAGAGAGAGAGGGACCTGGGTCCCAGGAACAAAGCCCCAGCCTGCAGCCCCAGAGCCTAGAAGAGGCACATGGACAGTATTTAGCTGTGAAACAAGTTAGGATACTGTTTGTGAGAAAGAGACAGTTTTCTTAGACCCAGGATTCAGAAAGGGACTGCGCAGAAAACCTCTCTCATAACCACTCACCCAGGGCTCCAGGGGACGGGAAGAGAGGAGAGAACCAGAGCAGCGGGAAGAGAGTGCGGTGTGGAAGGCACAGGAAGAAACACTTTGAGGGACAACCACCTTAAACCCTGGGCTGAGTCACTCCCCAAATCTGAAACAATATTTCCCCTGGAACCAGCAAAGGGAAGTAGGACACCACCCAAACAAGCTCCCCTGCGGTACTTAGAGCACAGCTGCTTAGAAGGAGGGAGCCTTTAGGACTACAGTATGAAGTGTTAGGGTATGAGCTGCAGCACCTCCACTGCTGAGGGCTTGCTGGAGTGCGGGAGGCGGCTGGACGTGGAAGCTGGTTCCGTTGCCAAGGGCAGAGGCCAAGCCTGCCGACATAAGCTTTGTATAGCCCAGTGGGGGTGAAGGGGACATGCAAAAATGGTCCGGCGGCTGTGGGCCTGCCTGCGGCCACATGTGTGGAAGAAAAGCGGGAGCCTAGAATAGGCAGAGATCCGTTGCTAAGCAGGGGCTCGTGGACGCATAGCCACACCTGGCCTCCAAGGCTTGCAGCCCTGCACGAACCAGCTTTGCTTGTGGTGGCAGGGTAAAAGCCCCCCCAAAAAGCAGAGGTCTACAGATAAGCCTGCGCAAGAAGCCCCACCCAGGCAGAGGAGCCAAGGCTTGTGGCTCTGCCCCAGCTGGCTCTGACCTTGAGGGCGGGGTGGAAGCCTGGGCTCACAGCTGATCATGCACCAGCAACCCTGCTCAGCTGATGAGCCAAGGCTTGCTGCAGCCCTGCCCCAGCCAGTTCAAACAGTGGGGGCGGGGCAGAAGCCCAGAAACTGACAGAGGCTCGCAGCTGAGCATGTGCCCAGCAGCCCAGCCCAGCCCAGCCAGAGGAGCTGGCTGATGGGGACTCACAGCTAAGCTAAGGTGCTCATCCCTGCCGTTGGTGCCCACGCTTGTGTCCTGAGTGTGGTGCGCAATCCCACCTGTGGGTGCTGGGCGAAGGCCAAGACAGGCTGAGGCTTGTAGAGCCAGGGACGAGAACACAGCCTCTCCCATGGAGGAGAGACGAAAACTGCAACAACAGCCACAGCAGGCCGGCGCCGGCAACGCCCACACCCAACCACCCTATGCAGTGGCAGAGGGGGTGGTGGGCCTGCAGACAGACCACACCTAGGGGACACAGGCAACACCCATTGAACTCCAGTGGCCAAACCCTTCTTATACACAGACAAAATGGGCAGGCAGAAAATGCAACCCTAATGAATCAAGAGAAATCCCCAGAGAAGGACCTGAATGAATCAGCTATAAACAAATTACCGGATACATAATTTACAGTAATGATTGTTAGGATGTTCAAAGAGCTCAGAGCAACAATGGTCATTACGAACACCTAAATAAAGAGATAGCAAGTATAAAAAGGAAATTGAAATAATAAAAAAGAATCAGATGAAATGACAAATATAATATCAGAATTGAAGACCGCAATGGAAGGAATTAAAAGCAGGATGGATGAAGCTGAGGATCAAATCAGCGAGTTAGAGGACAAAATAAAGGTGCAGAAGCAGAGCAGAAAAAAGAAAAGAGACTAAAAAAATCTGAGGAAAATCTTAAGGGAGCTCTGTGACAACATGAAGAGAAATAACATCTGCATCATAGGGGTTCCTGAAGAAGAAGAGAAAGAACAAGGCATAGAAACTTTGTTCAATCAAATCATAGCTGAAAACTTCCCTAAATTAAGGTTGGAAAATGTCTCACACATTTAAGAAGCACAGAGAACTCCTTTAAAGAGAAACCCAAAGAAATCTACACCAAGACATATCATAGTTAAAATACCAAAGCTAAGAGATAAAGAGAAAATATTAAAAGCTTTTAGAGAAAAAAAGGCTATCACCTACAAAGGATCCCCCATAAGGATGACATCTGACTTCTCAACAGAAACACTTGAAGCCAGAAGAAAATGGCACGATATATTCAAAGTAATGCAGAACAAGAACTTACAACCGAAACTACTCTATCCAGCAAGGCTAACATTTAAAATTGAAGGAGAAATAAAGAGCTTCCCAGACAAAAAAGCCTCAAGGAATTTGTTAAAACCCATTCTGCAAGAGATAAGGGGCCTGATGTGAACAGTTCAAGGGCAAAAAGAATATAGCAAAAGAAGAATACAGCTTTAAAGAATAAAATGGCAATAAACAACTACATATCAATAATAACCTTAAATGTAAATGCATTAAATGATCCAATCAAAAGACATAGGGTAGCTGTGTGGATAATAAAACAGGACCCATACATATACTGTCTATAAGAGACACACCTTAAAACAAAAGATGCTCTAGACTGAAGGTAAAAGGATGGAATAAAATATTTTATGCAAATGGAAATGATAAAAAGCTAGGGTAGCAATACTTATATCTGACAAAATGGACTTTAAAACAAAGGCAGTAGTAAGAGGTAAAGAAGGACACTACATAATGATAAAGGAACCAATTCAACAGGAAGATATAACCATTATAAATATCTACGCACCGAACATAGGGGCACTGAAATACATAAAGCAGACTTTGATGGATATAAAGTGTGAGATCAACAGCAATACTATATAATACAGTGTATCCGTAAAGTCATGGTGCACTTTTGACCTGTCACAGGTGAAAAGTGCACCATGACTTTACAGACACGCTGTAGTAGGGGATTTCAATACCCCACTAACATCACTGGATAGATCCTCAAGAAAGAAAATTAACAAAGAAACAGCAGACTTAAAGGATACACTAGTTGAACTCAATTTAATAGATATCTTCAGAATTTTTCACCCTAAAGCAGCAGAATATACATTCTTTTCAAGTGCTCATGGTACATTCTCTAGGATAGACCACAAGGTTGGACACAAAAACAGTCTCAACAAATTTAAGAAGATCGAAATCATATCAAACATTTTCTCTGATCCCAGTGGCATGAAACTAGAAATTTAACCACAAAAGAAAAACTGAAAAATACGCAAAGACTTGGAAACTAAATAGCACGTTATTAAATAATGAATGGATTAACAATGAGATCAAAAAAGAAATTAAAAAGTTCCTAGAAGTGAATGATAATGAGCATACATCAATTCAAAATTTATGGGACACAGCAAAAGCAGTACTGAAAATGAAGTTCATAGCACTGCAGGCATACCATGAGAAGCTAGAAAAAGCTCAAATAAGCAACTTGGCCCTGCATCTAAAAGAACTAGAAAAACAGCAGCAAGTAAAGCCAAACGGTAGTAGAAGGAAGGAATTAATAAAGATCAGAATGGAAATAAATGACATAGAGGCTAAAGAAACAATACAGAGGATCAATGAAACCAGGAGCTGGTTCTTTGAAAAGGTAAACAAGATCAATGAACCTTTAGACTCACCAAGAAAGAAAAGAGAGAGGACTCAAATAAATAAAATTAGAAATGAGAGTGGAAAAATAACAACTGACATAACAGAAATACAAAATATTGTAAGAAAATACTATGAAGAATTGTATGCCAAAAAACTAGACAACCTACATGAAATGGAGAAATTCCTTGAAACATAGAATCTTCCAAAAGTCAATCTGGAAGAATCAGAAAACCTAAACAGACCAATTACAACAAATGAGATTGAAACAGTTATCAGAAAAACTCCCAACAAAGAAAAATATTGGGCCTGATGGCTTCACAAGTGAATTCAACCAAATATTCAAAGAACTAACTCCTAACCTTCTCAAGTTAATTCAAGAGGAAGGAAGACTTCCAAGCTCCTTTTATGAGGTGAGCATAATTCTGATTCCGAAACCAGGCAAAGACAACACAAAGAAAGAAAATTATAGGCCACTATTTCTGATGAATTTTAGATGCTAAAATCCTCAACAAAATATTAGCCAACTGAATCCAGCAATATATGAAAGAAAGCATACATCATGATCAAATGGGATTTATTTTGGGGAGGCAAGGCTGCCATAATATTTGCAAATCAATCAATGTGATTCATCACATAAACAAAAGGAAGGACAAAAACCAGATGATAATTTCAATAGATGCAGAAAAAGCATTCGATAAAATCCAGCACCTATTCATGATCAAAACTCTTAGCAAAGCGGGAATACAGGGAACATACCTTAACATGATAAAGGCCATTTATGACAAATGTACAGTCAACATCATACTCAATGGGCAAAAATTAAAAGCAATCCCCTTAAGATTAGGAACAAGGCATGGGTGCCCCCTTCAACCACTCTTATTCAGCATAGTTCTGGAAGTTCTAGCCACAGCAATAAGACAAGAAGAAGAAATAAAAGACATCCAAATTGGAAAAGAAGAAGTAAAACTATCACTATTTGCAGATGATATGATATTGTATATACAGAACCCTAAAGTCTTAGTCAAAAAACTACTGAACCTGATAAATGAATTCAGCAAGGTGGCAGGTTATAAAATACTCAGAGATTAGAGGCATTTTTATACACCAACAATGAACTGTCAGAAAGAGAAATTAAGGAAACAATTCCCTTCACTATTGCAACAAAAAATAAAGTACCTAGGAGTAAATTTAACCAAGGAGATTAAAGACTTGTACTAGTAAAACTATAAAACATTGATTAAAAAAAATCAAGGAAGATACAAACAAGTAGAAGCATATACCGTGCTCATGGTTAGGAAGAATAAACTTCATTAAAATGTCTATATTACCCAAAGCAATTTATAAATTCAGTGCAATACCAATTAAAATACCAATGACATACTTCAAAGATATAGAACAGCCTGACCAGGCGGTGGCGCAGTGGATAGAGCATCGGACTGGGATGCAGAAGGACCCAGGTTCGAGACCCTGAGCTCGCCAGCTTGAGCGCGGGTTCATCTGATTTGAGCCAAGTTCATCAGCTTTGGTCCAAGGTCGCTGGCTTGAGCAAGGGGTTGCTCGGTCTGCTGAAGGCCCACGGTCATGGCATATATGAGAAAGCAATCAATGAACAACTAAGATGTAGCAACGAAAAACTGATGATTGATGCTTCTCATCTCTCTCTGTTCCTGTCTATCTGTCCCTGTCTATTCCTTCTATCCCTCTCTCTGACTCTCTCTCTGTCCCTGTAAAAATAAATAAATAAATTTTAAAAAAGATATAGAACACATATTTCAATAATTTACATGGAACCATAAAAGAACACAAATAGCCTCAGCAATCTTGAAAAGGAAGAATAAAGCGGAAGGTATCACTATTCGTGATATCAAGTTATTCTACAAGGCCATTGTACTCAAGACAGCCTGGTACTGGCATAAGAACAGGTATATAGATCAATGGGACAGAACAGAGAACCCAGAAATAAACCCACACCTTTATCGACATCTGATATTTGACAAAGGATGTAAGAGCATACAATGGAGTAAAGACAGCCTCTTTAACAAATGGTATTGGGCCTGACCAGGCGGTGCCGCAGTGGATAGAGATCGGACTTGGATGCGGAAGGACCCAGATTCGATACCTCGAGGTCGCCAGTTTTAGCGCGGGCCCATCTGGCTTGAGCAAAAGCTTGTCAGCTTGGACTCAAAATCGCTGTCTCCAGCAAGGGGTTGCTCGGTCTGCTGAAGGCCCATGGTCAAGGCACATGTGAGAAAACAATCAATGAACAACTGTGGTGTCGCAACGGCAACAAAAAACTAATGATTCATGCTTCTCACCTCTTTTCGTTCCTGTCTGTCTGTCCCTATCTATTCCTCTCTCTGACTCTCTTTCTGTCCCTGGGAAAAAAAAAACCCACAATAAACAAAAAAAACAAATGGTGTTGGGAGAATTGGACACCAACCTGCAATAACATGAAACTAGACCATCAGCTTACACTATTCACAAAAATAAACTAAAAATGGATAAGAGACTTTAATTTTAAGCCATGAAACCATAAGCATCTTAGAAGAAAACATAGGTAGTAAGCTCTCTGCCATCTCTCGCAGCAATATATTTGCCGATTTATCTCCACGGGCAAGTGAAATAAAAGACAGGATAAACAAATGGGACTATATCAAACTAAACAGCTTTTGCACAGCTAGAGACAATAAGAACAGAATAAAAAGACAAACCTCACAGTGAGAGAACATATTTGAAAATACGTCTGATAAGGGGGTTAATAACCAAAATTTATAAAGAAGTTATAAAGCTCAACACCAGGAAGACAAACAATCCTATCAAAAAATGGGCACAAGAAATGAATAGACACTTCTCCAAAGAGGACATACAGATGGCCAATAGGCATATGGAAAAATGCTCAACATCACTAATCATTAGAGAAATGCAAATTAAAACCACAATGAGATATCTCCTCACACCAGTCAGAATGGCGCTCATCAGGAAAACAACACAGAATAAATGCTGGCGAGGATGTGGAGAAAAGGAAACCCTCCTGCACTGCTGGTGGGAATGCAAACTGGTGCAGCCACTGTGGAAAACAGTATGGAGATTCCTCAAAAAATTCAAAATTGAACTTCTTTTGACCCAGCTATCCCACTTTTAGGAATATGCCCTAAGAACACCATAGCACTGTTCGAAAAGAAGAAATGCACCCCCATGTTCGTGGCAACATTGTTCACAATAGTGAAGATCTGGAAATAGCCCAAGTGTCCATCAGTGGATGAGTGGATTAAAAAGCTATGGTACATATATACGATGGAATACTACTCAGTCATAAGAAATGATGACATCAGATCATTTGTAACAACATGGATGGGCCTTGATAACATTATACTGAGTGAAATAAGTAAATCAGAAACTAAGGACTATATGATTCCATACATGGATGGGACATAAAATGAGACTCAGAGACATGAACAAGAGTGTGCCGGCTACCCAGGGGGTGGGGGAGGATAGTGAGGGGGTAGGGGGTGGTTAGGGGTACAAATAAAACCAGATAGAAGGTGACGGAGGACAATTTGACTTTGGTAATGGATATGTAATATACTCAAATGTCAAAATAACCTGGAGATCTTTTCTCTGAACATATGTACCTTGATTTATCAATGTCACCCCATTAAAATTAATAAAATAAATAAATAAAAAATAATAAAATAATCCCTCCCTAAAAATCTGCTGTATATATTTACGTGCTCCTATATTAGGTACATAAATATTTAAAATGTTTATATCCTTTTGTTGGATTGTTCCTTTTATCATTATGTAGTGACCTTCTTTAACCCTTATTACAGCCTTCATTTTAAAGGCTATTTTGTTAGATATAAATATTGCTACCCCAGTGTTTTTTTCATTGCCATTTGCATGGAATATTTTTTCCATTTCTTCACTTTCAATCTATGTGTATCGTTTGTTCTGAGGTGGGTTTCTTGTCGACAGCATATGTACTGGTCTTGTTTTCTTATTCATTTAGCTGCCCTGTGTTTTTTGTGTGGAGCATTTAATCCATTTACTTTTAAGGTTATTGACATGTACTTATTTATTGCCATTTTATTCTTTAAATCTACATTCCTCTTTTTCTCAGTTTTCTTTTTTTTTTTCTTTGCTCTTTTTATAGCAGGTCCCTTAACATTTTTTGCAGTACTGGTTTGTTTGTAATGAATTCCTTGAGTTTTTTTTGTTTGTTTAGGAAACGTTTTATTTCTCCTTCAATTTTATACAATAACCTTTTTGGATAAAGTTATCTTGGTTGTAGGTTCTTGTTTTGCATCACTTTGAATATTTCTTGCAAATCTCATCTGGCCTCAGGTGTTTCTGTTGAGAAGTTGGGTATCATCCTTAAAAGGGCTCCTCTCTAGTCAACTAACTGCCTTTCTCTTGCAGCTTTTAGCATTCTTTCTTTGCCTCTTAATTTTGTCACTTTAATTATGATGTGTCTTGGTGTAGGCCTCCTTGGGTTCCTCTTTAATGGGATTCTCTATGCTTCTTGAACTTGTGTGACTTATTTCTTCATCAGTTTAGGGAAATTTTCAGCTATGATTTCTTCAAACAGGTTCTCTATCCCTTGTTTGTTCTCTTCTCCTTCAAGAACTGCTATGATGCAGATGTTGTTTCTCTTCATGTTGTCACAGAGGTCTCTTAGAGTTTCCTTGGTCTTTTTGATCCTCTTTTCTTTCTGCTGCTCTGATTCCATGACTTTGTTTACCTTGTCCTCTAAATTGCTGATTCGATCCTCTGCTTCACACAGCCAGCTGTTGATTCCTTCTAGTGCAGTTTTCATTTTAGATATTGTATTTGTTATTTCTGTTTGGTTCTTTTTAATGATTTCAGTGTCCTTTTTGATGCTTGCTGTCTTTTTATTTAGGTTCTCATTATGTCTATTTATTATTGCTCTAAGATCCTTGAGCATAATAAAAATCATTATTTTAAACTCTGCATCTGGTGTTTTGGTTACTTTCATTTCATTTAGTTCTTTTTCTGGGGATTTCTCTTGTTGATTCATTTGGGTCACATTTCTCTTTCTGCTCATTTTGTCTCTGTATTAGGTAGCGCTATCTGCCTTTGAAGTTTTTCTGCTGTCTTTATGAAGAAGATAGACTTGGTGGTACTGACGTCCAGACCACCTGTTTTCCTTGTTCTAGGAATGCTTCTTTTTTATTTATTTAAATTTTTTTCAAGGGACAGAGAGAGAGAGTCAGAAAGAGAAATAGATAGGGACAGACAGACAGGAACAGAGAGAGATGAGAAGCATCAATCATTAGTTTTTCATTGCCGTTGCAACACCTTAGTTGTTCATTGTTATTTTGTTTTGTTTTGTTTTTCTACAGGGACAGAGATAGAGTCAGAGAGAGGGATAGATAGGGACAGACAGACAGGAGCAGAGAGAGATGAGAAGCATCAATCATTAGTTTTTCGTTGTCATTGCGACACCTTAGTTGTTCATTGATTGCTTTCTCACATGTGCCTTGACCGCGGGCCTTCAGCAGACCGAGCAACCCCTTGCTGGAGCCAGTGACCTTGGGTCCAAGCTGACAAGCTTTTGCTCAAGCCTGATGGACCCGTGCTCAAGCTGGCGAGCTCGGGGTCTCGAACCTGGGTCTTCCGCATCCCAGTCCAACACTCTATCCACTGTGCCACCGCCTGGTCATGCAGTTGTTCATTGATTGCTTTCTCACATGTGCCTTGACCGTGGGCCTTCAGCAGACTGAGCAACCCCTTGCTGGAGCCAGTGACCTTGGGTCCAAGCTGGCGAGCTTTTGCTCAAGCCAGATGGACCCACACTGAAGCTGGCGACCTTGGGGTCTCAAACCTGGGTCCTCCGTATCCCAGTCCAACGCTCTATCCACTATGCCACTTCCTGGTCAAGCAAGGAATGCTTCTTGAGGATACTATTTTACCTCTTGTTGTATGTGAGTATTGAATGTAGGTAGTCCTTTTGTGAGTATGGTTATCTCTTCAGGCTGGCTGGCTCTAAGAATCAACCTTG
Source organism: Rhynchonycteris naso (assembly GCA_037038555.1). Lineage (NCBI taxonomy): Eukaryota > Metazoa > Chordata > Mammalia > Chiroptera > Emballonuridae > Rhynchonycteris > Rhynchonycteris naso. The sequence continues at coordinate 211,279,882 of CM072998.1, read as the reverse complement.
ATCATGTGTATAACACACTGCGATGTCTGTCCTGTTTGGTGTATTTATTCTCCACAGTGTCTGGTTCCTGCTATACACTTTCTTTGAGCGTGCTCCTTGTGTGGCTAGTTGAATCTAGGATTGGTGCTGTCTGCCACCCACTACCAGTTGTGTTGGCTCTAGATCTTCCTCGGTTGGCATCAGCTGTTGTTTGTAACCCGCTATATGCAATACCTGTCTGCAGCTACTGCACTTTTTTCTGTTTGTGTCTGCGTATTCTGTACCTGGGTAAGTGGAAAGGGCCAACTTTTGTATAAGGATTATCTTCCTCCAGCTTAGAGATGATAACAGCTCTGTAAAAGCTCCAAACTCCGTAAGATTTGTTTCCACTTTTTCAGCTGCTCCACCTCCTTTTGTAGCTGCCTGATCTTTCCACAGTCTTCTGTAGTAAGACTGTAGTGTGGGCCCAGACTGACCTCACCCAGCCAACTCTCTGCAGGTTGCAAGCTTGTTGGGTTAGGGCAGCTTAAGTTGGGAATACAACGTTAGTGGGACCCCCTACTTCAGGGGTTTCTTGGTCAGGACCTCAGTATGGAAATGTGGCCCCTACTTTAGAGCCTAATCTCTCAGCCACTGCTGGATACTCAAATTTTATTTCTCCCCAACAAGGTGAGCAGTAGGTTCAGAGCAACATGGGGCCAACAGTCCCCTCTGCGGAATATTTTAGCTGGTCAGACCCTGGTCTCAAGGATGAAGACTGAGAGAGAGAGTCCTCTCCTGAGGCTGACTGTGCCCCCCTAAGAAAGTGGCTACGCACCTCAACCAGATCCTACAATAGGCTCACAGGGACCAACACTTTAAATGTCCATGCTCCAAACCTCTCTCCCTTCCCCCAGTGGATTCTAGCCCAGCAGGGCAGGATATCCAGCACTTGTACTGGCTGACTGTGAAGCTCCACCCTATTCAATGCACATGGGCTGCTGTGCCAGTGCTGATCACAGGAAGCGAAATTTGCCTCAGCTGGGCCAGGTATGAGGAGCTCTTCCTTAGGATACCACTCTAGCAAGGGTTGTTAGGTCCTGAACCGATGCTCTCTGCAGCGGGCCACTGAATATGACATCCCTGGGCCTCCCTGGCAGGAACCAGCACTAACCTGTGGGAGACACTGCCAGTGACTGACCCTCAGCAACCTTCTTGGAGCTACAAGCAATCCAGAGTTTTTGGCTGCCTCTGTTGGGCCCAGGTGCACATAGAAATACCAGCTGCACTTGTAGGCTGGCTTTTACCCACTCTGGGCCTGGGTGAGGGTCTGCTTAAAAGGCTAAGGTTCCCTGAATCCCACCTCCTGCAGTCTCAGTCTGGTGGCTGCTTTTTGGGCTCAGCTACTGGAAAAACCTCTGGTAGAGTCCAGATTCTGAGGGAATTCAGAGATTAGGAAGGGTGGTAGGTGTGATTTGCCCCCCCCCCTGCCCAATGTGTCAGTCTGTCATAGACCTTAGTAGGGCGTGGCCCCAGGAGTCCAGTGAGTGTGGCCTCTGAGACCCAGAGGTGTGGTCTTCCCACACTCTGGACCAGGGGTCCCCAAACTTTTTACACAGGGGGCCAGTTCACTGTCCCTCAGACTGTTGGAGGGCCGCCACATACAGTACTCCATACACTGACCACCAGTGAAAGAGGTGCCCCTTCTGGAAGTGCGGCGGGGGCCGGATAAATGGCCTCAGGTGGCCGCAAATTGGCCCGCGGGCCGTAGTTTGGGGACCTCTGCTCTGGACAGTTTCCACTGAGTCTCCCATTAGGCGGAATTATCAGTCTAAGGCTCAGGAATGTGCAGCTGTGGGGAAAGAGGGACAGACTTTGGCCTCAACACCAGAAAACTGAGTCACAGATGCGCTCCCTGCCTCCTAGCTTCTCAGCATGACCCAGTCGCTATAACTGGGGCAGGAGAGACTCCTAAGGGTGGAGCAATTGTTTCTCTCTAGGCTGGTGCTACTCAGAGGGGACTGCTCTACCCAAGAAAGATGGTGACTGCAGTATTGGAGAATGACTCAGAACAGGGGTTCTGATGGCCCTCCCCCACAGTTTGTCTCCTTGGGCCTCCAACTTGACACTCTCCTCACGCAACTCTAGTCTTCTCAGCTCTCCCTCACTGGAGCCCCAGGTTAGTGGCTGTGAATGAGATATTTTGGGCGGACCCTTTAAGATGGAGCCTGCATCTCTGAGAGCTCTCTTTTTAGCAGACAGAAACCCTGGCTTTTTTTTTTTTACCTTCAAATGCTGTGTGCTGTGTGGGTGCCTCTTCTAGGCTCTGGGGTTCTAGGCTGAGCTCAGGGTCTGTGGCTGAGTCTCTGTACCTTACAGGGCAACCCTCCCCGCAGTGAGTCCCTCTGGACCCTCAGCTGCGGCTTGCTCCTGGGAGCAGGGCAGTCCCCTCTGCATCTCCCCTCTTCCTACCAGTCTTGGTGTGGTTTCTTCTGTGATCCTTGGTTACAGACTCTTCTTCATTTAGTCCAAAGTTGTTTTTTCAAGATAATTGGAAACAATTTGGTCCTGGGAGGTGGCTGTTGGAACGTCTGCTTGCTCCATTGCCATCTTGGAATCCCTAATCAGAAAGCATTTCTTGATGGCCTCAGTGTGGAGTGTTAGATCTTGCAGGTGGAACTGAGTGAGATTTTGTGTTAATCCTTAGAACCCATTTGTCTTTCTTTTTCATTTGTTGCTGTGTTCTGAGATGTTCATCTTGATGCCTAAGCTCTAGACATTCATCCCCACTGCTGTTCCATTGCATGAGTTGGCTTTATTCATTTAACATTTCCACCAGTCAACATTTCAGTACTATTCGTGTTTGCTTTATGAAGAAATGTTATAATTGGCATGAGTACAAAGAGTTTTATGACATATATCTAGACTTGCTTATTGAAGGACTTACAATGTTCCCCTGTATATGACATTGCCACATTGTACACCTGCCAGCAGGGTTTTACCCATTGAAACATCTGGTACCAGAGTATAAGAGTTAATGCTGTTCTATTTTTTTGGCCATTTTTGGTACTCTCAAAATTTCTATTTTTTTACTATTCTAGTGAGTTTAAAAGTATCTCTCAAAAAAAAAAAAGTATCTCTCATGGGGTCTTAACTTGTATTTCTATGATGAGTCATGAGATTCTGCATCTTAATGTGTGCTCATTGGCCTTACGAGTGTCCCTTTCTGTAGTTTCTGTTCAGGTTCTTGCCCCTTTGCCCTGTTGTCAGCCTAATAGATAGGCCTATTAACTCATTAATTTTCAACTGTTATTCCCTAGTATAAGTCTCTAAGGCTATAGATTTGCCTCTAAGTATAACTTTAATGTCCCACAAATTTTTATAGGTGTTATTCAGTTCCCAGTATTTTTTCCTCAAAATTTCTCCATTGATGTGAGAGACAGAGTGTAGTGTGTCCCTTGAGTGAATTTCTCTGTTTCTCTAGCCCTTTTATATGTTGTATTTTTTAGAATTGTGGATACATGTCTGTTACTGGTTCTGGAAAATTAAGTCATTTTCTCTCTTAGTGTGACCTCTTCATTCTCTGGGACTATGAATAGACAATATATGTCAGATCTCATGTGCATCTTCAGGCCTTTTAGCCTCTCTGGTATTTTTCATTTGTTTATTTTAGCACTCCTTAATGATTTTTTCAGATTTATATTGAAGTTAACTAATTCTCTCAAGTTTTATCTAATCTGGATAAACTGTGGACTTTAGTTACTAATGATATGTTGTACTGCTTCCTTAAGACAAATGTAGCTTAAGATATAATAATAATACAGGAAACTAAGTGTAGGCATGATTCTTCTGTCTTCACAATTTTCCTGTAAATCTAAAACTATTCTAAAATAAAGAGTAAATCTATCTGGTTCTTTTTCAAGTAATGCAATGCCATTTTCATTCTCTGCTTGACCATGTTTTCTTTTATCTTTTATGGCTAAAAATTTTTTAAACTTTATAATTATATTTAAAGAGGAGAGTTGGAAACTTATTTTTTTGTTTCTGTTATTCACAGTGGCTTGTTTCCTTTAAGCTTGATATTTTATATTATTGGCTCATAAATGGTTGTTCTTCATGTTGGGTAATTCCAATGGCTTAAATTGGGGTGCTTTCCTAAGAGCACATGCCTGTGCTTCTGCCATGTGGTTGAGTTCCTACTGGCCTGGGCCCTCGCTGCCTGTGGGTCTCATCCCCTCACCCTGCAGTAAGTCTGAGTTCTGTCGCCATGTCCCAGTGCTGCCATCAACATGCATACCAAGGTCAGCACTCTTATTTAAAATACGTTTTGCTTATTGCTCACCATTTCTTCTGTTACTTCAGCTCCCTTTTACAAAGGTTTTTTTATTGTTGTTTTGCTACCATTGTATGGGTGAGAGTAGGCTTGATAATATTTTTGAAAATATACCAGTGTTTGAAAAGTACATTAGTTTTAATTGATCCAGGATCTGGTCTGTTTGCATTAAGGCAGAAAGACCTTTCAAAATATCCACATACCACACTGCTGGAAATTAAAGCCCTCAGTGTCCATTGCTTTTCTTCCTATTCATTGATTTTCCAAGGCGTGTGTTCCCCTTGTTTTCTCATGTGAACATAGCAGCTGATGTGTCTGCTGCATTGTCACCCTGGAGCTTCTTTGCTCCTCGGCAGCGTGAGTGGGCCTGAATGAAGTCCCAGAACCTGGAACTCCATGTTCATTAAATCAGTTTTGCAAATAGTAGTCAACTGTCTCTCTTGGCTTCTTACACAAACATGCACACATGCACAGATACAGAATATGTGCAACTATGAATAAATGAAGAGGGTGTATTGGGTTCATAGTTTTGGCTCCCTGAATTTGGGGAAGGCTCTACATGGAGCATAGAAAAGACTATAAACAGGGAAAACAGGAGACATTAATAGTCACTAATATTTCTCAGTCTTGCCCAGAATATTCCATGTTAGTGTTAGTAGGTTAAGGGTAAATAGAGGTTTAGCCTTAAAATATTTGTCATGAAGAAGAAACATGAAGTAGCTCTGCTTTTATTTTATTTAAAAAGTAAAAAAGGGGTAGAGGAGTGAAGCAGAACTTGAAAAAAATTATCTATAAAAAGAAACATGCAAAATTTGCTGGGGACATGATAATTGGTGCAGCATTTAGACATGAACTAGACCCTATATTTAAAAATTACGATAAAGGGCATCGTTGGGACAGTTGGTGAAATACAGTATCTATCAGGTAATAGTAATATGCTATTTAAATTCCTGAATTTGATCTTTGTACTGTCGTTATTTAAGAGAATACTTTTTTCTTAGAAAATTCACACTAAATACTAAAGGGTCAAGTGGAAAACTGCTGAGTGAGTGGGTCAGATAATACATACATGTATAATCATATAATTTGTTATAAACAGATAAACCAACAGAGGACTCTGGATTCTCTGCTCACATTGATTTAACTATGCTTTATTGGCCATATTTGTCTGTAATGCTCTTAGTACTAAATCTTAATTTTAAATGGTGGACAACTGTGACTATATCAACGTGATGTGTTGATATATTGTATCAAGTGTGGTTTCTTAATTGAGTTAACTAGTTTTATCATATTGAAAATAGCAATCCTTTGTTTAACAGGAATAAATTGAATTTTTTTTATAGGTTTAAGTTGAATTTTGGGACATGGCCACTGCTTCACCAAGGTCTGACACTACTAATAACCACAGTGGAAGGTTACAGTTACAGGTAACTGGTAAGTTATATTCATAATAATTTAAAATAGTGGCTCCCAGATGAAACTTTATTTTAATCTGAATTCAGCAGTGTTATTCCATAAGTATCTTTTCTTGTAGATGCATACTATAGTGTATTTATTACAACAGGCCTCAATGGTAGACACCCTCCAAAGGTATTATACTTATTCAGTAAATATTTATAGAACCTGTGCTGGGTGTGAACAAGATATGTTCTCTTTGGTGGGAGACTGGGTACTGCAACAAGTGTTATTGAATTGGTCCTAAATGATTATTAGGATGGAGAAGGAAGCTGAAGGCCTTATTTCATCCTTTGAGCCATCCATTCAATCATTGGGCTGATATTTGTTAAGTGAAATTCCATATATAAGAACACAGGCCCTAGTTCTACAGGGTTTTGGAGTGGTAGCACAGGTCTGTTTTGTCTGGACAGTTACCATGTGGAGTGATCATTAACTGGAAGCATTGAGAACCTAGAAGATGATCTCTTAGGTCTACTTGGGATTGCAGGTAATGTGATTGTGAGAGAAGGACTCAGAGGACACTCAGGGGTGATCAGAGTTCATCCACAATTAGATTGACAGTGGAGAGTGCTAGTGGGAAAGGGAACAGCATCTGCAGGATGATGAAAGACCCTTATTGGGGGGACATCAGCTCATTCATTCTTGAGAGCTGGATTGCATGATTCAAGTAGGAGGGGTCCTTAGCTAGCAGTTTTACTTCTAGAAATTCATTTTGCAAATACTGATGATGTTTATATAACTATAAATAGTAGTTTATAATTTACACAATATTACATCATTTTCATAATTATAAACAACATATAATTTATACAATTAAGTATTATTTCTATTTGTTTATATAAACAGCAATACCTGCAAGGTAATTTCCTACAAGTAATATATATAGCGTTTATAATAATATGTATATATAAATATGTGTATATATTAGAGTTTATATACTATATATAAATGTGTACATAAATTATATAAATATGTATATGTACATACACACACAGAAGGGGGAGAGAGAGAGTGTGTGTGTAATAGCAAAAGAGTGAGAATAGAATTCTAGGAGGACAATGAAATGAAAGAAATGAGTATGTGTATCAGTAGGAGACAAGATCTAAGATAGTATTATTAACTGAAAGACCAAAATATGGCATAGTATATATAGTAAGTTTCCATATGGATGTAAAACAGGAGGAGTGTGGGTGTGCAGCTCTGTGCCTAGCCCATTAGAAGTAAGATCTGACAGGAGGGTGGGTTCACGTCGTGTAAGAAGGAGATGCCATTTGATACCTTTGGCACTCATTACCATGAAACTACTTATTTCTAGTTTTCATTTAACAGGTAGGAAATGCTATTTGTCTTAGAAAGCAAAATACAAATCCTGAGTTTGTGTTGCTTTCAGAGTGGCAGAAAACACCCAATTGGAACAGTAGAAAAAAAATAAGAATCCAAAAAAATGAGGATAGTACAGGGAATCTCTGGGACAACATCTGCATCATGTGGGTACCAGAAGGAAAAGAGAGAGAGAGGAAGAGATTGAAAATGTATTCCTAACCTGGTGAAGGAAAAAGACAAGTTCAGGAAGTATAGAGAGTCCTAAACAGGATGAACCCAAAGAGACCCACACCGAGACACATCATAATTAAAATGCAGAAGGTTAAAGACAAAGAGTATAATGCTTGAGAACCATTTGCATTTTAACAGTGTTATTAAAATATAATTCATATAACATAATAGTTCACCCATTTCAACTATACAATTCAATGTTGGTTGTGTAACCACCACCACAATCAATTTTATAAAGAAGTTACCACCCCAAAAAAGATACCACATACCATTACGCATTCACCCTCTTCTTTCCTTCCAGTATCTCCCAGCACTCCCACCCCTAGCCCTATGCAATTAGGGATTCACCCGGCATGCCCACCAGGGGACGATGCTCTGCCCATCTGAGGTGTTGCTCCGTTGTGTCTGGAGCCATTCTAGCACCTGAGGTGGAGGCCATGGAGCCATCCTCAGCATCTGGGCCAACTTTGCTCCAGTGTAGCCTTGGCTGTAGGAGAGGAAGAGAGAGAGAGAGAGAGAGAGAGAGGAAGGAGAAGGGGAATGGTGGAGAAGCAGATGGGCGCTTCTCCTGTGTACCCTGACCAGGAATTGAACCTGGGACTTCCACACACCGGGCTGATGCTCTACCGCTGAGCCAACTGGCCAGGGCCTCTTGTTATAGTTTTTTATTTTACTCTTTCAATGAAAAGAGTTTGAGTTGCACAAGCTGCACACTTGCATTTTTATTGCTTCATTATACAAATGCTTTCTGGCTATATATATTCACTAGTGATTATCATGTTTCTGTTAGTTTCTAGTGCCAAACTAAAAAGAAAAAAGAACTGGTTTGGAACAGCCATATATACAGAAGTAATTGTAGATGGAGAAGTTAAGAAAACAGCAAAATCCAATAGTTCTTCTAATCCAAAATGGGACGAACAGCTAACTGTGTAAGTACCTCATGTCAAGCATGCAAAATCTTCAAAAGGTATTGTGCTTCTTGGAACTTTTTAAAATTATTATTTTGTAGGAAAACTGGATAGTAATGACTGTTCTGTTCCAGTAAGAATAAACAATTTAAAGTATGAAAAATTTGTGGGTGAATTTTATTTTACAGAAGAGGCATGGTAATCCTTGCTTAGCTTTACAAAGTAAATTATTTTTATGTAGCCATGTTTTCTCTTCCTGTCTTGTAAAAATAAATAGGGCAGAAAATTAGTTCTTAATTTTGGCATTTCTAAAATACAATGTTATAAATTTGTGTATTATAGCCAATGCTGTCAATCATCTTAAACCTTTAGAAATTTGTTCTACTACTAGAAGTAGTTATTGTGAAGTTTCAGACTCTGGAAGTATTGCTGGTGTTTGGGTTCAAGTACAAAAATTCTGATCTAGCTATTAAAGTCCTAATGTACTTAAAATTAAAAGTACTGTTTTTATAATTTAAGTTGTTTACTGTTTCATTCAATATTTTTTTCTCAGACTGAATCTTGGCTTGAAAAATTAATTGAAGTAAATGTCCTGATAGGAATTAGCACATAGAATAATGGCATATCCTCCTATATTTTTGTTATAATTTTACCCCTGCAGAAATGTGACCCCACAGACCACATTGGAATTTCGAGTTTGGAGTCATCACACTTTGAAAGCAGATGCTTTATTAGGAAAAGCCACAATAGATCTAAAACAAGCTCTGTTAAGACACAACAGAAAATGTAAGTTTTTTGTTATAACTTTTGTTTCTTTAAATTTTGTTTTAGACACTTTGAAAGTATCCTGAAGCCCAAAAGCAAAAATATAATTTTGTACTTATTAGGGAACATGTCAGTTGTTGCCTGTAGTTGTGGTGGTCTTTGAAATAGGAAACATTTTCCATGGCTTCTCCATCCTACAGATTTGCACAGTGATGTCACTCATTGATGACTTGCTTTAGAACATGACTACTTGCAGAGTTATGATAACAACACAGTGTTTCTGATTTCTAGGTGCTTAATTTTGTTTCGAAGTGATAGAAATTAATAGGACCCTAGACAGCCTTACAGAATTTATAAATACACTTATAATTGATCAAATCCTTGGCTCCCTTTTATTCAACCTCTTAACTTAGCACTTGACTTGGATTTTAGTTAGGCATCAGTTGAGTGGGCTCTAATTAAATTTTGGAGATGTCATGGGTTTTATTTTTAAAAGAAAGCAAACCAAAATAAACTACTTCTGAGCCAAAAAATCCAACAGAAACATGACAGCTTAGTGTTTTTATATTCATCTGTCCCCACTGTCAAATGAGAATTCACTCACTGGTTTACGGGGACAGGTTATTATTAAAAAGGTATTATGTTTTTGAGGTGTGTTCTATCCAGAAAGTGTTTGATAATGAGCACCTGCAATAAAGAGTCCCCATGTCCCGAGGGCTCCAGTGCTGGGTTGTTCTGAACCATGTCTGTGTCCCGCACCTATTTACAGAGAATAGGTTCTTAGGGATGAAGTCAGAGAGAAAGGTCCTGAGGAAGTAAAGTAGACAGAAAACAGAACTGAAAGCAGGGCCCCTTTAAGGAGTCCTGGCTCTCGGGTGCTTGAGGAGGTCCAGTGTGATTTCTGGCAAGACACTTAAAAGCATTTGGTACGGGTGACCGGTAGGTAGGATCAAGCCTTGAAGGCAGATTACAGTATGGAGGAGGTGACTGGAACCAGAGGAATTATTTGTGGGGTCATAACACGCTAGGGTAATTTTAGGGACAAAGGGCTGTGGTGTGGTCATAGTGAGGAATGTTGTGACGTGAACTGGAGATGACATTTGTAAAACTGTAAATGACAAATGCAGTGGAATTCATAAGCAGATTGAAAGTAGACATTGTTTTACTTATATTGAGTTTTCAGTGCTTTTCTGTCCACAGCCACAGGTTTGAGTATGTTCAAGTAGAATCTTACAATGGAGTATGACTATGTATGAAACACAGCAGCATTGTACACTCAAGCACACATGTAAACACTCATGTGCCCAGTCCGAGTTAGCTTCTGTAGAACCCTGTTTCTCAAACCAGTCTAAAAACCACTTGGTTAGAAGAGCAAGTCCAGCTCCTGGTTTCCACACCTGTAAGGTGTTCCTTTGCTGTCTTGTTTGTGTTCACAGCTCAGTGCTAGCTGCTTGGTTCAGCTCTTCTGTTCACTGTCTTCCGAGGGCTTCACAGGGCTCCTTTCCTGAAAGCAGGCTCTTGTCATTAGTCAACTCCTTAGCCTTTCAGTCATTATGCCCATGTAATTCTTCCAGAGACATGGAATTCTTCTTCATATCATGGAAGGATTTGAAGACGACATCTAAGTTAGTTTCCTCCTGCAGCTGCCCAGGTTCTTTATGGTCCTCATTTGTTTGATCATGGATGAATTTGGCTATGTCACTCATCTAGCATCCCATCCCGGCTTGACAATACTGTGGTGGACTCAGTATTTTTGTCTACATGCTATCAGAATGCAACTTTTTCTAAACTGCCTCATCTTTTAACATAAATTTACTTAAATGTGCCCTAAATCCTTTTTGGAATAGGGTGGACGTATAGTAAAATTTTCAGAAACTAAAGAAATTTTGAACATCATTCCACTATAGGAATGAAATTTCTTCTGTAGATAAATAGTCCAGCTTTCTTTCATCCTAAACTATTTTTTATGGTTGCTCTATTTACCTAAAATGACTCTTCTTATATCATTCTTGTACTAGTAATGATTCTCTCTGTTTGATACTTGTCTGTTATTGGACGGATATGTATATTAGGATCACTTAAATAAGGATGAAATACGAAGACTTTTCTGAAGAAGCCAGAAGGAAGAACCAAAATGAGAGTATACTGACACAGATTATACTTTCCATTTGCCACTTGTCCTAACTAGAGTCTTGACCTCTAGTCTAGTAGTTTTAAGTGCTGGTCCGGCACCGGTCCGCAGACCAGCAGTGGAAAACCATTTCTGTAATCTTAAATATTCTTGTGTAATCCCAGTGCCATTGAATTTTATTGACTCATTCTTTTGTTGTCTTGGATTTTTATGTAATTTTTCTGTATTCAGAATGAAAATGTAACTTCATTAGCACAGTTCTCTAGAAGTTGCTGTTCAGCAGAACTTTTGTGTTGGTGGCTGTTTTATACCTGTGCTGCCCAGTGTGATAGTCACTAGCCATATAGGACAGTTGAGCATTTAAAATGTGGCTAGTTCAATTAAGGAGCTTAATTTCAAATTTTATTTCAGTTTAATTTAAGTATAAATATCCGCGTGTGGCTACTCTTAGCTACCATATTGGATCATGCAACCTATGACTTATTTTTATTATGTTTGTATTTGGGAATCAGAATTTGTTTAAATAGCTTTCTTTTTCTTTATGTTTTTCTTCTGTAGAGTTTTAATTTTTTTTTATAGTCAGTATCAGATTGACTTTTTTATAAAGGGTCAATTTTGGAAGCTCCTTAGTGCATTTTCTTAATTGCTAGTCTGGAACCTGTGTTTTGTTTTAAGAAGAGTTCTAAATGTAGAGGTTGCCAAGTTTCTCTCCCATTGTGACTCCTGCCCTGTGCTGTCAGCGTTTCTCTTGGCACTGTGTGCACACTGGTCACAGTGACCTTTTCCCTGGTGTGTCATCAGTGAGTGTCATCTGTTTACTTAGTCTCTGTATGGTGGGTAACTCCTTTCTTTGTTGCATTTATGTTGTTTTTAAGTTTTGATGTTTACCATTATGTTTCTAACATTTTCCCAAAACATTTATTTTATAATAGTTCATAAGACTTTATGTAAAAGTCCTCATAGCATATATTAATAAACCTTTTTATTTTTACCTAAGATCTTAAAATTTTTCATACAACTTAAGGATTTATTATTTTGACATCTTTAGTCTTTTAAATCAGACTTGAGTTGCTCTTTAACTTTACTTTTCCATTTGCTAAAATACTGTAAGGCTTATTTTATTCTTTCTAATTATTTATGACTTTTTAAAATAAAAATGCCTGTTTTGTTTTGTTACGTTTTTGATCTGCTTGATTCAGATCTTCCTGTCTTTCCAGAAGTTGTGTATTCTACTTTTTCTATGCTTTAATAACTTGAGAGTAGTTAGAAGCCCATAACGTTGTGTTTTTACTTTCTTAGGTCTAGGGCTTTTCTTCATTAAATATTTATAGAGTTTAAGGAAGAAACAAAAAATTAAAGAGTGCACAGTTATGAACCCCCACCCCACTCCCACCGTAACAGGAGCCCAGCAGATGCCCACAGCAAGTGCATTTGCAATTGTCTAGATCATTGGCCTGCTTTAACTTTATAAGGCTAATTTCTTCCTGTGCTCTAGGCTCTGACATTTTTGTTCTCAAAAATTCATATTTTCACATATCTCTTTTCCTGATATATTTGGGGTAAGGGTGAACATATTCATTTACATTGACTGGTAAGGAAACAGCATAAAGATGTGTCCATTATACTGGAGGACAGAGCATATCTAATTTTATTTAAAAATTTGCTTTATCCTTATTTACTGAGCTGATGCTAGTTATTTAGTTCACTACATCTTATGTTCTCTTTTTTAAAATTTCTATCAATACAAACTAAAATACTTTAAATCTGAGGTTTAGAACAAGCAGTATTTTTATTTCTGGTGATATAAATGCATTTGCATTCTTTAGAAAGGTTTTCAGGATTGAAATGATGAGGTCAAATGAAATGGACAGCTGTCAGCCTCCGCTGTGCCTGGCTGGCCTTCCTGAAAGGCCATCCTCATCTGTTCACCTGTAGCATTGGAGAGTGCCCACACTGACAGATAAAAGCGGGGAAGATTTTTTTCATCAAATTCAGTATTAATAAAGTCAGATGTTTGTGGTCATTTATCTCTCATCATTCTTTTTTTTTTTTACAGGGACAGAGAGAGAGTCAGAAAGAGGGATAGATAGGGACAGACAGACAGGAACAGAGAGAGGTGAGAAGCATCAATCATTCATCTTCCATTGTTTTTATGCTCAGAAAATCTTTTCCAATACTGTATTTGATTGTTCTCTATTTTCTTCTTGCACATTGATTATTTTGTTTTTACTCCAAATTCTTTTATAAATTCTGAAATGTATCGTGTTGCCTGGCAGGCATGGGAACCTAACTCAGTCTATGAGTTGGTGCACGCTGACCCACAGTGTGATGATCTATGAAGACCTGGAGGCAGAAAGCCAACTTTTTTTCTTGGGACTGTTGCTTTCAGGATCTCTGGCCAACTACTTCTCTCGTTTTGTGTCTGAATCTGTCGTTATACTTATGTGTGCCTCATTCAGGCCCCAGAGTGGCCCCTAGCATTCCTCCTTCTGGTGCTAGTCCTTTGTGTGGTCTGTGTGGCAAGTAGAATATGGCAGTGTTGGCACGTGGCCTCCAGGGCTTGGTCCTGGAAGACAGTCCAGCTTCTGCCTGGGTCTCTTGGGTTACTACTCAGTGGGAAAACAGGCACCCTACTGAAGACTGTGGAGAGGTTGGAGGTTGAGGACTGGAGCCTCCCAGCTGCTTCAGCACCCACCTGACAGCTCTGGGTGTAGATTTCCGACCCCTCCCAAATTCCTGGAGCACAGACACTGAGCAGCAATATGTGGTTATTGTTATTTTAAGGACTAAATATTAGGATAATTTGTTACTTAGCAATTGCCAATACAGTATGCAAGCAGTTTTTAAAAATAAGTTTGGAACTTGACTCAGTAAATCTGCATGGGTGAAATGCCTTAAAAACAAAGATTTTTTTAAGCCCTTTTGTTTTTTTGGGGGACAGAAAGCATGTTTGTTTTCAGCAAATCCATGATTATAGGATACATGATCTAGTTTTATGCCTGGTTTCTTGGAGACTCAGATTGTCCTCTTGAAGCTGAGGGAGAATGTCTGGCTGGGAGGTAGGAAGAGCAGCTTCTACCCTCTGATTCCTGTCAGTTAGCTCTGTCTTCTGAGGTGTGGACTGAGGTGTGTCCCTGACTGATAGGGTCAGGCTCTCTCCGCTGTGCTGCAAGCAGCAGTTTAGAAGGGAGGTAGGACCTGCCCCTTCACCCCCAATTCTGGTGTTGAGTCCGTGGGAAGCAATGAGTGGGGAATGAGTGGCGGAAGCCCACACTAGACTGGGCAGGGTTCACGCTGCTTCCCCAGGTGCAGCAGCTGTACAGGAGGCCTCGCCTGTCCTGCGGATGAAGATGTCTGAGTGGGCTTGTTTCCACTACAATAGAATTTCCATATACACATGTGGGTGGGAATTATTCATGTGATAGTCCCCTAATTTTATAATTCAGAAGTGTTAGACCCCATGTTCCATGTTCAGAATTGTGAGAGATTGGATGATGGAAACATCTCCGTGCCTACAGAGCAGTCAGGACCTGGACAGAGCAAGTTTTGGTAGCGCTAATGATTTTTGCAGAGGCCAGGGCGATCTCCCAGGTTCGCCCTTTTTAAAAGAAAACCTTATAAACTAGAGTTAGTATTGTGAACACTGCTTATAGCAGATATCGGGATCCTGAGCTTTTGGCTGACAGCCAAGTAATGGAGCTGGGCTTGGCCCTGGGAGTGCCCTCAAACCACTGGCAGAATTAGAAACAGACCCTGACTGCTCAAGCCCAAAGGTCACTCTTAGACAAATGTCTGAGAATGTACTCACCATCGTAGATTACCCTTTTCTGTGAAAGCCAGAGAGTAAATGTGGTGGCTTTGCAGGCTGCTTGGTCTTTGTTGCTCCCACTCCGCTCTGCCATGGTGGCGGGAGAGCTGCCACAGAAAAAGTGAGTGAACGTGGCTGCTCTCAGAACAGGCAGGGGGCAGATTTGTCCTGGGGACCATGGTTTCCTGATCCCTGGAGTAGAGGGGTAGAGTAGAGGAGATAATTTGAGATAATTGCTTAAGTTTTTGAATGTTGATGAAAAGTGTGAATCTGTAGATCCGTAATATCCCATGCAAGTTCATAAAGAGAAAGCCATGCTTAGACATGTCCTAGGTGAAGTGCATGACACCAAGGACAAAACAGCTCTAGAGAAAAACAGGGATTTGCAAAGGTCTATAAGTTAGAATCGTAGAATTAGCCATAATAGGAGAAGATAGTGGGAAAATTTCTTCCAAGATTTGAGAGAAGGTCATTATCAATGTTAAATTGCATGCCCAGCAGATCTCTGGAAATGCAGGCATTTACAGATTAAAATCAGATCATTTACCACTTAGAGTGCTGCACTAAAGGGATTTTGAAAGGCTGTTCTTTATTATTTTTTTAATATTTTTATTTTATTTTATTTTTTTATTTTTCCAGGGACAGAGAGAGTCAGAGAGAGGGATAGATAGGGACAGACAGACAGGAACGGAGAGAGATGAGAAGCATCAATCATTAGTTTTTCATTGCCGTTACGACACCATAGTTGTTCATTGATTGCTTTCTCACATGTGCCTTGACCGCGGGCCTTCAGCAGACGGAGTAACCCCTTGCTGGGGCCAGCGACCTTGGGTCCAAGCTGGCGAGCTTTTGCTCAAGCCAGATGGGCCCGTGCTCAAGCTGGCAAGTTCGGGGTCTCGAACTTGGGTCTTCCGCATCCCAGTCCGACGCTCTATCCACTGCGCCACTGCCTGGTCAGGCGAAAGGTTGTTCTTTAAGAAACTATGCAAGCATCTAAATATTTTAGGAACAAGAAGCTAAATCTCCACATTGCAGATACTTGGAGTGGAGGGAGATGATAAGAGTGAAATAGAACGGAGTCAGTGTAGTTTTCTTCAGACAGATATTGTTAGTCTAGACAGCTAGAACACCTGCTTTTGTATTTTTCCTCCTTTCTCTAATTGTTCTTACTGTTGTTTTGTGATGTGGAATAGAAATGAGGTTTATGATGGTACAAATGTTTGAGGTGGGTATTTTGTAAGGTTTTCTTTTCTTACGTGGTTTACATATTCTGTGGGATGGAAGTTGAAGTGAAGTGACTTTGAATTTAGGTAAGAACTTGATACCCTAATAATAGGAATAAAATATTTGGCATTACATAAAAAAGAGGAAAAACTATTGTCACAGTCTCACCTTTTATTGAGTGCTTTCTGTGTCACATGTGGGCTCTGAGCGTTGTGTGGTGTTGCATTTGAACCTATAGCAATCTCTTTAATGCTCTTATTATCTCCACTTTATATTGAGGAAGAGGATACTCAAAATAGTTTGACTATTGAAAGCTCAGGTAGAAGTAGCAGAGCCAGAAGTAGTAACCTACCTGTCTGACTGATGCAGAACTTGGCCTCAAGCACAGGTCTTCGGTGGTTCCCTGGGCTGAAGAAGCCTGTTCAGGCGATGGCTGCACTCGTCGCCTGGGTAAATTTATGTCTCTGAGGTTTATGCTGTGCAGAGGGGCAGCTGAAATGCTACTGGAAGCGTGTGGTGGGGTGAGGAAGGTGTGGAGGGGAGCAGCCCTGGTATAGCAAGAGTGCACTGATGAAAATGCAAAGGATTCCTTCCACATGTGGCCAAGTGCTGAATTAGAGTCATTCTTCATATGTAGTTTTGATTTCTAAAGCATTTTTGTATGTGGTAAAAGCTTTTAAATTAGGATTTTTTTTTCTAGTGGAAAGAGTGAAAGAACAATTAAAACTTTCCTTGGAAAACAAAAATGGCCTAGTGCAGACTGGCGAATTAACTGTTGTGCTGGACGGATTGGTGATTGAGCCAGAAAATCTAACGAGCTGCAGCTCACCTCCAACCAGTAAGCTAACTGTGTGTTTTTAAAATTTAGGGGAAAATCAGCAGGAAGTATGTAAAAACCTAGTTTCTTTCTTTCTTGTTGTTCAGTAGAAATACAGCAAAATGGTGATGCCTTACATGAAAACGGAGAGCCTTCAGCCAGGACAACGACCAGGTAGAATGTCATGGTTTAGTGTTTGTGGCCAAGTAATATAACATTGCCCATCGGTGAAGTCTTTCATTTTAACCTTAGAGTTTGCCATAGAATTTAAAGCGTAATTTCGATTGAATTCCTGATATAGTAGTTAAAAAGAACCAGCTCTATTGAAATATAATACACATCTCATAAACTTCACCCTCTTAAAGGGACACTTCAGTAGATTTTAGTGGAATCACAGAGTTGGGCACTCTTTCCTACCATCTAATTTCAGAACACCGATCACCCTCAAAATGAAACACTGTCTCATGAGCAGTCTCCCCATTCTTGTCTCCTCCCAGCTCCTGGCAGCCACTGCTTTTGGTCTCAATAGAGTCTCCTGTTTGGGGCATTATAGATCAGTGTCATTGTACAGTACGTGACCTTTGTGTCTGGCTCTCTCACAAGCATAAGGTTTGCCCATGTTGTAGTGTGCCGGTGGGCTTTAAAGTTGGATGTCGGCCTGGTTACCAGTCAGTAGAGGCAGATGGTGTGGGAGATAGGGGTCTTCCTGTATCAAAGTGGCACTACCTGTACGTCCCTACAAGATAAGGTCTGGTCTTTCCTCAGAAATCATCCTGCCATTTCACAACTCCCTTGCATTTACAGATGATGACAATTAATAGAAGCTTTTTGTTTGAAATAATTTAAGCTGGAATAAAACCATATACTAGATCAAATATAATGGAATGAAACCAGAATTATAAAAATATATTGCTGTGAAATTGACTTGTTGCATTTGAAGAAGGTATGCTAGTGTATGACATTATCACCTTTATTAATCTGCAGTTACTAATATCCCCACTCCTTCATTACCATTAAATGATTCTCATAGACTACTTGGATAGATAAGTGTGCCTTCTGAATATATATTTGGCTTAAATGAATATATTTAGTGTTCATATTATAATTTACATTGAGAAAATTAAGGACCGAAAGGGTACAATAGTTAGGTTCATTAAAATACATTAATGTGTGTGTATATATATGTCTGTTTTGAAATGCAATTTTAGATGGCTGAGGGAGCTTGACTCACCCCACCAGTCTGAAACCTAGTTCTGCTTGTTGTGTAGTACTGTTTTGCATCAGAGATCTGTTCTGCAGCCCAGGAGAGCTGCAGGTGGGCTCTGAGACTTCTTGCTGGGCAGCTGGGTCAGGGTGTACACGTCGGAATCACTTGTGAGCCCTTGTCAGACTTTGCCTTCCTGTATTGCCTCTATACACCCCCCACACACACACACACACACAGGTGACAAGGGAAAGGGGCATGGCACTCCTTCCTTCATCAGGACTACAAGTGTCTGTGTGGTACTGGATGCAAGTCCCAGCACCAATCATCCCAAGGAACTTTCATCCTGGTGGATAGTGAACTAGTGAGGAGATAAATTAGCCTGATCCGAGTGACACAGGACAAGGTGACAGGATGCGAGGGAGCCTGTTTTAAAGAGAGAGGTTTGTAAGTCTTCTCTGAGGAAGTGCCATTGAGCTAAAATAATGAACTATTGATGGAGAGTTGTGAAAGAAGAGCATTTGGGCAGAGGAGATGGCAGTGCTGGGACCCCATGTTTATTCCTGGTTAGCTTATGCTCTACGAGTTCTTCACTTTAGCATCTGTTTGTTGGTCTTGTACTCCTTATGACTTTACTGTCTGGCATATAATAATTTGTAATAAGCATTTGAAAACTTAAGCATGCCTTTTATATTTAGTAAAGTTAAAGTTAATACAGTGTATCTGCTGTGATGAGGTGAGTGAGGAGGAGAAGCTTGGAGAATAGATCTGAGAACTAGACAGGGTCGGGGGCTGATTCTGAAAAGCTGTGTTGATGATTGGTAAGAAGTCTAGATCTTATTCCAGGCACAGTGTATAAAAAGGATACTGTCTGATTTGTATTAGAACAAAGCAGAACAAAACATGAGTCTTTGTAGAAAGCAGGCAGAGTGGCCTGTGCCTTGGGAGAGCCCTCAGCTGCTCTTCCATGGCATCACCCTGCTCCCTTGCCCACTGCCCATGGGATGTAAATGTTTGGTTTTGTAGTTGTGGTTCTTGTTTATTTGCTATAGTGAATTTGTACATTATACATTCTAACTCTGTGGTGTAACGTTAGCTTTTCTGATCATGCATTTGTAATTTTAGTGCTTAGTAATAACAATTTACAGTCAACATTTGAAGACTTCCAGTGTACAATAAAATTACAATAGTTTGAGATTGATTTTTGTTTCACAAGCATTTTGAAAATACTTTCAAAGCATTTAAAATAAAGGTTAATAATATTTAAAACGAACAGTTTGAACATTATTTTGAGGAACTGAATTTATTTTGATTTAGTATAGTTGTTAGTATAGATTTATCTGCCAGTATGGGATACGTTTAAAACTGAAAGTAATTCAAATTTTCATGTAAAAAAACATTTCATATATTTATTACTCTCTGCATCTATTATTTTGCTTGAATGTTAAGAACCTATTCCTATTAACAATTTCTTATGAAAATTCTGATGAAAACTTATTTTACTGAACTCATTGAAGTAAGGCATCTTTTTTTTTAAAGGCTGTCTGCTGAAGGCCCAGATGGAGTAGATAACCACATAGCTGTTGGCACTGTGGTGCAGAACTCCTGCTGTCCGCACGTGATCAACGGAGACAGTACACCTTCATTTCCGTCTCAGAGTGCCACCAGACCCCAAGACACGCCAGCCCCCAAACCGCTCCCATCTGAGCCTGCCACTGACACTGGTAAGCACAGCTGTCCCCGAAATATGCACATGGAGACTCTGTGACGTTATGTGTCTGTGCCTACATTCTCCTTTACTGGGCAGTTCTCCTCAGTCCTCAGTTCCATGATAGGAATTTTTAAATTATAATGCCTGGATTTTTTGGTAATAATTTTTAATTTTTTAGATTATTTAGGAAAATGTGCTAAAAATACATTAGTGTAGAGATCACAATACATTTCTTTTTTTCTTCTTCTTTTCCCAAGTAACAGGAGGGGAGATAGACTGCTGCATGTGCCCTGACTGGATCCATCTGGCAGCCTCTATCTGGGCCTGATGCTCTGCCCATCTGGGGCCATGCTTGCAGCGAGCTATTATTAGCATCTGAGGCAGAGGCTCCACTGAGCCATCCTCAGCGCCCGGGGCTGATGTGATTAAACCAATCGAGCCAGGAAGGGAAAAGAGAAAAAGAGAGAGAGAGAGGGAGAGAGAGAGAGAAGGGGGAGGAGTGGACAAGCAGATGGTTGCTTCTCCTGTGTGCCCTGACCAGGAATCAAATTCAGGACATTCACATGCTGGGCCAGCACTCTATCCACTGAGCCAACCAGCCAGGGCCACAACACATTTCTCTTTTTTTTTAATTTTATTATTATTATTAATTTTAATGTGGTGGCATTGATAAATCAGGGCACATATGTTCAGAGAAAACATTTCCAGGTTATTTTGACATTTGATTATATTGCGTACCCATCACTGAAAGACCAACACATTTCGATAAGCAAAGTATGATATAATAACTAGACTTTAACTCTATGCCACAAAAATTACTATTTTATTTATAATAGGGACTATATTTCTGAAAGAATTTCCGGAACTCCGTTGATTTCTCAGTAATGAATGGTTTCTCTAGCCTATCTTTACATGAACAGCTGTTTCTTCTTGGCATGTGACTTAGTAGAAAAATGTATGTAAGCTGATATAGCTCTCAGAGTTTATATTTTCCATGAGTTCTCTGTTATAGATATTAGATCTCTATATATCTTATGTATTATAAAGGAAGATTTCCTCTGACCCTGTTGTTCAGTGGAAGCATCCGTAAATCTCATGAATTATTTTCTGTGTAATCTACGTATTAACTCTTTTCAGACAAATCTCTTGACACTCAAACATTTTAGGACTTGCTTAAGGTGACTGCCATGTGTGCAGAGGCTGGTCCTGGTCTCTTGACTCAGTCTGTGTTCTCTCCTGTGTTTTCTGTTCCTAGTGAAGTGCTCAAAGTAGAAGTATGTGGAGAAGCAGCTAGTGATTAAATTTAAAAAAATGGATTTATAGATAAGACTACTTGCATTTACACTTAGGGTTGGGGTATTATCCTGAAAGTTTTTGTAAACATGGGAACTGGCATGAATTTTTAAAATAATTTAGTTGGTTTATATTAATGCTGCCCGTTTTTTCAAAAAAAAAAAATGAACTTAAAGATACTAAATACCAGAATAGGTTGAATTTCTTAGTCAATAACTTAAGGTGCTGGGAAATGAAGAGGAGATGAATATATCCAGGGTAAAGGTATGAGCAAATGCATGTGTTTTCTGATTCTGGCCAACTTTGTAGTAAGAACATTTGTCTCAGATTTCTGTTAACAAAGCAGGAAAAGAAACATCATCATCGGTTATGCAGAACGGTCTCTAAATTAAGAGTAGATCACTTAAAACAGCTACTATTCCTGAGATTTCAACTTTTATGGATCTGTATGGAAAGATACCACCACGTGAACAGCATTGTCAAGAATTCCAGAATTAAATACAAGAGTTTCCCAGAACTCTGCCTTATATTATCCATCCTAAATGAAATATTACATTTTTTTATTTAAAGATTTTATTTATTTTTACAGTGGAGGGGAGAGCGAGAAGTATTAACTCATAGTTGCTTCACTTTAGTTGTTCATTTATTGCTTATTGTATGTGCCTTGACAGGGCAAGCCCAGGGTTCAAACCTGCAACCTCAGCGTTCCAGGTTGATGCTTTATTCACTGCACTACCACAGGTCATGCTAATGTTATTTTTTAATAGTATCCTGAGGAAGTACCTATGGGAAGGACCAAAATTTTATTTTAAAAACACCGACACATGGAACCTGACCAGGCGGTGATGCAGTGCATAGAGTGTTGGTCTGGGACTCTGAGGACTCAGGATCGAAACTCCGAGGTCCCTGACTTGAGCACAGACTCATCCGACTTGAGTGTAAGCTCACCAGCTTGAGTGCAGGCATCACCGGCTTGATTATGGGATCAAAGACATGACCCTAAGGTCTCTGGCTCAGCTGGAGCTCCCTGATCAATGCACATACGAGAAAACAATCAGTGAACAACTAAGGTGCTGCAACTATAAGTTGATGCTTCTTATCCCTCTTTCTGTCTGTCCTTATCTGTCTCTCTCACCTTCAAAAAAAAAACCAAAACAAAACAGCAGATAGAAAAATGATTTACCTGAGTACTAGAGTTCTTCACAATAAAGCATGAATCCAATGCTTTTTGGCCAGAGGGGTTTTGAGTTATCAAATATCTATACCAAAAAACATGATGGAAAAACCTAGTTATCTACCCATAAAAATATTGTATTTTAACAGTGTAACTCCCTTGCAAACTCTCCAAAGAGTTTGTCAAAAGTAAAAATAATAACTATGGGACTAAACAAAGGAGTGATTTGTTTGGAATGATGTTTGAATTCAGAATGAGATCACTTGTATTCTTTATTTTATAATTTTTAGTAATTTTTTATTTATTGTGTTTACATGGATTCAAGTATCCCACTGAATATAACTCCCTCATCCCCCACCCATGTCGTCCCTTTTTATATCCTCTTCTTCCCCCTCCTTTAACTCCATCCCCCCTCCCCTCTAGGATTTGCTGTCCTGTTATTTATATTTTTGTGTTATGTATGTATAGTTTCACTAATCTCTTTACCTTCTCTGATCCCATCCACTCATCCCTTTCCCTCTGAATGCTGTCTCTCTGCTCCCTGTGACCCTGCCTCTGCCTCTATTCTGTTCCTCAGTTCACTTTGTTCATTAGGTTCCACATATATGTGAGATCATATGATATTTTTCTTTCCCTTCTTGGCTTATTTCACTTAGCAAAATAATCTCCAGGTCCATCCATGCTGTCACGAAAGGTAAGATTTCCTTCTTTTTCACAGCC
The DNA here is from genome assembly GCA_037038555.1 of Rhynchonycteris naso. Taxonomy (NCBI): domain Eukaryota; kingdom Metazoa; phylum Chordata; class Mammalia; order Chiroptera; family Emballonuridae; genus Rhynchonycteris; species Rhynchonycteris naso. Next base: position 211,256,824 of record CM072998.1, on the reverse strand, counting down.
GCATAGTATTCCATTGTGTATATGTACCACTGCTTTTTAATCCACTTGTCCACTGATGGACACTTGGGCTATTTCCAGATCTTGGCTATCGTAAACATGCTGCAATAAACATGGGGGTGCATTTCTTCTTTTGGATCAGTGATTTGGCATTCTCAGAACATATTCCTTAAAGTGGGATAGCTGGATTAAAAGGCAGTTCCATTTTTAATATTTTGAGGAAACTCCATACTGTTTTCCACAGTGGCTGCACAAGTCTGCATTCCCACCAGTAGTGCAGGAGGGTTCCCTTTTCTCCACATCCTTGCCAGCACTTATTCTGTGTTGTTTTGCTGATGAGTGCCATTCTGACAGGTATTAGTTGGTATCTCATTGTCCTCTTTAAAGAAGTGTCTGTTCAGTTCTTTTGCCCATTTTTTAATTGGATCATTTACCTTCCTGGTGTTGAGTTTTAGAAGTTCTTCATAAATTTTGGTTATTAACCTCTTATCAAACGTATAGGCAAATATGTTCTCCCATTGTGTGGGTTGTTTTTATTTTGTTCATGGTGTCTTTTGCTGTGCAAAAGCTGTTTAGTTTGATATAGTCCCATTTTTTCATTCTGTCCTTTATTTCACTTGCCCGTGGACATAAATCAGCGAAAATATTGCTACAACAGATATTGGAGAGTTTACTGCCATCCACTTGTATTCTTTATGGAAGTAATTAGATGTCACTCCTGATTCTACTAAGTCCACTCCTGACTCCTGATTCATGGAACATATAAGAATGTCAAGCACTGATTTTCGAAAGGCTTATACTGACACCTCTTGTGTTCTTGCCATCACCTTCATTTAAGTATGTTGAATTTGGAGATTCAGCTCTTCTTGTTAAACATCGATTGCTACAGGGACCCACTGACCACCAGTGAACTACATGTTTTAGCGTTTGGGTATATTCAGGTGTTGATGCCAAAGGGAGAATCTTTTATTTACCCCCGACATTTTGTCAGGTACGTTAGAGACTCTTCCCATCAGGAATAAATGCACGTTGTCCTGGCCTAAAATCCTAAGATGAAAAGAAAACACACAGGTGCGGAACTAGAAATGAAGGCTGCATCGTAAATAATTTCTGTGACAATCAGAATGCACCTGTTCTTGGCACTGTTTGTCCATTTCCCAGTTTTACAATCCCAGTGACTCTGTAGAAGATGCTAGTACTGGACGGGCTGAGGCCTCGAGAGCTCATGGCTGGGAAGGGAAGGTACTGGCTTGCCAGCAGCTCTGCTCTTTGCTCTGCCCTGTGCTTTCTTCTGCCTTGATGTGATTGTTATAATGTCTCAGAATTGGGTTCTTTGTCTTTTATTCTGTGATAGCCTCAGATAATTTTCTTCCACCCAACTTAGTGGTTTTCACCTCCTCTGATTATGTTGATGACATCTCACAAAACAGTTCACCTGTCATCATTCCATTGGCCAGTTTACAAAGGCGTCCGGAACCTCTGTGTTGGTAGCAACCACTTGACCAATGTCTTTGGTACTATCTGTAATCCCTTAGTGGGAGAGTGAATTCAGGTATATTTTCAAGGAATGGTAATCTCTTCTAAGGTGTTACTGTAAAAATGGTATTCCTTTTTTGAACTAAGGAGTTTAAAAATTAGTTTTTATTGGAGTGTGTGTGTGGGGGGGTTGTATGTATCCTGTGTTTAACACAGGACAGGTTTTCAATCTTATAGCTGCAACAACCACAACCCTAAAATCTTTAAAGCTGGAAGGTTTTTTTGGTAAACTCATTTGATGGCGGAATGACTAGAACTACTTTCTGGGTGTTTTGAGTCTGTCATGGTTAGGATGAGTCTCCCTACCTTTTATTACAGGAAGATTACTGTGTTTAATAACAGCGTGGGCCCCAGACCTGCTTGGGTGTTAGTGTGGTGTCCAAGATGTGTGTCATGTCACCTCCCTGGAGTGCCACAGATTGCGGGCTTGTATGAGATGAGGGGTCTGAGACAGGATTTTACCAGAAACAGAATTGCGTATGATGGTTTCCCCCCTCCTGTTATTTTGAGTCTTGACTAAGGGGATCTGTTTGATAAGTTTAGTTGCTGTGAATATTATTTACTTTAAGCTAAATGGTAGGCAGTCATGATGTGATGAAGATTAGACTTGGCTTCTTATAGGATGAGGTTCAAATCCCAGCTCTGCCACTTAACACATTAACCAATGTGTGACGTTGGACAAATTTAATAACTCTTCAAAATTTAGCTCCTCCATTTATAAAAAGAGGATAATACTCAACTAACTGCCTTATAGGATTTTTTCAAATGCAATAATTTAAAATATTACCATGGTCCTTGGACAGTGGTAAGAATTTAAGAGAAATATTATTTTCTTTGCCACTTCTTCCCTCTGTCCCTAACCTATAGTATAAAATAACATTTTCTAATATATATAATTATTTTTTATTAATAAAATAGTTCAATGTGTCTAACTGATTTCACAAGTTTATTGGTCTTTTGTTTTGGAATAATGACAGCTTTCCAGGAAGTTGTAAAAGAAATGTGCAGGAAGGTCTCACGCTCCCTTCCCCCGCCTCCCAGTGTTGCCTTCCTGCGTGACTGGTGAGGGTCAGGGTCAGGAAGCTGGCACGTTGTGGGCATAGGCCATATGAAGGTAAATAAGATGTCCCCAAAGACATGCTTCACTGTGTAACAAAAACATTCCAATACATTTTTTTCCCCTAGTTTTAATGAATTATGGTCAGAATGTGGCCTCCTGATTGTGGAATTGGGGATTTTGTTTTGTCCTTCATATATGTCAATTTTTCCAAAAATTCTTAGGGTGTTTGGATGTAATATATATATATATATATATATATATATATATATATATATATATATATATATATATATATGTGTGTGTGTGTGTGTGTGTGTGTGTGTGTGTGTGTGTGTGTGTGTGTGTATAGTACAAAATCATAACTACTCTATCTTGTGTTATTGAATTCTTTATATACTTAATTATATTTCTACTAATGCTTTCTTACTGCATAGTTTTGAGAGAAGTATGTTTAGTTCTTTGATTTGTCTTTAATTTAGTGATTCAACAAATATTTATAGTTTTCACATGCCAGGCATTTTGTAGCTATTGGGAATAAAAAAGTGAGAAAAAAAATCTGACAAAGTTTTTGCACTCTGAAGCTAATGAAAAATAAATAAAAACAAATAAACAAAATAGTTTCACTGCAGGAGGAACCCAGCAGCATCATATGGAGTCTGGGGTGAGGGAGGGGGAGGCACTCAAGAGTGCCATCCTGAAGGTGTGCCTGAGCATGGACTCTCCCTGATGAGAGGCAGCTGGTCTCAGGTCCTCTGTCCTGTGGTGGGGAGGAACAGGAAGACCACTGGTAGGAGGAGGTCTTCCAGCGGTAGCTGTAGACCAGACCAGGTAGAGTTCTTGTCATGGCCATGCTAACAGGTGTGGGATTTACTCTGGTTGTGTGGTTATCCACTAGCATATTTAATGGGGGAATGACAGATCTATTACATGTTCTAAAGTAGTGTTTTTCAACCATTGGTTCATGGACTGCTGCCGGTCCACCAGAAATTCTGTACAGGTTTGCAGAAGAGTTAACGACCCTGATCTTGCATGAAAATTATAGACTCTATAATCTTCATACAATATCAGGGTGGTTAACTCTTTCGTGGACTGGCCCAAAATTTCTGGTGGACCAGTGGTTGAAAACCACTGTTTCAAAGGATTCCTTTGGCTGCTATTTATGGAGAATGGATGGTAGTTGGACAAGGGAGGGAGTAGGCAGACAAGTCTGGAGGCTGTTTTGGTAATATAAACAGGAAATGGTGCTGAGCATACTCACTGTGAATGACGAGTTTGTGCTTGAACCACTGAGTGTGCTGTTTAGTATTTATCATCTTTCTGTTTCTAGCAGTGTGTTTTATGTCTGCGCTTAGTGTCCATACGGGCTATGACTACATATTGTTGGTGTGGATTATCTGTGCTCAAGTATTCCTCTTTTCCCACTGGTGTTATTTTTCTTTGAAAAGAGTACTGCTAGTCTTCTGTGAACATTAATTGCTCTGTTGATGAGTTCGTATAAGATGACATCGTTCTTATGAGTACATCAGGTAGGGGTCCCCAGACTTTGGTCTCTGTGCACGGTCTGTTTCTGCATTCTCTCTGACAGTGTTGGGGACAGAGTAACCTTGTGGCAGTTTATTTCTTGTATTTTATTATTCATGTTTTCCCAAAGCCATTCTCTCCCCACAGCTGGTGCAGAAATAGACTTCTGTGCCGTCCTCATACACTCACACTAGATCCCAGTCCTCCATTTCTTTTTTATTTATTTATTTATTTATTATTTATTTATTCATTTTAGAGAAAAGAGATAGAGAGAGAGAGAAGGGGGAAGGAGCAGGAAGCATCAACTCCCATATGTACCTTGACCCGGCAAGCCCAGGGTTTTGAACCGGTGACCTCAGCATTCCAGGTCAATGCTTGATCCACTGCACCACCAGAGGTCAGGCATTCCACTCCTCCATTTCTACACTGATGTCCCCTTCCCTCTGCACAAGTCTACCTGATGACCACAGGACTCTTAGTTACGGCTCCCTTGTGGCTCCGTTCCATTTCAGCCAGAACTTGGAAGTGTAATCTAATGGGTTTTGTTCAATAGTCTGTTATCTTTCAAGTTTCATTTGGACTTAACTTTTATAGTGACCATAGTTGACATTGATCTGTCACGTCTAAAACAGACCCCAGTGATGGGCTATTTCTCCGAAGAGCATAGAATGAGGTCTAGGAGCGCTTACAGTCCCTGGACTCTAGCTTGCTCACTGCCACTGTCTATCCACACTATGGGCACATGTTAGCTACCTTTTGCATACAGAAAGGATGATTGCCAGGTCATCTTAAGGTATTTTTATAACCCATGAAGACTTTCAGAATTGATAATTTTGGGGGGAAACATTTGTTATGCTAATGTTGGTACCTCTTTCCTTAAGCTAAGGTTCTTCGTATATAAATATATGTGTCCATACATTCATATATTCTTAAATTTTTATTATTCACATGTTCATCTTTAAAATGTGAACAATGAAAAACCGGAATCTGTTTTATTTTCTTTTTCTCACCACCCGAGGCATGACTGCATGTGCCCTAGGGTCTGTTCCAGTGCAGCAGTGTGGGGCCTGCTGCTGTCTCTCCTCGTCAGAGCATCTCGTTCATTTGTCCTTTGCAGTTAATGGAGAGTTGTCCTCACCCGCCCCGATGGATGATGCTCCTGCCACCGGGACTGCAGTGGTCTCTGAGGACAGCACTTTGTCATCAGGTTGCACTGGACCCACTTGTGAGGACACCCCTATCCCAGAATTGTCGGCAGCCTCGGAGCACAATGAATGTGTCCTTCCCGACAGCGTAGCATTTGGGTCTGGGACTGGCAGTGACCTGAACCCTGCTGCCTCTACTTCTGGAAATAGCTCTACCATCGAAGCAGCCAAGTTAAGGCAGCCTGGTGGGTGTGTGGAGCCTGCGAGGAATGCCGGCACAGAAACCCTGCCCTCGGGGTATGTTACCTTCACACGTTTGATACTGTTTGACTGTTGAATATGTGTACAACTTGTCTAGTAACTGGACTTGAAATCTGTCTCATACTGTTTATTTGCTACAGAGCAAGCACTTTTTTTTTTAATTTATTTTATTTTTATTTTATTCATTTTAGAGAGGAGACACAGAGAGAGAGAGACAGAGAGAGAGAGAGAGATAGGGAAAGGCGGGAGGAGCTAGAAGCATCAACTCCCATATGTGCCTTGACCAGACCAGTGCAGGGTTTTGAACTGGCAACCTCAGTGTTCCCAGGTTGACGCTTTATCCACTACGCCACCACAGGTCAGGCCTGAGAGCAAGCACTTTTTAACACTACGAATAACCATTGGTGTGTTGGAGTGCATGCATATGAGGGGAAAGAAAAAAGAAAAAGTGATATTAATTTGCAGGAACCTCCTGATTTGGTTCTGGTGTGTTTTCACTTTTACAGAGAGTGACCATGGCAGCTCTCATCAAAACCTCAGTTCTCTCACTTCCTTTGTGGTCTGCTGCCTGCAGCCCAGGCTTGAGAACAAGTAGCTTTTTCTGTTCATCTTGAGTGCCAGGGGTCACCCAGGCATGACGAGAGGCTGTTACAAACTTGAGTTTTCATTGCTGTACAGTAACTCTTAATCTTTTACATTTCCCATAGTCATGATTTGCGTGCCAGGGTTTGCTTCACAAGTATCCTGTGTGTTCCATGAGGTCGTTTCTCCCAGCCACCTGCAGTTTACTCTGTCCTCACCTCTGAGGATACTAATATTGGTGATTCCCGTTTCTGCCTTTAAGAGGCTTGTTTAGTGCTCAGACTTGTAAACCTGTAGCCAGGATGCAGCTGGAAGTGCTGGTTAGGGACTGGACACGCTTGCCCATGGACAGGTTTGCTCTGTGCTCACAGCCCTCAGTTGTGCTGTCGCCATGTGCGGTCATTGTGCCCTTACCCACACTTGCTGCTGGAGCTGATTTGCTCAGAGCTGTCCTCTGGCTCTCGCCGGGCACACCCACTGCCTCCCGGGTTTCAGCCGAGTCCCCTCCACGAGCTCCCTCTGAGGGCTTACCCCTCCCTCGCTTCAGCTTTTCAGACTGTATGTTCAGATGGACCTTTTTCTGCAGTTGTTTTCAGCCACTTATGTGAAGTCCCTACTTCTTCCTGCAAGCATTTCAGACCCAGTACTGTCCTGCTCTTCAAAAATCTCTCATCCCTATGTCTCCTGTCTTTGGCAACCTAGTCATTTATTCTAATTTGTTCCGTGTCTGCCACTGTGACACAGACACATGAGAAGCTGTTCCTACTCTCAGGAACCTGGTCTGGGTTAAAGACAGGCACAGTGCAGACAGGGAAGGACAGGGAAAGCTGAGCTCAGTCTAAGACGGAGTGGGGGTGCCCTGTGCAACGCACGTCGAAGACTTCTTTCTGGGAGAGACGACCTGCCATGGCTTTCTCAGAGGAGTGGGGTTGCACAGCACCAGCCAAGTGCTATTTGGACTACTGGCATTGTAGTCATGGGTGAGCTGCACTGAAGACAGAGCATCTGTTCCTGCTGAGTTCAGCACTGGGAGACACGTATGCAGTGCTGAAGGGTAGATAGCCTGGAGGATGTGGAGTCCCTGCTGTAGTCTGGCAGTTTGTTCTGGGGGCCCGGAGCAAGCACTGAGATTTCCAGGTGGAGCTGTGTGTCATGCATGAGTGCGACAGACCAAGTAGGAGATGAGAGCAGCCAGGCTGTTTCATGAGAGAAGCAGGCACTCCAAGCTCACACAGTTAGGACAGAACCTGAATCCTGGGGACCATCTGAGTGGTCAGCCGCCGCACATGGCCTGGGCAGTGGGAAGAGCTTGCAGTGATCCAGACAAGTGTTTTTCAAATTGCAAAGAATTTATTGTCTGGCACTTCACAGAAAATGTTTGCTTTCCCCTTATTTTAGTGACGAGAATGTAGAAAATGTAAAGAAGATATCCAAAAGTAGTTCTGAATATAATGATCTGTGTAGCAAGCAATTTAGTTTGGGAAAGATGAAATCTGTTTAGAACAAACACACTGAATTATAGAAGTAATCGTTCGTTTTGGAAAAATTAAGAACCAATGGCTAACATAAGTGCTTACTGAATATTTATTTGTTGAATGTTAAATTGGAAATATTTGTAACTGATTTAGGATAAAACTGGAAAAGGGCTTCATAGCCCTTTATGTGGACAAAACACGTGTTTCTTTTCTATCTGTCCAACCAAGAGACAGGAAATGTCTTCTGTTGAAGACCCTATCCCAACCCACTCCCCAAAATGACTGAAAATACTGATACCTGCTTGTTCTCCGATGAAATACCCTCCTGTCATCCTTCTGTTAATCACACAGCCTACAAGCCCTGCCCAGGCACTCAAAGCCCCCAGGCAGTTTTTGGTCCTCCTACTCATTAGCTATCTGTGAGAAACCTCTTATTGTAAGACAAAAATCAAAACAGACAACCTAGACAACATTAATTGGAGAAACAGACTGCTTCAGTATTCTCAGAAGGATGACAGTAGATATAATATGAATTAACAAAATACTATAAAAATGGAGTACTTGAAGAACTAAAAAGCGCTTGGAAATCTAATTCAGTGTAAGACTTGGCTGATGAAGGTAAAGAAATTTCTCAGAAAGTAGAACAAAAAGATAAATTTATAAAATAGTCTGATAAGAGAAGTTTCAGAAAGAGAGAAAATGGGAGGAAATCTTTAACAAAATAACAACAGAACTTCCACAATATGCAGGACATGATTTTCTTATTTAAAGGATTCACGCCTGACCTGTGGTGGTGCAGTGGATGAAGCGTTGACCTGGGAACACTGAGGTCGCCAGTTCAAGACCCTGCACTGGTCTGGTCAAGGCACATATGGGAGTTGAGCTTCCAGCTCCTCTCTCTCTCTCTCTCTCTCTCTCTCACTCTGTGTCTCTTCTCTAAAATGAATAAAATAAAAATTTTTTTAAAAAAAAGGATTCACCAAAACTCAAGTCAAGGGAAAATAAATTTACATTAAGATACCTCATTGTGAAAATTTTAGTACATTGGGGCTGAAGAAGAAAACCCTAAGCATTTATAGAAGTTAAAAAGGGGGCAAGGCCCTGGCTGGCTGGCTCAGTGGTAGAGCATCGGCCTGGTGTGTGGAGGTCCTGGGTTTGATTGCCAGCCAGGGCACACAGGAGAAGCGCCCATCTGCTTCTCTACCCTTCCCCTTCTCGTTCCTCCCTCTCTCTGTTCCTCTCTCGCAGCCATGGCTCCATTGGAGCAAAGTTGGCCCGGGTGCTGAGGATGGCTCCATGGTCTCTGTCTCAGGCGTTAGAATGGCTCTGGCCACAACAGAGCAATACCCTAGATGGGCAGAGCATCGCCCCCTGCTGGGCATGCCTGGTGGATCCTGGTCAGGTGCATGTGGCAGTCTGTCTGACTGCCTTCCCCCTACCCGCTTCTAACTTCGGAAAAAGACAAAAACAACAACAAAGAAAACACTCCCCAAAAAGGGCAGGCAGGTCACACACCCTCCAGAATGGCACCAGACTTGTCAGAATCAGCACAAGGAGCTGGGAGACAGTGGCCATGGCTTGCGCTGCTGAGGGACATTGTGACCTTGAGTTCTGTGTTTAGCTGCACTTGGGCTCATCCAAGTTTCCTGCCCAGATATTCTCCTTAGGAAGCTACCAGAACTCGTGTTCTCTAAAACCAGGCAGAGAAAATTGAAGTCACAGCCCCAGGAATGGGATCTGATGAGGAGTGGAAGGGTCCCTGCGCCTGCAGCTGGAGTGATGATGAATGTGGAGAGGTTGGGAGATGGAAGCGCAGGGATGGGAAAACAGCACTTGGCCGGCTATGTTCCCGCCTCAGCTGCCAGGAGGGTTTCTACAGTCACATAAGGAAAGCCCAGCATGCATGTGTTCGGGGCGTTAGGGAGAAGGGTGAATGTGTGCCTGTGTCTGTCTGCGTGTGTGAATGTGTGTGTGTGTATGTGTGTCTGTGCATGTGCGGGAAAAAATGACAGCTTTACCTATGCAGCGTGTTCAGGGACTAGCTTTAGTATGTATGGACACTGCCTAGGGAAAAATCATTAAAACCCTCTCTAATGAAAAAGAAATCAGATTCAATTGGGTCTCTGTGTAAGAGAAAAATATTTTCTATATATTTTATTTTCAAATTGGAAACAAGAATACCAGGTTTTCATTTCAGAAATACCAGGTTTTTATTTTGTATGTGTAAAATGTCTCTTTTATGTCATATTCTGGAAAGGTAAGTGAGGAAGAGCCAGGGTCACAGAGAAGGAAATGAGAGTGGGAGTAAAAGTGAGTCTTGGGGTGGCACAGAGAAGTCTAAACCTGCAGGCTTCCCCCAACCAGAGGGACCCCAGTGCTCACAGAAGGAAGAAACCTCACACTTCTTCAGGGCAGATGTGTAGTTTTGAAATTGCAGGTGAAAATGGGTATTACTTCACTGACATTTTGTACCTTGGACTTGGCATTAGGCTGAAAGTTACTCTACTTTAGATTAAATTTTTCTTTTCTGATTATTTGGAATTCTATAAATTAGCATATTTTAAACACTTTTTGTACTATTCTGTCTTCCTCTGCTAACAATACTTACTGAATTTCCAGAGTAGTGTTAATGAAAAAAGAAATACTTAGGAACTTAAAAGCACTAATAATTGAGAAAAGAAACAACTTTATAAAAATATATGTAGGCTTTTAAAGTGAAACTTATCTGTAATTGCCCTGATTATAAAAAGCAATCATTTTTCCTATTCTTATTTGTTGTCTTTTACTTATATTTTTGCATTATTTTAAAGGTGGGAGCAGAGGAAGGACCCTCATGGGAGAACCTATTACGTGGATCATAATACTCGAACGACCACGTGGGAGAGGCCACAGCCTTTACCTCCAGGGTAAGACAGCAGTTTTACCGTCTGAAGTTTTATCAGAAATGTGGTTTTAAAGTTTACTTCCTATGACCTAACACGATTGTTTCATTCTGCATATTGTTTCCTTGTGTTGCCTTGAAGGGCTTTCGAAAAGATTGGCAAATCCTGGAATGATTTACTGAGGGTCATTGCAGAATTTTGGTCCAATGTCAGTTCCTGTTTAACTTTTTAAAGAATGAAAGGCAATTTAGCCTGGCCATTAGTGCAGTGGTGGATAAAGCATCAACCTGGGACATTGAGATCCCAGGCTCGAAACCCAGAGGTCGTCCTCTTGAGTGTCAGCTCACTGGGCTTGAGCACAGGCTCACCAACTTGAGCATGGGATCATAGACATGACCCCATTGTCACTGACTGAGCCCAGAGGTCGCTGGCTTGAGCCCAAGGTGCTGGTTTGAACAAGGGGTCACTGACTCTCCTTGAGCCCAGTCAAGGCATGTATGAGAAGCAGTCAGTCAATAAAGTGATGCAACGATGAGTTGATGCTTCCCATCTCTCTCCCTTCCTGTTTGTCCATCTCATATCTGTCTGTCTGTCTGTCTGTCTCTCTCTGTATGTCTCCCCCTGCCACCTTGCCAAAAAGAAAAAGAAAAAAGAATGAAAGTCACTGTATACACATGATTTTCATAGACAGTGATCCAAATTATGTCCCATGGGATTTAGTAGCAGATATTAGAGTGGCTCACAGTGGTGGTCCATGAAGATTACCACAGTGCAGTATATGATGTATGGCTGACATGGTAGAAAGTTTAAATGAATGCAGGAATTCCTGTTACCCACTAAAAACAGGTCATGCTATTAGGCTGTCACAAAGCCATTTGCAAACTAAGGTTCCTTGTCTGTGATTTCCTGTTGTTCATCTTGTGAGCACACTGCACTAATAGCCAGCTTGGTTACTGTTCACAGTGTCCCATACTCTGCTTGCACCTGTCATTGCTCCTTGGGATCTTTGCCACTTGGGAGATCTATGCACCAGTACAAAATGCATTTCAAAATTTAGGGCAGGGAACATTGTTTGTGTGGGATTGGTTGCTGAGGGGATTGTGAGATTGTTGTATAAGTTTTAATGACCACAGTGGGTTCAAGGTGAACTGGACCCTGGACGATGGGTGTGTTCAGGTGTGCAGAGACAGGGAAGAGCATTCTGTTCTGTGGCTCCATAGGGGTCCCTGGAAGGAGCATTAGGTATTGGGGTGTTGGAGCACTGAGGCTGGAATTGGGATAGGCTTGTTTCTGAGTTGTACCTGAGCACTGTGGCAGGTGGATGGCGTGTCTGTACCTGCAGCTCAGGTAGGCCACAGGACAGTAGACAAAGAGCTGTAGAAAGACATAGTTAACACCCCGACATGGGCAGCGGCTGTGGGGCAGTTTGCCAGGCATACAGTAAGCGCTCAGTAAGCCTATCAGAACAAGGGGGAGATAGAAGTCAGAGTGGGTCAATTGTGACCCTTTTTCAGACCATCCTTAGAAATCAGGAAGTGATAGAACAGGAGGTATGAAGCTAAAATAAATAGCAAGTTACAGGCATAGTTTTCCTGCCAAATATGATTTATATTCTCTTGAAGTTATTTTATCATGGCTTGGACTTGATTTTTAAATCACTTGCTTGAAGTGTTAACTGGCTATTCCCAGTGTCTTACACTGAGAGTTTAGTTTTATTGTGACTTTCTTGGTGGTAGCTGGGAGAGAAGAGTGGATGACCGTGGCCGGGTGTACTACGTGGACCATAACACCAGGACGACCACATGGCAGCGGCCCACCCTGGAGTCCGTGCGGGACTTCGAGCAGTGGCAGTCACAGCGAAGCCAGCTCCAGGGTGCCCTGCAGCAGTTCAACCAACGCTACCTCTACTCGGTGAGCAGCACGTAGCCCGGCCCACCCTCCAGCTGCACTGTGGTGTGTGCATCGCAGTCTCCTGCATCGCAGAGCACTGTGCAATCGGCCTCTGATAAACTAGCGTTGTTAGTGATACACATAACTACCTCAAGCTTTTTTTTAAAAAAATTCTAATTTAATAACATAACTTAGAGACTCAGTGCTTGTCTTTATAAAATGGTAGTTTCATAATTGCAATTTTTTTGTAAGATACTATGTCTTTATAAATTCCTAGTCTTCTACCTTTAATTTTGACACTTTTGTTGGCTTTAAGTAAAATCAATTAGCCCTTGATTTTAAGGCTGCTCTGGGTACCTTCCCAGGTTTCTGAACAATCTAGTTAGTGTACCTGAAAATTTGACCAGTTCGTGAGGTCTTTATTGTCATAAGGGAAATCCACAGAAGAATTGGAAAAAAAATCTTTGTTAAATGGGTTTGATCATAGGAAGTAGAAAATAGAAATTTTAAATACTAGGCATCTCTAGGTAATGTTTTGAGGTAACTTAAACCTCGAATAGGAAAGCTGGTAGACGAACCGGAGGCAGGAAAGACACAAAGAGAAAACCTAGCCTGCTAGAGTCCTGCCTTGTTCAGGGGTGAGGTGACAAGGTCTCCTGTGCAGGTGACCACTCTCCTGTAGTCTGCCACCAGGGTGGGCTCTGGGAGCTTGTGCAGGATCTGTGATGACATAGATTGTCTGGCTGTGTATAGTAGACCAGAGGGTACATTTGTGTGTCTCTGAGTTTGGTGGAACTTAGGTGCACACAGAACACGTAGTGCAACTGGACAGACTCGGGTCACAGGTTGTATCAGAACTGTGTTCTCTGCACATGACAACACCCTTGAGCTGACTGAGGGCTAGTTGTCCAAGTACAATGCCAAGTCTGGGGAGGAGGAGTTCAGGGCCAGTCCTCAGTGCCACTGTCTGGGCTCTTTCTGCGGGGGCTCCTTCATCCTTATCCTGCTTCCTACTCCTCACCTCCGTCCTGTGCAGCTGCACCTGGCTCACTTTCCCAGTCGAGGAAGAAGGGCAGAGAGGATGTGGCGTGGAAGGGAGCTGGCTTTTTCTAGCAAGCCCTTGCCCCTTTATTGGGAAAGGGAGGTTCTCATCAGGGCCTCTGCCCAAGCCTCCCTTGCCAGAGTGGCCATCCCACCAGCCCTGCTGCACAGGGAGTGGGATGCAGTGCTTCTCGCCACATTTTGCTGCCCCCAGAACAGCAGCTTGTTGTGAGGGGGAAGGAGAGGACAGGGACACTGAGCACGGACATCAGCACCTGCTTCAGAGTGGTAGAATACTCACCAAAGTATGTGTACATCAACATGGAGAAATGGCTTTTCAAGTCATGATTTTACATTTGTCATTCTTTTCAGATTTGTGTTAGAATGTTTACATTTGATTCAGAATACATTTCTGGGTTATATAAACAAATGTTTTTATGTATGTATGAATATATAAGAGAGAATATTAAGATAAATGTTTGTATAATGATATTAGAATTTAAATTTGTTGTATTAATAGGCATTTGTTTTATTTTTTCTTCAAAAAACCAGATAATGGTCGTTTTCAAACAAATACCATTGTCTCCTTTAAACACCAGTTTTCATAAGCTAGTCTTTCCTCCCACTTGGTGCCTCTAGATCATTGTAGAAAGACTGGGATGAAACAGTGATGGTCAGTGTGTTATTTCTAATTTGTGTAGAAAACCAATAATTGATAGACTTCCCTTAACTCATGACACTTTTAGGACTTAGTGTTTTAAAATTACTTCATTCACATTCCTTTATTATATTTTTTTAGAAATTATTGTGAAATGTGATTCATCTGAGTGCTTGATTTATGTCTGCTTTTATATTATGATTCTGATACTTGATTTCTCTCTAATCTCCAATCAGGCTTCCATGTTAGCTGCAGAAAATGACCCATACGGACCTTTGCCACCAGGCTGGGGTAAGCCAATATATTGCTGGTAACATTTCTAAAAGGTGTATATAGAAATGGTTATTAAATGCTGTGTTCACTCTGTTTTATAGAGAAAAGAGTAGATTCAACAGACAGAGTTTACTTCGTGAACCATAACACAAAAACCACCCAATGGGAAGATCCAAGAACTCAAGGGTACGGATCTGTAGCTAGAATCAGGTAGAGCTTGACTCAGATGTTTTTAGTACCTGGGAAGTGTTCACTTTTGATCTTTAGCTTACAGAATGAAGAGCCCCTGCCAGAAGGCTGGGAGATTAGGTATACTCGGGAAGGCGTGCGGTACTTTGTCGATCATAACACCAGAACAACAACCTTCAAAGATCCTCGCAACGGGAAGTCATCTGTGTAAGTCTTGGCCTGAGTTTCTTAATGCTGTTTTGTAGGTTAGCTGCTAATTTAGCCTCATATTTTACTTTTGGATCAAAAGGACCTACTGAGTAATACCCCAGTATACCTGTCTTTGCTGTACCTTATCACAGAATGGACCTGTGGCATGTAATTCCTTCATAACAGTGGCAGATGTTCATATAGTGGTTATGATGTGCCACAAATTGTTCTAAGCACCTGACAGACAGCTGATTTTACTTTCCAGCAGCCCCTTGAGGGAGACACTGGTAGTTTCCTTTTGCAACTACAGTAGCTGAGACTTAGGGAGCATAACTGGCTTGGGCAGAATCACACGGCAGGTCATGGAGCTTGTTTCAGACCCAGGTGGTTTGTTTGCTGCCTGCCCCTGAGTGCCATGGCACAGGACTGTGACCTCAGGGGTTGATATGCTCCACAAGACTGAGTATCTCAGATGAAGGTAACTGTGAGGCCTCCGACAGATGTCCCCTTCACCTTCACTCCTAGGGGCAAGGTCTCTGCATCACCAAGAGTAGAAGCTGTCATTAAAGGCCTTTTGCAGAGTCCTACCCTGTCAGCCTACCTATCAGCATCTGTCTGCCCTTCTGACCCTGTTGGTGACCTGTCACTGTCCCTATCAAAGGCCAAGACTCTGCTGGTGCCAGGGTCTCATCCTCTCCTTCCCACTTCATTGTTCCAGCCCTGATCATATTTCTATGCTACTTCATCAGTTTTTTTCCTCTGCTATTCTTGCCAGCTCTTCTCCTAGAGTAAAAAATACAAAAACAAAACCCACAACTCTTTGCCTTACAGATCCACTCAATAGAAATTGGTTTTGACTGCTGCACCTTCAGGAAAAGTACCTGAAGGAGTTGTCTCTGTATTGCTGTTTCTGATTTCGGCCTAGCCCAACTCTGGGGTGTTCCTCTGACCCTGAACTTGCTAAGGACACCAGTGCTGTCCACAATCTCAGTCTGGGTGGGCTTACATCCTGTCTTATGTCAGAGCATTTGATACAGGACTTCCGTCTCTTGGCAGAAGTAGGTAAGGACTAAGCTTCCTTTTTAACCCTGTGCCATCTTTGTCTTACCTGTTCATTTGGTGGCTGAGTCATCCTTTCTCTTCAGCTTCTTAACATTGAAGGAAGGTCCCAGAGCTCTTGTCTTCAGCAACCTACACATGTTCTCTTGGTGACTCTTACCCACTGTCATGCTTTTTAAAAGCCTCAGTACTATATAGTCTCTCACTTTAAACTTTGCTTCTTTGATTCCCGGCCAGGGCACACAGGAGAAGCGCCCATCTGCTTCTCTACCCTTCCCCCTCTCCTTTCTCTCTACCTCTCTCTTCCCCTCCCACAGCCAAGGCTCCACTGGAGCAAAGTTGCCCCGGGCACTGAGGATGGCTCCATGGCCTCTGCCTCAGGTGCTAGAATGACTGGTTGCAGCAGAGCAACGCTCCAGAGGGGCAGAGCATCACCCCTAGTGGGCATGCCAGGTGGATCCTGGTCGGGCGCATGTGGGAGTCTGTCTGCCTACCTCCCCTTCTAACTTCGGAAAAATAAAAAAAAAAAACACCTTGCTTCTTTGTTATATCTGCTGGTCACCCCTTCCTGACAATTCCCATAGCACCTGTTCCACCAGGACCTTTCCATCTGGGGTGATGGCCACACCACTCCTAGGTGTGCTTGAGCCAGTGTCTCAGAATTATTGTGAGTCCTTTGTCTCTTCCCAAACCCTGCTGTCTCTGGTGTCATCTACCCTGCTGCCTGTCCTCCTGTTTCCTGCCTGCACCCCATGCTCCTACAGCAGCCAGACTGAGTAATAAAAAATCTAAGTAAAAAGTCATTGTTTTGCACAAAAGTATTCTGGGTTTCCCCCTTGGTCAGACTAAAAAGCAAAGTCTTTACAAGGCCCCGCAGCACCTGACCCCTGACATCGTCTCTTTACTTCGCTCCAGCATTGCTGGTCATCCAGTGGTCCCAGCAACAGTGAGGTTCCTGTGCTCCATACACCCTCTCCCCAAATGTCTCCAAAGCTGTGGCTCCATGTGTTCATTCAGATGTTGCTTTATGAGACCTGCTCTGTTCACCCTTCCCAGCAGCGAGTCTCTTCTGCTCCCTCCTATCCTCACCCCGCTGCTTTCTCTCCTCCTTGTGGGGCGGGGGCGGGGGGGGGGCACGTTCCCTGTGCGCACACAGCCTGCACAGCTGCCTCATTCATGCTGCTGCTTGTCTGCTCCTCCACTCGTCCTGAAGCTCCACAAAAACAGTCCTTCTCTGTTTTATCAGCAAGTGAAGCTCTTACCATCTAGGGGAGTGCCAGGTGTATGCATACTCTTCATAACATGTGCAGACTGAACTTAATCTTGTCTGTATGAGAACATCCTCCCTTCGTCCCAGAGGGTCCCCTTCATGATGAGAGCTTTCCATGCTCATTTCTCAGGCTCACTTGCGAGGCAGGAGACCCAGGCCCTATTTGGAAAGCCTGTTCCTACGTTATGCCCACTTGGCCCCTTCCCTCACTGGCCACTGAGCCACCTGTCTCTGGGATCCCATCTTGCTGTGCTTACATTTCTTTTAGTTTGCTTAGGGTTAAGATGCAGTAGAATTGCCTCCTTGTCCCTTCTATCCAGATCCTTAGGGTTAAGGGTTATCTTTGAAATAGGTTTTCTTTGAAATAGTCTGCAGTGGACATTTGTATTTCACTTAACTGATTTTTATGAAGCCCTGTGTGTAACATAGACTCTGTCTGTGTGCAGGGTCTTGTGTCCTCATTGCTCATGCCCCTGCTGGCTCAGCAAACACACCGTCACTGTGTCCCAGCAAATAACTGTCCTGTGATCGTTGTAGGCCTCTGGGACACTCCACTTTCATAAGGAGTGTTAAAGATTGACTTTACCACACATTAATGCCTGCCTGTTCTGTTTCTCTTTAGAACTAAAGGTGGTCCACAGATTGCTTACGAACGCAGCTTTAGGTGGAAGCTTGCTCACTTCCGTTACTTGTGCCAGGTACTGTAGTGCTAAAAGGTTTCATGTCATAGCATTTAGTCGTATCTGTACCCAGTATGTCTCTAAGCTTGCATGACACGATAATGTTATTTTTGTTTTCAGTCCAACGCACTGCCTAGTCACGTGAAGATTAATGTGTCCCGGCAGACGTTGTTTGAAGACTCCTTCCAGCAGGTAAGGGAGAGTCAATATGCCTTGTTGTAAAGGACAGGGCTTGAGAAATTTTAACCCCCCAAACAGCCGCTGCAACAGTGACTGCCTTACTGAGGGCCCATTATACTTACAGTCATAATGACCCTCACGGGGCCCATGCTGATTGCCATGAACTTGGCACTGCCTTTAACTCAACCCCCCAACATCCCTTGCTTCGCAGGCAGAGGCACTGAGGCTGAGACAGTTATTCTGCCGTGAACGGGCTTGCTAAAATAAAGCTTAACAGCTTCTGGTACAGAGAATGACACATTTTGACACTTACTTTGCTAAGATTTTATTAACGCAAACAGAATGTCTTGGTGATACCACCGAATTAAAGTTAGTAGGTACAGACACTGCGGCCCTGGACTGTTTCTCTAGTAGCCCTCCTTCCTACTGGTTCTGTGTTCATGTCATGCTGTCCGCGAGACCCTTGTGAGCTGCGAGTCCCTGCTAACCTCCCTCCCAGGGCCCCCAGCCATTTGTGGTGCTTGGTACTTTCTGCTGACATTCAGCACCACCCCACGGACCAGTGCCGCTCCATGAGAGCCCCCAGGCTCTTGTGTTCGCTGTGGCCTTGCCAGTATCTGAAGCAGCCCACATGTAGCGCAGTGCTCAGCAAACACCTGACGAATGGATAAACAAGTGAAATATGTTTAATCCCCTGAGTCCTCCTCTGAATAAAGACAAAAAATCAAAATCTTGACAGTTCTTTTTTGTGATGAGGTGGAGAACTCCATGTCAGTCTTTTCAGTCCCCACAAAGCACTCCTGTGAGGACCCAGAAGCCCTGTGCATACAGGTGCTTGGGGACCCCATGGGTTTAAAGAGGACTTTGAAGCTAGGATCCTCTCCTCCTACTTTGCCGCAACCAGCTGTTGCCGTAGGTGCAGGATACTTTATAGCTACTCTCCAGACTTGTCTTTTGGTTTGAGTTAGTACATTCTTAGCAAAGTAAGTTAAGTGTCAGATAGAACCACCTGTTCCAACCTCTGTCTGAACTTTATTTGAGTGAGTGTACATCCAGATTCACAGGGACTTCATGGTACCCTGTCCTCTGCCTGGGGGAATCATGGTCTATGTTATTATGTTCAGGACGAGTCTGGGCCTGCCTGTCCCAGGGCCCTGACCATGCGTGCCAGCCTTGGCTCAGGCTCTGATACATGTAGGAAGGAATTTATTGTTACCCAATAGTAAAGCCTATTACTAGTAACCTTAACATGAGCTAGTAAGGATTATGAAGTTGGTTATCTGTGTTGTGTTAAGATATACTTTCTATGTATAAATGCATCACCTTATAAATAATTCTTTGCTATAACTGCATTCCTTTCCTACGGAGAAATGGAATGTGTGTATAAGCAGGACCCAAAACAAGATCTAATGCTTCTCGTTAGTGTTGCTAATCAGCAAAAGTTACAAGTCGCCTTTACAAGATTTTTGTAAAATTTTGGGAGTAATGGAGTGAGGGAATGTTTTCTAGCCATAAAGCTGTGTGAGACTCCTCTCTGCCGCGCCGACCGCGAGTGGAGCCACCACTCAGTACGCAGAGGGGAGACGAGCGAGAGGAGGCTGAGCAGCACGAGGCACACCGTGACCACCTGATCGTTAGAGTTAAAGGCGTTGTATGGCATGAGGAAATGTGTTATTTTGAAAATATAGATGAAATTTAAATTGAATTTTCTTTGGAAGAAACTTGTGCTGTATATTTGTGTTTAAATATCTATGTTTTTGTTTTAATCAGATTATGGCATTAAAACCCTATGACTTGAGGAGGCGACTGTATGTAATATTTAGAGGAGAAGAAGGACTTGATTATGGTGGTTTAGCAAGGTAAAATAAACATCTGCTTTTAAATAGTGTGTCTCACTTACACAATGGATGTAGTCTTGAAAAGATGTATTTTTAAAGCAATCCAGTATTTTTAAAAACAAAAATTAAAATATTTACACAATAGTGGTTATAAGTGGTACTCATGGTTAGCTTATACATTTTCTCTGCCCATATACAAATTTGTATCTATGTGATATGTATGTTTGCTGTTTTTTTAAACAGAATTGATCATACAACATGTACAATATAGCAACTTGCTTTTGTTGTTTTATATATTGTGGAAATCTTTCCATATCACACATGGAGATAATCCTCTCTTTTTATTTAATGGCTGCACAATATTCCATTATATGGAGATATCATAAATCATGGATCAGCATGCACAAGGTTGTTTCCTTTCACTATTGTGTTCTGTGTTTGTGTTGTTAATCCAGTCTGAGTCATTATGAGAACAAAGTTTTTTGTATTCATTCACTATATTGTTAACAGTAGATGCTTGTGAAACAATGATTGGGAAATCCTTTTAGTGTTTTTTACAAACCTCAATTGCTTTGAAAAATTATTTACCAATAATTTGTTGTTAGCAAAACATTTTGATTAAATCTTTCCAAAGATTTAAACTTGCTTTGAATAGAAACAGCTCTCTTTCTGAACTCATATTTCACAGGTATACAGAATTACACAATTACAGTTTAGTGTTATTGGCAAAAAGCGATGTGGGACTAGGTACCACTGGTGGGATCGTGTAAGTGGGATTATCAGCTTTGGTTGTATTAGCATATTTTCATATCCAAAATATTATCAAGGAGGTTTTTCAGAAAAGAAATACTACCTATCACAGTGAATGTTTATATTACAGTTATTGTGATATCTCCCAGTTTCAGAAATGCTCATTCAAAAGAAAGGTACATCTGAGCAATGAAGTACAGTATTATTTTTACAGTGTCTGACTTGATAACATTCTCATTCTTGTCTGAACCCTTTTTTTACCTCAACAATTCTTATTTAGTTTTATAATTTGAAGGTTTTACTGCATATAGTCAGTTTTTCCATACCATAATTTTCTTATTCCCAAATTCTTTGTTTTGATTTGTGTGTGGGTATTGGTTTATTCAGGAATTCAGAATTGACAAGGGTGATGTATTCCAGCAGTTTTCAGAATGTGTTTTCTGTTGCTTTTTGTACGTAAGTGGTAGCTTGACCAGACACAAGCTTCTCGCCTAAGAGTTCGCCTCCCGTCCCTCCAGTGTGAATGGGGAACTGCCAGTGGGAGCCCAGTCCTTGTTCTTGAAGCTTATTGATTTCATTGTTGATTGTTTTGTATCTTTTCTAGGAACATGTTAAAATCTTCCTTAATTTAAGGGGACTTTTCTTCTATTATGTCTTTGAATATTTTTTCTGTTCCATGTGTTCCATTTTCTTCAGGAACCTCAGTCGTGGGTATGTGGAGTCTCCTTTGTCAGTCGTACATGTCTGTCTGATTTCTTTCTCTTTGTGCTTTTCCACACCTGTTTTGGTTTTTCTCACACCTGTCCCCATGTCCCTGTTCACAGTGCTGCCTGCCTTCTGCTGCTTCTACTGTGACTTTCTACATTTTCTTCTCTAGACTCTGCTAGCTCATCTGCTGTCTCATGATCGTTTCACCCTCTGTGTCTCCTTAGTTATTGAGAGTGTGAAGAGAGGTGTGCTGAATGTGACTCTGCCTGTTAGAGTTTCTCCCTCTTTCCTGCTGTCAGGTACAGGTCAGGTGCCACGGGACAGCCCTCCTTTTCTGAGTGACTCAGTTTTCTCTGGGCTGCTTTTGCTGACCGTGGCTTGCAGCAGCTGGAAACGTTATTTCTAGTTCTGTGTCTGAGCACACTTCCAGCAGATGTGTTCAGTGCTCTTCCCTGGACCACGTTGTATGCCTCCTGTCTCAGCAGGAGGCACCCTTGGTTCAGCTGCTGTGTTGGGACTGCATTTAGTTTTAGGAATCAGTACCTATCGTTTCTTAGTTGGTGTTGTTTGGGGATTCCCTTCTCTCTAGGCATTCCTGAGACTGAATAAACCTTTAGAAGAACACTTGTACACAGGCTGCCAGGCTGGGCTAACCTGCATAGTGATGGCCCCCATTCTAATTGAAAATTTTAAAACATTATTTGACAACATTAAAGAAAGTTACTAGATTATGCTTAAGAAGTAAGATTTCTGGCTTCTTTTTAAAAGCACCCTCTCACGTGGCATCAATTGGCTGAATCAGAGGAACTGCCTCCCCTGAGGGTAGTGAACTTCTTCCACTCCTGTGCTCACCACTGCCTGCCCCATCATCTGAGGGCTGGGATTATATGCCCAGAAATCATTTTTCTTTAAAACCAATATAACTTTGGTCAGGGACACAGTGGAGAGAGGGGGATTGGGGTCAGTAGTGAATAGAAGCCCCTTTCACTCACCAGTCCCTGCAGGAACTTGGGTTGGAGCCCGGCTGTAGAAGAAATTGCTGGTTAAGAGCCGTTTATAAAATTGAACGTGTTTTGTCATATAAATTATTAATCTTTTATCTAACTGTATTTCATGTATTAGACTTTTATAAATGAGGCAAAATGGGTGATAACTTAAAGAATGTTCATCACATTTAAAGAATTTGCCTTTTAATTTGGGTGTCAATTCTCACGCTTTGGCCATAAAGCTAACCGCATTCCATAGCAGCAACGCTGTGTGGCTCAGAACCACCCGCAGATATGTACCAAAACCCATTGTGCAGTGTCCCATGGTGCCTGTAGGCATTATGGTTACAAGAAACATACAAAGCTGTGGCCTCTTCTTTTGAGGAGCTTACACTCTGGTAGATGGGGCAGGTCATCTAAAGAACAGTGAATACCACTGTGAGGTTGTTACTGTTACTGATACCGCAAAACCTCTGGAGTGGGAAACACAGGCCCTGCCCAGACACAGTTGTAGCTGAAGGGATACCCCAGCAAGTCTGCAGAGAAATGAGTGCGGCAGGTGTGATGACACTGGCTTAGTATTTGGCAGTGAGGACTGGCAGGCACTTTGTGTATTTGATCTGCTATTAAATTCATGTACACTAAATGCTAAGCAATGATCTTGCCCTGTTTTCTCTAGAGAATGGTTCTTCTTGCTCTCACATGAAGTCCTGAACCCCATGTACTGCTTGTTTGAGTATGCTGGCAAGAACAACTACTGTCTGCAGATCAACCCCGCATCCACCATCAACCCGGACCACCTCTCCTACTTTTGTTTCATCGGTCGCTTCATTGCGATGGTGAGCCTGATGCCAAGACTCATTTGTTCATTTAAGCTTCACTGTGGGAAGCCAGGTCCCCAGAGAAATGCCAGGCTGCTGTTAGAGCGAGATGCTGTTTCTGCAGAGACACAGTCAAGGGCCTGGGGGCTTTGTGCTTCAGAGGGCACAGCACATTAAAAGTGGGGCTGAGGGTCAGGGTTCCCTGAGCTGGCGGCTGCCAGAGTAACGAAGGCACAGTGTTCCTCCTGGAAGCCCTGAGGCCATTTCTCCACTGCTGCATCCAGTTAGGTTAATGTAATTTATAAAGTGCTCTGGAGTGGGGTTGGTAAAGCTCCTTAACACCAAGAGGGAGAGGAGACATGAGAAGCATCTTAGTTGTTCATTGATTGCTTTCTCATATGTGCCTTGACTGGGGGGCTCCGGCAGAGTCAGTGACCCTTGCTCAAGCCAGCAACCTTGAGCTTTAAGCCAGCGACCTTGGACTCAAGCCAGTGACCTTTGGGCTTAAGCCAGTAACCTTGAGATCATTTCAGTGATCCTGTGCTTAAGCTGATGAGCCCACGCTCTATCAGGCGACCCTAGGGTTTTGAACTGGGGCTTTCAGTGTCCTGGGCCACCAGTGGCCAGGCATACATATCCTCTTGTCAACAGGACATGGAGCTGGGTTTTTTACCTCACTTAAATAGATAAAGCCTCATGATTTCTCTATTATCATTATGTTCTCAATAAAAATAATTACTTTGTACATTTTAAAATAAATTTTTTGTTTTTCTTGGCAGGCACTTTTCCATGGAAAGTTTATTGATACTGGTTTCTCCTTACCATTCTATAAGCGTATGCTAAGTAAAAAACTGACGATTAAGGATTTGGAATCTATTGATACTGAGTTTTATAATTCCCTTATCTGGATAAGGTTTGAACATTTATGTTTCAATAAGGCATTTTCTTGAAACCAATTTATATGACTCGTTAATTAATATGTCTGTATTTTTCTCACTTAGAGACAACAACATTGAAGAATGTGGCTTAGAAATGTACTTTTCTGTTGACATGGAGATACTGGGAAAAGTTACCTCACATGACCTGAAATTGGGAGGTGCCAATATTCTGGTGACGGAGGACAACAAGGATGAATATATCGGGTGAGGTTCCCAGAGCTCCCAAAGTGTGCTAGCACAAGGCCCTGATGGCACCCAGCCCCTCCCTGTCTTTTCCTCTGAGAGGACTGACTCCACATTCATTCCTCTGATTTCCCTTTTCATCGTGTTCTCTCTACTTGACCTCTGCACAGGCTCCGCCGTGCTCCAGGTCTCTACGCACTGCCATCCTGTCCTGTGTTGTCCCGTGTTCTTGACCTCTGCACAGGCTCTGCTGTGCTCCAGGTTCACACACACTGTTATCCCTCCCATGTCCTGCTGTGTTCTTGACCTCTCCACAGGGTTCATTGTGTTATAGGTCCCCGTGCACTGCCGTCCCTTGTGTCCTTCTGTGTTCTTGCAGTCAGAGCACACACACTGCCCTTTACTGCCCACAGCTGCCGGCTGTGTGCTCCCTGCCCAATTAGTGCTCAGAGGCTGGGCAGAGCTCGCAGCTGCCTCCTTGCAGACAAAAGAGCAGGGCGCCCTGTGGAACAACAGCATGACATAGACCCCAGCCTCTACCAACAAGAAGGGCTCATCTCCTGGTGCATTTCACCTGTCCTCTCACTCCCTTTTTTTTTTTTTACAGGGACAGAGAGAGAGTCAGAGAGAGGGATAGATAGGGACAGACAGGCAGGAACGGAGAGGTGAGAAGCATCAATCATTAGTTTTTCGTTGCTGTCGCAACACCTTAGTTGTTCATTGATAGCTTTCTCACATGTGCCTTGACCGCAGGCCTTCAGCAGACCGAGCAACCCCTTGCTGGAGCCAGCGACCTTGGGTCCTAGCTGACGAGCTTTTGCTCAAGCCAGTTGGGCCTGCGCTCAAGCTGGCGTCCTCGGGGTCTTGAACCTGGGTCCTCTGCATCCCAGTCCGACGCTCTATCCACTGCGCCACCGCCTGGTCAAGCAACTCTTTCTTTTTTTTTTTTTTTCTTTTCACTCCCTGTGTTAACATGTGCTCCCACACCAGTTTTAAACTGTCCTCTTGAGTCCCATGAGGCCCACAACGTACAGTTTCTTTACCTCCTCTTTCAGTGCTCCACATCTCCTTCCACTTCCTAAACGTGGATGTCTGTCCAAGGCCCTTCCTGCATTCTGCTTCTCAGAGAGGTCTGCTCCCAAGCCTCAGTGTTCTGTTAGAGTCAGGTGTGACCTTGAGAAAGTGTTTCCATGTGCCAGCCAGCCATCCAGGCCAGTGCAGACTTCCAGGAAGCAACCAGATAGAAGTTTCAGGCTCCTCAGCCATATATAGCCCCAGTTCAGCACCGCCCCAGAGCGCGCCCTGTCCCTGGAGCTCACACTGTGCTGCGTAGCCAGCATGAGCACAAGCCCATGTGGCAGTGTTCTGATAAAACCCTAGAATACCCACTGAAATTTGATTTCCTGTGCTTTTCATACCATGGAATGTTACTTTTAATTTTTTTTAATTAAAAAGAAGGTAAAGATACATACTGCACAGAAAGCATATTAGAGGCTAGATTGGGCCCACACCTCCTGATACTGACTAACCCATGTTAAAGGTGGCATGTCACAGATTGCTCATTTCTTCTACCCGCTGCCTTTCTGGGCTTATTCCTGTCATGGTGCCACATTTTCCCCCTCCTTCCAGACTTAGACTTGGTGTTGACCTTGTCTCTCTTCTTTCATATTTTTTATGTTTGCTCTTTATAATTGTTTCCAAAGCAGGATCATGTACACATTACTCTGTACTTGCTTTTCCCAGGACAGGAGAGTTAGATTTGGTCGCTTTCTAATGGCTGAATAAGCTTGCTGTCCTTCCTGTGTGACTCGGTGTCATTCTGGTTGTGTCCAGCTTGGGCCGCTGCAGACCCAGCAGCAGAAGACCGTTAGGAGTCCACACAGGCTGCTGCTGCCTCCTCATGGGGAGAGTCAGAGACCACCGAGTAGACGTGGTTGCACTGCTTGCTTCTTAACCTGCCATAGTGTCACCGTCATGTCCCACACTCAGTAGTCAGCCCTCATGTTCTCTGAGTGGGGCAGTGCCTCACTGGGTACTTGGAACACTTGGAGCATTTATCACTTCTGTCTGAAGAAAGCATATTCACGAAGGTTGCGAAAGAGGCACTGGGCTTTCTGTATTTGTTAAGCCTTGAGTTCTCCACAAAATCCAGTGATTAATATGTAGCACAACCTAAGCACTTAGAAAATGCTGTCCACATTTTCAGATGTCAGGGCAGTTTAACGTCTGTACTTAAATTGCTTCCTTGAATTTTGTACTTTGTGTTATTAAGGGAACTACTATTTTAAAAAATCTTGTCTCTAGAGTACCTACTGTATAGGAGTTTATACCTAATCATGACTATAACATTTTTTGGCAGATTTTGTTTCAGTCTCTGGTACAGTAACACTTTGATCTTGTGTTTTAATCTTGCTCTTTGAAATTATGAGATAGTGCTCTTTTTCAGTTGTGACACTTAGTTTTTAGTGCACAAACAGGAGCAGATACACTGCTCTTTGGGAGGCAGAAATGAGCAGTTTCAGAGGAATTGAGATGTTCCAAGGATTGTGCAGCCACATGCTGTGGGAACGTGCAAAGTGGCAAGATGTAGTGGCCAGGGGTGTCTAGGGGGGGCCTTGTGCGCAGTCCACAGAAACCACACCATTTCCAAGACCCCTGGATGTTTACTGAAAACTAACAAGATGGGATGATCAGTAGTGGTTTTGGGTGGCTGGGCAGGGTGCTCCAGGAGTCGTAGATGGAAGGGACTATGTGGGGAGGACCTGAAGTAAGAGGTGGTCCAGGAATCTAGAAGGGGGGAGTGAGACCTGAAATAAGGCAGACACAGATGAAAATGACGGGATGGGTTTTTGGGGACGTTACAGGAATAGAATGGCTCAGAGTCAGTCATGACTCACGTAGTGGGGAAATAGTTGTAAAGGAAGTAGTTAGTGACTGATGTTTCTGGACTGGTTGCAAGTAGATGTGTTAGCAGGATGTCCAAGGAGAGATGAATTACAAATATCTCCATCTCACGGGAAGCATGATTGGGGTGTGAGAGTTATTGGCTTTTCTGTGATAGTTGAAACTTAAGCAATGGACAGAGTCATCTGTAGATAGTTGAGTGGCTAGAAGAGACAAGAAGTCAGAGATCTCAGTGACACCCAGTCATGGGACAGTGACCCCAATGAGGGCCACTGAGGAGTAGGCAGAGCCATTCAACTAGTGGTACTGCCAGGTAAGAAGGGCTCTGAGAGTTGGGGACACTCATGTCATTGTCACAGGAAATGCATGTCACGCACACACAGTTCTGGGTGACATTTGTGAAGGAAGTTGTTTCTTCTTGCAGGAGTAGATTTCAAAAGCCAAAGTACAGTGGATTAATACTGTGTAAACAGTCTGACCAGTGGTGGCACAATGGAGAAAGTGTCGACCTGGAACACTTAAGGTCCCAGGTTCGAAGCCATGAGGTTACTGGCTTGAGCATGGGGTTGCTGGCTTGAGCATGGGGTTGCTGGCTTGAGCATGGGGTTGCTGGCTTGAGCGTGGTATCATAGACGTGACCCCAGGGTCGCTCTCTGGTTTGAAGGCCAAGGTCACTGGCTTGAGCAAGGGTTCACTGGCTCAGCTGGAGCCGCCTGGTCAAGGCACGTATGAGAAGCAATCAGTGAACAACTAAAATGTTGCAACTACAAGTTGATGCTTCAAATCTCTCTCCCTTCGTCTTTCTCACAAAAAAGTTTTAAAAAATAAAACTTGGGTAAACAGGAAGAGAGAAGGTGAGGACTGTGAGCAAGGGTCGTCTTCTAATTAGTGGTGGTAGGGGTAGACGGGAGGGGTGAAAAAGAATCATCTGAGCCCTAAGATGGCAGCTGTGCAGAGTTAAGGGTTTTGCCACTGATGAATGGAAGGTTTGGAAGCAGCACACATGGGTGAAAGGTTGCCTTGGACATGAATAAGTCAGCCACCTTCCTCTTGCACACAGGGCAGAGGTTTGAGGAGGTCCCAGAGAGGCTGCTTCCTCTATCTGCTCTCCAAGGCTGCTCCTGCATGGGGCCTCTATACCACCTCCCTTCCAGACCTTGTCACTGACGGGTGTTACTCCTTGTTTCTTCTTGCCACCTTCCGTCACAGCTTCTTTGAATGTTTTGTTTCCATCTTAGATGATTTCTACTCTTAAGTGTTAGGAAACTGTCACATTCTCAATTAAGTCAGCACTGAGCTGGGACATAAACTGTCCCAGCACATGACCCACAGGCAGTGTCCCAGTGTCCCTGCAACACAGCCTTGCTTCCCTGCAGAGGGCTGTGAGTCAGGAGGAAGGGGAGCCCATCTGGTGGTTGTGGTGCCCTCCCTGCTCACGGTGTGGCCATGAGTGCTGCTGCGCTGGCTGTCGCATCGACAGGGAACCTCTTTGTTGTTCCTTACTTTGGAAAGCACCCTTAAGCTGCACACATGAGGGAGCTGGTTTCCTCATGTTGATGCATGTTAACTCAAAAACAACACACGTGTGTGTAAAGAATGTAAATGGTATATTAAAATTATTTACTGATTTGAGAGAGAGACAGAGAGAAACACTGATTTGTTCCACTTATTTATGCATTCAATTGGTTGATTTTTGTATGTGCCCTGACTGGGGATCAAATCCACAACCTTGGCCTATTGGGATGATGCTCTAACCAACTGAGCTACCCAGACAGGGCCTTAGATGGTATACTTAGGGAAAAAAGAGGACATTTATTTATTTATTTATTTAGCGAGAGAGAGACAGACAGACAGACAGGGAGATGAGAAGCATTGTCTTGTAGTTGCAGCACCTTACTTGTTCATTGATTGCTTCTCATATGTTCCTTGACCAGGAGGCTCCAGGTGAGTCAGTGACCCGTGTTCAAGCCAGTGACCTTTGAGTTTCAAGTCAATAACCTCGGGGTTTCAAACCTGAGACCTCAGCATCCCAGGTTGGCGCTCTATTCACTGCACCACTGCCAGTGAGGACGAAACACGGGATTTTTAGAAGTACTTGGTGTTTCTAAGCCTTTTACCATACACAAATGACCTATTTTGAATACTGTCTTTATTTTCAGTTTAATGACAGAATGGCGTTTTTCTCGAGGAGTACAAGAACAGACCAAAGCTTTCCTGGACGGTTTTAATGAAGTTGTTCCCCTTCAGTGGCTACAGTACTTTGATGAAAAAGAGCTGGAGGTGAGGCTCTTTCCCTTATGTATCATAGGGAATGGGGGACTTAGTGCTTCCACAGAAGAATGTCTGCATATTTCTAAATCATGTGGCACAATCTGGAGTCCTCTCGCTCATCCAGATGTTCAGTGGGTGTTAAAAACCTAGCACGGGGTGAGGGGCTATATTCTCTGAACTCTGATGCTGTCATGGGCTCATCAGTCCAGCTGTCAGGGGCCCTAGACCAGGTGTGCAGTCTTGTTACACACTTGGGGAGCTTTCTGAAATCCTGATTTAGTAGTGATTTGACCCAAAGAGCAGATTTTAAAGTCATGAGTTCCTAGTGATTTTAATTGTATCTGGATTTGTTAAAAATATATTGGATTTATTTTTTTTTTTGGTGACAAATTACACGAGCAAAATTTACCATCTTAACCATTTTTGAGTGTACTGTTCAGTGATGTTAAGTATGTTCACATTATTATGCAACAGATCAGAACTTTTTCATCTTGAAAAACAAACTGCCCTATAACGAGTCCCCCACACTTCCCGCTCCTCCAGCCCCCGCACCCACCATTCTACTCTGTCTCCGCTTGCGACTCTTTTTCTGTCATATAAGTGGAATCAGTGTCTGTCTTACCGTGACCAGCCTGCGTCACTGAGCATAATGTCCTCATGGTTTTTGAAGCAGGTGTCAGAATGTCTTTCCCTTTTAAGGCTGAATCATACCTCATTATATGTGTAGACTGCATGTCCTTTACCCATTTGTCAGTCAGTGGATATTTGGGTACCTCCACCTTGGCTATTGTGAGGACTGAAGCTGTGAGCGTGGCTGTTCTAGTATCTCATACCCTGCTTACAGCTCCTTGGGTCTGTCCCCAGGAGTAGGACTGCTAGGTCACACAGGAATCCTGTGTAATTTTTTGAGGAGCTGCCAGCTTCCATTCCCACCAAAGTGTACAGGGGTTCCTATTTCTGCACACCTGTGCCTACCTTTGTTATTTTATGTTGTGCTTTATGGTATCCATCCTAATGGGTGTGAATGACACTTCATTGTTGTTTTGATTTGTATTTCTCTAAAGCCTAGTCTTTGAATTCATGACATCTTCTCTTCCCATATGGGCACCAGGATAGATAGCCCGTGGCATTTCCTCTCAGCTCCCTGGAGGTGCAAATGTTTTAACATTAGCCAGCTTGAATCCTTTATTAAGAAATGTGGTGTTTCCGTGTAATCAAACATGCACATGAAAAACTGCATTTTGTGTTTTATACAGTGATATTCCTATGTAGAAATTAGCCTGCTGGACACTTCAACTGATGTGGAAAGTAGATGAAAATCAGGACTCAGGAGCCTGAATGACATGTTCAGTCTCTACCCCTGGTTCACGTCTTTTCTAACAACTTGCTTTTATGAATTAGCTCACACACATTAAACCCTGGCCAGGTAGCACAGTTTGTTAGAACATCACACTGAGACACCAAGGTTGTGGGTTTGATCCCTAGGCAGGGCACATACAAGAATCAACCAATGAATGCATAAATAAGTGGAACAACAAATCAATGTCTGTGTCTCTCTCTCTCTCCCCCCTCCACCCCTCCCTCTTTTTTTCCCTCCCTCTCTCCCTCTCTTTCTCCCTCCCCACCTTTACTCTAAAATCAATCAAGGAAAAAAAAACATTAGAAAAGTGAATGGAAGATAGTTTTTAGGGTAGTGTTAATTTTTTAATCGCCCTTCATTAAGAATCTGAAGAAAATTTAACTGTTTTGGATCCTCAAGATGCATACCCCTAAAATGTTCTATAGCCCCAGTGGAGCACCTCCACATGGAGGTCCCCAGGAAAAGGTGTTGGGGCGCTAAAGCGGAGGACCAGGAAGCTGCGACAGGCTCGTGCTTGTCAGGCCCTTGGTGGCCTTCACATTCTCATGTATGCCTGGGACATAGTGGGCATTTCACACCTAAGGGGACTAACGTCCAGTTGGTGCTGACTTGCCCTTAGCTCATAGTGCAAAGCTGTGAGAGAATATTCATCCTTTTTTGGTTTGTTCTACTTTGTTTTGATTTTTACTCCTAGTCTGTTCTTTCTCTTACTCTCTTCACTGTCTCTCTTACCCATGAAGAATAATAATGGTGTTCCTATCATTACTCAAAGTAGTGTTTATTCATAATCATGCCCCCTTTTACAGGTAAAATCTATTTAAACTTTAAGATGTTATTTTTAAGATGCTTTTATTTGTTGATTTTAGAGAGAGGGGAGAGAGAAATATGTGGGGGTGGGCAGGAATATCAACTCTTAGTAGTGGCCTCCCATATGTGCAGTGACTGGGCAGGCCCAGGGTTTCCAACTGGCAACCTCAGCGTTCCAGGTCAGTGCTTTATCCACTGCGCCAACACAGGTCACTTTAAGAAGATTTTATGTTATTCTTTATAAAAACTCAACCATGCTAGGAATAGAGGGCAGCTTTCTGTGTGATGGAGAGTGTTATATCACTGTCAACTTAGGAAATCTCAAGGAGCCGACAAAAAGACCCTATTTGGAATACAGTGGTACCTTGAGATACGAACAGACCAATTTTTTAAGATACAAGCTGTGACTGGGTCAGTATTTGTGTTCGAGATCTGAGCAAAATTCCGAGATACGAGTCGTGATTCGGGAAGCTGCCACTAGTTGGCACGTTGGCGCACGGGTCCAGTATCGACAGTTTGATATACGAGTTGAGTGACTTATGAGCTCGGTTACAGAATGAATTAAATTAGTATCTCAAGGTACCACTGTAATAGTGAATTTAACAAGACTATATAGGGTACAAGGTCAGTAATTTAAAAAGTCAGTTTATATCATCTGTATACTAGGAATGAACAATTGGGAAGTTTCATTTACTAAAGTATCAAAAAAACGAACTAATTTAACCAAAGACATATGAGACCTCTATCCCTAAAACTTAAAAATTGCTCAGGAAAATTAAGGATTACTTGAATAAATGGAGAGGTATATATCAGCTTATGTATTGGAGGACTCAATATTGTATAAATGTCAATTCTTTCCAAATTAATTTGTATATTCAACACAATACCAGTCAACATCTTAGCAGATTTTTTAATAAAAAATGATAGGCTCATTCTAAAATTACTATGAAATACAAAGGCCAAACAATTTTGTAAAAGGACAAACTTGGAGGCTATCTTCTACCTGGTTTCAAGAATTATGATGGAGCCGTGGTGACTCAGACAGCATGGTCTTTGTGACAGGACAGAGTAGTATTTCTCGGTGGAACACTGGGATGTCCAGAAATAGACCCATGCATAAATAATTGTCAATTGATTTTTAACAAAAGTACTGATATGTTTCAGTGAGAAATGGAACTTGTTCTGAACAAATGATGCTAGGTCAACAGGGTATCCCACATGGAAGAGAGTTCCCCTTCACTCCTGCCTCAGCCCATAGCAAAGATTAATTTAAAAGAAGCCAGGCATAACTAGGAAAGCTAAAAAGAAATCACAGGAGAAAAATTTTGGTGTGGGCATTAGTTTCTTAGGTGGAACACAAACAAACAATAAACCACCCCCATAGAAAGGTTAAATTGGACATCATCAAAACTAAAACCTCTGCTCTTCAAAGTAAATGAGAAAAGGCAGCCTGCACTCAGGGACAGAGACTGACTACAGTGGCAGCAGGGAAATGCCTGAAGAATGCTCCTCACATTCTGGGAAGTACAGGTTGGAGCCCAGTGACATCCACTCTGGGCCCCTGGTTCGTTGCCTGCAGTGTCAGACACACCTCACTCCTGTGCCCTGCCAGTTCTACTAGTAGGTATTTACCCAAGTGAAGTATGAAGTGAAATACTGTATATGTCTACACAGAGCCTCCATATGTTCATTACAACTTTATTACTCAAAGCCCAAAATTTGAAGTAACCTAAATGTCCACCAACAGATGGACAGTGTTGTATGTTCATATAACAAAACACTCCTCAGCAATATGAAACAGTGCTGTTACCCAGAGCAACAGAGATAATGTGCTGGGTGAGGGGGACAAACAGGCCTGTGTGCACCTTTGTGACAATATGAAGAATCTAGGCAATGGTCACCTAGTGCCAGGTGAGGATGGTGGCCTTGATTGCACAGGGGCCATCATGGAAACATTCTGTGTCTTGTGATGGTGGTTACACATGTGTGTATGTACGTGGGTCAAAGCTCATCTAATTCTACCTAAAACGTGCATCCTGCCTGGCCTCTGATGGTGCAGTGGATAGAGCATTGACCTGGAACGCTGAGGTCACA
Organism: Rhynchonycteris naso; assembly: GCA_037038555.1. Lineage (NCBI taxonomy): Eukaryota > Metazoa > Chordata > Mammalia > Chiroptera > Emballonuridae > Rhynchonycteris > Rhynchonycteris naso. The sequence goes on along the minus strand of CM072998.1, from coordinate 211,223,276 downwards.
GGTTCGAAATTGCGGGCTTGCCTGGTCAAGGCACATATGACAAGCTATCAGTGAAAACTAAAATGAAGCAACTATAAGTTGATGATTCTCACTCGTGCTCTCTGCTGTCTAAAAATCAATAAATAAAATCTTTAAAAAGATGTACATGCTCGCCTGACCTGTGGTGGCGCAGTGGATAAAGCGTCGACCTGGGAACACTGAGGTCGCCAGTTCAAAACCCTGCACTGGTCTGGTCAAGGCACATATGGGAGTTGATGCTTCTAGCTCCTTCCCCCTTTCTCTCTCTCTCTGTGTCTCCTCTCTAAAATGAATAAAATAAAAAAAAAATTAAAAAAAAAAAAAAAAAGAATACATGAAAAAGATGTACATGCTCTTGTCTATAAATTCAGAATTGATGAGAAGTAAAATATGTATCATACTATTATGCACATAATAATTTCATCCCGCATATAATAAACTGGCGCTATTTGAAAATTTCACATTTATAGGATATTTTATACCCAAAGCCTGGATAAATAAGGTTAGTATATTTTTCAATAGAAAACATAAATTTAAAAAGAAGCTGATTATTCTAAGCCCAGGGCCCTCTTCTGCCCCTGTGACTCGCTTCCTGAGCCCACACAACCAGCCTGGCTCCCTTGCTCCATGGCTCCCTTCTGTGACTTTCTGAGTAAACCCTAGCTTGTATTTTGAGGGGGAGGGAGCAGAAATTTGTTTGAAACTCATTAATTTGGATACCTAAGTTAGGATGTATTTATAGTAAAGGATATTCTTTTTAGCACAGCTAATGTTCTTGAAAAATAGTTACCCTGTGTTTTTTCTGAGTTCAGTAAACATGGATAAGATCAAGTACCAAGGAATCTGTGTGACTCAGTGCAACAAAATGTTGTGGGTTGGTTACTGTGACCATTGTTGGCGTGCCCCCAGGTGATGCTGTGCGGCATGCAGGAGGTGGACCTGGCTGACTGGCAGAGGAACACAGTGTATCGACACTACACGAGGAACAGCAAGCAGATCATTTGGTTCTGGCAGGTATTTGCTCCATTGTTTTGTACCACAGCACCCAGAGAGGATGTCTTCATCCTTTTTTATTTTTAATTGATTGACTTTAGAGAGAGGAGAAAGTTGGGGGGAGACGAGCAGGGAGCATCAACTCATAGTTGCTCCTCGTACGTGCCTTGATTGGGCAAGCCTGGAGTTTTGAACCAGTGACGCCAACATTCCAGGTTGGTGGTTTATTCACTGTGCCACCACAGGGCAGGCGAGGTATCTTCTAATGAAACAGTACATTTTTAAATTGAGACTGCTTTTGGACCTGGCTTTAGTCTTTGAATTCGGAACCAAAAGTGGGCAGTCTGAATACTTGTTAACAGATGGTTCCATTGGGCTGTGTTCCTGGATGGGTGAGTGACAAAACCTCTTTAAAGTGAATATAATGATAAGTTGGAGCGTTTTTTTTCCTACCAGTATCAAAGTATTGTACAAATTGTACTTAATTCTGGAAGTGAAGGAGGAAGTATGTTTTCATGAGAAAGAGCAGACACTTAGGTGACATATGCTGGGAAATTAGAATAACCCACAGGGTCATGTCTCCCCTTCCTCTTTCCTGGTCTCTGGTCACCCAAATGCTGCACTCTAATCTAAAAGCACGTTTTACTTTAACAGACATGTGTGTTTATTTGAAAATGTTAAATGTCTAGATCAGGGACAGTCTTCACATCAACCTTGTAACTGAAACTCCCCAGTGCTAGTGACTGGGCTGGTGAACCAATTCCTTCAGGTGCGGTCAGTCTGGGTGTTTGTGTTACTAGAAAAATTCCCCAAACATTGCATCTTTCTGTTAGGGATGTGTCTCACATGTGTTGCTTAGTACATTGCAGACATGTGGACACTTGTAGAAATTCGTGTTAGAGAAATACTTGACACGAGAATGGCCCCCACTGGAATATTTATTGCAGCATTATTGGTACCCTGACGGAGAAACCCCAGAATGTACCTGGCAGCACTGGGTAAATAAACGGTAAGTAGCCATTCTGCAGTGCTGTGCCCTGTATTCTTTTTAAATGTAAATTACAAAAGCCTTTGGAGAGGAATGCGCCATAGAGCACTCGGGGAGGAAGGTGTGTGTCTGGTGTGAGAAGCTGCCTTTCAGTACCTGGGACTAGTGTACAGTGTGCAGGCTCTGCCGTCGTCCCTTTAGGGTCGTTCCCAGCCCGTCGTGTGGATATGTGTCTAAATCTGAGGAGCTGATGCTTAGACCACGTTAAGTCTACACAACTAGTTAGTTGGTTCCGGGATTGGGTTGGTGTTAGGGACAGTGGTGAGGTTCTGCCAGACCTGCTGATAGCTGTTCTGTGTCTGGTGGAGTAAACGTCAGCAGTATCGTTGTGCACAGAAACACGTTGGTTCGTGTATTTCTTGTCCTTACCTGAGTCCCACCTGTAAGATACACGTCTGCTCTCACAGTGCTTCCTGCACTCCTTGCCTTCTGTTAGAAGACACTCAGACCAGTTCAGATTAGTGTTTCACCTCGTTACGCACTTGTGCCCCTCTTTGAAAACAGTCAGTGGACTGATCAGTGGTGGCATAGTGGAAAGAGCATCAACCTGGAACACTGAGGTCCTGGGTTCAAAACCCCAAGGTCACTGGCTTGAGCAAGGGGTCACTAGCTTGGCTAGAGCCCCTCCCCAGTCCCAGTCAACACACATGAGAACTAATCAGTAAACAAAAGTGCCACAACTACGAGTTGATGCTTCTCATCTTTCTCCCTTCCTGTCTCTCTCTCTCTCTCAAAAAAAAAAGTGAACTAGATTATTTGTGCAATGCTTTGGTTTTCAAGTGTGAAGAGCAAGATTGGGAAGTGGTGTTGAGAGGCCATTTGTTTGGAGTCCCTTAACGGGAAAGGGGAGGTGCTTAGATAAGAACATTGGTTCAGAGCTCAGCCAGACCTGTGTTCAAAGTCTACTTCTGTCACTCGCCACTGGAGGACACAGGCCTTCGCCTGTGCAGGCCTCACCTCCTCACATGCACAGTGGGGATGCTGATGCAGGGCCCACGTCCCAGCACTGAGAGGGCTGCACGCAAAGAAGCCCATGGTGCTAGGGGGCAGCTCTGAGCTGTCCCAGTTCCCTTCAGTGGAAGGACCTTGGACAAGTGCTGTTCCTAAGCTTCCACTTCCTTTCTGTAGTCTTCCTGGCACAGCTCTAGCCCTGGTAACTGGCAAATATCGCAACCACTGTTTATCACATCTTTTGAACCAATTTTGGTGTTAAATTTCTTAAGTTCATTCTTAATTTTCTATAAGAAATTTAGGAATAATTCAAGTGTCTACAATTTTCATTACTGAAGATAACTTAGCACTTATTTTACACTAACTTTGACCTGTCAGTTTGTGAAGGAGACAGACAACGAGGTGAGAATGCGTCTGCTACAGTTCGTCACTGGGACTTGTCGCCTGCCCCTGGGAGGCTTCGCTGAGCTCATGGGTGAGTGCCATTTCTGTGGTCACTGTAGTCCTGGGCCTGAGGGTCATTCCCGGTGCTCTGCATGAGACAAGAAGGAAAGTCAACCACCTGGGTGGCCGCTGCGCTGCTCCTAAATGTGACGGGTACCAGGCTTCTGTAGCTACTGCTCTTTGCACTGATGCTTGCTGCTGGGTTCCTGCAGCAGGAAGGAGCTGCTCTAGGCAGAAGCATGTGACCCTGTAGCTCACACTTTATCATGCGTGTAACCATGTGACATGTTGTCAATATAACTTATTTTCCTGGTTTAGGAAGTAATGGGCCTCAAAAGTTTTGCATTGAAAAAGTTGGGAAAGACACCTGGCTACCAAGAAGCCACACGTGGTAAGTTGAAAGCCATTGTTTTGTTTTTTTTAAACAGACTCATTACTGCTAATCCACTGGTTTTGGGAGCAGATTGGTGGGCTCAGCATCCTGTCCCTGAGCACTACGCTTGGAGCTCCGCCGTGTGGAAAGGGCCCTCCCTTCGCCAGACTACGCTTCTTGGGCATGGGCACACGATTGCAGCCAGGTAGCAGTTCTAGGAAGCCTGTGGGAGGAAGTACAGCTTAGTGGGCAGGAGGCTCGTGAAAATGAGACGCACAGTCTGTACAGGGGTCCTTTACTGTCGTCTGTGTGGTACCTGACATGCTGGGTTCTGTCAGGTCAGAATCGTGTTCATGCTAAGCCATGCTTCACCTTTTCATGGTGTTGACATTTGCTCTCTGGTGGCAGACTGCCAGTCCTTCGGCAGGTCCTCCAACACCATGTGTGCCATTGACAACAAAACAAAAAAGTTCCATGGGCAGCTGCCTGAGTTGAAGCCAACCTAGCTGGCTCTTATGGAGCAGCAGGCTTATGACCTAAAACAATGACTAACAGGTTAGTCAGTCTCAGGGATCTGGCAAACATTTTCTTGAAAGCAGTAAAGTAAGCTGATTTCAAAGAAGACAACTCAGCATTTGTGGGCAGTAGAGGTTTTGAACAAAGGTTAGAATTTTGGAAAACTTGTGTACGTGTGTATTTATATATGCACACACACCATGAGCTTGACAGCCTCCCAAGACTTTTTAGGTGAGATTGTTGGTATTACACATGTGTTGTTTTTCTATCATATAATTACAGTGGTCCCTGGTCTATTGCGGGGGTTAGGTTCCAGAACCCCCCCCCCCAGTAGGCAAAAATCCACAAAGTAGCGACTTTATTTTTATTTTACTATTTATATATATATATTTTAAGACTTTATAAATGCTCCCCACACTCTTATAAATCTTTCTCACACTCTTATAAACACTTCCTATGCTTATTTTACCACAAAAATAATTAAAAATAATACATAAAAATACCTATATACCGCAAAACCCCGCGATATAGTGAAAAATCTGCAATACAAAATTAGATGTATACAATTTAAAAATCCACTGTACAGTGAGGCTGCAAAAAGGGAACCACAATATGGCAAGGGACGACTGTAAATGTTACATTTGGAAATCCTCTGTAGGTTGGTGGACCAGTATTTCTGAGTGAACAATTCATGATACATTATTGTCTAGAGGTAAAAAAAAATTGATTCAAAGTGCCACATGAACCAGTGAATTTTACATAATGGTACAAAGAATTCTTTGGTAATTTCAGAACCTGTATTACATGTAACACTAGTGTCAAAATGTAATACCCGCAATTACCTGAGAAGGGGACTAGTGTTCATCTCTACTTCCTACTGCACACGGGAGACAGGTGTGCAGATACTCACTGGCACTGCACAGTTCAGTGGGATAAGAGCACAGGTGTCAGAGTCCAGACAGCAAAGATTTGCAGAAATAAAAACAGTCACTCTTCTCACAATTTTTATGGAAAAATTTTATTTCAAAATGAATTATTTTTTATATTTCTCAGTTTTAACTTCTCATATAGTAAATATCAATGGATAACACTTCACATCAACAAAACTCTTTGGGGTTGTCAGTACTTTTAAGTGTGAAAAGGGACCCTGTGAGCAGAGCCACCAGCCTGGACTGAGCTGTGAGTCCAGCAGAGGAGGGGGTGCTGAAGCAGAGCTCATAACCAAGGAGAAAACCCCCAAGGACAGATGAGAGGAACTAGCCCTCATTGTCACAGTGGAGGGAGAGAAGTTGGCCTCACTGAATGGATTTTAGATTTTGTGAAGGGAAGAGCATTATCAACTGTTGATTTACGTTTTCTCAAAGTGCATGGTGAGGTAGGTTACTGGCTGATAGTGAAGGAGAAGATCTGCAGGCAGGATAAGAACTATCAGACAAGACACGTGGCCTCAGGCAGGGTGGGACTGCCTGCTGGGAAGTGGCACCAGTCTACTGATGGGGGGGGGGGGAAGCTTCTTTAAAGCATAAGGCTGAATTCATTCAGGTTCTGAGTTCTGATCAGTAAGTTTGAAAGAGTGGTAGGGATGTAACATCTATCTGTCAAGGTAGTGATTAAAATGGTGTGCCATGTTCTCTGAGTAGGTCTTAAGTTTGAATAGACTGCTGAAAGAAATTTCTTAATATTAGTAATTAGTATCATAGTGTAACACTTCTCTATCCATTTAGTTCTTCAAATGTGCTTTGAAAATAATGTACTAGAAATGTTTTTTCATTGTATTGAAACACATCCAATTTTGTTTTTGTTCAGTTTTAATCGCTTGGATCTACCACCGTATAAGAGTTACGAACAACTGAAGGAAAAACTTCTCTTTGCTATAGAAGAGACAGAGGGGTTCGGACAAGAATAAAGAGGAGTTCGGACAAGAATGGGGCTTCTTGTCCTGGAGGAGCTGTTGCGTTCAGATACCCCAGCCCAGACCAGAACAAATGCACAGAGATGTGTAAATAAGCTGTCCATTCTGTACAGTACAGTGACTTCTGAGCGTCTTGAAGTATAGATGTTTTCTGTTCTTACACAGAAATATGCAAAACAACTCATCCTTTTCTACTTTATTTATTGTTCCCTTGAACTGACTGATCAGGAAATAGCTCGCCCTCAAATTTTGAAGCAAGAGACTTTATTAGAACTCAGTGTCACATCAGCGTGCTGGTGGTGGCTCTAGTTTTATAGAGCTGCCCAGCTGCCTGACAGTGCTCTCGCAGAAGCGGCCTAGACGCTCCACCCCCCCCGGGGTGTGTGTGTGCACGTGCTGTCCTGGAAGGTACTGAGGGCCTAGGCCAAATCTGACTGCGTATGAACTAATGCTGCTGGCTTTTCTGAAAACAGGTGATGGACCCTGTCGCTTTGTTTTAAATAAATACAATAGCTGAAACTTCCCCTCTGCCATACCATTAAGGTAGTGCAAAGTACTGAATGCAAGTCATGTACTAACTGGATCCAGCACCAGGTGGTCTAGAGATGGGACGGCATAGAGGTTTACATGGTCCTTCGGGGATGCTAGATGTTTGTTGGCTTAAAGAATCAGGCATGCCTGTACTTTTGTTTTTAAATGTGATGGTCTTTAATAAACTGACACTGTTTGATACCTAGGGACATAAAAAGGTAATGTCACTTTCCCACTTTTGTATTCGGTTTTGGATAAAATCAGATGGATGGAAGAGTTCTAGCATCCGAAGTCAAACAAGTGAATCTGGCATTCCTATCAGTGTTGGAGTCTCCCCACTCCTTTACAATTCATGACAAGTTGATGTGTTTGAATTAAGCATATGAAAAAACAGTCCTCCCCCTTTACATAGATCATTATTTTTGTCCTTTTGCTGAACTACAAAGATGTATAACAAATTAAAATCTGATGGGAATGATATTAATGCTACTTCAAACAGGCTTCCTTATTAATATAAAATTTAAATTTGTATTATTTGAATATATACTCTTCATTAACTTAAAATTCTTTTATAACCACAGAACTGACATCTTAGAATGTTAACATTTCACTGCTGGGTACATACAAACATGATTAGTGTACAATTTAATTTCCCTAAATAGTTTGCCAAAATTTATTTTTTTATATAATATATTAAACTGGGTTCTACATTTTTTCAGAACTCACAGGAAAGCTTCAATAAAGGCAGTGATCCACTCAGTTGAATAGACTCCTTTTCCAAATCCTAATCCTTGACACTGGTTATCTTCAAGCCTAAAGAATTTTTTTTTAAAATACTTGTATAATGTATGCAACAGATTATGCAATCGAGGGTATGGCCAGCTTCAAAGTACACCTTAAGAGCTGAGTGTTAGACACACAAAGGTGCGCCTGCTGGATGAGACTTCAATGACAGAAGTTCCTGAAAGTCACATAGCAGGCTTTGGAGGGACTTGTGCCCTCCCCACCTCAGGTAACAAATTACTGTGACCAGGTGTGCCGACAACAGTCCAGGTCAGCTTTCAGGAGAACTCGTCAGGGCCTCCTCATGCCTACCCAACAGAAATGCAACTCCACAAGCAGGACCCCTTGTCCTGATCTGCTCACTTAGTGGCCCAACCCTGTCTTTCCTCCCTGTCCCAGCACAGACAGCTCATGAGGGAGAGGGAGTCTCAGTGACACAGCACCAGCACAGGTAGCTGATCACAAGCATAGCACACTCCCACCTCCAGATTAGATGTCAGTCCTCCCTCTGCAGTTAGAGCCAAGGGTTGAGGAAACTTACCCTGCAGCCTCGGCTTACCCCACCCAGCTCATCTCACCCTCACAAGCAGACAGGGCGGCAAAGTGTCAGCAACACTGATATGGTAAACCCCTCCCTGTTCTCGACCCAATGAATATAACAGCCAAACTTGAGGTCACCTGAGGTGGCCTGTCAAGGGAAAAGCTCCTCTGTACCTACGGTAGACTCCAGTCATAGACATAGTCCACGCCTAAGTGCAGCATGCTTGTCACATGAGCTCCATCCTTGGTTCTTGCCAAAGTAATCGCAGTGCTTCCCAGACACACAGGCCTGTACACAGGTTCTAGAGTGAGCACTGCACAAAAGCAAAAATGCCACCAAAATAATGTTCCAGCAACAAAAACCTAAGTCCCAAAGTGGCATCTGCTAAGTTCCAGCTTTTCTCTCCCTGATCTCAACACGGGAGAACACAATTATGACAATGGCATATAAAGTACTTACTGATACTCATGGGACCTCAATCCTCATGACTTACGAAGTGGGTGTTTTCTGCATTTTCTTTGTTGTAATGACGCTATTTTAGAGATAAAGTGAGTCTGAGAAAAGTCATTTTTACAGTCAATAGTCTATGATTAAACTATTCATCATTGTCACCCCATTATTTTCTAAATAAAACAGTTGGGAAAACTTTGCCAACAAGAAGTTAACTGAGAGCTTTCAGGTTCTTACAGGATAGTAGCCACTTCCGAGTTCAGATTTCTTGTCACAGTCTCAAAAGAAGGAAACGTCTATAAGGAGGTCATTATAACCACCCCGCCAGTCTGCAGTGCTTACAGGACAGAACACAAACTCCCGTGCACAGGTCCAAGGAGGGTAAGCGTCTCATGGAACAGTCAGCACTGGGACAAGCCCAGGGGTAGGAGCTGCAGGAAGGACTGGGGACCCAAAATTAACCCAGAAGCAGGTAGCAGGGCTAACCGAGGGAAGACCTGAGGCATCAGACTTCTGGGAGTCACGAGAAGAGACTGAGAAAGTACACAGGACCAGAACCCTGGAAGGTGCCACATCCTGGGGGAGGTATGAGAAGAAAACACTAGCTCCATATGGTACCTGGCAACTGCATTCCTGAGTATCCATCCCAGAGACATGAGACGTACCTAATGTTCACAGCACCAAAGATTCTCACGGCCTAACTGCCTTCAATGGATTAAGGTTCAATGAATGGGAAAATCCATACAATGAAAGAGTCAAACCACCCACTGAACGTAGCTGGATTTCAAAGACATTATATGCTGAATAAAAAAGGTCAATTTCAAAAGGTCACATACTGTATGATACCACTTACATTAACTCCTGAAATGACAAAATTATAGAGAACAGGTCAGGACGTTTGGCAGGGAGGTTGGCAATGAAAGGAGTTCTATGACAGTCACACGTATTTACATGTGACATAGCACTTCAGGGTGGGTTGACCTGAGCAGGGTCTGCTGCAGCTCCAAGCCACCACCAGGTAAGTGAAGCAGGATGTTCAGGGCCTCTCTGTGCTAAGTTTTACAACTTCTTACAAATCTATAATTATTTCAAAGTAAAAAAAAATTAAGCTCTGTATCAGAAAATAGACCCTGCCCTCAATAAAAGGCTTTACTACTAAAAAATGCCTCATTTCATGAAAACCACTCAGCAGAGGGTATTCTACCCAATCCTCTTACCTCCTATTTGCTTACCTGCTAAGCCTGCTAACTCAACACACAAAAAAAGTTAACATCTCCAAAAAACCATTCAGAGTCACTAAATGAAAGTGATAAACACCAAGTTGGGCAGAGAAGATCCAACATACACAAGTCAGGTGGACAGTGGTTCTCAAAGTGGGCCCACTGCAATGACGGACCACCCAAGACACTGGCTTGGTCGTTTTACAGTCACTGCTGAGAAAAAAAGATGGGGAGTGTTTTAGATTTTACAAAACAAAGGTGGGAAATCAAATGCAATGCATGATCTGTGATGTGCATCTTCGTTTTAACAAGTGTAAGACAGTCTGGGACACTGGAGGGTATTTAAAGGACTGGGTATCAGATGACAAGGAATGAGGCTGACTTTCCGGTTGTGAGAAGGGACTGGTGAAGGTGTGCAGGCTGAGATGATGGAATACTGTGATGAAACATGTTGTCTGCGGTCAACTTGAAGGTTCAGGGATACATATATGACCCACAGAGAAGCAGAGAAAGGCAGAGTTCACTACTGTGTTTTCCTTTGTGTTTGAAAGCAGCACCATCCCCACCAGTCATTGTGACAACACACCTCTCTGGTCCTCGGGGAGTCCACCCCACATAGTGTCACACTCGAGACCCCCCTTTTTCACGTATCTCAGACAGGGCAGGGGTGGGGCCCAGACCCAAGGGAGCTAAATTAGTTGCCTATTACAAACAGCTCACATTACATTTCTCCTGGAGTTCTGTGTTCCTTTTACCCCATTAGAGTCGAACTGGTCTCTACCCACAGATCAACCCACTTGGGAGATGAGTCACATCACATGTGGGGACCGTCGCTCTCAGCCCTCCCAACCAGCTCCCTCCTTAGGCAGCCTGGCTCCCAAAATTATAGAGAACAGGTCAGGATGGATGGCAGGGAGGTTGGTGATGACAAGGAGTTCTACGACAGACACACGTATTTACGTGTGACACAGCACTTCAGGTTGGGTCGACCTGAGCAGGGTCTGCTGCAGCTAACTGCTTTATACCAAGAACCCTCAACTCCCGGCCTCACTTTCACTGCCCTTCTCGGCAAGACCTCAGCTAGGAACCAGTCCAAGTCAAGGACGCACAACATGCCTTCCTCACGGCTTTCCTTCCTGCTCTCCCTCACGATCATCTGTCACTCCACCTGAACGCTGCCCCAGACACACAGTAACCAGTCCCTGAGCCATGGAGACACCTCCACCAAATCATGACCAGTATTTCTTTTGCCTCGTTATTTGAAGAAACCTAGAATTTCGTACATTTGTTAAATGGTCACATTAAAAGAATGCAGAAAATAGCTATGTTATGGTTAGCATACGTATAATTTGATGAAAAGGCATGTTTCCTACATTTCATGTGCTTTCTTCTCTGAGAAATTCTCAATTCTTGCCACTGAAACCTGCAAGCAACTGAGCGGCTTCTGTCTGTATCTAAAACGGAAAAATACATGTTGTGAACAGCACAGCACAGAGATCAGCACAGTTCTGAAATTTAAGTTCGTAAGGTGGGCTGCAGTTTCTAAGAGTTTCCAAAAACCAACACAGCGCATTGTCAGAATATAATTTCTTAGCAGCACCGGGAGTGGTGGTGGGGGGGGCTCTTAGAGACTCTCCTACACCAGGACCACCCGCCTAGCCCTGCCGTTTGTTTCAGAAATTTCATGTGACCAGATCCACGTGTCAAACAGGAATAACTTGGCATTTCAGGAGGAATTCATAACATCCGTTACAGTAACGAAATATTTGTTGTACAGAAATCAGCATAAATGTCAATAATTCACGTTTGAAATGAACACTTGTTTTCAACAATATGCATTTAGACACCTTATGTTCTTAGAGAAGTTCTGAAGCCCGCTTTACACGTAAGCGCACCTCAGTGCGCCTGTGCCTCCCTGCATGGCAGCTGTTACCTGCTTGTCCTCCTCTGTGTGTGCTGGGTAGTCCTTGGCTTTCAACAGCCAGAAAGCTGCAAGCTTCTTGTTGTGTAGCTTCAAATATGTCTTTCCTAAAAGCAGCAAGTTTTTGCTGTAGAAGTTTGGATCCACTGTTTATAAGAAAGAAAAACATTTTATCTCAGATGAAATAATATTGCTTGTATTTTGACAGGCTTAATTTTTTTTGTTGTTCTGAATGCCAATAATAAATTTGCATAGTCAATAAATGATTAGGCTAACTGAAACAATGTGTAAACCAGTTAGAGTTCCTGAGTACCTACTGTGTGCTGGGACTCTATTACACACCTCTCACTTCACAGCATTTCATAAAGCAGGTGCTCCAACCAGTCACTGTGGGGCTTTCCACTGCCATCCCTCGTTCCCTGCTGCACCCACAGTGCCTAGAACACACGGGCACTCAGCACAGTCTGCTGAGTGGGCCAGAAACCCTGACTCGTACACACGGCCCAGGGCTCCCTCTGCTCTGCTGGCATCGACAATGGAGAGACGCACAAGGCTTGCAAACCTCATTAATTCTTCAGTTTCCGTCTATCAAGCTGGAGCCTCTGTACTCAAAGCACACTTCCTCCTGGGTACAGTTTAACTTTGTTCCCCAGCCCAAACTGTTTAACTTCTTTCACGTGAACTTAGCTGCAAGATGCCATGTGGGTGAGCTTAAGGTTTCCTCAGGGTGAAGTGCATGCATTCAGTCAGCGCTCTCGTCCAGCTAGTTACCCCAGGACCAGGATAAACAGTGAGGATGCAATTGTGAGTGCAAACAGCCCCCATCCCTGCATTCAGCCTTAGACATGTGGGACCAGATTCACACTGTGGAGAGACTTCTAAACCAGATATAAGCCATGAGGAAAGGCCGTCACACACAGTGACCTTTATAGTAAAATGTGGAGAATGATCAGTTCCTGAGGATTACTTTAGCTCCAGGAGACAAGACCATGTTTTTCCTCAATAACCCCAAACCTTTAGTCTCTAATACCCTTTTAGGAAACTTCATCCCTAGATTCACATTCATGATACATAAAACCACCATGAGGATACCAATGGAAGGCAGGAAGAGAGCAAATCAGAACTAATGCATTACAGACAGTTAACATTCAGACAATTCTTCAGAAAACATGGTCTTTAAAAAGTGCTTTGCTATCATAAAAGCACTTAGAAAAGTCCATACGTGCAGGCTCTCAATAAATACTGTCTTTAATTTTCTTGTTTTTTTTTTTTTTATTTTATTCATTTTTTTAGAGAGGAGACACAGAGTGAGAGAGTGAGAGAGAGAGAAAGAGAGAAAGGGGGGAGGAGCTGCAAGCATCAACTCCCATATGTGCCTTGACCGAACCAGTGCAGGGTTTTGAACTGGCGACCTCAGTGTTCCCAGGTCGACGCTTTATCCACTGCGCCACCACAGGTCAGGTGTCTTTAATTTTCTGATTAACGTTTATGAAAATATAGTTGCAATTTTGGGGGTGTATTTGGTAACATACACTGTCCCTTCTCTAGTTTGTGCTAGTATTAAAAAGAATAAACTTGGCCTGACCAGGCAGTGGCGCAGTGGATAGAGAATCAGACTGGGATGCGGAAGACCCAGGTTCGAGACCCGAGGTCGCCAGCTTGAGAGCTGGCCCGCAGTCAAGGCACATGTGAGAAAGCAATCAATGAACAACTATGGTGTCGCGATGGCAACGAAAAACTAATGATTGATGCTTCTCACCTCTCTCTGTTCCTGTCTGTCTGTCCCTATCTATCCCTCTCTCTGACTCTTTCTCTCTGTCCCTGTAAAAAAAAAAAAAAAGGATAAACTTGGATGGGCTGGTGTCAGTTTGAAGGCTGTCCATTTCTTCAGAGCACTAGGGACATGAAACTAATATCTACAAAGAGACAAACACCGCCCTTGTTTAAACCCAGAGTGTTCCCATGTAAACAACTCCAATTAGCTGTGTGACCTTGAGGAGGACAGCTAACTCGTGACCTTGAGGAGGACAGCTAACCCGCCAGAGCCTCCCTGAGTGACATCACATGGAGGACCTTTAAAGAATGGCAGCTCTGAGGTCAGTCGGTTCATTTCTCCCTCAGGTGATCGTTACTGAATAGAAACAAAAAACTATAAAAACTGTGTGATTAATGCCTAGTACAAAGGTGTATCAGAATAAGTAACATATTTTTGTTCTAAAATTCCTATTATATATAAAACATTCATACAATTTTAACTACATTAGTATCTAAAATAAAAAATATTTTACCTTGCTCTGCCCTTTGAAAGTAGCCTAAAGCCTGTAAAAACACAAAGAACCCAAACATGAAAAGGATTAAAATATACTCAACATTAAAAAAACATTTACTCAAAATCTATTCCTGTATTAAATATAAACCCAGAAGTCAATTCAAACACCTTAAAATAACGGTCAATTCATCAGCAGAGAGAGCTGACATAACCAAACAACACTGAGGTCCTTCTTAGAACGCAGATGGCATGGGACCCCCCCCAGCCACAGCCTGTGCCACAGCGAAAACAGAACACAGCCCTGTGCAGCTCAGCCGTTCTGACCTCTCTCTTCCCAAGTCTGAACAGTGACCAGCAGTGGAAACACATCAAGTCAAAGCTGACTTTGCTCAACACACACAGGTAGTAACAGTGACTCTTTGCTTTTTAAAAGTCCTTTATTATTGAGATTCCAATGTAAAAAGTTGCTGTGAGTTTGAAGCTTTGACTCACTTAACTGTTTTTATATTAACTGACAATTTCTTAAAAACAATGTTATAGCAGAGCTATCTTTTCTCTTAGAATGCATTTTTAATAATAAATATTTCCCAACTGTGCTCTAATTATACACCTCAATATATTTTACATCAAGTTCCACACTATAGCTTACTCAGGGTGGGAGGACTCCTTATTATGACACTAGTTGTTTGGATAGCTATTTCAACTACCTATTTCCTCACTCTGAAAGTTTTTTTGACAGGTAAGCTCACAATGTCTGCCCAGAAATCCCTTTCAAATTTTTTTTATACAAAAAAGCAAAGGCCTTGAATATGACAGAATATCAGCCTTTCAATAGTACTTAAAAAAAAGTTACCAATACAAAGTCATGCTTTATTTTCCATGTAAATAGCTTCTTGTGCAGAACATGTCCCTAAAACATGCTGAGGAACAAATGATCTATTCCCTGTTCTATTTTATGACTTGTATATGGTATAAATGTCAAACCGAAACAAAGGCATCCATGAGGCGTGGCTACATCAGCCTCCACCTAGAGAACTCACTCAGTCACGGACACAGTGAACTGGCGTGGCCACACTGTCAGTCCTGAGGGAGGGCCCTGCGCAGGCGCCGCACCTCAGAAGCCAGCATTAACTGTGCCAAGGACGTCACGCACCTCCTCATAGGTGGAGCTGGGAGGGGCTGCAAACAGCATGTTGGCAATCCTCCTCTGGTACCAAGGCATTTCAGCAAACGTGTAACACCTGTGGAAGTAATGTTCATATGTCAAACTGCACCTTATATTCTCTTAAGGAGAATGAAACACCTTAACAGATACATAAGGAATATTCTGTTGTCTGTCTAAACAATTTGTACTGGGCGTTAATATTTAGTAGGTTAACATTCACACTGAATTATGCAGAGACTGACTTACACTGATCCATCAAATAGGGTGCAATTTGAGATCAAATATAAACAGTTCACAGAAGAACTAGTAATAATGTCATTCGCTCCAGTGCTCCTTGCTCCCAAGAGCTGAGCTCAGCAAGTCCCTCCCATCTACACAACTACTAAGAAAAACAGGATCATTATCCAATTTTTTACATGAGAAAAACAGAAAAGTTTAAAAATGATTACAAAAAATGACAAAACTAAACATGATATGCATAAAAAAAACGGCAACCAACGGTTTTACGAGCATATGTTTAAAAGGGCCAGGGCAAATGGCCAACAAACCCACAGATCCAACCCTGCAGTGTGTAGGGAAAGTGCTGGCTCCTGGACAACGGCTGAACTCATGTCTGCTGACTAGAGGTGGCCGGTTAGTTCAATGCATCCTGTCCTGAAGGAGATTCACTTTCTGAGAAGAGTTGACACAGGACTGTTTACACTGTCACCTCTTAGAAGACAATAATGATTCAGCTCTGCAGACTACACCCAAAGAGAAGAGTGGCGAGCCTGTGTCCACATAAGGCTCTTACACTGGACCCAGGGAATTACTCTTAGGCACTCAGACACGAGGCCCTGAGGCTCCCGTGCTCCTCTGCCATGGTCAGTGAGCCAGTCTCACTGTGCCTGGGAAAGAGCAATTGTGCCCAACAAAAGGAAATTAAAAGTGCCTGAGCAGGCGGTGTCGCAGTGGACAGAGTATCACACTGGGACATGGAGGACCAAAGTTTGAAACCTAGAGAGCGTGGGCTCACCAGCTTGAGCATGGAATCACTGGCATGTGCCCATGGTCACTGGCTTTAAGCCCAAGGTTGCTGGCTTGAGAAAGAGGTCACTCACTCTGCTGTAGCCCCCTGGTCAAAACACATATGAGAAAGCAGTCAATAAACTAAGGTTCTGCAATGAAGAATTGATGCTTTTCATCTCTCTCCCTTCCTGTCTGTCCCTATCTGTCCCTCTGAATCTCTCTGTCAAAATAAGAAAGTCTACCAAAAAGTTTCAGCGTTTCTTAGTCTTAGTAGTCACCCTCCCTTATCCACAGTTTCACTCTCTGCAGCTTCAGTTACATGGTCAACTGAGGTCCAAAACTATGAAATGGAAAATTCCAGAAATAATTTATAAGTTTCAAATCACAAGTAGTGTGATGAAACCTTATGCGACCTGCAGAGTCCCACCCGGGATGTGAATCATCCCTTTGTCCAGTGTCCCCACACTGTGATGCCCCTGCCCATTAGTAGCTCAATAGCTATCTCAGGGCCCAGACTGACTGTGGAGGTATCCCAGTGCCTGTGCTCAGATCACCCTGATTCACTTCCTAACAACCCCAAATCACAAGAGTGGTGATGCTGGCAATGTGGACACGCCCCGGAACAGACTAAGCCAGTGGTTCTTAACCTGGGTTCTATCGAACCCTAGGGGTTCAATGAGTCGGTATCAGGGGTTCGGAAAAGCCTCTGCCGCGGAGGCCAGAATAAAGTAATGCCATAATTTGTTGTGAGTTCATGCACTTTGTTGGTTTTGTTCTTTGAGCAAAGTGATGTTCATGCACGGCTCATTTTGTGCACCAGTAATAAAACATATACCTATGTCTTGAATTTGGGAAAAAAATCATATTTTATTTATCACTAAAGAAGGGTTTGGTGAATGTGCATATGAAACTGGTGGGTTCGGTACCTCAAAAAAGGTTAAAAACCACTGGACTAAGAGCTTCCTTAGGTAACAGGTGTGTGTAGGAAGAACAGCACACATGGAGCTGGGTACTTTCTGTAGTTTCAGGCGCCCACCGTGGCCTTGGATACGAGCCCCATGGATAAGAGGGGATGGCTATATGTGTTTCTAAATTATCTGAATAGCAATGTTTAACGTTATCACAATCAAATTTAGTCTTTTCTACATGCACAACTTCTAGTTGATTTAATGGATTAAGCAATCTTGACTGCCAAGTAGTATTTTAAAATATTTTACATCTTGCTTTTTTATACACTACAAAATAAGATTTCCTAAATACCAGTGAAATATTTATTCAAGGAAATTAATTTTCTTACCAAATACCCATTAGGTGAATTGAGGTAGCATCCTTAGGGTTCAATTCAATTGCTTTCTAACAAGAAATGAGAAAATCAATCATTTGTTTTCTAAATAGCAATAAGAACTCTATTTATGTTTACTGAGGAAGCCATGATTTAAAAAAAAAATTGCAGCACTGTATTTTAATTCTTCTGTGATAAGCCACACCAATTTTCTCTCTGGTTCTTTAATTGGTTAATTTTGTTTGAACACACGATTAAATGACTTGTACTAAGGTTATTATTTTACAGGTTCAGAAACTGATAACAGTGAGTCCCAAGATGAGAAAAACATGACATTTCTAAGTGAAATTAATTTTAAAAATGGTAATACTCGATATATCAACTATGTAATATACAGTATATAGTTATATTCTTATAGATAATTTATAAAAATCTATGTAGCTGGGTTTTTTTAGATTAAAGGAAAAACAAGGAAGTTCTTTTTGCCAAGTCTTATGGGACCATTGGAAAGCATTCTTTTCCAGAGAACTAAATACATAATCTTAGAAAGTCTCCAGTCTGCAGATTTTTCTCAACTTCCCCATCTATACATATTTAACCAAGGAAAAACCAATACTATTTATGCACAAGGTAAATGTTGATAAAGTGTCCCCAGTTTCTATTTACTATGTATGTGACAGTCCTGTGTGAATTTATGTAAAGCACACATTCCAGAATAACTTTAATGAACCTAACTTCTCCTTTTATATATTATTTTGTTGAAAACTGCTAAGGACATTTCACAGATTAATGTAATATTAAAAATAAAAGACCCGGCCTGACCTGTGGTGGCGCAGTGGATAAAGTGTCGACCTGGGAACACTGAGGTCGCCAGTTCAAAACCCTGCACTGGTCTGGTCAAGGCACATATGGGAGTTGAGCTTCCAGCTCCTCCCCACTTTCTCTCTTTCTCTCTCTCTCTCACTCTGTGTCTCCTCTCTAAAATGAATAAAATAAAAAGAAAAAAAAACTTTAAAAAACATAAACTTTAAAAATAAAATAAAATAAAAGACCCTTTTGAAACTAGAGGCTTCCTAGCTTATGATTTTACGCATACCCACATTCTGCTCTTGGCTGGGATTTGTGAGATGCACATTTTCAGATGTTTGTGCTGGCTGCCAGAGTAGGCTCTGCAGCCAGATGTCCTGGGTTCGAATCACAGCTTCTGACTTCTAACTTCCTGACCTTGGGATGTTTCTGTGTTCCAGCCTGGGTTTGCTCTTTTAGAGAACAGAGGAAATAATACCCCTCTCTGTCAGGCTGTGGTGAAGATGAAAGGAGGTGCTAACACAACACAGTAATGTCTCCTTGTCACCATTATTCTCACTGCTTTTAGCATCAGCCACTTGGTTTCTGACACTGACCACCGTCAGCAGCAGCAGAGGGAACGGAGTAAGCTCACAATTAGGACTGGGCAGAACTCTTGCTTCTCAATAATATGGGTAAGAATCAGCACTGATCGAAAACTTACTTCTCCGTAATGTAGTGATATGACTTATAGCAAAATCTATTTTGAAGTATATACAATTTATAGTCTAAGCTATCTTTCCCTATTGAACTTCCACTAGAAAATTAAGCCCTACAAAAATTATATAAGTAACTGTTTTCTGCACTCTACCAAGAGCAATGCAGGTCTAGTGACACTCTCGATGTAGAAGTTAATTCACCATGTACGTGGCACCCTGGGTACTCTACTGGAAGTCAGCTTTCTCGTGGGACAGTCAAGTCAGGGCCCTCTCAAGCGACCCTGTCAGTATGTCTTCAAAAACAACCCAAAGACAACTGTCTCTTCTGACTTTAGATATAATCATGGAATCTCAAATAGTTTAAATGATAAACATACTCTCATTTTTAAATACACTTACCACATAAACATATGAAATCTTATTAAAAACAGTTTTTAAAGTTATAACCTAGAGCCTTAACTGTTTCTTAAAAGTTTAAAGTCTACATTAATACATATTTTGCAATTTTTCCTTGTTCACGCTGAAAGTTATCTGCCATGTATGTCTATGCACCAATGCACAGAGTAATTTACGGGCTGTGGTTCTGCTGCCACTGAGTAAAATAATGTACATTTCACTGAATCTAAGATACCATAAAATCTGTGACATATTATTTCATGCACCACTAAAAAAAAAGCAAATAAAATACCACTGAAATATAAAGCCGTCTAATTTCAAAGATCTTAAATTGTGAAAAATGCACATTAAATTGAAATGTGTACACACACGTACCACTGATGTCTGAATAAGAAGCTAGTCTCCTGACTGACTCCCCGTCCAAAGTCCTTTTTCACGCATCGTTACAAAACCAGGAATTGAGACTGTCACCATAAAAGTCAGAAAAGCCGTCACATGGCCTATCTCACATTATCTTTATATATGCTTCTATCACTTTTTCTTCCTTTGTACTTTTGAGATGGTCTAGAATATCAGGAGAGAAATAAAGGCGCTGGCTTTCGGTGGCCACTGTGTCCAGAGGAGAGTGGCAAAGTACGCGCCATGGAACGCACGGGCTCCCAGAGTTTCTGGCAGAGGAAGGCTGTCAGCACATGAGTGACCTTTAGGGCACAGACACATGCCAGAGCTCACAGTGCAGGCAGTGCTGTGAGAGGGAGTGGTGCGGTGACTGTCACACTACTGAGAACACACACCCTCCCCATCTGTCTGGCTGATGTAGTCCCCTCAAGCAGACTCTGGGCTCAACCACATGTCATTTTATTTTTTAAATGAAGGATTCACCTAAGGAAAAATGTTTTTTTGTTTTGAATTTATTGGGGTGATGCTGGTTGATAAAATTATACAGGTTTCAGGTGTTCAGTTCTGTAATACATGACTCATTTGGGTTGACATTACCAGGTGTGCCACCCGTCTGCACACTGGGACTTCCCCCTGGGAATGCCCATTCTTGGAAGCCAACAATTGTGCAGCAAAGAAGCATCAGCCACATGACTAAATGGACAGAAGCCGTTGGAGACGACATCGTGCTGGACACCCCTGTTCCAGCTGAGGGGCCAGGTAAACACAACCCTCAGGGAGTTCAGCTATACCACACAAAACAGAAGCACTGGGTATTGTCAACCCATAGAACTGGGACAGTAACTTGTCACTGCTGGAGGTCACCAAGTTTGAGGCGGTTTGCTAAACAGTGAGGGACAAGCAAAACAAATCTACTCAGAAAACAAATGGCTTTCAATTCATCAGTACCTCAAAATGCTCCTTGATGACGTAGGCATTTGCAATTTTAGCCTTGATGCCTTCATAATCTCCAACATCACTGATACAGATTGCATACCACTAAAAACAGAAGAGATGTTAAGAATAACAATGCTTAACAGTCCATCTAAGACAAGGTTAAACTGAGTATTTTCTCTCAGTAGTCATTCTCATTCACAAAAAGTTATTGAACATACATATTATGTCAAATACACTGTAATATACAAAGAAAAGAGGATAATAGGGCTCTCTAGGAATCCAAAGATAGCAAATGTTTACGGGGAAGTAGAGTACAAAGCAGAGAGAAGTTACCAACCCAATGCAGTGATTATTCATGTCCGTGGTCTGTGTACAAATTTAGAAAAATCTGCAATTCACTAATGACTATTTTGTTTTCTCACCCTTTTTTCTGGGAGCTGCTGCCTCCCCCACATCCCAGCATGACAGTAATAACAGCAGCATCTGTCAATTGTGACTTTGGCCCCACAGCCATACTAGAACAAGACCCAGACTGAGACAATCTGAGTGTCTGCCCCAAGAAAGAAATCCAAATATTTCAGTTCTGTAACCCAGGTGCCGAAGGAAGTCATGGGACTCTGGATGAGGAAAAGAAGTAGGGGTGATCAAGCGCATTTTTTCCTGAAGCCTAAGTGTACCCTGCCTTCAGGTTCTGTGAAATACAGGTTTCTCATAATGAACAGCCCCCTTTTCTGTCTGACCTTATTTCTGTGGGATTTTTAATAATTTTAACCAGAAAGATTTTAACACTCAACCTTCTGTTTAGATCTATTCTCCACTAAAATATTTCTTTCTCTCCATGTTTACAAAAAAAGTATAAGTTAGCACACACACACACCTCTACAGACTATATTCACTTAATCTCCATGGACAGACACCTAATCCAGATAACAAAGAGGTCACATGGGGTCCCAAGCCTGGTGCTCTCAGCTTTCCCAACATCTCAGGGCTCTGGATAAGACCACCTTCTCTTATGCACATCACTGTCACCTACCTGCAAAGCAAACACTCTCTCCCCTGGGTGGGTTGGCATTCTGTGACTTAGAGCTAACTGCTAATCAGCAAGAGCTAAAGGTACTGTCTATATTGAGTTTACATTATGATTGTTATTATTTTAAAAGAGAAGGGTGTGGGGGGGAGCCTGACCAGGTGGTGGTGCAGTGGATAGAGCACTGGTCTGGGACACAGAGACTCAGGTTTGAAACCATGAGATCGCCGGCATGAGCGCAGGCTCATCTGGTTTGAGCAAGGCTCCCCAACTTAAGCCCAAGATTGATGGCTTGAGCAAGGGGTCACTCGCTCTGCTGTAGCCACCCCCCCCCCCCCCGTCAAGGCACATATGGGAAAGCAATAAATGGACAACTAAGGTGCCTCAACGAAGAACTGATGCTTCTCATCTCTCTCCCTTCCTGCCTATCCATCCCTATCTGTCCCTCTGTCTCTGTCACACACACACACAAAAAAAACAGAAATGGAAAGTTACCCCTCTGTCTTTGTCACACACACACAAAAAAAAAAAAAAGAAGAGAAGAGGGAGTGGGGCTAAGGGAGAGAAATGAGAATCATCAACCTGCAGTTGTGGCACTTTAGTTGTTCACTGATTGTTTTCTCATATGTGCCTTGACTGGGGGAGCTCCAGCCGAGCCAGTGACCCCTCACTCAAGCCAGCATGGGATCGTGTCAGTGATCCTGCATCCCGTGCTCATGCCAGTGACCTCGGGGTTTTGAACCTGGGACCTCAGTGTCCCCAGTTAACACTCTTATCCACTGCACCCCCACAGGTCAGGCGAGTGTTTATTATTTTTAACGACAGCTTTTAAATAGATATTGTAGCCAAAAAGGGGCAATAGATATTTATCTTCTTGCCTGAAACACTATAATACCAGACAACATATAAACAATAAAGACTTGAGATCCCAGGAGGCAGGCAACAGTCATACCTGAGACTAGGTGAGCCTTATTGCTCCCCCTAGCATTAGGAACAAGACAACTAACTGTGCTGGGAGCTTTAGCCAGGGAAACTGGGCAGGCTTAACAAATGAAAGAAAAGAGTAAAACTATATTTATAGATGGCATAATCTTACATAAAAAGTCTAAAGAATTTTTAATTAAAGAGGTATAGCAAAGCTACAGGATATAAAATCAATATGCTAAAAATCAGTTGCATTCCAATACACTAGCAATGAATAATCTAAAGATGAAATTAACAATTCCAATTACAGTAGCATCAAAAGATATAGAAGCAACCTAAGTGTTCATCAATAGGCAACTGGATAAAGAAGTTGTGATACACAAAATGGAACATGACTCAGCCATAAGAAAATGAAACCTTTTCATTTGTAACAACATGGATGAACCTAGAGGATACTGTGCTGAGTGAAAGAGGACAGACAGAGAAAGGCAGATACCATATGATTTGACTTGTATGTTGAACCTAAAAATCAAAATGAAAAAGAAACAGATTCACAGATACAGAAAATACACTGATGGTTGCGCAATGGGAGGGGTGTTGGGGACTGGGTGAAAAAGTTGAAGAGACTAAGAAGTCCATTCATTAAATTGGCAGTTAAACAACAGTTGCAGAAATGTAAGTACACAACAGGAAATATAGTCAATAATATTGTGATAACTATAGGAGGTATCAGGTGGGTATGAGATTTATCAGGATCACTCTGTAAGGTACATAAATGTTGAACCACTATATTGTACACCTGAAACTAATAGTAAATGTCAACGATATTGAAAAGTTAAATGTTTTAAAAAGAATGTTAAAAAAAAGCAGTAGTACCAATAATGTGTTCTCTGCAGTTTCCATTGAAACCACTGGTCTACCCAGTTAGGAAATCCAGAAACTAGCAGAGTGATGTGAAAAGTTACCCCTTGTCTCACAGAACAGAAATGGAAAGTGAGTCTATGAGAAAACATCTGTCAAGTGGTTGTACTACTGCTAGGAGCAAAGATATAGGTAATTCATAAAACTGCCAACACTTCTGGTTCAATAATAAGCATTCACAGCCTGACCTGTGGTGGCGCAGTGGGATAAAGCATTGACCTGGAACACTTAGGTCGCTGGTTCGAAACCCTGGGCTTGCCTGGTCAAGGCACATATGGGAGTTGATGCTTCCTGCTCCTCCCCCCTTCTCTCTCTCTTTCTAAAATGAATAAATAAAATCTTAAAAAAAAAAAAAAGCAAAAAGCATTCACAGAAGTAATTTATGAAATGCACTTATAAAGGTAGAGTTAAGTGTTCAAGAATGCAAAGGAAAAAGCTTTTTAAGGAAATGTCTTTCCCTCCTTTAAACAGAGTCCGTTCCCTCTCGTGTAAATGAGGGAGGACAGATGAGTGCAGCGGCGGAGCCCCAGCTGTGGTAACCATCGTTACATCAGGTACCTCACCTTGTGAACCGCAAAACTTGCTTCATTTTTCTCTAGAGCTCTTTTCGCATACTCTAGGGCCTCGTACACCAAGACCTTCTTCTCCTCTTCTGAGGTTCTGCTGAGCTGAGCCATGTCCCGTGATGCCCGAGCCAAACGCCACAGCAGCTCTGCATCTTCACTGATGTGAGTGAACACAAAACCACTAGTTTAGCTCTCACTTAAACTGTCAAAGGTCACATCACTACTGAATACATATGGTCTTTCAAGTCAGTAAGGGTGTAGCAAGCAACACAGTATCAAATACCTTTATTTACAATGTTAAATTTGTTATTTTCTCTCATACAACTTTCCTATAATTTCCTACAAATTGTCCAGTATTACACATTAACACACCATTAATGTCTAAAATACTACCTTCCTTAGAAAATGTCTTTGTATTTGAGTTCCTGAACACTCGCTCTACAAACTGGGGCATGTAGCTGGAGGCCTGGCCACACAGCGCCATGCAGACAGCACCTCCCCCCCGACTGCACACACAGCAGGTGTGTGAACGCGTGTTAACGATGACTGAAGACAACATCTCCAAGTGAATCCTGTGTTTGAATGAGCCATCCATGCCATGAGACAGGGCGTGTTCCAAGTAAGGGCACAGGACTCCTTGGAGAACTACCATTTATGTACCGTAGTTCCCCATGTATAAGATGCACCATTTCCCCAAAAAAACTGAGGTCCAAAAATTGGGTGCATCTTATATAGTGGTTGTAGATTATTTTTACTTGCATTTCTTGCTTTTCTGTGCTTGTTTTGTGCTCATTGTTGAAGACAGTAATTCATCATCAGGCACAAATGGGAGTTGACAGGGATGAGGAGTTGTATGAATTTTATGATGAATAAAACTTGAGTTCAATAACTTAATGTAATATGTTTTTTATCAAATTTCAGGCCCCAAAATTAAGGTGTGTCTTATACATGGTAGCGTCTTATACATGGGGAAATACAGTATATTTTAAGTGGCATAATTATAAAATATAAAATAGCCATACCAAAGAGCTAAAAATAGTTTTAAAATGAATCTTAAATTCCTTTTTATTAAAAGTCTACCTTTAAGCTAACTATATTATATACAGGATGGGGAAAAAGCAGGTTTACAGTTGTTTGTATGGACATTATGGTATTCACATAAAATTATTAAAATAAAGAAAGCAACAGTATATTTATAATTCGCTGAATATGGAGTCACTGGCAGCTTACTTTCCAGGTGATTACTGAGGTGAGTATAAAATGCCAACCAGCCACCTCAGGTTGCTAACGGGGCAGTGGAAGGAAAGATGCGTCCTGTGCACCCTCAGGAGATAAGGCTGAATCATCCCCAACCCCATCACTCCCCCAAAGTGAGTACTGTGCATACCGATACTCTGGGCTAAACATGTCATCTGTTTTTAAAAAGATTATTTTAACTTCTCTAAAAGACTATGTCGACACAAGATACCATCCAGTGGAGGCACACAACCATCCTAATTCATTCAGATCTTACACCAATAGAAATTAATTTAAAATAAATGAGACAATACAACATCGATGACATAAACAGATATTCAGCAACTTACCTTGTATGATCCAAAGCAAAATAACAAAATGAACAAAGCATTTCAACATTCTACTAGAAAAAGCAGAACAACTTTTTCTAAGTCAATGACATACATGTAGCATTTCTGCATCATTTATTGTAAGAAGGAAATAGCTACACATGAAACCTTTAAGAAACTAGATGAACTTCCAGCCACCAAACCTGCATTCCAGCCCGAGGGCACTGAAGAACCTGCCCACCCAGCCTGCGCACCTGGCTCACCTGTCCTTGTGCTGGCTCAGCAATTGATAGAGCTTCTCCGTCTCTCCACTTTCATACAGGTAGTCTGCTTGTTGGAGGATTTCTTCAACTCTAAAGACTATAAAAGAAAAAACACAGTAAAGTAGGTCTTCCCAAGCCAGATGGCAGCAATTCTAAGAAACTTTCACAACAAGCAAAGGAAATTAACAGATCCGCAATTCTGAAGTATCTAAATTTAAGTGTAGAAATAAGTTTAAAATTGTAGTGATTTATACTGGAAAATAAAAAATTAGAAAACTTATTCTGGTAGTAAATATAATACATCTTAAAAATGAGAAAATAAACTTTCTGTGAGAAGTTAAGGTGTCCTCCCAGTCTTTGCTGCCACCACTGTAAACATTCATGGTAGAAAATAGTGATACAATATCCACTTACAAGCATTGATAATTATTAATTTGCATGGACTGAACCACACTGTTTTAGCAGATTCTCTTTATGACCTAACTGATAGACACTTTATGAAAAAAATAAAAGCCAAATCTGTCATCAAAAATGAAATTACACAGAATCTGAAACTTAACTCATTGACACTATCCCCCAACCAACTCTCTAACTAGTTTACAGATTACCTCAAACACACAACCTACAGATAGTGTAAAGCTCTGAAATCGAAGAGTTACTAAAAAAAAATTAAGTCTGAATTTCAGGATATTCCAATTATTACTAAGGAACAGACACTGAATATTTTCTTTTATAAGGGTGCTTACTTATTATTCAATCTTGCGAATGACCTAACATTCTAATGTGTTCGGTTCAGTTTTTTATCATGGAATGCTTTAAATAATCATAGTGTATTTGAAGTTAAAGTTTTTGAAATATTACAACCTATATCATTAAGTAGAAAAAAAAACTCATGCATTTATGATACAATCGTGTAAAATATTTTTTATTAACATCATATTAAGAAAAATTAAATGACAACAAGCAAAGTAACCCTAAACGTTTATTTTTTTCTTCTTCAATCCTACTTCAATCTGGTTAGGTGCCAGATTAATAATATTCACACAGCTGGTTAATTTTCTTAAGTTTGCTTCCATTTTATTCTAAGTTTTTATCAGTGGCTGATTCTCCAAATCTGTGTTAGAATAACCCAAAGGTTCTCACAAAAAGGAGTAAGTAGCAGTCTTAGCATTCCTGTCGATATTTGTGGCAGGCAGAACAATGGCCCCAGTTGTGTCCACACCCCAACCCCTGGAACCTGTGAAAATGTGCAGTTCACATGATAAAGGGGAGTTAAGTTTACGGACGGACAGAAGTAAAGGCTGCTCACCAGCTAACGTCAAAATAGGAAATGATCTTGGATTAGTCAGGTGGGCCCAAGATAATCACAGGAGTCCTTATAAGTGGGCGAGGGAGGCAGAAGAAGAAAGTCAGAGGACGTAGGACAAGGGAAACAAGGCCAGAGTGACAGAGGACGGGCGCTACGGACGTGGGGGAAAGGGGCTTTCAGACAAGGAATGCAAAAAGTCTCCACGAGTCAAAAACACCAGGAGCTTCCAGAAGACACAGCCCTGCCATCCCTCACTTTGAACCCACTGGGACCCACTGTGGACTCTGAACTATGAACTGGAAGATAATAAATTTGTGTTAAGTCACTAAGCTTGTGGAAATTTGTTCCAGTAGCGACAGAAAGCTTACACGACAGTAAATATATTGATTGGGCATATCTGAATGTGTACCTGGTGTGTGGAACAGTAAAGTCACGGTTACTTCTACTCACTGACTTTACTTCCTGTCCCTGAGAGCCTTAGAGAGATTGCTGTCCTTAACGTGAGCCAGGATTCTATAGCGATCATCTGCAGCAACAGAAAAATGTAGAAATCTAGTGAGTAATTTAAAATAATTTAACTGTGTCGTGTATATTATTCTTTTATAATTTATTGAATCAGTTATCTCTAATTTCTTTATTATTCAGTACAATACTATAAGCAATAATATCCATGCTTTAAAAGTGTTTTTTTCTGACTGAACAGAAATTTCTAAAATCACTCAGTGTAACTTGTTAACAAAAGATGCACTTACTCTGACACTACAGACTCACACAGGCTCTATGGGGGAGCGTGGAGGCCACTCACATCTCTGCAAATCAGTTGTTTTTACTTGTTTAATGCTCTGCACTTTTCCTGAAAATATTTAAAAACAAGCTATGTTACTTATTTAAAGAGACCATATTCTATAAAATGTAATAAACTTTAAAGCAAATTACCTTTTCAACCTCAGTAATCAACACATATCCCAAGAGGAACTGAGTTATTAGTTCACCTACAACCTATACAGTGAAATTTTAAATTCAGCCTGAAATGAATATGTACAAGATCATAAATGTTGAATTTTTCAATATTTCAAAAAAAAAAAAAGGCAAATTAAAAACAGCCAACGATCTGACTGGCCGCATGAGTGTAGTCTGTCTTGCTAAGTGCACTCCGAGCCAGGTGAGAGGCACGAGGCAGGTGAATGCTCCCCTACGCAGGTAAAGCAACTCTATTTCGGACGTTTTCCCATAGGGGACTTAGTGTCTACATTTTCACGGGACTCTATGATTTCTCTAGCTCCTGGATGGGTCTAAGCACCAGAAATATCATAAAATTTAAGGCAAGTTTTTCACACCAATCCCCCAAATTAATTCAATCTGTGAAGGAGCAGTGACCCCCCCCCCAGCTCTGCATGGTCATCAGGAAAAAGAAATCAAGATAACAGGTGAAGAGACAATGGAAGCATTTATGAAGGTCATTCAGGCTGAGCCACTTAAGCATTTAGAAGTGAATTTTCTCACACACACACACACACCCCAGTACTATGAATGTGTCAGCATATCTCAAGGGGCTTTAAATTTTGTCTATGTTAAGGAAATAAAAAACTTTCTACTGGGGTATTTCAGTTACCACTGATGAGCAGGTATTTGGCACAATCTTGTGACGAACATAGACATTACCATTAAAAAATGAGTCCCCAAATCCCATCCAACTGGAATGCCAAAAACTCATATGCCCTTAGATTAATTTCTAAAAATGCCTCACTTCAGAATATAACTTAATCCCACCATAAATGAAAAATAATAACTTTAATAGGTTTCAAAATGAACATGAAGCAGATCTTAAGAGAATTAAGCAGAAGTTCTAATGAATGGAATTACTTGAAGACCAATTTCAAGAACAATGGAAAATGAGAACCACAGGCATAACAAAGGAGGGAGAAGACAAAGGAAAACTAATGACGAATGAAGTAACGTTTTCATAGGAACACGGATCATTTTCTAAGCTGTAATAAACATGGCTTCTATATTTTATCAATAATTGATTTTTTTCCAAGGGCTACAGCCTTGGATAATTTAAATAAACATGTCAATCAACGAATTATAAGGTGAGTTTTTTTAAAGAAAATGAAGCGAAAAAAATCACATCCATATTCTGTTGTCTGCAATAACATTTCAAGTGCTCAAAATATGATTAAATGTAGAAAAAGATTCAAAATCATAAGGCAGGTTTCATTAAAGTAACGTAAAAACAATGAATTTAGTTTTCAAATAAGTTACGCCTTGGAATAGTAAAATGTTCTTTATTTTCAAGGCTTTATTTAGTGCTAGGATTGGACTAATACTTAAAGAGTTATTTCTGTATATGTGTAATTTTAGTTTTACATTGCAGAGGAAATTGTGAGTTCCTTTGAATAGCATATAAATGAACAATGGGATAAGCCAGCCAATGAAATTAGCACTGGATTAAAAAGATTCTGGAACACAGTACACATAGACATCATGCATACTGAGGGCCACATGACAACTGCATACACATGGAAAGCTAGTACTGGTACAGCAGAAGTACCAGAAACCCCTTTGGTGCAGTCACCTGGAATTGTGACAATGAGCCACACCCAGCACCTGGATGCTACGCAGAAGAGCTGCAGAGCTCAGTTGTTCTGCCCCATTGCCTCTCCTGACTTTTATGAATTCAAACATTTGACACATAATTCCATAACTACCATCTCTTCAATTAATTTCAGAATGGCAGCTTTAATTAGTTTAGAGCCTGAGCTCCTTCTGAACTTGCCAAAATTTTTCTGCGCTATTTTTCAAACGAGCCTCCTCATCAGGGTCACTGTCATCTTTATGAGGGTCGCAGTGCCATGCTCTCCCAGGACAGTTATTCCCAGAGGCCCCTACTCACGGTGGAGATGTCCTGTGCTCTCCTAAGATTTTTCAAAATGCTTCCCTTAGGTCTGCTAGAGAGGGGCCAAGAGCCTGGTGAGGGAACCCTTTCATTTCCACCACCCCTAGCCTCTGTGGACATCTCCCCTCTGCTCAGGGTCTTTCTCCTTTCTTGTAACCAAGTTCAGGTCGTGTGCTTCTCTGCATAGGGTACTGTGTCCACGTGCCCTTCAGTGGACACCACGCCTCTGCCCAATATGAAATGGACACAGATTACACCACTTGCACTGACATGTTTTTTTGGAATATACTCCAGGCTACAGATGTGCAGACATCCAGAGGACTGGAAACGACAATCAGTGTGCAGCAGGGATGACACTGGGAATCATTAATATAAAGATGGACATATTTTGCCTGACTGCATCAAGGTGTGTTTCTCCTTCCCTGGGGCATGAGCCTGCTGATCACTAAGTGGGAATCTGCAGTGACGAGGTCACCTCTGCAGAAGACCCACCAGGACACCCTGCTCTCTGCCTTCACCAATATCACAAAGACTGTCTGTTACTCAAGCTCTCACAAGGTGCTGATGGCACAGGACTGGTTCCTGCAATGGAGGTCTTACTGCGAGGAGGGGTCTCCTCAGAAGGGAAACGCTGCCTAAGCTCACACCTGACAGTTGCCATTTGGACAGGCATTGCATGCAGGAACTGGGAGCCATGCAGGCAGGCACCTCCAGCTGGTCTGCAGGAGCCCTACGACCAGCTCCCTGTGCTCCTGAGACCCCCTCCACTCACCCTGCAGATGTGCAGAGCCACACCCAGCTCAGGCAGGCCTCACTGGGCCCTAGCACCTTCAAAAGTTATTTGAATATTACTGACTATGCAGCAATTTTATGTCAGTGTAATGCCGATGGCTGAGGCCAGGCAGGTTCACATTGGACTTGGGAAGATGGTAGAAAAACAGTGGAGCTGGAAAGGGTTGGGCCATTCTGTTTAATAAAGTCTCACAATGGTAGAGAAGCACAGAGGCAGGGGAAACTGCCTCTCAGGCAAACAGACAGCAAAATGGCCCCTCACAGTTGTCAGCAGGCAATCCACACATCTGCAATTCCCCTGAGCCCAAGCACCTACTGCTTTGTAAAGGCCATATACACATGCCTCTGCCAGGTGCTTATGCACTAATCAAGCAAAGGGCTTGCAGCTGGTAAACCAGAGAACAAGCCTAACACAGCTGCCCCACAGTCATTAAAACACTTCTGAAAAAAGGACCAGGACCATCAGGCTAACAGTAACCTGGGCTCTGCCTTTCAAAGTGCTGTTGTCTGCTGCTTGGAAGCACCAACACTGCACTCACTCCTGCAATGCGGGGCACTGACGCAGACGACCAGGAGAGGGAAGAGTTCTGATCTCTGCTCTGACACTCAAACTTAGAGGAAATTTAACTTGGTGAGTGTCTATTCACAAATTAGTATTATAATGGGACAAATGCATGTGCACACTTGTGCATACAAACACACCTTAAAAGTGCAACCACTGAGCATACCTCTCAACGTAAGTTTCTAAAATATTAGTATTACAATGTGATAATACACTTGTCATAAACTTTACAAGGTTGCTGTGAATACTGAAGCCGCAGTGAAACACCCAGGGAGCTTTAAAGAGTTGAGCTATTTACAAAATGCCATTGAGCCAATGACAAAGCCAAGTCCTCTGTTCTGTCCTTCATAAAAATGACACATTATAAAAAAAGAAAGATAAAAAACACACAACAGTTCTCAATTATCTGTAGAGTAGTTACATAAATAAAATCGGTCACTAGTAATTTTTAGCTAACATTCTAAAATTCTTCATCTATCAGAACTTTAATAAGAACACCTACTCAAAATCAAATCTCTACTACTTTTCCCAATCTCTTTCTTTTGAGAGAGGCAGAAAGGAGACAGGAGCATCAAGCCACTCCTGTGTGTACCTTGACAGGGGAATAGAACCAGTAACCTCCCCAATCTCCTTGATGATTAAAAAGTGGGGAGTGTGAAAAAAGGCTTAAGCCATAAATTAAAGGACATTTCTAATATGCTGAAATTCTGGCTCTGTCTGCAGCTTGTTTAACTAAATTTAATTTTTTAACTATGGCAACTCTTTTTTTTTCTTCTTTTTCTTTACAGAGACAGAAAGAGAGTCAGAGAGAGGGATAGATAGGGAAAGACAGGAACGGAGAGACATGAGAAGCATCAATCATTAGTTTTTTGTTGCCGTTGCGACACCTTAGTTGTTCAATGATTGCTTTCTCACATGTGCCTTGACCGCGGGGCTTCAGCAGACCGAGCCACCCCTTGCTGGAGCCAGATGGGCCCACGCTCAAGCTGGTAACCTTGGGGTCTCGAACCCATCCCAGTCCGACACTCTATCCACTGCACCACTGTGTGGTCAGGCAACTATGGCAACTCTTTTTTTTTTTTTTTTTTTTTAATTTTATTAATTTTAGAGAGGAGACACAGAGAGAGAGAGAGAGAGAGAGAGAAAAGGGGAGGAGCTGGAAGCATCAACTCCCATATGTGCCTTGACCAGACCAGTGCAGGGTTTTGAACTGGCGACCTCAGTGTTCCCAGGTCGATGCTTTATCCACTGTGCCACCACAGGTCAGGCTATGGCAACTCTTAATACAGTGTGTCCGTAAAGTCATGGTGCACTTTTGACCTGTGACCGGTCAAAAGTGCACCATGACTTTACGGACACACTGTACATGCCTATTTGTCTATAATTCCGAATAAGAAATTTGATGTTATTTTTCTACTTTTGAACCACTTATTAGATACTTAGTATCAAGTTGTATTGTTTATAAACATTTCTTTCTCAAAGTAATTGGACTTTTTTAACTGTATCAAGAAGAGTATAGCCTGACCTGTGGTGGTGCAGTGGATAAAGCATCGACCTGGGATCACTGAGGTCGCCAGTTCAAAACCCTGTACTAGTCTGGTCAAGGCACATATGGGAGTTGATGCTTCCAGCTCCTCCCCCCTTTCTCTCTCTCCCTCTCTCTCTCTCTATCTGTATCTCCTCTCTAAAATGAATAAATAAAAAGAATTAAAAAAAAAAAAAAAAAAGAAGAGTATAACATCTAAGCAATAAGGAAATAAGACTCATTGTATCATTATAAAGCAGGAATTGACAAACTCTCTATACAGATCCAGAGAGTAAGTACTTAAGGGTTTGTGTGCCAGATAGGTCTCTGGGATATTCTTTTTCTCTCCACAGTCCCTCAAACCTTTAAAAAAAATGTATCAAATATTCTTAGCCCAAATATCCCATAAAATTATATTGTATTGAGTGTTTCTCACTGAAGGAGCTGTAGTTATTGGACTATACTGTATTTCCTCATGTATAAGATGCAAAAATTTGGGGCCCTGGCCAGTTGGCTCAGTAGTAGGGTAGAGCATCAGCCCGGCGTGTGGAAGTCCCAGGTTCAATTCTGGGTCAGGGCACAAAGGAGAAGCACCTATCTGCTTCTCCACCCTTCCCCGACTCTTTCCTTTCTCTCTCCACCTCCCGCAGCCAAGGCTCCACTGGAGCAAAGTTGGCCCGGGTGCTGAGGATGGCTCCATGGCCTCCACCTTAGGCACTAGAATGGCTCTAGCTGCAACGGAGCAACACCCCACGTGGGCATGCTGGCTGGTTCCTGGTCAGGCGCATGTGGGAGTCTGACTGCTTCCCCACTTCTAACTTTGGAAAAATACAAAAATAATAATAAATAAATTTGGGGGCTAAAAACTGGGTGCATCTTATACAGTGGTTGTTTTTTACTTGCATTTCTCACTTTTTTGCACAGAGGAGGAGTTTATGAATTTTATGATGAATAAAACTTGAGTTCAATAACTATGTAATACATTTTTTCTCCAAATTTTGGGTCCCAAAATTAGGCTGCATCTTATACACGGGGAAATACGGTACATCAGACTGACAAGGAGAGGAAAGCAGACAATAATCTCGCCTATAACAATGTTAGTTTCAACATCTATTCAAAAATAACAATCATAAATTACTGTTCTAGATGTTTAGCTGACTTACCTTTAGCTGTGGCATGAACTATAGCAGCTGATGAAAGGAGATGATAAGTTTCAAAACCCAAATAAGACAAAGCTGAGAAGATAAGGCTTCTTTTGCAAGTTCCTGGGTTTCCCATCACCTGTAAAAACAATTATGGTCAGAGCTCATCAAACAGAAAATTTGAAGCAACTGCTACAACCAAGCAAAAATTACATTATTTTT
Source organism: Rhynchonycteris naso (assembly GCA_037038555.1). Lineage (NCBI taxonomy): Eukaryota > Metazoa > Chordata > Mammalia > Chiroptera > Emballonuridae > Rhynchonycteris > Rhynchonycteris naso. The sequence goes on along the minus strand of CM072998.1, from coordinate 211,188,901 downwards.
TTCTTCCACCCCAAAAGCTTTAATCCCAAGAATATTAGAAACTTAAAATTAACCCCATCAATTCTCCAATAAAACTACTTCACATTACTTTCTAGGAAGAGCATATCCTGTTAATGATCTATGACAATGGCTAAGGGTGGCAGCTTCTCTAAAAATCAGTCATGCTGATAACTGCTGGGTTGAGGAGGCATGGATATTATAATTGTTTGAAATAAAATAAGACACCACCAAATATCTTAAGATTGCACAAAAAGAAAAATATTAAATATAGTAATTACTACCCATAAAAAGTATACATGGTTTTAAGTAAAGATATTTTCAAAAATGATTTACAGCCTGACAAGGTGATAGCGCAGTGGATGGAGCGTGGGACTAGGATGCGGAAGACCCAGGTTCGAGACCCCAAGGTCACCAGCTTGAGTGCGGGCCCATGTGGCTTGAGCAAAAGCTCACCAGCTTGGACCCAAGGTCGCTGGCTCCAGCAAGGGGTTGCTCGGTCTGCTGAAGGCCCGCAGTCCGGGCATGTGTGAGAAAGCAATCAATGAACAGCTAAGGTGTCACAACGGCAACGAAAAATTAATGATTGATGCTTCTCATCTCTCTCCGTTCTTGTCTGTCTGTCCCTGTCTATCCCTCTCTCTGATTCTCCCTCTGTCCCTGTAAAAAAAAAAAAAAGATTTACAAACTCACTATTTTCAGTAAACAACAAATAAAGAGTACATACAAACAAGACTTAGAAATTCCTTTTCACAACTTCAGCCAGACCTTCAAGACCAACAGGGGAAAAGGCACATGTTGGGTCTCACCTTCCCACAATGGAACTTCACTTTCCCTTTCTGCTGATTCACTTCCATCAGTTTAAAAACAAGCGGTGCTATCTTTGGAATCTGTGATCTTTCCCAATGCAAAGAGCAAAACAGCTTCCTCCTGACTTCACATCTCCCTTCACTCTCATTTCCAACTTTTTTCAGCCAAATTCTTAAAAAAAAAAAAAAGTTTTCTGTACTCTTAAGATCTTCACCTCCTTCTCCCACTCTCTTTCTCAAGCTCACAAGAACTGCACTCGATCGTAGCCCAACTTTCCTGTGGGTGTTTGGTTAGTTCAAGGGCTCTACCTCCGATGGCCATTCTCAATTCTCACCTCACTAGACCCATCAACAGCATTTGACAGCAGATCACACTCCATCCTCTGCTTTTTTCTTAAATCACAAATGGATGTTTGATTTGTTTAAAGTCACTTTAATGAAATTCCTGACATACAATAAACAGCACACGCATAACATGCAACATGTAAGACACTGCACAAACCTTTAAAGCCATCCCCACTGGCACAGTCACGACGATGAGTTCCTGCCTCTCTGTAACCTATCCAGCCCCTTCCCTCAGCACCTGCTGTTCTCACTCTTGACACACTCTTCTCAGGGCTTCTGAAACCATACTCTGCTGAATTTCCTCCTGATGGAAGGACACTTCCTTCTCTTTTGTTGGTTCCTCATCCCCAATACCTCCCTGCTCAGGTACGTCGGGAGCTTAGCCCCAGACCTGCTTTTTTCCTATTTGTAGTAGTCTGGCGATCACGCTTTGTTCCATCACTTTAAATGCCATCAGCATGCCAAGACCTGCACGTGTGATCCAAGCCAGGTCATCTCCCCTAAACTTCAGAATCCCAAATGCAGCTGCCTAAACAACGCCTTTCTCCATGTGGTAGTAAAACAAGTCCCTCGAAATCATGCACCAAGACAGCCATTGATTCCCTAAACCCATTCCCGTTTCCCTTTTCATAGTGAAAGACAATCAGATTCCATAGGTTGTGTAGGTTAACAAAACACAACTCTGAATGATTCTCAACTCTTTAACCCACACCTGATCCACATTTAATGTCTAATGATTACCCAGAGTAGGAATGAGGAATCCAGCCTACTGCAGCTTGTGAGTGCTTTATTTATATTGTTGAGCTTGAGTATTTGGGATATTGCAATAACTGGATTCAAAACAAATCAACAAGGTAGCAAAACGAAACCTGATGTAGTCTCATTTTTAACATTTATTTTTCTTAGTTTATCTGTATTTAACAAAGAGAAGCAAGGTGGGGTGGGGTAGTGGGTATGGGTGTGTGTTTGTGCACACGTGCGGTGATGGTGGTACTCAGGTCTTATCATAAATTAATGAACGGTTTGCAGTTGCACTCTTACCCGTTTGGTTAATGTGAAGCAGCTCTCTGCTCCTCTCTGGGGACGTAGATAAAACGATAATCTGGAACTAAAAGAATCAGGACTCAGGGACACTCCAAAATGCTAACAGCTTGTGTGACTGAGATAGCTGAAATGTGCCACTTTCCCTCATATATATAGTACAATGCCTTTCACATAATATATTGTCCCAAAAGTTTGTTGAACAGAAAAAAGAAGCTATCTCTTCGGCATGTCTTTAACATTATGCTAACTTCAAGCTACAAGACTTCAAAACTACAAACTCATTACTACATAAATAGGAAGGTGTCACCCACCATCTCTTGGTTTCCTAACTTCCTACCAGTTCCTCCTCTTAAATGTTCGAATTCCTCCACGGTTGGGACCAGGCCTTCTCCTGGTCTTACCATTAACACAGTATTACCTACATTTACATGCTAAAGTCTCCTGAACCTGTATCTTCAGACTAGGCCTCATAAGGTAAACACCAGACCTCTCCAGTACGTCTATACGTCACCTTGCCCACCTCATCACATTATCCTTAAATAGCCTGAAACATACCTTGTCTCCTCCCTGAGCCCCCAGATTACCTTCTACAGTCAATTCCAGGAAACAGGACCACCACCCATATAGTCCTCTAGCCAGAAACTGAGCTACTTCCTTGGCCCTTCCCTCTAACCTCCAAACCAAACCCATCTTCTGAGTCCACATCGCTCACTCCATAACAGCCTCCAATTACACCCACTGGTTTTCAGTTCCATGGCCACCACCATAGTCCACACCACCACACTGCTCACCTGTCTACAGCAGTATCTCGCACATGGGTCTCCAGCATCCACCAGCCCCTATCCACTTTTTTTTTTTTACAGGGACAGAGATAGTGAGTCAGAGAGGGACAGACAGACAGGAACGGAGAGAGATGAGAAGCATCAATCATTAGTTTTTTGTTGCTGTTGCGACACCATAGTTGTTCACTGATTGCTTTCTCACATGTGCCTTGACCGCGGGCCTTCAGCAGACCGAGCCACCACTTGTTGGAACCAGCGACCTTGGGTCCAAGCTGGTGAGCTTTTGCTCAAGCCAGATGGGCCTCAATCAAGCTGGCGACCTCGGGGTCTCGAACCTGGGTCTTCCGCATCCCAGTCCGATGCTCTATCCACTGCACCACCACCTGGTCAGGCTGCCCCTATCCACTCTTGACACGACAGTGGTTTTCAATGTAAATCCAATCAAAAAAGTCTGTTTAAAACCTTCTTCATGGTTTCCTATAACCTTTAGAATAAAATTGGTTTACGTTTTCAGAACTTGGTGGTGGTCAGTGATCTCCACAGTGGCACCAACAGGTTCCTATTCCAGAGGGCGATGGAGGACTCTGACACACCTCTTGCACAGACACACCACATCTATACTACAACAGTCTTCTCTGACAGAACCCAACACCCAGTGGAGTGATTCCACCGTTCACATAGCACCCACCCACAATCAAAGGATGTTTTTCCCCAAGGAGCAAAGGGCATGAATCCCATACCGGACACCTGTGGGGCAGCTGTGTTAGGCTTGCTCACTGGTTTACCGATTGCAAGCACTTTGCCTATTTGGTGCGTTAGCGCATGGCAGTAACACCTGTGTGTGACCTATGTAAGACTATGGGTCCTTGTGCTCAGGGAGAGGAGACTGTAAATGGTGGATTGCATGCCCGCCACTGTGAAGGGTCATTTTGCCGTCTGTTTGCCTGAGAGGTGGTTTTCCCTGCCTGTGTGCTTGTCCGCCGTTGTGAGATTTTATTAAATGGAATGGCCCAACACTTTCCTGCTCCACAGTTTTTCTAATATCTGCCTGGTAAAAATCCAATGTGGACCTGCTGAGTCTTGGCTACCAGCATTACATCCGGCATAGTGAGCAAGATTCGGAGCAGGTTGATATGGAGTCACTGAAACCCCTGAGGGGTGGAATAGAGGCGTGGCTATTCCCAGTGGCTCTCCCGCTGGGGACTGTTGGCTGGGTGTCTTTTACAATCCTGTGAGAAGAAACCAAGAACTCTTGTGTGAGAAGCTGAGCAAGGTCAAGGGCTCCGGGATGAGCTGCAGATCGAGTGTCAGTGACATAGTGGGAACTGGAGTGAGCGCTGGAGGAGGCTGACCGGGTTCAAGAGATGCAGACTAAGCACCTAAGTGCCAATGGTGCCTGGAACTGGAGTGGTCTCTGAAGAAGGAATTGTGGGCTCGTGAGTTGCAATTTGCCCTGGAAGCTGAACGTTGGCAGCGACAGCTGTTGGAGAGACAACTACAGGTTCTCTCCAACAGCTGGTTCAGGTTCTACAACTACAGGTTCAGGAGCTCAAGAGTCAGCTTCAGGCCAAGAGCCAGCAGCCGCAGAAGCCAAAGTGGGTGGGGAAGACATAGCTGCATCCATGTGGGCAGAGTGGCTCTGAGTCGGTGGGACCAGGCGTTTCCAACTCTTCTGAGAGAGAAGTTCAAGCTGCAACTGCCATATGTAGACTTGGAGCCTGGCCAGTGGTCGCCAAGAGAGTAAAGATCCACCAGCCAAGAGACTCTCGGGGACAGGCACAACCCCCTCCCCAGGTAGTGGAACTCTCTCTGGTCCAGCTGTACACCCAGGCAGATGGTGTAGGGGGTGAAATTCAGGCAGAAACCCACTGAGCCTCTGGCAGCCTGCTTGGTGCAGCTGCAGGACATAGGGGCTAATGACATCATGCTCTCTGGAATGGAGATGTAAAAGTAAGGCTGTAAGGGCTGCTGCCTGTGCTGCCCCCCCCCCCAAGCCCCTTATTAGCAAGAGAAATGGGTCTGTGAAAGTTACCTGAACATAGATGTGGGTAGATTTGATTGCAGCTGGGCAGATAGGAAGAAATTAGAAGGCAAGTCTAATAACATCTTGTGGGAGTTTTGCTGCAGCTTGTCAGAACAGAGGTTCCAGCTGATGAAAAAGCAGGTGACCCGAGCATCTGCCAGGAAAATGGCAGGCTTTCAGGTTGCAGGATCCCCAAGAGCCACTGTTCCAGTTTGAATAGGGGAAAGGGAGGGGGGCATGTTCAACAGGGATGGGTGGGGGCCAGAAGTCCTGTGTGACATTGGCAATCCACTGGCCCCTTAAATGTGCAGCAGATGCTAGCATTGCCTGTATAGTGATCCCTCGTCTATCACGGGGGTTAGGTTCCAGAACCTGCTGTGATAGGTGAAAATCTGCAAAGTAGCAACCTTATTTTTATTATTTATATATATATTAAGGCTTTATAAACCCTCCCCACACTCATATATACCTTTTCCACACTCTTATAAACACTCCCCATGCTCTTAAACACTTTCTACACTCTTAAACCTATGTAATTTTAACATATAAAACTCTATATAGACCTGACCAGGCAGTGGCGTGGTGGATAGAGCGTCAGACTGGAATGCAGAGGACCCAGGGTTGAGACCCCAAGGTCACCAGCTTGAGTGCGGGCTCATCCGGCTTGAGCAAAAAAAAAAAAAGCTCACCAGCTGAGACCCAAGGTTGCTGGCTCCAGCAAGGGGTTACTCAGTCTGCTAACGGCCCGCGGTCAAGGCACATATGAGAAAGCAATCAATGAACTAAGGTGTCGCAACAAAAAACTGATGATTGATACTTCTCATCTCTCTCCGTTCCTGTCTGTCTGTCCCTATCTATCCCTCTCTCTGACTCTGTCCCTGTAAAAACAAAAACAAAAAGAAACCTCTATATGGGTACTCAATAGTGAATATACTACAACTTAAATGATGGTGATGAATTAGCTCTGCAGTACTGATGGCAATGAAGGTAATGATGATGAGATGACTGTACTGCACCACCAAGAAGAGCATTACAACTTCTGAAGGCACCACTTCATCAGGCATTTCATCAGTTGGTGCAGTATCTTTGCCTTTGTCCTTAACTTCTGTTTTTGCTAAAGGCACAGGTGTTACTGGTGTCTTCTTCCGAGTGAGAAACATAGTTAAGGAGAGTTGCTGGCACTGCTTTTTCTTCTGGGTGAGAAGGTTTTTATAAACTGACATGCCACCCCCAATTGTATTTGAGAACTGCAACAAACGAAGCATCTGGGGGTCCCATTCTTGAGCCACTCGCTGAAGTTCCTTGACCATTCTGACCATGGTTGCGAGGTGATTGAGTGTTAGGCCAACCTCATTGTCTTTTAACCCCTACTTCCTCTTGTTCCTCTTCCTCTTCAGGCTTATAATCTCCTTCCTCAATGGTTTTAAATGTGTTGTTCACGTACTCCTCGGCTCCAGTTTATCTGCAGAGGCAGCTTCTTCATGCAGAGAAATGCTCTTAGTCCAAAGAATTTCTGAAACTTGTCAAATCAGGCCTTGCTGGCATTGAATGGAGTTGGTCTGGTGGGAGAAGCACTCAATGGTCCTGCTTCTGCATTCTTGTCCTTGTCCTTGTTCTCGTCCCCGTCACAAACATCACTTTCAGCAAAAGTTTCATAAAGCTTCTTGGCCTTCCTGTGGATGGTGTTGGTATCCAGCGAGATATACTTCTTCCAGCAGTCACTGATCCACAGGGCCAATGCAGAATCCATCGTCACAATGACTTTATTAGGGGAAGTCACCACCACCCTCTTCAGTCTTGTTAAAAGACACTACTGCCATCGTCCTTATATTTTTTTCGTCCTTCTTTATGTAGCAAACCAAAGATTCATTGATCCCATAATGGCGGCCTACAGCCATGTACCTTCTCCCTTTAGCATGTTGAGGAGTTCCACCTTTTCTGCAATGGTAAGCATCTTCCTCTGGCACAATTCACTGCAGAAGCCTTAGAAGGTGCAGAACATTTGGATGACATCATAGGGCTTAAATAAGTTAAATTTTTACAAAAATTTCACAAAACACAACACTGCAGAGCAACACTACACGCAGCGATCAGACCTCAATGTGAAATGGACAAGGAGAGATGCTGAATGCATGCTATATGCGAGAGAGAAAGGAGACATGCTACGGTCACTGAGCCAACCAGCACCCAGGATACAGAACACAGTGCTCTGGTTGGTCGCCTCCTATCCATCAGCCAATAGTGTGCGGTGCACGATCTCACGTGGGCAAAACTAGCTCAAGCGGAAATGGCCACAGCTGTGTTTTCCATACATGTGAGTCTTTGTCTACTCATTTGCAGTACGCTATGTATTTTATTTTGATTTAATATTCTTTTAATGTTTTAATTTATATTTTTATATTTTCAATTTTTTAGGCTAGAAGATGCTTATTTTACCATAAAAATAATTAAATAAATATATAATACCTATATACCACAAAATCTCACAATATAGGAAAAATCCACAATACAAAATTAGATATATACAATTTAAAAATCTGTGATACAGCCTGACCTGTGGTGGCGCAGTGGATAAAGCGTCGACCTCGGAATACTGAGGTCGCCAGTTCAAACCCTGCACTGGTCTGGTCAAGGCACATATGGGAGTTGATGCTTCTAGCTCCTTCCCCCTTTCTCTCTCTCTCTGTGTCTCCTCTCTAAAATGAATAAATAAAAATTAAAAAAAAAAATCTGTGGTACAGTGAGACCACAAAAAGTGAACCATGATATGGTGAGGGACAACTGTAATGGACTTCTTCTTACCTTGGTGATTTGCACAGACAGCTGGGCTGTCTATCATGGACTGCTTCTCACCCAGTTGCAGACACACCAATATGACACTTTTTGCTTTCAATGGCCGTGGACTGTACAGCACCCCAAATGGGTGACCTTGTTGGCACTGTGGGGTGGGGAGGTGGAGGTGGGCCTCCAGTTAACGCCCTGGGCAGGCAGAGTACCCAGGGGGTCACTGTGAAGGGTACCTTTGTAATGTATAAAATGTACCTATTGTGAGGTAAACAACCCTTAAGGGGTGGAATGTGGGGCAGTTAGGCCTGCTCACTAGTTTACTGGCTGCAAGCACTTTGCCTAATTGGTGCATGAGTTCCACACAGCAGTGCCACCTGTGTGTGGCCTATGTAAGGCTATGTATGGGTCCTCGTGCTCAGAGAGAGGGGATTGTGGATGGCGGATTTCATGCCCACCTCTGTAAGGGGCCATTTTGCTGTCTGTTTGCCTGAGAAACGGTTTCCTCTGCCTGTGTGTTTGTCTGCCATAAGTCTTTATTAAATGGAATGGACCAATGCTTTCTGGCTACAAAGTTTCTCTACCATCTGCCCAAATCCAATGTGGACCTGCCTGGCCTTGGCCACAAGCATTACAATGCCCCAATTTTTATCACCCGTATCTGAGACAAGCCCCCAAACCATGTTGCTTAGAAAGCCAATGAGGCTTACACCAATGAGGACCATGAGGTTACAGAACAATGAAAAACCCTTGACTTTTGCTGACTTTCACAACCTAGAGCTGCCTGAAAATGGCCAGAACTCTCTGAAAGAGGTTTATCTGCTTAGCTTAAAACTCCAGCCTAAGGGCATATCTAGGGGCCAACAATGACCCTCTCCAGGCACCTTGGAGGGTAGACACTGTAACTGTGCTTCTCCTCTGCCAGGTTCCAAGTCACTGACATAACGTCTGATGCCATGGTTTTGCAGCTGCTGCTCAGAGGGCACTCTTTGATCTGGCTCTGTGACCAACAAGACCTATGTTCGTGGGTCCCCAGAACTGTAATAAAAAACAGTCCTTAACCAATTTCCCCACCACCAGTATACAGCAGCAGAGACAGCAGCACAGGGTTAGCCTTCCAGGAGACCTGAATAGCCAAACAAGTTGATTCAGCCTCATCAGAGTCCTCCAGCGAGAGGCACCCAGCAGCAGAAAGCATTTGCTGATGTAAACCATTATGTTCTGTGAAACTGCTGTGCAGTAACAGAATGGCCTGCTGACTTGTTAGCCTCACTTGTTTACTCTTCCACTCCAGACTCTAGCTCCTTTCAGTTCCTTACCAAGACCCCCTTTTCTTACCTCAAGGCCTGTGCACACCCTTTCTATCCAAACCCTGTCATCCCCTTCCCCAGTTACCTCCTAATTTCTCTGTAGAGCTCATGGCTAAGGGCTCACACCTTCTGCCTCTTCCCTGCATGAACAGGTGAGGTATAACTTGACTGCCCTTCTCCCAACACCCACCACTCACTGCGTTCACTGAACAGCCATCTTTCCTTCTGATCTGTCAGATGAGCGAGACAGGGCTTGCTTCTCCTGGTCACTACATCATTAGCTCAGAACACAGTGCCACCCGCAGTAAACCCTCAGCACATGTTTGTTGAAAAGTACAGTCCAAGACAGGTGTGAGGACCCAGCTGTAAGCTAGAGCCCAGGGCACCTGCACAGTAGCTATGCCAGAGGACATGACGTGAAAATGGGAGGAGCGCATGCACAGTTGCTCCTAGTTATATAACTTGCTGCCTTATCTATAGTTCACTTCAGCAGAAGGGGGTAGGGGCGTGCATGTGCAAATTCCTCTGCATTGTATAAAACTGGCCGTGGAAAATAAAGTGCGTGTTGGGCAAATAAGTTTGTAAAATGTGATTTTTATGCTCACTTTGTTAAAAATGGTGTTGCCTACCTGAACGATGATGCCCAGGTGAAACTGCTAATACCTTCCTGCTTGGGAAGGGCCATGGTTATGCTAATGTTGGCGGAGGAGGAGATTTTGCGCCAAAATGTTTTAAGGAGGAAGAAAGGCCATGTTTTGCAGAGTGACAGCAGGAAGGAAGTGTGCTAAGGAGAAGCCAGTTTGTGCAGAGAGTAAGAAGCCATGTTGGCAGATGGGGAACCAGAGGTGATTTAGACTGGTGGGCAGCCTTTGATTCTATTTAGGAAAAACTGGAAAAGAGCCTGACCAGGCAGTGGCACAGTGGATAGGGCGTCGGACTGGGGTGCGGAAGACCCAGGAAGACCTGAGCTCACCAGCTTGAGCATGGGCCCATCCGGCTTGAGCAAAAGCTCGCCAGCTTGGACCCAAGGTCACTGGCTCCATCAAGGGGTTGCTCAGTCTGCTGAAGGCCCACAGTCAAGGCACATATGAGAAAGCAATCAATGAACTACTAAGGTGTTGCAACAGCAACAAAAAACTAATGATTGATTCTTCTCACCTCTCTCCGTTCCTATCTGTCTGTCCATATCTATCCCTCTCTCTAACTCTCTCTCTGTCCCTGTAAAAAAAAAAAAAAAAACTGAAAAAGATTCTCCTGGTTGTGGAACCACAGAACATGTGACTAGGTTTTGGTGCCCTGTGTGTTTTTACTTCTGGCCGGTTGTAAGGCTAGAATAAAGGGATGGCCCACCAGTTTTTGGCTCCATTGTTTTTTTACCAACTGTCTAAATCTAATAGGAACCTGCACCTGCATGGCCATGACTACTGGCTTTACAGTGCACAACACCTTCTGTAACCTCCCCCATGCTGGCTGTAAAGCCAGTAGCGATGGCCACCATCACAGCCTACTGGCCCGTGCAGGTTCACATTTGATTGGGACAGACATTAATGAAACAACGGATCCAAGAACTGGTGGACCATTACCTTTAATCCTAGTTCACACCTGTAAAGCCAGTAGTCGCGGCCACCATCAGAGCCGTTGGGCCAGTGCAGGCTCGCATTTGATTCGGACAGTTGGTAATGAAACAACGGAGCCAACAACTGGCGAGCAATCAGCTTTAATTCTAGCTTGCACCCGGCAGGCAAGCAAGAACACACACTGGGCTCCAAAATCCACTCATACAGTGCTCACAAAGATACTGACTTATCTGAGCTTCCTAGAAAAAGGGTTCTAGCTAACCAGACTTATTCACCTCTGTTCCCCATCTCCTTCTCTAGCACAAACTCTGCTCAAAATGGCTTCTCACTCAGCACTCCGCCATCTTGGCTGCTTCTCTTCTCCTCCATGGGGCCTTGATCTGTTCTCCTCCCTAATGCTAACCTCAGGAACTGAGAGAGCAAGCTCCCTGTCTGCCCCACTTTAATCCAATCTACAAACAAGGAAGTCTCTGATACAAAGTCTCTTATCTGAGGCATAATGGGAGGATTCCTCATGAGTGCACCATCCCACATCATCCAATCAGTCAAGGGTGTGAGGAAAAAGTTTACTCTTAAAACTTGCACGTGGGCAGCACCATCTTTAACAAAGTGAGCATAATATATTTTATCTGCCCAACAATCCACCCCTATGCTCATTTTACTACCTACAACCTACACCACTGGCATCCCTGTGCAAGGAAATTGGGCACATTACATAAATTACAAAAACATGACAAATCATACAATTTCAACAATTACAAAGGTACATTTCACCAGTCTCTGAGCACTTTGCAAAAGTGCAAAATGTCCTTAGCCTTCTTTCTAGCCATGGGAAAAGCTTCCCGGGGCAGGAGGGCCTCCAGCAAAGCCACCCCCACCCCCATCAGGGTATTTCACATTGTCCAAAATCCGTAAGTTCATTCAACAAAGGAGCCAGTGCTCACTCCGGTCGTAGTCCAGGAAATCAGTCCACGCACATGGGGTGTTAGCCTCCCCCCTCATTCTTGCCATCACTGCAGGTCCCAAAGTGTCCTAAAGAGAAGCATGTGGCAATGGCAGTTAGCATTTCCATCTCTGCTCTGGGGAGCATGATGGCATCCACCCTATGTCCCAAAATCGCAGACCTACCAGGAGCGTAGCTACTCCTGGCTGCTGGGCTCTCACCTTCTGGAGGCTGCGGGTTGCAACTCCAGACGAATTCTCCTCATCCTCCAAAGAGGAACTGAAAATACCAGCTTTTGCTACTGGCCTTGAGCCCCGGTCCACCACTGCCTTCTGCTCAGCAGGCCTTGCAGCTCCTGCCCCAGCCTCAGCCCTAGCCTCCTGCCGCTGCTGGCTCTCCACAACGTCCAGGGCAATCTGCAACTCACGAACCTGTAATTCCTTCTCCGCATTTCCAAGCAAATCTCGCAAACCTCCTCCAGTGCTTGCTCCAGCTCCAGGGTCAGCATCTCTTTCTCCTACATTTCCTCTGCTCCTTCCACTGCTCAATTTGCAGGTCCTGGGCAGCCTCTTCCACAGAGCCCTCGGTTTCCTCATGCATGGCTATAAACAGCCAACCTATTATCCCCAAAAGGAGAGCCATAGGGATCCATAACAGCAGCCAGTCCTCTAACATGTATATCAAGGGTGCCGACTCCATACCGATCTGTATCAAATCCTGCTGACTACGCCAAATGTAAAGCCAGTAGTCACAGCCACCATCAGAGCCGCCAGGCCAGTGCAGGTTCGCATTTGGTTCAGACAGTTGGTAATAAAGCAACAGAGCCAACAACTTGTGAGCCATCAGCTTTAATTCTAGCTTGCATCCAGCGGGCAAGCAAGAACACACTCTGGGCTCCAAAACCCAATCATTCAGTGCTCACAAAGCTACTGACTTATCCGAGTTTCCTAGAATCAAAGGTTTCTAGCTCACCAGCCTTATTCATCTCTGTTCCCCATCTCCTTCTCTAGCACAAACTGCTCAAACTGGCTTCTCACTCAGCACTCCGCCATCTTGGCTGCTTCTCTTCTCCTCCATGTGTCCTTAATCTGCTCTCCTCCCTAATGCTAACCTCAGGAACTGAGAGAGCAAGCTCCCTGTCTGCCCCACTTTAATCCAATCTACAAACAAGGAAGGCTCTCAAACAAAGTCACTTATCTGAGGCATAATGGGAGGATTCCTCATGAGTGCACAACCTCACATCATCCAATCAGTCAAGGGTGTGGGGAAAAGTTTACTCTTAAAACGTGCAAGTGGGTAGCGCCATCTTTAATTAACAAAGTGAGCATAATATACCTCATCTGCCCAACAACACTCGATGGGTAAAAAAATACACACAGTGGGAAAACACTTCCCTTTCTATTCAGGACTCCCAAAGCCACTGACGTATCTGAGTTTCCTAGAATCAAAGTTTTCTACCTCACCAGCCTTATTCACCTCTGTTCCCCATCTCCTTCTCTCTGCTCAAACTGGCTTCTCCTTCAGCACTCTGCCATCTTGGCTGCCTCTCCTTACGATGTTAATTTCAGGAACGGATAGAGAGAGCCACTGGTCTGCCCCATTTTATAGTGTAGAAATCCAAACCTTTAAGCCAGTGGTTCTTAACTTTTGAGGTACCGAACCCACCAGTTTCATATGCGTATTCACCAAACCCTTCTTTAGTGATAAATAAAATATGATTTTTTTTTCCAAATTCAAGACATAGGTATATGTTTTTTCACTGGTCTACAAAATGAGCCGTGTATGAACAACACCTTGCTCAAAGAACAAAACCAACAAAGTTCATGAACTCACAACAAATTACGGTATTACTTCATTCTGGCCTCCGCGGCAGAGGCTTCTCCGAACCCCTGAGACCGACTCATCGAACCCCTAGGGTTCGATAGAAGCCAGGTTAAGAATCACTGCTTTAAGCCAATATACAAATAAGAAAGTCTCTGGCCTGACCAGGAGGTGGTGCAGTGGATAGAGTGTCGGACTGGGATGTGGAAGACCCCAGTTCGAGACCCCGAGCTCGCCAGCTTGAGCGCAGGCCCATCTGGCTTGAGCAAAAGCTCTCCAGCTTGGACCCAAGGTCGCTGGCTCCAGCAAGGGGTTGCTTGGTCTGCTGAAGGCCCGCGGTCAAGGCACATGTGAGAAAGCAATCAATGAACAACTAAGGTGTCGCAATGGCAACGAAAAACTAACGATTGATGCGTCTCACCTCTCTACGTTCCTGTCTGTCTGTCCCTATCTGTCCCTCTCTCTGACTGTTAAAAAAAACAAAAAAAAAAAAAACAAAAAAAAAGAAAGTCTCTGATACAAAGCCACTTATCTGAGGCATAAATGGGATTCCTCATAAGAGTGCACCACCCCTCATCATGCAACAGTCAAGGGTGTGGGGAAAAGCTTACGTGTTGAGAAGATCTTAGTATTAAAAGGGTGGGAAAGGATAAGGAACTTTAGGCTATAAGAATCCTGCCTGCTTACAGCCTGTCCCCCACACCCAATGCAAACTATAAGCAAGCAAACATATACATCATATTTGCAAACTTATTTGACCCACACTGGCTATGCGTGCATTCTTTTTACCTTGGCACGTCACCTCCAAAAGGGTCCCAGGATCCCAACAACAGATGTTTTGTAATATAAATTACAAGTACATCAGGCAAAGGAAGTATCCTCTCATCCCTCAGAAGCAGTCCCCACCCTGCATACTCCCAGGGAACACACACCTCCCACCCAACTTACTGCTCTGATGCTCAGAGAAACATGGGCATAACTGGAGCACTGGTGAACACATGCAGCCCCACACCCTGTAAATCCTGGGTCCCTGGGGAGAAGGCAGGCTGTCACTGCCCCTGGCTTCAGAGCAGGTGGTAGCAGTGGGAACCTGTAGGGAATCACCTATCCAACCCTGAACCCTCTATGACTTGGATTGGGGAACTTTAGTTAAAAGCCCCGAGTGAATGTCTCTTGGATGCAAACACCAAGAAGCTGTGTAAATGACCTTTGTGCAACACAAAGGAATGCATGTGACCAGGCTTTCGAAAATTAGCCTCAAAATTCTAAACTGCCCCTTCCTTTGTGCTTGTTCATTAGCAAAAGAATAAGAATGTACTGACCCAAAGCAGCCCTTTCTCCATGTCAGCAAGAAGTACATCAGTCATTCTTTTTTATTTTTAATTTTCTTATTTTTTTCAGGGACAGAGAGAGGGATAGATAGGGACAGGCAGACAGGAACGGAAAGAGGTGAGAAGCATCAATCATTAGTTTCTCATTGCCATTGCGACACCATAGTTGTTCATTGATTGCTTTCTCACATGTGCCTTGACCGCAGGCCTTCAGCAGACCAAGCAACCCCTTGCTGGAGCCAGCGACCTTGGATCCAAGCTGGCGAGCTTTTTGCTCAAGCCAGATGGGACTGCGCTCAAGCTGGTGAGCTCAGGGTCTTAAACCTGGGTCTTCCGCATCCCAGTCGAGGCTCTATCCACTGCGCCACCCCCTGGTCAGGCCAGTCATTCTTTCCTCTTATCACCGATCTCCCTCCCTTGTAATCCTGTTACCTTTGTTCTGATTCTGATCAATAAAAAATGAAGGAGAAGGAAATTCAGGAGGGTTTTTTTTTTTGGCATCTTTTGGCAGGCTTCGCCTTCTTCCTCTTGACATCAGTTAGTGTCTTGAGTAGGTTTTTTTGTTTGTTTGTTTGTTTTTTACAGGAACAGAGAGTCAGAGAGAGGGATAGATAGCGACAGATAGACAAGAACGGAGAGAGATGAGAGGCATCAATCGTTAGTTTTTCATTGTCATTGCGACACCAGAGTTGTTCATTGATTGCTTTCTCACATGTGCCTTGACCGCAGGCCTTCAGCAGACTGAGCAACCCCTTGCTGGAGCCAGCGACCTTGGGTCCAAGCTGGCGAGCTTTTGCTCAAGTCAGATGGGTCCGCGCTCAAGCTGGGGACCTCGGGGTCTTGAACCTGGGTCTTCCGCATCCCAGTCCGATGCTCTATCCACTGCGCCACCGCCTGGTCAGGCTTGAGTAAATTTTTTTCCATGGGACACTGGTAGCTGCCAGCTAGCTGAAGTACTACAGGAACCTGTTTCTCCAGCAAACCCGCGGGAACTGGCTTCCTTACACAAGCACACAGGTGAAGCACACGTTGCTGTGCTCACAGGTGCCGCCATTCTAACAAGTTAGAGGCGGAGACCATAGCCCGGGCAGCAGTGATCAACACCGCTCCGCGGACACTGTGCTCTATGCTCCTTGTCCCAGTTTCTCCCTCCCCACCGTCTCAGGCCGCTGCTCCGGGGCCCGAGTCTCAGCACGGCGGTCATGGGCGACACACGGTCACCAACCTCACACCTCCAGCAGAGGGGCTTGCACGCGTGAGATCACCGCACTGCAGCTTACCTCTTAAAAAAATGATTGAAGTAACAGCTCTCACGGGGCGGGAGTGAAACTTCCACGAGGTGGCACTCAGACGCCGCACGGTGACAGCAGGGTCCACCCCACATCCGGTAGCGCTGTCACCCGAAAGGTCAGTGCGCCGGTGCCCTGCCCGCGAACCCGGGCGGCGCAGTCCCCCAGTCCACCCCCTCTGTCCAGGACCCGCGTCCCCACCGCCAGCTCTTGGCCTCGCTGTCTTCCACGGCCCGCCCCACCAAACGCCCAGCTCAAACACCATGCCGCGGGCCCAGGGCCCACCTCACCTTCAGCCACTCCGAAAGTAACAAATCCGCAATTTGCCCCTTCCCGGGAGTTGGGACGCTACCTCAGAGCCGCCGGGTCGCCGAGGCCCGCCCGTCCAGCGCCAGCCAGCAGAACCGGTCGGAAGCCGAGGTCCCACGCCCCGTGCTGAAGGCAGAAAGCGCCACAGCCGCAAGGACAGCGCCATAACCTCTTCGCCAACTTGACCCTTTGCCGCTGGCGCCACCGCAGAGAGAGAGGGGCGGAGCGAAAAGCGCGTACACCCGCTTCCTTTCCGCACTTTTTCCGGCGCACGGGTTTTGCGCACAGCATTGGGCACACGGATTCCGACTCCAGGGTCCCAGTGGGCAGGGCATACAGAGTGGGTGGGGCCTAACGGGCCCTCGCGCCTGCGCCCAGGGTATAGGGTCCTGGGAGTGCTCTTCTGACCCCTGATTCGTTTGTACTTTGGCTGTGTCGCGTCGGTCAGGGTTTGGACACAAAGCTTGATCACCGTGATAGAATGGGACGCTCAGAAATAGACCTGAGTATTACGTGTGGAAGAAGACATAGGCTTGTTATTCCCAGTCCTGGCGCCCTCACATGGAAGGACACTGTGCTGGGATCCTAAGCAGACGGATACCAGAGCAATAGTGCCGATTCCTGTAGGGAGGGAGAGGCCCGGAAAGAAGAATGAGGCCGCGCCCGGAGCTCAGGATCGGTTGAAACCCAGTACCCTGCAGACACTGTCAAGCCCTTTTCACCGCAGGAACCAATGTTCCTGAACCCAGTTCAGAGCCCAGGTCTGCAAAGGCAGGGCCGGCTGCATGGGACACAAGAAAATCAGTTACCGCGAGGAGGCAAGACTGAGGTTTTTGAAATTAGGTTACATTTATCCAGTCCTTTTGTTGGAAAGTACCGTATCTCTCTTTTGCGGGTTTCTGTAGACACCAAATCCAGATGAGCTTTGAAGGGTTTTATTAAAGGAGGAGATTTATTAAATATGCTGGCTGCATATGGCTGACACGAGGCACTCGCAGATCCAAATCGTGTGCCCTGTGCACAGCCCTTGGGGCAGGTTATATACCTTTGCTCTCACACACACAGGTTGGAGAAAACAGGAAGGGGGGGATGGGACACAATTCATTAGCAAGCGTACAGCATTTGTTTATAGCAGGGGTCCCCAAACTTTTTACACAGGGGGCCAGTTCACTGTACCTCAGACCGTTGGAGGGCCGGACTATAAAAAAAACTATGAACAGCCTGATCAGGCGGTGGCGCAGTGGATAGAGCATTGGACTGGGATGCGGAAGACCCAGGTTTCGGGACTCCGAGGTTGACTCCGAGGCTGCCAGCTTGAGCGCGGGGCCCATCTGGCTTGAGCAAAAGCTCGCCAGCTTGGACCCAAGGTCACTGGCTCCAGCAAGGGGTTGCTGGGTCTGCTGAAGGCCCGCGGTCAAGGCACATGTGAGAAAGCAATCAATGAACAACTAAGGTGTCACAACAACAACAACGAAAGACTAATGATTGATGCTTCTCACCTCTCTCCGTCCCTGTCTGTCTGTCCCTATCTATCCCTCTCTCTGACTTTCTCTGTCCCTGTAAAAAAAAAAACAAAAAAAAACTATGAACAAATCCCTATGCACACTGCACATATCTTGTTTTAAAGTAAAAGAACAAAACAGGAACAAATAAAATATTTAAAATAAAGAACAAGTAAATTTAAGTCAACAAACTGACCAGTATTTCAACGGGAACTATGGGTGCGGATGCATTCTGTGCTCCTCTCACCACCAGTGAAAGAGGTGCCCCTTCCCAAAGTGCGGCGCAGGCGGGATAAATAGTCTCAGGGGGCTGCATGCGCAGGCCATAGTTTGGGGACCCCTGGTCTATAGGATTCATAAAAACATTTTTGACCTGACCAGGTGGTAGCACAGTGGATAGTGCGTTGGACTAAATCACAGAAGTACAAAAAATCATATTTATAAAATCTCTCTGCATGCCTAGCCCAAATTAATAAAATGCTTTTTAAGCTTCCTAGTAGAAGGGAGCCTCCTACATAGTACGTTTCTGCAAGCCAGGAAACTTTCACATTTCTTTTCCTAAAATATTAATATTAATTTTTCAGCTTTTTGGTACCTTACTACACTTTAACTATTCCTCTGCTGCACAGTAAATTAATACATACTCTTAGTTCACTTGATCTTCCCTGCTACCTTGTTGGGAGACCGGAATCCTTAAGTCTAATGCTCCCTCGCTAGTATTGCTGTCTCCGCCACATCCCTCTAAGTCACATTTCTTTAGGATTTCATCAGTGATTTACTATTCTCTTTCCAACACATGCAGAACCCTAGTCTTTTTCTCCGGAGGAAACCACTTTTACATATTTCCGCTGGTAGCTACCTCACTGTTGCCAAATAATTAATAGGCTTACACCACTGGCTGTAACAATAATTCTGAAATCGAGTTTCTGATATTTCAGCCAGAGTGAAATTTCAATTATTTTCATTTTAAAAATTTAGATTCTTAGAAAAGTTGCAGGAACTTACATATTCACCTAATTCAGCCATTGTTAATGTTCTGTCACACTTTTTGTGTGTGTGTGTGACAGAGACAGATAGGGACAGACAGGAAGGGAGAGAGATGAGAAGTATCAATTCTTTGTTGCTGCACCTTAGTTGCTCACTGATTGCTTTCTCATATGTGCCTTGACAAGGGGTAAGGCTACAACAGACCCAGTGACCCGTTGCTCAAGTCAGTGACCTTAGGCTCAAGCTGGTGAGCCTTGCTCAAACCAGATAAGCCCACTCTCAAGCTTGGCGACTTTGGAGTTTCAAACCTGGGGCCTGCGCATCACAGTCCAAGGCTCCACTGCACCACCAGCTGGTCAGGCACACTTGTTTTTCTTTACATTTATTATGCATAATATGCACATATTTCTACTACTATAGTATTTTCTGAACCTTTTGAGGTGGATTAAATATATCATGACTATTCGTAGAGATAAAAACGTTTTCTTCTTTAGTCCCCGTACAATGATCAAATTCAGGGAATTGACATAATGCTATTATTTAGTATATACCTCAAAGCTGTTCTTTATAGCAGCTATTTTTTCTCCAACTTAGGATCACATCCTGATTACCTATTGCATGTAATTGTCATGTTTCTTCAGTCTCTTTAAATTTGCATTATTTTTCTCTTGTCTCCAGGCACAGTATCTTCTCTTTCTTTCAAGAAACCTCAGACCTCCCCACATATTCTGTCAGTATTCCTTCCTACTCCTCCACCCTGCTCTATTATTACTTACTGAGCTAATTTCTGTTCATCTTTCAGCTCTCAGCCCAAATGTCACTTCCTCAGAGAAGCTTTTCTTCATTCCCAAAATATACTTTCAAATCCTTTATGATTCTGAGTATGTTTTGTAACTTCATTTTTATATTGTGATTATTTGTTAGTTGAGTATATTTTAGAGCTGCAGTTGATAAGAACTGGTAATATGTGCCTTTGCTACACTATAAACTCAATGACATGTCTGATTTCTGTCTTACTATAAGTCCTGACACCATTTCTTCATTCAATAAATGTTTATTGCATCATGTGCCTGCTACTCTTCTAGATGTGAATGAACAATCTCTAATGCAGTATATATCCTACTTGGGGAATGATAGCAAACAAGATAAACAGTAAAAGATATCATAGATGATCACAGCAAACGTGGAAGTGGAAGATAAAGCAGGAAGGGGTAGGGAGTGCATTTCTGTGTAGGCATTGCAGTTTTAAATAGGATGGTAGCCCCAGAAGATCTCACTTGGGGAAGGAGCGGCATTTGAATAAAGACTCAAAGAAATGGAGTGAGCCATGAAGCTGTCAGAGGGCAGAGCATTTTATATAGAGGGAAAGTTCAAAGGCCTGAACTGGGAAGGCAAGTGGCATTTTCCATGAATGGTTAGTCCACTCTGAATGGGGTACAGTGAGCAGAGGGAAGAGTATGAGAGAGAAGATCAGAGAGGAGGTAGAGACTATTAGATAGAACAAAGGTAGCTCTATTTTGCCTTTGCCCCTCCTAACTCCTATTTTCATTAGCACTTTGCAGATTACAATGACCAAGTCTAACCCAAGAAGAACACATGTCGTTGAGAGACCCAAAGGCTGTAAACACTTTTCTGGTGTTCCTGGAACCAACTAACTGCAGACTGACCCACCTGAAACCCAAGGAGCGGTGAAGTTTTACCAGTTCCCTACCAACGTGCCTATCAGCAAGAACTGTTCAACCCTATAAAGCCTCCAGACTCCCTCCTATCAAGGCTGATGCCTTTTTTGGCTTCAGCCCATCAGCACCCAGATGCAATAATGTGAGATTTCTCTTGTCAAACCACAAACCTAACAGGGACCAAATATTGGAGGACCTTGTTGGCAATTGTAAGAACTTGGGTTTTCTTTGTCTAATTGTGTGTGATATAATCTAAATATTAATTGAATTCTTTTGACTGTTTTGAAAATAGACTGAAGGGGAACATATAGCAAAGCCGATACTAGAGTATGAGAATAATCTAGAGAGAAATAGTGGTGACTTGGACTAGGCTCAAAGATATGAGTGGTCAGAATCTGGATATATTTGAAGGTAGAGTTGACAAGATTAGCTGACAGACCAGGTCAAATGTGTATAGGTTCTGAGAGGAGATGACTCCAAGCGTTTTGACCCAAACAACTGGAAAAACATTCTACCATTACTTGAGACATAAGAGACTATGGGAAGAATAGCTTTGGGGAGGAAGATTAGGTGTTGTTTGTACATTTAGATTTGAAATGTTTATTAGATATCTCTAGTAGCCAGCCTCTGAATGGCTGGCAATGATCTTTTCCTCCTGAAGTTACTCCTTTGTGGAATCCTTTGTACATTTAACCAAGGCTGGTCTGTTTGACCAATAGAGTGCTGCAGAAGTGATGGTGTGTGACTTCTGAAACTGAGTTATAAACGTCATTGAGCTTTCACCTTAATCTCTTGGATTTTTAACCTGGAGGAAGTCAGCAGACATGGCCTTAAAACGCTCAAGTATCTCTACTGAGATGCCATGTGGAGAGAAAATGGGGTCTCCCACCAACACACAGCACCACTGTTACTTTCAAGTAGGTCACCTTGGAGGTGGATCTCCCAGCCCTTTGCAGTGACTGCAACCATACCCAGTACCTGACGGCAACATCATGAAGTTGATAAACCAGAACCATCTGCTAAGCCATTCCTAAATCCCTGAACACAGAAGCTATGATACATAATATGTGACTGTTAGTTCTGAGCCACAAAATTTGGTGTAATCCATTTATTTCATGAACATTTCATTCATTTTAACACCCATGAAAATGTCTATCTGGTGTTGAGTCCCATACATATTCTTTGTTTCTGGAACCTTGTTATGCCTGACACATAATGCGCATCCAATGTGTATGGAATAAGTGGGGGAGGGAACAAGAACACAAGTGGAATAGAATTTAGACTATAGTTTGAGCGGAAGGAATGAGTACAGTGAACTACATGTTGAAATGAGATTGCTTATTGGACATTAAAAGTACATAACCATTTCCTTTTCTGTACTGCCTCCTATTCTAGTGGAGATAAAGGGCATGAAGGATAGATATGAAAACTATGTATTCTGAAAATTATAGTTAAATTAGTGGTGCTTGCTGACCCTCACTTAAGTATCAAAGCATAATCAAGAATGAAACAGCCTGACCTGTGGTGGCGCAGTGGATCAAGCATCGACCTGGAATGCTGAAGTCACGGGTTCAAAACCCTAGGCTTGCTCAGTCAAGACACATATGGTAGTTGATGATTCCTGCTCCTCCCCGCCTTCTCTAAAATGAATAAATAAAATAATTTTAAAAAATAGAATGAAACAAAAGGTTGTTTTTATGAACCTTTAGTTAAAACAAAACAAAACTCTTGTTCTTCGGATTCATTGCACTGTGATCACAAAGGTCTTGTTTCTGCCCCTGCAAATTGCCAAGTTGCCCTGCTTTTATCCCACTGCCCTCAGATCTTTGCATGACTAGCTCTATCCTTATTTTTCATATCTCAATTCAGATATCACCACTTTTTATTTTATTTTATTTTGTGTGTGTGTGTGGCAGAGACAGAGTCAGGAATAGTGAAAGATAGGGATAGACAGACAGGAAGGGAGAGAGATGAGAAACATCAATTCTTCATTGTGGCTCCTTAGTTGTTCATTGATTGATTTCTTCTATGTGCCTTGATGGGGGGGGTACAGCAGACCAAGTGACCCCTTGCTCGAGCCAGAGACCTTTGGCTCAAGCTGGTGAGTCTTGGTCAAACCAGATGAGCCCGCACTCAAGCTGGCGACCTCAGGGTCTCGAACCTGGGTCCTCTACATCCCAGTCTGACACTCTATCCCAGCGGTCCCCAAACTATGGCCCTTGGGCCGCATGCGGCCCCCTGAGGCCATTTATCCAGCCCCCACCGCACTTCTGGAAGGGGAACCTCTTTCTTTGGTGGTCAGTGAGAGCAGCACAGGATGCATCTGCACCCATAGTTCCCATTGAAATACTGGTCAGTTTGTTGATTTAAATTTACTTGTTCTTTATTTTAAATATTGTATTTGTTCCCATTTTGTTTTTTCACTTTAAAATAAGATATGTGCAAGGGATTTGTTCATAGTTTTTTTTTTATAGTCCAGCCCTCCAATAGTCTGAGGGACAGTGAACTGGTCCCCTGTGTAAAAGGTTTGGGGACCCCTGCTCTATCCACTGTGCCATCCCACCGCCTGGTCAGACCAAATATCGCCACTTTAGACCTTCCTCAATCTCTATTCTAAATAAGTTTCTATGACTCCTGTAATGCTAGTGGCCACGGCCATCATCACAGCCGCCTGGCCCGTGCTGGTTCGCATTTGATTCGGACAGACGGTAATGAAACAATGGAGTCAAGAACTGGTGGGCCATCATCTTTATCCTAGCTTGCACCCGGCGGGTAAGAAATACACACAGTGGGAAAACACTTTCCTTTCCATTCAGGTCTCCCAAAGCCACTGACTTATCTGAATTTCCCAGAATCAAAGTTTTCTACCTCACCAGCCTTATTCACCTCTGTAAAGCCAGTAGCCGCGGCCACCATCACAGCCGCCTGGCCCATGCAGGTTCACATTAGATTCGGACAGATGGTAATGAAACAATGGAGCCAAGAACTGGTGTGCCATCATTGTTAATCCTAGCTTGCACCTGGCGAGCAAGTAAAAACACACACTGGGCTCCAAAACCCACTCATTTAGTGCTCACAAAGCTACTGACTTACCGGGTTTCCTAGAATCAAAGGTTTCTAGCTCACCAGACTTATTCACCTCTGTTTCCCATCACCTTCTGTCTGCACAAACTGGCTTCTTCCTCAGCACTCTGCCATCTTGGCTGCTTCTCCTGGTCTCCACGTAGACTTACTCTGCTCTCTGCTCTCCTTCTAGAACACAATCACTTTTCTCCCGGAACAACGTGATCTCTCTTCCTTTTAAAACCTTTAGGCACGAGGCTGAGCAGGTGGTGGCGCAGTGGATAGAGCGTCAAACTGGGATGCAGAAGACCCAGGTTCGAGACCCCGAGGTCGCCAGCTTGAGCGCGGGCCCATCTGGCTTGAGCAAAAGCTCACCAGCTTGGATCCAAGGTCGCTGGCTCCAGCAAGGGGTTGCTCAGTCAGCTGAAGGCCTGCGGTCAAGGCACATGTGAGAAAGCAATCAATGAACAACTATGGTGTCGCAATGGCAACGAAAAATTAATGATTGATGCTTCTCACCTCTCTCCGTTCCTGTCTGTCCCTATCTATCCCTATCTCTGACTCTCTCTGTCCCTGTAAAAAACATCAACAAAAAACCAAAAAAAAACCTTTAGGTGCGAAAGCCCTCCTTCAACACATATTAACATAATCATGCCCATTCCCAAGCAGGAAGGGTAACCAATATCATAACCTGGGCCATGGGCCTCCACGTGGGCAGTGCCATCTTTAACAAAGTGAGCATAATATATTCTATCTGCCCAAGAACCTCTGTTCCTGTTGGGCAGATACAATATATTATGCCCACTTTGTTGGGGATGGTGCTGCCCACATGCAAGTCCATTGATATTAATGTGTGTTGGGGTACAGGCTGTGGGCACGTTGGGTCGTTATAGCCTAAGGCTTAGTTTTAAGAGTAAGCTTTTCCCCACACCCTTGACTGATTGGATGATGTGGGGTGGTGCACTCTCATGAGGAATCCTCCCATTATGCTTCAGATAAAGTGACTTTGTATCAGAGAATTCCTTGTTTTTAGATTGGATTAAAGGTTTGGATTTCTACACTATAAAGTGGGGCAGACCCGGAGCTTGCTCTCTCTCATTTCCTGAGATTAGCATTAGAGAGGAGAGCAGAGAAAGGCCACGTGGAGCAGGCCAGGCGAAGCAGCCAAGATGGTGGAGTGCTGAGGGAGAAGCCAGTTTGCGCAGAGTTTGTGCAGAGGAAAGGAGATGGGGAACAGAGATGAATAAGTTTGGTGAGCTGGAAACCTTTGATGCTAGGAAACTGGATAAATCAGTGGCTTTGTGAGCACTGAATGAGTGGGTTTTGGAGCCCAGTGTGTGTTTTTACTTGCTCACCGGCTGCAAGCTAGGATTAAAGCTGATGGCTCAACAGTTCTTGGCTCAATTGTTTCATTACCAACTGTCTGAATGAAATGCGAACCTGCATGGGCCAGGCGGCTGTGATGGTGACCCTGGACACTGGCTTTACATTTCCCCATCTCCTTCTCTGTGCACAAACTCTGCACTAACTGGCTTTTCCTTTAGCACTCCACCAATTTGGCTGGTTCTCCTCCCCTACACGTGGCCTTTCCCTGCTCTCCACTCTAATGCTAATCTCAGGAACCAAGAGAGAGCAAGATCCTGGTATGCCCCATTTTATAGTATAGAAATCAAAACCTTTGATCCAATATACAAACAAGGAAGTCTCTATGATACAAAGTCACTTATCTAAGGCATAATGGGATTCCTCATAAAAGTGCACCACCCCCTTTCATGCAACAGTCAAGGGTCTGTAGAAAAGCTTAGTTTTAAAACTAAGCCTTAGGCTATAATGATCCTGCCTGCTTACAGCCTGTCCCTCAAACCCAATGCAAACTATAAGCAAGCAAATATATATATCATATTTACAAACTTATTTGACCAACAACCCCCAAATCACCCTTACTATTTCCTCATGGTAGTTATGGCTACCTAAAATCATCTCACTCATTTGTAGTAACTCACTTATTATTTATCTTCCCTCTAGAATGGAAGCTTCTGTCAGCAGTTTATTGCAAATCTAGAAGCAAGTGTGACTCATGAATCCTCACTTGTACTGATAGGATTATTTAAATGTATTTAGTCTTCATTTTTTGGATTAATTGTAAAGTCCTTAGTTAGGAAAGTTTATACCTCTTCATTTGTTTCATTTTTCATTTCTTCTATAATTAAAAATTATCCTATGCCCATTTTTTCTATTTTTTAAAAATCAATTTATACCTAAGATATGAAACCTTTCCTTGTCAGAGTTGTACTGCAAATATTTTTTCCAATGAGTTCACCTATTGATTTTGTCTGTGTTTCCCTTGGACAGTGTAGGGTCAGTGGCTGCGGCCATGGCGATGCAAGTTCTCATTGGATTCCGAAGATGGTAAAGGAACTGAGGAGCCAGAAAACAGTGGGCCATTCCATTTATTTAAGTCTCCTAATGGCAGACAAGCAAACAGGCAGGTAAGACTGCTTCCCTCTCACTCAGGGTTCCCACCTGCCCGCCCGCCCTCGGTCCAGTTCTACATTCTCCAGTTCCACAACCCAGACTCCTTCTATGGACTCATCCTCTAGTCTCATTCTCTCTCTCTCTCTCTCTCTCTCTCTCTGTCACACACACACACACACACACACACACACACACACACACACACACTGTTGCCTTAAGGGAGCAAACCTAACACACGTTACAAACTTGAAATGAAACAAACTTGAAATGAGACACGTTGGTTAATCCCACGGAGAGGGTTCTGAATTTGAAGCAGTCAAGTGGCGCAGTATTTTCCACAATGTCATGTTTTGTCTAACGGGGCCTTTGGGGTCAGCTTGCTTAAGAATTTGACTTTAGGCAAGTAGGCCATTTATTGGCAACGAATCGCATTTCTTCTTTTGTGAAATGGGGATAATGGCACAGCGTAGATCACAGTATTGTGAGGATCAGATGAAATTAAAGACATGAAAAAGCTCAGGTGCGCTGCCCACTAGATGCTCTAAGAACGGTCACGCTGGTTCTTGCTGGTTGTTCCTGGTTCAGGTCGTGGTATAATTTCCTACCACATTTTAATTCTTTTATTCTTCAGGAATTAATTTTGGTGTACCGCACATCTTATTTTATCGCCCAGAGTAAACGTGGAATATCAGTGAATCTACGGTCACCTAAGACCAGCCCACCCTCGGGAACTGGTCTGCGGGCGTGGTGGGCGGGACCACACCGCGCCTGCCCGGCATACTAGGCTCGGCTTAACTTCCCACTTCGCCCCGCCTTCTGCCTGCCCACTGCCCCTTTGGCTCCGCCCATAATAGCGCGCTCGCACTACCAGCTAGGCCCCGCCTTCCGTCCGGTCGACCACGCCCATATTTCGTCTCTCTCCGCCCTCCGTCCTCTCGGCCCCGCCCAGCCTCTCCCGGCCCGGCCCAACCCGACCTGCCTGGTTCCGGTGACTCTGGGCCCCGGGACTGCGGACTTGCTGCGTGGTGTGCACCGCTGAGACCGGAGGTGAGCGCGCGGCTTGTGCGCTCGCAGGTGTGGCGACCCCCGGGAGAGGGCTGTGGGGCGCTGCGCTCGGAGTGCCCGCGCCGCGCGGCTGGAGGGACGCCAGCGGGGCGCGGGACCGCGGGGCCGCGCGGTGGGGCCTGCGCCCCGCGGAGAGGAAGCGCGGGACTGACCACGCATCCCGCAGTGCTACAGCGCCAGACCTCGATCACTCGCGTGGGCCGGGTCTTCCGTGATACAGCTCTGCCCCGACCGTCGGACCGAGGGCGGGCGGGTGGGACCTGTTGTGGGGACTCGGCGGCCCAGCCCGTGGACGAGCAGGGTGCGCGTTAGCCCCATCTGATGCCCGCACCCACCAGCTCGCGTGCTCTTGTTACCAGGTTCAGGCTGGGGGAAGCTCAGAGTCCGTCGTCATTTGCCAGTACGGTTGAAGTTCAGGTCTGTAGGATCTTAGAGCATGGGCTTTGGGGCTTACGGTAAGAACTAGGACTCAGGGATGAGAGGGTACCGAGGGCTCAGACCTGTGCTCTGAGGTCTGTTAGCTGTGTGACCTTGGGCAGGTTAACCTCCCAGGACCTGCTTCTGCATTTGTAAGGTGGAGTTCTAATCCCTCATGAGTCGTAGGGCTCTTAGGAAGAACGGAGAATTAAATTAGATGATATTTGTAGCACAGCAAAGCGTCTGGCTCCTGGTTCCTGGAAGCTATATATAGCGACGTATATCTTACTGTGGTCACAAACTGGGGTCAGCACACTGCAGCCCTGAGGCTGCCAGCCACAAACAGAACTTGTGCAGGCCCAGAGCCCAGGTACACGGAAGCCAGTGAGGATAAGAAAACAAAGGACAGTTACAGCTACACCAACACAGTGATATGTGGTACCCAGGGCCGCTTTTTTGCCTTGGTGAGAATATTTTAAAAGGCAGTTCCTTTTTTAGCTGATGAATTGGAAAAATACATTTGCCTCTGGCCTGAAACAGTTCAGAGGCCAGTCTCGTACTGAAGACAGGAGGCTCTGGATGAGAGGGGGTCTGGAAAGTGCCAGGCACATATCCCTCAGTCAGAGTGCCTGCTCTTTGGGGATTTCTTCTCAGATCTAGCCTTTAAAGAATGGAGAGGGACAGGCCCTGGACGGTTGGTTCAGTGAGTAGTTGGCCTGGCATGCGGATGTCCCTGTTCAGTCCCCGATCAGGATATACATGAGAAGTGACCATCTGCTTCTCTTCCTCTCTGCCTTCCCCTTCTCTCTTTCTTCCCTTCTCAATTGGTTCGATTGGCTGAAGCGTCAGCCCCAGGAGCTGAGGATGGCTCCGTTGATTGGAGCATCAGCCCCAGACAGGGGTGTTGGCTGGGTAGATCCCGGTTGGGGTACATCTCTCTATCTCCCCTCCTCGCACTTTAAAAAGAAAAAAAAAAAAGGCCTGACCAGGCGGTGGCGCAGTGGATAGAGCGTCGGATGGGATGTAGAGGAACCAAGTTCGAGACCTCGAGGTCGCCAGCTTGAGCGCGATCTCATCTGTTTGAGCAAGGCTCACCAGCTTCAGCCCAAGGTTGCTGGCTTGAGCAAGGGGTCACTCAGTCTGCTGTAGCCCCCCGGTCAAGGCACATATGATAAATCAATTAATGAACAACTAAGGAGCCGCAACGAAGAACTGATGTTTCTCATCTCTTTCCCTTCCTGTCTGTCTATCCCTATCTGTCCCTTTCTTTGACACTCTCTGTCTCTGCCACACACATACACACAAAAAGAATGGAGAGGGACAGGAGTTGTCAGGACAGGGATAAAAAGGGACTTTTTCCTTTAAGGACTACTTACTGACTGGACATGTCTCCTAATTTTACCTATAACTGAACACTTTGTAGATAATACCCTGCATTCTCACGTAATTTTAAGGAACCTAAGGATTACACATACGCTCTTTGCAATGGTGACACTTCTGTCCCAATACTCGGTTCCTGCTGACCGCAGTGCCTGTCAGTTCTTGGTCCTGAAGCTTTAGACACAGCTGCACTTTTTTGTGCTCCTGTTAGAATGTTCTGTTTCAAAGCATTCTTAAATCAATGATTTATTATGATAGTCAGTGAAACTAAGGTCAGCATTGGATGTAAAATGGGATTAAATATCATTTTGAGCTTCAAAGATTTGTAATGAACCACTGCTACTCATGCATCTCCAAGTGAGGATCAAAGCTACTCTCAAGCCTGAGGAGTCCAAACACGGGTTTTCCTTTTATGTGCCCACTATTCCTTTTATCCTGCAGGCCAGCTTCCTGCACACCACTGTTTCGCTTCACCTTTTTACCTTTCTTGGTAAGATTGCTAATCAGGTTAAAGTCCAAATAAATCCGTAACATACTTGCTGGAAGATTGGCTGAGAAGGAGGTGTAAATTAACACCTAAAAGTAAAGTGTCGTGTGTGTGTGTGTGTGTGTGTGTGTACCTGTATGTATGTATGTATGTATGTGTGTGTGTGTATATATATATATTTTTTTCTTTTTTTTCTTTTTTTTTGAGAGAGTGAGAGACACGAAGGGAGAGAGATGAAAAGCATCAGCTTGTTGTTGTGTCACTTTAGGTATTCATTGATTGCTTTCTCATACATGCCTTGACCAGGCGGGCTCCAGCTGAGCCAGTGACCCCTTACTCAAACCAGTGAACTTGGGCTTAAGCCAAAGACTTTGGGCTTCAAACCAGCGACCTTTGGGCTCAAACCAGCGACCATGGGGTGATGACTGTGATCCCATACTCATGCTGGCAACCCCACCTGAAGCTGGTGAGCCCATGCTCAAGCCAGTGACCTTGGGTTTTGAACCTGGGTCCAATGCGTCCCAGGTTGACACTCTATCCACTGAGTCACCACCTGGTCAGGCAAGTGTCATATTCTATTTAAGTACATTATTTAAGTGTCTGATATGATAATCAAAAGCAAACATATGTATACATCTTTTTTTTTTTAACTCCTAGGTTTATTTATTTATTTATTTTTTTGTGGCAGAGACAGAGAGAGTCAGAGAGAGGGACAGATAGGGACAGGCAGATAGGAAGGGAGAGAGATGAGAAACATCAACTCTTCGTTGCAACACCTTAGTTGTTCATCAATTGCTTTCTCACATGTGCCTTGACCGCAGGCCTTCAGCAGACCTAGTAACTCCTTGCTTGAGCCAGCGACCTTGGGCTCAAGCTGGTGAGCCTTGCTCAAATCAGATGAGCCCGCACTCAAGCTGGTGACCTCAGGGTCTCGAACCTCGGTCCTCCACATCTCAGTCCAACACTCTATCCACTGTGTAACCACCTGGTCAGGCTGTATACATCTTGATAACATTCCAATAACGATTATGCTGGCTTAAATGTATTTGACAAAGCTGGCAGGTGAAAGGTGGCACTGGGATTCTCCTGAAGAGGTGGAGAGGCTGTTCTTCTCGCACATGATGGCTTACCAGTATGCATTCATAATTTCAGCAAAGACATGAAAATAGCCTGATGGTCAGAATTACCGATATAATTTAGCTGGACAGCATATTAATATAGTTTCTTCATAAAAATATGAAGAAAACACTACATATCCATTTTAGCAAATCATTTTGAAAGCCATTACCAAGTGGATGTGTAATGTCTGGTTCCTGTGAAAATTACTGAAGCAACAGTGTGGTTGTGATGAGCATTGTCATTAGGCTCCTTTGGTGTTCTGAGGTTAGTTTGCCTTGCCTCTAGACTCAAGTTGACAGCACATGCTAATATAGATCACTGCAGTTGTAAAGAGGAACTTGCCCATCCACATTTTTATCTCTTCAGGGGTCAGGAAGCGAAAATCAGAACAAGTATTTCCTGATGGTGTCAAAATTAAGGTAACAGTATATCTAAAATTGACCGCCCCGCCTTCAGGACCTCTTGCTCCCTCTCCCTGCTTTATTGGTCTCTAGCACTTCTTACTACCTGCATCCAGTGTAATTTCAGTTCTAGCTCCCTGCAGTAAAACTTCAGGAGAGCAGGGATGCTTGTCTGTTTGGTGCTTTGTCCCCAGAACCTAAGGGGAGTGCCTGATGCAGCAGGTTGCCTTTGAGTATGTGTTCAATGATGCTGAGCGGATGAACGGTACCAGTCAGCTGTTCCTGATAAAGGCGTATCTAGGGGTTTGCTGGAAAGTTAGGAACAGCTGAAATGGAATGCTGAACAACCATACAGGGAATAATACCCTTGAAATCAGGAAATGCATAAACACAGTCCTTGTCCAGCATAGACACTTTCAAGCCTTGAGAATAGAGTTGTCATTGCTGCAGTTTTGAACTGAGAGAATTCTCATACCATTGTTTGTCACAGCTAGGGAGAGGCATGTAGTGACAAATGCAAAATACCCCCCTTTGCCCAATTAAATACATGTGCTGACTGAACAGCTAGAGTTTTCTAGGAGGGGATGCAGCTCTGATTTTTATCAAGGCAGCTTTTGGTAAAAGATGACTCACTTGGTAGGTGGGTCCTTTGTGTCTCATTTTGCCAAGAGGCATGGTGATAAAGTGAGGCACTACTGAGACTGTCATTGCTTCTAACTCCTTTTAACACCTAACTCAGTGCCCCTCCGGTGAACTTTTCCTGTGATAGGCTGGAAAAGGAATCGTGACATTTCTATATGTATACACCGTAGCTAGGGGATTAGAGGAGTTTAACCTTAAACCTGCGTTCAGTAAACCCTGTGGCCTGTTATGAGTCAGGACAGAGCCATATATCTATAGTTTTCTAGAGAAATCAAGGAAGTGGCCTTCATTAGCTGCTCACTCGGTAGCAATAAGGTCAGGGCGGACCTGCAGATACTTATTTGTTTTAAAATCAAGAGTGATCAGGCATCAACACTTGGGGTTACTCCTGCTTTCCTGGTTCTGAATGTTCTGGTACCAGCAATAATTATTACTATTTAGATTTTATTCAGGATAACTCGAGAATCTGGAAATTTATTTTCTTTTAAAAATGGAGGCCAGACACAGATCCCTTTTGCTACGCTGAGGGTTTAATGCTGAGCAACCCCGTGCAGGGTAGGAAAGCTTGCCTCCCTGTCCTGCTGCGTGGACAGTCAGTCCGGCATCCCATTTGCCGATAATCATTATTTTCCAAGTCATCTCAGGAGAAAGAATGTAGTAACAACTTCAAGCAAAAGTGCCTAACTAGCCTGACCAGGCGGTGGCGCAGTGGATGGAGCGTCGGACTGGGATGCGGAAGACCCAGGTTCGAGACCCCGAGCTCGCCAGCTTGATCATGGGCCCATCTGGCTTGAGCAAAAGCTCACCAGCTTGGACCCAAGGTTGCTGGCTCCAGCAAGGAGTTGCTCGGTCTGCTGAGAGCCCGCGGTCAAGGCACATGTGAGAAAGCAATCAATGAACGATGAACAACTAAGGTGTTGCGACGGCAACGAAAAACTGATGATTGATGCTTATCACCTCTCTCCGTTCTTGTCTGTCTGTCCCTATCTGTCCCTCTCTCTGACTCTCTCTCTGTTTCTTTAAAAAAAAAAAAAAGAAAAAAAAAAGTGCCTAACTAGTGGAAAAGTACCAGTATCTAAATATATTTTTTTCAGATACAGCTGTTCCTTCCTTCTCTCCTTCCTTCCTTCTTTCCTTCCTTCCTTCCTTCCTTCCTTCCTCCCTTCCTTCCACCCTCCCTCCCTTCCTTCCACCCTCCCTCCCTTCCTTCACTTTTTTTTTGTGTGTGACAGAGACAGGGAGAAAGAGACAGAGAGGGACAGATAGGGACAGACAGACAGGAAGGGAGAGAGATGAGAAGCATCAATTCTCTGTTGCGGCTCCCTACTCTCCTTAGTTGTTCATTGATTGCTTTCTCATATGTGCCTTGAGGTGGGGGGGGGGGTGTCGAGTGAGTGATCCCTTGCTCAAGCCAGTGACCTTGGCCTCAAACCAGCGACCTTGAGCTTCAAGCCAGCGACCTTTTGGGCTTAAGCCAGTGACCAAGGGGTCATGTCTATGATCCCACACTCAAGCCAGCGACCCTGTGCATAAGCTGGTGAGCCTGTGCTCAAGCCAGCGACCTCGGGGTTTTGAACCTGTGTCTTCTGCGTCCCAGTCTGATGCTCTATCTATTGCGCCACCGCCTGGTCAGGCCAGATGCAGCTTTTTCAATAGTGGAAGACAGGCTGAATTTGGGAAACTTTATCCTTTTCTTTCTATTTCTCTTTTTGGTTCCTTATGAATTTTCTGATATTTTTCTTTTTTTAAAAATTCCTATTCCTCTAGTACCACTTTCTAATCACCTTTGGTATCCACTATAATTAAGTAAGAGTCATAGTGCACTAACTGGAGGCCTTAGAGGTTACCTGAAGTGACTGAAGACTCAGACTTAACATGTGAGACACTGAGGCCTAATTAAGTTAGATACCTGCCCACCAGAGTACAGGCCACTTTGATCCAGTGACCCCACCCCTGCCAGATCCCTTTTCCACACTGAAAAGAACACATATCTTTTCTCTGTGTGCTTTAATGCTTGACCTACTTCCCTATCCCCATTTCTAATGTCCATACCAGGCATTTAAAAAAACCATGAGACCCTGGCCAGTGGGTCAGTGGATAGAGCATTGGCCCGGTATATGGACTTCCTGGGTTTGATTCCCAGCCAGCGCACACGGGAGAAATGAGCATCTGCTTCTCCCTTCTCCCCCTTCTTTCCCTCTTTCTGTCCCACAGCCAGTGGCTCAATTGGTTCAAGTGTGGCCCCAGGTGCTGAGGATAGGTTGTTTGGTCTAAGCATCAGCTTTAGGTGCTAAAAATAGTCCGGAACTCGAACATCAGCCCCAGACAGGGTTTCTGGGTGGATTCTGGTCAAGGTCAGGGTGCTTGCGGAAGTCTGCCTTACTATCTCCCCTTTTCTCATCTTAAAAACAAAACCTAGACTCTGGCTGGTTGGCTCAGCGGTAGAGCATCGGGTTTGATTCCTGGCCAGGGCACACAGAAGAAGCACCCATCTGCTTCTCCACCCTTCCCCCTCTCCTTTCTCTCTATCTCTCTCTTCTCCCGCAGCCAAGGCTCCATGGGAGCAAAGTAGGTCCAGGCGCTGAGGGTGGCTCCGTGGCCTCCGCCTCAGGTGCTAGAAAGGCTCCGCCGATTGCTGTGGAGCAATGCCCCAGATAGGTCGAGCATTGCCCCGTTGTGGGCATGCCGGGTGGATCCCAGTCGGGCACATGTGGAATCTATCTGCTGCCGCCCTGCTCCCCTTCCCCCCACTTCTCACTTTGGAAAAGTACAAAAAAAAACCCCAAAAAAACAAAATCCCCAAAAAATGTGGGCAACACTTTCTGACCACATCGAGGACAGGCTCGGTGTAAATGCCTTTACCATAAGTTTTCCACTCTTGGAGCCTGGTGTTCAGTGCAGGACACTACTGCGGACTTGCATTGCCACCCTGAGGTGACCCAGCAGCACCCTTGGGAGGCTCTGAGATGCTGGGCCGTGTGGATCCTTTGTGAGAGCCAGGCAAGGAGGAAATGCTCTCTTTTTTTTTTTTTTTACAGGGACAGAGAGAGGGATAGATAGGGACAGACAGAAACAGAGAGAGATGAGAAGCATCATTCATCAGTTTTTCGTTGCCATAGCAACACCTTAGTTGTTCATTGATTGCTTTCTCACATGTGCCTTGACCGCGGGCCTTCAGCAGACCGAGCAACCCCTTGCTGGAGCCAGCGACCTTGGGTCCAAGCTGGTGAGCTTTTGCTCAAGCCAGATGGGCCCGTGCTCAAGCTGGCGACCTTGGGGTCTCAAACCTGGGACTTCCGCATCCCAGTCCGATGCTTTATCCACTGCGCCACTGCCTGGCAGGCAAGGAGGAAATGCTTTCTGTGCCGAGGTAACTGACTGTCTCATGCATGAGCTGTCTTGGAGAAGTGTGCTGAGGTAGATACTGACCATCCAGTTTCTGTTATTGGTGGATGGGCACTGACTTCCCTCCCCATCACTTTGGGACAAATAATGAGAAACTGTTCCTAGCCCTGAGTCCCCTCACCTGTGCACTGATGGTGCAGCAGCTCAAATAAACAGGATTTTTTGAGGATTTACTTAGGAAATTGAGCTTCAATTTATTGTCAAACCTGGCTACCTAGGCTCGTTAATTTTGGGTAAGTCCCATGGATTCTTTTATTATTTATTCCAAGAAGCTCTTCATAAACAAGGATGAGAAGGGCGCTTTAGTCTTACTATTTAATAATAAGCCATCAATGCCAAGGCAATCAATATGAGTAGTTAATAATATATTAATTGCTGCAGTTTGTTGAGTTGCATCTGGCATACGCTGACCATGCTGCAAATCAACTGTTTTCAGGAAATTCTTGTAATTTCCATTTTATAGAAATTGAAGTTCAGATAGATAACCTGGCTAAGGGGGCACAGTCAGGTACACAGTGGGAAAGAAATATGAGTGGAGCATCCTGACTCCACTGTTATTCCTTCTGAGTGAAGAGGGCCGTGCAGCCCGGTCCTTAAGCTCAGCTCATGGCGGTGGAGAGAAAGCAAGACTCAAGCCCGAGCTGCATGGGTGTCGCAGCAGCTTACGGAGGAGCTGGCATTCACAGAGGATCCTGAAGACCTTTGGATGGGCAGAGGGTGCTGCTCAGCCGGATTGGCTGGGGCAGGTTTGAGCAGAGCCAGGAATTCCAGGAGAGCATTAGACTAGGGTGGGCCTTGGGCAGCCAGTTCTGTTGTTTTAATCAGAAGTGATAAAGTGATAGTGTGAATGGAGGGGTAATGGTGGTGGGAATGAACACTGTCAGGGGGCTGGTTAGCATAGAGGAGCCAAGCAAAGACCCTGAAGTGGAGCTGGGCTATGGGCGTGGGAAGGTGCTGCATCTCCCCATCTGAGATTTGGGGCACGTGCAGATCAGAGCACTGAACCTATGGAAGATGAGGGGAGGGACAAACATGGCCTCATGGTTTCAGACAGGACCTGGGAGCAACCATGGGCCTCAAATTTCATACATCAGGCCTTCCTTCAAATAGGAGCTCTTCATTTTAAATTCTCTTGAATCCTCCCTGTCATAGAGTGTTGCTTCAGGAAAGTTGGGGTGACTTGACGTGTTTAGTATTCCTAGGGGTTATCTGTGTTTCAGAAACAAAATGATTAAGACAAACACTTGTCCAGGAAGTCACCTGTAGAGTGGAGAAGCTGGTGCCTAGTCCCAGGGGCTCTGTCTGTCTTTTCTTGCTACCCATCCACTCTTTGGGGTGGAAAACACACTCAATAATGTGTCTTCCTCTGCCTGCTCACTCATCCCAGCCAGTCTTCTTCTTTCCGTACGCCAAGTCCGTACAAAACAGTCCTTTTACTTTCTCCCACCATGAAAGACTACCCTATTGCTCTTCTTAAAACCTTCTATCATGTGCTGGGTCATCAATAGAAGGATATGCAAAGAGCACCTCTGCGGATGTCGTTGCTGGCATGGTTCCGGCCGTGATGGGCCTGCAGTTTAAAACGACGCTGCACTCAGTCGCCGTTCGGGGTGGTACCCATGGAGGACATCTGTGTCCTGGAAGCCGGGCAGTGACGGAGTCATCGGCATGCACTCAGTGATCACATGCACCTGGCTGACTGTTTTACAGCTCTCGTTGGAGAGGGGAAACCTTGCTCTCTGACTGCGTGACTCTGCTGTGAGGCTGATCCACACACACCCAGGGACTTACTATTTAATAATAAGCCATCAATGCCTTCATTTTCTCCCATCCAAGTACTAACCAGGTCCGACCCTGCTTAGTTTCCCAGATCAGATGAGATCGGGCGCGTTCAGGGTGGTATGGCCGTAGACGATGCCTTCATTTTCTGTGCAGCACTCCCATCCTTGGAAATCGAGGGTTCTCTGGGTGCTGGTAGAGAATGCTCTACCTGCTGTGCTCCCGGAGCTTTGGAAACCTTGCTCGTCCTAAGTCTGTCCGTGGGGCACTGCGTGATCCTGGGTACTGCTGATGTGCACCCACAAGACTCAGCCGTATGCAAAGGAAAAACTGACACTAACCTTTATTCCACGAATGCCATGTCAGATATGGAAAGCAAGGTGCCTGGTCCATGCCAGATGCACACATTTACCTGCAGGATCTCCATTGTCACCATTGAGGAAGTCATTTCCGTGAGATTGTATAATCATCACTGCAAATCTCATTTTGTTCCTATTTTGCAAGAGTTCACTTGAGGGCCTGGTGTGGGCTGGAATAAGTAGGGGTAGATAGGAGATCAGACCTTGGAGGCAGGGATCTTAAAATACCACTGTTACTATTGCTGTTACTACTACTGTTACTACTATTGCCAATATTACTAGCACTATCATTACTACAGTTACTACTGCAATCATTGCTAGTACTATTACTACTGTTAATACTACTATTACTACTGTTGCTACTATTGCTATTATTATTACTGTTACTACTACTAAGCAGTAACAGCAGCTTTTGC
Source organism: Rhynchonycteris naso (assembly GCA_037038555.1). NCBI lineage: Eukaryota > Metazoa > Chordata > Mammalia > Chiroptera > Emballonuridae > Rhynchonycteris > Rhynchonycteris naso. The sequence continues at coordinate 211,151,361 of CM072998.1, read as the reverse complement.
TTACTGTGCACCAAGCCCTATGTCTAAAGCTCCGGGAGCACAGCAGGTAGAGCATTCTCTACCAGCACCCAGAGAACCCTCGATTTCCAAGGATGGGAGTGCTGCACAGAAAATGAAGGCTGCCCCTGGGTGTGTGTGGATCAGCCTCACAGCAGAGTCACGCAGGCAGAGAGCAAGGTTTCCCCTCTCCAACGAGAGCTGCAAAACAGTCAGCCAGGTGCACGTGATCACTGAGTGCATGTCGATGATGACTCCGTCACTGCTCGGCTTCCAGGACACAGATGTCCTCCATGGGCACCACCCTGAACGGCGACTGAGTGCTGCGTCATTTTAAACTGCAGGCCCATCACGGCCGGAACCATGCCATCAGCGATATCCTCAGAGGTGCTCTTTGCATATCCTTCTATTGATGACCCAGCACATGATAGAAGGTTTTAAGAAGAGCAATAGGGTAGTCTTTCATGGTGGGAGAAAATAAAACAAATATCTTGTCCTCACTGAGCCCTCTTGCGTCTGGTGGTCCTGTCCCACTGCAGTCCCCTCTTCACCTGCTCACACAGAATCCACCAAGCTCAGTACTGCCCATCTCCCTGTGGGGTCTCCTCTGCTTGGTTCCCAGCCTGTGTCGTGGGTTTCTCCCCAACCTTGTTGTCTGGGGCACACCTTGTTAGGACCATGTGGTATACGCTTCATAACTGGAATGACTGTAGAGTGATACCGAAACCTGTCTTCACAATGAAAGGCCATGCAGCCTTCCTACAATATCCTGGGCAGGGGATTTAGGAGGCAAATGGGGGATCTGTGAATTTGCCCCATGTCAGGAATAATTCTATTCCAGTTAAATGCACACAGGCCAGGCATTGCTTTTCAGAGGAATTTGTAGCTATGACCATTACAATACATGACTCCCTATTCTGTTTTTCTTTGATTTAGGAATCTTAAATGCTAGTTGATTTCTGACACACACTGAGGGTTGAGAGAGTCCATTGGAGGAGTTAAAGAGTCTCCATAGACACTGGCTGTTTCGGACATGCCAAAGGGCACTTCTCCCTGTAATCCTGATGCTGTCAGGCCTGCTGAGGCATTTTGTGTAGCACGGGAGCCCCGTTCAAATAGCAGGATGATGAGTGGTCTTGTTTCAGAATCTCAGCCATGTCTCAAACTGGTGGGCACTCCACATTCACAGGATTGCCAGCACCTTCCCCCTCCAGGACCTGCCCTCCCACTGCCACCCCCAGCCCCACTGTATGCTGCATGCTGGCTGAGGGGCCTGTCACTGGGGTAACGCAATGCCTGTCTCTTTGTGGTGACACGCATGGCTCCTCTCTTTCCCTTGGTTTAGGGAGGGAGGCAGCTCACCCTCAGCACTGTCACCTCTCAAGGCCAGCTCCCAAGGACTTTCCTGTCCCCAGCCCTCTTCATACCATGACTGGAGGTGGGGGAAAGGGGATGGTGAAAGTTAGGCTAACTCTGGTATTCCTGGTGCATCTGCAGGACAAGTGCACCATGCCTGTTTGCTGGAAGCTTTCTTTAGAACACCAGGTCTGTCGGCCTTGTCTGCATTAGCACAAGTCAAGGTGCCAAGGCCAGGGGAACCCTAAACCAGTGGTTGTCAACCGCCGGGTCGCAGACCAGTCCATGAAGTGGCAGTTGGGAAACCACTGCTAAGCTAGTCACACTAATCTCTGCCTGGGGCACTCTGGCACCAGTGGCTTTGAAAACTGGGTGCGTCCAGTGAGCAGCCCAGATTGAGACTCACCCCTTGCAAAATGGATGAGGGTGGTGGGAAGGGAGGGTATATTTATGGATCTTTTATTCCCCAGGTTTAGGATTTAGCTGAAATCTTTGAAAACAGAAAATATCTCATTTAGCATCTTGTTAAATAAACAAATAAAAACAGGTTTAAGGCTATAGTTTTTTATTTATTTATTTATTTATTTATTTATTTGTGGCAGAGACAGAGAGAGTCAGAGGGAGGGACAGACAGACAGGAAGGGAGAGAGATGGGAAACATCAGTTCTTCGATGTGGTTCCTTAGTTCATTGATTCCTTTCTCACATGTGCCTTTACTGGGGGCTACAGCAGAGCGACTGACCCCTTGCTTGAGCCAGCGACCTTGGGCTGAAGCTGGTGAGCCTTGCTCAAACCAGATGAGCCCGCACTCAAGCTGGTGACCTCGGGGTCTCGAACCTGGGTCCTCCGCGTCCTAGTCCGACACTCTATCCACTGCGCCACCGTCTGGTCAGGCTAAGGCTGTTGTTTAATGTGTTTTTGTTTTGTAGCTAAATGCTACTTGGGCTTTTTCTGAAGGGCAGGGCTCAGTGCAGCAAAGAGATGATCACTGCGTCTTGAGACAGCATTTTCTCTCTCACAGCAAGTGAGCATCCGGCCGCAGCAATGTCTGTGACGTCCAAATGCCGGGAGGCACTCAAGCCTCAGCCTAGCATGTTCCCTCTAGTCCTGTGGAGACAGCTGTCCTGAGTTCTGCTGTTCCATGGGAAGCACATGGGCTTCCTGATGCTCCTTTTCAGTGGCACCTCTTCTCACCTCCCCAGTTTCCTCACAGCTCGAGAGATGGCAGCCCAGTGCGTGTCGAAGGTGGAGCTGAGTATTTCCTGTGACAACCTTCTGGACAAAGACATAGGGTCCAAGTCGGACCCTCTATGCGTACTGTTCATGAACACAAGTGGTCAGCAGTGGTACGAGGTAATACTAATACTGTAGGTTGAAAGCAAGCTGAATTATTATTTTGATGACATGAGAGTTTAAAAATGTTAAAAATCATAAAAGCATCTCATCTGTTAGTGCAGTTTGGGCGGGTTGGCCCTTGACCGTGGAAGTTCTTATACATGAGAGAGCTCCCTTAACTGTTGTGCCTGCCTTTAGTTTGGTGTAGCACATTGAGGTGTCAAATGCAAGCCCTTCTTTGATCTGAAGAAACCTTTTTGTTTTGGGATGGGCACAGGTGGAGCGCACAGAAAGAATTAAGAACTGCTTGAATCCCTCATTTTCCAAGTCGTTTGTTATTGATTACTACTTTGAAGTGGTTCAGAAATTGAAATTTGGGATTTATGACATCGACAACAAGACCATTGAGCTGAGCGACGATGACTTCTTAGGAGAGTGTGAATGCACCCTGGGCCAGGTGAGTATAAGTCGCTGCTATACTATGATGTGTCTAAATTTTAACCAAAGAATTGGGCCTTATAAAAACTGTTTTCCTTTATTTATTTATTTATTTTAATTTATTGTGTTTACATAGATTCAAGTGTCCCATCGAATATATCTCCCTGTCCCCCACCCCTATGTTCCCCTCGATACCCCCTTTGTACCCTCCACCCAATGCCTCCCCCCCTTCCCTCAAGGATTTGCTGTCCTGCTCTTTTTATCTCTATGTTATGTATATATAATTTCACTAATCCTTTTCCCTTCTCTGATTCCATCCTCTCATCCCCTTTCCCTCTGACTGCTTTCCCTCTGGTCCCTTTGACCCCACCTCTGCCTCTATTTCGTTCCTTAGTTCAAACTGTTCATTAGATTCCTCACATGAGTGAGGTCATATGGTATTTTCTTTCTCTGCCTGGCTTATTTCACTTAGCATAATAGTTTCCAGGTCCATCCATGTTGTTGCAAAAGGTAAGATTTTCTTCTTTTTCATGGTCGCTAGTATTCCATTGTGTATGTGTACCACTGCTTTTTAATCCACTCATCCACTGACGGACACTTGGGCTGTTTCCAGATCTTGGCTATTGTGAACGATGCTGCAATAAACATGGGGGTGCATTTCTTTTTTGGAATCAGTGATTTGATATTCTTAGGATATATTCCTAAAAGTGGGATAGCAAATTCAAATGGGAGTTCCATTTTTAATTTTTTGAGGAAACTTCATAGTGTTTTCCACAGTGGCTGCACCAGTCTGCATTCCCACCAGCAGTGCAGGAGGGTTCCCTTTTCTCCACATCCTTGCCAGCACTTATTCTGTGTTGTTTTGTTAATGAGCACCATTCTAACAGGTGTGAGGTGGTATCTCATTGTGGTTTTAATTTGCATTTCTCTAATGATTAGTGATATTGAACATTTTTTTCATATGCTTATTGGCCATCTGTATGTCCTCTTTGAAGAAGTCTCTATTCACTTCTTTTGCCCATTTTTTTTCATGGATTATTTAGCCTCCTGGTGTTGAGTTTTACAAGTTCTTTATAAATTTTGGTTATTAACCCCTTATCAGACATATTGTTGAATATGTTCTTCCATTGTGTGGTTTGTCTTTTTATTTTGTTCATAGTGTCTTTAGCTGTACAATAGCTTTTTAGTTTGATACAGTCTCATTTGTTCATCCTGTCCTTTATTTCACTTGCCCGTGGAGATAAATCAGCAAATATATTGCTGTGAGAGATGTCGGGGAGCTTACTGCCTATGTTTTTTTCTAAGATGATAATGGTTTAACGACTTACATTGAAGTCTTTTATCTATTTTTTTTTTTTTTTACAGGAACAGAGAGAGAGGGATAGATAGGGACAGATATATAGGAACGGAGAGAAATGAGAAGCATCAGTCATCAGTTTTTCGTTGCGACACCTTAGTTGTTCATTGATTGCTTTCTCATATGTGTCTTGACCACGGGCCTTCAGCCGACCGAGTAACCCCTTGCTTGAGCCAGCGACCTTGGGTCCAAGCTGGTGAGCTTTTTACTCAAGTCAGATGAGCTCGCACTCAAGTTGGCGACCTTGGGATCTCGAACCTGGGTCCTCCGCATCCCAGTCCGACACTTTATCTACTGTGCCACCACCTGGTCAGGCGTCTTTTATCCATTTTGAGTTTATTTTTGTGAATGGTATAAGTTGGTGGTCTAGTTTCATTGTTCTGCATGTACCTGTCCAATTTTCCCAACATCATTTGTTAAAGAGACTGTCTTTACTCCATTGTATGCTCTTACTTCCTTTGTAAAATATCAATTAACCATAAAGGCATGGGTTTATTTCTGGGTTCTCTGTTCTGTTCCATTGATCTGTATGCCTGTTCTTATGCCAGTACCAGGCTGTTTTGAGTACAATGGCCTTGTAGTATAACTTGATATCAGGGAGTGTGATACCTCCCACTTTATTCTTCTGTTTCAAGATTGCTGAGGCTATTCGTGTCTTTTTTGGTTCCATATAAATTTTTGGAATATTTGTTCTATATCTTTGAAGTATGTCATTGGTATTTTAATAGGAATTGCATTGAATTTATAGATTGCTTTGGAAAGTATAGACATTTTAAGGATGTTTATTCTTCCTATCCATGAACACGATATATGCTTCCACGTATTTCTATCTTCCTTGATTTCTTTTATTAATGTTTTATAATTTTCTGAGTACAAGTTTTTAACCTCCTTGGTTAAATTTACTCATAGGTACTTTAATTTTTTGGTTGCAATAGTGAAGGGGATTGTTTTCTTAATTTCTCTTTCAGACAGTTCATTGTTGGTGTATAAAAATGCCACTGATTTCTGGATATTGATTTTATATCCTGTCACCTTGCTGAATTCATTTATCAAGTCAAATATTTTTTTGACTGAGACTTTAGAGTTTTCTGTGTACAGTATCATGTCATTGGCAAATAATGATAGTTTTACTTCTTTCCAATTTGGATGCCTTTTATTTCTTCTTTGATTGCTGTGACTAAGACTTCTAGAACTATGTTGAATAAGAATAGTGAAAGGGGCTCTCCTGCCTTGTTCCTGATCTTAAGGGCATTGCTTTTAATTTCTGCCCATTGAGAATGATGTTGACTGTGGGTTTGTCATAGATGGCTTTTATCATGTTGAAGTATGTTCCCTGTATTCCCACTTTGCTGAGAGTTTGGATCATAAATGGGTGCTGGATTTTGTCAAATGCTTTTTCTGCATCTATTGATATTATCATGTGATTTTTCTCCTTTCTTTTGTTTCTGTGATGAATCACACTGATTGATTTGCAAATATTCTACCAGCCTTGTCTCCCCAGAATAAATCCCACTTGATCATGATGTATGATTTTTTCATGTATTGCTGGATATGGTTTGCTAATATTTTGTTGAGAATTTTAGCATCTAAATCAGGGGTCCCCAAACTTTTTACACAGAGGGTCAGTTCACTGTCCCTCAGACCATTGGAGGGCCGCCACATACAATACTCCATACACTGACCATCAATGAAAGAGGTGCCCCTTCCGGAAGTGCAGCGGGGTCGGATAAATGGCCTCAGGTGGCCGCAATTTGGCCCGCGGGCCATAGTTTGGGGATCTCTGATCTAAATTCATCAGGGATATTGGCCCATAGTTTTCTTTTTTTGTTGTGTCTTTGCCTGGTTTTGGAATAAGGATTATGCTTGCCTCATAAAAGGAGATTGGAAGTCTTCCCTCCTCTTGAATTTTTGAGCTTGAGAAGGATAGGAGTTAGTCCTTTGAATATTTGGTAAAATTCGCCTGTGAAACCATCTGGCTCAGGGCTTTTGTTTGTTGGGTTTTTTTTTTTTTTTTTTTACAAGGACAAAGATAGAGTCAGAGAGAGGGATAAATAGAAAGAGACAAACAGGAACGTAGAGAGATGAGAAGCATCAATCATCAGTTTTTTGTTGTGACTCCTTAGTTGTTCATTAATTGCTTTCTTATATGTGCCTTGACCACGGGCCTTCACCAGACCGAGTAACCCCTTGCTCGAGCCAGCGACCTTGGCTCCAAGCTGGTGAGCTTTTTGCTCAAGCCAGATGACCCCGCACTCAAGCTGGCAACCTCGGGGTCTCGAACCTGGGTCCTCCGCATCCCAGTCCAACGCTCTACCCACTGCACCACCACCTGGTCAGGCTGTTGGGAGTTTGTTGACAACTGTTTCAATCTCATTTCTTGTAATCGGTCTGTTTAGGTTTTCTGATATTTTCAGATTGATTTTTGAAAGAGTATGTGTTTCAAGGAATTTGTCCATTTCAACTAAGTTGTCCAATTTTTTGCATGCAGTTCTTCATAGTATTTTCTTATAATCCTTTGTATTTCTGCTGTATCTGTTATGTGTCCACTCTCATTTCTAATTTTATTTATTTGAGTCCTCTGTTTTTTTCTTTGTGAGTCTGGTTAAAGGCTCATCAATCTTATTTACCTTTTCAAGGAACCAGCTCTTGGTTTTATTGATTTTCTGTATTGTTTTTTTAGCCTCTACGTCATTTATTTCTGCTCTGATCTTTATTATTTCCTTCCTTCTACTTCCTCTGGGCTTTTCTTGCTATTATTTTTCTAGGTCTTTTAGATGCAGTGTTAAGTTGTTTATTTGAGCTTTTTCTTGCTTCTTAAGGTATGGCTGTAATGCTATGAACTTCCCTCTCAGAACTGCTTTTGCTGTGTCCCATAAATTTTGAGTTGTTGTATGTTCATTTTCATTTGTTTCAAGGAAATTTTTTATTTCTTCCTTGATGTCATTGTTAACCCATTCGTTATTTAATAGCATGCTATTTAGTCTCCAAGTGTTTGCATGTTTTTCCGTTTTTTTTTTTTTTTTTTATTGTAGTTAATTTCTAGTTTCATGCCCCTGTGATCAGAGGAGATGCTTGATATGATTTCAATCTTCTTAAATTTATTGAGACTCATTTTGTGTCCTAACATGTGGTCTGTCCTAGAGAATGTACCATGTGCACTTGAAAAGAATGTATATTCAGCTGCTTTGGGGTGAAAGGTTCTGAAGATATCTATTAAATCCAGTTGATCTAATGTGTCCTTTAAGGCTGTTTCTTTGTTAATTTTCTGTCTTGAGATCTATCCAGTGATGTTAGTGGGGTATTGAAATCCCCTACTATTATAGTATTGCTGTTCATCTCACCCTTTATGTCTATCAAAATCTGCTTTATATATTTAGGTACTCCTATATTAGGTTCATAGATATTTATAATGGTTATATCTTACTGTTGGATTGCTCCCTTTATCATTATGTAGTGACCTTCTTTATCCCCTACTATAGCCTTTGATTTAAAGTCTATTTTATCAGATAGAAGGATATAAGTATTGCTACTCATGCTTTCAGTTTGCATGAAATACTTTTTTCCTTCCCTTCACTCTCAGTTTATGTGTATCTTTTGTTCTGAGGTGAGTCTCTTGTAGGCAGCATATGAACGGGTCCTGTCTTCTTATCCATTCACTACCCTATATCTTTGGAGCATTTAATCCATTTACATTTAAGGTAATTATTGATATGTAATTGTTTATTGCCATTTTATTCTTTAAGTGTACAGTCCTCTTTTTCTAAGTTCTTTTTTTTCTCTTTGCTGTGTTTACAGCAGGCCCCTTAACATTTCTTGGAGTATTGGTTTAGTTGTAATGAATTACTTTAGTTTGTTTTTTTTTTTTTGTCTGGGAAGCTTTCTTTTTCTCCTTTAATTTTTTTTTTTTTAAATACTCTTATTTTTTTTTAAATTTCTTTTTATTTATTCATTTTAGAGAGGAGACACAGAGTGAGAGAGAGAGAGAGAAAGGGGGTAGGAGCTAGAAGCATCAACTCCCATATGTGCCTCGACCAGACAAGTGCAGGGTTTTGAACTGGCGACCTCAGTGTTCCCAGGTCAATGCTTTATCCACTGCGCCACCACAGGTCAGGCCTCTCCTTTAATTTTAAATGGTAACTTTGCTGGATAAAGAAGTCTTGGTTGTAGGTTCTTGCTTTGCATTACTTTGAATATTTCTTGCCATTTCCTTCTGGCCTCAAGTGTTTCTGTTGAAAAATCAGATGCCATCCTTATGGGGGCTCATTTGTAGGTAATGGACTGCTTTTCTCTTGCAGCTTTTAGTATTCTTATTTCTTAACTTTGATATTTTAATTATGATGTGTCTTGGTGTAGGCCTCTTTGGTTCTTCTGTAATGGTACTCTTCTGTGCTTCTTGAACATGTATGACTTTTTCCTTCATCAATTATGGAAATTTTCAGCTATGATTTCTTCAATCAGATTCTCTATCCCTTGTTCTTTCTCTTCTCCTTTAGGAACCTCTATGATGCAGATGTTGTTTCTCTTCCTGTTGTCACAGAGCTCTCTTAGAGTTTCCTCAGACTTTTTGAGCCTCTTTTCTTTTTGCTGCTCTGCTTCTCTACTTTTGTTTATATTGGCCTCTAAATTGCTGATTCAATTCTCTGCTTCATCCAACCTGCTGTTAAATACTTCTAGTGTAGTCTTCATTTTTGCTATTCTATTTGTCATTTCTTTTTTTTTTTTTTACTTTTTAAATTTTATTTTATTCATTTTAGAGAGGAGACACAGAGTGAGAGAGAGAGAGAGAGAGAAAGGGGGGAGGAGCTGGAAGCATCAATTCCCATATGTGCTTTGACCAGACCAGTACAGGGTTTTGAACTGGAGACCTCAGTGTTCCCAGGTCGACACTTTATCCACTGTGCTACCACAGGTCAGGCTCTATTTGTCATTTCTGACTGAGTCTTTTTTATGATTTCAGTGTTTTTTTTTGATGCTTGCTATCTCTTTATTTAGGTGCTCATTATGTCCATCCATTGTTTCTCTAAGATCCTTGAGCATCCCAGGTATCATTATTTTAAACTCTGCCTCTGGGAATTTGGATACTTCCATCTCATTTGGTTCCTTTTCTGGGGATTTCTCTTGTTGATTCATTTGGATTGCATTTCTCTGTCTTCCCATTTTTTCTGTGTATAGACGCCTCCTTTGGGTGTGCTATTTGAATAACTAGATGAATCTAGGGTTTAAGTAGTTTGTTTCCAGTTATCAGTTGTGTTGGTTCTAGATTTTTGGGGGTTGGCATCATTTGTTGTTTGTAATCCTCTGTGGGCTACTTGCTGGCAGCTACTGCTCCTTTTGCTGTTTGTGTCTATGGTTTCTCTGCCTGGGTAGGGTGGGAGGGGCCAACCTGTCTACAAGGATCAGCTTCCTCCTGCTTAGATATGTCAGCAGCTCTGTACAAGCTGCAAGCTGTGAAAGATTTGCCTCCACCTTTTAGCTGTTCCACCTCCTCTTGCAGCTGCCTCGTCTTCTCAGAGTTCTCTGTTGAAAGACTGTAGTGTGAGCCTGAGAGGCCTCACCTAACCAACCCCTGTACAGACTGCAAGTTTGTTGGGTTAGGGCAGCTGATGTTGGGAATACTACGTTAGTGGGATCCCTTACTTTAGGGGTCTCTTGGGCAGTAGCTCTAGAGTACAGGTATTGTGGACCCTACTCCAGGGCCTAATCCCTCAGCCTCTGCTGAATAGTTGAAATTTATTTCTCCCCAACAATGTGAGCCATAGAAAAGTCTGAATATCTCCGAGTTCCTCTTTCTGCTGCCTCTGACTTCTGGCTGCTCTGTGGGCCCAGCATGAACTCCAGGAATGAGGATGGGTAGGGGGCTTGGCTTGCTCCTTGGCTCCAGTTGTCACTCTATCCAGACATTTTTTTTGCAAATCTCAGTAGGGTGTGGCCACAGGAGTGCAGTGCATGTGGCCTCTGAGATCCTGGGGTATGGCCTGCCCACAGGCCTTTTGGGGATGGGATGCATTTTCAGCAGTGGAAGGGGGTCGTGTAGCTCCAGTCTCACTGGAAACCTAGTCACTGACCCACCCCCTGCTTCCTCGCCTTCCGGAAAGACCCTTTCCCCTGGCTGAAGCTGGAGAGATTTCTGGGTGTGGGGCAGCTGCCTTTCCCCAGGCTGGTGCAGGACAGACGGTTTGCTTCTCCCATGAAAATGGCTATTCTAGCACTGGAGAATGACTCAGCGCAGGTGCTCCAGTCACCGTCACTGTGTCTCTCACTGGGCCTCCAATTTTACACTCTCCCCATGCAACTGCAGTCCTCTCAGCTCTCCCGACCCCGGATCCCCAGGTAAGTGTCCGTGAGTGAGATTTTCTGTGCGGGCTCTTTAAGACTGACTCTGTGTCTCTGAAAGCTGAGTCTTTCTCGCAGATAGAAATCCTGCTCTTTTCACCACTCAGTGCTATCTGATTGCCTCTTCTAGACTAGGGCTTTGGGCCTGAGGCTGAGAACCCCCACCTCTCAGGGTCCCTCTCCCCACAGTGAGAGTCCCTCTGGATACTTTGCTGCCCCTCATTCCTGGGAGCAGAGCAGCCCCCACTGCATCTCTGCACTTCCTGCCAGACTCGGTTGGCTTCTTCTGTGATCCTTGGTTATAGACTCTTCATTTATTCCAATGTTGGTTTTTCACGATGATTGTTCTTTTTTTAAAAAAAACACTGTTTTTTTACTTTTTTTTTAGTTTATTCATTTTAAAGAGGAGAATGAGTGAGTGAGAGAGAGAGAGAGAGAAAGCGGGGAGTATCAACTTCCACACGTGCCTTAACCAGACAAGTGCAGGGTTTCAAACCTGCGACCTCAGTGTTCCAGGTTGAGGCTTTATCCACTGCGCCACCACAGGTCAGGCACGATGATTGTTCTTAATTTAAGTTGTAATCCAATTTGGTTTTGGGAGGTGGCAGTTGGAATGTTTGCCTACTCCATTGCCATCTTGGAATTTTCTAAAAAATAATTTTTTAATTCCAGTTGACATTCAATATTATATTGTATTAGTTTGAGGTGTACAGCACAGTGGTTAGATAGTCATGTACTTTACAAAGTGATCCCCATGATATATCCAGTCCCCACCTGGCCCCATGCATAGTTACGACAGTATTACTATATTCCCTATGCTAAAAAAATTGGGCCTTTTCATTAGTTTAATTATTTTGTGTGTGTGACAGAGACAGCAAGAGACAGAGAGAGGGACAGATAGGGACAGAGGACAGGAAGGGAGAGAGATGAGAATTATCAATTCTTTGTAGTGGTACCTTAGTTGTTCATTGATTGTTTCCTCATATGTGCCTTGATCAGAGGCTACAGCAGAGTGAGTGACCCCCTTGCTCAAGCCAGTGACCTTGGGTTCAAAGTGTTGAGCTGTGCTCATACCAGATGAGCCTGTGCTCAAGCTGGCAACATACGGGTTTTGAACCTGGGTTCTCCACATCCCAGTCTGACTCTCTATCCACTGTGCCACCACCTGGTCAGGCTAATTTTTTTTTTTTTTAATGAGAAAGACAAGAAGGCAGAGAGATGAGAAGCATCAACTTATAGTCATGGCACTTTAGTTGTTCATTGATTTCTTCTCTTACTTGCCTTGACCTGGCGGCTCCAGCGAAGTTAGTGACCCCTTGTTCAAGCCAGTGACCTTGGGCTTTATCAGTGACCTTGGGCTTCAAGCCAGTGACTGTGGGATCATATCTATGATCCCATGCCCAAACTGGTAACCTGGTGCTCAAGCTGGATGAGCCTGCACTCAAGCTGGTGACCTCAGGTTTTGAACCTGGGTCCTCAGTGTCCCAGATTGATGCTCTATCCACTGTACCACCACCAGTCAGGCTCATTAGTTTAGTCTGTAAAGTTGGAAACCATGTAATCAGGTTCATACACTGGTACAGTCAGCTTGACCATTGTAGGATTTATGGTTACTTTCCTGAGGAAGGGACCAGGTGTGCTTGTCAAAGCCTATTAATCCTTTGGAGTTAGGCATGTTCACTCAACTTTCCAATAAATGAGTAAACCACTGCAATGCCGCTCTGCATGCTGGTTACAGGTGTCAGCACACCTGTCCTTATGTTTAATCACAAATACTATAACAGGAACAGCACCTACTCATGATCTAACTGGCAGGACTGGTACCTGGTACCTGACCACGCCTCCCCCGGCTCACTGCTCCTCAGCCAGGGTTCATCCCTATAAGTCTGGAGTCCGGAAACCCCTGCCTTGCTCACTGGGTCTCTCCTGCGTCTACCTGAGCCTAAGCATTCACTGTGTTTAGTGGACTAGTTATGACTTTCCAATACAGGACAGGTTTGGTCAGGACAAGGGTGTGTCTGTGCGCCCAGAATCGTACTTCCAAGGAGAGGTCATGACCATTTATATAGAATTGGGAAGCTTTCAGGGGAGGAATCATTTTTATTTCAGTGGGTGATATTTATGTTTCTGATTTGTATTTTAAAAGTCCATTGTCCCATATTGAACTGCTTGGAGACCATGGGATTTTCTGTTTCTCAAGGACAATAGGGAGCTGATCAATTTTATAAAACTTGATGAGTAGTATCAAAGGGAAGTTGAAGTATTAATTTTCTGGACAAAAGTCAATATAGCTAATATTAAAATGAATTTGAGACATTATAGCTAATGGAGAGGACCTGGGTCTACTATGTCATTTTAATCAAAGTGGTATTTGGTGGGGGTTATCTATCAAAGTTACGTGTCAGTTGAGAAATTAAGTCCCATGTGTTGAGTGTTCCGAGATCTGGCCTGCCTTTCAGCAACGGCGTTGGCTCAGCGGTTTGTGTGCCCTGAGACTGGCCCTCTCCCACTGTGCTGAGGAAGCTCAGCTCTGAAGGAGCTGATAAAGGGACTTGTGGGCTGGTGCTGGGGGAGGGTGTGTCTTCAGATCACCCCCTTGGAAATAGTTCCCTGTGGGTTTCGCACATGTCCCTGTGTTTTAAAATTGGACATCCTTATGGGATGGACTTTCTGTTTCTGTTTCTAATGACTTTTTAAGTGAACTATATACTCAACCTTTTTTTCAAAGCCATTCAGTGTAAACATTCACAAGGTGAAGGGAAGCAACTCTTTGTCTCACTTTCTACCTTGAACAGATTGTTTCCAGTAAGAAGCTGACTCGACCGCTGGCGCTTAAGAATGGCAGACCTGCAGGGAAAGGCAGCATCACGGTAATGATATCAGTCTTTTGCCTCAAAACATTTATGTAAGAGGTCGTGTGACATGGTACCATCAGACACCTGTAGCGACGCCTCACCATTCCCCCCGGGCGTCGCCGTTCCCCCCTTTCCCCCCACGCTGCCAAGAGCCTCACACATGGGAACCGTATGCCAGACAGAGAGGAAACTGCATGTGCACTTTATTGTCTGTAGGGCCAGGGCACCTTGGTGGGCAAGTGTGAACTCCCCACATAGGGAGAAACGACTTCATCAGCTTAAAGGTCCACCTGGCTCTCTGCAGACTTGTCTCCTCCCCATGACAGACACTCTTCAGGATGGATTTAGTCCCAGGGTCTCCACTGTGGCCTGGCCGGAACCTCATCTCTCTGTGCCTGCACTCTGCTGCCCAGTCCCCCAGCTGGACTTCCCCTGTGCGCTCCTGGTCCTGGGCTAGTGAATACATGCCTCATCCTGCTTTAGAGCCCAAACTATATAATGCCACACTTTCACTGATCTTACCTCTACTGCCTTTGTAAGTCGGTCACTCCCAGAGCAACGGCATCTGACGGTGGCCCCGCGAGTGAGGGTTGGCTCCCTGAGAGCCACATCTGGGGTTATTGCCCCCACGAGGCTCATTTCCCTGAGGGGCTGTTTCACTCTAGTTTAAATGTTGGGGGTACTGACTTCCGTGGCTCAGAGCACATGACAGCCTGCAATTTGGTTGTAAGCACCATGACGCAGTTAAACAGAATGAAAAATGATGATGTGTTATTTCAGTTGCTAGTGTTTTCTAGGTGTGACTTACTCACATGTCTCAGTGTTTGCAGCGTCAGCCGGCACTGTGATGCTCTCCAGGGCTCTGCTCTCACTGTGGGGAGATTGGTTTGGGCCGCAGCATCTGAAAAGGAAGGTGCCCAGTGCACATGGAGCAGATTTAGGGGAGATATTTATTGCACGTGTGTGAAAGCTATAACGATCAATCTCTTATTTGTACTGTTTAGTTTTCAACCTTTGACTCATTTATATTAATATAAAGCTCATGTACTGTTAGACATCAGAATATCAGCACTTCCTGAGTGCACCTGAATTCCTAACACATGCTTCCTGTCACTTACCTTGTCTGCTCACAGATTTCAGCTGAAGAAATAAAGGACAACAGAGTGGTCTTGTTTGAAATGGAAGCCAGAAAACTGGATAATAAGGTGGGTAGGCAATGCAGGTGTCCATAGGGATACATCCTGTTTGAGAAAATGATAATGCAGTCAACGTGAGCTCTGTCATCTGATCATCACTTAGAGCATCAGTTCCTGCCAGACCCTGTTGTCCTGTGTCTGTCTCTATGTATGAGTGTGTATGTCTGTGTCCTGGAGGGTGGCGGGCAGGGCACTGTTGAGCATTCCACTGCCTGGGGGTGCTGTGGGGATTCCCAGAGGGAAAAATGTACTTTGTGTCCTTGAATTAATTTTCTGCACACTACATATTTGCCTCTATTCCCATGTGTGGAAGGGGAAATAGAAGGGCAAGATACAGAGTCAAGACTCAGCTGCATCAGCAGTTAGATATGTGATTTTAGCAAAGCATCTAAACCCTGTGAATCTGTGAATCCATTTATCGCTGGTCCCTCAGAGAGGACTAGTGCTGGAATATTGATTGCTGACCGAAAACCACATGGTGCTATGTGAATGAACAGTGTTAGTAAGGAAAACAGCCCAAGCAGATTTGATTAATGGTGGGCCATTTTGATTGCTCTATTTTAAAGCCATTGTGATTTTTGAGAAGTGAGGGTGTGACACACAAGGTGAGGAGCTTTCTCAGAAGTGCTGTCACAGTTCTAGTGGATGTCACCAAGTGTGGGAGGAGGGAGATGGTTTATGTTGGCTGCAGAACTCTACTCTGTCTGTCTGCAGTCTGTAGGACAGACTTCAGGAGTTGTTAATGCACAATGGGCATGCACTGGTTTAGAGGAGAATCATTGTTTTTTCTTTTTAATGCAGGATCTGTTTGGAAAGTCAGACCCATATCTGGAATTCCACAAGCAGACGTCTGATGGAAACTGGCTCATGGTTCATCGCACAGAGGTGAACATCTGAATTGGAAAAGTAGGGTAGAGGTTTTCTTTGGAATTGTAGCTATCTTAAAAAAAATTCTGTTTCCATAAAAATATCAATCTGAGTTCAGACATACATAGCCAGAGACACAAAGTCAACATGCTAATTTTTTTCTTTTAATGAAGAGGTGCCACCATGCTTGTTAGTAAAGCTTTTATTTTGAGAAATTTAAAACCTTGTGCCTGACCTGTGGTGGCGCAGTGGATAAAGCGTCGACCTGGGAACACTGAGGTCGCCAGTTCAAAACCCTGCACTGGTCTGGTCAAGGCACATATGGGAGTTGATGCTTCTAGCTCCTCCCCCCTTTCTCTCTCTCTCTCTCACTCTGTGTCTCCTCTCTAAAATGAATAAAGAAAAAATAAAAAGATCCTTAAAAAAACAAAACAAAACAAAAAAACCTTGTAAAGAACACTGAAATGTATATCCTGTATATTTGTACGTTTGCTATTGGCACATGTGTGTCTACGCACACATGCTTACTTCCGTTTTGCAGAGCCTGCAGACCTGCCTCTTCACCTTTAAATAGCAGAGCAGGAACTTCTTGAGATCAAGGGCATTCTCCTACCCAGCAGCACCTGAATGAGTCAGCATGATATATAACGTTGTCTTCTGATCTCCCCAGTTATACCACATGTTTTGTTTTCTACAGGGACAGAGAGAGAGTCAGAGAGAGGGATAGATAGGGACAGACAGACAGGAACGGAGAGAGGTGAGAAGCATCAATCATTAGTTTTTCATTGCCGTCGCAACACCTTAGTTGTTCATTGATTGCTTTCTCACATGTGCCTTGACCGCAGGCCTTCAGCAGACTGAGCCACCCCTTGCTGGAGCCAGCGACCTTGGGTCCAAGCTGGCGAGCTTTTGCTCAAGCCAGATGGGCCCACGCTCAAGCTGGTGAGCTCGGGGTCTCGAACCTGGGTCTTCTGCATCCCAGTCCGATGCTCTATCCACTTCGTCACTGCCTGGTCAGGCTATCCCACATGTTTTATAAGCATACTTTTACTCTGCCCTGGACCAGTCAAGGTTCACATTTTTCATTTGGCCATTATGTTCCCAGTATGGGACTCTTTTCCTGCCTCCCTATACCTTCCAGCCAGCAACTGTCTTAAATATTCAAGACCAGTATGCCCAACCCTGGAGTCTTCTGTGCCCTCACAGCTAGATCCAGCTCAGCCATGGCCACCAGGGACATCATGTATGTATCTGGCTCTGCACGCTGTCAGGCTGCCCAGTACTGATGATGCCAGCCATGGTCACGCGGTCACGCTGGTGACCACCAGATCTACCAAGATAAAGTCCTGTTCCTCCTTTGTAATTAATGAGTGGTCTGTGGTGTGACACGTTGAGACTGTTCTCTTGCATTTCATCACCTGCTGGTATCTGCATCTCTGGATGACCCAAGCCTAAACCACTTATTATATTGGACTATGCCAGTGATTCTACACCAGATTTCTGTCCCTTCTGTGTGTTAGCACATGCTTCTCTTACTTTCTCCTCTGATTTTTAGAGTCATCATGGACTCATGGATTGTAACACAGGGGGTCCATTTTGTATAATCTTTTACCATTGCCCTTTTTGCTGCTGAAACTAATCCAGATTTGACTGGGGAAATGCCTTCCCACGGCCCCTGGCTTCTTTTACCATGACCACAACCGTGACCATGACCACAACCATGACCCCTTGTCTTTAAGTCTTTCAGTGTTCTCTTATTTTGTGCTATAGCCTCAGTTCAGCTGGTACCCATCCTGTGCCAGGTCTGAAATGACCCGTTTCTCTGAAGCAGCCTGGTTCTTTTCAGAGGATGTTGGCATTTATACAATAAGACCCGAGGGACAGTTGTTTTGGCTGTGACTGGGGTGTCATTGCCTTTATCAGTGGACACAAATGAGGAATGTGTATCTTTATTTATATCTGTTTACTATAGCTATAAAATGTTTAATTATGAACATAAGACTCTTCTTTAATTTGGATCCAACCCAGCACGGTTATTTCTTGGACCTCCTTGTTCCATATCTGAGTGCTCTGTGCCCTGAAGGGGAAGCCCTGGCTTCTGACATAATCGACAGTCTGGTTTCTAAGGGTGGTTTTTTCCTTTCCTCACATGTGTCACATCTGGACTGTCTACTGCACTTTTCATGTTACTGTTGTATAATATTGTCCTGGCTAGGTTTGCAGTAAAACGGCTGAGGGGCTGAAGAGGTGAAGGATGGTCGGCTTGAGCTTAGAAAGAATCTGGGAAAGGTAGGAGAAAAATTACTAAACTGAATGCTTTCCTGACATGTCTCTGAATCTCTGTTTTCACAGGTTATCAAAAACAACCTGAACCCTGTTTGGAGGCCTTTTAAAATCTCCCTCAACTCCCTGTGCTACGGAGATATGGATAAAACTATTAAGGTAATTCAAAATTATGTATACAGAAAAACTTGTCTCTTTTATAAAGTTAATTGGTTACCATATTTCCCCATGTGTAAGACACTCCCATGTATAAGACGCACCTTAATCTTGGGGCCCGACATTTGAAAAAAAGTGTATTACATAAAGTTATTGAATTCAAGTTTTATTCATCATAAAATTCATACAACTCCTCCTCACTGTCAAAACTCCCATCTATTAGCTTGTCCTCATCTGTGTCTGATGACTAATCACTGTCTTCAACAATGAGCCCAAAAACAAGCACGGGAAATGCAAGTAAAAAAATTTACAACCACTGTATAAGACACACCCAGTTTTTGGATCCCAAATTTTTTGAAAAACTGTGTGTCTTGTACATGGGGAAATACATAGATGGTATTAAAAGGAAAGTAAGTGATTAATAGGGACTGTAAGCTTCAGTTTTGCTCACGTTTAAGAACATCACTGGTAGGTGGTTTGAAGAGGCAACATGTTTGACTGATGGTTGACCTCATGCTGAATCAAATGTTGTGGTTTTAATTTTACCCCTTTTTTTGTGACAGAGACAGAGAGAGAGAGAGAGGGACAGATAGGGACAGACAGACCGGAGAGAGAGATGAGAAGTATCAGTTCCTCGTAACGGTTCCTTAGTTGTTCAGTGATTGCTTTCTCACATGTGACTTGACCCGGGGCTATAGCAGACTGAGTGACCCCTTGCTCAAGCCAGCGACCTTTGGTCCAAGCTGGTGAGCCTTGCTTGAACCAGATGAGCCCGTGCTCAAGCTGGCGACCTCGGGGTTTCGAACCTGGGTCCTCCGCATCCCAGTCTGATGCTCTATTCACTGTGCCACCGCCTGGTCAGGCTACTCTTTATAGTTTAAAATAAAATGCCCAATTTAAATTTTTATTTATTTAAAAAGAGTTTGTTTTGCTCTAATAATAGGAACTTTCAGCTACCCTCTTTGCCTTTGGTGTGTCCCTTGTGGATAAAGGCAGATGTCACTGTCACTAAGGGCCCAGAGCTTTCTCCTTCCCCCAGCACCATGGAGATTGAGGAGTGGCAGCTTCTCCATCATGCCTTGACAACTCGTGATGGCTTTTGTTTCAAAGGGTCAGGACAGCAGAGTGGCAGAGGGAGAAGCAGCAGCCGATGCCAAAGTATTATTTTCTAAATGTTCTTATTTATAACCATTTATCAAAACTACATATTATTTTAAAGACATTTTTACCCTAGAGTAACTTCTTGACGTAAGATTTCAGAGAGAAGCCTTTTCTTATGCTCTGATGTCAGCAGACTGACACGGAGGTTGTTTTTGTTTTTGTCATTAATGTGGTGAAGTGGGATGGTTAAAGGCAATGGAACAGGCATAGGATTTAGATCAGACCACAGCCCAAGACTTAATTCAGCCCTTTAAACTGCTGAGGGATCTTGGTTGGGCAGGTCATCTAACGTCTTTACTTATATAACAGAGAAAATAATGTCTGTACTACAAAAATAGTTAAGATTAAGCTAGTGAAAATGAAAGTTTTATAAACTAACAGTACAGATGCTACTATTACTGAAAACTGCTTCATTTCTTAGATCCATGAAAATTTGTCCTCAGTTTGCAAAGGACTTTAAAAATTAATATTAGTATGAGTTGTGTGATATGTCCAACAGCAGGAAGAATCTAGGTCCTGGGGAGAGAGGAGGAACAAACTTCCTCTCCTTTCAAGGTTCTTTCGACCGGTCTGACATTCAGATAGCCACAAGACAAATGAACATGAAAAACTGACCAAATTTAATTACATACGTACATATGTAAGGGAACCTCTCCTACATGAGAGAGTCAGACACACAAAGGGAAACGGAGGTCTAGAAGACATCCTTAGCTCAAGATGATGTAAGACATCTTGGAAGGCCAGGAGGTCAGTGCAGGGAGAGCATGTGTTCAGTGTTTATGAGTTTGCCCTGCCACAGAGACAGGTACACAGTCACTGTTGGTGACAACTCTTGTCATGAGCCAGGCTCATAATTTAAATTCTTCCAGATAGCGAAGGGGGAACATAAGTTTCTCTTGAGCCCATAGGGTCTAGGCTGCCTTGAGCTCAAAACAATCCACATGCCACTGAGGCACATATAGTACAAAATAAATAGAAAAGTTGCTTTAAAAATTACCTTTGAGCCTGACCAGGTGGTACCACTGTGGATAGAGCATCAACCTGGGACTCTGAGGACCCAGGTTTGAAACCCTGAGGTCACTGGCTTGAGCGCAGGCTCACCAGCTTGAGTGTGGGATCATAGACATAGTTGCGGGCTTGAGCCCAAAGGTCACTGAAAGCCCAAGGTCACTGGCTTGAGCTCAAGTTCACTGGTTTGAGCAAGGGATCACTGGCTCGGCCGGAGCCCCCCAGTATCCCTATCCCCTGGTCAAGGCACACATGAGAAAAAATCAACGAACAACTAAGGTGCCTCAACTATGAGTTGATGCTTCTCACCTCTCTCCCTTCCTGTCTGTCCTATCTGTTTGTCTGTCTTTCTCACTAAAAAAGAAAATTGCCTTTGAGAGCATATAAGATCTTGCTTCCTAGCTTGTGTCATCAGTTTGGCTTAAATAAACGCATAACAAGTAAAAGAAAGTTTACATTGTATTATACTAAATCTAGAGCTTTTGCTTTTCACATTATAAAGGTAGTAAGTTGAATCTTCATTATCTCTGAGAAGCAAGAGAGGTCATGAAAACCATGCCTAAATCAAAGCTGTGTAACTGTAATAACATGTTAACAATGAAACACTTTCTTAAACTTTTCTTGCACACGTGGCTTGCCTACAGGGTATTTTATTATAGTAAGTACACTAGTTTTCTGAGCTTACTCTGTTGAATGCCTTCCATTCTGAAACGCGCCTCCGTTTGTTTCAATAACACACAGCTTGGTTTGCCACATACTCACTGTCTGTGTGTCTTTGCAGTGTCAGAACTCACGCATCTGTGACTCTCCTGCTATGGGGAGATTGCTCAGGTGTGTGGAGAGGTAAGAGCAGAGGGTGGAGTTAGAGTCTTGGTGGTTTCTCTGCGACCATGGGAACATGCAGTGTGTCACTCAGCATGCGTATTATTTTCATTACATCCAGCAAATGAGAAATAATCATGCATGCCGCCACCTGTCTAAAACGGGAGTGCCTTCACAGATGCGGTGCTGTGTGTGCGTGCATTCTGACATGCATTCATGTGCACGAATGTGTACATGCCTATGTCTGAATTTCACAAGTACGCCGGTGCTGCTGTGTAAAGCAGACAACCATCCTAGCTTCTGAATTCTTGTGAAGAGAAATTAAATGACAGTCATTACATCATCTTTGCTCAAACGGTATCTGAACACATGCCAGCATTATGAATGTCACATTTTTCTTTAACACCAAATATCTGCCTGCCACGGGACAATATGGTGAGTTATCAGAAAATATAGTCGAAAACTGTTTTTGCATTCCCTGAGGTTTTAGGCAGACTGAACATATGAACAGTGTTAGCTCTCCTTAAGCTTTATTTAATTAAAATCTTGGCATTATCAAAGTTTGATTTTTGCCCTAGGTGTCAATTGTAGTTTCCTGAATGCAAAAATAAAACATAGAGTTCTGTTGTCCATAATTTTTAAAAAGCCTATTAAGATAAAATTATTAAGATTGTTTTTGACATTTTCTTAATTTTAGTTCATCTAGAAAAAATTATTTCAATCATTAATATTCTTTTCCCCGACACATAAGGGGTCAGATAAAGGGCTTTGGGTTTAAAACTTGAGCATCAGTTTCCTTTCCATGCCGACAGTGCTCTTGCAAACACAGCGAATGTTCCTAAAACCCACCAGACTTTCTGTAAGAAGTGGGCAAGCATCAGCCACACAAAGTGACACAGGACAGGAAGGGCAGGGACAGTGGTGTTATGACAAGAAGCAAGTAGCTGTGGTGGGCACACTAACCCGATTTTCTGTAAAAAGGCTGAAGCTACAAAGCAGACTGTGCTGAGGCTTGAACGCATTGAGCCCAACAGCACATCAAAAACAGTGCTGGCTATCGAGATGCAAGCATTCTGAACTGGGAGGAGGTAAGAGACAGGGCCAAGTGGTCCAGTTCCCAGCCTTGCATTTTGTTTTATTATGTGACAATAAAAAATTGAGGGTATGTTGCTTAAAAAAAATAAAATAAAACACATTGAGCATCACATACACAGGGCAAGAGCCAAATTGTCAGAATTGGTCACTGCAATTTTAGACCTCATTTGTTTTCGCTAGTTGACCGATGTTTAGTCTTCCTGAATAAAAATGGAAATAAAGTAAGGGATGAAAGACTTCCTGTTATGATAAGCACCTAATTCACTTCTTATAGAACTGAGAAGAAAAAGAATTGCTTTACCAGGTGAGATGGGTGAATCCTGGAGCTTGTGGTGAAGTGTACTAATTTTGTGCTCTGGAATGCTGGGAGCCTGCCGCTTGGTGGCTCGTCCAGCTCTGTGAAGGGTCATAGCAGAATGGCACCTGGAAGATGCAGATCACCCCTGAATTCCAGGCTTGTCTCTTCAGTCGTGGGCTGAAGGATTCCAGTGTCCCTAGCACAGCTCTCCTTTACTGTGTTGGGCACCACTCAAGACATTTCTTCCAAGATTGTTTAATTCCTCTGCCTACCTGACAAACCTAAGTGGCGAGTGTGTGCAGTGCACGTAAGTGTCTGCAGAGATGAGATGATCTGTTCTGGCATTACAAAGCACAGAGAAGATGGTGGTTCACCACAAACTCTGCTTGCTAACAGCTCACAGCACCTTAAGTCTCGCCGCAGCGTACATCCAGGTATTTCCGTGGCTATGTGCTCTCCACGACCCCTGCCTACCTGGCACCACATTGCGTCCGAGTCACACGCTCTCAGCTCCGTGCCTGCAGGGCTGAGACAGAGCTATTGTGGAGGCAGGACTCGCAGCTGCCTCCGTGGAAGCACAGACTTCACAGGATTCAGTACTTCTTCCTCAGTTTCCCTTTTCTTTGCCGGAGCCATGACCCTCCCAGTGCTGTGACCCGACCTCTTCATGTCCAACCCCTCACAAGCCCAGCCTTACCAGGTGGCACTCCCCTCATTCTAGAATTTCATTTATGTGGCTTCAGCGCCATGCAGGGCTTCCTCTCACCCTCCAGGTGGTGGCTTTTAGCCACTAGGCAGTGATAACACGGCAAAGACGTGGAGGAGCAAGAGGTGTAATCCACTTTGACTATCAGCACTCATTAGGGACACACTAGAGGAACTGGGAACTGCTTAATGAGTGTGGACAGTCCTTGTTTTTCACCTGCCTGTGCCCTGTCCTAGACCCACCCCACGGGGAGTAAGGGTCCGGGTGGGTTTCAGCATTGCCCCTCCAAGGAGGCTGGTCCCACGTCTCCAAGAACTAACTGCACATTAAACATTTCACTCACTTTAGTGCAAAGGGCACTTCTTGGTAGGTCCTACTGATAGCAGCGAAACCTTTTTTTAACACAGTTATGTTGATTTTTATGTATTTTTGTTATACTTAATTCCAGGTAGAGTGTTATGATTATGATAATGACGGGTCACATGATCTCATCGGGACATTTCAGACCACCATGACCACACTGAAGGACGCCTCCAGGAACTCCCCCGTAAGTTGCATCTTTGTTTGAAAATACTGGACCGTTTGGCAATACAGTTACTATTTCATTCTTTCCCTTGGCACAGCAAATAGTTCAGCACGCTTGATACTATATGATGCTCAGAAGTCTGCGGATTCATTTGTTTAGTAACAGACAGATGATCTAAAATTCATACTTGGGGTGTGAGTTTATGTTAACATTTAGAGGTTTGGTTTTCTTGGCTACAGATAACATATAGCTTGATTGAAAATCCTTAGTTTTAAAGCATTTGGCATTTCATTGGTCACAATCATTAACATCCATAGCACTGGACAAATACTTGAACTGTGTACACTTTAAAAATTTTTTTAAATATATTTACTGATTTTAGAGAGAGAGTAGTGGGCGGGAGAGAGAGAGAAAAATATCATTTTGTTGTTCTACTTATTTATGCATCCGCTGGTTACTTCCTGTGTATGCCCATACCAGGGACTGAACTTGTTGCCATGTCCTATTGAGATGACACTCTAAACAGCTGAGGTACTGGCCAGTGCTTGCACTCTGCACGCTTCTACAGCCTGCTTCTTCTCTGCTTACCCATGAGAAGGATGAAAGTGCGGTGATGGCACTTTAAGTTAGGGAACCTAACACTGCTGCCCAATGACACTAGTTTTGTGAAGGTTGCTTGTCTGCCTTCACTCTGTTCATTTTATTATTACCACTCCGGCCCATCTCTAAGAGTGCCTCTGAAATGTTTCTGTCTCTAAGCCAATGTGGCTAAAACCTGTTGCAGGGAATTTTATAAGCAAAACTTACAGATTGCTTCCATCTTACTTACCTTTCTGGTTTGAATGAGAAGCTTATTTTCTTTATAGTTTACTTATAACAACAATATGAATATTTATCACCTGCTTAGAGACCTGGACCATGCTCATGATTTATGTATATAGCATTTGCTTTTGAGAATGCAGCAATGGGGTTTCACAGGTAAGAGGGCATGGCCCGTGAGAAGGTTTGTTTCACCTAGTCATGTAGGTGACATGACTTAATACAGTAGAAGATGCTGAGAGTTTTAGATAAAAATTAAACCTAAATGAACCAATAAAACTTCTGAGCCATTTGGTTTAACTAACTGGGAGAAATGAGTTTTAAACAAACATAGGGGGTTGGGAATTTTCAGTGGGTCACGTTGTCTGTCCTGCTCCGTGGTCACAGAGCCCAGGCACTAGTGGCAGCCAGGACAGAGGTGCTGGTGGGATGGAGGAGGGGCTTTTCACATCCCACCCACAGTTTAACTGCAAACATTGACTTGGCTTCGACTTAACGTACTTTGAATTAAAATAGCAGTAAACTTCAGCTGCAAATATTCTATTTAAAGATTTTTTTTTAAAGGCAGAACAAATGGAAAACGGTGAAAGCCTAAACACTCCAAATAATGCAGGTCTCCTGAAGTAATGGAGTACGTGCAGTAGGCTGCCTTGTTGTCTCCCGGGGTGGGTGCGTTATTTTCCAGTCAGTAAATGACCTGCTCGTAGAAGAGAATGAGCAAATAGCTACCAGTACAATACCTTAGGGATCATGTAAAGTTTTCCCAAATCCAGCTACCTTGTGACAGAATGTGGTTTTTCTTGTTGCCGTGCTGACAGGCTTGCTCACTCCTGTTCTCCGAAGGCAGCTCTGTATGTCACCTCCGTGCTGGGCTTCAGACACATGGTGCGGTGTGTGAGTGCTGGGGTGGAGCAGCCTCTCACCAGTGAGTGCCCTGGTCAGAGCATGTCTGCCCCGAAATGCTCAGTAATTAGTATTTACGATGATGGCCAGGACTGGGGCAGGACACCGAACCCTCAGGAAATCTAACGTCATTTTGTTTTGTATCATTGTATCAAATGTACTTTTTAATGTTTGATTCTCAGGAAATTAGTATTGCCTCTGTCTAGAGTATGTAAGTTGCTTTCCATTAACTAGAAGAGGTGACTCATCAAGTGTCCACTGAGTATTCTTCATGTGCTTATTATTAGGTAAGATGGTGAGAATTTGAAGGTATAACTTGGAGGTCAATATATCCTAGCTAGGAAAAAAAACTAATGAAATGAAAGAACTGAGAACAATACCAAGTATGTGTGCCAGTTTTATATGGCTTCAGACGTTCAGTGGGTGGGTGAAGATCGAGAAGACCAGAATGGTAGATGATATCACAGAGGAGGGCTTGAGGCAAGCCTTATGGACAGACAGGTGGACAGGAGGCGGAAAGGAAGACCAGTCTGTCTGGCAGAGGAAGTATAGTGAGTACAATAGATCTTTTCTAACACACATTTCCAGTGGGAAGAGATGATGTGTTTTACCACAGAAATGGGCTTCATAGATCACTGTTCTGACGGTAGGTTTTTCTCCTTTTCCAAGCAGCAATTTTTGTTCTCTTTGAAAGTAACAACTGGGAATAATATTTTATTTCCTTTGTTGTAAAGAACAAAAATTATTACATAGAAACTTTGCAAGGAAATTTATATTTATGAGCTTTTTTACAAGGTTCATAATTTTAGGAGCACCTTAAGGATATGTCATGTTGACTATTTAGGTCATTGTTTCAGAGTTGTATCTTGCAACAGAACTACATCAGTAGGTGGTTAGATTCTAGGAGAAAGAGTCAATCACTTAAATTCATATCGGCATTTCTAACATCACCAGTGAGAACGAACATGCTGTCTTTTCTTCCCACAGATTGAATTTGAATGCATAAATGAGAAAAAGAGGCAGAAGAAGAAAAGCTATAAGAACTCAGGCATTGTCAGTGTGAAGCAGTGTGAGGTCAGTGGACCTGGCCGGCCTCTATGCTATGAGTTCTTCCATGGACATCGTTTATACCAGACACACCTGCACTTAGTGCAGCTGAGAATTTACATGCACCTGGGTGCTCCAGGGGAAAGAACAGAGCAGGAAATAGTAAAGAAGTCTTTCAAGTGACTTTGCTTCCAAGGTTTGACAGTGTTTTAACAAAGGGCAAGGATGTTAAGGTTTCTCATGACCTCAGGAAACGTGAGACACCGTGGTATGTTCCCACTGCATTGGCGGGAAGGATGTTGTGAATGGGGGGCAAATCCAAGAGATTTCTTATAACAAACAAGTGGGCTTTTAAGAAATCTTGATTATTATGTTTATTAAAGCTCTCAACATATTAAATTCATTGTTAGTTTCTTAAAACATAAAGTATATATATTTCAACTTTGGCCATTGTTGTAATCTGAACATTGCTACAATTATCTTGAAGTAAAATCTTTCAGATTCATGACATGTAGGGGCGGGGGCTTAAACTCAGGTGCAGGGGTGGCTTCCAGGCCTTTATGTCCTGTTCTGTTCAGTTCACCAAGTGTTAACATTATTTGCCCGAGTGCTTGGCAACTCGTGTGCAGTGGCCGAGTCTGACTTTCCCCGTCACTGTTTGCTTTTAGATCATGGTGGAATGCACGTTCCTTGACTATATTATGGGAGGATGTCAGCTGAATTTTACTGTAAGTAACTCACTGAATTTTTCAGTCAGTTTTGCAGAAAGAGCACTTCCATTTTGCAGTGGCTCTTCTCTTTCTGCACAGCTGACGTGGTGATGGCATTCACACACGCAGCATATGTGGTCTCCTTAGACAGGTGCACCCTGCGGCTCCCATCTGTATTAGTGGGATCTGTCCCTTCTTCCTCACAGGAAGCAGACATACAGAGCAGTGATCATCCTGTAGTGAGGTCAGTGATGGACAGACCAGTCAGACAGACATACAAGAACAGCCCTGCGCCTAAAGTCCTGGGGCAGTAGTTCCTGATGGCAGGCGTCTAGCCAATGGGAGTGGCTGGCTGTTTCATGCTGACACTCACGTTACTTGACTGTGGAAGTACCCTTGGTCTCAGGCATTTGTGAGGAAACAGAGGGTGGGCTTCAGGATGCATGTCTGTGTCCCTTTTCCTGACGTCCTGCCTTCACTAGTAAGGGCTGCGGCTGTGATTGCAGGTGGGGGTGGACTTCACTGGCTCCAATGGTGACCCACGGTCTCCCGATTCCCTCCATTACATCAGCCCCAACGGTGTGAATGAGTATTTGACCGCCATCTGGTCGGTTGGGCTGGTCATTCAGGACTATGACACGTGAGTATGACGTGTTTTTCGTGCTCCGGGAGGGTGGTTTCTGTCTCATAAGCTTGTTCTGTGGTTGGTGGGTGGGCTGTGGGGCGCGTGCCTTTCTCCCTGAAATTTCTTTTGTCTTACCTTGTCTTTCTCTTTGGGGCAGTCTTAGTGTTCACCTCTGACCTCTGGTTACGGTTGGTGGTCATTTACGACGTATTTTGTGAAATGTGCTGACTGAACAGCGACTGCAGTTCTCAGGCTCTTGTCTCTCTGACCTAGTTCCCGCAGGGCTCACTCATTAGGGAAGCTCTCTGTGACATCAGTTCAGACGACACATCCTATAAACACAGACACTGTTTCTTAACACATTGAGTTCCTTGGCAGCCATCGTAAAATCATCTTCTTAATGGCAACTTTGAACAAGTGTCAAAGGATAACCTGAATTAACTGCTACGAAATATTGTGAATGAATTCTCCATGGATAGGTTTTAAAAAGATTTAAATAGGTCCTTTTGAAGGTTTATTAGACAGTAGAATAAAAATGTGTACTTTAAATTTTTTGCTCTGGATCTCTTAGGACACAGTATAGAATTCCACTTGTTTTTACCTATCACTTTTTGATGAAAGCTCTTACTAATTGATGTTGCTTTTCATTAGTCTGTTACGATGTTTAAAGAAGTGACTTTTCTCATACAAATGCAAACAAACCTTAGGCAAACATGACAATCCTGGTACCAGACTCATAGAATTTAAGGCAGAAGCCAGAAAAACAGTTAAAAATTTTTTCAAAGTAATACCGTCATAATGGGGTTCATATAAAGAGGAGAACATTGCCAGGCCACTCTCCATGCCACCTGGAAGTTAACCCACCAGGAAGACCTGAGGAGCATTTACCATGTGGAAATGGAAAAACGTTCTTAGGTGGTTCTCAGGTCAAAGAGCAGACAGACCACAGCATCCTACCCGGCCCTTTGGAAATAGAGGATGCAACTGGCCTGTGGTGGCGCAGTGAATGAAGTGTCAGCCTGGAATGCTGAGGTCGCAGGTTTGAAACCCTGGGTTTGCCTGATGTAGGCACATATGGGAGTTGGTGCTTCCTGCTTCTTCTCCCTTCTCTCTGTCTCTCTCTCCTCTAAAATGAATGAATAGAAACTTTTAAAAGAAATTAGAAATAGAGGGCAAAGAGGAGATTGCGCGGGGTGACTAAAGAAAAGCAGGAGAATGGCTGGTTTCTGGTTTCATTTTTAAATAAGAATTGCGTATAAATGAACTAGCTTTTCAATAAAATTAAATACCGGGAGGAAAAATGAAGTCATCATGGTAATAGCAGATTCATATATGTATCAGCTGTTTTGTGTTGTGGATGTTTTAGAGCACTTTCTACATGATCTCTGACCATGTCCTTGCAGAGAGGAAGCCACTGTTATCACCTGCACTGTGCAGAGAACAGGTGTGGGGCTGGCCTTGTCCACAGCCCCTCAGCTGGTAACTTCCTCTGACACAGCGGGTAAGGACTTGGAACGTTCTAAAGAAGCCACCACATTATTAAATTAAAGGAAGAGGTGATTCTTCACAAGTTCAGCAAAACTGAAGCACATCATTGCCAACACCAACCCGCATGAAAGAAAACATCATTGGAATATTAGGAATGAGACAGAGATTATAGGCATAAATTCAGGAAAAAACCAAAAAAAATATGTTGATACTCTGAACTTTTCTGTTATTACATTGGAAAATACACGTGGGTTGTTTACAGTTTAGCCATGAAGGGGCAAAAATCATGAAAGAATTTTTATTTGTTCACATTAATTACTATTAAGGACTATAAAAGAAACTTTGTAACCAAAGTTAAAGAGAGAATATAAACCAGGAAAAAGATTTGACACATGTGATATAAGTTCTGTCCTCAATGCAAGAAGAGCCTTTGAGAGTTTCTGTGGAGAAAGGTGTCCCTCCGCAGTAGGACATTGGCATGTTCATCCCAGTGGGTTGTGTGGCAGGACCCCGTGGGAGTCAGTGCGGGGGCACTGTGCATCCCTCACAGGACGCCATGGATGCATGTTGCTCAGAAACGTGGGAGTTCTGTGTGTGGCATTTGTACCCATTTCTGTGGTCAGTGTATGAATGTTTATAGCAAGTGGCCACAAATAACCCCAAGGTTAATGGCCACATGAGTTTGCTGTAAACAGATGGAAAAACTCATGGGTTTTAGGGATTTGTGGATTTATCTGCATATGTATTCAATGAAATAATATGTAAGTAGAAAAGAATGTGTTGTAAAATAGGAGCATAGACTCCATTTTTATAACTGTAGAGAGACATTTTTGTATCTTTATATTTTAAGATTTAAAAATTTTTAAAAATAAGCTCATTTTGGTTTTGAGTAAAGATAAAACTCTATTCTGGAAAAAAACCCAATCTTTTACTTTTTTCAAATTTTGTTTTTAGTGATAAGATGTTTCCAGCGTTTGGTTTTGGAGCTCAGATACCCCCGCAGTGGCAGGTAAGAGGGAGCCCCGTCTTTGCCGTCTGCCTCTGAGAGAGGCAGGACCCACCTCATCAGCCCCCCTCTCCTCCTTCCAGGTGTCGCACGAGTTTCCCATGAACTTCAATCCATCCAACCCCTACTGTAACGGTGAGTGAGACACACATGGGCATGCAAACTGGAGCCTCACCGGTGTTTGGTTTTTCTTGTGATTTAGAGCTACTCAGATTCCTCCTCCAGGCTTCTCTGGGGACACATTTACCTTTCTGTCACATAGAGCGAAAGAACTGCCCCCAGCTGGTGGGGAGGGTGGTGACATCACTATGTGATGATGCTGATTACAGGCCAAGTTCTTCCACCTTCAGAGGTTTCACACAGCAGAAGAATTCTCAGCCTCAAGACGGGCTCAGTAAGTAGAGTCATGTTACGCTCACATGGAAGTTCATTTTAAAGTACCTTCCATGAACTGAGCAGTCCCATCTGTGGGTCTTTAGAGACTGCTCTCGGAGGAGCAGGGAAGGGGTCCGGCGTGGAATCGCTAGTTCTCAGACCGTCTCGGGTGGGGTGTGGTGGGCAGCTCCCTTCTACAGGAAGGGAAGGCCAGCGCTGCAGCTCAGGCTTTCCTGACACTTCCTCCTCCACCCCATTGCACGATTAACCTAAATGCCTAGTCTCCCACAGAATCACGTATGTTTGGAGGAGGGAAACGAGGCAGGGGGAAAGGCATAAAATTGTAGACAATAAGCTGAATTTCTGCAAAGGGCCCTTCGGCAGTTGCAGAATGTGTGGGTTCTGAACAGAAGAGCCTGTCCGCTCCTTCCCTGCTCACAGGTGGACACCGTGAACATGGTGTTGGGGAGTCTGTGTCAGGGCTTTCTCCTCTCCAGAACGCTTCTCCCACACCGAGTCAGTGTGCCTCGGATGCACTGCAATGACTGGTGTGACCTTTTTTATCCGTAACCACTTGAAACTCGGAATGTTATTCTTTTCAAGAAATGTGTTTTATGCTTGTGATGAGGTTGGAACAGTTTTTGAAGTCTGTAATTAGGTTTCATCTATTGCCAATAAGTTAAATGACTGTGTCACTTCATTTTAGAAGTTCATGTGCTTGGAGTAACATGAGCCCATTTTGGGTGGCTGACAGGCGCAGTACTCCCACCTCTGGTTTATAGTCTGGAAGAAAGAGCCTGTGTGGTTTCAGAAGGAGACACTGCAGAAAAAAGGCAGCCTTATTTTAAGGCAAGGAGGTTGAATCCCTTCTCCTAATTGATCACTGAATGTATTTGTCCAGAAATAACATGTGTCACTTGGTCCTGTAACACAAAGGGAGGATTCTGGTGTGTTTTGGTTTCAGTGGAGGGACTGAAGGCAGTTGCTATTTATGTAAAGACGTTTCACTAATACTTTGTACACGTTCATACTGAAGAGCCAGCTGAGACAACAGGCGTGGAGGATATTACTGCTGTGGTTACGGACTCGGGTTTTCCCAGCACGTACCTCTGCTGTGAGGCCTGCCACTGACCCTGCTAATGTGGTTTTGTTACTGGTGGACTGGCTGACCCCTAGTCACAGCCTCACCTGTGTGTGCAGTCTCCGCTACGTGTGAACGTTGCATTCTCAAAGGCTGTTCACGAGATCGTGAAGTCCCAAGTTCAAAGCAACTAAGAGGAGTTTATGGGACCTCTGCAATTTTAAGGGAAGAGACTCATCCTCTGGAACTTTTAAGCCAGTGGTTCTTAACCTTTTTAGAGGTACCAAACCCACCAGTTTCATATGCGCATTCACCGAACCCTTCTTTAGTGATAAATAAAATATGATTTTTTTCCCAAATTCAAGACATGGGTATATGTTTTTTTACTGGTGCACAAAATGAGCTGTGCATGAACATCACCTTGCTCAAAGAACAAAACCAACTAAGTGCATGAACTCACAACAAATTATGGTATTAGTTTATTCTGGCCTCCGCGGCAGAGGCTTCTCCGAACCCCTAAGACGGACTCATCGAACCCCTAGGTTTCGATAGAACCCAGGTTAAGAACCACTGTTTTAAGCCAAGTCAACGTTTCGATTCCTTGTTGCTCTGCCTTCTGTTGGACATTTTTAAGTGAGAAACCTGTTTGGGTTTTACATTAATAATCTGTGGCCGATTACTTGATGATCTCAGCAAGTACTGTGGGGAATTTCTAGAGCATTCCATCCAGTATCTTACCTACGTCTGACTCTAATGTGAGGGCATATGCAATGGGTGCATGTTTGACACTAATGTCTCAGTCGTGCTTCTACCGGGAATGCCGTTTGTCATTCACTGGGTTGTGCTGTCAGATGCACAGACTCCAGGTCTAGGCACTTGCTTCCTGGGCCGCAGCTCCGCTGTTTCTGCCCCATCTGGGCCTTGGGCTGAAGGAGCGGTGCCCTCAGTGGCCACAAGAGAGCAGGCAGTGCGTCTGCTGAGACATGGGTGCCCCATCCACGAACATTCCTGTCCAGTGTCCCTGCACACAGACCCCAGCTGCCCAGCAGTGCCTGAACACCTGCTGCGGAGCGCGACCCTCACCCAGAAGGGCATGTGTGGGGCTCTGCAGCCTGCCCTGCATGCTTGACCTCATCATCAAGGAAACCCTGACCTAGAATCACCAGAGGAATTGTAATAGCCAGTGTTTGGGGAGCCTCTGACCACATATGCAAGGGTTTTCCATTTAATCAGTCACTTTCTCACCTCTTAAGTTAGTTGTATGATGTAGTGTGTTTTTCATGGTTCTTTTTTCATCAGCATCTCATTCCTAAAACACATCAAAAGTAAGCACTGTAATGAGGCTACTGTAGATTAATGAATAACTTTGCTAGGATGAAAAGAAATGCCTTCTCCTGGAATAGGGGTGGGGTTATCAGCTTCTATGATGGAGCAAAGCTATGGAGGTGTGTGATATGGTGTAGCTTAGAGGAATTCCTTAACAGAACTACCCACACTCTCCAGAGCACTGCATGTTGATATGTATGTAATCAAATTAGCCACGTGGGGAATAAAGAACAGTTGTGCTGTAACCTGAGAATTTCCAATACTGCTCTTCTCACCTAGGGATCCAGGGCATTGTGGAGGCGTACCGGGCCTGCCTTCCACAGATAAAACTGTACGGACCAACCAATTTCTCGCCGATCATCAACCACGTGGCCAGGTTTGCTGCTGCAGCCACACAGCAGCAGACGGCATCTGTAAGTGCACTGGGGGACAGGGAGGTGTGAGTCGTACTTGTTCCTCCTGCCACTTGTCTGTTGATTTGACAGTTGATCCAAAGGTGGAGCGTGAAGTAATGGTACAGTCATCCTCAGTTTGGGAGTAACATGTGCTGTTGAATTAGTGATCCTTACAGACAAGGCAAAAACAAAACAGCCTTTACACCCGTGGGTCTTTTCTCTGTCTTTAGAATCAGTTTCTTATATTGGTTCTGACCCTCAAAAATGGAGGTACACTTAACAGAAGAAAACTTGGGGAGACCTAGCAGTTGAACTGCTGTTGCAGAATTATTTATTGTTTGGATTAGACAGCCCTCACCTGTGGGACCTTGCACACCACATCTCTCCTGGCCTCAGCGTTCTCAGAAGTAGGACAGGGATGACCACCTTGTACAGTTGTTAAAAGAGCAGAATAAGATGATTCCAGGGCCTGGGCCACCATGAATGCTCAGCATGTTAGATGCTATTACAAATCTTACTCCGTTGTAGACTTAAGTGGCCCAAAAGATGGAGTCACAACTTTATGTAACAATTTACCACTATAAAAGGATTAATCAGAGGTGACAGAATTGGGAGGTTTCTCCCTTGAACCATATCCATTTTTAAAAAATGTATTTTGGTCTAATAAACAATTCCCCTCTTTAGTCAGAGATGCTACACACTCCCTTGATCAATACTTAGACAGATTTAATACTTCTGTAAAACCAAAGTATTGATCCCTGTGCTTGCTGAGAGTTTAATCTCTGGCATCCCCGTGTCTGGCTCCTGTGGGTTCATGCCCACTCAACGTTGTGGCCTGTTGCACTTTTACTGAACCTGTAGCGTTTCTATCCTTGAACCCCTTGTCCTCAGAGACCTGACCTCAGACTGTTGTAAGCAGAAGGTGTCCTGGGCAGAGACTCCCGGCTTGGGGAACTGCCTTTACTGTGTGGGAGCCGTGCTGCTCACAGGTTTCCCTGTTTCTTTGGCAGCAATACTTCGTGCTCCTAATCATTACCGATGGTGTGATCACAGACCTGGATGAGACCAGGCAGGCCATTGTCAATGCCGCCAAGCTACCCATGTCCATCATCATTGTTGGAGTGGGAGGTGCTGACTTCAGTGCCATGGAGTTTTTGGACAGTGATGGTGGGGGTCTGCGCTCCCCATCGGGCGAGGTAGCCATCAGAGATATCGTCCAGTTTGTGCCTTTCAGACAGTTCCAGAATGTGAGTACCGCTCCTCTGTTTGTCCATCCACAACTGGGGTTGGGGTAGGTGTCAGGCAGATGTGGGAGCTTCCCACATGAAGAGCCCTGATTGGATGGAGTGTTTGTGCTGCAGGTTGTATACTTGGGTGCCTCACGCAGTCTGTGTGATCAGTCATTAAACCGCTGTTGTGGTGAATGTCTTAAAATATATTTCATCTCCTTACATGATGGCAGAAAAACTGTCTACAAGTATGTGATGAATTTACCAGAAAAAGCTGATTTGATGAAAGTCTCTCAGGAGACTCTTCCCCACTTTACTCCTTGGTGAGGTCTCGTAAAACTGGTACATGGATATGAGCAAGGTTCCTCCCCACAGGATACCCCATGTCTCCCTCTCGTAGCCACACTCATCCCACCCCACCTTCATCCCCTCCTGTCCCCTAGCAGCTGCTAATTTTGTCTCCAGTTCATTTTGTCTTGTTATTTCAAGAATATTATGTAAATAAACACTACAGCCTGTGACCTGTGGGATGGGCTTTGCAATCGGCCTGATTTTCTGGACAGTCAGCCCAGCTGTGTGGTCCTTGCTGTCGGTGTGCTGTTTGTTTGAAGGGCGTCTCAGTTGTTTCCCAATTTGTCTGCTAAACACAGAGCTGCTGTTAACATCGCATTTAGGTTCTGTGTGAACGTTTCTCTGGGATCACTAACCAGAAGCGCAGTTGCTGGGTCAGGTACTGTTGCGTGTTAAGTTACTAAAGAAACTGGAACTGTCTCAGGGTGGCCGTGCCATCGTACATCCCCACCAGTGATGCTGGGGGAAGGTGTGGGCTGGTGTGGTTAAGAAGCAGTAACATTAGGGGTCTCTGCTGATGGAACAGTTGTGTATCTTGATTGTGGTGGTGGTTATACGGATGTGTCCTGATGACGGAGTCCTGTAGAATCATGTGTGCGCACGCACACACATACATGCGCATGAACTAATGCCGACACTGATGAGATCTCAATATGGATGCCACTGTCTTGGCTTTGGTGTTGTCCTATTGTTACAGAAACTGTTACCCTTGGAAGAAATTGGGTGAAGGGTACATGGGAATCCTCTGTATTATTTTTGCAAGCTCCAATGAATCTGTAATTATTTCAAAATAAAAAGCTTAAAAAATTAATATCTAGTCAATGAAGTCATCGCATGTTATAATGCTGACACCATAAAAGAATCTGACAAATGCTGGGGAGAGCACAATATTCCTTCATTATTCTGGGATCCTGGATCATACTGGGACAAGGCACGGGCCAAGGACAGGCAACTCCCCTGCTCACTGGCAGCTCAGGAGTCTAGTTGTCATCAGAGGGCAGTAAAAATGTGCTAATGACTTCATCTGGTTGCTTTCCCCAGGCTCCCAAGGAGGCGCTGGCCCAGTGTGTCCTGGCCGAGGTCCCCCAGCAGGTGGTGGGCTACTTCAACACCTACAAGCTCCTGCCTCCCAAGAACCCTGCCACCGCCAAGTGAGAGTCCTTCTTCCCCCCGCCCCCCGACGATGGACCAGCTGTGTCACACACTTCACCCCAGCATTTATGGTGTAAACCTAGTTCTCAGTGGGTTTTATTGACTTTAAGCATTTTTTTAATACTTTTTTGGAGAAAAAGTACTACGTTAATCTTTGCCCAATCAATTCAGTGATTGCTTCTGATTTCTAGTAATAGCAGTGAGGCTGTTTGGATACTGTTGTGATTGTTTACTTTCATTGGAAGAAAATGCCATGTTCAGTGTGTCTCAGTGGAATGAACGAAAACTTGGGATGGTGCGATGTCAGGAGGCTATGTTCTGTAACAAGCCCGAGTCCATCCTGGTGACAAGGCTTCTTGGAGCATGCGACGCTGGATCAGTTTCTGTGATGGTTCAGTGCTTCTCCAGGGCTAAAGTCCTGAGGTTTGCAGCCGCGTAGACAAGGTGCAGTTCACAGCGTAGAGTGCTGAAGGACGAGGCATGCTGGTCCTATGACGTAGTTGGCCCTGCATGAACCTTGGGCAAGCAGCATCATGCTTGCTGCCTAGACCTCTCTGCCCAGGTGGATGCCATCTGAGCTCGTGGTCTGCATCTGCAGGTGCCTTCTTGTCATGGAACACATTGTCAGAGTGTTTCCATGGACTATGTTAAAATGGCCAAGACTGCTTTGTCCAGGAAAGCAGGAGGACCAAACAGGGGCTCCGTGTCCTTCTCACTAAGACACGGAGAAAGGACAGTTTTATAAGTTGTTTGCTACAGCCCCAGCCATTAGTTTGCACATCTTTATTTAGACATTTTCTCCCTTTTTTTTACGTAATGTTTTTAGTCTGATTTTTAAACTCACGATAATGGTTATCCATGATTCAAAACCGCATTTTCCATTTTAATAACCTGCTATTTCTTAAGCCTAGGGTGTACGGTATTAAGCATTAGACCTGTTGTAACTTAAAAGCAAAGCCAACTTCTGTCTTAAGATACAGTGGACTTCACGTGCTTTGTGTAAGAGTAGACTTCTTTCCCTGATTCTCACCCCGTAGAACACATTACTTAGCAAACACTGTCATCAGAATAGACTCAGCAGTGTCTTACTCGGCCTGTGTGCCCTGGCACTGTGCAGATCCCGGTGTCAGACCGTCCTCTTTAGGAATCCCACATCCTCAGGTCTGGGTGCCCCAGAGCTGCTGATTTGCCTGCCTTTCTGTCACCTGCCTCTCAGCCCATGGCCCTTGTGCTCTGAGATGTAGAAAGGATGTGGCTCTTCCCACAGTTGCGAGCCTGTTGCCTCGCAGTCCAGTTCTAGTTCTCTGTGTGCCCTGAAACAGCACATGCGTGTTGCTTTGGTTTCCAGAATTTTCATTTTTAATCACATGTAGATTTGCACAGTTCTCTGTGCAGGGTGAAATCGGGAGGGGCACGGCCACTCCATCTGGTGAGGGTGGGTCCAGAACCCATGCCCACTCTCCTCATACCCCACCCCACACCCCACTGGCTCCTGCAGTGGGGGCTGGCTGGGGGGAGCTGCTGGGAACTGCTGGCTGTGAGAGGTCATCAGTTTCACTGCCCAAGTCGTAGTACTTCTGACACCACTGTCCAACTGATGTGGTCTTCACAATTTCATGTTCTGGTTTTAATGAGAATTGTTTCCTTTTTAAAAGTGGTTTTTATTATACATTCTTGATCAGGTTATCAGTGATACTGTTTCTCATAAGAACTGGGATTCCAGCAAAAGGGTAGAGGATAGATACCTTTTTATATAGTTCAGAATGAAAGCAGTTACAATTTCTAAATTATTAAGTCCTTGCAATTTCTACATTTTCCCTCATCACATGTGATTTAGTTCTTTATTATAAAATAGTCCCTTTCCCTTCTGTGCCACCATTCATTGAGGTGCCATTAGTTCCGAAAGTGCCTTTACAGACAGCAAGCAGACAGATCACCGCATCTGCCAGTGCCGGCGCTGTGGGTGGACGCACCGTCTGCAGGAATGGTGGACTGGTCAGCAGGGCCAGGTCATAGAGATGCAGGCTTGGGTCCGGGACCTTCCCTGTCCACTGTCCCTGCACAGCCGCAGGGTCCAGGCTGTGCCCACTTCATTTTTGTCCCTGGCCTCGATCACTGCTTCCTGGAGAGCCGTCTCCAGTCAGTTCCTGTGTGGCTGGCAGTCAGGAGTGACGCATGGGGACAAGTCTGGCTCTGAGTGTGGAACTGTGCTGCGCTTTCAGGTGTCTTTCAGAGTAAGCACGTAAGTGATGACTGTATGAACTGCTGTCCCGTGGACCTTCCACTTGAATGCCCTCCAGATAAAGTGTTCCCTCATGTGCTACAGCTGTGCCTTGTTTTTATTTCTATTCTCTGAATGTTGTTAAATCCAGTGGAAAAGTTAGAAATAAAGTGAATGTGATATATTAGGGGGCCTGTGTTCCATACTTTATCAAATGAAAGAGTTTGGGGCTGTTACTACTTTGTGGGCTTTGTTAATTTAAAAGATGCACCCACGATGCTTTTCTGGGTACATTACAGTAAGGGAGGGTTCTCAGCCTGCAGCTGGGCTGGCCTCACTGGTGTGGTGCTCACGTGTTATCAGCTGTGTGACACAGGACACAGAACAGCTCATCTACAGAACCTTTAAAAAAATTGCTTTGTGTCTTCCTGACATGGTGGAGGTGCAGTGGATAGAGCATCAGACTGGGACGTAGAGGACCCAGGTTTGAGACCCCGAGGTCGCTGGCTTGAGCACAGGCTCATCAGCTTGAGCGTGGGTTCTCTGGCTTGAGCGTGGGGTCATAGCCATGACCCCATGATCGCTAGCTTGAGCCCAAAGGTCGTTGGCTTGAGCAAGGGGTCACTTGCTCTGCTGTAGTCCCCGGTCAAGGTACATATGAGAAAGCAATCGATGAACAACTAAGGTGCTGCAACGAAGAATTGATGCTTCTCATCTCTCTCCCTTCCTGTCTGTTCTTATCTGTCTCTCTCTCTGTCTCTGTCACAAAAAAAAAAAGAAAAACTGCTTCTCTTCTGTTGCATCATTGGGCAAGGGCTTGGGGATACAGCAGTGACCATGTAGCCCTGGATGCTGCCTTCACAGAGACAGGGGACTGGGACGGGGAAAAGGAAATGTTACCTGAGCACCACAGAGCTGTGAGGTCAGTGTGTGATGTCACACATTGCAGGGAGACCTGGCCCGACTGGCTGGCAAGGAGTGCTTCTCTGAGGATGAGGTTTTAACCTGCGGCCTGAAGTAAGCGGGTGAAGAAGGTTACACGCATTTATGAAGTATCAGGTGGACAGCAAGTATGCAGATAAATGTTTTAGGAAAGGAAAGAAATGTGTGTTGGAAAATAAA
The DNA here is from genome assembly GCA_037038555.1 of Rhynchonycteris naso. Lineage (NCBI taxonomy): Eukaryota > Metazoa > Chordata > Mammalia > Chiroptera > Emballonuridae > Rhynchonycteris > Rhynchonycteris naso. Next base: position 211,111,722 of record CM072998.1, on the reverse strand, counting down.
GTGCGGGGATGGGGCCATTGGTGAGAGGGGAAGTGGGTGCTGGGTCCTCTTGGGTGTGTAAGGGGTTCAGTCTTGGGGTCATGGTCATGGCACCACCGAGTGCGCAGGAAAGCGAGGAGGGTCTGGCGTGATGGTGTTGCCTCGTCGAGGCCTGAAGAGGAAGTTAGTGGTGGTTACCTTATGGTGGGCAGTCTGCTGTCTGGCCCCACACTTGCTCAGTGTGTGATTCTGGGTCAGGTTCTGATTCTGTTTTTCCTGCCACAACCCACCGCCACCTCCAGGCGCGCATTAGGCTGTATGTCACGAGGCAGACGCACGCCTGATGGTGACACGGATCCTTAGTCTGCCAAACCACTGCTTTTAGCAAGACTCACCCCTGCCGCTTGTCACCAAGTGTGGCAGCATCTGGCCAGGTTCCCCAGAACACTCACAGCGGGTTGCGTGTCCTGGACGGTTGTCCTCTGGCGTGGCTACTGCTTTTTTCCTCCCAACAAGGAGTGATCAGCGAAGCAAGTGTCAGCATAAGAGGGACTGCCTCCTCACACCAAGGGAGGGGCCAGGGTATCCACCATTTTTACAAGCAGATGCACCAGGTGCTGTTTCCAGGCCCAGGCTCGGAAGATGGTCAGAGTTGGGGTAGCACTGCTGTCAGCAGGTGAAGTCACAGTGAGTGACACTATTCATTGACACCACACAGAAAAGGAGCCACATGACAGTGAGATAGCTGCAGCAGAGGTGAGGGAACCCCCACCTTATGCTCAGAGCTGTGACACGGTCCCTTCCTCTGTCCCCAGGCACCGAGGTTGTGAAGTCACAGGCATAGCTGGCCCTGAGCACAGCTGCTGGCAGGTTCTGCCTCCGCCTTCCAGTGTCCACTGCTGTCGGCTGGCCAGCCACCTTGTTGATCCTGCAGTCCTTGGGGGATCCTGAGCTTCCTCACTCTGCCCCATGTGTTCCCCCACCCCAGCACCCTTCCTGTCGGCCCTGGAGCCTGTCACTCAAGAGGAAAGTCCTCTCCCTCCTGGCCCCTCTCTCAGTGCTTCACTGTCATTACACCCGGGTTCTCCTGCACAGATTCTCTCAAGTGTCATTTTCCTCCTGACCTCCCACTGTCAGGCAGGTTGTGCCCCTTTCTGCCCCTAGGTTGCATTTTGCTCTGAAAACCTCCAGCATGGGCTCACCATCAGGTCAGCTTCTACTCCTTCCTGGTGATCACCTTGTTCTGCCCTTCATCCCCACCCGCCCTGAGGCCGCCCCCGGTCTAGTCCTCCCTCCTGTTATCCTAAGCAGCCCCGCTGCATCCCAGCTTCAGTACTCAGTCTCCTACTAATCACTCACTAACTCCCCACTAGCCATCTGCTTTCCAGCTCAGTTCCTCCCACCACAGCTCCAACCCGTTATACTCCAGCTGCACCTTCACTCCAGGAACCTGCCGTTTTCCTGGTGTGGCCCCAGCTCCTCCTCCAGGCTCCCTTCCTGCCATCCGCGCTGGCCCCGTGGCTCCAGCCGTGGTGCTGTTCTGCTCGAACGTGCCTGGTGCACGCTGGTCCCTCCTGCAGAGCTCTGTGGTCACTTGGCAGCCTGGCTCCCCGCACTCCCGCAGGCCTTCAGTGAGTGTCGCTGCTGCCCTATTTAAAGTTGTACCTGTACTCCTTATCCCCATGTGGGCTCTACTTACATGGTTTCTTATCCTTGTCACCTGCTCACACGGAGGTGCCAAGAAACCAGGAACCTTTGTTTAGTTTGTTCACTGCTGCCTCCCAGAGCCTGGAAAAGAATACAGTACGTAGTCGGCTGTCCCTAGCAGACACGGAAACTGAAGGCTACTCAGGGATCCATGACAAAGGCAGACGGCCCCCTCACCAAGAAATGGACAGTCCATGGGTCCAAGTCAGAAAGTGGATGGGCTGGCAGTGTTGCTGATCCGTGCGCTGCGATAACCTTTTTATTCCATAACTGTATCTCCTCACTTGCTCAACAGACGGACTGCAGGATTCCAGCTGTGTCGGTCCTTCACATTCCTGTCATAGTGAGCGCTGTGCCTGGTCCCTTCCCGAGGGACATACTGAATCTGAAACTTGCCTCTCTGGTTTGGAATGTAAATACAGTCCTAACCTGGCAGACTGGGCCCTTGTCATTCTGCCCCATGAAATCTTGGAAGTGATTATTGGAGAAAGCCCTCCTACAGGTATCTGGTACTTTGTCAAGTTCGTCCAAAGTCTTCATGTTTGAGATAGTGTGGTCCCTGGCCTTGGACACTGCCTACTTTGCAGTGATCCTGTTGGTCCCTGAGCAGAGAAGTCACATGGTTTGAATGGTGGTGTCCACCACCCCAAGTTCACACATTGAAATCTTAGCCCCGAAAGATGACAGCATTGGGCTTTGTCCTGGGGTTTGTGTGATGGGGGCTGGGAGTGGGAATTATTAGATTCCCTCCCAAGTCTGGGATTCTGGTATAAACAACAGAGGTGGATTTGTTCAAAGCTGGGTGTGGGCATCCAGGTCAGAGCCTGGTCAGCAGGCCTCCGCGCCCTATGTCTGACTCTGTCACCTGGCCCGCAGGGAGATGGGTCCCAGGACCTCTGCCCCATCGTCCTGTGCAGGAAGTAGGGCTGTGAACTTCCGGGTGCCTCCCTGTCCTCACCCGAGGGGAGGGAGCTGTTGTCAAGAATGTCATTGTGTGTTGCATAATGATGCACCTTTATTTGAGCTTTGCACCATCACTTCTTGTCACAGAGTTAAGAGTAGGGAAAATACGGCCCGCCCTAAAAACTCAGAGAGGAAAATATCAAATTTCACTGCAGTGTTTGGCTGAGGTAGTTAAAATACGAATTTCAAGTACCTTTGGTCTGATTCAGTGTAATAAATTCCAGAGCAGCATAATGATTAATATTTTCCAGAGGTTCTTAAAATTCCTCGAAGGAGGATTAACAGATTATTATAAATATAGAATAGGCCCAAGTTACAGAAAGCAGACTCTTCTCCTGTTGGCATTCTGCGTAGCCATGCTTCACCTAATTTGTAACTGAAATGATGCAGAGTCTGCTATATGTTATTTTATGGCTATTCATACTCCCCAAAGTGCCTGTTAATATTCTCTCTCCTTTTAAACCCGTGAGCTTCCTGTCTTTATACAAATAACGAATAAGGGCCTGTCTTTGCCTTGTTAGAATCTACAAGCTAGCAGAGGTCAGAGAACAGTGGCATGCTGTCCAGGGTGGTACTTCCTGTGTGGGCAGATAAAATATATTATGCTCACTTTGTTAAAGATGGCGCTGCCCACATGCAAGTTTTAAGAGTAAGCTTTTTCCCACACCCTTGACTGATTGGATGATATGGGGTGGTGCACTCTCATGAGGAATCTTCCCATTATGCTTCAGATAAGTGACTTTGTATCAGAGACTTCCTTGTTTGTAGATTGGATTAAAGATTTGGATTCCTACACTATAAAGTGGGGCAGACCGGGAGCTTGCTCTTTCTTGGTTCTTGAGATTAGCAGTAGAGAGGAGAGCAGATTAAGGCCACGTGGAGGAGAGGAGAAGCAGCCAAGATGGCAGAGTGCTGAGGAAGAAGCCAGTTTGTGAAGAGTTTGTATAGAGAAAAGGAGTTGGGAAACAGAGGTGAATAAGTCTGGTGAGCTAGAAACCTTTGATTCTAGGAAACTCGGATAAGTCAGTAGCTTTGTGAGCACTGAATGATTGGGTTTTGGAGCCCAGTGTGTGTTTTTGCTTGCCCGCCGGGTGCAAGCTAGGATTAAAGCTGATGGCTCACCAGTTTTTGGCTTCGTTGTTTCATTACTGACTGTCCGAATCTAATGTGAACCTACACTGGCCAGGCTGCTGTGATGGTGGCCTTGGCCACTGGTTTTACATCCTGCCATGCAAAGATAGGCATGAGGTAAGGCCCATTGTGGCTAGTGTTTTCAGAGGCAGCTGGCAGAGTGGAAGTACAGAGAGGAGGCACATGCCAGATGACAACATCCCCATTGTGCGAGGCGGCTGGGACAACATTGGAGGGAGAGAGGTAGGTGGTTGCTCTGGAGAAAGCAGGAAGACCAGCTTCCGAGGAAGGACCAGTCAGGGTGGTGGCAATAAAACTTGGATAAATGAGGCTTCATCAGAAGGTGGGACGAGTTGGTACCTGAGCAGAGAAGTCACATGGTGGTGTCCACCACCCCACGTTCACACATTGAAATCTTAGCCCCGAAAGATGACGGCATTGGGAGGTGCTCTCACGAATGACCTCATGAAGGGGCTCAGTGCCCATACAGAAGAGGCTCCAGTGGGACCTTGCCCTGTACCAGAGGAGGACACAGTGGGCGAGCAGGAGCCTGCTGTGAACCAGGAAGCAGCCCTTCCCTTACCATGCTGGGCCATGGGGCTGTGATCCTGTCACTCAGCCTCCAGGCCTGCGGGAAATCAGGTCCTGTGTTTAAAAGCCACCAGTTTGACTTGACCTGTGGTGGTGTAGTGGATAAAGCATTGACCTGGAATGCTGAGGTTGCCAGTTCAAAACCCTGGGCTTTCCTGGTCAGGGCACATATGGGAGTTGATGCTTCTTGATCCTCCCCCTGTTCTCTCTTTCTCTTTTCCCTCTCTTTCTCTCTCTTTCCTCTTTCTAATAAAAAATGAATAAATAAAAATCTAAAAAAAAATTCTTAAGAAAAATAAAAGCCACCAGTCTGTGCTGTTGAGTCACACAGCTCAGATGGACAAAGACAGTGGTATTTTAGAAAGATCTGACTTTTCCCATGGCAAAGAAATGAGAGCAGACTGCTAGTAAAACAGTGAATGTTTATTTGGACAGAGAATAGGTAGTGGAGTGTCAGCATTAAAAAGCAAAAAGAAAGGATAACTAGAAAGATCTAAGAAAGCAGAGGGATCTGGTGGCACTGAACGGACAAAGGAAGAGGTGCTGACTATCCTTAGACCTGCATCTGAGCGGCTGGGAAATGAAGATAGTGCCTGAAACAGGGTCTTTTGGGGGAAGAAATAAGCCCCAGAGGATGACCATAAAATTGCAACTGGATTCTGTATTTTCATTTCTATACAGGGCACAAGGGGACAGAATGAATTAACAAGTTCAAGATTTTTTTCCTTTCTACCTATGATCAGAATCTTTTCAGCCCTATTTTCACCTTTTCTCTCTGGCTTTTCTAGGGGGGAGGTCACTCTTTCTACAGGCAAGCTCCCTTTTATCAAGTAAGCATTATTTAGCAATCTCTCTACATCCCCTTAAACCATGAAAACACCAGACAACCTTTTGTAAAATTTAACCATGTTTTTATGACACTCTAACACTAGATTAGAAAATGAGCGACTCTACTAAAATCTACATTTTATTACAGCAATCGATTTATGTGTGGTTTGCTGAATTGCATCTATGCAGGCTCTCTGGCTAATATAATTTGTCAAGGCCCTCTTGGCAAAGTGCTGTTTGATTGACCACCTCCTGGGACATGGAAAGAGGCTCATTATCCAGAACTTCGTGTTATACACTAATGGCATTAGAATGGAATTCTATATGTATTATCACTTCTGACACCCGCCTGGCTTCTTAGCCTCCCTACAGTATAAGTGTTGGGAAGATAAAATATATTATGCTCACTTTGTTAAAGATGGCGCTGCCCACGTACAAGTTCATTGATATTAATGTGTGTTGGGGTAGAGGCTGTGGGCAGGTTGGGTCGTTATAGCCCAAGGCTAGGTTTTAAGAGTAAGCTTTTCCCCACACCCTTGACTGATTGGGTGATGTGGGGTGGTGCACTCTCATGAGGAATCCTCCCATTATGCCTCAGATACGTAACTTTGTATCAGAGACTTCCTTGTTTGTAGATTGGATTAAAGGTTTAGATTTCTACACTACAAAGTGGGGCAGACTGGAAGCTTGCTCTCTCGGTTCCTGAAGTTAGTATTAGAGAGGAGAGCAGATTAAGACCATGTGGAGGAGAGAAGAAGCAGCCAAGATGGCGGAGTGCTGAGGAAGAAGCCAGGTTGTGCAGAGTTTGTGCAGAGAGGAGATGGGGAACAGAGGTGAATAAGTCTGGTGAGCTAGAAACCTTTGATGCTAGGAAACTCGGATAAATCAGTAGCTTTGTGAGCATTGAATGAGTGGGTTTTGGAGCCCAGTGTGTGTTTTTACTTGTCCGCCGGGTGCAAGCTAGGATTAAAGCTGATGGCTCACCAGTTCTTGGCTCAATTGTTTCATTACCGACTGTCCAACTGTCCGAGTCAAATGCGAACCTGCATGAGCCAGGTGGCCGGCCCTGTTGGTGGCCGCGAGTATTGGCTCTACAATAAGACTAGTGATTATGCTAATGTTGGCCAATTCACAAGGACAGCTTCCTAACGTGCACTAATTAAATGATAGGGCTGTGCCAGCCTGCTGTGGTACAGCCTACCTTCCTGCCCTCACCACTTCTCACCAGCGCTCACACCTGGCACATCTGGAAGCAAACGCTTGAGGCAGGTTCTGAGAAGTGTCCCTTTCAGCTCTGTGAAGCCGAGGACAATCGGATTCCTCCCATCTGTCTGCTGAGCTATCCTGTGAGTAAATGGCTGCCTGCTCACCTGGGATGAGGGAATACACGGGAGTTCGCTTATTTTGCGAAAAGCACAGTTTCTCCACCTAGCATGTTGCTGCAGTGTGCTTGTCCACAGGCTGTGAGTCCGGCGGGTGCCCCTGTCCTTCTGGGGCTCTCATGCAGGTCCCTTCACACCCCCGGGCTCTACCAGTGTCTCGGCTCTCCAGCAAGCCCAGCAGCCAGGTGGAGCTGACATCTTGTGGCTCTTCACCCTCACCTTATTTAAAATACTGTGATGGTATTTTAAATAAGAGGCAATATTCGCTGACAAAGAATGTTTAATAAAGACTAGCAGCGCCATACAAGACTTTAACACAGAAAGATAAATTTTAAGACGAAGGTTAGTGAGTCTGAGACAAGACCAAGCTAATCAAAGAAAGGGAAGAAACATGAAGAAAAAGTGGAAGTTGAAAAACCAACTACAATCAGGAGGAACTCCAGCTGCTCAAACTGATAACAGAAAACAGGGACGGTTTCTCAATAATCTTCTTACAACCACTGCATAAGGTCACCCACTTGGTGAGTTCCAGGAAGTCGGGGTTGGCCCCTGGCTTCTCAGGGTCCTGCAAGGTCTCTCCCCTCAGGAATGGAAGCCACCGCCCTGGGAATAAGGTCTCGGGAAACCAGCAAGGCTGCATCCAAGGTAATCGGATGTTTACTGCTGGGCCTGTTCTTTGACCTCAGCTGTCAGCACCTCCTCCCCGGTCTCGTCAGAATGAGCCATGCTGATGGTGATGGAATGACTGGCAGGTCCTCTGGGGAATGCTGCCCTTCTGACCTTCTGGGGCCCCTCCTGGGCTGGGACAGGACCTGCTCTGTGTCCGGATCTGTCCGGTGGACTGTCCGCCAGCCTCCTTTCAGCATCATCATCCCATCCTTGGCCTCTGGCCTGTTCTCCGGAGCACTCGCTGTTTTTCTGGAAAAGCGGGTGCAGAGAATTGGTGTTGAAATCACGAGACACTGGAGTCCCCTGACTAACACATGGCAGCGATGTCTAAACGCAGTGAGCTGGGGCATTAGTGGGCCTCTCACGCTGAGCCCACCGATGGGCAGGGGGTGGGGCTTAGCCTCTCATCTGACTCTCTGGGGTCTGGACTTGTTTGTGTCCCTGCCAAGGACTCTCTCCCTGTGGGTCCTCACTCTCTCTGAATTAGGTGCTCAGGACTCTTTGCTTCATTTAAAAAATATTTATTTATTTTATAAAGATCACAATCTAAATATTTATTTTTTTAATAGGTGGCATTAGCTGACTACCATAAACATACTGTAGGAAGTGTAGCTTTCCTCCTCCATAGGTCCTGGGAGAGCGTCCCAAAGGCAGCACATCCCTTCCTCTGCGACCTTCTCCACTCGTCCTGTGATGCCTGAGCTCTAGTTTTAGAACCTGTTGTGTTTGGCACCAGCCATAGACATTTCACAGTGAGAAAACATTCCACTCCTCACGCTGACACTAGGGTCAGTGTCAGAGAGACTTGTGTGAGGTGTGAAGGTGCCCAGGTGAACACAGAACCTCACTTACACATTTCTTTACCCCACAAGCCTTTACACAGACTCTTGTGTTCACACTGATTAAACGAGGTGCTGGGTTTACACTGTCCCCCACAGCTCCCCATCCCTACGGGGACAGAGGTAACCCAATGACAAGACTCAGAAAACCTGGCACCTGCCTGCGCAGGCTTACAGTGAGAATCAAAGAGGTATGGGGAAAGAGAACAACAGGAACATCTGAGTTTCTTAACATTCCTGGGACTTAGGAGGCATCTGGGTGAAGGCCCAGAAGTCTGAGGACCTGGGGACCAACTCTGCCATCATGATTGTCACCTTAAACATACACACTGAGTTGGGATTCAGCTTTTTCATCTATGGCTTGGAGTGCTTAGATAAAACCTATGAGGTGCCTCTGGCCTTAGACATTGTGATATGTAATTGATTGATCATTTGTGAATGTGTTCCCGGCATGTTGGAAGAATGTGTCACAGCCTGACCAGGTGGTGGCGCAGTGGATAGAGTGTCGGACTGGGATGCTGAAGACCCAGGTTCGAGACCCCGAGGTTGCCAGCTTAAGCGCGGGCCCATCTGGCTTGAGCAAAAGCTTGCCAGCTTGGACCCAAGGTTGCTGGCTCCAGCAAGGGGTAGCTCGGTCTGCTGAAGGCCCATGGTCAAGGCACATGTGAGAAAGCAATCAATGAACAACTAAGGTGTCGCAATGAAAACTGATGATTGATGCTTCTCATCTCTCTCTGTTCCTGTCTGACTGTCCCTGTCTATCCCTCTCTCTGACTCTCTCTCTGTCGTTGTAAAAAAAAAAAAAAGAATGTGTCACATAGTTATAGGTGTATGTTTGTTTATATGGATGTGGTTAAGTCTCATTGCCAACAGTGGTTTGTCTTAGAGCCACTAACACTGAATCAGCAAATACTGACCCCTGGCCTCTGGGGGTAGGATGCAGGATTAGGTTTTGAGGAGCCTCTGGCTATACCTTGTCAACCCATCAATATGTAACTTTGTTGGATGTGTATTTCTGTCAATAGAAGTGTTGATTCATTGCAGGGGAGCCAAGCCGACAGCTCCACAGCTTCTAACACACAGATTTTCTGTGGGGGCCACATCCTGCGCTCAGGAGCACAAGACAGCCCCTCAGCACTGTGCTTGGGGGCTGCTTTTAAACACAAACACAGGAACATAACACTTAGACCATGAAAGGTCACTCGCTCAGTGTGAGAACTGCGCAAGTTGGGCTGGAAATGTGAACATCGGGCCACTTAGATGTTCGCTCCGTGTGCGTGTGGCATCTGTGATGAGGGTTAGTTCTGGGGTTACAGGAATTATTAATGAGCAGGCAGACTTGCAAATACAGAACCCACAAATAATGAGGGCTGATTGGATTTACATACACATCAAAACCGTCTTCAGCCTGACCAGGTGGTGGTGCAGTGGACAGAGCGTCGGACTCGGATGCGGAAGACCCTGGTTCGAGACCCAGAGGTCGCCAGCTTGAGCGCGGGCCCATCTGGCTTGAGCAAAAGCTCGCCAGCTTGGACCCAAGGTCGCTGGCTCCAGCAAGGGGTTGCTCGGTCTGCCGAAAGGCTGCAGTCAAGGCACATGTGAGAAAGCAATCAATGAACAACTATGGTGTCGCAACGGCAATGAAAAACTAATGATTGATGCTTCTCACCTGTCTCCATTCCTATCTGTCCCTATTTATTCCTCTTTCTGATTCTCTCTCTCTCTGTCCCTGTAAAAAAGAAAAAAAAAACTGTCTTCAATAGAGCAGTGAAGATAAAATGTGAAGATATATGGGTTTGAATAATAATCAGTGCTATCTGCAGAGTGGGATCATACACATGAGGTGAGCCCCAATGGTCCCAGGTCTGACATGGAATAAGTGGGAGTTCCCTGCTCACCTGAGCGGTTTGCTCTCTCTTTAACCTGAGCAGTCGTGCGAGGCCGGCTCTCCCTGAACCTCCCAGAAGAGCGCTGAACATTTTGGGTGTCTCTGGTTTAGGTGGGGAGAGGAAGGCGAGTCCTTTGGTCGGTGACACTGTCCCTGAGGTGGGAGCCTTCTTTTGGAGAAGGACTCTATGTACAGAGAGAAAGGCTGGGTGAGGGACAGCTCTGGGCACGCCCACCATGAGTGCCACACCTCCCTCCCCCAAGTCTTCCATGCACGACTGCAAGACAGCTGTTTGCTAAATGTGTGTCATGGAGAAAGCCCATCACTGCCATCATTTGTCTAGTTTTCTTCTTGAATTTTATAAAGGAAAATAGATCCTCTCTCATGGGGTTTAAAGGTTGTACCTGGCTTTCTTCATGAGGAACTTTTCAGAATCTGGATAGTGCACTAGAATTTCTTGGAGGGTCCTCTTGTCCAGAATCAGAAGGTTGGCAAAACCATGGGCCACCACGTTGGCCGTCCGCCGATTTCCTCCTTTTGCTGCCAGAAGGCTAAGGGAGAAACGTGTAGGTAGCTTTGCCCCCAGTCTCATGCTTCCCCCACCAAAACATCCGAAAAGTGAATGTCAAATCATAACGATTCCACTGCTTCCAAGATCACGCCCTGTTGGAGAGGATCCAGACTACTGTGCATAATCGAGGTGTGGTAACCACAGTCTCAAACAAGTTTGGCTCTGACTCCCATCTCTCGTCAAGGACTCAGAGCTATCAATGCTGTAAGACTGCCCCCTACCCTGCAGAGATGCAGACCCTCTTTGCACTGGGTGTCCTCCGTCTGTCCTTCCAGGTTCACTTTCCATCCTCTCCTCCCCCTCTGCTCCCAGGAAGCTGACCTCTGCGGGCTTGCCCTCTGACAGCTTGCCCTCTGACTTCCATTTGGTTCAGCTGGTGGGAAAGGCCAATGGGAAGTCAGAAAGTAGGACAGCAGGGCTGCAGCAATTATCCCCCTCCCTCTCCCCGCCGGGACTTAGATCAGCAGTGGCTGTTCCCCGCCAGAACCCACAGCTCCTGACACTCAGCCACGTCCTAACAGAACTGCCCCACAGCTCTCTCTGGGTTCTGGTAACCTGTCTTCCCCTGTCTCAATGGGCCTTGCCATGGGAAGCGCTCCCTTGCTGTCGCCAGCTTCACAATATGTCACCATCCTTTTCGGGTCCTCTTGGATTTTCCTTCACTCTTGTCTGTCAGTCGTCCCTTTCCTAGAGTCTTCCTAGTTATCCTGCTTGAGTGTTCCTTCGGTTTCTTGTCCAGGTGCTGACTGACACAGCTCCAATATCAAACCTTAATGACACCTCTTGACATTGGGGGAGTCCAGTCTCATCCCAGACTTAACTCCCAGACCCTCTTGTTTCTCAGTGTCATAAACTGCTCCCCATTTTATTCACATAGAATTTCCCGCTTGTGTGTCACTGAATTCTGGGTTCTCTATTTCTCAGAACCATAGCTGAGCATTGTGCATTCAGGAAGCGATCAACAAATAGCAAATAAAGGAACACACAGATGAATGAAACAAGTGAATAAAACGGCTATCACTCACCAATAACCTGGAGAATAAGGTTTGGTCTTTGAAACCAAGGCAAGTAAACACACATCTCAAATGTTTTTAAAAATAGCGAGAAGATAACAGAATAGATGGACTGTCTCAAAGTCAATTGGTTAGACACTGAGAAAGAAGGCTCATATTGATAAAAACACAATCTCTACGGTGGAAGGTGGAAGACAGAGGATGATCCCAGCAACAGGAGTGTTTGCATTCCCCCAGCCCTGCTATCTGGGGGTTATGAGATGTGAGTAGCTGCCTGGGCCTTGCACATGAAGGGTTAGAGTGGACAGGGTGCACTTCTGCAACTGCTGCTGAAGAAAAGGAACTGTTCCAATCGGCTGTCAACTGTTAGAAATAACCACCATCAAGAAATGTGGGACCAGCCCTGGCTGTGTAGCTCAGTTGGTTAGAGCGTCATATTGATACACCAAGGTTGCTGGTTCAGTCTCTGGCCAGGCCACATACAAGAAGCAAACGATGAATGCATAATAAATGGAACAACAAGTCAGTATTTCTCTCTTTACGATCAATAAATTTAAAAAATTATTTAGAAAAAAAGAACTGTGGAGCCAGTTTAAAATATGCATATGGTGCATATGGTACAGATGTAAGCTAACATCACTCTCTGATACTAGAAGAAATACTTGAAGCAATAATAACAAATATGTTTTCAAACTTAGTGACAGACTCCAAACCACAGATCCAGAAAACTCAGGGATCACCAAGGATAAAAAATAGCAAAAAACCTTCTATTCCTAGGCAAATCATATTCAAACTGTAATAGACAAGGGACAAAGAGAACATCTTGAAAAGAGCTGGCAGAACAAGAATAATCACTGGAGCATATTTTTACCAGAAACTGTGCAAGGGAGAGTGGAATGATCACTAACCTAGAATTCCTGAATTTCTTTTTTTTTTTTTAATTCAGTGAGAGGAGGGGAGGCAGAGACAGACTCCCACATGCACCCTGACCCAGATCCACCTGGCAAGCTCACTAGGGGGCGATGCTCTGCCCATCTGGGGCATTGCTCTGTTGCTCAGCAACTGAGCTCTTCTTAAAGCCTGAAGTAGAGGCCATGGAGACATCCTCAGCACCCAGATCCAATTCACTCCAATCAAGTCATGGCCACAAGAGGGAAAGAGAGAATGAGAGAGAGAGAGAGAGAGAGAGAGAGAGAGAGATAGAGAGAGAGAGAGAGAGAGAAAAGGGGGAAGAAGAGAGGTGGAGAAGCAGATGGTTGCTTCTTCTGTGTGACCTGAACAGTAATCAAACCTAGGACTTCACATGCTGGGGTGATGCTCTACCACTGAGCCAACCGGCCAGGGCTTAGAATTCTACACATAGTGAAATCATCCTTTTAAAGGGAAGGAGATGCAAAGATTCTGTCAGGGAGACAAAAATTGAGGTGCTTCAAGATCAGCAGACCTACAGGGCAAGAGATGCCAAAGGAAGTTCTTCACAAAAGAGAAAAATAATACAGTTAAAAATGCATATCTATGTGAAGAATGAAAGAACACTGGAGAAGGAGCAAACAGAGGTTATATAACACAGAAATCTTTTCTTTATCTTAATCCTTTTTTTAAGCGAGAGAGAGAGACAGACAGAGACAGGAAAGGAGAGAGATGAGGAGTATCAACTAATAGTTGCATTACCTTTGTCATTCATTGATTCCTTTCTCATTAAGTGCCTTGACAGGGAAGCTCCAGACAAGCCAGTGACCCCTTGCTTAAGCCAGTGACCTTGGCCTCAAGCCAGCAACCTTGGGCTTCAAGTCAGTGACCAGGAGGTCATGTCTATGATCCCACGCTTAAACCGGTGACCACCTGTGCTCAAGTTGGTGACCACCCGTGCTCAAGCTGGTGAACCTGTGCTCAAGCTGGTGATCTTGGGGTTCAAACCTGGGTCCTCAGAATCCCAGGTTGATGCCCTATCCACTGCACCACCAATCTCAATCTTAATTGGTAACTTTAAAAATAAAGCAACAATACATTTGGTGACTATAGTGAATGGATTAGTGGAATAAATGACATCAGTGTCCCAAGGGCACGGAGAGAAGAACTGGGGAAGCTCTGTAACAAGGTTTGCACATGGTGGGACATGGTACAGTGCTGTGTGAAGGCAGACTTAGATTAATCTGTGTAACATGTATAATGCGAACTCTAAGGTCACCACTAAATGTTCTTGAAAAGAAGTATAATGAGTACCCTGAAAGGAGAGAAAATGAAATAATATAAAATGTTCCATTAAAACTGAATAAGGCAGAAAAAAGAAAAAAAAATCTAATGGAAGTCTCAGACAGGGCTTTTTACCTGCACCACACATTGGGTCCAGGACTATCCCGGCTGCTTAAGAATGGAACTACTCCTTCAACACAGGAAGTATATACTTGGAATCTATAAGTGCAGACCATGTTAATGCTTCCTTATTTTGCTCAGTGACTTCACATTTTAAATGTATTGCTCCATGGGAAAAAAACATTGACTTTTTAGTTCTTTCCTGAAGTTCTGCCCAAGACAGGCTCTGCCTTCACCCTTTTTTTACAGAAGTGAAATAAAATTTACTCTATCTATCTATCTATCTATCTATCTATCTATCTATCTATCTATCTATCATCTATCTATCCATCTTTCTATCATTACAATAATTTCTTCCCAACTTCCTATACTTCACACATCTACCCAACTTCCTATCTATCTTCCTACCCATGTTTCTGTGAAATACATGTTAGTATTTAAAGATACAATGATTAGATGAACCAATTTCATTCACATTCTGATGCCTTGGACACTGGGTAACCCAGTGGTCAGGAGAAACAGATGGCAGTGGGGAGCTGAATTTGGACCTGAGAATGTTTCTGTGCTGTCAGACTATGAGAGAAGAAAGGGAAGAACACATTTAAATGTCAGGTTATTTTGAGATTTCCCAAGCTTTAACTAATCTTGTCTATAGGTTATACATTTGGAGTTCTTGATGAGTTTCCGAATGGAAGAAGTTTCTCTGCCAGATGGATTTTGCCCCAAATCTTTCAGCAATGCTTAAAATAGCATCTCCCCCCACCCCCCACTCTTGTCCACAAAATACTTCTCCAGCATTCCACCAATGGAAGAGTGTCACTCATAAAGTGGCTCAGTAAGATGGTCCTGAAATATTCCCAACCCTAGAGAGGGTTTCTGACAGAGCACCTGATGGAGGACAAGTAGTTGAGGTTAACAGTTCGCGTCCCGGGTCACAGTGAACAAGACAGGAAACATGGGAATGGCTCTAATTCCAGTCCCTCCCTGTCTGTTGTGACCTCGGATAAAAACTTAGGACACTTTATGATTTTCACTTCAATCGTGTGTTTGTTATGTGCCTTACACGTGTTCAGCACAATGGACCTGGACAAAAGGCAATCACTGCAGCCTGGTCGGTCTTGTGGAAGGAGCTCAGGCTTTGGGACACGATAATGCCGCCATTTATTTAGTGTGTTTCTCCCTCAATATTAACCAATCTTCTCACCTACTTCTAATGTATCTACTATTTCTGTCTTTTAGGAAAGGCAGGGTGGATGTTGGGGAGGAAATAACAGAATTATTCTGATGAAGAGTAAGATTTTGGAATTAAAATAGTCCATCCAGAGAAATAGAAGTCTCCCTTGGGACACCCATTGGAAAAAACTGAGTGTTGAGGAGAAACAGGCAAACCTTGATTGGAGAAAAACAAGGTTTCAAAATTATTTTTCAAAATATTTGGCATGTTCACAATAATATAAAAAAATCCACGAAATGGGTGATTTGAAAAGTCAAAACTTAAATATGTTAAGTGAAAACCAGACTATCTAAAAGCTTAAATGTCTGAATTCTATTCACTAACTTGTTCCGTCTGATGAAAAAAGATGCTTATCAAAGGACAAAACGGAGGAGGTAGATGATTCCTCTTATGAAAATATATAGGTCCACGGACAACTAGCGCACTTAGCAAATAGTTATCGAGGATCTATTACTTTCTAGGCACTCTTTAGAGAAACTCAAACGAGAATGCCCTATTAAAATGCAAAACCGCTGGGAATAATAAAGTCATATCACTGGGGCCAGGGAAAAATAGCAACGCATCACACCCTCTATTGTAAATCAGTTCAGTTTTTCTGGAAACTAATCGGCCCATACATTGCAAGAGTTATAGAGATGTTTCTACCTTTTGACCTAGTTATTTCACTTTTGGGAATAAGCCTCAAAAACAAAAAAAAAATAAAGGGAAAAGGGAAGTAATTGTACAAAGACAAACGCCTAGGTGCTTCTTTCTGTGGAGAGCACCGACAGAGGGCGCAGGGCAAGGGTTGCTGTTCATGACAAAGCGAGTGCGTGGTGGGTCTGCAGAGCTGGGTGGAGGGTAATGATGCTTACTGGGTTCATCAGTAACTTTTTATCGGGCACTAAATGGGCCGGGCACTGCCCCCAAGCTGGGGATTTCATGAGGAACAAACCAAACACGTCTGCCCGGGCCCCTAGGAGCCTAGGAGAAAAAAAGTAGCCTCTCTGGGCACATGCAGTCTTGTGGGTGCAAAGTAGGGGGCAGCTGTGCATGGGGGTGGGCATGGCACAGGGCTTGGGGCCCAGCCCCTACCCCCTCATTTTAGGCATAGCTCAGTGGGCACAGCTGTGCAATTTGGTGAGGGAGACACACTGAAGAAGTAAATGCACCCAGTAGTACAATGACCCAGACCCGGTCTCTGAAAGAGAGGGATATAGTCCAAGCAGAGCCTGTAGCAGGAGAGCTGGGAGGTCCCGCAGGGCAAGGTCCAGGGGTCCTGAAATTGTGGTGATGAAGTGAAGGGCAGAGGCAGCAGCCCAGGCGTGTGGCCCTGAGGGAACCGCAGTTTGGATTACGGAGAGCAAGGGAGTGGGTGAAGCAGGGAGGCAGGCCAGGGCTCCACTTGGAGGATCTGGGAGGTCGGGGTGAGAACTCTGATCTTGTTGCTAAGAACAACGCAGCAGCACTGCATGGTTTTATGCGGGAAGGCGCTGACGTGATCATGCCTGTGTTTCCAGAAGTTCACTCTGGTGGCAGGTAGACTGGGTTGCAGAGGACATGGTTGTTGGAGTGGATGCTGACATTGTCCATGGACAGAGAACAAGGTAAGAGGCATTGGTGGCAGACAGTGGGGAGGTGACATTGATAGGCCTTGGAGGTGACCGGCCACATAGGGCAAGGAGAAGGAGGTGGCCTGTGTATTTTTTTTATTTTTTAATTTCAAAAGTTCACAATTTAAAGAGTTTGGCTTTATATTAGTTTTTTAAGCCTGTTTGAACAAACCAACTCAAAACTAGTGACTTACAACAGACATTTCTTCTCTCTCAGTCCCGGAGGCCAGAAGTCCACAGCAAGCTGTCCATAGGACTGCACCCCTTGATGGCTTTGGGGGAGCACCCTTTCTCGCCTCTTGCAGCCTCTGTGGCTCCAGGGTTTCTGCTCTGTGGCAGCTTCACCCCTTCTCTGCCATCTTCATGTGTCCCCAGCTTCTCCTGTTCTGCCCGTGTGAGGACACTTGTCATTGGATTCAGGGACTTCCTGATAAGCCAGCATGCCCTCAATTTGAGACCTTTAACTTAATTACATCTGTGAGACCCTTTTCCCCCCAAATAAGGTCACAGTCGTGGGTTCCAGGGGTCAGGGCATGGGCACATCCATTGCGCCCATGGCAAGCATCATGGGGACAGTCTATTACAGGCCCGAGGAGGGGCAGCTAGGACTGGCTGTGTGCACATGACCTGTCTGACGCGCCATCTGGGAGGTACTGAAAGGTCTGCCTTCGATTTCCAAACGTCCTGAAGGGATTACCAAACCCAAGAGACCTGCGGCTCCTCCACTGCGTCACGTGTGAGCTCCATTGGTGGCCACGATCTGCACATGCTGTTGCTGTGTCAGAGCTCACATCCCCGTCAGTGTTGACACAGCACCTGGGACACTCCGGACACTCAGTCACCTGCCGCTGAAAACTTCCGTTTCCCATCTTCCTGGTCTGTGAGGCCCTTGGGAAAAGTCACTGTTTCCTGTTCACTGTGCCATGTGTGGCCTCTTCTTTGAGGTGCTTCACAAATGTACTTTTCTTTCAAATCACAATGAACTAATTAATTAACTGAAAGTTGCTGAGTAGCTTCTGCAAATCGCCTTTGAAGGGAGTCACCCAATACCAACACTTACTGTACAGTCTTTGCAGCTGCTGGTGACAGAGGTGGGATGGTTTCATCATTTAAAAGCTCAGGCTGTTGGGAGCCTCCCCCTGAACAAAAGAATCACAGATCAGCAGTCACTACTGTGTTGAAATAATGAATGAGATACTCAGGGAACACAGAGAAAGAGTGAGTTAGCTGTTTCGGGGGTGGTCAGGGATGGCTTCAGACAGCTGACTTCTGAGTTGAGTCTTGAAGGGTGAGCAGGTGTTTTCTGGGGAGGTCATTCCAAAGAGAGAGGGAACCAGTAGGACATCCTATTGAAATCACAGCGGCAAAACCAAGTGTCAAAATTCCAGTGCATTTCAAGGAAGGTGAGATTTCCACAGAGAAAGAAGGAGGCTGAGAAGTGGTTCAGCACGCAGGTGAGACTGAGCTCAAGATGTGTATTAGGGACACATGGAGGCAGAGCCACTGTGAAGCCTCTTCTCAGTGGGACTGCGCCCCGCTGAAGAAGGGGTATTGTGCTCTCCCTGTGCTGATCAGAAGCTTGGTCTGGGGCTTCTCTGTGATGTGCTGTGACTCTACTTTAGTCAGGGCTATGCTCTTTAGGGTTAATATACAATGTCGAGGAAGCACTCAGTTCTTTCCTTTTTTGTTTTTTTTTCCTAAGAAACAAAGAACCCTCTTTAAAAAGCTACATGATAGTGTTGGGTTTAGCTTGTCTTGACGAAGGTCACAGAATCTCTGAGCAGGAACCACGATGACTAAATCTCCCAGCATCTGGTGCTGTTGCTGACTAAACAACTGGCCTCTGGGCCACGTGGCAGCTGAGAGCTGGGATGCCCGTGGCGTCTGGCAGGAAGCAGATGCAGACCAGGTCTCTTCAGCCACTGTTGGAAGCAAAATCAAGGCTAACAGTTCCCTTTTGCTTGAATCGCCCAGACTACTGAGCAAGCTTAGGTAGAGTGTGTCTGGTCTACTGGTGCCAATTTGGCCTCAGAAACCAGATGGGAAGAGAACTATTTGAGAAGCTGCTGTTGAGAAGCTAAGAGTTCCTTCCACGGCAACTCAGCAGCCCCTGGACTCCATTCCTGGAGTATTTCCTCCTGCAATGACAACTGTGCCAATGATGAAGGCACCTGTGTCTATCAAGCTTTGTTTGTCAGGCGGCAATCAGCCCTTGGGAGAGGGCAGCTAGTTAGTTTCTGTGAAGTTTCTGATTAGACAGTTGCATGCTTTGTGACCTTGAACATAACAGTGATCATTAAGTCACTGAAGCATTAAATCACCTTTGCAATGACGCCCTGTAAGGAAGTAAGAGAAAATAGGCGAAGGACTAGGGTCTTGGACCTTCTAGGACAGTGATGGGCAATCTTTTGAGCTTGGGTGTGTCAAAATTCGCCAATAAACCGAGCATAACTCGGGTGGTTTATCACTTCGAGAAAAACCGCCTAACCAGAAGTCCCAGAACTAGACGCTCTGTGCCAGAGTTCTGTTGTTTTGACCTACAGACCTACGGCATAGAGTGTTTACACTACAGCAAATGTTTTATCCTCGGCTACTGTACCTGGCCGTTCAGGAGCCGATGATGAAACGTCCTGCTAGGCATGTGGCCCCATACTTCCCTGGTATGCGGCCACATGTCATCGAAAATGGCTACGCGTGTCAGTGTTGACACGCGCGTCATAGGTTCGCCATCACGGTTCTAGGAAGTGTCTCTACCACCAGCCCAGAGAATAACTCTCCCGGAAGTATCCTCCAGTTTTGAGAAAGATGAAAAAATAAAAAAGAGATAAGCCATATCAGCAACAGAGAAATAACATACTTTGACAATCTAAGAAAACCCTAGTTATGTGAATGTGAAAACATCTGAAATTCTCCAAATGTCTGGAAGCTGATGACAATGTCTGAGCAGCCGTGGAATCAGGTGGACGAAGACCTCTCTTCTGTGGTAGAGTAGAAAGATCTGTGGCCCCTGATCCATGAAACCCTGTCTGGTTTGCTCTGTCAGCACAGATCACGATGTTTGGAGTTATGATTTCCTTGCATGTGACATGAACATGCACAGAGCACTATCTTCACTCTAGGTCCACACTGTCATTCACGACTTTGACACCTTTCACCCTAATCCTTGCAACTGACCTCCTCCGGCCTCCTCTGTTCTTGCTCCTTTACTGTCTCTTCTCCATGGGGTTGGTGAGGGGTCTTGTTTTTGTTTTTGTATTTTTCTGAAGTGAGAAGCTGGGGGTGGGGGAAGACAGACAGACTACCACATGCACCCAACAGGGATCCACCCGGCATGCCCATCTGGGGCGTTGCTCCAAATCGACTGGAGCCATTCTAGTGCTTGAGGTGGAGGCCATGGAGCCATCCTCAGTGCCTGGGCCAACTTTGCTCCAATGGAGCCTTAGCTGTGGGAGGGGAAGAGAGAGACAGAAAGGAGAGGGGGAAGGGTGGAGAAGCAGATGGGAGCTTCTCCTGTGTGCTCTGGCCGGAAATCGAACCCGAGACTTCTACACACTGGGTTGACACTCTACTACTGAGCAAACTGACCAGGGCCTGGTGAGGGGTCTTTTATAATCACAATTCCAATAGTGTTGTCCTCTTGCCTGCAGCCCTGCACAGGCAGCCATGTATAATTAGAATAGAATACAAACTCCTTCCCACAGAGGCCCTGGCCTACCTGATCCTTGTTCACTTCCTGGGCCTCATCTCTGTGCAGCTTCCTGTTCACTGGACTCAGCTATATGGAGCTGCTTCTCTATTCCTGGATGGCTGCTCCACTTTTCCTTTCAAGTCTCAGTTCAAATCTTATCTGTCCAAAGAGATTGTCCCTGATCACTGTACCTAGCATGGCATCTGTACTTTCTAATGATTTTTACCACAATGTGAATTTATCTCATCCATTGTTTGTTTACTGTTCGTCCCTGCCCCTCATGACTGAACAAATTCTCTGAGAGGGGTGACATCTCATTTAGAAAGCTTAACTTTGCTGTCTCTTCTCTTACTCTTGGGGACTTACTTGTCTGATATACTTCTCCTGGTCAATAATAAATAGTAACAATAGTTAATATTTACTGAGCTCTTCATAGATGGCAGACACCATTCTAAGATTAATTTATCTGTCAACCCTTTAAGATATGTACTATAATTACTATAGTCATTAAATGAGGAAACTGAGGCCCAGAGAGGTCAAGTCACAGAGGGGGAGGAAGCCATTAAGTGAGGGACTACAATTTGGACTCAGGTAGTCCGATCCTGCAGCTGTGGTCATTATCACTCATCTACTCAGCATTGCTGTCTCCACCGGGCTGCAGTCTTCTGACAATCTGAAAACAACAAGCTCTCTCCACGACCTTTCACTATCCATTCATCCCTTCCTTCAGCATACATTCAGCGTCTGCCTTATGAGCACGACCTGAGTCCTGGGACTAAAGAGCTGACTGCACCAGGTTTGTGGGGGAAGGGAAAGGGTAAATAGAAACGTGAAAATTCTTGCTTTATCAGTGCTCTCAGCACAGTCAAGCCTTTAATAAATTGGAGTAGGAACTTTACTAATTTTATGACCTAAGATTTTTCTTTTAGAACAAATCACAGGCTTCGAGATTTATGAGGTGTCTGTCAGATACCTGATTTCTCCAAACACCGTCCCTGCTTTCAGAGTGACCAGAACTTGAGCACTGTCGGAGCCTCCGAGAACTTGGACTTCTCCATGCTTGATGATATACATTTCCTTGCCAATTTCTCCCTATGTGTCAAATACAAAAAGGAACTTTGTTCTTGACAATTACTCCCCAAATGAAGATTCAGAAAGTCTTCTAGAGGAATAGACGTAAAAGAAGAAGAAGGAGCATCAATGGAAAAGCCATCAGCTTCAAGATCTGAGGCAGCTAGTGACACTGGATGAACACATCACATGAAAGGACATTATCAGGACCCCGTGAATACCACCATGGGACATGGGGTATTATGTCATCAGCACACGGCTGCAGGAGTGATTGTAAGCATGCATGGCCCCTCCAGCTTTGGTGACCACTGCTTTGCAAAGCAAAGAATGTGGGCTACAAGTGTGATAGGGTCAACCTGACTCTTCTGCTTATAGCATCAAGGTCTAAGTTTAGAAATTGGGTATGAGTGCTGTCTAAGCTGTTGCTCTTGCTTCATATTGAGAGGAAAGTGCTGATGCAGCAGGTTGTTCTACTCAGTTCCTGCTTATCCTGGGAACTCCTGGAGCCAGGGCCACGGCCCTTGTCCAAGTCCTGCCATGCTCTCGTGGTCACTAGTGAATGGTATTGTTCTTTCTGCCTGACGCACAGTGGCAGGACACAGTCAGTTGTCAGCATTGTTTAATGTGAAAAAAGATTTGTGATGTGTACTTGGTACCCAGTGTGGAGTCTAAACCATGGCTGATCATGTAGCTAGCTGTGTGATCAGCCCCGTTTAGGAACTATAAAATGGCAACAAATACACATCTGTTAATAATTGAACCTAAAAAACAAAATAAATAAGCAGAACTGAAACAGATTCACAGATAAAGAGAACATTTTGATGGTGGCCAGATAGGAGGGGAGTTGGATAGATGAGTGAAAGAGGTGGAGGGATTCAGAAGTACAGACGGGCAGTCACAGAACAGTTACAGGATATGAAGCACAGCAAAGGGAACGCAGTCAATGATATTGTAATAACCATGTACGGGCCAGGTGGGTGCCAGACTTATTGAGCTGATGACCTTATAAGGTATATAAATGTTGAATCACTATGTTGTACCCCTGAAACTAATATAATATTGTATGTCAACTGTAATTGAAAAATTAAAAAAAAAGATAAAAAAAAGAACAATGGATCCCAAGACTCAGGTGGGCTTCCCTGAGTCAAGGTATTTTGATCTTGTCTCTACAGCCCACAGCTGGAAGGAAAATGCATCCAGGTCACTCTCTCAGAGGGAGGACCCAAGAGGCCTCCTCCCGATTTCTCCCGCCTTTGTCAGTCGACATCTTTTTCCTGCTGTTCCTGCACCATGTGCTTTGCTGTAATAAATCTCTAGCCATGAATATGACTTTGTTGACTCATACAAATCACCAGACCAGTGGGTGATGGTGAGACTCTCGGATCATATCTACTCACAACAAGATGCAAAACAATAAATGTGTCTTGCAAGAGAACTGAATGACATGCAGGCCATGAAAGGCTGTTAAACTCTGAATGAACTAGTATGTATTTAGATAATAGTACTTACACCTTTTCAAAAGGTTAGAACACACTAAAATTAACTCAGGTTTAAACACTGTTGATGAGAGGTTATAAGCTGTGATGGCTGAGGCAATGTCTACTATGTCTTGCTGTGAGAAAGGCCTTATGACATAGGCACTCGTTTATGAACGAGGGAAATGTAATTGAACCAACCCCTGGGAAATTTCGAAGTCTTTTAACATCAAGGGTTATTGTCGTGAACATTAATCATTGTTGAATTATAACTGTTGGTTGAATTTAAAATTTCACTCTATCTTTTCAGTAACCTCTGTAAAGTTGAAATTCTCATGTTATTGCCCCATTACCTTTATGAGGATGGTAGAGTAAGTACTATTGTTTCCATTATACAGAAAGAATAATGAAGGCACAGATCGACTTAGCTGACTAGCCAAAGTCCTATAGCAGTCATTAGAAATAAAAGAAGCCTGCAGAAGGGCATCTCTTAATTGAGCAATGAGGGAACTATGATCAAGTTTTGCTTTGTGCAGACTGTTAAACACATATTTATTCTGATATAGATATCAAAGTAGAATTTCCAATACAGATGGGTCTTATATTATTTCCATGATATTGATGCTAGCAACAATATCTTGCATTTGCATACTAGTTTTGAAAATTGTATAAATATCTGGTCATTACATTCCTCCATTTTAATACCTGTTTTAAATACCTTGCTCTATCAAGCACATTCTATTTGACAATTACAGAGCATTTTCATAGATACTAACTCATTTAATTCTTTCAGAAATCCCCATGAGGCCAAACAGGAGATAGATTGTTATTGTTCTTTAAAAATGGGCGGTAGGGGTTTGAACAGTGGTGTGCTGAGCAAACTCACAGGCTGGCAGATGATAGTTGTAGAAGTAGTGGTCCCGTGTCCCCTGACTCTATATAATATGTACAGATAGACTATATTCCATAATAATTTCAATACCCAGGCTGATCTCTTAGAAACCAATACAGTAGCTGTGAATTATTTTTAGAATACGGGAAAGTATCTGAAAATTAGTTTTCTAAGAGATACTCCAGGAAGTAATGATTAGGATAGGATCCTATTCTTCATTCTCTGCATGAGGTAATTCTCAGGGAACTGGAATGATTTTTCAAGTACAGTTATTACAACTGACTGGAGGTAGAAGCACATAATGGGCACTTAAATATATTTCATCACTTTTAATTATTTTTTAATGATCATTGCAATAATTTTCCAAGGAGATCTGGCATAATCAAAGAACCAAAATTTCCGCTATTTCTCACGTGTGTCTAGGCTAATTTAAACCTTTCCTGCGAGTTTAATTAGCATTCAGGTGAAGCAGACACTCCTCAGAGCACAGGGTCTGACAGCGTGTGAAAATAAGACTTAAGCAGCTTTGGAGGTGGGTCTGTGGGCTAACCTGGACGAGGTGCAGGGGGCCGGGAGCTTCACTTAGGGCGCGCCTACCCTTAGAGAGTGAGCATGTCATATTTTCAGGGTTCTTGGATAGGAGCCCCTCCCAGGGCCAGTGGGGGCACTGAAACACTCAAAATGACTCTTGCAGACTGTTCCTGGGAAAAGTCCCGAATAAGCTTCAAAGCAGTTCAGGCTACACACTCAGCAAGCACAGGTGCCGTCCCCAGGATGAGGCAGGTCAGCAAACTCGGTCCAGGCCTTGCCATTTTTTTTTGTTACTTAGGCAACCTCCAAAGAACATGAGATTGCTTTCCTTCCCTTTGGCAATGATGAGAGGTTTGTGGCAATGATGAGATGTTTGTGGCAATGATAAGCAAAGATGAAGCAGAAATCAGCTGCCTAAAACCTGGTCAAGGAACAAGCATTGATCTCTGTCTACATCGCCAATGACTGGGATCCCCTCTCCAAAGCAAAACAGAAATGTGGCTTGTCCCCATCCCTCCCTGCTCATTGCTTTCCTTCCCCCATCTGTGCTCCATGACCCACTTTGTCATTGAGTGATGCATGTGATCTGAGGAAGACATTAGCCAGGAGAAGTCTGCATCCCTCTGCATCTTGCACATTGTTAAGCAAATCAGCATTGCTTAGGGGCCAGGTGTGAAAGTTTCTGTCATCCTAGTTGTTAGTTCCTGCAGCGAGGGGATAAAGGAAAGGCCGGCAAGGCCGTTTCCGGGTGTAGTAAGGCTCAGCCATTCTAAAGGCAGCACTGCCTGAAGGGGCCCTTAAATGAATCTGGGGTTTCTGTTTCCCATTTTAATGCAAGTATATATCACCAAGCTGCCGACTTGTAACTGGGGCTGGTGTGTCAGGGACTGTGTGCTCTAGTTTCCATCCCGTCACAGCCTCTCCTGTTTTCCTCTCTCTCCTATCTCTGACAGCCCCTTTGCAGCTGCCCTCTCTGGGTCTTCTCTGACCTTCTCCATACACACTGGATTCTTCAGTTGTGCCGTTGGTCCTCTTCTCTGGTCACCACTTGAGCCAGCTTCCATGATGACGTGATTCCCAGAGACTTACCTCCTATTTCCTCCCCTCTCCTGGATGAGACTGTCTCCCACATCTCCACCTCGGTGCCCCAAAGCCCCAACGTTGCTTGACTTTGCCTTTCACCATTGTCCCTGCTCGTCACTTGACTATGACCAGCTCTGTCTGGCCTCACTTTCAAATCTTCTTGTCCAATGCGCTCCTCTCCACTTTCTGACAAAGAACTATTTCTCATTAGATTTTGCGAAGGTTGCACTGACTGCCTGACAGACTCCCCCTTCTCCTTAGCCATGCACATGCTCCTGGCTGCTTCACTCCCTTTTGTTAGCATATGCTGGAGTTCTACGTTTATTTATTTCACTTCATTCGTTTGCGGTTTGGCTCTTCCATCAGGCACTGATTCTCAGCTCTGGCCAGATTTTAGCATCATCTGGGAGCTTTTAAAAACATTGGAATGTGGGCTCTACCAGATCAACTGAGCTGCTGGGGATGGAGCCCAGACTTCTAAACTCAGGTGATTCTGACATCACCAGATGGGACCCCAGTGAACAAGAGAAATCTCTCTCTCTCTCTCTTTTTTTTTTTTACAGGAACAGAGAGAGTCAGAGAGAAGGATAGATAGGGACAGATAGTCAGGAACAGAGAGATGAGAAGCATCAACCATCAGTTTTTCATTGTGACACCTTAGTTGTTCATTGATTGCTTTTTCATATGTGCCTTGATCGTGGGTCTTCAGCAGACCGAGTAACCCCTTGCTCGAACCAGCGACCTTGGGTCCAAGCTGGTGAGCTTTTTTTGCCCAAGCCAGATGAGCCCGTGCTCAAGCTGGTGACCTTGGGGTCTCGAACCTGGGTCCTCCGTATCCCAGTCCGACGCTTTATCCACTGTGCCAACCCCTGGTCAGGCTTTATTTTTGTTTGTTTTTTTGCTCACTGCTGATTATACCCAGTACCCAGCACAGTGCCTGGCCCATAGGATTAAAAATATTTACTGAGCTTTCTTTATTGAGCAAACAATCCTAACGTCTTCTAATCTGTGATTTGCTGTCATTGGCATGCCCTGTGCAGACCCAGTGCCTTCCTGCTGCCTGGGTGCATGCTAGTCCTTCCTTTCTCTGCAATGCTGTTTGCTCTTGGCTCATGCCAATTCCTTCTTCAAGACTGAGCTCGAACATCAAGTCTTGCAGGAACTCTTGTTTGTGCCTGGGGCAGCTGTGTCTGTGTCCTGAGGCAGATATGCTAGGTCTCCCCTAGCACCAGCACAGGATTTCAGACGATGTGTTTCTCAGCACACTTGCTATGAACACCCAGAGTTTGGAGTGCCTCTCATTTCTTTGAACTGCTCATCTTCCTTAACTTTACATTATGGTTCTTGACTTGACGACTGATTTAGTCTCTCGGAACATAAAGCCCAAGGTCATCATTCCTTCTCTCCCCCCTTCTTTACGTTAGTAATCAGAGATGTGGGAAAATGTCCGTCTTATCTTTGACGAACATTTGAAAATTGATTATACTGTTCATAAACTCAAATATAAGGTAGCTTTAAAAATGAGGCTATGGAAGATTGCTTAACACGATGCAAAATGTTCACAGATCAAGTTTCAAAACTAAGTGTACTAGGATGCCAATTGTATAAAACCATCCGTCTAGTTGTATGACGATAGATAGGTCAAAATCTATTCATAGCGATTGTTTCTGGGTGGTGGAATGTTTTCGTCTTTGTGCCTTTATATGTTTTCCTCTTTAAAAATGATGTATGTGTATTACTTTTGTAATCATAAAAAGCACAGTAAAAAAATTTAAAATGTGGCATTAATTATCCACTAACTGGGTGAACTAAACGGATGGTCTCTGGGAGACAGAAACAGGGCGGGCCCACCTTTTCTTTCTGTAACTTTTCCTTCCACTTTAAATATTTGGAATTAATGGGGTGTGATGCCTGATGAGTTACATCGACAAAAAGCAACTTTTCAGACGACCCACGTATGTCCTCTAAATAATGAAGCCCACATTGTCTCGTTCCATTTTGCAGTCTGAGAGCACAGCACTGTTTTTACAGATCTGTGCTTCATAACGGTTGCTGTGCTGTGAAATCTATCCTGGCCTAGCTCTGTCTGAACGGTGTTTTTGATATAGATCTGAATGCCTCACATGTACTTGTTTGCATGCTATTCAGCTGGAAAACAGTGCACTCACCTTTTTGCAGACAAAGTCACCAGGCAAATAGACAGTGGATTTCAACCTTAGCAGTATGTCATAGAGCATCTGTGTGTCACAACCCTAAAGAGAGAAAACATAATCCTTGTAGACACAGCTAAAAGACCAATATTCTGGGTGATTTTAAAATGCAGCAAGAATAAAGAGTAACAGATGACATTGTCTGTGTTAATACTAAAATACACTGCTCACAAAAATTAGGAGATCAGGGAACGTGTGGATACTCCAGTACTTTCAGCCTTTTGTATATATATATATTTTTTACCAATGAAAGTTAGTTTTGCATCTCATTTGCATAATCAGACAACTTTCTTTGACTTGCCCTTTGCTTTTCTGATGTTCTTGTTTAATTAAAAACAAATCAAATGCTTCTTTTCTCGCTTCATATTCATTTTGAAATATCCCCTAATTTTTGTAAGCAGTATTTTAGTTGCCAATGGATATGAACTTGTGTTGACCCAAAATTTAGAGGGACCCCCCCCCCCACCTATAGTATAGCAAGAGTTTGGAACCCAGTCAGCTGGACTTGGGTTTCAGTCCTGTCTACAGTGTCTAATACTGTGTAGCCTCTCATGCCCTCAGTTTTCTAAGCAGTTAAGTGAGGGTAAAAACAATACTTACCTCATAATGGTAAAGTTTTTCTCATGCAAAACTTAATGCTTAATTAATGATAGCTATTAATGATTGTGATTATAGGGTAATTATTAGTTTAAGACTTACATATATCAAAATCTTGGCTGAATACTTTTATTCTTACAACGTTTCATACTACTGTTAGATATTATCTAACTTTGTAAGCTTAATGTCTCTTCTAATGCAGCTATCATCTATTTAAAGGTGGGATAATAGATATAAAAACAACTATCTGTTGAGTGATGATGACGGTTCATATCCACTTTAATAGTCTAAGAAACATATTTGATTTGTTAGGATATATGTCCATATTTGTATTCTGTCCAAATAATGATAATTTATCTATATAACAGGCTAAGTAGAATTCTAGAGACACTTCAAAAATGTCTCTTTATATACTGGTTTTGAATCTTTTGCTTTCACCAGATACTTTCATTTTCCTCCCCAAGCTGCCTACACGTGGCAGCTTTCTTCCTA
This sequence comes from Rhynchonycteris naso, assembly GCA_037038555.1. Taxonomy (NCBI): domain Eukaryota; kingdom Metazoa; phylum Chordata; class Mammalia; order Chiroptera; family Emballonuridae; genus Rhynchonycteris; species Rhynchonycteris naso. The sequence continues at coordinate 211,082,983 of CM072998.1, read as the reverse complement.
TGGTCAGCCCTGCCCATCCCCCAGGGGATTATGATTTTATAGAGAGTGGATCATGGTCAGGAGCAGAGGAAGAAGAGGTTTGTGACTGGGCTCTCATTCCCTTCACACTCTCCAGTTTTCTGTAGCGATGTCAGCAGCAAAACCCTGACCTAGATCCAGATAAAATTTAGGCCTCAGAGTCGCTTGACTGCTAAGGAAAGTTAGTCATTTATGATGGAAGTATCTTCAAGTAGCCATTGGAGAGAGGCAGCCCGATGATCTTACTGTTGGAATCTTACACATTATTTTACTTGCGAAAGTACAACTTTTGGTGACCCAGGAAAGAAATAAAGTCAGGGCTACTCCCCCAGGCATATCTCCTTAAACAGTCCCACAGGGTGTGATGAGAAGCTGCCATGAGGAAGACTCGATACCCCACTCCCGCAGCAACGAGAGACGAAAGAGGATAAGTCTAGTTGGGAGGACATTTGATGTAAACAGAGAAGATGTAGAAGTGAATCTGATGTTAGAAGTGAATCATGGCATGGGACATGCAGGTAAATACTTGACACTTGAGAGCAGGGGTTTGCTTCTGCCTGAGAGTGGGGGTGGAAGAGATGGGGGCTCTGGATGGTGCTCATGTGTCACATAATACATTTCAGTCATCGGAGGACGTGTAGGGCAAAGATACTAAAGATTTGTAGGTTCAAACCCCATAGAGTGGCTACAATAAGTAAACCAGATCTCTCCTCTCCTTTTTCTGTAGATACAGGTAGGATTGGACTCAACAAATAGCGTGGCATGCACCAGTGCAGGGCACAGAATATATTTAGTATGATTCCAACTATGAAGAAATGACACCAAATCCTACAGGCTTTTCTGGATGTTTACGTGGATACCAAGTAAAGTGGTAAAAATGGGGACCAGAAGGGTACCCTCAAAAATCGCCCTTGTGGCCACACTAGGGAGGAGGGGAGGAGAATTGATCTGGGGAGAAGAGCTGAGGAGACATGAGTTTTTATCAACTTTAACAATAATAAAGTGAAAGGCACATCCGAGGATTGTTTGGAGGTGAAGTCCTTTGTGGGGGGTTATAGGACACCTTTTATTTCTGGCAGAAAGCACAGCAGGGGGGACCCCATCAGTGCAAAGTGTTAGACCAAACCAGGGACACCCCCCCAAGCTATCTCAGCAATACCTACGTGGATAGCTTTCAGCTTATAGCTTGGCTTTCCTCAGAAAAACATTTGAACAGTTTTAAATATGAATTTTTGTTAACATCATTGCCGTATCCAGTCATGCACACAGAGCATAGCAGCTGTGTGTAATAAAAACTTATGATTCAAACTTTATCCATTAAATGGTCTATCCCTTAACGATGGCTTTGTGGACAGATGCCACTGGCCTTCGGGCTGTGGAGGTTGAGGACGAACTCCTTCTCATTGGTTCTCAGGCTTAGTGAGATGAAGTTTGTGTTATGCAGTCATTCTATTTTATGATGTGTTTGAAAACAATTATCTTTTTTCCCCCTTTAGGCAAATGATCATTTTCTTGAGATACACGTTGCTCTATTACTGTATGATTAAAAACATTACGTCCTGGGGCTAGCATTCTGTCCTCGGAATTGCAGCTCCATTTCCTGGGCCGACGATGTCAGTGAGGAAGTTTCTGACACAGAGAAAGTCAGGGCCCAGGCGTTGTTTTATAAATGCCTCCTTTTCTATTGAATGGGAGTAACTGTGTAAGAGGTAACATTAACATTATATTTACATAAACATTTGCCTTAAATTTTACTATTTTTTTTTTATCTTAGCCTGTTTCATTCTTCCAAACAACCTGTGAGGCCTGGCGTTAATTAAGATATTGTTATTACTGCTGCTATTTATTTATTTATTTATTTATTTTAAAGAGAGAGGAAGGGAGGTCGAAGGAGGGAGGGAGGGAGAGAGAGAGAGAGAGGAACATCAATAATCTGTTCCTGTATGTGACTGGGGATTGAACCGGTAACTTCTGCACTTCAGAATGAAGCTCTCACCAACTGAGCTATCTGGTCAGGGTCCAACTCTTTCTTTTATATGTGGGAGCTGGTGACAGGAAGCCCTTTGATTGTTCCCCTAAGGTCATGGGTGAAATAGGTGTTGGAGGAAGACTGTCACAACTCTGTGTGTGTGTGTGTGTGTGTGTGTGTGTGTGTGTGTGTGTTGTTTAAATCTACATTCTGAGCAACTTGAGGGTAGATTTGTGTATTATTCATTTCTGTACCGCCAATCTCACCAGGGCTGGGGGCATGGTGGTCTGATGTAAGAAAGGAAACTGTTGGACATCACTCCATTTTCAACAATAGGAAATTCATTGGTGTCTAAAAACTATGTGTTGTGCTGCAGATTTGAATAATAATTCTGGAGATTTGAGAGAAGTTGGGAGAAATTCTACTTTTATTCAAAACATAACCCAGAGGTTAGATGGTAGCTCCTATGCCCAGCAAGTTCTCTTAATGGCAGGCTTGGAGTATAACTGTGAAGGTGGTAAAGTTCACCTGCAGAATTTCTACCTTTCTATGCTTGTTTCTGCTTCTTTGGAATAGAGCTTAAGACGGTCAGTAATTTATAACTCACTGTGACTTTAAGTCACCCTCCTGTATAAACAAGGGTCTTCAGGGACATGGTTTGCTCCACCTTACACTCCATTCCTCTCAAACGAATGGCAGGTGACACCTTCAGACAGGGAACTCTGCACCCAGCTGCTCGAGCCATCGACTTGTAAATCAGGCTGTGACTGGATGCTGCACGGAGCAGCAGCCAACAGGGGTCAATCATTTGCAAAGTAAATAATGTCACAATTTACTGAATTCTAAGTGGTATGGGACCTGACCGTACACTCAGTATTTGCACACACTGGTAACAGTCATCTCCATCAAAGTTTCCTTGGGCACTGACAATAATTCTATTTTTAGGAGCTTTAGTATCACACAGTTCAGAGAGGGAAGTCACCAGTTTGCCAGAACCCCGAGAATGAATCTGACCCATCCTCTGATGATCTGTGTAGAAACTTCCCTGTGAAGGAATCATTTCACCTCTCAGGGAAAACAGTAAAAGGCAACACGACTTACTATCCACTATGCACGACATGAGCACTGCATGTGACCTCAGTCACTTAATCATCACACACTGACCAAGGAGGCTGCCTTATTTTTTTGGAGCTGTCCTGGCAATGGGGGGCACAGCAGCGTGGGGCCTGGGGGTGAGTATCTGGGGTGCTCCTTTAGTGCTCCAGGCAGAGCCCCTGCCCGGGAGGTAAAGGTGAGTGTTCACCTGGGTTGTAGCGCATTGTTCAAAATACATACTTTAAAAAGTCTAGCCACAATGTTTATGACTGACACTGTCTGTGTAAAAAATAAAAACAGTAAGGGTGAAACTGAGCAAGTGTCCCTGAAACGCTCTGGCATGCGTGATGTGTGAGTGGCAGAAACCGTTCCTTTGCCACAACATGGCTTTCCAGGGTCCATACCACAGATCATGCACACTGAAGCCCTCGAGAGGCTCTGTTCGGGGTGGGTTCTGCGCTTTCCCCAAAGAAGCGGAGGGCGAGATTCTGGTTCGCTGGCTAGACTGCGGGTGCCCACCGTCCATCCTGTGCTGGCTTCTCTGGACCTCTGTTCCCTCATCAGGCCACGGGCTCTTTCTCAGTTTAAAGGGTGTGGTTTTAATGCCAGCCACTAGGTGGCGCAGTAGAGCTTTCATCACATTGTCTCCCACTTCTGGTGATTTCTCTGGTGACTTCCTGGGAGAGGGAGGCAGAATGTGGCTTCCCTAGCATTTAACTTGATAAAACATGTTTCAAAATCAAAGCTAAAATGATAAATCATCAGAAAGGAGGGGAAACTGCCCCTAGAAATGCATCACACCCAATTAGCTTAATACCTGAACTTGGGCTGGAACTATATAGATGCCATCTGCAAGGAAGAATGATATTTATGAATATATATATATATATATATATATATATATATATATATATATATATATATATATATATATATATATATAATTTGACACTTCCTCGCCAAGCTCTTTGGAAACTCTGATCACTCCATGTAAAAGCAGCAGATCTTACTAATTAGCCACAATTTAGTAAAAAAGGAATCTGTGTCTCTAATTTTACGTTCTTTGATTAAGAGGAAAACAATAAACAAAAAACACGAGCTTGAGGGTCTTTTCTTAGCGGGAAAGGAGTGAAGTGTGTGGATTAAGGATCGGGGTGTGAAATTAATGGACGAGCCAAGTCTCAGACTGTGAAATCAGAGAGGACCGGCTGGAACTCGCAGTGTTCCGTGGCATGGGAACCTTCCCCGGTCTCAGCATCCTAGCACTTACCCAGGTGGGCTGGCGGGACCCAGGAGGCGGCATCGCAGAGTGGTGATGTGAGTGGACTGAGCCCATGCCCCATCTGAATGCTTGGAGTCTCAGGGCCGCAGCCAGCTGAGTGGCTACACTGTCTGTAAAATGGGATGTGCATGATCTACCTTGTCAGAGGCTGGCTGTGAGGATTACTCGGGAGAAGGTAATGAGCCAGTTAGTGCAGCATAGTGCACAGTCAGAGCTCAAGAAACAGCTGCTAGGACTGTTTTTGAGAAAATAACATTGACCTGTTTTAAAAATTTGAGGTTAGCGACAGCTTGTTTGCTGCCGTTGACTGGACTGTGTCCCACGCAGCTCTGACCATGATTAGAGCCTCTCAGGGCTAATTCTTTATCCACCTGGCCAGGTCATGGCACTCAGATATCTGTACCACCGTCAAAGTGTCCCTGGGAATGTACTTTTAGATGGGATTGACATTTAAACCGTCAAACTTTGATGATTTAAAGCACAGCATGCTCCATGGTGTGGGTAGACCTCATCCAGTTGGATGAAGGCCTTAAGAGGAAGAAGACTGACCTCCATGAGGAAGAGGGAGCTCTGCTTCTAGATGCCCTGGACTCAAGCTGCAGCCTCAGCCCTTCCCAGGGCCCCAGCCCTCATGGCTGCCTGAGCCAATCCTGAGATAGACCTGTCTTTCTCTCTACCTGTCTATGCTACTGGTTGGGGTCTCTGCAGAACCCTGATACAGGGCCATGTAAGAATTGGGTGCACCCTTGCCTGATCTGTGCTGGCTCAGTGGATAAAAAGTCAACCTGGAATGCTGAGGTTGCCAGTTCAAAACCCCAGGCTTGCCTGGTCAAAGTATATACAGGAAGCGACTACTATGAGTTCTTGTTTCCCACTTCTATCCCCCTTTATCTCTCCCTCTCTCTCTCTCTAAAATCAATAAATCTTTTTAAAAAATGTTAAAAAGAAAGAAAAAGAATTGGGTGCACCTAAGTGTATGGGACAGTGTTGCAGGGACTGAAGGGTCATGGACAGCATGGACAACCCTCACTTGACGTTGTCCCCATTATGATTAGTGATACCCCGGCATTCCTTACGTGACCTTTGCCAGAGCATTGTGCCACACTCACTGTTCCCCTAGGACACAGACACATTTCTCAGGGGTAGCGGGAAAGGAACAGAAGCACATTCCTGCTTTTGGGCATTTTTTTTTTTACTTGAATATAATGCAAAATTGAAGCGACAGACATGCCTTGTGGAGAAGCTGAAGCAGGATTATTTAGTGCAATGCATTCTCTGGAGCTGTGTTGCCAACAAATCCCATCACATCTGTGCAGATGTTGAAGTTTACAAAGGGGGAAATCCTGCTGAAATTTCTGACTGAAGGCCCCAGGTAAAGACCTAAACTATTCAGGACATCCTAACACAGGTATTTCTGAGTTATGTGGTTGACAATTACCTGTCTTGCCCTAGCCCGGAAGAGGGAAAGACACTGAATGTGTCTGCCAGCCTCCAGTCCTGCTCTGTCCTTTTCTCCCTCTCCTCCTGCCTGTCCTCGGAAGATATGGAGGATTCATTCTCAGAAAGAATCCAATATGTGGAGCTTTTCTACGGCTGGTAGTCACCGTCTTCTGCTGCCCCTGGATAATTTAGCCCATGTCCTGTCTTTGTAGAGCGGGAACCATGCTGCCCTGTCTGTCTGTCCTCCCTCCCAGCTGCCTGTGTCCACAGCGTTGCTCTCACCCACAGATTCATATCTGTGGCCACAGTGCTCAGGTTCAGAGAACTGTTGGTCTGTGAGCTGGCACAACGCCCCTGCTGTAAGCCTCTGCCCGGGAGCCTCCCCTGCTTGCTGTTGATGCTTGAGCACCCTTCCTGCACACATGTGAACTATCCTGCTTTGTGCACTAGCAGAACACACAATCCTAGGGAATGTGTGTGACTCTCCCAGAAGCAGCACGAGAATCAACCGGGGAGACTTGATGAGCTAAGCATAAAGGATCACTCCTCGGCCTACTCCTCCCTAAGAAAATAACAAATGCGTGTAAGCAAACCACTAAGATTGCACAAAAATACATTTAGGAAGATACCATACCTACTTATTTTCTACTTTGTTTGGCTGTAGGAAAAAACCCAACTTTTTTCATCTAACAGGAATATAAATGGAAAGTGGGCTCCTTCAGGAAGGAACTGCATCTTGAACGGAAATGTCAGGAGAGAATAATTTCAACTTTATGCACAACTCTTGCAAGATGTGAAGATTTAACCTTTTCTCTCAGTCAGATGTTGCTGATTTTAAGGAGTTCCAAAAATATATGCAAAAACAAAGGAAAAAGAAAATTCTGAGGCTGGAAATTGATAACTGCCCAAATCAGAGATAATCCCATAAAAGTCATTGGTATAAAATTTAAGATTTTTTTCTTTAAAAAAGAGCCAATTATAGTCACTTATTCTCAGTGAAGGTAGTCATGAAGGTATAAAAAGTTTTATAACATTTGAGAGTATTGCTAAAATAGTGTAGCCTTGTAGATTCCATTTCTGTTTTTGCTCACAACCTATAGGAACACAGATGTTTACACACTTGTGTGCATGTGTTTGAAGGTAAGTAACAGAAATAAACATTGTATAACAGAATGCCTACCACATTCGTGTACGAGGCCCTCTTGTTTTCTCTTCTGTTTTATGTGTTTCCTGTGACTCACTTATGTGATTCACGCTCCCCAGTGGCTGCCAGCTGCCCCCCAACAGGTCAGAAAACTGCCTATTGACCAGGGCTCCACTGAACACCTTTGACATCTCTACACTTTCCTTTGAGACCATTTTTTTTTTAAGTTGAAAAATCATGTATATGCGTGAAATACACAGATTTTAAGGGACAGTTGGATCAATTTTGACAAATGCATGCACTGTGTAACTTCCTTAGCAAGATAAAAAAAGAAATTCTATCACCAGCAAAGGGTCTTTATGGCTTTTCCTAGTCAATGTCCCCACCCCCACCCCACTAGGAGAAACCATTGATGTGATTGATCTGTGTCACCATGGAATGAGTTAATTTATAAGAGCATCCTTTCACTATCTCTGATCTTGGTCACCTACTCAACCCCTACTTCTAATCCCTTTGGCTGGAACATTCTCCAATTTGTCAAAGTCCTTCTTAAAAATTATTATTTGCAATGTGATATGCTAATCCAGATGTAGTTATAACAGTCAAGAAAAATCAATATTACATTGAAATATAGGGTGATAATCATACATAAGTCTATTGGCTCATGTGGAGTTTGAGGTCAACAAAAACCCTCAGTCTAAAAAAGTTGTTATGAAACTAACTATGGTTCTCTTTCTATCTGCAATATTTTATTTTTAGACTAAGTCCAGAATTTGACTTTTGTGCTTGCTGATTTAACTTAATCTGGATTTTCTCAATGTTCAGACTATTCAGTTAATTTGAAATTTTATAATCTAACATATTTTAAACCATTTCTTCTTGCTTTGTGTCATCTTCCAATTTTAAATCACACAGTTTATGTCTTCATCAATCTCAATGGACAACTAGAATGGGATATATGGAGAAAAAAGTCCCAGGAGATGGACCCCACATGAGTGCCCCACAGAGTCATGGACTACCTTGACAGGGGGTGACTTCTTTCTTTGCAAGTGATGTCCCTGTTCTTCCTGTCCCTCAGGTTCAGATCCTTGGCATCAACTTTGACTCTTTTCTCTCTCCTGCCTTTCACACTGTTGAAAAGCAAAACCTTGGGCTCTCTCTTTCTAGTCCATCCAATATTTAGTCATTTCCTGACAGTTTGGCTTTGCCACTTCTGGGTCTAGTCACTGTAACCTCTGGCACAGATGGTTATAATAACTGCAGTGGGCCTTCCTCTGGTCTGCTTTCCACCTAGCAGGAAGGTTGACATTTTTCCAACTGATCCCAAATAGGTCACCTTCTGCTTAGGACCACCAGTGGGCTTTGCACCAGAGGACCATCAAGTTTCTGCACTGAGGCTGGCATCCACCTCCCTCACACTCCTATCGACTTGCCCCCAACATCAGCCTTCTGTCCTCCCCATCCCTCTGCTTTGGCTCTGGTATCCAGAGCAGGGCTTCCGGTGCCCCTCCTCCTGTGATTCCCCCCACCCCCCAAGTCTGTGGGGCCCACTGCCTCGCTTGGCCCTGGTCAAGTGCTCAGTGCACTTCATGACCGGCACCCCCCTCATCCTCTCACGCTCTTCCCTTTTGCTCATGGCATTGTCACCTCCACACACTCTATGTTTATTTTTCATTCTCCTCTTTTGGAATTTAAGCTCCATGTGTGCTAGTATTTGTTTTAGAATCTTGTATTCTCGGTGGCTGAAATGGTGCCTAAAACATAGTAGGAACTTAATGTCTGCAAGCGAATGAATTAAATAGATGGGTCAGTGAGTGTCCCAAGCAGACTCAGTTGTTGGAGGAGAAACACTCACATCCAGTGTAAGTTTAAGAAAAGGGTAGTAAAAAAAACATTCAAAAGGTTAAAACTTTCTTTGTTATGCATTTTTTAAAGCCTCTATACTTGAAAAATCTCATGGGCACGGACAACAGTGTGGTGAATGTGGTGGGGAGGCGGATGGTGGATGAGGGAGGTGGAGGCAGGTGAGGGTGGTAGGGGTGAGGGAAGTGGAGGCAGGTGAGGGTGGTAGGGGTGAGGGAGGTGGAGGCAGGTGGGGGTGGTAGGGGTGAGGGAGGTGGAGGCAGGTGGGGGTGGTAGGGGTGAGGGAGGTGGAGGCAGGTGGGGTGGTAGGGCTGAGGGAGGTGGAAGCAGGTGGGGGTGGTAGATGGTGACAGAAGGAGATGAGACTTGGGGTGGTGAACATACAATACAACATGAAGTGTTGTAGAATTGTGCACTTGAAACCTGTATAATTCTGTTAAACAATGTCAGCTCAATAAATTCAATTAAAAGAGTCTCTACATTTGAATGTGGCCGTCTAAAAAGTTTAGATCCCAAGCATTTGTAACAGGAGACAAGAGGAGGCACAATTCTCTGACTGTCAGGCTGTCCCGATATAACCTGCGTCTGTCTGTCGAGTGTCACTTGTGCACATTCACAATGGAAGGAATTCACAGCAGCAGAGACACAGATAGCAAAGCCCAATGGAATTTAAGTCAACGTAAGAATAGCCTGAAGAACTCCTTCTCTTTGACTAATTAGCGGGGAGAGGCTTCTAAAGAAAAAGTTATATGTTAAAGGGAGACCCTCTAATTTCAGATTATTACTATTATTTTTTATTGATTGATTTGAGAGAAAGAGAGAGAAGTCATCAATTTGCTGTTCTACCTATTACTGCACTCATTGGTTAATTCTTGTATGTGCCCTGGCCAGGGATCAAACCAGCAACTCTGGTGTATTGGGATGATGTTCTAATCAACTCAGCTACCTGATCAAGGCCCAGATTATTCTGAGTTATGTTTTAACAAAAGCATAAGGGGAAAAAATCATACATGCTGTGTAGAGCTTAGATTTTACAGAGAAATAGCTACAGTGTATCTCTACTTGTTGTAGAGGCACTTGCCTTGAACAAGTCGACTTTACTGATGATGTTGAAGTTCATGTCCACAGCAAGGGAGAGCTGCATCATCGTGGGCAATGCCTCAAGCAGGTCCGTCTCATCTTCATAAAGGTAACCACATCAACCCACAAAGCAGGATAATTAATGAACAGCATCACCAAAGCATGAGGAAAAGTAAAAAATAAATTGCCAATTCGTTTCCTAAGTAAACAGCTGCATCAAATTCTATTTCATGACTTGTACTGGACACACATGCTTGTCACAGTAGCACTATGACTTTAACTGGTGACGACATAACAGTGCTGAGGAAACCAGAACACTTGTTTGCTGAGACTTTAGATGTAATTTAGTGACCACGGGACAAAGGCTAGCAGACAGACTTGGACAAAGAAAGATTGAGGATGGCATGTGATGCTGAGGACTGTGAGGCATCTGAGAGCTCTGGGCTCTGTCACTATCTTATCTGACTCTTGTGACAACCCTAAGGGTAAGTTTCTCACCCCTGCCTTGCAAAGAGAAGAAACAAAAATAGAGCAATGCTCAGAGACTTGTCCAGTTGGGCATAATTAGTGGGTGGCTCAGCGGGGAATGGACTTTAAGGAAGAAATGTGCTGCTGAGTGGACTCAAGCAACTTTACTTATTTATTTATTTACTTATTTATTTATGACAGAGATAGAGAGAGAAGGACAGATAGGGACAGACAGACAGAGAGGGAGGGATGAGAAGCATCAGTTCTTCGTTGCGGCTCTTTGTTGTACCTCTTTAGTTGTTCACTGATTGCTTTCTCATATGCACCTTGATTGGGGGGCTACAGCAGAGCGAGTGACCCCTTGCTCAAGCCAGCAACCTCTGGGGTCAAGCCAGAGACCATGGGGCCATGTCTATGATCCCACGCTTAAGCTGGTGAGCCCACACTCAAGCCAGATGAACCCATGCTCAAACCAGTGACCTCGGGGTTTTGAACCTGGGTCCTCTGCATTCCAGTTCAATGCTCTATCCACTGCACCACCACCTGGTCAGGCTCAAGTAATTGTGATTTACTGGTTTATCAATTCAACGAAGACTGTGACTACATTGGAGAGTTTCTACCTGTGAATGAAATGATGGGCCTTCAGATGAATAGAACGTTCCAGAAACAAAACAGCCCATTCTTAGTGTCTAGTATGCTATTAGTGTCTGCAGTTAACATTTTTTGATATTTTCTTATACCCACGTAAAAGAGATCAATTTCTGTATTATATCCTTATTTTGATTCTGATATTGGTTCGACATATGTTGGGCAGATAAAATATAATATGCTCACTTTGTTAAAGATGGCGCTGCCCACATGGAAGCTCATCACCCAGGTGATATTATTTGCCCTTGTGCTTGGGATGGGTGTGGGGGAAAGGCTGTAATGTAAGCAGGCCAGGTTGTTATGACCTAAGGCTTGGCTTTAAGAGTAAGCTTTTCCCCACACCCTTGACTGATTGAATAATGTAGGGTGGTGCACTCTCCTGAGGAATCCCATTATACAGAGATTTCCTTGTTTGTATAATTGGATTAAAGGTTTGGATTATCTATGTGTTGGGCAGATAAAATATATTATGCTCACTTTGTTAAAGATGGCGCTGCCCACATGGAAGCCAGTCACCCAGGTGATATTATTTGCCCTTATGCTTGGAATGGGTGTGGGGGAAAGGCTGTAATATAAGCAGGCCGGGTCGTTATGGCCTAAGGCTTGGTTTTAAGAGTAGGCTCTTCTCCACACCCTTGATTGATTGGATGATGTAGGGAGGAATCCCATTATGCCTCAGATGGGTGGCTTTGTATCAGAGACTTTCTTGAATGTATAATTGGATTAAAGGTGTGGATTATCTATGCTATAAACTGGGGCAGTCCGGGAGCTCTCTCTCTCGGTTCCTGCTATCCCCATTGCAGGGGCCTCCCTGATCCCTTGACCTCCATGGGAAAAGCTGGTTCTCTGCTTCTCCCTTGTCTTCTCTTGTGGCTTGCCTGTATTGGTGAGACACCAATAAACAGAATGGCCTACCATCCTCCGACTCTGCCATTTCTTCACCGTCAGCCCGAATCCAATGGGAACCTGCATGTGAATGGCCACGATGGCGGCTCCTGGCCTTACAACTGGCGTAGTCGGCAGGATTCGATACAGATTGGCATGGGGCCAACACCACCTTTGAGTGGTGGAGTAGAGGACTGGTTGCTGTTATGGTTTCCCATAGCTGTTTTTTGGGGGGCTGTTGGATGGCTGACTTTTACAGCCATGCGTGAGGAAACCGAGAGCTCTATGGAAGAGGCTGCCCAGGACCTGCAAACTGAGCAGCGGAAGGAGCTGGAGGAAACGTGGGAGAAACAGATGCTGACCCTGGAGCTGAAGGAAGCGCTGGAGGAGGAGGCTGACCAGGTTTGCGAGATTCACCTGGAAATGGAGCAGACGCTGGAGAAGGAATCACAGGTTCGTGAGTTGGAGATTGCCCTGGATGTTTTGGAGAGCCAGCAGCGGCATGAGGCTGGGGCAGGAGCTGAGGCCAGGACCGGGGCTGAGGCCGGGGCTGAAGCCAAGGCTGGGGCCGAGGCTGAGGCAGGGGCTGTAAGGCCCATGGAGCAGAAAGCAGTGGCAGCAGGGGGCTCGAGCCCAGCAGCAGGAGCTGATGTTTTCAGTTCCTCTTTGGAGGATGAGGAGAATCGGGCTGGAGTTGCAATCTGCAGTCTCCAGAAGGTGAGAGCTCGGCAACAAGGAATAGCTACGCTGCCGGTAGGTCTGCGATTTGGGGACATAAGGGTGGATGCCATCATGCTCCCCAGAGCAGTGATGAAAATGTTGACTGCCATTGCTACATGCTTTTCTTTAGGACAGTGTGAGACTTGCCATGATGGCAGGAATGAGGGGGGAGGCTAAAGCCCTATGTGTGTGGACTGATTTCCTGGACTACGACCCGAGTGAGCACTGGCTCTTTCGTTGAATGAACGTACGGATTTTGGACAATGTGAAATACCCTGATGGGGGTGGGGGTGGCTTTGCTGGAGGCCCTCCTGCCCCGGGAAGCTTTTCCCATGGCTAGAGAAAAGGCCGACGACATTTTGCGCTTTTGGAAAAGTGCTCAGAGACTGGTGAAATGTGTGTACCTTTGTAATTGTTGAAACTGTATGATTTGTCATGCTGTTATAATTTGTGTAATATGCCTAATTGCCTTGTACAGGAATGCCGGTGGTGTAGATTGTGGGTAGTAAAGTGAGCATAAGGGTGGATTGTTGGGCAGATAAAATATATTATGCTCACTTTGTTAAAGATGGCGCTGCCCACATGGAAGCCAGTCACCCAGGTGATATTATTTGCCCTTATGCTTGGAATGGGTGTGGGGGAAAGGCTGTAATATAAGCAGGCCGGGTCGTTATGGCCTAAGGCTTGGTTTTAAGAGTAGGCTCTTCTCCACACCCTTGATTGATTGGATGATGTAGGGAGGAATCCCATTATGCCTCAGATGGGTGGCTTTGTATCAGAGACTTTCTTGAATGTATAATTGGATTAAAGGTGTGGATTATCTATGCTATAAACTGGGGCAGTCCGGGAGCTCTCTCTCTCGGTTCCTGCTATCCCCATTGCAGGGGCCTCCCTGATCCCTTGACCTCCATGGGAAAAGCTGGTTCTCTGCTTCTCCCTTGTCTTCTCTTGTGGCTTGCCTGTATTGGTGAGACACCAATAAACAGAATGGCCTACCATCCTCCGACTCTGCCATTTCTTCACCGTCAGCCCGAATCCAATGGGAACCTGCATGTGAATGGCCACGATGGCGGCTCCTGGCCTTACACTATGCTATAAAATGGGAGAGACCAATAGCTTGAGCTCTCTCGGTTTCTACTATTGCCATTGCAGAGGCCTCCCTGATCCCTTGACCTCCATGGGAAAAGCTGGTTTTCTGCTTCTCCCTTGTCTTCTCTTGTGGCTTGCCTGTAGTGGTGAGACACCAATAAACAGAATGGCCTACCATCCTCCGACTCTGCCATTTCTTCACCGTCAGCCCGAATCCGATGGGAACCTGCATGTGAATGGCCATGATGGCGGCTCCTGGCCTTACAACATATAAAAATCTTTTCAATAAAAACATCGCTGTTTGCTTTGATTGGAGGTCTGTGACTCATACTCCCCACACTGGGGGTGAGAGAGGCCTCTAGGAAGAGACAGAAGCCTTGGTATTTCAGATTCGGGGAGAGGCTTTCCCAGTGACTGAGTCTCTTGGCAGTGGCAGGAAGGTGAGAAAGGCCTCACTCTGAACAACCAGGGTCCTTGTCTACTCTTACGCACCTCGGTAATCTGAGAATCACATTTGACGTCCACTCTGGAGGCTGTTCTGGCTTCTCAGTGGCACTAACGTCTCTCTTGATATGGGAAGCAGCAAACTAAAGGTTGACTCTGATTGTCAACAAGCCCATTATCTTTTACTTTATATTGTTTAATAGAAATAATTTCCCCTGCTGCGTGATTGCACTCTGAGTCACCACCATGAATTAGGGAGGGTCTCCGGGAAGAGGCAGGGTGCCTGTGGCATGATGGCCTGAGGCTCCTGCAAGACAATGACTTCCCGGAGGAACTACGGTTTCTCAGAGAGATGTGAGTCTCATGCTCATTTAGGCTTCTGCTGGCACTGCGCCCTTGGCTGAAGCTAGGGGCCTCCACTTCCCTGTCTCCTGAAAGAGGTCAAAGACACCTCACTTTCTCAATTCTGTGAGGAATGTGTGTAATACCTGCAGCTGGCAGACATCAAATAACATTCAGCGTTTGCTCTTCCACGATTTGCATGACCAATAAGTCATGGTTGGATATTAAAGATAACCCATAGAATATAATTAATGCTTTAGAGATTGTTTAGTTTCACTTTCCTGTTCAAACCCAATTTGTCTTCCTTCCACGTGTTTGCATGCCCATCACAGAACATGGTTCACAGGGATGTAGTCACTGGCCATGCTTACCCAGCATCCTCTGAGATTCCCACGTGTAGTTATACCAGGTCCGGACCCGATTCTGCACACTTTTAGGGATGGAGTAAGTGTTCATGTAGGCGATGGTGTGATCCATGCCGGCTCGGAAGTTGTTCTGATTGGCTGTTGCTGCCCCAATGACTTCCCGCATCTAAAACCGAGAATATGGTCAGTTCATACCTGGCAGAGGAGCTGGGAGAGGTCCTGACAGCCAGGCTGAACTGGGAGCTCTCACATGATACATCCCATCCTCACTCTGCAACCACTTACATACAGTACGGGGCAGATTGTGACCAGACATAAACAACACTAAGACCTGTCTTTTCTACCACATGAAGTTTTTGTGAAGATTCAGTCACATAAGGCATAGGGCCACTGTTGGGCAGATGAAATATATTATGCTCACTTTGTTAAAGATGGCGCTGCCCACGTGCAAGTTTTAAGAGTAAGCTTTTCCCCACACCCTTGACTGATTGGATGATATAGGGTGGTGCACTCTCATGAGGAATCCTCCCAGTATGTCTCAGATAACTGACTTTGTATCAGAGGCTTTCTTATTTGTAGATTGGATTAAAGGTTTCGAATCAACGCTATAAAGTGGGGCAGACCAGGAGCTTGTGCTCTCTCTCGGTTCCTGAGGATAGTATTAAAGAGGAGAGCAGATTGAGGCCACATGGAGGCCAGGAGAAGCAGCCAGGATGGCAGAGTGCTGAGGAAGAAGCCAGTTTGTGCAGAGTTTGTGCTGGAGAAGGAGATGGGAAACAGAGGTGAATAAGTCTGGTGAGCTAGAAACCTTTGATGCTAGGAAACTCGGATAAGTCAGTAGCTTTGTGAGCACTGAATGATTGGGTTTTGGAGCCCAGTGTGTGTTTTCACTTGCCGGCTGGCTGCAAGCTAGAATTAAAGCTGATGGCTCACCAGTTCTTGGCTCAATTGTTTCATTACCGACTGTCTGAATCAAATGAGAACCTGCACTGGCCAGGTGGCTGTGATCCTGACCCTGGCTACTACTGGCTTTACAACCACACACACAATTTTTTGAAAATGCATGTGTTACTGCAAAGACATTACTTGATATTTAAAAAAATTATCCAGCCTGTGCTTACACAAGAATGGTGCAAAGAAAGGTGAGCTGTGACCTGGCAGCATGGCTAGTCTGTGTTGGGGAGTCTTGCTCTGAAAGCCTCCTTCATGGACTGCCCAGTGTGGGCAGTCCCGATCCACCACGGCACGGCAACCACTTGCTTCCCTTTGTGTGGCTGAGACAGATAAAATCCAGCCTCCTCTAGCTACCAGCTACCAGCATGGTATTCAGCATGTTCCAATCACGGGAGTGAAGCTTCATTCACTCCTGTGACAGTACTTAAGGGATTGTCAGGTTTTTGTTCTGAGGTGTTTATAACTCAGCCATAAAAACCCACTCTAGGTTAAAAGCTGATCTTTAAGGTCTTAGCACAAAGGAAATATACAGCTTGACTCTTCCTCCCACAGAGAGGGAAGCAAGGGGTTGTAAATTCGCTCTGACTGCGTGTATATAATGGAGAGTGAGCTGGCGCCTCTTGTCCACGCACTGAAGACTCTGCTCATTCATTCTAGCAGCCAAGCCTCCCCCACTTACAGAGGAATGGCTCATTCCTTGGGGTCTGGCTCAGGAAAGCCTTCCTCGGTTCCCATTCCAGAGTTACCAGGCTCTTGTACTGATCAGGCATGTCTGCTGAGCAGCTGTGCAGCTAGTTAAACCTAAGACCCATCTCTCAGCCTCTGACTCACTCCCTGGGGGCTATTTCAGATGTGCTTCATTCCAGACGTGCTTCAGCAACCTCGGTTCCTGGTTCCTGGGTGTCTCCCTTCTCCACGCTCTTCTTGACAAACGATGAACAGGACCGAGTCATCTCCAGCCGTGAGAACATTGGGACCATTAGGGGTCGATTGGGGAATTTAATAGAGTTTTAAATAGGTAACTGGGGACCATTAAAAACATTATTGCTCTGTGTTGGAGGACCAGAACTTATCATGACAGTAGTCTGAGCGTTTTATGTGCTGGGTTTGGTAGGGCAAGACTTGAGGTAGATGCGCACCCATCGCATGCTGCAGGTCAGGGTGCAGTGCAAGGGCACAGGGAGGATGAAATGTTGGTGAGCAGGGTCAGGTCAGAGCAGGTAGTATTGTAGTTACAACGGGATCATCAGGTCCATGTGCAGCTCTTGGTGTGGTTATAGCCGGGGATGCAGAGTGAGGGGCGCTCTGTCCCAGGCCCTTTATTTTCATTTCTAATGGTTCTCCCTGTCCTCTTTACTCACTGTGAGGGTTTCAGGCACACATGTCTGCCTCCTGCCTTCGTCTGCCTCTTGGGCTCTCACACTGCATCTTCAGCAGCTTGCTGTTTCTTCCCGTTCCTGCTGCAATCTCAGGTTCAATACGAAGGCGGTGTGGTGCAGTGTGTAAAGCACTGCTTCCCAAATTTTCAGGTGCTGATGAAGCACCTGAAGGTCTTTATTAAGATGAAGATGTCAAGTCCTCAAGGTGTGGGTCTGGCCTGCATTCCAAATTTCCCTAGTGACATTGCGCTGCTGTCTTGTAGACTGTTCTTGGAGGAGAAAGAGTACTGAACAGGAGCTAGACATCGTTTTTAGTCTCATAATAAGTGCTGTGGACATAGGAAGTGCTAAGTCCATGTTGGATTTCACTGTTGGCACCTATTCTAGTGTAAGGCTCCGGCACACGACTGTGTAAATTATACATGTGGAATTTGAACTGCATTTCTCTCTATACCAGTCTGCTGTTTTTAATCATTGTTAGTGCCGCCTCCCAGCCATTAAGGTTATACTCTATACTCACAGTTCCTAAATGCTTGGTGTGCATCTAAATATGGTTTAAATAGATATACCTCTCTCTCTTCTCTGTCACCACACTCAGGTTGGAGTGGCCTTACCCCTGTGCCACTGTAGTAACCATGTTTTTTATTTTCTGTGTTGTAATGCTTTGATATCTGGGTCTACCCCTTGCAATGGTAGCTAATTCCTAGAGATATAAAAAACTCTACTGGTCGTGCACCCTCCACATGCAAACTAACCATTCTTTCTTGGGTTCTCACACTCCTGGTCACTGTCAGCCTGCTCTCGTCACCCCAGGGCCAGGGACAAGACAACTAGAGACAGCTCCTACACCCCAGAGCCCACAAAGTCACCTAAATAACTGGTCCTAACCCCACTCACCCTGCTCACCTGTTCCCTCCCTGGAGCTTCCTCCTGTGGCCCCTTGGTGGGATGTGACCCAGCCTCTTGGATCTCTTTGTACAACAAACTATGTATTTGATGCCCTTTGCATCCTGATCTGTTGGCCTCACCATACTTAAGTAATAATAAAACCTGTATTTTAGAAAAGTACGACTCCTCCAATTTACATTATATTTTGATTAAACTTTCTTGAATCTCTTAGTTAAAAAATCCTCCCCTGGCCAACTTCCTATAGCTTTCAGGATAAAGTGAACACCTTTAACTGAGCACTCAGAGCTCCTCAACTGTCCTGTCCTCACACACATCTCTCACCTTATTCACAAGTGTCCTCCCCTCTGGTTCTTCTGGTGCCCGTTCCAGTCCCTTGGACCTGTGCTTCACCACTGCCATCTCTGCACACTGTTTTTGATGGCTCAGACCACCTATCTGTGAGTGCTGAATTGCATCTGGTCTTGTTTTCAAAGATGTTTTAAATGCATCCTCCTCCCAGTAACCTCCCAAGATGCTTCCCTCTCCTGCGTGAATGCAGAGTTTTCCAGCTCCTCTCCAGTACTCATGATAGTGGATCCTTGGCACTCACAGTTGTAGGAGCTGAGTTTTGACTGAGTGACCAGCTTCAGACATGATAAAGAATAGTTTAACCAGTTCTTTATCTGGTGGGAGTAAGCACTTGGTGAACCTGTCTAACTCTTTACCCAGCACACAGACTTCAGCATGGTGTTTTTGCTCTCAAACAGAGGGCATATGAAGTACCTTATGAATTTGGGAATTCTCAAAGGTATTGGGCTCCATCTCTTGTAAATGCCAAGCACCTTAAAACAGTTACTTATGTACCTGCTTTCCTTTCTTTCCAGACTGAAATTCCTTGAGAATGAACACAAGGAAATACCATAACAAACAGCTATGAAACGATGATTTTTCATCAAATTAATTTGGACAGCGTTTGCTAACTTCTGCATTCAAAGGCCTCTGAAATTGAATTTTACCCAGGGATTTCATGACAATATTTGAAGTTTAAGTACATAAGTGAGCTTTTGAAGGTTTTTCTGGAAACGCCAAGAAAGAAGTTAACTGAGAAACGAAACTTTCTCTGTCCGTCTCATCTGACATTCATTACATACATAGCAGTCTTTTGATGGACTGAACAGTTTAAAAATCGAAAGACATTGGTGACCTATTCATGCCTCCTCCAATTCATTAAAGTAGATAAAAGTTAGTTTTGAAAAAGCCCCATATAGATTTGATGTTTTTCCTTCTGTAAAGTTTACAAAGACTTGTTAGCTTTTCAAAAGTGGCAGTGTTATGTATCTAGATTTTCAAATCTCAACTTACCTGACCAATTAAACTGGAAAACACAAAAACTCCCAAGAAAAAATTCAGCAGCTGAAAAACAATTTCAAATAAATTTTGCGGTTCCGGAAGGCCCCCAATGGTAATCAAACTTCGGACTGCCCAGTAATAACATCTTAGGTACCTGTGAAAAGAGAAGATAGACATTTTGCTTTTTTACTATAACATTAAAATACCACCATGCTTGGAGAGTATGGATTACTGCTCCATTAGAACACATGTCCTCCAACTGGTCACAGTGTTCTTTCTATAGGCAGCACTGGGAAATACCGGATGGTCTAATGTAAAGCAGGGAAATTGAGACCATTGCTGAACTACCACACTGGTGAACTGTGAGGCGATCAGAGCTCAAGGATGCTCATGCACATGGGAGGTCCAATTGTTTTCACTGATGGACAGTAGAGCAGGTGTATACCTTTCGCTCTTTTCTGCCCATACCTCATTATATTGCTGACTGTGTAAACCATGGCAGAGACAGGGGAGGACTAAGCTCCATCTCAAGAGGGAAATTACTCTCAGGTGTAATACGTTATTTACATAGGAATTTAGTATTGAAGAAAACCAAGCACGCTCAGACATACACTTGATAAAGGTTGTATACTTAGCTCGAACAATTGCAAATGGAGGGACTGAGGATGTTCCAGACAAGGTAGGAAGAGAACAGGAAACCAGGGCAGCAGACAGGAATGTGATAAAGATTAGGGCAGAGCCACTCAGCTGGCTGCAGTGACTCAGGGTTTCCTGGAGACCAAAGCGAGGTGGCGACAGAGGTTAATATTACAGTCCAATGGATGTACATTGTAACTTTTGTGCCCGATCAGGGATATGATTAGGCATATTCATATAGCTCTGCATGGTCTGAATCAGACATTCCCATCAATTCCTCACAGAACATGTTTGGATATAGGGGGTCCCCCCTCACTATTCCACTTTCTAGGGCTGTCACAGAAAAAGGAGCACTGTTTACGAGTCCTGTCTTCATCTGGCTGACATTCCTGCTCTGGTGCTCACTTCACACATGGTATGACTACTTGAGGTAATTGTGTGCTAGTCTTTGAACAGGGTAATTTTTAATTTTAATTTTTTTAGCGAGGTAGAGAGGGAGAGACAGACAGGGACAGAAAGACAGGAATGAAGAGAGATTAGAAGCATCAATATATAGTTGTGGCACCTTAGTTGTTCCTTGATTGCTTTTTCATATGTGCCATGACCTAGGGGCTCCAGCTGAGCCAGTGACCTCTTGTTCAAGCCAGAAACCTTGAGCTCAAGCCAGTGATCTTGAGCTTCAAACCAGCAACCTTTGGACTCAAGCCAGCAACCATGCAGTCATGTCTATAATCCTATGCTCAAGCCAGCAACCCTGTGCTCAGGCTGCTGACCTCTGGGTTTCGAATCTGGGTCCTCAGTGTCCCAGGCCGATGCTCTATTCACTGTGCCATCACCTGGTCAGGCCAAGAGTGATCTTTTTCTTATGAAAATAGCCTACAATTTTCAGATAGTCAAGAATTCGAAAGTTGAAGTTTATACAAAAAAAGAGTCAAACTGCAGTTGAAGTCACTATTCAAATAAAAACAGATCTAGAAAGAAATCACTCATTTTGAAATTCAATACCTTTTGAAGGACATGAGTTGTTTTTTTTTTTTTAAATCTGGGGAATATAGGAAAAGAAAATCCTACACTCTTTGGTAGGGTTTAAAACCACTGTGCCAATAAGATAAAGATATTACTACTCTGCATTTTTTTTAAGCAGACTTCTTTGGACTTACTGATAATATAGTGAACTTGATGTCAAAAAGAACCACCTAGAACAGTGGTTCTTAACCTTTTTTGAGGTACCGAACCCACCAGTTTCATATGCGCATTCACCGAACCCTTCTTTAGTGATAAATAAAATATAATTTTTTTTCCAAATTCAAGACATAGGTATATGTTTTTTTACTGGTGCACAAAATGAGCCGTGCATGAACATCACCTTGCTCAAAGAACAAAACCAACAAAGTGCATGAACTCACAACAAATTACAGTATTACTTTATTCTGGCCTCCGCGGCAGAGGCTTCTCCGAACCCGAGACCGACTCATCGAACCCCTAGGGTTCGATAGAACCCAGGTTAAGAACCACTGATCTAGAAGAAGTACAGAATAAATTTAATGGATTTTATTTTTAACTTTCAAATTCCAATTTATAATTTCCCATTATCTATTTATTTTGGTCTCAGATCCTGGACCTGTGGGTCTTTTTAAACAAAGGGACTTTATTAAACCCAATCCTACCCATGAGTGAAAAACTACTAGCTCCACTCCCTGTGTGACTACTCCCATGACAAGTGCTGGGGCTCTTGTCCCCTCCTCAGTCACTGTGATGTTCACAGAAACAAGCAGATGAAGTCCTTCCTCTCATTAAAAAATTTTTTTTTAGATTTTATTTATTCATTTTTAGAAAGAGGAAAGAGAGAGAGAGAAGGGGGGAGGAGCAGGAAGCATAAACTCCCATATATGCCTTGACCAGGCAAGCCCAGGGTTTCGATCTGGCAACCTCAGCATTCCAGGTGGATGCTTTATCCACTGTGCCACCACAGGTCAGGCTCGATTTCTTACTTGTGAACGTTAAATAACAATCCAACATGGAGCGTTAGGCCCTGATTCTCCAAATCTGGAGGGTTAGCCTTAAATGACTCTTACTGAGTAGGAAATCGGTCTTGTGGTACCTGGGAATTTTCTGCCTTGATGCCTGGAGGTGTTTTCTAAGATTCTTTTCTCAGTCATGCCTTCCACGCAGGCATGCACAACCAAGGCGAGATTTCAATTTAATTAGATGGTCTCTTATCGATTTTCTAGGATTAGTCTAATTACCCGGCTGCCTTTGTCTCTCTGCTCCACTGGACTCTGCTGCTCTGCTTTTTATATTACATCTGAAGGGTGTCTGGTGTCTCATGTAAAGACTGGTCCTTTCTTTTGCCATTGTCAGAACTGAAGTATCTAGGGGGTAAATACCTCCATCCACCCTGGTCTCGTTTTCTTCATATGTGAAATGGTGGGCTGAGTGACCCTAAATTTCCCTAGCTCTCAGGCACCGCAGTTCTGACTCTTCCTCACCCATCCACAGGTGTGAGTCCACAACAGCCTGTCCTTCTTATTCTGTCCTTTGAGGATCTCTGTGTTAAGGATTGGGGCCTAGGATTTTCTAAAAGGTGTGGGCACATTGGGAATTTTATGTCAGAAAATAAATAAATATCTGGACAAAGGTAAGTTAGCGGTATTTCCGGGTAACAAACATCATTTAATACTTATGAGCTAAGTCCTTTCCTTGTTGGTTAGATTTCTAATGAAGGATGTCATCTACTCATTATAAATAACAGTGACCTTCTGTTTTTCACTGAAATGCACAGACATTGGTATTCTGTTCCGTGAGGTTCATGGAATAGCTGTACACTTGTCTTCTATTTTAATTGTTCACAATGCCCCACTCATGTTGCACGATTTGCTGCCTAATTCTAACTAGGACAAGGTTTATGAGACCAGTAGACTCAGAAGCCCCCTTCAATGGATAGGTCATCGGAAACCATCACAAGGCTCACACAGCCTAAGTGTGAAGCCATAGGAGGAGTGGGTCATATGAATAACGGCCATATACAAATTACCTTAAAATACGTAAAAATGCTGCTTTTAACATCATTTTCTTTATACAGATCATAACCTGCATCTCTGGCTGATCACCGGAAATGAAGGCTTCGACTGTGCATGACAGCCCTCCCATCTCAGGGCACAGAGCCCATGGGAGAACACTCATCTTCCCAGACAGGGAGCTTGGGCAGAGTGATGGCAGTGCCGTGACAGGGACTGAGACTTGCTCTCTGGCCTACACAACGATCACTTTTAATAATTTTTCTGTGAGTGATGAACAAGAACAGGTGGTTTCTAATTCTCCGATGCAAGGTTCTATTTCTAGCCATTAAATCTGACCTGTTAACTGGATTCTCAGATCTTATATATCTCAACTATCTTTGGTTGCTAGATCAATCAGCAGTTACATGTTGACTTTTCACACTTTAATGGTGTATTTGCTCATTTCTCTTCCTTGTATTCATGTTTGCCTTATGTATTTCTTTAATTTATTATTAGATGGAAGTATTTTTCTAAGTGTGTACACATTAAGAATTAGGATAAAGTAATGGGGAATTGAAACGTTTATCATTATATGTTGACATTCTTTTCTCCTAAAATTATTTTTGTCATAAAGCTTACTTTGACTAATATTGACAATCTGTTTGGTTGGCAAGTTTAGTTCATGCTTTTCTGACCAATTTTCTTTTTTCGTTTTCTTATTCTATTTTTTTCCCTTCTATGGATGAAGATGCTCCCTTCTTTATTTCTGTTTCCCAGTGGCTGTCTCACCACTCTCCTCCAGCTTCAGTACACATGCTTGTGTTTTAGCCTTCGCAGATTCTTTGATTCTTTTTTTATTTTTTGAGAGAAACAAGATGGGAGAGATGAGAAGCATCAACTCATAGTTGTGTCACTTTAGTTGTTCATTGATTGCTTCTCATATGTGCCTTGATTGGGGGGCTCCTGCTGAGCCAGTGACCTCTTGCTCAAGCCAGCAACCTTAGGCACAAACCAGAGACCTTTGGGCTTAAGTCAGTGACCATTGGATCAAGTCAATGATCCCATGCCCAAGCTGGCAACTCTGCACTCAAGCTGGTGAGCCTGTGATTAAGCCAGATGATCCCACACTCAAGTCAGGGAGCTCCAGCTTTCAAACCTGGGCCCTTAGCATCCCAGGTTGATGCTCTATCCACTGTACCACCACCAGTCAGGCTAGACTTTGGAGATTCTCTTTTACAATCTTGAAAGCAATGAAAACTGTTGTAATTTATCTAGAAATGTATCTTACAACAAGTAATCACAATCAGCAAAAATGACAAGTAACTGATCTTGTTGAATTTTAGAGATGGGGCACTGTGGACGTGTGGCCTGCAGAGTGGCTGGAATCAGAAGTTTGAAGTATTAGCACACTTTAGCTTAATGGAAGGCATTCTGATGCAAGTCTATTAGTTTGCTAATATGGAAAAAAATTTATAAAACTCAGGTATGTAATGATGTTGGATTACACACTCACTTTTAAGCAACTTTTACTATAGTGGGTACCTTTTTCAGCTTTCTATATAAGTTAGTTATTTATAGTAAATTCAATACCTACTTACGTTAATCCACATGCTAAAGGGAATTACTTACAGATTTAGTTGCAAACTTTTAAGGGGTCTTCTCTGTGTGTATGTGGGTGTGTTTTCCTAACCAGTGGGTCTTCTGACTTTAAATGTTTAAAACCAGTTCTGGTGAAAAGTTTATAAGCATTGCTGTCACTCCTCACATGCTCATCCCCACTTTTGGTAGTGTGCAATTCTGGGAGGTCCCTTTGCTTGCTTTGCGGGGTCCTGTCATGGCTTTCATTCCAGAAGCTTCTGCGGGTGGTCCTTCAAAGTCATGCTGGGACGTGCTCTTTCCCAGTGAGGACAATGCCTCGAATGTCTCAGTGTCATTTCAGTGGGGTGGGAAGTGCATGGAATCTGCTTTATCCCAGCCCCATGTCTTGACCAAAAGGAAACCTCGCTGTTGGATAACCTGATTGCTGTTAATGAGTCTTGAGTCTCCTGTGCTGAAATTTTCAGATAATCTTTTGTTCTTGGGAAACATGCATGTCTAATTATCAAGTTTAATTTATGGTCCTTGTTACTTTCTGAGTGTTTAATTGAGTTAGTAGTTCTAGCTGAGTCGTAAACCATTAAACCATTAATTAGCCCTGTACCTGCCCTCTGAATAATTAATGTAGTTCATTGCTAAAAATCAGCATTGGAGTTATTAAAAGTTATCTTCCCCTCAGCTGTCTAAAATAGAGGCTTTCCAACTTTTTTGGTCATGATGCAGAGTAAGGAACGCATTACCTAGGTCAACCTGGGATGTGTACACACATGCACATACGTGCATGCACATGCATGCACACCCCTACTGGGCACGACAGACTCTGATGCTTCCTATTCTGTTCTCCTCTACTTGATTCTCTTTCACTGAAAACATTCTATTAAAGAGTTTCCACTGCCTGTTGATGGGTTATGTCTTTCAGTCTCTAAAACTCTGGCTAAAGAAGACTCTTACACTGAAATAGAATGTTAAGCCCTGGCCAGATGGCTCAGTTGATTAGAGTATCACCCTAAAGCACAGAGGTTGCCAGTCTGATCCCTCATCAGGGCACATACAGGAACAGGTTGATGTTCCTGTCTCTCGCTCTCTCCCTTCCTCTCTCTAAAATCAATAAAATAAATATTAAAAAAAAAAACAAATGTTAAGAAGACACAATAGCAGTATTTTTAAAATTAAATCTTACTTGTTTCCTTCACCATTATACACCCATCGAGTAGTTCCAATCCCTTCATAGTTGGAAACCCAGTAGTATGCGCAGGCATTCACGTGCAGGGTGAACAACAAGTACCCTGTGGTTCGCATGACTCTGTCAGGAGAGGAAATGCACAGTGAGGACTTGTGCTGTTTCTGGAGAGCAGCCTATTTTAACATTTCCTTTTCCTTAAAGTTTCCACTGAACCTCCTTGCTCCAAATTTGTGAGCCACTTATTCTCATTAGCACCAGGTAAAATGGTGGTGCCTGGGCAAGTTTCCCAACTGCCACGTCCTGACTGGGGCTGATGAGTTGTAAAAACTCCTTCTTCTCTCTTCTCATGGATGGCCACATCAAATCCCTGAAACACTTGCCTCCTGGGTCACCCCTCCATGTTGAACCCCATAAAATATACCATGCCGATTATACAGGATACCTTGGGAAAGTTCATGGGGCTTTATGCTACAATTCATTGAGACCAGAGGTCTCCGTGCAAGTGAAGCTCAGGATAGCGGAATTCGGCTGAGGACATCTTGTCATGAGAGGGCCATGACATCAGCTTGTGACAGCGCTCATTTATATGGACTTGTTATGATAAAAGCAGGCAGTCTGGCCTATTTTTTAGTACCATGTTCTTCCAAAATCTAGGACGACTGTCATACTTTTATTCCACAACAGAATATGTTCTAGAACACAACCTTATACTTTGTCCAGATGAAAACCTGAGAATGTCCCTTCTCTCTTGCAGGGAGGTCACACTGCTCCCTCCACAGTGCACCCTCACTTCCCCTCCTGGACCCAGTAGGCACTGAGCTCTGCTTACCTATAGACATATGCCTTGTCCATTATTGACTCCAGGCGGTGATTGAACTCAAAGAACGAAGTGTACTGTGTAGACAGCAAGCCAAAGAAATCCCAAAGTGTGTTAGTCTTAAAGACATCTATTTAAATAAAACTATATGAAATAGATTTTATCTGCCATTGAAAATAATTCCATTTATATGTCTTCAAAAACCTAGGGTCTGTTTGGTGCTGTTTTCCTTTCCTCATGATACCAATGCCCAGAGCTGCCGGCTGTATTTCACTTCTATCCTCTAGGTCAGGGGTGCTCAATCCGTTGATCGCAATCTCCTGGTCCATCGCGAAGGAAGTGTGGGTAGATCGCATGACATTAAAAAGACATTTGTCTTTTGATTGACATACAGGGTAGCCAATCTGACGTCTGAACTTTTGACACCCTATACATGCACGTTAAACAGCGCTAACTTGTTCAGTTACATTGCTGCGTAGTTAGCCTTCAATTTATTTAAACTAAATACAACAAAGGGTATAAAAATGAGTGCTGTAGCTGGTCTGAGTAAGAAGCCTAAAACCTACCACTTACATACAGAATGGGAGGGGATTTTTTTCACTATGTCATATTCTAAGTGCGTTTGCCTCATCTGTCTGTGTGCCATTGCTATTCCAAAGAGGGGAAATGTGGAGCGGCTCTTTTGGACTGTTCATAAAAACTATGACATTGACTTTCTTCTGAAAAGAGAGCTGAGAAGGAGAAAGGTGAAAGAAGAATACACAATATTAAATAGTAATAATAGTAACTTAAATAATGATAATATAGAAGAAATAAATTTATGTTTTGCATTTTTATTGTAGGTAGATCATTTTGACTTGGTCATCTTATAAGTAGCTTGCAAGCTGAAAAAGTGTGGGCACCCCTGCTCTAGTTAGTCTAGAAGTGACTAGAAAAGATATCTTTTCCTGTTTTAAAGCATATAACAGAACTCTTATTTCAAAATAATTAAATTCGCACTGCCCCAAAACCTAAGTAAAAGAGGAAAAGTATAATACATTGAAGCCACAAATAGGCATGGAGTCCCAAAGCTCAATGCTAGCTTTACTTCTAAGCAGGCTGCATTAAATGTGTTTTATTTCAACAACATTTAAAGTGCAGTAAATATTAGCATTAGTGAGCTATTCCTGACATTGTTCAAAGAGACAATGAGTTTACACACATCTGATCTCTAATTCTCATCTTCCTCATTGCTAAAGTTAAGTCATTTGGAAGAGTCAATGACACAATGCATATAATGTTTAACAAAGTTTCCTTTCAACAAATGCGGTGGCGGCTCTGCTTGCCGTGTTCTTGGTGTCAGGGTCTGCCATCCGTCTTCCTCAGATGTGAAGGAGATGACCCCTAGATTGGTAGTCCCTTTAGTATTCCCTTTAAAAAGGGCATCTTTGGAAATACAAGCTCTCATTCCTCCTGTTCACGATTTAAATGACATTTCACATCCTGACTCTTCTCAGATTGGTTTTAATCACCTGATGAGGTTTTGAATTACAAAATGTTTATGCCATAGAATCTTTTGGACCAGGCAATACACTCACTTAGTTCAAAAACAGTAGCAAGTACAGTTGTCCCTCACCATATTGTAGTTCACTTTTCACGGTCTCACTGTATTATGGATTTTTAAATTGTATCTTTCTAATTTCGTATCACGGATTTTTCACTATACAGGTACTGTGGGATTTTGCAGTATATAGGTATATTTACATATTTATTACTTTAATTATTTTGGTGGTAAAATAAACATTTTCTAGCCTAAAATATTGAAAACAATATAAAAATATTAATTAAAACATATTAAAAGAATATTAAATAGAAATAAAGCCTTAAAACATAAATAATAAAATAAATATAAGGTTGCTACTTTGTGGATTTTCGCCTATCGTGGAGGGTTCTGGAACCTAACCCCTGAGATAGATGAGGGACTACTGTATGCCTGACCTGTTGTGGTGCAGTGGATAAAGCATCAACCTGGAATGCTGAGGTCGCTGGTTCAAATCCCTATGCTTGCCCAGTCAAGGCACATATGAGAAGCAATCAATGAACAACTGAAGTGAAGCAACTATGAGTTGATACTTCTCTCTCTCCACCTCCTCTTTCTGTAAAATCAATAAAGGAAATCTTTTTAAAAATCAACAATAGCAAGTATATCTCTTCAAGAATCCTGTCTCTGTCAATTCTGATTTTCCCCCCTCCTCACATTGCCACCTCAGTTAATAATTTTCATTAGATTTTTGTGGCCTTCCACTGTTTATGTAAACACAGAAAATTGGGGTATTTCCTCTTTCTGTCATAAAAAAGTTAGTATTGTTATATAAACTCTTCTGTAACTAGCTTGTATTTTTTAAAAACATTTTTAAAAAAGATTTTATTTATTGATTTTTCAGAGGGTGGGGGAGAGAGAGAGAGAGAGAGAAA
This sequence comes from Rhynchonycteris naso, assembly GCA_037038555.1. NCBI lineage: Eukaryota > Metazoa > Chordata > Mammalia > Chiroptera > Emballonuridae > Rhynchonycteris > Rhynchonycteris naso. Next base: position 211,053,875 of record CM072998.1, on the reverse strand, counting down.
GAGAGGGAAAGAGGGGAGAAGTGGAAGCATCAACTCATCAACTTCTCATATGTACCTTGACCGAGCAAGCCCAGGGTTTCGAACTGGTGACCTCAGTATTCCAGGTCAGCACTCCATCCACTGTGCCACCACAGGTGAGATACTAGCTTGTTTTTTAACTTGGCAGTTTATGTTAGCGGTTTTTTCATACAAGTTCGCAGGAAACTTCCTTTTGTGTAGTTTTTTTTTGCATTACAAAGTATCTTCTATCACATAGGTATACCACAATTTATTTAACTAGTTCCCTGTTAATGGACATTTGAGTTGTATCCCTGTATGGAAATAATTCTGATTTGCAAAACTTTTCCTGGGAATACAGAGTTTTAGATGCATAAGGAAGCTTAGTGGTTGTCTGATGGAATGCTCTCCTATTACAGCCAGTATCCCAGGAGTCCAGTGACTGTCTAATAAAAAAGAGCAAATGGGAAAGAATAACATGATCAGATTCATTTGTAACTGCAACTGTGTTTAGAAGCAGCAAAGCATCCCTATCTTAGAGTGTAAACACACCTGCTGTGAGATACAGGATAAAAACAAGCAAGAGCAACTTCCGTTAGTAGAAGCAATGGTGCCTTTTCATCATGGAGTTTCTGACATTCGCAGCATTGATGAAGGCAGAAAAATGGACAGTTTGGGGCAATGAAGAACATAATATTTTCAAGATATTTTAAATCACTTAAGGATTTCCATGATGGTAATAGGGCAATCCCAAGTAAGAATCATAATATAGTTATCTTACCTTCAACATCCTGTTTGTCCTAAATATTGGATTAAACCCAAAGAAGAGGTAGAGAATATCAAATGGCATTACTGATGCGACATCCAGCTGTGGGAAGAACACATTCACAATTATGTCGTGTTTATGTGCCTTTGGGATATGAATTGATTTATATATCAATGCATGTAAAAGCTGGTCAGCCACCACCATAAATTCTTTGCTGCTTAACACAAAACAGCCATCACTTAAGCATGCATGGTGCCATGGGACAGTATGTTAGCACATGAGGACAAGACCACGATACTGCAGCCTACTGCAGCCCACTCCAATGTGCCTGATTGCCACCTGCCTGCCTCTGACGTGTCCTCTGGGGTCTTTGGGATTTTTACTGCACTGTCCCATGTGTTTTGGAGATGGCATGGCTACTAATGCCATAATATATTTTAGCTCTTGGACTAAAAAATCAAGTCTTTCCTTGATTTTATTTGAAAGCACCATACATTCATTGCAGTGATGTATTTTTATGTCTCAGCCAATTTTCCAGGACCCACAACTGATTATATTGTTGGTTCCTCTAGATGCCTGCATCCTTCCTACTGCTGTGCTTTTAGGATCGTATTACTAACAGCAAGCTGCCAAGAAGCATGTGTCAGAGGTTGTGCAAGCTGAGAACGAAGGGGAGCTACCCAGTCCCATTCACGATTAATCAGCATCCTGATGGGTGAATGCACTAGTACGGGGCTAGTATAGCTAAACATCTACATTTTTACATTTTTCATGTATTTAAATTATTCTGGCCTTCCATTACCCTGGCAATTGTGAAATGATAACATCATATACTTGAACACTTCCCTATTTGCAGTGATAACAACACAAATTCTTTTGTATGAGATAATTATTCATTTTCATTTTTGTTTATATGGTAATGGAGAACAGGGTATATTAAAAACCATTTAATTTATTTAAGGCAATTATGGGCAGGGGAGAAGCTTTCTGGAAGGCCACACACACGAAATGGAGAGTTAATTAACTGTACCAGTCAAGTGCCATAGAAAAGCAATGGGACCTTCAGTTTGAATTGACCAGAGTGGCTTTCAGAAACAAATTACTCACAGAGGGCATTGGTTTTGAAATGGTATTGTATCATCATCAAACCCCACTGATTTTACCTCACAGATATGGTGCCCCATCACAAGCTGAGGGGCGCATGTAACAGTTACTATCACAACATCCCACTGATAAGAAGGGGGGACGGTGCAGGCCTGTTGCCGGTTCTAGAGCATTGTCCCAGCATTCGTGATTTCATTTTGAATCATGATAATCCTTTCTTGCTCCTCCCTCCCTCCCTCCCTCTCTCCCTCTCTCCCTCCCTCCCTCCCCCCTTCCTTCCTTCCTTCCTTCCTTCCTTCCTTCCTTCCTTCCTTCCTTCCTTCCTTCCTTCCTTCCTTCCTTCCTTCCTTCCTTCCTTTTATTCTGTGAGAGGATGAGAGGAGGGGAGGCAGAAACAGACTCCCGCATGCACTCCAACTGGGATCTACCGAGCAAGCCCACTAGGGGGCAATGCTCTGCCCATCTGAGACCCTTGCTCCATTGCAACTGAAGCTATTTTTTAGCACCTGAGGCAGAGACCATGGAGCCATCCTCAGTGCCAGGGACCAACTTGCTCTAATTGAGCCTTGGCTGCAGGAAGGGGGAGAGAGAGAAAGAGATAGAAAAGCGAGAGGGGTAGGGGTGGAGAAGCAGATGTCTGCTTCTCCTGTGTGTCCTGACTGGGAATTGAACCTGGGACTTCCACATGCCAGGCCAATGCTCTACCACTGAGCCAACTGGCCAGAGCCCCTTTTCTTTTTTTAACCTGTAAACTAACTGTATTAGAACTAACATTCCTGAATAATGATCTGTTACTGGCTGTCTAATCAACTGCTCCACTGCCTACCTGACTTCTCCATGCAAATGGATTATCCTTTGTTCTGTCTGGCATGAACACTGGTAGGATGTGTGTTGATAGAGATGACTCATTTCTCACTGAATCATAGTAACGTGAACTGAGGGAGTACTGACTAACTCTGTGCTCTGTGCAGGGCACTCTGCAAGGCATGGTGGTACAAACAGGAGCCAGACATTACCTCTGTCCTCTAGAAGTTAACAACCTAACAGTAGAACAACCAAGCATCAAAATAACTATGACAAAATGCCATAGTGCAGGCAGGCAGTGGGAATGGGGTTCAGAAGGGGGAGTGCTCCCAATGAAATAAATACATTTTACATTTATAAACCCACATTAAAGTCAAGAAAGTCATTAAGAGTTTGGAACAAGCTTGTAGCATGTAGAAAGGATGATCTGTCCTCTTGCAAGAGTTCATCAAAGTTGTGCAGGGTTTTCACGAAGATGTCTAAGTATGTGGTAACTTTTTCACAAAAAAAATTAGTTGGAGATAAAAACAAACTGAAAGGTTTTAATCATTATAAGTTGCCAATTGGGACAACTTGGCATTTAATCCCAGATTTGTTTTTTTTTTTTTTTTACAGAGACAGAGAGAGAGTCAGAGAGAGGGATAGATAGGGACAGACAGATAGAAATGGAGAGAGATAAGAAGCATCAATCATCAGTTTTTTGTTGCCATTGTGACATCTTAGTTGTTCATTGATTGCTTTCTCACCTTGGCAATCTGGCCTTGACCGCAGGCCTTCAGCAGACTGAGTAACCCCTTGCTCAAGCCAGCAACCTTGGGTCCAAGCTGGTGAGCTTTTGCTCAAGCCAGATAGGTCTGCGCTCAAGCTGGTGATCTCTGGGTTTCGAACCTGGGTCCTTTCGCATCCCAGTCTGATGCTCTGTCCATTGCACCACCGCCTGGTCAGGCCAGATTTGTATTTTTTTAAACAAAATTTGAGGCCACTGCACTGTTGTTCTTGAAAAGGGGGTGGGGTTGGAGGTTACACATACTGATTGGGTGACCTTAGAGAACCCCAAATCTCTACTCATTTCTCAGCGTTAGGGGGGAAAAAATAAAAGATGACAAAGCACTTGGTTTTAAATAATTAAAGTGAAAAACACAAGATTACAGTGCTCTTTGAGGAAGACAAGATGCCATGCCATGTCATTTAAATGATTGCTTCTTTTCTATCTTTTATTTTTCTTACATGAACAAGAACGAAACAGGAGTCAAGACAATTTCACAGACTTTTACATGCTCATAGCAGGTGCCCGAAGGCCAGCATTCGGAATGGATGAGACAAAGGACAAAGCGCACTCCTTCCTTTAATGTTTCAATTAGAACTTCAGAGTGGGCACTAACATTTTGTTCTGCCTACTAAACACCCACACGTTGAGTTGTATATTGGCACACACAAGGAATCTATTGTGTGATTTCTGAGAAGCAAAAGCTCAGGCTTCCCTTTGTCTAATAAAACTTTATCTGAATAGAAGGTTACCAAGGCTATGATTCTGAAGAAAAGCAGATTTTTTTTTTGGTAGAAATTTATAAGTGGAACTTAAAGTGGCAATGGATTGCTTGAACAATTTTGAAATCGTAAGTCACCTACCTGAAATTTTGTAGAACTTCTGTAGTGCCTTGTTAGCTCATGCGAATCCACCTGAAATATGTTATATTTATATTAATTTTACTCAGTTTTATCAGTTATTTTTATCAATTTAAAAATATTGATAGCTCTTTTCTGCTGGCTCCTTCCAACGTCAGCCTATGAATATGCACTAGCCTGTCATATCTTAGAACAAAAATAGCCCTCCCTTGGCATCTGTTTTCTCTGTTTTTGCCCCATTGTCATACTCAAACTATTTTAAAATATTTTATTTATTTATTTTTGAAAGAAGAGAAAAGAGAGAAAGAGAGAGAGAGAGAGAGAGAGAGCTAGAGAAGGGGGTAGGAGCAGGAAGTATCAACTCCCATATGTGCCTTGACCGGGCAAGCCCAGGGTTTCGATCTGGGGACCTCAGTGTTCACGGTCGACGCTTTATCCACTGCATCACCACAGGCCAGGCACTGAGACCCACACTTCTTAAAGGGAGTTTCTGCATTGCTTTAGCCTATGTCCCTCCTTCGTAGTTAACCCTCATCCCATGCAATGTGGTGCCACAGGACTTTTGTTCACTCCTCTTATTCCATCAAGACCAGCATGTGAGAGCCCTGGTGACCTTCCCGTGGTCACACCCAGGGAGCCCTCTCTTTCGTAGCACTCGCCATGCTTTAAAATCACACATGTCTCTCTTGGCCCATTTATTTAGAATCAGTTTATTCCATAAAATGGTAATCTGTGTTAGGACAGGGCTGATTTAGTTTAGCAAGTCTATGTAATTAGTTGCTAAAATAGATTAGGAGCCCAACAAATATGTGTTGAGTGAATGAGTAGATAAAGGAATGAAGAGATGAACAAAACTTTTTGAAGCAGTTGACATTTGGGGGCGGGGGACAATCGCATTCTTGAGACGATCTCTTTCCAAATAACCTGTAATGCCATTCTTGGTTCTCTCTATTTCTTTAGTTCCAACTTCTCAGTGCCTTAAATTCTAGGGCTAGCTGTTTAAAACTCAACAGCCCCTGGGATTCAGCTCTCTTTATGCTTGCTTCCAGGGACATTTCATCCACTCACATTGTTTCAAAGTTTGCCATGTGTGCTGATGCAACCAGTTCTCCACCTCCGTCTAATCTACCTTCTGGACAAGCAGCTGCCTCTTGCTTTCTTAATGCAGCAGTTCAGCTTATTTCAAATGTAACCTGCACCAAACCTCACTGCATCATCATCCTCTGTTCCTCCCAAGCCTACATGCTCCCCTCTCCAACTTTTTCTTCTCCTCCTGATCTTGCTTCTCATTCTCGTTGTCCTCCTCCTCCTCCCATGAGTATCTGTGAGCATCCTTATCTACACTAGTTGGCGATCCCAGACCACTCACTCTTTCCTGGCATTGGTCTTCTTGCCTTTAGATTTGCTCCCCTCAATTCATTCCACAATGACAGACAGATATTTAACTCAGATCACTTAACAATCCTCATTTACATAAAATCCTATGACTCCAAACAACTTTAAGAAAAAAGAATCCAAGCTCCTTTGCATGTATATAGGCTCTACTTTCTGTCCACTGGCCTCCAGCAACGTTCCACCCCCACTGTGCTAACAGTTCCTCAAACACAGCTTCTCACCTCGAAACCTTTGCTCACGCCGTCTTCAGAGCTTGGAACACATTCCCTTGCTTCTTTGTGGGGTGGAGGTGTGCAGATAACTTAAAGTCATTTGTCAAGATTGGGACCAGGTGTGCCCTCTATCAGTGGTTTTCTCTGCCCTTCCTGGCCCCCAGTGCTCACCAATGTTATGATGCACATCATAAGACCCACCATTGTTCCTTTATCTGTCTGTCCTTCACACTATGAGCTACTTAAGGCGGGGGGGGGGCAATACCTATGTATTCTGCTTCTTCAGTTCCCAACACAATGTTGAACATATGGTAGGTGCTCTCAATAAATGTTTAATAATGGCCCTGGCTGGCTGGCTCAGTGGATGGAGCGTCGGCCTGGCACGCTGACATCCCAGATTTGATCCCTGGTCAGGATCAAAGAGTGAAAGGCACAAGAGACCATCTGCTTCTCTTCCCCTCCATCTCCCCCTTCTCTCTCGCTTTCCCTCTCATAGCCAGTTGTTTGATTGGTGGAGCCTTGGTCCCTGAGGATAGCTTGGTTGATTTGAGCATCGGCCCCAGATGGGGGTTGTGGGGTGGATCTGGTTGGAACACATGTGAGAGTCTGTCTCTTTATCACACCTCCTCTCAGTTAAAAAAATATATATATATATATACATATATAAATAAAATAAATGTGTAGTAAGTGGTAGATGAATAGGAAAGCATTTGTTAACATTCAGAGTTAAAAGAATTAATGTTAACATCGAACTTACATCCTTATATTTTAATTATAGGTGGGGATGAATTGTCCATGTACTATTAATTCATTTACAAATTATGTTAACTTGTAACATGGAAGCAGCAGCATCTTCCAACAGTGCCCACCCAGGCTGTCCAAGTTCAGAGGTTTTGAACCATTGCCGAGCCATGTTAAAGCCAGCTCCCCGTTTCCTGCCTTCCCCTTTTCTCACTGTAACTTCTACCTGTGCACACACACTAAATTTTACAGAAAGATATCTGAAAATCGATATAACATGCTCATTTAATGACTTTTACTGTGAAACAAAATGGCATACGTAGAAGTTTAAGTTGAATAATGTACCAAGCTTAAGTAAAATCTGTCAGTGCCTTCAAAGCTTAACTGGTACAGATGGATTCATTTCGAGTGCTAAGAAATCAAGTCAGATTACTCCCCCACCTGCCAGTCATGGCAGAATGTGCTTTTTTCTTTAATTTTTTTTTTTTTTTAGCACATCTGTGCCTTTCCTTCAGAGTGTATAGGGTCCTGTGATGGAGTAAACGTGAATGAAACCACAACTCGCGAGGCTGAATGGAAATGCCATCTGGTGATTCTACATCCCTTTTCTTCGAAGCCCTAAATAAATCCGGAATCGTTAGTTTTATGAGGATCAGCATGCTTGCCAGTTACAATCAGGCACTTACTTTAGTAATGTTTCCCTGGTAAATCTTTCTCTTTTAAGCCTCATCTGTATGCAGGCAACACTTCTTCAGGGGAGGCTGACTTTTGGGAAGGATATGCTCATAGCACCCAAATCATCTTCCAACAGAGAGTTTTTGAAGAAGCCACACCGGGTCTCATCATATTTATTTGTTATTTGCCTCTTCTGAGAAACAGTCCATGGAGACTTTGTAATTCCACAACGGACATATTATTTCAAAAATATCATCTGAAACAACTTCAATGTAGATGAAATGATAATTCAAGGAAAGAAAAGCCTTGAACTGAGGTGGCCATTCATTGGCTCAGTCCCTTCAACAAATTTTCATGCATACATCCTTTCTGCATTCCTAGGAGAGAGAGGGAATCGAAGACTGTCCCTACACTCAAGAAGCTATCTTGAGGTGAGAGCTGCATTGCAGTACAAACAGCAGGCCAGAGGAAGAAGCAGTGTAGGGAATACTCATGTATCAGACCACTCAGCAATTTAATGAGCACCTCCTGGATACAAGACCCCAGCACAGGTGCACACACTGTCTCCTCTAACCTTCACAGCAGGGTCGTGAGGGGAGGGGCTACGACTACCATTTTACGGATTAAAAAGAGCATTCATTGAAAGGGTACATTTATTTTCATAAGGTCATGCTGTTAGTAAATTTGAGAGATGCAATTTGACCCTGGTCTGTCTGTTTCTTCTTCATCATAATTAGCCTTGTTGTTATTTAACAGCTAAGTAAGGGGAGTCCAGGTAACCTGTGCAGAGCACTGAGCAGGGAGTGGTTTCTCATCTCCAGGTCCACTTATAAATGGTAACTAGGAGGACTGAACGTGAAAGGCGCTTGAATAACATCAAGTCACTGTCACTGGAGGCACTGATCATGCATGTGGGTCTCATGCAAAGTGCTGTGGTGGTGAGAGAGCCAGGCTCGCTCATCCCCCACTGCTGTCCCCACTCCGCCACTGCCATCGATGAAGAAGACTCTGGATGAGGTGTGTATGTTGGCCCCTGATCAGTGCCCTGCTTTCTGGGTAGCCCCATTTTTAGGAGATCCTCTAAATAAATGAAAAACCTTACACATTTCTAGCTCTCTCAGTTTTGGCCTTTGGGATCTCAGTCTGCTGTCTGCTACTTTTCTTTTCCCTTTCAAGGTCTTGGGGGATGAATATTTCCATCCTGCAGCCTTGGAATATCTGGCAACTGTGGGTTTTTAATAAATGTTTGTTGCATGAATTAATGAATGAATGAGAGAATGAATGAAAGATTGGGCCGTGTCCTCCAAAGGTGGCACAAACTGAGCATGTGAGACCTTTAGGCTGGGTGCTCGACTTGCATAGTCCTCTTTGCAAAATGTAATCAAGCTTCAAAGGCTAATATGACCTCCTCTAAATTAAAGAAACTATTGAACTTCTTTTCAACAGACAAAGCAATTCATTTCTGTTCTATATTTGTAGCATGTGATAATGCATTTTTAAATACAGCCTGTTGAATATGCTTATTTTGGTTATATTTCTTGGTTCTACCACACCATTGTATGCAGAAACCTCTTAGAAAATTGAAAATGAAAGTCTCCCCTTACTGATTTTGTCATTTTCCATTTGTCAAACATTGATTTTCTGCCCCCGGTGCATCTAATGGAGGTTGAAATTAGCTTTTTTTGTGTGAGCTTTTTACTTCCTATTTGTGCGCCATCATCATCATTCATCACGCTGCCAGGGAGCCCGGGGACAGCGGCACAGGCTGACATCTGCACAAGGAACGCTGTGGATAGATGTTGGCTGCAGCATCAGCTCTGGCCTTTAGAATGTCTTTCTAGGAAAGCTTCCCAGGGTAGGAGGCATTCCACAGCAAGTAATGTTTCTAAGAAATCACCAAAACTAGTCCTTTCAGTGTTTTGATCATTTAAGATCACCTGGAGACTCAAAAGAGAGTATTGAGGAGACAAAAGAAGTGGCCTCTCTTATCCCCCAAATAAATAGGAATTCAAGGTGCCATCCCCTGGCCACTCTGCTCCACTGCTGGAGGCTCTGCTCTGGGCCGCCCTGGGTGGGACTGTGACTAGGACACACAAGGCACAGTGCATCTCAGCTGGAAAGCAGGCAGGGCGAGGGGGAAGGCGAGGGGCAGAGGCTGTAAGGTGTGGATCTGAGCACACGGAATGCTCCTCTGTTTCTGTCTCAGTGTGGATGGATCAGCTCTCAAGTTTCTTGTCCCTGAGGACAAACCAAGGAGGAGATCATTTCTCCTAAGAATGAGAATGATGGTTTCTGAGCAGAGGTTGCATTTATGATGAGGACGGATATGAGGAATCTGGGAAGAGTGAACAGGAGGCAGGTGGGTAGAGAATACAGTAACTAAAAAACCAGAACAACTGCTTGTGGTTTGCAGTGTCTGCGTGCGTGTGGCTGCTTACGTGTGGTCTGGCTCTCTTGGTGGAGTACTGGATGGTCAGTTGCTCTTGGTCCTGACAGCATTCCTCAACAGTGCACTTCACAGTGGTGGACAGACCCTGTGTGCTACCTGGTATGGCAACCCCCAGCCACACGTGGTTGTGAGGCACCAGAAGTACGGAGAGTGTGGCTGAGAAACTGGAATTTTTAAAGTTATTTAAACTTAATTGGTTAGAATTTAAATTTGAGTAGACATGTGGCTAGTGGTCAGGGTATTGGACAAGGTGCTGAGTCTACAGAGACTTTCTAAACTGGGGCTTCCCAGAGTGTCCAGGTTAAAATTCAGGACTTTGTTTTTGTCCTGTGTGTAGGCAGAGGCCTGGGTGCTGACCATCAGTGATGTCCAGAGATACAGTCTGCGTCCCCCAGAATTCAGGGCCTGTGCCTGCTCACAGTTCTGCCGTCTCCAGCGGGGTGAGCGAACTCCAATGTGTGAAGGAACACCTGCCTTACTGTGAAAAGTGCAGAGGTAGATGGCTGATTGTAATGTGAAAGGAAACAACTTCCTCCCATGAGGTTTGGGGCTTGATTACTAGAGGAACTTATAGAAAATGACTCCCTTTTGCACCGACAGTTTATGTTTTTTACATCATTTAGGCAAACTGTGTGTGTGGTTTTGACAGTGCAGGCCAGCATTACATGTGTACCCTTGGGTACTATCAACTTCAAAACGGCTCGTACATCTGACCCAGCATGATGCAGCCATGATAGGCGCAGGACCAAGTCCTGCCCGGACGACCTTCTCATTCTGAGTCTTAAGCAAATCGCTTGCCCTCGGCCCACCTCGGTGTCCTCATCTGTGAGGAGGGCTAACATATTCCTCAGAGGGCAACCAAAAAGACTGCTGAGGCACAAACAGAAATTAACTGGCCCCCAACAGAGTCTGGGCACTTCATGCTCACCAAGTCATTCATTCGCCTTCCCCTCAGCACTATGAAGGTGTGATTGTCATTTTCCTTTTTAAGACAAGGAAAGTAAGGTGCAGAGGGTGCTCAATGGTTGTTTTGTTGTTGTGTGTGTGTGTTTTAAAATAGAATTGTGCACCTGAAACCTATATCATTTTATTAACAAATGTCACCCCAATCAATTCAATAAAAATTTTGATAAAAAATTAAATTGAATTATAACATACACATTTAACTTTTTTTAAAAATGAAATGAATGAAAGAGTTGCATATGTCCATCTGAAGTCTTTTGATAGATTTCATTCTGTATAAAGTCCCAGATTTTCCATTTTGACATCATTTTTTCTCCATTAATCTCAATCAAATGATTTTCATTTTTTCTGGTACGTTTCTATTTCTTGTAAAATGTTAATAATAGTACTTAATGTTCAAAGAGTATCTGCCTTATTATAAGCTTTTTAAGCCATTTATATTAGTATGTTTCTTGACCAAACAGAATGCATAACGGAATTTAATAAAATTCATGTTTAATTTAAAATTTAGAAAATGGTAAATGAGCTTTAATGAGAAAAGTGGTTATTGGGATTATCATGACCATAATACCAGCCATTTCCGGCAGTCAGACTTCAAATAACACAACGCTGTGAATTTATCTTTTGTAGTCCCGTCCAAACCCTGGCCCCACTTACGATGATGTCTCCTCCTCTTATGAACTGCAGCCTGGGCTGTATGAGCAGCATGTCGCAGAGGTAGATGATGTCACACATGATGTCAGCCACAAGCCAGCGGTGCGCGTTGTCCGGTGTCTGATATGGAAAGACGAGGCGCACGGGGATCAGCCAGCAGTTCCAGTTGTAGGCCGTGCTGACCAGAAGGAGCCACAGAAGATAGAGCGGATCTAGAAGAACAGCCGCTGCTGACCAAGGCAGTGTGACAAGCATGGAAATCCTCCCCTGGCTTGGCCTGGCCAAGCTGAGGCCCTGTTCTCGGGGGGTCAGCCACGTGTTGTAGGAGGCTCTAGTCACAGACCGTTCTGCCTCTGTGGTGGGACCTGGCTTTACAAGGGCTGCTCAGGGATCTTACCAGCTCCTCCAACATTGGAGTGTGTCCCTTGGTCTTGTGGACAGGAGGCAACTGAGTCTGTGCCCACAGGTATGGTATTGTAAGAGTCAGGAAAGGGGCATCTTCCAAGGCAGGTGCCAAGCGGCCACCTCTCACCCCAATGGAAGGCTGACATGGGTAGGGCACAGTCAGCCCACAGGGGTCACCCATGTTCCTCTGCCCACAGGGGCCAGTAGAGGGACTTGTTCAATTTTAACAATGTGAAGGCATGGAAGCAGACAGATACTTCAGAATGATTTGGGGGGGGGGAGGGGTGTCTGTCAGTGTACATATTGCCAACACCTCTGCGGCTTTTGTTTCAAAGGTCATAGGGGCAGAACAGACCCTGCACTGCCTTTTAAAAAGAGGCAGGACTAGGTGAACTAGTGACTAGGAGACTAGGAAAACAGAAGCAATCTGTGACTTTAAGTTTCAGTGTCCTTGGTCATCGCCAGCCCTCCCGCAGAGATGGTCCACCCTGGACGGTACCTGTGTATGAGTCGATGCTTTTTGGGAGTCTAATTCTCCCTAGGCGCCCTGTCAGAGGTTCCTTCCATACTTTACAACACAGCAGGCCACAGTATTGCTCTTCCTCATGCTCAGCATTGCTGTCCTGTGTTGATGACACAGCTGTAGGTTTTGCTTTGGAGTAGAAACCAAAGATGAAAATGGTTTTGAAGAGGTTAAGTTGCCTGACCTGTGGTGGTGCAGTGGATAATGTGTCAACCTGGAATCTTGAGGTCACCGGTTCAAGACCCCTGGCTTGCCTGGTCAAGGCACATAAGAGAAGCAACTGTGAGTTGGTGCTTCTCATTCTTCCTTCCCCTGCCTTTCTCTTTCTCTCTCTCTCATATCTAAATCAACAAAATAAAAATAAAATCTAAAAAAAGGCTTAAAAAATAAAAAGAAGTTAGGTTAGTTTAATGAACACAAAACTTGTGTTCCGTAAAGTCAGCACATTCCAGAGTCTTCCTCTCTCAATACAGCTTAGTGAGGTATTTTATTTATTTATTGTTAGTAAGTGGGAGGTGGGGAGGCAGAGAGACAGTTTCCTGCATGTTTCCCAATAGGGATCCACGTGGGAAGCCCCCTACTGGGCGATGCTCTGCCCATCTGGGTCTGCTGCTCCATTGCTCAGCAACTGAGCTATTTTAGCACCTGAGGTGAGGCCATGGAACCATCCTCAGTGCCTGGGGCCAACTTTCTCGACCATTAGAGCCATGACTGTGGGAAGGGAAGAGAGAGAGAAGGGGGAGGGAGTGGGATGGAGAGGTAGATGGGCACTTCTGTGTGTCTTGACCGGGAATCAAACCTGGGACTTCTACATGCTGAGCTGTCGCTCTACTGCTGAGCCAACTGGCCAGGGTAAAGTTGAGGCATTTTATGACACTTGAAATAGTGACATTTATGAAGATCTCCAGGTACTGAAAACACTGGAATTTAGAAATAAAAATCAGGTTTAAACTCACGAACAAATTATCCTAGAGATGTTCCAGAGAGGTTTTTTTAAAATGCAAACTTGATTCTCATTTTTTTTGGAGCATAAATAAAGTCATTATTTTGGATTGATTTTTAAATTATTTTTAATCTGTCTCATGATGATTTATTTTCCTCTTTTTTTTTACTGAATTTATTGGGGTGATGTTGGTTAATAAAATTAAACAAGTTTCCGGTGTACAATGCTAATGCATCACTGGTATATGGCATTGTGTGCTCACCACCCCAACAGTGATTTGGATTTAAATTGAGAAGAGACATCACAAATGTTACTCAGGTTTTCATTTCAGCTTCTTTTGTCTCACATCTGTCCTTCAAGATATGGATATGTAAAGCTCAAAATACCCTTTTCAACATATTTGTCAAACTAGAATAACTGTTTTAGTTTAGCTTTTTCTCTATAAGAAGAAACTATTACACAATACATAGTTTATTTTAAAAACCCATTTTCCTTATACAGAGTTATGAGGGGTCCGTCAACTCTGTCCTATGTAATTTGCTGTTATCCCACACCTCCTTTTATTTTTGTTTATCCCTGTAGTTGCAGGGCACATCACTTTGTACTTTCCTTTATTGCTCCTATCAGTTTTCATGAGCACATTTCTGTAATTATCAGGGAGGCTGACAGTGGCCCCTCCCCTCATGGGATCTGTACATGTATGTCCTCCGCTCTGTGGTGTCCCCAAGTAAGTCTGATAGTACTCAAGGTGACATTTACAACAGCACCTGCTACCATGATCTTGCTGATGGCTTGAGCCTGTAGTGGGGGCCTGGGTCTTCTGCAGGGAACCCTGGTCTCTCTGCCTGAGGGTGTCCCCCCAGCTGGCCTCACAGAGTCTGGCTGTCAGCCACCTGTCCAACAGCAACACTCAATGCCCGAGCTCTGTCCTCCCTCAGGGTCAGTTCTGTGTGTGAGCCTCAGATTTTCAGTTGGCCCAGCCCTGGTGACCCAGAAAGACTGTGAGTGTCTCAGCTCCTGCCTTGTGTCTGTCCTCATCTCTCTGCATCGCCCTAGAGAGAAGCTATCTGAACCTAAACCATTGTCTCTGGGGCTGCCTTTGAGGAAACCTGGACTACGACATTTGTGAGATGCATGTCCCCACCCACCCATAACTTCTTCCCAGCACTTTGTAGAGCAGTGCTCACCAGTTTTGGGGCTGGGCTCAGGAGAGGACAGGTCTCCTTCCACCAGCCGCATCTTGTAGAGGGCTGTCTTTTGACGCAGCCTTCTCACCAGGGCATGCAGCTGGGCGTCCACGTACTCATTTATAACAGGAGTTCCAAGCAGTTTGCTTTTTGGGCTACATGAAGGGAAAATGGAGATAGAGACAGTTCATGAGCAGACACACAGGCATAAGAGGGAGTCTCTTCACTTCCCTGTGTGCCTACCTGTAACTGAAGAGAACAATTAGAAAAATCCAGGCATTAAGCTTGATGCAAACACAGCTAGTACAACACAGATGTGCTCCTGGAAACCAGAGCCCACAAGCAGCAAATGGTCACTCAGTGACTGTGATCCTGCCACTGACCTGTACCATTTGAAGAAAGAGTCTTTAGCAGGCATGCTAGCAGAACTCTAAGATGGGCCTTGGTGTACCTGTCCTGCATGGCTCCGGGAGAAGCACGAGTGGTGGATTTTACAGCTGCAATGAGTTGGGGTGGATAGCTCGGTTGACTTTAGGATAAGGAGATTGTACAGGCAGCCTCCTCCAAAAAGCAGAGAGTTTCTCTGCTGGTGACAGAGCAGGAAGTCAGAGGTTTGAAGCCCATGGGGGGTTTTACTTGAGAGATTCTGCACTTTTGCCTCTGAAAAGGAGATCTGCAGGAGACCTCTAGGCACTGACAAGGACCGCTGGCTAGCTGATAACAAGGAAGCAGGACCCAGTTCGCCAACCACAAGGAACTACATTCTGCCTATAATTTGAATGCGCTTGGAAGTAGATCAATCTCCAGGGAAGAGCCCAGCGAGGCCTGGCTGAGACCTTGACTTCAGGTGTGTGAGACCTTCAGCAGAGAATCCAGTCAAGCCCAAACAGCCTTTTATTTATGAAATTGTGAGCTCTCAAATGGGTGTTGTTTTAATTACTAAATTGGTGAGAATTTGTGCTTTAACAAATTTCCCTTCTAAAAAACATACAAGCAGGTTGATACAGGGTATATAACACATAAACTAGTGTTTTTCATATATCTGACTTTCACATAGGTTTCCTCAGGGGTCTAACTCACTTTCCACCTTCCTTCTGAGCTCAGACGTGGCATCTACATGGGCCCGTGTAGGTTCCATCCATTCTCACATCTCACTTCTATGTCTGCCCTTTTCATCTCACTTGCAAATTGGAACCCATGGCGCTCACGTTGGGATCGGGTAACCTGCAGATTCCATTTAAAGATAATCCTAGCATGATCTCTAGTCCCCCCACAATCTCCAGCCCCATGATCTTCAATCCCCTCCAGGCCTACAAACATAGCAACTCTGTAATTATTACACATTCCTGGACCATTGGTGCCTTTCTCTCTTCCTTTTTCTTATTATCACAGTAGAATTTACATCCCAAATCTTCATTCCAACAGTCCTGCCTGAGCATTAAGATTCTTCCTGTGTGTCCCACTAAGACCTTTAAAATTATTCTCCAGGATGGTGAAGATGGAGCTGCAGAGGAAGAAAACCTGACCTGCCCTGAACAACACAGAAAAGGGGGCATCTGGTCCCCACCAGCAAAATCTTGTTCTTTCTTATGAGTAAGAAGTGCTGTCATACATATTTTGCGGATTTCTTCATAAAATCTTAGCACACCTAGAAGTTGATTTATCCATCAAACAGGTATTGAGTTTCTACTTTATGTACTAGAAACATAAGAATGAGTTAGCCAGCGAGTAGCCCTGTGGCTATTCACAGCTTCATGCAGAGATAAAGGTGTAAATAAGTAACTAATAATAAATCAGGTACAAGTGCTATACTCACATGCAATGTAGCCTGGGGTATCATGGAGGACTTCACAGAGAAAGTGTCTTGGATCTGAAAGGTTTAGAAGGCCTTCCACAGAGAAATGGGAGAAGGCTTTCCAGGCTTTCGAACCATCTGCTCAAAGATGTGACAGAACACACCATGTCAACAAGTATTCTGGTGTGCACTGCAGGCCAGGTGGTGGGGATGGGGAGTGGTGGTTGGTCTGGAATGGTGAGTGGGGCCAGGTCCTGACAGCTCCTCTCTGGCCTGCATTTGCCTGTAGGCTGGTGGGAGCCATGTGGAGCACTGAGCAGGTGGGTGTTCTGGGGGGAGCTGAGGAGGAGCAGTGAGCATGCAGGAGGCAAGGGAAGGGGCTAATATGGCCGGTTAGAGCCGATGAGGGAGAAAGAGGAAATAAAGGAATAGTTTATAGGCAGAAATAAAAGGATTTGAACTTTCTGGGTCTTTTGGATAAATTCAAATAAAGAATCAAGAAAAACTCCTAAGTTTCTATTTTAAGAGACCAGATTCATGAAGATGACATTACTCTAAATGGGAACTGAGAAAAGAGACATCCATTTGTAGTGGATATATGGAAAAAATTTGTGTTTCTGTGTGTAGGAGCTCACCTTTGAGTCCCACAAGGCCTTCAGACATACAGGTCTAGTGACACGATCCTGGTGTCAGCAGTGACCATAGAATGCTTGAAGCCATATACATAGGTGATGTCATTATAAAGTTCTCAAGGTGAGAAGCTTTAAGTTTTCTTTCTCCTCCATGAGACCTAAGACACCTAAGTTTTGAATAAATGCTTATTGACTAAATAAACCCAGTTACTTCTAAACTTTTGTTTGACCTTATTTGATCTGCCTCAACACACCGAAAAAAAAAATCTATAGAAAGTGAAGTTGAGGGTTGGTGGGTCATTAATTGCAAAGCCAGATTTTCAAACTGTCAAAACGTCTAATTTGAGCCCCAAGACCTTAGGGCAATGCTTTTCTTTTGCTGAATTATCTAAAAGCCCTAATTGACCATATAATTCCCACTTAATTATACCAGTTTGCATTGTGCAAACCTCCCTCATGGTTAAAATGCTGAACATCGTATTAGAAAGCATGCCAGCCTTTCAGAGGCACAGCTGTATTTTCACTACCGTATGTTTTTCTTTCTACATTAGTTGAGCATTGCATACCAGTCTACGTCATCTTTTCCCTTGTTCCAGCCTCTTTCCTAGGGCAAACTTGGTCCATCTTCTCCCTCATCTACATATACAAAGAAGCTAGGAATGCAATTTGCTTTAGGTAATTTTGTGGTTGAACCAATAAAAGGACAAATAGGGATGAGGAAATATATATTCCATGAGATAAACAAACAAACAAAAAATCAAATGAGGGTAAAAGAGGAAACCAGTGGATCTATATGCCTTATAGAACTATACTTCATTTGAGCTGTATTTGGCATTTCTTATTTGTATTACTAACTACATATTTTAAAAGACCTATTCCTCATAATTCTTTGATGAAAGATTTAGTATACAATAAACACATTTGGTCTTGGCCAATTGACTCAGTGGTAAAGTATTGGCTTGGCATGTGGAAGTTCTGGGCTCGATTTTCGACCAGGACACACAGAAGAAGCACCCATCTGCTTCTCCATCCTTCCTCCTCTCCTTCTTCTCTACCTCTCTCTTCCCCTCCTGCAGCCAAGAATGCATTGGAGTAAAGTTGCCCCGGGGGTGGAGGATGGCTCCAAGGCCTTCGCCTCAGGCACTAGAATGGCTCCCGTTGCAATGGAGCAATGTCCCAGATGAGCAGGGCATGCTGGGTGGATCTTGGTTGGGCACATGCAAGAGTCTGTCTCTCTGCCTTCCTGCTTCTCATTTCAGAAAAATACAACCCCCCCCCACCCAAAACCCAAAAACAAACAAACAAAGCACATTTTACAAATTTGGGTACATATACATAAGAGGGAAAGTCTTACTGAATGCTCATTTCTCATTAAGATTGATGAGGTCTTAAAAATTTGTGTATGTACCTATGGAAAAATAATTGGTTATTATTAGAATGATATCTATTCATTTTTTGATAAGGATGCAGAAAAAATTCATTTTTTAAAAAAAGGTTGATGGCCTGACCAGGTGGTGGCGCAGCGGATAGAGCATCGGACTGGGATGCGGAAGACCCAGGTTCGGGACCCCAAGGTTGCCAGCTTGAGCGTGGGCCCCGAGCAAAAAGCTCGTCAGCTTGGACCCAAGGTCACTGGCTCCAGCAAGGGGTGGCTTGGTTTACTGAAGGCCTGTGGTCAAGGCACGTGTGAGAAAGCAATCAATGAACAACTAAGGTGTTGCAACGGCAACAAAAAATTAATGATTGATGCTTCTCATCTCTCTCTGTTCCTGTCTGTTTGTCCCTGTCTATCCCTCTCTCTGACTCTCTCTCTGTCCCTCTAAAAAAAAAATTGATGAACAGGAATAGAATTATGGTACTATTCCTCATTTTCTTGAATTCATTTAGAGCTACAGGCAAAAAGAAAGCTGTGTAACTGCCCACTTCCTGTGCTGGGTGGTGGAGTGTCTGCATTCTGGGTGGTGCATCCGTAATACTGGGGTGACCCAGTGGGCTTCCTTTTGTCACAGGAGAAAAGCCTCTGTGACAGGGGTTGTGGGAAGGAGATACTGCGGTCTTCGGGTGTGACATTCCTGTGATTCAAGAATGTAAGTTTTTTTTAAAAAAGTACACACCTAAGACATGATTCTTGAAAGAGCTTCTTCAGAAACTGCGTCTGTTAGAAAAGCTTTCCTGTCTGCCGCAATACCTGTCCTCTCATTTAAGACTGACGCACTGGTTAGGCACAGAGGGGTGAGGAACTGCAATGGGTGAGGTGGGGAGCCGTGGATGGGGTGAGTTCGCACAGCGGTGATGGCATCTGAGTAGATGTTGGAAGGGTCCTGGCGCTTTGCTGGTCTGAAGACAGAATACTCAGGGCACAGGGGCAGCCTGGGGAATAGGAGCCTGGCTGCTGCCTTGTAGCGCACAGTGAGGTTCGACATTTTCACGTGGCATCCCAAATCACCTTGATTTGACCACTGGGAACCCAAGGTGGAATTCTAAGCAGAAGAGGGGCATTATTAGCTATGCTTTAAAAAATATTATTTTTTATATTTGAAGTAATTGAAAAAAGGAGGAGAATTAGCTGTGGTGAGCAGAAAGTATGACTTAAGGTCAGTTGAGGCCCCAGGCACAGAAGAAAATATTGGGCCCCTTAAAAAAAAGAGAGACAGGGAAAATAAAAATGCATGTTAATCATATTTTTAAATAAATAAAAATGTTATGTACTATTAATATTAAAATTGCACCTATGAAACCAAACTTGGTGTCATTAGAAAAAAGTATAGAGTTGGGTTTTGCGGGGCCCTTCATAAGTTGGGGCCCAGGGTGTGCCCTGTTGTGCCCGCCGTTAAATCCGCCTCTGGGAGAGAGTCGAAGTAAAACATGTGAGTTAACGTCACCACAGAAAATGTAACTGTCAGGTCCGGTCTGTGCACTGCTTGGAATGTGTCCTGCCAAAATCCGTGTCTACCTGGACTCTCGAAAGGTGATCTCAGGGGCTTTACTGATGTTTAATTTAAGACGAGGTCATACTGGAGTAGGGTGGGCGCTTAATCTAATGACTTGTGTCCTTCCAAGGGGGCCAAGTGAAGGCCTGGGAGAGACTCTCAGAGTAAATACCATGTGACAACAGAGGCTGAGATGACAGGGAGCAGCCACCAGCCAGGAAACACCAGCAGCAGCAGCTGAGAGAGGCCGGGGCAGACCTTCCTTCAGACCTTAGAAGCATCACCCTTGCTGACATCTTGATCTGGGACTTCTTGCCTCCAGGACTGTGAGAGGAGACATTCCTGTTGTTCTAAGCCACTTAGTTTCTGGTAATTGGCTAGGGTGGTCCTGGGAAATGAGCAGAGTTATCAAAGTGGATCATTGTGATACCTGTGGGCAACTTGGAGGGAAGCATAAGCTGTGAGCTACCTGCAAACATGTTCAGGTTAGTTGATGTTAAACTCGAGTTGTGACTGAAGAGTCAGGGTGTTTTCAAAGCCACACAGCATGGAAGACAGTTGAGAATCTGGGTGTGGAAGGTGGTGGGACTAAGCTGGAGATGTTGACTGTGGGTGGGCTTGTCTAAAGATTGGGATCACAGAGTGGCTCATACTCTGGGAAGAGCCTGTATGGAACAGAAGACTGGGAGGTCAACCCTCGAAATCTGCAGACTCTTCAGGAGCAGAGTAAAGAAAGAAACTGAGGAGCTGCAATTGGAGAGGCATGTCTGAGAGAGAAATGCCACAGACCAGGGACACTAGGTTGGGAGAAGTCAGTGGTGTCTCATGCTGCACACAGAGTGAATAGGAGAGGACCACAGTGTGGCCTTAATTCTTGCAAGGAAGACTTCATCATCTTTAAGAAAATTGGCTGAAAAAATGCGTAAGATCATAAAATTTTGTCATTTTTCTCCCCCTTGTCTTAATAGGCATTTTGTATAAAGTACATAGTATCTGCCTTTGTTCTCTAAATAATATTCTGGATTTCCATTTGTTATTTCCCAAACTCAATTAAAATTGGTATTTATTTCCTCTAATAAATCTTGAATAAATTTTGGTATTTGGAAACTTTGTTAGATTCCTTTTAATGCATAATTAAGAATAAATTCATTTTTCAATAACCTAACTCATTAAAAAAATTCCAGATTGATCCAAGCTCATTAAAACCTGCTACTTCTGTTTTGTTGAATAACAGACAGGAACTAGACAAAGAGTATTATGTTCTACTTTGAGAAGTGCTGGGGGAAGAGAGGAGTGGACCTTTCTTATTTCATTGGTTTTCACAATAATTAATGATAAATTTGGACAGCTGTCCTCCAAGGTAACAGTTAAAGAAGCCCACTTTGAATAAGGGAATGTTTTTGTAGGAGTAAAATTGTGATTGAGAAACCTTGCAATGACTCTAAAATTCTGAGTTTTACCACGTTGTGTGCTGGCACTCCACATGAGCTCCACACATTAAGCCATCATGGGTCTGGTGGACAAAACCCGGGTGACTCTCCCATTACTCCCTCTGTACACTCACCTCTCAGAGCTGTGAAGGGTTTGGGTGGTTTACCACCCCTCCCTTGTGTATATGGTGCTGTTTGTACACAGTAATATGTACATATGGCCATGTGTGTATGGGTGTCATGAGGCACAGTTTCCCAACTGAAACTCTTCTTGCTTTGTCTAGAACGTGTTGTGATGCAGTCATGGCCCCAGAGCTTGCTCCTGGCCCCCTCCCAGGAGTCCACTCTCTATACCTCTTCTGTTCATCTCTGAGAGCTGGAGGTTGAGCCTATGACATTTATTTTATTGCTCACAAACCGTATTCTAATGGCCCAGAAATGCAGTGGTGCCTAACTTTGTTAAAAGTTTAAAAACTATTTTAAGACTGAAGTAACAAAAGAGCTATAAAAATATTGTGACATTATCAACTTACACCTGTAGGCCCCATACATACACATATATGCACAAACACCAATGCCCACACCAGCATACATAAGAATAGCAGCCCTCCCCAAATCTTACCCCAAATGTAAAAAGAATGAACAGGCATGCCAACATAAACACAAGATAGTCATTATACTAATGCAGTGGTTCTTAACCTGGATTCTATCAAACCCTAAGGGTTTGATGAGTTGGTCTCAGGGGTTTGGAGAAGCCTCTGCCGTGGAGGCCAGAATAAAGTAATACCGTTATTTGTTGTGAGTTCATGCACTTTGTTGGTTTTGTTCTTTGAGCAAGGTGATGTTCATGCATGGCTCACTTTGTGCACCAGTAAAAAATATATATACCTATGTCTTGAATTTGGAAAAAAAGTCATATTTTATTTATCACTAAAGAAGGGTTCGGTGAATGCGCATATGAAACTGGTGGGTTCGGTACCTCAAAAAAGGTTAAGAACCACTGTACTAGTGCATTTCATTTCAAGAAGCATCTTAAATTCCTCACTAACTTCAAGGCATTTTATTTTAAGAGTAAAGAAAGCCACAACTATATTTTTATCATTTTTCCATATAGTGGCAGTCTGAAACATCACAGGATGGATTCACAAATGTTCCTGAAAACTGGTGTCTTGAAGAAGTTCTGAGCCACATTTTGAATGTCTCATTCATTCATTCTTACTGCACACTTATTTTGTATGAGCAAAGATGATGTTCTATGTTTACACTGAAGACTCTTTAGTTAACTTTCTTCTCTTTGATCTGAAATATGCCCTTCCATTTCTTCTGACTTATTAACTTCTTCAAGTAAATTGCTGTTTTATTTATTTTTTACTTAAAAACTTACATACTAGAATATGCAAGGAACTGAATTATGTCCTCCCAAAAATCACATGTTGGCATCCTCACCTCTGACATGAGTGCACTTGGAGACTTGGAGACAGGACATCTGGGAAGGTGATTAAGGTTAAGTGGGGTCCTAAGAGTCGAACCCTAATCTGAGAGGTCTGGTGTCCAAAAAAAAAGAGTGGTCACCAGAAAATCCTCCCCCTCTCTCTGTATACTCACAGGAGAAAGGCCGTGAGAGGCCACTGCAAGAAAAAGCCACTTGTGACCAGGAAGAGAGGTTTCACCAGGAACCAACCCTGATGGCACTTGGATCTGAACTCCTAGCCTTCAGAACCATGAGAAGTACATTTCTGTGGTGTAAGCCACCAGTCTGTGGTACCCTGTTGCGGCCGCTCTAGCAGGCTGTATTGGAATGCTTGCCTGACTAGAATAAATGGGAAAAGCTATTTTACGAAGTCGATGAAACACTGGATTAAGATAATGTGCTGAGTGCCATAAATCTCTCAAAATGACAGAGAGCTGATTGAAAAAATAGACAACGCTGGGAAACGGGAAATTGCTGGCTGGAAAACAGGAAATTTGTGAAGTTTCTTAAAAACAGGCAGAGCACGGTTCGTGCTAACTCATGTAACTCTCACAGTTGTGATGTACTTAGAGCAGTGTCGCTGCTATTGTTTTTAATGAAGAAAACCATGCCCAAAACACTCCCAGGAGATGTTTGTTGCCAGCTGAGGGGGGTTCTGGATGTGATCTGCCCTTGGAAGGTATAGGTTCAAGGGGCCATTGGGGGTCACAGGCCACCGTCTGGGCGATGACATAGAAACCACATGGAGATGGTGAGGAGTGTTGCCTTCTCTCTCACCAGACCTGCTCTGAGGGGATGGAAGAGGTGCTTCCCCCAGACAGGCAGCTAGATGGCCTGGCTGACGGGCAGAGCTGTGCGCCTGCGGTGCAGATTGGAAGAAACATGGCTTCGTGCCTGGCAGATGCAGTGCCATGCTCCTCCTGGCAGGAGAGCATGGTAACCAAAGGCGGAATGCTCAGCCATGGCTTCCCACATGGTGGGAAGTGAGGCTGGGGGTTTGGAGGGAATGCTCTCCCCTGGATGCAGGTGGTACAGGGGTGCATTGTCTGCAGGGAATTAAGGTGAAGCTATAAGTGACTAAACGTCCTTCTGCTCCTTGTTATCAGTATGTGCTGATAGTTCTGAACAACACTGATGAGAACACATGTCTACCTCCCACAGACCACTCCTACTTTCCCGCTTTGCACACTGCAATCCACAGAAGTGATGGAGAAAGCCAAGTACAAAGGCCTTCAAACAAGCCAAAAATCACCAAGCAATTGCGCAAAATCAACACTGCCTGAAGCACTTGGGTAGAAAATCGCCCATGGGAAGTGATCCATGCCCAGCTGTGTTGGCCGCCTGGGAGAGAGACACACCTGGAGGAGCGGAGTTGGGGGGGGGGGACACAATAGCCCCAGCCACCCCAAGACATGCTGATGAATGCCTTGGGTGCTGACTAGATTAGCAGTTTCTCCACGGTCAGTCAGCTGGGAACAAGACAGCAGGAAGCAAGAGGCAGAGGTGAGAAGAGGAATGTAGAAGTATCTCGCTCCCCCAAACAAATGCCACTCAGTCCACAGCAGATCGTCACCATCTCAGTGGCTGTGTGTGCTGTGACCTGGAGGTGGACACAAGCTGAGGGTGCAGAGATTGAATTCAGCAGGGAGAATGGTGTGGATGGACATGGACAGCCCCTGGCAGGTGGGGGTTCCCTATGGAGAAATTCAGTCATTTACACATGAAGAGAGGCAACTTGTAGAAAGAAGGAGCCATTGACTGTGTGAGTTGATAAAGCAAAGTCACAGGGGAGCCTATGGGAAACCAGAAGTAGCGCAGAAGGAAACCAGGCCAAGAAAGGCAGAGGTTAGCATGCAGGTCTCAGACGCAGGGTGTCAGGTCAAGAGTTTGCACATGAAGCGCAGGATGCAGAGCAGAAAGTCTGTACTCCACCAGTCTGTGTGTGCGACTGTGGCCAGCTCTGGGGGCCCTGGAGCACTGGGCCCCCAGTCTCTGCACACCCAGGAGAGAGGAGGGTTGGTGCTGGGAGGGGCAGAGTGCTTGGATGAACTCTGTCTTATGAACATGTGAATAGCAGATGGTCAGCAGGGATACATTTCCTGGACTGGAAATCGTTAACACACCTCTGTTCTCTGAAAGCATGGAGAGACAGCATTTGTAGTCCAGGTAAAGAACCAGCAGTGCCTAATAAGGAAGTGATGCTGAATGAACATTCAGTTTGATGTCTAGATAAAGGAGAGTGGGGTACATACAGTCAAGGGACACTCTGAGCGTCCAAATCACC
The DNA here is from genome assembly GCA_037038555.1 of Rhynchonycteris naso. Classification (NCBI taxonomy): domain Eukaryota; kingdom Metazoa; phylum Chordata; class Mammalia; order Chiroptera; family Emballonuridae; genus Rhynchonycteris; species Rhynchonycteris naso. The sequence continues at coordinate 211,028,889 of CM072998.1, read as the reverse complement.
ATTTCCTCTCTTCCTTCCTCTTAACGTGTGAAAGGCGTCGAGTTGACCTGAAGCACCAAGGAGCCAAACTGAATGTGTGAAAGGAAATGACTGCACAGGGGGATAGAAGTGAAATCCCTCTTTACCTTTCAGCCACTCAATGAAAAGGATGCAGCACCTATTGGAAGTAGATTAACGATGAGTCCGGTTAGATTAGACCAGTTGCTGACACACTCTGATAATCAGGAAAGAACCATGCCAGTCTTCTGGCTCCGTAATGAAAGTCTCCTTCCGACATCAGCAGCCCCTTCTCTGTAAGTAATTAGATTCTCACCAAGAATTTGCTCTGACTGGGTCACTGCCATTGTTTCCATGGCTGTCAGTCATCTACCACTAGGGACAGACCTGCAGGGCATTTAGGCTACTGTTAAAAAGACACCAGCTGATTTCTGACAAAAGGTGCAAAAGCCAGTCGAAGAAGGAAAGATAGCTCTCGAAACAAATGATGCTGGAACAACAGGACGGGAAGGTAAAAAAAGTGAACTTAACCCAAACCTCACACTTTACATAAAATCAACTCAATATGGATCATGAACTTAAAGGTAAAGAAAATAAAACTAGAAGACTTTTAGAAAAGGAAAAGAAAAAAACCCTTTTGAATCTCCAAAGATTAAGTATCTGATTCCATTTATAGAAGGTTATTGAAATGACAGTCATAGAGAGTGAGAACGTATCAGTGATTGTTGGGGGCCTGGTGAGGACAGGGTGTGGGACGAGGATGGAGATGCATGTGGTCATAAAAGGGGCAACAGAAGAGGTCCTTGATGGGACGTTCCTTAGGAAGGCACATAGAGTCCTCTGACCTTGCTACTTAAAGAGGGTTCTGTGTACCTGTGGAGGTGGCCAACCCAGAGAGTTGTTGGAAATGCAGAACTCAGGACCCTCCCCAGGTCTGCTGAGTCAGAACTTACCTGTCGGTGTGGCCCTCAGACCATCAGAGCGCCCCATCGTTCCATAGGACTGCTCCTGCATGCTGAGAACTGTGGAAGGGCAACAAGTCCTAACTCTTCTGGGAAGCTAGTTGTGTCAATATCAACCTGATTCTCACAAAACTCACTGATATGGGCTCTATTATACCCCCTTTCAGGTGAACTAAACGAGGCCCAGCCTAACTGAAGATGTACGGAAACAGGTGATGGAAGGCTGACAGAGCTAAAGAAGAGAAAATGGAGGTGATTAGAGCTCAACGTTGGTTGATCTTTAAAAAGGTGAGTATTTTGATTCTTAAGAGGTCAAACTAGTCTTATAGGGAATTGCTTCTCTTAAAATAGATGAAGATCACTCAGGAAGCACGGAATACCAGTGAGTGAGGATTTAGTAGCTTGGGTCCTTTTTGTTAGCAGTAAGTGCTGTAAGGTGAATTTGTTAGAATTGAATAATGTTAACTCAAACATACTTTTCTCATGTGTAAGGCACACTAATATTTTGCAGAGGGGAAGAACACAGTGAACCCGTAATCTTCAAGAGGGAAATGCAGAAAACTGAGAACACCATAGGTTCGATCATGTAAATTTCCACAGTCAGAATCACTTAGTGTGTCTGGTGCAAATGATGTGGGCAGTCTGACATGCACTGTTCTTTACAGAATATTCCACCCAAATGGCCTGGTTTCTGAAAGGTAAGACAGAGCGCAGTGGGAGGACCTGATGATGAGGGGCTCCCACCTGATCAGTCTGCAGTCACAGCAGACCTCAGATGCACATTCCAGGTTGTTATGGAAATCAGGGTCTGGGCAGTCCTATGAGTTTGTGTGGGCATCTTGATTCCTCTCAGGAAATGTGATAGACTCATCCCATTGGCTGCACACAGACCGCTAGAGCAACGTGAAAGAGAGTGCAGCTTAGAAATGTCACAGACGCCCCCTGGTTCTGCTCTTTCTAATTTTCTGTTTGAGAAGGAGAGGTGCTTGTCAGCGGAGTGATGTCTGCAGTCTTTTGAAAACAGAAATGTATGTGTAGCTATAACTCAGGGTGTCCTGTGATGGGACCGACCTTGGATCATCACGGTTCCCGCCGTGCCGTGCAATGTGCTGGGTTCCTACACGTCCTACTCAGAGGGTGGGATAGTTGTCATAGAGGCTTCCCATTCTGAGTGTGGTGACATTGGAAGCAAAGCAGTAACCACTGCAGCTGTCCATAGGGGTGTTGCTGTCACGCTTGGTAGACATCCTCATTTGCTTGTGTACAGGGAAATCTCAAGTTTTATGGGGTGGCAAAGATACAATTTATAGAGCAGTTTTAAAGAAAAAAAGAATAGAAGATGATGAATTCTAATTCCAACACACAACCTTCAGTCAGGGACAATGCTACACAGCTTTATTAGCTTCACAGGAAATTCACCCGTGCAGGCGTTCAAGGTATGTGCCAAGCAGCCCAGGGTTTCTAACTCCACCCTGCGGAGGTACCGTTCCTCCTCAGTCAGTAGCATGGCAGTAATAGTGAGAAAAGGAAATGTGTTGGGGAGGTTGTAGAGAAACTGGAAGCCTGGCGCCTTCTGTATTACTGGGGACACAGGACGGTGGTTCAGCAGCTGTGGAACCAATTTGGTGGTTCCTCAAAAAGTTAACCTTGGAATTAGCCCTTGACTCCATGATTCCGCTCTGAGGTATGTACTCGAGTAGCGGTCCTTAAGCACACGTGCCAGTGTGTCCAGCAGCTCTGTTCACACCCAGCAGCCAGAAGATGGAACCAGCCCACGTGTCCATCGATGGATAAATGGAGAAATTCTAGTGTATTTACCAGGGACGATTATTCATGCATAAAAGGGAATAAAGCATGGACACTTGTCACAACACAGATGGACCTCGAAGACATGCTGAGTGAAAGAAGCCGGACACACAGGTCGTACTGTAAGATCCCATTAAGAGACGGAACATAGGTCTGTGGCTGCTAGGAGTTGACAATAGGAGAGGATAAGGAGAAACTGTTTAATGGGTACAATATTTTATACTTAAAGTGATGGAAATGTTTTGGACCTAGACAGAGGTCATGGTTGAACGAAACTGTGAATGTACTAAATATTACTGAATTGTTCACTCTGAAATGGTGAGTTTTATGCTTTATGAATGTCACTCAATTGATTAATTTTTAAAATAATTTACCATCCACTCATTTGCCTGGCTAATGATTGTTATTGATGTACTGTAATGTTATAATATTCCATGATATCCCATGTGCTAAGTTCCAAGGAGACATGATCAAGTGTTCATGGAGGGCCTAGGGGGAAATGGTTACAGAGGCTGAGAAGGTGAGTCACATACTTGTTTCTAGATAATGCAGTGTGTGGCGTGCCTGGGAGGGGAGGAGCTTTGCTTTCACATGCACACACATGCACGCCTCCTTTCCACTACCGTTAGGATCATGAGTGAGAGACTGTGTTGGGAACACAGCATTCCTGGTGGCCTCAGCCACAGTGGGAAGCAAAAGAAGGTGGCCAGATGAGAGCTGTGCCCGGACCATTTCTTCAGGAAGGACTAAAGGGATGATGAGGCTTTGAGGGGCTGTGCGGTACAGCCTCCCACTCACAGGAGGGAGTCTCTCCACCTCATTCAGGATGATGGCCGTTCTGTTTCTGTTTCCACTTTCTTAGGTATAGTCATTGCCAGCCCATGACATATAGGGACAGCTCTCATTACTGGAATGATCATTTAAAATTAATAGACTTTATTAGGGCAGTTTAGGTTCCCAGAAAAATTGATCAGGAAGCACAGACAGCTTCTCTTGTGTATCACCCCACCACAGCCCAAGGCTCTTCTACAGTGTGCACTGGCATTAGTGGGGTCCACCTGTTACAACCGATGAATGAATGTTGATCCATTGCTTACTTTGGGTTACTTCGGGATGCACACTGCGGTTATACTGTCCTATGAGTTTTTTTTTTTTTTAAGGGACAGAGAGAGAGAGTCAGAGAGAGGGATAGATAGAGACAGACAGACAGGAACGGAGAGAGATGAGAAGCATCAATCATTAGTTTTTCGTTGCTATCGCAACACCTTAGTTGTTCATTGACTGCTTTCTCACATGTGCCTTGACCGCGGGCCCTTAGCAGACCGAGCAACCCCTTGCTGGAGCCAGCGACCTTGGGTCCAAGCTGGCGAGCTTTTGCTCAAGCCAGATGGGCCCCGCACTCAAGCTGGCAAGCTCGGGGTCTCAAAACTGGGTCTTCCACATCCCAGTCCGAAGCTCTATCCACTGCGCCACCGCCTGGTCAGGCAGTCCTATGGGTTTTGACGGTTGCATAATGACACGAATCCAACATTACAGTAGCACACAGAACATTTTACACTACCTTAAAAATCCTGTGCTCCCTTCATCATCCCCCTCCCCCCCATCCCATGACAACCTCTGATCTTGCCCTGTCTCTAGAGTTCTGCCTTTTTCACTATGCCCCATGGTTGGGACCTACAGTGTGTGGCCTCTTCACCCAGCATCTTTGACTCAGCCATATGTATTAAAGTGTCCTCCATGCCTTTTCGTGACCTGATAGCCCATTTTTTGGTCACTAAATAATATTGCATTGTGTGGATGTACACAGTTTATTTATCCATTCACCAACTGAAGGACATTTTGGTTTCTTCCCAATATACTATAAGAAGCAGTGATTTTTTTTTTTGAAAGAATAGTTTCTTTTTTAATTTTTTATTTATTTATTCATTTTAGAGAGGAGACAGAGAGAGAGAGAGAGAGAGAGAGAGAGAGAGAGAGAGAGAGAAAGAGAGAAAGGGGGGAGGAGCTAGAAGCATCAACTCCCATATGTGCCTTGACCAGACCAGTGCAGGGTTTTGAACTGGTGACCTCAGTGTTCCCAGGTCGACGCTTTATCCACTGCGCCACCACAGGTCAGGCAAGAAGCAGTGATTTTTAAAAAAGATTATTTCACTTAACTAATATAAACATCTAAAACCCTTTGTGCTATTTAAAAAAAGTTTACTAGGATTAACTCAGCTCAGTCTAAAGCATTTGTATAGCATCTTGGAAATTATTAAAGTATAATGCCTGCCATTTTCAAATACTTATATACTTAGCACCATTTAATTGACCATATGGAAATTTACCACAAGAGAATTCCCATGAATAAATATTTTCAGCTAGCTATATTTAAATGGAAGCTATGATAAATATTCCAGATATTTTGCTTACTGCAGGACTTACTTCCTTTATGTTATTTTCTATTTACAAGAAGCTTCTCAGTTACAGCTAAGAAGGTTAAATGATCGAAATTCTAACTTGTTTTCTCCCTCCACCTCCAATACCTTCAGGTTATAGTATGAATCCAAACCACCACAGCCCAAAGTGGGCGGCTTGGTGAGCTGAAGGGAAGGAGTGTTTTTGGACATTTCCATGTCTTAATCATTAGATTCTGAAAAATTATCATGTTCGGTGTAATTTAAAATCTAAACAATTCTGCAAATAATGAATCCAACTCACTAAAGTCATGCCTCCTCAGCCGGAAATAACGCTTTACTTTTTTATACTTTGATAATTTATGAAAATGATCCATTTCTATTTTAATAGCTATGAGCTCATAATTATCCAAACTGAAATTCATGCACGCAGTGTATCCCTCTCTTAGTTTCAGACAGGCTTCGGCTGTAGAAAAAATCCCTTTGGCAAGCAGAAAGAGAGTGTGGATTGGAACTTCAAATGTTTAAATCTAAAACTGCAAAATATGTCAACATTGGTAATATTACAGGGTTGACAAGACTCGATTTCTTTCAGGGTTAAAGTAATTCCTGAAATACCTGTGGGGCTCTGACACTAACAATAACCCATGATTCTCATGAACTTGGGAGCAAAGGCAAGCTCTGAAGGACATCTCCAAAGTCCTCTACTCCAACTCCATCCAAAAACTCCCTCCACCTCAGACCCAGAGAGATAATTATCCTGTCTTTCGGGAGGGTCCTCCGTGGACTTCTTGAGGTAGTAGCTTTATAGAGTAGAGAAACGAGAAGATCACAATGAAATGGTGTATCATCTAAAGCATAGCCCTCACTGGCCAATCACTGTCATGCCATCTAATGGTGGATTCTACTGTTAAAGACTTAAGAATTATGTTTTAGTTATTAAAAATGAGTAGTCATTATTGAGGACTTGGTAAATACATAAAGTGAAGGAAGAGAAAAACAACATGGGTTTTAGGTGCGCTATACCAATAAAATCACTATTAACATTAGGTGTGTGTTTTTCAAGTCTTTGTTCTATATATGGGTTTGAAAAACATATATTTGAGATTAGATGATTATGTACAACTCTGTATTTTCTTTTTTGTCATTAACAACCTAACCTGTTATATTGGAATTTCCTTGTAAACATTTTAATGTATATACTATAAAATACTTCCCCTAATTTTCCTTCATGTCACGACACACCCAGGAAATGACTACTTTTAAGACACTCTGAGGTGAGCAGATGAAGCCGTGTGAGGCCACGGGTGACTCTCAGGCCCACTCACCACCTTTGAGGCCCAAGAAGATTGGGCTATGAAACCTGTCTGCAGTGGGGCAGTACATGCCTCTCCCCAACCCCTTGTAGTCAAGCCTCCTTAAGGCTCTTCTGCACTGTTCTATCATTGAACATTTAAAAGATGTATACATTTTGTAGTAGTAAAGATAATGTTGCAATATCATCTTTGACCATAAGCCATAAAGCCTTTTACACAGCTAAGGCCATTTCCTTAGAATTGTTGAAATAAGGAGGAAACAGACCAACCTTGAAAATTCCCTGAGCAGACAAAACTAGTTTAGTCGTGCAAGTGAAGCTTAATTTAGTTTATTTCACAAAGACTAACCTGACCTGGGTCGTTTCTTGCCCACGCTGCTGCAAACCATAAACAAAAACTGAACTGTTTCCCCCTGGTTTATGTGAGGGAACCACTGACCAGTTCCCATCACTTAAGAAAACTCAATGTCATCACCAATCAGCATGAAGAATAACCCGTCACTGCTTTCCCCTGTATTATCTGTCCTATGACAACACCCCCTGGGCTTCCTCCATGCTTTGGTTCGAGTGCTTCCTGTTTACAAATTGTTTCTTTGGTGTGTGTACAATAAACTTTACTAGTTATTACTTTAGTGATGATTGGTTTTACTTCTATCACTGCTGAATCTTTCACAGACTAAATTCTCAAGAATGGTAGCACTGTGTCTTTCTTTCTTTCTTTCTTTCTTTCTTTCTTTCTTTCTTTCTTTCTTTCTTTCTTTCTTTCTTTCTTTCATTTTTAGGTGAGGGGAGGGGAGATAATGAGACAGACTCCCACATGTGCCCTGACTGGGATCCATCCAGCAACCCAATCTAGGGCCGATGCTCGAGTACAAAGCTATCCTCAGGTTAATGCGCTTGGACCAACCAAACTATCCTCTGTACCTCGAGCCAAATTTGAATCAATTGAGCCACTGGCTGTGGGAGGGGATGAGGGCAAAAAGGGGAAGTGGGCGGGGCAAAGAAGCAGATGTCACTTTTCTTGTGTGTCCTGACTGGGAACCGAATCCTGGATGTCCATATGCTGGGCTGATGCTCTATCCACTGAGCCAATAGTCAGGCATATTTCTGAGTGTGACTATTTCTTTCTTTTTGTGTGTGTGTGTGTGACAGAGAGAGAGAGAGAGAGAGAGAGAGAAAGAGAGAGATAGAGACAGACAGACAGGAAGGGAGAGAGATGAGAAACATTAACTTGTTGTGGCAACTTAGTTGTTCATTGATTGCTTTCTTGTATGTGTTTTGACCAGGGGGCTACAGCATCAGGGTTTTGAACCTGGGTCCTCTGTGTCCCAGTCTGATGTTCTATCTGCTGCGCCACTGCCTGGTCAGGCTGAATGTGACTATTTCTAAGAACTCTGATACATGCCAACTGGTTTTTATTTTTATTCTTTTTAAGGTATTCTGTAACATTTCACAATGTCTTCCTTCTCTTCTCTTCTCCTGCATCGGATATTCTTTTAAAAACATTTCTGCTAGTTCAGCAAGCTGGACAATGGCGTGTAGTTTTAATTAGCATTGTTTGGTTACACTCAAGGTGAATGCTTTCACAGTTATGTGCGAGTCCCTTTTTCTTTCACTTGTTCGTTTTGAAGTCAAATTCTTCTTATCTTTTTGGTATGGGCTTCTGATCTATTATATGTACAAACACTTGTCTGTTTATTGTGATCCTGTGTTACTTTTTAACACAGGGAAGTTTTTGTTTTGATGTGGTTAAATTATACAAGTTATCTTTTGTCATTTCTTCCAGCTTTGAAAAGTTCTCCATATGTTTGATAAAGGTTCACTCCAATCTTCTCATGGCTTTGGAACATTGATTTTATTCCAATTTTTGTTACCTCCTTTTCTTCCAACAAACTCACCACCTAACACAATTCTTGGGAATCATCTTTGATATTCTTGAGATTTTTGATGTTATCTTTTTTATTCCTCTAGTGCACTATTTTTTCCCTAGTAGCCAAATGCTTGTTTCAAACAAGGCTATTTAACCCACCACATACATTCAAATACATATAACAGCATCTATTTTCTTTATTCATAGGTTTAGCACAGGGATTCCTCTCCTACCTTCAGGCCTGGTCAGATGAAGAAAAGTGCGTGGTATTGTGTTAGTAAGACAGATGGGGGTGGGGTGGGGAGGAGGAGAGGAACACGAGAGTTTTGATCATTTACTTTTCCATACTAGGAACTCACACACGGTTTAACTTCTCTAATCGCTTGCTTCTACCCTGAGCTATTGTTTCCCTTTGTTCTCAGTTCACTTTGGGATCACTCGGCAACGTAGGCGTCTGCATTCTGGAGCGCTGGCGCCAGGGGGCAGTGTGAGCACACGTCTGTGCTGCAGAACTTGCTGCTCGAGCTCATGGGCGGTCCCAGCAGGCTTCAGCTTGGCTGTGACATACAAGCTGACATTACATATGTCCTACAGTGGACATATGTAAAAATATGCATTGAGAAAGAATACATGCTTAAAATAAGTATTTATTACTTCTAGGAGACAGAGCTTACTGCAAATTATTAAAGGAATTGCTTTTATCATAGGGATAGAATATTTTCCTATCTTGCCAAGCACTTAGCCATGGTCACTTACAGAGAACGGAGACTGCCAACTCCTGCAAGCCAGGCTTCCTGACAGGCTGCCCAGGTGGGGTGTACTGCCCCAGGAGCTCTCTCCCTGAAGCCTTGTAGCTGCTGCCACCTCCTTGCAGGACTGCTCTGAGGACTCTGGACTCCGCAGCAGAGCCTTGGTGGCTCTCCTCCAATGGCTGGTGCCTGAGTTAGTCTCTGGGAACTGGGACAGTGAGCTCCGCATTAGGGGCGCGGCAACTGGGACTCGAAATACAATTTCTCACGGATTAGATCTATAGTTCTTTCAAGCAGCACCTGCCTTAAGTACATTACAATCTAAACTGAATTTTGCAGGTCTGTCTTGGCACCTAGCTGTTATTGTTAACATTGTTACAATGGAAAAATACATTAGGGGTTTCAAACAACCCATGACTCTCAAAGCATCATTCGTTTGTTTGTTTGTGGGATCATCTGTATATGACAGGGAGGTAGTCAGGCTTCTTCATGCAGGGTCACTAGCGACCCAGGAATTAGAAATGTGGCATTAGCAGATACACTTAAGGGCAGATTAGAGTAAAAAATTAGATCTGGAATTAATTTGAACTAGCCCATGTCTGAACATTAAAGCTATCCATAGGTGATAAACCCCTTGCCAGACCTCTAAAAAGCATCTTGGAAGAAGCAAATTGCCTAGGAATTCTAATTATCTGCTGAAGTCCTTTGCCAATATTTTACTTTGAGGAGAATTCTCATATGTATTTCTGTCTGTGCGTAAACAGCTTTTTTCTTGGCCAATTAAAACTCGGGTTTGAGGAAGTTTTCATTTTCACCGTTTAAGTTTTCTTCAGCCTTTTACTGCATTTAGCTGCCAAAATTACCCGATGGGCCAGTGAGCATTTAAATCTCGGAGAGCATAAACCTCAGGTGTGAACAGGAGTAAAAGATGGGCCCGTGTCGATGTCCTGTTCTCTTAGGACACCTGTCACCTTAATGGCAAAAGGCACTTTAAGGGGACAGACTTTATTTTTACTTTTGTTTAGCAAGTGAATGAGTGAGAGAGAGACAGACAGGGACAGACAGACAGGAGGTGAGAGAGATGACAGCATCATTCATAGTTGTAGCACCTTAGTTGTTCATTGATTGCTTTCTCATATGTACCTAGTCCTGGGGGGGGGGCTCCAGCCGAGCCATTGACCCTTTGCTCAAGCCAGTGACCTTGGGCTTTAAGCCAGTTATCTTTGGGCTCAAGCCAGCGACCATGGAGTCATGTCTATGATCCCAAGCTCAAGTCAGCAACCCTGTGCTCAAGCTGGATGAACCCCCACTCAAGGTGGCCACCTTTAGATTTCAAATCTGTGTCCTCAGAGTCCCAAGCTGATGCTCTGTCCACTGTGCCACCACCTGGTCAGGTGACTTTAAAATGAGATTATCTGGGTGGGCCCCATCTAATCACAGAAGCCCTTAAAAGCAGAAATCTTTTTTGGGGTGCAAGCATAGAGGTCCATGAGTGGTAGCAATGCCCAAGTCTTTATCCTCCCTGGGCAGGGACATGGTCAGTTGTTGGGCCCGTGATGTTTGTCTTTGCCCCAATGCACAGAGCAGGTCCAAACAGTGTGGACACCGTGAAACACAGGATATGGCCCAGGTGGTAGTGTGCGGAAACCAGGACAGGAGCTTGACATTGTGCTGTTACACGTGGCAGGGTTCTTACCAAGTCCCTGATGAGGCAGGGCTGGCAGCTCCGTGCTTGTCTGTACAGAGGCCCCACACTGTGAGTGAGCTGAGGATGGGAGTTTATTGCAGTTGCATATATAAACTAACTAACAATGAGAACAGGAAGTTCCTGTTATATTGTAGTTTAGGTTCCTCTGTGAATGGTTTTAAAGCTGTCTTATAGAGCAGGGATAAAGTACTTTTTCAGGCCTTCTGAAAACTAAATATCTGACCTAAGGAGAATAGACTAATGACGGAGTAAAGACTGAGCGTGGGCCCACTCGGCAAACAGCCCCTGCCCCTCGGATTAATGTCTGAACAAGGCCTGGCTCAGTCTATGTGAACCATATGTTACATTTCCAGTTCCTTTCAAAACACATGTTGTACGGTTTAAGCAAAACATTCATTACTTTAAAAATACCCTCTGATTCTAATTTTAAAGGCATGTGACTAAATGCATTGCTCATTAGTGTGAGAAAAACACTGCACTAAGCTCCAAGTGGGTGAAAGTGCAGTGGCCTCCAGAGCTCTTTCATGTGGCCACTGCTGCATCTTAGTCGTGGGGGCAGCACAGCTTTCCCCAATTAGCTGTGCCCTGAGAGACGGCGCCTGGGCCTCGGTGCCCGGTGCTGCTGGGGCCGCTGGGGCTGCTGAGGCCGCTGGGGCAGGCTTGACGCCTGCGCAGTCCTGATGCACACTCTCCCTTTCTTCTCACTTGCCTCTAATTCCCATACCGGACTCTGGAGGGGAACCGCTAGGCAGTCGCCCCCCTGATTACGGCGCTCACTCCCAATCTGATGATCACGGAGTCATTACGTGATTGCAGCTGAAATCAACAATCGTGGAGAGGAAATCGAATGCAAAGCTTGTCTTTCTTGTACTTGTGGAACCAGTTAAGGCATAGGGTCCAATTTTGTTCTTGACCCCCAATAGCTTAAAGCCATATTATATTGTGAAGTTGCTACAAACCGTTGGAGACGGCTTGCTTGGTGGTATTTTGTGATAAAAATGTTGTAAAATTAGACATGGCATTTGATCATATATATTCACAAAAGAAGGTGTATATTTACTGAAAGAGGAGAGATAGACTTGACAATAGGTTAAATATAAGAATGGAATCACAAATTTATGGGAAAAACATCACCTTCCCTATAAAATGACATAACTTGGTGATGCTATTCATTCACTCAGTATTCATTTATGAATTTAGAAGCAAACTGTGAAGTTCTGCCCTCAAGTACCTAGAAGGGAGAGACAAAGTCGGGTGATGGCAAGCCCTGCAGAGAAAAGAAACCAGGGTAAGGGATGGAGTGTGTCGGGAGAGCCCTTCAATAAAGTGACATTTGAGCAGAGGACCTAGAAGGCTTGAGGGATGAAGTTGGGATGACAGCGGAGGACAGAGCAGCAGTGAGGAGGCCATGGGGGCAGGTCACAGGGGATTTTGTCCCTCGGGAGGGTTCCAGCTTTCACATAGCATGAGCTGGAAGCCAGCGCAGAATCGGAGGAGGAAGGGATGATGTACATTTCAACCCTATCGTTGGGCTTCTCTGTTGAATAAAGACCACAGTGGGGCAGACTGGAAGACTGCTTAGGAGTTGATTCCAATAATTCTGGGAGAGACAGCGGACTAGAGTAGTAATAGTGGGGACATCCAAATAGGATAAAACTGTGACCCTATCCCAAAGGAATGGCCAACAGATGTGCTAGTAGACTGCCTGTCCTGTCTGAGACAAGGATCAGGGCAGATTGTCGGCTTGAGCAAGTGGGAGAATGAAGGTGCCTTCCACGGAGAAGGGGAAGACCGCAGGAGGAGTGCATCAGGAGAATGTGAGGGAATTAAATAGGTGGTTTTGGACACGTGTGTTTTGACATGTTTCATAGACAGCAACGTGGAGATATTATGCTGGTAACTGGTATTAGAAACGGGTCTGGAAAGAGATCTGGAGAGGAGATAATGAGTTTGGGGCCATCAGGGTGTCAATGTTGCTTAAAAGCAAAAGAACAGATGAAACCACATCCTAAGAGAATATAGGAGGAGCAGAGAAAGGGTCTGAAGACTGCTCTTGGGCCACTGAGGTCTAGAGGTTGGGGAGATGGGAGCCATCACTGAACAGCAAGGAAGAGCAGTAATGGGGTGGGTGTCACTCTAGAGGAGAGGTGTCTGGGAAGCCAGTGAGAAAAGCACTAAAGGAAGGAGTGAGGATCAACTGTGCTTGTTGCCTGTGGGTTGGAGAGCAGAACCAAGGGCTGGCCACTGCAGCCGGCAGCCTAGAGGGCACTGGTGGCTTTGGTAGACATGGACAAAACCAATAAAGGTAGATAAAAGCTGGTGGAATGAAAAGAGTGAGGTCTTGGCTGAATCAGGCTCAGGAGGATGTGGAAGGCAAAGAGGGAGATGACTGACCACAGGTTTGAGGTGAGAGAAGCAAGACAACAGCAGCTGCCCTCTTGGAAAAAGGGGGGCATTCGGTTGCTGATGCTGTTTAAACGCTGACAGGAGTGAATCAATAGAGAACAAAGTCGATGCTGCCGGATAAAAAGAAGACAATTGCTGGAAGGGAGGACATTGGTATTGAGGAGAGGGGATGGACAGACACACTGAGGCAGGGGGCGGAGGTGGCCTTGGACACAAATGTGTCCAGCTCATCCACTCACAGGAGTAAAGGCTGATTAAATGGGCTCAGACACAGACCCGTGTTACACCTGGTGGTGGAGCATCTGAGTGTGCCTCTGTCAGCTTGCCCCCTTGCTGTCTTTTTCTGTAGAGCCTGGAGTTCCTCTATTCTCGGTCAGCTTCTCACCATAACCAGTGTTGGGCCAGTTCTGTGAACTGGATGCCCAAAGAACGGCCCTGGAAAATGGTTTCAGTGGAACCACCATTGGCCTGGGCAGAAGTGATTTTCCTGACTGGCTGGTGGCACATGAACTAGCTGCTAGAGTTTCCTTGTCTTAGCAGAGTTAGGTGGGCATTTATGGGGACAGAATTATTAGACATGTAAGCGCTCAGTTTTGTGTAACAAACTGCCCCATTGCTCTGGGGTGTGGAGAGGACAGCAATAAATGAAAACGTCACCTTCCATATAAAGAAGGACTGTCAAGAAGGACTTCATGGCTGGAGAAGACATAAAATTCTATTATTTAAAATTAGAACAGTGAACCAAAATTTATACCCATAAATCTTCCAGCAGAAACTTAAAAAATATTTATGTTTCACTTTGCAATTCCCCTTGGAGGAACTGACCTGGTGTCTTGAATAATGAACATAGTGTTTTAATCACAAAAGGACCCTCTTCAACTGTGCATTGAAAATGCAGACCGTGAACTAACGCTAGAGAATACCGTGGACCCCTCTGGTGAGTCCCCACACCTGTGTTTCGCTGGCCTGTTGAGAGGCCTCCCTTCCTTGCTCTAGAAGTGGGGAGAGAGTACAGATATCTGAAAGCTCCCATCTCCCACCCTGACCCCCAGACTGGCTTACTTTTAGGCTGCTAATGGGGTTGCTTCCCTCAGTTTTATCTGCAGCGCATTTCTGCTGCTTCTTGCAACCCCACGGGCTGTAACCCACCTGCTAATGCCTCCCATGGTGAGAGTGTCTCTCATTAGCTGGAAATCTCTTTTTCCTTTCTTCCTGCATGACTCAGCTCTTCGACCACTACAGTCACTGGTGCTCCTGCCCCCCTCGGCCCTCCTGTCTCCTCCCATTCTTTCTCCTTGGACCATTCCCAGGAAGACCTATCATTCTTCCCTCCCCCAGGGCATAAAGATTTGAGAAATGCACTGAGTCATTTCCTCTCATAATAGGGAGCTTCCATTCCACCTGCCTCAACCAGATTTTCCAGTTTCCATTAGTCAATGAACTCAAATGGAACCAATGACCATCTTTTCTAGGCTCTTGCTGTTGATATAATGTGGGCAGTTATGAATGCATTAAAGAGGTTGGGGGCAAGCACATGCTATGGACATGGAAGATGGATTGTTACATAATGCCAGACAGAATATAACCTAAAATACCTAAAAAATCCTACAGTATAAACACAAATCCTAAAAATAAGCAAAGTAATACTGAAAGGAATTACCACACAGTTATTACTTAAAATATTACACAAAATATAGCACTTTTGACTCTATCCTCTATACAAGTTTTACATGGGGAACATCAGTAAAAAATGCTTTTCTGTAGAGCACATCTCTCACTTTGTAACAGTAATCTTGTCAGATTGGTAAACTGGTGAGTTACATCTGTTCTGTCTGCCCTAGACTTTAAAAGAATTATGTATCTCCTACACCAGTCATGGCGACCGGTCGTTCTCAGAGGCCAGGAAGCAAGGGGTGCATCAATGACTCAATTTTCTGGTGTTGACACTAAAGGTTCCCCCACATGCTTGCTCCTGACTCTAAGACTGGTGCTTCCACCTCACCGGATACTCAGTAGAAACTGCCCAGAGAGCAGGAAGATTACACCTCTCAGTCTCAGAGGTCACACCCACTAGACTCCTGGGTCCTCACCCTACTGAGGTCTGTGAAAAAAGTCTGGACAGACTGAGACCTGGGACCTATAGGCAGAACCATATTCATTACACTTCCTAATACCTGAATTAGAGTCTAGCAGAGGTATTTTTAGTGGCTGAACCCAACAAACAGCCAGCAACAGAGGCTGCAGGAAGCCAGACTCAGGTAAACTTGGCCTTTTAAGCGGACCTTCTTCTAGGCCCGGTGTGGGTAAAAACCAGCCTAGGTGTGCAGGTGGTATTTCCATGTACACCTGGGCCCAGTAGAGACAACCATAAACTCTGGATTGCTTGTAGCTCCAAGTAGGTTGCTGAGGGCCCATCACAGGCAGTGTCTCCCACAGGTCTATACTGGGTTCCTGCCAGGGAGGCCCAGGGCCAGCACATCCAGTGGACAACTACGGAGAGCATTGGTCCAGGACCTAACAACCCTTGCTAGAGTGGATAACAAATAATGGCTCCTCACACCTGGACAGCTGAGGATAATTTCACTCTCTGTGATTAGCACTGGCACACTGGCTCATGTGCATTGGATATGGTGGAACTTCACAGTCAACTGACCCAGATGCTGGATATTCTGTCCTGTTGGGCTAGACTCCAAAAGGGGAAGAAAGAGAGGCTTGAAGCATGGATATTTAATGTGTGGGTCCCTGTAAGTCTATTGTTGGATCTGGTTGAGGGGTATAGCCACCTTCGGTGGGGGACACAGTCAGCCCCAGGAGAGGATTCTTTCAGTCTTCCTCCCTGAGACCAGGGCCTCACCAGATGAAAGAACATCTGCAGAGGGGACTGTTGGTCACACTCAGTCTGAACCTGCTGCTCACCTTGTTGGGGAGAAATAAAATTTGAGTATCCAGCAGTGGCTGGGAGATTAAACTCTGGAGTAGAAGCCACATTCCCCATACTGAGCTCCTGACCAAGAGACCCCTGAAGTAGGGGGTCCCACTAACGTATTCACAACCTCAACTGCCTTAACCCACCAAGTGTGCAACCTGTAAAGGGATTGGTTGGGTGGGACCAGTCTGAGCCCACACTACAGTCTTACTACAGAAGACTCTGTGGGAAGACCAGACAGCTACAAGAGGAGGAGGAGCAACTGAAAAGTGGAGAAAAGCCTTATGGATCTTGGGGATTTTATGGAGCTGCTATTATCTTTAAGCAGGAGGAAGTTGATCTTTATACAAAGCATGGCCCCTCCCATACTACCTAGGCACAGAAAATGCAGACAAAAACAGTGAAAAGACTAGTAGCTGCAGACAGGTAGCCCACAGCAGGTTATAAACAACAGCTGACGCCAACCCAAGAAGATCTAGAGCAAAAGAAAGTGGTAGTAGGTGACAGACAGCACAAAACCCTAGACACAGCTACCTCCACAAACAGAATGCCCAAGGTGGAGTCTAGCAGGCAAAAGATACTGTGAAGAATAAGTATACCCAACAGGACAGACATTGCACAGTGTGTAATACACATGATAAAGATTGATCCTTAGAACTAGCTAGCCTGAAGGGGTAACTGTACCCATGAAAGGATCAACTGCATTTAATACTCACATACAACAAGAGGGAAAATAGTACTCTCAAGAAGCATTCTTAGAAAAGGGAAAACAGGTGGCTGGGTGGCCAGCACCAATGAGCCCATCTTCTTCATAAAGAAACAAAAATTGAAAAGTCAGACAGCGCTACCTAATACACAGACAAAAATGGGCAGACAGAGAAATGTGACTGAAATGAATCAACAAGAGAAATTCCCAGATAAAGAACAGATAAGATGGAAATAACCAAACTACCAGATGCAGAGTTTAAAATAATGATTTTTATGATGCTCAGGGATTGGAGAGCAACAATGGATAAACACAATGAGAACTTAAATAAAGAGATAGCAAACATCAAAAAGGACATTGAAATCATAAAAAAGAACCAGTCAGAAATGACAAATACAGCTTCAGAAATGAAGACTGCACTAGAAGGGATCAGCAGCAGGCTGGATGAAGCAGAGAACTGAATAAGCTATTTACAGGGCAAAACAAACAAAAGCACAGAAGCAGAACAGCAAAAAGAGAATAGGTTCAAAAGGACTAAGAAAACTCGAAGAGACATCTGTGACAAATTGAAGAAAAATAACATCTACATCACAGGGGTTCCTGAAGAAGAAGATAACAAACAAGGGATAGAGAACCTGTTTGAAAAAATCATAGCTGAAAACTTACCTAAATTGGTGAAGGAAAAAGTCACACAAGTTCAAGAAGCACAGAGACTCCCATTAAAGAGGAACCCAAGGAGGCCTACACCAAGACAACTTATAATTAAAGTGCCAAAGCTAAGAGACAATAAAAGAATACTAAAAGCCACAAGAGAAAAGAAGTTAATTACCTACAGAGGAGCCCCCATCAGGATGATATTTGACTTCTCAACAGAAACACTTGAGGCCCGAAGGGATTTGTGAGAAATATTCAAAGTGATGTAAAACGAGAACATACAAACAAGACTTCTTTATCTAGCAAGGCTATCATTTAAAATTGAAGGAGAAATATAAAGCTTCCTAGATTAAAAAAACAAAAACAAAAAAACCCAAAAAGAACAACTCAAGGAATTTATTACAACCAAACCAGTACTGTAGGAAATGTTAAGGGGCCTGCTTTAAAAAGAGCAAAGAAAAAGAAAAATTGAGAAAAAGAGGACTGTTGATTTAAAAACTAAAATGGCAATAAATAAATACATATCTATAATAACCTTAAATATACATGGATTAAATGCTCCAATAAAAAGACATAGGGTAGCTGCATTGATAAGAAAACAGAATCTGTACATATGTTGTCTACAAGAGACCCAGTGCAGAAAAAAAGATACACAGAGACTGAAAGTGAAGGGATGAAAATAGTATTTCATGTCAATGGAAATGAAAAAACAAAAAAAGCAGGGGTAGCAATATTTACATCTAACAAAAACAGACTTTAAAACAAAGGCTATAGTAAGGGATATAGAAGGTCACTACATAATGATAAAGGAAGCAATCCAACAGAAGAATATAACCTTTGTAAATATTTATGCATTGTAAATATATAGGAGTACCTAAATATATGAAGCAGATATTGATGGACATAAAGGCTGAGATTGACAGCAATAATATAATAGTAGGGGATTTTAATACCCCACTAACATCAATACAGATGTGCCAGAGTGAAAGTTAACAAAGCAATAGCAGCCTTAAATGACACACTAGATCAACTGGATTTAATAGATATATTCAGAACATTTCACCCCAAAGCAGTAGAATATACATTATTTTCAAGTGCTCATGGTACATTCTCTATTATAAACCACATGTTAGGACACAAAACAAGTCTCAATAAATTTAAAAAGATTGAAATCACATCAAGCTTCTTTTCTGATTACAATAGCATAAAACTAGAAATCAACTCCAATAGAAAAACTGAAAATCATTCAAATATTTGGAGACTAAATAGCATGTTATTAAATAACAAATGGGTTAACAATGAGATCAAGGAAGAAATAAGAAAATTTATTAAACAAATGAAAATAAACTTACAACTCAAAATTTATGGGACACAGCAAAAGCAGTCCTGAGAGGAAAGTTCATAGCATTACAAGCATACCTTAAGAAGCAAGAAAAAGTGTAAATAAACAATTTAACCCTGCATCTAAAAAAAAAAAAAAAACTACAAAAAGAACAACAAATAAACCCCAGAGGAATTAGAAGAAAGGAAATAATAAAGATTGGAGTGGAAATAAATAATATAGAGGTTAAAAAAATACAAAGATCAATGAAACCAAGAGTTGGTTCTTTGAAAAGGTAAAAAAGATTGACGAACTTTTAATGAGACTCATCAAGAGAAAAAAAAGAGAGAAGACTCAAATAAATACAATTAGAAATGAAAATAGAGAAGTAACAAATGACAGCAGAATTACAAAGTATTGTAAGAAAATGGTATGAAGATCTATATGCCAAAAAATGGACAACCTAGGTGAAATGGGTAAATTCCTAGATACATACAATCTTCCAAAACTCTATCTGGAGGAATCAGAAAACCTAAACAGATCTATAACAACAAATGAAATTAAAACAGTTATCAAAAAACTCCCAGCAAATAAAAGTCCTGGACTGGATGGCTTCACAGGCAAATTTTACCAAATATTCAAAAAGAACTAAAACTTATCCTTCTTAAGCTATTTCAAAAAATTCAAGAGGAAGGAAGACTTCCAAGCTCCTTTTTTGAAGCAAGATTATCTTCATTCCAAAACCAGGTAAATACAATACAAAGAAAAAAACTATAGATCAATATCTGTGATGAACATAGATGCTAAAATTTTCAACAACATATTAGCAAAGTGTATCCAACAATACATTAAAAAAGTCATACATCATGATCAAGTGGGATTTATTCCGGGGAGGCAAGGCTGGACCAGTATTTGCAAATGAATCAATGTGATTGATCACATAGACAAAAGGAAGAATAAAAATCACATAAATATATCAATAGAGGCAGAAAAAGCATGTGATAAAATTCAGCACCCATTTATGATCCAAACTCTCAGCAATGTGGGAACACAAGGAACATACATCAACATAACAAAGGCCATCTATGATAAACTGACAGCCACCATCATATTCAATGGGCAGAAATTAAAAGCAATCCCCTTGAGATCAGGAACAAGGCAGAGGTGCCCCTTTCACCACTCTTATTCAACATAGTTCAGAAGTTCAAGCCACAGCAATCACAAAAGAAGAAGAAATAAAAGGAATCCAAATTGGAAAAGAAGTAAAACTATTATTATTTGCTGATGACATGATACTGCACATAAAAAACCCTAAGTCTTAGTAAAAAAAACTGCTAGACCTGAAAAATAAATCTGGCAAGTTGGCATGATATAAAATTAATATTCAGAAATTAGTGGAATTTTTATACACTAACAATAAACTGTCTGAAAGAGAAATTAAGGAAACAATCCCCTTCACTATTGCAAGAACAAAAAAATAAAGTACCTAGGAGTAAATTTAACCAAGGAAGTAAAGGACTTGTACTAGAAAATTATGACATTGAAAAGAAATCAAGGAAGATACCAACATGTGAAAGCATATGCCGTGTTTATGGATAGAAAGAATAAATATCATCAAAAATGTCTATATTACCCAAAGCAATCTATAGATTCAATGCAATTTCTATTCAAATACCGAAGGCATACCTCAAAGATATAGAACAAATATTCCAAAAATTTTATGGAACCGAAAAAGAACACAAATAGCCTCAGAAGTCTTGAAAATGAAGAATAAAGTGGGAGGTATCACACTTCCTGATATCAAGTTATGCTAAAATGCTATTGTAATTAAAACAGCTTGCTATTGGCATAAGAACAGGCATACAGATCAATGGAACAGAACAGAGCATCCAGAAATAAACCCACGCTATTATGTTCAATTGATATTCGACAAAGGAGGTAAGAGCATACAATGGAGTAAAGACAGGCTTTTTAATAAACAGTGTTGGAAATATTGGACAGGTATATGCAAAAAAATGAAACTGGACCACCAACTTACACCATTCACAAAAATAAATTCAAAGTGGTTAAAGGACTTAAATGTAAGTCACAAAACCATAAACATCTTGGAAGAAAACATAGGCAGTAAACTCTCTGATATTTCTTGTAGCAATATTTTTGCCAATTTATCTCCATGGGCAAGTGAAATAAAGTACAAAATTAACAAACCGGGCTATATCAAACTAAAAAACTTTTGAACAGCTAAAGACAATATGAACAAAATAAAAAGACAAACCACACAATGGGAGAACATATTTGCCAATACATCTGATAAGGAGTTAATAACTAAAATTTATAAAGGACTTCTAAAACTCAACACCAGAAAGGTAAACAATCTAATTAAAAAGTGGGTAAAAGAAATGAATAGACACTTCTTCAGAGAGGAAATAAAGATGGCAAATAGGCATATGAAAAATGTTCAACGTCATTAACCATCAGAGAACTGCAAATTAAAACCACAATGAGGTATCATCTTACACCTGTCAGAATGGTGCTCCTTAACAAATCAACACACAGTAAGTGCTGGCGAGGGTGTGGAGAAAAAGGAAACCTTCTGCACTGCTGGTGGGGATGCAGACTGGTGCAGCCACTGTGGAGAACAGTATAGAGTTTCCTCAAAAAAGTAAGAAAGGAATTGCCAGTTGGCCCAGCTATCCCACTTTTATGAATATATTCTAAGAATACCAAATCACTGATTCAAAAGAAAATATACACCCCCGTGTTTATTGTAGAATTGTTTACAATAGCTAAGATCTGGAAACAGCCCAAGTGTCCATCAGTGGACAAGTGGATTAAAAAGCAGTGGTACATATGCAGAATGGAATACTATGTGGCTGTGAAAAATAAGGAAATTTTACCTTTTGCGATGGCATAGATGGACCTGGAGATTATTATGCTAAGTAAAGTAAGCCAGGCAGAGAAAGATAAATGTCATATGATCTCACATATATGTGGAATCTAATAAACAAAATGAACTGAGGATTAGAACAGAACAGAGGAAGGGTCACAGAGACCAGAAGGACAGCTGTCAGAGGGAAGGGAAGGTGGATGAGGGGATGGGATAAGAGAAGGTGAAGGGATTAGTAAAATTATATATATATATCACATAGATACAGATAACAGGACAGCAAATCCGAAAGGGAAGGGGGGAGTAGGTTAGAGGTAGGGGGGTATTGGGAGACAGAGGAGTGAGGGTGAAGGAATTATATTTAGTGAGATACTTGAATCCATGTTAACACAGTAAATTAAAATTAATAAAAAAATTAAAAAAAGAAAAGAATTCTAATATATTCTGGTAGCACTCAAAATATGGACTTCTACATGTGGAGGTTTTCTGGAAAAATTCTCTGGTATTGGCATTGCTGGAACAAATTCCACATGGCAGCTCCCAGAATGGACGACTCTTTGTGGGGAGAAGAAACATCCAGGTGCACTCAAGTTCACCTGGGTCTACTTCTTTCTTAGCTTGCTTGTCCTCAGTGCTTTATCCATGGGCATTACCTTTTCCAATTACCAAATCCTTCCAGCCACTCCCCCAGTCACCCTGTGGGGCCACCACTTTGCTAGGTATTCCAAGAGTTCCAGGCTTGAACATCATGAGTTAGGCACTGTGAAAACAATACAAAGTTGTCTAATCTCCTCTCTAAGCCAAAAGGAAGAAAGGAGACATGAATGCGGTCTGCTCTGGTTTTCTATGGCAACAGGCAACTACTTTGTCGCCTCTCCATGATAAATAGCGAGGCTACTGTGAGAGGACCACACACTGTGCCTGTGGGCTGGCTCCTCTTGCCAGGCCACATGCACAAGCATCTGCTGACTCACAGCTCACCACCTACCAGAGAGCACTTCTGCTGCCCTCCTCATCTCCGGTATCCTCTTGGCTCACTGCCTCTGATTCCGGACTGGAAAGACTAGAAGGTACAGGGGGAGGCTCTTAGCAGGTAATCTACCACCAATTACACACATATGTGAATAATATATATGTACTTAATATATGAATATTTGCATTATATTAGAACATATTCTTATAGATATACTCAAAATAATCACTTTGAGATAAAGGAGGCTCTTCAGGTTACACCATATTGAGTATCAGGATCATTGCTTTACTCCTGGGATTACAAAACATGTTGGTTGACTTTATGCTATTAATTAAATTCACTATGCTTCTAGTATTACATTTAGAAAAGGAAAAGAAAATAGAGGCAGTAACATATTACAGAGATAGAACGTTGACTGAGTCACGAACAATTTAAAAAGCCTCTTAAAGTAAAATGAAATTTAAATGCCTGTTATCAATTCCAGAATAAAGTGATCAATTCCCCCAAAGAAAGTCACAATAAGAATTTTCCTGTTTTTCTTTTGCCAAAGAACTTTTTGTAATGCAAAGTTTTCTTCTTTTTTTAATGTGGCAAACTTTATTAGGCTCTTTTTGTATTGTTACTGAATTTTGAATGTTAAGACTTATTGTATATTTCCAGGTTACAGAGGAATTCACACTTTTTCCTTAGTAATTGTATGGTTTCACTATTTTACATTAAATAGTCAGGACACATATAGGAAGCAACCAATGAATGCATGACTAAGTGAAACAACAAATGAATGCTTCTTTCTCTCCTTCTCTCTGCTGTTTAAAAATCAATAAATAATTTTTAAAAATATGATTACTGGGACTTTATCCTTGTGGCAGCAGAAGGACAGATCCAATTTTAGCTTTTTTCCATATTATATCCAGTTATCCAAACACCTCTATTTAAATGTACCTTCTTTAAATTTAGAAATTAAATTTAATGGGGTGACATTGGTCCACAAGAACACATAGGTTTTAGGTAAACATTCCTACAGCATTTGAATTGTTGATTGTGATGTTGCCCCTCACCCAAAGTCAAATCGTTGTTTGTCACCATATATTTGGCCCTCTTTTCTTTCTTCCCCTCCAATCCTCTCCTTCTGGTGACCACTTCATTTTTGCCTATGTCCATGAGTCTCAGTTTTATATTCCACATATGTGTAAAATCATATATTCTTAAGTTTTTCTGATTTACTTAGTTTGCTTTGCGTAATATTCTCAAGTTCCATCCATGATGCTGTAAATGAAGATATATCATTTCTTATTGCTGACTAGTATTACATTGTATATATGTACCACATTTTCTCAAACCACTTTTCTTTCCCTGACACAGACATTAAAAATTTTCTAACCTCACTTTATTATTACTTGACTGAAATGTCTGTATTTTACCTTCATTTTTGAATAATAATTTTGCAAGGTATAGAATTCTAGGTTGACTATTATTTTAGAATCCTGGTAACAACATTCCATTGTCTGCTGGTTTCCACTGTTATTGTTGAAAAGTCAAACATCAGTTTACATCTTCTGTTTTAGGTACTCTGTATATTTTCTTCAGCTAATTCAGAAATCTCATTTTTGCCTTTTGAACTTTTAAGCTTCATTAGAATGTATTTAGGCTCAATTTATTTATGCTGGTTTGTATTCATTTGGTTACTGAATTGAAGAATGGTTGTCTTTCATCCAACTGTACTGTCTCTGCCATTCTATTTATTATCTCCTCTGGGATTCTTATTAGATGCATTTGTACCTTCTCACGCTTTTCCTCCATGCTTTGTAACCTACCATATCTCATGTTTTCCATCCTTTTGCCCTAGGGTGGAATTCTGGAAATTTAACTGATCTATTCTCTACTTTACTGTCCTTCAACTCTGTCTAATTTGCTGCCTAGCTTTCCAATTTTAGAGATTATATTTTCCATTTGTAGGCACTCTGCTTAGTTCATTTGCAAAATGCCTAGTTAATTTTGACAATTTCTTGTTCCTTTGTTTTATTTTCAGACTTCCACTTTGTTTATTTAAATATACTTACCATATTTTATATTCTGTTTTTTTAATTAATTTTAATTTTATTGGGCGACATTGAAAAATCAGGGTACATATATTCACAGAAAACATCTGTAGGTTATTTTGACATTTGATTATAATGCATACCCATCACCCAAAGTCAAATTGTCTTCCGTCACCTTCTATCTGGTTTTATTTGTGCTCCTTCCCTCCCCCTCCCCCTTCTCTCTCCTCCCTCTTTACCCCTGCCCCCCGAATAGCCAGCACACTCTTGTCCATGTCTCTGAGTCTCATTTTTATGTCCCATCAATGTATGGAATAAGTTATTCTTAGTTTTTTCTGATTTACTTATTTCACTCAGTATAATGTTATCAAGGTCCATCCATGTTGTTGTAAAAGCTCCGATGTCATCATTTCTTATGGCTGAGTAGTATTCCATAGTATATATGTACCAAAGCTTTTTAATCCACTAGTCCACTGAAGGATACTTGGGCTGTTTCCAGATCTTCGCTATTGTGAACAATGCTGCCACAGACATGGGGGTGCATTTCTTCTTTTCGAACAGTGCTATGGTGTTCTTAGGGTATATACCTAAAAGTGGGATAGCTGGGTCAAAAGGCAGTTCGACTTTTAATTTTCTGAGGAATCTCCATACCGTTTTCCACAGTGGCTGCACCAGTCTGCATTCCCATCAGCAATGCAGGAGGGTTCCCGTACCTCCACATCCTCGTCAGCACTTAATCTGTGTTGTTTTGTTGATGAGCGCCATATCTGACTGGTGTGAGGTGGTTCTAATTTGCATTTCTCTAATGATTAGTGATGTTGAGCATTTATTCATATTCCTGTTGGCCATCTGTATTTCCTCTTTGGAGAAATTTCTATTCATTTCTTTTGCCCATTTTTTGATTGGATTGTTTGTCTTCCTGTTGTTGAGTTTTGTAAGTTCTTTATAAATTTTAGTTATTAACCCCTTATCAGATGTGCTGTCGAATATGTTCTCCCATTGTGTGGTTTGTCTTTTTATTCTGTTCTTATTGTCTTTAGCTGTGCAAAAGCTTTTTAGTTTGATATAGTCTCATTTGTTTTGCCTGCCTTTTATTTCACTTGCCCATGGAGATAAATTGTCAAATATATTGCTGCGAGAGATGTCAGAGAACTTACTGCCTACGTTTTCTTCTAAGATGCTTATGGTTTCACAGCTTACATTTAAGCCTTTTATCCATTTTAAGTTTGTTTTTATGAATGATGTAAGTTGATGGTCTAGTTTCATTTTTTTGCAAGTAGATGTCCAATTTTCCCAACACCATTTGTTAAAGAGGCTTTCTTTACTCCATTATATGCTCTTACCTTCTTTGTCAAATATCAGTTGTCCATAAAGCTGCGGGTTTATTTCTGGGTTCTCTGTTCTGTTCCATTGATCTATATGCCTGTTCTTATGCCAGTACCAGGCTGTTTTGAGTACAATGGCCTTGTAGTATAACTTGATATCAGGAAGAGTGATACCTCCTGCTTTATTCTTGTTTTTCAATATTGCTGAGGCTATTTGTGTTCTTTTTTGGTTCCAAATAAATTTTTGGAATATGTGTTCTATATCTTTGAAGTATGTCATTGGTATTTTAATTGGTATTGCATTGAATTTATAAATTGCTTCGGGTAATATAGACATTTTAGTGATGTTTATTCTTCCTAACCATGAGCACGGTATATGCTTCTACTTGTTTGTATCTTCCTTGATTTTTTTAATCAATGTTTTATAATTTTCTGAGTTCAAGTCTTTAATCTCCTTGGTTAAATGTACTCCTAGGTACTTTATTTTTTTGGTTGCAATAGTGAAGAGGGTTGTTTCCTTAATTTCTTTGCTGACAGTTCATTGTTGGAGTATAAAAATGCCTCTGATTTCTGAGTATTAATTTTATATCCTGCTACCTTGCTGAATTCATTTATCAGGTTCAGTAATTTTTTGACTGAGACTTTAGGGTTTTCTATATACAATATCATATTATCTGCAAATAATGATAGTTTTACTTCTTTTTTTCCAATTTGGGTGCCTTTTATTTCTTCTTCTTTTGTGATTGCTGTGGCTAGGACTTCCAGAACTATGTTGAATAAGAGTGGTGAAAGGGGGCACCCCTGCCTGGTTCCTGATCTTAAGGGGATTGCTTTTAATTTTTGCCCATTGACTATAATGTTGGCTGTGGTTTTGTCATAGATGCCCTTTATCATGTTAAGGTATGTTCCCTGTATTCCCACTTTGCTGAATGTTTTGATCATGAATGCATGCTGGATTTTATCAAATGCTTTTTCTGCATCTATTGAAATTATCATGTGATTTTTGTACTTCCTTTTGTTTATGTGATGAATCACATTGATTGATTTGAGAATATTGAATCAGCCTTGCACCCCCAGAATAAATCCCACTTGATCATGGTGTATGATTTTTTTCATATATTGCTGGATCCGGTTTGCTAATATTTTGTTGAGGATTTTAGCATCTAAATTCATCAGGGATATTGGCCTATAATTTTCTTTCTTTGTGTTGTCTTTGCCCGGTTTCAGGATCAGAATTATGCTCGCCTCATAAAAGGAGCTTGGAAGTCTTTCTTCCTCTTGAATTTTTTGAAATAGCTTGAGAAAGGAGTTAGTTCTTCTTTGAATTTTTGATAGAATTCACTTGTGAAGCCATCAGGCCCAGGACTTTTCTTTGTTGGGTGTTTTTTGATAACTGTTTTGATCTCATTGGTTGTAATTGGTCTGTTTAGGGTTTCTGATTTTTCTAGATTGATTTTTTGAAGATTGTATCTTTCAAGGAATTTGTCCATTTCATATAGGTTGTCTAGTTTTTTGGCATACAATTCTTCATAGTATTTTCTCCCAACATTTTGTATTTCTGTTGTGTCAGTTGTTATTTCTCCACTCTCTTTCTAATTTTATTTATTTGAGTCCTCTCTCTTTTTTTCTTGGTGAGTCTAGTTAAAGGTTCATCGATCTTGTTTACCTTTTCAAAGAACCAGCTCCTAGTTTTATTGATCCTCTGCATTGTTTCTTTAATCTCTATGTTATTTATTTCTGCTCTGATCTTTATTATTTCCTTTCTTCTACTACCCCTGGTCTTTACTTGCTATTGTTTTTCTTATTCTTTTAGATGCAGGGTCAGGTTGCTTATTTAGCTTTTTCTAGCTTCTCATTGTTTGCCTGTAGTGCTATGAACTTCCCTCTCAGTACTGCTTTTGCTGTGTCCCATAAATTTTGAGTTGATGTATGCTCATCATCATTGGTTTCTAGGGACTTTTTAAATTTCTTCTTTTATCTCATTTTTAATCCATTTGTTATTTAATAACATGCTATTTAGTTTCCAAGTATATGAGTATTTTTCAGTTTTTCTCTTGTGGTTAATTTCTAGTTTCATGGCATTGTGATCAGAGAAAATGCTTGATATCATTTTAATCTTCTTAAATTTGTTGAGACCATTTTTGTGTCCTAACATGTGGTTTATCCTAGAGAATGTAACATGAGCATTTGAAAAGAATGTATATTCTGCTGCTTTAGGATGAAAGGTTATATTCTGTTTTTGATAATTTCATTATTGTCAGATATTAAAGTCTGAATATGTAGTTTCTTTTTTTTGTTGTCTTGTTCACAGTGATTTCTTTCCTCATGTGTTTAGCAATTTTTGACTGTGGATTCATGCTTATTAAACGTTTATCTATAGAGATAAACTTTGAGACCTTGTTTTAAAGTTTGCTCTCCTCCAATTGTGTTGGTTTTGGAAGACGTTTGAGCTCTACAACATAATCACTTTAAATATTTCTTTCAGGCTCAATTTTCTTTTTCAGGATATGGATCTTATAGGAATTCTGATTACTGATGTATCTGAATACTGCCTTATGGGTAAGAATTTTTTTCCTTCCTTTCCCTGTTCCCTCTTTTCCCCTCCCACACCCTCTCCCCTCCCTCCACACTTCTCCCCTCACCTCTCTGCTCTTCTTTGCTCTCCTCCATTTCTAATTTTTTTATTTTCCCCTCAGAAGCAGACAAAGACAAGTATTAACCCCAATGTTTCCCTCTGGGGGCAGTTCATTTCCCAGTGGGCTACCCTTTGGAATCCCAGTTTCATGGAGGAGTCTCTAACCCATCTTTGTGTCCAGCTTAACCCCAGGTTTATCTTCCTGGTGATACATTTAAAATCAGATCTAGGCTGTAAACGTTTGGAGTAAATCCTCAGAGCAAACACCAGTTCCTGAAACTTTCTAACAATAGGATTCATTTTTCACCAGCTCAGACATGCATTCAAATGTAGATGTTATATATTTTAGCTAGTATTTTAAATCACATTCTCCCCAATACATTTTCTATAAACATTTATTCTGCCATAATGCTAGAACTGCAAGTTAGGAATTACTGTTAAAAATAAATTGTCAATCTGTTGTTAAAAGTGTCTGCAATGCCTAGTTATAGAAAAGAATTGCTTACCATAGAGGGAAATTTTAATTTGGGGCTAAAAGTAATAGTGTATCACTTATATTATGTATTCCATAAAATCAGCAAATTTGCAGCTGAGTTCTTTATACAAGCTTATAACTTACAGGGGTATAAACTGTAGTTTATATTTGTAGACTTGATAGCTGACACTCCTTTTCTATTTCAGCTATGAAGCCACACGAATGTTTAAGCCTTTTTGCACAGCCATGGTTAATGCTTTTTCTAGCTACAAGACAATACATACACATCAGTGTTTATGAGTACTGATAAGAGCCTGAATTCTATTGTGCTTCCATTGTCGCTGCTTTGAGATGACTGCCTGTTTAAAAATCTCCTAAAGAAGAGACTGATTGCTATTATGAGCCAAGAAGACTATTCACAGTAATAACCTCCATTCTCAGCATTGCGGGTGGCAGTGGTGATGAAAGGTCCTGCACGACATTGTAGCGTCAATCTTGCATGGGGGCCCAGACATGGGCACCGGGCATCTTGCTCGCTTGTTCATCAGGTAACCCTCAGCTGTTCACCTCTGCCTCTTTTGCCAGATGCAGCTATTTGATGTTTCCAGGCAAAGCAAATCTTCTCTTGTTTGCTATTCATTAGTGTCCATCAAAACATACTCTTTTTATATATATTAGAAAATAAGAATGTGCTAAGATGGGATGCTAGAAACAGGTCATTTTCTTGGCGAGAGACAAATGGCATCCGTGGGGCTTTTCAGAGGTGAACCACATCTTTCGGAAGCTAAGAGATTCATTGGACAAGATAATGAATCTGTTGCTTTTTTGGGGGCAGGAGGAAGATTTGCTGGGATTTCTTTTTCCTCAACAGACAATTTAGAAAATGTTGTGAAAGAACACGAAAAGAAAGAATAAAGGAAAGCAGCTGGATTCCACAAATGGAATCCAGTCAGAAATGTGGGCATGTAACACCTGGATAGCTCAGATTTCCTCCTGTGCTGACATGAATCTGAGATAAAGATCGTTACTGTGGTTAGAAAATTAGTTTCAGACTACATTTAGAATCTTACTGAGGGTTAGGTGAAAAAAATCACCTTTCTAACAATATGAATTCACATCTTTATAATAACAATAATGTAAACTTTACTCATTTTTTCTCTTTGTGTTCAAATAAATAGCTAAAGGAGATACTATGTGAATTTGGCTTAAATATACATCCATACTCTTCTATCCTTATAAAACAGTATTGGAGACAAGGCACAGGGGAACATTTTGTCAACAGAACACTCAACTCTGAGCAGTCATATGGACTTTCTGTTCCGTGGCAGGATGGGGATGGAGGTCACTGTTATGTGTGTCTAGGAGCACAAAGGTTCTCTCTTAAAGAGTTTCAGGGATATAGTGTATCAGTTAGTCCAGGCTGCTATGATAAAGTCTTGCAGACAAGGCATACAAACAACAGAAATTTATTTCTCACTGTTCTGGAGGCTGGAAATCCAAGGTCAATGTGTCCCATATTTGGGTTCTGGTGAGATCTCTCTTCTGGGTTGCAAGGTTCTTGCTGCAACCTCACAGAATGGTAACAGGGCAAGGGAGCTCTCTGGGTTCCCTTTCATAAGGGCACTAATTTGCTTTACAGAGGATCCACCTTCATGAACTATATAATCCCTTCCCGAAGTCCCCCCTTCTAATTCCATCACATTGGGGGTTAGAGTTTCGACATATAAAATTCTGAGGGGACACAAACACTCAGTCCATTGCAGGTGAGGTGGGAGGAAGTGTGAAATGGTGTAAGAGACTAGATGTTAGCATTGAACAAACCAGGGTTGGAAGAGTTCTCAGTTCTCTTATGTGAGTTGTGGAGATGGTATGATGCTTAATTTTATGTGTCAGCTAGACTGGGGTGCAGGGTGTCCAGGTAAGAAACATGGCCTGTGTGTGTCCGCGAAGGTGACTGTGGACATGATGAACACTGGACTCTGCAGGCCAAATAAAGCAAATTGCTCTCTCTGTTGGAGGTAGACCTTACAGAATCAGCTGAAGGCGTGAAGACAGAAAGGCTGACGCTCTAACAGGTGAGAGGCAACTCCCTCTACCTGACTGAGTGGAAGCCTGGTCTTTTCCTCCCTGCTGACTTGAACTGAAACGTTGGCTTTTTGAGTCTTAAACCTGCCAGTGTTTGAACTGGGGTAAAAAATACCATCCTTTCTCCCAGTTTTCAGGCTTCAGACTCAGATTAGAGCTAACCATCGGCTCTCCTGGGTCTCGAACTCCCCTAATGTAGATGTTGGGACTTCTCAGCCTCCATAATCATGTGAGCCAGGCCCTTATAATATATCTCATTCTATCTATCTATCTATCTATCTATCTATCTATCTATCTATCTATCATTTATCTATCACCTATCCTATTCCATCCATCCATCCTGCTGTTTTCCTGATACTCACCACTGCCCATCTCTGAGTGTGACAGAAACTAAAGCTGTAATCAATAATATTACACTACACTTCACAGAGAGAGAGAGAGACAGCAAAACCCACAGCATACATTCTCCCTAATACTTACTGATCAGTTTGACATATAATCCCTATGCAGTAGAGTGCTTAAACCAGAGGACAAGGCAAATACCTTTATAATAAGAAACCAACTTTAACATTTTATTTATGGATAATCATCTTTTTTCAAAATTCGAAAAATTTAGGTGAGCACCAGACACTCACATAGCATCTAAATTTAGTGCCCATATCAATCAAATCTTGAATGGTTTTCTCAGAGAAAGAGCTTTTTAAAACCTGAGCCTCCCCAAGGTTGGAGATATTGATTTTTAATAACTGCAAATACCAAGATGATCTTTACTCATTGATAGCATTATGAACTAACACTTTTAATAAGAAGTTGTTTAATTATTGACATTTTCTGGTGATGTATTACAACTCTGCCCTCTGGGAAATCTAGGTAGACATGGTACCATTGATGTCCATGAAATCAAAATACGAAGGCTTTGGTACCTTCTACACAGTACTGGAGCACGAGGGCTCCCGTGTCACATTAGTCCAAATGCAGCTGGTATTTCCTCAGTCCCAAGGAAACATATGACCAGCCATCTAACAAGAGAGAAAGAGCTTTATGCTAATATGGGTCTACCCAGCTTATCATCCTTCTCAGACCACTCTGCTGCCTGTATTGCAGAAAAATTAATCAGTATTCCAGAGGATGATGAATTCACAAGTACAACATAGGAAATAAGACCAGTGTGACTAGGGTAGAGAGAGGGAAATGTGGGGAGAGTTTGTGTTGAGAGAGGACGAAGTAAAAGCAGGCGGCATTCAGATCAGGCAGGCCTTGTGGGCCACGTCACACATTCATGGTTTGAGACATGCGAACTCACCCACCTGCTGGGTAATTGAAAGGTTTGCACTTTCTCGTTTCAGAAGAGTAAAAGTATTATCCTGGGAATGGGTGTGAGCAACAAGGACTGCAGCCCTAGAAATGTTAGTTATGGCTTTAACGCCAGGCCTTTAAAAACTACCTATACACAGCAGTTATTACAAAACATTAAATATACTAAAATAAATGCTAGAAAGAGAGATTGGCTCAGAAATTTAGCTATTGATTAAAGGTGAGTGTGTTGGTGGGAGGAATTTGAGTCCTTTGCAATCTGACCTTGGCTTAGTGACTCTGTTACTGTAGGCAAACTATTGACGCTTTGGTCGCCTGGCTGCCTATCTGTGAAGACAGTCCTGACCCACATATAGGATGGCAAACCATTCTGTAAACACCGATAGTAATAGAAATAATAAAGTAATTACTTACTTAGGTTGTAAGATCTGAGTTTTTGCCTCAGAGTTTAAGCATCTTCTCTCTGCCAAATTTAATTTTTGTTAAAGAGCATTTTTGTGGGTGCATGTGGGTAGAGTGAGCATGTGTGTATTTTCACATATGGCCAAACCTCATTGAAAATGCCCTCTCTCTGGTGCCTGTTGTTCAGTCTGCTCTACAAGGGCCCTAGTTTGTCAAGTAACCCTGATGGCAGCTCCCAGCATAATGCAGGATAGGAACTTGCTGAGGAATGGTGGGGTTGGGGCTGGAGGAGGAGTTGGCACTTTTAACTTCTTTTTAAATGACAGCTCTTCCTGCCTGTTCATTGTGAAGGGTACAGTTTCATTGTATCAGAGTCCAACTGAAATTATTATTAACTATATTGAAGCAGTTCAAATTAGAACAGCAGGACCATAATAACATGCCAAGAAGCGGCACAGTGAAGGGGCTCCTGGCTGTGCTGCACTGTGAATTTGCCCATGCACATTGGAACCACCATCTCTTTTGTGATTTGTCCAGTAATCTGGTGGGAAGTGTTTATAAAACTGTATTCCTTCGGTGGCATGGAGACGACTCGCTTCTGTAATTATACTTGGTTCTCAGACCACACTGTCTGTAGTAAGTGAAAGGAAATAATAATCAATCTCCCGGGAAAAGAAAATATTTACAGAATTGGAATAGCTCCTCCTTTGTGAACTTGGGCGAAGAACCACATACTCTCTTCAATTCCTTCATGTTAGAATCCATGCCTAGAAAGTATGTTGGGACACTAATACTCAGAGGTGGAGGAGCAGTGTTTGAGTTGTGAGATCCAACCTACAGTCAATGGTTGCCCAGCTCCTCCTGGTTAGTGGTCACAAATGATTGGTCAAGGACAACGAGCAGGACAGACACCACCTTTCTGATCTGGCCAGTTCCCGTGTGGTGTGCAACCACTGAATTCACCTTCCCTTTGCTCAGCTCATTCTGGGAGTACAAGAACTTTCTGTGCAGGCTGAGCAGCATCTCTAACATGTATGGAGTGTGTTATTGAACCCTCACCTGGCCACACCTTCTTCCTCAGCTCCTACTTCCTTCTGCTCGACTGTTGTTCTGGTCGGTGCTGCTGGGCTTCGAGAGTATGACTTGCTGCTCAGATCCTTGAGCAGAATTTTCTCTGAGGTTTTATCTATGGAAAAGAAAGAACATGAACATAGACTATGTACCACTCTTCATGGAGCTCCACGGGACAACCCGAGCTACAGAGACACTATATGTTTCTCCAGAAAAGGCATCAGTAATGTCAGCCTGAGGATTCCAGCCAGACCAGGTGGGATCCTGTGCAGACAGGCTGATGAGAAATAGACTGAAAATTGTGTTATGGAACCAAAAGTTTGCAAAGTGTATTTCTTCCCAAAGTCAGTCAAGCTGAAAGAGTCATCATTCAAAACTCATTTTTGGTTCTGCTAAGGCATTCATAATTGATGGCTGAGATTGATGCATTGTAAAGTTCAGAAAAGTAGGGTATGCAGAAACCATGTTATTATATTTTCAGAATTTTGAGGTATACCGTTTAGTGCAATTGGAATTTTGTGTTTGCTTTGATCTTTGGCTACGGCATCCTTTCTGAGGAAGCAACACAAACAAATATACATTGGCTTCATATTCAGTCACCAAAATTAAATTTTCCCTTCAAGTCTACAAATATAATTTTCAATTAATATAGTCTAAATTGTATTTTACCCAGAGGATAATCAACTCACTGGTAAATATTTGGGTTAGAGAGAAAGTTTTAATGAAAGTAAATTACTTAACTATAAAAAAATATACAGAAGCAGCAAAAAAATACAATGAACATGAGGCAACGGTTATTCATTGCCTACAGTTTCTAATTTCTTTTTAATTGGATGTGCAGTGCTTTGAAAATTGAAATCAAGACCCAAATTGTAACTCTTATTTTATGGTAATACATTATAATTTAAAAGAGTGAAGCCAATCCAGTATTGGAAATCTGGATTTACTTATTTGACAACAGTTTTCACCGTACAAATCCTATAATATGGAAATTTCTATGATCCATCTAAAATCTTTAAATGTACTAAACTTTTTCGGCACATATTTCAGGACTAAAGGGAATGATAAAACTGAGTCACTACTTACAGTTTTTAAAGATTTTATTTATTCCTTTTAGAGAGAAGAGGTAGAGAGAGAAAGGGAGAGGGAAAGAGAGAGAGGGAGAAGGGGGGAGAAGCAGGAAGCATCAACTCCCATATGTACCTGGACCAGGCAAGCCCAGTGTTTTAAACTGGCGATCTCAGGGTTCCAGGTTGATGCTCTATCCACTGCGCCAGCACAGGTCAGGCATTAATTACAGGTTTTAAAAGTTAACAATCAAGAAAGCTTAAAACCTTGGTTTCCCACAGCAGCTTTCTTCATTATGTACCTCCTATCTGACTTAATTTGGAAATTACAGTAATTTTGGATAAAAAATCAAAAACCCAGTAACAAGTAAGTTTTTGTCATGTTTAAATGAAAATCCCCCACTCCCAATACCCAGATTTGCCACTGCTACAAAGGAGGTCACTGTACCCATGGCCTTGATGTCTGTGTCTGAGGGCCACGTTCTGGGCTTGGCCTTGCTGAGAGCTAACATACAGGACCCTCACAGACAGCACAGTGGCACACCAGTGCGCTGATCAGCATTGAGACAATTTCAAATTAAAAAACAGCGCGTTGAAGATGTTATTTAGTACTAATAGGTGGCTCTGACTGCCACTAGACATAAGAGAGAAGGATCTATTTCCCTATGTGTTGGGGTTAAGTCATATTTTTTCCCATTTCTCCTTAACCAACTCTAAAAATCTCACTTTTCAGATCTTGGAGCATCATGCCACATACTGCTGCCTATGAAAAAGTAGTGGCCACGTTCTTGTCCCAGGTCCACAGACACTGAGGCACTGAGGCATTGCTGCAGGACACTTCAGAGAATGCTCCTCACCTTTGGCCCGATGTCCAGTGCATCCACGGGTTGGGCCCCCTGTGGCTGCACACTGTGTGTGCATTGTTCACACGAGAGGACCAAGGGTTAACACAAGCTCCTTAAAGATGTCTGACCCAAAACAAGGTTAGGAACCATGGGGTTCATACACTTTTCTAGGAACCTGCCCCTCGTAGAAAATTAGGGTGAAATAGAACATGAAATATGAGGAAAAGGATCAGAAAAGAAAATAACCAACAACTTCTGAATCTAGAACATGCAGAATCTCTGAAACAACATTCCCTAAGAGGCTTTTATTGACTATTTTTCACAAAAGCAAGGCTATAAGCTGCATCTCTTAGCAAGCATATGAATTACATTTGCAGGATTAATTTTCTGCTTGTGCCAACTAAGTGACCAGCGTTCTGCAAGGATCCTCTTCTCCATTAACAAGGAATCTTGGTGTCTTCCCCTAACAGCTGGATTACACTGACTCTAAATAGGTGCTTACACCTTACGAGGCCATCTCTGGACTTCACCAGGACTTTCCAGGATGACCCTGCCTCAGTTATGGCAAGTCTAGGGTAGTTAGAAATGAATTACAACCTCCTCTGCTTTGTACATGAGCATTTTGATTACAAAGTAAACCCTCAAACATGGCTTGTAGATGGAGATGAGATACCAGTTAGTGTCCATTCTTCTTCTTCTTCTTCTTTTTTTTTACAGAGACAGAGAGTCAGAGAGAGGGACAGATAGGGACAGACAGACAGGAACAAAGAGAGATGAGAAGCATCAATCATCAGTTTTTTGTTGCGACACCTTAGTTGTTCATTGATTGCTTTCTCATATGTGCCTTGACTGTGGGTCTTCAGCAGACCGAGTAACCCCTTGCTGGAGCCAGCGACCTTGGGTCCAAGCTGGTGAGCTTTTGCTCAAACCAGATGAGCCCGCGCTCAAGCCGGTGACCTCGGGGTCTCGAACCTGAGTCTTCCGCATCCCAGTCCGATGCTCTATCCACTGCGCCACTGCCTGGTCAGGCTAGTGTCCATTCTTGAACTCAGCAGAACCATTTAAAAAATACACGTGGGGACGTAAAAAGACTTCTGTCAGCCATAGTCCCTGGGGGTGTCTTTCTTCACCCAGTGTGTTCTTTGTCTGTAGGAGCAGATGATCAGGCTGTCTGCATTGTCTGCACTGTGAAAGAGCTGTCTAAATCCACGTCTAGTCTTACTCTGGCATCTTTCTCAACTGCACACTAGACTTCTTCCCAACCTCACATGTGGGCAGCAGCAGTCCCTCTCTGGCTGGTCTTTGGTCCACTGTGCTCTCTGCTCATTGGGTAGCAGCTGCCAGACCCATCAGCGCACTTGGTCAAGTTCTGCCCTGGGCTGTGTGCCTGCGGCAGACATGATGTCGGAAATCCCAGCGTTCTGAAAGGGCTGATTGGACTGTGGGCGAAGAACCAGCACACACGGCTGATGTGTCTTCGTCCTGGCAGGGTCTCACTCTGGCCTCTAGCCTCCACTTCCAAATGGCCTGGCCCTGTGCAGCAGTAAGTCAGGGAGACTCATGCAGGTGTGCAACAACTGCTTCCCTCTTCCCATGATACACAAACCATTGGCCCTCACATTTTATCAGTGGTTCTAAGTAGCTGCTGAAAAAGGCAGATGCAAAGAAAGGACCTGACTTGGGGATAACATTATGAATAAGACAGTCATTGGTTCACCAGGCTTTTTTTTGGAGATGGATGTAGAAAGAGAAGACTTGAAACTGTTTCACTGATGGGAACATTGGATGTGGGAAATGCTAGCACTTGGTTGACTTTCTGCCTCTTTAAACATCAAAGGCATTGTGGGCTTTGTCTCAAAGTCAAATCTCTTTTTATTAGACACCAACAATCCCTGAATGACTGGATGTCAGATGAATTAACAGAGACTACGTCTGAGGACTTCAGTCATGTGCACACATGATACTATTCTTTCCTTCTTCAGGCATGACCATGTAGAGGTAAAATCACAGGTAACATGCTTTTAAGAAGTGTATGATTAATGATTATTTTCTGGCACCCACCATTTTATTTTTGACTCAACATGTGGTTAATTGTGTAGTTGCTGAAATACATACTGTTCTTAGAATAATTTCAGTGATAACACTTGAATCACTCTTGAAATTTTATAATATCTTTGTAGACTGTCAAATGACATGGAGGAAATTGGCAAACATTACATGAATGCATCTAATATGTAACCAAAAAGCATGCCCTAAGACATCTCAGAACAGAAAAATGGAATGTTTTATATTAGGAAGTGTTCATGCAATCCAAAGGAGAATCCCAAGGGAAGTAAAAAGGTCAGTTATGAGGAATGACTGAGGAACTTTGGTTCATTAGCTGAACTACTGAAGACGAACCAGTGACCTAACAGCTATTTCAAATTCTTTGAACGGCTTTTATGTCGACAAGAAATAGATTCACTCCATATGTTCCAGAAGGCAGAAGAAGGTCCATTAGTGGGAGACACAAAACAAATGCCCAAACAAACCCCAAATATTCTAATGAGAAAACTTGTCTATCACCAAACGCATAGCTGTGAGGCAGTGACAGCAGTGTAGGGGTGTGCGGGCAGAAGCTGGAGGCAGGGCTGGGGCGGGGAGGGCAGAGAAGAGAACCTCCAGACAGCCTTGACCTACTATAATGTCCTGGAGGAATGTTTAAAATTCGAGGTTCACCCTGGCCGGATAACTCAGTTGGTTAGAGCATTGTCCTGAAACACAGAGCTTATTGGTTTGATCTCTGGTCAGGGCACATATAGGAACAGATTGATATTCCTGTCTCTCTCCCCCTTCTGCTCTCAAAAATCAGTAAAATAAACATAAAAAAACTTTAATAATTTAGAGTATGTCTTCACAAGTAAGAAAATGAACCAGTCAGCAAATAAGAATGCAGACCTGTATATAGGAGCTTTGGTCTGTGTAAGGATCAAATAATTCCGTCCTCTTTCAATGTTGTGCTTGGTTTCAGGAACTTTTTTACTGGGGTTAATTCCTCCGGAAAGTACATTTTATGCACAGGTGCTAAGGAGTGCAGTGAGTTACTGAAGCTGGGTACCCAATGGAGAGCGCGAGTCCTGACATCACTAATTCTCTGGGTGACTCTGGCTAAGTTGCTTTTCTATAATGATTTTCTCATCCATAAAATGAGAGATGCTTTTGTCATGGGGATTTCTGTGCGGATTAGATAAAGACTTCATTCAAGAAAACTGCAAAATAAACACAAAGTGTTCCGCCAGCCAGACTGGGGTGAATCATCTTTTTAAAAGAAAAGCCACACGGACTCATGGCTGCGTACACTCATGCATGTCAGGCACGCCAGAGCTCCTGTCCCCATAAATACATCCCAGGGACTGGGAAAGCAGAAAGCAATTTCCCACAAATTAGCTGCATCTTTTAACAGGAAAAAGCCTGACAGCATAGCGTTGGATTTAATTAAATTATGCAAGTATACTTGAATCATGCAAACTAGAAAAAGTAGGGCATTCTATAAAAAAAAAAAAAAAAATAAAGAAAACCCTCCCTCATCCACATTGGCTAGAGTCTCTAAAGTATTACAAGCAGGTGGAAACTGGAATTTTATTAGTGAGAGCCTGGTGTTGTCTTTGATAGTGAAAACAGAGAGACTTCTGAATCTTGCTGCTCCTTCCAGCTGATGGGCCCCTACCCTTGTTCTCTGTTGTGCCCTCAATGGGATCCAGCCCCATGGGAACAATGCAGGGGTTTCAGTCAGCAGACTGCACTTTCTGAAACAGGGACTGGAAAATGAGCAGATGGAGTGTGAGCAGGTCAGAGCACGGTGGGCCGGGGGAAACACAGCCTTCATGAAAGACGGAGCTGTGATGACTGAGAATGAGAGACAGAGATAGTAATGAGGTCCCAGGGCTGCCTCTGCCCCCCAATGGATTTTCAGTTCTGCTGTCCACAGGTTTTCTTATAATGAGCTCTCACCACCCAGGGTACCAGCATGGTGACAATTTTTGTCATCCCTTTATATTAGAAAGCATATTATATTTATCCTTAACAACATCAACATTTTTCCCCCATGTCACAAATTTGCAGGTTTTGGGGATTAGGGTGAGGATGTCTTTGAGGGGCCATTATTCAGTCCACCACCTCACACTAGCTACAGACACCTAACTCTGGTCCATTTCCACACAAGTAGTCACCTCATAGCATCATAAACTGTCAGGTATGTCACTGAGACATCTTCTGGTACCAGAATATCGTTTAAAGAAGCATTCAAAGTAATACAAGTGATACGGAAACCTAAGAAGGATGCTTGTAATCAAAAGAGGACTACAGACAGTTATCTTCACTTGAATCCAAAATGCATGCACCATTTTCTTTACTTTCATGAATAATATGGGCTAAACCGTGCTCTGCAGAAGAGTTCTATAATCAGAAATCACATCTGCAGATGTTGTGACATTGCCCCTGAATGTTTTGAAGTGGAAGACATAAAAATACCAAGCACATATAAGAGGCTATCTTTATACATTAGCACTTCTGCTTTTTCAAAACAAGATATCGTAAACATAATTGTTATTCTTATCAAAGTCTCTGAAGACATGCAGAGTCTGCAGATATGAACAAAACCATTCTCTGCCTTCCCACACAAATAGCTCCTCTGCTAAATGAAGCTTCCACAAAAGCTTCTATTGCCAGTTAGAAAAAACGAAGCTTACAAATATACTTGGAAAAAGAAGCATAATACGGATAAGGATAAACTTGTCAAAGCAGAGATGCAAACCTTGGTTTCATGCTGTTAGCACTGTATTTCTACGTGAGAAGAATTGTGGATTTGAAACCATTGTCATCATAAAATAACTCATGGTAAAACAGAATGGTGGTTTGAATTACTTGGTAATTCTGTGGGTTTATTCTTATATTCTGTGTTCTTGCTTCCCTTGGCTCACATAGGTGTGAGTAGACTGCATCAGTCTTCCTCATGCCTCCCTCTGTTAACCACACTTTGATGAATGCAAGGAAAAATTTTCTGTGACCTACAGAAGGGCCTACCTCTTCGTCTGAAAACATTTGAAGATTAGCATTTTTCAACTGTTGATAAAACATGTCAAGGACACATTTTTTTGTTACATCCTCTTGGTATACAAATCTCACTATTTGTGCAAGTTTTACATAAGTGAACTTCTATCAGAAAACAGCCATAAGATTATCCGGTGTGTCCCTCTGGGACACATCGCATGGAATACTGACTCAGAGAATCAATCAACTGAACAGACAAGCTTTCGTCATCAGTCAGGACGAAACGTTAAATTCCTTTCATGTGACAAACTTATCGCAGCACATTTACTGTTCTCCATTCCCTCGGGCAGGTAAAGGCTGATGCCTTGGGAGACACTGGGTTGCTGTGTATCTGGGCTGAGAGGAGCAGGTAAGAAAGATGGCAGGGAAGCTGCTGACCTGGAGAGAAACATTCCGGCCTGAATAAAGTCCTGGAGCTGGTCTTCAAAGTAAGTAAACAAAATCCATAACACTAAAGTGAATTTCCTCCTCCCCGCTTTTTAAAGAAATTATATTGTTGAAAGTGGGTAGCCGACTGGTGGTGGTACAGTGGTTAGAGCATTGATTCAGAATGCTGAGATCCCAGGTTCAAAACCCTGCAGTCTCTGGCCCGAGGACAGGCTTGCTGGCTTGAGCGCAGGGTTGCAGGCTTGAGTGTGGGATTATCGATGTGATCTCATGGTCACTGGCTTGAGCCCAAGGTCACTTATTTGAGCAAGAAGTCACTGGCTTTGCTAGAGCTCCCCCCCGCCCCCCCACCAAGGCACATATAAGAAAGCAATCAATGAACCACAACTATGAGGTGATGCTTCTTACTCTCTCCTCCTTCTCTCCCTGGCCTTTTATCTCACTCACTCTTTCTCTTTCACAAATCAATTAAAAAAAAAGAAAAAAGAAAATGGGTACAGAGATAAAAAAAATAGAAATATAAATTAGTTTAGGAAAAATAACTTATCTTTATAATGTTATAAGACATTCTAAGTGGGAACATACTTTCCTCCAGCAAGTCAAGTCCATTAACCACCTTCCTGGTACTAAGGGTTCTTTTCCTCACAAAGGTCCTTCACTTTTCCCTGTGGGAGGAGCCACCAAGTGTAACAGGAAGAAGGCCATCTCTTCATTTCTAATTGTGGAGATCCTTCTGCCAGAAGATAGCTTACTCACAGTCCTTCTTACTTAAATAAAGAAGTGACTTACTTCTTTATTTACAACCCTGACCATAATTCTCATGTATTTCTCACTTTTTTCCCTTAGAGACAGAAATTCTGGCTATTAAAATCTGTTTGCCTCTGTTCAAAAATTTGTTCTGATGAAAACACAAAGTCATTAAAAATTATGTGTGCATTCTTAATATACTGCTTATACAAGTTAGGGGATATTTTAAAATGAATATGAAGCAATAAAATATCCCCTAATTTGTGTGAGCAGTATAGATGAAAAGTAAAA
This sequence comes from Rhynchonycteris naso, assembly GCA_037038555.1. Lineage (NCBI taxonomy): Eukaryota > Metazoa > Chordata > Mammalia > Chiroptera > Emballonuridae > Rhynchonycteris > Rhynchonycteris naso. The sequence continues at coordinate 210,986,442 of CM072998.1, read as the reverse complement.
TCACTGACTCTAGTTTTATAACAATAACCTAGGTGTTTATATTTAACAACAGCACATTCTGTCTAGAGATGCCTCTGTTTGGCATTTTCTTGTTTATGGTATAGTGTTCATCCTGGGGGCTGCGAATAGATTGCATCAGGTCCTCCAAAGTCAAGTGAGTGAGGTCCATTAGAGTCTGTCCTGCAGGCCACAGGGAGACCCTATGGTTCTGAGCTGACGTAAGATCACGGTGATGGCTAAGGAGAGTTATATGCTAACAGTGTTGGGGTGAATGAAAAAGGGAGAGATGGGATGAAGCAGGGTCCCAACTGAATGAGACCACTGACAGGTGCTGGAACAGGTGGGCAGGAGTGAGGATGGCAGTGCTGGGCTGGGCAGGATGAAGTGGGTCTGAGGGCTGCTATGAAAGAAGATTTGCTGACTGCTCTCCTACGGGATGACCTAAATAGAGAAAAAAATTATGAGTGAGGTTTCATGCTCACTTGGAAACCTGAAGAAACGGTAGGACCAGGAAGAGAAATCAGTCAGGAGAGGAAGCTTATTGGAAGTGGAAGATAAGGGATGCAGTGTCAGACAGGCCTCTGTGAGACGCAAAGGTGTGCATGCCAGTGGCCATTGGGAAAACACGGGACAGGCTCTGAGCAAAGGAGTCGGCCCGATTGGGATCTGGAATCACTACTGTAGACATGAGTGGGGTGGCCTTAGGCATAGACATGGCTGCTAACGGGGAGCACTTAAAGGAAGAAGAGAAGAGGAGTGGACGCAGTCTTTAAACACACACAATACGCACCTATTTTATTGCTTTCATGACCCATACCTGTTTACTATGAAGTATAGTTAACACACTCTTGGCCCATATTACTCACCACTGTGTCCCAGGCCCACAGACAAGTACCTGGCACATGGTAGGTGATAAAAAATGCATTTTTTGTTGTTGTTCTTGGGAGAGGATGGAAAATAGTGTGAAGTTTCCTTAAAAAAAGTTTAAAAATAGAACTACCAGATGATGATTGTGCAATTATTCTTCTGGGTAAATATCCGAAAAATATGAAAACACTATTTTGTAAGAAGAGATATATATACCCCTATGTTCACTGCAGCATTATTTACAATAACCAAGATATGGAAGCAACCTAAGTGTTCATTGACAGGTGACTGGATAAAGAAGAGGTGGTACATATAAAAAATGGAATGTTACTCGGCCATAAAAAGATGAAACATTTCCATTTGTGACAACACAGATGGGTCTTGAGAGTATTATATGACGTGAAATAAGTCAGACAGAAAAGGACAAAAATTGTAAGATTTCACATTATATTATATATGGAACATAACACAAAAATAACAAATGAAATAACAAAACAAAAACAAACTCACAGACACAGACAACAGACTGCTGGCTACTAGAAGGGGGTAAAATGGGTAACACTGGGAATACATGTTAACATTAGGAAACTGGATTTCTAGCATACAGTTATTCACTTACAATGTTGCACACCTGAACATAATGTTACTAACCAATGTTAGCTCAATAAATTATTATTTTTTTACAGAGACAGAAAGAGAGAGTCAGAGAGAGGGATAGATAGGGACAAACAGACAGGAACAGAGAGAGATGAGAAGCATCAATCATCAGTTTTTTTTGCCGTTGTGACATCTTAGTTGTTCATTGATTGCTTTCTCATATGTGCCTTGACCGTGGGCCTTCAGCAGACTGAGTAACCCCTTGCTGGAGCCAGCGACCTTGGGTCCAAGCTGGTGAGCTTTTTGCTCAAACCAGATGAGCCTGCGCTCAACCTGGCGACCTCGGGGTATCGAACCTGGGTCCTTCCGCATCCAAGTCCAATGCTCTATCCACTGTGCCAATGCCTGGTCAGGCAATAAATTAAATTTAAAAAACATTCTAATGAATAATGACTAAATTAAAAAATATTTTTATAAATATTTAGATTTCAAATAGTCTCAAAATGTGACCATGTATAAGTTACTTAATCAAGGACAAGTGTTTCATCAGACAACAGTTTTCAGAGAAATATGCATGTCTCTTTTTAGATTTTTCCTACAGGCTTGGGCTCTGACCTTGTATTTTGGTGCGTGCCTCTTCAGATGTGACCAGGGTCATCGTGGTTTTGTGAGACGTCCTTTCACTGTTGTTCTTTCCCTTTGAGAAACCAAATAGAGAGTGTGCATGGTTAAGTCACACAAAGATTAAGTGGAATGTGAAATATAACACAGTTTTCCTTTTAACTGTCAAGCCAATTACTAGACTCAATCCTCTGCTTGTGATGTACTGAAAATAATAAGTCTTCTTGCACTTGAATGAGTGACCAGCCCACAGGCACCCCCTGTTCTCACCACAGTAGTGGCTGCACCTACTGGGTGTGTGTTCTCCTGATGCTGGTCCTCAGGTCTCCGCCTGAGTGCTGGTCCTAGTCTAGCTCGCGTGCTAAGAACTGTGTGTTTACTCAAAGCTTTTCTGTCCCTGCATGATTTCAGTAGCCCCTCCCTCATTGCTTCTCTGAACAGCTAAGGTGTCCCTTGAAATGTCAGTGTTTCACTGGAGATGACCAGTCACACCTGAGAATGTTCCTCTGTGGAGAGAGTGAGACAGGACACAGGGTTAGAACAGGGACATACTGGCTCCTGAATTGCTCACAGTGGGATGGGGGGACAGACACACAAAAATGTAACTGCAACAAAACATTACAGGTGAGGAGACAATGCCTGTGGAGGCCAGAGATGGATGTGGAGCTGACATGCTTGATTCTATGAGAGTAGGAGAAAAGAAAGCCCACTGTTAAGAAGGAAGTGGGTCTTGATTTTACAAAAGAGATGAGCTCTCTGTATTGCTGATGGACAAGGCATAGAAAGTATTCCTATCCTGAACAGCACAGCCTTGTGGCATAGATCTTAGGTATTGAGACCCACAGGTACTGAGGGTCCAGTCCAGGTTCTACACGTTGGGAGCTGTGTGTGAGCAGCCAATCCTAACAGGACCCATGGCTGCTTTGAGGACTCATGACAACCGTGCACCTCACATGGCCCACAGTAACTGCTGTGAGCTCTCTCTGTGGGCTCTGCGGGAAAACAGTTGTGACAGGCAAGGATGCAACATCACAGCAGTGACTTTCCCAGCGAGGAAGGAACCCACCATGGCGAGCTGGAGGGACATACCCAGCTCAACATTTGTGATAATCTATGGGTTTTTACACATATAAATAACTCCTAATGTTGAGAAAGCAATCAATGAACAACTAAAGTGCCACAACGAAGAATTGATGCTTCTCATCTCTCTCCCTTCCTGTCTGCCTATCTCTTGCTTAAAACCAAACCAAACCAAACCAAACAAAAACAAAAACAAACAAAAAAATCTTCTAACATGGGGGATTGTTTATTCTGACATAGAGTTAGAAAGAAGTCCGGGGTGCCTGCCAGAGGCCAGGCTGACTACCCTGTCTGTCTCCTGCCTATTGCAGAAACAATCAGCTTTAGAGAGAATGGCTAGCTTTCCAGGCTCACGTTCATAGTCCTGGTGTGTCCTACACCCCAGTCTCCTTTAAACCTGAATAATGAGACCTTGCTACTCTCTACCTGAGGCACACACCTGCTTGTACTGCTCTATAACCGTGACATAGCTCTTGCAGGTAAATGTCCTGTAGACAGTTATAAGTGAATACGGATCATATAATTATCACTTTGGGTTTATGTTTGTCACATAAACACACATTATTAATAATAATGGTAATAATTGCCACGTAGTAAGTCCATTCCATGTACTTTATACATACGTCTTTAGTTTGTATAACAAGGTTACAAAGACAGTATTATCTTCACGTTACAGATGAGTAGACTCAAGGTTTATGAAAAGCTTTGTCCAGTGCGGGGTTTCTCCACTTCAGCAGTACTGACATTCTGTACTGGATGATTCTGTGTTGTGAAGGGCCATCCTGTCCATCCTAGAAAGTTCAGCCACATCGCTCACCTTTACCCACTCAATGCCCTAGAGCTGCGATAACCAGAAATATCTCCAGACACTGTCAACTGTTCTTAGAGTCAAAACCATTCCCTAAAGAGAACTCCTGGTCTGGAGAAATGACTGCTCAATTGTAGTTTAGTAAGACCAGGATGTTTGACATTCCTTGTTGAAACTGAATCACACAGGTGATTTAATATTCAAGACATGATTCCATTTTGGATCATGGTAGCAATAAAAACTGACAATGAGAAGTCTTATTCAGCTTTTCCAAATCCCAACATGGTCTTCTAAACATTTATTATTGTTTGAAAAAAAAATACATACAGAATACCTAAAATAATGGGGATAAACCCCAAAGACAAACTGCGTGACCCTGATGGTGGGGAATAAGAGCCAGAAACAGTCTTAGATCTAACAGCGTTTGGGAGAATCCCTCACCAGATAAGAATTGCTGAGAATAGAGACTGACTTAGGCATGTAAAGAGCATACCTGTGTCCTAGGCCATGGAGACTGACAGCTGGAGCCAGGACCTTGTTTATTCTCCTCATCCCCTTCTCCAGGCTTCACCTTGTTGACTTTTATCATCAGTGATTTGAACATCTTCTCAGAGGTGGTTCTGAAAGCTTCTATTTTTCTGCCTCTGTGTCTCAAGGTAGAGAAATATACTCTGTTTTTCTTTTAATTAGTAGACAAGCCAATTAGTTGTTTAATCAGGATTTTGTTCTGATTAATTCCTACAGACAACTCTCCAGCTAGTCAGGGCTTTGGTTTAAGAGCCGCAAATTACTTCTGCTTCTGCGAGCTGAGTGCCGTATAGGAACCTCAGAGAGTGAATATGCCTTCAGAATATTTATACGGAGAGGTTTAAACAAAACTTTATCACTGATTTGAATGAAATATGATCAGATTGCCTATTGGTTTATTTTTCTAATTATCCACCTACTGATCTCCATCTACCTAATTTTAATCAAAGTAACACATGCAAATGATTAAAAAAATAAAACATGCACAAAGTCCCATATTGCAAAGCAACAGGTCACTCCCCAAAAGGCCCCATCTCTAGTCCTACATCACTAGGCAACTCCTGTCTCTTTTTTCTGTTTTGGTGGCTCTTTTCTTTCTTATCAGTATTTTATCGTTTGACTAACTTGTTAACAAATCTAATGAAAAAGGAGACATATTGTTTACCATTCCTAGCAGCCTAAATGCTCACCACACACTGATGTTGAGTACATTAGAATTTACTGAAAGAGTCCATCAGTTTGTCAGGACTGCGTTACCAGCACCCAGACCAGAGGCTTAAACCACAGAGATGATTTTCTCACAGTTATGGAGGCTGGGTGTCCAAGGTCCAGGTGTCCACAGGGTTGTTTTCTCTGGCAGACCACGAGGGAAGGAACTGCTCCAGGTCTCTCTCCTCATCATGGAGATGGCCATATTCTCCCTGCATCCTCACATCATCTTCACTCTGTTCACATTTGTGTTCAAATTCCCTCTCCTAATAAGGAAACCAGTGATAGCAGATTAGGTCTCACCTTAATGACCATATTTTAATTCACTTACCACCAAATATGGTCACATTCCAAGGTCCTGGGGATTAGAACTATGAGGGTAAACAATTCAGCCTATAACAGAGAGAAAGGAGGCTTGGAGAAAATTATTTTTCTTGCTAGTTTATTTATTTTTTTACATATCACTAAAGTATCATGAAAGCTCTAGATTTGAATCCTAGTTCTATAAGCTTACATAATTATAATTTAATTGGATTATTAATTTCATAAATTGTAAAAAAAAATGTATTCTTACCCCCGCACAGATTATTTTTTCTCTGATTCACCATCTGACCAAAAAGGCTAACCCCCTTGAAGGAGGACACCGTATGTACCTCTGTCATTCCCACGGTGCCTTTGTACAGGACAAAAACTCAAGCTTCAAACCTCCGCTGAACAGAATTTAATTGAAAGCCTTTTAAGAGATCTGAAAAACCCAGTCCTTACTTGCAGGTCTGCCTTAATTCAGACTGAACTAATTACATACATTTTTAAAAGTATGCTTTTCCTCAATACTTGGCACTGCAATGTGCTGCTGTATTCATGAATATTTTCCTGCCTCTGTGTCCTCTCCTCAAATAGCTGTGAACGTCTTTAGCATCAGAACCCTCTGCTGGGCCACTCCTCCTGGTAGAAGTGTCCTCCAACGAGTAGCCTCTCCTGGCATCTGTGCCATTTTAACCAGATATGGAAAACATTCTAACATTTCTTTCACAATTTAACTGTCAACCAGTTACTTTCTGAAATACAACCTTGTGAAAGGACTAAGTCACGAAAGTCTATCTACATCAGAGGTCTGTGCAAGTTCAGTGAAGAGCTCATCTTTTTTCTTCAGAAGCAGGAGTGGAGACAGATGGGTCACAGTCCCGAGCATGACTGCCAGGTGCAAGAAGATCCCAAGATGAGACCTCCACAGCACTCTGATTATTAAGATGCAACAGGTGTCATATACAAAGGGGACAGGAACCAAGCCAGCCCCTGGCTGTCTGTACCCCTTAGGTCTCTATGCCACCTCAGCAGTGGTAAAGTCATTGAAATGGATACTTTTCATTAAAAACTTCAGTTACTCCTCACAGACCACCTCTTGGTATACCAGGTCTAGATGTACAAATGTACACAGACTACTGATTCTCAACTGCAACAGATGCGTCTCCAAAACATCTCAAAGACCCAAGTGGACAATTAGGGTCCAGTAACTTCTGACAATACAGAATATTAAGTCATAGTATTATCCTTTAACCATTTAGCTTTTAATAAATATTGGATATATTTTTAAAAGATACAATTAGTATTTCAATTATAGAAGTGTGTTCTATTCTTCCAGAAATTAAAGCAATTTACATAAGAGAAAATTCCCTTTCCATGGTTTGAAAATACTTTTAGAGTGGGGTCCTACTTACTACACGGAGTTCCAAGGATACTTAAAACACTAAAATCCTGGGAAAATGTAGCTAACGAGTTAATTAAATGTTGCCTATTTTTCTGAATAATATAAATATTTTATGTAAATATAAAAATTTCATGGCTTATCTCTCTTTAAACCCATGGTTGCAACTGGGGCATAAAAATACTTACTCAGTTTGACAAGGAATGTCAGTGTTCAGCTCTATTTTTTTGGTGGAGTCTTATCTTTTTAAATTGCTTTATTTTTAATTTTTTTAAATTTAATTAATTGTGTTTACATAGATTCTAGGGTAACCCCGACTGCATCGCCCCTCCTCCATATTCTCCTCCACATCTCCCTTGCCCCCTTCATACAGCGCCTTACACCCTTCCCTTCAGGTTTATCCCATCCTATCATCCCCTTTCCCTCTGTCCTCTTTTCCTCTGGTCCCTTTGATCCCTCCTCTGTCTCAAGTCCTTTTCTCAGTTCTCAATGTTCCTTGGATTCCTCAAATGAGTGAGGTCATATATTTTTCTTTTTCTGCCTGGCTTATTTCACTCAACATAATAGTTTCCAGGTCCCTCCATATTGTTGCAAAAGGTAATATTTCATTCTTTTTCATGGCCCCATAGTATTCCATTGTATATATGTACCATTGCTTTTTAATCCCTCGTCCTCTGATGGACACTTGGGCTGTTTCCATATCTTGGCTATTGTCAATAATGCTGCCATAAACATGGGGGTGCATTTCTTTTTTTCAGTCGGTGATATGGTGTCCTTGGGATATATTCCTATAAGTGGGATAGCTGGGTCAAAGGGCAGACCATTTCTAACTTTTTGAGGAATCTCCATACTGTTTTCCACAGTGACTGTACCAGTCTGTATTCCCACCAGCAGTGCAGGAGGGTTCCCCTTTCTCCACATCCTCGCCAGCACCTATTGTGTGTTGTTTTGTTAATGAGCGCCATTCTGACTGGTGTGAGGTGATATCTCACTGTGGTTTTAATTTGCATTTCTCTAATGATTAGTGATGTTGAGCATTTTTTCACATGCCTATTGGCCATCTGTATGTCCTCTTTGGAGAAGTGTCTATTAATTTCTTGTGCCCATATTTGATTGGATTGTTTGTCGTCCTGGTGTTGAGTTTTACAAATTCTTTGTAAATTTTGGTTATTAACCCTTTATCAGATGTGTTGTCGAATTTCTTCTCCCATTGTATGGTTTGTCTTTTTATTCTGATCATATTGTCTTTAGCTGTGCAAAAGCTTTTTAGCTTGATATAGTCCCATTTGTTTATCCTGTCTTTTATTTCATTTGCCTGTGGAGATAAATCAGCAAATATATTGCTTCGATAGATGTCGGAGAGTTTACTGCCTATGTTTTCTTCTAGAATGCTTATGGTTTCACGGCTTACATTTAAGTCCTTTATCCATTTTGAGTTTATTTTTGTGCATGGTGTAAGTAGATAGTCTAGTTTCATTTTTTTGCAGGTAGCTGTCCAGTTTTCCCAACACCATTTGTTAAAGAGGTTGTCTTAACTCCACTGTATGCTCTTACCTCCTTTGTCAAATATCAATTGTCCATAAAGATGTGGGTTTATTTCTGGGTTCTCTGTTCTGTTCCATTGATCTATATGCCTGTTCTTATGCCAGTACTAAGCTGTTTTGAGTACAGTGGTCTTGTAGTATAACTTGATGTCAGGAAGTGTGATACCTCCCACTTTATTCTTCTTTTTCAAGATTGCTGAGACTATTTGTGTTCCTCTTTGGTTCCATATAAATTTTTGGAATATTTGTTCTATATCTTTGAAGTATGTCATCGGTATTTTCATTGGTAGTGCATTGAATTTATAAATTGCCTTGGGTAATATAGACATTTTAATGATGTTTATTCTTCCTAACCATGAAAACGGTATGTGCTTCCACTTGTTTGTATCTTCCTTGATATCTTTTATCAATGTTTTATAATTTTCTGAGTACAAGTCCTTAACCTCCTTGATTAAATTTACTCCTAGGTACTTTGTTTTTTTGATTGCAATAGTGAAGGGGATTGTTTCCTTAATTTCTCTTTCTGATATTTCATTGTTTGTGTTTAGAAATGCCTCTTATTTCTGTGTGTTAATTTTATATACTGCCACCATGCTAAATTCGTTTATTAGGTCTAGTAGTTTTTTGACTGAGACTTTAGGGTTTTCTATCTACAGTATCATATCATCTGCAAATGATGATAGTTTTACTTCTTCTTTTCCAATTTGGATGCCTTTTATTTCTTCTTCTTATCTGATTGCTGTAGTTAGGACTTCCAGTACTATTTTGGATGAGAGTGGTGAAAGGGGACACCCCTTCCTTGTTCCTGATTTTAGGGAAATTGCTTTTAATTTTTGCCCATTGAGTATGATGTTGGCTGTGGGTTTGTCATAAATGGCCTTTATCATGTTGAGATATGTTCCCTGTATTTCCACTTTGCTAAGAGTTTTGATCATAAATGGGCACTGGATTTTATCAAATGCTTTTTCTGCATCTATTGAAATTATCATGTGATTTTTGTCCTTCCTTTTGTTTATGTGGTGAATCACATTAATTGATTTACGAATGTTGTACCATCCTTACCTCCCCAGCATAAATCCCACTTGATCATGATATATGATTTTATTAATGTATTGCTGGATCCGGTTTGCTAATATTTTGTTGAGGATTTTAGCATCTAAATTCATCAGGAATATTGGCCTATAATTTTCTTTCTTTGTGATGTCTTTGCCTGGTTTTGGAATCAGAGTTATGCTCGCCTCATAAAAGATACTTGGTAGTCTCCCTTCCTCTTGAATTTTTTGAAATAGCTTGAGAAGGATAGGAGTTAGTTCTTCTTTGAATATTTGGCAGAATTCACCAGTGATTCCATCGGGCCCAGGGGTTTTGTTTTTTGGGAGCTTTTTGATAACTGTTTCAATCTCTTTTGTTGTAATTGGTCTGTTTAGGTTTTCTGATTCTTCCAGGTTGATTTTTTGAAGATTGTATGTTTCAAAGAATTTGTCCATTTTATATAGGTTGTCTAGTTTTTTGGCATACAATTCTTCATAGTATTTTCTCACAATATTTTGTATTTCTGTTCTGTCAGTTGTTATTTCTCCACTCTTCTTTCTAATTTTATTTATTTGAGTCCTCTCTCTTTTTTTCTTGGTGAGTCTAGTTAAAGGTTCATCAATCTTGTTTACCCTTTCAAAGAACCAGCTCTTGGTTTCATTGATCATCTGTATTGTTTCTTTTGCCTCTATGTCATTTATTTCTGCTCTGATCTTTATTATTTCCTTTCTTTTACTACCTCTGGGCCTTACTTGTTGTTCTTTTTCAAGTTTTTTTAGATGAAGGATTAGGTTGTTTATTTGAGCTTTTTCAAGCTTCTTACGGAATGCCTATAGTGCAATGAACTTCCTTCTCAGGACTGCGTTAGCTGTGTCCCATAAATTTTGAGTTGTTGTATGTTCATTATCATTTGTCCCTAGAAATTTTTAAATTTCTTCTTTGATTTCATTGTTAACCCATTCATTATTTAATAACATACTATTTAGTTTCTATGTGTTTGAGTATTTTTCAGTTTTTCTTTTGTGGTTGATTTCTAGTTTCATGGCATTGTGATCAGAGAAAATGCTTCATATGATTTCAATCTTCTTAAATATGTTGAGACTGCTTTTGTGTCCTAACATGTGATCTATCCTAGAAAATGTACCATGAGCACTTGAAAAGAATGTATATTCTGCTGCTTTAGGGTGTAAGGTTCTGAAGATATCTATTAAATCCAGTTGATCTAGTGTGTCTTTTAAGTCTGTGGTTTCTTTGTTAATTTTTTTTCTTGAGGATCTATCTAGTGATGTTAGTGAGGCATTGAAATCTCCTACTATTATAGTGTTGGTGTTGATCTTGCCCTTTATATCCATAAAGGCTGCTTTATATATTTAGGTGCTCCTATATTAGGTTTGTAGATATTTATGATAGTTATATCTTCGTGTTTGATTGCTCCCTTTATCATTATGCAGTGTCCTTCTTTATCTCTTACTATAACCTTGGTTTTAAAGTCCATTTTGTCAGATATAAGTATTGCTACCCCAGCTTTTTCTTCATTTCAATTTGCATGAAATATTTTATTCCATCCTTTTACCTTCAGTCTATGGGCATCTTTGGTTTTAAGGGGTGTGTCTTTTAGACAGCATATGTATGGGTCCTGTTTTCTTATCCATGTAGCTACCCTATATCTTTTGATTGGATCATTTAATCCATTTACATTTAAGATTATTATTGATATGTAGTTGTTTATTGCTATTTTATATTTTAAAGATGTATTTCTCTTTTGCTATATTCTTTTCCCTCTTTGATCTTTTTACAACAGGCCCCTTAACATTTCCTGCAGCATTGGTTTTGTTGTAATGAATTCCTTGAATTTGTTTTTGTTTGGGAAGCTTTTTATTTCTCCTTCAATTTTAAATGATAGCATTGCTGGTAAAAGTAGTCTTGATTGTAGGCTTTTATTCTGCATTACTCTGACTATTTCTTTCCATTCTCTTCTAGCCTCAAATGTTTCTACTGAGAAGTCGGATGTCATCCTTATGGGTGCTCCTTTGTACGTGATAGCCTTTTTTTCTCTAGCAGCTTTTAATATTTTTTCTTTATCACTTAACTTTGGAATTTTAATTATGATGTGTCTTGGTGTAGATTTCTTTGGGTTTCTCTTTAATGGAGATCTTTGTGCTTCTTGAACTTGTGAGACCCTTCCTTGCATCAATTTAAGAAAGTTTTCAGCTATGATTTGATTGAATAAAGTTTCTATCCCTTGTTCTTTCTCCTCTTCTTCAGGAACTCCTATTATATGAATTTTATTTCTCTTCATGTCATCACAGAGCTCTCTTAGAGTTTCCTCAACCTTTTGAGTCTCTTTTCTTTTTTCTGCTCTGAGTCCATGCCTTTGTTCATCTTGTCTTCCAACTCACTTATTTGATCCTCAGCTTCATCCATCCTGCTTTTAATTCCTTCCACTGTGGTTTTTTTCCCCTAATATTGTATTTGTCATCTCTGACTGATTCTTTTTTATTATTTCAATGTTCTTTTTTATACTTGCTATCTCTTTATTTAGGTGTTCATAATGACCATCTGTTGTTGTTCTAAGATCCCTAAGCATCCTAACAATCATTATTCTAAACTCTGCATCTGGATACTTGGTTATTTCCATATCGCTCAGTTCATTTTCTGGGAGATTCTCTTGTGGTTTCATTTGGATTTCACTTTTCTGTCTTCTCATTATGTCTGTGTGTTTGAGTGTGTTGTTTGTAGAGCTGTTTCAGTCTAGGCTTGGTGTTGTCTGCCTCCAATTTTGAGTTGTGTTATTTCTAGGTCTTTTTAGGTTGGCTTCAACTATTGTTTGTAAACCACTGTGGGATTTGGCATTTCTAATAGAGCCCCTTTGAAGTCTTGATTTGTTTGTTTTCTTCTCAGTTTTCTTAACTAGGTGGTAGTCTTGTTTACTGATCTCAGTAGGGGCCTTATTTGAAACTGCATCCAGAAATGTGGTGGGTGTAACCTGAGACTCTGATGACCTGATCTGCCAGTTACTCTCTCTGGGGGCAAGGTGCTTTCTCTGCTTCAGTAGGGGGAGGTGTATCTCAGGTCTCCATGGAGACCTGAGTTACTGCCCCTCTTTCCCACTTCTTGTTTATAGCTGTGTCTTCTTGTGCTGATTGGAGCTGGAGACATATCTTCAGATGGTTGACCCAGAACCACTTTAGTCTTGTCTTATGTGGAAGGATCAACCCCTCCTCCTTCTATGGCCGCCTCCAGCACCTCCTTCAGGTATGGCTGCATCCAGCACTGGATTAGTCTGCTGCTCAGGTCCTCCCATGCATTCCTCTGTTTGTCACCGGCTGTCTTTCTCTCCCTGTTTCCTTTTGGAAAACAAGCCAGCTCTTTTAAAACACCTCATTCCCAGGTCCCCAGGCAAGTGGCTGTGAGTGATATTTTCTACTGTTTTTCTTGGATTGAGAGCCTTTCTGAGCTCTCAACCTCCCCCTCCCCCCTTTGTTCCTGTAAGCAGGGGAGGCTCACTGCTCCTCAGCACACCCCACCACTCCCCACCAGGCTCGGTGTGGCTTCTTCTTTGCTCCTTGGTTTTTGAGAGCAGTTCTTGTAGTCCAGAGTTGGTTTTTTATGCTGGTTGTTCCTAAATTAATTTGTAATCCAGTTTGGTGGTATGAGCTGGGAGTCTGTGCATCTGCCTACTCTGTTGCCGTCTTGTGTCTCCCTAACTTGCTTTATTTTTAAAATGAAAATTAATTTACCTCCCCCCTCCCAGCTTTACTGAATATAATTATCATATAACATTGTATAAGATTAAGGTGTACAATGTGATGATTTGATACACGTATACATCACCGAATGTCCAACCACCACAGTAAAGTTAGTTAACACATCCTTCTCCTTCTTGTTGTGATGGTGAGACATTGAAGCGACCTTAAGGGTTCCATACAGAGTTATCAACTGCAGTCATGCCTGGTGGTCATTGCTCCATGACTGAAGAAGTCTGCTTACTATTTTGTGTGCATGTAAATTTGACCCCAAATCTGTGTGAGGCACAGCTTCAACATTAAGAATTATTATGGAGGTCTTTATTTCCCTACACAGAGCTTCACATTCCTTAATGGTCTGTGCTGTGGAATTTTTTCCCCCAAGAGGTCCTGTTTTTGTTTTTAGTGAGATTATTTCTCTTCTGCATTTTCCCATCAAATTTAAAGCCTTTTGACACCATGATGACGTTCCACATCACCCACCCTGGGTAGGGTGAAGTAACTCAGCCAACACTCCTTCCTTCTGTAGTTCCACAAACCAGGGATTCTCTTGAGAGAGTGGTCATGCATTAAACGCTTACACTGAAAAAGAATTTCAGTACTTGTCAAGGAAGACTTTTAATTTAGTTCTCTGTATTACCAAAATCACAAGTCCCATACTGATTGTTTAAAAGAAATGAGAAGTTTTAACTTTAGATTCAATCATTTCCTCAAATAGAAACTTATATAATAAATAGCCTGATGGAATATGTGATTTGATCTGTGTGTCTTAGAAATACAAAGTTACTTATTTTTGTCCAAAAAATGGTGTTCTTTGTTTTAAAAGGCAAAACATTATTTTTTTTGGTTACAATATTGCTTCAGCAATAATTCTGAATTGATTGTTAAATATGTATGGGGGTATTTTAGGTACTTTTCAGTAAATCCTTTAATCTTATCATCAATTATATTTTTTAAATTTAGGATACAAAAATCAAAGCCAAGGAATAAGGAGGAGGTTTAACAGGAGGTTTTTGACTCTGTCTCTCTCTTCCTGGGACCCTCAGAGAAATAAATGGACTCTTCAGACCCCCGTGTTAACTGCTCATAGTATTCACTAGTCGAAAGATACTGGGGAGTCTCTCTACATAAATGTATTTAAGAGGACGTTCCTGGCCTGCCTGATTGCTTATTGGAAATAACCCTGGAGTTTATGGATTTCTGTGGTGCAGCTGGTTGGCGCCTGGAGAGGGAGCTGTCTGTATGCTTTGTAAGGGAGTACTCGTGGGGGTGTCCTCAGACCAAGGCAACTTTCTTTTGTGAAACATGCTTTTGCACATAATACTCAAAAACTTCTCATACACCTGAAACCAAAATGTGCCCAAATGTAGGAGAAAATAGGCAGGTTTAGCTGCTATGTCTTATAGTTTGGGGTTTATCCCCAAAAGGATGTTCTTTGTGGGTCTGATGGTATCTTTCAGGCATTGAATGAAGCATTAACGTTTGGCTCTAGGTAAGCTCTATGACTTTTCAGAGTCTGCTTTAAAAATTCAAACCTTAAGATTATCACAAGAAAAAAGAAAAATAATACAAATATTAATTCAAGCATCTTTAGAAATGACTTAAAATACCTCTAACAATTTGAGTTTTGTCAACAGAATGGCACTAATGTAGGCTTTAAAATGACAGATGAATACATTCCTGCTGTCTCCCTAGGTCAGAGATCTCAGAGTTCAGAAAGTGGAAAATGAAAGAATTCTAGGATGAAAGACATGCACTTGGGCTCATGTTGTTTACTGAGTATAGCTGTGAGCTAAGTAGAGTCTGTTTCTTTAACCTGGAGATGACAGGTTTGGGAAGAATGGTATGAAATTTCCTTCTGATGTCAAATTCCGAGGTTTTGTGTTCTGCAGAGGAGCTGTCTTGCCAGCAGCAGACAGGAAGGAAGTGGTGTGCATATTTGCATATTTGTGAGGAAGTGGCTGCTGGAAGCTCAGCAAGAGCATTCTAAGTGCTCTGTAGACAGTCGCCATGGTAGTGGTGTCTGCCAGGGTGAACAAAAGCAATTGCCCTTCAACATGAATCTGATCACCTGTCTGACTGAGACCGTTCAGAGACTCCACCTGCCCTGTGGCATTGTGTCCCAGCTCCTAAGTATGAGAGTGGCCCTTTATAATGGACCTTCCTCCCCTAACTCTCTGGTGTCATCTATAACCCCTGCTCCCTCCCACTCTCAGCTCCTATCACAATAAATTACTATGGTAACCTGAGTGACTCTGCTTTCTATCACCTCTATCCATCTTTGGGCCTACTCTATGTCCTAGTACCCTGCCTGCAGCTCTGCTCCACACCGATCTGTCTAGTCAGGCTGGGCTTTTTCTTCTCTTCCCCTTTTCCTTTTCTCCTCTCAATAGGGTATACACAGAATCACTTTCAGCTTGTACCTAGTGTCCCCTGTACCATGCACACACCTGCACTCCATCATTTCTCACTTCACAACCATTTCCAGGTATGTTTTCCTTCCCGAGTGTAGCTCCATCCCGAGACTGGGCAGTGGCCACCCTTCATATCCCTTGTGCCTGACTAGTGCTAGGCACAGTCTAAGTGCTCCATTATGGCAAACCCATGACACACGTGTCAGCACTGACACGCATAGACATTTTCAATGACATGCATACCAGAGCAGTATGGGGCCGCATGCTGAGAAGGACGTTTCATCCTGAGCTCCTGCATGGCCAGGTGCAGCAACCGAGGATAAAACATTTGCTGTAGTGTAGACACTCTGTGCCGGAGGTCTGTAGGCTAAAACAACAGAACTCTGGCACAGAGTGTCTAGTTCTGGGACTTCCGGTTAGGCAGTTTTTCTCGAAGTGACACACCACCCGAGTTATGCTCGGTATTTTGGCAAATTTTGACGCACCAAGTGCAAAAGATTGCCCATCACTGGTCTAGGTGCTCCATGAATGCTTGTGAATGAACAAGGGAAGGATGATGGATGACACCATCTTTTAGTCTGGGGTAAGAATAAAGCAGCTCTCTGTGGCAGAGGCAGAATGCAAGAAGAGGGGAGAAGATGTCTCTGGAAGAGCAGAGATGTTATAGCCTTACTCCTTCTTTATCAGTAGTCATCAGTAGTACACAGACTTTGTCTTAGGCTGGGGGTTGGGCTGATCAAGAGAAGTGTGCATAACATTATGGTATATGTAACAACAAACAGTGTTTTAGGTGGCCACAGCAGTATTTCTTACATACCTCTAAATTATATGATTTGGTGTTGTTCTGTGTGGTATCTTATCTATATGTAAAATATGAGTATATTCTTATGCACACAGAAGGTAATAAAGCTATACAAAAATAAAAGGAATTTTAAGGAGTAAATAGTACCATATTTCTTTGTTTTTATTTAAAAAAATTTTTAAATTAATTTTAATTTATTGTTTTAACATGGATTCAAGTATCTCACTTAATATAATTCCCTCACCCCACACCCCACACCCCTATATCCCCCATTTAAACCCTCTTTGCCACCTTTCCCCTAATTGTCTTCCCCCTTCCCTTTGGGATTTGCTGTCCTGTTATTAGTATCTTTATGATATGTATATGTAATTTCACTAATCCTTTCATTTTCTCTAATCCCATCCCCTCATCACCCTTCCCTCTGACTGCTGTCCCTCTGCTCTCTGTGACCCTGCCTTTGCCTCTATTCTGTTCTTCAGTTCACTTTGTTCATTAGATTCCACATATAAGAAGATCATATGATATTTGTCTTTCTCTGCTTGACTTTACTTAGCATAATAAACTCCAGGTTCATCCATGCCATCATAAAAGGTAAAACTTCCTTCTTTTTCATGGCTGCATAGTGTTCCACTGTATATATGTACCACTGCTTTTTAATCCACTCATCCACTGATGAACACTTGGGCTGTTTCCAGTTCTTGGCTATTTTAAACAATGCTGCCATAAACATGGGGGTGCATGTCTTTTTTTGAATCAGTGATTTGGTGTTCTTAGGATATATTCATAAAAGTAGGATAGCTGAGTCAAAAGGCAGTTCCATTTTTAGTTTTTTGAGGAAACTCTATTCTGTTTTCCACAGGGGTGGCACAAGTCGGCATTCCACCAGCAGTGCTGGAGGGTTCCCTTTTCTCCACATTCTCGCCAGCACTTAGTGTGTGTTAATTTGTTAATGAGCGCCATTGTGACAGGTGTGAGGTGATATCTCATTGTGGTTTTAATTTGCATTTCTCTGACGATTAGTGATGTTGCACATTTTTCAAATGCCTATTGGTCATTTGTATGTCCTCTTTGAAGAAGTGTCTATTTAGTTGTTTTGCCCATTTTTTTAATTGGATTGTTTACTTTCTTGTACTTGAGTTTTAGAAGTTCTTTGTATAAATTTTACTTATTAACCCCTTATCAGACACATTGTCAAATATGTTCTACCATTGTGTGGGTTGTCTTTTTATTTTTCTCATGATGTCTTTTGCTGTGTAAAAGTTTTTAGTTTAATATAGTCCCATTTGTTCATCGTGTCCTTTATTTCACTTGCTCGTGGAGAGAAAACGGCAAAAAAATCACTATGAGAGATATTGTGGAGTTTACTGCCTATGTATTCTTTCAAGATGTTTATGGTTTCATAACTTACATTTAAGTCTTTTGTTAATTTTGAGTTTATTTTTGTGAATGATGTAAGTTGGTGGTCTAGTTTCATTTTTTTGCATGTATGTCCAATTTTCCCAACACCATTTATTAAAAGGACTGTCTTTAATCCATTGTGTGCTCTTACTTCCTTTGTCAAATATCAATTGGCCATAAAGGTGTAGGTTTATTTCTGGGTTCTCTGTTCTGTTCTATTGATCTGTATGCCTGTTCTTATGCCTGTACCAAGCTGTTTTGATTACTATGACCTTGTAGTATAACTTGATATCAGGAAGTATGATACCTCCCACTTTATTCTTTATTTTCAAGATTGTTGAGGCTATTTGAGTTCTTTTTAGGTTCCATATAAATTTTTGGAATATGTGTTCTATATCTTTGAAGTATGCCTTTGGTATTTGAATAGGAATTGCATCGAATCTATAGTTTGCTTTGGGTAATATAGACATTTTGATGATGTTTATTTTTTCTATCCATGACCACAGTATATGCTTCCACTTGTTGGTATCTTCCTTGATTTCTTTTATCAATGTCTTATAATTTTCTGAGTACAAGTCTTTTACCTCCTTGGTTAAATTTACTCCTAAGTACTTTATTTGTTTTGTTGCAATAGTGAAGGAGATTGTTTCCTTAATTTCTCTTTCAGACAGTTTATTGTTGGTATGTATTAATGCCACTGATTTCTGAATATTAATTTTATATCCTGCCATGGTGACAAATTCATTTATGAAGTCTAGTAGTTTTTTGACTAAGACTTTAGGGTTTTTTTATGTGCAGTATCATGTCATCAGCAAATAATGATTGTTTTACTTCTTCTTTTCCAATTTGGATGCCTTTTATTTCTTCTTGTTGTCTGATTACTGTGGCTAGGACTTCCAGAACTATGTTGAACAAGAGTGGTGAAAGGGGAACCCCTCTCTTGTTCCTGATCTCAAGGGGATTGCTTTTCATTTTTGTTCATTGAGTATGATGTTGGTTGTCAATTTGTCATAGATGGCCTTTACCATGTTGTGCTATGTTCCCTGTATTCCCACGTTGCTTAGAGTTTGGATAATAAATGGGTGCTGGATTTTATCAAATGCTTTTTCTGTATCTATTGATATAATTATATGTTTTTTTTTTATCCTTTCTTTTGTGTATGTGATGAATCACATTGAATGATTTGCAAATATTGTACCAGCCTTGCCTGTTCGGAATAAAGTTTCACTTGATCATGGTATATGACTTTTTTAACATATTGCTGGATCCAGTTTGATAATATTTTGTAGAAAATTTTAGGATCTTTATTTGTCGGGAATATTGGTCTATAGTTTTCTTTCTTTGTACTGTCTTTACCTGGTTTTGGAATGCTTGACTCATAAAAGTTGCTGGAAGTCTTCAATCCTCTTGAATTTTTTGAAATAGCTTGAGAAGAATTGGTGTTAGTTCTTCTATGGATATTTGGTAAAATTTGCTTTTGAAGTCATCCGGTCCAGGATTTTTATTTTTTGGGAGTATTTTGATAACTGTTTCAATTTCATTTGTTGTAGTCACTCTGTTTAGGTTTTCTGATTCTTCCAGATTGAGTCTTGGAAGAATGTATGTTTCTAGGAATTTATCCATTGCACCTAGGTTCTCCAATTTTTTGGTATATAGATCTTCATAGAATTTTCTTAAAATCTTTTGTATTTTTGCTGTGTCACTTGTTACTTCTCCATTTTCATTTCTAATTGTATTTATTTGAGTCCTCTCTTCTTTTTTGTTGATGAGTCTGGTTAAAAATTTATCAATCTTGTTTATCTTTTCGAAGAACCAGCTCTTGGTTTCATTAACTTTTTGTATTTTTTTTTTAGTCTCTATGTCATTTATTTCTGATGTTATTTTTATTAATTCCTTTCTTCTACTTTGGGTTTTATTTGTTGTTCTTCTGTAGGTTCTTTTAGGTGAAGTTTTAAATTGTTTATTTGAGCTTTCCTTCGCTTCTAAAGTATAGCTGAAATGCGATCATCTTTCCTCTCAGGACTGCTTTTGCTGTGTCCCATAGATTTTGAGTTGCTGTGTGTTCATTTTCATTATTTCAAGAAAAATTTTTATTTCTTCCTTGATCTTGTTGTTAACTTATTACTTAATAACATGTTATTTAGCCTCCAAGTGTTTGAATGTTTTTCAGTTTTTCTATTGTAGTTGATTTCTAGTTTCATGCTGTTGTGATCAGAGAAGATGCTTGATATGATTTCAACCTTCTAAATTTACTGAGACTCGTTTTGTGTCCAAACATGTGGTCTATTCTAGAGAATATACCATATACATTTGAAAAGAATGTATATTCTACTGTTTTGGGGTAAAATGTTCTGAAGATATCTATTAAGTCCAGCTGATCTAGTGCATCATTTAAGGTCACTATTTCTTTGTTAATTTTCTGTTTGGAGGATTTATCCATTGATGATAATGGGGTATTAAAATCTCCTAGTATTATAGTATTGATGTTGATCTCGCCCTTTATGTGCATCAAAATCTGCTTTATATATTTAGGTGCTCCTATATTAGACGCATAAATATTTATAATGGTTATATTCTCTTGTTGGATTGCTCCCTTTATTATGTAGTGACCTTCTTTATTCCTTACTATAGCCTTTGTTTTAAAGGTTATTTTGTCAGATGTAAGTATTGCTACCCCAGCATTTTTTTTCATTTCCATTTGCTTGAAATACTTTTTCCATCCCTTCACTTTCAGTCTATGTGTATCTTTTGCTCTGAGGTGGGTCTCTTGTAGATAACATATGTATGGGTTCTGTTTTCTTATTCATGCAGCAACTCTATGTCTTTTGATTAAAGCATTTAATTCATTTACAATTATTGATAGGTACTTACTTATTTCCATTTTATTCTTTAAATCTACTTTTTTTCCTGTCAATCTTTTAAAGCAGGCCCCTTAACATTTCTTGTAGAACTGGTTTTGTTGTAATGAATTCCTTGAGGTTTTTTAATCTGGGAAGCTTATTATTTCTCCTTCAATTTTAAATGATAGTCTTGCTTGATAAAGTAGTCTTGGTTATAGGTGCTT
This sequence comes from Rhynchonycteris naso, assembly GCA_037038555.1. Taxonomy (NCBI): domain Eukaryota; kingdom Metazoa; phylum Chordata; class Mammalia; order Chiroptera; family Emballonuridae; genus Rhynchonycteris; species Rhynchonycteris naso. Next base: position 210,965,528 of record CM072998.1, on the reverse strand, counting down.
GTTTTGTATCACTGAATATTTCTTTTTTTAAAAAAAAATTATTATATTTTTATTTTATTCATTTTAGAGAGGAGACACAGAGTGAGAGTGAGAGAGAGAGAGAGAGAGAGAGAGAGAGAGAGAGAAAGAGAGAAAGGGGGGAGGAACTGGAAGCATCAACTCCCATATGTGCCTTGACCAGACCAGTGCAGGGTTTTGAAAAAAAACAGTGGTTAGATGCCACGAAGTAGATGGCAATGTCTTAACCATATGCGTGTTGTTAGGCCCGAGGGCCTCTTCCATCCTTGTCAAGGGGAGTGCTAATCTTTTCTCCTTTCATACAACATGTATCACTGAATATTTCTTGCCAATCCCTTTTGGCCTCAAGTGTTTCTGTTGAGAAGTCTGATTTCATCCTTATGAAGGCTCCTGTGTAGGTAATTAAGTGTTTTTCTTTTGAAACTTTTAGTATTCTTTCTTTGTCTCTAAACTTTGACACTTTATACATGATGTGTCTTGGTGTAGGCCTCCTTGGGTTTCTCTTTAATGGGCTCTCTGTGCTTCTTAAACTTGTTGACTTTTTCCTTCATCAATTTAAGGAAATTTTGGGTATGATTTCTTCAAACAGGTTCTTTGTCCCTTGTTTCATCTCTTCTTCTTCAGGACCCCTATGATGTGAATGTTGTTTCTCTTCATGTTGTCACAGAGTTCTCTTAGAGTTTCCTCAGTCTTTTTGAACCTTTTTCTTTTTGTTGCTTTTAATTTATCTTGTCCTCTAAATTGCTGATTCAATCCTCTGCTTTATCCAGCCTGCTGTTAATTCCTTCTAGTGCAGTTTTCATTTCTGATATTGTATTTGTCATTTTTGAGTGGTTCTTTTTTATGATTTCAATGTCCTTTTTGATGCTTGCTATCTCTTTATTAAGGTGCTCATTATGACCATCCATTGTTGCTCTAAGATCCTTGAGCATCCTAAAAATTGTTATTTTAAATTCTGTATCTGGTAGTGTGATTACTTCCATTTCATTCCATTCTTTTTCTAGAGATTTCTTTTGTTGATTCACTTGGGTCGCATTTCTCTGTCTGTCCATTTTGTCTGTGTATTAAGTAGCACTGTCTGACTTTTCAATTTCGGTTGTGTCTTTATGAAGAAGAGGGGCTTGTTGGTACTGACCTCCAGACCATCTGTTTTTCTTATTCTAGAATTGCTTCTTGAGGGTACTATTTTCCTCTTATTGTATGTGAATATTAAATGCAGTTGGTCCTTTCATGGATATAGTTATCCCTTCAGGCTGGCTGGTTCTAAGGGTCAACCTTGATTATATGTATTACACACTGTGCAATGTCCATCTTGTTGGTTGTATTTATTCTTCACAGTGTCTGGTGATTGCTAGTCTCCACCATTGAGTATGCTGCTTGTGAAGGTAGCTGAGTGTAGGGTTGGTGCTGTATGCCAACCCTTATCAGTTGTGTTGGTTCTAGGTCTTTTGAGGTTGGTGTCAGCTGTTGTTTGCAATTTTCTGTGGGCTACCTGTCTGTAGCTACTTCACTTTTCAATGATTGTGTCTGCATTTTATGTGCCTGGGTAGTGTAGGAGGGGCCAATTATTGTGTAAGGATCAGCTTCCTCCTGCTTAGAGATGACAGCAGCTCTGTAAAAGCCCCAAGCTCTGTAAAATTTGTCTTCACTCTTCAGCAGCTTCTCTTCCTCTTGTAGCTGCCTGGTCTTCTCACAGAATTTTGTGTTATAGTACTGTAGTGTGGGCTCAGACTGGCCTTGCCCAACCAAGTCCTCTACAGATTGGTGGGTTAAGGCAGCTGAGTTTGTGAATATAATATTAGTGGTAGCCCCTATTTTAGGGATCTCTTGGTCAGAGAATCAGTACAGAGAATGTGACTCCTATGTTAAACTTAATCCCGCAGCTACTGCTGGATACTCAAATTTTATTTCTCCCCAACAAGGTGAGAAACAGGTTCAGATTGAGTGAGGCCAATAGTTTCTTCTGTAGAAGTTCTTTCGTCTGGTGAGACCCTGATTTCAGACAGGAAGACTGAGAGAGTCCTCTCCTGGAGCTGACTGTGCCCCCACTGAAAGGGGCTAAGCCCCTAACCAGATCCAACAATAGACTCCCAGGGACCCACACATTAAATATCCATGCTCCAAGCCTCTCTCCCTTCCCCCTGTGGAAGTTAGCCTAGCAGGTCAAGATACCCAGTGCTGAAGCCCGCTGACTGTGAAACTCCACCCTATCCAATGCACGTAAGCTGCTGTGCCAGTTCTGATCAAAGAAAATGGAATTCACCTCAGCTCGGCTAGATGTGAGAAACCTTTCCTTAGGATATCACTTTAGCAAGGGTTGTTATGTCCTGAACCGATGTTCTCCACAGCTGGCCACCAGATGTGCCAGCCCTGGGCTTCCCTGGCAGGAACCCGGTGAAGACCAATGTGAGACACTGCCTGTGACTGGCCCTCAGCAACCTACTTGGAGCTACAAGCAATCCAGAGTTTGTGGCTGATTCTGATGGTGCTGGGGTACATTTAAATACCAAGATGCACATCTAGGCTGGCTTTTATCCACACTGGGCCTGGGGGAAGGTCTGCTTAAAAGGTCAAGTTTCTCTGAGTCCCACTTCTTGCAGCCTCTGTCTGCTGGCTGCTTGTTGGGCTCAGCCTCTGAGAAAACCTCTGGTAGTGTTTAGTGCCTGCAGCAATTCAGGGATTAGAAAGGGTGGTGTCTGTGGTTCCACTCCTCGGTTCCAGGTCTAAGTTTGTCCATACTTTTTTCACAGACCTCAGTAGGGTGTGGCCACAGGAGTTCAGTGGGTGTGGCCTCTGATACCCAGAGGTGTGGTCTGCCTGCTGTCTGGACAGTTTCTACTGAGTCTTCCTGTGAGGCAGAATCACCAGTCTTAGAGTCAGGAGTGAGCATGTGGGGGAAAGCTTTGGTCTCAACAGAAGACCACTGAGTCACTGATACTCCCCCTGCCTCCTGGCCTGTCTGAATCACCTGTTGCCATGATTGGGGTAAGTTTCACTCCCTAGGTTGAGGACAGAGCTGTTGCTTTTCCCCAGGCTGGTGCCACACAGAGGGGACATTCTGCCTAAGATATATGACGACTGCAATATTGGAGAAAGACTCAGCACAGGGGTTCCAGTGGCCATCCCTCACAGTGTCTCTCCCTGGTCCTCCAACTTTACACTCTCCTTATGCAACTCTAGTTCTGTCAGCCCTCCCTTTGCAGAATCCCCAGGTAAGTGGCCATGAATCTAATTTTCTATGTGAGCCCTATAAGACAAAGCCTGCTTCTCTGAGAGCTCAGTTTCTTTCTTATGGACAGAAATCCTGCTCTTTTCATAGCCAAATGCTGTCTGAGTATCTATTCTAGAGTTGGGTTTGTAGTCTGGGGTTCCAGGCCTGGGGCTGAGCACCCTCACCTCTCAGGGTGACCCTCTGCACAGTGAGAGTCCCTTTAGACCCTCACCTTCTGCTTGCTCCTGGGAGTATGGCAGCCCTTTCCAAGTCTCTGCCCTTCCTACCAGTCTCAGTGTGGCTTCTTTTGTGATCCTTGTATAGACTCTTCTTCCTTTAGTCCAAAGTTATTTTTCAAGAAGATTGTTCTTAAATTAAGTTGTAATCCAATTTGGTCCTGGGAGGTGGCAGTTGGAACATCTGCCAACTAAGTCACCATCTTGGAATCCTCAGTACCATATTTCTGTGACTGGTAATTTAGCTTTAGCACAGCATTGTCCGCATATCAATGTTATTTTCTTTAATCAGATTGATTTTTAAGTTTTATGTTAATTTCACAAACAGATTTTAGCTTGATAGTCACGTAAAAGATACAAGCATATCTAATTTATGTCCAGTTTCAGGCTTGAACATATTTACATATAATTCTGATGAAATTGTTCAAATCAAGTATGGAGGGTCCATAATGAAGTTTTCACCCAATAGGAACCAAGTTTGAGAACTGCTGCCTTCCTTGGAAGGAATCCTGAGTGATAGGGTTTTAGACACTGTCACTTGGGGGAGATTTGGATGCAGAAAACTTCCTCATAGTTCTCCAGAAAACGCCAGTTTTCTCTGTTCTTGGAGGTGGCATTGGTTAGAACTCTCTTTTTTTGCTGGCAGACTATGGGAAACAAATTACAAATTTATGTAAGGTTATACCACAGAAAGGTATACCCTATGTCTACCACAGAAAGCAACACTTTAATAATTCTTTGAGGTCCTTCTGAATTAAATTATAATAATCTGAATATTTTTTTCAGTAGGAAAAGAGCAGCTACTGAGTTGTTAAGGGAATTTATAGTAGATAACCTCAAACAATAATTTACATCAAAACAATCAGAAGTTATTTTTCCCCCATGTTTTGGAGGGAGTTCTATTTTTCAGAAGATAAACTAATAGCCTGAACATTGGCCAAGTCCTGAATAATTTGCTGTCTGAGTAAATTGGCTTTAGTAAGGCAGGGAATTAGATAAATGAGGAGCATTTTTTCAATTGTAAGACTAGAGGAAAAAGCATGGGGCATGATGTTAGGTCACTGGTGAAAAGATATTGGCACTCATCTGTAAAAGGGAAGGTAGAATAACAAGCTGCTAAGATTTGGGAAAGATCACACTAGCTAATAAATATTGATGATGTGTAGAAAGTTCTTTGTTCAAATACGTGTTAATTGAATAATACAAACTATATTTCTGAAGATCACTAACATTTAAAATATTCTGCTTACTAAAGGATATAGTGTTGAGCTGTAGACATTTGAGGTTTTGCTGTATTTTAGGTGCTTTGCTAGCTGCTGTGGAGTATAGGGAGGTGACCATCACATGCCCGGCGACACACTGAGATTCTTGAGAGAGGATGGAGAAGCAACTACAATTCAACATTGATAATGGAAGCATGTGAGTGTTGTTCTATCAGCTTAGAGGAGCAGGTGACTGAGGGTGTCTTGGTGTCAGGGGACAGTAATAAAGAGATCAAAGCTCTGCACAGGGTTTACTGTTCATGATACATTCAAAGGAGGAAAAATTCACTGCTATTAGTAGACACATAGTAACGCTTTATTAAACTATTGTTGAACATTAACAATAAATATGAAATATATACACCATTTTCTTTACATTAAATATAAAGCATTGTCCATAGCATTTCTAAAAGGAACCAAAAACACTGATTTAGTGTTCTTTTCATTTTGGTAGGGTTAGCAAAACATGAAGTTCAAAAAATAAATATCCAAAGAAGACTTCCAAATATACTCATTTTTTTGAGTTAATGACACTGAATATTTATTTCATGACCCCACAAAGTGGATTTCTAGCAACTTATACTTAGAAGACATTTTCATCATGAAATATGTAGAATACTGTTTAGAAATATTTGCCAGTGTGATTTTCTGCGATGACAAATTTAGAGTATTTAAATTTTGTTTTTAGTCACCTGCAAGTGTAATGTGACTAGATGTAATGCAACTAAGCTGATGTGAAGAATTTCTGAAACTAAGTGATTTTAAAAACAGAATTTCAGTAAGTAGAAATGCTCCCTTTCTCTGATGATAATATTTGCATTGCTTTTGATTTATAATTAAAATGTATGAGCAGTGAATGCAATAGATATTAAGGGTAAAAATGCCTTCAGGAGATTGTTAATAACTAGTGGCATCTGTGACTAATGAGTGCTATATTAGCTTAGACTGTGACTAATAGAATAAATGTTTTGAAAAAAATCCTTATGTTAGTATTTTATAAACAGTAATCTAGCCGTGATGAATTTGTGTTGTGAATATGAATGGGGTAACCAGGCAAGTTTCTTCATTCTTCTACTTTCTTTTACTAAGTTGATAGGCTTGCTTCAGTATTTGGTTCCAATGATGTACTATTGTCCTTATTTACTGATTCTCTTTTGTCACCCAGTGAGCTATCTGAAAGCATTTCTGTTGTCTGCACATCACCATCTGTTACGCAAGGAGTCCTGCTGTGCATTTCTTAAAGAAGATTGTCTGGATACAATTAGCCCCCTCGCTAAGCTTCTTCACCTGGAATTTCTTCCCTGTAGTCTAAAATTATCAATGACCTGAACCTAATGTTCTAGAAATGTCTGAGGTGTACCAGTATGTTCTCAATCCTGGTAAAAAATACACCTAACTACTAATGAAAGTGGTTGTTGGTTTTAGAATAATAGCTGTTGGGTTTTGCAATAAAAAAGTCAAAGCATATAAAGCAAATATATTAATCTTTGACCCAATGTGAGGATGTGATTACTTTTCAACACTCACGTGGACCAATGGCGAGAATGTTATGGGACTTTTAGGTCTGAGGGATGCGTGTAATACACAGCAATCTGAGGTTCCTTTGTGAATGATTGTTTGTTCTTTATTAGAAGCCAGAGTTGATTTCATCTGTGGGCTGAGCCTTGTGGTTCCTACAGTATGCTGGGTGTATAATTTGGAATGTCTTATAATCACTTTTTGATCAGTCTATTTAAATTTATCTTCTTGATCACCAGTCTAGAAGCCTCCTCTCACTTCCTTTTTTATTAAGGCACTAGCATTCCTTTAGTGTCTTCTCTTATTAGTTACTTATTTCTTTGATTCTTCCTGTACAGCTCCTGCTCCTTGTCCTTTCTTATTCATTCTCATGTTCATCACTGTATTCTCAGCACTTGGAGAACATTTGCCTGTTGTAGTAACTTCTGGGTTAGCCAGAAGAAGCTGAGAGCCATGTGTCTGGAGTCCAGATGATTAGCCAAAGTGTGTGTGGAGAGGTGGAAGCCCTCTCACCAGAGCCAATGAGGAGTCCTTCAGAGCAGTTTGTGTACCACTGTTCATGTTTTTCTATAATATCAAAGAAGTCACTGGTTTCACCGAACATAAGTTCTGAAATTAATTTATAAATCTCTCTGAAGTTGACTCTACCTGTGCACTTTTTAGAAATTAAAAAAAAACCCAACTTACCCTGAAATAGTTTAAAACTTGCAGAAAATTTACAAGAACACTACAAAGAAATCAGTCTCTGCTTTATTAGAACTCCCCAGTTGGACCACATTTTACATTTTCCTACATTTGTTCCTTATCTGTCTCCCTGTCTCCCTGTGTATAGACTATCACTAGTCTTTTCTTGAGCCATTAGAGAGCAAGCTATGGACAAGATGTCCCATTATTCTGATCAAGGACACTGCAATATGACCCCCATTTAAACCTCCAAATCAGGGAGTGGACATTGATAGAGCACTGACATCCGATCCGCAGATTCTGTGTAATTATACCTAATTTTTAACTTTAGGATTTGTCATGACTCCTCAGTGTCTTTCAATCTGAAATTAGACCTGTCTTCTTGACAGTTTTAATAAGTGCCAACTTGTTTTTTGATAAGATCAGAACATCTATTTTACATTCTTGTCAAATTAATATTTCTAAAAAGTTTAATTAAATATCTCAGATAGTAAAAGTCTAAATCCTATACTGGTTCTCCTATGCTAATAGTAAACTTAAACTTAGAGTTCTCTTGTTACTCATATGTCATTTACTAGTTATAACAACAGATTATGTTTGTGTTTGTCCAATTGTTCATTCATGGATTCATTTATTCAGTTATTTTTTAAATTTCATTTATTTTCTGATTCCCTTTTATTTTTCTAAAATTTTTATTAATTTTAATTTGTGTTAACATGAATTCAAGTTTCCCACTCAATATAACACCCTCACTCCCACCTCCATGTCCCTATTTACACCCCCTTTACCCCTTCCCCTAACTCCCTCCCCCTTCCCTCTGGGATTTGCTGTCCCGTTATCTATATCTATGTATCATGCATATGTAGTTTCACTAATCCCTTTACCTTCTCTGATCCCATCCCCTCATTCCTCTTCCCTCTGACAGCTGTCCCTCTGCTCTTGGTGACCCCGCCTCTGCCTCTATTCCATTCCTCAGTTCACTTTGTTCATTAGATTTCACATATAAGTGAGATCATATGATATTTGTCTTTCTCTGCCTGGCTTACTTCACTTAGCATAATAAACTCCAGGTTCATCCATGCCATCATAAAAGGTAAGACTTCCTTCTTTTCCATGGCTGCATAGTGTTCCATTGTGTATATGTCCCACTGCTTTCTAATCCACTCGTCCACTGACAGACACTTGGGCTGTTTCAAGATCTTGGCTATTGTAAACAATACTACCACAAAAATGGGGGTGCGTATCTTCTTTTGAATCAGTGATTTGGTATTCTTAGGATATATTAATAAAAGTGGGATAGCTGGGTCAAAAGGCAGTTCCATTTTTAGTTTTTTGAGGAGCTCCACAGTGGTTGCCCAAGTCTACATTCCTGCCTGCAGTGCAAGAGGGTTTCCTTTTCTCTATACCCTCGCCAGCACTTATTGTCTGATTTGTTAATGAGCGCTATTCTGACAGGTGTGAGGTGGGATCTCATTGTGGTTTTAATTTTCATTTCTGTGATGATTAGTTACATTGAACATTTTTATATATGCCTATTGGCCATCTGTATGTCCTCTCTGAATAAGTGTCCATTCAGTTCTTTTGCCCATTTTAAAATTGAGTTGTTTACATTCTTGGTGTTGAGTTTTAGAAGTTCTTTATAAAGTTTAGTTATTTACCCCTTATCAGATGTATTGACGAATAAGTTCTCTCATTGTGTGGGTTGTCTTTTTATTTTATTCATGGTGTCTTTTGTTGTACAAAAACTTTTTAGTTTGATATAGATTTGTTACCTTTTTTTAATTGCACTTACTCATGGGGATAAATTGGCAAAAATATTGCTATGAAAGATATTGGAGAGTTTACTGCCTATGTTTACTTCCAAGATGTTTGTGGTTTCATGACTTACATTTAAGTCTTTTATCCATTTTGAATTTATTTTTGAGAATGGTGTAAGTTAGTAGTTTAGTTTCATTTTTTTTGCATGTACCTATCCAAGTTTTTCAACAGCATTTATTAAAGAGACTGTTTTTACCCCACTGTGTGCTCTTACCTCCTTTGTCAAATATCAATTGGCTATAATGGTGTGGGTTTATTTCTGGGTTCTCTGTTCTGTTCCATTGATCTGTATGTCTGTTCTCATGATAGTACAAAGCTGTTTTGATTACTATGGACTTGTAGTATAACTTGATGTTAGAAAATGTGATATTTCCTGCATCATTTTTTATTTTTAAGACTGCTGAGGATATCCACATTTTTTGTTGGTTCCATATAAATTTTTGGAATATTTGTTCTATATCTATGAATTATGCCATTGGTATTTGAATAGGAATTGCATTGAATCTATAGTTTGCTTTGCGTAATATAGACTTTTTAATGATGTTTGTTCTTCCTATCAATGAACATGGTATATACTTCCACTTGTTGGTATCTTCCTTGATTTATTTTTTCAATGTCTTATAATTTTCTGAGTACAAGTCTTTTACCTCCTTGGTTATATTTACTCCTACAAACTTTATTTATTTATTTTTTGCAATAGTGAAGAGGATTGTTTTTTAAAATTTCTCTTTCAGACAGTTTATTGTTGGTGTATATAAATGCCATTGATTTCTGAATATTAATTTTATATCCTGCCACCCTGCCAAATTTATTTTTCAGATTTAGTAGTTTTTTTACTGAGACATTAGGGTTTTCTATGTATGGTATCATGCCATCAGCAAATAATGACAGTTTTACTTCTTCTTATTCAATTAAATTGTCTTTTATTTCTTCTTCTTTTGTGATTTCTGTGGCTGACTTCCAGAACTATGCTGAATAAGACTGTGAAAGGGGGCACCTCTGCCTTGTTCCTGATCTTAAGGAGATTGCTCATAATTTTTTCCAATTGAGTATGATGTTGGCTGTGGGTTTGTTATAGATGGCTTTTATCATGTTGAGGTATTGTCTCTGTAATTTACTTTGCTGAGAGTTTTGAACATAATGGGTGCTGAATTTTATCAAATGCTTTTTTTGCATCTATTGATATACTCATGTGATTTGTAGCCTTCCTTTTATTTATGTGATGAATCACATTTATTAATTTGCAAATGTTGTAGCAGCCTTGCCTTTCTAGAGAGAATCCTAATTGATAATGATGTATAATTATTTTAATGTGTTGGTGGATTTAGTTTGCTAATATTTTGTTGAGAATTTTAGAATCTATGTTCATCAGGGATATTGGTCTATAGTTTCTTTCTTTGTAGTGTCTTTACCTGGTTTTGGAATGAGGATAATGCTTACCTCATAAAAGGAGCTTGGAATGTTCTCTCCTCTTGAATTTTCTGAAATATTTTGAGAAGGATAGATTTAGTTCTTCTTTGAATGCTTGATAGAATCTACTTGTGAAGCCATTCTGTCTAGAATTTTGGTTTGCTGGGAATTTTTTTTTGATGAGTCATTTTAAGATTTCAAGGTTTTATTTTTAAATGCAAAGATCATTAAAAATTTTTTAATTTAATTTATTGTGTTTAGATAGATTTTAGTGTCGCCCCCAATGCATTCCCCCTCCCTGTATTCCCTTCAACATCTCCCTTGCCCCAATCCCTAGAGCGCCCTCCCTCTTCTCCTTCAGGTTTATCCCATCCTATCATCCCCTTTTCCTCTGGTCCCTTTGACCCCTCCTCTGTCTCAATTCTGTTCCTCAGTTCACATTGTTCATTGGATTCCTCAAATGAGTGAGGTCATATGATATTTTTCTTTTTCTGCCTGGCTTATTTCACTTAGCATAATAGTTTCCAGGTCCACAATGTTGTAGCAAAAGGTAAGATTTCCTTCTTTTTCATGGCCCCATAGTATTCCATTGTATATATGTACCACTGCTTTTTAATCTATTCATCCACTGATGGACACTTGAGCTGTTTCCAGATCTTTGGTATTGTGAACAATGCTGCCATAAACACGGGGGTGCATTTCTCCTTTTGAAACAATGCTATGGTGTTCTTAGGGTATATTCCTAAAAGTGGGATAGCTGGGTCAAAAGGCAGTTTGATTTTTAATTTTTTGAGGAATCTCCATACTGTTTTCCACAGTGGCTGCACCAGTCTGCATTCCCACCAGCAGTGCACGAGGGTTTCCTTTTCTCCACATCCTCGCCAGCACCTATAATGTGTTGTTTTGTTGATGGGCACCATTCTGACTGGTGTGAGCTGATATCTCATTGTGATTTTAATTAGCATTTCTCTAATGACTAGTGATGTTGAGCATTTTTTCAAAAGCCTATTGGTCATCTGTATGTCCTCTTTGGAGAAGTGTCTATTCATTTCTTTTGCCCATTTTTTTGATTGGATTGTTTATCTTCCTGGTGTTGAGTCTTACAAGATTTTTTAAAAATTTTGGTTATTAACCCCTTGTCAGACATATTGTCGAATATGTTCTCTCATTGTGTAGGTTGTCTTTTTATTCTGTTCATATTGTCTTTAGCTATGCAAAAGCTTTTTAGTTTGACATAGTCCTATTTGTTCATCTCTGCAAATATATTGCTGTGAGAGATGTTGGAGAGCTTACTGCCTATGTTTTCTTCTAAGATGCTTATGGTTTCATGGCTTACATTTAAGTCTTTTATCCATTTTGAGTTTATTTTTGTGAATGGTGTAAGTTGGTGGACTAGTTTCATTTTTTTGCATGTACCTATTCAATTTTCAACACCATTTATTAAAGAAACTGTCTTTTCTCTATTGTATGCTCTTACCTCCTTTGCCAAGTAGCAATTGACCATGAAGGCATGGGTTTATTTCAGGGTTCTCTGTTCTGTTTCATTGTACAGTATCCCTGTTCATATGCCATTAACAAGCTGTTTTTGATTACTATGGCCTTGTAGTATAACTTGATATCAGGGAGTGAGATACCTCCCACTTTAGTCTTCATTTCCAAGATTGCTGAGGCTATTCATGTTCTTTGTTGGTTCCATATAAATTTTTGGAATATTTGTTCTATATCTTTGAAATATGCCATTGATATTTTAATAAAAATTGCATTGAATATATAGATTGCTTTGGGTAATATAAACATTTTAATGATGTTTATTCTTTCCATCCATAAACACGGTATATGCTTCCACTTGTCTGTATCTTCCTTGATTTCTTTTTTTAATGTTTTATAATTTTTCAAGTACAAGTCTTTTCCTCTTTTGTTAAATTTACTCCTAGGTATTTTATTTTATTTTTTGTTTCAATATTGAAGTGTATTGTTTCCTTAATATCATTTTCAAACAGTTTATTGTTGGTGTATAAAAATGCCACTGATTTCTGAATATTAATTTTACATTCTGCCCCCTTGCTGAATTCATTTATCAGGTCTAGCAGGTTTTTCTCTGAGACTTTTCTATCTACAGTATCATGTCATCAGCAAATAATGATAGTTTTACTTCTTTTCCAATTTGGGTGCCTTTTATTTCTTCTTCTTGTCTGATTGCTGTGGCTAGAACTTCCAAAACTATGTTGAAGAAGAGTGGTGAAAGGGGGCACCCCTGTCTTGTTTCTGATCTTAAGGGGATTGCTTTTAAATTTTGTTTATTGAATATGATGTTGACTGTGGGTTTGTTATAGATGGCCTTTATCTTGTTGAGGTATGTTCCCTGTATTTCCACTTTGCTGACATTTTTGATCATAAATTAATGCTGGATTTTATCAAATACTATTTCTCCATCTACTGATATTATCATGTGGTATTAATCCTTTCTTTTGTTTATGTGATGAATCATATTGATTGACTTGTGAATATTGTACCAGCCTTGCCTGTCAGGGAATAAAGTCCACTTGATCATGATTTATGATTTTTTTTGTATATTGCTGTTTCCGGTTTGGTAATAATTTGTTGAGAATTTTAGCATTTATAATTTTCAGGGATATTGGCTTATAGTTTTCTTTCTTTGTAGTGTACTTACCTGATTTTGGAATGAGGATAATGCTTGCCTCATAAAAGGAGCTTGGAAGTCTTCCCTCCTCTTGAGTTTTTTGAAATAGCTTGAGAGAGATAGGTTTTAGCTCTTCTTGGCATGTTTGGTAAATTTCACTGTGAAGCCATTCAGTCCAGACTTTTGTTTACTGAAGCTTTTTTGATAACTGTTTCAATTTTATTTGTTGTAGTAGGTCTGTTTGGGTTTTCTGATTCTTCCAGATTGAGTCTTGGAAGATTGTATTTTTCTAGGAATTTATCCATTGCACCAAGGTTGTCCAATTTTTTGGCATATAGATCTTCATAGTATTTTCTTACAATCCTTTGTATTTCTGCGATGTCAGTTGTTATTCCCCCACTTTCATTTTTTTTTTTGTATTTATTTGAGTCCTCTTTTTTTTGCCAATAAATCTGGTTAAAGGTTTTTCAATATTGTTTACCTTTTCAAAGAATGAGCTCTTGGTTTCATTGATTCATTGTATTGGTTTTTTTTTAGCCTCTATGTCATTTATTTCTGCTCTGATCTTTATTAATTCCTTTATTCTACTTTCTCTGGGCTTTATTTGTTGTTCTTCTTTTAGTTCTTTTAGGTGAAGTTTTAAATTGTTTATTTGAGCTTTCCTTTGCTTCTAAGGTATAGCTGAAATGCAATCAACTTTCCTCTCAGGACTCTTTTGCTGTGTCCTGTAGATTTTGTGTTGCTGAGTGTTCATTTTCATTTATTTCAAGAAAAATTTTTATTTCTTCCTTGATCTTGTTGTTAACTTATTACTTAATAACATGTTATTTAGCCTCCAAGTGTTTGAATGTTTTTCAGTTTTTCTATTGTAGTTGATTTCTAGTTTCATGCTGTTGTGATTAGAGAAGATGCTTGATATGATTTCAATCTTCTTAAATTTACTGAGACTCGTTTTGTGTCCAAACATGTGGTCTATTCTAGAGAATGTACCATGAGCACCAGGAAAGAATGTATATTTTGTTGCTTTGGGTTAAAGTTTTTGAAAAGATTTCTATTAAATCCAGTTGATCTAGTGTGTCATTTAAGGTGGCTATTTTTTGTTGTTGTTAATTTTCTGTTTGGAAGACCTACATTGATGTTAAAGGGATATTAAAAGCCTCTACTCTTATAGTATTGATGTCATTCTTGCCCTTTATGTCCATCAAAATCTGCTTTATATAATTAGGTGCTCCTATATTAGGCACATAAAATTTTAATGCCTGTTATATGCGAGTATTGAATGAAGTTGGTTTTTACTTGGGCATTGTTATCTCTCAGGCTGGCTGGCTTTAAGAGTCAACCTTGATTATGTGTATTGCATACTGTGCAATGTCTGTCCTGTTGGGTGTATTTATTCTCTACAGTATCTGGTGCCTGCTAGACTCTTCCTTCAGGCATGCTGCTTGTGTAGCTAAGTGAGTCTAGGGTTGGTGCTGTCTGCCACCCATTACCAGTTGTGTTGGCTCTAGATCTTCTTGGGTTGGCATCAGCTATTGTTTGTAATCTACTGTGGTCTACCTGTCTGAAGTTATTGCTCTTTTTATTGTTTGTATTTGCGTTTTCTGTGCCTGGGCACTGTGGGGGGGGCAACCTTTGTATAAGGATCAGCTTCCTCTTTCTTAGAGATAACAGAAGCTCCGTAAAAACCCAGGCACTTTAAGATATGCCTCCACTTTTCAACTGACACCCTTCCTCTTGTAGCTGTCTGGTTTTCCCACAAAGTCTTCTGTAGAAAGACTGTAGTGTGGGCTCAGACTGGCATCATCCAGCCAATCCCTATACAGGTTGCAAGCTGTGGGCTTAAGGCAAGTGAGGTTGGGAATACAATGTTAGTGGGACCCCCTACTTCAGGGGTCTCTTGGTCAGGAGCTCATTATAAGGAATGTGGCCCTTACTCCAGCACCTAATCCCTATGCCAGTGCTGAATACTAAAATTTTATATTTCCCCAATAAGGTGAGCAGCAGGTTCAGATCGAGTGGGGACGATGGTGCCATCTGTAGGAGTTCTTATAGCTGGTGAGACCCTGGTCTCAGATATGAAGACTGGGAGATTCCTCTCCTGGGACTGTCTGTGCAACCCCCACCCCAAAGTGGCTAAGACCCTCAACCAGATCCAACAGTAGACTCACTGGGACCCACACTTTAAATATTCATGCTTCAAGTCTTTCTACTTTCCCCCTGTGGTGTCTAGCCCAGCTGGGCAGGATATCCAGCACCCTGGTCAGCTGACTGTGAAGCACACAAGCAGCTGTGCCAGTGCTGATTACAGAGAGTAAAATTCGCCTCAGCTGGGCTAGGTGTGAGGAGCCCTTTGTTAGGACAAAGGGCTCCTCACACCTAGCATGGGTTGTTAGGTCCTGAACCGATGCTCTCAGTAGCTGGCCACTAGATGTGCCAGCCCTGGACCTCCCTGGTAGGAACTCGGTGCAGACCAGTGGGAGAGAGAACCTGTGATTGGCCCTCAGTAACCTTCTTGGTGATACAAACAATCCAGAGTTTGTAACTGCCTCTTCTGGGCCCAGATGCTCATGGAAATACCAGCTGCAGTCGTAGGGTGGCTTTTACCCATACTGGACCTGGGAGAAGGTCAGCTTAAAAGGCCAACCTCTTGCTGGCTGCTTGTTGGGCTCAGCCACTGAAAGAAACCTCTGCTAGAGTTTAGTACCTGCAGCAATTCAGGTATTAGGAAGGGTGGTGGGTGTGGCTCTGCCCCTTGGCCCCAGGTGTCATCTGTTCAGACTTTTTCCACAGACCTCAGTAGGATGTGGTAGTAGGAGTCCGGTGGGTATGGCCTCTGAGATGCAGATGTGCACTCCGGACAGTAACTACTGAGTCTCTCATCATGTGGAATCACTGGCTTTAGGCTCAGGACTGTTTGGGGGAAAGATCTGACCTCAAAACCAGAAAACTGAATCACTGAAGCACCTCCTGCTTCCTGGCTTTTCAGAACAACCCGGTCTCCATGACTTGGACAGGAGAGACTCCCGAGAGCCAACTGGTTGCTTTCCCCCAGGCCAATGCTGCTCAGAGAGAATGCTCTACCCAAGAAAGATGGAGATTGGGAGTATTGGAGAATGATTCAGCACAGGGGTTCCCGTGGCTGTCCCCATAAATGTCTTTCCCTTGGCCTCCAACTTTACACTCTCCTCACGCCACTCCAGTCCTCTCAGCCCTCCCTTTGCAGAATCCCCAGATAAGTGCTGTGAACGAGATTTTCTGCGCAGGCCCTTTGAGATGGAGCCTTGTTCTCTGAGAGCTCATAGACAGAAACCTTGGCTCTTTTCACCTCCAAATGCTGTGTGGGCATTTCTTCTTGGCCCTGTGGGTATAGGCTGTACCCTCAGCCGCAGCTTGCTCCTGGCAGCAGGGAAGCCCTTTGTCTCCATCCTTCCTACCAGTCTCAGTGTGGCTTCTTCTGTGATCCTTGGTTATGGACTCTTTTTTGTTTAGTCCTAAATTGATTTTTCAGAATGATTGTTCTTAAATTAATGTGTAATCCAACCTGGTCCTAGGAGGTGGCAGTTGGAACGTCCACCTACTCTGTCGCCATCTTGGAATCTCCTCAATCTCACAAATAATTGGAAAGGAGACAGCAATATAACCGTACCAAGATAGACAAATAGAACATGGACATACCCAGAAACCCCATATAATCCCCATTTCCCCACAGTCCCACCAGAAGTAACACTGAATTGACTTTTATCATAAAATCTTTTCTACTTGTCTTTCTTGTTTTGCCATATCACATTTACATGCACTTCTAAATAACAACTTTGCTTATTTTTTCATTATATAAATGTATGCTCTATGTAACCATATATTCATTTATTGAGTACACTGTGCTATAAATATTTATTAGATCAAATTTGTTCATCATCCTGTTCAATTATCTATATCCTTACTGATTTTTTAAACAAAGATTTAAAATCTTCCACTGTGATTGTAAATTCATAATTTTTATAGTTTGATCTTAATATTATTGACATCAAACTATATCTTGCTGAATTAAGAAGCTCATCTTAGTATCTTTATCTTACTATCTTTTGCCAATAATGCTTTTTTGGTTTAAAGTATACTTTGTCTGATATTAATATTGCTATGCTAGCTTTCCTTTTATATTTAGCATAGTATATATTTTTATTTCTTATACTTCCAGCTATTTGTGTTAAGTGTTTGTTTTAGGTGTATTGCTTAGACATAGCACATACAGGACCAGAATATTATTTTTTAGCCAGTGGAACAATTTTCATCTGGATCTTTTAGTTTTATTGTATTTAATGTAAATTACCAATCTTTTGGGTTTAAGTGTACCATTTTATTTTATGTTGTTTGTCCTGCCACCCAACCCCTTTTCTTTTCTGCCAGGGAGAAGAAGAGTGATGGGAACTGTCTGCTCTTGTGGTGCAGAACTTTTTTGCAGTTATTATTTAACATGGTGAGTGCATGGTGAAATCTGCCTTTTAATTATTGAAAGATGACGCACTCTCTTATCACTTATTACACCCAGAGACCTTCTAATCTTCTTTAGTACTGACTTTTTAAATTACTTCCTTTTTATTTATTTTTTACCCACTAATGGTTTGGATGATATCCACTCTGTGTCTGTATTTTGTGGTTACCCACAGATTCCTACATTTATCTTCAGTCTCTTATACTTTGACACATAATACCTTTACTCCTCTCTAAGACAATGATACAAGCACCTTAGGACATTGAACTTCAAGGAGTCTCTTCATTGCTATTGTTATTTTGTTTCTCATCCCCTTGTTAAGATCTCATGAAGCAGTATTCTTATTATTATTTTATATACTCAAAGTTCTTTTTGATTTAATGCATAATTCATCATGTTTGGCCCTTCATTTCTTCCTGCATCTTAGATCTTTCATCTGACATAACTTTCTGTTTGCCTGAAGTATATTCACTAATGTTTCTTTTACGAAAGTTTGCTGGAGGCAAATTCTCACATTTTATTTTCTTGTTAGTTTGAAAATACCTTCATTTCACCATGATTCTTGGGCAATTGTTTTTTCCTAGGTATCTTCTTTCAGTAGATTGATGGGTCAGTCTCCTCTGGCTTCCAGAGCTGATGCTGAGAAGTCAGCTCTTACTTTTAAACTTTCTCTTTCCAGGATAATCTTTTTTCTTTGTCTACTTCCAAGATCCTTCGTCTCCTACTGGTGTTCTGCAGCTTCCCCATCAGGTGCTGTGATGTATGCTTTATTTATTTTTTGGAGATTTGCTGGGCATCTTGAATCTATGGTTCCTGTCTGACATTCACACCCCATTTACCAGGGCTGGTTTGTGCAGCCGACAGAACATGGTGGGAATGATGCTAGGTCACCTCGGAGCTGGGGTGCTGGCTCCTCTCTCCACCTGGCTCATTCTCTTTCTCTCTCCCTCTCTCTGTCTTCTTTTGGCCTGTTTTCTCTGGGGAAGGCTGCTGTGAGGAGGAATTGAAGCCTCCTGCTGACAGCCATGCCTCGGGTCTCACCGCAGGTCCCCAGCCCAGTCACGCCTTCACAGAGTTCCCATGTCACTTGAGAGGAAACTGAAGACTGCACAGCAAAACTTCATGCTGTGTTTCTGTGTTTTCCCTCAAGGAGACTCATGGGAATTATGAATAATTTATCATCTATGAATAGACCGATGGTATTATGGTTCATAAACCTCAAATGTAAAAAAACGGAACAGCTTTTGATTAAGAG
Organism: Rhynchonycteris naso; assembly: GCA_037038555.1. NCBI lineage: Eukaryota > Metazoa > Chordata > Mammalia > Chiroptera > Emballonuridae > Rhynchonycteris > Rhynchonycteris naso. The sequence continues at coordinate 210,946,986 of CM072998.1, read as the reverse complement.
GGTACCTGTAAGGAATAAATGAGGGGTTAAAAAGTGGTGTAGAACAATCTAGTCTCCTGTTCCTTCCCTGACATTTTTTTTTTTAATGTGAATAATAGTAATTGTTGCAGTTGGGAAAGTAAACACTTGGGAAGCCAGCTGGAGGATTGAAAGAGGTTGCAATCATTGTTTGATAAGGTCCTCACATTACTGGGTCTAGGTCTCTGCAAGCCCACAAATTAATTTTTTAAGCTTGACCTCAGATAACATCTCCTGGCCATTCTTACCAAATCAGATTCCTAAGAGACTGGTATGTTGTCCAGAGTTCTAACTTATTAACTCATCATTTTAAATATCTAGCTTTCAGGTAAAGTATCAATAGAATGCTTGCATTAGGATGCAAGAATTCTATTTTCTCTTGGAAAAACTACAAGATTAGACAATTCACGGTGTGAGCGCGTGGAGCCAGGCCAGCGGGAATGAACTAGGCGATTAAGCACCTCTTACATTCATCTTCACTTGGGGAGTGTCTGTGAGAGGGCTGTGATATTTAGTCTAAAATCAGGGCATGTCCTGCTCTGGGCGGTCCTGGATATTTTCTCATGAGAGACCCCTTCCTGCCCTTATTCCTGACCATGCTCTCTTTGTTCATACATCCTATCTTCATAATGAAGACTATGCCATTTAGTTGATTATACAGGGTGGTTTACACTCAGAGATAGATTAAGGTCTGTTGAGGCCCCAGGTGCAGAAGAAAATCTTGGGCCTTTTAAGAAAAAGTGAGAGATAGAAAATAAAAATACATGTTAACTATATTTTTAAATACATAACAAATATTATGTACTATTCATGTTAAAATTGCACATATGAAACCAAACTTGGTGTCAATAGAAAAAAGTATAAAGTTGGGGTTTTTCAGGACCCTTCAGAAATCCAGGCCCAGGGCACGTGCCCAGTGAACCCGTCATTAAATCCGCTTCTGTTTACAGTTGTAAGTGGGTGAAACCCAGAATCCGAATCCTTGTCTGCAGAGGCTGTAGCCTTCAGCACCCTCCACATGCATCACCTGGGGGCTCCTCAGGAATGCGGAATTCCTGGCCCCACACCAGGTTTACTGGCTCAGAATCCACGTTTAACAAGCTCTTGGGTGACTCAAATTAAAGAAGCACCACTGCACCCTGCAGCTCTACCTGCTTGTAGGACTGCTCATTCTTAATGGTTATAATGTTCTTGGATGTTCCTTTGCAAGAAAATACAAATTTCTGGTTATTCTTCCAACCATGATCACTTACTTAGTCAATTCCCCCACTCTTTATTTGTGTCTTTCTGCACACAGAATTACTTATTCTTGATGATGAATTGTAGTCTGATTTTTGAAGACATTTGAAATGATGATTTTGTTCCCAGTAATAATCCCACACGTATTGTATTTCCCATGTATAAGATGTTCCCATGTAGAAGATGCACCTTAATTTTAGGGCCCAAAATTTGAAATAAAATGTATTACATAAAGTTATTGAAATCAAATTTTATTCATCATAAAATTTGTACAACTCCTTATCAATGTCAAAACTCCAATCCATTAGCTTGTCCTCATCTGTGTCTGATGACAAATCACTGTCTTCATATATTGCCTCGTCCTCAGTTCCATCTATGACATTTGAAATGCCACACTTCTACAACCACTGTATAAGACTCACCCAGTTTTTAGATCCCAATATTTTTGAAAAAATGTATGTCTTTATACATGGGGAAAGAGAGCTACTGCAATTGAGGCACTAACAATATAAACATTACAAACAATTATGTCCACAATCCCTGGCCTATAGAGATTATAAATGTTAGTGACATTAATATATGAACAAAATGAATGTGCTTTAGGATTAACGGTTTGTGGTAATCACCTGGTTCAACACTACTAGGCACTTTCTGCCCTGAAAGAGAGGAGATGGCAATGGAGTGGATATAGGTTTAGTCTTCTGTTTACAGAACGAGGGCTCTTGGACTCTGCCAAGGTAGGAACAGGGATCAGAACTGGGGAGAAGACTTCAGAATAGCAGACCAAACCTGTCTTCAGAGCCAGGGGATCTCATTGTACAACAATAGTTCTTTTAGTATTCATCGTCAGCATAGTAGTAAGAACTTCCTCTCCTCTGCTGTGGCCCTCGGTCTCATTTCTTCAGGACCTCCCTGGCTCTCTGGGTGGGCTTCTGACATCTGGTGTTTGCACTGCCACCAATCCTATCAGGTACAGTCAGCCTCACAGAGTGGCTCAGTGTCCAAGCCAGCAGTAAAAACCCAGTCAAATTAACTTGGCTGGAGTAAAATAAGGATGTTAATTCAGTCTAGTCCAGAATTGCTGGATTGCTCACTCCAGATTTTTCTTGGTAAACTCCCAAATGGTTTGGGGCTATTGTAAATTCAAAGGCATTAGAGACCTAGAATATTGGACATAGGACAGTATACATTCATCCATATGAAATTTGCCAGATCTTAAATGCTTCTATATTTAATTTTCTTATAGTCATTCTTTCCCCCTCTTTGTTATCAAATGCCTTCTGTTCACAGAAATTCTGTAACATTCAGAAATTTGACCTGTAGACCAGGTATTGATGAGAAATACATCCTTCTGAAAGTATGTCTTTCAAAATCTTTAGGATAAACATTCATGCTGAAAGGCAGCCCATATAATAGACTACCTTTAATTTTCCAAAATGAAATGTATAATCCTTGATCATTCATTTTTCCCTTCAGATATTTTTATATTTAGAGTAAGAAATTAGGAGGAGAAAAATCCACATCTATTTTGTGGACAAGGTCCTGTAAGCCTCAGTGCTCGTGCAAATCAAAGGAAGAAAAAGGTGTTTCCTTTAAGCAGAGGACAAAGGGAAAAGACCAGCTGTTTGCATCCACCTTTAGTAACCTGTGGCTCCATGGGAAGCCCCTATGTGCCATGGCATCAGAGAGCTGTGAACCTTGGAACCTCATGTTGTCTGTACCTTGCCAATACTTCTCCATTCTGCATTCACTTTGAGACACCTGCTCTTTTATAATAAATAGTCAAGGCTTGTCACGATAAAAACCACACCAGCGGGTACCAGGCAGAACTCAAATATCAAATACTTTAGAGGGTAAGGCTGGAATAGTTAAAAATTAAAAAAAACAATATGGTGGTCACTGTAGATGAAATTTAAAATTGGGAAACAGCGTGGCTATACTGTAATTTTATTCATTAAAGAGTTAGGCAGCTTTATTTTAGCCTAAATCATTATTTTCTCAAAACATCTGATGAAATCTTGTCTGTTTATCACTGGGACCCCATGTGGAGGTCATCTGGTTGTTTTACTCTGAGAAGTTACAACACTGAATCCACCTGGTTCTCTTGAAAGATGTCTGTGAAGTATGTCTGTTGTATCAGGTTCCAGAGCACCAAAGCTAAGATTTTGACAGAAAGCCCAGAATACACTTTTACTTGTTTCGTTGCTGTATTTCAAAATTAAATTAACACTTAAAAAACTGATAATTTACAAGTATAAACTAAGCAGTTTGCAATATGGCTTTAACAATAATTTGAAAAAGCATATGCGCCCCTATGTGTATTGCAGTGTTATTTACAATAGCCATGATTTGAAAGCAGCTCAAGTGTCCATCAGTAGATGAGTGAATAAAAAATGTGGTACTTTTGCACAGTGGGATAGTTCTCGGCCATAAAAAGGAAATCTTACCTCTTGCAATGGCATGGATGGACCTGGAAAGCATTATGCTAAGTGAAATAAGCCAGTTAGAGAAAGACAAGTACCATATTATTTCACTCACATGTGGAATCTAATGAACAAAATAAACTAACCAATGAAACAGAAACATTCTCAGACATAGAGAGCAGGCTGACAGCTGTCAGGGGTGGGAGCTGGGTGAGGGATATAGCAAAATAAGGACAAAAAAAAAGAGAGAAAAACTCATGGACAAGGGTAATAGTGTGGTGATTGCTGGGAGGGGGGATTTGGGAAGCAAGTTGAAGAGCATATACGGGGGATAAATGGTGATGGGCGAAGACTGGACTTAGAGGGTGAACACACAGCGCAGTGTACAGAGATGTGTCATAGAATTGACCTAAAACCTGGATTATTATGTTAAACAGTGTCACCCCAGTAGATTCAATTAAAAAATAAATAGTATTTAAGATAAATTCCAAAGCATGTTTAGTGTAGAAATATGTGAATGTTAGAGACATAGGCAAGTAGAAATGGTTATAACTAACTCTGCTGCTTGTCAGAAATAATCATTGTAAAACCTTAGCTTTTAATCTTCTCTTTCTCTCTTCATATCTGCATATTAATGTAGATATCTATTGTTAAGTAGATAATATTTAGATTCACACTGTACATGCTTTGCCACTTTTCATTTAGTAATAACATGTCATAAATGTCATTCTGTGTTAATAAATAATTTACTACAACTTTATTTCCAAGGCCATATTCACTGTATGGATTTAGCAAATTAAATTCTTTAATGTTGAACAATTTACCATGAAATGGAAACTTACTAAAGCAGGTCTTAGTCACCTTGAACTTTGATGATTAGACTGTGTTTTCACAAATGAGGGATTGAAAAGTGTGGGGAACAAAAGGTTCAGGGTTTAATTATATGTTGCCTGTATGCATGATACACTAGAAAAGAAACTGTGCTCAATTTGTAGATTAAACAGTGCTGACTGCTGACAGTGGTCATACAAGGCAGTTTTCTTCTCCACTCATACAGATTTAAGGAAAATGACTCTGAGGACTCTTGTCATGAACTGGAAATTCTCATTTGTGTTTGGGCAAGACTCAAGACACAGGCTTGCGGTATATTTTCCTGCCTTCTGAAATCTGAGAATATTAACCAATTATAAAGAACTTCAGATGTAAATATCAGATTTTGGAAGTTGTTCAATCTTGAAGCCATATGACTACATAGAATCCCTGAGGAGTAACTAGTTTATACCATGGCAACTATGGGATAGGTAGATGGCAAAAGCTTCTCTTCTTCCTGAATGTCAGTACTTACTGAAGGACATTATTTTCCTTCTATTTTTAAAAAATGGTGTAATTTGTTAAAACATGGAAGCGCTTGGCCATTTTCCTGCAGGGCCTTGGAATGTGTTCAGTAGGGTTGTACCCAGGTAGATATAACAGGCACTAATAAAAAAAGAAGCATACAATAAGGAAATAGTATAAAAGAGTATTCTGAGAATATTGGGGGATAAAATAAACTTAGTTTTGATTAGGAAAGTTTTCTTGGAGAAGTAAAGATTTGAGCTATATTTTGCAGAAAGAGTGAAACTCCAATAGGCAGATAAGAGAAGCATTAGGAGGAGCACTGTTAGAGCACAAGATTAAATATGAGAATGTTAGATTTAGACAGACTAAATTCAAATATAGAATTTCTCTGTTTTGACAATGGTCCAAGTCCGTACACTCTTTAAATCTCCTTATCTAAAGAATAGAAAAACACTACTGATACTGTGTAATGGACAGGCTTTTGGGGAAGAAGGATGGAGTAACATTTGTGCCAAATAAAAATGCAATAAATTTCAACACTGACTATACTAGAATCTAAACCCTGTATATGGTAATACAGGGTTTGACACATAATAGGGCTAAATAAATATTTCCTCAATGAATGAATTATACACTGGGGAACATTTTTTTTTCATTTTCTGTTGCATGAGGTTTTAGAACTGTTTCTATATATTTCTGCATGACTGATTCCAAATATGAAATCCATTTTTAGGTGTATGCTCTAGTTTTTATGCAATTTTAATTTCTTTTTGTTACAGTTAATGGCATGCATTGGTTTTCAAATTGAAGTTAAAGGGCAACCACTCTTGGATTGAAAATAACCACAAGGAAATTAATGTTTTACAAACATCACTTTTACTTAATTGTAGTTGTTTTTAAATGTAAAAGTTATTATCTAATAAAAACACCCTCTCATTTTGTTTTAAGATTGAATCATAGCTTCTTCGAGTAGGTGTAAATGTGAGAATAGTCCTGACACCTTGTTATATAGTGGCTGTTACACATTCAATATCAAAGGTGCAATATTTCATCATTTTTGACATGTATATATATATTTCCTATTTTTAAGTTCCCCTTGGCGATAAAGACAAGAATTGGGCTCCTCATATTGTGTGTCATAATTGTGAGGAAATACTTCATGACTGGACAAAAGAAAATGCAAAGGAATGCCTTTGGGTATTCCCATGGTTTGGTGTGAACCTAAGGACTACAGCAGTGACTGTGATTTCTGTCTGATCCATACAAAGGGCATCCGCAAGAAAACACAGCATATGATCGCATATCTTAATATTCCTTCAGCAATATGACCTATTCCACACTCTGAGACACTCCTGGATCCAGTTTTCAATGGTTTTATTTCTTCTAAGGATGAAGAAAGTGAACATGGTGATCAAGTGTATTTTGATAAGATGTATGAAGAAATGGTTGTAGAATCTGAAGGGTCTTCTTCTGATGCCAAGCAGTCATTAACCCCTCAGCAGTTTAGCCAACCTGAATTGAATGACTTACTAAGAGATTTGGGCCTATCAAAGAAAGCAGTTGAGTTGTTAGCCTCCAGGCTTCAAGAAAAGAATGTACTTCACCAGTTAGCTAAAGTATCTCATTTCAGGAAGCATGAACAAATTTTTGTGGACTTTTTTTCCTAAGACAAACACTTTGTTTACTGTCATAATATCAGTAGTCTTCTAAGCCAGCTAGGTATTACCACTTACAGAATGGTGGCTATTTCTTGACAGCTCTAAACAGAGTCTGAAATGTGTTTTCCTACACAACAGTAATGTTTATGCAGCGGTTCCAATTGGTTATTCAACTCATCTGCGAGAAGATTATAATGACATAAAAATTGTCCTCGACTTTCTGAAGTATGTGGAGCATAACTGGATCATTTGTGTGGATCTTAAAATGGTAAATTTTCTGCTAGGATAATAGAGAGGTTTCACAAAGTATCCTTGCTTTCTGTGTTTGTGGGACAGCTGAGCTTGGGAGAAACACTGGACACAGAAGGAGTGGGCAAAACATGAAGCTCTGGAATTAGGGATGCAAAATATTGTGAATGAACCTGTAGTTAATTGAGACAGGATCATTTTCCCCCCACTTCACATCAAACTTGGCTTAATGAAGCAGTTTTTTCAGGCTTTGAATAGAGAAAGTGAATGCTTTCAACATATTATTTCTGCTTTTCCTGCCTTGTCTTTCGAGAAGATAAATAAAAAAAGCAGGTGTATTTGATGGACCTCAAATTCAAACCCTCATACATGATGAAGAATTTTCCAGGAAGATGAATAGAGGAGAAAACAGCATGACAGTCTTTTGTGGCAGTTACAAAGAACTTCCTTGGCAACAAAACAGCAGAAAACTATAAACTTCTGGTTCAAAAGATGCTGTTGGCTTTCCATAACATTGGATGTAACATGAGCATTAAGATTCACTTCCTGAACAGTCACCTTGATAAGTTTCCCAAAAATCTTGGAGCTGTTAGTGTTGAGCAGACTACTGCTGGAGCACCAAACGAGATTGTCCTCAACAAGTACACAAACGTAAGAGCTACAAATGCAAATTTTTGCCTGAATAGAATTTAAATATGTTTTGCACAAATTTTATGATTAAAATAAGTGTTTTAATATGTTCTATTTTGAAGTTGTAGACAAATTCTGATGCAATCATATCTTTTAGTGTATTAGTTTATTTATTGCATTATATAAATTATATTTTCACAAAGATGATGCCCAAGAAGACATTCTACTTCATTATGTTAAACTAAATGTTGAAAATTTTACAATAAGATGAAAACCTAAAATCTTGAATTGCAAATAAACTGTAGCTTACAGAGAAAAACTAATGCCAGAATTGAGATCAACCCACTCGAGTTAGGTAAGAACAAGTGTTTCTGTGGATGCAACAAAAATTTTGTTCCCCAGTGTTATGTTATAAAGAAAGATCAGCCTGGGCAAAGATTCAGAGAGGTTTATGGAGGGTAAACGAGGGACTGGTGATAAAGGTTGGTTGTCCATCAGGAAGTCAGTAATGACTTTCAGTGAGTGGGTGGTGTTGAGAGAGGTCATTTGATCATGACCTATGGCAATGTCAATAAAGTCAGATAGAGGAGATGAAAGTGAGGGTAGAACATTTCTATAATATTTTGATTGCTTGATGCAGTGTGAGGAAAGGAAAATATGAAAATGGCTCTGATAATCACAGGGAAATAAATATTCCAAGGGGTGGACTTGATACATTCTACTTAAATAAAGTTTTATATTTTTATGGCACTGCCCAATCTTACCATAGAACAACACTGATTTTGGAGACAGAAAACTTATTACTTGGCTTTTCCACTTAATATATGTGCTAGTGTAGAGAAGTCACCATACGTCATAAAGCCCCAGTTTCTTTATTTCTAAAGTAAAAACAAAAAATATTCATAATATTTGTGTTTTGGGGGAAGATAATTAGCTTGACAATGGAAGTCATTCAGAGGAAAAAAAGATAAAAGGCCCATGTATTGTAATTACTTTTGGATGAAGACGGAAACCCAGAGACGACATGGAGTGATTGAAAAACTGAGAGAACGTGAGTCCCTCAGGGCAGAGGCTTTATCTGTGCTTTTTCCTGCTGTATTTCTAGTATATGGAAAAGTGTTAGGCACATATTGGGCATCAATAAGTATCCACTGAAATGACAAACAAAGAACATTCAGGACACTCTATGCTTGGGAACACCAAGAAAGATTGCTCAGTTTGTATACTAAAAAAAAAAAAATGTTGAGCATCATTATCAATATTGGAGACAAAGCATGGGTGATCTTGCAGTATACACATCTTGGTTAGGCTAAGGCAGATGGAAGCCTGTGATAAACAGGTAATGGTGAGTCATGTCCTAGGTGTGTAGGACACGGAAGGTGAGATCAAGGACCATTAGCTTAGGGGATGCAATGCTGGCTCTGGGCTTTCATCCTGTATACCTTCCCTGGGTGAGAGCATCCATCCCTGTGCCTTTCATGCCACTGGATGGCATGTAATGCTTTCTCCAACTTAAACCTTTCTCCTGAGGTTTAGACCTTATATATCTACTGATCTACTCGTATATATTTCTATTTAAAATTATAACGAGAATGCAAACTCATGTGTAAAAACATGAACTAGTTTTCTTTTTCCCAATCACTTCTCTTTCTGTATTTTCTATTGCAGTGACTGGCAGCTCATCCATCTATTGGCCAAGTCAGAAAATTAGCACTTTCCACTAAAACATCCATTATTCACTTTGGTTAGGAGGGACAAAATCACATTCAGTGTAGCTCTCAAACATGGTGGGCTGTTTAAGGGCATCTTTGAGTACAAGAAGCAAGAATTCAAGTGTTTTCTTAGGAATAATATGTGTAAGAAAGGAGAGCTGGTAGTCTAGGTGAGATATTATAATTTTAACTTTTTGAGGTGAAGAACTTTGCTAATCTTTTACACTATTATTTCCCCCCATGCTTAACACAGTGTCTGCCACATAGTGAGGGCTCACTGACTCTCACTGGGAATCAGCAGGTACTAGGCGATCACAGAATGTGGAGCAAAGAGAGCAGACTGACCAATGCAACATTTTACTGAGCTTATAATGACAAGAAACACTATTCCATTAGACCTAGTGGGTCTCCTGACCAAAATCCTAGTATCTGCAAGACAGTCAGTATATAGGTTGTCTCCAGCTTGCTTCTCTCCCAATTACCCACCTACATGAATGGTAAACCAAATCACTTCATACTTTTTCATGCTCTACTTCATGATGTTTGGTTGTTGGGGGCAAAAAGTCTGGGAGGTATCGTCACACTCTCAGTCCCTGATGGGCACATTGTACCATTTTCCCCTGTAAGAATTACCTAAAACACCAACAGGGAGTGGGTGATACAGACCTTTAAAAACTGTACTAGAAAATTAGAAAAATAAAAAACCAGTTTTCAGATCATGAGGTTAGAAATAGACTAATAGAGTAAACCCAAATAAACAAGAAAAAAGGAGATAATAAAGGGCGGAGATCTGTGAAATACAGTGCAAATGTAACGCCAGCCCAAGAAACAGGAAAGATTGCTAAACTCAAAACAGGTCTTTGAAATGATTAATAAGTATGGAGACTTTTGGAAAAAATGATAAAGAAAAAAATAATCTCTGACTAGATAAATTATAGAATGAAAAAGGAAAAGTTATAATTACAACAGAGATTAAAAATAAAAGAATATTCAAACAACTATAATCCAAAATGAAATATATACATTCTTGAAAAACCATAAAAGGGCACAAAATTGTAAGAAGTGAAAAACTGAATAGACTAATAAACATAAATAAGTCAAAATGGCATTCAGCCCTGACCGGTTGGCTCAGCGGTAGAGTGTTGGCTTGGTGTGTGAAAGTCCCGGGTTCGATTCCTGGCTAGAGCACATAAGAGAAGTACCCATCTGCTTCTCCACCCTTCCCTCTCTTTCTCCTTTCTTTCTTTCTTTCTTTCTTTCTTTCTTTCTTTCTTTCTTTCTTTCTTTCTTTCTTTCTTTCTTTCTTTCTTTCTTTCTTTCTTTCTTTCTTTCTTTCTTTCTTTCTTTCTTTCTTTCTTTCTTTCTTCTCTCTTCCCCTCTTGCAGCCAAGGCTCCATTGGAGCAAAGTTGGTCCTGGGCACTGAGGATGGCTCCATGACCTCCGCCTCAGGTGCTAGAATGGCTTTGCTGCAATGAAGCAATGCCCTAGATGGGCAGAGCATCGCTTCCTGGTGGGCATGCTGAGTGGATCCCGGTTGGGCACGTGTGGGAGTCTGTCTGACTGTTTCCCTGCTTCTAGCTTTGGAAAATACAAAAAAAAAAAAAAAAAAAATGGCATTCAAAGAAACCTGTGCCAAATTTTTACAAAATCTTTCAGAAAGATGTAAGTTTCAAACTTATAAAAGTTTTTCCAGAATATTAAAAGTGTCAAAGTCTGTCAAGCCTATTTTATATATAGTACTTAGTTTACGCTTGATGTTAACAGTGGGTATGAATCACACAAGAGAAAATGCAACTTTACTTATTAACACAGATGTAACCTCATTAATAAACCCTTGGTCAATGGAACTTTAACTTGTATAAAAGCAATACATTATGAACGGAGTTTATCTAGAAATGCACGAATATCTCAATATATTAAAAAACCTAAGAATTTAATTTACCCATTAATTGAACAAAGGTAGGAAATCACAGTTATCTTAAAATCACATGAGGATATATTTGTTAATTTCTATCTCTCATAATACCCTTAGGAGACAAGTAATAGATATGAGAAATTTCTTATTTTGGAGAGGCTATATACCAAATCCTTACTGTAAGCACTCTAGATGAAAAAACTAGACATACCATATTTCTTCATGTATTAGACACATCTTTTCCTGAAAAATTTGCGGTCTAAAAACTGGGTGCATCTTATACAATGGTTGTGGCATTTCCAATGCCATAGATGGAACTGAGGACCAGGCAATATATGAAGACAGTGATTCATCCTCAGACACAGATGAGGACAAGCTAATGGATGGGAGTTTTGACAGTGATGAAGAGTTGTATGAATTTTATGGTGCATAAAACTTGAGTTCAATAACTTTTTGTAATTCATTTTATTTTCAAATTTCAGACCCTGAAATTAAGGTACGTCTTATACATAGGGGTTTTTCATACATGGGGGAAATATGGTACTCTCTTTACGTCAGGAACAAGATGAGAATTTCCACTGTCATTGTCACTGTTTCACACAACATTGAATGTCCTGACAAACACAAGCAGTGAAGAAAAAAAAATGAGCTGTAAAGGTTGGTAGAAGAGAAATGCACTTGCCATTATTTACCGATATCATGACTATCGATTGTGTTATTTTCCTAGGCTGGCATAACACATTAACACAAACTGGGTGGCTCAAAACAACAGGGCCGTCTTCTACCAGCTCAGCAGGCCAGCAATGCAAGATCATGTCTGAAATCAGTGGTTCTCTCTGGACAGTCCAAGGGGAAACCTGTCCCATGCCTCTCTCCTAGGCTCTGGTAGCTGCCAGAAAGCCCTGGTATTCTGGGCTTATAGCTGCATTGCTCCCATCTCTGCCTCCATCATGATGTAGCCTTCTCCTTCATCTTTGTGTCTTCACATGGCCTTCATACAGAGACACAGGTCACTGGATTTAGGGCACACCTGAACCCATCTGACCTCATCTCTAACTGCATAAGCAAAGACCCAATTTCTAAATAACATCACATTCTGAGATTCAGGTTGGACTTGAATTTTGGGGGCCAGTATTTCATCCAGTGTGTTGGCATAGAATAAACAATCCAACAGAATCAAGACAGAAAATGAGACTGCACATGAAATTTCAGCAACATTGTCAGACACAAAATCAGCATTTAACAACTGATAATATTTCTCTACACTGTGCTTAGAACATACAATCATAAATAAAAATTCCCAATAGCAACAAAATCCATAAAGTTTATAGGAACAAGTGTATCAAGGAACACACCAGACATCTATGAGGGAAATTTAAGTGCTCTGTCAAAGTATATAACAAAGAATAGAGATCTAGGTATGGAAACACCAATTGAAAGAGAGCTAGGAAGGGGCGTGGCATATCTCACAGGAAAGCACACTGAATTGGACACCTGTGGGAGGTGAGGGAAATAGGAATGAGAACTAGAGGTAGTAAATGCACCAGTGAATGATGAGGGATCCCGCTCAGACCAATGTGTAATGAACCAGGGCTTAAAGTAAGTTGCGTGGTGAGCATGGAGTCAGAACAGTGGCATTTCTGAAGGGATTTCAGCCTACATAGAAAGGACAATACTGTCAATATCATTTCCAAGAATTAGGTTTCTGTGTGCCCAGTCTGTATATCTCTGTAATGTTTCTATCTTTGTACCTAGGTATGTACCTATCTATGAATCTATTTTGTATCTATCATCTCCCTCCAGACACCCCCGCTCAGATACCAAGCATCCCTACACGAGTACTCCCCCACATTTAATAGAGGAAAGCCTTTTGTTCAAGGACTTCTGGAATCTTTCTCCTTCCTCACCTGAATACAATCAGAGTCCTGCTTCCTTCATGCCCGGTGGTCCTCAGCTGTCTGCCTGGTGGTTAGTGCCCAGCCCATCCGCCAGCGGGCTTATTTACACTCTGTTTCCTCCCCTTTAGTCACTTACCCTGAGAGCAGGCCCTGGTTCTCCTCATACTCTCTGAGTGCTGGTTTGTCTCGCTGCTCTTCCTTCACCTTAAATGTCAGCACTCTCTCCTCACACTTCCCCCTCTCCTTCTGGAACTTACTCTCCTGAAGTGCTTGCTGGCTGCTCGGCAGTCCTAGGTTATCCCTGGTTACCCTTCTCCCTGCATGCTCTGCTCCTCCTTGCCTTCCTTACAGTCTCCTCCTCTCTCAGCCTGGACTGCCTGCCCTGTAGCCCCTGCTCAGGGTTCCCCCTTTCCTCACTCCATGCACTCTGCTCCTGGCTCCCAGCCAAGGGCCTGCTTCAAAGTAGACTTTCCACAAACATGAGTCGAGTGAAGAAAGAAAAGGGAAAGAACGGGAGGGAGAGAGGGGGAAGGAAAGGAGGATGCCCCAGCCGACCACACAGATAGGAAAGGATGGCTCCCAAATTCACATCGTGGGCTTCCGAAGACTGCTGACTGCCGACGTTGCTTTCTCCAGGAGGTTGTTATCCAGCACAGACAGTGAGGCCCGCACAGCCAGGTTGGGGGCTGTCTAGGGGTGAGGAGGGGCCGGGTCCTTGCTTCTGTGTATGTGTAGTCACCCACTGTATGTAGTTCATTACTGACTTGAGCTTTGCAGAGTGACATTTTCTAACCTCATCCTGACAGTCTATGATGAGTTTTCACTTGAAATCTATAATCTGCTGTCAAATGAATAATTCAGATGCCTCAACCAATTGCGTTGGCTGTCTCTTAATGATAACAAACATGTGTCAGAGATTCCAGCCGGGCTGACCACTTCTTTTTAATTCTTTTTTTTTTTTATTTATTCATTTTAGAGAGGAGACACAGAGTGAGAGAGAGAAAAAGAGAGAGAGGGGGGAGGAGCTGGAAGCATCAACTCCCATATGTGCCTTGACCAGACCAGTGCAGGGTTTTGAACTGGCGACCTCAGTGTTCCCAGGTCAACGCTTTATCCACTGCGCCACCACAGGTCAGGCAACTTCTTTATATGTCAAAATATTTGTATTCATTTACTGAACTAATACTATGCCCTGGCTGAGTGCTACAGAGGCACTGGACACTATGGTCATCACAGGGAACAGGAGCTCACACTGGAGTTTGGGGGGGGTCTAGTCAGACAATAAGTTAAAAATACAATTAGTATCCGACAGTGGTAAGTGCCATGGAGGAAAACAGCAGAGAGGGGCAGAGAATGAGGGCAGGGCAAAGGGCCTCTCTGCAGGTAACACCTGAATCGAGACCTGACGAGTGAGCAGCGTGTACCTTGGCATGTGAGGAGACATGAGGAGGGCCTGGGGATGGCCATCGAGCGTGAAGGAGAGTGGGAGGAGATATGTGTGTAGCAGGGAAGCAGATCAGGCAGCAGAATATATAGCTGGTAAGAGCTTCAAACTTCAAGTCCAAAAGTCTTACAGTGGCTGAGAAGATTCTTCACGACCTGGTTCTGGCTACCCTGGCTGAGGGCAGGGACTAGGGTTCAGTGAGGGAGGTATCTAGAGTGCGGAGACCCGGCCCTGCTGACTGCCTCAGCCTCATCTGGCCTGTCTCTCCTGCGGGCTCCTTCTGCTGAGGCCACACTGGCCACCTGCTGCCTCTGGCCTGTGCCAAACACACTCCCGCTTCAGTGCCCTGTACCTGCCCTGTGCACGGCTCTGGGACACACCTCACCCAGATAGTGGAATGGCCTAATTCCTTGCTTCACTGAACACTCTGGTCCAATGCCACCTGCTCTGGAAGCACTTTTGGATGATTCTATTTGAAATAATAAAAGTGACAGCCTCTGTCACTTTTAACCATTCCCGTTTTGTTTTCCCTCCTGGTGGCTATTGCTCTTGCCATAGTATTATTGTTTGTTTTCTAGGTTTTATTCTACATCGGTAGAGTCTTTGTCTTCAATATCATTGTATTACCAGGGTCCAGGACAGTGTCTGGTATATAGAAGATGCTCAAAAAGTACTTATTAAATGAAAGGGCGAACGTGGCAAACTGGCTTCTGTGAATCTAGAGGAAATGCTTACCAAGGGCTTTCTATGAGCCAGGCACTCTTCTATAGACTTTTACTAACGTACTTAACCCTCTCAGTATTTGCAGATGAGAAACCGAGGCATGAAGAAGCCACGCGAGGTGCCAAACTCACCTGATGAGCAGTGAAAAAACTGGTCTGAATCTAGATACTGTGGCTCGAGAAGCCAATGCTTACCCATCTGTAATCTCACATTTTCTTTTAAATGATGATCATAGGATGTTAAAAATATACCATACAGGTGTGCTATTTTTTAAAATTTGACTACTGTTCTAAACGTGGTAACAAGTTATTTACTTGAATATACTTTACTATTATTATAAGTTTTATTTGGAATTTCTGGATAAAATTATGGGAGAGGAAAAATTTACTCAGCGTTCACTAATTTGTCTAGGTCATATTTTTAGAGTAATTAAATATTGTGTCTATTCTGGGGCACTCATTGGAAATGTATTTTTAACTTGACCATTCTTTTTTTTCCCTAGTAAGCCCAGAGTGAGAGAAAAGAAGGGAGTAACTCACATAAACAAGCTTCACAGGGTGGCACAGATTGAGAAAGAGGTCAACGGATAATTTTATAAATTATTAAAAATATGAATCTGAAAAAAATTATGCAGAATATTCTTAATAAGCGAGAGTGTTGAAACTTGAGACGTGTGACAAATGGTCTGGAGGAAACTCCGCACCTTCTCCTCTTAGCCCTCCCCTGAACTCTTGGTAATAACATCTTTCCAAGTTGGTGCCAGCAGGGGTTCTGGGTGAGATCCCACCCATGGCAACCACTTGTGCACGGTTTGGAAGGCACATGTGAAGTCCCACCAGCAGCTTCCCAGCATCCTCCTAGGAGCCACCCTTCACGGCTGCAGGCAGCTGAGCTCACTGGTGGTGACCCATGAGCCTGTGTTTCCAATGTCCTGAGTACCAGAGTAAGCTTCCAAGGCCTGGGTTGCCCCAAGTCTCCACCTGGTTTTTGTGAGCTCCTCACTCCTTTCATTAAATTTGTTTCTGCGTAAACAATCTAGACTGGTCTGTTTTTCTGACCTGACTCCTGATTGCTATACAGACATTTTCTTGGCAAGAATATTTTATTTGATATGCTTAGTAATTTGTTTTTTTTCTCACAGGATATTAAAAAAATTTGTTAGAAAATGAGTGGAACATTAGGGGCAATTATTGCCTTAAAATATTTCATTTGGAACATTAAAATGGGTACATCAAATTAGCTATTCAATAATTTATATTGGATATAATATTTATAACTTGTTTAGTACTCTCATAGTTTCTGGAACAAAGATGATGGAGATCTCCTTGGTAGGAAAGCACGAGCAGCTTTTCAAGACAAAGAAGTCTTTCAAACTTTCTGTAGAACTACTTGGATATGAATAATCTCTTCTTCAAAGGAAGCTGTTTGCACATCTCCTGACTCTTCTGTTGACCCCCACGTCCCACCATGTTGTGTCATTAGACTCAGGCCTGAACTACACCGACTCATGTCTGAACAGAATTCTTAGTTCTCAAAGCATATCTAAGCGCCATATCCGTGGCTCTAGGCATATTTACGCTCCCTTCCTGCATGCTGCCCTAACTTTTGCACTTTCTCTGGGTGTAGTACTTACTGTATTTCTCCATATATAAGATGCACATTTTTTGGGAGGGAAAAATTTTGGGTCTAAAAGCTGGGTGCATCTTATACAGTGGTTGTAGATTTTTTTGCTTGCATTTCCCTCATTTTTCTGCTTGTTCTTGCACTAATTGTTGAAGACAGTGATTGGTCATTAGACACAGATGACGACAAGCTAATGAATGGGAGTTTTGACAGTGATGAGGAGTTGTATGAATTTTATGATAAATAAAACTTGAATTCAATAACTTTATGTAATATATATATATTTTCAAATTTCGGGCCTCCAGAGTAAGGTGTGTCTTACACATTGAAGCATCTTATACACGGGGAAATATGGTATGTACTACGTTACTTCTTTATGTTCTTCCACCAGCTGTAGATTTCAAGCTTTTTGAGAACAGGAGTCACATCTCAATAATCATTGCTTTCCTGATGAGCAGCCCAGGGCCAACCTCCAAGCAGATTTCAGAAGAAATAGATTTAATGGAGGGATGTAAGTGGCTGAAACTGAACTGATCTGAGGCATTTTGGACTCCAAAGTCTATGACCTTTTTATGATGCCCCTTGACATTTTGTCCAAAATCTATTTAAGATACCAGAAGAATTAGTAAAATAACCGAGAAACAATAATAAATCCCACGGTATATTTCAAGGAAGCCAGTGGCATAACCAATAAAAGGAGAAGGGAACCTGTCGCCATCACTGTTCGTAACTTGTATTAACCCCAATACACCTTTCCAGCCATCTCCCCTTAACTCTCAGCATAAACACGGCATGCCATTCAATACCTGAGAAGGACAGGGAGATGGCCAACAAGAGTAATTCATCTTCTGTGCTGGGAAGAACTGACAGATGCCTCACTTAAACAGTATGTCTGAGACATCCAGGGAAGCAAAGAGCGAGTGGTGAGAGATGGGTGGTTTGTTGGAGCTTATTTTAGGCTCCCATTGTGTGGCTGAAAGTCACCTGTTCTGGAACACTATTTATTATCCAGAGAGCTAGAGGAGGGCTGAGAGGACAGACGTGATCGGTGTGGCGTCCGTCCTCAAGGAACTCATCGCCAGTGGGAGAGTCAGGTGTTCAATAGGTACAATGTGCTGTGTGATAAGAGCTCAATGGCAGACAGAGCGAATGCGTGACATCCATCTTGAAGCCTGCTCTTTACCCTGGGCTTGTGCTGAAAGCAGCAGCCCCCTGGGGCTGCACCCATAGGCACAGACTCCAGGGGGAGGAGGAAGAGGAGGAATGGTGCTCCCTCCACGTCACTTGCTTCCACGTGTGGAGGTGCGGTCGCCCCAGGGTTCCTGCTTTGGTTTACAGCAGCTTGTTGTTCTGTGACTGTCCCAAGCACAGAAAAGAAATCTTCACTAATTCTACTTACTGTCCAACTTCCTTTTAAGGGAAAGATAAATCAATGTCAGCCCTTCCTAATTCAGGTCAGAATGCACACAATAAAAAGTGTGTCTATTCATGTAAATGTTTCATTTGCAGGTGAAGAGCCTAAGAACAGGCAAAGGAGTGAGTGGGAAATGTAGTTAAAGTGAAGGTGGACTTGGATTCAGAACAGAGTTCCTTCCTGAATGCAAGAGAATTTTATGTCTCTCTTTTGCACTTAATTGAATTCATGCAGGTGGGTATGCTAATATTGCATTTTTGGGCTTGCATATCAATGTAAGGAAGTTTAAAAAATTATACATCTTCATTATTCTAGTCAAAATTTTCTGCATGATTTAATTTACTATTTTCTTTTTCCAAAGCAGAGTGACTTTATTTATTTTTTTACCAGATAAAAAGCACACATTCATCAAGAATTGTTGTGATTGCTTAACAGAGGGGGAAAAATACTCACCCAAAATTAAAAATAAGACACATCTACTTTATAAAATGAGAATAATTACTACTACTTACTGATTACTTAAATATTCATGAGAAAAAGTCTCCAAATTTAGATGGCTGTATGTTTAAAGATACAAGTATGTTTACATTTCTTATAAGGAGGTACGGTTAGTCCCAGCCCCATGGTGGTGCTCTGGGAAAGCCAGGGTAGCTTTCTGTACATCTGAAAGGTAGTGAGCAGCAGTGAGGAGCCTTTCTCCTGGGTCAATGGGGTGGATCAGGGTGATTTTGCCTGGGATGCACAAAAATAATTTTTTTATTTCTTTTGATTGGACATGATTCTTCAAATATTGAACATATGAATTCTGAAAATTTACAGTCTATTTGGGCTTTAAAACATCCGCGTGGAGAAGAATGGAACACTCCAGGTGACCAGGGGAATTCTGGAAGTGTCTGGGGAACAATGGGAGGAGGGGCAGGGAGCTCTTATACAGCCTGGAAGGACTGCTGTTCTAATGCTTCAATGTCAGAACTGAGATGGGCGACAGGGATACTCAAGTCCAAGTGATGATTTTACTGATGACAAGTTGAAGGCTCAGGGGTGAGGTGATAAAAAGTCAGATTTAGTAGACCATGGCCAGGTGGCTCAGTGGATAAAGCATTGACCTGGTATGCCAAAGTTCATGGGTTTGACCTCCAGTCAGGGCACAAGTGAGAAGCAATCAATGAATATACAACTGAATGAAACCACTAAGTGAAACAAGTTGATGCTTCTCTCTCTATTCCTTTTACACCCACCTCTTCCTTTTGCTCTCTCAAATCAACAACAAAAAAGTTAAGAAGTCATATTTAGTAGCAGAAATGAAATAAAAATCCAGGCTTCCAGAGTCCTAGTTTAATGCCATTTCTAATATGTTACAACATTTGGACTTTCTTAGACTTCAGGGATGAGTCTCAAAGCCCACATTGGCTCTTCCTCCAAGCAAGATGAGCAACAAGGAGGTGTATCTCTGCCCTAGCCTCCCTTCCTCTGAGGTTTCCCCAGGCCCCTTCCCTCCCCTGCTCCTGTGGTGGCTTCGTCTTTGCCTTTAGGAAAGGAAAGCTGCTACCTCACTACCAGCTATCCTCAGAGATGGCCACCTACACCATTTACTAGCAGACAAGTGGAATGAGACAGGATAGACAGGTCAGAGGAAGGTGAAGCACTCTGATGTGGGATGCTGTCTTGATTGATCAGTATTTTTTTATGTATATTGCTATTACTTCCCTACTAGGTTTTAGGCATCTGGAGAGCAAGGACCATGATGGTTTCTCATTTTTCTGCTTATTTGGCAGGAACAAGTAAGCTCCACAAATATAGTGCCAATACAATTATATCTGAGCCAACTCTAGCCAAGCCAACAGCAGACCCCAGCGCCAGCACCACCATACGAGCTCGGTGTGGTTCTGTGACCTAACTAAGTCACAAGGCTAAGGACATGCTTCCATTCATTCTTCTTTGAGCTCATAAAATCTGCTAACAAACCAAATGCCATCTCAGAAAATTATAGCATATACTGTCCAAAGTTTGGCCAGGAAAACAAAAAACACTCAAGATATCTCAGGCAGAAAAGAGTTTAATAAGTTAGATACATTAAGTTAGATAATAAAGGTAATTAGATTCTTACAAAACCACTGGCAGGATAGGAAGAAGGAAAGTCAGAGGACTGCCCCTTACTCTCAGGTGCTGTAGTTTTTGAAAAGTCTCTGGGATGATGGGAGGCTACTGTGATGCTCCCAGCGGTCCTGGAATTGAGCCAGCTGACCCCTGGGAAAACATCCATAGGCAGAGGCAGAGGCAGAGGCAAAGGCTGAGCAGCCCACCCCACCTGCCGAGGCCCACGTGTCTGGCTTTGTCTGCTTCCATGGAGAAACACTAAGACACTGTTTCTCTTTGGTCTTTCAAATTTCATGCTAGTGCTTCTGGCTGGTGCATCCTAGCCTGAACCTGTGAACAGGGATTCTGAGGAATGCGGCTCCCAGGCTTCTAAACCTGTAACACCAGAGAGCACGGGGCAGGTGGGAGAGATGAGGTCAAGGTTGTCAGGACAATCTATACACAACAATTTTCATAGCTCTTAATTCCTCTGCTTTCACAAATTATTTTCTTAGATTCTGTTAATTGCAAAGTATCCTCTCAGGTATTTTATTCATTTATTCATCTGGATATTTGTGTATGTAACTCATATATGCATAATATCATTCTGTTTTAGCCAAAATGAGTAGTTTGGGAAATTGTTCATAAAAACATCCTCTAGGAGAGAACATGGTATTTGGGCTATTGAACAAAAATTTTCAAATAAAGAAATGGTATGGCCACTCTGATAAAAACCCACCTTAGGTCTGAAAGAGTTTTATTATTGAAAGGAAAATATGGTGAGCACGAATCATTTTCTAAACTATTCCATTGGCTTTTGTGAGAGATTATAACTTTGGGATTAGAACTTTAAAACACCTTACTTATGTAACTAACAGGTATAATTTTTTTTGCAGTACCAATGATAATTCATGAATATGACACATACCCCTAAACCAGTGGTTCTTAACCTTTTCTGAGGTACCGAACCCACCAGTTTCATATGCGCATTCACCGAACCCTTCTTTAGTGATAAATAAAATATGATTTTTTTTCCAAATTCAAGACATAGGTATATGTTTTTTACTGGTGCACAAAATGAGCCGTGCATGAACATCACCTTGCTCAAAGAACAAAACCAACAAAGTGCATGAACTCACAACAAATAACGGTATTACTTTATTCTGGCCTCTGCGGCAGAGGCTTCTTCGAACCCCTGAGACCGACTCATCGAACCCCTAGGGTTCGATAGAACCCAGGTTAAGAACCACTGCCCTAAACCTTTATGCTAACAAATAAAGAACTGTTGATACTTATGGAAAAACCAAAGTTTCTTTTGTAGAAACAATACAATTTAACAATGTACTCATTTCAGAACTATCAACATAGGTCAACTCTAATTAAAAAGAAATTAAAAAAGAAGTATATTCAGTTCTAGAAATACAATAAAGAGAAAAGTCCCAGTCTTCATGAAGGTTTCATTCAAGAGGGAGAAACAGACGTTTAACAAGGAAAAATCATGCTAATCACTGATTCTGGTAAGTACACTGAGGGAATAAGCAAGGTGATTAGGTAAAATAGGAGAGGATACCACAGGCCAAGAAAGCCCCTGTCTGGAAAGACAGTTCTTCATAATGAGAAAGACTCATTATAGGGAAAGCTGGGTGGAAAATATTTTGGATTGAGGGAATAGCCGGTATAAAATTCCAGCAGCCAGAGAGAGGACCAGAATTTGCCAACATGACTCCCAGGTGGCAAAGGTCTACATTGCTGACTGTGCTCTTTCTCTTCCATTTCATCAATTTGGAAAATTTACTTAACTTTCATAAGCATCAGTGTCCCGATCTTCACTGGAGAATAATAATATATAATTTCTAAGATTTTTTTTTGTAAATTAAATGATAATAAAGCACCTAGCATGGTCTCTAGCATCTTAATTATCACCCTTATCATCATCATCATCACATTATTATTAGAAAAGTAAAAATATAAACTAAAGGTGAAGTAAGAACTTTCAGAATTCTGTCTGCACCCTTTTGGTATAACTCAGCTTCTAGAATGGCTCAGGTTATCATTGACATCGGGCCGTAATTGCCATAAGAGTTGTGTGACTGGGAAACATCTGGGCAGGAGCAGACAGATGTTGCTACAAACCTCTCCCTGTGCAATCACGTTACTACATGATTCACTGCAGAAGATTTAGAAATCAGTGCTGCCCATCCATGTGCCATCAGAGAACAACCTGGCTTTACACCAAGATATTAGAAAATGGAATTACAAATTTGTAACCATCACCTCTCAGCCTTTTGGCTCAGATCAAGTGTAAAAATTTGTAACGATGCATACAGCAAACTTAATAGTATCCTATAAGTAAGAAATTAATTGTAGGTATTTTTAGTCTGATTGTCTAGACTCCAAAGACTAAACTTAGGACAGAGTTTATACTTGGCATGCTGCCCTGAATTCAAAACAGCTCCCCACTCAAATCATCTTCACTGGAGTGTGCAGTTAGATACACTGGGGATTTTCAACTGTGAAGTGTGAATGTCTTCTAATTCATTTCATTCATGAGACTCATTGTAGAATGATCATTTTAGTACTGTAGAAGAAAATCCAAACAATCCAAATTTATATATAAAACACATACATATGCAAGCCCTGCCTTAGCGGTCTATCCTTTGAACATCTCTCTCCTTATTTGGATCTATCTATCCCTGACTTTGAATAAAATAATCCAAGATCCTTAAAATGAACAACAATAGTAAGTGGTATCACATAGAGCAAATATATTTTAAAAGGTAATCTTCCTTAAAATAGGCAAGAGTTTCTAAATGGTGACTGGAAGCGGCAGTTGCAGATAGCATTGACGTATGCATCAGATCAAATCCTCAGTAGTTTTCTTTTGCAGATGCCAAAATCACCTGTTTCATCAACTACAACCTTGAAATGATAATATTTCACCTACATATGGGGTTTTTGTGGGGATTAAATGCAGGTGACATAAGGGCACATAGCAAATAAAAACCACTAGGAAGGATCCAGAGAGAAACTATGGAAGAAAAGAAAGTCTTGTTTTAGTTTCTTTAATGGCTTGCCCCTTGCTTTTCTGAAGAAGTGTTTCACATTTTTATTTTACATTGGGACTCCCCACGCCACTCATATCCATCCTTTCTTTTTCATTGCTATTTATTTCCAGCATCTCTCTTACCAGATCCTGTAGTTTCCCACCTGGACCCCCTTCAACCCTGCTCTCTTCTCTCCATGGTGTACACCCTTTTCATTAGTATCAGAGAGTGACTATTATCATAGTACTAATGGGACTTTCAATAATAAGAGAAACAGCATTAATAGTGTGCGTTGCCAAGAATAATTGTGACTGTGTGAATGATTGCTATATAAAAACTTAAACATTGTTATGCTAATATACTAATGAGGAGTTTAGAATGAATGACTTTCTGCGTAAATTGACAAGTATAGGTAAAAATGTATAAATACATATCAGTCTAAATAAGAGCTTCAATATTAAGAACAAGCCACTACTACCCACAACCCTCAGTGCTATGGATGTTGCCTGTGTGCTAAGCCTCTTACATCTGGACATAAACCAAGAGAGAAGAGAACTTGGTATCCAAGGAGAGTCAGTAAAACATCGTAAGAAGCAAACTGGCTTTGAGATGGGAAAGACTGGAATTTGAATCCCAGTGCTGCTCTTACTAGCACAATAATCTTGCAGCGTTGTTTAACCTCTAAATGTCAATTCATTCCTAAAAATTCTTTTCCTAAAAATATGCACTAAAATTTTCTACTCTCTCCCTCATAGAGCTGTTTTAAATGCTATATTAGGTAACACATGCAAATTTACAAACATGCGCCTGAGAAGTACAGTCAATAAACTGGAGTTATTACTACAGCAACAACAGTGATATAACAAATAACTGAGAAAGTTTTGACATTTTCCTGGACACCAGGATGCTAAACCATCCATGTGGCATCATATTTTGAAAATGGGTAAGCAAAGGAAATGCTGTCACAGTGTAGCTCATCTCTGTATTCAAGAAGGTAGGTGCGTCACATCTCTGGATTATGAACAAGATGATGAGAGCACGCTATCAAGACTATTATTTGGAACTCTCCTTCCTTTCCTTCTGTAATATATCTGCCCTTTCAGCCAAGCTACCATCTGTGGTGACTAATGAACTGAATATGAAAACTATGTGACCGGAAGTGGTATGCATGTTTGTGTGCCTGGGAGAATTCTATTTACTCACTTGGCCCCTCCCCTCACTCCTGATGATTCTTTACTCTTCTCCGCTCAACATGAAATCCCTGCAGACTCAACTCTAGCCCCCGTGGCATCTGAGCTCTTTCACTTCAGAGCTGTATTTTGGTTCAGCCAGTGTTCTCCTACTGGTGGGACACGGGAGAGTGGGAGGAGAGCCAGGCTGAACTGCTGATGTCCTCCCACCCCTTCTCCCATTCTCTGCCTGTAAAAGCTGTCTTTATTGCCTCTTCCTTTATCTACAGAATGTGGCTCCTGTCACCACAGGCTGAATCCTGTGACCACAGAGCTCACCAAGCTCCTATCGCCTGCTCAGGACACCAGGCAGGTAATGGTTTTCTTCTGCTGCTGGACCTTGGGTTCCCGTAACTCTGCCTACACACGCACAAAGAGTCTCTTTTCATCCTCTCTGAATGTGTGCTCTGTTTCCTGCTAGGACCCTGATTTATAGATTGTTCACGTTTATGTGTGTATATCTCAGAGAAGACAGAATAAAAGGATGATGACTGACTTCTCTTGATACTGAACCAAGTCTGTGACCTTTGCAATTTGCCTTCATCACTTTCTACCATACGTCATATTGCAAAGATCAATGAGGGAATAGGGAAAAAAAGAGAGATATCGAAAAGAGAAAAACAAACGCTACCTTCTAAATTAAAAACCACTGTTTTAGTTGTGGGTTCATTAATGGTTAAAGTAACAATAAAAGGAGAATAGGTAGAAAGAATATTATTTCTATTCATCATCAGGAGTCCCAAGAAGTAGAAGTTGTGAATTGCTATTCTTTCTTAGAGATTTCCATTAGCGAAGTATATCTTTAAGTAAAAGAGAGTTCAGCTTTTTCATGAAGGCAAAAGAAATTCCAGGATTGAAGACTCGTGAATGAAAATGAAAGTATTCTCTATTTGTTTAAGTTTTAGAAATAGCAGAAAAAAATCTGTATTTAACTCTTTGGGCCAAAGTTGCCTCTACTTTATTTGTTCTAGAACAGTGTTTCTTAACCTGGGTTCTATCGAACCCTAGGGATTCGATGAGTCAGTCTCAGGCGTTCGGAGAAGCCTCTGCCGCGGAGGCCAGAATAAAGTAATACCGTAATTTGTTGTGAGTTCATGCACTTTTTTGGTTTTGTTCTTTGAGCAAGGTGATGTTCATGCACGGCTCATTTTGTGCACCAGTAAAAAACATATACCTATGTCTTGAATTTGGAAAAAAAATCATATTTTATTTATCACTAAAGAAGGGTTCGGTGAATGCACCTATGAAACTGGTGGGTTCGGTACCTCAACAAAGGTTAAGAACCACTGTTCTAGAACTATATGGAAGCAGATGACTAAGCTTGGATTAGCAAGTGGTT
This sequence comes from Rhynchonycteris naso, assembly GCA_037038555.1. Taxonomy (NCBI): domain Eukaryota; kingdom Metazoa; phylum Chordata; class Mammalia; order Chiroptera; family Emballonuridae; genus Rhynchonycteris; species Rhynchonycteris naso. The sequence continues at coordinate 210,921,013 of CM072998.1, read as the reverse complement.
TCTAAATAGCAGCAGCTCTGCTTACGGCAACCACATGAAACAGAAATTACGTCCAGCATATCGCACCATACCCTGCTGCCAGTTTGATTTGATAAACCTAAATTAAAATGTGAATACAGGTTCTGGCTGGTTGGCTCAGTGGTAGAGCATTGGCCTGTTGTGTGTAAGTCCCCAGTTCGATTCCTGGTCAGGGCACACAGGAGAAGCGCCCATCTGATTCTCCAGCCTTCTACACCCCTGTGTCCCATATTCCCACTGCCTCTCTCTTCTCCTCTCGCAGGCTTGGCTCAAATGGTTCCAGCAAAGTTAGCACCAGGCACTGCGGATGACTCCATGGCCTCCCCTTAGGTTCTATGATAGCTTGGTTGCTGAGCAATGGAACGGTGGTTCAGACAGACAGTGAGTGCATTGCTTAGTAGGATTCCTACCAGGTGGATCCTGGTTGGGGCACATGTGGGAGTCTGCCTCTGCCTCCCAGCCTCTCATTTAATTTAAAAACTGTGAACATAAATTCTGCTACCTATCTCACATTTGATGAGGGAAAAAATGTATGTTCTATACAGCAATATCCTTCTTGAAAGAACAGACTATAACAGAATTTATATACACAGAATTGGGTTTCTCCTTTAGCACACTAAAAGAGGAGAGAGTTTTATAGAAAACTATATTTTTTAGCCCAAGATAAAAGATATTTTTTAGCATACAGACTTAGAATAATTTAAAATATATAAATGCTGTGCAAAAATTATGGCAAGTCTAGAGGTTTTAGAAGAGGAAATGAAACTGGGTTTGTAAGATCTTTTATTATCAAACTTCAGCTTTCTCTATGCCAACCAAGTAAATGATCCTTAACCTTTAAAACTATCTGTTTGAAATGTTTATTTTAAGAGATATTTTCTAAACTGTGAAGCTTCATATTCCTGGATAAGTCTATTCAATGACTAGTGATATATTTTGATTTATTCTTTGATAGAGTATGACTTGGAAAAGGAGAAAATACATTGTATTTGTGTTTTTGAAACTTGTAATATGATTTGAATTTGTTCTTCTGTTTTCTTCTCTTAAGTAATTTATAATTTATTTGTAAGTATTATAAGTTTCTTCCTAATAGCTACATTTCTAACTTTAAATTTATATAATGTACTTAATTACTTTTTAATGGAAGGTCAACTGATTAGTTGTCATTAATAATTATATTTGTTTTACCACCTGATTTTCATTTCCATACTTGATTTTAGTTAATAGTAAAGTTTTTCTTAGTTCTTCCATTTATCCTTTTCATTATTTTCGGACTTCAAGTGTAAGTATTGGGTTTATCAGCTATAAACTTCCCCTACCTCTAGCTAACAAAGTATAAAAATCAGGAGCTTAACTAAGACATACCTTAGGGTTGGGTATTTTGTGTGCATTTTTATCTGAGGTAGTCAGTGTTATGTGTACCCATTGATTTAAGTATTCTTAAATTTCTGAGTAATTTTCTTAAATCATTTTTTCCTGCCATTACATTGTTTCCTTTTATTTTATTTATTTTATTTTATCAGTATCAACTTTGTATATGTTGAAATCTTATTTTCCCTTCATATGTATGATTTTTCTCTTCAGTCATTTAACTGGCTAATTTTCATCTTGTTTTGCTTCCTCTTCCCAATCCTGTCTTCCTTGTTTGTTAGCATGTTTGTAGCAATAGTTGCTCTCTAACCTTGCTTCCCACATGCACCTCATTTCAATGATGGCACTGTATTTTTTTCCACACTTCTAAGTTCAATCATGCCATGTTTCACCTTATTCTGTTTTCCTACTATTTTTAGAGCTCATGTCTCTTTGTTTTGAGTTTTTATTTTTGGGAAACAGTTTATTCACTACATTAAAAAAACTTATGGTGGCCCTGGCCAGGTGGTGCAGTGAATAAAGTGTCAACCCAGCACACCAGAGGTCACTGTTTAATTTCTGGTCAGGAGATTGCAGGTACAGGAAGCAATCAATGAGTGCACAACTGGATGAAGATAGGTGAAACAGCAAGTTGATGCTTATCTCCTTTTCTCTCTCTGTCTCTCTCTCTCCTTTCCCTTCTCTCTTTCCCACCCTCTCTCTCTGAAATCAATGGGAAAATTAAAAAAAAACATGGTGACACTGATGGTTATTATTTTTATTTGCTCTTTTATCAGTGTTTTTTGTGTAAGTACAGCTAGTGCTTGACTTACGACCACGATTGGTTCTGACAGACCGGTCGTAACACAATTTGGTCATAAGTTGAGTAGGCCAGCGGTGCCCACACTTTTTCAGCTTGCGAACTACTTATAAGATGACCAAGTCAAAATGATCTACCTACATTAAAAATGCAAAACATAAGTTTATTTCTTCTATATTATCATTATTTAAGTTACTATTATTACTGTTTAATATTGTGCATTCTTCTTTCACCTTTCTCCTTCTCAGCTCTCTTTTTAGAGTAAAGTAAATGTCATAGTTTTTATGAACAGTCCAAAAAAGCCACTCCACATTTCCCTTCTTTGGAATAGCAATGGCACACAGACAGATGAGGCAAATGCACTTAGAATATGACATAGTGAAAAAAATCCCCTCCCATTCTGTATGTAAGTGGTAGGTTTTAGGCTTCTTACTCGGACCAGCTACGGCACTCGTTTTTATACCCTTTGTTGTATTTAGTTTAAATAAATTGAAGGCTAACTACACAGCAATGTAACTGAACAAGTTAGCGCGGTTTAACGCGCATGCGTAGGGTGTCAAAAGTTCAGATGTCAGATTGGCTACCCTGTATGCCAATCAAAAGACAAATGTCTTTTTAATGTCATGCGATCTACCCACACTTCCTTCGCGATCGATCAATAGATCGCAATCGACATATTGAGCACCCCTGGAGTAGGCTATAGGTACAGTACTGTGAAATGATGTTATAAAAATCTTTAAGTCATATTTTATCTTAATTTTCTTTCATTATTGTTATATATCATAATTTCCTTTGTTCATTTTATGCCATTTGTATCGTCTCTACACCATTTTGTTTCGTATTTTTACATTTGTCAAGTTTAAGTAAAACACTGTATTACCAGTACAACTGGTTTAATATTTGCAAAACATACAAAATTACAAAATACAGGTGCATACAAAAACTGCTCCAGACACGGAGCAGTCATGGCTAGCGAATGTGGTCATAAAGTTGAAGGTCATACATTGCATAAGTCATAAATTGATCAATTCCTGTACTCATTTCTCTTGTCTTTTACTTTTCTTATTTTCTTCTGGTGTATTAGTTAAGATATTGTACAAAGTCCTTGCATATTCTTACTCATTTTTGTTTAAAGAGGGGGATTCTACCTGGGCTTCCTATTTTCTAGGAGTTCACATGAGAAAGGGGCCAAGGTCATTAGCCTTTCAGGCTGGTAGAAGTTCTTGTAATGTAAACATGTGTGTGAATGAGGCATTTTGTAGTCTTCACGTCCGCCCAGTCATCTAAGACAGGCAGTTTCAAGGCTCTTCATGACTAGTTCCAGTCTTTCAATCTGTCTCAGCAGCTGATGGCTTCCTGACAGCACAGCCGGCCTGCGTGCTTCCTTGTCCATTTCAGCACCGGCTGCTTGGTGGTGATGAGCCACTCTGAAGAGGTTCGCACAGCTAGCCTGCGCTGTTTGCTCTTGTTAGCCCCTAGTTGCCTCTTGCCGTAAGACCGACAGGGTTGTGTTTCAAGGTTTTTATCCTTCTTGTTTTGGGTAGTTTCTGAGATGAGAAGGGGGCAAGCATTGTTTTGAACTCAGAAGTGCTGTCTTTACCATGGATCTTGCTTAGTTTGATCTCTTGCTTTACTTTCTGCAAATATAATGCCACCATCAGCTGTTCACATTTACTAACCCATAGAGGTATGCACAATGTTGTAGTTTAAAGCAGTTAGCTTCTAATTCAAAATTGGAAAAGTGTGAGCAAGCCATCTGTTTATTTCTAACAGAGATAGAAATTAGTGTAATTATTATAACATAGTGGCTTAAAACATAAGTTTTGGGGCCCCATTGCTAGGATTAGAATATGGGTCCAATTTTTCACTTGCTATGAAGTCTATGAGCCTTAGTTTCCTCACCTATAAAATGATGGGGAAAAATAGAATCTTTCTCAAAGAGTTGTTGTGGGATTAAATTAACCAATATATATGAAGTACTTATAACAGTGCCTGGAACATAGTAGGCATTTGATAAACATAGCTGTTATCACTATCATCATCATCGTCTTCACTTTGTTTATATATTTTGCTTCATTAAACAAATGTTTAAATACTAAGAGGAGCCTTTGTTCACCTGAACAACTTTTAAAGCTAGTTAACAAGTGGCAATCAAGTTATAGATCCATATAATTCTAAGTTGTTAACATTTATGAATCTTTTTCTTATTTCAAGGTCTTCACAACTATGCTTAAACAATAATGCAGAAAAAACTTGTGCTCTGGACTTTGTCTAGGTCTGTGGAGGGCTCATATTTATATCTGATAGCCATGCTTCCTTGTTCCTTGTTGTTTTCTATATGTTGTTGTTGAAGGAGGCATAGAGTTGTGTGGAAATTTGAGGTGACAAGTGAGAAGTGTGTAATCAAAAAAAAAAAAAAAAGAAGGAAAAATTTTATGGAGGTGCCTTGCTTGAAAGAACCACTTCATAACTGCTACAGAAGTTGAGTCTAAAGCTATATCGCATTTTAGAATCTAGTTCTTCCCAGCAGCTTCACTTTCTTTAAAATCTCTAGCTCACAAGAGTGGTATAAGATATAATTAAAAGGTAATTAAAATCAAGTCTTAATTTAAGGTTTTTAAAAAAAGTAATGTTGAATACTAATTTGATGTAGACTATATTGAGCATTTCAAAGATGCTTAAGAAAGCCAAATGTTTCTGATTTCCCCTTGATTTGATAAAGTGGAAGTGGAATACTAAACAAAGGTGCTTTCAGGTAAGAATCGGTAGAAGGACTTTAGAAATAATCTGATCAGTGGAAAGACCAATGATATTAGATGAACACCCAATCATTATAGAGTATAGGTCTTATTATTTACTTTTGGAAATGACTTTATTACACATCTCTTTGTATAAGGATCATCAATGTTTATTTTTAGTTCAGCAGTTATAATGTTAGAAGAAGAGCATGATTTAACTGACTCAAAGTTAGAGGGCACATCAGTGAAAGAATTTGCCTTACAATGTTTCAGGCATATAGTAACTTAGTCATTGATTGAATTTCTATCTGAAAGCAGGCCAGTCTAAGTTTGTGGCACTGGTCATTGTACCCATGTTATCATCCTCTGTCACATTAAGTACAACCATTTTTGGAACACTGCCCAGGAGACATCACTGTGTTGCCTAATGAACATGAACTTTGGGTCACCCAGCCCTGAATTAATATTGTGTCTGTATGTTCACAGGTGGTGTGAGAGGTTGCTAATTTTTCTCAGTATCATATGAATCTGTGGAAATCATTGATCATAGTCTGTTGCCTTCATTATGCCAAGGGTGGAAATTTGTCTATTTCCTTTCTCACGGTTATATCTTGAGTGGTAAAGACAGTATTTGGCAAAAACTAGGGGTCTTGTAGGATGCTTGTCCATAATAGATGATCAATTTACTGGGGAACAAAATTTTTGTTGCATCCACAAAAACACTGTTCTTACCTAATTTGAGTGTGCTGATCTCAAATCTGACATTAGTTTTCCACTGTAAGCTACAGTTTTATTTGCAATTCAAGATTTTAGGTTTTTGTCTTGTAAAATTTTCAACATTTAGTTTAACATAATGAAGTAGAATGTCTTCTTGGGCATCATCTTTGTGAAAATATAATAATTTGTATAATGCAGTAAATACATAATACACTAAAAGTTATGATTGCATCAGAATTTGTCTAAAAGTTTGAAACAGAACATATTAAAACTCTCATTTTAATCATAAAATTTGTACAAAACTTATATAAATTCTATTCAGGCAAAAATCTGTGTTTTGTAGGTCTGGCGTTGGTATACTTGTTGAGGACAATCTTGTTTGATGCTCCAGCAGTAGTCTGCTCATCACTAACAGCTCCAAGAGTTTTGAGAAATTTATCAAGGTGAATTGATAAATTTAGCAGGAAGTGAATCTTAACGCTCATGTTACATCCAATGTCGCGGAAAGTCAACAGCATCCTTTGAACCACAAGTTCATCGTTTTCTGCTTTTTTGTTGCCAAGGAAGTTCTTTGTAACTGCCACAAAAGGCTGTCATGCTGCTTTCTCCTCCTTATTCATCTTCCTAGCAAATTCTTTGTCACTTATGAGGGTTTGAATTTGAGGTCCATCGAATACATCTGCTTTTTTTATCTTCTCAAAAGACAAGGCAGGAAAAGCAGAAATAATGTTGAAAGCATTCACTTTCTCTATTCAAAGCCTAAAAAAACTGCTTCATTAAGCCAAGTTTGATGTGAAGTTGGGGGAAAATGATCCTGTCTCGATTAACTATAGGTTCATTCACAATATTTTGCATCCCTAATTCCAGAGCTTCATGTTTTGGCCACGCCTACTGTGTCCAGTGTTTCTCTCAAGCTCAACTGTCCCACAAACATAAAAAGCAAGAATACTTCATGAAAACTCTCTGTTGTCTTAGCAGAAAATTTACCATTTTAGGATGCACACAAATGACTAAGTTATGTTTCTCACACTTCAGAAAGTCAAGGACAATTTTTATGTCATAATCTTCTCGCAGATGAGTTAAATAACCAATTGGAACTGCTGTATTATCATTACCGTTGTGTAGGAGAACACATTTCAGACTCCATTTAGAGCTGTCAAAAAATAGCCACCATTCTGTTGGACTGTACATGGTAACACCTAGCTGGCTGAGAAGACTACTAATATCATGATAGTAAACAAAGTGTTTGTCTTCAGAAATAAAGTCCACAAAAATTTGTTCGTGCTTCTTGAAATGGGATACTTTAGCTGACCAGTGAAGTACATTCTTTTCTTGAAGCCTAGAGGCTAACAACTCAGCTGCTTTCTTTGATAGGCCCAAATCTCTTACTAAGTCATTCAATTTGGTTTGGATAAAATGTTGAGGGGTTAATGACTGTTTGGAATCAGAAGAAAACCCTTCAGATTCTACAACCATTTCCTCATGCATTTTATCAAAATACAGTTGATCACCATGTTCACTTTCTTCACCCTTAGAAGAAAACAAACCATTGCAAACTGGAACCAGGAGTGTCTGAGAGTGACGGAAAGATCGTATTGCTGAAGGAATATTAGGATATGTGATCATATGCCGTTTTTCCTTGCCGATGCTCTTTGCATGGATCAGACAGAAATAACAGTCACTGCTGTGGTCCTTAGGTTCATGCCAAACTATAGGAATACCAAAAGGCGTTCCTTTGCGTTTCCTTTTGTCCAGTATCAAAGCATTTCCTCACAATTATGACACACAATATGAGGAGCCCAATTCTTTTCTTGATTGCCAAGGGGAACTTGAAAATAGGCAATATATGCACGTGTCACAACTGATGAAATATTGCGCCTTTGACGTTGAAGTGTGTAATAGCCACATATATAACAGAAGGTGTCAGGACTATTCTTACATTAGACCTACTTGAAGAATCCATGATTCAATCTTAAAACAAAATAAGAGGGTGTTTTTATCGGATATTAATTTTTTACATTTAAAAACAACTATAATTATGTAAAAGTGATTTTTATAAAACATTAATTGCCTTGTGGTTATGTTCAATCCAAGAGTCATTGCCCTTTAACTCCAATTTAATAACCAATGCATGCCATTAACTGTAACAAAAAATTAAAGTTGCATAAAAAGTAGAGCATGCACCAAAAAAATGGATTTCAGATTTAGAATTAGTGATGCAGAAATATACAGAAACAGTTCTAAAACCTTATGCAACAGAAAATGAAAATAAAAAATTGTTCCCCAGTGTCAGAGTGCCAGAAACAGAAGTGAAGAAATGTGTGGGGGAATATTTAAATAATTAATCTTTGATAAACACCCAAATTTGATGAAAATTATATTTTCATAAGCTCCAGAAGCATGATGAAACCAGAGCAAAATCGACAGAAACAGAACAGGACTAAGGCCTATCACAATCAAGTTGTTGAAAACAAGTGATAAGGAGAGAATCTGAAAGGCAGCCTAGGGAGAACACATTACTTTGATAGAGGAAATAGTGAGCTAGTTTCCTCTTTTATCTGAGACAGGGCAGAACACAAGTCATTGAAATGACACATCTGACAAAACAAATGACAGCATTCAGAAAAGATATTTTTCAAAAACAAAGGTAAAATTAAACCTTTTCCAGACAAACAAAAATAGAGTGAACTTGTTGCCAGCAGACTCGAATGTCAAGAAATGTAAGGGAAATCCTTCAGGTGTGAGGAAAACCGCACCGGCTATGAAGCCAGCTCTGTGCAGAGGGTGGAAGGCTCTGGAAACTGTGAGTATGTAGGTACATGCAAAAGACATTTCTTATTTGTAAATTTTTTAAAATTATAATCCATTATTCAAGTAAAAACTAACAATGCATTTTGGGAGTTACAATGCATGTAGAAGCAAAATGTTTGGCAACAAAGCACAATAAACAGTAAACAGAGTTGGAAAGTGTGGTTGGTAGAATTATAACAATGCAGATGTCCTGTCCTGACACCTGGGAGAGGACTATGAAGATGAGAAAGCACTATTATGATTAGCTTATGCTACATGGCAAAAGGCATATTGTGGGTGTCATTAAGGTTACTAATCTGTTGTCATTAAAGAAATTGCATTGATCACATGAGCCCTTTGAAAGCACAGTTTTTACCTGACAAGGTGGTGGTGCAGTGGATAGAGCATTGGACTGGGATGCGGAGGACCCAGGTTCGAGACCCCGAGGTTGCCAGTTTGAGCACGGGCCCACCTGGCTTGAGCAAAAGCTCGCTAGCTTGGACCCAAGGTCAATGGCTCGAGCAAGGGGATACTCGTTCTGCTGAAGGCCTGCGGTCAAGGCACATATGAGAAAGCAATCAATGAACAACTAAGGTGTCACAATGAAAAACTGATGATTGATGCTTCTCATCTCTCTGTTCCTGTCTGTCTGTCTTTATCCCTCTCTCTGACTCTCTCTCTGTCCCTGTTAAAAATATAAAAAAGAAGAGTTTTCTCAGACTTTCTCAGAGAGGGAGTCAAAGACATCTGAAGTGTGAGAATATCAGGTTTACTCCAGGCTACAAAATGAGGTGGTCACATGACAGGGACTGTGGGGCATCATGGGAACAGAGGGGTTCTCCACCAACAGCGAGCTAGGAAATAAACCTCATGCACAGAACTGAATTTTGCCAACAATCAGAGTGAGCTTTGAACTCAACTTTTACCACAGCTTCCAGGTCAAAGCCCAGCTGGCCAATGCCTTGATTTTAGCTGTGATAACCCACACAGATTCAGACAAAAGCCCTGGACATCAGACCCCACACAGATTCAGGCAAACACCCCAGACATCTGATCTGCAAACTGCATGCTGATGAACGGGTGTGGTTTTCAGTCACAGAGCTCATGGTCATTTGCTCAGCAGCCTGGGAAACTCATACAGTGTGCTTTGCAAATGTTCTTTTGAAATGTTAAGGGGCCTGCTGTAAATAGAACAAAGTGGGAAAAAATATATATAGTAAAAGAAGAATATAGATTTAAAGAAAAAAAATGGCAATAAACAACTACATATCAGTAATCACCTTAAATGTAAGTGGATTAAATGCTCCAATCAAAAGACATAGGGTAGATGAATGGATAAAAAAATAGGACCCATACATATGCTGTCTATGGGAGACCCACCTCAAAACAAAAAATACACATAGACTGAAAGTAAAAGGATGGATAAAAATATTTCATGTTAAGGAAATGATAAAAAATCTGGGGTAGCAATACTTATATCTGACAAAATAGACTTTAAAACAAAGACTATAGTAAGGGATAAAGAAGGTCACTACATAATGATAAAGGGAGCAATTCAAGAGGAAGAGATAACCATTATAAATATCTATGCACCTAATATAGGAGCACCTGAATATATAAAGCAGATTTTGATGGGCATAAAGGGAGAGTTTAACAGCAATATTATAATAGTAGGGGATTTCAATACCCCACTAACATCAATGGATAAATCCTCAAGAAAGAAAACTAACAAAAAACAGAGAATTAAGGGACACACAAGATCAACTGGATTTAATAGATACCTTCAGAACCTTTCACACTAAAGCATCAGAATATACATTCTTTTCAATGGCACATGGTAGATTCTCTAGGATAGACCACATATTAGGGCATAAAACAAGTCTCCACAAATTTAAGAAGATTGAAACCATATAAAGCATCTTCTCTGACCACAATGGTATGAAACTCGAAATCAACCACAATAGAAAAACTGAAAAACACTCAAACAATTGAAAACTAAACAGCATGTTATGAAATAATGAATGGATCAACAATGAGATCAAGGGAGAAATAAAAAATTTCCTTAAAACAAATGAAATTGAGCATACAACAACTCAAAATCCATAGGACACAGCAAAAGCAGTACTGAGAGAGAAGTTCATAACATTACAGGCATACCTTAAGAAGCAAGAAAAAGCTCAAATAAACAACTTAACCCTGCATCTAAAACACCTAGAAAAAGAACAGCAAGTAAAGTGTACAGGAAGTAAATAATAAAGATTAGAGTGGAAACAAATGACAGAGAGACTAAAAAAACAATACAGAGGATCAATGAAACCAAGAGCTGGTTCTTTGAAAAAGTAAAGAAGATCAATGAACCATTAGCCAGGCTCACCAAAAAAAAAAGAGGAAGGACTAAAAAAAATAAAATTAGAAATGAGTGTGGAGAAGTAACAACTGACACAACAGAAATAAAAAAGGACTGTAAGAAAATGCAGTACTATGAAGAAATGTATGCCATAAAATTAGACAACCTAGGTGAAATGGACAAATTCCTTGAAAAATATAATCTTTCAAAAATCAATGTGGGAGAATTAGAAAACCTAAATAGACCAATTACAACAAATGAGATAAAAACAGTTATCAAAAAACTCCCAAGAAACAAAAGCCCTGGGCCAGATTGCTTCACAGGAAAATTCTACCAAACATTCAAAGAAGAACTAACTCCTATCCTTCTCAAGCTATTTCAAAAAATTCAAAAGGAGGGAAAATTTCCAAGCTTGTTTTATGAGTGATGCATAATACTAATTCCAAAACCAAGAAAAGACACTACAAAGAAAGAAAACTATAAACCAATACCCCTGATTAATTTAGATGCTAAAATTCTCAACATAATATTAGCAAACCGGATCCAGCAATACATGAAAAAAATCATCAATCATGATCAAGTGGCATTTATTCTGGGAGGGGGGGGTCAACGCTGCTACAATATTCACAAATCAATCAATGTGATTCAACACATAAAAAAAAGGAAGGACAAAAACCACATGAAAATATCAATAAATGTAGAAAAAGCATTTGGTAAAATCAAGCATGCATTTATGAACAAAACTCTCAGCAGAGTGGTAATACAGGGAATATACCTCAACATAATAAAGGCCATCTATGACAAACCCACAGCCAACATCATAATCAATAGGAAAAGGTAAAAGCAATCCCCTTAAGATCAAGAACAAGGCAGGGGTGCCCCCTTTCACCACTCTTATTCAATATAGTTCTGGAAGTCCTAGCCACAGCAATCAGACAAGAAGAAGAAATAAAAGGCATACAAATTGCAAAAGAAGAAGTAAAACGATCATTATTTGCTGATAATATGATACTGTACATAGAAAACCTGAAAATTGCAGTCAAAAAGCTACTGGACCTGATAAATAAATTCAGCAAAGTATCAGGATATAAAGTCAGTATTCAGAAATCAGTGGCGTTTTTATACACCAACAATGATCTGTCTGAAAGAGAAATTAAGAAAAGAATCCCTTTCACTATTGCAACAAAAAAATAAAATACCTAGGAGTAAATTTAACCAAGAAGGTTAATTATACTTGGAAAATTATAATACATTGTTAAATCAAGAAATATACAAACAAGTGGAAGCATATACTGTGTTCATGGCTAGGAAGAATAAACATCATTAAAATGTCCATATTACCCAAAGTTATTTATAAATTTAATGCAATTCCTATGAAAATACCAAGGACATACTTTAAAGATATAGAACAAATATTCCAAAAATTCATATAGAACCAAAAAAGAACATGAATAGCTTCAGCATTCTTGAAAAAGAAAAATAAAGTAGGTGGTATTACACTTCCGGACATCAAGTTATACTATAAGGCCATCGTACTCAAAACAGCTTGGTACTAGCATAAGAACAGGCATACAAATAAATGGAACAGAACAGAGAACCCAGAAATAAACCCACACCTTTATGGATAACTGATATTTGACAAAGGAGGAAAGAGCTTACAATGGAGTAAAAACAGCCTCTACGTTGGGAAAATTGGACATCTACCTGCAAAAAAATAAAACTAGACCACCAACTTACACCATTCATAACAATAAACTTAAAATGGTTAAAAGACTTAAATGTAAGCCATGAAACCATGAGCACCATAGAGGAAAACATAGGCAATAAGCTCTCTGACATCATTGGCAACAATATATTTTCTGATTTATCTCCACGGGCAAGGGAAATAAAGGAAAGAATAAACAAATGGGACTATATCAAACTAAAAAGCTTTTGCACAGTAAAGACAATATGAACAAAATAAAAAGGCAAACCACACAGTGGGAGAATATATTCAACAATACGTCTGATAAGGGGTTAATAACAAAATTTATAAACTAGTAAAAATCAACACAAGAAAGATAAACAATCTAATCATAAATTGGGCACAAGAGAGGAGGAGCAAGATGGCGACGAAGTAGGCGGACGTACCAACTTCCAACTCCCAGAACCAAAGTGGATTATAACTCATTTTAAGAACCATCATCTGGATAAACCAACTTTGAACTAAACCAAGTGGACTCTTCTTTTTCAACCAAGGAACACAGAAGAAGCCACATTGTGACTGGTAGGAATAGCGAAAACATGAAGAGGGCTGCCCAGCTCCCTGGAGCAAACGGCAGCCCAGAGAGACCCACGTGGCGGGAGGAGAGCTAGGCGGAGAGGGAGGGACCTGGGTCCCAGGAACCAAGCCCCAGCCTGCAGTCCCAGAGCCTAGAAGAAGCGTTTGGACAGTTTTGAGCTGTGAAACAAGTGAGGATACTGTTTGTGAGAAAGAGACAGTTTTCTCAGATCCAAGATTCTTTTTAAAGGGACAGCACAGAAAATCTCTCTCACAACCATGCATACAGGGCTCTGGGAAATGAGGACAGAGGAGAGGACCAGAGCAGCGGGAAGAGAGTGTGGACTGAAGTCACAGGGACGAACACTCTGAGGGACAGCCACCATAACCCCTTGGCTAAGTCACTTCCCTAATCAAAAATGAATATTTCCCCTGGAACTAGCAATACCAGCAAAGGGAGACAGGTCACTAGCCAAACAAGCTCTCCTGTGGCAATTAGAGCAGAGCTGCTTAGAGGGAGGGAGCTCCCAGGTCTACAGTATGGAGTATTAGGGCCCTTCCTACTCTGCTGAGAGTTGCTGAAGGGATGGTGGCGGGAGGACGCTGAAACATGGTTCTGTTGGCTTGGGCGGAGGCCCAGCCGGTGTGAGCTCGGTAGCCCAGCAGGGGCAGAGGGGACGTGCGAAAGTGGTATGGCATCTGCAGGCCCGCCTGTAATCCCACCTGCAGGGGGAAAAGCGGGAGGCCAGGAACGGGTAGAGATCTGCTCTGCGACCCTGCGCAAGCCGGCCCTGACCGCGGGGAAGGGAGTAGGACCAGGGATGGGCGGGGACTCGCGGCTGATCTCACGCCAGCAGCCTCGCCCAGACAGAGAAACTGCGGTTTGCCATCCTGCGTGTGCGAGTTGGCTCTGAATGCAGGGGTGGAGTAGAGCCCGGCGCTACAAGCGGAAGTTTGCAGCTGACCGTACGCCAGCAGCCACGCCCGGCTCAATAAACCACAGTTTGCGACCCTGCGCAAGAAGGCCCTGGCCTCGAGGGCAGGGTTAAGCTCCGGACGGGCAAAGGCTCACAGCGGAGAGCATGTCAGAAGCCCCGCCCAACCCGCGAAACTGTGGCGAGCAGGCTCTAACTGCGGGTGCTGGGCGGAAGCCCGAAAACAGGCTGGGTCCACAGCTGAGCAAAGGTGCTCACCTCTACCCTTGGTGCTGAGGCTTCTGGCTTGAGTGACAACCCCTTCTGCGGAAGAGAGGCAGAAATCATAGCAACAGCTGCTTTGGGCTGGCGCTGGCAATGCCCATATCCAGCCACCCAAGGCAGCGGCAGAGGGGGTGGCGGGCCTGAAGTCAGACCACACTTAGAGAACACAAATGCAACACCTAATAGACTCCAGTGGCCACAACTTCCTTATACACAGACAAAATGGGCAGGCAGAGGAATGCAAACCAAATGAATCAAGAGAAATCCCCAGAGAAGGACCTGAATGAACCAGATATAACCAAATTACCAGAAGCAGAATTTAGAATAATGATAGTTAGGATGTTCAAAGAAATTAGAACAACAATGGATAGTCACTATGAACACCTAAATAAAGAGATAACAAGTATAAAAAACGAAATTGAAATAATAAAAAAAAAATCAGACAGAAATGACAAATACAGTATCAGAACTGAAGACCACAATGGAAGGAATTAAAAACAGGATGAACCATGCTGAGGATCGAATCAGCAAGTTAGAGGACACAATAAACAAAGGCACAGAAGCAGAGAAGAAAAAGAAAAAGAGACTCAAAAAATGTGAGGAAACTCTGAGGGAGCTCTGTGACAACCTGAAGAGAAACAACATTCACATCATAGGGGTGCCTGAAGAAGAGGAGAGAGGACAGGAAATGGAAACTTTGTTCAATCAAATCATAGCAGAAAACTTTCCTAAATTAAGGCTGGGAAACACTCCACACGTTCAAGAAGCACACAGAACTCCATTAAAGAGAAACCCAAAAAGATCTACACCAAGACACATCATAGTTAAAATACCAAAGCTAATGGATAAAGAAAAAATTTTAAAAGCTGCTAGAGAAAAAAAGGCTATCACTTACAAAGGAGCACCCATAAGGATGACATCAGACTTCTTAACAGAAACACTTGAGGTCAGAAGGGAATGGCAAGAAATAATCAAAGCAATGCAGATCAAGAACTTACAACCAAGACTACTCTATCCAGCAAGGTTAACGTTTAAAATTGAAGAAGAAATAAAGAGCTTCCCAGAAAAAGAAAGCCTGAAGGAATTCATTAAAACCAAACCAATTCTGCAAGAGATACTAAGGGGCCTGTTGTGAACAGTTCAAAGGGAGGAAATAATATAGCAAAAGAAGAATACAGCTTTAAAGAATAAAATGGCAATAAACAACTACATATCAATAATAACCTTAAATGTAAATGGATTAAATGATCCAATCAAAAGACATAGGGTAGCTGCGTGAATAAAGAAACAGGACCCATACATATGCTGTCTACAAGAGACATGCCTTAAAACAAAAGATGCACATAGACTGAAGGTAAAAGGATGGAAAAAAAATATTTCATGCAAATGGAAATGAAAAAAAGCCGGGGTAGCAGTACTTATATCTGACAAAATGGACTTCAAAACTAAGGCTGTAGTAAGAGATAAAAAAGGACACGACATAATGATAAAGGGAACAATTCAAAAGGAAGATATAACTATTATAAATATCTACACAACAAACATTGGAGCCCCGGCATACATAAAGCAGACTTTGATGGATATAAAGATTAACAGCAATACCATAATAGTAGGGGATTTCAATACCTCACCAACAACACTGGATAGATCCTCAGGAAAGAAAATTAATAAAGAAATAGCAGACTTAAAGGATACACTAGATCAACTTGATTTAATAGATATCTTCAGAACTTTTCACCCTAAAGCAGTAGAATATACATTTTTCTCAAGCGCTCATGGTACATTTTCTAGGATAGACCACATGTTAGGACACAAAAATGGTCTTAATAAATTTAAGAAGATTGAAATCATATCAAGCATTTTCTCTGATCACAATGCCATGAAACTAGAAATTAACCACGAAAGAAAAACTGAAAAATACTCAAACACTTGGAAACTAAATAGCATGATAATAAATAATGAATGGATTAACAATGAGATCAAAGAAGAAATAAAAAAGTTTCTCGAAATGAATGATAATGAGCATACATCAACACAAAATTTATGGGACACAGAAAAATCAGTACTGAGAGGGAAGTTCATTGCACTACAAGCATATCATGAGAAGTTAGAAAAAGCTCAAATAAGCAACCTGACCCTGCATCTAAAAGAACTAGAAAAACAAAAGCAAATAAAACCCAGGACCAGTAGAAGGAAGGAAATAATAAAGATTAGAGCAGAAATAAATGACATAGAGGCGAAGGAAACAATACAGAGGATCAATAAAACCAGGAGCTGGTTCTTTGAAAAAGTAAACAAGATTGATGAACCTTTAACTAGACTCACCAAGAAAAAAAAAAGAGAGGACACAAATAAATAAAATTAGAAATGAGAGTGGAGAAATAACAACTGACACAACAGAAATACAAAGCATTGTAAGAAAATACTATGAGGAACTTTATGCCAAAAAATTAGACAACCTAGTTGAAATGGACAAATTTCTTGACTCATATAATCTTCCAAAAATCAATCTGAAAGAATCAGAACACCTAAACAGACCAATTATAACAAATGAGATTGAAACAGTTATTAAAATACTCCCCAAAAAGAAAAGTCCTGGGCCTGATGGTTTCACAAGTGAATTGTACCAAAAATTCAAAGAAGAACTAACTCCTATCCTCCTCAAGCTATTTCAAAAAATTCAAGAGAAAGGAAGACTTCCAAACTCCTTTTATGGGGCGAGCATAATTCTGATCCCAGAACCGGGCAAAGACAACACAAAGAAAGAAAATTATAGGCCTATATCCCTGATGAATTTAGACGCTAAAATTCTCAACAAAATATTAGCCAACCGGATCCAGCAACATATGAAAAAAATCATACACCACGATCAAGTGGGATTTATTCTGGAGAGGCAAGGCTGGCTCAATATTCACAAATCAATCAATATGATTCATCACATAAACAAAAGGAAGGACAAAAATCACATGGTAATTTCAATAGATGCAGAAAAGGCATTTGATAAAATCCAGCACCCATTCATGCTCAAAACTCTCAGTAAAGTGGGAATACAGGGAACATTCCTTAATATGATAAAGGCCATCTATGACAAATCCATAGCAAACATCATACTAAATGGACAAAAATTAAAAGCAATCCCCTTAAGATCAAGAACCAGGCAGGGGTGCCTCCTTTCACCACTTTTATTCAACATAGTTCTGGAAGTCCTAGCTATAGCAATCAGACAAGAAGAAGAAATAAAAGGCATCCAAATTGGAAAAGAAGTAAAACTGTCATTATTTGCAGATGATATGATATTGTATATAGAAAACCCTAAAGTCTCAGTCAAAAAACTACTGGACTTTATAAATGAATTCAGCAAGGTGGCAGAATATAAAATTAATACTCAGAAATCAGAGTCATTTCTATATACCAACAATGAACTGTCAGCAAAAGAAATTATAGAAACAATGCCCTTCACTATTGCAGCCAAAAAAATAAAGTACCTAGGAGTAAATTTAACCAAGGAGGTTAAGGACTTGTACTTGGAAAATTATAAAACATTGATAAAAGAAATCAAGGAAGATACAAACAAGTGCAAGGATATACCGTGCTCATGGCTAAGAAGAATAAATATGATTAAAATGTCTATATTACCCAAAGCAATTTATACATTCATTGCGATACCAATTAAAATACCAATGACATACCTCAATGATATAGAACACATATTTCAAAAATTTATATGGAACCAAAAAAGAACATGAATAGCCTCAGCAATCTTAAAAAGAAAAAATAAAGCTGGAGGTATATCTTTTCCGGATATCAAGGTTTACTATAAGGCCATTATACTCAAGACAGCCTGGTACTGGCATAAGAACAGGCACATAGATCAATGGAACAGAACAGAGAACCCAGAAATAAACCCATCTTTATGGACAACTGATTTGACAATGAAGGAAAAACATACAAAGGAGTAAAGAGAGCCTCTTTAACAAATGGTGTTGAGAAAATTGGACATCCACCTACAAAAAAATGAAACTAGACCATCAACTTACACCATTCACAAAAACAAACTCAAAAATGGATAAAAAACTTAAACAAAGCTGTGAAACCATAAGCATCTTAGAAGAAAACATAGGCAGCAAGCTCTCTGACATCTGTAGCAGCAATATATTTGCCAATTTATCTCCACGGGCAAATATAACAAAAGGCAAGATAAACAAATGGGACAATATCAAACTCAAAAGTTTTTGCACAGCTAAAGACAATAAGAACAGAATAAAAAGGCAAACCACACAATGGGAGAACATATTCGACAGCACGTCTGATAAGGGGTTAATAACCAAAATTTATAAAGAACTTATAAAACTCAACACCAGGAAGACGAGCAATCCAATCCAAAAATGGGCAAAAGAAATGAATAGAAAGTTCTCCAAAGAGTACATCCAGATGGCAATAGGCATATGAAAAAATGCTCAACATCACTAATCATTAGAGAAATGCAAATTAAAACCACAATGAGATATCACCTCATACCAGTCAGAATGGCGCCCATCAGCAAAACAACACAGAATAAGTGCTGGCGAGGATGTGGAGAAAAAGGAACCCTCCTGCACTGCTGGTGGGAATGCAGACTGGTGCAGCCACTGTGGAAAACAGTTTGGAGATTCCTCAAAAAATTTAAAATCGAACTGCCTTTTGACCCAGCTATTCCACTCATAGAATTATACCCTAAGAACACCATAGCACTGTTCGAAAAGAAGAAATGTGCCCCCATGTTTGTGGCAGCATTGTTCACAATAGCGAAGATCTGGAAACAGCCCAAGTATCCTTCAGAGGACGAGTGGATTAAAAAGCATTGGTACATATATACTATGGAATACTATTCAGCCATAAGAAATGATGACATCGGATCATTTACAGCAAAATAGATTGACCTTGATAACATTAAATGGAGTGAAATAAGTAAATCAGAGAAAAACTGAGAACAGCTTGATTTTATACATAGGTGGGACATAAAAGTGAGACTATGAGACATGGACAAGAGAGTGGTGGTTACGAGGTGGGGGAAGGGAGAAGAGGGTGTGATAGGGAGAAGGGGAGGTGCACTGGGAAAACTAGACAGAAGGTGACAGAGGACAATTTGACTTTGGGTGATGGGTATGCAACATAATTGAATGATAAGATAACCTGGAGATGTTTTCATTGTACATATGTACCCTGATTTATTGGTGTCACCCCATTAAAATTAATAATAAAAAATTATAAAAAAATGGGCACAAGAAATGAATAGACACCTCTCCAAAGAGGACATACTGATGGCCAATAGACATATAAAAAAATGCTCAACATCACTAATCATTAGGAAAATGGAAATTAACATCACAATGAGATTTCACCTCACACCAGTCCGAATGGCACTCATCAACAAAACAACACAGAATAAGTGCTGGCGAGGATGTGGAGAAAAGAGGATCCTCCTACACTGCTGGTGGGAATGCAGACTGGTACAGCCACTGTGGAAAACAATATGGAGATTCCTCAAAAAATTAAAAATGAAGCTGCCTTTTGACCCAGCCATCCCACTTTTAGGAATATATCCCAATAACACCACATCAACGATTCAAAGGGAGAAATGCACCCCCATGTTTATGGTAGTATTTTTTACAATAGCCAAGATATGGAAACAGCTCAAGTGTCCAACAGTGGACAAATGGATTAAAAAGCAGTGGTACATATATACAATGGAATACTATGGGGTCATGAAAAAGAAGGAAATACTACTTTTTTCAACAACATGGATGGACCTGGAAACTATAATCCTAAGTGAAATAAGCCAGGCAGAGAAAGAAAAATATCATATGACCTCACTCATTTGAGGAACCCAGCAAACAATAGGAACTGAGGAGCGGAATAGAGACAGAGGCGGGAACAAAGGATCCAGAAGAAAAGCGGACAGAGGGAAAGGGGGTTATAGGGTGATAGCATGAGACGAGAGCAGAAAAGCAAATCCTGAGGGAAAGGTGAGAGTGTTATGGGGAGGGGCACAGGAGGATGTACTGGGGAACACAGGGGAACTAGAATCTATGTAAACACAATAAATTAATAAAAAAAAAAAAAAAAGAAAAAAAGATTCATAGTGCTCCATATTCCAGGTCCTCTGAGTTTAGGTATCTCCTTTTCTCTAATCTGATGAGGTTTTTTCTGCCTTGTTTAAATGCCCCATGGTGACTTCTTTAATGGAGAAGTTAATACATAAAATTCTTGCCTCATGCTTCAAACATTTAATTATTTCCAGGTCTAAAGTCATGTTCCAACACACCCTGTAGAGGAAATAATTAAGATATCAAACATTGGAGGACACAGTTTACATACCCCAGATTACAAAGTCTAGCTACTTTTTTCATCCAGGTTCTAGGGAATGGGTGAGGGCATGGATTTGGAAGCCATTAGAGAGGTTCTAGGGAATGGGTGAGGGCATGGATTTGGAAGCCACAGAGAGAAGAGCATGTTTTTAATTGGCTAAATTTACCAGCATGGGTTCAATGACCAGAGGTTCTGCAACAAATGAGCAATGGTGAGCAGCAGGACTCCAGGAAGACCAGAATTGACATGGAGGCCATTTAATTGAAAAAGAGATGCCGAACATTCTTTGCATTAATACAGAAGAGCCCGAACACTTAGGGAGATGGAATACAGGGGTGGAAAAATTACGTGTGACTCACTCAGGTGTACCTGTCCCTGCCACCAGGTGAGGCTAGGGGCTGTGCCTATGATGGGTAATGAGCATCTCTCTCCAGAAAAAATCCTTCAGTGCTTGTCCTCAATAGGCAGTAGTGCTGGCCGCAGGGAGAATCAGCAGGTGAAAAGGGTTTACTATTTTCGACAAGGACTCTAAGACCAGTTCGTAGAGTCTCCAGGAACAGAGAAGTCCAAGTCACAATAATTGACCTTTTCTAAAGGCAAGGAATATGTGGTCACCATTACAATCCCTGGGTGTTTGGAAGTAGGGAGTTAATTGTGAAAGTCCCTGAGACCGAAATAGTAGGGTATCCCACACAGTCCTACTGAGCTGTAGAACTGGTCAAAATAATTTATCCCCCACCGGTGAAGTGGAGCTTCCTCAGCCATCCTGGGCCAGACCACAGACCCAAAGTGGTTTGTGGACTTGGCATCAGTGGACCTAGAAAAGGTGTGACCAGGTAAAATGAGGGAAGCGCCCTTCAGTGATATTATAGCAGGGAAATGATATTTCCCTTGACCTTTCCTTGAAGCATCTGTGGCCATGTCACAGGGTAACCTTGCTCTAGAACAGGGGTCAGGAACCTACGGCTCGTGAGCCAGATGGGGCTCTTTTGATGGCTGCATCTGGCTCGTAGACAAATCTTTAATAAAAAAAAATAATAACGTTAAAATATAAAATATTCTCATGTATTACAATCCATTCATTTCCATTGCTCATATTCATGGTTGCCAGTGGCTGGAGCCAATCACAGCTGTCCTCCGGGACAACACCAAATTTTTATTGGATAATACATAACGTACACAGGACATTGTAAGGTCAGTATGTAAACTTCCCTTCTTTTAATCAAGTAGTCAGCTAGCTAATTGCAGAAACCCTTTTGAAAAAGAAGATGGCTAAAAGAAAAAAAGATGAGGAGTATCATACTTTTCAGCAGAAATGGACAGAGGAATTCGCCTTTGTGGAGAGAGAAGGTTCTGCAGTGTGTCTAATATGCAATGATAAAATTGCATCAATGAAATGGTCAAATAGAAAGCGGCACTTCGACACACGCCATACTACATTTGAATTGAAATATCCAGTGGGGGACAGCAGGAAGAAAGCATGTCAAGAGCTACTGTGCAGCAGCAACTCTGTGTTTGGACCCAACAAGGTGACTGGAATTCGGCTAGCTTTGCTGGTGCTTTAGAAATCATGAGAAATGAAAAGCCATTCACAGATGGGGAGTATGCCAAAACATTCATGCTTGATGTTGCCAATGAACTTTTTGATGACTTTTTGGATAAAGACAAGATAATCAAATGAATAAAAGCCATGCCTTTGATGGCAAGAACTGTTCACAATCATACTTTCATGACGGCAAATCAAATTGAGGCAACACAAGTGAAGGACATAAATGCAGCACCATTCTTTTCTCTCGCTTTGGATGAGTCAACAGGTATTAGCCACTTATCCCAGTTCAGCATGATTGCAAGGTATGCTGTAGGTGACACACTACGTGAGGAAAGTTTTGCTGTTTTGCGTATGAAAGAGACAACAAGAGGGGAGGATTTATTCCAGTCTTTCACTGAGTTTGTACTGAGGTATACTGGTTCGGTGTGTACTAATGGTGCTCCGTGCATGGTGGGGAAAAACAGAGGATTCGTAGCACTTCTTCGTGAACATTAAAGGAGACCCATCCTAAGTTTTCATTGCGTCCTACATCAAGAGGTGCTTTGTGCTCAGATGTGTGGTGAGCAGCTTGAAGAGGTGATGTTGCTGGTCATTCGGGTGGCCAACTTTATTGTTTCCTGAGCTTTAAATGATCGCCAGTTTAAAACACTGCTGGATGAAGTTGCTAAAAATTATCTGGTCTGCTTCTGCACAGCAGTGTGCGTTGGTTGTCAAGAGGGTAGGTGCTCAGCCGTTTCGCGGCTTTTCTGAACAAAATCCGGACTTTTCTTGAAATGAGAAACATTGAGCATCCTGAGTTAGCTAACACTGAGTGATTCCTGAAGTTCTACTATCTCGTAGACATGACTGAACATCTGAACCAGCTCAATGTGAAAATGCAAGGCGTTGGAAATACAGTCTTATCCATTCAACAAGCTGTGTTTTCATTTGAAAACAAGCTGGAACTCTTTATCGCTGACATTGAAACAGTTCATTTACTACACTTTGAAAAGCTAGGAGAGTTTAAAGATGCATGCTCAGCAAGTGACCCTGCTCAACATCTTGATCTCCAGCAGCTAGCAGGCTTCACATCTAATCTCCTGCAGTCATTCAAAGCGCGCTTTGGAGAATTTCTTGAGCACACTCGTCTTTTTAAGTTCATCACCCATCTACACGAGTGTGCATGGGTGGCCAAAAGGCCTTAGATGTGTGGGTGAATAAGTTCAAGTCACTGAATAAAGATTTGGAAAGACTTGCATGACAGCAAGCAGAGTTGGCGAGCAAACACAAGTGGGGAGAAATAAAAAAACTTCAACCCGCAGACCAGCTGATTGTCAAAACTTGGAACGTGCTTCCTGTCACATACCACACACTGCAGCATGTGAGTATTGTTGTACTGACAATGTTTGACTCTACGCATGCATGTGAGCAGTCTTTCTCACATCTAAAGAACGTTAAGACCAACCTACGATCACGTTTAACGGATGGAAGTCTCAATGCCTGCAAGAAGCTTAACCTCACCACGTATTAACCAGACTACAAAGCCATCAGCAAAACCATGCAGCACCAGCAGTTAGTTGCATTAACGGTAAGAAGTACTTTATTCATCATTGGTTAGCAATAGCATAACAACGTTATTAAAAAGAATTCAGAGATTTATTGTACTTTAAAAGTGTTGGTCTTACATAAAATGCACACATTTACTTGTATTTAGTGTTAAACATATTATATAGCCCTCACGGAATTACATTT
The DNA here is from genome assembly GCA_037038555.1 of Rhynchonycteris naso. Classification (NCBI taxonomy): domain Eukaryota; kingdom Metazoa; phylum Chordata; class Mammalia; order Chiroptera; family Emballonuridae; genus Rhynchonycteris; species Rhynchonycteris naso. The sequence goes on along the minus strand of CM072998.1, from coordinate 210,897,146 downwards.
TAAAATATGTGGCATTCATGGCTCTCTCAGCCAAAATGGTTCCCAACCCCTGTTCTAGAATAAGGTAAATAGCCAGATTTTTAGTGACATTTTAACACCTCTTTACTCTAACTCCAATTCCTAAGGACCTAAACAGCAACTCTGGACTTTAGCAAGTGCCTTAGGGGAGAGTTTTCAATTCCAATTAACCCCAACAGGATCCTGGCACACGTGGTGGTTATTTCCATAATGAATTTGGAATAGTACCTTTATCACCTGGTCGAGTCTCTGCGTTGAGTACCCATTTAGGTGAAGTACAATTATAATGAGTACAACCTAATGGGATCTCCTAGGCCTCTTTTTTTATTATTATTAATTTTAATGGGGTGACACCAATAAATCAGGGTACATATGTACAATGAAAACATCTCCAGATTATCTTATCATTCAATTGTGTTGCATACCCATCACCCAAAGTCAAATTGTCCTCTGTCACCTTCTATCTAGTTTTCACTGTGCCCCTCCCCTTCTCCCTATCCCACCCCCCCTCCCTCCCTTCACCCCGTAACCACCACTCTCTTGTCCATGTCTCATAGATAGGCCTCTCTTTTTATACCAAAAATAATCCTGCACCCCTGGAATAATGCAGAATAATTAGGTCCATTATCAAAGACTTGAAAAATTCTAAGATTGTGATTGCTACCACTTTACCATTTACCTCTCCACATCAGCTAGAGAAGGATCAGAAAGTATTTTGGAGAAAGATGGTAGATTGTCGTAGTGATACTCAGATGGTGATTCTGACAAATGATTTTTTTTCCAGTGTATTCCCATTACTGGAGAACATGAGTTGCATTTGCCCTGCCTTGGCTTGGGTCTGAGTCCACCTTTACCATAGTGCCATCACTTGAGGTCAACTCTGAGATATCATTTGGATTGAGTGGCACTGAATTGTTTTTACTCCTCCATAGGATTCCTGCTTCCAACTACACTAAGGACATCCTGGTGACAGAACCTGGCCAGCTGAGCAAGGGAAGTCGGGGCCAGCGTGTCAATGTGTGTGAATGAATGTCACAGAAACTCTGCACTGTGTCCAAAGAAATTTCTCATTGTTTGGGGACATGTCAGAATAATATCTATAAATTAATATTGCAAATAGAATTTTTATCAAATTTGGATGTTTATCAAAGATTAATTCTTTAAATATTTCCCCCATGCATTTCTTCACTTCTGTTTCTGGGACTCTGACACTGGAGAACAATTTTTTTTTCATTTTCTGTTGCATGAGGTTTTAGAACTGTTTCTATATATTTCTGCATCACTGATTTCAAATCTAAAATCCATTTTTTTTGGTGCATGCTCTACTTCTTATGCAATTTTAATTTCTTTTTGTTACAGTTAATGGCATTCATTAGTTTATAAATTGGAGTTAAATGGCAATGACTCTTGGATTGAACATAACCACAAGGCAATTAATGTTTTACAAACATCACTTTTACATAATTGTAGGTGTTTTTAAATGTAAAAAATTATTATCTGATAAAAACATCCTCTTATTTTGTTTTAAGATTGAATCATGGCTTCTTTGAATAGGTGTAAATATAAGAATAGTCCTGACACCTTCTGTTATATATGTGGCTGTTACACATTTCAGCGTCAAAGGCACAATATTTTATCAGTTGTGACATGTGCATATATTGCCTATTTTCAAGTTCCCCTTGGTGATCAAGACAAGAATTGGGCTCCTCATATTGTTTGTCATAATTGTGAGAAAATGCTTTGTGACTGGACAAAAGGAAACACAAAGGAATGCCTTTTGGTATTCCCATGGTTTGGCATGAACCAAAGGACCACAGCAGTACTGTGATTTCTGTATGATCCATATGTAAGGCATCAGCAAGAAAAAATGGCATATAATCGCATATCCTAATATTCCTTCAGCAATATGACCTATCCCTCACTCTCAGACACTCCCGGTTCCAGTTTTCAACGGTTTGTTTTCTTCTAAGGATGAAGAAAGTAACATGGTGATCAAATGTATTTTGATAAGATGCATGAGCAAATGGTTGTAGAATCTGAAGGGTCTTCTTCTGATACCAAGCAGTCATTAACCCCTCCACAGTTTAGCCAACCCGAACTGAATGACTTCGAAAGAGATTTGGGCCTATCAAAGAAAGCAGCTGAGTTGTTAGCCTCTAGGCTTCAAGAAAAGAAGAAGTACTTCACCAGTCAGCTAAAGTATCCCATTTCAGGAAGCATGAGCAAATTTTTGTGGACTTTATTTCTGAAGACAAACACTTTGTTTACTGTCATGATATCAGTAGTCTTCTCAGCCAGCTAGGTGTTACCACTTACAGTTCAACAGAATGGCTGCTATTTCTTGACAGCTCTAAACGGTGTCTGAAATGTGTTCTCTTACACAATGGTAATGTTTATGCAGCGGTTCCAATTGGTTATTCAAGTCATCTGTGAGGAGATTATAATGACATAAAAATTGTTCTCGACTTTCTGAAGTATGAGAAGCATAACTGGATTATTTGTGTGCATCTTAAAATGGTAAATTTCCTGCTAGGACATAGAGAGTTTTCATGAAGTATCCTTGCTTTCTGTGTTTGTGGGACAGCTGAGCTCGGGAGAAACACTGGACACAGAAGGAGTGGCCAAACGTGAAGCTCTGGAAGTAGGGATGCAAAATATTGTGAATGAACCTGTAGTTAATCAAGACAGGATCATTTTCCCCCAACTTCACATCAAACTTGGCTTAATGAAACAGTTTGTTCAGGCTTTGAATAGAGAAAGTGAATGCTTTCAACATATTATTTCTGCTTTTCTTGCCTTATCTTTTGAGAAGATAAAAAAAAGCAGGTGTATTCAATGGACCTCAAATTCGAACTCTCATACGTGGCAAAAAATTTTCCAGGAAGATGAATAAGGAGGAGAAAGCAGCATGACAGCCTTTTGTGGCAGTTACAAAGAACTTGCCTGGCAACAAAAAGGCAGAAAACGATGAACTTCTGGTTCAAAGGATGCTGTTGGCTTTCTGTGACATTGGATGGAACATGAGCATTGAGATTCACTTCCTGAACAGTCACCTTGATAAGTTTCCAGAAAATCTTGGAGCTGTTAGTGATGAGCAGGGAGAACGCTTTCATAAGGATCTGAAGACGATTAAAGAGCATTATCAGGGGCGGTAGGACAGAAATATGATGGCAAGCTACTGCTGGAGCATCAAATGAGATTGTCCTCAACAAGTTACACATATGCAAGAGCTACAAATGCAAATTTTTGCCTGAATAGAATTTAAATAAGTTTTGCGCAAATTTTGTGATTAAAATAAGTGTTTCAATATGTTCTATTTTGGAATTGTAGACAAATTCTGATGCAACCATATCTTTTAGTGTATTAGTATATTTACTGCATTATATAAATTATATTTTCACAAAGATGATGCCCAAGAAAACATTCTACTTTATTATGTTAAACTAAATGTTGAAAATTTTACAATAAGATGAATACCTAAAATCTTGAATTGCCAAAGAGCTAGCTTACAGAGAAAAACTAATGTCAGATTTGAGATCAGCATACTCGAATTAGGTAAGAACAAGTTTTTTTGCGAATGCAACAAAAATTTTGTTCCCTAGTGTTATTATTTCATCAGAGTCACTTGAAGTCAGCTAATTACAACTTGACTTACAACTCAAAACTGTTACTTAGAAACATTTTTCATGGTATACAATCCAGGTTCATGATACATAACCTTATTCTTGCCATTTCCTAACTTTTTTTTTTTTTTAATGGGACAGAGAGAGAGAGAGTCAGAGAGAGGGATAGATAGGGACAGACAGACAGGAACAGAGAGAGGTGAGAAGCATCAATTATTAGTTTTTTGTTGCCGTTGCAATACCTTTGTTGTTCATTGATTGCTTTCTCACATGTACCTTGACCGCAGGCCTTCAGCAGACCGAGCAACCCCTTGCTGGAGCCAGCGACCTTGGGTCCAAGCTGGTGAGCTTTTGCTCAAGCCAGATGGGCCCTGCGCTCAAACTGGCTAGCTTGGGGTCTCGAACCTGGGTCTTCCGCATCCCAGTCCGATGCTCTATCCACTGTGCCACTGCCTGGTCAGGCACCATTCCCTAACTATTAACACTGTTCCCTTCTAACTGCTCAGAATCTATCTGGTCTTTATGGCCCAATTAAAACTCCACCATTTACTCAAGCTTGCTTGGGATACTCTAAATCCACAGTACTTTCCAAACTTCTATAGCACTTCTTTGTTTTTGGTCACACAACACCAACCCTAATCTATAGTTTTTTTTTATGGTGGTCTGCTCAAGGTGACCAATGCTCTTGTTATGTTGAAGTTCCTTTCTCCCATATGTACCTGAGCAAGGAAAGTCAGTCCCTATGTATGTAACAGCCCAGCTTCACATTTTAGAAAACTGAAAGATAAGCTTTCCATGGTCAGACAGGTGAAACTTTTTGAACTCAACTAAAATATCCCTTTATGAACTTCTGGACATAGAGAAAAATACAAAAACTCTTATTTCCCCCTCCCACCTTGACATTTTGCTATGGTTGGTTAAAATCCTGTTATTTATTTGGGATTTAAGTTTTATTATTTATTGTGATTTTTAATTTTTCCTGAGCCTTTCATCAATGAATTTTAAAAAATTTAATTTGCATTCAAGTTTAAGCAAAGACCCTGATACATAGTTTAAAACATTCTAAATACCATAGTTAAAAGATCCAATCTAATATTAATTTTTCTGAAGAATTTATATAAAACCATACAACACAAAATAACTAGAAAAAGCAAGTAATATCTTCTATGAGCTCAAAGAATGTGTTTTTTTTTCTTTTCATAAATGAGTTTTATTATATAAGTTGAGTGGATTTGGGGTCATACAATTCAAATGAGTTTTTTGGGGTGTATAGACTAAAAGGCAATAGTATTTCTGAAAACATCAAAACTCTAGGAGAGAATTTGTAACATACTTCCAGAAAGTTTTTCTTCTTGAATGTTTACTTATGTGCTTTCTTATGCAGCAAATCTCTAAGAATATCATTTAAAGCTCACTGACATACCAGTTCTCAACAATGTAGAAAAATCCATCATGTTTTCTGAGTAAAAATGTGCTTTTATAATGTATCTAAGACCATACATATGTCCTCATGACAGCCAGCACTGGCTCATGTGTAATTTGTAATTTTTCTTGTAAAATATATTATTATAAATAGCCAATATTTATGTTACATGATAGCTCTTATTCTTGAAGTATAATGTTCCAGTGGGGGAAAATGTACTTCAAACCTTTTATTCCTAAAATGAAGAGTAAACACATTTTCAAAATACATATTTTTAAGGCTTGATATTATAACCTTAACAGTTTTAAATTAATAGAAATGTAAGAATAAAAATACATTTTAATTTTAAAATAAATTTTGATCTTTAAAAATAACAGTTAAATAAGCCTAGTATGGAAATAAAAGGTTTTGTTGGCATAGAACGGTCAATAAACAGTTTTGTCATCTAATTCACATTGACTGGTTAAGTCACCATGAAAAAACGGGCCTACATGTCTAATTTTCCCCAAGAGAACAAATGCGCATCACATCTCTCCAACTCTGAACACTCAGGTCTCTTTGCTGACTTCTACCCTATCTGTGCTCTGCTGACGGTACTGCCCTACATGGCCCGCGTAATCTGAAGCTTAGGACTGGCTATGGTCATTGGTCCCTGTAGTTAAAACTGCTTTCCCATCTTTGTGGAAGGCCATGTTTCAGTCCTCTCATTTCGCTGTCACTTAAAAGCCCTCACATTGATTGACACACACACTTTTTTGGAGTCTGTTCAATATTCTGGACTCCATGCCCCATGCATAGGGAGCAATGGCAGTGATGGCAAAAAGAGGAAGCCCTGTCAGAGCAGCACTCTTATTCCTGTGCATGAGCTCAGGCACAGAGAAGGGACATGGTGAGCTCATTGTTGCATATACTGCAAGTGACAAGTACTGTAATGGCTGTATGGTTAAATGCTACTAGTGACCTCCACCTGGGGAGAGGCAAGAGCATTCATAGGGGATATCAGTCCTGAAAGAGTTTTATATTCATAATCAGTTAAAAGTAAACCAAAGTGCTTCCAGTCAAGATGGTGGCATACTCACATTATCCCACATTACATCATCCCACAACCACATCAAAATTACAACTAAACTATAGAACAACCGTCTGTCATTCAGAACTGCCTGAAATATAGCTGGATGGAAGTCTTACAACTAGGGAATTAACAAGGAAGCCACATCAAGGCTGGTAGGAGGGGAGAAGATGGCGAACAGTCTAGTCCCACATGTGCTTTCTAAAAATCAGGAGGGCTATCTTCATTGCAGGGGTCCCAGCCTCATACCAGAACCCCCAGCCCAGTGTTCCAGTGCAGGAAGAGAAGTCCCCATAACTTTGGGCTATAAAAACCAATGAGGACTGAGGTTGAAGGAGGTGGAGGGCCGCTAGAGTCCCATGCAGTTTCTTTTAAAGAGTCCATGCATAACTTACGCAGACTGATTTGCTCTGAGTTCCAGTGCTGGAGCAGCAGCTGAAAGGAACCAAGGACATATGGGGAGAAACTGAGTTGTCTGGCATTAGCATGAGGCTGGAGGAAAGCATTCTGCCAGAAACAATATGCTTGCAGAGACCATTGTTCCCTTTCTGACACATACCATCTCCCTGCACAGAGCCAGCAGTCAGGGCCATAGCTGATTCTCCATAACCTGGCTCAAACTGTTTGCCCTACCCTGCTGATTTCCTGAGACCCTGTACCATCTGATGTGCAGACCCACCAAAACTGTTTTCAGTGGATTTTTCGTACAACTGGCCTGTCTTGGTTCATGATTAGACTTTCTTAAAATCTCTCAAAAGTTCATAAACTCCAAACAAGCAGTATCCAGCCTGGATGTGCCATGTGTCTCTTGCTAAGCAGTCCCAACTCCAGCACTGTTGCCTCCAGCCTCAGTTCACATCTTAGCCTCTCCCAGGCATCTCCAAGCCTAAAACAAGTGGCATCCATTCACAGATCACTCTGTAGATCATATCATGTAACCCTGGGCAGGGCACAGGGAGCAGCTGACCTTGGCTTGCAACTCCTGAGAGGCCCCTGACCAACACCCAGTAGCCAGCTTCAGACCACATGAGAGCACCACAAACCATATCCACAAACAACACACTCAAAGGGCAGACTCAGCAAGGCACCAGAGAGTTCTGCTGAGGTGAATCTTGCTACTTGGGGTCAGCCCTCACATATCAGCTCCTCCACTGTAATATTCCAATCCTCACAACCAATCAGCCAGAGGGACAATCTCTCCATAAAGCAATCAATGCTCAACTACAACAGGAGGGCACACACAACCCACACAAGAAACACACTTGGAGCACCCAGCTCAGGTGACCAGGGAGACTGCACCACTGGGCCCCATAGGACACCTACTATATAAGGCCACTCTATCAAGACCGAGAGACCAAACAGCTCTATATAATATATAGAAACAAACACAGGGAGACAGTTAAAAAAAGGAGACAAAGAAACATGTCCAAAATGAAAGAACAGGAGAAATATCCAGAAAAAGAACTAAATGACATGGAGGCAAGCAAGTTACCTGACACAGAGTTCAAAAAAATTGTTGTAAGGATGCTCAGTGGTCTCAGTGAGAACTTTATCAGCATGAAAAAAGACATAGAAACCATATAAAAGAACCAATCATTGCAGCATTATTTACAATGGCCAAGATATGGAAGCAGCCCAAGTGCCCATCAGTAGATGAATGGATAAAGAAGTGGTGCATATACACCATGGAATACAACTCAGCCATAAAAATGAATGAAATCTTGTTACCTGCAACAACATAGATGAACCTAGAGGGTACTGTGCTGAATTAGCTAAGTCAGATGGAGTAAGACAAATGCCCTACAATTTCACTTATATGTGGAATCTAAAAACAAAATAAATAAACAAATCAGGAACAAGCTCATAGATACAGAGAACATTTTGATCATTGCTGGATGAGAGAGGGGTTGGGGATGGGTGGGTGAAATAGGGGTAGGGATTAAGAAGTACAAATTGTTACAAAATAGTCATGGGGATATAAAATATAGCACAAGAAATATAGTCAATAACATTCTAGTAACTATGTATGGTGTCAGATGGGTACTAGATTTACCAGTACCCACAACTTTGACATTTATATAACTACTTTGTAAGTTATATAAATGTCTAATCACTGGCTTGTATGCCTGAAATTAAAATAATATTGTATGTCAACTGAAATTGAAAAAATATTTAAAATATTTTTAAAAAGTGAATCAAAGGCTACTCTCCACAAGAGACTAGATGCAAAACCTACATAAATTTACAAGGGATGGGTTGGCAACAGTTACTAATAATTAAGTGTAATTTAATAGATTGGGATGTGATCTGTTTCTCTTCTTGAAAACTTTATGGTGCTATGCATACTGTATTTCCCCATGTATAAGACACTTCCATGTATGAGATACACCTTAATTTTGGGACCCGAAATTAGAAAAAAAAATTACATAAAGTTTCTGAGCTCAAGTTTTTTTTTTTTTTCAATTTATTTTTATTTATTTATTTTTTGGAGAGGAGACACACACACAGGGAGAGAGAGAGAGAGAGAGAGAGAGAGAGAGAGAGAGAGAGAGAGAGAGAGAAAGGGGGGAGGAGCTGGAAGCATCAACTCCCATATGTGCCTTGACCAGACCAGTGCAAGGTTTTGAACTGGCGACCTCAGTTTTCCCAGGTCGACGCTTTATCCACTGCGCCACCACAGGTCAGGCCTGAGCTCAAGTTTTATTCATCATAAAATTTATACAACTCCTCATCGCTGTCAAAAATCCCATCCATTAGCTTGTCCTCATCTGTGTCTGATGACAAATCACTATCTTCATATATTGCCTCATCCTCAATTCCATCTATGGCATTGAAAATGCCACACTTCTTAAATGACTTGACAACCACTGTATAAGATGCACCCAGTTTTTAGACTCCAAATTTTTTGAAAAAGGGTGCATCTTATACATGGGGAAATACAGTATTTATTATATTATGGTCCTTATCTGTGCCCTTGACTTACAATTTCTAAAAACTATTTTTAAGAGCAGTTTAGGGTCACAGTAAAACTGAGGGGCAGGCACAGAGATTTCCATCATATCTCTTGCCCAACACATGCACAGCCTCCCCAATTATCAACATCCCTTACTAGAGTGGTATGTCTGCTAGAGCTGATGAACTATATTCACTTCATTATTGAAGTCTACAGTTTTACATTAAGATTTACTTTTGGGGCCGTGGCCAGTTGGCTCAGTGGTAGAGCATTGGCCCGGCATGTGGATGTTCCAGGTTCAATTTCCAGTCAGGTCACATAGGAGAAGCACCCATCTGCTTCTTCACCCATCCCCCACTCACATCTCTCTCTCCCCCTCCTGAAGCCATGGCTCAATTGAAGCAAGTTGGCCTCGGGCACTGAGGATGGCTCCATGGCCTCTGCCTCAGGTGTTAAGAAAATCTCTGTTGGAGCAACGAAGCAATGGCCCAAGATGGGCAGAACATCGGTCCCTGGTGGGCTTACTGGGTGGATCCTGGTTGGGGCACATGCAGGAGTCTGTCTCTGCCTCCCCTCCTCTCACTGAATTAAAAAAAAAGATTCACTCTTGGTGTTGCAAATTCTATGGGTATGGATAAGTGTATAATGACATGTATCTCTCATTATTGTATTATAGAATAGTTTCACTCTCCTAAAAATCCTCTATGCTCTGCCTGTTCACAACCCCCCTAGCCCAAATGATATTTTTTCTGTCTCCATAGTTTTTCCTCTTATAGATTGACATATAATTGAAATCATACAGTACGTAGCCTTTTCTGATTGACTTCTTTAGCTTCATAATTAGCTTTTAAATTCCCTCAATGTTTAGTGGCTTGATAGCTCATTTCTCTTTAGTGCTGAATACTATTCATTGTCTGGGTATACCATAGTTTACTTATATATTACCTACTGAAGGATATCTTAATTGTTTCCAAGATTTGGCAATTATGAATAAAGCTGCTATAAATATCCATGTGCAGGTTTTTGTATGGACATAAATTTATAGCTCAGCTCTCTGAATTAGTACTAAGGAACATGATTGCCAGATCATATGTAAGAGTAGGTTTAGTTTTGTAAGAAATCACAATTTTTTTCCTTATATAATATAGCATCTTGAAGACAGAGACTGTGTTAATTTTTCTCAATACCTGTCATAAAGGCATCTAGCTCAGTCTTACCCAAAACAGCCCCTCATACATTGTCTCTATAAATACTTACATTATGTGTACATAATGAAGTGTTTTGCTAAAAGCAAAAACAGTCTGACCTTAATATGATTTTATAATAAGCCAATTTTTAGCTCAATTTTAAGTAGTTATTCCATTAAGATTGGTGTCAATTCATCTAACTTTCCTGATAATAATATTTTAAAAGCTCTTTAAAATGAGGGAGCAGGGCTAAATGATTTTTAAGATGTCTTCCAATTTAATATTCTAGGATGCTAGTTACTATGTTTTACTTATTTTGTCAAATTTAAATTAGGGCTTAAAAATGCAACATGTGAAAATAACACAGACTGGAATTCTCTTATGTTTATAGGAGAAAAGTGTGGTGGTTTCACCTGGAATAACTAATACCTCAATGATGTTTTAAAGTATTATCTTTATAGCGTTTATGTATTGTTACTAGAGATGCAGAGAGTGCGATTTTGAACAGGAAGTAACTAGCACCAATTCCCACTGGAGAAAGCCACTGAGCCACAGGCCTTCTGATTCTAGGGACAGGCTCTTTCCATTGAACCGAGCTGGAGATTTGGAAAACTGAACTCAAAGGCTATTCTAGGTTCATCCTTGCTGTGACAGAAAGCTCTGCTCCCCCTTTGACTTCTTTCCATCTTCTACAATGTGAACATTCTGTTGTGGAGAATGTCTAGCTCCCATGATGATTTCTAAATGCAGTGCCTGATGCGTTGATATGGATGAATGCCCACAGAATAGAGGACTGTTATCAAGAGCTGATAACACCCTCTCGAGGAATAGAGAAGAAATATTCATAGCTTCTGGGGATATTACCAAGAAATTCTGCCAAAGCAGGGAATTAGCTCATTGGGGAAGAATAGATTTTTCCCCCAAAAGTACAGTTTATTAAGGAGAGGTACTGGTAACAATATTCTAAAAGAGTATAAACTCTATTCCCTATAAAAGAACTGCATGTTTTAGCAGATTGGTGGAGCAGATGGAGATATGACATTTGCTACCATAATTTACATTAGCCTGCTAAAGGACAGATTTGCCTTGATTAAAAAAAAAAAGAAGCCTAAACCACTTCAAAGATTCAGAAACAGTTTTTCATCAGTTCATCTCATTTTAACTTGACTTCATTTAGTCTGTTTTGGAAAAAAAAAAGATATTATAAATTTACACCAGGTATAATGATACACTGTACTAAAATCTTTTAAAATCTTCCATCTTCAAAAAAATTAATTCATAAAAATGATGATCTCTGGTTGCCAAATGTGTGTTTATTTCATTATAATGTTCCCTGCTTCCCAAAATAGAAGAACGAACAGTGCATCTGTTCAAGGAAGCAGTTAAACATCTGTCCAGTATTACCACACATTTATACCTGCAGTGAAAATTCATTTCTTTAATATTGTGGCTTCTCTTTAATAGAAATAAAATTCTTTGTTTTAGATTTTTCTTAATCAGTTCAACACTAGAACTTTCTATACTTGATACTGATAATGTACTCCTCAATTTGAAAGTTTCCATTTAATTCAAGCTATTCTGTCATTAAATGTATTTCACATATTGGGAGGACTATGGGAATGGAAACGCCATAGGGTCAAACAGATGGGATCTAATCATAACCAAAGTGCGAAATGATGGCTGTTCATGTGAGAAAAATTATGTTTTATTTTTAATTTATTCATTTTAGAGAAAAGAGAGAGAGAGAGAGAGAAAGGGGGAGGAGCAGGAAGCATCAACTCCCATATGTGCCTTGACCAGACAAGTGCAGGGTTTTGAACCGGCGACCTCAGCGTTCCAGGTCGACGCTTTATCCACTGCGCCACCACAGGTCAGGTCTGTTCAGTTTTAATAGTCTGTTTCCACTGAAATTTGATGTTTTATATAGGTGTCTTTCTTGTAGTACATGCTCAGTATATAGTAGTTGATTTTGAAATTTTTGTTATTGATTGGGCATATTTTCTAATGCTTAGCTAAATTGTTTTTCTGAGCTTCAAGGCTAAAGATGGGAAGATACTACTGAGTTAAAACAATATATACACTGTTCAGAATTTTAAGAGTAGGGGATGCTATGTCACAGCATAGTTCCAACTGCTATTCTACAGTGGCTTTGTCTTAATGTACATATAAGGTACATATGAGGCTTTGTCTTAATGTACATAGCAATGAGGTACTGAAATTTATTAAGTTGAAATATGAAAATCTGTTTGTAGTAGTTTATTACAATCAAGAAATGAATACACCAAAATCACATTCCTTTTTGTTCTCCACTACAGTGTACACAAGCTCAGTTTGTATTCAATCAGTTGAGACTTGAATATGAATCATCTTTCCCAAAACAAAGCAAGATTTATGGACTTTGACACAAACAATGACACGAGGTGAGTCAGAATAAGACCAAGTAGATTAGTCAGTATATTAAAGTCACTTTCACATATGGTCTGGGCTTTTTATGAAGCCATGTGTAACACCAGGGCACTATGCAAAAGCATATGGTGCTTTATGTAGGGAAGTGATTCATTATCACCAACTATAGGAAAATGTTTTTGTGATACAAAAAATTAATACTTAATATGATGACAAAGCTCTCGGCTCTTTCAAGGACTTGGGTAACAAATGAGGTATGCTCTGAGCAATTTTCAGGAGATGCAGAAACACAGTTTTTCTGTCTAGAGTCATAGTAAGAATATTTCTGTTTAAGAAGTCATATTTTAAGTGAATGAAAAAGGAAAATCCCTGTGGTATCTATTAGAGTAGGAACACTAGTTCTTACAGCACAGGCTAATAAATTATTTTAAGTGCATTTTTTAGTATAATCAAGACCTCAAGGATTGGAGTAGCAAAATAATCTTTTTTTTTATCCTAAGGCAGTGGAGCCTAGAATATTATCAAGGAAAAAAATTTGAAAGGAAATGATTTAGGTTTTTATAGGGAAATATGGGCTCACCCTATGTAAGAATAGTCTGAGAGAATGCATTTTGGATATTGTTGCCCTGTGGCCTTGTCCCACAGACAGAATCAGGGAGGCCTTGAGAAAGAAGCAAAAAGTTTAGTAGAACGACCAGTTCCTTACATTGGTTCAACTTCTCTTATTATACCTATACTGTTGTAAACAGAAGGAAGTATTCCATGTAACAATCATACGGACAGTGGTGGGTGAATGAGTAAAATTCCTTCACCATATACAGTGTGTCTGTTGGGTTGTGTGAAGTATGTGTGTGAAGAGGGTGGGTTGTAAGGAGAAGGGAGTGTAGGTTGGAGAATGAATACTATGGGGCTCTACTATCTGTTATCTGGGGCAAATGGGAGCTATGGTGGACATTATAGAATTATCCTTCTCTTCCCAATGCACATTTCTTCTTTTGCCGGGACCAGAGACTGAATACAGGCTTATGCTGCTGCCTCTATCCTGGCACCTGTGCAATTTCCCCAGGTACCATTTGTACACAGACTCTGGTGATGGGTATGACAAAACTTTCTTGTGACATGCTCTCCCTGGAAGAGAAATGCTTAATTCCAAACTGGGCATATGGTACTTAGCCAGGAATTGTCTCCACTCAACGAAATACAGGCTGATTTAGAGACACTGTTTCTTTGAAATGTCTGTCACAGCACTGAAAGCTCTCAATTGCCATTTATTCCATTACATGGTAAGCAATCTACATTTTTAGGTTCTGGCCTGAAATATTGAGCCTCCACAGTTGGAGTCCCATCCCAAGCTGCTAATATTATAATAGTAGGCTGGCCATCAAAGTGAATCTGTGTGCCTGCCTATTATCCATGTAACTGAATATGAATAAACACTCACAAGTAAAACTATAAAAATTGTTCAGGCTGTGCCTAATGATCTACAAGAAAGCAGTATTTAGACATTCTGTATTTAACCAACAGGCAGCCTTCTGTCCTGGTAAGAGGGTTAGAGGGTATGAGATAGTGAAATTATGATGGCGAGTAAATAGTGAACAGGTGAGTTAAAGTAGGTTTGACTTGATTTGATAGGATTTCAGGACACGGGAGAAGAAATGATTCATGCATGTGTGTGTCATGTGTGTGGGTGTGTGTATTTGCATGTGAGCATGGTTATGTGGGGCACAAAGTGAAGGCTATTGGGGGGCATGATAATTTTCTTCAAATATTTAAAAGAATAGTACCTGGATGAGGTTGTTAAGCATAGACAGAAAAAACTAACTTTCCTCATAGGTGGAATTAACAGAGAGACAAGTAATTTTATTTTTTAACAGGACGAAAGGCTGACAGGCTTATCTTTGTCCTAAAATAGAATATTGAAATATAAGTTGGATAAGCACTTGCATCGTTAATTGTGGGGCAATTATGAGCATGAACTGTGGTATTAGGCAGACCTCAATTAGAATACTAGTTTCACCACTTAATTAGTGTGTGCCCTTTGGCAAATTCCTTAATGGCTCTCAGCTTCACTTTCTTACTTTATAATGAGCATTAACCACTGGACATTTTGTGAGTATTAAAAGAGGTAATATGTGTGAAATTATCCAGGCATATAGGTGCTCAATACTTTCTTTATATTATATAAAAAAACTGACTTAAGGATCATATGGTAATGGTTGGATATCATACAGAAAAATATGGAAAACAAAATCAACAAATGGCCTCTTTCTCCACCCAGATGACTCTTGTCAATCTGAAAAAAGTAATTTGTGCATATTCTTAGATAATAAACACAGTGCAAAAAAGTATAAAATGAAAAATAAAAGCTTCACTCCTCCATAATATTTTTATCCATAAGCCACTGATGTGAGTCTTTATGAAAAGACAAGGATGCCCACTCTTGATACTTTTATTCAGCATAGTACTGAAAGTCCTAGCCAGTTCAATAAGACAAGAAGAAGAAATAAAAGGCTTTCAGACTGGAGAGGAAGAAGTGAAACTTTCTTTATTTGCAGATGCTATGACATTATACATTAAAACTCCATACTTCATAAAAAAACTGTTAGAACTAATAAATAAATTCTGTAAAGTTGTAAAATACAAAACAAACATACAAAAATCTATTTTATTTCTATATACTAATAAAACATTTCTATATACTAATAAGTCAGAAAAAGAAGTTAAGGAAATAATCCCATTCACAATGCATCAACTGGAATAAAATAGCTAGGAATAAATTTGACTAAAGAGGTGAAAGACATACACTAAAAACAATAAGACATTTTTACAAAGGAGATATGCAAATGGCAACAGGGACACGAAAAGATGCTCAACATCACTAATCTTCAGTAAAATGCAAATCAAAACCACAGTGAGATATCACCTCACACCTCCATACTGGCTACCAACAAAAAGACAGCAGATAATAAGTGCTGGTAAGAATGGAGAAAAGGGAACCCTTGCGTACTGTTGGCGGGACTGTAAGTGAGCACAGCCACTGTGGAAACAGTATGGAGCAGTGGTAGTCAACCTGGTCCCTACCGCCCACTAGTGGGCGTTCCAGCTTTCATGGTGGGCGGTAGCGAAGCAACCAAAGTATAAATGAAAAGGTAGATTTAACTATAGTAAGTTGTTTTATAAAGATTTATTCTGCCAAACTTAGTGAAAATCTGACATAAAGTACTTGGAAAGTAATTATTATTACATGCTTTAACTTGATGTAACTCTGCTTTATAAATTTTATAAAGTAAAGTTACTTCCCTACTTTATAAATCACCATTACTGTGGAACCGGTGGGGGGTTAGCAAATTTTACTACTAACAGAGATACAAAAGTGGGCGGTAGGTATAAAAAGGTTGACTACCCCTGGTATGGAGGTTCCTCAAAAAATTAAAAATAGAACTAATTGTGATCCAGCAATTCCACTTCTGGGCATTTAGATGAGGAAAACGAAAACACAAATTGAGTGGTATGCATCCTCACGTTCACTCCACCATTATTGACAACAGCCAAGACATGGAAACAGCCAAAGTGCCCATGATGAATGAAAGAATTAAGATGTGGTGTGTGTGTGTGTGTGTGTGTGTGTGTGTATTCCAGCCGTAAAAAAATAAAACCTTGCCATTTGCAGCAACATGGATGGACTTAGAGGGCATTATGCTAAGTGAGATGAGTCAGAAAGAAAAGTATAAATACCATATGATCTCTGGGCAGTTGTGATCCAGGGCACAGGTGTGACTGGGGGATAGGTGTGCCCAATGGGTCATGGGTACTGGTGTGATGTGGGTACCAGTGTGTGACCCATGGATCAGGGGGTACAGGTGTGACTAAGGGGCATGACCTGGAAGTAAGAGTTGCTCCCCGCAGAGGCCCACTTCCCGCAGGTGCCCACACTGAAGCGCCCTGCATTCACAAACTTCACAAATTCAACATCTTCCTCTGGAAAACCTTCACCTGTCTTTATGAGAAACATGAGAGAGAACCTTCTGGAAGCGGGCCTGCAGTCACTCCTGCGGGCGCCTCACATCTATTGATTCACCCTGGTGAGAACTGTGAGCCGGAGTAACCCCAGAGTTGGTGGAGTCGCCCGAGGAGACCCCAGGGCCCGGTGGAGCCACCCTAGGAGACTCTGGAGCCTGCTGCGGTGGCCGCGTGCTGTCTAGAGTGCTGCCTCCGAGTTCACGAGAACTGGCCAGGTGCAGTGAGTGTGGGCTGGTAAGACCGCAAGTGCAAGCCAGACCCTCCCTGCGGCCCCGCCCACCGCGTGCCTCCCCCGGGGCCTCGTGACGGTGGCCAGGTTGCGGGCTGTCGGGGTTTCTGGGACTTGGCGTCCTGAGGGAGCACAGGTGCGGTGTGTCTGCAGGGGTCTTCGAGGTTTGGTTCCTTCCTGGGCCGGGAGGTGAGAGCGGTTTCCATCCAGCCATGCCCACGGGCAGCTCAGGCCTGCGGCTGCTGCTCTGCTAGCACCGGGAGTGCTGCGCCTCCGTGCGCTCCGCACTGCGTCTCAGTCACCTTGAGGGCTTCGCTGGGGTCGGGGCGCAGGGTGGCACCTCTTATTGCTCTGCCCAGGGACAGGGGTCTTGCGACAGACAAGGTGACAGAGGGACAGACATGATGGAAATAGATGACGGAGACAGACAAATAGGTGATACAGATAACAGAAAGAGATGCAGACATAAACAGATGATAGAGCTGCAGAAAAAGAGAGATGCAGAAAAAAAAGAGATGATACAGAGAGATAAAAAGAGGTACAGACAGGTGATAAGAATGCACATGGAGAAATACAGAGATGGAGATAGGTGATAGAGATATAGGTAAGGATAGAGAGGTAGGGAGATAAACAGGCGATTGACATAGCTACAGAGAGATACAGAGATGAGGGAACCGAGGAGAGCAGGAGTGCCGGGGGACCAGGTGGAAACTCCCTAATCTCTCCCGACAGCCTCAGAAGTCACAGTCAGTTCCACTGCTTTCATCCCTTCACCAGCAAATCCCTAAGTGGCCCACCTGTCAGAAGAATAATTGGATTGGAAGGTATTACTGAAAATGTTAACTACAGTCTGCCACCAGGGACAACCGACGTTCCATCCGCATGTCATCCTTTAAACAGCTTACCAAAGGGACAGTGCTGAGCATTTTGCTTCTTTTCTTTTAATATTTAATTGCATGGATCAATCATTATTTCTAAAATTACTGTCATACTCATGGAATTAGAGGTTATCCAGATTTATCTTTTATTAGAAAACCATGTTGTGGCGAATATCCTTTTCGGTATGTTCCCGGATTTTTCCAAGATTATTCATGGGGAAAATTCTTTGAAATGAATTAGTAAGTCAAAGTACTTTACTTTGAAATTTGTGGTAGATACCGCCTAACTGCCTCTCAAGGTCACGCGAATTTACATTCATATCTATAGTGAATGAAGACGCCTTGTTTCCACATCTTGGTCTGTACTTGGTATCATACAGTTTTAACATTTTTACCAACCTGGTAGATTATTTTGATTTCAGTTTATTTATTTTTTAATTAAAAAACTTAATATATATATTTATTGATTTTAGTGAGAGAGGAAGGAGAGGAGGGGAGGGACATCAAGTTGTTACGTACCCTGACCGGGGATCAAACTGGCAACCTTTGCACTTTGGGACGATGCTCTAACGAACCGAGCTATCCAGCCAGGGTTCAGTTTCCTTACATATAAGTGAGGCTGGGCAATTTCCCCAGAGCTTATTGACCTTTTAAAATGTATTTGTGTTTTGGGCTGGGAGGAAGTAATTATTCATATTATGTTTTCTTCTCATTAGTAGGAGCCTTCTCAGAGTTGAGAATTAGCTGTTTGTCATAACATTTTCCCCTAATTGAACTGATTAGTCATATTTTAGTGCTTGGCTTTTTGTCTTATCCTCATCTCATCAAAGTTGTAAATGCATTCATTTACACTTTTTCTAGAACTTTAGTGACCTCATTTTTTTTTTTTTTAATGTTTAAGTCTTTGAAACACAGATTTTATCTGTTTCCTGAAACTAATTTATTGGTGAGGAAAATTTCACCCAGAGAAGGTGATTGACTTCCTTCGGTCACATAGAGCCTGAGTGTAAGAGCCAAAACAAGGACCACAGCTTTCTGATATCTGGAGCCTGACATTTCCACTAATGAGTGTGAGAGGTGCGAATGCATTTTGGCCCATTAAGG
This sequence comes from Rhynchonycteris naso, assembly GCA_037038555.1. Classification (NCBI taxonomy): domain Eukaryota; kingdom Metazoa; phylum Chordata; class Mammalia; order Chiroptera; family Emballonuridae; genus Rhynchonycteris; species Rhynchonycteris naso. The sequence goes on along the minus strand of CM072998.1, from coordinate 210,878,236 downwards.
TAGGAAAGGAATTTATTAACAGCACTTCTGTAGCTCATAGAATCTTTAGGAGGGTCACTGAGGAACCAGGGAGACCTGGTAGTCATGATTGTCCAACCACACCTGTAGCCTCGGTAAAGAAGACACTGTTGCTACTGCTGCTCACTGCAGATGAGAGTTGGGGTGGACACCAGAGACTCTATTACTGATGCTTGTTCTAGTCTGCCACCAGAGGCAACCCACTAGTAAACATGACAGACATACATCATTTTTTAAAAAGCTTAATCAATGCCTTTGCTCCGTACTTGCCAGAAGCTGGGTTTGCCAGTGTGCCCTCTGTTGTACACGACTAAACTGCAATCCCAGTGCCACATGGTGCATTTGATGGGCAAAATTTAGGCCACATGTTTGTACCTTAGGTCCCAAGGGTCCTGGGGATGCAGAAAACTGGACTTGAATTAATTTTGCAGTCATGAAGTTCTGTTTCAGCCTCATACATTCCTTTCTGATTCATTACTGTGTTACATGCATTTATTCTTGGGAACAGAGGTCTCTCTGTTCCTTACATAGTTCCTGAGAAGAGTAGAATTTTCTGTTATACCACTGACATCAGAAAATTCTCTCATGTCTTTTTATCAGGAAACAAAAAACAAACAAACAAAAACTAGAAAGTATCTGCTGGTTTTGCCTCAAGTATGCAAATGAGGCAATAATATAGGGGAGAAATTTTAAGCTGAATAACTTGTCTGAAGTTGTGGTTTTTAGAGTTTGGCGTAAACAGAGGTAATTCATATATGATGTAGTTATTTTCACTCAAAACATAGATCCAGTTTAATATGCTTTTGTTAAACTTGGGCTGTGAACTAAGTCTTATGCTACTCTCAACATCCCTGGAGTTGGGAGAATGAGTTTATATTCTATAATAAAAATTTTCAACTGTTATAGTTTAGAATTCAGGAAGAGGGTGGGAAAATATTATAGTGTTCCACGTACGGAACATCCATACGTGGGCTGACACTCTATCCTCTGAGCCACCAGCCAGGACCTATACTTTTCTTTTAGAGTTATAAAACATCAAGTAGTTTTGAGAATATTAAGCCTCACTAAGTTATAATTTAGACATTCAGTTGCCACATATAAGGTTTCTATCCTTATATTTATTACTTTGACTACTGTACTGTCCTATAAATATGAACAGTTCTTAAAAAGCATCATGTCCAGATAAATGAAGACAGAAATAGTCTGTAATAGAAATGCAGTAAGAAACTCTAATCAAACTTTGGCTTTCCTTAATTTTTATAGAAAAATCTATTTTGAAATTAACTACCTTTTGATTAAAATATAATTATCATCAGCTCTATTATCAACTCCAGTATAAGAGTATTTGGAAGTGGGTGAGAGGAAACAGAGAGTGAATCCCTTTCCTCCTCATTAGCGGGGGTATATATTTTTTGTGGGGTGGGTATTTGGGAATGGGTCAGTAATGGTCAATTGTACATTTGGTCTGCCGAGTCCATACATAGGAAAGGAAATAAAGGAAGCAGAGATAAGTCAAAAAACATGACTTATGAAGATCACATTCTATTTTTTAACACAGAATTATTTTTTTAATAAAGATTCTAAAGCCTTTTGAGTGACCCAAGTACAAAGGTGACAGAGCAAAAGCAAAGTAGGGCTGTGCATCCATCCGATCATTCATTCTCCATCCCAGAGAAGTGTCTGGAAATACCCTCTGTTACCCTGTCAGAGTGGAGATTGAGGTCCCAGGATCCCCAATTTCTTCAGTGAGATTCCTGAAACAATGTTGAACTTTGACCACCACACACCAATCTTATGTAGTGGCGGTGTGCCCATTTACCAGTCTCTGATGGAAGTCTTCTGGATGCTGAGAGCACCTATTTGAAAGTGACTGGGGTTGAAGAAAAGGGAGGAATCTGCTTGTTCATAGTACATTCATCAACCAGAAGAACAGGCTAGGACTGTATACTTCAAATCAGTTCCATAATATAGCTTTCTGGTGGTAGCAATAAATATGATTACAGCTAAAACTGGTGAATAGTTCCCTTTTCAAGTCTCTGTGGCCAGCCTTCAGGGGCATCATTTACTTCGACCTTCATGGCGACCTTGCGGAGATGGTACTTTTATTATCCCTGTTTAGGAGATGGGGAAACAAAATCTTCAAGAGTTTAAAAAATATACCCAATGTTATATAGGCAGAAAATGGCTGAGCTGGGATTCAAATCCAGTTTTATAAGAGTGCAAAACTCCAGCTCCAAATCACTGAATTTTACTGCTCTTTCAATAGCATCTTTTATGAAATAAATATATCACTACTCTTAAAGTAGAGGGAAAAATCAAAGGAATAACTATTCTACTTTCAAAGTTAAAAATGTCCCTAGAAAGGGTAGACTACATAAGATTGGTCTAGTACTGAGTATTTATTCATTCATTTAATTAACATTTATTGAACACCTCCACTAAGCCAGACCCTTTGCATAAGATACTGCTCTTCTTCCCAAAGAAATTATAGTCTAACAGATATAAAAACAGATAAGTATGAGTGATGGTCAGCGATCTTATAGTATAATAAAGTCAGGAAATAGACCAAAAGTAAAGAGTGGTTATATATGTCAGAATACAAGTGGCAATGGTTGGGTTGAGTTTGGAGCTTTCTGAGAAGAAAGTGGCCCTGAGACACACCTGAAATTAGTCTTCAAAGGCAAACATATCATTGCCAGGCCACCTGATGGCAGGGTTAGGGTAGGATGAGGGCCTTTCGGTAGAGCTAGTCAGGGATACATGTAGGACTAGGGGAAAGCTCCTGGGTAGAGGAAACTGTGAGAAAAGCCATAGGGGCATGGAACACCACGGACTGCTCAAGCACTGGACAGTCTTAGAACTGATTTTTTTTTTTTAATAGAGTGATAGATAATCCTGGAAAGCAGCTCAAGAGTTTTGAATTTAATCTGTATCAAAAAAAGAGTGAGTTATGAGTTTTAAGCCCTGAAAGAAAGTAATTGAATTTATCTTCTAGGAGCATCTGTGATACATGAAGGATAAATTTGAATTGTGAGGGAAGTGGTATGAAAATTTAGCCTACAGAGTAGCAGCCACGAGACATATCTTACCCACAACTCATATGATCATTTTAATCCCTTACCTACAGGACTGTATTTAATTACTCAGCACAAAGTCTGACAAATAATACACATTTAATATATACTTTGCTCAGAATTATGGGATTGGGGCAATTGTAAAGAAAGGGATAATGGTTCAGTAGAATAAATTTTAAAATAATTTTAGGGGATTGTGGGGACCCTAACACTGTTCTGCACGGTCTTCATCACTTACTCCTGAGGAGTTCAGCATCATGGTGAAACTGAACAAAGTCACATATAAATTGCCCCAGTATCTCAAATGTCACTATGTGTGGCCAACAGGAAAAAATGGAGAGGTACTTAAAAAAAAATCAATTTGTGACTTTGCAAAAAGTTCCCTTTGAAATAGTTTCTGAATAAATTACCTTTTAAAATCCCTGTTTTGGGATAAATGGATTTCTATTATACAACCACTTTTGGACCCAAGAGAAATGAAAAGATTTAGTGTGTATTAGAACCACGGCTGCAAATCTTCAGGTGGTCCTAGTTATGCTCTCTGAAATGTCTCCCTCCAGCTGTGTCAAATATTTGTGTTAGCCTGACCAGGTGGAGGTGCAGTGGATAGACTGGGATGCATGATGACCCAGGTTTGAATCCCTAAGGTCACTGGCTACAGTGTGGGCTCAGACAGTTTGGGGGTAGGCTCACTAGGTTGTTTGTAAGGTCAGTGGCTTGAGTGTGGGATCATAGACACAATTCCATGGTGGCTGACTGGAGCCCAAGGTTGCTGGCTTGAGCAAGGGTTCATTCACTCTGCTGTAGCCAGCCCTCAGTCAAGGCACATACGAGAAGGCAGTCAATGAATAACTAAGGAGCCACAGCTAAGGAGCCACAACAAAGAATTTATGCTTCTCAACTCTCTCCCTTCCTACCTGTTCCTATGGGTCCTCCTCTCTGTCTCTCTTTCTGTCCCTGTCTCACTATATATATAGTGAAGAATGCCTTGGATGAGAATGGCAGACCCATTTTGTTTCTCTCTCACAGCACCTGCACCTACATTATTGTCCTGTTGTTTATCAGTGAGACTGCTGTTGTATTGTGGAGAACTATTTCAGGGTTCTTAGTGAGTAACAGTCAAGGATGATAAAGCTTGCTCACTGTTTCCTAGATTGAAATGATGCTAGCAAATAATCATTGCTTTGAAGGAGTACATGACTCCCTTATGACTCAAAGGGTATAGGCATTCAACAAATGGTGGGTACTTGCGGACCCCCTTAGGTTTGTATACACATGGTGCACAAGAGGACCATCAAGAGTTGGCAATACTCATCTCAGTCCTCCCAGAAATCACAACATTCTAACATTTCACTGTTTGAAAATAATGAAGGTTTTAGGCAGGGACCTTGTTTCTGGGTTGCAGAGACAAATTTAAAAATACCAGAGACATTTCCATAACAAGATAATGAACATATTTCTTTATATATTCATACAGCCAGGTGAGAAGGCATTTCCTTACTGCTTATCAAGGGCGCGGTTTTCTCTTGCTTTTCCTTTAGGCCCTTATTTAAAATGCTACCATCTTGAATTTTCATTTTTTTTAAAATTTTTATTTTATTCATTTTAGAGAGGAGACACAGAGTGAGAGAGAGAGAGAGAGAAAGAGAGAGAAAGGGGGGAGGAGCTGGAAGCTCAACTCCCATATGTGCCTTGACCAGACCAGTGCAGGGTTTTGAACTGGCGACCTCAGTGTTCCCAGGTCGACGCTTTATCCACTGCGCCACCACAGGTCAGGCGAATTTTCATTTTTTTAATTGAACTTATTGTGATGACATTGGTTAACAAAATTATACAAGTTTCAGGTCTATGTCACCATTTATCCCCCTTAAACCTCTTCTATCTACCCCCAGCCTCCTTCCCTCTGGTAAACACCATACTGTGTGTCTATATGAGATTTTTTTGCTTAATCCCTTCATGTTTGTTTACCCAGCCCCCCAACACCCTTCCCAACTCAATGCCAAAAAACAAATAATTCAATTAAAAACTGGGAGAGGACCTGAACAGACACACTTATCCAAAGAGGACATACAAATGGCCAATAGACATATGAAAAGATGTTCAACATTCACTAATCATCAGAGAACTGCAAGTTAAAGCAACAAGGAAATACTACTTGACACTTGTCAGAATGGCTTTCATCAATAAATTAACAAACAACAAGTGCTGACGAGGATATGGAGAAAAGAAAACCCTTGTGCACTGTTGGTAGGAATGCAGATTGGTGCAGCCACTGTGGAAAACAGTATGGAGGTTCCTCAAAAAATTAAAAATGGAACTGCCTTATAACCCAGCAATTCCACTTCTGGGAATTTATCCAAAGAAAGCCAAAACACTAATTCCAAAGAACATATGCGTCCCTATGTTTATTGCAGTGTTATTTACAATAGCCAAGGTTTGGAAGCTACTCAAGTGCCCATCAGTTGTAGAAATTTCATCTTTAATCATTTTCTTTTACCTGGCATAGAAATATGCTCATGTTTTGCATATCTAAAAATTCCTCCCATTAAGAATTTTTTTCAACCACCTAAAATTAATATTCTTTCTCTTTTTTCTGACTGGAACAACCACTGTTTCATTAACTTCTTATTTCTGGGTGAAACAATAGTTTTCTCTTGTCCAAACATCAAAACTGAATTATTTCAATTCGTTTACCCTCAAAGTTCTCTTCCATCAGTCACATAGACTAGATTTTCACCTAGAACTTTTCCCCATCTGTCCTCTTCTATCTAATGTTGAACCTAAGAAGAAACTTTTCACCCTCTCTTATTGAATTATAATAATTACCTTTAAAGCAGTTTCTTTAGACTCTCCTTTCTCTAATCCATCCTAAACAGAGCTGTGGGATTAATCCTCTTAAATCATAGACTTGAATAAGTAATATTTATGCTAATAGTAATAACAGTAGCAGTAACGACAACAACATTCAATTACTCCTCATTTTCTGCTGATTTTCTTTACCTAGCACCCATACCTTTCCAATGTGGACCCGACAGTTTTCACTGCCGTGTTTCTCACTTTTTTTCTTCACGCACCCTGTGGCCTTATTTTATCCCCTCCCACTGCCGTCGCCTCAGGCTTTCCCATCCTGCATCCTGCGCTTGCATGGTTTTTCTTTGTCAGAAACCCTGTCCTCTTTACTTTTGTGGCTGAAACCTTCTCTCTCATTTAGGGCTCATAGAAAATCCTGTCTTCTCTACATTTCTTTCTCATTCTGTGATACAGCATCTCCTGGCTGTGGACTGAGTTTTGAAAACTTTGCTGTTGTTGAAACAATGTATCTGGGCAAAAGTTTGCATCTGACACAGTATTTTCTCATGTAGTTCTTTTCTTGTGCATAAGTTCATTAACACAGAAACTTTATAGAGACACGTGTTTGTCTGGACTCAGAGAAACTGGTGGTTATGGAATATTTTGGACGTTATCATCCTTAATCTATACAGGCACCCTCTTGTTTATGTTTCTTCATCCCTCCTCCCTTTGCCATTCCCCTCTGCTCATGTAATAAGAGCAAATAAAGTATGTCATGGTTCATGTGTTCTTATAAAATGTGTAGCCTGTATTCAAATATATTTAATGTAAGTGATTTTCTGCGATGCATCTCATTTTATTTCTTTGTTTTCCCGTCCATGTTTCTATGTGACCATGAAGTCCACTTATTCTAACCAATGCCTAATACCACATACAAGGCTGGTTTTTGGTCAGCAAACCCACGTGTGGTCATTCCAGTTGTTAAAATACAGATATGCCTCCACATGGTTGGTAAACACTCTCTACCTGGGTCTCACAAGGGCTCCTCTACCAGTTCTTCGGATCTCTCCACAATCCAGCCTCTATAGTGTTGGCAGCAAGCTCTTTTGGGGGATGGGAAAGTGGGGTGTCTAGGACCCTACTCCTGTGCCAAGTCTGGCATTCATATTAACTGACTGGGGTTGATACAATATAACTTGTTCCATATTTTGAGCATCCCCCTGATGGCTGTGAATTCATCACATCTTGTTTATCTTTTCCTCCAGTGACAGACAGCTAGCTCACTTCCAGTTTGATGCTGCCTCAATTACTTGATGAGCACCTCTGTCTGTGTTCCCTATGGACATGTGTGAGACTGTCTTGGGTTATATTATGAGGTACAGAATTCTGGGTCATAGGCTGGAGCTGCATTGCTGCCCCATGATCATTCCACAGGAATGAGTAAAAAAAGAAAGACCAGTGAGAGCAGTTTTCTTTAAAGTTGTGTGGTGGGATTTTCTGTCGGAGAGAGCTTGGTCAGGTAGTCATGATCAACCACAATAGAGGAGTGGCAATGTAATTTCTAATTGTTTTGCCATGTGACCAGATAAAATTATTGCCATAAAAGAAAGAGATTTTATATAGCAATTTGCCATGCAGCAGAGGGTTAACTCAGCAGTCCAGAGTGGTTCAATTCTGCACATTCCTGAGAAGAACTTGTCTTCAGGACTGGCTCTTGGCCAGCTTTTGGGAGAGGAGCTCTGAGCCCTGGGGATAGTGTACCTGGTGAAAGTATTTTGTTATGTCTGAGGCCCTATGCATGAGGGACCAGTGTGGTCAGATAATTTATGTGAAGAGCGTGATTTATGGTGAACACTTTTTGCTCTGTGAGGGGCTAGAGTCTGAGTCTCTGAAGTCAGTCATGCAAGCGAGCACCATCGGCTTGTGTTACTGACCCTCCATGAACCACTTTGTACCTCAAGGCTCAGGTGAACCTCCCTGGTGGGCAGCAGTTGAGACAGGTCACACATTGTTGCTGGGAGAATTAAATGCATCCTTGTGAATCCACTGAGCAAAGACAGCTGGAATCTTGTGTCTGCTTCCTCTTGGCATTTGCCCCATATGCCTTTTCCCTTGGCTCATTTTAAGTGGTGTCTTTTGGCTATAATAAACCAGAAATGTGAGCTTAACAGTTTTTTTGAGTGTGGTAATTTTTTGAATCTAAGCATGGTCTTACGGATTCTTGACATAGACCCAAATGTCATCTTTAACATATTGAAGAAGAACAAATTTAGTACTCTAAAATACTTATAACCAAATGCATAAATGAATAAAAATTTCAAAAAGGGATCTTTCCTTTCCCACTTTTTAAAATTTCTGAGCATACATTTGGTATGTGAGAAGTCACATTAACTCTTTCAAGTCATAAGGTTCCCTGGAGCTCAGTGAGTCTCACACTGAGTCACATTAGAGAGTTGTCCAGCATCAAATGTTTCCAGCTAACTCATTTGAAATCAATCTGCTCAGTCTCAGCAAAGAAGATTTGAGGGGGGCATTGTCAAGCACCACTCTGCCACACTTGATGAGGTTCACATTTCACTGTGGAGAGAGCTCTCTGAAAGAGAGAATTGGAAAAATAATACCCTTTGACTACTCATCATTTGAGTTGGCATGGAAACATTGTTTTAATAAGTTGGCATGGTAACCACCTTCTCCATGATCCTGAAGAACCAGAAGACTAGGGCTTTAAATTTTGGCAATAGTTTTCTTATTTGGATTCTTATTCTTTTTTTCTTCTATTTATAGTTATTTACTTTTCTTGAAAAGATATTTTTCTGCTTACTATTTTGGGTCTATTACCTTAACACGAGCATCTAGCACAGTTATTTTGCATTACAATAGCCTTAGAAGTCATTCAGTTTACTTATATAGTAGTCATAGAATTTTTTTCTCTTGGGCTCATTCCCATTGGCCAAATGGTCTATTTTCTATTCTCCATTTATTTTCACCCATTAGAGTATACTCATTTTAATAATGTCAGCTATAAAACATGCCACAAAGTTATTTTGTTCTGGGTCTGCAGATACCACTGAAATCCTATTACTTAGGTAAAAGAAATTAAGGTCATTACTTGGGTAAATAGAAGTCAGTGGTGGTGGACACTCAGTGTGCCCTGAGTTTATGGTAACTATTATAAATTTGGGAAGAATGGTTATGGAAATAAAGACAAAATATAAGCTGCTTAGTAACTCTCAGAATTTGATAATTTAATGGCTTCTTATCTGGTTTGCCTAAATTCTAGGTTGAGCCATATGAAATGGTCATATTTATAAATAGAAAAATGACTGAATCTGAGCAATTGCATGTGGTTCAACTTAATATACTGTATTGTTTTTCAAGGTATTGTGACACAGTGTGATTCCAATGCAACTAGTTCCTCTGAGACTGTTTCTCTACTGGAAGGATTCATATCTGTTCACCTTTGAAATCTCCAAGGCTTTTTGAAGATAGCTTTGTGTAAAATATAATACAAACTTTCAGGGGAATATTTTTGAGTTTTCTGGCTGGCTGACATCAATTTCCTTTCTTAACGGCACCCTGCCTTTGTTTTGTGGAATTGGCCTCTCTCCATTGTGTGCAGTCCTGGTGGGAGGTAATACTGGTAACAATCTCCCCTGTGAATGCAGAAATCTTGGAGACCTGTCTCCCCTGTGAGGTCATGGGCTCATGAGCCTGAGCTAGGCCAGTTGACTGCTGGGAAATTTACACGTAAGCAGTGATGCTGGAATGGGAAGAGAGGTTGAAACAGCAAGGGAGTCCCACCTGAATGATTGCTACTGTGGTTGCTGCTATCTGTCACTCTATGACACCTAGGCTCCTGCCTGCCTCCCCTGCGGTCTTCTGCTTCCAGCCTCCAGCCCGTTCTGTGAGCCTCCTCCGGATAAACTTCCTACCAACTGCTTTGTTTTAAATTAGAATTTATTTTTGTTGCCAGCAACCAGGAACCCTACTGACAGGATTATTTGTTGTTTTACTCACTATCTCATATTCATGAAAAAATGGAAAAAAATAAGTAAGTCAGATTCTATGAAAGTGAAGAAATACCTAATTTACCTGTAAAGTAATCCTTAGAGAAAGATTTTAGGGGAATAATATACTACTCAGATATGTTCAAGGATGTTTATTTTCAGCTGTTTATTTTAGTCAGCTGGGAATGGACAAGGGAAAGATTAAATATGATTCAACACAGGACAGACTCTATTCGTCCTGCCTAACATTCAATCAATCAATTAATCAATGGGTTATTCAGTAGAACTTTACTGAGTACTTAGTATATTCTAGGCATTATACTTTGCCTTGTAGGTACAGGTTAAGTAAATAACAAGTGATAATGACATTTCCTGTCCTGAGGAGGGCTTATTCTAATAAGTACTAAGGTAGGAGTATGTCAGACGCAATAGCATGAGCTCCGTGTTGGTTTTGAGTATATACGTGTCTGAGAAGGATCCTTGCATTCAGTATTGAAAGAAGAAAGAGAATTTTATGGTGGAAGGAACAAGGATTCAGGGGATAAAGCTGATTAGTCATAAGGGGTGTGTCACAGATCATGGGTGTATCACTGATGCAAAAATGTTAATGAGTTAGTATAAGTAGATGAGTGGATTGATGAAGAACGGTATGCAGATTACGCTGACATTTTGAATTAACTGTGATTTTGAGGATTCTTATTCTCCCTTTTATTAGTCCACATAGCTGAAGTGTGAATTTACATTGAGGAATTTCCCTAGCCATGTTACACAAGAGCTATGCAAATATAACACAATTTAACCCTGATATTTCTGCTATGAACTAAACTGAATTTGAACCCTAACTATATTACATTCATTTTCTTTTTCTTTTTTTTTAAATCTGGGAAGGCACATGTCCCATACTTCCAGGCATTAGGCAAGCTAAATTATCAATTTTATATGTCTTTCACATCTGTGCTCAGCGTACTTGACCCGTAGAGATGAAGTTTAAAATGAAATGTGGTTAATTTCTGTGTACTCAACCTTGAATGTTTGTGATTCAGTAGTGTGAGGTGTGTGTGGGGGAAGCATTAATTAACACATTGCTATACCATCATCACAATGCTGCTAACGACCCAACATGTCAGAAAATGTCTGTCTTTCCCCTTGTTCAATCTGGTTGAACTTGGGTAAGGGCTCTCATGCTCTTCTTTATAGATATGCACACCTTATGCTTTCTTTTTCTGTCTTTCATTTTGTATTGTGTCTATGATGTGGGAGTTTTTGTTTAGCCAAATCGCTTAGTACGCTAACAGTACTATTTACACTAAATGCATAAAACATGCACAAATTACATGAAAAGATTGGAGACTATTGTAACTAAGAGACAATAAATGTCTTCAGTTATTGGTATTTGCACTCTAGGAATACAGGGAAGCTATATTCTTAATGATGGAAACACTGGAGTAAACCCTCTCAGTGCGGTGGTCATGGTTCAGGTGACTATTGTTACCCTGACTCTGAGAGTGTTGCTGGTCCTCCTTACAACATGGTCCCTGAACTACACATGTCCAGACACTGAGGACAGAGTAATGATTTACAACAAGAGCTGAGAGTGAGGGAGAGAAAGATACATCATCAATAGTCACCCTTCAATTTATTGGTTGCCTGAGAAGGGACAGTATCTTGGTCAGACACATCCGCCTTATTGGATAGAGTTTAACATCTGGAATTAGGTTCTCACTCTCCCCAAATGATATAAAAGTACTCATGGCCTTAGTGAAAGAGGAATTTTTTATTAGGGACAGGGGCAGTGAGAAAAAACTGCTGTGAGAAAGAAGTAGTCCTAGTGTGGTCTTTTGGGGACAAACCACCTGATGGGGGAATCTCTCAGCCTCCACTTTTGCCTTCAGGGTGGAGCTTCCTGTGTGAAGTCTTACCTAGAATAGGTGCTGGGTAATCATGTCCAGTGAAAGGCAGCTGGAGTTTCTGAAACAACTCTTAAGCAGAACAACCTGTATCTGTGTGTAGAGAGCTGTGGCAACTCCAGCAAATAACAAAGATAGGAGATGCAGGAGTTATATGCTCTGGGCTGGACCATAATGTTTGGAGAATAAGAGAGATACTAGAACTCTCCCATTGTGAAGCAGATACACCTTTCTACTTCTTTCTTTCCTTGGAGGCATGAAATACATAGAGGTTGATAGAGAAAAACAGCTCTAAACTAGATTGTTCAGATATTTCTCTGAAAATGTTTAATTTGTTGTGAAATTTAGACAGTCATCTTCATATAGCATTTTGCCAGTATCTTCTTTGTGAACTCAAAATCAGGAAGAAAGAATTTAATGTGAAAATACATATTTTTTAAATTCCTGATCAAAATAACCTTTAAATTTTTGCTTAAAACTCAGTTCCTTAAAAATGTACTTTTTGATACCTTTCTGATTTTGTCATGTTGTAATGAAGAGTATAATAGCATGAAATTGAACAGTACTGACAAGTTGGATATCTGTTCCTTGGGTTAACAAATAAATGGCTTCCTGTTTTCTTATTTCTCTTTTTTTTAAACAGTGAAAATGTTATATAATTACATCTTTTTTTAAATTTTAAATTCATGTCTTGTTTTTCTCTTTAAAGTACTTTTCTTTTTTATTCTTTTTAGTAAATGCCTATGTTTGTTAACTTTCTACCTCCTTTTGCTAAGCTAGTTATTTTTCTTTTTAAAAATATCTTTATTGATTGATTTTAGCAAGAGAGGAAGGGTGGGAGGGAGACAGAGACAGACAGAAAGACAAAAACACCACTCTGTTTTTGTATGTGCCTAGACTGGGGATTGAACCAGCAATCTATACACTTTGGGATGATGCTCCAACCAACCAAGCTATCAGGCCAAGGCTAAGTCAGTCTTCTTTGTGGTCTGTGGTCTGTGTTGTATTTGATGTTGGTCTGAAGATGTGGTCCTAGTTTGTGAAGAACTTGCAGGAGGTTAAATACATGCTTTCCTTTCTCAAGCACCAGAAGCAAAAAATTAATTGTAGTTTTCTCTAACTTTAAACATCAAGACTTAAACCTAAAAAAATCTAATTTTCATTCCAAATTTTTCTACTTACTGTAAATCAGTTGGACAAATATCTGAGCTTCAGCCTTCTCACCTCAATGAAATGATGATTATAATTAATATTTACTTCAGAATGGCAGTGAAAGTCAAATGGTATGACATTGGTTGGAGTGCTTCACAAACTACAAGGTATTCTGTGTATGTGAGACAGTATTGCTGTGTTATTTTGTAAAGACTCAGAGACAGTGTTAAACCCTTGAGGACACATATACCTCTGATGAGTTCAGGGTGTATTATGTAGAACGTTTGTTGTTTGCTATATGCCTGTCACTGGTTTATGGACTGGGGACCAACAAAGAGTGAGATACATGCCCCAAGAGTTTAGGCAAGATGATCTGGCCCCAAATGATTTCAATAATTAGAAATGATTTTCTTGTCCCAAAGGGATCCTCCAGAGAGGTTGGATAAGGCCAGTGAGGCTCTAAAGATAAATGTCCCAATGTGTCCTCCCAGAGAACAAACTAACTTTCTGCATTTTCTTGAGGTCCCTTTTGGACATGACCTGGCTTTTTGGGTGGCAGTGAATTCTATTCTCTTGACCTCAATACTAGATCATTACTCATGCCTTATCTGCTCTTGACTCTTTCTGATGTCAGTTGCATGCTTTGTTGACTAATTGTTTTCCTTTACTTGACACTGTGAGGCATTTATTCTGACTTACGCCACAACTGAATTTCACAAACATACCCCTCCTCAACAATCCCAATGACCTAGCCATGTGTGGAATGTGGGAAGGACTGTAAATTCACTGTTACTCCTTCCTTAAGGGTATTTATCTCAGCAGCTCAATTTTTTACCTAAAGCATCAAATCACCTATAGAACAATTATAATTGGAGAAGGGAGTGACATGTACTGTATTCAGGAGCAGGTAGTGATGAATACTTGTGAGTACTCAATCATAATTTCCACTTGGCTATACGGAAGTTACATGATTATAATTTTAAAAAGCACATGTATTAAAAGGAAGCAGGATTATTTATGAAAAAGGGTAATGTTATTTCTTCTTTATTCAATTCCATTATTTGAAAACTTAGGCGATTATTAGCTTATTCAAGTTTCTCTAGTCTGTATTCACTTATAAAAAAATCATGTAGTGTTTGGCTTAAGAACTACTTCCCTTATAAGATTCTTTGGGGACATATCCAACCATCATTGAATGATAGCTTCTTCATTAAATTCATTTCCAACCTTTACTCCTATGTGAAGAATTATATGTGGAATTGGAGGAAGGGAACTCTGTTTCCCAAGATCAGAATGCTTTGTTGCAAACCCTGTCAAAGACACAAAAGGAAAAAGAGGCCAACATAGTTACAGGGATAGAACTGCTACTCAGAGGCAATTAGAACTATCACTCTCTTGGATCTTTTCATTTATTTCAACGACACCATAGGTGGTATCATAAAATCAAGTATTTCCCAGTATTGCACTTACACAGAGAATCAGGAGTCATGTCAGCATCTGGGTCTGTCTGTGCCAGTGAGGCTGGCACAGAGAAGCACTTGGGACTCACATGGACTTGGTTGTAGTAGGTTCTTTATGAAGTCTTGGGTTCTGTTCTTGCTGTTGGTACCTTGAGCTGGTTAATAATTCTCTTCAACTGGCTCGAATCCTTGTTGCACCCCATTTCTCTTTGTCCTGCCTATCTTGCAAGTTACTGTGTTCCTCTACCTCACTCAGTGGGAAGCAATTTGAATGACTATTCTGCACCACACTCTGGGACTCTCATGCTATAATGTTTCCCAAATTGAACTGAGGGAAAGAAAATGACTTATCAGGGTGAGTAATCTCCCCCATGGTTTCAGTCCTAAGTGAGGTACATCTGGGATACATCTTATTCTCAAGATATTTTAGTGCTCAAATGTACTTCAATGCCTCTTAAATCAATTGGCCCATAAGTAGTAGTAATTCTAAAACTGTAATTCTTAGGAAGTGATCTCTTTTTACTTAAAATTGTATATTGAATTCTTAGTTGTTTCTGGTATAACGTTTTCAGCCCATTCTGAAATTTGCTTTTTATAGAGAGTGCAATTCAGGCAATTCACTAAAAGTGTAAATTCTCTTAGGAAAGAAAAAATATACAACTCTCTTTGATGAGAACTCAAATTCAAAGGTCAAAGTTTATTGGTAATTTTTTAAAACTTTTTGTGAGTAGACACATATTATGGGAACCCAACAGCAATTCCAGACAATTTTAACAATTTTATCAGGAGACTGCAGAATGACTTTGATGCTTTTGAAAATATAGCTAAGAGCAGACATCTTAACTGGGGTCATCATCAGTCAACTGTTCATCCTGACAGTCCTTTCCAATGTTTAGTCAGGAGTCTTCATGATATTTTCCCGAGAGCACCTGCTTTTGAAGCTTAAAAATAGATACAGCATTCCAAATTTGGGGTTCAAACTATGTCTTAGACTTGATTTTAGTTGAATAAGTGCAACTTAATATGAAATAGTGCGCATAGCATTGAGGGTCTTTTTAAGGTGTTTACGTGATTCATACACTGCCAATGCATTTCTAGCAATGACCGAGACTCACATAACCCTACTCACTCTCGCCCACGTCACTCTCTCAAAATACTTATGACCATCATTATCATCCTCATCATGTTCAAGAAACTTTAAGACCTAATTACATTCAATTGTATGTAGAGTGCTTAAAAGCAAGTGATTTATTTATTTATTTTGAGCTGTGGGCAATCTAAGAGAAATATATGGTGCAGATTATTACAAAACATCTGTGTTGCAATGGGAAAATAGTGACAGGCCAAGTATCTCGCTCCATCCATAATGAAGCCACTGTGTTGCTGAGTTGAAGGCAGCCAGCTTTTAGTACATGGTTCATTTCAATTGCCCAAGAAAGAAGTACACTCAAATTTAAAAAAAAAAAAATCATGACCTCAGTTACCAGTTGAAGATATAATAGGAAATTATCTAAATCATTTCAGCTTGTCAGAAGCAAATCTGCAAAAGTCCAATTGTGATGAATGTCCTCTTAATTAAATTGCCAGTTAAGTAAAAAATAAAATTGATTCACTTTTAATTGAGAAATAACACAGTTATATAATTACAGTGATAATCATTACTAACTAAAAACCTTAAAAAATGTAATCTGTAAGACCGGGCTTTGAGAATTTTAGAAAAACAATGTAGTTAGTTCAAACACACAATAATACTGAAGTTTTGCAAAGATAGGTTTCATCAAATATCATGAAATGCAGCAACTATAGTGAGACCTTAGGATATTTAGGCAAACACTTTTCAAATATCCAACTAACTATCTGGAATGTTGTATATCATCGTTCTCTCGCTCACACAGAAACAAACATGCATACACATCACTCGTGGTATCTATAATCTATACATCTGCCTCCATATTTATGTATAACAAGGGGTACCCTTGGGCAAGGCAGCTTTTTCTATGGCTGAGACTAAACCTGTTGCCAAGGCAACAGGTCCTCCTTGGAAGGAGGGTTTCTGGCAGTTCATCTCCATGTTCATAAACATGATTTCACTATGCAACCTTAACTGACAACCTTGGACAGAGCTGTTTAGGAAAAACATATTAGAAGGGGAGAAGTTGCCACGTTAACAGAGGCCAGAAATCACTGACAGAAAATTTAAGAAGTGCTAATAATATTGGAAAGCATTCCCCCAAATGAAAGAATGAGTCCTTTGGATAGCCTCTGACAGAGTTGCATCCTTCAATAGCTCCTACGGGCATGGTTCTATTGCTGAAGTATAATAGTTTTTGCTCTTTGTGATATTTAATTATTTTTTATTAATTTTTAATTAATTGTGTTTACAAGGATTCAAGTGTCCCACGGAATATAGCTCCCTCACCCCTACCTCTGTGTCCCTTCTTCTCCTAACTCCCTCTCCCTTTTCCTCTAGGATTTGCTGTCCTGTTATCTATATCTCTGTGTTATCTATATATAGTTTCACTAGTTCCTTTACCTTCTCTGATCTCATCTCCTTATCCCCCTTCCCTCTGACAGCTGTCCCTCTGGTCCTTGTGACCCCGTCTCTGCCTCAATTCTGTTCCTCAATTCACTTTGTTCATTAGATTCCACATATATGTGAGATCATATAATATTTTTCTTTCTCTGCCTGGCTTATTTTATTTAGCATAATAATCTCCAGGTCCACCCATGCTGTCAAAAAAGGTAAGATTCCCTTGTTTTTCAGACACACAGTATTCCATTTTGTATATGTATCACTGCTTTTTTAAAATTATTATTATTTTAATGGGGTGACACCAATAAATCAGGGTACATATGTACAATGAAAACATCTCCAGGTTATCTTATCATTCAATTGTGTTGCATACCCGTCACCCAAAGTCAAATTGTTCTCTGTCTCATTCTATCTGGTTTTCCCTGTGTCCCTGCCCTCCTCCCTATCCCACCTTTCCCTCCCTCCCCCCACCTCGTAACCACCACTCTCTTGTCCATGTCTCATAGTCTCACTTTTATGTCCCACCTATGTATGAAATCATGCTGTTCTCAGTTTTTCTTTTTTTCTGATTTACTTATTTCACTCCGTATAATGTTATCAAGGTTCATCCATTTTGTTATAAATGATCCGATGTCATTATTTCTTATGGCTGAGTAGTATTCCATAGTATATATGTACCATAGCTTTTTAATCCACTCGTCTTCTGACAGACACTTGGGGTATCAGTATCACTGCTTTTTAATCCACTCATCCACTGATGAACACTTGGGCTGTTTTCAGACCTTGGCTATTGTAAACAATGCTGCCATAAAAATGGGGGTGCATAATTTTTTTTGAATCAGTGATTTGGTATTCTTAGGATATATTTCTAAAAGTGGGATTAACTGGGTCAAAAGCTAGTTTCATTTTTAATTTTTTGAGGAAACCCCATATAGTTCTCCACAGTGACTGCACCAGTCTGCATTCACACCAGCAGTGCAGGAGGGTTCCCTTTTCTCCACACCCTTGTCAGCACTTATTCTGTGTTGTTTTGTTAATGAATGCCATTCTGACCGGTGTGAGGTGGTATCTTACTGTGGTTTTAATTTGCATTTCTCTGATGATTAGTCACGTTGAACTTTTTTCATATGCCTATTGACCACCTGTATGTCCTCTTTGGGGAAGTGTCTATTCAATTCTTTTGCCCATTTTAAAATTAGATTGTCTACCATTCTGGTATTGAGTTTTAGAAGTTCTTTATAAACTGGTTATTAACCCATTATCAGACATATTGGCGAATATATTCTCCCATTGTGTGGGTTGCCTTTTTATTTTGTTCGTGATGTCTTTTGTTGTTCAAAAGCTTTTCAGTTTGATACAGTCCCATTTGTTCATCTTGTTCTTTGTTTCACTTGCCCGTGGAGAAAAATCAGCAAAAATATTGCTATGAGAGATATTGGAGAGTTTACTGCCTATGTTTTCTTCCAAGATATTTATGGTTTCGTGACTTACATTTAAGTCTTTTATCCATTTTGAGTTTACTTTTGTGAATGGTGTAAGTTGGTGGTCTAGTTTCATTTTCTTTGCGTGTACCTGTCCAATATTCCCAACACCATTTATTAAAAAGACTGTCTTTAGTTTATTGTATGCTCTTATCTCTTTTGTCAAATATCAATTGAGCATAAAGGTGTGGGTTTATTTTTGGGTTCTCTGTTCTGTTTCATTGATCTATATGCCTGTTCTTATGCCAGTACCAAGCTGTTTTGAGTACAATGGCCTTGTAGTATAACTTTATACCAGTAAGTGTGATACTTCCCACTTTAATCATCATTTTCAAGATTGCTGAGACTATTTGTGTTTTTTTTGTTCCATATAAATTTTTGGAATATTTTTCTATATCTCTAAAGTATGCCATTGGTATTTCAATAGGAATTGCATTGAATTCATAGATTGCTTTGAGTAATATAGATATTTTAATAATGTTTATTCTTCCTGTCCATGAACCTGATATATGCTTTTACTTGTTTTTATCTTCCTTGATTTATTTTATCAATATTTTATAATTTTCTTAGTGCAAGTTCTTTACTTCCTTGGTTAAATTTACTCCTAGGTATGTTATTTTTTTTTGTTATTTCAATAGTGAAGGGGATTCTTTTCTTAATTTCTCTTTCAGATAGTTCATTGTTGGTGTATAAAAATGCCACTGATTTCTGAATATTAATTTTATATTCTGCCACCTTGCTGAATTCATTTATCAGATCTAGTAGTTTTTTGACTGGGACTTTAAGATTTTTTCTGTGCAGTATCATATCATCAGCAAATAATTATAGTTTTACCTCTTCTTTTCCAATTTAGATGCCTTTTATTTCTTCTTCTTGTTTGATTGCAGTGTCTAGGACTTCCAGAACTATGTTGAATAAGAGTGGTGAAAGTGGACACCCTTGCCTTGTTCCTGATCTTAAGCGGATTGCTTTTAACTTTTGTTTATTGAGTATGATGTTGGCTGTGGGTCTGTCATAGATGGCCTTTATCATGTTGAGTTATGTTCCCTATTTTCCCACTTTGCTGACATTTGAGATCATAAATGGGTACAGAATTTTATCTAAAGCTTTTTCTACATAAATTATTATTCTCATGTGATTTTTATCCTTCCTTTTGTTCTTGTGATGAATCACATTGATTGATTTGCAAATATTGTACCAGCCATGTCTCCCCAGAATAATTCTCACTTGTTCATGATGTATAATTTTTTTCATGTATTGCTGGATTCTGTTTGCTAATATTTTGTTGAGAATTCTAGCATACAAATTCATCAGGGATATTGACCTATCGTTTTCTTTCTTTGTAGTGTCTTTACCTGGTTTTGGAATGAGGACTATGCTTGCCTCATAAAAAGAGCTTGGAAGTCTTCCCTCCTGTTGAATTTTTTGAAATAGATTGAGAAGGATAAATGTTAGTTCTTCTTTGAATATTTGGTAAAATTTGCCTGTGAAGCCATCTGGTCTAAGACTTTTGTTTGCTGCGAGTATTTTGATAACTGTTTTGATTTTATTTGTTGTAATTGGTCTATTAGGTTTTCTGATTCTTCCAGATTGAGTTTGGGAAGATTATATGTTTCTAGGAATTTGTCCATTTTGCCTAAGTTGTCCAATTTTTTGGCATACAAATCTTTATAGTATTTTCTTGTAATCCTTTGTATTTCTGTGGTGTCAGTTGGTACTTCTCCACTTTCATTTCTAATTTTATTTATTTAAGCCCTCTCTCTTTTTTTCTTGATGAGAATGGTTAAAGGTTCATCAATCTTGTTTACCTTTTCTAAAAACCAGCTCTTGGTTTCATTGATCTTCTGTATTTCTTTTTTAGCCTCTATATCATTTAGTTCTGCTCCGATCTTTATTATTTTCTTCCTTCTACTTTCTGTTAGCTTTAATTGTTGTTCTTTTTCTAGTTCTTTTAGATGCAGGGTTAAGTTGTTTATTTGAGGCTTTTTTTTACTTCTTAAGGTATGCCTGTAATGCTTTGAACTTTCCTCTAAAGACTGCTTTTGCTGTGTCCTATAAATTTTGAGTTTTTGTATGTTCATTTTCATTTGTTTCAAGGAAATATTTTATTTCTTCCTTGATCTCATTGTTAACCCATTTGTTATTTAATAACATGCTATTTAACCTCCAAGTGTTTGAATGTTTTTTAGTTTTTCTATTGTAGTTTATTTCTAGTTTCATGCCATTGTAATCAGATAAGACATTTGATATAATTTCAATCTTCTTAAATTGAGACTCATTTTGTGTCCTAACATGTGGTTTATCCTAGAGAATGTACCATGAGCACTTGAAACAAATGTATATTCTGCTGTTTTTTTGTTGAAAGGTTCTGAAGGTATCTATTAAATCCAGTTGATCTTGTGTCATTTAAGGCCGCTGTTTCTTTGTTAATTTTCTGTCTTGAGGATCTCTCCATTGATGTTAGTGGGGTATTAAAATCCCAGCTATTATAGTATTGCTGTTGATCTCACCCTTTATGTGCATCAAAATCTGCTTTATATATTTAGGGGCTCCTATATTAAGCACATAGATATTTATAATGGTTATATCTTCCTGTTGGATTGCTCCTTTTATCATTATGTAGTGACGCTCTTCATCCCTTACTATATAGCCTTTATGTTAAAATTTATTTTGTCAGATATAAGTATTGCTACCCCAGTTTTTTTTTCTTTCCATTTGCATGAAATACTTTTTTTCATCTCTTTACTCTCAGTCTATGTACATCTTATTTTCTGAGGTGACACTCTTGTAGGCAGCATATGAATGGGTCCTTTTTTCTTATCCATTCTGCTACTCTATGTCATTTGATTGGAGCATTAAATCCATTTACATAAATGTTATTATTGATACATAGTTTTTATTGCCATTTATTCTTTAAATCTACAGTCCTCTTTTTCTAGATTTCTTTTTCCTTTGCTCTGTTTATAGCAGGCCCCTTAATATTTCTTGCGGTACTGATATAGTTGCAATGAATTCCCTTAGTTTTTATTTTCTTTTTTTTTGTCTGGGAAGCTTTGTATTTCTTCTATTTTAAATGATAACCTTGCTGGATAAAGATGTTTTGGTTGTAGCCTCTTGTTTTGCATTAGTTTGAATAATTCTTGTCATTTTTTTCTGGCCTCAAATGTTTCTGTTGAAAAGTCAAATGTCATCTTTATGGGATCTCCTCTGTAGGTAATTGACTTCTTTTCTCTTGCTGATTTTAGTATTCTTTCTTTATCTCTTAACTTTGGTATTTTAATTATGATGTGTCTTGGTATAGGCCTCTTTGGGTTCCTCTTTAATGGGACTCTGTGCTTCTTGAACTTGTGTGACTTTTTCCTTCATCAGTTTAAGGAAGTTTTCAGCTATGATTTCTCTAGTCAGGTTCTCTATACCTTATTCTTTCTCTTCTCCTTCAGGAACCCTTATGATCCAGATGTTGTTTCTCCTCATATTGTAACAGAGCTCTCTTAGAGTTTCCTCAGACTTTTTGAGCCTCTTTTCTTTTTGCTGCTCTGCTTCTGTGCTTTCATTTATCTTGTCCTCCAAATTGCTGATTCGATCCTTTGCTTCATCTAGCCTGCTGTTAATTCCTTCTATTGTAGTTTTCATTTCTAATATTGTATTTGTCATTTCTGACTTGTTGTTTTTTATGATTTCAATGTCTTTTTTTGATCGTTGCTATTTCTTTATTTAGGTGCTCATTATGTCCATCCATTGTTGCACTAAGATCCTTGAGCATCCTTAACAATCATTATTTTAAACTATGCATCTGGTAATTTGGTTAGTTTTATCTCATTTAGTTCTTTTTCTGGGGATTTCTCTTGTTGAATCATTTGGATTGCATTTCTCTGTCTTCCCATTTTTTCTGTGTATAAACTCCTCCTTTGGATGTGCTGTTTGAATAGCTAGCTGAGTCCAGGGTTTAAGTTGTCTGCTTCCAGCTATCAGTTGTGTTGGTTCTAGATCTTCTTGGGTTGGCATCCTCTGTTGTTTATAATCCTCTGTGGGCTACTTGTCAGCAGCTAGTTCTCTTTTTGCTGTTTGTGTCAGTGGTTTCTATGCCTGGGTAATGTGAGAGGGGCCACTCTGTCTATAAGGATCAGCTTCCTCCTGCTTAGAACTGTCAGCAGCTTCATACAAGCTATAAGCTCTATAATATTTGCCTCTGCTTTTTAGCTGTTCCACCTCCTCTTGCAGCTGCCTCATCTTTCCAGTGTCCTCTGTTGAAAGACTGTAGTGTGGGCCTGACTGGCCTCACCTAACCAAGCGCTGTACAGATTGCAAGTTTTTGGGTTAAGGCAGCTGATGTTGGGAAAACAATGTTAGTGGGACCCGCTACTTCAGTGATCTCTTGGGCAGTAGCTCAATACAGGGAGTGTGGCCCCTACTTCAGGGCCTAATCCCTCAGTCTCTGCTGGATACTTGAATTTTATTTCTCCTCAACAAGGTGAGCCACAGAAAAGTGTGAATTTTCTCTGAATTCCTCTTTTTGTGGCCTCTGACTGCTGGCTGCTGGCTGAGCCCAGAAAGGAATGCTAGAAATTAGGATGGGTAGTGGGTATGGCTTGTTCCTTGGTCCCAGTTGTCACTCTACCGAGCCTTTTTTTTTTTTTACAATTCTCCATAGGGTGTTGCCACAGGAGTGTGATGGGTGTGGCCTCTGAGATCCAGAGTTGTGGCCTGCCCACTGGCTCTCTGGGGGTGGGGCACATTCTTAGCATTTGGAGGAGGAGGTGTAGCTCTTGTTTCACTGGAAACCTGACCCATCCCCTGCTTTCTCACCTTTTGGAACAACCCTTTCCCCTGGTTGGATCTGGAGAGATTTCCGAGGGTGGGGCAGCTGCCTTTCCCCAGGTTGGTGGAGACAAAGGGAGTGCTCTTCCATGAAAATATTCACTTTAGCACTGGAGAATGACTCAGTACAGGTGTTCTGGTCACCATTACAGTGTCTTTCCCTGGGCCTCCAGCTTTACACTCTCCTCGCACAACTCCAGTCCTCTCAGCTCTCCCGCCCCCAGAGCCCCAGGTGAGTGGCTATGAGTGAGATTTTCTGCATGAGGCAAGGGCCCATTCTAATGATCTCCCTGTAACTAGATTATCTCTGTAAAGACTCCATATTTTGAGGTCCTAGGGTTATGATTTGCTGAAATAAATTCCTAGATCCAAGGTGCCATGTCAGCAAATGTAAACTTAAGTAATTTATGGCTCTTCTCAATGGCCCCCTTGACCAGAAATACACCTGTCCAACCAGGAGTCACCCACTGCCAAGAGTCTGTAATGTTCTCTTTAAGTAAGGTCAATGTGTAACCCGAGCGCATCACCCTGAGTCAAATACCCTTTATCTCCTGGCGGCTTTTGTCTTGGGAGGTTTCAGTGCTGCTCCTTGTTCTGCAGTCCTGAGACCTCTGCAGACTGGAGACTGCCTGCTTTGTGAAGTCTGGAACGCAGGTTGCTTAAATCAGCTAATTTGTTTTCCTTAACTATTTTAACAAACTGAAACAGTTCTCTCCTGGGGGACACAGTGCAACGCATAGCAAATAGACTCACATCAATCTTTGTTTGTTTTTTTTTTAATTTTTATTTTATTCATTTTAGAGAGGAGACACAGAGTGAGAGAGAGAGAGAGAGAGAGAGAGAGAGAGAGAGGGAGAAAGAGAGAAAGGGGGGAGGAGCTGGAAGCTCAACTCCCATATGTGCCTTGACCAGACCAGTGCAGGGTTTTGAACTGGCGACCTCAGTGTTCCCAGGTCAACGCTTTATCCACTGCGCCACCTCAGGTCAGGCTTTTTTTTTTTTAATTTTTATTTTATTCATTTTAGAGAGGAGACACAGAGTGAGAGAGAGAGAGAGAAGAGAGAAAGGGTAATTCACATCAATCTTACGCCACATAATACTTGATAGAGTTCTCCCAGATTTTATTATGTTGCTTATCACTTTTAATTTTTGCCATGATACATTTTTGTCTTTTATGGTATTTTTATGGCTATTTTACTGAAAGCTTGGAATAATTATCCTAGGGTTGGTGTTTTGTTTAAACCATAGTGTTGCTCTGTTCTCTTGAATATGTTGTACATGGTGATTTGGTACTTCCTCTGTGTTTTTAAGAGGCTGTTTAGAGGACAAGTGGAGATCAGGTAAGTTGACAGATGAGCAATGAGTTGATGAGGTGGATTTGCATTGTTACATTCCATACACCCACAGGTGGCGTGGCTCCTCCAATCAAGCACTGCTGCCAACCCATCAGAAGTGAATTATGCACAATTTTCAAGGGCAATTTAGTCTATCAGAGAACATAGGTAAAAAGTGATGTTCCCACCAGCTTTCACTGGATCATTGACCCTGCCTTGTTTCTGATCTAATAGAGCCAGGGATTTGCTACAACTGAGCCACACCATTGCCCGTGACTCTGTTGGTTGCAAATATCATGCAACAAAATAATATTTAATAAGAATATTGAAATGGACATCAGCTCTCTTTTAATTGACCTACCATTTACTAATGTGTGAACATGCATGTATGCTTTCTGCTCAAAGACATGCTGTTTAGTAAGCACTAAAACGTAGCTCTTAACAATAACAGTAAGCAAGAAAAAGCCTGGAAAGCTATGACTGGTCACAAGCTTTCTTTCTGAACAATAAAATGTGGCTAATAGTTCTCTAGAGAAAGAAATGCATAACAATGGATATTTACCTAAGAAATATTTTATGCCAAAATGCTACCATGATTTATAATATCACAGGCCATTTCAAAAGCTGCTACAGGATGCCTCATGTAGATAGTGTGCTGTGCGGTGCAAATTATACTGATTTGTGGGAGAGTGCAGTGGAAGACAAGAGCTATAAGGAAGGAAGAGTAATGTCCTTCCTGAATCACTGGGGAAAAGCATAGCTCAGCATATTTTCCCGGGCACCTTGGAATAGTACCCAGCATTGAAGTTCAAACCTGAAATGTCAAACCTAAATGACAGTGAGATTACATTAGAAAAAAAGCAAAGGAGAAGACAAGAGGCACATTTTGACATTGTGAATGGCATCTCCATGAAAGTCACTTATGGGGAGGGTAAACTGGGGAATGGGTCCAGTTACTAGGTAAAGAGGGAAATAATAGTCACTCCTTAAATGAGTGAAGGAAGGGATGTTGTATGGCCAGTACTCATGGTCACCATTGCTGCCAGGCAAGTGCAGGTTCCCATTAGATTCGGACAAATGGTAATTAAACTATAGAGCCAAAAACTGGTGGGCCATTTCTTTATTCTAGCCTCGCAACCAGCCGGCGAGTAAAACATACACAGGGCACGTAAATGCACTCACACATTCTCCAGTTCCACAACCAGGAGAATCTTTTCCGTTTTTTCCTAGAATCAAAGGCCCCCTACCAGCTCAGTCATCTCTGGTTCCCCATCTGCACACCTTCTCCTTTCTACTTTCTGCACAAACTCTGCAAATACATGGCTTCCTTCTCCTTTCTCCTTATTCTTAAAATGTTTTGATGCAAAAACCCCTGCGCCAGCAACATTAGCATAACAATGGCCCTTCCCAAGCAGGAAGGTAATTAGCAGTTTCACCTGGCAGCACCATTTTTAACAAAGTGAGCATAAAAATTACATTTTACAAACTTATTTGTCCAACAGATGTCAACCAGGAGACAGAATGTGGCTAGGCAAAGAATGTGTAACCTGGGCTTCAATTATGACTTTGTGCACATGCTATACACACCTTTGGAAGCCCTCTGCATGCTTCTCTAGGAAGTTGTGAGACAGCCAAGTGAATCTTTGGGAACATCGAAGTCACTAGAGAAAATACAAGAGAGGAAGAAAGAAAGGAATGTTATTATTATATTTTTCCCTTTAGGTCAGTAAAGACATGGTTAATGTCCTCCAGGGTTTAACGTGGATACTGTGTTTAAATTTAAATGAATTTTGAGCATCTGCAGAGTGAAATGTAATATATCTGGAGAAAAGTCAATAAAAAGAATCAATTGTATATCTAAAAGAAATGCATTTCAGCCAGCCAGTATTCACAACAAGCAAGAACAGTAGGTTAATAAATACCTTTGTTAAGAACTCTCACTTGCTTAAATTTAAGGGGACTTCCTTCTCACAAGAGGCATTGACACTTTAAAAAGTCTGAGAGAATGACTGTTGAACATGTTCTTCTTTGCTACAATGGATACTGAACCAACAGACTGAAAAGTCAGCGAGGATTTGAATCCTGGAGATGCATTTCAATGGCTGGAAACCCTAAGAAGTTATTTATCATCACAAAGACTTTGTTTCCAAATTTGTGAAGTGGTAATATATCAGCCTCTGCCTCCTAGACTTTTGTGAAGATGGAAATAAATAAAAGGTAATATGTGGACATCACTCAACTTGGCAATAGAATTATGGTCCACAGATGCCACCGGTCATTCAGTTATTATTCTCATGAGAATAGAATTTTTTTAATTTAGAAAATTAAATTTAATGGATGACATTGGTCAATAACAGTACATAGGTTTCAGGTAAACATTTTTATTGCACTTGAACTGTAGATTGTGTTGTGTACCCATCACCCAAATTCAAATCATTTTTCATCACTATATTTGTCCCTCTTTACTTCCTTCTCCCCCCCCCAAACCCTCTCCCTGGTAACCACTTCACTTTTATTTATGTTTATTGGTCTCATTTTTATATTCCATTTATGTGAAATTCTATAGTTCTTAGCTTTTTCTAATTTACTTACTTCACTCAGTAAAATGTTCTCAAGGTCCATCCATTTTATGGTAATTGGCAATATGTCATCATTTCTTATGTTTAAGGAATATTCCATTGTATATATGTACCACACCTTCTTTATCTAGTCCTCTATTGAGGGACACTTTGGTTGTTTCCATGTCTTGGGCACTCTGAATAATGGTGAAATGAACATGAGGGTACATGTGTCTTTACATACCAATATTTTTGAGTTTTTTGATAGATAGCCAGAAGAGGAATTGCTGGGTCATATGGTAGCTCTAAATTTTTTGAGGAATTACCATACTTTCTTCCATAATGGCTGTACCAGTTTACATTCCCACCAGCAGTGAATGAGGGTTCCTTTTCCTCCACAGCCTCTCCAACACTTGTTATTAGCTAACTTGTTGATAATAACCAATCTAGCAGATGTGAGGTGGTATCTCATTGTTTTTTTTTGATTTGCATTTCTCTAATAGCTAGCAAAGATGAGTATCTTTTTTTATATACATTGCTTCCAAAAATTTGGGGATATTTCAAAATGAATATGAAGCAATTAAAAAAAAGCATTTGATTATTATTATTATTTTTTTTTTACAGGGACAGAGAGAGAGTCAGAGAGAGGGATAGACAGACAGGAACGGAGAGAGATGAGAAGCATCAATCATTAGTTTTTCATTGCCGTCGCCGGGCCTTCAGCAGACTGAGCAATCCCTTGCTGGAGCCAGAGACCTTGGGTCCAAGCTGACAAGCTTTCGCTCAAGCCAGATGGGCCCCACACTCAAGCTGGTGAGCTTGGGTCTCGAACCTGGGTCTTCTGCATCCCAGTCCGACGCTCTATCCACTGCGCCACCATCTGGTCAGGCGCATTTGATTATTTTTTATTAAATAAGAACATCAAAAAGCAAACAACAAGTCAAAGAAAGTTGTTAAATTATGCAAATGAGATGCAAAACCAACTCTTGTTTCATTGGTGAACATGTACTATACAAAAGGCTGAAAGTACTGGAGTATCTACATGTTCCCTGATCTTAAAAGTCTACATACTGCAATTTCTCATCTCTTGCAATGCCCCTGCAACACGATTTGCCCAAATGCGAAGCCTGGAAAGCCATAAGACAACTTGAAGCTGGTCAAACACAGATAACAGTGGCAACAACACTTGGAACATCCCAAAGTGTGATTAGCAGACTGTGGAATCACTTTCAAGAGACTAGCACAGTATGAAGAAGAAGAGGGCAGGGTCGCCTACCTGCCACAACAGAAAGACATGACTACTACTTGACCTTATTGTCAAGAAGGAACAGGTTCAACAATGCAACAGAGCTGAGGGAACAGTTTTTTGCTGCCACTAGAAGATGGCTATGCACCCAGACCATTCAAAATTAGCTCCATTATGTTGGACTGCATGTGCAGTGACTAATGGTATGCATTCCATTATCTGCTAAACACCATAGAACCTGTACAAGGATGAGCTGATGAACATTTTTATTCGACCCATGATTAGTGGTCAACAGTCCTCTTCCCTGATGAGTCATGGTTCACTCTGCAGCCTGATAATCATTGTGTCCTGATCAGGCATAAATGAGGAACACGGGAGAATACACATTTCATGAGAGAAAGGGACTTGTTCGGTGGCGGTGGAATTATAGTGTGGGCTGGGCTGGCATCAGCATTGGTAGTCATATTGACCTCCACATCATCAGAAATAGATCGCTGACTGCTGTCAGATATCGAGATGAGGTCCTGCACCCTATAGTGGTACCCTATGCTGGAGCATTTGGAAATAACTTTCTTTTCATGGACATTAATGCAAGGCCCCACTGTGCACATCTCATCAACAACATGCTTCAGGAGGCAGGAATCGAACGCATGGACTGGCCTTCACATTCTCCAGACCTGAATCCCATTGAACATGCTTGGAATGCAATGGGAAGACATCTGGCAAACTGTCCAAAGCCTCCCACAACACTTCTTGAGCTGGAAGTTGCCCTGGAGCAAGTGTGGCAGAGGATCCCACAGGAACTGCGGGGCCATCTGATCCTGTCTGTGCCCCATAACAATCAATGTGTTTTGGCAGTCTTGGGTGACCATACACCCTGCTGAACAGTCAATATGTGGCACTCTCGTCCAGTTTGACCTGCTTCTGTTCACCCCCACCAATGTCACTTGCTACTCAATCACAATAATTGAGTTTGCATTTCATTTGTATAATTGAACAACTCTTTGACTTAATTGCTTTTCTGATGTTCTTTAATAAAAAGAATCAAATGCTTTTTTTAAATCACTTCATATTCATTTTGAAATATCCTCAAATTTTTGTGAGCCATTTGTATATATTGGGAGAAATGTCTGTTCGGGTCCTTTCTCTATTTTTAATTTAGATTGTTTGCTTGTTTGTTGCTGAGCTTTGTGAGTTCTTATATATTTTGGATATTAACCCCTTATCAGAGCTGTTGTTTATAAATGTCATATCCCATTTTGTTGGTTACATTTTTGTTTTGTTGTTGGTTTCTTTTGCTTTTCAGCAGCTTTTTAGTTTGATATAATCCCCTTCATTGATATTCTCTATGACCAAGATTTATAATTTTAGTACCTATATTTCCTTCTATGTAATTTATTGTTTCAGATGAGAATAGAAATTTGAACAGAATGCGATGAATTAGACTTCTCTCACCACATTATTGAGGAAAAAGTTTGATCAAGTAAACTCAAAGAGTTTGGAGCACTCAAAGTCACTTTTGAGCAGACATTAAACATTAGAGCAGTTCATAAACTAGTAACATGAATGCTCAATGTGCCACCCTGGTTAAAATTCCTGGTAATATAAAAAGTTAGTTCTCTTTTTCTAGTTTATTTAGGAAAAAAATAATTTATTTTCTGTAGAAGATTTCATCTGTTAGTGACTGCCTATAAAGGGAAAGAATTTTAAAGTCAGCAAGAGAACATATTTTTTAAAATTTTGTGATATATATTGAACATGTTTTGAATAATCTTATCTGAAAGCCATCCAGAGCATTGCTAATGGCAAGAATTTCTGATCTCAGTAGTTTTCCAGACTCTCTAGTTGTTATAATGTTTAATTACTTCCTTGAGCAGTTGATTTCATTTAAGATGTTTTTCGTTTGCAGTTGTCTGTGGTTGATAACATTTTGCTCATTTTAAACAGTCATCCTGTATAGCTGCCTTTCCTGCTGAATATTTATATTTGTTATAAAAAAGGGCTGGTCTGGTGTCTTACTTTGATATTGTTGGTTAAGGCTATTGAGAGTTATTTAGGAAAAATAGTTTATTTGTATGTTTTTAAGATAGTATTTGGTGTTATAACTTTTGGGAACTATTCTGATTATTTTCCCTATCTAAATCAAGCGTTTATTTTGAGCTCCCAGTTTGCTGAAGGGCAGAAACGTAACCTCAGGCCATTTGAATCCCACTTTGCCCCAAGGTTATGTTTTATTTTTAATTGAATTTATTAGGGTGACACTAGTTAACATAATTATACAGGTTTTAGGTGCCTGATTCTACAATATATCTCTTTAATTTTTAAAAACAATTAAAAAATCAAATTGCATCTGATTCATCTTCACAGTGATTTATTTCTGTATTAAAATGACACTCTTTTTTATACACAAAATCCCAAAATTGTATAGGTATTTTCTGAAGGATGTAGACAGAGAAAACAAGTGTTGGGATCCATGGATAAAATGCAAGCTCATCATTGTGAGAAAGAAAGGACAGGTAGGTATTTACTCCATGTCTCATCTTTTCTGATTTTCTCTCATTCTTTCAAGAACTCCAAAAAGTCCCTTGTGAGGTTCAGCTTCTCTGGTGCTTTTGCTCAAGGTTCAAAGTAACCCTTGCTCTGCCTTTTATGATCTTCTCAAGTTCATCACCTCTATGCATCCATTTTCTCATTTATAAATAGGGCTAATAAATTGTACCAACCTCGTGAGGCTGTGAGGGACAAATTTGTATCGCGTAATTGAATTGATGCCTTGCAAAAAAAAAGTGCTCTTTAACTATTGGTTATCTTAATATCATCACCACCATCAATCTTTAGGTCTCTGTTTTAGTGCATGTAACTGCATCTACCCCAACACAGAACACGGGGTCCTATGACCCCTGTAAGTCCTCCTCCCCAGCCTCCATTGCTCAACAACCATCCTCTCTTTGCTTGCCTCTTGATCTAGTTCAAGCCTCCATCGTCATGCCTGGACAGCTCTGGCAGCCTCTATCCTGGTCCCCCGCCATCAACTTGTCTTGTATAGTTTATGCTCCACTAACCCCAGAGTTTCGGCTCTGAAGCAGACCTCATTAAAATTCTGAGCTGCTGTGCCATATGTAGTCTCAGACAAATCCCTTATCCTTACAACTCTGTGGGTTCCTTATTTGAAAACACCTATTTGCCTTTCTTATGTGGAAATGTGATGCTCAAATGCATGCATAACCCTTTAACGTCACCTTTAATGCCATGCAACGTTAGTCATTAAGATGTAAACTCAAAGAAACCCAGTTTAGAAGAGCTGTCAGTGGATGTTAGATATGATTGGGTTTATCCTTTCACTTCCAAAATAATTTGCACCATTCATTGCATATAATTACGCCATCTGGAAGAAGAGTGGACCACACATAAAAAAAGGAATGTGTCAGGAAAGTGCAAATTCTTGTCAAGTGATTATTGTTGTCTGACACGGTTTGTGGGAACTAAGGGTGCAGGGACAAGGAGCTCAAGTGTCTGTGTTGTTTTACTCAGTAAAGAAATAGCTCACTCAAATTGGCACTCACGTTAGGTAGTGAGTTCTCCTTAGCACGATGGTATGTTTATTAGTTGAAGAGAGTTAACACGTGGAGCACAGTGACTACTGTTGCTGTCACTGTTGGTGCTGAAAGATGCACTCACACCTGCCACTTAGGGGTGCTGTGCTCACGTGTGCAAGGCATTGTGTAAATGTTTAAAAACATCATCTCATTTAACGCTTATAATAAATCTGCAAGAATTGAGTTATTGTGGTGACTAAATGGTAACATAAGTATATAAACATATAGGAAATACTAAAAAAAGATAAGAGCTAACATTAATTGGAAAACTGATCATCCATCCCTCAGAATAGCCCTGTAGGTAGGTGTCTTTCTAGCTTACATTCAAGAAAGCTGAGGCATAGATATCATTTGCTATATAGGACGGAACCAGTCAATGGCTGAGCTGGCAATATGAACCCGTGTCTGCCTGATCTTTCATGATAATAATATGCATGTGGAAACACAGAGTGGTTTACTAAAATCCTTCATTTATTTATGCTGATTATTGGTGCACCCTTAGCTAGGAGTGGCTGGAGTATTTTCTCTATCCTGCTCATCATTCTCGGTTCTTGTTCTCTAGTTTCTGAATCAAATGTTGACCCACATTACCTGTACTTGGGGGCTGTTTCCTGTGATTGTTTAGACTTTTGCTTTTTGCCTCTCAAGGCTTTGTTGTTTCATAGTCACATGCCTGATCCTAGAGGCTCTGGAAGCTTTGGAAACATGACCCTCATCCAGGGAAAGCTACTTGTGAATCTCTAGACCAATAGGGAAAGTGTTCCAGAAGTCTTTTCACATCATCCATTAAATTATGCACATTTGTGGTAAATTGACATGTTCTTTCCTAATGAACACAGTTACAAATGTGTTATATCAGAACAAAACACTCAAAATAGGGCTTGATGCACAGGTGCAGTGATCCATGTGGCTCTGGGAAAACAATCTTAACAAAAGAGCAACAAATAGTGCAAGTGTGTGTACCTACATCTGTTGAGTACTTTGGTCCTGTCTTCAGGTAAATAAGTAGCTGATTCAAGTAGATGACCACTATTATGTGATCTAGGTTCAATGTATATTTATTTACAGACTATGTGTATCCATGGCAGGTGCTATGAATAGTCCTACTTAAATGTACTGTCACTTAGGTCCCCATATGGTAAAAGGCTGACATAAACTAAAAATGAGGAGATACTTAATTATAGAAAGTATGTTCTTTATATGTTATAGGTACATAGCTATTCCACTGTGTGTACATCAATATACTATTGTCAGTTGGTTCTGGAAAGTAGATTTATTTGCTTAGTAATGTACTGTTAAGTTGAAGGTTAAATTGTTTATAAATTAATCTCACAAAACTTACCATTTTGGAGGACATAAAAATTACACACACCAGAGCAATTTAGAATAAACGAAATGACAATATTTTTGTACAGTGTTTATTTATTTATTTATTTACAGGGACAGAGAGAGAGTCAGAGAGAGGGATAGATAGGAACAGACTGACAGGAATGGAGAGAGATGAGAAGCATCAATCATCAGTTTTTCGTAGCAACACCTTAGTTGTTCATTGATTGCTTTTTCATATGTGCCTTGACCATGGGCCTTCAGCAGACCGAGTAACCCCTTGCTCGAGCCAGCAACCTTGGGCCCAAGCTGGTGAGCTTTTGCTCAAGCCAGGGTGTTTGAGTGGGCCTGCACTCAAACTGGCGACCTCGGGGTTTCGAACCTGGC
The DNA here is from genome assembly GCA_037038555.1 of Rhynchonycteris naso. NCBI lineage: Eukaryota > Metazoa > Chordata > Mammalia > Chiroptera > Emballonuridae > Rhynchonycteris > Rhynchonycteris naso. The sequence goes on along the minus strand of CM072998.1, from coordinate 210,844,549 downwards.
TCCTATGTGTCCCAGTTCGACCCTCTATCCACTGTGCCACCTCCTGGTCAGGCCAGAGTGTTCATTTTTTATGAGAAAATTTGACATAAGTTGAAGTAAGCATAGAAATTACATATAAGTTTCACGTACATACATTTACATATATGTATATATAAATAAATAAGAACTGAACTTTATTAGTTGTGGTAAAATTATAAATAGATTAAATACATTCTAGTTAATTTGGACACTATTTTTAACCATTTACAGGTAAAATGTGCACACATATATATGTATTTATATAAATTACTTCATGGGTGCAAGTAATTTATAGACTCCTTGCAAAGGAGGGACTGGCCAAAAATATAATACGTAACACTTTATTTTCTCTAAATGAGTTTTGTGCCTAACCACTTTTAATTTATATAAATATTTCTATAGTTGTTTCTGTAGTTGTATTTTTAAATAAGAATGTATGTATTGAATTGTCTTGATTTTAATTGAAGCATTTTTCCTGTTATTGTTAACAGGAAACTTATGTAAAGTTTTAAATAATTTTAACTAATTTAAAATGTTAAAATTTAATTTTTATTGCATTTGTATAAAGTGTTATTATTACCTCTGTTGTAACTAAGCAGATTAAATGACTTGCCCAAGATAATTTTATAAGTAAGTGTTTGAAAAATGAGTAGACTATGAGGAATGTCCAGGCATTGGCAAACAATTTCATCCATCTGTTCAGCAAAGACAAATCGTGATTATGTTACATTCTTGGAATGAATTTTAGGAGCATTCAGAACACGTTGGAAGGACTAATCAAAAACTGAATTTGTTTTCAGAGCTGAATTTGTGACATATTGCATTCTCTCTGGACAGATTTCAGCAGATAATAGCAGATGATTCTCACACAGAATCATACAGATCACGTAGACTTCGACAAAATTAAGTAAACTTTTAAAATTATTTATTTTATTCTTTTCTCCTAAATGTTCTTATTTACTTGCATTGTCACTTTTCATGTGTGTGTGTGTATATACACATAAGTATATTTACACACACACACACACACACACACACACATATATATATATATATATATACACTTTTCAATTGTTTTCTAAGGAGGGCCCTTTGATGTGAAATTACTATGATGTTAATTACCTTGCAGTGTGTATGATCTTTTTTTATATATGAAATACACAAAAGAAAAACAAAACGGTGAAAAACAATTATATAATACAACCTATCTGCTTAAAATCCATGAAAAATGCAGGAGTACTTTATAACTAACTTGCATAAGAAGGTCCTCAGTCCCTTGAGTTTTAAATGTGAGAAAGGGAGGAGAGTGGGTCTGGGACAGCCTGTCAAATGAAGACAGTAGTGACCGAGGTGTACAGTGAGGATGGCGAGGTGCCATCCTGGGGTGGGCGCCATGCAGGTGAAGGTACCTGGCTGGTGTAGAACCATCAAGACAAAAAGCAAGGCTGAGACGCAACAGATTCACGTCTGCTGTGAGTTCAGAGTTTATAAAACTGGGGACAGGATATAGGCAATCAAAAAGTTATGGCAAAGTAAGTTTATTGCACAGAGGCCATGTTGCAAGATAAACATGTTAATTTGTTTGCGACTAACATTTTTAAATTCTGGTTATTTCTATTTTTTAAAGGAAATTGGTCACTAAATGGCTACCAGTCTGTCAGGCCCCAGGAGTCAGTCACAGCCTTTTTGCATGTAACCCATTATAGCCAGGATACCAGGAGAATATTTTTAAAGAGAGGGAATACTCAGAATGAAAAGGCACGTTCATTAGGACTCTAAACCCTGGCCATCTTAACAAGCCTTACTTATTTGGAAACAACGGGAAATATCCAAAATATATATGACACTCCAACAAAGTTTGGTGAACAATGAGCAAGGGTGAGTTTATTAGTGTATGACCCCTAGAAGGGCTGTCCACCCCAGTATGTAGCCATGGGGAACTACACAAATATCCAGCTGCAGTTCTTACAGAAAGGGTCTGAAACCCAGTGCTAGCTGTTAGCTGGCAGGGAAAGGGTCTGCTCTGGTCTACCCAAGACCAATGACATGAGTTCCTCTTTCATCCAACCCAGACTTGTGTGCTATTGAACTGGTCTGTCTGACTTGTGGGTTATGCTTGCCTTCTCCGCTGCAAGCACCCCCCAGAACCCCTTACCCGAATTCCCTGCATTGGGCCTCCTTCCAGGAAATGTCATGCACACCCTTGAGAACTGTGAGAGCAGGTTCCGAGCACCCAGCCTATCAGAGAGCACACTGAGGGTTCTGCTTTGTGAGGCCTCAGGCAAAAGCTCGCCTCTGCCTCTCCAGCAGTCTCTGCTCAGCCACCTTGAAGCCATCAAGATGCCTGTGTCTTCTCTGTCCTCAGCCATTCTCTCTCATGTGACAGCCATCAAAAATGTGCCTCCTCCTCCGCTTCGCAGCGTGCCAAGTGAGTAGGCATCCTCAGGGTCTTGCATTGTCCTCAGGGGTTCTGACCCCAGATATGAGAAATGGGGCATCTCAGGGTTGGTTGGCAGGGACGTTGGCAATCTCATTGATAGTTTATTAGTGGAACGGAAGAAACATAGAGGTACAAATTCTGCTTTGTCCTCCTGAAGCCATGTCAATTCTCTGAGTCTCAAGGCTTTTACTTTGTGAAGTGAAAATGTCTGTGAACTCTCGGGCTTCCAAATAACAGAGACTTCGAAGAAGGAGAGAATATAAAGGCTCAGAGAGGTCTTACAGGTCACACTGATTGGATGCCTTGTTATTGGCAGGTCTTCTAGTGACTCAGTTTTTCTTCTTTTGGGGGCTAATTAACACTTAATTTTCACCAGGAGAAATCTCATTGAAAATTTTAAGGGAAAAAGAAAGACAGTTCTCATTATTCTAGCTCTGAAATTTATTCCCATTTCATTTTATTTTCATTTTTAGTCATCGATTTACAATATCATATGTCATAAATATAAAGTTAAGTGTTTTGAAGTTTATACAATTGACAATCTTTTATTTAGTGAGAGAAGGGGAGGCAGAGACAGACTCCTGCATGTACCCCGATCCACCTGGCAAGCCCACTGGGGGGCAATCCACTGTCCATCTGGGGCCCTTGCCCTGTTGGAACTGGAGCCATTTTTTTAGTGCCCAAGACAGAGGCTATGGAGCCATCCTCAGCACCCGGGACCAACTCGCTCTGTTCGAGCCTTGGCTGCAGGAGGGGGAGAGAGAGAAAGAGAGAAAGAGACAGAGAAGTGTGGGGGAGGGGTGGAAAAGCAGATGGGCTCTTCTCCTGTGTGCCCTAACTGGGAATTGATCCTGGTACATCCACATGCCGGGCCAATGCTCCAGCAATGAGTCAACCGGCTGGGATCATATTTCCTTATTTTATATAGTTTGTCTAAGCCCAGAACCTTTTTCTCAAGACTTAGTGGTCATAACCATCTAATGCATATATCTATTATTTGATCTGAGTTAATATAATATACTGAATTAATAATATGTAATAGTTCTAATGATAGCTGAGGTTTAAAAATACCTTTTAGGCAACAAAGCTAACAATTGTGACCCTTTGAACTTCAAAAAAAGCATTTATTTCACTGAATATGAAATAAATGAATAAGTAAATTCATATTGAATATGAGATAAAATGCATACTTTATTGAATACTTATTGAATGCATATATTATTTAATAGTAGGGTAAATTTAAAGTATTTATTAAAAAAGCTAGCCTATCTAATTCTTATATTTTCTTATAAGAGTTAGCTCTACTGAATATATATATATATATAAATGTAACTGTTCTTTTGTTCAAAATATTAAATCTCCAATAATTCTTCACTGATTGCTTTGAAATTTTGACACAATGTTGCATTCAAATACATGTGTGTTTCTATCCAAAATTACATAGCCTTAGCTCTTGTGTTGTCTGGAATAGCTGCAACATTGCTACCAGGTGGAAGAACTTCTCATTCCACTTTGAAATTGCCATTGAATATGCAGTTCATGGAAATTTCCACGTGCAACATTTCCAAAGCTTCCAGCATGGTAAAACTATTGCAGAAATGCAAAATTATTGTTTGTAATGAATGCACAATGGTGCACAAAAAATTGCTTGAGGCTCTTGATTGATCATTGCTAGATTTGCGTGAAAACATCAGACCAGTTGGGAACACATTAATATTGCTTGCACGAGATTTCAGGCAAACATTACCTGTAATTCCTTGATCGACACCATCAGATAAAATAAATGCTTGCCTGAAATACTCTACTTTGTGGCGACACGTAAAGACGTTAAAATTAACTACAAATATGCATGTACAGCTGCAAAACAATCCATCAACTGAGATATTCTCACATCAATTGCTGGAAATTGAGAACGGAAAGGTGCTGGTTGATCTGACCTCAGGACGAATTTCATTGCCTCATAATTTCTGCAATTTAGTGCTGTCAAAAGAAGAATTGGTTGAAAAAGTATTTCCCAATATTCAAACCATTTATAAGAATCATGATTGGTTGAGTGAACGAGCTATTCTTGGGGCCACAAACAAAGACATTTATGAACTTAAAAATATTATTCAGTCTAACATTCAAAGCAAGGCAGTCACATACAAGTCCATCAACACTGTTGTGGAAGCAGATGAAGTGGTTAATTATCCAACAGAATTTTTGAATTCACTCAATCTGCCAGGGATGCCACTGCATGTACTGCGATTGAAAATCAGTGTGCCAATTATCATGTTGTGAAATATCAACCAGCCAAAGCTTTGTAATGACACACGGCTTGCAGTAAAAAAATTAATGAGCAACATCGTAGAAGCAACAATCTTGACAGGACCTTTCAAAGGTGAAGATGTCCTCATTCCTCGCATCCTATGATTCCAATGGATATTCCATTTCAATTTAAGAGACTGCAGTTCCCAATTTGATTGGCGTTTGCAATCATCATCAACAAAGCTCAGGGCCAATCTTTAGAATTGTGCGGTTTAGATCTAGACACGGATTGCTTCTCACATGGACAATTATATGTTGCGTGTTCTAGCGTAGGCAAGCCAGACAATCTATGTATCTGCACAGACAACAGAACAACAAAAAAATATTGTATACCCACAAGCATTGTGAAATTAAACATATTAGAAACGAGCACTTTCTCTATCTTTTCCATTTAACTAGACTGAGCCACAGCAACGCGTGGCCAGGTACAGCTAATATATATATACACACACACACACACACACAATTTTTTAAAAAATTGATGATTCTAGTCTCCAGGGAAAATAGTTGATATCCTGACAAGGTATACTTATGTTTTGAACAGTGTTAGACAAAGTTATGTTAAAACAAATTAATTTCTACATGTTACTTTCATTTGTCTTTATTACTGTGAAGACATTTTTGTATGTAGACAAAGTTTTGTATTCCAATGTGAGTTGATAAAGTACTAAATGTAATTTTGCCAAAAGCCCCAGCTCCTACTGTACAGGTTCTATTTGTGAAAAAGAAAAAAAAAGTCACCTTAAGGTGATTTTTATTTTTTTTAAACAACCCAGGAAACACAGTAGCTGGAACTAAGAGATCCAATTAATTTAGAATCACTAGGATGAGGTGTGTTCTCCTCTGAAGTGTCTCTCAAGGACACTTGGCCTGTGTGAAGTGATTAAAAGATGAGAAATCAGGCCCAGTTGAGATCTCAGAACTGAATAGCGCGTAATGGAAGCGCCAACCCCACTCCCCCCTGACATACGTCCTCTGTAGAGGTTTCTACTTGACGTGCTTTGTCTGTGACTTCTCTTTGGAGACGTGTCCTGCTTAATAACTGCCTTTGTGCTAATTCTAGCAAGTCAACAATTTTCCCTAGCAAACTCTGTGGGGCCCTGCTGAAATGATCTGTGGAAGGGTACTCAAGGATGCTTTCAATCTGTAATATGACAGGACCTGCATGGTAAAAGAGGTATCTGTGGGGGTGATTCAGATGCCCTGGGTATAAATAGGAAGGCTTGGCTGAGGATATTAAGAAGATGTAGCCATGATGTACATCCTTGTTTACTTGCGATGTGGTTAGCTAGGCTATGTTGAGGGAGCCGTGTCTACCTTGTCCATGAATTTTATATATGAGGAATGCTCACCTAGTACCTTCCATTGGCATTATGTAAACGTGTGGTCCTTTTCCTTGTTTCTAACAAGAACATGAGGAGGTCTGTAGTAGGAGAATATGGCCTCAGTGATGTCCCTCCTTAATCCTTGAACCTGTGGATATGCTATGTTGCATGGTGGGGGTGGGGTTGGGTGGAGACTGCCAATCAGATGATCTTAGGGAGAGGGTCCCACATTATAGGTGAGTCTATCCTTCTCTGTGGAAGACAGAGGCATGTGAGTCAGAATGATATGTGGTGACAAAGATCCATGAGCCATTATTGCAGGCTCTGAAGATGGAAGTGGGGGTGGTCTCTCGCTAAGGAGTTCGGGCGTTTCTAAAGACATAGACCTGCAGGAGAAGCACAACCTTGATAATGACTTCATTTTAGCCCAGTGAGACCCAGTTCAGTTTCTGACTCCTAGGACTGTAAGACAGGACACTTGTGCGGATTTATGCCAGTAAGCTTGTGCTACTTTGGTATCACAGCAATAAGAAACTAATGCATGGTCTATATTAGAGGTAAGGTCAGTAAGGCTGAGCTTTCCAGCTAAGGTTCAGTTGTCCAGGGGTGGAGACACTTAAAGAATTCTCTCTGCTCATGAAAACAGCAATCAGCAACACCCCAGTTCCCCTCTTCCTCAGCACCCACAAGTACACTGCACATGTTACCAGTTCAACAATATCTATATGTTGGTTGCATTTTGCAATTTGGCTACTCAGACTTCCTTGATTTGAGGCAGAGAATGGTCCTGTTTCCTTACTCTGGAAGTCAGACTCTCAGGCACCCCAAGGAGTAATGCTTCTTGAGTCACTTAGGTACTTTTCTCTTGTTAACTGCCAAGTCTTCTTCTGTAGTCTCTGACTTGTGTCTCAGGACCCTTCACAACTTGCTAACCCCCCAGAAAGACGATTGATCTCCAAAGCAAAAACAGATGTGACATTCTTTATTCTACATGAGAACTTGTTTCAAACCATACAGTTAGCAAAGCTGACCATAGCTTTTATCACCTGTGGGAAGCATCGGGTCTGAGTACACACACGACATGTTATTGTTAGACAATGATTTCCCAAAGAGACAAAAGGTGATGATAAGAAAAATGTATTATCATCATCATTATTATTTAATAGAAGGCATGAAGCTGTCCTTCAGCACTTGGCTGAGGGAACCACCCCTCCCCTCCACTTTTGATTAGGAGTGTGGTCTGGTAGGCTTTCTCTCTCTGGGTTCATAGGCTCTGGCTGGATTTGCTTCACGCTTATTAGGCTCATGCTTCTGAGAAGGGACAAGTACGAAATTGCACCTTGCGTTTTTGGCTCCTAGTTTATCTGGGAGGAAGCAATTTTGTGCTGCTGTTTTAGTAACAGCAAGCGTGTCAGCTTCACGAGATGTTTGTAGGTTCTTTTGTGCTTGTTCCTGATGTAGGAGGAAGCTGGGACAGAACACCATGAAGAGTAGAGGGCATCAGGGATTAGAAACAAGACACTCCCCAGTCCTGGGTTTTCCTCTGCTCTTCTTTCATTCCACAGAGCACTTTTACAGAAAAGCTGAGAAAACTATTCCCATTCTTAACACTTCAAGGGCATTTCCTGTAATTTGAGTGTCTTCCAGAGCATTAGTAGCTCAAGATGAAAGGAGTTGCAAGATATAGAAATATCTGGGAGAGTGAATATTGCTCCATTATAAAATTTTAAGTCATGTGGATCCTAGGAGTACACCTAAGAAAAGGGGGAGGGCTTGTCAGTGAGAAGAAAGCCATATAAGAAAACAAGGCTGAAAAACAGATAAGAGTGATGAGGCAGATATTTTCAGAATGCATGCAGGAGGGGAAGGGTGGCAGAATGTCAGTGCATGGCTCACTCTGCACTTGTATAATCAGCGATAGTCCTTGTAGACATCAGATAACTTAGGAAAAGAAATATTGGAAAACTATTTCTTCAGCTTATTTTTTTTTTTAGTGTAAACATCAATTTCTCTTTATTTTTAACCCCAAAGGAGAAAAAGATGGATTTTTTTACTGCAAATAACAAGCATTTTTTTTCTTATTACTATTTCTATCTCTCTCAATGTACTTGTACTTTTTGTTAGGAAATCGTGAGTGGTCTTAAACAATAAGTTATAGTAAAGTTGAGCTGGGTCATGAGAGAGGTTCAGGCAGGGAAATCTTGGGGTAAGTTGCAGGCATTTCAAATCAGATCTCTGCATCACAGGTCAACCTGGGTCCCACTGAGTTCAGGCATCTGTTTCAGGAATGCCTACTGAATTCATTCTTCACATGAGTCCTTCAGCCATCTAGACCCACTTTTCATCACCTTTGAACTGAGCCCTGATCTCTCTTCTGACACAGTGTGGACTAGGTTATTTTCCTGATATGATTTAAAAAGGAATTTGGTCATGTTAATACTCCACTCAAAGCCATCAAAGTCCTCCTCTCCTCCAAAACTTAGATTACAATCTATTTTCCTCAATCTGGCATAAAAATTATCATGATTTGGCTAAAATCTGTCTTACGTCCTAGACTTTCCACTTCTGTTGATATAACTCCCCACTATAGTGACAATACTTTGATGGATGGTCTTTAAACCCATCTGCAGGATTGCTCAGGGGGACAGAAGAACTTCCTGGGTTTCGTTCAACATTCACATGGTCACATTTGACATGTGTGCTCAGGATCCAGGAGAGAAAATCAGTCTTCCAGAAGGGCAGCTGGAAGGGGTTCCCCTTCTGAGGAGCAGTTCTCATGGCTGCCTGGACAGCAGCCCACACAGCCCTCAATGGTCTTCCAGGTGGCAGCTTAGGTTCAAGGTCATGAGAGTTCCATAGAGCAGGTGCTAAATCACCTCATAGCCCACAGGAGCCAACACCAGTCAGGGGGTATTGTGACCATAAGCAGTGCTACCCAGCAACTATTGACTCTGTCTTTGGGCTGTAGGGAGCACAGCTGGCAAGTGCCCATGCTGAAGGGAAAGTTAATCCTTGAGTTCCACCATCAGACTCTTCATCATGCTCTCCTGCCTAAGGTCATGTCTCCTCTGGGGGTCCCCTCCTTCGATCTGCTCTAAGTGGTGCTGTCATTCCAGTCCTTCAAACTTCTGCTCAAGGAAGGCCACCTCCACAAAGGCTCTCCTGGCCCCTCTCCCTAATCACTAAACATACTTAGCACTTTTTCTACACTGCTCTTGTTATTCTTGTCATCTGTAACCTTGCACCAGATTTCTTATATACATGTGGATTACGATTATTATTACATGAATATCTGGAGATAAGGGGTTATCCTTCACACATCTTTGTATGTACAATGCCTAGCATGTAGGTGATTCGCACATAGAAAGAATAATGAACAAACCTCATACAGTGTATGGGAATTTTGGTGAATAGGTCTCTTTGAGAAATATTGTATGAATAAAATATGCATTAAACACAAGAGAATACTGAAAAGTTGAGTGAGTCTTCTTGCCAACCAGTTATCTTCAGAAGTAATTATTATGAAGAAAATTTTTCTTGAAAATTTTTATGCATATTAATATATATGTATATTAATTGTGTGTATGTATATATATACACACACATACATATAATTAGGGTATATTTCAAAATGAATATAAAGTGATAAAAAAAGCATTTTTTTTTTTTAAGAAGAACATATGAAAAGTAAACTAGTCAAAGAAAGTTGTTTGATTATGCAAATGAGAAGCAAAACCAACTTTTATTTCATTGGTGAAAATGCATTATACAAAAGGCTGAAAGTACTGGAGTATCTGCATGTTCCCTGATCTTGAAAGTGCATTTTTTCTTTCTTTTATTAACTTTAATGGGGTGACACCAATAAATCAGGGTACATATGTACAATGAAAACATCTCCAGATTATCTTATCATTCAATTGTGTTGCATACCCATCACCCAAAGTCAAATTGTCCTCTGTCACCTTCTATCTGGTTTTCCCTGTGCCCCTCCCCTCCCTCCGCCCACCCCGTAACCACCACTCTCTTGTCCATGTCTCATAGTCTCACTTTTATGTCCCACCTATGTATGAAATCATGCTGTTCTCAGTTTTGTTTTTCTGATTTACTTATTTCACTCCGTATAATGTTATCAAGGTCCATCCATTTTGTTGTATATGATCCGATGTCATCATTTCTTATGGCCGAGAAGTATTCCAAAGTATATATGTAACAAAGCTTTTTAATCCACTCGTCTTCTGATGGACACTTGGGCTGTTTCCAGATCTTCACTATTGTGAACAATGCTGCCACAAACATGGGGGCGCATTTCTTCTTTTCGAACAGTGCTATGGTGTTCTTAGGGTATATTCCTATAAGTGGGATAGCTGGGTCAAAAGGCAGTTTGACTTTTAATTTTTTCAGGAATCTCCAAACTGTTTTCCACAGTGGCTGCACCAGTCAGCATTCCCACCAGCAGTGCAGAAGGGTTCCCTTTTCTCCACATCCTTGCCAGCACATACTCTGTGTTTTTTTGCTGATGAGCGCCATTCTGACTGGTGTGAGATGATATCTCATTGTGGTTTTAATTTGCATTTCTCTAATGATTAGTGATGTTGAGCATATTTTCATATGCCTATTGGCCATCTATATGTCCTCTTTGGAGAAGTTTCTATTCATTTCTTTTGCCCATTTTTTGATTGGATTGTTTTCTTCCTGGTGTTGAGTTTTACAAGTTCTTTATAAATTTTGATTATTAACCCCTAATCAGACATATAGTCAAATATGTTCTCCCTTTGTGTGATTTGTCTTTTTATTCTGTTCTTATTGTTGTTAGCTGTGCAAAAGCTTTTTTTAAATATATATATTTTATTATTATTAATTCTAATGGGGTGACACCAATAAATCAGGGTACATATGTACAATGAAAACATCTCCAGGTTATCTTATCATTCAATTGTGTTGCATACCCATCATCAAAAGTCAAATTGTCCTCTGTCACCTTCTATCTGGTTTTCCCTGTGCCCCTCCCCTCCCTCCGCCCATCCCATAAACACCACTCTCTTGTCCATGTCTCATATTCTCACTTTTATGTCCCACCTATGTATAAAATCATGCTGTTCTCAGTTTTCCTTTTCTCTGATTTACTTATTTCACTCCGTATAATGTTATCAAGGTACATCCATTTTGTTATAAATGATCCGATGTCATCGTTTCTTATTGCTGAGTGGTATTCCATAGTATATATATACCATAGCTTTTTAATCCACTCGTCTTCTGACAGACACTTGGGCTGGTTCCAGATCTTCACTATTGTGAACAATACTGCCACGAACATGGGGGCGCATTTCTTCTTTTCGAACAGTGTTATGGTGTTCTTAGGGTATATTCCTAAAAGTGGGATAGCCGGGTCAAAAGACAGTTTAACTTTTAATTTTCTGAGGAATCTCCAATCTGTTTTCCACAGTGGCTGCACCAGTCTGCATTCCCACCAGCAGTGCAGAAGGGTTCCCTTTTCTCCACATCCTCGCCAGCACTTATTCTGTGTTGTTTTGCTGATGAGTGCTATTCTGACTGGTGTGAGGTGATATCTCATTGTGATTTTAATTTGCATTTCTCTAATGATTAGTGATGTTGAGCATTTTTTCATATGCCTATTGGCCATCTGTATGTCCTCTTTGGAGAAATTTCTATTCATTTCTTTTGCCCATTTTTTGATTGGATTGTTTGTCTTTCTGGTGTTGAGTTTTATAAGTTCTTTATAAATTTTAGTTATTAACCCCTTATCAGACGTGCTGTCAAATATGTTCTCCCATTGTGTGGTTTGTCTTTTTATTCTGTTTTTATTGTCTTTAGCTGTGCAAAAACTTTTTAGTTTGATATAGTCCCATTTGTTTATCTTGCTTTTTATTTCATTTGCCGGTGGAGATAAATCAGCAAATATATTGCTGCTACAGATGTCGGAAAGCTTGCTGCCTATGTTTTCTTCTAAGATGTTTATAGTATCACAGCTTATGTTTAAGTCTTTTATCCATTTTGAATTTGTTTTTGTGAATGGTGTAAGTTGATGGTCTAGTTTCATATTTTTGCAGGTAGATGTCCAATTTTCCCAACACTATTTGTTAAAGAGGCTGTCTTTACTCCATTGCATGTTCTTTCCTCCTTTGTCAAATATCAGTTGTCCATAAAGCTGTGGGTTTATTTCTAGGTCCTCTGTTCTGTTCCATTGATCTATGTGCCTGTTCTTATGCCAGTACCAGGCTGTCTTGAGTATAATGGCCTTATACTAAACCTTGATATCCGGAAGAGTGATACCTCCTGCTTTATTTTTTCTTTTTAAGATTGCTGAGGCTATTTGTGTTCTGTTTTGGTTCCATATAAATTTTTAGAATATGTGTTCTATATCTTTGAAGTATGTCACTGGTATTTTAATTAGTATTGCATTGAATTTATAAATTGCTTTGGGTAATATAGACATTTTAATGATGTTTATTCTTCCTAGCCATGAGCACGTTGAAAGTGCATTTTGAAATATCCTCTAATTTTTGTGAGCAGTACATTACATATATATATATATATATATATATATATATATATATACACACACATGTGTATGTATGTAAGAATGTGTGTTTAATCTTTTTTTTAACAATTTTTTTTCTTTTTATTTTATTCATTTTAGAGAGGAGACACAGAGTGAGAGAGTGAGAGAGAGAAAGAGTGAAAGGGGGGAGGAGCTGGAAGCTCAACTCCCATATGTGCCTTGAGCAGACCAGTGCAGGGTTTTGAACTGGCAACCTCAGTGTTCCCAGGTCGATGCTTTATCCACTGTGCCACCACAGGTCAGGCTAATCTTTGTTTTTTTAAACATAAGATAGGGCATTTTTATTAGTCTATTTCATATCTTTATTTTTCTTTTAATAGTCTATATCATGAAGGCCTTTTCATGTCAACACATACATATGCACCTTATTCATTTTAGTGGCTATATTATATATCATTGTTTGAATACATCAAAATTCTACTAATGGATGTGCCAGGCAATCAGCTGATGTTGTTTCATCTCCCACAGCCTTCTACATTCCACTTTCTGGTTCTGGGGCTGTGACTCTCAAGCTACAGTTTTCTGCAGGCATCCAGCTGGCTTGCTGTTAGGACCTGTCAATAGCAGGTGTTGGAGAGAGACTGGAGGGCAGGAGCGAAGTGAGGGAAAGTATGCTTGCTTTTTTCTTCTCCTTTTGGTTTGCTTCTCCTTCTTGTGCTGCTTCCTCCAGCAACGTGCCTTTTCCACCCACGCTGTGACAGTGGTTATTCATTCCAGCAGCACTTGTCCCAACACCTCAGCAGTGGCTTCATCGCACCCCCTCCAAAAGCCAGAGTCCTCCCTCTTGAGAGCCCTGTCCCCAGGGCACCAGGAGTCAGCTTTGCAGGGCCCTTACTCCAGGCCTCTGCGTTTTAGCAGTTCACACTCATCCCTTTTCTCATTAGCCAAAAGAGAGGTGGTAGCTACTTTCTGCATGACGCTTGGTGTTCCCTTTTTCACTGCTTGGTTCTCTGATTCCGGACTGACAGTCTTTTGTCCCATTTTCTCCCCCTGTGAGTGTTACTGGTTTGGTTTCTGTCTCCTGACTATTGGATCTTTACTGGGATTCACTGGGAATTTGTTTCAAGTGAGTTTAGCTGTCAAAATCAAATAAACATCCAGTAATACTTTTGAGTTGGAAAGGAAGTGTTTTAAAAAAACTGCAATCCCACAAGACATGTGGATTTTAAATTTGATAACTATTGACAAATTGTCTTCTGAAGAGGTCAATGCATTTCTAGTCTCCCCCTTCAGCATATGCAGGCTTTCAGATCACAACATTTATACTAATATCATGTACTATAAAACAGAAGTTTTGCCAATAAATTAGTTGAAAGTAGTTTTAATTGCTCTTTAAGTTTGCATTTCTTTAAGATTGGGGTTTAGAATATTTCCATATATTTCTGACCATTTGTGTTTATGTGAACAGCCTGTTTCTGTCTCTTAGCCATTCACTGAGGCTTATTTTTCCTTTGATTTGAAAGAACGTTTTGTGTATAAAAGAAATTAACCCTTTCGCACATACTTTACAAATATTTTTCTTGGTTTGTGTTTTCCTTTTGTCTTTATGATTTTTGTGTCATACAAGGTTTCAGAATGTTTGCGTATTTTTTATTCTCTGTTGTCAATTCTTGTGTAGACTCTCATTCTCCATGCCAAGACTTAAAATTAATTTTCCATGATTTTTTTTAGTATTTGTACAATTTTATTTTTAATGTCCAGCTTGTTAAATATTTGCTGTATCTGAAATTTATTTTGGTTTAGAATAGTGAGATATTGCTACAAGTTAATATTTTCCCAAATGACCAACTGTTCTAATACCATTTGTTCAGTAATCTACCTTTTCCCTACTTATTTGAAATACCAGTTTTAACTATATGTAAAAATTTTGTATGCATTCTCTATCAATTTTTGAAATCTGTTACTTTCTTTTTTCACTTATCTCTTATCAATCTATTCATGTTGAATTGTTATAATTTATGAAGCAGCATCAAATGTTTTAATATCTAATAAGATTAACTTTTACTGATTACTTTCTTCTCTTTTTTTTATTAAGTGAGAAGAGGGGAGGCAGAGACAGACTCCTACATGCGCCTGACCGGGATCCACCCGGCAAGACCCTTATTGGGCAATGCACAGCCCATCTAGTAGTGCTGCTGCTCCATTGCTTAGCAACCAAGCTATTTTAGCACCTAAGGCAAGGCCATGGAGCCATCCTCAGTGCCTGGGGCCAACTTGCTTGAACTATTAGAGCCGTGGCTACAGGAAGAGAAGAAAGAGGCAGGAGGGGTGGAGAAGCAGATGGTCACTTCTCCTGTGTGCCCTGACCAGAAATCGAACCCAGGACTTCCACACGCCAAGCTGACATTCTATTGCTGAGCGAACCAGCCATGGCCTTATTACTTTCTTTAAAAAATAATTTTGCTGGCTATTATTACATATTTATTTTTCTATGTGAATTTGGGAATAGTGTATACACAAATAGAGATTTTGGCGTATTCATTGAAAATGTGCTAAATGTAAAGATTAATTAATGTGTAATTGACATCTTTATGACATTGAATCTTCCTATTTAAGACCTAATATTTTTACAATATTCAACCTTCCTATTCCCAATTTGTACAAATATCCTTTTATGCAAATGTCCTTTTATTTAGTAAAATTTATTCCTGAGCATTTTATTTTTTTTCTTGCTAATATGTAATATCTTTTTCTCATAATAAAAATGTAAAAGTCATTATATAAGAAAGCTGTTGATTTTTTAAAAATATTAAAAAATTTTTGAAACATCACAATCTTAAAGAAATGTTGACAGCTCAGTATATATAAACTTAGTTTTCCAGAGCCATTTGAAATGCCATCCTCCTTAACTGTTTTAGTATGTATTTCTTAGAAATAAGAACATTTTCATACATAATCAAGTATAGCCAAAGAAAAAAATATCAAGGAATTAACCCAAATAAATTACTGTAATCTAACCCTTGGATCCCATTGGAATTTAGCAAATTGTTCTGATAATGCTTTTTATAGTAAAGGGTTCCCATCAGAATCTTGTGTGGCTTTTTGGCGTTTTAGTGTCTTGTCTTGTTGGTCTACATACAGCCTTCAGTCTAAAATGGTTTTTCAGTTTTGCTTGCCCTTCATGACTTTAATGCCAGGAGATTACAAGCCAGTTATTTAGTAGAATATCCTTCAGTTTGTTTTTTCCTCGTGGATAGATTGAAGAGTTAGACAACTTTGGAAGAAATGTTGTAGGAATGATTCTGTGTTTTTCTATCTTACCAGGTGCACATGGTCTCACCTTGGTCCACAACTGATGATCATCACTTTAATCTCTTGTTTTAGATGGTACGGAGAGCTTCTCTGCTATAAATTTACTTTTCCCTTTCATAATAAGTATTTTGTGAGCAGGTATTTTGAAGGGATAGAAATACCCCATAATCATAAAGTATTTAATCAACCAATTAATAATAAATAAATGTAAACTTATGGTTTCCTACCTTGTTCAAACTATTTTAATGAGTTACTATTGTTGTATATATATATATATATTATATATATATATATTTTATATATATATATATATATTATTATTAATTCTAATGGGGTGACATCAATAAATCAGGGTACATATGTACAATGAAAACATCTCCAGGTTATCTTATCATTCAATTGTGTTGCATACCCATCACCAAAAGTCAAATTGTCCTCTGTCACCTTCAATCTGGTTTTCCCTGTATACCTCCCTTCCTCCCTATCCCACTCTTCCCTCCCTCCCCCCATCCCAAAACCACCACTCTCTTGTCCATGTCTCATATTCTCACTTTTACGTCCCACCTATGTATGAAATCATGCTGTTCTCAGTTTTTCTTTTTTTCTGATTTACTTATTTCACTCCGTATAATGTTATCAAGGTACATCCATTTTGTTATAAATGATCCGATGTCATCGTTTCTTATGGCTAAGTAGTTTTCCATAGTATATATGTACCATAGCTTTTTAATCCACTCGTCTTCTGACGGACACTTGGGCTGGTTCCAGATCTTCGCTATTGTGAACAATGCTGCCTCGAACATGGGGGCGCATTTCTTCTTTTCGAAAAGTGCAATGGTGTTCATAGGGTATATTCCCAAAAGTGGGATAGCTGGGTCAAAAGGCAGTTCGATTTTTAATTTTCTGAGGAATCTCCAAGCTGTTTTCCACAGTGGCTGCACCAGTCTGCATTCCCACCAGCAGTGCAGAAGGGTTCCCTTTTCTCCACATCCTCGCCAGCACTTATTCTGTGTTGCTATGCTGACAAGTGCCATTCTGACTGGTGTGAGGTGATATCTCATTGTGGTTTTAATTTGCATTTCTCTAATGATTAGTGATGTTGAGCATTTTTTCATATGCCTATTGGCCATCTGTATGTCCTCTTTGGAGAAATTTCTATTCATTTCTTTTGCCCATTTTTTGATTGGGTTGTTTGTCTTCCTGGTGTTGAGTTTTATAAGTTCTTTATAAATTTTAGTTATTAACCCCTTATCAGACGTGCTGTCGAATATGTTCTCCCATTGTGTGGTTTGTCTTTTTATTCTGTTTTTATTGTCTTTAGCTGTGCAAAAACTTTTTAGTTTGATATAGTTCCATTTGTTTATCATGCCTTTTATTTCAGTTGCCCATGGAGATAAATCGGCAAATATACTGCTGCTACAGATGTCGGAGAGCTTGCTGCCTATGTTTTCTTCTAAGATGCTTATGGTTTCACGGTTTACATTTAAGTCTTTTATCCATTTTGAGTTTGTTTTTGTGAATGGTGTAAGTTGATGGTCTAGTTTCATTTTTTTGCAGGTAGATGTCCAATTTTCCCAACACCATTTGTTAAAGAGGCTGTCTTTACTCCATTGTATGCTCTTTCCTCCTTTGTCAAATATCAGTTGTCCATAAAGCTGTGGGTTTATTTCTGGGTCCTCTGTTCTGTTCCATTGATCTATGTGCCTGTTCTTATGCCAGTACCAGGCTGTCTTGAGTATAATGGCCTTATAGTAAACCTTGATATCTGGAAGAGTGATACCTCCTGCTTTATTTTTTCTTTTTAAGATTGCTGAGGCTATTCGTGTTCTGTTTTGGTTCCATATAAATTTTTGGAATATGTGTTCTATATCTTTGAAGTATGTCATTGGTATTTTAATTGGTATTGCATTGAATTTATAAATTGCTTTGGGTAATATAGACATTTTAATGATGTTTATTCTTCCTAGCCATGAGCACGGTATGTGCTTCCACTTGTTTGTATCTTCCTTGATTTCTTTTATCAATGTTCTATAATTTTCCGAGTATAAGTCCTTAACCTCCTTGGTTAAATTTACTCCTAGGTACTTTATTTTTTTGGCTGCAATAGTGAAGGGGATTGTTTCCTTAATTTCTTTTGCTGATATTTCATTGTTGGTGTATAGAAATGCCTCTGATTTCTGAGTATTAATTTTATATCCTGCCACCTTGCTGAATTCATTTATAAGGTTCAGTAGTTTTTTTACTGAGACTTTAGGGTTTTCAATATACAATATCATATCATCTGCAAATAGTGACAGTTTTACTTCTTCTTTTCCAATTTGGATGCCTTTTATTTCTTCTTCTGTCTGATTGCTGTAGCTAGAACTTCCAGAACTATGTTGAATAAGAGTGGTGAAAATGGGCAACTCTGCCTGGTTCTTGATCTTAAGGGGATTGCTTTTAATCTTTGTCCATTTAGTATGATGTTTGCATTCGGTTTATCGTAGATGGCCTTTATCATGTTAAGGAATGATCCCTGTATTCCCACTTTACTGAGAGTTTTGAGCATGAATGGGTGCTGGATTTTATCAAATGCCTTTTCTGCATCTATTGAAATTATCATGTGATTTTTGTCCTTCCTTTTGTTTATGTGATGAATCACATTGATTGATTTGCGAATATTGAACCAGCCTTGCCTCTCCAGAATAAATCCCACTTGATCATGGTGTATGATTTTTTTCATATATTGCTGGATCCTGTTGGCTAAGATTTTGTTGAGAATTTTAGCGTCTAAATTAATCAGGGATATAGGCCTATAATTTTCTTTCTTTGTGTTGTGTTTGCCCGGTTTTGGGATCAGAATTATGCTCGACTCATAAAATAAGTTTGGAAGTCTTCATTCCTCTTGAATTTTTTGAAATAGCTTGAGAAGGATAGGAGTTAGTTCTTCTTTGAATTTTTGATAGAATTCACTTGTGAAGCCATCAGCCCCAGGACTTTTCTTTTTTGGGAGTTTTTTGATAACTGTTTCGATATCATTTGTTGTAATTGGTCTGTTTAGGTGTTCTTATTCTTCCAGATTGATTTTTGGAAGGTTATATGATTCAAGAAATTTGTCCATTTCACCTAGATTGTCTAATTTTTTGGCATATAGTTCTTCATAGTATTTTCTTACAATGCTTTGTATTTCTGTTGTGTCAGTTGTTATTTCTCCACTGTCCTTTCTAATTTTATTTATTTGAGTCCTCTCTCTTTTTTTCTTGGTGAGTCTAGTGAAGGGTTCATCAATCTTGTTTACTTTTACAAAGAACAAGCTTCTTGTTTCATTGATCCTCTGTATTGTTTCCTTAGCCTCTATGTCATTTATTTCTGCTCTGACCTTTATTATTTCCTTTCTTCTACTTGTCTTGGGTTTTATTTGTTGTTGTTGTTCTAGTTCTTTTAAATGCAGGGTCAGGTTGCTTATTTGAGCTTTTTCTAGCTTCTTATGATATGCCTGTAGTGCAATAAACTTCCCTCTCAAAACTGCTTTTGCTGTGTCCCATAAATTTTGAGTTGATGTATGCTGATTATCATTTGTTTCTAGAAACTTTTTTATTTCTTCTTTGATCTCATTGTTAATCCATTCATTATTTAATAACATGCTATTTAGTTTCCAAGTGTTTGAGTATTTTTCATTTTTTCTTTTGTGGTTAATTTCTAGTTTCATGGCATTGTGATCAGAGAAAATGCTTGATATGATTTCAATCTTCTTAAATTTATTGAGACCATTTTTGTGTCCTAACATGTGGTCTATCCTAGAAAATGTACCATGAGCACTTGAGAAGAATGTATATTCTACTGCTTTAGGGTGAAAAGTTCTGAAGATATCTATTAAATCAAGTTGATGTAGTGTCTCCTTTTAGTCTGCTGTTTCTTTATTAATTTTCTTTCTTGAGGATCTATTCAGTATTGTTAGAGGGGTATTGAAATCCCCTACTATGATAGTATTGCTGTTATTCTCGCCCTTTATATCCATCAAAGTCTGCTTTATGTATGTCGGGGCTCCTATATTTGGTGCATAGATATTTATAATAGTTATATCTTCCTGTTGAATTGTTCCCTTTATCATTATGTAGTGTCCTCCTTTATCTCTTACTACAGCCTTTGTTTTAAAGTCCATTTTTTCTGATATAAGTATTGCTACCCCTGCTTTTTTTTCATTTCCATTTGCATGAAATATTTTTTTCCATCCTTTTACCTTCAGTCTATGAGCATCTTTTGTTTTAAGGTGTGTCTCTTGTAGACAGCATATGTATGGGTCCTGTTTCTTTATCCATGCAGCTACCCTATGTCTTTTGATTGGATCATTTAATCCATTTACATTTAAGGTTATTATTGATATGTAGTTGTTTATTGCCATTTTATTCTTTAAAGCTGTATTCTTCTTTTGCTCTATTCATTCCTCCCTTTAAACTGTTCACAAGAGGCCCCTTAGTATCTCTTGCAGAATTGGTTTGGTTTTTATGAATTCCTTCAGGCTTTCTTTTTCTGGGAAGCTCTTTATTTCTCCTTCAATTTTAAACGTTAACCTTGCTGGATAAAGTAGTCTTGGTTGTAGGTTCTTGTTCTGCATTACTTTGATTATATCCTGCCATTCCCTTCTGGCCTCAAGTGTTTCTGTTGAGAAGTCCGATGTCAACCTTATGGGTGCTCCTTTGTAGGTGATAGCCTTTTTTTCTCTAGCAGCTTTTAAAATTTTTTCTTTATCCATTAGCTTTGGTATTTTAACTATGATGTATCTTGGTGTAGATCTTTTTGGGTTTCTCTTTAATGGAGTTCTGTGTGCTTCTTGAATGTGTGGAGTGTTTCCCAGCCTTAATTTAGGAATGTTTTCTGCTATGATTTGATTGAACAAAGTTTCCATTTTCTGTCCTCTCTCCTCTTCTTTAGGCACCCCTATGATGCGAATGTTGTTTCTCTTCATTTTGTCACAAAGCTCCCTTAGAGTTTCCTCACATTTTTTATGTCTCTTTTCCTTTTTCTTCTCTGTTTCTGTGCCTTTGTTTATTGTGTCCTCTAACTCGCTTATTCGATCCTCAGCGTGGGTCATCCTGCTTTTAATTACTTCCATTGTGGTCTTCAGTTCTGATACTGTATTTGTCATTTCTGTCTGATACTTTTTTTTAATTTCAATTTCATTTTTTATACTTGTTATCTTTTTATTTAGGTGTTCATAATGACTATCCATTGTTGCTCTAATTTCTTTGAACATCCTAACTATCATTATTCTAAATTCTGCTTCTGGTAATTTGATTATATCTGGTTCATTCAGGTCCTTCTCTGGGGATTTCTCTTGATTCATTTGGTTTGCATTCCTCTGCCTGCCCATTTTTTCTGTGTATAAGCAAGTTGTGGCCACTGGAGTCCAGTAGGTGTTGACTTTGTGTTCTCTAGGTGTGGTCTGTTGCAGGCCCCCCACCCCCTCTGCCGGTGCCTAGGGTGGTTGGGTATGGGCGTTGCCTGAGCCGGCCCACTGTGGCTTTTGCTGTGATTTCTGCCTCTCCTCCGTGGGAGGGGCTGTCACTGAAGCCACAAGACTTAGTACCAAGGGTAGAGTTGAGCACCTTTGCTCAGCTGTGGACTCAGCCTATTTCCGGACTTTCGCCCAGAACCAGCAGTCGGAGCCTGCTCGCTACAGTTCCGTGGGTTAAGTAGGGCTTTTGACGTGCCCTCAGCTGTAAGCTTTTGCCAGTCCAGAGATTTTGCCCCGCCCTCGAGGCCAGGGCCCTTCTGCGCAGGGTCGGAAACCAAGGTTTATTGGGGCGGGCTGTTTGCTGTCTTCCGCTCAGCTGCGTACTTCCACTCGTCCCGGACTCTACCCCGCCGCCGTGTTCGGAGCCCGCTCGTGCACGTATGAATGCAATCTGAGGTTTCTCCGACCAGGCGGGGATAGTAGCGTGAACTCAGCTGCGAGCTTCCACTTGTCTCGGTGTCTACCCCGTTCCGGCGCTCGGAGCCCGCTCGCGCACGTAAACTGTCCAACCGGGGTTTCTCCGGCCCGGGGGGGGGGGCTGGTAGCGTCAGCTCAGCCGGGAGCACCTGCCCGTCCCTGGTCCTAGCCCTGTCCCTGCGGTCAGGGCCGGCTTGCACAGGGCCCGCCCGTTCCTGGCCTCCCGCTTTGTCCCCGTAAGTGGGATTAAAGGCAGGCCCGCAGCTTCCAGACCGCCCTCGTGCGTCCCCTCTGACCCTCTGGGCTAGACCTATCTCCCACCGGCTTGGCCTCTGCCCACGCCGACAGAACCGCGTTTCAGCGTCCTGCCACCCACCATGCCCTTAAGCAGCCCTCAGCAGAGTAGGATGGGACCTAATACTCCACACTGTAGGCCTGGGAGCTCCCTCACTTGTTTCACAGCTCAAAACTGTCCAAACGCCTCTGCTAGGCTCTAGGACTGCAGGCTGGGGCTTGGTTCCTGGGACCCAGGTCCCTCCCTCTCCGCCAAACTTTCCTCCCGCCCCGCGGGTCTCTCCGGGCTGCCATTTGCTCCGGGGAGCTGGGCAGCCCTCTTCGCGTTTTCACTATTCCTACCAGTCTCAATGTGGCTTCTTCTGTGTTCCTTGGTTGAAGAGTCCACTTAGTTCATAGTTGGTTTATCCAGATGATGGTTCTTTAAATTGAGTTATAATCCACTTTGCTTCTGGGAGTTGGAAGTTGGTACGTCCACCTACTCCGTCGCCATCTTGCTTCTGTTGTATATTTTGATGCCAAAATTGTTCACAGTCTGGCCACCTTTGAGCTCCTGGAAGGAAAGCGTTTCCTTGCTTTCTGGTACAATAATATTTTCAGGTTCACCTTGTGTTTTCCCTGTATGAGCCCTGGAATCAGCCATATTCCTAGAAACCCTGGTTCACTTTAACACAGAATTATGTTAAAATGTCAAGGTGTATTTGCTGTGTGTCCACCTGATGTTAGGGCAGGGGTCGGGAACCTTTTTGGCTGAGAGAGCCATGAACGCCACATATTTTAAAATGAAATTCCTTGAGAGCCATGCAATATGTTTAACAGTAAATACAAGTAAATGTGTGCATTTTATGTAAGACCAACACTTTTAAAGTACAATAAATCTCTGAATTCTTTTTAATAACGTTGTTATGCTGTTGCTAACTAATGATGAATAAAGTACTTCTTACCGTAATGCAACTGCTGGTGCTGCATGGTTTTGCTGATGGCTTTGTAGTCTGGTTGATTCATGGTGAGATTAAGCTTCATGCAGGCATTGAGACTTCCATCCGTTAAACTTGATCATAGGTTGGTCTTAACATTCTTTAGATGTGAGAAAGACTGCTCACATGCATAGTTAGAGACAAACATTGTCAGTATAGCAATACTCGCATGCTGCAGTGTGTGGTATGTGATGGGAAGTGCGTTCCAAGTTTTGATAATCAGCTGGGCCGCGGGTTGAAGGTTTTTCATTTCTTCCCACTTGTGTTTTCTCACCAGCTCTGCTTGCTGTCGTGCTAGTCTTTCCAAATCTTCATTCAGTGACTTGAACTTATTCACCCACATGTCTGAGGCCTTCAGGTCAGCAGCTTATAGCTCAAAATCTATGATGAAGATACCAGGGATGTAACTCAGGTCAGCACTGTCCACTGCACACTCGTGTGTATGGATGATGAACTTAAAAAGATGAGCATGCTGAAGAAATTCTCCAAAGCGTGCTTTGAATGACTGCAGGAGATTAGATGTGAAGCCTGCTAGCTGCTGGAGATCAAGATGTTGAGCAGGGTCACTTGCTGTGCATGCATCTTTAAACTCTCCCAGTTTTTCCAAGTGTAGTAAACGACCTGTTTCAATGCCGGTGATGAAGAGTTCCAGCTTATTTACAAATGCAAACACTGCTTGTTGAAGGGATAAGACTGTATTTCCAACGCCTTGCATTTTCACATTGAGCTGGTTCAGATTTTCAGTCATATCCATGAGATAGTAGGACTTCAGGAGTCACTCAGTGTTAGCTAACTCAGGATGCTCGACGTTTTTCATTTCAAGAAAAGTCCGGATTTCGCTCAGACAAGCCATGAAACAGCTGAGCATCTTCCCTCTTAACAAACAACGCACATTGCTGTGCAGAAGCAGACCAGGATAATTATTCCCAACTTCATCCAGCAGTGTTTTAAACTGGCAATCATTTAAAACTTGGGTAACAATAAAGTTGACTACCCAAATGACCAGTGACATCACCTCATCAAGCTGCTCACCACACATCTGAGCACAAAGCGCAGATTTTACTGATGTAGGATGCAGTAAAAACTTAAGATGGGCCTGACCTGTGGTGGCGCAGTGGATAAAGTGTCGACCTGGGAACACTGAGGTCGCCAGTTCAAAACCCTGCACTGGTCTGGTCAAGGCACATATGGGAGTTGATGCTTCCAGCTCCTCCCCCCTTTCTCTCTTTGTCTCTCTCTCTCACTCTGTGTCTCCTTTCTAAAATGAATAAAAAAAAAAAACAAAAACTTAGGATGGTTCTCTTTTCATGTTCACGAAGAAGTGCTACGGATCCTCTGTTTTTCCCCACCGTGCACAGAGCACCATCAGTTCACACCGAAATAAGTTTATCCATTGTTAGATATTTTTCTTTAGCAAACTCAGTAAAAGACTTGAATAAATCCTCCCCTCTTGTTGTCTCTTTCAAAGGCAAAACACCAAGACTTTTCTCACATAGTGTGTCACTGACAGCATACCTTGCAATCATGCTGAACTGGGTTAAATGGCTTACGTCTGTTGACTCATCCAAAGCGGGAGAAAAGAATGGTGCTGCATTTATGTCCTTCACCTGTGTTGCCTCAATTTGATTTGCCATCATGATGGTACGGTCGTGAACAGTTCTTGCCAACGGAGGCACGTCTTTTATTTGTTTGATTATCTTGTCTTTATGTGAAAAGCCGTCAAAAAGTTCATTGGCAACATCAAGCATGAATGTTTTGGCATACTCCCCATCTGTGAATGGCTTTTTATTTCTCACAATTGCTAAAGCACCAGAAAAGCTAGCCAAATTCCAGTCACCTTGTTGGGTCCAAACATGGAGTTGCTGCTGACTAGCTTGCACTCTGCACAGTAGCTCTTGACATGCTTTCTTCTTGCTATCCCCCGCTGGATATTTTGATGCTCATGTAGTATGGCATGTGTCAGAGTGCCACTTTCTATTTGACTGTTTCATCAATGCAATTTTATCATTGCATATTAGACACACTGCAGAACCTGCTCTCTCCACAAAGGTGAAATCCTCTGTCCATTCCTGCTGAAAAGTACGCTACTCCTCATCTTTTTTATCTTTTAGCCATCTTCTTTGTCAAAAGGGTTTCTGCAATTAGCTAGCTGACTACTTGATTTAAAGGAGGGAAGTTTACTTTCTGACCTCAAAACGACCCGTGTACCATACTCATTATCCAATAAAAATTTGGTGTTGTCCCGAAGGACAGCTGTGATTGGCTCCAGCCTCCCGCAACCATGAACATGAGCGGTAGGAAATGAAAGGATTGTAACACATGAGAATGTTTTATATTTTAACGTTATTTTTTTATTAAAGATTTGTCTGCGAGCCAGATGCACATCTGGCTCATGAACCATAGGTTCCCGACCCCTTTGTTAAGGTGTCAATGTTCCCAGATACTCTCAGTAGACAGATCTGAGGAATACAAATTCACATTTATGTTTGTTTGCAAATCAATGTGTAGATATTGAAAACTGTGAATTTGCACCTAATTCTTCCCATTCTAATGCAACACTTGAAGGTTTTATTCTGGTTTTCCCTTTTTCTGTATTTGTAACCCCTTGGTCTCTGATACTCTGCACAGACCCAACCCCTCCATGCCCTGGTCTAGGCTATTGGACTTCATACCTGTCACCCCCACTACAGCTGGCATTTATGCCTGCCTTCCTCCACCATCCCAGTGGCTTTGTGACTCAGTTGTTCAGAGAAAGGGGCAAGTTACTACCTACTTAGTTATTTTTGTAATCAATAGCTTCATTGAATACTCTAATGGGGTTCCAGTCTACATATTTCTGCTTTCTATCTATGTAATTTTAGTATCAGCAATGATTTTTCGACAATTTTCTCTGATTTTTATAACTGATTAATTTTTTTTACCAAATTGTATTTCTCTGTATTTCCAGGAGTTTGTAACACTAGCAGGTATTTTTATCCTATTTTAAATTTATGTTCTTGCTTCTAATGTTTCAACATAAAACATGATGCTGTCTTTAGGTTTGATGTAGTCATCATGTTAAGAAAAACTTTTTTCTACTTACATTAGTTAAAAATATTAAATTTTATTAATTTTTTTTGTTGTCTATAGAGATTATGATTTTTAAAATTTTGACTTGTGGCAAATTACACGGTTATATTTTATAATTGAAATTTCTTGGATAATTGTTTCTTTGTTGTGTGATATTACTCTATTAATACGTTTCTGGGCTCCTAAACTCATAATATCTATTTTTATTTGTGAATAAGATCAATCTCTGGTTTTCTTTCTCATGTCATTGTCATATTTGGGAATCATTATTTAACTTTCTTCACAAAGGATATTTGGGAGCTTTCCTTCTTTGTGTTCCAAAGCATTTAACTGGCTTTCGATTTATTTCTTTCATAAACATCTGATGAAATTCACCTGCGTTAATAGCTTTTGTGGTGTGTGTGTGAGTGTAGGGAGGTGTGTGACATAGAGAGACTACTATGAGTTTATTCTCTCAGGGCATTGATTTATTTAGGTGTCTTCTCTCTTTCATGGTCAATTTAGGTAATATGTATTTTTTAAAATATTAATTTTTATTTAGTTTTAATTATTTTGGTATACAGCTGTGTAAAATACTCTCGATTTTCTTTGTAATGAAGTTTACAGTTATTTCCCAATTTTATTTTTTGACACTGAGTATCTGTGACATTTTCCTCATTTAGACAAATTAGTAGTTTATTTTTTTCTTTAAATTGTCAGGGTTTAAATTTATTTATTATTTTACAGTTTTTCTTATTTCATAAATTTATTAATTTCTGATTTCCTATTTTCTTTTTGCTATTTCCTTTATTTAAAATTTCCTAAATTCTTGAGTGAAATGCTTTTACTCTTTTGATTTTTTATTTGTAATATATAGTGGACTTTATATTAATAAAGATCATTGGCTTTTTATTATGTCATCAGTTTCTAGTTTAAGATGAACTTTGTATCCACCCTTTTATATCAACTTGTAATCCTCTTTCAAATTTACTCTGGTCAGAATCCTTGCTTTTCTCCCCATTACATGGTCAAGCCCCATCTATTTCTGTCAAAACCAGGTAAAGACTTCTTCACAAGGGAGAACAAATGTAAACTCAGTACTCTTTGAAACTCTTGAAACTTTATCTCCATGTTACATTTGATCACTGGCTCCACTTCCGGTCTTCACAAAGATACAATTTCATGTTGAAATCTTTTGGCTTTTATCTTTTTAAGGAAATTGCTTCAAAGAGGGGATCCACTTTGTTGCTCAGTGCCCTTTGTGTAAAGACCCTTGTGACAGATACTCTTGGAAATAAGGCTCAGAGGAGAGGAAATAGTGAGTTGTAAAGAGTCCTCCTAGGCAGAGTACTGTGCAGCCCATTCGGATTTTGAATTTTCTGGGCTTTTCCAAGCCTGAGCCTCAACCTCAAGTGCTGTAGCTTTTCTCAGGTGAAGTGAGTTTTCAATTTTGCTATTCTTTGTTAGCATTCTGACACTTATAACATCCATCCTGTGGTTTTAATTTTTATTTTTTGTAAGCTGCTTTAGCTGAAGGGTGAAGATATATATATTTTTAAAACTCCTGTTTTTATCAGAACTGCTAAACCTTTTTTTCTCTATGACACCATTCTCCTTTTCTGTCCACATCAGTCACCAGAGCTATTTCTGCCTCTGCACTAAACTGAGTCAGAAAAATGGACTAAACCAATAAGTGGTAGGAGTCTCTTCTTAATTCATGTACCTAAAAATATGCTCTCATTAAGATTTTATATACTATCCTGTATCAGATACATTGGTGTGTTAAAAGTATTTTTTATATAAACTAGCTGTAACTTGGTCTTTTTGTTTGTTTGTTGGTTTTTTTTCACAGGGACAGAGAGAGAGTCAGAGAGAGGGATAGATAGGGACAGACAGACAGGAACGGATAGAGATGAGAAGCATCAATCATTAGTTTTTTGTTGCTGTTGTGACACCTTAGCTGTTCATTGATTGCTTTCTCACACGTGCTCGAACTGCGGGCCTTCAGCAGACCGAGCAACCCCTTGCTGGAGTCAGAGACCTTGGGTCCAAGCTGGCGAGCTTTTGCTCAAGCTAGATGGGCCCGCGCTGAAGCTGGCGACCTCGGGGTCTCGAACCTGGGTCTTCCGCATCCCAGTCTGATGCCCTATCCACTACGCAACCACATGGTCAGGCTAACTTGGTTCTTTTAAAATAATTCCATATGATACTAAAATGCAATTAGGTCATTTTTGTTTTAGATTTTACTTATTAATTTTTAGAGAGAGGAGATGAGAGGGAGAAAGAGAGAGAAAAAGGAAAGAGAAGCTGGAAGCATCAACTCATAGTAGTTGCTTCCTGTATATGCCTTGACTGAGTAAACCCAGGGTTTTAAACTGGTGACCTCAGTGTACCAGGTCAATGCTTTATCCATTGCACCACCACAGGTCAGGCCAGTCATGTTCTGTTCCTTATGGCTTAACTGAGAAATATAGATCAGAAAATGCCAAGATCATGTCATTAGTACTTGCAAATTTACTAAGTGGTATGACATATGTGGATAGCAATCAATTTTCTGTTTAAATTACCCATACTTCGATTTCATATTTAGGAATGTGTTTTCTGTTATTGATGATTAATTTTTAGATCACCAAAGGCCTAAACTAAAAGTCAGATTTTATGATTCAGTGACCTGAAATGATAATGGATGCATTTAAATGTATCAAATA
Source organism: Rhynchonycteris naso (assembly GCA_037038555.1). Classification (NCBI taxonomy): domain Eukaryota; kingdom Metazoa; phylum Chordata; class Mammalia; order Chiroptera; family Emballonuridae; genus Rhynchonycteris; species Rhynchonycteris naso. The sequence continues at coordinate 210,815,689 of CM072998.1, read as the reverse complement.
CCAATTCTTCATAGTTGGAGTATGGTCAATGGATACATTTTTAAATGTTTTGGAAATGCATTAAGCTGCTGATTTTCTCCATACTTTTTCACTAAGGGAAAGAGTATTGTGTGAGTGGCTATTCCTGCTCTCTGTTTTATGGTGCTTCTAAGAGCATGCACTGCCCTGGAGTAAGGAGAGGTCCCATGACCATATTAGGGATGCTGATGGCACTCACCATTCTGTCCTCTTTCCATCCTCTCCAAAGGATGTCAGTTCTTTCTGGCACTAAAGGACAACCTCAGTTAGTTTGCTTCTTAGCTGTGATTACTGTCTTTCTGCTCTTATGGGGATCTTGTGTGATGTACTTAACCTTGAACTTCCGAAGGAATTGCAAACTGAGTCCAGACACTGAAGGGGCGCTGAAGAGGGGCTAGCCAAGAGTGAGAACCTGCATAGGGCTAAATCAAAATGAGCCATATTCCAGAAAGAGAGCCAGAATCAGAGACCTTAAGAAAACTTTTTATTTTGGATTGTCATGTCTAGAGTTCTGGAAGCAACTCACGTGCTAAAGGTATTAGGATGGGGATTCAAAAAGGTTTACTTCCAGAGGAGTGACAGTATACAACATGTATAAACCCCAGTGTTTACTGGAATTGAACAAAAACAATTCCAGACAAAGTATGACATCAATGAAAAACATTAAGTTCTTTCCTCATTTTGATCACCCTATTTAATTCTGCCTGTGCATCCAACAAAGACTGTTAATACCTCACTTTTATAATCATGGGATTCTCTTACTATGATGAATGTTTGCAATTAAACTCTATTTACACACTTGGTTAATAAGATTACAGAAAATTACCCACATTTTTAATTTTTTGTTCCAGGCTTGAAACTATCTGAGCATATCGATTATGATCAGTTGAATTTGTTATGCTGCATGAGGGAACTACAGTGCAGGTAATGGAGCCATGCATTTTTGTCATTCAAATTAGTATTGATACATTTGTTTCATGATTGAAGTATTATAATAAACCATTATTGCCTCTCAAGTTACCTGATCAACTACACAGATGAAAGTGTTTGAAATCCTGGAGGTTAGCACTCTAACTTAAAGGCACAGAATATGTATGCCATATTTTAGCGCAACACTTTTGTGACATAGACATAATAGGTGGGCCCTTTCTCATACTTGGAAAGCAGTCATGTGTCAAAGAGTTGTAAACGTGTTGTGTATTTGTTTCATATGATTTCAAGTCCACTTGTGTACAACTTAAGGAAATTGTTTGAATCCACTTGTTTATGACAAAGACTAAAACAGGCTGTTTTCAGAAGTGAAGTGTGTCAGGACATCATCACCTCCTCTTGTTGTCATGGAGAAGCACCCACCCCATCAGCTCAGGTGCTGAGAGATCAGGTAGAGATAACCATGGCAACTATTAGACTTAAATATTGAGAGTTTGTGAAGACATTGGAGGGCTTCCATCTGGGCAAGGCACACTTTGCCAACCTAAACAGCTCTTGGAGACATTTGTTCCTGTGTGGCCAAACTGACCCTTTGCTGGGCAGTGTCTCCAAACCATGCAGCATTCCTGGGGTGACAACCAACCCACCCCAGAGCAGCTAGCCTGCTCACCAACACCACTGCTTTCGCTCCCTAGCAACATGACCTAGCAACAGAGGACTTTGATTTTGGAGCCAGCAGCTGGAAGTCAGTTCCTGGTTTGTTAAAACAGGTTCTCCTGAGCACTTCTTATAAAAAGGTCTACCCCGTCTAAATTAGGACTTTATTCCTTACATCTCTCCTTGCCTGGAACAGTAGTGTGATTGATCTATCATTGCTTCTGAGCATGTTTTTTTATTGGTTTATTAAGAGACACCATCCTGTATGCTAATGGCTTGTGCAATCCCCACAGTGAGCCTGTGTGAAATAAATTGCTGGCAAAGACAGTTTCTGAGCGTAACTTGCCGCCCAAAACAAAACAGAATGGTTGACATCACAAGTCCTGAGCACACAGGCAAGTAGTAGTGGAAATATAATGAAGTCAAAGAACTGGCTCCGGATTCCAAAGATACGTGATACTGGGGTATATCATTTTTAAATGTCTAATTTTTGCTAACTCCTATACCCAAGCTGGACTTTTGAAATTATAGAACTACTTAGTTCCTTCTATGTCCCTCCCACTGTCTTTCATGGAGAGAGGACCTCACCTCATTGTTTACCGGACTGCTGAGAAAACACAGGCTTTCTCTACTACTAACAGAGTTCTAGATCACATCTCTTAACCCCTTCCAATTATGTCTGCATTTTCATCCATCTCCCCATGGCTTTTCTCAGAAGAAGTGAGGAGGGCGTGCCTCTTTGATATTTTGTGACTTTTTTCCCAGTCATTCTGCCTCCTCCTCACCCCCACTACCTTTTTCTTCAGGTGAAGAATCCTGCACCTGCCTTCTGGAATCAGGTGGTCTGGTTTGAATCCTGGCACCATCACTTCACAGCTATGGGACCTTGAACTAACTTTTTTTACCTTCATTGGGCCTCAGTTCCTTTGTCTACAAAATGGGTAGATAGACACATCATTTAATAAGGTATAAGGATTAGATGATCGAAAATGTAAATAGCCTAGAATAGTAGTACCTGGCACATTGTAAAAACTGGCACGTTTTATGGTTTTTGGCGGGGAGGGTCATTATATCCACAAGGTCATTATATACTGACCATGCAAGGAGCAGCCCCGAAAGTGGAGGTGCTGAGGAAGGTAGACTCATACAGTCATTTTGCAGAAAGAAAATGGGCTTTGAAGTCAATTCAGGTTTCATGTACACCCTGGTCCTCCGCTTCCCTGTTATATAACTTAGGAAAAGTACTAAGTTTTCAGTTTCTTTATGGGTGGAAAGGGAAGTAAACTATTACCAGCCCTTAGCATAATGTTTGGCACATAACAAGTACCCAATATATAAAAGGTAAATGTGTAAAATAGGTAACTATAGAATATCAGGTTCAAATAGAAAAAAAAGGGGAGAGGATCTTGGGAAAGCTTCCAGTGATCTCAGTGGTTAGATTTAAATAGATTTTTGGTCATTGTATCTCTATAAGAATAGGAATGAAAAAGATAATGTCATGTTAAATTACATTTACATTGTATTATTTAAATAAATTAAGTCCAATTAAGTTAGACAGTATTCTTAAAATATATTCTATTTGCAAAGAGTTAATAAGGTGTTTTAGGAACTTTGACCAAGAGAATAAAAAGCTGACATAAATATTTTACTATGTGTGGTTGTTGTTTACATTGACAATGAAATAATCAATGTTTTCTCTTCAGGATTTTTACATTCACTGCTATGAGGCAAATACTGACTAAGATGTTTGTCATTGTTAATTTTTAAATACTATCATGTTTGATAATTACTGAAATAAGCTGGCAAGATGAATGTTTTGCATTCTAAAAAATTGACCAACTTTCCATAATGGTCATCAACTGAAAATTGAACAAGGTAGATATTCCAAAACCAGATGTTGTCAACGGACCATGAATAGAAGCACATCTTGTTACTGACATTTCTGATACGTGCAGTGTATGGAAACCTGGCTGGAAATGGGCACCATCTGGAGGAGGACATTGAAAGTTGAGGAGCTCACCCAGACCCCAGCCTTGGAGATCTTGCTTCCGCAGGAAATGCATTAGATACTAGGAACAATGGGCACACACACAATGTGGGGTGCAGATGATGTTTTGTGGAGTTGTATACTTAAAACCAGCATGGTTTTGCTAATCAATGTCACCCCAATAAATTAAATTAAAAATAAGAAGTCACCTGGCCTGTGGTGGTGCAGTGGATTAAGCGTCAACTTGGAACACTGAGGTTGCCGGTTCAAAACTGGGGCTTGCCTGGTCAAGGCACATATGGGAGTTGATGCTTCCTGTTTCTCCTCCCATCTCTCTCTCTATTCTCTAAAGTGAATAAATAATATCTTAAAAACAATAAGAAGTCGGCATCCCAGATGATTTCAGTGAGAGATTGGATTGTGGAGATGTTCATATTTTGGTCTAAGACATCTATATTCCAACCCTAAAAAAATACTGCATGAGAATGTTATAAATCATTGCAAAGGTCCATATAATCATACCATCCAGGAATCTATATGTAAAATACATGTGAATCCTTTTAGGAGAATTTTAATTGTTTGCTGTATTTTATATAAGACTTTAATCAATGACAGAAATTAAAGTATTAAAATTTAACTTAAAATTTTACATTGACATAAATTTGATATTCTTTTTATAATTTTATTTAGAAAATTAAATTTAATGGGGTAACATTGATCAATAAGAGTACATAGGTTTTAGGTAAACACCTCTATAGCATTTGGACTCTTGATTGTGTTGTGTGCTCATCACCCAAGGTCAAATCATTTCATTTCTCTCTGAAGCACACTATAGATGATTTTTACAGAGGCTATTTTTAAAGCATATAATGTTTGTTTTCTATTTTAATTGTTTGCTTCTTAGACTAAATAGTATAAAATTAAGTTGTGTGTATTGTATTAAAAACCTTCCTCTTGGAAGCTATTATCTAATGATACTTACAATTTAACTTCTTTTCCTCTCTCTCTCTCTCTCTCTCTCTCTCTCTTTTTATAGCTGGAATGCTGAGAATATCCTGTCAGCTCACAATAAGTTCATAAAGGAATATCCTAAAATATTCCTGCCAAAAAAAATCAGACTGCCTAAACTTTCCAAACAGGAAGGAGAAAGGTAATGACATTTCCTTTTGAAAGTGGGCTTGATGTGCATGTGTGTCCATGAAAAGACAACAGACTCAAACGCTGTAAATACTGACCATGCAAGGAGCAGTCCCGGAAGTGGAGGTGCTGGGGAGGGTAGACTCATACAGTCATTTTGCAGGAGTTTTCATGACATGGTGTGATTATTAGAATTAATAAATGTGTACTGCTTCCTGAGTATTACCATTAAAGTGGATAAACAACTAGTCTTATCTAATAAGTACAATAAATGACAATACTATTAGAAATAAGAAAGATAGTACAATAAATTATATAGAGAAAACTAAGAAAAGTGTAAATCATGATTGAATACTTTATGTAACAAGGTGAATTTGATAGATGTTATTGTTTTCTAAAAAATGTGTACTAAATTTATTCAAGAAGATAGAAACGTTTTAAAAAGATGGTATAAATAGAAGTTGTAAAAAGAACTCTTCAAAAGTATTTTTTAAGCAAAAAAAGGACAAAGGTAAAAGATTAAAAACCCATAGCTCAAATGATAAAACTAGAAGTTCTTTTTAAGAAAAAGTAATTTTTATACAATTTAATTATCCCACAGTATATACCTGTTTGCCATGCACATAATAATAACCCTTGTATCAAAATTTAACAAGAATAACATAAGTAAGAAATAGCAATTTTAGCTACGATTATATAGGCAGACATGCAAAATAAAATAGTAGCAAATGAAAAAATGTCACAGTGTATTAGCAGATTTGTAGTGACAGTGAAGTTGGCTTCATTTTAGGAGTATAAAGAATGTTCAACATTAAAAAAAACCCTTTTATTATAATTTTATATTAGTAGCCCAAAGAGAAGCTAAATGATGCTATCTAGAGAGGATGAAAAGAAATTTGAAGCAATTCAGTACCCATGTCTCACAGTAAAAGAAAAATTATGCTTTTATCTTTAATGTGTGCAGTATGGTGAGTGTTAAATAATACAAAATATTTATATGTCCAGTCAGAAAGAAATCTATTCTAACATAGAAATAAAATGCATTAAACTGAATTAAAATAAATTTCACAAAGTATATTAGTAAATCATAAGTCTTCTCTAAGCGTAGCTCACTTTGGTCCCTTGTGTAATGTGATGCACCCGTGTACGCCCAGGAGGTGGGAATAGGACCCAGGTTAATCCAGAGAAGCTTTTGGCTGGATGAAATCAATGAGCAAACGTGAATCTTAACAGACACTAAATGTCTACATTGCTCAAATTACTCATCAAGAGCCTTTGTCTGTGCTCATTGTCACATTCAGCACTCCATGATTTGTTGAACACAAATGTCATATAATGGACCTAGTAGGAAGACTTGAAAGGAATGCACCTGCCTGACTGGGGGCAGCTAGCAAGAGTACCTATGGTCAGGGTCTTTCCTAACAATTGAAGGAAGACAGTCATGCACAAGGAGAGGAGAAGCTAGGCTTGATAAACCATTCAGTTCACTGTGAGCAGTGCCACATTATTGAAAATAAATGGAAGACCTGGCTGAGGCATAGAGAAATGATTCTACCTAAGCAAAATCTGCGAGTACGGGGCAGGAATGAGATCTAGGACCCCTTGGATCTCTGATCACTATCTGAAGTGGAGTTTATTCATGGTTTGACTAGATAGAAGGCACATTTTTAGTATATTCACAGATGTGAAACTCAGATGCACAGACATGTTGTTTTAAAAAAAAACCCAAAAGACTTGGATTTGAGTTTTTGTTTTGCCCCAAATCAGCAACCTGACTTTGGAATAGTCTCTGAACAGTGACCACACTCACTTTTGTTTAGAAAAAGAGGATAATATTAATATCAGACTCCACAGTTAGGCAATGGAAGAGCTTTTTAAAAACCCTACTAACTTATTATTATCATGGATTTTCGATGACAATGATTTATGTAAATTTATTTCATCTATTACTTTTATTTCTTTTTGAAGTGAGAGGTGGGGAGATAGACAGATTCCTGCTTGTGCCCTGACTGGGATCCTCCCTGGCAACCCCCATCTGGGGCAGATGCTCTGCCCATCTGAGGCCATGCTTGCAACCAAGCTATTTTTAGCACCTGAGGCAGAGGTTTCACGAGTCATCCTCAGCTCCTGGGGCCAATGCGCTAAAATGAGTTGAACCATGACTGCAGGACAAGAATAAGAGGTGAGGGGTGGAGAAGCAGATAGTCGCTTCTTCTTTGTGGCCTCACTGGGAATCAAATCTGGGACATACACACACTGGGCCAATCCTCTACAACTGAGCCAGCCAGCCAGGGCCTTCTACCTTTTTTTAAATGGGTTAAATAACAGCAACAAAGTAATATTTATAAACTTTATAGCAATTTAAAAATTCACTGTGTTGTTTGCTTCAATAAATTTAGTATCACCCTTTGAAATAACAAGATGTAGACGTTTTTATATATATATATTTTATTATTATTAATTCTAATGGGGTGACACCAATAAATCAGGGTACATATGTACAATGAAAACATCTCCAGGTTATCTTATCATTCAACCGTGTTGCATACCCATCACCAAAAGTCAAATTGTCCTCTGTCACCTTCGATCTGGCCCTCCCTGTGTCCCTACCCTCCTCCTTATCCCATTCTTCCCTCCCTCCCCCCATCCCATAACCACCACTCTCTTGTCCATGTCTCATATTCTCACTTTTATGTCCCACCTATGTATGGAATCATGCTGTTCTCAGTTTTTCTTTTTTTCTGATTTACTTATTTCACTCCGTATAATGTTATCAAGGTACATCCATTTTGTTATAAATTATTCGATGTCATCGTTTCTTATGGCTGAGTAGTATTCCATAGTATATATGTACCATAGCTTTTTAATCCACTCGTCTTCTGACAGACACTTGGGCTGGTTCCAGATCTTCGCTATTGTGAACAATGCTGCTTCGAACATGGGGGCGCATTTCTTCTTTTCGAACAGTGCAATGGTGTTCTTAGGGTATATTCCTAAAAGTGGGATAGCTGGGTCAAAAGGCAGTTCGATTTTTAATTTTCTGAGGAATCTCCAAACTGTTTTCCACAGTGGCTGCACCAGTCTGCATTCCCACCAGCAGTGCAGAAGGGTTCCCTTTTCTCCACATCCTCGCCAGCACTTATTCTGTGTTGTTTTGCTGATAAGTGCCATTCTGACTGGTGTGAGGTGATATCTCATTGTGGTTTTAATTTGCATTTCTCTAATGATTAGTGATGTTGAGCATTTTTTCATATGCCTATTGGCCATCTGTATGTCCTCTTTGGAGAAATTTCTATTCATTTCTTTTGCCCATTTTTTGATTGGGTTGTTTGTCTTCCTGGCGTTGAGTTTTGTAAGTTCTTTATAAATTTTAGTTATTAACCCCTTATCAGATGTGCTGTCGAATATGTTCTCCCATTGTGTGGTTTGTCTTTTTATTCTGTTCCTATTGTCTTTAGCTGTGCAAAAACTTTTTAGTTTGATATAGTCCCATTTGTTTATCTTGCCTTTTATTTCAGTTGCCCGTGGAGATAAATCGGCAAATATACTGCTGCTACAGATGTCCGAGAGCCTGCTGCCTATGTTTTCTTCTAAGATGCTTATGGTTTCACGGCTTACATTTAAGTCTTTTATCCATTTTGAGTTTGTTTTTGTGAATGGTGTAAGTTGTTGGTCTAGTTTCATTTTTTTGCAGGTAGATGTCCAATTCTCCCAACACCATTTGTTAAAGAGGTTGTCTTTACTCCATTGTATGTTCTTTCCTCCTTTGTCAAATATCAGTTGTCCATAAAGCTGTGGGTTTATTTCTGGGTCCTCTGTTCTGTTTCATTGATCTATGTGCCTGTTCTTATGCCAGTACCAGGCTGTCTTGAGTATAATGGCCTTATAGTAAACCTTGATATCTGGAAGAGTGATACCTCCTGCTTTATTTTTTCTTTTAAAGATTGCTGAGGCTATTTGTGTTCTTTTTGGTTCCATATAAATTTTTGGAATATGTGTTCTATATCTTTGAAGTATGTCATTGGTATCTTAATGGGTATTGCATTGAATTTATAAATTGCTTTGGGTAATATAGACATTTTAATGATGTTTATTCTTCCTACCCATGAGCACGGTATATGCTTCCACTGTTTGTATCTTCCTTGATTTCTTTTATCAATGTTCTATAATTTTCCGAGTACAAGTCCTTAACCTCCTTGGTTAAATTTACTTCTAGGTACTTTATTTTTTTGGCTGCAATAGTGAAGAGGATTGTTTCCTTAATTTCTTTTGCTGACATTTCATTGTTGGTATACAGAAATGCCTCTGATTTCTGAGTATTAGTTTTATATCCTGCCACCTTGCTGAATTCATTTATAAGGTCCAGTAGTTTTTTGACTGAGACTTTAGGGTTTTCAATATACAATATCATATCATCTGCAAATAGTGACAGTTTTACTTCTTCTTTTCCAATTTGGATGCCTTTTATTTCTTCTTCTTGTCTGATTGCTGTAGCTAGGACTTCTAGAACTATGTTAAATAAAAGTGGTGAAAGGGGGCACCCCTGCCTGGTTCCTGATCTTAAGGGGATTGCTTTTAATCTTTGTCCATTTAGTATGATGTTTGCTGTCGGTTTATCGTAGATGGCCTTTATCATGTTAAGGAATGATCCCTGTATTCCCACTTTACTGAAAGTTTTGAGCAAGAATGGGTGCTGGATTTTATCAAATGCCTTTTCTGCATCTATTGAAATTATCATGTGATTTTTATCCTTCCTTTTGTTTATGTGGTGAATCACATTGATTGATTTGCGAATATTGAACCAGCCTTGCCTCTCCAGAATAAATCCCACTTGATCGTGGTGTATGATTTTTTTCATATGTTGCTGGATCCGGTTGGCTAATATTTTGTTGAGTATTTTAGCATCTAAATTCATCAGGGATATAGGCCTATAATTTTCTTTCTTTGTGTTGTCTTTGCCCGGTATTGGGATCAGAATTATGCTCGCTTCATAAAAGGAGTTTGGAAGTCTTCCTTCCTCTTGAATTTTTTGAAATAGCTTGAGAAGGATAGGAGTTAGTTCTTCTTTGAATTTTTGATAGAATTCACTTGTGAAGCCATCAGGCCCAGGACTTTTCTTTTTTGGGAGTTTTTTGATAACTGTTTCGATATCATTTGTTGTAATTGGTCTGTTTAGGTCTTCTGATTCTTCCAGATTGATTTTTGGAAGGTTATATGATTCAAGAAATTTGTCCATTTCACCTAGATTGTCTAATTTTTTGGCATATAGTTCTTCATAGTATTTTCTTACAATGCTTTGTATTTCTGTTGTGTCAGTTGTTATTTCTCCACTGTCCTTTCTAATTTTATTTATTTGAGTCCTCTCTCTTTTTTTCTTGGTAAGTCTAGTTAAAAGTTCATCAATCTTGTTTACCTTTTCAAAGAACCAGCTTCTTGTTTCATTGATCCTCTGTATTGTTTCCTTCGCCTCTATGTCATTTATTTCTGCTCTGATCTTTATTATTTCCTTCCTTCTACTTGTCTTGGGTTTTATTTGTTGTTGTTTTTCTAGTTCTTTTAGATGCAGGGTCAGGTTGCTTATTTGAGCTTTTTCTAGCTTCTTATGATGTGCCTGTAGTGCAATAAACTTCCCTCTCAGAACTGCTTTTGCTGTGTCCCATAAATTTTGAGTTGATGTATGCTCATTATCATTTGTTTCTAGAAACTTTTTTATTTCTTCTTTGATCTCATTGTTAATCCATTCATTATTTAATAACATGCTATTTAGTTTCCAAGTGTTTGAGTATTTTTCAGTTTTTCTTTTGTGGTTAATTACTATTTTCATGGCATTGTGATCAGGGAAAATGCTTGATATGATTTCAATCTTCTTAAATTTATTGAGACCATTTTTGTATCCTAACATGTGGTCTATCCTAGAAAACGTACCATGAGCACTTGAGAAGAATGTATATTCTACTGCTTTAGGGTGAAAAGTTCTGAAGATATCTATTAAATCAAGTTGATGTAGTGTCTCCTTTTAGTCTGCTGTTTCTTTATTAATTTTCTTTCTTGAGGATCTATCCAGTGTTGTTAGAGGGGTATTGAAATCCCCTCCTATGATAGTATTGCTGTTATTCTCGCCCTTTATATCCATCAAAGTCTGCTTTATGTATGTCGGGGCTCCTATATTTGGTGCATAGATATTTATAATAGTTATATCTTCCTGTTGAATTGTTCCCTTTATCATTATGTAGTGTCCTTCTTTATCTCTTACTACAACCTTTGTTTTAAAGTCCATTTTTTCTGATATAAGTATTGCTACCCCTGCTATTTTTTCATTTCCATTTGAATGAAATATTTTTTTCCATCCTTTTACCTTCAGTCTATGAGCATCTTTTGTTTTAAGGTGTGTCTCTTGTAGACAGCATATGTATGGGTCCTGTTTCTTTATCCATGCAGCTACCCTATGTCTTTTGATTGGATCATTTAATCCATTTACACTTAAGGTTATTATTGATATGTAGTTGTTTATTGCCATTTTTTTCTTTAAAACTGTATTCTTCTTTTGCTCTATTCATTCCTCCCTTTAAATTGTTCACAAGAGGTCCCTTAGTATCTCTTGCAGAATTGGTTTGGTTTTAATGAATTCCTTGAGGCTTTCTTTGTCTGGGAAGCTCTTTATTTCTCCTTCAATTTTAAAAGTTAGCCTTGCTGTATAAAGTAGTCTTGGTTGTAGGTTCTTGTTCTGCATTACTTTGATTATATCCTGCCATTCCCTTCTGGCGTCAAATGTTTCTGTTGAGAAGTCCGATGTCATCCTTATGGGGGCTCCTTTGTAGGTGATAGCCTTTTTTTCTCTAGCAGCTTTTAAAATTTTTTCTTTATCCATTATCTTTGGTATTTTAACTATGATGTGTCTTGGTGTAGATCTTTTTGGGTTTCTCTTTAATGGAGTTCTGTGTGCTTCTTGAACATGTGGAGTGTTTCCCAGCCTTAATTTAGGAAAGTTTTCTGCTATGATTTGATTGAACAAAGTTTCCATTTTCTGTCCTCTCTCCTCTTCTTCAGGCACCCCTATGATGCGAATGTTGTTTCTCTTCATGTTGTCACAAAGCTCCCTTTGAGTTTCCTCACATTTTTTGAGTCTCTTTTTCTTTTTCTTCTCTGCTTCTGTGCCTTTGTTTATTGTGTCCTCTAACTCGCTTATTCGATCCTTAGCGTGATTCATCCTGCTTTTAATTCTTTCCATTGTGGTCTTCAGTTCTGATACTGTATTTGTCATTTCTGTCTGATTCTTTTTTATTATTTCAATTTCGTTTTTTATACTTGTTATCTCTTTATTTAGGTGTTCATAATGACTATCCATTGTTGCTCTAATTTCTTTGAACATCCTAACTATCATTATTCTAAATTCTGCTTCTGGTAATTTGGTTATATCTGGTTCATTCAGGTCCTTCTCTGGGGATTTCTCTTGATTCATTTGGTTTGCATTCCTCTGCCTGCCCATTTTTTCTGTGTATAAGCAAGTTGTGGCCACTGGAGTCCAGTAAGTGTTGCCTTTGTGTTCTCTAGGTGTGGTCTGTCTGCAGGCCCCCCACCCCCTCTGCCGGTGCCTTTGGTGGTTGGGTATGAGTGTTGCCAGCGCCAGCCCACTGTGGCTTTTGCTGTGATTTCTGCCTCTCCTCCGTGGGAGGGGCTGTCACTGAAGCTACAAGCCTTAGCACCAAGTGCAGAGGTGAGCACCTTTCCTCAGCTGCGGACCCAGCCTATTTCCGGACTTCCGCCCAGAACCCTCAGTCAGAGCCTTCTCGCCACAGTTTCGCGTGTTGGGCTTTTGACGTGCTCTCAGCTGTGAGCCTTTGCCCCTCTGGAGATTTAGCCCTGCCCTTGAGGCCAGGGCCCTTCTGCGCAGGGTCGCAAACCCTGGTTTATTGGGGCGGGCGTGTTTGCTGGCTTCCGCTCAGCTGCGTACTTCCGCTTGTCCCGGACTCTACCCCGCCCCCATGTTCGGAGCCCGCTCGTGCACGTATGAATGCAATCCATGGTTTCTCTGGCCAGGCGGGGATAGTAGCGTGAGCTCAGCTGCAAGCTTCCACTTGTCTCGGGGTCTAGCCCGTTCCCGCGCTCGGAGCCCGCTTGCGCATGTATACTGGCCAACCGCGGTTTCTACGGCCTGGGGCGGGGTGGCTGGTAGCGTGAGCTCAGCCGCGAGCCCCTGCCCGTCCCTGATCCTATCCTGGTCTCCGCGGTCAGGGCCGGCTTGCGCAGGGTCGTAGAGCAGATTTCTGCCCGTTCCTGGCCTCCTGCTTTGTCCCCGTAAGTGGGATTAAAGGCGGGCCCTCAGCTTCCGGACCGCTTTTGCGCGTCCCCTTTGACCCTCTGGGCTAGACCGAGCTCTCACCGGCTTGGCCTCTGCCTACACCGACAGAACCGCGTTTCAGCGTCCTGTCGCCCCAAACCCTTAAGCAGCCCCCAGCAGAGTAGGAAGGGACCTAATACTCCACACTGTAGGCCTGGGAGCTCCCTCACTTGTTTCACAGCTCAAAACTGTCCAAACACCTCTTCTAGGCTCTGGGACTGCAGGCTGGGTCTTGGTTCCTGGGACCCAGGTCCCTCCCTCTCCGCCAAACTTTCCTCCCGCCCTGCGGGTCTCTCTGGGCTGCCATTTGCTCTGGGGAGCTGGGCAGCCCTCTTCGCGTTTTCGCTATTCCTACCAGTCTCAATGTGGCTTCTTCTGTGTTCCTTGGTTGAAGAGTCCACTTAGTTTAGTTCATAGTTGGTTTATCCAGATGATGGTTCTTTAAATTGAGTTATAATCCACTTTGCTTCTGGGAGTTCGAAATTGGTATGTCTGCCTACTCCGTTGCCATCTTGCTTCCCTAAGATGTAGACTTTTAATCAATGCATCTTTACATCATTTTATTCCTGGAGGAAAAAAGGAAATTAAAAAAAATTATTATAATTGTGGAAACAAATTATCAGAAAAATAATTATCAGAATTGTAGGCATTTCTTCACAATGTCCATGGCCTCCTGCTACTCCCTACTTGCTTTGCACAAGTCATTTATTCACCTCTTACGACATGAGTTTGAATTTTTATGACTGGATTTTTTAGACTATACATATTGCTAGTTTTGTTAAATAAATATTATGAGGAGGATTATTTCCTATCATTTCATGAGAATGTAAGACACCATTGAAGCAATCAATCAGTCAATTAGTACATGTGGCCATGCATTTGTTTCTGTTGCCTTTGACCATTTGGCACCTCCAGGTTGGCCTCCATGTCTGAAGTACTATTGGGGCTGATTGTGAACCTTCTGGTTGGCTGGAGATCTCCCGTACAAGGCAGGAGTCCGTGTAGTCTCCCTGCATGGGCATATGTGATAAACATGGGCCAGAACACTGGGTTCATGAGCCTCACTCTCCATGTTTTTGCCTCAAAGTTTGCCATACCTGTACCACCTCCCTTCTACCCCACGGACCTCCTTTGAGGCTCTAGAAATGAGAAAACATTACACCAGGCGTAGTTGAGAGAATCAAGGATGGTGGAAGAACATAGTCAATTGTACTGGGTTAGAATTCTCATCACCACTGAGTTTTACTGTCCTCACTACTGTGATTTATTTACAAGAGTAGTTGGGGATAGAGTTCTAAATAGGTTCTAGGTCTCTGTGGGTAGATGGCTGAGGTTCTGTGAAAGGGATGGCAGGGAAAATAATTTTGGCTTTTTAATGTTAGCTTGATAAGTTAGGTTAAAATACCTTCTTCCAGCAAAGTGTTTACTATTAAACTTTAATATCCTGTAAACTTTAGGTAGATTTAAAATATTCTTCTCAGCTCTACTAGCTATAAATGGTTAGACAAATTATATAAACCCAAGCTACATTTTTCTTATTTTGTAAATGGGGTTCAATATTCTTTATCTCACATGACTAATGTTAAGGAGATGTGTGTGCATTGTGTGGAGTAGAGTAGCCAGCACCTTTAAGGACTTAACTATGTCTTAGATGTTAATGTTTGACATTTCTGTGAACCGAAAATTCCGAAATGGAGTTATTAACTTCACAGGGCTCGAACATGGAGTGAGGAAGCCATTGGTGAAGTCAGAACTTCATGCGTGCATGCTTACTGCAAGTTCACCTATGGATTTCACTTCCCTGTTTCCATGCCAATGCCTATCCCAGAGTCTTGCCCGCTGGACATGACCCAATTCTTTTAGTCTAGTCAGAATGCCACATTAGATGGTCAATAGGAAAAGTATCAGCACTACCTGTGGTTTTTCCTTTATAGGGTCTGCCTTTCTTTGTCTTTGGAGCACATTTCAGGCTTCCATTACATCTGTGATCCCCAGGTTCAAATCACCAAACACCCCAAGTAAAGGGTGTTTTACTTTGCAGCCTCGGTTCTTTATTGGACACCATTGTTACATTCCATGTAATGTTTATATTACATCTAACTTTATTTTCTAAGTCTTCTTATGTATACAACAGAAGGTGATGAATCAATGGTCAATTGATGTTTTATCATCTCCTCCCCTATTTTTAAAAATGATTTCTTTAATGTTACATAGTTTCTTTAAAATTTTCTATTTATTTTATTATTTTTTATTAATTTTAATTTATTGTGTTAACATAGATTCAAGTGTCCCACTCAATATAACACCATCATACCCCCAACCACTTTTACCTTATTACACCCCCTATGTCCCTAACTCCCTCACCCCCTTCCCTCTGGGATTTGCTGTCCTGTTATCTGTATCTATGTGTTATGTATATATAATTTCACTATTCCCTTCAACTTCTCTGATCCCATCCCCTCATCTTCCTTCCCTCTGACATCTGTCCTTTTGCTTCCTTTGACCCCAGTTCTGCCTCTATTCCATTCCTCAGTTCATCTTGTTCATTCTATTCCACATATAGGTTTTAATTTGCATATGATATTTTTCTTTCTCTGCCTGGCTTATTTCACTCCAGGTCAATCCATGGCATCACAAAAGGTAAGATTTCCGTCTTTTTCATAGCTACATAGTATTCCACTTGTATATGTATCCCATGGTTTTTTATTTGCTCGTCCACTGATGGACACTTGGGCTGTTTCCAGATCTTGGCTATTGTAAACAATGCTGCAATAAAGATGGGGTGCAAATCATCTTTTGAATCAGCGTTTTGGTATTCTTAGGATATATTCCTAAAAGTGGGATAGCTGGGTAAAAAGGCAGTTTCATTTTTAATTTTTTGAGGAAACTCCATACTGTTTTCCACAGTGGATGCACAAGTCTGCATTCCCACCAGCAGTGCAGGAGGGTTCCCTTTTCTCCAGACCCTCACCAGCATTTATTATGTGTTGACTTATTAATGAGTTCCATTCTGACAGGTGTGAGGTGGTATCTCATCGTGGCTTTAATTTGCATTTCTCTGATGATTAGTGACATTGAACTGTTTTTCATATGCCTATTGGCTATCAATATGTCCTCTCTGAAGAAGTGTCTATTCAGTTCTTTTGCCCATTTTTAAAATTAGATTGTTTACCTTCCTAGTGTTGAGTTTTAGAAGTTCTTTATAAATTTTGGTAATTAACCTCTTATCAGATGTATTGGTGAATATGTTCTCCCATTGTGTGGGTTGTCTTTTTATTTTGTTAATGGTGTCTTTTGTTGTGCAAAAGTTTTTTAGTTTAATATTGCCCCATTTGTTTATCTTGTCCTTTATTTCACTTGCCTGTGGAAATAAACTGGCAAAAATATTGCTATGAGAGATATCAGAGAGTTTACTGCCTATGTTTTCTTCCAAGATGTTTATGGTTTCATGACTTACATTTCAGTCCTTTATCCATTTTGAGTTTATTTTTGTGAATGGTGTAAGTTGGTGGTCTAGTTTCATTTTTTTGCAGGTAGATGTTCAATTTTCCCAACACCATTTGTTAAAGAGACTGTCTTTACTTCATTGTATGCTCTTACCTCTTTTGTCAAATATCAATTTATCATAAAGGTGTGGTTTTATTTCTGGGTTCTCTGTTCTGTTCCATTGATCTGTCTGCCTGTCACGTACTACTGGTTGTCTTGGTTCTAGGTGTTCTTGGGTTGGCATCAGCAGTTGTTTGTAACCTGCTGTGGGCTATCTGTCTGCAGCTACTGAACTTTTTGCTTTCTGTGTCTGCATTTTCTGTGCCTGGGTAGTATGGGAGGGTTCAACCTGTGTGTAAGGATCTGCTTTCTCCTGCTTAGAGTTGACAGCAGCTCCATAAAAGCCCCAAGCTTTGTAAGATTTGCTTCCACTTTTCATCTGCTGCCCCTTCTCTTTCAGCTGCCTGGTCTTCCCAGAGTCTTCTGTAGAAAGAGCGCAGTGTTGGCTCAGATTGGTGTTACCCAACCATCCTCTCTACAATTTGTAAACTTGTCGGGTTAGGGTAACTGAAGTTGGGAATACAATATTAGTGGAATCCTCTACTTCAGAAGTCTCTTGGTCAGGAGCTCAGGACAGAAAAAGTGGCTCCTACTCCAGTGCCTAATTCCTCAGCCCCTGCTAGATACTCAAATTTTATTTCTCTCCAGTGAGGTGAGCAGCAGGTTCAGATTGGGTGGGGCTGACAGTCCCCTCTGCAGAAGTTCTTCCAGCCTGTGAGACATTGGTCTCAGGAAAACTAAGAGAGTCCTCTCCTGGGGCTGACTGTGCCTCCCCCCCCCGCAAGAAAGTGGCTAAACCCCTCGACCATACCCAACAAATAAACTCACAGGGACTCACATGTAAAATGTCCATGCTCCAAGCCTCTCTCCCTTCCCCCAAGTGGAATCCAGCCCAGCGGGGCATGGTAGCCAGCACCCAGGCCGGCTGACTGTGAAGCTCCACCCTGTCCAATGCACATGAGCCGCTGTGCCCATTGTGTTTACAGAGAGCGGAACTCACCTCAGCTGGACCGATGAGAGAAACCCTTCCTTAGGATATGCCACCAGCAAGAGTTTTTAGGTCCTGAACCGATTTTTTTCACAGCTGGCCACCGGATGTGCCAGCCTTGGACCTCCCTGGTAGGAACCTGGTGTAGACCATTGAGAGATACTGCCTTAGATTGGCCTTCAGCAACCTTCTCAAAGCTACCAGCAATCCGGAGTTTGTGGCTGCCTCTGCTGGGTCCAGGTGCATGTGGAAATACCAGCTACACACCTAGGCTGTTTATCTACTCTGGGCCCAGGCAGAAGGTCTGCAAAAGGCTAAGGTTGTCAGCCCCGACGACACCTGCAGCCTTTGTCTACTGGCTGCTTGTTGGGTTTAGCCACTGAACAAATAAAGTCTAAAGCCTGCAGCAATTCAGGGATTAGGAAAGGTGGTGGATGTGGTTTCACCCTTCGGCCTCAGGTATCAGTCTTTCCAGAAGTTTTTAACAGACCTTAGTAGGGTGTTGCCCCCAGGACTTTGGTGGGTGTGGCTTCTGAGACCTAGAGGTGTGGTCTTCCCACTGTCTGGATAGTTTCTACTTATTCTCCTGTGGGGCCAAAGTACCAGCCAGTCATAGACTTGGGAGCATGTGGGAGAAAGCTCCATCCTCAATACCAGGAAACTGAGTCACTGATGCTCCCCCTGCTTCCTGGCTAACTTCTCAGAAGACTCTGTCTCCATGGTTGGGGCAAGATGGATTTCCGAGGGCGGGGCCATTGATTTCTCCCAGGCTGATGCTGCAGGGAGGGGACTGGTCTACCCACGAAGGGTGGTGACTGCGGTATTGGAGAATGACTCAGCATAGGGATTCCAGTAGCCAACCCTCACAGTGTCTTTCCTGGGCCTCCAACTTTACACTCTCTTCACGCAACTCTAGTCCTCTCAGCTCTCCTCTGCCAGAGCCCTAAATGGCTATAAATGAGATTTTCTTCACAGGCCCTTTAAGACAGAGGCCAGAGCTCTGTTTCCTAGAGCTTTCCTAGAGCTCTTGTTCCTTTCTCGCAGACAGAAACCTGGTATCTTTTCACTGCCAATTGTTGTCCGGGCACTTCTTCTCAGCTCTGGGACTCTAGGCCGGGGCTCCAGGCTTGGGGTTGAGCACTCACACCTCTCAGGGTGACCCTCCCCATAGTGAGAATCCCTCTGGACCCTCTGCCACTCGCTTCTTTGAGTGGTGCAGCCCTTTCTATGTCTCAGCCCTTCCTTCCAGTCTCAGTGTGGCTGCTTCTGTGATCCTTGGTTATAGACTCCTCTTCGTTTAGTCCAAAGTTGGTTTTTTAAGATGGTTGTTCTTAAATTAAGTTTTAATCTTATCTGGTCCTGGGAGGTGGCAGTTGGAATGTCTGCCGACTCTGTTGCCATCTTGGAATCCCCATTTATTTATTTTTTTCTTAAGGATGGACATTGTTTGTTTGAGTCTTTGCCCTCAGGTTTCAGTGATCTCTTCATAAGAGGTGTTGGAGCTGGGAGAATGAATGGAAATTGTCAGTAATTCTTGCATGCCCTGGGAACTTACATCGATAACATACAAGAATAAAGTGTGGTGGATACTTTCATAATGTTCCTAATTTACCAGTTTAGAAACAAAAGTAACACGGCAGTGATGGACACTATTTTGAGCTTGGTGTGTCAAAATTCGCCATAAAACCAAGCATAACTCAGGTGGTGTGTCACTTCGAGAAAAACGGCCTAACTGGAAGTCCAGAACTAGACGCTCTGTGCCAGAGTTCTGTTGTTTTGGGCCTATAGACCTCTGGCACAGAGTGTCTACACTACAGCAAATGTTTTATCCTCGGCTACTGCACCTGGCTGTGCAGGAACCGAGGATGAAACGTCCTTCTTCGCATGCGGCCTCATACTCCTCTGGTGTCATCAAAAATGGTTACGCGTGTCAGTGCTGATATGAGTGTTATAGGTTCGCCATCATGAAGTTACAGTATTGGTGCTAGAAACACTGAAAAACAAGTGTCTGGTTGTAAAGATAAAAATGTTAATTATTGACTTGAAGTATTTTCCCAAATTACGTACACTTAATTTATTATGAAAGATGTTCCAATCAGGACAGTTATAATACCTAGATTGAAGTTATGTATGTAGAAAGTCTTTTGCGGGTGGTAATTTTTAGACTTTAAAGAGTGACATGTGTAATGGCCCTACTTGAAGATTTTGAAAAATGAAGGCATTGAAAAAGAACATGTTGTTAAAATGTCAAATTATCTCAGAACGGTGCATGTCCACTCCTGACAATACAGTGGAAGTTCAGGTCAGTATTTCCTGTGCAATGTGCCGTACTGTACACTTTTCTGTTTCCTTGTTCAGAAAACCATCTGCAGGCGCAGAAGAAAGTCAGCCCCAACAACCTGACATTTACTCTCACAACATAGCTGTCTATGCAAAAAAAGCACGGGGTGGCCACAATTTATACGAGCCCAAAAAGTCTGAGAAGTTAGAAGAATTCTTGGCTATCTTAAAGAAAGTGTAAGTATTTAAAATATATTACTCGTGTAGTTAAATTCTTTTGAATGGCTTTTTACTTTT
The DNA here is from genome assembly GCA_037038555.1 of Rhynchonycteris naso. Lineage (NCBI taxonomy): Eukaryota > Metazoa > Chordata > Mammalia > Chiroptera > Emballonuridae > Rhynchonycteris > Rhynchonycteris naso. The sequence continues at coordinate 210,795,511 of CM072998.1, read as the reverse complement.
TTAAAGTTAGTGGTTGCAGGTAAGTGCACTGTAATTGTGTTCCAGCACCTGAATCTCAACAGCAGAGTTTGTGAGAAGGGAGCTCACTTTATGGGATGTTTAATATTCACTCAAAGCTGTGTTTTCACCTTGCTGTTTTGAGGCAACTACAACAGATAAGCTGGGAAGGAAAAGAGCAATGCATGCGTTAAATCTGCAATTCATGTTTGTTCTTCTACAGAACTTGCTCCTTATCTTCTTGTCTCCTTGGTGATGAGGGTATTCATTTTGTGTTGCTGTGCAACAAATTACCATAAACTCAGTAGCTTAAAACAGTATACACTTATTATCTCTCTGGGTAAAGTTTGGCCAGATCCTCTGCTCAAGTCCCACAGGCTTCAATCAATGTGTTGGTTTGACAGGCTGCATTTCTTTCTGGAGCATGAGATCTTCTTACAAGCTTCCTGTGCTGTTTGCAGAATTTGGTCGTATGTGGTTGTAGGAATGAGGTCACTACTTTCTTTATGGCTCTTAGTGGAGTTCTCTTATAAGTTCCACAGACCTTTGCTGCATGGTCCTCTCTCAGACCTTCTAGGACATAGAATCTTCCATCTTCAAAGTCACCAGGAAGAGTCTTAATTTTACTAATGATGAAATCCTACATAACCTAATCAAGGGCCTGTAGATACCTGACCTTGGCTAGATTCTGTTGGTTAGAAACAAATCATTGATTTTGCCCCCATCCCAAAACTCAGGGAGAGGGAATTAGTGGTCTTCTTATGGTATGTTAGCCGTACTCGGTAATATAAATCTCTTTGGGATTCTGTTAATCATTTTTGGAGTGGCCTATGTACACACACACACACACACACACACACACACACACACACACACACACTTCAACTGAAACCGGTTTACTCATGGATAGGTTGTTAGGTCTGTAGCCCTCTGTTTATCTCTGACTAACTGAACCATGATCAGATCGATGGGTAACTTCAGTGTTGTGACAACATGTTTGTAAAAGCAGGCTACCTTATACTTTTCTGAAATCCTCACTTACCTTTTTTGTATTTTTTCGAAGTGGGGGGGAGGCAGACAGACAGACTCTCATATGCTCCCAACTGGGATCCACCCGGCATGCCCACCAGGAAGCATTGCTCCGCTGCAATCGGAGCAAATCTAACACTGAGGTGGAGGCCATGGAGCCATCCTCAGTGCCCAGGCCAACTTTGCTCCAATGGAGCCTTGGCTGCAGGAAGGGAAGAGAGAGATAGAGAGAAAGGAGAGGGGGAAGGGTGGAGAAGCAGATGGGCACTTCTCCTGTGTGTCCTGGCTGGGAATTGAACCCGGGACTTCCACTCACCGGGCGACACTCTACTGCTTGGTCAACCAGCCAGGGCGAAATCTTCACTTTGACATTCTGCCTGCGAGTTCAACAAAAAGGAATGAATTTTGAGTAACCCTAGCCTCTTTTTAAAGAAATGCAAATATACCTGATAAAATTAAGAAACTATTGCTTACTGATAACTTGGTGTGATTTGGCTTAATCATATTGATTGTTTCTTAACTTGCACCTCAGTTTGGCAGCTCGGAATAAGCAGTGCTAGGTGGGAGAAACGAGTTTCAGACATTAAAGTAATTGAAAAGGGCACACTGGGGAGATGTCACCAGACAGATAGGGTTGCAGTAACTTCAGGGCACTGAGAAATTGGGATGTGTGTGCAGAGCAGACACTGGGGAGAGAGATGAGAGAGACAGAAGAAAAAGAGTGGGGAGACTCCTATTAGGTCATATATTCAATGGCAATGAAATTGAGTTAAAGCTTATACTGTATATTAGAATTTTAGATTGTGAGCAACAGTAATTGACACTCATTAATCAAAGGAAAATGGCAGGGAGAGAGAGGGGAAATCTATGGAAGAGTATTGATGAACTCCCAAAGGAAGAATTATTGATGCTGGAGATTATATATACCAGAGCAGCTCTGGAAGTCTCTCCAAGATACAACATTGAAATCTTTTCACTACAACTGTTTTGACTGGGGATTTTTGGGCTCCTGCTTTAGTTTCAGGGATGGGGAGTCTGACTGTGGTAGTGTGGGCTTGTGCCCACTCCTCGGATGAATACTGAGGGGGCAGTAGTACACTTGGATGGACAGTTTCACCAAAGGTACCTGTCATTGGTGAAGGGATGGCATTTCAAAAGAGAAAGTGTTCCAGAAGGAGGGGGGAATGAATCATGAGTAAACATTCAGCTATGAACTAAAACAGAACTTGGAATTGCAATGTCTAAATAATTTTGATTGATTTTATTTTTCATGCCTTAATTAATGAATTCAACATATACTTTTGACCACTTAGATATTTCTGGCACTATTCTTGGTAAGGGGACTGTGCTGGTGAGCTCACACTGTCTTTGCCCTCATGGGGAGCTTACACTCCCATGTAAGAGAGAGAGAATGAGCATGCGCATATTACGCCAGCTAGTGACCAGTGCCAGGGGAGAACCTAATGACCACTAGGGGGTAGGTAGAGTGTGATGGAAAGGATCAGAGAAGTTGTCTCTGTAAGTGACACTAATGGGACAATTTAACGAGCCAAGAAAGTTAGCCAACCAGATGTTTTTGAGAAGTGAACTGCAGGCAGAGGACACTCAAAGGCAAGAGCCCAGAGATAGCAACATGCTTTGCAAATTGAACAAAAATCAGCAAGGAGGTCATTGTTGTGTAAGCAAATGTAAGTGCTCGAGGGAGCTGTGCAAATGAGGTTTCAGAGGGGGAAGGGACCAGGTGGTGGATGATCAAGTAAGGTCTTGCAGGCTGTGACAGGTCTTTCATCTTGGTGTGCCTGGCAGTATGGGAGGGTCATGTGTGGAGAGTTGGCAGTGGGGGCCAGGAGGAAATTTGGGGAGACCTGTTGAAGGCTGTCTTCAGTTTGTCTAAATGAGAGATTACTGACTATGTCTCATGTTCTATTTCAGGGAGTTCAATTTGACATGCAGAATTTTATTTTCTGCACTGGCTGGTTGGCTCAGTGGTAAAGCGTCCACTGGATGTGTGGATGTTCTGGGTTTAATTTCTGGTCAGGGCACACAGGAGAAGCACCTATCTGCTTCTCCACCCATCCCCTTCTTACCTCCTTCTCTCTCTCTCTCCCTCCTACAGCCATGGCTCTATTGGAGCGTATTGGCCCCTGGGAACTCAATATGGCTTCATGGCCTCTGCCTCAGGCACTAGGAAGAACTAGGTTGCTGAGCAATGGAGCAATGCCCCAGATGGGCAGAGCATTGCCCCCTCATGGGCTTGCCCTGTAGTTTCCAGTCTGGGCACATGTGGGGAGTCTGTCTCTGCCACCCCTCCTCTCACTGAATAATAAAAAAAAGAATTTGATTTTCTTTCTTTGTAAAGACATAAGTGGGTTTCAACAGACAGTCCTAGAAACATCAGTGTCTTTGCTGAACTTGACCACTAACGAGGCAATGCTGGGCAAACCATATATCCCTCTCATGTGTTTGCATTTGACTGTGTTGCTTGTAACACCATCAGCTTTGAAAACACAATTATGGATTGCTTTGGTAAAAATAATTGGTTTCTTTATAAATCACTAATTTCTGGGGAAAAAAGTGACATGCCTGTGTATCTGTGGGGTTTGTGAAAAGGGTAGGATAAGAGATAAACTTATAAATGAGCTGTGAAAAGTAGTAAGATGCTCTGAGAAAATTTGGCCCAATTGTTTTTTTTTCTCCTACTTTCCGCTGTTGAAGATGTTTTCTTTGAGGGAATGAGGCGTCTGAAGATCATTACGTTGTTGGAGAGCAGTGAGGCAAAGCCACCACTCAGCGACAACTCAGGGACTATCCCCTGGGAGGACGTCAGGGTTTTTGCTTTTTAGACCGGGGCTGTTTAAAACCCAAATGCAGCATGGCTGGTACGCTGCTGTCTTCCAGCAAGATGGCACAGAGCGTGTGGGGTTGCGGTCTCTCAAACTCTATTTAAGGGCTCAGTGTAGATGAGAGGAAAACACTTGGTGCTGACATGAGTGCTGTAAAAACATGGAGTGTGGAGGAACATGGACTGAAACGAGAGGGGCCTTCTCCTAGGAAAGAAAGGCTCTACCTGAAGCTAAAAGGGAATGTGAGTTAATAAAGAAAGAACGGTGTGCATACAAAACGATTTAGGTTTCAGGTGGAACAGCAATCATTTATCACCTAAGAAAGGAAACTAACTGGCAGAAGAGAGTTATTTGTGTTAGGAGACTAATTAGTGAAGGACAGAGAATAGAAACCCATTGGCAGTAGGTCAATATCACAGATGGGTAAAAGGGCTCATCTTGGGCTCTCGAGGGCCCTGACAGCACAGTGACATCAGGGATGAACATATTGTAAAATGCCTGGACTAGGAATCAGAAAAGAACTGAGTTTAGAAGTGAACTCCTCCAATTACTGGTTGTATAATCTTGGTCAGATTTCTACCTCTTGACACTCAATATACCTAACAATGAAATGGGCACATTTGTTAACCTCATGGGATTATTGCTGTTGTAAAGCCCAAATGAATTTAGAAACAAAAAGGCCCACACATATTCCTTGGTTCATTACAGGCCCGTGTGTACACGTCAGTCTTCCTTTTTCTAAACAATCTTACACATCATGACAGGTTTTTGTACAAGTGACTTTGCTATGTGCTTGTTACAGTTGAAGTAGAAAGGGTTCCTAGTAGCTCAGAGTAGCAAAATGTCCCATTTTTGATTCCTTCAAGAGAAAAAAATGCAATTTTCCCTTGCAGTTTATGAATAAATAATGGCTATTAATTGATTACCATATATTTATTAATTGACAACATTGCCAGCGATATTTTTGTACTTGAGTTTCAGAAACAACTATTTGATCACAGTCATGAATTAACTGGTATTTTTAAAGATTATACCTTTATACCTTCATTCTATAGTTTGAATATAAGCAAATATCCTCTATTATAATATTTCTGATAAAAATTATTATTTTTTCACTGTGTAGATATGTCTTAATCTATTTGGATTGCTATAATAATCCAGTGGTATAACAAAAATACCACAGATGGAGTGGCTTAAACAACAGAAATTTATTTCTCACAGTTCTGGATGTTGAGGAGGTGCTGGCAGATTCTATGTCTGGGGAGGGCCTTCTTTCCATTCATAGATGCTGTTTTCCCGCCATGTCCTCACATGGCCAAACAAGTAGGAGCTTCTCTGGAGTGCTTTTATAGGGCACTAATCCCATTCAGGAGCATTCCATCCTCACCCCCCAAAGGCCCCATCTCTTAATACCATCACATTGGGGATTTTAACAGGAGGATTTTGGAAGGACACAAACATTCAGCCTATATAATATCTACATTATTTCAATATAGATGTGAATGTTAAAATGGAGACTTTTCGTCTTGGGTGACTACTTTATTTTTGCACTTCAAGTTAGATATTTTTCCCCATAGCAATTTATCAGTTCATGTATTTTGTTTGCCCACATTTCTCTCTTCACCAATTCTCTCTTTTGCTGGGCTTCACCTGGGTGTTAATCTCATTCAGAGTTCTTAATCTGTAGTTATTATTTCTTAAAATCTCCAGGGGACTCTTTTTTATTTTATTTTATTTTTAATTTTTCCATTGATTTGAGAAAGAGAGGGAGGAAAGGGGAGAGAGAGAGAGAAACATCAACTCGCTGTTCCACTTAGTTCCATCGAGTTGTGCACTATTAGATTGCTTCCCACGCATGCCGACTGGGAATAGAAACCACATTCTCGGTGAGCCAGGATGATGCTTTATCATCCTAGCCAAGGCCAGGGGACTATTTTTCTGAAGCATACAGTTCTTTGCCAAAATATTTATATTATCATTTAACCTTGTACCTTTACAATCATAATTATTGATTTGTGATGCAATTTTATCACATTTAATACTTACAATATACTTGGCTAACTATTCTTTCACTGAGATATGTCTAGTCTTATGCCGATTTTATATGGATTAAAAAATAAATTCTTATAATTTTGGAAATGTTTTAGAACTATAAAAGTAAGTTTCTTGTTCAGAAACATGGCATATATCTTGTATTTATTTTAGTTATCTTTGATGACTATAACTAGAGTTGCATATAGTTTCCATACTTTCTAAGGTAATTTCCTAGTTTCTATATGTCTTTGTAAATATTATAAATAGCATTTTCTTTTCTTTTCTCAAGTTCAGTCTAAAAGGAAATTAATGGGCAAAATTTATTTGAAATATTTTCTTTCAGTTTTATTAAGATGGACTTGACATGTAATACTGTGTAAGTTTTATGTGTTTAGCATAATGACTTGATTTACACAATTGTGAAATGGTAACAATTTAGTTAACACCTGTCATCTCATAAAAAACAAAAGGAAAAAAGGAAAGAAGTATTCCCCCCACCCCAGTGATGGGAACTTTTAGGATCTATTCTTTCAGCGATTTTCAAATCATTGTATTTTCTAAGTGTTCTGAGTATATGTGAAAGCTACTGATAATTGGCTACCTTGCTGAACTTATGTTAATTCTAAATATGTTTCAATTGACTTTTTAAAAATTATTTTAAGTGCTTTAATACTAATTGGGAATAGTCCTTATTTTATTTCCTTTCAAATTTTTTAGACATAATTTGTTTTCATTTGTCATCTCAATGCATTAAATATAACGTTGCTATAGTACTAAATAAATACTATATTTCCCCATGTGTAAGATACCCCCATGTATAAGACACACCTTAATTTTGGGGCCCAAAGTTCAAAAAAAATGTATTACATAAAGTTATTTAACTCAAGTTTTATTCATCATAAAATTCATACAACTCCTCATCACTGTCAAAACTCCCATCCATTAGCTTGTTCTCATCTTTGTCTGATGACAAATCACTGTCTTCATATATTGCCTCGTCCTCAGTTCCATTTATGGTATTTGAAATGCCACACTTCTTAAATGACTTGACAATGATCTCAATCTTGAAATGATCCCAAGATCTTTACACCCAGGTATGAACTCCTATAGTTGGTTTCTTCATGCTTCCTGCTGGTGTCAAATTGTCCTCAGAAGGCTTCATATATTGGTTCCATTTGTCTATCATGGCAGCTTTGTTAATGCTGACATCAGGTGGTTGGCGCTGGGATGTCAAGCCTCCAGGTATGACGGCAGGTTTTGTTTTTTGTTCTGTAGCAGTCTTCTTTGTGTTTTATGTTATGTGTGCCCTGAACTGATCAAACACCAATAGGGCAGGTTTGCATAAGAGCCCACTTGTTCTCCTTCTTCAAACTTTCTCAAACCAGACCTTCATCCCATCCTGATCCATCCAGCCCTTGTCATGAACATGGACAATCACTCACTCCTCAATGAATTTCTTCTTTTGGCATAGTTTTGCGTTTGAAAATCAGCATAGGAAGCAGCTTGTTTCCATTAGCACAACAAGCTAGAACAACTGTAGAATGGCTCTTTTCATGCCCACTTGTCTTTACAGTTACAGTTTCACCCCCTTCTTATCAATAGTTCTGTTACTCAAAACATCAAATTGAAGGGGGCTTTGTCCATATTTGCAATCTGTCCCAACTCAAACTGATGTGTCTTTCAACATTGAATGAAAAAGTGATGAAATTCAAGGATCTTCTGCTCATAGCTGTCAGGCATCTTTTGGGCAAGTCTGGTGTGTGTACACATGCTTAATCCATTTCATTTCATGAACCTGAAGCATCAATTGTGTCCTCCTTTGAAATCAGTAACTTCTTTTCCATTAGCAATTCTTCTTGCCTCATGCTGAACCATCTTTGTGGACACAGGAATTCCAATTGCCCTCTGCTCTTCAATCTGTATCTTCAATTCCCTCTCTCAATCAGGCCATTTGCTGACTTGCCTCTCATGGCCTTCTTCTGCTGTGGTGTTTTCAGTAGGGTTTCTTCTTTCCATAGCCAGTCTCGGATTGACTTCTCAGTTGGAGGAAGACCAAACTTACATTCACCAGCACGATTTCCATTCACTTTTTGCAAACTGGATCACTTTTAACTTGAATTCAGCACTTTACGAAAATCTTTTCTGAGCCATTTCTGGGCAGAATGTGGTAAAACATAACCTATCGTAATATACCAGTAACAAGTGCGGAACAATGATCACAAAGACAGCGAGCGCAAAGAAGCGGGAAATGCAAGTTAAAAAAATCTACAACGAGTGCAAAAGCAAGCATGAGTAAGCAGGAAATGCAAGTTAAAAACATCTACAATAACTGTATAAGACACACCCAGTTTTTTAGACCCCAAATTTTTTGAAAAAGGATGTGTCTAATACAGTAATTAGAGGGCTAGTAAGCAGCTCTTCATGTGTTTAGTTTTAGCACTGCGCCACTACTGATATATCATCCTGGGTGATGTTGGTTTTTGGTTTAAAGAAGGAAACAAACTTTGGAGTAGAAGTATTGTTGTTAAAAAGTCTTGAGTTGAAAATCCATCTTGCAATTCACGTGATATGTGATCCTGAATAATTTATCTGAGTTTCTTTGTCTTTAAGAAGGTGGTAAATAGATCTAGTTCCCAGGATTTTTATAAAGTGTAAAGAGAGTGCTATGAAGTGCATAAAGGTACAGAGTTATGCACAGTAGGTGAGGTGTGTGTGCACGCACAGCCCCCCCCCCCCACCTTCCCTTTTGCCCTGCCTGCTCTTGCAGTCACCATGACCTTCATAACCTGCACCTGCTACTCTTCTTGGACAAGTCTGGTCAGATTTAGTTTATGGGAGACATCAGAGGTAACAGGGATGGAAGGGGTCTGAGGTCAGAGTCTCGTTTCTCTAGCTCCTTTCTTGCCAGCTGGAGAATCTTGGCTGAGTTCACAAAATGCCTCAGTAGCCCCTTCTGCAACCACGGTCCTCTCAGGACATCGGCAGCCTTCCATCCCTTGGGTGGAAATAATTTCCTGTTGTTTCTGCTCCCCATTTCAGCTACTGGTACTTTACCCACTTGTTGGTTTTCCTCAGCCCTGTCTACACATTTGTAAATAATCCTTTCATTAAAATTCTCTTAATCATCCTTTATGAGTGGGTCATCTCCTTCCTGTTTGATTCAGTGTGTGTGTTATTCTATGTAAATATACAGAACATTTCCAAAATGCCTAGAGCCCCACCAGACCCTACGATTTGTCCCTGATCTTTTCTGTACTATACTGTGTCCTAAACCCCACCCATATCCACACAGAATTATCCACAGTTGTCTGACAGGGCTGCTGTTCCATGTGCCTCTACTCTGAACACCTCTCCTTCTATCCACTTAAAACTAATAATCTAGTTAAAAATCTATGATTTTCTGTTTGAGTCTCTATGGGCAGAAGACATTTTTTATATAAACTTTTAGTACCAGAAGAGTTTATTTGCTACATTACATTCTTGTCATTACACTGGAATCTCCCTGTGTGTGAGTTTGTCTACTCTTCATTGTTTATCCCTCGGCTGGCATCTAGTTTCTGGTATGCAGTAGGTACTGAAGAAATAGTTGCAGAATACACGAATCCAGGCACTATCATGAGGAGGAGTCAATTCATACTCTCTGTTAGAGTTGAAATGTTATTGACAAGATTGTAAGCTACAGTGATTCAGAAGTTAAGTTTTGGATAAAAATAGGTCTTATGCATTTTCACTGCCCAGACATGTTTTTCTTTGAGTTGACTCTGTGTTTATATCTCTAGGTGGAATTCCATAGCAATCTCAGCCAGCTCTTGACTCTTTTCTGGGTAGGACTGAGGCAGGTGGTAGGAGGTTTGAGAAAATGTTAATTAGTGCACTGATTTTAAACGGTAATCTGCTGATTTTGGACAGTGACCTGCTACCATGGAATTTTGATTTTTTTTCCTTTGAAGACTATAACATAGTAGTGCATTAGTATTTATTAACAATTGCACACATAAGTATTCAATATTCTGGAGGGATTTTTTTTTAGAGTGGAAAATTTACTCCAAATAATTGAAAAGAGAAAGAGAAATACTTTGTCCTGTAATTCTAATTTTAAAAGTTCAAAGGTATAATTAAACTTCTGTTTTATAGAAGAAGAAATAGTCATGACCAATACACATAGTAAAAATTACTCAATCTCATTAGTCATCAGGGAACTACAAATTAAAGTTTTAATGAAATACCAGTTCATGCCCACCAGACTGAAAAAAAATTAAAAAGTGGGATAACACAGCCTGACCTGTGATAGCACAGTGGGTAACGCATGGACCTGGAACACTGGGGTCACTGGTTCAAAACCCTGAGCTTGCCTGGTCAAGGCACATATGGCAGTTGATGCTTCTTGTTCTTGCCCCCCTTCTATCTCTACTCTGTAAAATGAATAAATGAAGTCTTAAATTTTTTTTTTAAAAAAAACGGGGGAACCACAAAATTTTGGCAACATTGTGGTACAATGGGAGTTCTTACACACCAGTTCTGAGAATTAAATCAATACAATCTCTTTGAAATACATTTAGCATTAGTTAGTAGACTTGACTATTTACATGGTTACAGTTCATTCCAATGTGTATACTATATCTGTTGCGTGTCTCTCTCTCTCTCTCTCTCTCTCTCTCTCTCTCTCTCTCTCTATATATATATATATATATATATATATATATATATGTATGCCAAAAGGCATAAATAAGGTTATTTACAATATAATTCTTTCTTCTTCTCTCTCTCTCGCTCCCTCCCTCCCTCCCTTCTTTCTTTCTTTGTTTCTTTCAATAGTATTTTTATAAATATAAAGGCTGTAAACCTTTTAAATGTCCAGGAACAGTAGCATGGATATAAATTGCAGCATATCCACACAATGGAACACTATATTGTAGTGAATCCAGACTCCAACAGTAATCCATGCTGTATCATCATGGATGAAACTTTGAGGTACAATGTAAAATGCAAAAAAGTGAATTGTGGTTAATCACATGCAGCATTCTTCCATTTGTATCAATTTCCAAAGCAATGAATACAAACATATTCACAAATATTAGGTAATTAGGGAATAGGCAGATACTCCAGTACTTTCAGCCTTTTGTCTAGTGCATTTTCACCAATGAAATAAAAGTTAGGTTTGCATCTCATTTGCATAATTGAACAACTTTCTTTGACTTATTGTTTGCTTTTCTGATGTTCTTGTTTAATAAAAAAAATCAAATGCTTTTTTATTGCTTCATATTCATTTTGAAATATCCCCTAATTTTTGTGAGCAATGTATAAACATGGATGACAAAGTACAAAGAAAACGAGTGTCTTGGAAACATTTCAGTCTTGAGCTGGATGATGACTTTCTCGGTATTTGGTTTATTTTTATTGCATTATTTAAAATCTACATATGGAATATGTTTCATACATAGCTTTTACATTTGAGATAGAAGAGTTAAAAATATTAAGTACACCTCTTTAAAATAAGTCTGTTTCTGTCTTAACATGCAAAAACTAAAAAACCTATTTAATGTCAGATACAAATTTTGGGAAGAAAACTATTGGGAAACACCTTTCCACTAGATGAATGAAAATATTCTTCGTGTTCAGACAAATTGTATTAGTGCTTATGAATTCTCTATATTTAGTAATTATACTGTCTCTGAATCACCTTTTAATGTCTGGTTTCACAAGAAGAGACTATCCTAGGTCTCTACCCCTATTTTCTTGTAATTTGAGCTTTGCTTGTCATCTATCGCCCTTTAATTGTTCAAGCAGATAATTTAGATAAGAAACAAGTCACTTTCCACTACTGTTTACCTGAAGCCATCAGTCTGGTTTACAGAAAGCCAGTCTCCTTATTGACCTTGGTGTCTTTATGTGTCCTTGTGAGTGGATGAGTCTCCCCTTGAGGAAACAGCAATAATAGTAAGGATCACAAGTAGTCTTTACTCTCATCTTCTAAAAACTAAATGATACAGAAGCTACTCTATACAGTGTATTTGAGAATATTTTGTCTCTAACTCCAAGTTAAAATTCACCAGTGACTTTTATTTGAAATTTAATTTATAAAATGTTATGAATTTGGTGTTCTTAATAAATAAGCATGTCTTTTTGTTTAGATTTCATAATGTAGACACAATAATCCCTATAAACCATCCTACTTTATGTTTGTGAAGGACATACTTTTTATTTTAGGAACATACATTCTGATTTCAGTCCTCTATGTAGCAAATGACTTTTCCTTTGTAGAAAAAAGTGCATTTTATACCACAGCTGGAGGCATAACTTGGAGTAAATATTCTAACAAGTCACAAAATGTAAGCTTTCATCTTCCTTTTATTTACTTGAAGAAATGCTAAAATATGTCTTGAAATCAATTCAAGTTTTGACACTAGCAATGAGATATTAATTCATAAAACCAAATTAATAATCAGGTCATGTTTTTTTCTCTGTAGTCTCTGTGGTCCTTATCATTAATCATGAAAAAAACAACTGTTTGTTTTCTTGTCTATTTGTAATATGGGCAATATATTTCTTTAGTTTAAATAAGAAAATGTTAGAACAGAGCCTGACCTGTGGTGGTGCAGTGGATAGAGCGTCGACCTGGGAACACTGAGGTCGCCAGTTCAAAACCCTGCACTGGTCTGGTCAAGGCACATATGGGAGTTGAGCTTCCGGCTCCTCCCCCCTTTCTCTCTCTCTCTCTCTCTGTGTATCCTCTCTAAAATGAATAAGTAAAAAAAATTTAAAAAAAAAAAAAAAAAGAAAATGTTAGAACAAAAACTCTAATAAGTAAGAGTGAGTACTTAATTTCAAATGATTACTCTCAGAAATATTTTTAAACAGATAGGTATTTTGGATAAACTAGCTCTTCAGTATAGAAACCAGATTTTTATTTAGAGGAAACCCATCTGCACACTGGTGTTCATGGAGTGTGTACATGGTCTCAGAGCCTCATTGTGGACCACCTACCATCTGCTTATCAGGTTAAATGCCATACTTTATGGAATACCAAGGTGATAACAGTTACATGGTAATATGCCAGATCCTGTCAATGTTGTTGAAAAGTGTAACAATTTATGGTGCTTGACAGAAAAATCTTTTTTATTGAATTATATTACTTATTATAAACACTATGCTTCCACAAGCACATACTACTCCATATTTGCTATTTTAAGGGATTTTGATAGTTTCAAGTTCTATAAAGCAGATTTACCAACAGCTTTAAAGCATTCATCTTTATTTTCCCTTATGCTCACCTTTTTTTTGGTTGTCTTTACACTTGAGTCTGAAATTCGTAAAAGTTGGAAGTGTATCACTTTAAACTATGGGGCAACTCAAACAAGGTACCAAAGACAATAACTTCGAGGATGCTGTAGTGAGTGGTTGCCTGGCCTCACATGACCTCCGTTGCTGTGTATGAGTTGCCAGCTGCTGACTCAGCCTCCAGCTCTGAGCACAGGCTTTGCAGCCCAAGCCTGGACCCCTCTCTGAAGTGCAGGGACTGATGCCATAGTCACTCCACATGTTTCCACTGCCTTACTGAGGGTCTAGCTCACTGACCAATGTTTGCATCTCAGTGTGGATTTATTTTTAGATATTTTAAACCCATTTTGAGAAAATATAATAATTTTACCAATTTGGATACAGCACCAAAAACATGATCCATGAAAGAAAGATGAACTAGATGTCAGTAAAATTAAAACCTTGTTCTCTGAGAAAGACACTGTCAAGAGAGTGAGAGCCAAGTCACAGACTGAGAAAATACTTGCAAAACACAAACCTGGTAAAAGACTGTTGTCCAAAATATGTAAAGAACTTTTACAACTCAAAATAAGAAAACAGCCTATTAAAAATGCCGCAAAGATTTCTTGAAATCTAAGTTATTCAATTTACTGGTATGACACTGTAATATTCTCCTATTATCCTTTTAATGTCCGTGGGATCTCAAGTGGTATCTTCTCTTTCATTTCTGAACTGGTAATTTGCCCCCCCCCTCTTTATTTTTGATCAGTCTACTTAAAGGTTTACCAATTTCATAACCAGAAACTGTGCTAAGGGTTTGAAATATATTAGACTGTAGAGATGAGACAGCAGTTGCATTGATCACTTCCATGGAAGTCACAGTGTTACTAAGTAGTGAAACAATAAGCAAGTACATACGTAAATAGTTAAGGGCTGTAAATTAAGTAAATAGAGCGTTTTGATACAGAATAATCTCAGGAGTGGAAGATGGGGGTTTAGGGCTACATTTGATAGTCTGAAAAAAGGCTGCAATAATTAAGCTGAAATCTGAGGTGCTGGAGCCCTCCTTGTGAATGGCAAAAAGAAGGCTGTTGGGGACAAAGGGAACAACTTGGCTGCCAACAGTGCATCTCCAGGTGAAACGCTCCTTTAGAGATAGAAAGTAACTGAAAGGAGTCGGCAGGGTTGGTGGGGTTGGAAGTGGGAAGGGCAGGCTGAAGAATGAGGCAGGTTGAATCATTTCTTTCTCTTTTGAAATATCCATTGGCACTATGTAATGAGTTGCTTTCAAGTCTTAGAGGGGCTCTGTGTTTTAACTGTCATTGTTATTTGACTCTACCTACATTTGTTTCTAGGCATACTGTTTGGCATGGTCTTAGTGCATGAGTTTTGTACTCCATGCTGCATTTAGTTTTAGGAACACTAAGTGTAGAAATTTAGAGTGTCCCTCAGATGGTTGACACAGTAATTGCTTTCCTTAACTCTCACCTTTGTGTTTCTTTAGTTTTACAAGTGCTGCCTGCAGAATTTAAAGAATTTACCCACTAAGAGTTAATTGTTACATGTGCTGGGGTTTATTTTTAATGTCTCTGAATGCTCGGTGTTGACAAGTCAAATGTACCCTGCATCTTGGTTCCTGCTGAGTGCAATGTTTTGCCACAGCTCTAAGTCCGGGAAGAAAAGCAGAAACCATCAGGGAGTTTGTCTGATGTAGGGAACACCACAGGAAACAAAATTGGACTGATGGTAGCCAATAGTAGCAATTAAGAAAGAACGGGCCTGTGCCATATGTTCCTGTGAGCGTATTTGGGGAACCTGAATTTCTTTGCTTTACCCATTGACCTTTATTTATCATTTTATAATCAAAATGTGCCATTCATATGACAGAAATACAGGATGGGACAAAAGAAGATTTACAGATGCGAGTGTGCAAAACAGCGTTTATTCTTCTATTATTCTTTATTCTTTATTGTATTATTTTCCATATAGCAACTGTAAACCTACTTTTGCCACACCTATTTTTCTTGGATGCAAAAAACTTTTGTTCCCATTTTTAATAAATTTACATAATTTTTTACTTAGTCTGGTAATATTTGTTTTAGTTATGACATCTATTCTGATTATTTAATATAATTATATTTTATTTGGGTTGAAATCTTTTGACTTTCCATTTTAACTATCCATTATTTGTTGTTGTCGTTGTTGTGTTATTTTTCTCTTTCATGCTTCCTTTCCTATACACTATCTGGCTAGTCATAGAGTCTGTCATTCACATCTCTACTAGTTGCTACGTAGATCCTTGATTTGCTAGAGTCCATGATAAATTAGTCTTTTCACACTTTCAGAAAATCAGAACAATCTTAGAAGAATTTCACACTGTTTAATATTTTGTCTTTTGTTCCTTTTCTGTCAGTTAACTTAAGTTGTATAAATATATTTTCACCTATTATACATGATTACTATTATTTTATCTGGTCAATATTAATTTCACTTCTCCAATAGATGTATCTCCTCTCATACTGTTTACCCCTACCTGCACTTCCATGCCTTCATGTGAGGTCACTTTTCTTCTTCAGGAATTCATTTCAGTGTTTTTTTTTTATTCGAGCTTAGGTCCACTGGTGGCAGGCAAATCCTTTTGGTTTTCATTTATTTGAAACATCTTTATTTTACAAGGATATGTTTGCCGGTTAGAGAATTCTAAGTTGCAATTATTTGCTTTAAGGACATTGAAGATGTCATTGTATTGTGGCAGCTGAGGCTGCTGCTGCTCCCTCTCTGACTCCTCCTCCTTCTCATTTTCCTTGTTCTTTTTCTTTGAAATAATGTTGATTAGTAATCTTATTTGCCTGTTAGAAGAGGTATTTTCTCCTATCTAGCTGCTTTTAAGTTTTCTTCCTTTCCTTTCCTTTTTGAAAATTTTCCTGTAAAATGGTTAATTTGTTGTTGTTTTGGTACAGATCTTTCTGGTTAATAAAATACAATAAACTTGTGACTTGTTAGCTTTCATCAGCTTTAGAAAAATTTTACATGGTCTTCACAAATACTGGTTCTGTCCTTTATTTTCCCCACTTCTCTCTAGCATTTTAAATGCATATGTTAGATCTGCAGTTGATGACCTATATATTTCTGAAACCCTTGTCTCTGTTTTTCATCTTTGCATTTCTCCAAGCTTTAGTATGGATATTTCCTACTGCTCTGTCTTCCAATTCACAAATGCTCTGTTTTGTGTCTAATCTGTTATTAAACCTATCTACCAGTTGTCTTTATTTTCCTGTTATTGTAATTTCCTATTTAGTATTTAAATTTTAGTCTTCTTTTTTAAAATTAATTTTAATGGGGTGATATTGATAAATCAGGGTACATATGTTCAGAGAAAACATCTCCAGGTTATTTTGACATTTGATTATGTTGCATACCCTTCACCCAAGGTCAAATTGTCCTCCCATCACTTTCTATCTTGTTTTCTTTGTGTCCCTCCCCTCCTCCCTTTCCCCTCCTGGTAACCACCACACTCTTGTCCATGTCTCTGAGTCTCATTTTTCTGTCCCACCTATGTATGGAATCATATAGTTCTTAGTATTTTCTAATTTATTTATTTCACTCAATATAATGTTATCAAGGTCCATCCATGTTGTTGTAAATGATCCAATGTCATCATTTCTTATGGCTGAGTAGTATTCCATAGTATATATGTACCACATCTTCTTTATCCAATCATCTACTGAAGGGCTTTTTTGGTTGTTTCCATGTCTTGGCCACTGTGAACAATGCTGCAATGAACATGGTGGTGCATGTATCTTTATGTAGCAATGTTTTTGAGTTCTGGGGGTAGATACCCAGTAGAGGGATTGCTGGGTCATATGGTCGTTCTATTTTTAATTTTTTGAGGAACCACCATACTTTCTTCCATAATGGTTGTACTACTTTACATTCCCACAAGAAGTGGATGAGGGTTTCTTTTTCTCCACAGCCTCTCCAACCCTTGTTATTACCTGTCTTGTTGATAATAGCTAATCTAACAGGTGTGAGGTGGTATCTCATTGTAGTTTTGATTTGCATTTCTCTAATAGCTAATGAAGATGAGCATCTTTTCATATATCTGTTGGCCATTTGTATTTCTTCCTGGGAGAAGTGTTTGTTCATGTCCTCTTCCCACTTTTTTTATTGGATTGTTTGTTTGTTGTTGAGTTTTATGAGTTCTTTGTATATTTTGGATATTAGGCCCTTATCTGAGCTGCTGTTTGAAAATATCATCTCCCATTTAGTTGGCTGTTTATTTGTTTTGTTGTCAGTTTCTTTTGCTGTGCAAAAGCTTCTTAGTCTGATGTGGTCCCATTCATTTATCTTTGCCTTCACTTCCCTTGACTTTGGAGTCAAATTCATAAAATGTTCTTTATGGCCAAGGTCCATTAGTTTAGTATCTATGTTTTCTTCTATGTAATTTATTGTTCCAGGCCTTATATTTAGGTTTTTGATCCATTTTGAATTAATATTAGTACAAGGGGACAAACTGTAGTTGAGTTTCATTCTTTTGCATGTGGCTCTCTCAGCACCATTTGTTGAAAGACATTCTTTTCTCCACTGTGTGTTTTTGGCTCCTTTATCAAAGATGATTTGACCATATATATGTGGTTTTATTTCTAGGCTCTCTGTTCTGTTCCATTGGTCTGAGTGTCTATTTTTCTGCCAATACCATGCTGTTCTGATTGCCGTGGCTCTATAATATAATTTGAAGTCAGGTACTGTAATGCCTCCAGCTTTATTCTTTTTCCTTAGGATTGCTTTGGCTATTTGGAGTTTTTTATAGTTCCATATAAATCTAATGATTTTTTGTTCCATTTCTTTAAGAAACAACA
The DNA here is from genome assembly GCA_037038555.1 of Rhynchonycteris naso. NCBI lineage: Eukaryota > Metazoa > Chordata > Mammalia > Chiroptera > Emballonuridae > Rhynchonycteris > Rhynchonycteris naso. Next base: position 210,777,492 of record CM072998.1, on the reverse strand, counting down.
TTGGAATTTTGATTGGAATTGCAATAAATTTGTGTATTGCTTTGGGTAATATAGTAATTTTGACTATATTTATTCTTCCTATCCAGGAACAAGGAATATTTTTCCATTTCATTGTATCTTTTCAATTTCTCTTAACAATGCTTTGTAGTTTTCATTATATAGATCCTTTACATTCTTCGTTATGTATATTCCTAGGTATTCTTTTTTTGTTGAAACCATGAAGAGGATTATATATATATATTTAAATTCTTTTTTTATTTATTCATTTTAGAGAGGAGACACAGAGTGAGAGAGAGAAAGAGAGAAAGGAGGGAGGAGCTGGAAGCATCAACTCCCATATGTGCCTTGACCAGACCAGTGCAGGGTTTTGAACTGGCGACCTCAGTATTCCTAGGTCGATGCTTTATCCACTGCATCACCACCGGTCAAAGAGGATTATATTTTTGAGTTCATTTTCTGATGTTTCATTGTTGGCAGATAGGAAGACAATGGACTTTTGTATATTAATTTTGTATTCTGCAACCTTACTATATTGGTTTATTGTTTCTAGTAGTCTTTTGTAGAGTCTTTGGGGTTTTTGATGTACAGGATAATATCATCTGCAAAAAGTGAAACCTTTACTTTCTCTTTCCCAATATAAATGCCTTTTATTTCTTTCTCTTGTCTGATTGCTCTGCCTAGAACTTCCAGCACTATGTTAAATAAGACTGGACAGAGTGGACAACCTTGTCTTATTCCTGATTTTAGGGGAAAAGTTCTTAGTTTTATGCCATTTATTTGATGTTAGCTGATGGTTTGTCATAAGTGGCCTTTATTATGTTGAGATATTTTTCTTCTATACCCATTTCATTGAGTGTTTTAAACATAAAATTGTGTTATATTTTATTGATGCCTTTTCTGCATATGGTTTTTGTCCTTTGTTTTGTTAATATGGTATATAACATTAATCGTTTTATGTATATTGAACCATCCTTGTGATTCTGGGATGAATCCCACTTGATCAGGATGAATTATTTCTTTAATGTGTTGTTATATTTGTTTTACTAGTATTTTGTTTAGTATTTTAGCATCTGTATTCATTGGAGATATTGATCTGTAGTTTTCATTTTTTGTGTTGTCCTTGCCAGATTTTGGCATGAGGGTTCTGTTGGTCTCATAAAATGTGTTTGGAAGTATTGCTTCTTCTTTAATTTTTTGGAAGACTTTGAGTAGAATAGGAACCAAGTCTTCTTTGAATGTTTGATAGAATTCACTAGTATAGCCATCTGGCCCTGGACTTTTATTTTTGGGGATGTTATTGATAGTTGTTTCTATTTCCTCCCTGCTTATGGGTCTGTTTTGGCTTTCTCCTTCATCATGATTTAGTCTGGGAAGATTATATTGTTCTAGGAATTTATCCATTTCTTCTAGATTGTTAAATTTGGTGGCATATAGTTTTTATAGTATTCTATAATAATTCTTTGTACATCTATGATATCTGTGGTGGTTTCTCCTCTTTCATTTTGGATTTTGTTTATTTGAGTTCTTTCTTGTTTTTCCTTAGTGACTCTTGCCAAGGGTTTGCCATTTTTATTGATCTTTTCAAAGAACCAGCTCTTAGTTTTATTAATTTTTTTCTGTAGTTTTTCTATTCTCTATTTTGTTTATTTCTGCTCGGATTTTTATTATTTCCTTTCTTCTGCTGGTTTTGGGTTGCCTTTGTTCTTTTTTTTTTCTAATTCCTTAAGATGTGAAGTCAAGTTGTTTACTTGGGCTCTCGTTTGTTCATGTAGGTCTGTAGTGATATGAACTTCTCACTTATTACTGCTTTTGCTGCATCCCAGAGATTCTGATATGTTCTATTGTTATTTTTGTTCGTCTGTATGTAACTTTTGATCTCTGCTTTTATTTCTTCTTTGACCCACTCATTTTTTAAAAGTATGTTGTTTGGTTTTCACATTTTTGTGGGTTTGTTTACTTCTTTTTTGCAGTTGAATTCTAGTTTCAAGGTTTTATGATCAGAGAATATGCTTGGTATAATATCAATCTTTCTGAATTTGTTGATGTTATTTTTGTGGCCCAACATATGGTCAATTCTTGAGAATGTTCCATGTACACTAGAGAAAAATGTATTCTCTGGCACTTTGGGATGAAATATCCTGTAGATTTCTATCATATCCAATTGTTCTAGTGTTTTGTTTAAGACCAATAGTTCTTTATTGATTTTCTGTTTGGATGAATGATCTAGAGCTGTCAGTGGTATATTGAGGTCTCCAAGTATGATTGTGTTTTTGTCAGTTTTTGTTATTAGGTCAGTCAGTAGCTAATCTTATATATTTTGGTGCTCCTTGGTTTGGTGCATATATATTAAGAAGTGTTATGTCTTCTTAATTCAATGTCTTCTTTATCATTATGAAATGACCATTTTTGTCTCTGATTACCATTACTGTTTTGTAGTCAGCATTGTTAGATATGAGTATTGCTGCAACTACTTTTTTGGGATGTTATTTGCTTGGAGTATTGTTTTCCAGCCTTTCACTTTGAATATTTTTTTATCCTTGTTGCTTAGATGTGTTTTTTGTAGGCAGCATACAGATGGATTTTTTTTTTTAACCCATTCTGCTACTCTGTGTCTTTTTATTGGTGAGTTCAATCCATTTATATTTAGTGTAATTATTGACACTTGAGGGTTTCCTATTGCCATTTTATATATTGCTTTCTGATAGCTTTTTATCTTGTTTGATTCTTGTCTTTTGTTTTTCTATCATTTGTTTTTGTTTGGTTGTAATCCATACTTCTTTCTTCTGTTGCTTCTTTTTTCAAGCCATGTGCTTCTGGGGTGGTTTTTTCAGGGGTGGTTACCATTAAATAATAGAAAGGATATCTATCATGTTCATTGTAGTATATTATCTCATGAGTGCTTCTGCATTCCATCCTCCTTTGCTACTGTTAATCTTTGTCCTCTCCCCTTTTTTGTTTTTGTTGTCACAGACTAAATTTGATTTTATTTTGTTCTTGATGGAGCTTTTTCTTGTGGTTTTGTTTTGTTCTTTGTATCTGGTCGAAAACTCCCTTTAGTATTTCCTGAAGTGGGGGTGTTTCTGGTGATAAATTCCCTCATCTTTTCTGTATCTGTGAATGTTTTTATTTCTCCTTTGTATTTAAAGGGTAGCTTTGATGGGTATAGTATTCTTGGCTGGAAGTTTCTCTCTTTCATAACTTTAAATATTGGGGTCTACTCTCTTCTTGCTTATAGAGTTTCTGCTGAGAAATCTGATGATAATCTAATGGGTCTTCTTTTATATGTTGTATTCTTCTTTTCCCTGGCTGCCTTGAGAATTTTTTTTTTGTCATTGGTTTTTGCCAATTTCATTATGATATACCTTGGTGTAGGTTTGTTAGTGTTAAGATAATTCGGTATTCTGTTTGCTTCTTGAATTTGAGGCTTTAGTTCTTTTCACAGGCTTGGGAAATGCTCGTTTATTATTTGTTTGAATATGTTCTCCACTCCATTTTATCTCTCTTCTCCTTCTGATATACCTATTATTCTTATATTGCTTTTTTTGATGGAGTCAGACAATTCCTGTAGGGTTTTCTCACTTTTAAAAATTCATGAGTCTCTCTCTTCTTTCTGTAGTGTCTCTAGTTGCTTGTCTTATAGTCACAAATTCTCTCCTCTATATGGCCTGTTCTATTAGCTAAGCTTGTTATCTTGTTTTTCAGTTCATGAATTGAGTTTTTCATCTCTGTTTGATTTGTTTTTATAGTTTCCATTTCCTTGGTGATGAATTCTTTCTTTTCATTGAATTCTTTTTTAAGCTCCCTAAATTGCCTTTCTGTGCTTTTTTGTATATATCCCTGAGTAATTTTAGGATTTTAATTTTAAATTTTCTGCCATTTATCTCCAAGGTTTCCAAGCTATTGAAATTTATTTTTATAGATTTTTCTTTATCTTTCTGAGCTACATCTCTGCCTTTTGTATCCATGATATTAGATTTCTTTTTCCTTTAACAGCATTTGAGAGTGGCATTGTTAATAACACTAATAAGAGTTGATAAAAAAAAGGATTTAAAAAAAAGTAAAAAAATTAAAAAAAATTTTTTTTGAGAATATACAGTGAAAAACTGAAAGTTATATTGCGCTAAATGGAACAAGAACTACATAGAATAGAGAACCTGAGTTGGGGAGAAGTGACAAAGGGGCAAAAAATGAGGTAAGAACCCACAAAATGCTACTAGGAAAATATTTGTATCAAGAATAAAATAATTTGTTTGTAAATGATGGTTGGATGAGAGGTGTAGTGAAAGAGAAAAGAAGAAAAAAGAAAAAGAAAAAATAAAATACAGTGAAAGATGCAAATTCTATTGTATTAAGTGGAACAAAAATTACATAGAATGGAGAGCCAGAGTTTGGGGGAATGCCAATGAGATAAATAGTGAAGTAAAAAGAACACAAAATGCCACAAAGAAAAAATTCGAATCTAAAATAAAATAATTTGTTTGTGAGTGAGGATCAAATGGGAGGAAAAGTGAAAGAAAAGAAGAAACTGAAAAAGAGGGAGAAAAAATGAGAAAAGAAAAAAGGAAAAAGAAAAGGAATGGAAAATGTAACACCTATGGGTAATAAAGTTCAAAATGAAAAGAAAAGAATAAAACAGAAAGAGGATAAAAGGACCAAGGTGGAAGAAAAAAATGATACAAAGATAAAAAGAAAAAGAAAAAAATGGAAAAAGGTATAAAGGCTGTGGATTCTTCTGGATTTGAGAAGTTATCCTTTTCCTTTTTCTTCTTTTTTTCTCTTTTTGGCTGGTGGCACTGTACCCCAGGTTCTGCCCCTGTGGCACTCTTAGGTAGAGATTTGCATTTGATGTGTTGCTATGGTGATGGCATAAACTAGGCCTCAGTCCCATTGGTAGGCAGGGCTTGTTAGCATTTGCAGGCTTCGACAATGGGAGTGTCCATTTTCCCAGAGCCTTTCTCCCAGTTTCTCCTTCCTGAACCAGCAGCCTGGGGACCCAGCTGTGAGGTTGCTGCTGCCACTGCCTGGAGAGCAAGAGACTCTAAGAGCTGCCCAAACCCCCTTCTATCCCCACTCAACTCAGGGTTCTGGGTAAGGCCTTGCCAGCCCGAGCCGCCAGCATAATCAGGCAGGGCTGGGATCCGATTGCTCCTCAGGTGTCTTTCTATGAGCCTCCAGGTATGCCTAGTATGCCTCAGCACTTCACAGGACTACTCTTCCCAGGCTTTTTGCACTTTGTAACCTGTATTGGCTGGCAGGAAGACGCCCCAGTCACTGCCTGCAGAACAAGAGGTCTTAAAAGCTGCCAAATTCCTCTTCCAGGTCCTTTTAAAGCACAGGCCTGGGTATAAAAGCTCTGCCAACCAGAGCCACCAGCTTAAGCAGGCAGGGGGTTGAACTGACTTCTGGTCAGGCTCCTTTCTAAGGTTCCCCGGGTATATCTTGTTAAATTTGCTTTAGTGCTTCACGGGTCTGCTCTTCACAGGCTTCTCCCTTGTTGGGAAGCCTACAGCCCAACCCACCCAATTTCTGCAGTGTTCTCTGAGGTCTGTTCAGTAGGAATGTGTTTTTTACCCTGTATTGCTAACAGGAAGTTGCCCCAGCCACTGCCTGCTGAGCAAGAGGCCCTAAGAACTATAAAGTCCCTCCTCTGGGTTCTCGTAACTCATAGACCTGGGAAAGAAGACCTTGTCAGCCAGAGCTGCTGCCAGCGTAAGCCAGCCAGTCAGTGAGCAGACTGCGGGTTAGGCTCCTTTCATCGATCTGTGGGTCTGTTCTTCAGAGGCTGTCTGCAAGCTGCCTGCACACCCTTCTCCCCAGCACTTTTATAGTTTTCTTCCCAGAGAATTTGCTTTGTTAGCCTGTATGACTGGCAGAGGTGTCCCACCTGGTGAGGTCTGGCTGTAGGGAAGCTGACTTTCATGCACTCCCCATGTGCTGTGGATTGGGGAGCAGGGATCACACAGAGACTGTCTACAGCCAACACAGTCTGCAAGCTGCCTGCACACCCTTTCCCCCAGCACTTTTGTAGTTTTTTCCCAGGGAATTTGCTTTGTTAGCCTGTATGGCTGGTGGAGATGCCCCACCCAGAGAGGTCTGAGCATTGGGAAGCCACCTTTTGTGCACTCCCTGCGCATTGTTGATCGGGGAGCAGGGATCACACAGAGACTCTGTCTACAGCCTATGCTGAAGACCACCGCTAACTGTCTCTGACCCAGTCCCTCCATTTGGGAACATGAGCGCCCCACCTGAGGCGCCAGGAGGAACCACTCATACACTGCCCGTGCTCACTGATCTGGAGACCAGGGGTAAACAAAGCCCACACCACAGGCAAGCCACTCGCCCATCTCTGCTGGGGTTTGCTGCTGGTGTTAGCTCTGCGTAGGTTGAGCCACGGGCACACTCTCTCCTCGGCTTGAATGTTTCCACCCCAGCCCTCCCTTCCTCTAAGTTCCAAGTGAAAAATAGTTTCCTTGGGTCAGTGAGGGAAGCGGAATACTCCGTTCTCTGTCCTATTTCCTTCAGAGTGGTTTTTCAGCCACCTTTTCACCCAATCATACCTTTGTTTGATGTATGTGTATTTCAGATGCTCCTGGGATTGTTTTTCTGTCTCTAGGTGTTGAATTTGTTGAATTTTCAGGGAGAGGTATCAGGAGCCCCCCCTCATGGCACCATTTTCTGATCAATTTTATTCTTCTTTATAAATTCTAGTTCTCTAGCAAAAGTCTCCATATTGTCATCTTTTTTCTGAACTCATTTGAAAACATTTATTTGAAATCCATGTTTGAAAATACAGTATCAGGATTGCTTGTAAATAATATTTTCCCCTCTTTTTCCTATATTTTTTTCTCTACCTTCTTTCTTTTGATTTTTAATCATTTGGTTTATTCTCCTGATATGCCTGGTAATATTTCTTTGTACACCAGACCTTGTCCCTGAAATATTGTAGTGACTTTGCATGATGATATCTTCTTTGAATGAGATTGCATTCTTTTCTGGCAGAGAAAGTAGGAGCAGATCAGCAGGCTGCAGTCATGGTGGAGAATTCAGGATTCAGCCTTTCTCCGAGCTGGTTTTGTTTGTTCTGCCCTTCTTCCTAATGTGTAGCTTTTCAAGGTTTTCATTTGAAAACATGGAATGTTTACTAGGGTCTTTTTCTTCTTGGCAATGCTTAATTCCAATATTTAACCTCCTTAGCACCATGCGACTATAGACCTCTCTGGTTAGGTTTCATCTTCTGCAGTTTTATTTTCTGTTTGGCTTCTTGGCCTCTCTTGCCTTGTGCCACTGATCAGTTTCTCTTCTCTGTAGCATTTTGACTCCTGGTCTACCTGGTTTTCTTCAATATATTCAAATTTTGTTTTTCCTTGTTTCTTTGTTTTTGTTGAGTTTACCCAACTTTTATGATTTTTTTTTTCTTTCTTATTGGCAATGGGTATCTGAGAAGAGCTATTTTATCACAGCCACAGCAGGTGGACTTGCTTACATCTTCTTCCAATGTCCTTAGATGAACTTTAAAAAAATTCTTTATTAAATGGGGAAAACCTTTATTTTGTTCTGTTTGAATAAGAACAAAGTAAACATTTTGATTAAAAACCATTTTGTTAAAAGGACATTTTTTTCTTATTTCTGTTTCTAAGGTTATAATACTTGGTATTGTGAGTTTATCCCAGGACAGTAGTTTAAAAATAAACATGAGGTTCACCTGACCTGTGGTAGCACAGTGGATAAAGCGTCAACCTGGAACACTGAGGTTGCTAGTTCAAAACCCTGGGCTTGCCCAATCAAGGCACATTTGGCAGTTGATACTTCCTGCTCCTCTATCCTTTTCTCTCTCTTTTTTTCTCACTCTTCTCTCTAAAATGAATAAATAAATGGACATTTTAAAAAAGAGTAAACATGAGGCTCATACTGTTTTGAAGGAGACTAATTGAAACTCTGGAGAAGATAAACAATATTAGAAAAATGGCTCTGATAATTGACATTAAGAAAAAATGCATGAAACAATTTGTGCTTGAAAGAGGATAACAGATTAGTTGGAATAAAAATGCTAAGGTACTTCTGGGAACCTTAATTTTGTACTTCTATGAGGCTAAAGAAGTCCCAGAACTTGTGTATAAATAACACTATGTAGGCGGAAATATCTAGAGGACATTCAGATCTTCTGTAGGGTGAGTACTCTGTGGTATAAATTTACAAGAATTAGAAGTTCCCTTCCTGAGCACTGAAAAATGCCATTTATAGGAGCTGGTGAATTTGTCCAACTTCACAGCAGAAGTCACTGGAAATGCTGATGGTGCTGTTGGTTGTTCTGGCTCTTGTGGGAGCAGGGTTGTTCACAATATGGATAGCCTTTCAGATATCTTTTATTCTTTCAAAGTACTTTCATAAATGTTCATTCAATAAGCTTTCCAACAGTCTAGAAATGCTTTGGTAGTAAGGGTGTTACTATTCCTATTATATTTCAATGTATTATTTATGCTGTAAAAACACAATAGTATGGCTGCATAATTCAATCAGATTTGGGAGGGTTTCTTAAAGCTTCAGCTACTTTGAATTACAGACAGTCTAGTTTTTGAGCATTCCAAGGGCTACATTTTCCTGATCAAAAGTTAAAATTTAGATTCATTGATTTAAACCTATGGTTTTCAACTGGGGACCATTTTGCTTCCCAGATGACATTTGGCAATATCTGGAGATATTTTTGGTTGTCACACTGGGGTGAAGGTTCCCTTGACATCTAGAGTGTAGAGGACAATAAAATGTTCTTGATACTCTAAAGTGCATATTACCTCAAAGCAGTATCTGACCCAAAATGTCAGTGTAAAAGTTGAGAAGCTCTGTTCTAAATATAAAACGAACGTAAAGAAAATGTTAAAAAAAATACACATGAATGCACTGTTATTCAAATCAGGAAGCAGCATGAGTGCCTAGCATTTATCTGATACATACTTTCTCAAAGTGAAGAGATATAAATCCCATGTTAGAAAAAAATTAACACAAATAGTCATTTTAATAAATGAAAATTAGTATCTTTTTCTTATAAAAGGAATATATTTATATTAGAAATGACAATAGCAACAGCAAGAATATGTGTGTGTCAAGGATGCCCATGTTTTTTGACTTACTGATTGATTGTAAAATGCATCTCATGAAGTATTCAGCAATAATTTATAATCTAAATAATTGTGGAGAGGTCTGAAATGGGAAGATTATAGCTTTCTCTCGGTGAGAAGAGAGGTAAGAAGTAGCATCAAATGGACCGATGATGCACATACAATAAAAACTAGAAGTTTCTCTCAGATGACTTTAGATGGGTTACCCTACAGCAAACAAGAAGTACAAACGAGCTTTGAGCTTTAAAGTTTGTGCTTGAACTTTCCAGATGAACTTGATTATGCTTTGTATACTCTGGCCCTTAAATTTCTTAAGTGCACAAAATTCCATTTGAGCACACATCGATACTAGTCTTTAGTAACCACTATTACTGAGAGCATAGTTCTGGAATCAACCTGCTTGTTTCTTTTCTGTAGATTGTCAGTTCTATCACCCCCACCCCCTGAAAAAAAAGTGAGTAAAATACCAAGTTCTTCCTCAATAAATGTCAAGTGGTAACAATTCTGGAAACATTTTAATAGTTTATTAGATGGAGACAACTTGGTATTAAAAGATAATTTGAATTGGTTTACTTTGGATTTCAAATTTGAAAGGGGAGGGAAAAGGAGGTAATAGGAGAAGAGGGTGATACTGTGAAAAATTTTCAAATATTCAGTATCTAAACCTTACAGCACTCTAGTAAGTAGATGCTATTATCACCAGTACATAAAAATAAAACTGCAACTGGTGTTCTTAGTGTCATTCAGCTTCTAATTAAAAAAATAAAATGAATTCATGTCTTTTGAGGCAAAGGTTGGTAGTTTCTTTTTATTTTGGATTCAGCATACATTTATTAAAATTATTTTAATTTTTATTAATTTTAATTTATTGTGTTTACATGGATTCAAGTGTCCCACTGAATATAACACACTCACCCCCATGCCTATGTCCTTATTTATACCCCCCTTGACCCATTCCCCTTAACTCCCACCCCCTTCCCTCTAGGACTTGCTGTCCTGTTATCTGTATCTATGTGTTACGTATATATAATTTTACTAATCCCTTCACCTTCTCCGATCCCATTCCCTCTTCCCTCTTCCCTCTGACAGCTGTCCCTGTGACCCCACCTCTGTCTCTATTCCATTCCTCAGTTCACTTTGTTTGCTGGATTCCACATATGAGAACATAAGATATTTGTCTTTCTCTGCCTGGTTTATTTCATTACGCATAATAAACTCCAGGTCCATCCATGCTGTCGCAAAAGGTAAGATTATTTTCATTTTTAATGGCCGTATAGTATTCCATTATACATACCACTGATTTTAATCCACTCATCAACTGATGGACTCTTGGGCTATTTCCAGATCTTGGCTATTGTAAACAATGGTGCCATAAAAATGGGGATGCATATCTTCTTGTGAATCAGTGATTTGGTATTCTTAGGATATATTCCTAAAAGTGGGATAGCTGGGTCAAAAGGTAGTTCCATTTTTAATTTCTTGAGGAAACTCCATATTGTTTTTCACAGTGGCTGCACAAGTCTGCATTTCCACCAGCAGTGCAGAAGGGTTCCCTTTTCTCCACATCCTTGCTAGCACTTATTGTGTGTTGATTTGTTAATGAGTGCCATTCTGACAGGTGTGAGGTGATGTCTCATTGTGGCTTTAATTTGCATTCTTTTATGATTAGTCACATTGAAAATTTTTTCATATGCCTATTGGCCATCTGTATGTCCTCTCTGGAGAAGTGTTTATTCAGTTCTTTGCCCATTTTTTAATTGGATTGTTTACCTTCCTGGTGGTGAATTTTTGAAGTTCTTTATAAATAGTGATTATTAATGCCTTATCAAATGTATTGGCAAATATGTTCTCCCATTGTGTGGGTTGTCTTTTTGTTTTGTTAATGGTGTCTTTTGCTGTGCAAAAGCTCTTTAGTTTGATATATTTCCATTTGCTTATTTTTTTCTTTATTTCACTTGCCAATGGAGATAAATTGGCAAAAATATTGCTATGAGAGATACCAGAGAGTTTACTGCCTATGTTTTCTTCCAAGATTTTTATGGTTTCACAACTTACATTTAAGTCTTTTATTCATTTTGAGTTTATTTTTGTGAATGGTGTAAGTTGGTGGTCTAGTTTCATTTCTTTACATGTCCCTGTCCAATTTTCTCATTCTATGTTATTATCTCCTTTGTCAAATATGAATTGACCATAAAGGCTCAGGTTTATTTCTGAGTTCTCTGTTTAGTTCCATTGCTCTGTTTGCCTGTTCTTATGCCAGTGCCAAGCTGTTTTGGTTACAATGGCCTTGTAGTATAACTTGATATCAGGAAGTGAGATAACTCCCACTTTATTCTACATTTTCAAGATTGCTGAGGCTATTCATGTTCTTTATTGGTTCCATATAAATTTTTAGAATATTTATCCTATCTCTTTGAAGTATGCCATTGGTATTTTAATAGGAATTGCACTAAATTTATAGATTGCTTTGGATAGTAATTTTAAAGATGTGTATTCTTCTCATCCATGGACACAATATATGCTTTCACTTGATTGTATTTTCCTTCATTATTTTTTCAATGTCTTATAATTTTCTGAGTACAAGTCTTTTACCTCCTTGGTTAATTTTAGTCATAGCTACTTTGTGTGTGTGTGTGTGTGTGTGTTTTGCCATAGTGAAGAAGATTGTTTTCTTAATTTCTATTTCTAACATTTTATTGTTGGTGTATAAAAACACAACTGATTTCTAAATATTAAGTTTATGTCCTACCACCTTGTCAAATTTAGTTATCAGGTCTGTAGTTTTTTGACTTAGTCTTTAGGGTTTTCTATGTACAGTATCATGTCATCAACAAATAACGATAGTTTTACTTCTTCTTCTCCAATTTGGATACCTTTTATTTCTTCTTCTTGTCTGATTACTGTGGCTAGGACTTCTAGAACTATGTTAAATAAGAGTGGTGAAAGGGGGCACCCCTGCCTTGTTCCTGATCTTAAGGGGATTGTTTTTAATTTTTGTCCATTAAGTATGATATTGGCTGTGGGTTCATCATAGATGGCCTTTATTATGTTGAGGTATGTTCCCTGTATTCCCACTTTGCTGAGAGTTTTGATCATGAATGGGAACTTGATTCTATCAAATGCTTTTTTTTGCATCTACTTACATTATCATGTGATCTTTAACCTTTCTTTTGTTTATGTGATAAATCATATTGATTGATTTGTGAATATTGTACCAGCTTTGCCTCCCCAGAATAAATTCCACATGATCATGATGTATGATTTCTTTAATGTACTGCTGGATCCTCTTTGCTAATATTTTGTTGAGAATTTTAGCATCTAAGTTCATCAGGGATATTGACCTATAGTTTTCTTTCTTTGTAGGGTCTTTACCTAGTTTTGGAATGAGGATAATGCTTGCCTTATAAAAAGATCTTGGAAGTCTTCACTCCCCTTGAATTTTTTAAAATAGCTAGAAAAGGATGGGTGTTAGTTCTTCTTTGATTTTGGTAGAATTTGCTGGTGAAGCCATCTGGTCCAGGGCTTTTGTTTGTTGAGAGGTTTTGATAATTTCCTTTGTTGTAATAATTTTGTTTAGGTTTTCTGATTCTTCCAGATTGAATTTTGGAAGATTGAATGTTTCTAGGAATTTATTCATTTTACCTACATTGTCCAATGTTTTGGTATACAAATCATAGTATTTTCTTACAGTTCTTTGTATTTCTGTGGTGTCAGTTCTTACTTCTCCACTCTCATTTCTAATTGTATTTATTTGAGTTCTCTCTTTCTTTCTTAATGAATCTGGTTAAAGGTTCATCAATCTTTTTACCTTTTTGAAGAACCAGCTCTTTGTTTCATTGATCTTTTGTATTTTTTTTTTTTTTTAGCCTCTATGTCATTTATTTCTGCTCTGATCTTTATTATGTCCTTCCTTCTACTTCCTGTGGGCTTTAGTTTTTGTTCTTTTTCTTTATTTGTAGTTCTTTGAGATGCAGGGTTAAATTGTTTAGTTGTGCTTCTTCTTGCTTCTTAAGGTTTATCTGTAATGCTAAGAACTTCCCTCCATTTCCATTTTATCATTTATCTTGTCCTCAAAATTACTGATTTGATCCTCTGCTTCATCCAACCTGTTGTTGATTCCTTCTAGTGCAGCCTCCATTCTGATATTTTATTTGTCATTTATGACTGGATCTTTTTTATTATTTCAATGTCCTTTTTGAAACTTGCTATCTCTTTATTTAGGTGTTCATTATGTCCATCCATTATTGCTCTAAAATTCTTGAACATCCTATAAATCATTATTTTAATCTCTGCGTCTAGTAGTTTGGTTACTTCCATTCCATTTAGTTCTTTTCTGGAGATTTCTCTTGTTGATTCATTTGGGTCTCATTTCTCTGTCTGCCCATTTTGTCTGTGTATTAGGTAGTGCTGTCTGACTTTGAAATTTTTGTTGTGTCTTTATGAGAAAGATGGGCTCAGTGGTGCTGAACTCCAGGCCACCTCTTTTCCTTGTTCTAAGAATGCTTCTTGAGTATTATATTTTCTCCTGTGGTATGTGAGAATTGAATGCAGTTGGTTCCTTTTGTGGGCACAGTTATCCCTTCAGTGTGGCTGGCTCTAAGGGTCAACCTTGATCATGTGTATTACACACTGTGCAATGTTCGTCTTGTTGGGCGTATTTATTCTCCAGAATATCTGGTGCCTGCTAGACTCCTCTTTGGGCATGCTGCTTGTGTAGCTAGCTGAGTTTAGGGTTGGTGCTGTCTGCCACCCACTACCAGTTGTGTTGATTCTAGATCTTCTTTGGTTGGTGTCAGCTATTGTTTTTCACTTGCTGTGAGCTACTTGTCTGCAGCTACAGCTTTTTTTGCTGTTTGTGTTTGCATTTTCTATGCCTGCATAGTGTTTGAGGGCCAGCCTGTGTATAAGGATTAGCTTTCTCCTGCTTAGAAATGACAGCAGCTCTGTAAACACCCCAACCTCCATAAGATTTGCCTCCACTTTTCAACTTCTCCACCTCCTCTTGCAACTGCCTGGTCTTCCCTCAGGGTCTTCTGTAGAAAGACTAATGTGGGCCCAGACTGACCTCACACAACCAACCTCTCTGCTGGTTGCAAGCTTGTTGGGTTAGGGCAGCTGTGGTGGGAATACAATGTTAGTGGAACCCCCTACTTCAGGGGTCTCTTGGTTGGTAGCTCAGTATGAAAAATATTTCTCGTACTCCAGAGCCTAATACCTTGGCCACTGTTAGATACTCAAATTTTATTTTTCCCCAACAAGGTGAGCAGCAGGTTTAGATTGAAGTGGGGTCGGCAGCACCTCTTCAGAATTTCTTACAGCTGGTGCAACCCTGGGTGCAGGGAGGTTGGGTAAGAGAGTCCTCTCCTGATGCTGACTGTGCCCCCCCCTCCCGAAAGTGGTTAAGGCACTTGACCAGACCCAACAATAGGTTCATAGGAACCCACTCTTTAAATGTCCATGCTCTAAGCCTCTCTCCCTTCCCCCTGTGGAATCTATCCTCTCAGGACAGAATATCCAGCAGTCAGTCTGGCTGACTGTAAAGCTCCACCCTATACAATGCATATTAGGAGCTGTGCTGGTGCTGATCTCAGAGAACAATATTTGTCTCAATTGCGCAAGTTGTTAGGAGTCCTTCCTTTGGATATCACTCTAGCAAGGGTTGTTAGATCCTGAACAAATCCTTTCCACAGCTGGCCCCTGGATGTGCCAGCCCTGGGCCTCCCTAGCAGGAACCCAGCACAGACCTTGGGAGACACTGCCCGTGACTAGCCCTCAGCAACCTTCTTGGAGCTATAAGAAATCCAGAGTTTGTGGCTGCCTTTGCTGGGCCCAGGTGCACATGGAAATATCAAGCTGCACACCTAGGCTGGCTTTTACCCACATTGGGTCTGGGGGATATTTCGCTTAAAACGCTAAGGTTCCCTGAGTTCCGCCTCCTGTAACCTCTGTCTGCTGGCTGCTTGTTGGGCTCCACCACTGAAAACAACTTTGTTAGAGTTTAGAGCCTGTGACTATTCAGGGATTAGGAAGTGCTTTGGGTGTGGTTTGGCCCCTATCCCCAGGTGTCAGTCAATCCAGACTTTTTTTACAGACCTCATACATAGGGTGTAGCCCTAGGAGTCTGGTGGCTGTGGCCTCTGAGACCTACAGGTGTGGTCTGCCTGCACTCTGTACAGTTTCCACTGAGTCTTCCTTGAGGTGGAATTATCAGTCTTAGACTCAGGAGCATGGTGTTGGTGGCATTCAGGCCTCAGCACCAGAAAACTGAGCCACTAATGCACAATTGCCTCCTGGCTTCTCAGCATGTCCCAGTCACCATGACTGGAGCAGGAGAGACTCCTGAGGGTGGAGCAGTTGCTTCTCTCCAGGATATTGCCTCTTAGAGGGGACTGCTCCACCCAAGAAAAATGGCAACTGAGGTACTGGCAAATGAGTTAGCACAGGGATTCTGATGGCCATTCCCCACAGTGTATCTCCCTCCAAATTTATACTGTCCTCACGCAACTCAAGTCCTCTCAACCCTCCCTTTACCAGAGCCCCAGGTAAGTGGCTGTGAACAAGATTTTCTGCATTGGGCCCTTTAAGATGAAGCTTGTATCTCTGAGCTCCATCTCTTTATCACAGACACAAATCCTGCTCTTTTCACCGTCAAATGCTGTGTGTGCACCTCTTCCTAGCTCTGGAGCTTTAGGCTGAGGCTCTGAGTCTGGGGCTGAGGACCCTCACCTTTCAGGATGACCCTCCCTGCAGTGAGAGTCCCTCTGGACCCTCTGCTGCTGCTTGTTCCTGGGAGCCAGGCAGCCCTTTCTGCATCTCTGCCCTTCCTACCAGTTTCGGTGTGGCTTCTTCTGTGATCCTTGGTTATAGACTCCTCTTCATTTAGTCCAGTTGGTTTTTCAAGATGATTGTTCTTAAATTAAGTTATAATCCAATTTGGTCCTGGGAGGTGGCAGTTGGAACGTTCTTTTACTTCATCACCATCTTTCAGGTTGGTGACTTCTATGGCTGACTGTGTTCCCAAATTCATGTTTAACAGTTTAATCACCAAAGTGGTGTTATTAAGAAGTGGAGACCTTGGGAGATGATAAGATTATGATGGTAGAGCCCCTGTGAATGAGATTAGCGAAAAAACACACAGGGGGCTATTTTGTTCCTTTCTCCATCTGATGACACAGGAAGATGACCTTATATGAACTAGAAAATGGGCTCTCACCAGAGACAAAAGTGTTGGAGTCTGGATCTTGGCATTCTATCCTCCAGAAACTCTGAGAAATAAATGTGTGTTGCTTATAAGTTTATGGTGTTTTGTTATAGCAGCCAAAGCCGACAGAGACAGTGATCTTTTCTCAAATCTTGCTTCCTCTATTTGACAGAATATTATACTAATGTCCAGGACATCACTGAATCTGTTTTGTCTGAGTGATTTTTCTGAGGATAACAAATGAGAAATACACAAAGATTGCTGATGAGGTATTGCTTAAGGATCTTTAGATTATATATATGACATGTTAAAAATAAAGATATAATACTACAATAAAATATACCTTTAACATATCTGAAATATATACAATAACCATCTCTGAAGTGTAGCTGTACAATATGCAACCTATTTTATTTTATATTGTATTTTTATTTCCTTTGTGGGATCCCTGAACCTGAAAAATGAGTGTATGTGTCCAAATACTATTTTTACACTGGAACTTTTTATACTATTTCCTCATCCTTAGAAACCTTTAATGTTAGTTATTCATGCAAAAACAATTATATTACATATTCCTTAGTAAAATTGCAACTCACATGTTCAATGACCACCTTAACGATTTCTTTCATCCTTGTATTCCTGAAACGCAATCAAGCTTAATCCCACTGCATTGGAATTCCCAACTACTGTCCTTAATGAGCAACCATGCTATCAGTGTGTCTGCATGTCCCATCCTGAAGACAACCTGGGCTTTATCATTCTATATTTTATTTTATTTATTTTTTAAATTATTCTTATTAATTTTAGTGGGGTGACCCCAATAAATCAGGGTACATATGTACAATGAAAACATCTCCAGATTATCCCATCATTCAATTGTGTTGCATACCCGTCACCCAAAGTCAAATTGTCCTCTGTCACCTTCCATCTGGTTTTCCCTATGCCCTTCCCCTCCACCCTATCCCACCCTTCCCTCCCTCCCCCCATTCCATAACCACCACTCTCTTGTCCATGTCTCATAGTCTCACTTTTATGTCCCCCCTATGTATAAAATCATGCTGTTCTCAGTTTTTCTGATTTACTTATTTCACTCCGCATAATGTTATCAAGGTCCATCCATTTTGTTGTAAATGATCCGATGTCATCATTTCTTATGGCTGAGTAGTATTCCATAGTATATATGTACTAAAGCTTTTTAATCCACTCATCTTCTGATGGACACTTGGGCTGTTTACAGATCTTCGCTATTGTGAACAATGCTGCCATGAACATGGGGCGCATTTCTTCTTTTCGAACAGTGCTATGGTGTTCTTAGAATATATTCCTATAAGTGGGATAGCTGGGTCAAAAGCAGTTCGACTTTTAATTTTTTGAGGAATTTCCAAACTGTTTTCTACAGTGCTGCACCACTCTGCATTCCCACAAGCTGTGCAGAAGGGTTCCCTTTTCTCCACATCCTCGCCAGCACTTATTCTGTGTTGTTTTGCTGATGAGCGCCATTCTGAATGGTGTGAGGTGGCATCTCATTGTGGTTTTAATTTGCATTTCTCTAATGATTACTGATGTTGAGCATTTTTTCATATGCCTATTGGCCATCTGTATGTCCTCTTTGGAGAAATTTCTATTCATTTCTTTTGCCCATTTTTTGATTGGATTGTTTGTCTTCTGGTGTTGAGTTTTGTAAGTTCTTTATAAATTTTAGTTATTAACCCCTTATCAGACATACTGTCGAATATGTTCTCCCATTGTGTGCTTTGTCTTTTTATTCTGTTCTTATTGTCTTTAGCTATGCAAAACCTTTTTAGTTTGATATAGTTCCATTTGTTTATCTTGCCTTTTATTTCATTTGCCGGTGGAGATAAATCGGCAAATATACCGCTGCTACAGATGTCGGAAAGCTTGCTGCCTATGTTTTCTTCTAAGATGCTTATGGTTTCATGGCTTACATTTAACTCTTTTATCCATTTTGAGTTTGTTTCTGTGAATGGTGTAAGTTGATGGTCTAGTTTCATTTTTTTGCAGGTAGATGTCCAATTTTCGCAACACCATTTGTTAAAAATGCTGTCTTTACTCCATTGTATGTTCTTTCCTCCTTTATCAAATATCAGTTTTCCATAAAGGTGTGGGTTTATTTCTGGGTTCTCTGCTCTGTTCCATTGATTTATGTGCCTGTTCTTATGCCAGTACCAGGCTGTCTTGAGTATAATGGCCTTGTAGTAAAGCTTGATATCCGGAAGAGTGATACCACCTGCTTTATTATTTCTTTTTAAGATTGCTGAGGCTATTCATGTTCTTTTTTGGTTCCATATAAATTTTTGGAATATGTTTTCTATATCTTTGAAGTATGTCATTGGTATTTTAATTGGTATTGCATTGAATTTATAAATTGCTTTGGGTAATATAGACATTTTAATGATGTTTATTCTTCCTAGCCATGAGCACGGTATATGCTTTCACTTGTTTGTATCTTCCTTGATTTCTTTTATCAATGTTTTATAATTTTCTGAGTACAAGTCCTTAACCTCCTTGGTTAAATTTACTCCTAGGTATTTTATTTTTTTGGCTGCAATAGTGAAGGGGATTGATTCCTTAATTTCTTTTGCTGACAGTTCATTGTTTGTATATAGAAATGCCTCTGATTTCAGAGTATTAATTTTATATCCTGCCACCTTACTGAATTCATTTATCAGGTCCAGTAGTTTTTTGACTGAGACTTTATGGTTTTCTATATACAATAATATATCATCTGTAAATAGTGACAGTTTTACTTCTTCTTTTCCAATTAGGATGCCATTTATTTTTTCTTCTTGTCTGATTGCTGTAGCTAGGACTTCCAGAACTATGTTAAATAGAGTGGTGAAAGGGGGCACCCCTGCCTGGTTCCTGATCTTAAGGGGATTGCTTTTAATTTTTGTCCATTTAGTATGATGTTTACTGTGGGTTTGTCGTAGATGGTTTTTATCATGTTAAGGAATGTTCCCTGTATTCCCACTTCACTGAAAGTTTTGAGCATGAATGGGTCCTGGATTTTTATCAAATGCCTTTTCTGCATCTATTAAAATTATCATGTGATTTTTGTCCTTCCTTTTGTTTAGGTTATGAATCACATTGATTGATTTGCGAATATTGAACCAGCCTTGCTTCTCCAGAATAAATCCCACTTGATCGTGGTGTATTATTTTTTTCATATATTGCTGGATCCGATTGGCTAATATTTTGTTGAGAATTTTAGTGTCAAAATTCATCAGGGATATAGGCCTATAATTTTCTTTCTTTGTGTTGTCTTTGCCCGGTTTTGGGATCAGAATTATGCTCGCCTCATAAAAGGAGTTTGGAAGTCTTCCTTCCTCTTGAATTTTTTGAAATAGCTTTAGGAGGATAGGAGTTAGTTCTTCTTTGAATTTTTGATAGAATTCACTTGTGAAGCCATCAGGCCCAGGACTTTTCTTTTTTGGGAGTATTTGATAACTGTTTCAATCTCATTTGTTGTAATTGGTCTGTTTAGGTGTTCTGATTCTTCCAGATTGATTTTTGGAAGGTTATATAATTCAAGAAATTTGTCCATTTTACCTAGATTGTCTAATTTTTTGGCATAGAATTCTTCATAGTATTTTCTTACAATGCTTTGTATTTCTGTTGTGTCAGTTGTTATCTATCCACTGTCCTTACTAATTTTATTTATTTGAGTCCTCTCTCTTTTTTTCTTGATGAGTCTAGTTAAAGGTTCATCAATCTTGTTTACCTTTTCAAAGAACCAGCTTCTGGTTTCATTGATCCTCTGTATTGTTTCCTTCACCTCTATGTCATTTATTTCTGCTCTGATCTTTATTATTTTCTTCCTTCTACTTGTCCTGGGTTTTATTTGCTGTTGTTTTTCTAGTTCCTTTAGATGCAGGGGTCAGGTTGCTTATTTGAGCTTTCTCTAGCTTCTCATGATATGCCTGTAGTACAATAAACTTCCCTCTCAGAACTGCTTTTTCTGTGTCCCATAAATTTTGAGTTGATGTATGCTCATTATCATTTGTTTTTAGAAACTTTTTTATTTCTTCTTTGATCTCATTGTTAATCCATTCATTATTTAATATCATGCTATTTAGTTTCCAAGTGTTTGAGTATTATTCAGTTTTTGTTTTGTGGTTAATTTCTATTTTCATGACATTGTGATCAGAGAAAATGCTTGATATGATTTCAATCTTCTTAAATTTATTGAGACCATTTTTGTGTCCTAACATGTGGCCTATCCTAGAAAACGTACCATGAGCGCTCGAGAAGAATGTATATTCTACTGCTTTAGGGTGAAAAGTTCTGAAGATATCTATTAAATCGAGTTGATCTAGTGTATCCTTTAAGTTTGCTGTTTCTTTATTAATTTTCTTTGTTGAGGATCTATAAGTGTTGTTAGTGGGGTATTGAAATCCCCTACGATGAGAGTATTGCTGTTAATCTTGCCCTTTATATCCATCAAAGTCTGCTTTATGTATGTTGGGCTCCTATATTTGGTGCGTAGATATTTATAATAGTTATATCTTCCTGTTGAATTGTTCCCTTTATTATTATGTAGTGTCCTTCTTTATGTCTTTGTTTTACAGTTCATTTTGTCAGATATAAGTACTGCTACCCGGCTTTTTTTTCATTTCCATTTGCATGAAATATTTTTTCCCATCCTTTTACCTTCAGTCTATGTGCATCTTTTGTTTTAAGGTGTGTCTCTTGTAGACAGCATATGTATGGGTCCTGTTTCTTTATCTATGCATCTACCCTATGTCTTTTGATTGGATCATTTAATCCATTTACATTTAAGGTTATTATTGATATGTAGTTCTTTAATGCCATTTTATTCTTTAAAGCTCTTTTCTTCTTTTCCTATATTCTTTCCTCCCTTTGAACTGTTCACAACAGACCCCTTAGTATCTCTTGCAGAATTGGTTTGGTTTTTATGAATTCCTTGAGGCTTTCTTTTTCTGGAAGCTCTTTATTTCTCCTTTCATTTTAAATGTTAGCTTTGCTGGATAGAGTAGTCTTGGTTGTCGGTTCTTGTTCTGCATTACTTTAATTATATCTTGCCATTCCGTTCTGGCTTCAAGTGCTTCTGTTGAGAAGTTCGATGTCATTCTTATGGGGGCTTCTTTGTAGGTAATAGCCTTTTTTTCTCTAGCAGCTTTTAAAATGTTTTCTTTATCCATTAGCTTTGGTATTTTAACTATGATGTGTCTTGGTGTAGATTTTTTTTTGGTTTTTCTTTAATGGAGTTCTGTGTGCTTCTTGAACGTGTGGAATGTTTCCCAGCTTTAATTTAGGGAAGTTTTCTGCTATAATTTGATTGAACAAAGTTTCCATTTCCTGTCCTCTCTCCTCTTCTTCAGGCACCCCTATGATGCGGATATTACTCCTCTTCATGTTGTCACAGAGCTCCCTTAGAGTTTCCTCAGATTTTTTGAGTCTCTTTTCCTTTTTCTTCTCTGCTTCTGTGCCTTTGTTTATTGTGTCCTCTAACTTGCTGATTCGATCCTCAGCATCATTTGTCCTGCTTTTAATTCCTTCCATTTTGGTCTTCAGTTCTGATACTGTATTTGTCATTTCTGTCTGATTCTTTTTTATTATTTCAATTTCTTTTATTATACTTGTTATGTCTTTATTTAGGTGTTCATAATGACTATCTATTGTTGCTCTAATTTTTTGAACATCCTAACTATCATTATTCTAAATTCTGCTTCTGGTAATTTGGTTATATCTGGTTCATTCAGGTCCTTCTCTGGGGATTTTTCTTGATTCATTTGGTTTGCATTCCTCTGCCTGCGCATTTTTTCTGTGTATAAGCTAGTTGTGGCCACTGGAGTCCAGTAGGTGTTGCCTTTGTGTTCTCTAGGTGTGGTCTGTCTGCAGGCCCTCCACCCCCTCTGCCACTGTCTATGGCGGTTGAGTATGGGTGTTGCCAGCCTCGGCTCACTGTGGCTGTTGCTGTGATTTCTGCCTCTTCTCCACGGGAAGGGCTGTCACTCAAGCCAGTAGCCTCAGCACCATGGGTAGGGGTGAGCACCATTGCTCAGCTGTGGACCCAGCCTCTTTCCGGACTTCCGCCCAGCACCCGCAATCAGAGCCTGCTTGCCACAATTTCGTGGGTTGGGTGGGGCTTTTGACATGCTCTCAGCTGTGAGCCTTTGCCCAGCCGGAGCTTTAGCCCCGCCCTCGAGGCCAGGGCCCTCCTGCACAGGGTTGCAAACCACGGTTTATTGGGCCGGGCATGTTTGCTGGCTTGCGTTCAGCTGCGACCTTCTGCTCGCCCCAGGCTCTACTCACCCCCCCCCACCCCCCCGCGTTCGGAGCCTGCTCGCGCACGCAGGATGTAAACCGTGGTTTCTCTAGCCAGGCGGGGCTGGTAGTGTGAGCTCAGCTGCGAGCCCACACCTGTCTCTGGTCCTAGCCCCCTCACCGCCATCCGGGCCGGCTTGCGCAAGGTCGCAGAGCAGATCTCTGCCCGTTCTTGGCCTCCCGCTTTTTCCCTGCAGGTGGGATTACATGCGGTCTGCAGCTGCTGGACGGCTTTTGCGCGTCCCCTCCGCCCCTGCTGGGCTAGACCGAGCTCAAACTGGCTTGGCCTCCGCCCACGCCGACAGAACCATGTTTCAGCGTTTCTGCCGCCACCATACCCGTCAGCAACCCTCAGCAGAGTAGAAAGGGCCCTAATACTTTACACTGTAGGCCTGGGAACTTCCTCTCTCTAAGCAACTCTGCTCTAATTGCAGCGGGAGAGCTTGTTTGGCTAGTGTCCTGTCTCCCTTTGCTGGTTTTGCTAGTTCCAGGGGACGTATTTGTTTTTGATTAGGGAAGTGACTTAGTCCAGCGGTTAGGGTAGCTGTCCCTCAGAGTGTTTTTCCCTGTGACTTCAGTCCACACTCTCTTCCCACTGCTCTGGTGCTCTCTGTCCCCGTTCCCCGGAGCCCCAGGTGCGTGGTTGTGAGGGAGGTTTTCTGTGCTGTCCCTTTAAAAAGAATCTTGGGTCTGAGAAAACTCTCTCACAAACAGTATCTCACTTGTTTCACAGCTCAATACTGTCCAAACGCCTCTTCCAGGCTCTGGGACTTCAGGCTTGGGCTTGGTTCCCTCTCCATCAAACTGTCCTCCTGCCACGTGGGTCTCTCCGGGCTGCTGTTTGCTCCAGGGAGCTGGGCAGCCCTCTTCGCGTTTTTGCTATTTCTACCAGTCTCAATGTGGCTTCTTCTGTGTTCCTTGGTTGAAGAGTCCACTTAGTTCAGTTCAAAGTTGGTTTATCCAGATGATGGTTCTTAAAATTGAGTTATAATCCACTTTGGTTTTGGAAGTTGGAAGTTGGTATGTCCGCCTACTCCATCACCATCTTCAGTCCCTACCCTGTGTGTTCATTCTTCATTTTTATTATAACATCTAAAAATACCCTTGGAGTGATTTTTTTTTTATCGTTAATTGAAAACTTTACTAGCTCCAAATAAGATATTTTCTTTATTGTTAAAAGATAGGATATCCCTGAATAATATTTCACCTAAAAAAGGAGATACACAGGAGTTCTTATAATACACAAAATATAAAAATGTCTTTATAAAATCAAGTATTTGATTCCTTATGATGTTTGTTGTGACGATAAAGCACTGCTTTTTAATAGCTGCAACTTCATTTTGTATGTTTTGTTGTAGAGACTTCCTTAACTAGAGAACAGTGAAGGTTAGTTTTGTAACTTAGATGACTGTCAAATAATTTTTATTATCTTTGAATGTCAACTTTTGTGTAAGACCATATCAATAAGAATAACCTGGAGAAATTGTTTTATGATGATAACACATTTATGATACCAAAAGTTAAGTCATTTGAAATATGACAATTTTACTTTTATGTGTAGACAGTGATTAAGAAACAAAGGGAAGTTTCATCGTCTTGTGTGTATTGGGGACAATTGTTGGGATGCGTGAAGAGCAGGGTAGGGAGGATGGGTGGAGAAGGAGGAAAGGGAGATAAATCTATGATACTAAATGATGATTGATATCTTTCCTTCTATAGGAAGCATTTTCTTAGTTTTTCAAGAGGAAAATTATTTGGTTTTTAAAAAGATTATAGAGTATTAATTCCTCCCTCCCAAGTCACCTTCTATTTAAGACCAAGGTTTTGCTTATGTTTAAAGTAGAATAAGTAGATGTTACAAAGCATTGTTTTTTTAAAACATGCCTCTCAACACCACACAAATCAGTGAGACCTACAAACTCTGAAAAAATCAAATACTATCTGTAGATTGATGGCTTCCTTGCAGGTAGTAGAGGGTTAGTAGTCATGACTTTGTCTCTTCCTCCCTTCCTTTATAGAGTACCTCTATGTGTTAAACAGTTACTGAGAGGAAAAAATGTAATATTTCTAATCTCTAAATCAGTGATTCCTAACCTTTTTTGAGGTACCGAATCCACCAGTTTCATATGCGCATTCACCGAACCCTTCTTTAGTGATAAATAAAATATGATTTTTTCCCCAAAATTCAAGACATAGGTATATGTTTTTTTACTGGTGCACAAAATGAGCCGTGCATGAACATCGCCTTGCTCAAAGAACAAAACCAACAAAGTGCATCATCTCACAACAGATTACGGTATTACTTTATTCTGGCCTCCGCAACAGAGGCTTCTTCGAACCCCTGAGACCGACTCGTCGAACCCCTAAGGTTCGATAGAACCCAGGTTAAGAACCATTGCTCTAAATATATATGGGAGTAAAGAGATCTACTCTAAAATATACATAATCTTCATATTATGGGTTTATATTTCAAAATTAAGTATGGGGTCTATGAGACTACTTTATGACTTGAGGGATTTGAGGCCCTGTAGTTAATGCTGATTTAGAAATCTTATTAGAAAGGAGAAGAATAAAACTGGAATATTATAGCAAGTCTCATTGAAATGACTATTCTATGTATGAATGAGAAGACGCTTTTAAAAGAATTTTTGTCATATCCACTCTAATTCAAAACATGCAAAATATTTGGTTCTAAATAGAAGGTGATTTGAATAGAAGTGGAAAAAAGCATTTGTTTGTCCTGATAATTGTTTTTTATTATTTATTTTTATTTTTAATTTTTTTAATTTTTCCAAGGACAGAGAGAGAGTCAGAGAGAGGGATAGATAGGGATAGACAGACAGCATGGGAGAGAGGTGAGAAGCATCAATCATTAGTTTCTTGTTGCCCTTGCAACACCATAGTTGTTCATTAATTGCTTTCTCACACGTGCTTTGACCCCGGGCCTTCAGCAGACCAAGCAACCCCTTGCTGGAGCCAGTGACCTTGGGTCCATGCTGACGAGCTTTTGCTCAAGTCAGATGGGCCCGCGCTCAAGCTGGCGAGCTTTGGGTCTCAAACCTGGGTACTCCACATCCCAGTCCGACGCTCTATCCACTGCACGACCATCTGGTCAGGCCTGACAATTGTTTTTTGATAATATGTTTCTGCCTCTCTTTCCTAATATCCTTCTGCCTTTCCCCCCATTTTGAAAGCAAACAAGTAAACATGACGGTATCATAGAGATGGAACACTTCAGAGCAGTGGTTTTTAACCTTTTTTGAGGTACCGAACCCACCAGTTTCATAAGTGCATTCATCAAACCCTTCTTTAGTGATAAATAAAATATGATTTTTTTTCCAAATTCAAGACATAGGTATATGTTTTTTTACTGGTGCACAAAATGAACCGTGCATGAACATCACCTTGCTCAAAGAACAAAACCAACAAAGTGCATGAACTCACAACAAATTACGGTATTACTTTATTCTGGCCTCCGCAGCAGAGGCTTCTCTGAACTCCTGAGATCGACTCATTGAACCCCTAGGGTTCAATAGCACCCAGGTTAAGAACCACTGCTTCAGAGGCATGTTACCTATATGATGAATATAGGATGAGACAAAGGGAGGTTTCCTATAGTTTACATGGAAAATAATGCAATAACTAATAAGTAATAATGCAAGAATAACTTCTTTTTGCATATTTTCAACTGTAAACCTACTTTTGCCCCTATTTGTATAGAGCCAACCAAAATTTTTACAAATTTTGTACAATTATATAAATAACAGAAAATGGGGGACATAAAACACTATAAGCAAGGAAGATAAAAAATAATCGAAAGTGGTGGCACTGTGTGAGAGTGATCCAGGGAAGAGTGAGAAAGGGTCTCAGTATTTTGACATTAAAAATATATATATATTTATTGATTTTAGTGAAAGAGGAAGGGAGAGAGAGAAGGAGAAAGAGAGAGAGGAACATTGATCTGATTCTGTATGTGCCTTGACTGGGAATCAAACTGGCAACCTCTGTACTTCAGAACAATCCTCTAACCAACCACACTATCTGGAGTCAGGGTAGTTTCACAGTATTTTGTTAGAAGCTCTTTTAACACTGTTTTTAAAAAAAGTATACTTGGGAAAAAAGATGTTGGAAAATAATTTATATACCATTATTTTACGTCTTAATTAAATTGTAATTAGTTTATTGGCTTCATGATTGTGTTTAAATTGTAAATTTACAAGGTTTTTTTCTAAATGTATATTTGTTTTGAGGAATTAATTTCATGAAATACAAAGTTCGAACCTATTAAAATATAAAATAATTATAATCTACTATAAAAGTGAAGACCTTGACTAATTCATGTCAACCTAATCTTTAGTATACTTGGACAGGCACCTGTATGTGTGTTCAGCATTCCACATAGAGATTGGAGTCACAGATATAATCAAGAATAAAAGTAAAATAAATTTAGACATGCATTTTCTTAGTGAACGCTATCCATTGTTCACTGAATTTAACACATCTGCTGAGTTTTCAGAATTGTTATCATCATACAACAGAGATGCTTAGTAGTCAAGATAAATATTTCTAAAAAAATTTTTTTAAATGCTTGATGTCATTAATTTGTTTTAAGCAGTTTGCTAAATGTTTTATGGCTGCTAGAGTTAACAGAAGTAACCATGGAAACTGTCTCACAATGCTTCATGGTTGGATGAGATTTAAAATATTTACTTAAAAATATAAACACTCTGACAGCTATAAGAATATTTACATTTTTTCCAATTTTGATTTGATGGCATGATTTGGAAAATGGGAGAAATAAACCTTAAAACAGAAGCAGCTTAGATATTCTTGGAATTCTTATGAAGTACTCTAGTACTTTGGTTTACCTTTGTAGATTGGATTACTTTGGGGAGGCAGTGAAGGAGCTAGGGAAATTATAAAATTCCAGATGTCTGTTTAAATCCATGGAAATCATTTGTTTCTTTTTGTTCTCTTATCACCATAAACTCCATGTATTTTGCTCCTTCTCCTCTCCTTTCTTCTTCCTAGACTACCTGACTAAATACACTCTAGATCTTTAAAACTGTCTTGAAGTGTAATTGTCACAGGTGCTCTCAGAATTTACTCAGAGATACAGCATGTCGTAAGTATTCTTAGTGAATATGCAAAGGTTTGTCCCATTATCTGAAGTGGGATCTGCAGGTATCCGGCTGGACCTCAGAATGCAGTGGGGACACACAGCTCTGGCCTAGCATCAGTCACTGAGGCAGGAAGAGAAAGGATGATGATGGTTATTGTAAAGCCAGTAGTCAAGGCCTGGATCACAGCCACCTGACCCGTGCAGGTTTGCATTGGATTCAAACAGTTGGTAATGAAACAACGGAGACAAGAACTGGTGAGCCATCAGCTTTAATTCTAGCTTGCACCCGGCGGGCAAGCAAAAACACACACTGGGCTCCAAAACCCACTCATTCAGTGCTCACAAAGCTACTGACTTATCCGAGTTTCCTAGAATCAAAGGTTTCTAGCTCACCAGACTTATTCACCTCTGTTTCCCATCTCCTTCTCTAGCACAAACTCTGCACAAACTGGCTTCTCCCTCAGCACTCTGCCATCTTGGCTGCTTCCTCTCCTCCACCTGGCTTTAATCTGCTCTTCTTTCTAATACTTCAGGAACCAAGAGAGAGAGATCAAGCTACTGCTCTCTCCCACTTTATAGCATAGACTCAAAACCTTTAATCCAATTATACAAACAAGGAAGTCTCTGTATAATGGGATTCCTCAGGAGAGTGCACCACCCTACATCATCCAATCAGTCAAGGGTGTGGGGAAAAGCTTACTCTTAAACTAAACCTTAGGCTATAACGACCCGGCCTGCCCACAACCTGTTCCAGAACACACATTAATATCAACGAACTTCCATGTGGGCAGCTCCACCTTTAACAAAGTGAGCATATTATATTTTATCTGCCCAACAGTTATGTTCTCTTTTTATCTGGAGAAAGCATACCTTTCTCAGAAATGCTTTTCCTCAACCATATTTCTGGTTGTGTCTCACAGTCAGGTCTTATGGATGATCATAGCTTTAAAAAAGTCTGAAAGAAAGAGTTGTAAGATGGTGACGGAGTAGGCAGATGTTTCAATTGCCCCCTCCCAGGACCAAATAGGATTGCAACTTAATTTAAGAACAATCATCTTAAAAAAACAACTTTGGACTAAACAAAGAGGAGTCTATAACCAAGGATCACAGAAGAAGCCACAGCAACACTGGTAGGAAGGGTGGAGACACGGAAAGGGCTGCCCTGCTTCCAGAAACGAGCGGTGACAGAGGGTCTGAAGGGACTCTCACTATAAGGAGGGTCACCCTGACAGGTGTGGGTGTTCAGTCCCAGGCCAGGAGCACCACACTGGAGCCACAGAACTGAGAAGAGGTGCCAACATAGCATTTGCAGATGAAAAGAGCCAGGGTTTCTATATGCGAGAAATGGAACTCTCAGAGACACAGGATCCATCCTAAAGGGCCAGCACAGAAAATCTTGTTCACAGCCACTTACCTGGGGCTCTGGCAGAGGGAGGACTGAGAGGACCAGAGTTGTATGAGGAGAGTATAAAGTTGGAGGCCCAGGGAGAGACACTGTGGGGAATGGCAACTGGAATCCCTATGCTGAATCATTCTACAATACTGCTGTCACCATTTTTCTTGGGTGGAGCGGTCCCCTCTAAGTGGCATTAGCCTGGGGAAAATAAACTGCTCCACCCATGGGAGTCTCTCCTACCCACTCATGGAAACGAGTCATTCTGAGAGGCTAGGAAGCAGGGGGTATGTCAGTGACTCAGTTTTCTTGTGTTGAGGCTGAAGCTGTCCTCCACACGCTCCTGACTCTAAGACTGGTGCTTCAACCTCACTAGGAGACTTAGTTGAAACTGTACAGAGGGCAGGCAGACCTCTGGGTCTCAGAGGCCACAGCCACCAGACCCCTGGGGCTGCACCCTATGAGGTTTGTGAAAAAAGTCTGGATAGACTGACACCTGGGGCTGAGGGAAGGAGCCACACCCACCACCTTCCTAATCCCTGAATTGCTGCAGGCACTAGACTCTAGTAGAGTTTTTTTTCAGTGGCTGAGCCCAACAAGCAGCCGGCAGACAGAAGCTTCAGGAGGCAGGACTCAGGGAGGATTGGCCTTTTAAGTGGACCTTCGCCCAGGCCCAGTGTGGAGAAAAGCCAGCCTAGGTGTGCATCTGGTATTTTGATGTGCACCTGGGCCCAGCAAAGGCAGCCACAAATCTGGATTCCTTGTAGCTCAAAGAAAATAGCTGGGTTTCTTCCAGGGAGGTCCAGGGCTGGAACTTCAACTGGAAAGCTACAGAGAACATCGGTTCATGACCTAACAACCCTTGCCAGAGTGGTATCTCAAGGAAGGGCTTCTCATACCTGGCTCAGTTGAGGCAAGTTTCACTCACTGTGATCAACACCGGCAAAGCAGCTCATGTGCATTGGATAGGGTGCAGATTCACAGTCAGCCAGCCTGGTTGCTGAATATCCTGCCCTGCTGTGCTAGGTTCCAATGGGGGAAAGGAGAGAAGCTTAGAGCATGGAAATTTAAAGAGTGGGTCCCTGTGAAACTTTTGTGGGATTTGGTTGAACAGCTTAGCCACTTTCTAGGGTGGCACAATTGGCCCAGCAGAGGAGGACTCTTTCAGTCTTCCTTTCTGAGCCCAGGATCTCACCAGCTGTAAGAACTTCTGCAGTGGGAATTGTTGCCCACACTTGATCTGAACCTGCTATTCACCATGTTGGGGAGAAATAAAATTTGAGTATTCAGCAGTGGCTGAGGAATTAGGCTCTGGACTAGGGGGCACATTTTTCATACTGAGCTACTGACCAAGAGAACCCTGAAATAGAAGGTTTCATTAATGTTGTATTTCCAACCTCAGCTGTGCTAAATTGCCAAATGTGTAACGGTAGAGGGTTTGGTTGGGTGAAATCAGCCTGAGCCCACACTATAGTCTTTCTATATAAGACCCTGAGGGAAGACCAGGAAGCTGCAAGAGGAGGTGGAGAAGTTGAAAAGTGGAGGCAAATCTTACGTAGCTTGGGGCTTTTACAGAGTTGCTGTCATCTCTAAGCAAGAGGAACCTGATTCTTATACAAAGGTTGGCCCCACCCACACTACCCAGGCACAGAAAACACAACCACAAATAGTGAAAAGAGCAATAGTTGCAGACAGGTAGCCCATGGTGGATTTTAAACAACAGCTGATGCCAACCCAAGAAGATCAAGAGCCAACACAACTGGTAATGGGTGGCAGAGAGCACCAATCCTAGACTCAGCTAGCTACATGAGCAGCACACCCAAAGGAGGAGTCTAGCAGGCACCAGAAACTGAAAAAAATAAATATACCCTACAGGAAAGACATTGCACAGGTTTTAATACACATGATTAAGGTTGACCCTTAGAACAAGCCAGCCTGAAGAGATAACGGTACCCACGAAAGAACCAACTACATTCAATACTCACATACAACAAGAGGGAAAATAGTACCCTCAAGAAACATTCCTAGAACAGGAAAACTGGTGGCCAGGGTGTCAGTACCACCAAGCTAATCTTCCTCATAAAGACAGCACAAAAATTTCAAAGTAAGACACCTCTACCTAATACACAGACAAAATGGGCAAAGCAGTATGACCCAAATGAGTCAACAAGACAAATCTCCAGAAAAAGAACTGAATAAGATGGGAGTAACCAAACTACTAGACACAGAGTGTAAAATAATGATTTTTAGGATGCTCAAGGATCTTAGAACAACAATGGTTGGACTTAATGAGCACATAAATAAAGAGATAGCAAGCATCAAAAAACACATTGAAATCCTAAAAAATAACCAGTAAGAAATAACAAATACAATATCAGAAATGAAGAATGCACTAGAAAGAATCAGCAGGCTGGATGAAGCAGAGGATTAAATCAGTGATTTAGAGAACAAGATAAATAAAATAACAGAAGCAGAGCAGCAAAAAGAAAAGAGGTTCAAAAGGACTGAGGAAACTCTAAGAAACCTCAGTGACAATATGAAGAGAAACAACATCCACATTATAGGGGTTCCTGAAAGGAAAGAGAACAAACAAAGGATAGAGAATCTATTCAAAGAAATCATAGCTGAAAACTTTCCTAAATTCATGATGGAAAAAGTCACAAGTTTGAGAAGCACAGAGAGTTCCATTAAAGAGGAATCTATGGAGGCCTACACAAGGACATACATAATTAAAATTCCAAAGTTAAGAAACAAAGAAAAATACTAAAAGCTTCAAGAGAAAAGCAGTCAAGTACCTACAGTGGAGCCCCAATAAAGATGACTCTAACATCTCAACAGAAATACTTGAGGCCTAAAGGGATTGGTGAGAAAAAAAGTGATCCAAAACAAGAACATACAAACAAGACTTCTTTATTCTGCAAGGCTATCATTTAAAATTGAAAGAAAAATATAAAGTTTCCAAGACAAAAACAAACAAACAAGAAAGCAAAGAAAAACCCAAGGAATTTGTTACAACCAAACCAGTACTGCAAGAAAAGTTAAGGGGCCTTTTGTAAAAAGAAGAAAGGGAAAATATCTAGAAAAAGAGAATTGTAGATTTAAAGAATAAAATGACACCAGACCAGGTGGTGGCACAGTGGATAGAGCATCGGCCTGGGATGCGGAAGACTCAGGTTTAAGACCCTGAGGTTGCCAGCTTGAGGTTGGGCTCATCTTGTTTGAGCAAGGCTCAACAGCTTGGACTCAAGGTTGCTGGCTTGAGCAAGGGGTTACTTGGTCTGTTGTAGCCGCACGGTCAAGGCACATATGAGAAAGCAATCAATGAACAACTAAAGTGCCACAACGAGAAACTGAAGATTGATGCTTCTCATCTCTCTTTGTTTCTGTCTCTCTGTTCCTATCTATCCCTCTCTCTGTCTCTGTAAAAAAAATAAAAAATAAAATGGCAATAAATCAATACATATAATAATAACCTTAAAATTTAAATGGATTAAATAGTCCAATCAAAAGGCATTGGGTAGCTGCATGGATAAGGAAACAGGACCCATACATATGCTGTCTATAAGAGATCCATCTCAGAACAAAAGATACACAGAGACTGAAAGTGAATGGATGGAAAAAAGTATTTCATGCAAATGAAAATTATAAAAAGTCTGGGGTAGCAATATGTATATCTTACAAAATAACCTTTACAACAAAGGCTATAGTAAGGGATAAAGAAGGTCACTACATAATGATAAAGGGAGTAATCCAACAGGAGGATACAACTATTGTATATATTTATGTGCCAAATATAGAAGCACCTAAATATATAAAGCAGATTTTGATGGAAATAAAGAGCAAGACTGACAGCAATACTATAATAGTACAGGATTTTATTACCTCAATAACATCAATGGATAGATCCTCCTGACAAAAAGTTAACAAAGAAATAGCAGCCTTAAATCACACACTAGATCAATTGGATTTAATAGATATCTTCAGAACCTTTCACCCCAAAGCAGCAGAATATACATTTTTTTCAAGTGCTCATGGTACATACTCTAGAATAGACCACATGTCTCAATAAATTTAAGAGGCTTGAAATCATATCAAGCATCTTTTCTGATAACAGTGCCATGAAACGACAAATCAACTACAGTAGAAAAATTGAAAAACAAGCAAACACTTGGAGGCAAAATAGCATGTTATTAAATAACGAATAGGTTTACAACAAGATCAGGAAGAAATAAAAAATTTTCTTGAAACAAATAAGCATGAACATACAACAATTCAAAATTTATGGGACACAGCAAAAGTAGTCCTGAGAGGGAAGTTCATAGAATTACAGGCTTATCTTAATTAACAAGAAAGAGCTTAAATAAACAAATTAATCCAGCATCTAAAAGGACTAGAAAAATAACAACAAATAAAGCCCAGACAAAGTAGAAGGAGAAAAATAATAAAGATCAGAGTGAAAATAAATGACACAGAGGCTAAAAAGACAATACAAAAGATCAATGAAACCAGGAGCTGATTCTTTGAAAAGGTAAACAAGATTGATAAACCTTTAACCAGACTTACCAACAAAAAGAGAAAGAGGACTCAAATAAATAAAATTAGAAATGAAAGTGGAGAAATAACAACTGACACTCCAGAAATACAAAGGATTGTTAGAAAATACTATGAAGATCTATATGCCAAATATTGGACAACATAGGTTGTCCAATATTTGGCATATAGATCTTCATAGTATGGCAAGAAATATTTGTATGCCAAGAAACATACAATCTTCCAAAACTTAGTTTGGTAGAATCAGAAAACCTAAAGAGACCAATTACAACAAATAAAACTGAAACAGTTATCAAAAACTTCCCAGCAAACAAAAGTCCTGGGCCAGATGTCTTCACAGGCAAATTTTACTAAATATTCAAAAAAGAACTAACACCTATTCTTCTTAAGCTATTTCAAAAAATTAAAGTAGAGGGAAGACTTTCGAGCTCTTTTAATGAGGCAAGCATTCTCCTCCTTCCAAAACCAGGTAAAGACACTACAAAGAAAGATAATTATAGGCCAATATTCCTGATCAACTTTGATGCTAAAATTCTCTACATATTAGCAATGTGGATCCAGCAATACATTAAAAATGTCATACATCATGATCTAGTGAGATTTATTTTGGGGAGGCAAGGCAGTTACAATATTTGCAAATCAATCAATGTGATTAATCACAAAAACAAAAGGAAGGATAAAAATCACATGAATACAGGGAACATATCTCAACATAATAAAGGACATCTGTGACAAACCCACAGCCAACATCATACTCAATGGGAAAAAATTAAAAGCAATCCCCTTAAGATCAGGAATAAGGCAGTGGTGCCCCGTTTCACCACTCTTATTCAACATAGTTGTGGAAGTCCTAGCCACAGCAATCAGACAAGAAGAAGAAATAAAAGGCATCCAAATTGGAAAAGAAGAAGTAAAAGTATCATTATGTTCTGATGACATGATACTGTACATAGAAAACCCTAAAGTCCTAGTCAAAAAACTACTGACCTGATAAATGAATGATACATGGCAGGATATGAAATTAATATTCAAAAATCAGTGGCATATTTATACACCAACAATAAACTATCTGAAAGAGAAATTAAGGAAACAACCTTCTTCATTGTTGTAACAACAACAAAATAAATTAGCTAGGAGTAATTAACCAAGGAGATAAAAGGCTTATACTCAGAAAATTACAAGACATTGAAAAAAGAAATGAAGGAAGATACAAACAAGTGAAAGCATATACTGTGTTTGTTCATGAATAGGAAGAGTAAACATCATTAAAATGTCTGTTACCCAAAGAAATCTATAGATTTAATGCAATTAAATACCAACCTATTAAAATACCAATGGCACACTTCAAAGATATATATAAAATATTTCAAAAATTTATATGGAACCATAAAAGAACATGAATAACTTCAGCAATCTTGAAAGTGAAGAATAAAGCGGGAGGTATCACACTTCCTGATATCAAGTTATACCACAAGGCCATAGTACTCAAAACAGCTTGGTACTGGCATAAGAACAGGCATGCAGATCAATGGAACAGAACAGAGAACCCAGGAATAAACCCATGCCTTTATGGTCAATTCATATTTGATAAAGGAGGTTAAGAGTATACAATAAAGACAGTCTCTTTAATAAATGGTGTTGGGAAAATTAGACAGGAATATGCAAAAAAAAAAAAAAAAAAAGGAACTAGATCACCAACTTACACCAATCAAAAATTAAGCTCAAAATGGATAAAAGACTTACATGTAAGTCAGAAAACAATAAATATCTTCAAAGAAAACATAGAAAGCAAGCTCTCAGATATCTCTTGTAGCAATATTTTTGTTGATTTAGTGAAATAAAGGAGAAAATAAACAAATGGAAGTATATCAAACTAAAAAGCTTCTGCACAGCAAAACAAAATAAAAAGACAACCCACTCAATGGGAGAACATATTTGCCAATATGTCTGATAAGGGGCAATAATCAAAATTTATAAAGAGCTTCAAAAACTCAACAGCAGGAAGGTGGTTCAATTAAAAAGTGGGCAAAAGAATTGAATAGACACTTCTCCAAAAAGGATATAGATGGCCAATAGCCATATGAAGACATTTTCAACATCATTAATTCTCAAAGAAATGTAAATTAAGACCACAATGAGATACCACCTTACACCTGTCAGAATGGTGCTCATTAATAAATCAACACACAATAAGTGCTGGCGAGAGTGTGGAGAAAAGGGAACCCTCCTGCACTGCTGGTGGGAATGCAGACTGGTGTAGCCACTGTGGAAAACAGTATGGAGTTTCCTCAAAAATTAAAAATGGAACTGCCTTTTGACTCAGCTATCTCACTATTAGGAATATATCCTAAGAATACCAAATCACTGATTTAAAAGAAGATATTCAACCCCATGTTTATTGCAGCATTGTTTACAATAGCCAAGATCTGGAAACAGCTAATGTCCATCAGTGCATGAGTAGATTAAAAAGCAGTGGTACATATACACAATGGAATACTATATGGCCATGAAAAAGAAGGAAAATTTACCTTTTGCAATGGTATGGATGGATTTGGAGATTATCATGCTAAGTGAAATAAACCAGACAGAGAAATACAAATAAATATCTCATGATCTCACAGATATGTGGAATCTAGTGAACAGAGTGAACTGAGGAATGTAATAGAGGGAGAGGCAGGCTCACAGGGTTCAGAAGGACAGCTGTCAGAGGGAAAGGGGATGAGGGAATGGGATCAGAGAAGGTGAAGGGATTAGTGAAATTATATATGTATACATAACTCATAGATCCAGATAACAGGATAGCAAGTCCCAGAAGAAAGGGGGTAGGGAATTAGGGGGAGGGTAGCAAAGGGGGTGCAACAGGGGAGAAGGTAGTGGGGTGAGGGATATATATTGAGTGTAACACTTGAATCCATGTTAACACAATAAATAAAAGTTAATAAAAATTTAAAATATAGTGCAATACTTAATAAGTAATAATATAAGATTAAAGTGTTTTATGTACTGACAAAAATTTTTTTTGAAAGAAATATAAATAGGTTTCTTCAACATCAATATCTAATGAGATATGGCAAGGGAAGATGGGTTGGAAATGACATTTGTGGAGTCAGTCAACAGTGAATTCTCCCAGGGTATTTCTGATGGGAAAAATGGTGGGCGGATGTCTTAATTGACGTTGCAGTTTTGGTAATAAAAATTATCAAATGATGACCTTGGAATATACTGTATCATGGAAATGTGTTCAAAGACCCCTAGCCAATAAGGCATATGGGGGCAAAGAACCCTGGCTAATTAGGCATAAGTTGTAAAATTGCAGTTTTATTAAAAAATTACCAAATGATGGCCTTGGAATATACTGTCATGGAAATGTGTGCAAAGATTTCTGGCTAACTAGGCGTAAGTTGTTCAGTATCGGTAGGGTGCAGAGCCTTGCGGTCAGTATTCTTGGGATCTGATGATGAGAGGGTAGCCGGGGGCCTCACAGTGTAGTAACACAGACTTGTACTCCCTGCTTTCAGGAGTGTGTCTCATTTTGTCTTCTGTTACCCCAGAGCCTGCACAAATCAGTAGTCAGTTGGGAAAGGGAAGACATCCATCTCCATGTATGGGATGAGAGGGTAAGTTTGGAGAGTTAGTTAGTATTTTCATGCTCATGTTCTCTCAATAGTCCTTTTTATCCCCCTCCCAGTGATCTCAACTCAATTTCCCATTAACACATTCTCTGGTACCAGTTGCTTCTGGTTCCTGAGTCTTCCCTGGGGCTTGTACAGTAGATCTTTTACTTTCATGGGCTTCTTCCCAATCATAGACCTGTAACTGAACAGACTCTTGAGACTCAAGTTGCTTACTATTGTTTCTCTTGTTTTCATTTTCTGACATTTTGTTGACCTTTCTTGTTCATTGTTAACTCTTTATCCATTATTTGTATCTGTCTGAATTTCTCTGGAATTCAAAAGTGATTTTTCTATTGAAGTTCCTACCTCTTGCTTAATTTCTTTTACTGATTTACTTAGTGGATTGCCAATTTGTTAAGTGCATTTGTACTTATAGTTTACAATCTTTTCTTTGGCTGAGGTTATAGACCTTCTCTTCTTATTTCTGGATATCCATGAGTTCTTTCTGTGTGTTTTTTTTTTAAATCAGGTTTATCACAGATTTATTTTATTTTATTTTATTGTCCTTGGCTTTATTTCTCACTTCTATTTTTTTAAGTATTAGAAAATGTGATTTTTTTGTTTTAATGTTTTTTTATAGTTTATATATTTCAACAGTGACATTGGTCAACTATAGCTCATAGATTTAGAGAAACCATCCCCAGATCATTTTGACATTTGATTATGTTTTATAGCCCTCACCCAAAGTAAAATCATCCTTTGTCACCCTTCATTTGGTTTTCTTTATGCCCTTCCCCTCCCCTTCCAGCACCCATTTCCTCTCCTCCCTTCCCTTCCCCCTGGTAACCACTGCACTCTTATCTATGTCCATGAGTCTCAATTTTGTGTCCCACCTATGTATGCAATCATACAGTTCTTAGTTTCTTCTGACTTACTTATTTCACTCATTATAATGTTACCAAGGTTCATTCATGTTATCATAAATGATCCTATGTCATCATTTCTTATGGCTGAGTAGAATATCATAGTATATATGTACCATATTTTTTTTTATCCAATCTTCTATTAAAGGGCTTTTTGGTTGTTTCCATGTCTTGGCCACTGTGAACAAAGCTGCAATGAACATAGGGCTGAATATATCTGTATGTACCACTGATTTTGAGTTTTGGGGGTATATACCCTGTAGAGGGATTGCTGGGTCATATGGTAGTTCTTAAGTTTTTGAGGAACCACCATACTTTCTTCCATAATGGTTGTACTAATTTACATTCCCACCAACAGTGAATGAGGGTTCATTTTTCTCCACAGCCTCTCCAACACTTGTTGTTACCTGTCTTGTTGATAATAGCTAATCAAACAAGTGTAAGGTGGTAACTCATTGTAGTTTTGATTTGCATTTCTCTAATAGAGGAGTCAGGAACCTATGGCTCGCGAGGCAGATGTGGCTCTTTTGATGGCTGCATCTGGCTCGCAGACAAATCTTGAATATAAAATAATAATGTTAAAAATATAAAACATTCTCGGCCTGACCTGTGGTGGCGCAGTGGATAAAGCGTCGACCTGGGAACACTGAGGTCGCCAGTTCAAAACCCTGCACTGGTCTGGTCAAGGCACATACGGGAGTTGATGCTTCCAGCTCCTCCCCCCTTTCTCTCTCTCTCTCTCGCTCTCTCTCTCTCTGTCTCCTTTCTAAAATGAATAAAAATAAATAAATAAAAATAATTTAGAAAAATATAAAACATTCTCATGTATTACAATCCATTCATTTCCTACCACTCATGTTCATGGTTGCGGGTGGCTGGAGCCAATCACAGCTGTTTTCCAGGACAACACCAAATTTTTATTGGATAATGTATAACGTACATTGTATGGCTCTCATGAAATTACATTTTAAAATATGTGGCGTTCATGGCTCTCTCAGTCAAAAATGTTTCATACCCCTACTCTAATAGCTAGTGAAGATGAGCATCTTTTCATATATCTATTGGCCATTTGTATTTCTTCTTGGGAGAAGTGTCTGTTCATGTCCTCTTCCCATTTTTCTATTGGATTTTTTGCTTGTTTGTTGTTGAGTTTTGTGAGTTCTTTATATATTTTGAATATTAGCCCCTTATCTGAGCTGTTGTTCAAAAATATCATCCCCGTTTAGTTGGCTGTCTGTTTTGTTGACAGTTTCTTTTGCTGTGCAAAAGCTTCTTCTTAGTCTGTTGTAGTCCCATTCATTTATCTTTGCCTTCACTTCCCTTGCCTTTGGAGTCAAATTCATAAACTGTCTTCTATGGCCAAGGTCCATGAGTTTAGTCCCTATATTTTCTTCTATGTATTTTACTGTTTCAAATTTTATAATTAGATATTTGATCCATTTAGAATTAATTTTTGTACAAGGAGACAAACCGTAGTTGAGTTTCATTTATTTGCATGTGGATTTCCAGTTTTCCAAGCACCATCTATTGAAGATACTTTGTTTTCTCCATTTTTTGTTTTTGGCTCCATTATCAAAGATGATTTTACCATATATATGTCATTTTATTTCTGGGCTTTCTATTCTGTTCCATTGGTCAGAGTGTATATTTTTCTGCCAATACCATTTGTTTTGATTATTATGGCTCTGTAGTGTAATTTGAAGTCAGGTATTGTAATGGCCCCAGCTTTATTCTTTGTTCTTAGATTTACTTTGGCTATTCAGGGTGTTTTATGGTTTCATATAAACCTGATGATTTTTTGTTCCATTTCTTTAAAAAATGACATTGAAATTTTGATTGGAATTGCATTAAATTTGTATATTGCTTTGGGTAATATGGTCATTTTAACTATATTTACTCTTCCTATCCAAGAACAAGGAATATTTTTCCATTTCATTTAACAATGTTTTGTAGTTTTTATTATCTAGGTCCTTTACATTCTTTATTATGTTTATTACTAGGTATTTTATTTTATTTTTTTGTTGCAACTGTAAAAGGGATTATTTATTTGAGTTCATTTTCTGAAGTTTTATTGTTGGCATATAAGAAAGCAATAGACTTCCATAAGTTAATTTTGTATCCTGCAACCTTACTCTATTGGTTTATTGTTTCTAATAGCCATTCTTTGGAGTCTTTAGGATTTCTGACGTACAGGATCATATCATCTGCAAAAAGTAAAACCTTTACTTCTTCTTTCCCGGTATGAATGCTTTTCATTTCTTTCTCTTGTCTGATTGCTCTGGCTAGAACTTCCAGCACTACATTGAATAGGAGTGGAGAGAGTGGACAGCCTTGTCTTTTTTTTTATTTTAGAAGAAAAGTTTTCAGTTTTTTTGACATTTAATATGATGTTAGCTGATGGTTTTTTATAAATGGCCTTTATTATGTTGAGATATTTTCCTTCTATACTCATTTTGTTGAGTGTTTTAAATATAAAATGTATTTTATTGAATGCCTTTTCTGTATCTATTGATAATATCATATGGTTTTTGTTCTTTGTTTTGTTGATATGGTGTATTATGTTAACTGTTTTATGTATGTTGAACCATCCTTGTGATTCTGGGATGAATCCTACTTGATCACAGTGAATTATATTTTTAATGTTTTGTATTCAGTTTGCTAGTATTTTGTTTAGGATTTTTGCATCTGTATTCATTAGAGATATTGGTCTGTAGTTTTCTTTTTTTCTGTTGTCCTTGCCAGGTTTTGGTATAAGGGTTATGTTGGCCTCATAAAATGTGTTTGGAAGTATTGCTTCTTCTTCATTTTTTGGAAGATTTTGAGAAGGTTAGGAATGTTTGAATGTTTGAATGTTTGATAGAATTCGCTAGTATAGCCCTCTGGTCCTGAACTTTTATTTTGGGGGAGGTTTTTGACAGTTGTTTCTATTTCCTCCCTGCTTATGGCTCTGTTTAGGCTTTCTACTTCTTCATGATTCAGTCTAGGAAGATTATAATGTTCTAGGGATTTATCCATTTCTTCTAGATTGTTAAATTTAGTAGCATATTTATTTTTTCATAGTATTCTACAATAATCCTTTGAATATCTATGATATCTGTGGTAATTTATCCTCTTTCATTTTGGATTTTTAAAATATAAGTCCTTTCTCTTTTTTCCTTAGTGATTTTTGGCAAGGGTTTGTCAATTTTGTTGATCTTTTCAAAGAACTAGCTCCTTGTTTTATTGATTCTTTCTATAGTTTTTCTGTTCTCCATTTTATTTATTTCTGCTCTAATTTTTATTATTTTCTTTTTTCTGCTGGTTTTCTGTTGCTTCTGTTGCCTTTGTTCTTTTTTTTTCCTAGTTTCTTAAAATGTGATGGTAAGCTGTTTACTTGGGCTCTCTCTTGTTTGTTCATATAAGCCTGTAATGATAAGAACTTCCCTCTTATTACTGCTTTTGCTGCATCCCAGAGATTCTGATATGTCCTGTTGTCATTTTTATTTGTCTGTATATATCTTTTGATCTCTGCTTTTATTTCTCCTTTGATACAGTCATTTATTAGAAGTATGTTGTTTAATTTCTACATTTTTATGTGTTTGTTCACTTCATTTTTGAAGTTGAGTTCTAATTTTAAAGCTTTATAGTTAGAGAATATGCTTAGTATAATTTCAATCTTTCTGAATTTGTTGATGTTAGTTTTGTGTCCCAACATATGACCAATTCTTTTTTTTTTTACAGGGACAGAGAGTCAGAGAGAGGGATAGATAGGGACAGACAGACAGGAACAGAGAGAAATAAGAAGCATCAATTATTAGTTTTTAATTGCCATTGTGA
This sequence comes from Rhynchonycteris naso, assembly GCA_037038555.1. Classification (NCBI taxonomy): domain Eukaryota; kingdom Metazoa; phylum Chordata; class Mammalia; order Chiroptera; family Emballonuridae; genus Rhynchonycteris; species Rhynchonycteris naso. Next base: position 210,735,450 of record CM072998.1, on the reverse strand, counting down.
CACCTTAGTTGTTCATTGATTGCTTTCTCATATGTGCCTTGACTGTGGGCCTTCAGCAGACCAAGTAACCCCTTGCTGGAGCCAGCGACCTTGGGTCCAAGCTGGCGAGCTTTTGCTCAAACCAGATGGGCCCACACTCAAGCTGGCGACCTCGGGGTCTCGAATCTGGCTCTTCTTCATCCCAGTCCGATGCTCTATCCACTGCGCCACTGCCTGGTCAGGCTGATCAATTCTTTAGACTGAATCATGTACATTGGAAAAAAATGTATACTCTCACGTTTTGGGGTGAAATGTCCTGTAGATGTCTATCATATTTAGTTTTTCTAGTGTTTTTTTAAGGCCAATTTAGAGCTGTCAGTAGTGTATTGAGGTCTCCAAGTATGATTGTATTTTTGTCAGTTTTTATTTTTAGATCAGTTAGTAGATGTCTTATATACTTTCGTGCTCCTTGGTTTGTTGCATATATATTAAGAAGTGTTATGTCTTCTTGATTCAATGTCCCTTTATCATTATGAAATGACCATCTTTGTCCCTGATTACCTTTGTTGTCTTGTAGTCAGCATTGTTAGATATGAGTATGGTTACACCTGCTTTTCTTTAAATATTATTTACTTGGAGAATTGTTTTCCAGACTTTCACATTGAGTCTGTTTTTATCCTTGTAGTTTAGATGTGTTTCTTGAAGGCAGCATACAGTTGGATTTTTTTTTATCCCCTCTGCTATTCTGTGTATTTTTATGGGTGAGTACAATCCATTTACATTAAATGTAATTATTGACACTTGAGGGTTTCCTATTGCCATTGTATATAGTGCTTTCCGATAGCTCTGTATCTTGTTTGGTTCTCTTTTGTGTTTCTGTCATTTGTTTTTGTTTGGTTGTATTCCATACTTCTTTCCTCTGTTTCTTCTTTTTTTAAGCCATGTTGGTATTTTCAGGGGTGTTTACCATTAGGTAATTAAAAGAATATATATTATATTTATTGTAGTTCATTATTTCATAAGGCTTCTGCACTCTATATTTTTTTGTTACTGCTAATTTTTGTCTTCTCCCCTTTTCTGTTTTTGTTGTTACACATTATTCTTGTTTTTATTGTGCTCTTTTTGGAGCTTTTACTTATGATTTTGTTTTGTTTATATCTGGTTGGATAACCGCCTTTAGTATTTCCTGAAGTGGGGGTTATCTGGTGATAAATTCCCTCATCTTCTCTATATCTGTGAATGATTTTTTTCCTTTATATTTGAAGGACAGCTTTGATGGATATAGTATTCTTTGCTGGAAGTTTCCCTCTTTCAGTGCTTTAAATATTGGGGTTCTCTTTCTTCTGGCTTGTAGAGTTTATACTGAAAAATCTGATGATAACTTAATGGTTCCTTTATATGTTGCTGTTTTCTTTTCCCTGGCTGCATTGAGGATTTTTTTTGTACTGATTTGTGATAATTTCATTATGATGTGCCTTGGAGTAGGTCTGTTTGGGTTAAGGTAACTTGGTATTCTGTTTCCTTCTTGGATTTAAGGCTCTAATTCTTTCCACAGGCTTGGGAAATTCTCATTGATTATTTGTTTAAATATGGTCTCCATTCTTTTTTCTCTCTTCTCCTTCTGATATACCCATTATCCTTATATTGCTCTTTCCGATAGAGTAAGACAATTCTTTTAGGGCTTTCTCATTTTTTTTTTTTTTAAATTCTTGAGTCTCTCTCTTCTTCTCTCTGTAGTATCTCTAGTTGCATATCTTCTATGTCACTGATTCTCTATTCCATCTGGCATGTTCTATTAGCTAAGCTTGTCACCTTATTTTTCAGTTAATGTATTTTTTCATCTCTGTTTGGTTCCTTTTTATAGTTTTAATTTTTCTTGATGAAGTATTTCTTTTTGTTCATTAAATTGTTTTATGAGCACTAAATTGTCTTTTAGAGCTTTCTTGTATTTCACTGAGTATTTTTAGGAATTTGATTTTAAATTCCTTGTCATTTCACTCCAAGGTTTTAACATAGTTGAGTTTTTTCTAGAGATTTTTTCATCATCTATCTGAGCTATGTCTCTGTGTTTTGTATTCATGATATTTGATTTCTTTTTCCTTAATGGCATTTGAGAGAGATATTGTTAATAACTAATAAGAGATAATTATGAAAGTAAAATAAAAGTTGAAAAAATACAGTGAAAAAATAAAAGTTCTATAATGAAAAGTGGAAGAAAAACTACAGAGAACAAGAAGCAGGAACTGAGGAGAGATGACAAAAATAGAGAAAAATATGAAGTCATAAACAAAATGCCACAAAGAAAAATACAGTGTGTCCGTAAAGTCATGGTGTACTTTTGACTGGTCACAGGAAAGCAACAAAAGATGATAGAATGTGAAATCTGCACCAAATAAAAGGAAAACCCTCCCAGTTTCTGTAGGATGATGTGGCAGCATGTGCATATGCGTAGATGATGACATAACACCATGTATATACAGTGGAGCAGCTCAAGGCCATGGCAATCGAGATGTGGATGGTACAGAGGAAAGTTCAGTGTGTTCTGTGGCTCACTAAATTCAAATTCATGACCAAAGTGCAACAACATGAATATTGGCGCATTTATAACGAAGTGCCACCACATAGGAATAACATTATTCGGTAGGATAAGCAGTTGAAGGAAACCAGCAGTTTGGTGGAAAAACCCCGTTCTGGTAGGCTATCAGTCAGTGACGAGTCTGTAGAGGCCATACGGGATAGCTACCTAAGGAGCCCTAAAAAATCTGTGCGTGAGTGGTCAACAATTACACCTAAGCAAGACTACAGTTTATAAGGTGTTAAAGAAACGTCTCCGTCTCTGTTTTGTGGGGAACAAATTGCGGCTGTTGCATGCTATCAAACCGGCGGATGGACCCACATGATGTATGTTTGCTACAGATATGCTTCATGAGGTCGAAAATGATGCAAGATTTTTGCAGAAGATTGTGTTTAGCAATGAGGCAACCTTCCATATCTGTGGACATGTTCATCGCCATAATGTTCGAATATGGGCTGCTGAACATCCTCATGCCTACGTTGAATATGAATATAACACCCCTAAAGTGAACGTGTGATGTGGCCTGATGCATGATAAGGTGATAGGCCCTTATTTTTTCCGCGGAGCAGTCTGTGATGGCAAACACCTATCTTGACATGTTGGAATTGTATGCAGTGCCACAATTTCCAGAAGGTGTCATCTTTCAACAGGACAGCACTCCTCCACACTATGCCACCATTGTTCATGAGTTTCTGGATAGAACATTCTCCTAGCGGTGGATAGGCAGGGGTTCTGTCAAGCCATGGCCACCACAATCTCTGGATCTGACACCCTTAGAGTTTTACTTTTGGGGTTATGTGAAGCAACATGTGTACACTGAATGTATCAATGACATTAATCACTTAAAACAGAGAATCACAGATGTTATTCACTCTGTTACACCGAACGTCCTTACCCGTGTATGGCAAGAACTTCACTATCATTTGGATGTGTGTAGGGAAAAAAATGAAACCCACATCAAACTGCACTGAATAGGTATGAAACTGGGAGAGTTTTCCTTTTATTTGGTACAGATTTTACATTTCTATTATCTTTTGTTGCTTTCCTGTGACCGGTCAAAAGTGCACCATGACATTTCGGACATACTGTATCAGTCCAAAATATACTAATTTGATGATAAATTATGGTCAGAAGAGAGAAAAAAAAGAGGAACAAGAATAAAATAAAGATAATGGAGAAGAAACAAGAAGGGAGAATAAAAAAAAAGAAAGAACAAAAAATAAAATACAAAACAAAGAGAAAGATAAAGAAGAAAGAAAATAAAACAGAAGTAAAGGTTTCTGAAATGAATCCCTCACAAAAAAAAAAAAACAAGAAAAAATGTAACAACTATGGATAGTGTAGTTCAAAAGGAAAATAAGAAAAAGGAAAAAGTAAAAATGACAAAAAGCATTAAAAATGTAATTTTTTCTGGTTTTGAGAGTTACCTACTTCTTTTTTTGGGGCAGGTGGCTCTGTACTATGAGTTTTTCTTCTGTGGAGCTCTTGGCCAGAGGTCTGCTAGTGTGTTGTTGTCGCAGTGATGTAGGTTGGGCCTCAGTCCCATTGGCAGGTGGGTCTTATTAGGGCTTTGAAATTTTATGGCTCTGTAATGGCAGTGTCAGTTTTACAGGTTCCTCTCTGCATGTCCCCCCCCCCCCCACACTGGAGCTAGCAGCCTGGAGACTTAGCTGTGGGAGCCTCTTTAGCTACTGTTCTTGCAGCAAGGGAATCTATGCACAGCCAGGTCCCCCCCTCCAGCACTGCCCAAAGCACAGTCTGGGGAAGGCAGTGGGAACCAGTGTCACCAGCACGAGCAGGCAGGGCAGGGCACAGACCAAGGACCAAGTACCTTTCTGTTACACACAGGCAAAATTGTACGGGCCAGCGGGCATATCTAGCATGTCTCAGTGTGCAGCAGTTTTAATCTCCACGGGTTTTTCCTGCTTGTGCTGCTTGGTAGCCCATGACAGGCCATGTTTGTGTCCAGCTCCCACGACTCCAGCAATGCACACAGATGGTTGCTGTCGCCGTTCAGGTAACCAGCATGAGTATTCTCAGGCTAAGGGTCTTGGTTCATGTGTGCACCTGTGTGCGAGCTGGGAATGCCCAAAGACGCTGGTGCCCACTCAGGTGCCCAGTGTTGACAATTTCAGGCTAAGCACCATGGTCCCTGTTTGTACCCTGTGCTGGGGATCATGGACCCAGGAGCACCTGAAGATGCTGGTGCTCAGATAGGTGCCCAATGTAGTTAATCTAGGGCTAAGCACCTTGGCCTGCACACACGCCTGGTTGTTCCCCATGCTGGTGATGTTAGGTGTAGCTGCTAGTGCTGTGCTAGTGATCGTGAAGCTGGGAATGCACAAAGATGCTGGCACTGGCCCATGCGGGCACCATGTGCTGATAATTTTAGGTGGATCTCTCTGCCTGTGTGCGTGCCCAGTGTCCGCGATCTCAGGCAGAGCCTGTGTGTTCTTTCTTTTGTTTGGGCACTTACCCTAACTCAGTTCCTTCCCCACTAGCTCAGTCTCTCCTCTTTGCCCAGCTCCAAACAAAAGTGCTCCTACCTCAGATCAGTGAGAAAAGCGAAATGCCCTGTCCTCTGTCTTATATATTCAGCCACTTTTTCACCTAATCATACTTTTGTCTGGTGTATGTAAATTTCAGGTGCTCCTAAGGTTTTTTCCCTCTGTGTTTAGTTGTTGAATTTGTTGAAATTTTAACGGGAGAGAATGGCAGTATCTCACATACCACCATTTCTCTGACATCCTAATTAATTCTTAACATGTAATTTTCTTCTAGTTGTGGTTCTTAGCCTTGATCATTGAGTTGAATGTTTTATTAACTTGTTTTTAATATTTTTTATTAATAATAAAATAACAAAGCTTTTTTATATTCTACTGAGATATGATAATTTATTTTTTTGGTTTGGAAATATTCTTCCTATTATTAATTTTTGTGTGGCACATTATTGTGGTTTTAATTAAAATAATTTATTGCTTTAGATTACAAAAGTAACACAGACTTGTTTTAAGATACACAAATATAAAAAAGATATTTTAGGGAGGTTGCAGGCAATAAAAGGTACAAATAAAAGAGCAGTATTGTCTGAAGCTGTGATAAACACTATGAAGAAAAATGAGGAAGGATGAGGGCTAGAGAAAGACAGCAGGAGAGGGGAGGCTAGCTCAGACATGCCGTTCAGAAAGGTCTCTTTGACACCATGACCTAGATTTATTTTCAAATAAGTATTTGAAAAAAAATCCTAAAACATACGGTAAAACAAATACATGATAGGCAATATGCTAAGATGGCCTTGTGATCTCTGTCCCTGGTGTTACACCCGTGTCTTAGTGTGCGGATGGAACTTGTGCCTTACTCCTAATCAATAGAAAGTTGGAATATAGCAAAAGATGTCATGTTTATGATTTTATTACTTTGTTTGTTTATTTAGAAAGTCACAGAGGTCAAAGAAGTGAGCAAGGAAGATGTGAGCCAGCTGGGCTGTGTGGGCTCAGGACATGAGTTACAGAGGCAAAGGGATGACTCTTGGAGCTCAGGAGGGAGAAAGGCAGAGGTACATGCATGTTTAAGCATGCTCCAGAGAGAGAGAAAGGGCATGTGCCTGATTTTGTTACTTTTTGTAAGACTTAGTCTTAGTTCATTAGGGAGAGAGAGACCCTCCCCCTAGAAGAAGCAACTAGTCATGTTGGGACTGCTTATGGAGAGAGCCACATAGTAGGGGACTGACTGTAGGTGGCTGCTAGGACCAGATAGTCTCCATCTGATGGCCAATAAGAAGTTGGGGTCCTTAGTTCCACAAAGGCATGAAAGTAAGTTCTACCAACTATCTGGATGAGCTGGTGTGTTCTTCCCTAGTCAGCCTCCAGTTGGAAATACAGCCATGTGAGCCTATGTGCTGAGGTTACTCTTAAGCCTTGACTCTTGACCCATAGAAACAGTGACATAATAAATGTGTGTGTGTGTGTGTGTTTTTAATGTGTGTGAGTTTTTAAGCTGCCAAGTTTGTGGTAAGTCATTATGCAGTAATACAAAGTTAATACAGATTATTATAAGAAAATATTAACCCTATCTTATGACAACACATACTGAAAGTAGAGTATGAGTGCATGAACAGGCAGATTCATGGAAGAGATTGTTTTTGAGTTTTGTCTGTTATAAGTAAGAACCTAATACATTATACAGGAACATCACAAATTTCAGTATCTCCTCACATCTGAATATACCTAATCCTATCTCTATTTGAGAATCACTGAACTAAATAACAGGTAGATTAGATATGACATATTGAGAAGAATCACAAGGTAAGTAAAATAAATTTTAAATCTTACTCCACTCTAAGCTTGGGAGTGAGAAAAATATGTCTCAGATTAAACAATTAAAAACTTTTGAGTTTAACAATACTATAACTAAGCTAAAAACTTTGAAAATTAAAATATTTCCATCACAGATTTAAAAGGATAAAAGGGAGCAAATAGAATCTGAAAATGGAAATGGATAAAGAATATGATTCACAAAAGATAAACAATTTATAAATTTTACATAAAAAAGGGTTTGATTCGTGAAGGAAGCAGCTAGCCAGCGATGAATTTGTTCCTTTGGTTAGAGGCTGAAGGTTGTGAACAGTGTGGAAATACCAGGCTGGCTCTCTTTTGTCTCTGACTCATCACAAAAATAATTTGGAAAGCTCCGATTTCCATAGTAGTGGAACACAAATTTCTCGTTTGATGCACTATTTCTTTCCTAAAAGCCAAGTTCACAACTGGAATCCGGGAAATAAAACTTTCTGTGACTGCTTGTCATGCATATTGTACTCACTTCTGTACTAGTGGGGAAAATCTCCTGGCCCACGCCTCCCAGTCGGTGCTGGCTTACCTGGAATTCATGTCCTGCAAGAGACAAGCAGGAGACCAGGAGATAAGAAGTCACTAAACAGGATTAGCATCCTTAATCAGAACTAATCAATCATTTCAAGTGGAAAGTTCATTTGGATTTGGCTGACAAGGCTCCATTGTCAGCAGATTGCAGAGTAATGCAGCAAATATTTTTAGGATGCTTTGTGAGTCCCACAAGTTGCTAATTTACTCTTTTCCTTCTGAACATTTCTCTTCTAATCATAAAGATTTAATCCTCCTAATCTCCATCCCCACCGACCTCTCAGAACAGTTTTTATAATCACTTACACTCATATTAAATTTAGTAATTTTTTAAAATGGAACTCCTTTCACAACTTGAAATAGATATTTAGTGGGGATTCACCAGGCCTGAATATTATGTGCACCTCATTCCGAGATTTGTTTAAGGAGTGTGGGGTAAGCTGACAACATTTCAAATAGCTACATCTGTCTTCGTGTCATGCATTCCAAGCAAATGTATTTCAGAGAACATCAAAGTTGTATAAGAAAATGTTTTCTAAGTAAAATGTACAGACACATTTCCCCCAGATAGTTGTATATATGTAAAAAGAGGAACAGCAGCTCTGACCGAGGGCCACACACTTCCTAATGGTTCCTCTGCTGGCATCTCCACCACTATGCTACCCATGGTGTCCCCTCAGCACAGCTGGGTCTGACAGAGAAGATGAAATGATCAATGTTAGTCTGTTTCCAGCTAAGCACAGGTATTCAACTGTCCATTGCTGAGAGTAGGCCATTAGTGACATCAACGCTATGACACCAGCTACATGAGAGTGAACTGACATTACCTCTGGCCAGCAAGTCCATTCCCTGGCAAGGGGTAATAGCCATTCAAACATCTTAGCCAGCCACAGAGGTCTGCGATGACAACTTGGGTCACTTCCAATTCCATGTAGGTTTATGTTTTAGTATTCAAGGTGAAGTTAATTGCAATGAAAAATTCTTGACAATACCACATTCGTTCAATTCTCATTTTAGGCTTCAGAAAAGGGGACACATCCATGTTTGCATGTAAGTGAGCCATGTCATCTTCCTTGAATGTGCTTAAAACTAAAGAAAAATGGATATAGTTGTAAGTTAATATTTTGATTGTTTACTACAAATTAGGTACTATGTTAAAGTGCTTTACACATAGCTCATTTTCGCCTAAATTTAATAGTTTTTAATGTAAACCTTGGGGCTTAGATTATCATTTTAGAGAGGAGACACACACACAGAAAGATAGAGAGAGAGAGAGAGAGAGAGAGAGAGAGAGAGAGAGAGAGAAAGGGGGGAGGAGCTGGAAGCTCAACTCGCATATGTGCCCTGACCAGACCAGTGCAGGGTTTTGAACTGGCGACCTCAGTATTCCCAGGTCGACGCTTTATCCACTGCGCCACCACAGGTCAGGCCTTGGGGCTTAGATTAAAAGTATTATGCAACTCCGCAATCCAAAGTGAAGGAGGTAGGTCTTGATACATATGGGGAAAAAAGGATTTTAACCAGTTGCAATCTTAGTACAAGCTACTAATGTGATTTCAAGAAAATTAATAAATAGCTGTATTAATTGTATAACTACAGAGACACAAGAAATTCTAATGTAGTCCAGAGTCACTGTAATCATGCTCACTTTGGGCTTTGTGTTCTGATAGATGGTAAACTGTGGGCCCTTGAGGAAGGTGAACATAATAGTGGGTGGTCTATAAGCCAGATCATGTGATGAACAGTTTAAGGAACTTTGGGAGTTAACTGGAGACAAGAACACACAGGAGTCATAAGATAGTTGATAGTAAGAGCTCCTGGAAAGGGGAGTGTTGACCAAATTGGTGTTACAAGGGTTGTAATAGCATGGTCTGTAAGGACTCCATAAGGATTTCCAGTTGTCCCATTACCACTTATGATAAAGATCATGAATTTTCTTTTAAAATTTTTTAAAAAAAATTTTTAATTACAGTTTCTATTTAGTATTATTCTGTATTAGTTTCAGATGCACAGTATAGTGGTTAGAAAATCGTGTACTTTACAATGTGTTCTCCCTGCTCCTTCAGGCACCCACCCAACTCCACACATACTCATCCCAACATTATTCCCTGGGCTGTAATCCACATCTCTGTGGCTGTTCTGTCACTACACATCTGTACTTCTTCATGCTTTCACCTTTTTCATCCAGCCCCTCCCCATACCTTCTCCCTTCTTACAGCTGTCAGTCTGTGCCCTGTGTCCATGCCTCTGTCTCTATTTTGTTTGTCAGTTTATTTTTTCATTAGATTCCAAATATGAATGAACTCATATGGTACTTGTTTTTCTCTGGCTGGCTTATTTCACTCAGCATCATGCTCTCCAGATCTATCCATGCTGTTGAAAAAGATAAGATTTTGCTCTGGTTGGATAGCTCGGTTGGTTAGAGCATTGTTCCAAAGTACAGAGGTTGTCAGTTGGATCCCTGGTCAGGGCACATATAAGAACAAATTTATGTTCCTGTTTCACTCTTTCTCTCCCTTGCTCTCTCTAAAATCAATAAAATAAACATTAAAAAAAGAGAAAAAGGTAAGATTTCCTTCTTTTATTTGGTGGAGTAGTATTCCATTGTGTAAATATGTACCACAGTTTTTTTATTTTTATTTTTATCTACTCATCTAGTGATGGGCCCTTGGGCTGCTTCCAAATCTTGTCTGTTGTGAATAATGCTGCAATGAACCTAGGGATGCATACATTCTTTCAAATTAGTGTTTTGGGTTTTTTTGAATATATTCCAAGAAGTGGATTCCTTGGGTCTTAAATCAATTCCATTTAAAATTTTTTAAGGGAACTCCACACTCCACACTATTTTCCATAGTGGTTTCACCAATCTGCAAATTTGCATTCCCACCAACAGTGCATGAGGGCTCCCTTTTTCCCACATCCTCACCAGCACTTCTTTTTTTAAAATTTACTTATTGATAATAACCATTCTGACAGGTGTGAGGTTTTAATTTGCATTTCCCTGATGATTAGTGATATTGAGCAACTTTTTCTTTTCTTTTTTTAATGTCTATTGGCCAACTGTATGTCTTCTTTGAAGAAGAGTCTGTATAGGTCTGCTGCCTACTTTTCAATTGGATTGTTTGTTTTTCTGGTATTAAATATCTGAGCTCTTTATAAATTTTAGATATTAACCCCTTATCATATGTATCATTGGAGAATGTCCTCTTCTATTTAGTGGGTAAGGCCATGAGTTTTCTAGTGCTCTGCTTTCTAGTGGCATCTTTGCTCTAGATGATGTGTCCATATATTCAAGCAGTTGGTCTGGCTTCTGTTCTCTTATACAGTCTATTGTTTAGTTTTATGCCAAGATTGTATCACTTGATTACTTAACTTTATACTTAGACTTGAAGTCTGATAAAGTTCTCAAATCTTATTTTTAACTTTAAGAGTCATAGCTATTCTTATTCCTTGAATCTCCATATAAAGTTTAGAATCAAATAATCTCCAAAAAAGAAGATGTGGGATTTTGATTAGGATTCTTCTATGGATATATTGATCTGGAGAAAATTGACATCTTTAGATAATGATCTTCCAACTCATAAATTTATCCTTTTCTTATTTCTTATAAAAGTTCTCTCATGTATGCATGTAGTTTTCTCAAGAAAGAACTTGATGTTTTTTTGTTAGAATTATTTTTGCAAGTTTCATATTTTGATGCTATTAAAAATGGTATTTTTAAACCATTGTATTTGATTTACTTAATGCTACTACATGGAAATGCAATTGATTTTGGTATATTGACCTCATATCTAGTACCTTGTTAAACTCAACTTGTTAATTCAAATAATTTACCTGTAACTCTCTGTGTTTCCCCTACACACATCTTATTAGCTGTAAAGGCTGAGAATATTTTCCATTCTTTATACTGTTTCCCCATAGCATTATTACATCACTGGCTTTTCTCTTCAATAAAGTGTTGCCCTTGGAAACAAGGTTGAGGATCCTCCCACCCCAGGTAACCTTTATTACAGAAGTTAGCCTACAGATTTTTATCCAAGTTACTAACATATCTGGTTTTAAAATCAATTATATCTCATGTTTTTTTTTCTAAATTCTGTTTTAATCCTATCTTGTCTTCTTTTGGATATTTTTTTACTATGTGATATTCTAATGTATTAGCTTGAAAATCAATAGATTGTTTTATCCTTCTTGTTTCTCTAGAAATCACCACATATGTCTTGACTTAAAGTATATATATTAATTTCCTATGGAAGTAAATGGCCTTAGAACAGTTAAATCCACTGTCCTTACATCCTGAATTACATGTTATTTTTTCATGTATTTTTACTTTTCTATATTTTAAGTTCCAAAAAATGTTGTTATTTAACAAAGTCAATATTATATATTTTTTGCCCTTTATTTCTATTCACATATTCAATTTTACTTGTCTGAATAACACCCTTTTAGAATACTTTATTCATATATTTAATTTTATCTGTATGAAGAACACCCTCTTAATATTATTTTAGAATTTTTAGTGACAAATTTACCCATTTTTTGTTTATTTGAAAATGTTATTACTTACCTTCACTTTTAAAGGGCATTTTCTTTGGGAATAGATTTTAGGTTCTTTGGGGGTATAGGTAGGTTTCTTATTATTTATCCTGCTGTGTCTTTCCTGGGCTTTTAAAAACTAAGGCTTGCTGTCTCCTATTGCTTCAGTAAAAAACAGGCATTAATTTACTCAAAATTTGATCTAATCCATTCACTCCTCTTCTGCAGCGACAGTGACATGTAGGTCAGATCTTCCCAGCTGGTGCTGGCTCCGACCCACCATGGTTCCTTTTCTTTTGTCCAAGCATGCTTCAGTCTGCCTGTTCCCTTTGGATCAGTTTTGGGTCATTGATTCTGTATCTATGCCCATTCCATTACTCTCATCGATCAGTTCTTACTTTGGTGGTTGTGTTTCTCAGTTTTGTAATTTCAAGTCTTCTGTATACCTTTTATAGATTTTTCATTTCTCTGCAGAGGTTCAAACTTTTCCTCATTTTATGCCTTTAATTTTGCCTCTTTGAAGCATAGTATCATTTAATTTAAGAGCCTCTGCATGTAGCATCACAAATCAAAACGCCAACTTATTCATTTATAGTTAAAAATAAAACTATCACGAAGACGAGAATCATATCAGCTGATTAGAGATTTCAGTTGCTGTTGGTACATGAGGGGAGAAAAATGAACTGTAATCAGAAGAATGATTTGGATGTCACACAGGCCACTCTGTTCCCAGGGCCAAGAGTGCTTAAATCCAAGGGCCAGAGCGCTTCTTCCCTAAATGGGGGGAGCACAGTACCTTGTAAATGTTCAGGTTCCATTTTCTAAGTACATTTCCTATGCAGGGGTGGCAAGCCCCTGCTTGTTCCAGGCCTGCCTCCCGGCAAAGTATCCTAGACGCTTTATTATAGATTGGGGTATTACAAGACCTTTTAAGCAAATAACTACAGACACTTTTCTTTTAGTTCTGCAGTGGTCCATTACGTTAGTTGTGCCGGAGGTTTACTTTTTAAATATATGTAATTGCATTGTGCAGCCTTATGTATCATAATCCCAGATAGAGGCTGTGCAGATCATTATTGCCTGATATGCCAATAAACTCATGAATTTAGGATTTTACCGATTCTAGAAATGGCCTCAATTAGATTGTAATTTAATATTTTGAAAACTAATAATTTGAAGTAATGAGAATATAATTATTATATATTTGCAAATATTAATACAATCATTACATTTTATTTTTACATCTATAATCCACAAATTGTATTATAGTTTATAACATTATTACTTCTTCACCTTTTCAAGCTAGAGAGTTGGCATCTCTGGGTTTTGTTTATAAAATAAAAGTTGGATTAGATAATATTGATGGTTCCTTCCAGATCTATAATTTTATGGCTCTCTGAATCATATGGATTTGGGAAAAGAATGATGCTACTAGCTGCATTTCTAACGTAGGTGCAGTAAACGTGGGTGCCGCCATTGTTGTAAGGGGCACATAGCAGAGCCTCGTCTTTTCTACACAATGATGCACTTGAGAGTTGAGCTGGTTTAAGGATGGAATAGTAAACATGTCTGTATCTGGTACTCATCTGTGAACAAAATTTTTGTACATGGATAATTTGTATCAATCCCAGTGAACAGGACTAGGGAAAAATGAATATAGAACGGAAGGAGAAAGGACAAGCTCGTCTCAAAGTGTATATATGGTAAGTTTTAAACATGAAGGTCTCGTCAAATTGTGCAGTTATTATGGGATTACTAATTCGTATGGTGGTCTTTTAACTTTGCTCTTGAGATCTTAAACACTCCTGATGCTCCCAGAAAGCATTCATCAGACAAAAGTGTAATATTTCTCCTTTGATTTTTTTTTTTGTGTGGGAGGAGAGGAAATAGAGAGACAGACTCTTGCATGAGCCCCTACTGGGATCTACCTGGTAACCCCCATCTGGGACTGATGCTTGACTAGCTGAGTTTTCTCAGCACCTAGGGCCAATGCTCGAACCAGTTGAACCACTGGCTGCAAGATGAGAAGGGGGAGAGGGAAGGGTGAGAAGCAGATGATTACTTCTTATGTGTGCCCTGACCGGGAATTGAACCTGGGCCCTATGCACACCAGGCCGGCACTTTAATCCACTGAGCCACCAGCCAACGCCTCCTTTGATTTTTGAAGATGTTATTTATGAAGTGTTATGATATACGTTGCACATTTTAATATTTGAATAAACTTTAAGAAGATCTGTAAGAAAACCTTTAAAGTAAAAGCAACTTGTATTTAGTCATAAATATTTACAATTTTTAACATTTTCCCTTTCCCTAGTGTAAATGGAGGCCTTGCATTCAGAGATTTCAGAGCATTCTTTTGACCTCAGTCTTAGCAAATTGAAATTATTGAGTAAACACCATCTGGTTTCACTTCTTACTTAATTCATAACCTTGTATTTCTTTTTAATTTGCCTCTTTAATATGTGATCTCCTCTTATGTACTATTTCTCTGTGTAATTTTTCATGTCTCATAATATAGTTAGTATTCTCACCCAAGGAAAATGTTCCTCACCCACAATGAATTTAAATAATCACCCACAAATAAGAGAGACTAGTTTGACCTATGAATAGCTATCAACTGAATTTTACTTGGAAATTATTATCCAAAATACCAAGTAACTGTTATATACTATAAGGATGTATAAATAATCTCTTCCATAGCTTTAGCAAATTAAACTTTGAAAATACATTAAGCATTCTGATGTGTGGACAAGTAATCATCTGTTCTTTCAGTATTTAATTGCTTTTTAAATTGCATGTGGGATTCTGACCTTCAGCATAAAGCAAACGTGGCTTATTGGGTAACCCATGCAGCTGGGGAGGCTCTGTGAGATGTATGTTATCTTATTCATCACATTCCGACACAGTTCTTTTTTTTTTTAATTTCTTTTTATTTTATTCATTTTAAAGAGGAGACACAGAGTGAGAGAGAGAAGGAGAGAGAGAGAGAAAGGGGGGAGGAGCTGGAAGCATCAACTCCCATATGTGCCTTGACTGAACCAGTGCAAGGTTTTGAACTGGCGACCTCATTGTTCCCAGGTCGACGCTTTATCCACTGCGCCACCACAGGTCAGGCTCGACACAGTTCTTAGTTAACTCAGAAGTAACTTGCACACTGGGGGACACTTCAAACGTGTTCTCAGTAAATAAATGTAATAAAGTTTTAAGTAATGTATTCTTAAAGTGATGAGAAAATATTCTATTTTGTTTTTTTACTTTGAGTTGGCTACGATGTCTGGCAAGAAATATTATTTGCTTTTCCATTTTAACCTAATTCAATCTTTGCAACAACCCTTTGAGTTTCTATATTAAATATCATAAAACTACAAGTGTTTCCTTTAAAATCAGAAACATGACAGGGATATCTGCTATCACCACTCTTATTCAACATAGTATTGAAAGTCCTAGCCACAGCAATCAGACAAGAAGAAGAAATAAAATGCATATAAATTGGAAAGGAAGAAAGTGTCATTATTTGTAGATGACAACAGTGTACATAGAGAACTGTATAGATCAGTGGTTCTTAACCTTTTTTGAGGTACCGAACCCACCAGTTTCATATGCACATTCACCGAACCCTTCTTTAGTAATAAATAAAATATGATTTTTTTTTCCAAATTCAAGACATAGGTATATGTTTTTTTACTGGTGCACAAAATGAGCTGTGCATGAACATCACCTTGCTAAAAGAACAAAACCAACAAAGTGCATGAACTCACAACAAATTACGGCATTATTTTATTCTGGCCTCCACGGCAGAGGCTTCTCCAAACCCCTGAGACCCACTCATCGAACCCTTAGGGTTCGATAGAACCCAGGTTAAGAACCACTGATAATAGATTCCACCAAAATACTACTAGAACAGATAAATGAATTTAGTAAAGTAGCAGGATGCAAAATAAATATCCAGAAGTCAGTTGCATTTTTATACACTAATAATGAGGTAACAGAAAGGGAAACTAAGAAGACAATTCCATTTACAATTGCTACGAAAAGAATAATATACTGAGGAACTAATTTAACCGAGGATATAAGAGACCCATACTTAGAAAATTCTAAGACACTGAAGATAGACATGGAAGAAGATATAAATAATTGGAAGTAAATATTGTGTTTATGGATAAGAAGAATCAATATCATTAATATGTCCATACCTGCTGAGACCAGTTTTGCAGTGGGTTTGAATGAGAGGAAGATGCTGCAGGACTTAAGAAAAAACACACATGATACAACATACAGAAAAGATGGGTACAGGGGACTCTCAGCCTCTAGGACTGAGAGCCCAGATCTCTGCAGAATCATCATATTTATTGGTCTCTTTGTTCATCAATCAAATTAGCAGAGCCTGGGTCAAATTAGTCTACAATGGATTCAGGTGCAGAGAAAGATGACAAACTAATTTCCCCCAGGTATGTAGGAAAATGGCTATGGAGATCAGCTGCTACCTATAAACAATCATAGTAGTGCTTGCTAGAGCAGTGTTCTCCCCCTGGAGGACTTGGTGATCCAAAGTCCACACCAAAGACTTCTCTCAAGGCTGCAGTTTAATCTCTCAGGCATTTTCTTACACATACCATCCAAAGCAATCTATAGGGTCAATACATTTCCTAATAAGATACCAGTAAAGTATTTCACAAAACTAGAACAAATATTCCAAAACTTGTATGGAAACACAAAAGATATTGAATAGCCACATCAATCTTTAGAAAGAAGAGCTAAGTTGGGAATCATGCTGTCTGATAAAAAACTCTACTATAAGACCATAGTAATCAAAACAGCATGGTACTTGTATAAAAACAGACATATAAATCAATGGATCAGAATAGAGAGTCCAGAAACAATACCACATTTTTATTGCCAGTTAATATTTGACAAAGGAGGCAAGGACATACAATGGGTAAAGAGAGCCTATTAAATAAGTGCTGCCGGGAAAATTGGATAGATACATGCAAAAAATGAAACCAGACCACTTTCTCACAACATGCAAGAATAAACTCAAAATGGATTAAAGAGTAAAATGTTAGATTTGAACCATAAAAGTTCTAGAAGGAAACGAACAGTAAAATTCGGACATTTCTCCTAGCAGTATTTTTCCTGATATATCTCCTTGGGTAAGGGAAACAAAAGAAAAAGTAAACAAATGAGACTACATCTAACTAAATTTTTTTGCACAGCAAAAGAAACCATGAACAAAATGAAAAGTTAACCCACTGAAGGGCAGAACATATTTGTTAATACATCTGATAAGAGGTTAATATCCAAAATTTATAAGGAATGTATAAAACTCAGCACCACAGAAAAGGTCCAGTTAAGAAATGGACAAAGGACCTGAATAGACACTTCTCCATAGAGGATAAATAGATGGCCAATAGGCAAATGAAAAAATGCTCAACATCACTAATCATCAGAGAAATACAAATCAAGACTATAGTGAGAAATCACATTACACCTGTCAGAATAGCTATCATCAACAAACAAGTGTTGATGAGGATGTGGAGAAAGGAGAATCTTCTTATGTACTGCTGGTGGGAATGTAGAGTGGTGTGGCCACTGTGGAAAGCAGTATTGAGTTATCTCGAAAAATTAAAAATGGAGCTGCCTTATGACTGAGCAATTCCACATTTGGGAATTTATCTGTAGAAACCCAAAGCACCAATTTAAAGGAACATATACATTTCTGTGTTCATTGCAGCATTACTTAAAATAACCAAAATCTTGAAGCAGCCCAAGTGCCCATCAGTAGATAAGTAGATAAAAAAGCTGTGGTACATTTACGCAATGGAAAAATATTCGACCATAAAAAAGAAGAAAATCTTACCCTTTGTGACAGCATGGATAAACCTGGAGAGCATCAGAGAAAGACAAATACCATATGCTCTCACTCATATGTGGAATATAATGAACAAAGTGAACCCACAAGCAAACTAGAGACAGACTCATAGATAGAAAACAGGTTGACTGATGTTGGGTGGGGTACTTGAGGGGAGGAGGGATTGAACAAAAAAGAGAAAAAAACTCATGGACATGGACAACAGTGTGGTGACTGCCCAGGGTGGAGAGTGCAGGGGAGATGTAGGAGGTATGGGAGATAAATGGTGATGGACCAAGACCTTAGTTGGGGTGGTGAACACACTATACAGTGTACAGAGATGTGCTGTAGAACTGTGAACCTGAAACCTGTATAATTTTGTTAACCAGTATCACCCCAATAAACTCAATAAAAAGGAAAGAAAATGGAACAAACTGAAGTTCCAGATGACAGTTTACCAATATGTCAATGTTCATATGTGCTCACTTTATGTGTGGTTAGAATTATCTGAGCCTCTTTAGTAAAATCTTCTTTGTGTTTTAATAAGCTAATTTTACTTTCTTTTTTTAAGAAACCATGGGGGCATCCGTGAATAAATACATCTATAAAACTAACAAATCAGAGGAGATGATAACTTGTCAGAACCTCTCTTGGGTTTGATATTCAACACGTAAAATATCATTAAAATGTACTTAAGGAATCTGCCAGTAAAGTTATTTTTTCTCCCTTTCTTATTAATTCCTCCCTCTTCTAAAGCCTCTCTCAGCCAGCAGGCAGTGCCCTGGAAGGATCTAAATATTGTAGCCTTGCAGTAGGTAGAGCCCCTATTTCTTAGGCTAACCTAAGACTTTCCCACTGCATGTTTGTTCTGCATGGGGCAGTACAGTCTTAACTGTGTTCACTGTTGAGACTCAGACATTCCTGAGTGTGCTTAACGCCCTCTTGGAATAAGTCTCTCTGCTACCATGCTTTGTGTAACACACAGGAATTTTCTGGTAAAAACAATAAACACTAATTCCAAAACTAGAAAGAAAAGGAGAAGTTAGGCAAGGCAGTCTTATTGGTAAGAACTGGGGATTTCTAAGAAGCATAAGCACAATGCATATTTTTCAGGTGTGTCTTCTTCAGACCATTAAAAACTCATCTCTGGTTTTTATGGAGGTGGCTAAAGGTGGTAGGAGTCATGGTGGTGGAGTGTGTATTAGTGAGGGAGCAGGTCTAATAAGGTTTAGATGAGTTGTTCCAACAAAGCTTTGTAAGACCTAAATTAGGAACACTGTAATCGTGCTTTCTCTCAAAGCATGGATTTATCAAATGCTTTAGTTTTCTTTCTTTTTCTGATCATCTCAGAGTATCTAAGTTTCCATTTCTTGGAATGAGTGAAACCAAGCATCTCTCTTCCTCTCCCTCACCCTCTGCTTTCCCCTTTTCCTCTTCTCTCTCTCTCTTTCTTATAAGCTAGCCACAGGGCCCTTTTGTTGGTCTGTTAACTAGCCATTGTATAGACACTACTTTTAGCCATTTATTTTGCCCTTAAAACTTCTGCCAAGAATGCCTTTAAATTTAAAAAATTAAATCAAGTACATAAATGAAAAGAGCTTTTATGTAGAGCTAAAAAATTATCAAAGATTGAAACAGCAAGGTAATCCCCACATACATCAAACACAACTAGAACATCACCAGCATCCCAGAGAAGCTGTTTGAGACCTTCTTAATCATTACACACTGCCCTCCTAAGATAACTGGTTTCTTGATTTTAATATCATAAATTAGTTTTGCATGTTTTTGAACTCTTCGTATAATTGGAATTATACAGTGTGTGTCCTTTGGTGTGTGGCTATTTTCATCCCACATTGTTTGTGGGATTCATCCATGTTGCTGTATGTAGCTGTAATTAGGTGGGTGATTCATGCATTTTCATTAAGTTGCAGAGTTCCTTTGTGTGAATATACCATGATATTTTAAGAGTTCTACCCTTGAAGGTCAGTTGGTTTGCTTCTAGTCTAGGACGACTATGAAGAATGTTGCTACAAGGATTCTAAAGATACCTTGTAGCTCACACATAAAATTGTTAGCTCCTGGTATGAGTGAGACTTTAACTTTGGTAGATACTGCCAATCAGTTGGTTTTTCAGGGTTGTTATAACTCTTCTGACTCCTCATTGCTATGTATAACATCCTCACCAAAATATTAATCTGCTTCTGGTTGGAACCACATTGGTGGGTGTGGAGGTATCTCATGGGGGTTTTCAGTATAGCTTTTTCTGATGATTAATGAGTTTGTGTGCCTTTCAATTTGTTTATTCACAAATCAAATATGATCTTTAAAAAAATATCCGTTCAAATATTTTGCCCATTTGTAAATTTAGATTGTCTCATTCTAATATTTGAGGAGATAGGCCCATTGTTGTATGTGTTGCAAATATCTTCTCCCATCGTGTGACTTCATTCTCTTAATGTTAGCACAGTTTTTAATTTTAATGGAGTCTAACATGTCAGTCTTTTCCTTTCTGGGTAGAGACTTTTGTGCCTTGTTTAAGAAATCTTTTTCTACCAGAGGTTTAAGAAGATATTCTATGTTACCTTCTAGGGTTTATGCTGTATTTTTTATGGTTAGAACAACAATCTACCTGATAATATTTGTGATTTCATCCAACTTAGAGATCAGTCAGGGGTAAACTTTCAGCTTTGTACTATTTAGTCTTCTCATTTATGAAAATAATTTGTTTTTTATTAGTTAGATCTTTCCTAATTTCTCTCACTTAATTTTTTCTACATAGAATTTATTAAATTCATTTTATTTAGATATTTGGTCATTTTGATGCTATTGTGCAGAATATCTTTAAAAAATTTTTAAGTCTGTTTGAGTTATAGAAATGCAATGAATTTTATATTGATGTTGTATCTAGCAATGTTAACACATTGTTTCTATTATATTTCATTTGGATTATTTTAAAATTTTTACATGTTTAATTATGCCATTTGCAAAGAATGACAACATTTTTCTCTATTTTGTATCCTTATAACTCTTTATTTCTTTTCCTTGCCTTATTACATGGAACCTACAGTCCACCATCGTTAGGAGTGATGGTAATTGCCATCCTTCCCTGTGTCTCTTATCAGAGGTAGAGTTTCAGCTTTATGTATGAAAGATGTTTGTCTTTAAATGTTTTCCTTATTAAGATAAAGAATATTCCTTTGTCCTCTTTATTTCCTGATGTTCTTTGTTAGGATTATCAAAATTTATTGAATGTCTATTGAGAAGAACATATGTGTTTCTTTTTTCTTTATTTTGTTGATGGTGAATCACATTGGTAGGTTTTGGAAGGTTAAAACATTTATTCTTGTTGTAAACCCAACTTGGTCTTACGTATTATCTTTCTGATTATTACTAGGTTTAACTTGCTAATATTGCATTTAAGATTTTCTTGACTCGTTTTCACGAGTGAGTTAGGTCTCTAATAATTTTCCTTTCTTTGTAATGGACTTTGTTTTTAAGGATAGACTGGCCTCATCAAATGAACTATGACATGTTTCCTATTATTCCATTTCCTGGAAGCATCCGAAGAAGTCAGTAGGAGTTGAGTGGCTGCATGACTTAGTGGTCAGAGGCGTGGATGCTGCCCTTCCAATCACTTACTGAGTCCTTTGGGGAAAGCACATCATTTCTCTCAGTTTGCTCATCTGCATGTAGGGAATATAGTAGTACCTTTCTCGTAGGATTTTATGAGGATTAAACCAGTTAACATTTTTGAAATACTATTGCTTAAAATACTTCCTGGCACATAGCTATTTAATGAGAAAAAAATTGCTTTTATTTACATTCTTCAATTATTATTAAGGTACAAAATAATATATACTATGCCCATATGCCATTTGTACTTGAACTGTATATACTTAGAGGTTTGGGGAATATTTTTCTCTCCTTTTTTTGTTTGCTTGTTTTTGGATTTAATAGCTCTCTGAGAGAGACATCTGCAGCCCATGAGTTTACATTCTGTTGTTCAAACTCCTCCTGACATACTAAAGGAGACTGTCCAGGTCAGTGGTATAAAGAAGGATGCGTTATATATGCAGCCAATGAGACATTTCTGAAAGTCAGTGCAGGCAGGATGAGAGAGAGGGAGGCAGGCTGCCACATAGGCAGGAGAAGCTGTAGCATCCCAGCACGAGGTGAGAGGAACCTACAGAGGAGCCTGAGTGACTCAGAGGGCAAGAGCACTCTGCTTACACCTTTGAGAGATGCCCAGGTTCCTGAATGTCACGCTAGTGGGGAGCGTAGAGGTAACCACAGTTGTGTCTGGATGGTATGTTAATAGGTTGGGTTCAATTTGGCACAGATGTATGGTCACTCTCCTATAATAGGACTTTTGGCTGGTGTTTTTGGTGGTCTGTATTTTCTAGAACCTAACTTACAAGATGCCCTATATCCAATAAAATGTTAGGGAAATATTAATTACATCAAGCATCTACTCTTTTAATTACATACAATAGGGCTCGGAGTGTCTTATGTCAGGATCATCTAACTGAAAGTTTTATTTGAGAAATTTAGGAACAAACATTTATGGTAAAAATGGAGATTTTGAGAACCAACTTCTTTGATGCACTGTTGAATTATTGCACATGATTTGAATAAAAAATGGAGCATTCTGAGTCGTTTCAGTTTTGTTGATGTCAGAAAGCTATTAAATATTTGCTCCTTGAAAAGACCACCAGAGTGATCTGTGAATGAAACAGATTAGAGTACGTTGTTCCTACAGAAAGGGAGGTAAGTGGTATCTCAGAAGGGGAGCAAGGTATGTATGGGGCTTTAAAGGACATGGCTTTTCAATGTTGGGGGTTGATCAGAATTAGACAAGGTTCAGAATATGACATTTTATGAGTGACAGACCCAGAGAGGCATGAGTTTCTAAGTGATTCTTGGAGAGTCCAGGAAATGAGTTGGGCTCTCTATTGTTTTTAGATGAGTACTTTTAGGAAGTTTCTGAAACACCCATTGAATATAAATGCAGTTTTACTTCCTAGGAAAGAAATTGCTGGATTAGTAATGCTAATGTCAACAGCACTGTGTAAATGTAGCTGGCTTCCTATCTCAAAGCTGTGTGTTTGTAGATAAAATACCCATTCCAAGCAATGTTACAAGAGCAAATGTCACGGGGATAATTTAACGGATGCAGGAGCCAGCCAATGCAGAGACACAGTTCTGATTTTGATGGAGCGCCAGGATCTCTGTGGTCCTCATTCACCTCAGTCTCAAGCAGCCTTATCCCTGCATGTCAGGAGTAGGACTTTCACAGTGATTCTGGCCCTACCCCAGGAGTAGGGTATCTCTAATAGATCTCTAATTGTCTAGACTCAGGGCATTTTCCTACCCAAAACTTACCTCAGTTTCCAACCTATGCCCTGGGGATGATGCAGTTTGCGGCCTTTCCCCTAATGCCCTAAGCTTCAGCTCCACAGTGGAGACAGGGCAGGAGACTCAGCAAGGACATCAAACTCTCCTCCCTAGTATCTGTCTCCTCCTCTTTCATATCTTTTGGGAAGGAATGCTGCCTCTGGAATCTTGATTCTGGGAGGTCAGGGAAAGGTCTGAGGAAGGTGTGAATTCCTCTTGTATCAGAGGCTCCTGTGGGGTCTATCATCTCACTGACGTCCTCACTCGGACCTTTCAGAAACTTTTAAGTGACTATTTGCTGGTTTTTCTCAGGAGTACAGTGCCCAGAGTGTCTCCCACCGGGCTCTGTGCTGTCTCCTCAGAGCACCTGACTTTCTCTAGACTTCAGGTGATGTGTTTTTCCCTGTCACCTCACCCTCTGACTTACTAAAAAAAAAGTTATACATTTGTAAATCAGTTCTCTTTTTCTGGTTGCCATAGTGTGGGAGAGACATTCTTTTTAGCTCTTTACTTGGTAAACAAAATGCAAATAGGATTTTGAAAGGCAGAGAAGGAAGGTATACGGGCAGGGAATAGGATATTTCATAACAAACAGGTGGAAGTATTTCTGAAGCTATGTTTATTATCTTCAGATTTCCAGATGTTACTGTTTTTGAAATACTGTCCCTTGAGCAAGACAAATATCGTTAACCTGCTTTTAGAGTCCAAAGCACTATTTTTAAAATGATGGCTTCATGACAAAGGGAAGAGCTCATTAAATTATGGGATTATATGTACTGAAAATACAAATTATAGATTGGATGTCAAACCATGAAACAATGTATTAAAATAATAAAATTTTCATTGTCAGTCTTTAGTGTTTGAGAACTCCCTGAGGTGTGTCTACATCAGACCCTTTACAAATTCATGAATTGTGTGCATTTGAAAACTTCAGCCACACATAAAAGAATATTCTACTTAATTGCCTCAAACAGAAAAGTAAACGCAACTTCTCATAAAATGGACAATCGGATGGCAGTAGACCTTCCAGCATGGGTGGCACCGGAGGTTGCCAATGTTTACCTGCCCCCCACCCCTTGGCTGTCCTCTGGGTGACAGCTTAGTCCTTTGCCTGGCTGAACTATCCCAGACCTTACATTTGGACATGACACTGTCAAAGGAAGGAAGAGGTCTCAGCATTGAAAGCAAAAACTGAAGATCCACTCTTTTTAAATCAGGTATGGTCACATGACCACCCTTAAACCCATGACTGTCCAGGGGGATGAAATATGCTCCCTGGATGGGCCTGACTCACAGGATTGTTTTTAGAATGTGGCAGTGAATTCAACTTCCTTAGAATAAAATAAGGTGCAGATGAGTATCAAGGATACTTGAGCAACAGAAAAATGGATGCTAGTGAAACATCTCCTGTTTCATTTTATATATATATATATATATATATATATATATATATATATATATATATATATATATAATATTCATTTTATATATGTATATTTCATTATATGTATGTATCTCACAAAAATTAGGGGATATTTTATTGCTTCATATTTATTTTGAAATATCCCCTAATATTTGTGATATACACACATATATATATATATATATATATATATATATATATATATATATATATATATATTTTTTTTTTTTTTTTTGAGTGTCCAATGGGTGTAAAGTACCAAACTAAACACTTTGGAGATTTAGAGTATGTGGAGATAATTCACCATCTGCATTCAAAAATAGAACAAAATGACAATATATATCAAAATAGCAGTAAGCATGCTTTTGAAGATATTGACAGAGAAAAATCTTGGAGATTCTTCTACTGATAATATATTCCTGAGAGTGTTGGGATTTTAGATCTTGAGAGTTCCAGAGAGGGCACTAAGCTTACGTTTTTTGTTTTACAGGTTGGGTAGCAGAGCCCAGAGATGCTAACTGACTTGACAGAGGTTATGCAGGTGGCAGGCGGGAAAGCTGGGGAGGGAACACGATTTCTTTGTCTTGGAGTCCGCCGCTCTTTCCATTAGCCTGTGCTTCTGAAAAAGAAAATGATCACATTATGTGTACACAAAGTCATTTGTCACTCAGTAATAGCCTCTTTGAAGTGATAAATTGATTGCAAAAGTTCTATCCCCCTTTCCAGAGGCCAGACTGTATGTGTGCTTGCCTATGAATGTACCTTTCAGACTGAAAGACATATTAGCTTTTTACCCCTCTCTGTCAAAGACACTTTCAAATGTTTCACCTTTGACTCTGCCACCTACTAACACTTATGAATATTAAGCAGTGTTAGAGGTTAATGCACTGCTAATGATAGGCTGTTGTGACTCAATTGGACCCTCTTGGCATGAAATGCTCAATAAAAGTGCTCTTTTTATGGCAAAACTAAGTAGTTTTAGTTATTTCATCCTTGGATGAGGACATAGGATGTTTTGAATATACATGTGGCATGGCTGTCTTTCAGGATGATATGAAAAGAACATTTGTGAGTTTCAGAAATAATTTTATAAATTATTAATAAATTTACCACTTTTCTTATACATGGACATTCATAGTAATGACTCTTTAGTAGTGCTTATTTTTAAAACATCATGCTGAATAATTTCACTTTTAATATTTCATTGAGACATTTTAAAAATGCACTTGGAGGAAATGTTTTATATGTTAATAGTGGTAACAGTATTATAATTAGAATTATAGGGAGGAGTAAATCTTGACATTGGTTTTAATAGTGTTTTGTTACTCACCAACCCCACATCCCTTGATAGAAAAGGTAAAAAAGTAATTTTTAAATAAATGAGTTCTGTAAGCCAAGTCTCCTTGAAAGTAAACTAAAATGTTTCATGCAACACAACAACAACAACAACAACAAAAATTAGGCACTTATATTGCTTTTGGTAATTTGGGGGACAGAAGTATAATCAAAAGAGAATATCCAGCTTAACAAAACTGACAGTGTTTTAGAAGAACAATGGAATAAATGTAAGTGAATATATGTGGTCAAGTTGAACATGGACTGCATGAAAA
Source organism: Rhynchonycteris naso (assembly GCA_037038555.1). NCBI lineage: Eukaryota > Metazoa > Chordata > Mammalia > Chiroptera > Emballonuridae > Rhynchonycteris > Rhynchonycteris naso. Next base: position 210,709,208 of record CM072998.1, on the reverse strand, counting down.
ATACACAGTAATGTGAGACATAGGAGAAGAGAGGACTTGAACAGAAGAGGTGTACGTCAGAACAGAAGAGGAGGATGTCAAAGAGAGAAAAATCTATCGTTGGCTGAGGCTTTCCTCAGACTGGCTTCCCAGACACAGTCTTCATTTACAGGTGGGGATAGAAAATTCAGATTGGATGTATTTCTTTTCTTTTTCATTTTATTTCTCCCATTGTCCTATTTTATTGTTTTTTCATAAATGCAAATGTAAAATGAAACACCTCTATAACATTTTCACTTTTAATGACTTGGATTCTTCAGGCACTTGCCTGCAAGCAATATAATATTCCTAGTACTTCTTTTAATTACTGTTTAATTAGTGCACAGTTTGCAAGTGAAAGGGGATAAATGATACACGAGAGAGAAGCAAGCCATGATTTGAGTGCGGGCCAGGCAGTGCATGTTTTATAAAGATAGCTTCAAGTAAGATAATTTCCTTTTCGTCTTTCTCTAATGCGACCTCTGGAGAACGTTCATTTATCTTGAATAACTGCCTGTGTGGAAGTTAATAACCTTCTAAGATGGCTGATGGCTGATGATGAGTGTTCACCAATGCCTTCTGAAGATGAGGAGATGATGGGAAATGTGTGAATTCATCAGAATAGATAGGCTTCCAAAATTATATGGAATTAACAACCATTATATATTTTTTTAAGTTACACATTTATAGTTGGATTCAACTGGTGTAAAATGTCTTTAACAGAATTTTTAGTGTGCTTATTTTCAAAGTTATTTTTTTCAACTTTATTGAGGAATAACTGACAAATGTAATCATATATGTTTAAAGTGTACAATGTGATGATTTGATATACATGTGCACTGTGCAATGATTACCACTTGGGTACATATAGATTGTTCTTATATATTAGATTGACTTAATTCTAACATCTAACAATTGCAGGTAGATATACGTATTAGTTTAGTTTTACTGAAGATAAAACTAAGACACAGAGAAATTAGAATATGCCAGATTAGGACACAGAGAAATTAGAAATAGTCAGGGTCAGGATTTAGACTTACTGAGTCCACCCACCTCCAATTTTAGTCTGCCTCTGACCTTGAATAATTTGATTTTCTCTATTCTTCTAGCAGGGATTACTTGCTTGTCCCATATTGTCAGTTTAGAGGAACTCCACGTGTTAGTATTTCTGGGGCCAATTTCATTTACCATAGAACTTTGATGAACCCCAGGGATTCCATAATTCTGGCTCATGTATATAATATCTAACGTTTCTCCCTCTTCTACCTACTTTGCTGTTCATTTTTACTTCTGGTGCTAGATACTCTTCCTGTACCCAACTGTTAAGTTTTGGTAATTTTCAGAACTTATTTTTCTTTTTTATCTGTTTATTTTTACTGTTTTTTTTTTATTAAACTTATTGGGGTGACACTTGTTAACAAAATTATACAGGTTTCAGGTGTACAATTCCACAACACATCATTTGTACACTGTATTGTGTGTTCACCACCCCAAATCAGGTCTCTGTCACCTTTTATCCCCCTAATCCCTCCCCCTCAGCAGTGACCATACTGTTTTCTATGTCCATGAGTTCTTCCTTTTTTGTTTTTTAGCTCAATCCCTCCACCCCGTCACCCACACCTACTCTACAGTGTAAACCTACTCTCTAGTCTATTTATTTTTCCTAGGCCACCAATGTCTTAGATAAGAGTCTATAAGTCCTCATCTCATAGAACTGCAGCCCCTGGCATTAACTGTCTCCTTACCTCCAGAGTCATCTATCCAATCTGAAATTGGGTGTCCCATATCTACCTGCAGTCAACGTTCTCCAAAGTTAACTTACCATGTCTCCAGAACCCTGTGAGTGCAAATCTGTTCCTCAGCCAGGGTCAGGATTTAGACTTACTGAGTCCATCCACCTTCAACTCTAGTCCGCCTCTGACCTTGACTAATTTGACTTTCTCTATTCCTCTAGCAGGGAATGCTTGCTTGTCTCATATTCTCAGTCCAGAGGAACTCTTTTTTTTTTTTTACAGGGACAGAGAGAGAGTCAGAGAGAGGAATAGATAGGGACAGACAGACAGGAATGGAGAGAGGTGAGAAGCATCAATCATTAGTTTTTTGTTGTGACACCATAGTTGTTCATTGATTGCTTTCTCACATATGCCTTGACCATGGGCCTTCAGCAGACCGAGCAACCCCTTGCTGGAGCCAGCGACCTTGGGTCCAAGCTGGTGAGCTTTTGCTCAAGCCAGATGGGCCTGCGCTCAAGCTGGTGACCTCGGGGTCTTGAACCTGGGTCTTCCGCATCCCAGTCCGATGCTCTATCCACTGCTCCACCACCTGGTCAGGCCCCAGTGTTCTTGATGAAGGGTCCTTTTTCATTAATGTAGTTATAGAAGATAGAGACCTGGAGTCCCCTCTCTCCTTTGTCCCTCCTCATTCATGTCTTATGTCCTTCACCTCCTAGATGTCTGCGACAGGGACTAGGACTGCTAATCTACGAATTAACACCATCTTTTCTTCCCCTGACTTTTAGGATAAACGTGTCCTAATTTTTTTCTGTGAATTCTTGGCAACTACTTTGCTGTCTACTGTTCAGTAAAACGGCCAATTCTTGTAGGCGTTGCATTAACTGGAGATTTCCATTTGTGGGACCTTGTGTTGTTGGCGGCTGGTGGAGCTGCTGATTTTCTGGTCCCTGTGAACAGCCCTTGCAGGTGAGAACAGAAAGCCTGATGGCTGCTATGTCAGGGAGAGAGTGAGTGTCACCTGGCGGTCAGGGGTCAGCTGTGGAAGGGAGCTGGAAAAGCCCTGTGGCTTGGAGAGAGTGGCACATCTGGAGGGGAAGCAATTGCCAGGATTAGGAAACTTTAAAGGCGGTACCACTTGTAATTCTCCAGAGAAACAGAACTAAGGGGATGCATGTATAGAGAGGGCTTTATTCTAAGAAACTGGCCACATGACTATGTCATTGTGGGTCTGTGGGTCAGTCCCTCCAGCCTCTGAAGTAAGACCAGAGCCCTGCAGGAGAACCTACTTGCACTTGGAGTCTGGATCAGTCAGGAGGTAGAACATCTTTCTTCTTATGTGGGACCCCCCTTCTTTTTCCTTAAGATTGTCAGCCAATCGGATGGGGCCCAACCACATTATAAAGGGTAACCTGTTTAATCACAGGCTACTAATTTATGTGTTAATCACATCTGAGACATATCTTCACCGCAACATCTAGACTGCTGGTTGATCAAACAACTGGGTACCCTCACCTGGCCGATTCACACGTAAGATTAACCATCGCAGAGAGGGAAGATGTTTACAGATTCAGTGCAGTGTCAGCCACATAACACATCAGCTTCATGCACAAAGTTTGTTTGACACCTCCATCCCTTTCCCCCTTACCCCCTCCCCCATCTCCTTTCTCTGTGTCAGTTTACAACGTTTATGAGACTTCTGAAAACATAGATCCATTGTGTCACTCTTAGTATGAAAAGCCACATTCTTAGTAGCAATGATAAGATTTTTTGTTACATTTTCAATTTTATCTGATATCATTGTCTCTTATTACCTGTGCCCTTCTATGCTCTTGGTCTATTTCATCCTGACCTTATTCAGGTCCAGTAGTCCTTCTTTTTATCTCATGTCCCAGAGGACTCGCAGTCCCAATTGCCATTTTTGCCCCAATGGTAGGGAACTACTTTCTTTCCCTGAGTTCTCAGTGTAACTATAGCAATGAGCCTCTGCTAATTCCAAGTACTAGATTAATTCCTCTATTAAATGCTCACATATAACACCCTATTCGAATTAGCACACATTTAAAATCTCTACTCCTTTCTAGGTGTGTTGCACACCATAGGCATGCAATAGCTGTTGAATTCGTGGCTGGTCCACTTCAGAACACACTTGACCTGCACAGTCTCTGCCACACCTGTCTGCTTGTCTGAGAGGAGTGTCTATGACAAGCCCTGTCTTCCCCCTCACCCTTCAGCTACAAAGAGAAGAGGAGACTCAATGGATGGGGCAGGCTAGGATTTCGCATAAGCAAAGATACTCAGGGTTTAGGTGTTTCAGGTAAGGTGCCTTGGGTTTCACTTTTTGTCTTTTCTTCTCACCTCTCCCCCAGGCAGCTGGTTTAATTAGAAGACCTGGGGGCCACCGCAGGTGGGAAGGGTCCTTGCTTTGCAAATAGGTACAGGCTCTTAGGTAAAGCTTTTTCCTTTCTATTGCTTACCTTAATGTGTATGTCTTCTCTAGTGCTTTTTAAACTTTAAATTCTCTTTCAGTTTACTTTCATAGAGTGGTTAAAACCATCATCAGAAAGGAGGGAGGAATTTCATATCTACATATTTGTTCACTTCATAACAAGAGTGCTAATTTTGAAAACTTTCAAATCACTTCTATCTACCCCTGAGATATTGGCTGCTGTACTTGGTGCCTGGCTGTCACTACTGTTTGCTCCTGTAGCTCTTGTGTGCACAGAGGCCACGAACCTCAGGACTTTAACCCAGAAGTCAAATAATCAGTGGTCTTTGCCCAGAGCAGTTCTGTTAAATCCATTAAACCATTTACACATTGTGAGCAGATCTCTATAACCTACTAAACCATTGTGTTCACAACAGGCTCTTCTCTTAAATGGTTAAGGCTTCCCATTAAATGAAGGTTAATTACATTCCTGACTCTGTTTTGTTTTCCCAAAGTGCAAACACAGAGCAAAATAGCCTAGAAGCTACAAATTAGAATTACCCTTTCCTCTTTCCGGATAAGAGACTGTCTGGCCTTTCTGTGTGTAGGTTCCTGGAAAGCCTGGTGCTTTGCTGAGACAGCACATTGGATGGGCTGAACTAAGCAGACTAACTGGGTTAGGAAATAAGCCTGTGCTCTTTGGAGAGCTTCCAATTTGAATACTGTCCTTTCTCTTACTTCCTTCACTCTAACTATATATAATAGATTAGATATCTTTCCTCTGTGCCGTTGCATCCACCAATAAATAGCTTTTGTTTTAACATGTGATTTTTGCATCATAATAGACTATGTGTCTGTGTCTTCTATTGAATTGCCTGTTGGCAAAGCAACAACTTTATTGTCCTTGTGACTTAGGGCTGTGGTAAGCACTCAGTTACCCCCTTCAAGTGAATGAGTGAAGAATGGATGAATATGTATTTGCTCTTGTCTTTGAAACCTCCTTTGCTTCTTCTTATTATTGAGTATCAGCTCTGAGAATGTTAGGTGACATCTGTTAGGTGATTGATCTTTTTCTGACCCTGGAATCATCCTTATACTCAGGAACAGTCAGTCCTGTGATACATTTTTAGATACCACAGTGAGGGACAGGTTTGTTGGAAATCAAACAGGGGCATATTAGTCACTCAGGCTGCCGTGGTAAATGCTATCCTGACTGGGTGGCTTAAACAGCAAGAGTGTACTTCCCAGCAAGTTCTGGAGGCTGGAAGTCCAAGATCAAGGTGCTGGTTCATTCAGCTTCTTCTGCGAGCTGCCTTCCTGCCTTGTAGGTGGCCACTTTCTTATTGTGTCCTCATATAGCAGAGGGAAACTGAGCTCTCTGGCATCTCTTCTTGTAAGGACACTACTCCCATCTGCTTAGAGGCCCCGTCTTATGATCTCATTTAACATTAACCAGTAACTCCATATACAGTCATATTGGGTGTTATGGCTTCAACATAGGAATTTTGGGAACACATCATTCAGCTGATAGCAGGGACATCCATTATCTTCAATGGAAAAGTCTATTTTCAGTGCTGAAAAGCATGATTAAATGTGAGGCATCTGGGTGCCAGGGTGCTCTCCCTCCACGCGGTTCCTTCCCTACAGGCGAGGAGAGGGTGGCATCCACCCAGCAACCTCACTAGTGCCTGAGCTCCAGATCACAGGCCAGACAGTGGGCAGTACGCAGAGGAGTTGGAGAGCCAGAACTTCATTTCTTTCTATTTCTTCTGATTTGGCTCTTTTTTCCTTTTTGACTTTTCACAAGCTGTTAGTCCATAAAGCAGCACACAGGAATAATAGTAGATTAAAGAGACACTTGAGAGGAGGCAAGTTTAAATGCTAAAATGTCGAGCTTGATGCCCTGGACGAAGTAGAAATTAGTGAAGAGGACGATGAAGGTAGCAGCTCCCCAGGGCGTGGGTGTAGCTGCCTTGTCCCAGGTGTTCTCTCTTGTTGGATATTTTTCTTCTCAGGGTGCTTCTGAGTGTTCACAGTTAACCTGCAGTGGCGGGAAAAGTTTATAGAAATGTGTTTTGGGCAAAAGGAAAGTGTTAGGTTTTCTGAGTATTTTCATGTGCCGTGGACCTCGTCTGTATCAACTTCATTTTTACTTGTCTATTGCGCTTCTGGTTTTGACACTGCATGGTCCACCTTTCTGTTCATTCTGTGCCTATGTTGTTTAAGACAAATGTTTGAGTTGCTGGTTGTCTCAAGCAACTCAAACATTTGTCTTAAAATACAAGTCCAAGGAGTAAAGAATGTGTCCTCAATTTACAGAAGAAGAAACTGAGGCTCTCAGTTTATATAACACATGAGAGAACACACAGCTCCCAACTGTCAGTTCGGACCCAAGAGAGACAGACTCAGAACACTGCGGCCTCTCACAGAAATCTCTTCCATGTGTGCCACCAACAGCCTGTGTTTCTTCACCTGACAATCACAGGCCTTGTTTCTATCAACTGCTAGAAATAATTACAGCCTTCACAGTGGGGCCAAAAGCAGATTTCTGCTTTGATGTGTGTCTTGCAGGGAAGACTAACCTCTGAATGATGATTTTGACTTTGTGCTTCATTAGTGTTCATCATGGTGAGCTGTCCATCCTACAGCTTTCCCCTGAGGTGTGTCAGTGTCATGCCTATCACACAGACTTGATTACAGAAACTGGCATTGGACGGTGCTTTGCCTCAGATGTACCCCCTGTCTCAGGCTAACTTTTAGGATTTCCTGCAGGAGTAGCAGCTAAGAGGCCCACTCATGACACCCTCACCAGTGAATTAACTTCATGACCTGTCAGATTCCACGAGAGTCATCATAGTTTTCACTGTGTGGTCACATGCAATCCCTGAAAACTACTTTAAGTGGTTCGAAGATTGGTGATGCATAAATACGTCCATCTGAAGAGGGGCAAGTCATCATTAAGCCACACTTTGCATATTACTACAGAAAAACTTGTTTTGTCAATAAAATTCCCAGGATGATCAATAACTTATATTGGAAAAGAAATGTGATATGCTCTGATAAATATGTTATTTAAGCACTCCTATCAGAAAAACATGTAACTCATGCACATTTTGTATAGGAAAAATGTGGTTGGTGTTAGAAGGACTTGGGGCCAGACACTGACTTTTCTACATCACGGTTCTATAGGCAAAAGCAAGCTTTAGTTTACTCAGTTCTAAAATCTTTAGGTTTTATTTTTGACAGCTATTACATTTGACCAAATATTTGGAATGCACTAATGCAGGGAAAGGCAGTGGTCTTGCTATGAATGGCTCACAGTTTTACATTTCAGCTGAACACACTAATACGATGATGAGCAGTGAGCATCCTGGGTTCAATGTGAAGCTATTCTGAACTGAAATAGTAAGCAAAGACATCTTAAAAGACGAGACTTGAAACATGAATATATTTTACCCATGTGGGGAGAAAGACCTTTATTAAAGACATGAAACTCTTCAGAGATAGCTAGAGACCAATACTATGCAGAGGATTATAAAACATATTAGGAATATGGACTTCATCCAAAGATCAAAGAGAAGTTCTGTAGGGTTGAGTATTGAAATATTCTGACATATTTTAATATGAGTATGGCAAAGGGAAATGTTCAAGCAAGACCTCATCATTTTTGTTTATATGGAAGAATGCAGCTTGTCAGGTTTTGACATAATTAGATGTGAGATATCAAACTTTCAAGAGATGGTAAGCAGTGATAGATATGGTGGGAATTCAGGGACAACAGCTATAAATGTGGACATTTTTAAAGCCATTAGATTGGATGATATTACCAAGGAAATGCTGGTAGACAGAACATAGAAGTTGCAAAATTGATTTAATGCATATTTTGAATGTTAGAAGGTCTGGAAGAAGAGGAACAACCAGGAGAACAGCCTAAGAAGTAGAGGTCAGTTTGGAGCTAAATCAGTAAAGGATGTTTTCCTGGAAGGCAAGTGACCCCAGGGGCAGGGAGTGTCAGCTTCTTCTAGAAGTATGGACAAGTTGAAGACATTTATTGCATGTAGGGTGTGGGGCCATTGGTGATGCTGACAAAAGTCTTTTCTGTAAAGTTGGGGCTATGACTGTTGGTACTAGAGTATCTTGTCCTACTAACCAATCTGTAGGTAATAATATTTATATATAATTTTAAAAACAATTTAAAACAAAACAACGATTTAAAGGAATTGAAGAACAGCCCTAAATAGGCAGAAAGTGGAGGGAATTAGATCCTTGAAAATTGAAGACTGTTTCAGATGAGATTTATTTGTTTGAATTTTATTTTATTTTGTCCTGATAGCAGTTCTCAGTTGGGGGTGGGGACAGCAGAAACCCAAGTCTAGAAGGTAAAGTTATAAGAGGCCAGAGCTCAGATCTGGCAGAGTAGCCGAAAAATGTAAGTGAGGAACTGCAGAGGGGGTGAGCCACAAATCTAGGTAGTAACCCTGCTGAAGTCTTTGTCTTCCCACTGAACCACACATGAAGGGAAGTTCCAGTTCTTCCTGTAAAACCAGCAGCTGGATGAATGAAATGAGCTCAAGCTTTTTGTGGACTGGACCTTGGACACCGCAGATGAAATTTCTGGGCACACATTTGGGCATGGCTCTGACCCTGACAAAACTGAGGCCAGGCACTTCCTTTTCCTTCCTGACCCTCAATGAGGTCCCACTGTCTTTACAGCAGAAGAGTCAGAGCCAGTGCATGCATTTTGTCACTGGGCAGTTTCTTCACTTTGTCACTTAGTTACAGAGATCTATCAGCTGGGACCAGAGGCAGGGTCCATCTCTGACAGAGCTGTCACATGGGAACTCATGGCTCTATAATCAGTCCCACTGGTCTTCCTTTGGTGTTCCCTGACCATGTTCTGCACCTGAGTGCAATGTGACTGATTTCCCCGGTTAGCACTAAGATGAATAGTAGATGTTTCTATAGACAATACATTTAGGTTATACTCAAATAAGGACTGCTGGCTTTTGTCCTGGTATTCAGGAGCCATTCTGAACTTTGCAGCACTGTCACCCAGATCTTACACCCTTGTGTTTCTCTGTCCTCTTGGCATCCTCTCCTGCCTATCTTCAGCTTCCAGGACAAGAACTCAGACCTCGCAGAGCTATTCTCTCCAGCCTCACTGTACGTCTTGCTAGTTTTTCCTGTAGGCTCTCATCCTGCACCCATGCTCTGAAGGTGGATGTTCTTTGGTGCCTTCTACTGGGATGTTCCTGGATTTACAAATATTTTGCACTTTTTATTGACATCTGAAAAATATTATGGACAAAGCTAACCTGTTGACTTTATCCCCTCAATCTGGCTTCTGATTCTACCTAGAGTAACTGCTTCCATCGAACTCATCACTTCCCTCCAGGCTTCTCCTCGTCCAGAGGTTTCAGGATCTGTCATCTGGCTTTACTTCTTGAGTATGGGAAGCAGGTTCATATGGAAGATACTGGCCATCCTGGCCTCTCTGCCTGTCAGCTTCTTTCTTTATATATCAACTTAAATATCGCTTTTTGACTTCTCCCCTAGAGTTATCATATCCACTCTTCTCTATTTCAGCAGCCTGGCCACTTGTTGTTTAATAGCACTATTTACTCTAGTTTGAGATTATTTTATCTATAAGAATGTAAGCTTCAGAAAGGTAGAAATCTTATATATCCTTGAATTCCATTGCCTAATTTAGTAGCTGGAGAATATACAATAAGCATTTGACAAATGACTGTGTCTTAAGAATTGATTTTGTGAGGCCACTTTCTTTTTTATTTTTTGTATTTTTTTTTCTGAAGTGAGAAGCAGGGAGGCAAAGAGACAGACTCCTGCATGTGCCTAACTGGAATCCCCCCCTTCCCCGGCATGCCCACTAGGGGGCAATAATCTCTCTATCTGGGGCATTGTTCTGTTGCAACCAGAGCCATTCTAGCACCTGAGGTGGAGACCATGGAGCTATCCTCAGTGCCGGGGCCAACTTTTTGCTTCAATGGAGTCTTGGCTGCAGGAGGGGAAGAGAGAGAGATAGAGAAAAAGGAGAGAAGGAGGGGTGGAAGAAGCAGATAGGCGCTTCTTCTATGTGCCCTGGCCTGGAATCAAACTGGGTACTTCCATACGCTGGGCCAAAGCTCTACCACTGAGCCAACTGGCCAGGGCTGAGGCCACTTTCTTTTAGTTGTCTTTCAACAGTGTGCCACTGGCTTCACTGGTTGTGTTATCAGTGGAGCTAGTCTAGACTAGGAGATCATGTCCTGGGGACACCCAAACTTCTCTTACCTGGGAAAAGCTTTTTTTTTGAACTGATATTCTGCAATGTGCCCCCAGGACCTGACCAACTTGAATACCCTTATTATGTCTGTTATCAGTTAATTTTTGGACTCCATGTTTTATTTAGAAATGAAGTCATGTCATAGTATTTATATAACTATATAGTAATAATAAATAGTTTCTTAATTGGCAGAGAAACTCTCTTCTCTTCATTAATTACATAATAATCAGGAGTATAAGCTGTTCCCCATAGTCATATACCAAGAGCTTATGGGTAAATTAACATTGCAATCATACTTTTCCCACGAAAGTTATATAGTGTATGTGGTTAAGCTCCTGCCTTGTCCTCGAACCATTTCTTTAAGCCTAAATTGAATATGCCTAAAGTAAAATCCTAAGGCTGTGATTTCAAACAAGACACCAGTTAAAATGTTTTTTATGTTCAGAGTCCCTGAGGACAGATTTGTGTGCACTCATTTTTATGTTTCTCCAAGAAGTCAATAATTCTTAGGTGGGATATATAGTAGAATTGTTCACAGGCTTTTCTTTTCTTCAGCTTTATTGAGGTATAATAAACAAGTAAAAATTATGATGTACTTCAAATGTGCAATGTGATGATTTGATTTCTGGATACATTGTAAGATTCTTGTGTTTTTTTTTAATTGTGCAAATGACTAGGTCCAATTTGGGAGATTATGAATTAGTGGTTCTGGATGGTGGCTGTTGGAGTTTGTGTATTGTTTGAAAGTTTCACTGATGATTATAATACATATCTCTGAAGAGCCAGTACACTAAGTAATTTCTCTCCAAAATTTCCCCAAATTCATTCATTAATATTAAATGCAGTCCAAGTATTTGGGGTCTGTGATCATTTCTATTCTTAACCTAGTGCATACATTGAATGTTTGGTTCTCTCTCCATAAAATATCAGGCTACTTGCCTGTCCTTCGCCTGTAACACATTCCTATATTTATGATGACAATGGCCTTTCTGGTTTGTGTGAAGATGTTTTATAGGTTTCCTCGGTTTACAATGAACTATTCTTGTTGGGTTTCAGTGCTTTTAACCTCTTGGTCTATGTTGCAGCCAAACATCTCTTACAGCCTCTATAGGAACAAACTGTAGGCCATCATAAGTAACAGAAAAGCATGTGATAAAAGTTTTTATACAGCTGGCAAATGTTATTTTAATTAACTCTCCACTTTATCAGCCTCATGCATTGTTTTGAACTGAGCAATTGAGTTCATGCATGCAGCTTATCCAAGTATACAATCAAAACTGGATTTAATTAAGCAAAATTTGCAATATGTGAAGATGGCAAAGAAGCTGAGATGAAATGCATGACCTCTCACCTCCTATAAATTGTTTGGTGTTGCTTATTTTTGAGGGGAAATATGTAGAGGCTGAAATGAAATCCTTCATGTACCCAGCAGTTGGGGGTGGTTCTTCCAGATCCCCGGGACTATTTCTCAGGGACACTCAATTCAAATTTAGCACCAGCTCAGAGTTCCTTTGGTTGACCTCAGCATTTATACATGGAGATCAAGAGGTATTGTTTCTGTGTGAGGTAGCTTTGACACACTGTGATTAAGAAATAGGAGATGGTATGTTTTTTGATTACCATTTGATGTATTAAAAATATTTACTGTAATTCAGTGTGTCCCCTCATAATAAAAACTCATTATGATATGGAGCTGTGTTAGTACACCTGAACTGGGTAGAAATATGCAAGTAGAATTTCTTCTCTATAGAATTCGGACTAGATAGGCCTGGAGATGATGGAAACAGAATTGAAAAAAAGGTAACTGTTGGGAGCTCTGCCTATTGGGAAGCTCCCCACTGCATCTTCTGGGTCACCCCAGAGGGCAATGGAAAGCACGCTATTTTCTGGGGTATTTGATTCTGCACTGTGAGTGTCCTTGGGAGCTCGCCAGAGGTTCCACACAAAACTCTTACCTGCTATTGATGCCTCTATATACAGAATCTGCTGGGGTACATGTGACCTAAGTGTGGGCCACTGGATTCTGCTCCCATGGCCTCTCTTGCTCTGGGCCCCACACAGATGTGCCTTCCTGCAATACTTGAGAAATGGATCAGATCAGTAACTCCAAGTGTTCTGTATGCTGCTTCTAACAACTGGAGAGGCTTCTGTTCTCATGCTGGGTGACACAAGGAGGCATAGTAACTTGTCCCATTGCTCAAAGGAGGTTGTCCCACCATGCCCAGCCAGTGAACCTCTTGGGCCTTCATTGGTAAGGGCATGTCTCCTGTGTTCTGGAGCAAGTGCCTGACCAGGGTGTCTGGAGTGCATGTCGCTTCTGCTCATCAAGCCCAGTTCATGGGGTGTCATCAGCACACTGGGCCTGTCTGTCCTTTTGGGTGCTGAGATGACTCAGTTCCCTTTGGACTACCTTGTGACAAAGGTTCAGTTAGACCCAAGACAAAACAAATGTATGTTGCCTGTCACGTGTGAATGGCACACCACAAAAATTTAAGGTAATGGACAGTAAGGAGATTTCAAGATGGTGATGAAGTAGGCAGACAATCAATCCAACTGCCACATCTTAGGACCAAATTGGATTACAACTTAATTTAAGAAAAATCATCTTGAAAAACTAGCTTTGGACTACATGAGGAGGAGTCTATGATCAAGGAGCATAGAAGAAACCACACTGAGATGGGTAGGAAGGGCAGAGAAACAAAAAGGGCTGCTCCACTCCCAGGAGCAAGCAGGCTGAGGGTCCAGAGGAACTCTCACTGGGGGAACGGTTGCCCTGAGAGGTATAGGTCCTAAGCCCCAGGACATGATCCCCAGAAACAAGAAGAGGCACCCACACAGCATTTGGAGGTAAAAAGAGCTAGGTTTCTGTCTGCGAAAAAGAGATGGAACTCAAAGACCCAGGCTTTGTCTTAAAGAAACATCACAAAAAATCTTGTTCATAGCCACTTACCTGAGACTCTGGTGGAGGGAGAGCTGAGAGGACTAGAGTTTCAAGAGGAGAGTTTAAGTTGGAGGTCCAGGGAGAGACACCGTGGGGGACGGCACCAGAGCCCCTATGCTGAGATATTCTCCAATATTCCAGTCACCATCTTTCTTGGATGGAGCAATCCTCTCTGAGCAGCATCAGCATGGGGTAAAGCAACTGCTCAACCCTCAGGAGTCTCTCCTGCCCAGTCAAGGAGATTGCTTTGTTCCGAAAAGCTAGGAAGCAAGGAGCTCATCAGTGAATCAGTTTTCTGGTTTTGAGGCTGGAGCTTCCTTCCACATGTTCCCGACTTCAAGACTGGTGCTTCATTCTCATGGGAGACTCAGTAGAAACTGTCCAGATTGTGGGCAGATTACCTCTGTGGGTCTCAGAGGAAACACCCACCAGAATCCTGGGGCTACACTCTACTGAAGTCTGTGAAAAAGTCTGGAAAGACTGACACTTGGGCTGAGGGGAAGAGCTACACCCATCACCCTTCCTAATTCCTGAATTGCTGCAAGCTCTAGACTCTACGAGAGGTTTTTTCTGTGGCCTAGCCAACAAGCAGCAAGCAGACAGAGGCTGCAGGAGGTAGAGCTCAGGGAAACATGGCCTTTTAAGTGGACCTTCCCCAGGCCCAGTGTGGGTAAAAGACAGCCTAGGTGTGCAGCTTGGTATTTCCATGAGCACCTGGGCCCAGCAGAGGCAGCCATAAACTCTGGATTTCTTGTAGCTACAAGAAAATTGTGAGGGCCTGTCATGGGTAGTGTATCCCACAGGTCTGTGCTAAGTTTCTGTCAGGGAGGCCCAAGGTTGGCAAATCTAGTGGCCAGTTATAGAAAGCATTGGTTCAGGCCCTAACTACCCATGCTATACTGGTATCCTAAGGAAGGGCTCCTCACACCTGGCCCAGCTGAGGCTTGTTCCACTCGCTGTGATCAGCACGGGCACAGCTGTTCATGTGTGTTGGATGGGATGGAGCATCACAGTCAACTGGCTTGGGTGCTGGATATCCTCCCCTGCTGGGCTAGATTCCACAAGAAGAAAAGAGAGATTTGGATCATGGACATTTAAAGTGTGGGTCCCTGTAAGTCTATTGTTGGGTCTGGTCAGAGGCTTAGCCACTTTCTTAGGGAGCATAGTCAGCTCCAGATTAAAACTCTCTCAGTCATCCTCCCTGAGATGAGGGTCTCACCAGATGGAAGAACTTCTGCAGAGGGGATTGTTGGACCCAACTGGTCTGAACCTGCTGCTTACCTCATTGGGGAGAAATAAAATTTGAGTACCTGGCAGTGACCAAGGAATTAGGCTCAGAGGTAGGGGCCACATTCCTGTACTGAGCTCCTGACTGAGAGACCCCTGAAGTAGGGGCCCCCACTAAAGTTGTATTCCTAACCTCAGCTACCTTAACCAAACAAGCTTGCAACCAGTAGAGGGTTTGGTTGGGTGAGGCCAGTCTGGCCCACACTACAATCTTGCTACAGAAGACTATGGGAAGACCAGGCAGCTGCAAGTGGAGGTGGAACAGCTGAAAAGTGGAGGCAAATTGTACAGAGTTTGGGGCTTTTACAGAGTTGCTGTCATTTCTAAGCAGAAGGAAGCTGATCATTATACAAAGCTTGCCCCTCCCACACTACCAAGGCACCGAAAACACAAACACAAACAGCAAAAAGAGCAGTAGCAGCAGACAGGTAAGCCACAGTGGGTTACAAACAACAGCTGATGCCTATCCAAGAAGATCTAGAGCCAACACAACTTGTAGTGTGTGGCAGAGAGCACCAACCCTCGACTTAGCTAGCTACTTAAACAGCACATCCAAAGGAGGAGTCTAGCAGGCACCAGACACTGAAGAGAATAAAGATGCTCAACAGGACAAACATTGCACAGTGTGTAATAAACATGATCAAGGTAGACCCTTAGCGCCAGCCAGCCTGAAGGGATAACCATACCCATGAAAGTACCAACTGTATTTAATAGTCACATACAATAGGAGGGAAAATAGTACCATCAAGAAGCATTCTTAGAACAAGGAAAACAGGTGGCCTAGAGATTGGTACCACCGAGCTCATCTTCCTCATAAAGACCCACAAAAATTTCAAAGTCAGACAGCGCTACCTAATACATAGGCAAAATAAACAGACAAAGAAATAAAACCCAAATGAGTCAACAAGAGAAATCTCCAGAAAAAGAACTGAATGAAATGGAAGTAATCAAACCAGGGTCAGAGCATAAAATAATGATTTTTAGGATGCTTAAGATCTTAGAGCAACAATGGTTGGTCAGAGTGAGCACTTAAATAAGGAGATAGCAAGCATCCAAAAAAACATTGAAATTGTAAAAAAGAATAAGTCAGAAATGGCAAATACAGTATCAGAAATGAAGACTGTACTAGAAAGAAACAATATCAGGCTGGATGAAGCAGAGAATCGAGTTAATGATTTAGAAGAAAAGATAAATATATGTGCAGAGGTAAGCAGCAAAACAAAAAGAAGACTCAAAAGACAGAAAATTCTAAGAAACCTCACTGCAACATAAAGAGAAACAACATCCACTTCAGAGGGGTTCCTGACGAAGAGAATGAACAAAGGATAGAGAACCTGTTTGAAGAAATTAGTTGTGAATTTTCTTAAATTGATGAAGGAAAAGTCACACAAGTTCAAGAAGCACAACAAGTTTCATTAAAAAGAATCCAAGGAGTCCTACACCAAGACACATCATAATTAAAATGCCAAAATTAAGAAATAAAGAAAGAATATGAAAAGCTGCAGAAGAAAAGCAGTTAATTGCCTACAGAGTAGCCGCCATAAGAATGACATTCAACTTCTCAACATAAACACTTGAGGCCAGAAGGGATTGGCAAGAAATATTCAAAGTAATGCAAAAGAAGCACCTAAAATCAAGACTACTTTATCCAGCAGCATTTAAAATTGATGGAGAAATAAAAAGCTTCCCAGATTAAAATTGATGGAGAAATAAAAAGCTTCCCAGATTAAAAAAATAAAAACTCAATGGATTCATGACAACCAAACTAGTATTGCAAGAATTGTTAATGGGTCTATGATAACAAAAGCAATGTAAAAAAGAAATCAAGAAAAGGAGGATTGTAGATTTAAGGAATAAAATGACAATAAATAAGTACATGTCAATAATAATTTTAAATGTTAATGAATTAAATGATACTATTAAAAGATATAGCATAGCTGCATAGATAAGAACACAGGACCCGTACATATGCTGTCTTCAAGAGACCCACCTCAAAACAAAAGATAGTGAAGTGATAGAAAAAAGTATTTCATACAAATGGAAATAAAAATAAATCTTGGGTAGTAATACTTATATCTGACTAAATAGCTTTTAAAACAAAGGCTATAGTAAGGAATAAAGAAGGTCACTACATAATGATAAAGAAAACATCACAACAAGAAGATATAACAATTGTAAATATTTATGCACCTAATATAGGAGCACGTAAATATATAAATCAGATTTTGATGGACATAAAGGGCGAGATTAGCATTAGTACTATAATAGTAGGGAATATAATACCCTACTAACATCAATAGATAGATCCTCCAGATAGAAAATTAAGACAGAAACAGTAGCCTTAAATGACACACTAGATCAACTGGATTTAAAAGGTATTTTCAGAACCTTTTACCCCAAAGCAGCAAAATATACATTCTTTTCAAGTGCTCATGGTACATTCTCTAGGATAGACTACATTGTAGGACACAAACAAGTCTCAATAAATTTAAGAAGAAAGAAATCATATTAAGCATCTTCTCTGATCACAATGGCATAAAACTCGAAATCAACTACAATAGAAAAAGCTGAAAAACATTCAAACACTTGGATGCTAAATAGCATGCTATTAAATAACAAATGGGTTAACAATGAGATCAAGGAAGAAATAAAAAATTTCCTGAAACAAATGAAAATAAACATACAACAACTCAAAATCCATGGAACACAGCAAAAGCAGTCCTGATGGGGAAGTTTATAGCATTACAGGTATACCTTAAGAAGCAAGAAAAAGCTCAACTAAACAACATAACTCTGCATCTAGAACAACTATAAAAAGAACAACAAATAAAGCCCAGAGGAAGTAGAAGAAAGGACATAATAAAGATCAGAGGGGAAATAAATGACATAGAGGCTCAAAAAACAATAGAAAAGATCAATGAAACCAAGAGCTGGTTTTTCAAAACGATAAACAAAATTGATGAACATTTAACCAGACTAATTAAGAAAAAAAGAGAAAGCACTCAAATAAATAAAATTGGAAATGAAAGTGAAGAAGTAACAACTGACACTGCAGAAATACATAGGATTGTAAGAAAATACTATGAAGATTTATACTGCTCACAAAAATTAGGAGATATTTCAAAATGAATATGAAGCGATTAAGAAAAGCATTTAATTTTTTTTATTAAATAAGAACATCAGAAAAGCAAATGACAAGTAAAAGAAAAATTTTTGATTATGCAAATGAGCTGCAAACTCAATTATCCTGATTGAGTAGCAAGTTACATTGGTGGGGGTGAACACAAGCATGTTAAACTGGATGAGAGTGCCACATATTGACTGTTCAGCAGGGTGTATGGTCACCCAAGACTGCCAAAACACACTGTCAGTGATGGGACAAGGACAGGATCCGATAGTCCCGCAGTTCCTGTGGGATCCTCTGCCACACTTGCTCCAGGGCAACTTCCAGTTCAAGTAGTGTTGTGGGAAGCTTTGGACAGTTTGCCAGATGTCTTCCCAGTGCATCCCAATTATGTTCAATGGGATTCAGGTTTGGAGAACGTGAAGGTCAGTCCATGTGTTGGATTCCTGCCTCCTGAAGCATGTTGTTGATGTGATGCACACGGTGGGGCCTTGCATTATCTCCATCAGAAGAAAGTTGTTTCCAACTGCTGCAGCATAGGATACCACTATATGGTGTAGGACCTCATATCTATATCTGACAGCAGTCAGCAATCTATTTCTGATGATGTGGAGGTCAGTACAACCACCAATGTTGATGCTAGCCCACACCATGATTCTACCACTACTTAAGGAGTCCTTTCTTGCATGAAACGTGGATTCTCCCCTGTTCCTCATTCACGCCAGATCAGGTCACGTTGATTGTCAGGCTGCAGAGAGAACCAGGACTCATCAGAGAAGAGGACAGTTGACTACTCATCACAGGTCCAATGATGATGCTCATCAGCCCACCTTCTATGGGTTCTATGGTGTTCAGCAGTTAATGGAATGCATACCATTGGTCACTGGGCATGCAGTTCAACATGATGGAGCCGATTTTGAATGGTCTGGGTGCATATCTGTTGTCTTGTGGCAGCAAGAAACTGTTCCCGCAGTTCTGTTGAATTTGTTGCGTCTGTTCATTCTTAACAATAAGGTCAAGCAGCGATCATCTTCTGCTGTTGTGGCAGATTGATGACCCTGCCCTCTTCTTCATACTGTACCAGTTTCCTGAAAGTGATACCATAGTTTGTTAATCACGCTTTGGGATGTTCCTTGTGCTGTTGCCACCACTGTCGTCTGTGTTTGACCAGCTTCAAGTTGTCCTATGGCTTTCCAGGCTTCGCATTTGGGCAAATCGTGTTGCAGGGGTATTGCAAAAGATAGATGTTTTCATTGTACATATGTACCCTGATTTATTGGTGTCACCCCATTAGAATTAATAATAATAATAATAATATATATATATATATATATATATATATATATATATATATATATATATATATATATATAAAAGATAGAAAATTGCAGTATGTATACTTTTAAGATCAGGGAACATGCAGATACTCCACCACTTTCAGCGTTTTGTATAGTGCATTTTTACCAATGAAATAAAAGTTAGTTTTGCATTTCATTTGCATAATTGAACAACTTTCTTTGACATGTTGTTGCTTTTCTGATGTTCTTGTTTAATAAAAAAAGAAATTAGATGCTTCTTTATTATTGTTTCATAATCATTTTAAAATATCCCCTAATTTTAGTGAGCAGTATATGCCAAAATATTGAACAATCTAGGTGAAATGGATAAATTCCTAGAAACATACAATCTTCCAAATCTCAATCTGGAAGAATCAGAAAACCTAAACAGACTAATTACAACAAATGAACTTGAAACAGTTATCAAAAAACTCTTAGCAAAACAAGTCCTGGACCAGATGGCTTCACAGGAGAATTTTACCAACCATTTAAAGGAAAACTAACACCTATCCTTCTCAGACTATTTTAAAAAATTCAAGAGGAGGGAAGACTTCCAAGCACCTTTTATGAAGCAAGAATTATCCTCTTTCAAAAACCAGGTAAAGACACTACAAAGAATAGAAACTATAGGCCAATATCCCTGATTAACAAAAATGGTAAAACTCTCAAAAAAATATTAGCAAACCTGATCCAGCAATACATCAAAAATGTCATATAGCATGATCAAGTGGGATTAATTCTGAGGATGCAAGGCTGGTACAATAGTCACAAATCAGTAAATGTATTTCATCACATAAACAAAAGGGAGGATAAAAATCACATGATTATATCAGTAGGTACAGAAAAAGCATTTGATAAAATGCAGCACCCATTTATGATCAAAACTCTCAGCAAAGTGGGACTACATGGACAATATCTCATCATAATAAAGGCCACCTATGACAAAATGACAGCCGACATCATACTCAATAAGAAAAAATTAAAAGCAATCCCCTTCAATTCAGCAACAAGGCAGGGGTGCCCCCTTTCACCACTCTTATTCAACATAGTTCTGAAAGTCCTAGACACAGCAATCAGACAAGAAGAAATAAAAGCCACCCAAATTGGAAAAGAAGAAGTAAAACTATCATTATTTGCTGATGACATGATACTGTAGATAGATAACACAAAAGTCCCAGTCAAAAAACTACTAGACCTGATAAATGAATTTGGCAAGGTGGCAGGGTATAAAATTAATATTCAGAAATCAGAGGCATTTTTATACACCAACAATAAACTGTCTGAAAGAGACATTAGGAAATAATCCCCTTTAATATTGCAACAACAAGAAAATAAAGTAGCAAGAAATAAATTTAACAAAAGAGGTAAAAGACTTTTACTCGGAAAATTATAAGATTGAAAAAATAAATCAAGGAAGGTACAAAGAAGTGGAAGAGTATACTGTGCTCATGGTTAGGAAGAATAAACATCATTAAAATGTCTATATCACCCAAAGCATTCTATAGATTCAATGCAATTCCTATTAAAATACCAATGGCATACTTCAAAGATATAGAACAAATATTCCAGTAATTTATATGGAACCGATAACCAGAATTGCCACAGCAATCTTGAAAATGAAGACTAAAGTGTGAGGTATCACACTTCCTGATATGAAATTATACTACAAGGCCACAGTAATCAAAACAGCTTGGTACTGGCATAAGAACAGGCATAGAGATCGATGGAACAGAACAGAGAACCCAGAAATAAACCCACACCTTTGTGGACAATTGATATTTGACAAAGGAGGAAAGAGTACACAATGGAGTAAAGACAGTCTCTTTAATAGATAGTGTCAGGAAAATTAAACAGATACATGCAAAAAGATGAAACTAGACCACTAACTTACACCATTCACAAAAATAAACTCAAAATGGATAAAAGACTTCAATGTAAGTCACGAAACCATAAACATCTTGGAAGAAAATATAGGCAGTAAACTCTGATATCTCTCATAGCAAGATTTTTGCCAATTTATCTCCATGAGCAAGTGAAATAAGGGAAAAAATAAACAAATGGGACTATATCAATCTAAAAAACTTCTGCACAGCAAAAGACACCATTAAAAAATAAAAAGACAACTTACACAATGGGAGAATATATTCGCCAATATGTCTCATAAAAGGTTAATCATCAAAATTTATAAAAGATTTCTAAAACTCAACACCAGAAAGGTAAATCATTTAAAGGAAAACTAACACCTATCCTTCTCAGGCTATTTTTTTAATATTTTATTATTAATTTTAATAGGGTGACACCAATAAATCAGGGTACATATGTACAATGAAAACATCTCCAGGTTATCTTATCATTCAATAGTGTAGCATACCCGTCACCCAAAGTCAAATTGTCCTCTGTCACCTTCTATCTAGTTTTCCCTGTATCCCTCCCCTCCTCCCTATCCCATCCTCCCCTCCGTCCCCCCACCCTGTAACCACCACTCTCTTGTCCATG
Organism: Rhynchonycteris naso; assembly: GCA_037038555.1. Taxonomy (NCBI): domain Eukaryota; kingdom Metazoa; phylum Chordata; class Mammalia; order Chiroptera; family Emballonuridae; genus Rhynchonycteris; species Rhynchonycteris naso. Next base: position 210,687,564 of record CM072998.1, on the reverse strand, counting down.
TCTCATAGTCTCACTTTTATGTCCCACCTATGTATGAAATCTTGCTGTTCTCAGTTTTTCTTTTTTTCTGATTTACTTATTTCACTCCGTATAATGTTATCAAGGTCCATCCATTTTGTTGTAAATGATCCGATGTCATCATTTCTTATGGCTGAGTAGTATTCCATAGTATATATGTACCAAAGCTTTTTAATCCACTCGTCTTCTGATGGACACTTGGGCTGTTTCCAGATCTTCACTATTGTGAACAATGCTGCCACGAACATGGGGGCGCATTTCTTCTTTTCGATCAGTGCTATGGTGTTCTTAGGGTATATTCTTATAAGTGGGGTAGCCGGGTCAAAAGGCAGTTCGATTTTTAATTTTCTGAGGAATCTCCAAACTGTTTTCCACAGTGGCTGCACCACTCTGCATTCCCACCAGCAGTGCAGAAGGGTTCCCTTTTCTCCACATCCTCGCCAGCACTTATTCTGTGTTGTTTTGCTGATGAGTGCCATTCTGACTGGTGTGAGGTGATATCTCATTGTGGTTTTAATTTGCATTTCTCTAATGATTAGTGATGTTGAGCATTTTTTCATATGCCTATTGGCCATCTGTATGTCCTCTTTGGAGAAATTTCTATTCATTTCTTTTGCCCATTTTTTGATTGGATTGTTTGTCTTCCTGTTGTTGAGTTTTATAAGTTCTTCATAAATTTTAGTTATTAACCCCTTATCAAACTCAAAATGGATAAAAGACTTAAACGTAAGCCGTGAAACTAAGCATCTTAGAAGAAAACATAGGCAGCAAGCTCTCCGACATCTGTAGCAGCAGTATATTTGCCGATTTATCTCCACGGGCAAATGAAATAAAAGGCTAGATAAACAAATGGGACTATATCAAACTAAAAAGTTTTTGCACAGCTAAAGACAATAAGAACAGAATAAAAAGACAAACCACACAATGGGAGAACATATTCGACAGCACATCTGATAAGGGGTTAATAACTAAAATTTATAAAGATCTCAGGCTATTTTAAAAAAGTTCAATGCCTGTTTTTATGCCAGTACCAAGCTGTTTTGATTACTATGGCCTTATAGTATAATTTCATATCAGGAAGTGTGATACCTCCCACTTCAGTCTTCATTTTCAAGATTGCTGAGGCTATTCAGGTTATTAGTTCCATATAAATTACTGGAATATTTGTTCTATATCTTTGAAGTATGCCATTGGTATTTTAATAGGAATTGCATCTGAATCCTATTAAAAAATGGGCAAAAGAACTGAATAGACACTTCTCCAAATAGGAAATACAGATGGCCAATAGACATATGAAGAAATGTTCAGTGTCACTAATCATCAGAGAAATGCTAATTAAAACCACAGTGAGATACCACCTCACACCTGTCAGAATGTAGCTCATTAACAAATCAACACACAATAAGTGCTGGCAAGGGTGTGAAGAAAAGGGAACCCTCCTGCACTGCTGGTGGGAATGCAGACTGGTGCAGCCACTGTGGAAAACAATATGGCATTTCCTCAAAAAAATGAAAATGGAAATGACTTTTGACTCAGCTATCTCACCTTTAGGAATATATCCTAAGAATACCAATTCACTGATTTAAAAGAAGATATGCACTCCTATCATTACGACAGCATTGTTTACAATAGCCAGGATCTGGAAACAGCACGAATGTCCATCAGTGGATGAATGAATTAAAAAGCAGTGGTACATATACATAATGGAATACTATGTGACAGTGAAAAAGAATATTTTACCTTTTGTGATGGCATGGATGGATGTGGATATTAGTATGTTAAGTGAAATAAGCCAGACAAAGAAAGACAAATGTCATATGATCTCACTATATGTGTAATCTAAGGAACAAAGTGAACTGAGGAATGGAATAGAGGCAGAGGTGGGGTCACAAGGACCAGAGGGACAGCTGTCAGAGGAAAGGGGGATGAGAGGATGGGATCAGAGAAGGTAAAGGAATTAGTGAAATTATATATACACAACACATATTACAGATAACAGGACAGCAAGTCCCAGATGAAAGTGGGGGAGGGAGTTAAGGGGAGCAGCGGGGCAAAGGGAGTTATGGGGGACACAAGGGAGGAGGGTTAGGGTGTTATATTGAATGGGACACTTCAATCCATGTAAACAAAATAAGTTAAAATTAATAAAAGTTAAAAAAATAAGGTAATGAACAGTCAGAAGCAATTTTAGAAAGTGAAAGAAAGCAATAAAGCCTGACCAGGCAGGGGTGCAGTGGATAGAACATTGGACTGGGATGCGGAGGACCCAGGTTCAAAACCCTGAGGTCGCCAGCTTGAACACGGGCTCATCTGGTTTAAGCAAGGCTCACCCAAGGTCGCTGGCTTGATCAAGGGGGTCACTCAGTCTGCTGTAGCCCCCTGGTCTGGGCACATCTTAGAAAGCAATCAATGAACAAGTAAGGTGCTGCAGTGAAGAATTGATGCTTCTCATCTCTCTCCCTTCCTGTCTTCCTGTCTTTATCTGTCCCTCTCTGTCTCTCTCTGTCTCTGTCACACACAAAAAAGTAATGAAGTATTTTAAAAAACAATACCGATGTATTATTTGTTTATATATGTAATATGTATGTGTGTATAAAATTAATATATATACATACAGTGTTTGCAAGTGTTTTAGAGAAAACAAAACTCCCCTTTGGACATTCATATTTAATCCATGCATGGCTCTCATTGGCTCTACTGCTTATGGGTTAGTGGAATTTTCTAACGCTGTCAGAGTATTCACCACATCACATGGATGCAATAATGGACAAACTCCAATGACTTGTGATGGCTGTATAATGGTTTTGAATGCTAATATAGATTATGGTGGAGATTTATACTATTATTTAAATCAATAGCCCGCTTCTGATATGTCTAATTCAGCTCTGCTTTTCACTGGAAGAAGACAGTGTATATATGCCTGTTTATGGCTAGAAATATTTTTATGTGGGCATATCTGTGATATGTGTGAATGTATGAGAAGAGCTTCTTGGAATTTAATACAATTTTACTCTTTCTGGTGTCGCTGAGCTGACCATGTAAGTCTGTATCTTTATAATGTAATGAAAATTAAAAGCAGGCAAAAGAAAAGGACAAAGGACATATGTGTTTGATGTCAATCAAACAAAAATGTGCATTAATTTTTTACATTAACAATGACATCAGCTATTTATTATGTAAGTATATTTAGAAAACAGTGAATGCTTTTCCTACACTTTTAAGCCATATCCCATAATTTATGTTAGGTTTTTAAATTATTATTGAATTTAAAATATTTCTAAATTTCTTTCTTGAGGTTTCCTTTAACCAATTCTTATTTTTTCAATACCATGATTTTTTATTGCTAAATACTCAGTCTTTATTTAATATACATTGCTGTTATTCATTTCTAAATCATTACATTCTGTCAGGGAACACATTTTGCAGGATTTTAATATTTTAAAATGTATTAAGACTTGTCCTATGGCTCAGAATATGGTCTATCTTGGTGAATTTGTTATGTTTCCTTGACAAGAATGTGTATTCTGCAATCTAGTCTTAGGACAGAGTGTAATTTGATTGTCAGCTTAGTTCAGAGTTGATAGTATTATTTGAATTACACATGAAATTGCTGTTAACATTGTAATTAATATGGCAGATAATGCCATTGTCTTGTTTAAAGAGTATACTTAGAGAGGCATGATCCATGAGGGATTATGTGACACATACATTTTTATTGCTGATGTTTTTATTTCTTTATTTTATGGGAAGAATGGGGAAAACATATAAATAAGAAGAGTTTGGTAAAAAAAAAACAATTATAATGATGAGATATAGTAATACCTACTATTAAATAATAAGACCAAAAGCTATAGGAGATGTTATATTTAAAATTCACCGCATTTTTAAAACAATAAAAATAATCTGATTAGCATTATTCATTTGAAGATTTACCCTCTTTTCTCACCTGTCACCTGAGCGGTTGTTTGACCCAGAATGGAGAGAGGCATGTCCTGTTGGCTTTTGTTTGTCGCACCAGTCTAAGAACACAGGCGGAGAACTTTCTCTTCCTACTTGTTCATTTTCTGATTCACCAACATTCCTTGGAGTCTGAGTCCCAACTATTATCCTGACTTTGAGGAGGTCACAAATGGAGTGTGATAAAACTTATGTTCCATGGAACAAATAGAGAGAAACCCCAGGGCACAAAAAGCAGGTGTGTGCAACTCAGACTGATGCTGATCTGCTGGGCAGTTTGACCAGACCGCTTCCCTGCTAAGTTTCTATCTATGATCTCTCACTGTCAGCCTGGAGGAAAATGCCGAGTCTATTTGCTGGCACTGCCTCATGCATGAGCATCATTTTCATCATCCCTGTGGTGTGTTTGAACTCAATCTCTATGTACACTGCTCCTTAGCAACCTCTGCTCTTTAGAGGAAATAGTGTTTCCTCCATCTTTGCCTGGTTAGCAACTGTTAATCCTTTCATATTTAACTAGATGGCACTTCCTGCAGGAAGTCCTTCCTGATTGCCTAGTTTGGGGCAGATGCCCATTCCTAGCATTTGCATAGTAATGCAAACATAACGTTGTATCATCCCTATCTGTTTGGGAGCTTGTCCTCTTCCCCAGATGGTGAATTGTCTGAGATTGGAGGCTTTCTTGAATAAAGAGAGATTATACTTGTCCATCAAAGAAAACTTTGGAAGAAGAATTTTTGAGTTAACAGACTGGAGGAGATGAAGGACTGATGTCGATGGATTGTCGGAATGCTTGCTTTTTCACGATTCTGCAATTCTGCATTATAAATCCCTGTTCTTGGTGTGAAGGAATGACAGGGCGAAGGCGTGAACCCTTTGCTTTTACCATCCCTGCCTCTGCTTTGTTTTTCTGTTAGTCCTTTCACTTCAAACTAGACCTTGGCTGTCCCTGCAACAGGGAAGGGAGGTTGTAGCGTAAATATCAAGTGGAACAGAAGCAGTTATAGATGTTATTATTATCTTTGTTGTTATAGTTACATTTTTATTCCAGAAACAATACAGAATCTCTTATAGGACTAGCTGAAGGAAAAGGATCAGAACAGGGTAAGGGTAGCAAAGGATGATGTCTCTGAAAGGAACGTGCCCCTGTTCCCAGTAGGTGAAGTTTCCACCACAGAAATCAGTCTCAGACTGAGGGTGAGACGGGAATCCAGGGAGCTGGCATCTCCCCTGATCTTTGAGTTTCCCTGTACCACGTGAGCATGCTTGGCAGCACAAGAATACACTGACCAGTCAGCACTTTTCATAGGAACCACCACAAAGATTCCCGCAGCCAGAGCAGTGAGGGTCAGCAGCTGTTGTCCAGTGGTCTGAGATCCTAGCTGAGCTGGCAGGCTGGAAGTTCTCTTGTGATTGGGGTGTGGGAGAAGCAGCCACATAAGGAAGCACACCCAAGCGTGGGGACCTGAGGAGCCCGTGCCAGCATCTAGAGGCCAAGGGTGAGATTCTCAGTTTCTTCCCTTTAGATAGCACGCAGAGGTCAAAGGAACTGTCCAGCATTCGTTTATATGTGAACTGGTGGGTCAGTCAGAATGACCATTATTTACCCTTAGATGGAGTGGTAGCTTGGATTAGAGAATAATTTTCATAGAGATCTAAAGTTATGTTTGCATTCCTGAGCTCTTGGTGCAAAAGTACTTGACTCGCTGTGCTACTTCTTATCAAGATCAACTCCAAAATAGAGAGGAAGATAACTGTGATTATTCTAAGACAGGAACGCATTTCTCACACCAAGCAGTCCATTCATGCAGACACATTGATTACTCCCATTTAATGCCAGGTACCTGGTGACTACTCGTCACGCCAGTGCTTCATACACTTTGTACTGGCATTGACACGCATGCACTCGCACGCACAGTCTCCTCACACAATATAGATGTTCCTCTTTAGCCCATGAAGAAGCTGAGGATGTCATGCAGGCTGATCATATCCACATGATAAATGAAAAAACCAGGACATAAATTCAGGTCTATTTTCCTTCAGGGGTTTTGCTTTTTTCCTTTATTATTGTGACCTCAGAATTGGTACTTCCTCAAGCATAATCTATTTTTTTTCTCATTTAATGCTAGCAAATGACTTTGAAACATTGAGCTTGAAGGCAACTCTCTTATAAAATATTAAATGTAAAAGATACTTGGTGATTTACGTGACCTGTTAATATTAAATAGGTGCTTTACTGAAATATTAATATTTAGTATAGTCATGATACAGAGTGAGCTTGCCACAGAATTTTTACCTGAAGAAATAGGCTTCTTTTTTTGGTAATTAATTAAAATTTTATCTTTTAAAATTATAGTATACCAAGATTTAGGTTAAAAGTATTAAAAGTTCAAAGATTCAGCCATTTCAGTTATCAAGATTCCATAGTATATATAATCGCAGGATAAAATGTCAAGAAGCCCCAGAGAAGATAACTTATGACTGAATGTGTAGTGGCCCTCACCACATTGCCTGCGGGTGCCACTCATTCCTGGACCTCCTTTCCTGCCATACGTAACACCGAGTTGCTTTCTGGGTCCACTAAATCTTTTGCTGTTCTTTCATAGCAAATATTAAGTCTTTAAAAAGATTATAAAAGGAACATGTCTCCTAAAGTCTTTACCTTCTGTACATTAAAAATCATCTGTCAACATTGTTGATTATTTTTATTTTTAAACATCTGCTGCCTTGACAGTTTATACATGATATTCATTACTAGATTTTTAAGAATCAATATGCTGGGTGGAAATGGCCTTAGTTTTGCACAAGCTGTCCAATTTCCATTTAACTGTGTCCCTGCCACATAAAAAGTGATTAGAACAAAATCTTGCTGTGGCTTATTCCATCATTCCTTCTATATTTCCAGGGTCACAAAGACAAAAATATCAGTGCTATTGTAACTAAAGATGGAAGTGCACAAGTTGTATTTGGGTTTGATTGCTTTGTTCCTTGAGGAGGAAGAAGTGATGTAAATGTTTCTGTTTTCATGCTTTTCTTTCCAGCAATCATATTACAAAAGTTAGTTTAGTGATTGTGCGGACTTGTCTTCTAACTAGCCAAAAAAAAAAGAAAGAAAGAAATCAGAGCTCACAGCCAGTTCTTCTAATTACAGTCAAGTTAATGTCTATTCCTTTTAGGACAGATGGTTTTCAACCACTTTTAATTATCTAGGCTTAGAAATTTCCTAAGTCCTCATAAGTGTAGCTTATTTCAGCAATTTATTCTTTATTGGTCTTTGTGTATTATCTTTCCAAATAATAATTCCAAAAGATAAAAATACAAAATAATCCTGCTAAAGAGCAGTGGACATACTATAATCTCTTGTGTAAAATGAAGAACAAGATGAGTTAGTCGGTAGAGATCCTCCAGGAACATTTATCAAAGTTTTAATCTGACCTTTACATCAGTTACATTTTGTATTTTGAAAAAATAGAAAGCATCTTTTTTTAAAAATTTTACTGTGTTCAGGCCCTGCACTAAATCTTTCATATGCTTTTAATACCAGCCATAAGCATAAATTACATTTATAACGTAGTTGTTCCTTTTAAATTGGGTAGATTCATCTTGTGGGAAAGGTTTTAAAGTCTCCCTTAACTATGAAACAGGTTTAGCTACATAAAATGAGTTGGCTCACTTGCATTCTGCTATTAAATTATTGGTCTTCACTTTCACTTGACTGTGTCTACTTATTAATGTATTTCTAAAACATTTATTGAAGTCTAACTCTGGCAAGAGAGAGCAAAGACAAGAAAATAGATAGTGAGTGAATGAAGGAAGGACATTTGTGTCATTTTTAGTAAACAAGTGATAGAGTAGTGTTAGAAGAGGTGTCAGAATTTGGAAGAACTATTATAGCAAGAAAGAAAGAAGTCTGTTTATAGATGTGTAAAGGTTTTGTGAAAACAGTGAGGTTGGAAATAATAGGAATGAAGTCCCTTCATCCCAGTTAGATGGTCTTTTCCTAGAGCTTCAACCAGGAGCAGATAAACTGAACTTTAGGGTTGGAAATTCCTGAGGAGGACTAATATAACCTGTGAACGGTGGAACCATTGACTATTTACTAAAACCATTTAATTACGAGGTTTAGGATGGATATGGAAGCACGTGAAGCCAGAATTGTTTGAGCATGCACAATATTTAACTGGAATAGAATAAGCTTAACTTTTTTTGTCTAGTGTTCTGAAAATTTTAGAAATACGATATGAAACAAACATAAAAATTATATTAGATTGACACTAAATCATATAGTGTGGCATTTATCAACATTTGCAAAAAGATGTGTTTTGTCTCTCTTCTATGTTTATGATTACACAGAATTAACCGGTTTGTGCAAAAGTGGTACTTTAATTTTTTTTTTTTGCTTCTAATTCATCAATAACTTTGAAGAAGTTTAGATTAAAAATAAATAAGGTTCAACAGACAGAGTGATAATCTGGTGAGATGTGTTCACAATCCTCGCTGTTCATTTTTTTTTTTATCCCAACAAGGATTTCAGGAGCTAAGAAGAATACATTGCAAAAATACAGGGGGATGTAGAATTTGAAGGAGCGGTTAAGAAATTAGAATGCTCAAATGAACACTGATCTCTAACTAGAGCTCCAGAGAGACAAAATAAATACAATGGAAGCATGTTAATATTTGAAAATATAATAGATGGTAGTTTTCTAGAAATAATGAAAGACATAACTGTGGAAATCCTATGCAACTGTCTAAAGTGATTCTTACTCAGTAGCTTGTAGTGAAATGGCCAAACTGTGACAAAGTGAAAATCCTAAAATCAGTCAGAAAGAAAAAGACATAAATCATAAAGGAATGAAAAACAGGCTGAGAGTAGATTTCACAATAGTATAATGGAAACTAAAGGACAGTAGACTAACAATCTTTAACTTCCTCAGAAAAATTAATGTCAACTTCACAATTTGTACCCACCAAGAAAAATGATCTTTCATAGATCAGGGAATATAGAGACATTTTTAGGTACACAACATTTTATACATGCTCACCAAAAATAGTTTAAAAAGATATATTTTAGGAAGAAGTAAAATGATCCCAGAACCCAACTTTGAAATGCAAGAAAAAGACATAGGCAAATAATCTGGATAAAATTCATGTAAATTAAATAATAGTTGTATGAAATTATAATGATCATGATTAGAATAATAATCCTCAAATATGCAGGGATGAAAATAAAATGTCAGAAAACAACAGTAGGTTAGATGGAGTTTGAGTCAATTTAAAGTGTTTGAAAATCCTTTTTATTATTTGTGAGAAAGTTTAAGATACTGAATTTTAAACTCAAAGAATCAAGAGATTAATCCATCTTCAACTAGAACAAACCATCGAGAGAGTTTGGGATTTCTGGGTTCTCAAATTTTGTGAGTCTTTCCTTTTATTCTGGCTCCAATTCGTGGTGTACCAGATTTTTTTTTTTTTTTTTTGCATTTCTTCTTTTCGAACAGTGCTATGGTGTTCTTAGGGTATATTCCTAAAAGTGGAATATCTGGGTCAAAAGGCAGTTTGATTTTTAATTTTTTTTATATATATTTTAATATTATTAATTCTAATGGGGTGACACCAATAATTCAGGGTACATATGTACAATGAAAACATCTCCAGGTTATCTTATCATTCAATTGTGTTGCATACCCATCACCAAAAGTCAAATTGTCCTCTGTCACCTTCAATCTGGTTTTCCCTGCGTCCCTCCCCTCCTCCCTATCCCACTCTTCCCTCCCTCCCCCCATCCCATAACCACTACTCTCTTGTCCATGTCTCATACCCTCACTTTCATGTCCCACCTATGTATGTAATCGTGCTGTTCTCAGTTTCTCTTTTTTTCTGATTTACTTATTTCACTCCGTATAATGTTATCAAGGTACATCCATTTTGTTATAAATGATCCGATGTCATCGTTTCTTATGGCTGAGTAGTATTCCATAGTATATATGTACCAAAGCTTTTTAATCCACTCGTCTTCTGACGGACACTTGGGCTGGTTCCAGATCTTCGCTATTGTGAACAATGCTGCCACGAACATGGGGGCGCATTTCTTCTTTTCGAACAGTGCTATGGTGTTCTTAGGGTATATTCCTAAAAGTGGGATAGCTGGGTCAAAAGGCAGTTCGATTTTTAATTTTCTGAGGAATCTCCAAACTGTTTTCCACAGTGGCTGCACCAGTCTGCATTCCCACCAGCAGTGCAGAAGGGTTCCCTTTTCTCCACATCCTCGCCAGCACTTATTCTGTGTTGTTTTGCTGATAAGTGCCATTCTGACTGGTGTGAGGTGATATCTCATTGTGGTTTTAATTTGCATTTCTCTAATGATTAGTGATGTTGAGCATTTTTTCATATGCCTATTGGCCATCTGTATGTCCTCTTTGGAGAAATTTCTATTCATTTCTTTTGCCCATTTTTTGATTGGGTTGTTTGTCTTTCTGGTGTTGCGTTTTATACGTTCTTTATAAATTTTAGTGATTAACCCCTTATCAGATGTGCTGTCGAATATGTTCTCCCATTGTGTGGTTTGTCTTTTTATTCTGTTCCTATTGTCTTTAGCTGTGCAAAAACTTTTTAGTTTGATATAGTCCCATTTGTTTATCTTGCCTTTTATTTCAGTTGCCCATGAAGATAAATCGGCAAATATACCGCTACTACAGATGTCGGAGATCTTGCTGCCTATGTTTTCTTCTAAGATACTTATGGTTTCACGGCTTACATTTAAGTCTTTTATCCATTTTGAGTTTGTTTTTGTGAATGGTGTAAGTTGATGGTCTAGTTTCATTTTTTTGCAGGTAGATGTCCAATTCTCCCAACACCATTTGTTAAAGAGGCTGTCTTTACTCCATTGTATGTTCTTTCCTCCTTTGTCAAATATCAGTTGTCCATAAAGCTGTGGGTTTATTTCTGGGTCCTCTGTTCTGTTCCATTGATCTATGTGCCTGTTCTTATGCCAGTACCAGGCTGTCTTGAGTATAATGACCTTGTAGTAAACCTTGATATCAGGAAGAGTGATACCTCCTGCTTTATTTTTTCTTTTTAAGATTGCTGAGGCTATTCGTGTTCTTTTTTGGTTCTATATAAATTTTTGGAATATGTGTTCTATATCTTTGAAGTATGTCATTGGTATTTTAATTGGTATTGCATTGAATTTATAAATAGCTTTGGGTAATATAGACATTTTAATGATGTTTATTCTTCCTAGCCATGAGCACGGTATGTGCTTCCACTTGTTTGTATCTTCCTTGATTTCTTTTATCAATGTTCTATAATTTTCCGAGTACAAGTCCTTAACCTCCTTGGTTAAATTTACTCCTAGGTACTTTATTTTTTTGGCTGCAATAGTGAAGGGGATTGTTTCCTTAATTTCTTTTGCTGATATTTCATTGTTGGTGTATAGAAATGCCTCTGATTTCTGAGTATTAATTTTATATCCTGCCACCTTGCTGAAATCATTTATAAGGTCCAGTAGTTTTTTGACTGAGACTTTAGGGTTTTCAATATACAATATCATATCATCTGCAAATAATGACAGTTTTACTTCTTTTCCAATTTGTATGCCTTTTATTTCTTCTTCTTGTCTGATTGCTGTAGCTAGGACTTCCAGAACTATGTTGAATAAGAGTGGTGAAAGTGGGCAACCCTGCCTGGTTCCTGATCTTAAGGGGATTGCTTTTAATCTTTGTCCATTTAGTATGATGTTTGCTGTCGGTTTATTGTAGATGGCCTTTATCATGTTAAGGAATGATCCCTGTATTTCCACTTTACTGAGAGTTTTGAGCATGAATGGGTGCTGGATTTTATCAAATGCCTTTTCTGCATCTATTGAAATTATCATGTGATTTTTGTCCTTCCTTTTGTTTATGTGGTGAATCACATTGATTGATTTGCGAATATTGAACCAGCCTTGCCTCTCCAGAATAAATCCCACTTGATCGTGGTGTATGATTTTTTTCATATATTTCTGGATCCGGTTGGCTAATATTTTGTTGAGAATTTTAGCGTCTAAATTCATCAAGGATATAGGCCTATAATTTTCTTTCTTTGTGTTGTCTTTGCCCGGTTTTGGGATCAGAATTATGCTCGCCTCATAAAAGGAGTTTGGAAGTCTTCCTTCATCTTGAATTTTTTGAAATAGCTTGAGGAGAATAGGAGTTAGTTCTTCTTTGAATTTTTGATAGAATTCACTTGTGAAACCATCAGGCCCAGGACTTTTCTTTTTTGGGAGTTTTTTGATAACTGTTTTGATCTCATTTGCTGTAATTGGTCTGTTTAGGTGTTCTGATTCTTCCAGATTGATTTTTGGAAGGTTATATGATGCAAGAAAATTGTCCATTTCACCAAGATTGTCTAATTTTTTGGCATATAGTTCTTCATAGTATTTTCTTACAATGCTTTGTATTTCTGTTGTGTCAGTTGTTATTTCTCCACTGTCCTTTCTAAATTTATTTATTTGAGTCCTCTCTCTTTTTTTCTTGGTGAGTCTAGTTAAAGGTTCATCAATCTTGTTTAGCTTTTCAAAGAACCAGCTTCTTGTTTCATTGATCCTCTGTATTGTTTTCTTAGCCTCTATGTCATTTATTTCTGCTCTGACCTTTATTATTTCCTTCCTTCTACTTGTCTTGGGTTTTATTTGTTGTTGTTTTTCTAGTTCTTTTAGCTGGAGGGTCAGGTTGCTTATTTGAGCTTTTTCTAGCTTCTTATGATATGCCTGTAGTGCAATAAACTTCCCTCTTAGAACTGCTTTTGCTGCGTCCCATAAATTTTGAGTTGATGTATGCTCATTATCATTTGTTTCTAGAAACTTTTTTATTTCTTCTTTGATCTCATTGTTAATCCATTCATTATTTAATAACATGCTATTTTGTTTCCAAGTGTTTGAGTATTTTTCAGTTTTTCTTTTGTGGTTAATTTCTAGTTTCATGGCATTGTGATCAGAGAAAATGCTTGATATGATTTCAATCTTCTTAAATTTATTGAGACCATTTTTGTGTCCTAACATGTGGTCTATCCTAGAAAACGTACCATGAGCACTTGAGAAGAATATATATTCTACTGCTTTAGGGTGAAAAGTTCTGAAGATATCTATTAAATCCAGTTGATCTAGTGTCTCCTTTAAGTCTGCTGTTTCTTTATTAATTTTCTTTCTTGAGGATCTATCCAGTGTTGTTAGAGGGGTATTGAAATCCCCTACTATGATAGTATTGCTGTTAATCTCGCCCTTTATATCCATCAAAGTCTGCTTTATGTATGTCAGGGCTCCTATATTTAGTGCATAGATATTTACAATAGTTATATCTTCTTGTTGAATTGCTCCCTTTATCATTATGTAGTGTCCTCCTTTATCTCTTACTACAGCCTTTGTTTTAAAGTCCATTTTGTCTGATATAAGTATTGCTACTCCTGCTTTTTTTTCATTTCCATTTGCATGAAATATTTTTTTCCATCCTTTTATCTTCAGTCTATGAGCATCTTTTGTTTTAAGGTGTGTCTCTTGTAGACAGCATATGTATGGGTCCTGTTTTTTTATCCATGCAGCTACCCTATGTCTTTTGATTGGATCATTTAATCCATTTACATTTAAGGTTATTATTGATATGTAGTTGTTTATTGCCATTTTATTCTTTAAAGCTGTATTCTTCTTTTACTCTATTCATTCCTCCCTTTAAACTGTTCAGAAGAGGCCCCTTAGTATCTCTTGTAGAATTGGTTTGGTTTTTATGAATTCCTTCAGGCTTTCTTTTTCTGGGAAGCTCTTTATTTCTCCTTCAATTTTAAACGTTAGCCTTGCTGGATAGAGTAGTCTTGGTTGTATGTTCTTGTTCTGCATTACTTTGATTATTTCTTGCCATTCCCTTCTGGCCTCAAGTGTTTCTGTTGAGAAGTCCGATGTCATCCTTATGGGGGCTCCTTTGTAGGTGATAGTCTTTTTTTCTCTAGCAGCTTTTAAAATTTTTTCTTTATCCATTAGCTTTGGTATTTTAACTATGACGTGTCTTGGCGTAGATTTTTTTGGGTTTCTCTTTAATGGAGTTCTGTGTGCTTCTTGAATGTGTGGAGTGTTTCCCAGCCTTAATTTAGGAAAGTTTTCTGCTATGATTTGATTGAACAAAGTTTCCATTTTCTGTCCTCTCTCCTTTTCTTCAGGCACCCCTATGATGCGAATGTTGTTTCTCTTCATGTTGTCACAAAGCTCCCTTAGAGTTTCCTCACATTTTTTAAGTCTCTTTTCCTTTTTCTTCTCTGCTTCTGTGCCTTTGTTTATTGTGTCCTCTAACTCGCTTATTCGATCCTCAGCGTCATCCATCCTGCTTTTAATTCCTTCCATTGTGGTCTTCAGTTCTGATACTGTATTTGTCATTTCTGTCTGATTGTTTTTTATTATTTCAATTTCATTTTTTATACTTGTTATCTCTTTATTTAGGTGTTCATAATGACTATCCATTGTTGCTTTAATTTCTTTGAACATCCTAACTATCATTATTCTAAATTCTGCTTCTGGTAATTTGGTTATATCTGGTTCATTCAGGTCCTTCTCTGGGGATTTCTCTTGATTCATTTGGTTTGCATTCCTCTGCCTGCCCATTTTATCTGTGTATAAGCAAGTTGTGGCCACTGGAGTCCAGTAGGTGTTGCCTTTGTGTTCTCTAGGTGTGGTCTATCTGCAGGCCCCCCACCCCCTCTGCCGGTGCCTAGGGTATGAGCGTTGCCAGCGATGGCCCACTGTGGCTTTTGCTATGATTTCTGCCTCTCCTCTGTGGGAGGGGCTGTGACTGAAGCCACAAGATTAGCACCAAGGGTAGAGGTGAGCACCTTTCCTCAGCTGCGGACCCAGCTTATTTCCGGACTTCCGCCCAGAACCAGCAGTCGGAGCCTGCTCGCTACAGTTCTGCGGGTTAGGCGGGGCTTTTGACGTGCTCTCAGCTTTAAGCTTTTGCCCGTCCGGAGCTTTAGCCCCGCCCTCGAGGCCAGGGCCCTTCTGCGCAGGGTCGGAAACCAAGGTTTATTGGGCCGGGCGTGTTTGCTGGCTTCCGTTCAGCTGCGTACTTCCGCTCGTCCTGGACTCTACCCCGCCCCCGCGTTCGGAGCCCGCTCGTGCACGTATGAATGCTATCCGGGGTTTCTCCGGCCGGATGGGGATAGTAGCGTGGGCTCAGCTGCGAGCCTCCACTTGTCTCAGGGTCCACCCCGTTCCCACGCTCGGAGCCCGCTCACGCACGTATACTGGCCAACCGCGGTTTCTCCGGCCCGGGGTGGGGGGTGGTGGTGGTGTAGGTGGGGGATTGGTAGCGTCAGCTCAGCCACGAGCCCCTGCCCGTCCCTGGTCCCAGCCCGGTACCCGCGGTCAGGGCCGGCTTGCGCAGGGCCTGCCCGTTCCTGGCCTCCCGCTTTGTCCCCGTAAGTGGGATTACAGGTGGGCCCGCAGCTTCCGGACCGCTTTCGTGGTCCCTTCTGACCCTCTGGGCTAGACCGATCTCCCACCGGCTTGGCCTCTGCCCATGCCGACAGAACTGCCTTTCAGCGTCCTGCCGCCCCAAAACCTTAAGCAGCCCTCAGCAGAGTAGGAAGGGACCTAATACTCCACACTGTAGGCCTGGGAGCTCCCTCACTTGTTTCACAGCTCAGTACTGTCCAAACGCTCTTCTAGGCTCTAGGACTGGAGGCTGGGGCTTGGTTCCTGGGACCCAGTTCCCTCCCTTTCCACCAAACTCTCCTCCTGCCACACGGGTCTCTCCGGGCTGCCGTTTGCTCCGGGGAGCTGGGCAGCCCTCTTCGCATTTTCGCTATTCCTACCAGTCTCAATGTGGCTTCTTCTGTGTTCCTTGGTTGAAGAGTCCACTTAGTTTTGTTCAAAGTTGGTTTATCCAGGTGATGGTTCTTAAAATTGAGTTGTAATCCACTTTGGTTCTGGGAGTTGGAAGTTGGTACGTCCGCCTACTCCGTTGCCATCTTGCTCCCTCTCCAGATTTTTTTTTAAAAAAGTCCCACCTTGGCCTGACCTGTGGTGGCGCAGTGGATAAAGCGTTGACCTGGGAACACTGAGGTCGCCGGTTCAAAACCCTGCACTGGTCTGGTCAAGGCACATATGGGAGTTGATGCTTCCAGCTCCTCCCCCCTTTCTCTCATTCTCTCTCTCTCTCTCTCTCTCTCTCTCTCTCACTCTGTGTCTCCTCTCTAAAATGAATAAATAAAAAGAAACTTAAAAAAAAAGTCCCACCTTATACTTAATAAAAATGTTGAGGCTGTGTATTCAGCAAGTTAGCAGTCTACAAGATTACACCTTACTGTCTACTTTTGACTGCTTGAAATAGAAAATTCTTGGGTGGTAGTTAATGCCTTGAACTAAAAATTCCAAGATGGTCTTTTCCCCTTTTTTGTCTCTATATTGGAAGGGGCAGTCCTGACTATATTTTGAAATTTTGCTTAAATATTAATGTCATATAGATTCTGTGTTGCCAACCTTAACAGTGTCCAGTGTCCACACTCCCATTGTATAATTATTATTATGGACATTTTATTTTTTCAAGGGAGATTACATTTCTTTTGCTGCTATTCGTTCTCCTAAAAATTCTAATCTCTTTTCTTATAAATAATATTATATATTGCTATTATGTTATTTTTTAAAATAGGAACCCAGTTCCTTGCACTAGACTAGGTATCTAGTTACATATTTATTTTTATGTTTTTACTTTTTCAATTGCCTAATATACAATGCCATAATCTGACCGAAAAGGGTACTGTTAAATAATGAAATGGACATGTGTAAGTCAATTATCCAGTATCTTTAGTTTCAGGTTTCTAAGTTGTACTTTAAACCTCACTAATGTTGTTTAACTACTTCATTGAGTTCCATGTCTTTAAATATCATCTTGATGCAGATAAACATAAAAGGACCAAAAGCCAATTCTCCTCCCAGCCGCACCTGTAATCAGTCTTCTCCATTTGGGCCATCAGCATTGTGCCATGACCCTGCTTACCCCAGTCAGTGCTAGGCGTAAACCAGGCATCCTCCACTTCCCTCCCTAGTGGCTCCATCAGAAAGTCCTGTGAAGCAGGTATTCCAACAATGTCCTGAGTCTTTTTGTTTCTTTTTGTTTCTCTGTCATGGCTGCCATCGTATCTCCCCGACCCCACTCTTATGGCCTCCGACTCCTTCCTCTGTGTCCACACCACTTCCCCCTAATTTTTTTTACCAGAGTAGCTACATTTATATATATATGTATACATATATATATGTATATATATATACATACATATATATACACACATACACATATATAATTAAAAGTACAAGTCAAATTATGTTTATCGACTTTTTAAATTTATTTTTATTTATTCATTTTAGAGAGGAGACACAGAGTGAGAGAGAGAAAGAGAGAGAGAGAGAAAGGGGGGAGGAGCTGGAAGCATCAACTCCCATATGTGCCTTGACCAGACCAGTGCAGGGTTTTGAACTGGCGACCTCAGTGTTCCCAGGTCGACGCTTTATCCACTGCGCCACCACAGGTCAGGCTCGACTTTTTAAAAATCTTCAGTGGCTTACTCTGATGGTTAAAGTAAAACCAAGCATCTGCGCCTTTGTTGTTAGCTGCTCCTTCTTGAAATGCCCTGCTTCGGTGATGACCATAGGGAAGACAAGTCATTTCTTAGATACCTTTTAGACTTACAGAGTCCCTGTCACTCTCAATTGAATCATCCTATTATTTTCCTCTCCATAAGAAGTTAAATTACCAGATATTTTCTTCTCTATCGCTATATCTATCATTTATTTAATATTCTGTGCTCCCTGTTCTCAGAATATAACATCCATGAGAGCAGCAACCTTAAACTTATTTTCAATTGGGATGTCACCAATTTCTAGAACAGCCCTTGCCCCTGGACAGTGTTCATTAAACATCTGTTGTGTGCATGAAGAAAATACTTTCCTGCCATTTTTAATGAATACATTTTACTTATGTGGACAATTTGGTTAATATAATTATTTGTTAATAACAGTGAGTGGTCTTACATCCAAGAATAAAAATGGATATTTCTGAATACATTTGTAAATGTCTTCTCAAATTTTTGAATTAACATAAAACTTCTTTGAAATAGGGCTCAGAGTAGTTCCTACTAAATTGGTTGAACTTTGAGAAATTCTAAAAACTGTTCATGAATAGTAATTTATTCCTGTCTAATCAAACTTAATCTGGAGATGATACAACCTAGCCTTTTTTTTTTTTTTTTAATCTATGGAACTCTGAACAACCACCAGAATGATAAATTTTGATTTTCAGCACCAGGGACAAAAATTAAAAATGTCAGAGCAGATCCATTTATTTGTGAATTTCTCTGCATTAAAGGATTGATTGAACTGTGATTTTTAAAGCTATATTACCTGCTGAGTTTTGTTGCTCTTTTACTTTCTAATTTATTGTAGAGTGTTTCTTCTTGTTTTTCATATGTTTAGCAAACATTTGCTTTCCCTATTTCATGCACAATACTTTTAAGAAAAGGGTCTCTGACTTTCTAGGCTATTTTTTATTTTTTTAGCATGTCCAATTAATTTTTTCCTCTGAAATTTCAACACAGTAGAGGAAACACATCGTCAATTAGGAAACGTTCATATGTACTCCAATAGCCATAAGATGAACTTGTATATAAGTATTCTAGAAAAATATTTTATCATCCTAGATAGTGCTTTTACAAGTTAAGTTCATGTAAATTAGCCATGTTTCTTGTCAGAATTTAATGTTTTTTTTCTTCTACTCTAATTTCATACTAGATAGTAATCTTTTATAAAAAACATGTATTTTCCAAAAATTTTCTTGCCTCAGAGGTGGTTTGACCAGTCATTTGCTTGGAATTATTACATGTTGGACCTTATGAATGAACATGTATACAAAATTATGCATGGGATTATTGTTGTTGTTTTATCACAGAACAGAGATTCACAGATTAATGATTTTTCTAAGCCATAACTAGGAAAAGGGATAATTAGATTTGAACTCACAGTGTTCTAAGGCTGTGACAGAGGAATACTAATCTGGAGGCATGAGTCCCCTAACCTGCTGTGATCTCTCATTTATAGACCACAGACCCCTGAGGAAAATGTGGATAGGTAGTCCACCAAGCTCTTGTGAGTCATGAGCTGCCAAATTTCCCAGCTCTGGTGCAGAGGATCTGGATCCGACTCAGAGGCTTGTGGTAGGTAGCCTTCGTCACTCAGACAGTTTCTAGACCTAAGCACAAAGGATGAAAACAAACATGTTTGAACCCATATTTTCAGAAGTGTCTGCTGGTGAGGTGATACCACCCCGAAGTGGACTGCTGTGCAATCCCAGCGGCTAGCCACGGGGGACTCACATCCATGGGGAAACTGTGGGCAAGCTGATTGTCAGAACAGTTTGTTTATCTGAGAAAGGAGTAAAGTCCCAATCTGCTGCCTTCTCCTTCCCAGCAACCACGGTCGTGAGCATCTATGTCCCAGACTGGGGTGCTGTTCTGCAGACCACCTCACATGCTCTGAGCCAGTGGAGTTCTCCTAGCATGCCCTGCCCACAGCCTGAATGCCTGTGCTCAGAAATCTAGGGGCAGACTTGTTTCCTTTTCATACTCAGGTAGGTCAGGCTGTTTGTTGTTGCTACTGAAGATGCAGTAGGTGCTGGTGGTGTAGCATAAAGTTAATTGATTTCAGAAGGGGGGAAAACCCAACACCTCGGAAGTGATATGACTACACTAGAGCAGCAAAGGGCCTGCCAAGGGTTAGGGTCAGGGGACCACTGGCATCTTCTGTGTAGCCAGAGCGAACTTATAAAAATCCAAATCTTTTGAGTTACTGCTCTTAAGGGTATAAGACCTTGGATGATTTTACCTTTCCTAAGACAAAGTCCAAAATCCTTCCCGGGTTTCCAGTACATTCTGGCATTTTGTCTTGCCTACCATTCTAACTTCACTCTGTGTTTAACATGCTCATAGTCCTCCCTGCTGCGAGCACTCTGGGCTCTCTTCCCCAAGTATTTCTGCAATATTTGACTCTCAGCCTTTGGATGTGCAATTCCTTATGGCTGCAATACCAATATCTTCCCTGTCCTGCTGCCCAACAGAATCTTCAGGTGTCATTTTGCACACCACTCGCTCTGGGGAACCTTTCCTGACCCCCTAGAGGAGGTACATCTCGTCCTTCCCATAGGGCACAGTGCTCTGCCTTTTGTTAGCACTGTCTTTTCCCACGTTGTATGCTAACATTTAGAACACTGCCTAAAGATTAACCACTGTGCCAAATTATTTGCTGAGTGAACAAATGAATTAGTCAGACGGTAGAGGCTCTTTTTGACCAGACCTAAAAAGAAAAATCCAAAGTGTGGGTAGAAACTGTTGCTTATCTTCTGAATCTGACATGTGGTTCATACATTCTCTTGACCACAGAAAAGAGAAAAAGGGTGATTAAGAAGAATGTAGATTCTCAACAAAATTGCCCATCAATTTCTCCTACAGAGAAATCTATTTCATTAATTTTGTCAAGTGACTAAGCAAGAATGATGTGCAAATCTAAAATAAAATTTCTGAACATCTCTGTATTTCATAATCTATGATTATCTTGTTTACTGCTGCAGAGTGTTCAGGAAGCAAGGTTAAAGGTGACTTGTAAGGTATTTGGGGGCTTTATGTGCCCTTTTAGTGTGGCTGTTGTTAGGTGCTCAGGTCATAAGGTGACATTTGTAAAAGATGCTAAGACATGCTCTTTGATAAGGCACCTGTTCTGAGGATTCTCAGAATTCACAAGTTTGGTGTTGAAATCACAAATACAGAGATGAATTAAGCTATTTGAAACCTGTTTTATGACCCTCCTCCATTCTTAGTTCCAATTAGTGTACGATTTCTTCACTCCTGTCCTGAAATGCATGAAAACCTGTTTACTCCAGGGCACAGCACACATGTAGATTTCTCTCGCTCCAGGAGAGAAAGCCCAGCCATTCTCCCCAAAGAGAGACAGTCTTAAATAATCAATTTTTTTAATCATAAAAGGTTTTCTTTTTAACCTAAAAAAAAAGAGTTAAAGTTGTTTTCTTTGATCTTTCAGTAGGAAGAGCAGAGCAAACCCCACATGCTGTGACTGAGGTGTGCACCCCATGAATGACCAAACCCAGTTTCTGGAAAAGCTGATAATGATCAGCATTTGTCATGGAATCTGGATAATAAGATAGAAATGAATTGTTATTCTGTTCATTCATCTTTGACTGATTAGGCAATTCAAATGAAAAGTCAGGCAGAAGGTAGTGTGCATGTTAATGATAAGCAATTCAAGCAAATTTCAAGTACGTACATACTAGATTCCAGGAAAACAATTTTATAGTGAATTACTCAAAAGAATACAGAAGAATGAATAAATAAATGAAATTGGGGGAGCAGAAATCACACTTCTGTTTTAAATATTTTTATAACTATCAAAAATTCTACTTATTAAGCAATTAAGAGGTCCAGTGGTGTGCATGTGGGCATCCTTTAATTAAAGTGATATTTTTAGCTGGATTTTTCTATCCTACTAACCTGTGGCTCACAGGAGGTTTAATCAAATATCATATACCTGTTTAAACCCAAGGACTTTAGCTGCGCAATTTCTGAAAACGTTTGTGTCCTGGTCATAAGGCCCGCCAATTATAGCAGGTTTTGGGGACCCCTGAGGCACTCATGTGACTGGTGTGCAGGCATATGTTCTAAAGACAGTCATAACCAAATGTGCACACATGCAATGGACTGTTACCAGCTGGTGGACCACACCATCCTTGCCATCATTTCTCTCCCAAACTATAAATTTGACCAGTTCCTTCCTAGCTTCTGATTCAGGCTCATAATTGCACTCTGTTCTGTGGTCTTCACATCATGCTTTTATTTTCTCCCTCTTCTCACTCTGGATTAAAATCAAGCCTGAGTACTGATCCTATTTTCTTCTCGTTTCTTTTGCTTTTTAACTTGAGCTTAACTCAGAGGTAAATTACATTGAAGGTAATGAAGCTGAAAACTATAAGAATGGGTAAATGCAGTAAAAATATTTAGAAATATTAACAAAATAGAGGTCCATAGGCAACTAATTAATAGAAGTACTATACTACTTCTCCAGATTTTGTGATATTTTAAAATCACCCAACTTTTATTTTCCTTTTTATTGAATTTATTGGAGTGACATTGGTTAACAAATTTATACAAGGCTTCAGGTGCCCAATTCTACAACATATCATCTGTACACCATATTGTATATTCATCACACCATCAGACTCTGTTCATCATCATTTATCTCCTCTTGACACTCTTCCACCTCCCCTCTCTCCTCCTCCCCGGTAATCTCCACACCCAACTTTTAGAAATTTGTTGTGCTTTCTTCTCTTTTGAAACATCATATTTGTACCAATGTTTTAATTTATACATTTGTGTTCTTTTTTTTTTCTTATGTGTCAGATTCAACAAAATCTGGAACAGCCTGTGTCCTAACTCTATTAGCCCCCTAACTCAAAATAAATGCAAATTACTATTGTAAAGATGTGACTTAGTGAGGTGGCTAAGTGGATGGGAACCTGGGCTCTGGTGGGAAGTTACAATGGGTAAAATCCTGGCCCCATAATTCATTAAAGTTGTACCTTGAACAAGTTACTTCACATATCTAGGTTTCAACATTCTCACTTAAAGGGGTGATTGGATTAGAAAATGTAATTCCTTGTAGTTCCTTGTAATTGTATGATACTATAAAGAAAATAAAATAGAGTGGAAATCAAGTAATTACTAGGGGGTCCACATTTAAAGGACCCTTGTCTTCCATGTAATCTTAACCCTATGGATTCCTCACAGTTCCTTCAGCTGAATGTATGTGGAGAAGCAGATCTCATGTGGAAACTGACCTATCCTTCACTCCTTAAACTGCTATAGATCTGCTTTTATTGACTTATTTATGTGCTCTTTTTGTAAGATACAGTTTGAACAAAGTGCTCCATGACTCTGTGTGTGTATTTGCGCACCATAGCTTTTGTCCAAACCTTGTTTAGAAAATCACATATTAGTATTCGTAAAAATATACTGCTCATAAAAATTCAGCAATATTTCAAAATGAATATGAAGTGATAACGAAGCATTTGATTTTTTTATTAAACAAGAACAGTAGAAGAGCAAATGACAAGTCAAAGAAAGTTGTTCAGTTATGTAAATGAGATGCAAAACCAATTTTTATTTCATTGGTGAAAATGTACTATACAAAAGGCTGAAAGTACTGGAGTGTCTGCATGTTCCCTGACCCCTTATTTTTTGTGAGCAGTGTACTAAAAATTGAAGACAAGTGGTTATCTCTTCTCTTGCTGAATCAAATATTATATGTAGGAATGCTAAGATGTTATGTTAAAGAAAACAAAATAAAACTGACAACAGAAAAGTCTGCCTTCTGTTTCAGAGATGAAGCACTCAGTGGAAATAAATCAACGAGAAATAACTGGGGGAAATGTAAACTTGTACCAGATTCTCAGGGACATTAGAGGACTATGGAGTTTTCTCAGACTGTGCATTTCTGCTCAGTTTTTTATTTTTAACCAATAGCAAAAGAAAGTAAGAAGTCAAACAGCAAGAAGATTTCGATAGGGAGTTAATGCTTAAAATTTGTATATAACTCCGCAAGATTTTTTTTTATTGTGTTTAATATTTAAATTGTACTTCTGAATTAGAAAAAATGACCTCTTTATAACTTCTACTCAAATTGTTAGAAAAAATAATCTTAACCCCTCTCTAATTTGAGAGCTCTTCAAATATATGAATTAGCTCTACCACTGATAGCTTCACTTCCAATTAAAAATTGTTTTATGATGGGACCTAGAGATATTTTTTTTTGATGTTTGTAAAATCATTCAGAATTAAAATAATCACCATCTCCAAGGTTTACTTTCATTGTCAGAAACCTTCATGGGCCCTCTGGCAAGTCTTTCTGAATGAAGTCTTTCTTGCAATCAGAATTACTTCTTTTTTCCTGCTTGACTACAAATGAACAGAAAGCTGTCTTTTTGTTAACCTGATTGCTTCCACTGCAGTATTTGTGTATTAAGAATGGGCAACAAGGATGTGGGAAGGAAGGAATAGGTAGAAATATGTAAAGGAAGTTCCTGACAAGTAAAAAAGGGAAAGATTAAGAGAAAAGTGCAGTAAAGCCACATTTAAAGAGAGGAAATAAAGACCAAGTTTCCAGAACTGGATGTCTTAATTTACCATCCAAAAAGAAATAGTGGTAAGAGGAGGTTAGTTGGGGCAAGTTACCAGCCCATCTGCCTCTTTGTGGTCCAAACATGGTATTCCAAATATTTGAAAGTTTCTGAGTGTACGCAAGGAAGAAGAAAGCTGAAAAATTGGGAATTTATTAGGAATAAGATTGTAAAGGATGAGACAGCGCTTGAATACCAGGAGTGCAGACTTTATTAGAAGAGAAAGGCCTGCCGGGCACTTCTCCAGGAGAAGAGCATTGAAGCAGCTTTTGAGGTAAAATTATATAGGGCTTAAGCAAGTGGGTGTTGAGCAAGTGGAGGTTGAGCAAGTGGGCATTGAGGCAGAAGTTCTGGTATGCTCCCTTCTGCAGTTTTGTGATTTCGGCTTTCTGGATTTCTCCTCTTTGGGGCTGTTGACCAGCATCCTGGAACTCTTCTGCTTTGGTGCAATAGTCCAGTAAGTAAGGGTGGGGTCAGGTAGACAAGCAGAACAGCAAAAGGGCAGTTAGAAGTCATGTATCTGTCATTTCTCAACTCTGTGGTATGATAAAAAGAAAAAGAGGTGAAGGGAAGGGCTTGAGGTCCAGGAAGGAGGTTTGTCTCGGGCGGGCTATCTTCTGGAGCTACTTCCTGCTGTTATCCCTATTGAGCCTCCTTTGTGGACCTCTCCCTGGGGTAGTTGAAGTAGGGGTTTATTGATAGGGTTCCAGATATTTTGCTTTGCAAGGGCAGGTTTCAGGGTTGGTGTGTAGGGTTAGGTAGGTTTTTCTAATTTTCTGACTGGTGAAGGTCTTCATACGGTTCTGTAGAAACTAGTGAACAAATGTAAGAGGCAGGGTCCAAAAGTTAGAAAAATAAATAGGAGAGTGAGTGGACCAATGAAAAGCAATAGTCAAGACATCCAGTTTGTGTGAAATCACTGATTCCATGACTTCGTTTGTTTTTATGAATTTGCTGGGCTTCAGAGAAAGAGAGAAAGAGAGAGAGAGATGGAATAAGACAGGGCAGTGGCCAGTCCCCCTGGCCCTAGACCTATTTTTATAGAAATTCTTAAAGCAACAAGAAGAGGAATTACCTGTATAGCTCGTTTGGCCCTTAGATTGACGGGTAGTGTACTAGGAACTGGAAGAGGCTTATGGGGTGGGATTAGATTTGGGATGTATTCTCCCCTGTGAGGTGCAAAGAGTAGTTAGCTGTCTTGCCAGAGCTGAGAGTCAGTTCCCTTGTAAGGGCTATAAGTTCAGTCTGTTGTGAGGTAGTGCCCTGTGGGAGGGGCTGAGCCTCGAGGATGAGGTGTTGTTGGTCAGTGATGATTGCATAGCCTGCCTGAGTGGACTGCTATCTTGTTTTAAGTGCACTTCCGTCAACAAAGAGAGTGAGGTTGGGAGTGGGAAGAAGTATAGAAGAGAGGTGGGGGGAGTGGGTAGCAAAATGTGTGAGAGTTTCGATGTAGCAATGTGTTGGGGGTAAGGAGGAAGTAGGGAGGAGTGTTGCCAGATTTAGATTAGAATGGGCTGGGAAGAGAATTCGGGATTTTTGAGAAAAAGGATATAAACTTGTAATCGAGAGGGTGATAAATGGGCTAAGGCCTTATGAGTAATAAGATTCTGCAGATTGTAAGGAGACCTGATGATGATTTTTTTGTCCTAATGAGAGCTTTTTGCTCTCAAGGGCTAACAGGGTGGTGGCTGCCAGAGATCTAAGGCAGGGTACCCATCCCTTGCAAGTGGGGTCAAGCTGTTTAGAGAGATAAGCAACTGGTGCAAAGGAGGGTCTCTTTTGATGTCCAAGGACTCCAAGGGCAAGCCCTTGCTTTTCTGTAACATAGAGTATGAATTCTGAGTTTAAGTCTGGAAGCTGTAGGGCAGGTGCTTGGAGGAGAGCTTGTTTCAGTTTGGTGAAGGGTGTTTGTATTGGGAATTTAAAAGTCCACAAGACATTGGAGTTGTGGTCACATTTCTACACTTTGCAGCTAGAGTTTAAGTCTTAGTGACCACTGCTTCTAGCTGGAATTAGCAGCAGGTCCCAGCCTACAATAGGCATGGGGCATTGAAATAAGAGGAATAAAGAAGACACTATACATTAAATAAAACAACAAAATTAGATTGTCAATACCCACAGTAGAGATTTTTGAGGGATAAATAAAACTCAAATATTCAGGTAAGGCATAGTAGATGGCCCTTGTGTTTACAATAAATGAGAGTAGTTTAGTTGCTATTTGGAAGAAATACCTTAGGCTCGTGAACTATGTCCTTGTGCCTTCAGTGGCAATTCCAGCATGCTGGGCAAGGTCAGGTCACAGGTAGCTGGAGTAGGGCTAGAATAGATTGAACTCTCCCTCCATGGAGCAAAGGGGCAGCTTACCTTCTCGTGTCCCTCTTTCTACATGAGGGACACGAGAAGGTAAGCTGCCCCTTACCCCACCTGAGGTGGGGCCATAAAACCTCGTAAGCTTCAGTTCAGTGACCTTTATTTTCACTCTTGAAGCAGGGCCCTAATGGAATTCTATGGGCACTGAAGTTTTTAAGAGCATATGCCAAAAGCTGGTATTTCCTGATCTTTTTTGGGCCTTATTTGCCTTTTCTGTTACTCCATTGGCCATTATAGACCTTAAAAGCCATGCTCAGAAGATCTCACTGAGGGGCTTGACTAAGAGAGCAAAATTGGGAATCCAGTGTGTGAAGAAACCTATTAGACCAAGGAAAGAAAAGATTTGATTTATGGTGGTAGGTCGTTGGAGACTGCAGAGAGTCTGAGTTTGATTTAGGGTGAAACCGCAGGTGGTGCGGGTTAAGGCGATGTCCAGATAGACTATGGACCGAGAGTGAAGTTGAGCCTTAGCAGAGAAGACGCAATATTCCTTCATGGCAAGAAAGTTAAGAAGGGTGGTGTTATGTCTCCTTGACGCAGGCAGGGAGGGGCTGCAGAGGAGTAGGTTATTTACATATTGTAAGAGAGTACTATTTTTGAGATTGCATGCTGCTAAATTCTGAGCTACTGCCTGCCCAAATAGATGTGGGCTGTTTCTGTACCCCTGGGGTAAGACAGTCCATGTAAGTTGCTGGGCTGCATCAGTGTATGGGTCAGTTCAAGTAAAAGCAAACAGAAATTAAGAGTCAGGGTGTAGAGGAATGTTAAAGAAGGCATTTTTTAGGTCTAGGACCATGAAGTGAGTGGTGTTTAAGGGAATGACAGTAAATTGTAGAGATTAGGGACTATTGCATTGAGGAGAATTATTGTCTCATTGATTAGGCAGAAGTTCTGGTACGAGGTGATAAGACCCTGAAGGTTTTTGAATAGGAAGGGTGGGGGTATTGCAGGGAGAGTTCATGGGGATGAGTAAGTCTTGGTTTGAGAGGTGGGTAATTATTGGTTTAAGGCCTTAGAAACTGACACAGTTACACATTAAACAAAGATTCTATATAGCACATATTTTCTGACAAACAAAGAGACAAAACAGATTACTTACTCACACAGCTTAGCAGACAACTGCTTTTTAAGGTTTTTGAGATGGCAGGGAGTTGTCAGCATAGAGGGGAGGAAAAGAGAAAGCAGACGAATGGACAGTGTGAACAGCTGATGGAAGATAGAGGGTCAGAATCTGGAGGAGGGGGATGAGGAGGTTTAAGTGCTTGTGGTGGCACCACGTGGTTAGAGGAGTCAAAAAGATTTAGAGCTCTGAGGAGAGGGGATGAGGGGATGAAGGGGAGAAAGGCACCGTTGCCTGTGGGGAGAGGAGATGGGTTGAGAAAGATAAGAGATAGAGCTGCAGTCTATAAGGAGGGAGAAAAGGTTGAAGAGGAAAAAGGCAGAGCTTGTGAGGAGGGGGGTTGGGGCAAAGGAGAGACGGGCACCTCCCAACCCCCGCATGCAGCCTATAAGGAGGAAGGAGGGGTAGAAGAGGAGAGAGACAGAGCGTAGTTTGTAAGGAGAGGGGAAAGGGTTTAAGAACACAGTGGAGAAGGGAGGGGCCCCTGGCCAGCAGGGGACAAAAAAGAGAGACTGGTATTTGCAAGTGAATGAGAAATAGGATTTTGCTAAGGGAGGGGGCTTTCTGGAGGGAAGAGACCTGAGGGAGAGGGATCTGCAGAAGGATCAGGGAGAGAGGTTCTAAGAGAGGGTCAAAGCTATCAGATGGAGGGTCAGAGAGAGGAGAGTGCATAGAAGGTGAGGTAGAAGCTCTGGCCAGAAGAACATGAAGAGCAAAGAGAAGGAGATAGAAGAAGGCCTGCATGTAAGGAATTTCTGAGGCCCCGTCCAGTGGCAAAAATTGTCAAGATCTCTTTGGATATTGTAATCAAAGTTTCCATTTTCTGGCCACTGAGAGTCATTGTCTAATTTATATTGAGGCCAGGCTGTGTTACAGAAGATGAGTTTTTAGGTTTGAGGTCAGACACACCGAGTTTGGTGAGATTTTTGATGACACAGCCGAGGGGAGTCTGGCTGGATGGTTTGGACTGAGAGGAGCCCACAGTAGAAAATACTGGTGAGAGAAGGGGGTGTCCCCGCCTTCAGTCACAGTCCTGGGAGGAGAAAATATCCGTAGAAAGAGAGTCTCAGACAGGAGGTTGTCACCCCAAGGCCAAGATCTCGGGACGTAGGAGAGGGCCTGACTAGGTGTGCCTAGACTTTTGTAGAAGTCCAGTAGAGGAGTAGAGGCAGACCACTCATAGATATGGGGTCTGAAGTCAAAACCGTCCGACCAGGAAGGGGTGTTTTTGGAGGGAAATTAGGAGGCCAACCGGGGAAGGGGAGGGAGAAACTCCTTACCTCCTGGTCTGGCAGGGGTTCAGGACAGAGCCGGACTGCTGGTCGCTCAACCATGCTCACACAGCCGAACAGAATCAGGGAGTTAGCCCAGACGAGCTGCCGCTGTCCACTGCTTCCCTGGTTTTAAGTTCGGCCAGCAAGGGGATCGTCCAGACAGCCGGTACCTCGTCCCGGGTTTTGACACCAGATGTAAGGATGAGACGGCGCTTGAATACCAGAAGTGCAGACTTTATTAGAAGAGAAAGGCCTGCCGGGCACTTCTCTGGGAGAAGAGCATTGAAGCAGTTTTTGAGGTAAAATTATATAGGGTTTAAGCAAGTGGGTATTGAGCAAGTGGGAGTTGAGGCAGAAGTTCTGGTATGCTCCCTTCTGCAGTTTTGTGATTTCAGTTTTCTGGAACTTTCCTCTTTGGGGCTGTTGACCAGCTTCCTGGAACTCTTCTGCTTTGGTGCAATAGTCAAGTAAGTAAGGGTGGGGTCAGGTAGACAAGCAGAACAGCAAAAGGGCAGTTAGAAGTCATGTATCTGTCAAAGATTCCCAGAGCAACTAGGTTAATTATAGAAAGTGTTTTTCATGGTTAGTCAGAATATGTAAATTATAAGCCCTTTCATTTATCAAAATGATAATGAGCTATAATTTTTGAATGAATTCCAGGCTTTAAACATTATTTCTTCTGATCTCTTCTGTCAATAGTCATTTTACCAAATATTTTTGATTGTCCCACCACCAACGAACACATGCACCTTCCTAACCCCTTTTCATTAGTAGCTTTAAGTATATGTTGACCTTGAAATATGAAGCAGTTAGGGGTATTGCTATTGATGAGAGAGTTTAAGAGTGCATTAGGAGTGCAGGGCTTCCAGAATGGCAGAGTGAGGGTCTCAGTATATCTGCTCCTTCATAAAAGCAGAAAAGTGCGGCAAAAACTGTCAAAATAAAAAATTTTAAGAACTGTGAAAATTCATCAAATGTTTGCAATAATATGAGCAACAATTTATTCAAGAAAAATGGCAGATCCTTGGGAAGAAGAGAAGGATTTGTGGCTTGTGGTCCTGACCTACTTTTCCCCAGTTCTGTGACAGTCTTGAATCCCCTGGAGGGCAGACTGAGTAGGAGCTTTTCAAAAATCCTCACTCCTGGGCTTTGCTACAGTGTGACTTGTCATTTGGAAGCTCTCTGGAGAAGAGCCATTCATAGGACATGGTTGTTATCTGCCCTTGAGAGGAGGGGGAAACTTATACCCAGAGTTGCCACATTATATTATCCTAAATGTTCAGTGTTCAATAAAAATGATGAAACACGTAGGAAAAAAGCAGTCAAACAGACAACAATATCCTCAGGAATTCACATGTTAATTCTTAGTAGACAAGGATTTGTTAGTCAACTATGATGAATAGTTTCAAAGAAATAAAGGAAACCATGTCTAACGAATTAAAGGAAAGCATGATAACACAGACAGTACATCAGCAAAAGTAGGGGGACATATTGGTTCAGGCATTTATGCAAATTTATGAACAATAATTAGATGGCCCCTTAGTGAAACAAACAGAGACAGGTGGTTGCACACTAGAAGTAATACAGATGATAAAGTTCAAGAACGATAATAATGTCTCACCATAAAAATGTTAATGAGATAAGAAAAAAAAAAGATCCAAACACAGATTTTGAAGTTGAAAACTACAATGACTGAAATTAAAAAAGGAAACATCACTGAATGGGATCAACAGCAGGCTTGAACTGGCAGAAGGAAGGAAAAGCACACTTGCTGATACATCAACTAAGAATTTTCAGTCAAAGAGACAGAATAGACAATATAAATAGAACCTCAGCGACTCATGGAACACTAGCAAGTGTGCCAGCAGCAGAAACATGATGGGGATCCTAGAAGGTAAGGAGAGAGGAAGGGGGCAGAGGATATTTGAAAAAAGAACGGCTAACAACTTCTCAATTTGATGAAAAACATCATCTACTCATGCAAGGAGCTCCATGAACTCAAGTAAAAGAACAAAAGAAGATACAATCTTACAATCGAAGCACAGAGTGTTCTATAAAAAGGAGGTACAGGTAATTTCTTGAAATGTAAAGTTTCATGGAGGTACCTTTTAATGTTGGAGGAAAAAATAAAAAATAACTACAAATTCAGAAGCTCAAAAATCAAGATTTTTGGGTATTTGTTTGTGTCTTTGTACTTACACTGTTGTCTCTTCATTGGCTATCCTTTTCCTTTCTTAAAGGCCCATCCACAGAACGAAGCGTGAACACAACACTGTCTGGAAGATGCTGAAAACAATTCCAGATATAACTTCTCAGCTAACTGATGAGCTGCTGAAGACACTTAGTAAGAACGTCATTTCTGAAACCTGGGTAAAAGGCAGCACAGGTAACAGACTTGGGAGGGACATTTGGCAAAAATCAAATGAGTGTCAGTCACCATTCTGAGTTTTCACTCAGTTATAATACACATCATTTCAGTTGACATGTTAAATGTGTACTGCTTGGATGTATTTCATTTGTAAGGTTATTAATCATGATATGAATTACATTTCACATCTTAGCACTTACATTTTAATGACATATGCCAGACTGGCTCCACCATTGAGCACCCATCAGAATCACCCAGAAGATTCCCTGAAACATATTGCTGTGTTCAATCCCTACAGTTTCTAGTCCCACAGGTTTGGGATGGGGCTTAATTTGCATGTCCAGTAATATTTGACAGAGAGTAAGAACATGAGAGACTATTCTAATGGAAGGTCTGAGCCAAAAATAAAGTCAAATGAATTTCTTCTCACGTCTTTAAGTTAGCTTTGTGATAATATATATTTTTTAAAATCTTAAAATAAATATTCAGTTTTATTGCATCTTGTCTTCCACACAGTATAGAAATATTCTAACTAAGATAGACTTGTGCCTTAAAATAATGATATGTAGAGAAGAAAAAGAGTCCCAAAGAACAAACCCCAGCTCCAAAGATATCTTACTATCACAAAAGCTACTCTTGTTATCTTTGGTATCGTGTAGGCCTTTACAATGGAGATTCCATGAATTAAACTGTCCGGCCTAAAATTCATATAACTTTCTGGTAATTTCCTAAGCTCCTACCTAATGTACTGAGTAGAAAATAGGCCACCAAGGAGTTTTATCTTATTGCTCAGAGGACAGAATTCTAAGAGAAAACAAAGTTTTCCCTTAAACGTTTTATGAGATTCTTTGGAGAGAAATAGAGGATCATTAATTAAACTTCCATTCATTCAAATATTTGCTAAATGCTTAAAATAATTCAGGTGACATGCAATGTGTTGGAGATAGTGAGGGCAATGTCAGCGGTCCTCTACAAGATGGTGGTCGCTGGGCAGAGACTGAAAACGCAGAATGTATGACAGAAATGTTATATGAGGACAGGTCCCCAGGAGGGGCGGTAGTTGGGATTGATGGACAGAGCAGAGGCCTAGAGAGGTTCTCCTGGTAGATAAAAAACATGGACACTCAACTTTATAGGTCAAATAAGAACTAACCAGGTGACAGTATGACCTTCTTCATCCAGTTGTAGCTCTTGGAAACCTTTAGATCTGTTTAGCCTGGCTGATTTCAGCAGAAGGTCCTGTATAGACCCATAGCAGGGAATTCACAAGCATGTTGGCTTTAATCAAACCTTATGTTTTGCCTTTAACCTTTTGAAAAGTCATTACCAAAGGGATTAATTAAACTTTCTGTTATTAGCATTCTTAATTCCTTTTTTTTTTTTTTTTTTTTTTTTACAGAGACACAGAGAGAGTCAGAGAGAGGGATAGATAGGGACAGACAGGAATGGAGAGAGATGAGAAGCATCAATCATCAGTTTTTCGTTTTGACACCTTAGTTGTTCATTGATTGCTTTCTCATATGTGCCTGGACCGCGGGCCTTCAGCAGACCAAATAACCCATTGCTCGAGCTAGCGACCTTGGACTCAAGCTGGTGAGCCTTTGCTCAAACCAGATGAACCCGCGCTCAAGCTGGAGACCTCGGGGTCTTGAACCTGGGCTCCTCCACATGCCAGTCCAATGCTCTATCCACTGCACCACCGCCTGGTCAGGCCTTAATTCCTTTTGAATGTTTTTTGTTCACCTGATAAAAATGTGGTTAAGAGATATCTTAAAATATGAGGTCCTGCACTAGTAAATTTCTTCAAATCTTAGAAAAATATTTCTTTTGCCATTTTATGTCATAAATGTTGGCTAAATAAATAATCTCAGAAACGTATTGGTCACCAACTTGATTTCATGAAATTCCTATACTTTTGCAAAGTCTAGGGATGAAGATTTAATGACATTTTGATCTCTATTGTTTTGATTCTTGTAGTCAAAGTTTTCTTAGATGCTTGGAGTATTATATTTTTTTCCTAAAAGTTTCATGAAGTAATTTTGTGTATTTTAAAAATTTCAATAAGGAGTCTACACCATACATTTCTTCTCATTGTTTAGATTTCCAAAGCTTATTTTATTTTGTATTGTTATAAAATCTTTTTTGTCACAGTTCATATGTTCAACACAATTTGTGATTTGTAAGTAACATTTCAATTGTCATTTGAGAGCTTAAATCTACTATATATTTTCTTCTTTAGACATTTTTAATGGGGTTTATATCAATTATCTATATATTTGAGGGTTGATTTCAGTTGTTATATGAATTCTATCTGAGAATTTTCTGCTAATTCTAGTTTCTACTTTTCTCTTGATTTTCATCTTTAACATAATTTATGTTACTTTTTTGTTTGAATGAGGATTTTTATTTTTCTCCTCAGGTACTTGTATGAAGAAGTCACCTCAAATTTCATCAAATTCTGCATATATTTCAAAACATTCTTTTAATTTCTTTTGTTTTTTTTATGTCTCTACCAAACTAATATTGATAGATTCATAAATAAATTAGCTACCTTAATTTTAGGAAATAATTGAGGATCAATTTCTGAACTGAACTTTGAAACAAAATAGTAAGGATTCTTTGAATCCTCACTGAGATCCTTAAAATCTATAAAACTATCTTCTATCTATATGTGTAAATATACATAGAAGAGCCAGAGTAAGATGTTTAATTTCTCATATGTATACATTTTATTTTAGAGATATAAATATATATGCATACACACATATAACCTACTACATAAGTATACATATACTGCACACACACTCCTATGGGCGTATGTGATTTTGTTGGTTTTGTATGTTTGTGTACTTTCAGATATTGGAATATATTTGAAAACCTGCAGAAATTAATTTACATTGTGACTTCTTGCATTTCTTAATTATTCTGGGCCTTAATTCCTTCATCTGAAATGATAAACAACATTTGGGATTATTAGAGTGAGAGCCCCTCACATAGTACTTAGCAAACTTGGTACAGGACACCTGTTTACAAGTTTAGCATGTTTGGATGCCAGGAACAGCTATGTTTCTATTTTTGGAAATCTTATGAAAAGGTTGTTTCTTAATGAGCCATTTTTTAGGATTAGTCTATCTACCCACTTATTAAGACCTACGATTATTAACCTTATGAAGAAAATCCAGGGAAAAGGTAGAATTACAATTCAAGTCAAGAACTATTATTTGGCTCCATAATTGACAGTGTCTTTTTCAATGAGCTGCATTGAAATTACACTGTTTTCTTACAACTGTACTCCCAAATCCCTCTCCAGACTTGTTTTTGTTATATAATGTTTATGCCATAAACATGTATTCATAAATACACATATATTGACTTTTTAAAAAAAATATTTTAAACTAACATATATTTCTTTGTTTATTTCCACTTAAAATGAAACATGATCTCTGACCAGGTCACATGTAGAGTCTCACTTTACCATAATTGAAGCCACATTTCTATCAAATAAATACACATTGAAAGAGAAAGAGGGGGAAAGAGGAGGGAGGGAGGGAGTGGAGGCAAGGATGGGGAGGAAGGAAAAGGGAGAGTAAAGAGGAAGGGAAGAAGAGGAGAAGGCAGAGGAGGAAGAGAAGGTAGAGGGGGAGGAGGAAAGGGAGGAAGTGGAAGGGAGGAGGAGGTGAAAGAGGCAGAGAAGGAGGGAGAGGAAAGGACTGAGCCTATGCTGACTGACCCACACAGGCTAGCACAATAAGGGAGCCGCAGCTGCTGTGTTTAAATACCACAGAAGGCTCTGAGCCAGGGCAAGATGTTTAATTTCTCATGCCTTCGGTCTGCACAGTCGTAATGTTGGAGCAGTCATAGGACCTGCTGTATAGGATTGCTAAGAGGAAACAAAGGGTTACAATATGCAATATGTTTGGAATCGTGTCTGGCTCAAGGCTCAACACAGAAAGTGGTTAAAAAAAAGCTTGCTATCATCTTGTAGTTGTACTTTTTTTCCTACAATTTTCCCACTACATTTGCATCATATTTCATTCTCGTTCTATAACCATAGCATCAGGATGTTCAGCCCTAAACACTTCAGTGCTTACCTAGAATTCATTGTTTGTTTCTGGCCCTTTTTGTTTTAAGGTGAGATTTATATACAGAGGTGTCAATATTTGCACCTGAAGCGTATTGATTGATGAGTTTTGACAAATACTGTAACCCAAATACCTGTCAAAATAGAGCTTCACTGTTGCCTCAGAGAGTTACCTCCACTTACCTCCATGCTTTTTCCTGGTCCACCTTTGTCCACTCACTGGTGGTGGCTGTACTCTGTCTTCTTTTTTGAGGATACAGTCATCTCTCACCATATTGCGAATCACTTTTTTATTTTATTTTTTACAGGAACAGAGAGAAAGTCAGAGAGAGGGATAGATAGGGACGGACAGACAGGAACAGAGAGAGATGAGAAACATCAATCATCAGTTTTTCTTTGCGACACCTTAGTTCATTGATTGCTTTCTCATATGTGCCTTGACCGTGGGCCTTCAGCAGACTGAGTAACCCCTTGCTTGAGCCAGCAACTTTCGGTCTAAGCTGGTGAGCTTTTTGTTCAAGCCAGATGAGCCTGCGCTCAAGCTGGCGACCTTGGGGTCTCGAACCTGGGTCCTCCACATCCCAGTCCAACGCTCTATCCACTGTACCACCACCTGGTCAGGCACGATTCACTTTTCATGGTCTCACTGTATCGTGGATTTTTAAATTGTATATATTTAATTTTGTATATCGGATTTTTCACTGTATCATGGGACTTTGCAGTATATAGGTACTTTTATATATTAATTATTTTTGTAGTAAAATAAGCACTTTCTAGCCTAAAAAATGAAAACAATATAAAAATATGAATTAAAATATTAATTAATACATATTAAAAGAATATTAAATCATCATCTTCATCATTTAAGTTGTAGTATATTCACTGGTGAGTACCCATATAGAATTTTATATGTTGTTAAAATTACATAGGTTTAAGAGCGTAGAAAGTGCTTAAGAGCATAGGAAGTGTTTATAAAAGTGTGGAAAAGGTTAGTAACAATGTGGGAATGATTTATAAGAGTGTGAGAAGAGTTTATAAAGCCTTAAAATATATATACATAATAAAATAAATATAAGCTCGCTACTTTGTGTATTTTTGCCTATTGTGGGGGTTCTGCAACCCAACCCCCACGATAGACAAGGGATCACTGTAAATCAGTATTTAGAACTACCCTCAGTTTAGAAAAAAGCCAAGAAGGTAAGCTGTTGGTATCTCTTACTGAATAAAAAGAAACACCATTGTCAATTAAGTGATGTAAAGTTTATGTTTGCAGCAAGTTAATAAGCAAAGTGTAAGGAAAGATCTCGCAGCAGTTGGATTGCTTGCTCCCATGCTGTACAGTAATGTAGAGTTGAGCAATGGAGCACTCTATTCCCACATCTCTCTCTTCCAAAGGACAGGCTTCAGGAATTGGGATTTCATGTGGAGAGTTACAATGTGGAGTGGGAGGAAATATTAGAAAGCTGCCTTATAAAGCTGCCTTATAAAGCTCTCCCTTCCAAAGATAAATGAAAATTAATAGTAGGTATACATTGTTGCTAATATCAAATAGGAAAAATGGCTTTTTGAGGGAAAGGTAGACATTTAAAAAAGTTTCAGGACTTTTCTGGTTCTATTTTTATCATAATGTCTTAAAATCTACCCTGTGATGTGTTACCATGGTTCCTTCCTGAAATCTCTCAGTTCCATAAAAGGGGTTGATTACTATAATGACCACCGGAAATGAATTCTCCAAATGTCTAGAAATGCATTTGTTATTCTTGTTAGTTGAGTAAATTATTTGTGAATGCCTAAGTGTTACAACAAGTTATTGTCATTGTGTAGAGGAGTCTGCTGAGTGTGATGTGTGTGGTCATCACATTTGTATCAAAAAGCTTAGGAAATAAAGTCTACACACTGTCTCTTTTGGTTTTGTTTTGTTTCAGTTATTGGAAATGATGGATTTTATGTAATACTGAAAGGCCAGGCTCGACCTCAAACACAAAGATACGATAGCATGATTGAAGAAATTGAGTCAACATCCTCCTTCATTCCTCAGAGTTCTCACAGCTTTGTTTTCAGTGAAAACGGTGTTCTTGCTGAGACGCACACGACTCTGTGTGACCCCACGGTAAGAAGTGAATGTGCTTTTTCCATAAGCAACACAGTGTCACTATGATAAAATTTTAACTCTACCAGATAAATCCACATTGTTTTAGTGAATCCTGAAATATTTAAGATAATGTATCTTTTAAAAATAAAAATTATACCACTAATATTGAACTTGAAATTTATTTTAAAAAATTTAAGGAGAGATGTTTGCAACAAAATACTACCCATTGGAAGGGGTTCGTGGTATAATTGATAATGGAGACAAGGTCAGTGTGGGTGAATCACTGAGTGAGGAAGGAGGGACCATAGAAGTAAGGGAAAAGAAACAGGTGACTGGGGTGGGGGACAGAGGACGGATCATGAAAGGCCTTTTAAATCAAATTACAAATGTGTGCTTAGTCTGTTTGTCTCAAGAGCAATGCCAAGGTCATCAAGAAGTTGATTCCATTACAATCAGAAAATACTTTTATTTATTTAGTTATGTTTATTTTAGTGAGGGGAGAGGAGGCAGAAACAGACTCCCATATGTGCCCTTACTGGAATCCACCCAGCAAGCCCACTATGGGGTGATGCTCTGCCCATCTGGGGTGTTGCTCTGTTGCTCAGTAACTGGGCTCTTCTTAATACCTGAGGTGGAGGCCTTGGAGCCATTCTCAGTGCCTGGGGCCAACTCATTCCAATCGAGCCATGGCTCCAAGAGGTGAGGGGAAGAGAGATAAGTCAAAGGGGGAGAGGTGCAGAAGGAGATGAACACTTCTCCTGTGTCCCCTGACTGGGAATCAAACCTGGGACACACACATGCTGGGCCGATGCTCTACCATTGAGTCACTGGCCAGGGCCACTGTCAAAAAATCTTGCTTAAAGGTCAAATTTCAAGACTACCAACTGGTCAAAGAATAAAACTTCAGTACCTTTCTGGATCTCTGAATACTCCAGATGGGATCAGATCTGTTTTGATTTAAAGCAGTGGCTTAAAAAAAGCCATTGTTAGATTTAGGGTGGTCAAGATAGGGTAGAAAGGAGCCAAAGAAACCATTTAAAGGTAAATGATTTAGCACAATGGAACCACTAAAGCTCCTGGTTAGCCAAAATGATACAGCCTAGTATGTCGTAGACTCTACCACCCAGGTTGTGTAAGTGCGCTTCATGATATTCGCACAATGATGAAATCTTCTAAGGACACTTTTCTCAGAATGTATCCCTGTTAAGTGACCCGTGACTATAGTTTGAAATCGAGAAGTGTGTTGCCTCTAGATTTGTTCTTCTTTTTCAAGATGCGTTGGCCACTTGGGTCTTCTTTGGTTCCATATGATTTTCTTGTACTGTATATTATGCCACTGAGAATTTGATAAGGATTGCATTGCCCCTCCCCCAAGTACATCACTTTTGGGAGTAGGGCTGTTAAAAAATTTTTTTTTAATTAAAAATTATTTTTTATTGTTATAATTTAAATGTAATATTGTGTAAACTTAAGATGTGCTACATGTTTACTGATACATTTATAGAGTGAAATATGATTACCACTGTAGCATTAGCTAACAACTGGTTCACAATGCATGATTGTCATTTCGTTTTTGTGGTGAGAACAATTAAGATTTAGTCTCTAGCAACTTTGAAGTTTATAGTAAATATTGTTGAGTATAGTCCCTGTGCTGTGCAGTTGATCTCCAGGACTTATATGCCAACAAATTACAAATTTGTACCTTAAACAGCATCTCCCCTTCCTTTACCCCTGGCCCCTTGTAGCAACCATTGTACTCTGTTATTATCTAAATTTATTATCTACTCACTAACTTTATTTCAGATGATCGTGACAGCACTTTCTATGCTCAGGTTTTAAAGTTTCACATATGTTATAGACAGTATTTGTCTTTTTCCATCCAACTTATCTCACTTAGCATAATGTCATCAAGGCCTATCCATGTTATGGCTAGTGCTCGACGTATGACCGCAATTGGTTCTGACAGACTGGTCATAACACAATTTGGTCATAAGTTGAGTAAGTTATATGTACAGTACTGTGAAATGATGTTATAAAAATCTTTAAGTCATATTTTATCATAATTTTCTTTCATTATTGTTATATATCATAATTTTCTTTGTTCATCTTATGCCATTTGTATCATCTCTACACCATTTTGTTTCTTATTTTTACATTCGTCAGGTTTAAGTAAAACACTGCATTACCAGTACAACTGGTTTAATATTTGCAAAACATACAAAATTACAAAATACAGGTGCATACAAAAACTGCTCCAGATGTGGAGCAGTCGTGGCTAGCGATTGTGGTTGTAAAGTCGAATGGTCGTAAGTTGCATAGGTCGTAAGTCGATCAA
Source organism: Rhynchonycteris naso (assembly GCA_037038555.1). NCBI lineage: Eukaryota > Metazoa > Chordata > Mammalia > Chiroptera > Emballonuridae > Rhynchonycteris > Rhynchonycteris naso. The sequence continues at coordinate 210,647,703 of CM072998.1, read as the reverse complement.
TACCTGTATTGCAAATAGCAAGAATTTCTTCTTTCTCATAGCTGAAGAGTATTCTATTGTATATATACACCACCTCTTCTTTCTTCCTTCATCTACTGACAGACACTTAAGTTGTTTCTGTATTTTGGCTATTGTAAATAATGCTGCAAAAAATAGGAGTTCAAATCTGTCTTTGATAACCTGTTTTTATTTCTTTTGGATACATACTCAGAAGTGGTATTGCTGGATCATATGACAGTTTTATTTTTAATTTTTGAGGAACCTCCATGCTTTTTTCCATAGTGGTTGCACGGTTTACATTTCTACCAACAGTTCACAAGGGTTCCTTTTTCTCCACATCCTTGTAATCACTACTCTATTTTCTCTTGTTGAAGATAACTATTCTAAGAAGTGTGAGGTGGTATCTCATCACAATTTTGACTTGCATTTCTCTAATGATTAGCAATGTTAGGCATCTCTTCTCATAAACTCTTGGCTGTATAGATGTCTTGTTTGGAAAAGTATCTATTTAGTTCTTCTGCCCCATTTTTTTATTAGATTTTTTTTTTTTTTTTGGTTGTCGTTTTTACTGAGTTGTATTAGCTCTTTATATATTTTGGATACTAGCCTCTTATCTGACATACAGTTTATAATTATGTTCTGCCACTATATGAGATGCCTTTTCATTTGTTGATTTTTTATTTTGGCTGTAAAAACTAGAACTTTATTGAATTCATTTGTTATTTCTTTTATCATGTGTGTCCTTAAATTTAAACTGAATCTCTTATAGATAGCATATCACAGCTTCTTATAACATAGTATCCATTCAGCCACACAGTGTATTTTTTTTAATTGGGGAGTTAAATCCACTTCTATTTAAAATAGTTATTGATAAGTGAGGACTTACTATTGCCATTTTGCTCATTGTTTTCTGTCTGCTTTGAAGTTGTTATATTTTTTCCTCTCTTGTTTCCTATGCTATTTGATAATATTTTTGGTAGTGATTTGCTTTGGTTCTTTTTCTTTTATGTATATTTTAGGTTTTCCTTTGTTGTCACTTCAAGGCTTTTATAAAATATATTGTTATATCTGTATCCTTAAGTTGGTAACTACTTAACTTACTAAAACTCCACATTTTTTTCTCCTCTCTCCATTGTGTACTTGTAGAGTTTACTTTGATTTATAGTAGGTATCCATTAACATTTTTGTGGTTGTGGTTACTCTTAATATTTTGCCTTTTAATTTTTATATTAGAGTTTGAAGAAATTTATATGCCACCATGACACTGTTGCATTATTCTGGATTTGACTGTATATTGATTTTGACCAGTGAGTTGTTTTCAGATGCTTCTAATTTGTTATTTCAACATGTTTTTGTTTCAATTTGAAGAAATTCCTTTAGCCATTTTTCTAAGGGAGGTCTATTGGTGATGAACTCTCTCAGTTTTTGTTTGTTTAGAAAAACCTTTTATCTCTCTCTCTTTTTTTGTTTTTAAGCATAGTTTCACTAGGTATAGTGTTTTCTTTCTCTTTCTTTCTTTCTTTTTTTTTTTTCTTGTGTGCAAGAGAGAGGCATGACAGACATACAGACAGACAGGAAGGGAGAGAGATGAAAAGCATCAACTCGTAGTTGTGATACTTCAGTTGTTCACTGATTGCTTTCTTACACGTGCCTTGACCAGGGAGGTCCAGCCAAGCCAGTTACCCTTTGCTCAAACCAGCGACCTTGGGCTCAAGCCAGCAACCTTGTGCTTCAAGCAGTGACCCTTGGGCTCAAGCCAGCGACCATGGGGTCATGTCTATCATCCCATGCTCAAGCTGACAACCTTGGGGTTTAGAATCTGGGTCCTCAGCATCTCAGGCCAGTGCTCTATCCACTGTGCCACCGCCTGGTCAGGCAGTGCTCTTTATTGTCAGTTTTCATTCAGTACTTTAAAATCATTCCATTCTCTCCTGCCCTGCCAGGTTTCTACAGAGAAATCACTGATACTCTTAAGGGGTTCCTTTAATTGCTACAAATTACTTTTCTCTTGCTACTTTCAAAATTCTCTTTGTCTTTGATTTTTTAAAATTTAATTATAATATGTCTTGATGTGAATCTCTTTACATTCAACCTATTTAGTTTCTTTGGGCTTCTTGAATCTTGATGTTTAGTTTCTTCTCTGAGCTTGGGAAGTTTTAAGGTCATTATTTCTTTAGGTAAGCTTTTTGTCCCTTTCAATGTCCCTCCTCTAAATAGAGTGCATGTGCAATTGGTGGTGCTGGGTCCAGGGTGACCATGCACCAGGGCTCAGGGCTTGACAGTGCCAGCTCTACAGGGTGCATGCTCCATTCTAGGAAGGCACAGCAGCATGGACTCTGTTGTCTCTGACAGCTGGAGTCCACATTGGCCAAGATTGTGGCAGCCCTCAGTGAGGAAAGCCAGGGTGTCTTCAGTTGCTGGAGTGTTGGAGTTCTCAGTGGTGAAGGCTGCTGGGCTTATCCTGTTCTTCTTCACGCCCACTGGAAAACTCACAAGGCAGAGGATTCCTCTTCTTACTGAACTGTATTGACCTAGGGAATGGGAAGACTCAGAGAAAATCCTTCCTCCCTTTTTGTATGTGGCAATTCTTTTTGTTTGCTTTTTTTTTCTCACTCTGCTGGGATGTTATAGCTTCTTAGTTAAACAACAACACTTTCCCATAGCTGTTTTTGTTTGTGGATTATTATTAGATTACTGCTTTTGTGTGTGTATGGTGGGGAGTGATTGATGATGACTGGGATCTCATCATCTGTCATCTTGTTGATGTCTGTGATATTGTTTTGATTTCCTATCTTGGTTGATGCACTTACCACAAAGACCAAGAGACCCATGTGAGGGCTCTGCCAACTCTCCATTCAAATTATACATTTTAGGTCCATGAAAATTGCCTAGAGTTGGGTCTAATGACCCAGTGGAAACATTGTGAATGAGACCTGGGACAAAATACCATTGTTTTTGAAGCATTCTCCACATATCCTCAGTGTAACAGTTGGACATGATAATGCTTTATGCACCCTGGTTTTAAAATCAGTCCCCCAAGTGCCAAGGTTCAACAGAACACTACTAGCTGGATTTGTGATCACAACCTTACCTTGGAGCTATGCTATCCTTATAATTAAATACTGGGCCCAGTCCTCGACTGCTTCTGTCTTCCAACGGTACAAGAGATTTACGTTATGCATTGCCATGGAAACTTGGGATTACATGCTTCACCTTAAGCTGATGATTGATTTTCCTCCACCTTTCATTCTTTCTTCAGTGTATTGATGTCCCCCAGCAACAGTCATTCTATTCCATGGCTGCTGTAATTACTCATTCCCCTGGCATCTCTAAGGCCTGAGGAGTTGTCTCTGTCAGGGCATCCTCTTCTGCCATTGCTCCACGGCCGCTGGACGCCATGGAAGGTTTTATCCATTGTACTGCTACAGCATGTCAGAGACCATGAGCACCAATGAAACAGGTTTTTATTGCAAGCTGGCAATAAAGGCAGCTCTAAAACTCTTTCTTTTGGTATTTCTGATGAAACTTTTTTTTTTTTTTTTAGGAAAAGGAGAGAAACAAAGGCAATTTTAGCTGTCAGCAACTCTGGAGTATTTGCTCTTGTTTAAGTTGGCCAAAGAACAAGTGTGTGGCTCTTCACTCAATTTATGTCAGGCTACTAAAATTTAAAGTATGCTTGCTGACACATTCCCTCACATAAAATGTGAGTTGTTTTTATAGATCATGTTGCTCTTTGCCTAATTATTTAATGGGACTTATAAAAATAAAAATATTACTACTCCAAAAGATGTGTAAATTGAAGAATATTTGTGTTTTTTTTCTTCCTACCAGCAATCAGAGGGTTATATGTATATATTTTTTCCTCCATGTGTTTGGCTCTTGCCATGGTTTGCTTTTCTACTGAACTGTATCAGAGAGCCAAACTACAAAGAAGAAAAAAGAACAATGACATCTTCACTCTTCAGTTTTTCCCTCTAACAGTTTTCTTAACATGTAGCCATCATCTGAGCATAGTGAACCTGAATGAGAGAAACACAGTCTAAGGATCAAGTTCATTTTTCATAAGATCAGGACAGTTCTGAGTAAGTAAAAATGGTAAGAGCTCAAACGTCTGCTGCGCTGACACCCTGGTTGGAACACGATGGTGCAGAACAGACATGAGGGAAGAGCTCTTGTTTCTGCTCTTCTCGAGACTAATTTATACGTTACATCAAAGAACTTCATTATGCTGGTGCAGACGTATGTCAGAGAGCCATGGCAGCATAGCTCTTGGAGGCCAGAGTTTGGAACAAGCTTTCCTTGTGCTACAGCTGACTGCTCCATCAAACAACTGACTTAACTGTCTCATCTATAAAATGAAGATAATAAGAGTACCTGCCTCAGGGTATTCTGTGATTCTTGCACAAGAAGATGCAACCTTGTTTCTGGCATAGAATGTGGGTTTAATAAATAGTAGTGTATATTATTACTGTAATTGAAGCAGATTAAGAAAAAATTAACAGCATTGCTACACACTGTAGGACAGTGGTAGGAGTCAGTTGCTTCACACCAGTTCAGCAGAACTGGTACCTAATTTTATTGTTAAGCTCAGCAAACTGCTTATTAAAATGGCACTTGTAATCATGATTCTCTCTAAGGTGGGTGCCTGGGCAGCTGTCCAAAGTGAAAATTGCAAATTTACATTCCTTACTCTTTTTTAACGTTCATCTACGCAACAGTGTATTCTAAGTGCCCATAGTAATGTTCATTCCATCCATAGGTGAAAAAAATTTGACAGAACTATGCTTGTAATATTTATTTATTCATTTTATAAAACTCATTATACCTTTAATGAAATACTATTTTTTAATTCTATCGCATTTGTTACTTCAGCAAACAAACATATAACCTAAAGAGAAAAAGTGTCAAACAGCCAGAAGGTGACAAGCTATCACTGGAAATGCCTTAAATAGACAGTTTTGTTGTTTTTTGTCAGGAATTATTTAGTATTTTTTCATTACTATTTTAAAACTTTTTTTATAACATTATCTAGTTTGTGTATCTTTTTATTTTTCTTATTTAAATATTAAATGCATGAAATAATCAACTACCTTTCGGTATATCATTTTTTATACTTAAAACGGTCATTAGGGCAGAGAACCAGTTGTTAAGTGATTTGATCCTCACCGCTGCTGTAGGATAATTAATTATTCCCTGACGTCTCCCGTGGCCACCAGTCTGGAGCCAGACAGTACCCTGCTGTCCAGCCTGAAACACTTCCACCAAATCCTGTTCCACCGGGAAGACCGCTTCACAGGTTGGACACGTGCAGTCGCTCTTCCTCTGTAGTGAGCTCCTTCAATGTGGCAGGAGTTAAGTGTTTCATCTTCTTTCCCACTTGAGAATCTCTGCCTCTTGAGTTCACATTCAGGAGCCATAACCATGGGAAGAAAAGCTTATATACAACATGAAGACACTGTTTTTCCTCCTTTTATTTTTTCTTGACTCTAAATCAGGGGTCCCCAAATTACGGCCTGCAGGGCAGATGTGGCCCCCTGAGGCCATTTATCCAGCCCCCGCAGTATTTCTGGAAGGGGCACCTCTTTCATTGGTGGTCAGTGAGAGGAGCACAGGATGCATCCGCACCCATAGTTCCCACTGAAATACTGGTCAGTTTGTTGATTTAAATTTACTTGTTCTTTATTTTAAATATTGTATTTGCTCCCGTTTTGTTTTTTCACTTTAAAATAAGATATGTGCAGTGTGCATAGGGATTTGTTCATAGTTTTTTTTATAGTCCGGCCCTCCAACTGTCTGAGGGACAGTGAACTGGCTCCCTGTGTAAAAAGTTTGGGGACCCCTGCTCCAAATCATGTCCCAGCTCTTCCTTGACCTGGTCAGTCTCATACCTACTGAGTCAGGTACAGGGCAGGTCCCACCTCATTACACCAGTTAACTTAGTAGGATAATTTGCTTCTTGTTCTTTGGTGATTAGGTTAGAAGCAAGATTAGTTTTCAACTGCAGTATCTGCCTGATTCATGATCTTGAAACAAAACTTTGGACCTTGTTTCGCCTGGTTATGGTGTGTTGTCATCATTGTTAATTGATGGGTGCTTTCTGTCCACAGTTTAGTTTTGCTATAGCTATCTATCTTTGTCACAATTTCCAAAATTTTATAGCATTACTTACCAAATCAAAATATATCTATCTTATAGCTACTTACATGTTTAACAGAATGTATAAAACACCCATATATATCCTATTAAGAAGGGACAGGACTCCGACTAGATAGAGAGGGCAAAGAGCAGGGAGATACTAGTGCAATTTGAAGTAATAAAGATGAGGATAAAAGAGCGCAGACCTCAGCAGGGGACAGTCTTCAGTGTGAATCTGCTCTGCTGTTTGCTGCCATTTAGCCTTGGAACATATTTCTTAATTTTTCTGAAGCTCTGTTTTGTTTTGTTTTTATCTGTAGATTTATTTAGTGGTAGTATTAATACCAATATCCTCCTCATTGCTTTGTTTTGAGGATTAAATAAATTGATCCATGAAAGTACTTAACACAAAATAAGAGCTCAAAATGTTCTGCTCTGATTAGTAGACATTAGTGATAGATACATTTGGCTAAATGAACTTTGTGGGCAGAAATTATTATTTAAACTTAAAGAAAGTGTTGTAACTTTTGGCAAGATATAAATAAAAAGGATAGATTGAGCCTAGATGGATTGACTGTGCCAATCAGAGAATGCCTAGCCTATGGTTTCAAAGGACTGTTAGGAAAACTAAGTTAGAATTCACAGAATATTTATGTGTCAATGAGCACACTATAGGGCTAGAATGATAAACTTATCTATGGGACTATTTTGGAGATAGGGCTAGAAAAATAGGTAGGAGAAGAGAGGATCTTGAATTTGAGGATTAAGGAATGTGTTCTTATTTGGATACTACTTGAAATCCTGGATACTGACTTATACCCACACCGGCATTTAACACAACAATTCATACATGATACATTTTTGAAAGGATAACTAGAGAAGCCCCCTAGCAGGGTGCCTGGAACATAAGGAAGGAAGAATAATTGTATGATCACTGCTGTGGTCCAGGTGGAATGTTATAAAGGCATTAAATACACAGTAATTAAATTCTTAGTGTGTGCCTGTATAAATCAGATAGCTTAAGTGTGTAACACCAAGACCAGTGCACAGAGGAAACAAAATGATATTTATTTGCATTCAGTTTGGGAGCTATAATTAGGTAATTTATACTGTTGTTAAAGCAGGTAAAGGCAATGGTTCTACCTCCCATTGAAATTGTATAAGTCGGGTAACCAAAGATAACAGGCACATTGTGCAGAATTTAATTGCTTGCTGCATGAATTTAATTGTTGATATTTAGATAAATTCCTGTGTTTTAAGGGAGAAAGTCCCTCCCCTCAAATATCTTTTTTTATTGTCTTGTATCAATTGCTAGCTAGTCAGTCAATAACAAGCTGTGTGAGTGAGGATTGGGTGACAGGGATGGGGAGGGGTAGAGGGTAGAAAATGTTAAAACCAGTTTGCTGCCAGTGTGCATGTAGCCTTAATTTGGAGTGAAAATATTTTGAGCAAGTTAATCGCTTAACCACGAAATTCCAATTTTTCAATCTCCCATCTACCAAATATTTCCAATCTGTGTTATCAGTAGAGCTGGTATCTTTCTTAGGTGAGGATGAATGACCTATGAGGATCTTACTCATACTGCCCAATAACATTTAAGTTTTATCTTATATTTGGGGGAAATTTGGGGGTATATCAAAGGCATTGGTAAATGGTTATTCCAACATGAAAAATAAGACATCTTTTTTTTAGGCCATTGAATAGCAATTGCATATTAAATCAAGAATAAAACTCAGCCAAACCTCACATGGAAATTTATTCCAATTAATTTTAAGCTCTGAGCCAAGCAGAATATTGGGAGATCCTGATGAGTAATGACAAAGTCATGTTTAATAAGGATAAAGAATTTATCTTTCAGATATCAAAATCCTCAGCCTCCTGATTTCTTATAACGGGTACTGCATGAGTTTCTGTATGTCCTGCTCTCCAAGCTTAGTTGCCCTCACTGTTTCCTTGCCTCTGCATATCAAAAATACTCCTCAGAGTCCCTCCTGACCATCCAGACTTCTACTGATCCTTGACTTCTCTCATCTCATTTATTTATAGACCAGGGGTCAGGAATCTATGGCTCGCGAGCCAGATGTGGCTCTTTTGATGGCTGCATCTGGCTTGCAGACAAACCTTTAATTAAAAAAATAATAACGTTAAAATATAAAACATTCTGCCTGACCAGGCAGTGGTGCAGTGGATGGATCATCAGACTGGGATGCAGAAGACCCAGGTTTGAGACCCCGAGCTCGCCAGCTTGAGCACAGGTCCATCTGGCTTGAGCAAAAGCTCATCAGCTTGAACCCAAGGTCGCTGGCTCCAGCAAGGGGAGGCTCAGTCTGCTGCAGGCCCACGGTTAAGGCACATGTGAGAAAGCAATCAATGAACAACTAAGGTGCCTCAATGGCAATGAAAAACTAATGATTGATGCTTCTCACCTCTCTTGAGCCCATTAGTTTGATTTCAGATCCCTGTTTGTTTTTTTTTTAGGTGGTGTCTTCCTAATATTTTGAGTGTTGAACATGGCTGGTGCTTTTGTAACATGTCAATTTTAGAAATTGTATGGATCCCTTCTGTCTAGGCACTGTTTAGCGTTTATCCTTCCCAAGTGCTATGGTACTTAATACTCAGTGGCTGGAAATATGTTTGCTCTCACCGTTTTTCTCATCCTGCTCTCTAGTCACTTTGGGTACGTCACTCACTGCCTTCCACGCTGACTGGCTCTCAGGCACCATGTCTGTCTTCCTTCAAGAACTCATCACTGTTTATCTTATCAATACTATATTTCTGAGTAAGGTGTTTTTTGAAGAAAGTATTTTTCAAGTGGTGCGGGTGGGAGGATTTGAAAAGCATTGTGGAGTCCATTTTGATTGTAATAGCTGATAAGCACATTCATGTATTCCCACAGAAATGGATGATCATGTATTTTTGCTGGAACAACACAGTTATTTAGATTAAATCCATTGTGTTCCTTCTGACATTCATTTCTACTTTTTCATGCTGTTGTAACCAGAGTTATATTCATTATTATGATACATATGGTTCAGTGGTGGCTCAGAATATGCTAAATCCTATACAGGAATAAAAGAATGTCTTTTTTCTGTGTTTACTTAAATGTGAAACAAAGTGTACTTTTTCTTTATATTGAATTCTGTGAAGTAGGCTGACAATTTAACATCAAACAGTGATAATTGACTTTCAATGTTTTGTTAGTACAATGAGACTTATAACATTATTCAAAATCAATTGTTTTTACTTCAATGGTTATATTTACATGAAGGAAGACAATTTTATATACACACTCCGTAAACTTTTTTAAATTCAGAGGGGCAATTAGTTACTTTACTTAGAGAATAAGTTAATCAAAGCACATAATTTATACTTTCACTGGTTATTTTATTGTAGTTAATTCAACAAACCTTAAGTAGTCCCCCACTCAGTGTTCTGCATTGACTGCTGAGTACTGCAGAAGCAAAAGTATAATCTACATTGTTCCTGTTCTCAAATTTAAAGTCTAGTTTGCACTATTTTTAAAGCCCTGTTAGATTTTAGGGAATGCAAAACTTAGAGCAATGTTTTCTTCCCTCTGAAGAGTTTACAGTCCAGTTGGGGGCTGAATGCCTGTACACAAACACATTATATGACAATTTGAGACGGTCTCTATTGAAGTGGTAATTGACTGGGACAAAATGCTCTCCGGATGTCAGGGGTGGGAAAACCACCTGGGACTGAGTGCCAGATAATGTCTGTTGAGAAGCAAGGCTGGTCACTTCAAAGGACAAGAAAGATTTGACTCTACAGCAGTGGTTCTTAACCTTTTTTGAGGTACCAAACCTACCAGTTTCATATGCGCATTCACCGAACCCTTCTTTAGTGATAAATAAAATATGATTTTTTTTTCCAAATTCAAGACATAGGTATATGTTTTTTTACTGGTGCACAAAATGAGCCGTGCATGAATATCACCTTGCTTAAAGAACAAAACCAACAAAGTGCATGAACTCACAACAAATTACGGTATTACTTTATTCTGGCCTCCGCGGCAGAGGCTTCTCCGAACCCCTGAGACCGACTCATCGAACCCCTAGGGTTCGATGGAACCCAGGTTAAGAACCACTGTTCTACAGGAAGGGAGAGGGCATGTACATTGTCTGTAAAGAACCTTCTTTTAATCAATGATTCCCAAATGAAAATGAGCAAACAGCCGGCCAATGTGACATTTGGGGAGTTCAGTGATAACTGTATAAAAGACAGACCTAGAAAAATAAGTAAGATTGGTTTGGGCCAGACCCAAGGCCAGTCTTAGCAGAGAATAGAAAGCTGGTCACAGTCTGTGCCCCTTCTCTTCTCCCAGTCCTTATCCACAGAGATACTCTCCACCCTTCTCTGCCCTGCCGTTCACCCAAAGGATAGCCTGCAGGGATTAAGTCGGAGGGCTGTTTGCCCACTGGTCTATAGATGAATTCCATCCGGGACAGCACCAGTGGAGACCAGCAAGAAGCAGAAGGGTGGAGGTCAGGGTGCTGATTCCCTGGCCTCATTGTGCCTGTCCCTGGCTGATCGTCACCTGAAGGTCCCAGCTCCTGTAGTGTGGCTCTCCCTACACAGCTTTCCTCATGTTCAGGTTTCCTCTTTCCAGGCCTTGGCGTGTGTATGCCTGTGCCCTGTGAAATATTTAATGTGTTGAAAGAAAAAAATCCACCAACCTAGAATTCTGTGCCCCAAATTATCCTTCAGAAGTGAAAGAGAAGTCAGTCTTTCTCAGACAAATGAAAACTGCTTCTGGTATACCTGCCTTGAAATCCATGTTATATTCTCTCGAGAGGAAGGGAATGATGTAGGTCATGTTTTTGGATCTACATAGAAGAAAAGAAGAGCATTAGAGAAGGAATAGTGAAGGTTACCATCCTCATTTTAACAATGACAGATCTTGACGCAGAAGGAGAAGTATCATTCCCAAGGTCACACAGCTGGTAAGTGGCAGAGCCAAAAGGGGAACTGATGTTGAAGAGTTGTTATGAGGAGTCAGGGAGCTAATGTTTGTCAAGTCTGAGTATGGTGCCTAGGGTCAGGAAACATTTTGTGTCTTCATTAAATAGATTAAGACCGGTGTTGCAAGATTAGTGTAGCTAAAAAGCATCTGATTTATTATAATATAATTAACTATTTTTTTTTATTTTTGACAGAGACAGAGAGAGAGAATCAGAGAGAGGAACAGATAAGGACATGCAAACAGAAGGGAGAAAGATGAGAAGCATCAATTCTTTTTTGAGGCAACTTAGTTGTTCATTGATTGCTTCCTCATATATGCCTTGACCAGGGGATGACAGCAGAGCAAATGACCCTTTGAGTTCAAGCCAGCAACCTTGAGCTTTAAGCTAGTGACCTTTGGGCTAAAGCTAGTAATCATGGGGTCATGTCTATGATCCCACACTCACCCCAGTGACCCCATGCTCAACCTGGTGAGCGCCTGCTCAAGCCGAATGAGCCCTCGCTCAAGCCAGAGATTTCAGGGTTTCAAACCTGGGTCCTCTGTGTCCCAGTCTGATGCTCTATCTACTCAGCCACCGTTTGGTCAGGCTGATCAACAACTATTAACACATCATTTTAAATTATGATAATTATATACTCTTGTCTGTGTGAAGAAAACAGGCACTTGAACAAATACACATTTTAGGTTTGGAATCTTAGCATCCTGGTGGCCCGCTTGCTGGTCAGCTGTGGAAATTGTGGGGTTAACCAGCCTCATGGTGAGACTGATACAGTGTCTGCCATAGCAGGGGTTCCATGATAGTTTCTTTCTTCTTCAACAAATCCATCCCTTCTTCCTCTCTTTGAGCCAATAGTTTTGAGTACAGGCATTCCATCTTTCCATGTCTAAAGATCAGTCATTTTGAAAAAAAGAACAAGAACAATTTTTATTTGGTTCAATATAGCACATTTTTTTTTCTACACTAGCACCATAAATCTTTCAAGTGCTCTTTTGAGAGTCTTGACATCTCGTAAAAACATACAACAATAATGTCTTTGAAGTTGGCTTTCTGTTTTGCTCAAAGTTCCCGCAGTGGATTGCCTTGTCTTCCCTGAGAGTTGCTTGCTTTTTTTCACACTTGTTCAAGCAACAAACAGCCTCAGTGTTTTATTCAATTGTACATTGACATTTCAATTCACCCTAAGTCCTTTGTAATAGTGCTTTCTTAGTATACCATTTTTTCTCCTTCTTTGGAAGCATTTGAAATTAAACCACTAATTATTTGAGATGTATCTGAGTACAGAGATACATAATTCTTCTTGTTCTGTAAGACTGGGTCTGATCACAAGCAGCATTTCTTGGCAACTAGTGTATTCCTCACAGGTAAGTCACTGCTGCAGAGGTAAGGAAGCCAGTCACAGTGTCAAAGGTCTGAAGTTTGGGCCATTCTACCTTGCTGATGCCAGAAAATTATTTAGACATAGTTCAAGAACTATGCTTTGGCCTTAATAAATCCTTACTAAACACAGTGTAAAGATGGCTGCACATTATGTTTTTATCAAATTATTAAAAGATTAAAAAAATGAGAATCAGAGTGGCAAACATTGATTGGGGCTAAGCACAGGTTCCTTTCCTTTAATGGCATAACTCCTCAGGGGCAGACTTAATCTTTTCTTTTCCGGATTTTAGGAATCCCATTAACATACACCCTGGCCAAAGGCAGGAAGATAGACTTTCTGTGTGGTTTTCCCAGTTGAGATAGAACATCATAAAATTTACCATGTTAGCATGTAAATATTTTTTCTTTTATTAATTTTAATGGGATGACACCAATAAATCAGGGTACATATGTTCAAAGAAAACATCTCCAGGTTATCTTATCACTCAATTATGTTGCATACCCATCACCCAAAGTCAAATTGTCCTCTGTCACCTTCTATCTGGTATTCCCTGTGCCCCTCCTCTTCCCCTCTCCCACCGTTTCCTCCCTCCCCCCACCCCGTAACCACCACTCTCTTGTCCATGTCTCATAGTCTTGCTTGTTTGTCCCACCTATGTATGAAATCATGCTGTTCTCAGTTTTTTTCTGTTTTACTTATTTCACTTCGTATAATGTTATCAAGGTCCATCCATTTTGTTGTAAATGATCCGATGTCATCATTTCTTATGGCTGAGTACTATTCCATAGTATATATGTATCAAAGCTTTTTAATCCACTCGTCCTCTGACAGACACTTGGGCTGTTTCCAGATCTTTGCTATTGTGAACAATGCTGCCACAAACATGGGGGTGCATTTCTTCTTTTCGAACAGTGTTATGGTGTTCTTAGGGTATATTCCTAAAAGTGGGGTAGCCGGGTCAAAAGGCAGTTCGATTTTTAATTTTTTGAGAAATCTCCATACTGTTTTCCACAGTGGCTGCACCAGTCTGCATTCCCACCAGCAGTGCAGAAGGGTTCCCTTTTCTTCATATCCTCGCCAGCACTTATTCTGTGTTGTTTTGCTGATGAGTGCCATTCTGACTGGTGTGAGGTGATATCTCATTGTGATTTTAATTTGCATTTCTCTAACGATTAGTGATGTTGAGCATTTTTCATATGCCTATTGGCCATCTGTATGTCCTCTTTGGAGAAATTTCTATTCATTTCTTTTGCCCATTTTTTGATTGGATTGTTTGTCTTCCTGTTGTTGAGTATTATAAATTCTTTATAAATTTTGGTTATTAACCCTTTATCAGACGTGTTGTCTAATATGTTCTCCCATTGGGTGGTTTGTTTTTTTATTCTGTTCTTATTGTCTTTAGCTGTGCAAAAACTTTTTAGTATGATATAGTCCCATTTGTTTATCTTGCCTTTTATTTCATTTGCCCGTGGAGATAAATTGGCAAATATATTGCTGCTACAGATGTCAGAGAGCTTGCTGCCTATATTTTCTTCTAAGATGCTTATGGTTTCAAGGCTTACATTTAAGTCTTTTATCCATTTTGAGTTTGTTTTTGTGAATGATGTAACTTGATGGTCTAGTTTCATTTTTTTGCAGATAGATGTCCATTTTCCCCAACACCTATTATTAAAGAGGCTATCTTTACTCCATTGTATTTTTTTCCTCCTTTGTCAAGTATCAGTCGTCCATATAGGTGTGGGTTTATTTCTGGGTTCTCTGTTCTGTTCCATTGATCTATGTGCCTGTTCTTATGCCAGTACCAGACTGTCTTGAGTATAATGGCCTAGTAGTAAACCTTGATATCTGGAAGAGTGATACCTCCTGCGTTATTTTTTCTTTTTAAGATTGCTGAGGCTATTCGTGTTCTTTTTTGGTTCCATATAAATTTTTGGAATAGTGTTCTATATCTTTGAAGTATGTCATTGGTATTTTAATTGGTATTGCATTGAATTTATAAATTGCTTTGGGTAATATAGACATTTTAATGATGTTTATTCTTCCTAACCATGAACACGGTATATGCTTCCACTTGTTTGTACCTTCCTTGATTTCTTTTATCAATGTTTTATAATTTTCCGAGTACAAGTCCTTAACCTCCTTGGTTAAATTTACTCCTAGGTACTTTATTTTTTTGGCTGCAATAGTGAAGGGGATTGGTTCCTTAATTTCTTTTGCTGGCAGTTCATTGTTGGTATATAAAAATGCCTCTGATTTCTGAGTATTAATTTTATATCCTGCCACCTTGCTGAATTCATTTATCAGGTCCAGTAGTTTTTTGACTGAGACTTTAGGGTTTGCTATATACAATATCATATCATCTGCAAATAATGACAGTTTTACTTCTTCTTTTCCAATTTGGATGCCTTTTATTTCTTCTTGTTGTCTGATTGCTGTAGCTAGGACTTCCAGAACTATGTTGAATATGAGTGGTGAAAGGGGGCACCCTGCCTGGTTCCTGATCTTAAGGGGATTGCTTTTAATTTTTGCACATTTAGTATGATGCTTGCTGTGGGTTTGTCGTAGATGGCCTTTATCATGCTAAGGAATGTTCCCTGTATTCCCACTTTCCTGAGAGTTTTGATCATGAATGAGTGCTAAATTTTATCAAATGCCTTTTCTGCATCTATTGAAATTATCATGTGATTTTTGTCCTTCCTTTTGTTTATGTGATGAATCACATTGATTGATTTGCGAATATTGAACCAGCCTTTGCCTCTCCAGAATAAATCCCACTTGATCATGGTGTATGATTTTTTTCATATATTGCTGGATCCGGTTGGCTAAGATTTTGTTGAGAATTTTAGCGTCTAAATTCATCAACGATATAGGCCTATAATTTTCTTTCTTTGTGTTGTCTTTGCCCGGTTTTGGGATCAGAATTATGCTCGGCTCATAAAAGGAGTTTGGAAGTCTTTCTTTCTCTGGAATTTTTTGAAATAGCTTGAGGAGGATAGGAGTTAGTTCTTCTTTGAATTTTTGATAGAATTCACTTGTGAAGCCATCAGGCCCAGAACTTTTCTTTTTTGGGAGTTTTTTGATAACTGTTTCAATCTCATTTGTTATAATTGGTCTGTTTAGGTGTTCTGATTCTTCCAGATTGATTTTTGGAAGATTATATGATTCAAGAAATTGTCCATTTCACCTAGGTTGTCTAATTTTTTGGCATAGAGTTCTTCATAGTATTTTCTTCAATACTTTCTATTTCTGTTGTGTCAGTTGCTATTTCTCCACCCTCATTTCTAATTTCATTTACTTGAGTCCTCTCTTTTTTTCTTGGTGAGTCTAGTTAAAGGTTCATCAATCTTCTTTACCTTTTCAGAGAACCAGCTCCTGGTTTCATTGATCCTCTGTATTGTTTCCTTAGCCTTTATGTAATTTATTTCTGCTCCAATCTTTATTATTTCCTTTCTTCTACTGGTCCTGGGCTTCATTTGCTGTCGTTTTTCTAGTTCTTTTAGCTGCAGGGTCAGGTTGCTTATTTGAGCTTTTTCTAGCTTCCTATGATATGCCTGTACTGCAATGAACTTTCCTCTCAGTACTGCTTTTGCTGTGTTCCATAAATTTTGAGTTGATTTATGGTCATAATCATTGGTTTCCAGAATCTTTTTTATTTCTTCTTTGATCTCATTGTTAATCCATTCATTATTTAATAACATGCTATTTTGTTTCCAAGTGTTTTAGTATTTTTCTGTTTTTCTTTTGTGGTTAATTTCTAGTTTAATGGCATTGTGGTCAGAGAAAATGCTCAATATAATTTCAATCTTCTTAAATTTGTTGAGACCATTTTTGTGCCTTAACATGTGGTCTATCCTAGAAAATGTACCATGAGCGCTTGAGAAGAATGTATATTCTACTGCATTAGGGTGAAAAGTTCTGAAGATATCTATTAAATCTAGTTGATCTAGTGTCTCCTTTAAGTCTGCTGTTTCTTTATTAATTTTCTGTCTTGAGGATCTATCCAGTGATGTTAGTGGGGTATTGAAATCCCCTACTATTATAGTATTGCTCTTTATCTCACCCTTTATATCCATCAAAGTCTGCTTTATGTATGTCAGAATTCCTATATTTGGTGCATGGATATTTATAATAGTTGTATCTTCCTGTTGAATTGTATCCTTTATCACTATGTAGTGTCCTTCTTTATCTCTTACTACAGCCTTTGTTTTAAAGTGTATTTTGTCAGATATAAGTACTGCTACCCTGGCTTTTTTTTCATTTCCATTTTCATGAAATATTTTTTTCCATCCTTTTACCTTCAGTCTATATGCATCTTTTGTTTTAAGGTGTGTCTCTTGTAGACAGCATATGTATGGGTCCTGTTTCTTTATCCATGCAGCTACCCTATGTCTTTTGATTGGATCATTTAATGTTCACAACAGGCCCCTTAGCATCTCTTGCAGAATTGGTTTGGTTTTAATGAATTCCTTCAGGCTTTCTTTTTCTGGGAAGCTTTTTATTTCTCCTTCAATTTTAAACATTAGCCTTGCTGGATAGAGTAGTATTGGCTGTAGGTTCTTGTTCTGCATTACTTTGAATATATCTTGCCATTCCCTTCTGGCCTCAAGTGTTTCTGTTGAGAAATCCGATGTCATCCTTATGGGAGCTTCTTTGTAGGTGATAGCCTTTTTTCTCTAGCAGCTTTTAAAATTTTCTCTTTATCCCTTAGCTTTGGTATTTTAACTATGATGTGTCTTGGTGTAGATCTTTTTGGGTTTCTCTTTAATGGAGTTCTGTGTGCTACTTGAAAGTGTGAAATGTTTTCCAGCCTTAATTTAGGAAAGTTTTCTGCTATGATTTGATTGAACAAAGTTTCTATTTCTTGTTCTCTCTCCTCTTCTTCAGGAACCCCTATTATGCAGATATTACTCCTCTTCATGTTGTAACAGAGCTCCCTTAGAGTTTCCTCAGATTTTTTGAGTCTCTTTTCTTTTTTCTGCTCTGCTTCTCTGCCTTTGTTTATTGTGTCCTCTAACTCGCTCATTCAATCCTCAGCCTCATCCATCCTACTTTTAATTCCTTCCATTGTGGTCTTCAGTTCTGATACTGTATTTGTCATTTCTGTCTGATTCTTTTTTATTATTTCAATTTCGTTTTTTATACTTGTTATATCTTTATTTAGGTGTTTGTAATGACTATCCATAGTTGCTCTAATTTCTTTGAACATCCTAACTATCATTATTTTAAATTCTACATCTGGTAAATTGGTTATATCTGGTTTATTCAGGTCCTTTCGTGGAGATTTCTTTTGATTCATTTGGGTTGTATTTCTCTGCTTGCCCATTTTGTTTGTGTATAAAAAGGTTGTGGCCACTGGAGTCCATTGGGTGTTGCCTTTGTGTTCTCTAGGTGTGGTCTGTCTGCAGGCCTACCACCCCCTCTGCCACTGCCTATGTGGTTGGGTATGGGCGTTGCCAGTGCCGGACCACTGTGGCTGTTTCTGTGATATATGCCTCTCCTCCGATGGCTGGACTGTGTTCTGGTGCCCTGCTCTGCAAGCCTCAGCCTGCCTCGGCCTTCGCTTTGCCCCCATAGGTTGGGTTGCAGACTGCACTCAAGCCACAAGCCTCAGTACCAAGGGTAGAGGTGAGCACCTTTGCTCAGCTGCGGACCCAGTCTGTTTCTGGGCTTCTGCCCAGCCCCCACAGTCAGAGCCTTCTCCCCACATTTTCTCGGGTTGGATGGGGCTGCTGATGTACACTCAGCTGTGAGCCTCCACACATCTGGAGCTTTAGCCCCACCCCAAAGGCCAGGGCCCGCCTGCGCAGGATCGCAAACCATGGTTTATCGGGGTGTTTGGGGCTGCTGGCGTGCGCTGAGCTCAAGCCTTTGCCTGTCCCTGGTCCTAGCCCTGCCCCCGTGCTCAGGGCTGGATTGAGCAGGGTCCAGGGTTGCAGAGCAGATCTCTGTCTGTTCCTGGCCTTCTGCTTTTCCCCCGCAGGTGGGGCTACAGGTGGGCCCGCAGCTGCCCGACCGCTTTCTCGCTTCTACTCCCCCCCTGCTGGGCTAGACCGTGCTCACACCGGCTTGGCCTCAGAACCGCATTTCAGCATCCCGCTGCCATCCTCCCTCCAGCAAGCTCTCAGCAGTAGGGTGGGTGCACTGCAGCTCAGACCCTAACACTCCATACTGTAGTCCTGGAAGTTCCCTCCATCTAAGCAGCTCTGCTCGAAGTGCCACGGGAGAGCTTTTTTGGCTGGTGTCCTGTGTCCCTTTGCTGGTGTTGCTAGTTCCAGGGGAAATATTTGTTTTTGATTAGGGAAGTGACTTAGCCCAGGAGTTAGGGTGGCTGTCCCTCGGAGTGTTTGTCCCTGTGCCTTCAGTCCACACTCTCTTCCCGCTGCTCTGGTCCTCTCCTCTGTCCCTGTTCCCCGGAGCCCCGGGTGAGTGGTTGTGAGAGAGGTTTTCTGCACTGTCCCTTTAAGAAGAATCTTGGGTCTGTGAAAACTGTCTCTTTCTCACAAACAGCATCCTCACTTGTTTCACAGCTCAATACTGTCCAAATGCCTCTTTTAGGCTCTGGGTCTGCAGGTTGGGGCTTTGTTCCTGGGACCTAGGTCCCTCCCTCTCAGCCAAACTCTCCTCCCGCCTCGCGGGTCTCTCCAGGCTGCTGTTTGCTCCAGGGAGCTGGGCAGCCCTCTTTGCGTTTTCACTTTTCCTACCAGTCTCAATGTGGCTTCTTCTGTGTTCCCTGGTTGAAGAGTCCACTTAGTTTAGTTCAAAGTTGGTTTATCCAGATGATGGTTTTTAAAATTAAGTTATAATCCACTTTGGTTCTGGGACTTGGAAGTTGGTACTTCCACCTAGTCCATCGCCATCTTTCCACTCAGCATCTAAACTTTTAAAATACTTTTAGAAGTCATTATCTGTTCTGATAAATGACTACATTTTGGCATTTTCCTTAAGTTCAGTTCCACTGACATTTTTAAGCACCTATGCGTTTGTTGTAGAAATAGATCAGATATCATGTTGGCCTTGGAGAGGTGATGATAGGCTGGGCATGGCTGGACATGCAGCTGCCAGGTTCAGTTTAATGTTTTGATTAGGGTGACTAAAGTCACATAGCTCATTATAGGAGTAAAAGGTCAGAGAGCCAGGCCCCACACTGGCTATGGGTATTGGCTTTGTGTTCTCTAGGTGTGGTCTGTCTGCAGGCCAGCCACTCCCTCTGCAGCTGCCTAGGGTGGTTGGGTATGGGCCTTGCCAGCAGAAACGCTGGCGATGCCCTTTTATATGATTTAAGTAAAACCTTTTTATATGTGTTCATTTGATGATATCACCTGAAATATATGATCAAAACCATGGTGGTACATAGTGGACTCAACCCTGATTGTCTTTCTTCAATGAGAAATAATATTTATACAGATGTTTCTTGAATTATAATAGGGTTATATCCCCATAATCTCATCATAAACTGAACATGGATAATAAACCTAGCCTACCAGGTACCACAGCTTAGTTTAACCTACTGTAAACATGCTCAGAACACCTACATTAGCTGCCATTTGGACACAATTGTCTTGCTGGTACTGTCCAACATCACAATGCATATTATACCATGTACACTATTTTTGAAAAGATCACTATTTAAAATTCAAAGTAAAGTTTCCACTGAATGTGTAATTGCTGTTGCACCATTGTAAAGTTGAGAAATCATAGGTCTAGCCATCATAAGTCAGGGATTATCTACCTGTATTTAGTGTTCTTGTCAACTCTGATGACCATAATACTCTGAGTTTGTCATTGGTATGGAAATCATATGTATGTGTGTAAATTAATTTATATGGCTATTTTTTTCAAATAATTTTTAAAGAAACTGCTTTTACCTGCATTCACAAATCTTTCTGCATGAATCAAACTGTAAAGAAATATAGAACTAATAGACTATTACTCAAGATCAGTAAGAAGATGTTTATTGAAGAGTTTAGTAAACCTTTAATATAATAGTTTCTAGATGGTGACAATTCCTTAAAGAGGTGTCTAAGACTTTCTTCAACCAACATATATATCCACAAACACATACACACACATGAACACATATGTACACACACAATTGTTTCCAGATAAACTTAGATGTTTAACTGTTTACTAAAAGGATTTACTTCATACTCACGTCCAGTAATATCTCACCTAACAAGAATGGGTATATTTCTTCTCTTATTAATAGAGTGATAAAGCAAAAAGCATGTATGGCAAGCTCATTAAATTTTACGAAGGTAAGAAAAAATCCAAACTTTATACCCGATACCTAAAAGTGTTTAATAGATTTTACATTATATAGTTTACTTACATTTAACATATAACAAGCCTGGAAACCTAATTTCCAAGGCTGAAGAAAACTAGATGTAAAGCATTTACAAGGCACAGGCAGGCTACCAGAGGAGGAAATACATCAATTAAAAAAAACTATTACTCTAATTTTTAAAATTTAAGTTCCACACAAGAAAATTAGTATTTTTTTATGATACCATATTAACAAATAATAATATTAATATAATTATACGTTAAATATTAGAGATTATTTTCACACATACTCTGGCATGATTATTTTATATATGTATTTTTAATTAAAAATAATAAAGAATATGAGGACTTGATAATATGAATGGAGCGCTAGATCCAGGGTTTGCAAACTCAAATCCTTGGGCAAAATATGGACTATAAATTTTTTGTGAATAAAGTTTTATTAGGACACAACCACCCTATTTGTTTTATGTTGTTTTAACTAATTTTACTCTACATGGCAGAATTGAGTAGTTGTGACAGAAACCATATGGCCTGACAACTGAGAATATTTGTTTTGTAGTCTGTTATATAAAATGTTTGCCAACCCCTTCTCCAATGGAAACTACTAAAGAAATGACTAAAAATAATACAACTTTTTTGTAAATACATTGTTGATTTGATAAAGAATTTGTAGATGTATAGGTAATAATCAGAAATATCATTAAGGAAAAGATTCTATTTAAGTGACTACACAAAGTATTGATTAATTTAGAAATAATGAAAATGTTGCAGTACTTTTTGGAGAGCATTTTACATTTTAAAAAAAGATATTAAAGAAGGTTTATATAAAGGTACATTATGTTTATGGAAAGGACCATTCAACAGTTTAAGACTGTGGTTCTCAAAGTATGCACCAGGGCGCACTGGTGCACCCTAGAAGATTTCCGGGTGCGTCCTATGGTATTCCAGAAAAATATGTGCCTGTTGGGGACCAAAAAACCAACAGGGATTTTGGAGTTTAGAATTTTGGGGGGAAGAAGTATGAGGAATTGGCTGTAAGCTGACAGACTGCCAAACCCCCCACTTCACTTGCCTGATTAGGTTACAAAAGGCTATTAAGCTGTGGTGCTGGATTGTGTACACTACCCCCCATATTCCCTGGAAAGACTGGAGGCAAGTTTCTTCTACCCTTTTTTTGGTGTAAAGTTAAGATGATATGTATGGTGGGAGTTTTCTGCACTCAACACAAGAGTAAAAAGAGAGGAATTCTTCAATGTATTGATGAGGAAATGAGAGCTTGCCTTTCAAATATATGCCCAAACATTGAAGAAGTCACTAGGACACATTAGGTCATGTTTCTCACGAACACAAGAATGAAAGAACGTAACACATTTGCACCGGAACCTGCCAAATTTACTAAATATTACTAAGAATGTATCTATATATATAAAAAGATAACTCTTTTGTCTTTTTTTTTATTTTTTAACCCCTCTTTTTTATGAATTCTTAAAAGCATAACTCAAAAAATGTAACATAAAATTGTTTTTTAATGTCAGAATAAATTTAATTTTGTTGTATTTATTTTATTTAACTACCATAAAAGCACGCTTGGGCTTTATATATTTTTCTTTAATATTTGACTTAATTATTATAACATATTTCTTGGAAATTTGTATATAGTGCACTTACAGTTATTTGTAAGATTTTAAATGCACCCCAACTTAATAAAGTTTGAGAACCACTGGTTTAAGATGACGATTCTCCCTGAACAATATGTAGGTCTCATGTAGTTCCAATGAAAACATCCAGTTTCCTTGTGGAATTTGACAAGATGATTCTAAAACTTATACCAGAGAGGAAAAGACCAAAAATAGGCCAGATACTCCTGAAAAGACACTTGAGGAAAAGGTACTTGTCTGGTCAAACATCAAGGCTTAAACATGAAGATACATAATTAATATAGTGTTTTTATAGTCCCCAATAGTGGCTCTTAGATGAACATACTGGCAGCCAGAAAGTCCAAAATTAGATGCAAGCACTCTAGATGTGAACCAGTGTCCTGAGGAACAGTGGGGACAGTGGAGGGACAATGCCTGAACTAACATTAGATAAGGCAATTGGGTATCTATGTGGACAGAAAAATTTAAATGACATGCTTACTTCACATTGCCTCTAAACATCCACTTGGGATCATAAGCTAAACTTTAAAATGAATAAACTCAAATATTTTAGAAAATGTGGCAGAATTTTTTCATGATGTCATGATATCAAAAGCTTCTATAGCTAGCTACTTAGAAAAGTAAACTATGAAGCTCTTTAACATCAAGGGACTTTTGCTCATCTCATGATAACCTAAATAATGAAAAGACAGGCTATTCCACAATAAAACATACACACAAAATTAATAAAAATAAATGTAAATAAATAACAAAACGTGCAATCAATAATATTACTTACTAACAAATTGGAAAGTATTAAAAATTATACGATACCCAATGTTGAAGAAGTTGTGCAGAAACAAACACTGCGTGAATTTATGCTTCAGGGAGGAAGTTAAAAGTTAGAACTTGCATCTTGAAAAATGGTTTACTAGATGTGAAGATGAGAACACATTTTATAATACAGAAAGAGGAATAGTTATGTGTTGGGGATTTAGATTTTTGGGGAACAGAGGTGTTGGGAAATGGCTGTAAACTGACAGTCTGCCCATCCCCCCACCTCACTTGCCTGATTAGGTTACAAAAGGCTATTAAGCAGTCGGTTGTGCTGGATTGTTTATACTCATCCTATCCCCCATGTCCCCAGGAAAGACTGGAGGCAAGTTTCTTCTATCCTTTGTTTTGTGTGAGGTTAAGATATTCTGTATGGTGGGGGTTTTCTGCACTTGGTAAAATTCTTGGGTTGCCTTGGAAATGTGATCAGAGATCTCTGATTTCCTAATGGCCTCACTTTGCCCTATAAATAAAGCAAGAAACAGGCATGGAGCATGGTCTCTTCTGGCCAGCAGCAATTGCAGAGCCCACTCGACCCCATCCTTTATTTCTTTAAGCCTATTTTCTTAATTCTGTGCTGTTCCCACTCAGGACCAGGAATTACTAGCTGTGCTGGTTCACAGAAGTTATGTGTAAAACGAGGAGACATATACACTAATGCTCATAGTATCATTGTTTTACAGCTCTATACCCATAACAACACAAATATTCATCAACAAAAAAATGAATGCATAATTGGAGTCTAGTCCCACTGCAATGAAAAATGAGTGGATTACATTAACATTGTAGTGTTTCAAAC
Source organism: Rhynchonycteris naso (assembly GCA_037038555.1). Classification (NCBI taxonomy): domain Eukaryota; kingdom Metazoa; phylum Chordata; class Mammalia; order Chiroptera; family Emballonuridae; genus Rhynchonycteris; species Rhynchonycteris naso. The sequence goes on along the minus strand of CM072998.1, from coordinate 210,623,652 downwards.
ACTTAATGTTTAGTTAAAACACAGAATAATATCCTAAGCTATTTTCTTCATATAGTGAGAAAATAAAAGGAATTTTTTATTGCTTTGAGAAAGTGACATTGGAAAGAGGAAGTGTGACAACCATGCCAGGCTGATCAGACCTGTTTAATCATAAACTTGGAGTTTGCTCTGCCTTCTCCCTTGCAGGCCTTTCTAGATTGCCAGTATTTTCATGTTGATGAGTGATAATGACATTGAAATTGCCTTTGTTTTGTTTTTGTTTGTTTTTAATAGCTTAGACCATGGAGTACCTTCGGAACTCTGGAAGTGGCAAGTCAGGTTTATTTGGAACCAAATGACTACACTGTGATTACAGAAGAAGATTGTGAAATTCTTAAGATCCCTGCAAAGAAGTATGCAAAGTTAAAAGAGGTATGATCAAATCTAATCTACATATTAACACAATACAGCTATATAAATTCAAGAGAACTTTTGCCTCTCTGGATTTCCGTATCTCTCTTATTTTTAATTTGGCTTGACCTGGCCAACATAAAAATGTCGTTTATTTGCTTGATCAGGTGGTGGTGCAGTGGATACAGAGTCGGACTGGGACACAAAGGGCCCAGGTTCGAAACCCTAAGGTTGCCAGCTTGAGCGCAGGCTCATCTGGCTTGAGTGCAGGCTCACCAGCTTGAGTTTGGGGTTATTGGTTTGAGTGTGGGATCATAGATAGGACCCTGTGGTCACTGGCTTGAGCAAGGGGTCACTTGCTCTGCTGTAACATCCCCCACCCCTATCAAGGCAAATATGGGAAAGCAATCAATGAACAACTAAGGACTCTAAGGAGCCGCAATAAGCAATAAAAAATTGATGCCTCTCATCTCTCTCCCTTCCTGTCCATCTGTCCCTATCTGTCCCTCTCTCTGTCTCTCTCTCTCTTCTCTCTCTCTCTGTCTCTGTCACTCAAAAAAGAAAAAAAGAATGTGGTTTATTTGATGACCGTCACTTGTGTCTCCAATAGTGATATGTAGTTCAAGTATAAAGAAAAGGTCTTTATGGATATATAGGGTGGGGCAGAAGTAGGCTCACTGTTGTGAATATGAGAAGCACAAACAGTTTCTTCTTGTATTATTTATCAATTATTTATTTATCAATTATTGTATTATTTTTCCACATGAACAATTGGAAACCTACTTTTGCCCAACCTTGTATATTATATATATTTTTGATGGCTTTAGGTTGTTCATGAACATCATGTTATGTGTTAGGGACAGTGGGACAATGGGACGGAAAGACATTCATATCTCTGCAGTCTGCTTTAGGAAAAACATACTTAGGTATGATGAGCATGCTATTTTCATAGTGGAACCCAGGGCTGCATGACAAGGTGACCACAACTTAATTCTAACCCCTCATTCTGCTGTATTAAGATAACATTTTTATTTCAACAAATTATCCTCTTTTCTTCAAATCCAAAATGTGTTCCCTCTTCGAGTTTTCTCTCCCTGGTTGGCGGAGCAACTTTGTATCAGTGATGGATGGGCCCCCCACCCAGGTCCTGCTGGGCGGGTACTGCACCATGCATGGCTGAATCACAGCTGGCTGCTCATGTGGGAGGGAGATGGGGGGACCACTGTCTTAATTCAGCTCTCTAACAGGGTTTTATTCCTTTCTATATGGTGGTCTCAGAATTAGTAGTGCCAATGACTTTCTCAAAATTCAACTTCCTTTCAAATATCTGGCTTAAAAAATTTTTTTATTATATGTTTTTCTTTCATTTTCAAAATTTTAGTATTACTTGATATTATCAGTTACAACTTTTGAGTTTAATCTTGACTAAGACAGATTTTTAAAAAATGTTCAAATATTTATAACATCTAAAAATGTTAAGAAATGTGGAAAAATAGAATTTTAGTTGCAGATCTGAGGGTTAAAAGTTTAATATGGTTACCAAGCTATAAAATGCTGCACTTATAAAATTCAAATGCATTTTATAATAATTTATATCATGTCACCTTTATTTTCTTTTACTGACATTTATCTGCTATCCTTTTTCTTCTTTTTAAATCACCTAACATAAAAAATATGATGACTTTTGTCCCCAGGAAAAAACAAAACTTGAAAATAAACAAACAGTGAAGTTACTTCATAAGTGTCCATATTATGAGAAGTGGCCTACTTCAGCCATAAATGAGCTGGTTCTGCTTGTTAAATGGAAAAAATTCCCTCCAGGTCATGGTAAGTTTAATGTAATTTTGGAACTTTTTTCTTTTTAACATAATCTTATACTATTGGAATTTGTAATTTCTCATAGTTTTGATCTTTTTACACTATTTCTTCATATACATGTTTGTCTAATATATTTAATGTTATTTTTGAATTGGACATTTAGATTATTGCCTGTTTTTTTCTTGAAAATCATTCTCCATTGGCCTGAAGAGTGATTTCACCAGCCTCACTTACACATCCTGCTATGGCCCCACACACCCACCTTTGTCCCACCCAAGCTGTCAGTGTGAGGACCAAATTAAATAGGAGAAATGCAATGAGGGGTCAAGGTCATTGTTTCCTGTTCTCCCGGTTGATCACCCACTGGAGCAGCAAGTCGGCATCTCAGAACCTGTGCTGTATGTCATCAGTGGAAAATGCAATTATGGAGAGTAGGTGAGGTCAAGATAAGAGGTAGCAACAGGTGTAGCTTCCCATATTTGTGCTATCTAGCATGGACGGCACTGGTGTGTGCATGGCCTGGGTTCCACTTTCACAAAAAGTTCACGTAGCATTGGGTCCTTCTATACAGCTTTCTCATCTAGGAGTGCTCACCAAATAAGAGATGCCAAGGGCTATAGACTGATTGCTTTGGTAACACAAAATTTAGATGTTGAATCCCTAATCCCCATTGATGCTCTTTAGAGGTGGGACCTTTGGGACGGAAGTTAGTCCTGAAAATGGGGCTGCTTTCATAAATGGGATTAATGCCCTTATAAGAAACCCCAGAGATGATCTCTCCCTCTCGGCCACATAAGGACACAGCAATTGTCCTCACAAGAACTGGACACCCACCAGACACTAGATCAACCTTGATCTTGCATTTCCCAGCCTCCCAAACTGTAAGCAATAATTGTTTCTTGTTGAAGTTACCCAGTCTAGGCATTTGTTATCTGGCTAAGACAACAGCACCCATGGGAATAGGGGGGTCAGAGCCTAGACGTCCTTCAGAGAGGAACCGCCATTGCTCCACAAGAGTCAGCCACCCACATCAGGAAGAGGTTTGTAGTCACACACAGTTGGACCCTGTGCCTATATTAGAGTGAAGGGGATGTGCCTGAAAGAAACCTCCACTTCCAGGCCCAGAGTCATAATGGTGGTGAGGGCTTTGTTTCCGGGAGGGGGCAAACATTCTCAACTGAGTTTAAAATTGTAGCTCTAAAAAGAACATGTCTGAGTTATAAGTCCCATGATGCTACTGTTCTAATGATAAACAAGTAGTGGGAAAATTCTGGGATCTGGCTAAGATGTCCTGTGAGGGAGTCACTCTGTAATGGAACAATGAGGGTCAGCGTAGCATTGTACAGAGAATTTTATTGAAAAAAGTAAATATTAGAGGTAACTTTTGCTTCAAAAACTGGGAGTCCCTAATGGACCTATTCTATTTGGTGAGACTCTAAGCCCTTTCCTGAATTTGTTCCAAATTTCATTTCAGTGCTGGTGTTTATAGGTTATTTATCATCTTTTTGAAATATAGGGTCTAAACCATGTTTTGCCAAATATATATATATTGCTTCTAAAAGTTGAATATTAGTCATGTTGCATGCTGTTCATAAAACATTTTTCCCAACAGGTTATAAATGTCATTTTATTTTTGTTTTTTGTTTCTGGTTTTGTTTTGTTTTTTGGGTTTTTTACTTTTTTTATTTTTTGGCCAATAGGAAATGTAGAAGGCAACTAGTGAACAGTCTGGTAAAAAATTGGGAACAGAGTATTTTTTAATTCAGCATAATTATTGTACAAAACCAATTTTTTCAAGTGTGAATGTTTTGCTTTATTCTGTTTTCCCCAAATTGTATCAGAAATTTCAAACCTTGGTCCATGCCTAATTTTTAGTGCTCTTTTCAGCCTTGCTAATGTACCAAGACATTAATATTTTTGAGATGATTAAAAAGGAGGAAAGAAACCATAATCAGAGACATTTTTTATTATGTGAGGCAAAAGAATACAAAATCTGGAATAGGGGAATAATTATGAGTTTTTAATGTACTTGATTACAAATGATGACTATGTGTCTGAGTCTAAGGTATCAATTCAAATATTTGAATTTAGTATCAAAGAGTTAAGAAGGTAACACAGTTTTGGAGACTGACTCTGGGTTCAAGTTCTTGATGGGAATATCTTTAAAATATGGTTGAAACTGTCTATTGCCATGGATAATCTGTGATTATATTGAATGAGGCAAAAGTAACATAATTTTACCAAACATAAATATATGATACTTACATTTATACTGTTTTAAAAAGCATTTATCCTCCTTCAGGAAGAATGATAATTTCACTAGATGCTCTTTAAAGCCCCTTTCTCTGAAATACCATGACTCTTATAAATAAACATACCGAGGTGAAGAATATGTCCTGTCAACCTAATCTATTTTTTGATGGCACTGACAAACTTGATATATCAGCAAGAAGCATTACATGTAATGCTTCTCGACTTTACTCAAGATTTATTTTGAATTTTTATCAGAAAACATAGAGAATGTAGCTCAAAATTACACTGTCATTATCTAGGTTTAAAATTAGCAGCAGTAGGATTTCCAAAGCATAATTAAGTATGTTTTCATTTCATTTTGGGAACGTGTATTGGATGAAGGTTCAGAGAGATTTAGTTAATTATTCAAAAGGTTGGGGTTTAGGATTAATTTTGAGTAATCTGTGAAATAAGTGAAGCTTATTTCTGGCTTTATTTCCCTGGTTAATTTAGTCTTCTTACTTTTGGGTTGGATGCCAGGCGGAGCTTGACTGTAATGGATGTGTCCTATGTTGTTTGTAATTTAGGCCTGTCTGGTTTGTATCACACCAACCAAAGTCTTCCCAGGTGTCATTTCCCCCAGGTGTGTCTGGCTGGAAAACCGCAGCTAGCTGATCTCAGCTGTTTCCATGTGTATTATGTGCATAGGAAAAATGGTAAATAACTTGGCCTCCATGAACCAATGACGTACATTTTATTATTATCCTTATTATGTTGGCATGCTTCATCTTTTCCAGGTAGGATTTGATATAGGCTCTAAATTGCAACTTTATTTTTTTTCTTTGCAAGCGAGTGAGTAAGAAAGAGAGAGAGAGAGATGGGCAGACAGGGACAAACAGACAGGAAGGGAGAGAGATGAGAAGCATTAACTTGTCGTTGCAGCACTTTACTTGTTCATTGATTGCTTTTTCATATGTGCCTTGAGGGGGGAGGGGGTGTAGGGGACTCCAGCTGAACCAGTGACCCCCTGCTCAAGTCAGCGAAATTTGGGCTCAAACCTGCAACCTTGGGTTTAAGGCAGTAACCATGGGGTCCTGTCTATGACCACACGCTCAAGCTGGTGACCTCAGGGTTTTGAACCTAGGTCATCTAGGTTCTCAGTGTCCAAGCTGACACTCTACCCACTGCACCACCACCTGGTCAGACTAAATCCCAATTTTTTGAAATCTGTCTTTCATATCAACACACTTGTCAGGGTCTCAAAGCTCTAAGCCCCATGGGTCATTCCTGAGCAACCCAGAACCTGACTGTGCTATGAGGTGCCATTCATTTCAATGTGTCTGTTCCTTTTTTTCTCTTTTACTAGTGTCTTTGCTTTGCATTAAGTACGTATTTTCTAATGTAATACATTAATTCATTTAATAATTTTGTAAAGTAGACTTTACTATTTAGAGCAGTTTTAGGACCACAGCAAAATTGAGGAGAAGGTACAGAGATCTCTCATTTACCCCTACCTCCAATCTTCCATAGCATCCCCACTAAGGACAGACTCTGAGAGAGAGTGGTACATTATGACAACTGGTGAACCCATATTGAAATATCATCAGCCAAACCCATAGTTTACATTGGGGCTCATCAATGGTGTTGGACACACTGTGGGTTCGGTGACTGTACAATGATATTTACCCACCATTGTGACTCTGTATCATACAGAGTCGTTTTACTACCCTAAAATTTCTTTGTGCTCCACGTATTCATTCCTCTCTCCTCCCTAACCCATGGCAACCACTGGTCTTCTTATTATTTGTTTACGGTTTTACCATTTCCAGAATGTCATATGATAGGAATCATGCAGTATGTATTCTTTTCAGACTGGTTTCTTTTTTAATAATATGTGGTTAAGGCATTTGCATTTTAATAGCTTGATAACTCATTTTTTTCTAACGCTGATTAGTGTTCCATTGTTGGGATGCACCACAGTGTGTTTGTACACTCACCCAGAGAAGGATATCTTAGTTGACTTCAGGTTCAGCATTATAAATGAAGCTGCTATAAGCATCTGCATGCAGGTTTTTGTGTGGATGCCAGTGTCCAGCTCCTTTGTGAAAATAGCAAGGACTACATTTGCTGGATTGTATGATAAGAATGTACTTTGTTTTGTAAAAAGCCACCAAGCTGTCTTCCGAGTTGGCTGCACCATTCACATACCCACCAGCAGTGATGGAAGTGTCTGTTGTGACACTTGGTGCTGTCAGTGTCTGGATTTTGTCTACTCAAGTAGATTGGGAGTGGCATCTCACTGTTTTAATTTACATTCATCTGATATTTGAGAAGCTCCTTTTATGTGTTTGTTTCTGATCTATTTATCCTCTTTGGTGAGTTGTCCATTAGGCTTTTGGCCCATTTCTTATGCTATCTACTAAGAGCTTCATAATTTTGCATCTTATATTTATGTCTGTAATCTATTTTGAGTTAATTTTTGTGAAGTGGTGAAGAGGTCTCTCTCTCTCTCTCTCTATATATTTTTTTTCTTTCTTTTTTGCATGGTGATGTCCAGTTATTCCAGCACCATTTGTTAAAGAGGCTGTCTTTGCTCCATTGTAATTGTCTGTACTTCTTTGTCAAAGATAAGTTACCTATGTTTCTCGGTTTATTTCTGGGCTCTCTATTTTGTTTTATTGATCTATTTGTCGATAATTTGTCCTGTAGTCAATATCACATTCTCTTGATTACTGTAACTTTATAGTAAGTCTTCAACTGACTCTGTTCCATCCTCTGACTCTGTTCTTCACTTTCAATATGTGGAGGTTCTTCTGGGCTTTTTGCTTTTCAACAGAAAAATCAGATTCAGTTTGTCATTACCCACCAATAAAAAACAAAACAAACATCTGTTGGGAATTTGATTTGGATTGTATTGAATCTATAGGTCAAGTTGGGAAGAAATGACATTTTGACAATTTCATCTTCTTAACCTGAGCATAGAGTATCTCTTTATTTATACAGTTCTTTGATTTTCTCATTAGAGTATTTTAGCTTTCCATATATAGGCCTTATATGTATTTGTTAGATTTATACTTAAGTATTTCATTTTTGAGGTGTTCATGTAAATAGTGTTGCATTTTTAATTTAAAATTTCACTTATTCATTTCTGATGTACAGAACCAGCCTTTGTTAGTTTTTTCTATGGATATTTTGTTTTTTGATGTCATTGAGTTATGCTCTAATTTGTTTTATTTCATTTTTTCTCCCTACTTTGGAATTAATTTGTTCTTTTTCTCTGTTTTAATAAATTGGGAGTGTAGATTATTGACTTTAGATATTTCTTTTTTTCTAATATCTGTATTCAATGCTATAAAGTATCTCAAAGCAGTATTCTCACTGCATTCCACAAATTTTGATAAATTGTTTTTATTGACATTTGATCAACAATATTGTTACTGAATTTAAAATTTTTATTTAGTTTTTTAAAATTTAATTTTAATAAATTTAAATTATAAATTGTTTCAACATAATTAAATATAATTCAATTTAAATTATTAACTCTTTTAAGATTTATTTTTTGACTCATGTATTATTTGGAAGTGTGTTGTTTAACTTTTACACATTTTGAGATTTTTCCATTTATCTTTCTGTTACTGATTTCTAGGTAATCCTATTGTGGTCTAAGAACAGATGTATAATTTCTGTTATTTTAAGTTTGTGACATTATGTTTTAAGGCCCAGGATGTGGTCTGTCCTGGTGATTGTTTCATGTGAGCTTCAGAAGAATGTATCATCTGCTGCAGTTGGATGAATTGATTTATAGATGTCTATTTAACCAGTTGACTGATCGTTTGAATTTAGTTACATCCTTGCTGAATTTCTTCCTGTTCCGTCTTTTCAATATTGGGCTTCTCACATATCCAATAGATGAATGCAAATTAAAACAATGAGATGCCACTCCCAATCTACTTGAGTGGACAAAATCCAGACACTGACAGCACCAAGTATCACAACAGACACTCCCATCACTGCTGGTGGGAATGTAAATGGTGCAGCCACCTTGGAAGACAGCTTGGTGGCTTCTTACAAAACTAAGTACATTCTTATCATACAATCCAGCAAATGTAGTCCTTGCTATTTTCACAAAGGAGCTGAACACTGGCATCCACACAAAAACCTGCATGCAGATGCTTATAGCAGCTTCATTTATAATGCTGAACCTGGAGTTAACTAAGATATCCTTCTCTGGGTGAGTGTACAAACACACTGTGGTGCATCCCAACAATGGAATACTAATAAGCATTAGAAAAAAATGAGTTATCAAGCTATTAAAAGACATGCAAATGCCTTAACCACATATTATTAAGAAAGAAACCAGTCTGAAAAGAATACATACTGCATGATTCCTATCATATGACATTCTGGAAATGGCAAAACCGTAAACAAATAATAAGAAGACCAGTGGTTGCCATGGGTTAGGGAGGAGAGAGGAATGAATACGTGGAGCACAAAGAAATTTTAGGGTAGTAAAACGACTCTGTATGATACAGAGTCACAATGGTGGGTAAATATCATTGTACAGTCACCGAACCCACAGTGTGTCCAACACCATTGATGAGCCCCAATGTAAACTATGGGTTTGGCTGATGATATTTCAATGTGGGTTGTTCACCAGTTGTCACAATGTACCACTAACTCAGAGTCTGTCCTTAGTGGGGATGCTATGGAAGATTGGAGGTAGGGGTGTATGGGAGATCTCTGTACCTTCTGCTCAAACAGAGGTGCATGTCTGGGAAATCCAGGAACTTATCTTTCAGGAATGCCTGATTCAAGATCTGAGCTAATCTTGCTCCAATTATTTGTTCCAATCATGGTTCTGTTTTGCTTTGTGTTCATTTCCTCCTCTAAGTTTCTGCATGCTATGGCAAAAATAACTACAGGACACATTTTTATCACAGGCAGTAGTCCCTGTGAAAGTCTGTCTTCCTGATTGTTCCAGTAAAAATCTTGTATGACTCACTGGCGAGGCCTGCGTTGCATGGACACTCTGAGCATTCATTCGGTGGAGGACGTGCAACCTGTTGTCAGCTGAAGCCAGACCACAGCCCTGCCAGGGAAAACGGTGCAGCCCTCCCTGAACCGTGGTGGCCACCAAAGTGAAGGAGTTGTTCTCTGCAGAGGTGCTGAAACACCTCTGGGTTCCCTCCATGTAGGGGTAGGGATGTGACACTCCATGCTGCACAGGCACATCAGTGATGGTTGCCTCTTTGGAGCCCCGACATGCTTTGACTTCTTTGTGGCTCTCTGTCTTCATGACCCCTGATCATCTGCTTCTGCACACACTTTACCCCTAGTAGGGTTGGTCTTTAAATTGCAGAAATCCCTTCAGGTCTTTCTGAGGCAGGTACCACTTTGTCGTTTTATATTTATAATTGCCTTCTGGTGACTTCACAGTATCTAATCCCTGCATGAATTTTCTAGAGTCTGGTGAGTAATTCTTTCTTAAAATTATTATAAAAAGAGCTGCATGGTCTTGCATAGTTTCAACAAAACAAAAAGCTATATCTAGATGCATATATTATTTATTTCTATGTCTCTTTCTTCTGTATATCTGTTTTTATATCTAGACATTTTTGTGTACCTCATCTATCTGCATTTTGTTTCCATTATCTCCTGGACTGAGTGATACCTGAAAGATTTTCCCCATTTTTTTTTAAGCAAGTCATTCTCTTGTACTTTATCCCCTTGAGCTTATATGTCAGAGCTTTGTGAGGATAATCTATTCACTTCCGTGCCTTGCTCCAGGTGAAGTGCTTTTGTTTCAAAGATTTCTCAATAGCAGGTATGAGTTATAAACTCACCACCCTCAGTATTTTCTTAGGACCCCGGCCACATGGTTAGTTGCCTATCTTGAAATAATGGCACTACTGAACTGATATCAGTGGCATTGTTATAAAGATGTTTTGGATCCCAAACTAATATTTATTCAAAGTTTCCCCAACTACTAGTTAATGATAAAAGGAGCAGATCTTCAGCTCCTATGAAATAGAGTGAATAGTTGCATTGCTTATACAAAGAGAGAGAAATAAGACTTGACTAGGAGCAGTCTACCTGTGACTGTAAAATTCTTCTTATATATATTTTTTGCATATTTACATGCAATTGACAACCACACGGGCAATTCATTATTCATAAGTCTATATGTTGATTTTCAAATTGTAATAAAAAGTGTTATTTGCATGTTTTTATGAAATCTTGCATTTTAGAAGACTTAGAATTTTCAGAAAATAATTCTCTGCAGAAGTCCTTTGTTAAAACAAGACCAACCTTGGATCAGTAGAGGGCAGCCCTGCCAAAGACCTGGATTTTTCTTCTAGTCTATTTAGATTCCGAAATCTTATAGGAGCTTTTACAACATAGTTATAACTATGAGATTAATACTTGCTCTAAGAAAAAGGTGGGCTTTCATAAATTTAGGCTTAAATGCCATAGTAGCTTTGCTTAAATTTCTCAAATAGCATACTTTGAATATTGAATTATTTTTGTTATTTAATTTTTGGCCATGTTCATGAGGGTAGTGCCATTTTCTGATTTTTATTTTAACATTAAGTCACTTCTTCCCCCCCAAAAGCTTGATAGGGCTTTCTATGGACAAAGACAAGCCTAAATTCTATTTCAGACAAGCCTGAACTCGAGTGGTTTGATTCTTTTTTTGCAGACCATTCTAACATGACAAATGTTAATTTTAGAAAATATTGCTAGAACTTATCTGGAGGTAACATTTGCCATAGCATGTAAACTATATATAAAATTCAGGTGGTTCTTCAAGAGGAATGAGTTGTGTTTGAACAATGTGATAATAATGCCAGCATATTACATGGAACAGTTTCATGTGCTTAAGCAGTTATTCTCAAGACGTAGTTTGGCCTCTTATTCATGCTATTGGTTGAATATTTAAGACACATTTTTAAAGGGAAGGGATGTAATATTCATTACTTGAGCAAATCTCTCAATCACAAAGGACCTATCGATAGTGTTTAATGCATGTGAACCACAAGAATATCACCTGAAACTACCTCAGTCATTCAGTGTGTGTGTGACCTGGGGTGTCCCTGAGGGAAAGTATTTTGTTTATCCCAGGGAGATCTGCTACCTTATACTCTGTTATTAATTTATCTGCACTAAATCAAACAAATTATATGCACCTTTATAAAAATTGCTTGTTAAATTAATAGAAAGATACAAAAAAGATAAATTAGTTATTATAAATTTAACATTTTTAACCTTTTAGTAACTTTTATTCTAAAATGACAGTAGAGAAGATATGTCAGAGACAGAAATAGTTTAAATAGTAAAATACTAAGACCAAAAATAGTCTTAACTCTCTTTTTATATCTTACATTTTATAGAATAAACTGTGGTTTTTGCCTTGTTTGTCTTAGACGACTGCACCTAGTAGCTTCTCCCGGAATATTGAAGAGAGCCTTGCTGAGTTCCAGAAACTCATTGTAATAATGGCATCATTAGAATGCCTGATAGAATATTTATTACACCCAACATTAGTTAATTTGATAACATTTTCAAGGAGCTGTTGATACCAATGCTTTTTTTTTCAAATTTAGTATAGCATGGAAGCTAAAATTTATAAAGATGAGAGAAAAAAAAAGACTATTTAGGGACCTCAAGGTGACTATCAATATAAAAATCTTAAAAATTATATTGGAAAATATAATCTAGCAGTACTTCAAAGAATAATACACCAAAACAAAGTTGGTTCATTGTAGTAATTCAGGGAGAACTAGCTCAATATATATTTTTAAAAACTTATTAATATATTCCACTAAATTATAGATCAAGGGAGAGGAAAGCATAACTTCATTTTCAAGTATCTGAGGAAATTTTGACACACATTCCTAATAACATGAGAATAGAGGGAAACTTCCATGGCATGATAAAGCAATCTATGTTTCAATAACGAAGGGAGATGCATTACTGATAGTAAATACCAGAAGCATTCTCATTTGAGGGACAAGCTTAGTACATTTTTAAGGAAATAAAGAGTAATAATCATGAACTTGTAAAAGAGGGAGGTAAAATCATCTTCTCTTCTCATCATATTATTAGATAGTTGAATATTTGTGGGGTCAGTGAGAAAATTATCAGGAACCATACAATTAAGTGAGGTCATTGGTGACAACATTGATACTTAACATTTATTTTATAACACCTCTTTCATAAATATTTAAAGGAAGAAGCAATTGCATCTGTCATAGCAACCAAAAGTATTAAATATCTAGAAATACACTTAACAAGAAATATTAAGGTATTAACTAAAACTCATCTGAGTTACATAAAATGAAACAATAATTAAGCTATAACTCCTTCTTGGATAGGAAAACGTATTACTGAGAGGTGTTTGTTTGTTTTTTTCACTGACTTTATTAGCTCACTGTGAACTTAATAAAAACAGCCGTATGAGGTGTTTTTTTTTTTTAAGTTTGTTATGTTACTAGTAATGTCGAGGTAAAAAAATTAAACAAGCAAAGAACTACAAAAATACTTTGAAAATACTGAGAGAATACAATATAAATAAAATATTTTATTTGGTAGACATATTACTTGAAAGACAAAAGAAGTAGGAAGAAACATGGCCATTTAGTATACTATAGAGATATTTTTAAAATGTAGGGAAAAGATAATTTATTAAATATCTGCTTGTTGGATAAGTAGTGAACAGAGGGATTAAAAACCTTTATGTGAACCATGTCATAACATTGCTTTCAGGAAACACTGGCAAAATCACTTTCTCACCTTTGGGAAGGAAGCCCTTGAGTGCATGACAAAAAAAAAAAAAAAAAAAAGAAAAGGAAAGAAAAGTAAAAGACATAAATTGAAATATTAAACACAGAGAAATAAAAATCCAGTATTCAGCATGGCAAAATGCTCCATAAAATATTAATATACAAAGAGAAAACCAATAATGTTGTATAAAGGAGAAAGAAATTATTTTTAATATAAGCTTGGTGTTGGGCAGATAAATTATTTTATGCTCACTCTTATTATTAAAGATGGCTGCTGCTCTCACATGGTGATGTTCTCATGTGATACAGCTAATTGCATTTCATGCTTGGGAAGGGGCTTGATTATGCAATAGCTTAATTGTGTGCTGGGGGAGGGCTTTTGAGCCAAAAAGTTTTAAAAGGAGGAGCTAGGGGGTCATTTTAAGGAGAGGAGACCACTTCTTGTAGGGAGGAGGAGCCCATGTTGTAGCAGTGCAAAGAGGCCACATGGAGGAGAGGAGTCAGTCAAAATGGCAGAATGCTGAAGGAGAAGCTAGTTTGTGTAGGAGAAGGAGATGGGGAACAGAAGTGAGTAATACTGGTGAGGGCCTTTGATTCTAGGAAAAAACAGGAAACAGGCAGTGGCTTTGGAAGCCCTGAATGGAAAGGGAAGTGTTTTCCCACTGTGTGTCACCCGCCAGTTACAAGCAAGAATAAAGGAAAATGCCTCACCAGTTCTTGGCTCTGTTGATTCCTTACTCTCTGTCCGGATTAAATGTGAATCTGCATTGGCTAGGAAGCTGTGATGGTGGCCACGGCAACTGACTCTACACTTGGCTTTTAGCAAACAATTGTAAACTCTTCAGAGGGACAGGGAGAAAAAGGAAAGAGAGAAAAAGGGGGGGGGGGAAGGGAGGTGTTTGGACTCCTGAAATCAATCACTGAGACATTGACATGGTGCCACGTTGGTGGTAGAACCTCAGTCACATTTCAGAGCAGGGAAGACAGGTGTTCATGACAGCTGGCTTTGGGCATGCCCCAGAAAACCCCTGCCCTTTGGAAGGAGTACCTTAACCCCTCATTACCCCAAATGTGTGGATTCCAGAGCATTAAGGTCGCTCATATAGGAAGAGAAGATGACGAGTAATGAAAGAACCTTGGAGCAAGGCATTTTTGAGCTAATAAAAGAAGAGTTAACCAAACTATGAAATGGTAAAAGGAAGGCTCGAATTTGGAACATTGTAAGTGTACGATGCAGTGCACATATAATGCAGGGAGGAGAGTATGTGAGGAAGGAGTTGGCCCCAATACCAAGAGGAAAGGACCTTATTTCATTTTATTGAGTCACTAGAGGGGTCGGTCAAGAGTGTTGGGGCAGAGAAAGGAGTTGCCTGGTTTGAAAGTGGAGATGGCTAGCATGGGGAACAAAACCTGGGCCCTCCCAGTTGGTAGGGGTACTTTCCCAACATTCCCAAGTCTCACTGCAGTAGTAACAAAACCAGCAAGTGACAAAACCAGCTGTCTTCACCACTGACACTACTTGTAGAATTTTTACCTCACATGCATGGAGCTCAGAAGGGTATACACATACATTGGGTAATCTACAGAACATAATGAAGCATATCTAATTACATTCTTATAAACATCAACTATTAATCTTTTCCTATATTCTTCCAAGGTTTTGATTCAGAAGCAAGTAGCTTTTGCATGTTTTAGCCAAAGTTGACTAGTATAGAGTTAACAGAATTTGTTTCTGATGGTCATTAAAATGAAGCACATTCCATGTCAGCAAAGGTTTTGAAAGTTAGGAATTTTAGTAGAAGCATGACATTTTTTACAAGTCATCATTATTTATTTAAACATTTTCCTACGATCATTCAACTTGCATAAAATATCTTACATGCTCAATTTTGAATACTTAGTACATAAACACTTAATTATTGACCTGATTATTTTCTTAGGAAAATTTCTTAGAATGAGAGGTATTTTTTCATTGTGTATAAATATATTGTATCATTCTTGACATGTGCTATAAGTTAATTTTTTGTAAAAAAAAAATCTAATATTTTTTTATACTTTTGGCTTAGCCTTTTATTAGGGTATAAGCTTACACACAAAAAAACTAGTGTGCAGGAGCATCATGTAGTATATAATAGAGGTAGTCATTCATCAATGGGGGAGAGGCTAGTTTATTTATTTTTTCAAATAAACAGTGTTAGGAAATGATCTACAAATGTGAGAACAAGTTACATTTGATATTTAAGCTGATGTGGTATCAAGTTATTAAGTTAAAAATGGCTTAGTTATTAAGTGAAAAAATAGAAATAACAATAGGAAGGCAATATGGGTATACAATTTATTTTGAGTTTTAATATGTAGAAGTAATGACAACAGGAAAAGAATAGTTTCAGAATAATCAACAAATAATGTCATAAAAGAGGATCAGTGTAAAAGAGTTCACAAATCTAATAAGAAAATCATTAATTCCACATTTAAAAATGGAAATGAGATTTAGTATCTCTTTTAAAGGTTGTTTGAAAAATGCTAAAATAGTAAAATCAAAAGCTTTCACACTTTTTTGACAGATTATTGTGCACAACACTGAAGGCTGGATTTGTACTGATGTGTAATTTTTGTAACATGGAAGATGTACTGATGTATAATTTTTGCATAGACAACATATAGAGTTATTGGGCTAATTTGCATGTAAGTAACCAATGTTCTAAAGACATGTAATACATCTTTATGCAAATGGTTTACCTACACTGGTCCATTTCAAGTAAAAATATACCAAGTGGAATATGTCCTGAATCAAAATTAATTATTGTGACTTTAAGAAAAATCATGATCTCAAATAATGAATGAATTTGATTATCATGTATACTAGGTACCACCAATAAATGCAGTCTACTCTCCATGTACTTTTTGGGCCAGTCCATTTAGTATGTGATTATTCATCTCTGAAAAAATGCTGCATAAATAATTGAACCAAAATTAATGCAGATGGTTAGGTAGGGCCGGAATGAAGTAACTAATCAGCATATCATTGTTAAATGAACAATTACTATGATTAGTTAGAATTTATAATTAAAATACATGATTGTCAGGTGAAAATTTAGAAACTTTTCTACACAAAGATGAAAATTATTTTCTTATACTAACGTAGTGGGGGTGCTATTTATAAAGCACTGTCTCTTGCAGATTGAGTTAGGTTATCTTGGTCCTTTATAGAACCCTGTGAGATAAAGTCATTTGTTGTTTTTTTTTACAGGGACAGAGAGAGAGAGTCAGAGAGAGGGATAGATAGGGACAGACAGACAGGAACACAGGGAGGTGAGAAGCATCAATCATTAGTTTTTCATTGCCGTCGCCACACCTTAGTTGTTCATTGATTGCTTTCTCACATGTGTCCTGACCGCAGGTCTTCAGCAGACCAAGCAACCCCTTGCTGGAACTAATGACCTTGGGTCCAAGCTGGCGAGCTTTTGCTCAACCCAGATGGGCCCGTGCTCAAGCTGGCGAGCTCGGGGTCTTGAACCTGGGTCTTCTGCATCCCAGTCCGACGCTCTATCCACTGCGCCACCACCTGGTCAGGCAAGATAAAGTCATTTTGCCATTTCAACAGAAAATAGAATTCTGAGTCTACATGTCAGGCTAAACATAATTGCTTACTTTTCTTAGCATTCAATATCTCACTGAACTGAAATATACACTCCTGCCTTCCTCTCTAACCTACCATTCTTCTATATATGTGTGTATCAAGATTCACAGTGCTAGAAAAAATGAAAGGGTGTTATCAATCAGAAACACTTTTGGAAGATGTTAATCATACAATTTCTGTGGGGTATTTTTGTTTTGTTTTGTTTTTATTGATATGTAGTCAATCACTGGTTTTGTCATCTGAGTTCTTTGGTGATCAACCTTTCCTGCATGAAAAGAAGTTCTCAGTGGATCAGCCACCTGACACAAATTTTCTCAATAAAAATCTTGAGTAACCCACTGCAACCATAAGGGTAAGGGGGGCACAATTGCTTATATTCTACTGAGACCTTAAGAGTAGCTTCATATGTGTGGGGAATCTTTGAAGCCTAGGATGAATGTTAGTTCATTTAGAAATAATTTGTTTCCTTTTTTCCCTTAAGCCCTCTGAGCTGTAAAAATACAGTTTGATGAGTGGGGAAAAACAAAAAGCTATGGTACACAATGGAATACTACTCAGCTATAAAAAAGAAGGAAATTTTATCTTTTGCGACAGCATGGATGGACCTAGAGAGCATTGTACTAAGTGAAATAAACCAGTCAGAGAAAGACAAGTACCATATGATTTCACTTATATGTAATATGTAATAAAATGAACTAACAAGCAAAATAGAGATAGACTCATGGATACAGAGAATAGACTGACATCTGTCAGAGAGGAGGGAATAGGGGACTGAATGAAAAAATAAAGGGATTAAAAAAATAATAATAAAACAAAATGTGGCACCTCCCTGGCAGTGTGGATTTTAGCCCCAATACCAGGAGCTAAGTTAGTAATTTTAAAAACCATTCTCCATTTTTGTTCTACTTCACTGAGCACCACAGCTAAGAGTGGGGTGTCTCTCCAGACTCTCCAGACAATCTGTGAGGTAGCTTATCCAGTTCACCCCATACTGCATTGCCCTTCGGGGCTTGATGAGGATGCTTGTCCACCTCTGGTCTCTCAAGCTGATTTTGCTACTCACTGGCTACAGAACTTTCTCACCTTTGACTGTGCACTTACTTTTATTCCTACTTCTTGAGATTTTTTTTTTTTTTTTTTGCTTTTCACCACCTCAGATATTGCATAATATCTTATCCAGAGTTTCATAAAAATCAAAGTCACCGTATCCTGAGCTTCCTCTTAAGCTTAGTTGAGGGGAATTGCCATTTAATAATGAGCTCTACCATTCATTTAACAAATACATATTGAGTGACCCCTATGCAGATACACAAGTGAACAGGAAGTAAAGACAAGGGTCCTTATCTCCATGGAGCTAAGGGATGTAATACACAATGAGCAGAAGAAGTAAGTCCAACAAGCTAGACAGTATGGTGGATGGTCACAAAGTCATGGAAAAGGAGCAGAGTGGGGTAGGTGCCCAGAAGAGCAGGAAAGTGGGAAGTTAGGGGTGATCTCACTGAGGAGAAACGTGAGCAATGATTTGAAGCTGGTGAGACAGGAACAGTAAGAGTGTGGCGTCCTTGGACCTGGGGTTGGGCATCCAGGCTGGGTGAGCTCTCCCTCTGCTCTGACCTGGGAGTAGTTCTGAGGTCTATAGTTTGTCTAGCTTAGATACTGGGAGGGCGGGGGCAGGGAAATGTGGGGTGAGCGGGGAGGAGAGAGGAGAATGAAGGGCTTCAACACCAACCAGGTCCAGCCGTTCTTCATCTGCTTTGTTGTTCAGTGAGTCACACACTCTTATCTTCCATGATATCATTCTACAAATGTATTACTTTGGTAAATTCTTTACTTGGAGTAGTTTCTGAGCCATGTTGAAAAATTTAAATTTCTTCCATTCTTTCTTTCTCTGGATT
This sequence comes from Rhynchonycteris naso, assembly GCA_037038555.1. Lineage (NCBI taxonomy): Eukaryota > Metazoa > Chordata > Mammalia > Chiroptera > Emballonuridae > Rhynchonycteris > Rhynchonycteris naso. Next base: position 210,604,894 of record CM072998.1, on the reverse strand, counting down.
TCTTTGTTAATCACTGATTGTGTATCACTGTTTTTTTCCAAATCACAAAATTTTTGAGATTAGAGAAATGTCCATTTATTTTTTTTATGTCTTAGGCAGAGTGACAATTGCTTAATATACATGAGGATTTTATATATATGATTCATTGCAAGAAAGACCTATTTTAATGTGCCATGAATTAAAAATTAGGTCATTAATCAATGATCAATTTCTTTGATATGCATTTCTATTTAAGATTTGTCTCTACTTAGCCATAAACCTATTGATCTGCAACACAAATACATATTTCTTAATAATGAAGAAGTACTGATTAATACTGATTAAAGTTTCTTTAGTACAGACCCTTACAGAATAGTCAATGCAAACTTCTTTCTAATCAAGATCTTTCTTACCAATGTTAAACAAGCAAACTAAATCCATCCATAAAGAAAACAAGTTCAGCAAAACTTTCTCAATAGGAAATAAAGTAGCATTCACCGGTCCTCTTCTTGCCACCATTCTTTTTCTAGTGGTCATGTTTTTATACATGGAGAACTGGTGCTCATACAACTAGCTCATGTCCTGCTTGAAGCTGCATCCATCTAACTGGTCCTAGATACACTTCTGCTCCCAAACTGTGATTTGGTCTCTTAGACTAATGGTCTGGATTTCATCTTAATTAAGAAAATGTCCTTTAACTTCTTTCTAATAACTCATTTCCATTGAAACTGGGACCTGAATTTTCCCAATGTGGATGCTAATACCCAGGATGGAATTATCCTACTCATCATGACTTCTAATGGAATTGGAAATTGGAATAAAATAGTTTTATTAGACTTGTGATTGATTCCTGCCATATAATGAACAAATGATATTCAGTTTCTGTGAATCCTTGTTTTCTTCTTATTATTTACCTTTAGGGTAAAGTCAAGTTTGTTCTTCTCAAAATGGTTTAATGCTCTCAGGTTTAGGATATAGATCTGCATTTTGATGGGATTTTTAAAAACCTACAGAAAAGAAAAAGAGCAATGCTTGATATTCCTGAGAATCCTTGTTCCCTTCTTCATATTTACCTTTAAGATAAAATCAAGATTTTCTTTTCACAATTTTTTAATGGGTCTGAGTTTCGATGAGGCTATTTGAAGCCTAATTTTCAAATACGAATCAACTTTATTTCCTGAACATTAATGAATATGGCCTTTAAATAATAATGAATAAAATTTCATCTCTGTAGTCCATGACTAAATCTTTTCAGTCAATGTTGTGTTATAATCCTTTGGGTCTTTCTATGTTGTCTGCCATTTTTTATGTCACCTGAAAGAAAGGGTGAAGAGATGCCATCACTGGAGGAAGTTGTTGGGGACAGGAAACATGACCAGGGGCTGAATCAGTAAAATTAAGAAGCACATTAAGGGGGTGTTAGGTCTGTCATAGGTCATAGGTATGACTTTTTTCTAGTCAGCAGTAATATTTAGAATCTCGCATTAAATTGTGGTGATACACATTTTTGGTAATGTCACTAAACTCAGAGTTCTGCAGCACTGTCCTCAGTAAGACAGACGTTTGTGGTGGTGATAGAAAGATCTGGGAGAATCCCTTGTAGAATGAGATGACCTCCTTTGTAGGTTTGGCTGGGGTGGTTTGGCTTTGCCCTTGTAGCCTATCCCTGAACACACAGTCCTTGCTCTCCTTGAGATTATGGTGCTTCTTTGGGGTCTATGAAGGCTTTAGCTTTCAAGAAAAGACTCAGAGCAGTGCAGTGCAAGAAGAAGAAAAGGATTCTTTAGTGTCTGTCTAGAGTGTCCTTTCCTCTCCTGAAACACGGCCAGTATGCCCCATGCCTTCCGTGACATCCTGTTGATTGACAGAAAGTGGTCTGTCTCTATGATCACTTCACCTTTTGATAGAACAGCACTCTTCATTTTGACGCATCGACCTGCGAGAAAGTTTTCCTCATCTGTACGGTTTACACACATATCTGCAGACATAGTGTGCTTTGACATCTTAAGATAACTTCACAGTGATTTTTGGTTGTAAGAAACATGGTATAAGACAATATAAGTGTTACCATAAAAATGTATTTAAGCAAAATACATAACTACGTACAGTAGAATAAGCCTTTTGATTTTTGTATTATAATCTTGGAGCTCTGAATTGTACAGGAGGAAAGAGAAATAACATTCTCATAAACATGTCAGTCAAACAATTGAGATGCTACTTGATTTATCTTATTTTTTCCAGTGTTTGCTGGCATTTTATTCATTTATTTAATTATAATTTCTTTTTTGCTTATGCTAAATTATGTTACCAATATTTACCTTGTACTTTATAATTTTTAAAGAGCTACGCTATTCTCTTAGCTTATTATTTTAATAACATCGATAATTTTTCTCATGTTGTTATATACTTTTATATAATGTGAAATAAATACTTTTGAATATTCAAAAATTTTATGTTTTAATCGTCTACTTAAAAAGTCATGGGAGATAGCCTGACCTGTAGTGGCGCAGTGGATAAAGCGTCGACCTGGGAACACTGAGGTTGCCAGTTCAAAACCCTGCACTGGTTCGGTCAAGGCACATATGGGAGTTGATGCTTCCAGCTCCTCCCCCTTTCTCTCTTTCTCTCTCTCTCTCACTCTGTGTCTTCTCTCTAAAATGAATAAAATAAAAATAAAATAAATTTAAAAAGTCATGGGAGACCTTGGCCAGTTTGCTCAGTGGTAGAGCGTTGGCCTGGTGTGTGGAAGTCCTGGGTTTAATTCCTGGTAAGGGCACCCAGGAGAAGTGCCCCTCTGTTTCTCTACCCTTCCCTCTCTTCATCTCTCTCTTCCTCTCCCACAGCCAAGGTTCCACTGGAAACTTGGCCCAGGCACTGGGGATGGCTCCATGGCCTCCACCTCTGGCGCTAGAATGGCTCCAGTTGCAACCAGAGCAATGCTCCAGACAGGCAGAGCATCACCCTCTAGCAGGCTTGCTGGGTGAATCCCGGTCAGGCGCATGCAAGGGTCTGTCTGACTGCCTCCCCACTTCTAACTACGGGGAAAAAAAGTCATGGGAAAGAAATGTATGTGTCTTTATATTTGTTATTGCTATTATGTTTAGAAAAAAATGTACTTCAAAGTGAACAAAATAAAAAATCAACTTGAAATAGCAATTTTGACTTATATATGTCTAATTAATTTTATTGTTTAAATTAAATTATGTTGATAACTTAAAATGTTATGCAGATCGGGAGGTTTTTATTTCAATTGCTATTTAATATGTGTATTGGTAGTTATACAGGTATTGTCCAGTTCACCTTCAAGTATATCTTGGTCTTAGGGCGACTTACAAAGTTGAGCAAAAAAAATAATGATATTAACAGCACGATGCTAAGTACTTTATATGCACTTAATTACCTCACATTGAGAATAGAAAGGTATGCCTAACTTTGCCATGTTCAAGGTGAAAAGCCAGAAGCTCAGAGAATTGATATAATATTATCTAGGGTCACATAGGAAGTGGGAGAGCAGTGTTGGAAACCAGTCCAATGTGGCCTCAATCACCTTGCTTTAAACCCTGCTTGGATTAGCAGAGAGCTAGGGTGGGCATGAGCTCAGGCTCTGGGGACTGTTACATATGTGAGGATTTTGTGAGCCAGTCAGTAAACCACGGACAGTTTGAAATGAGCCACGGTAGAAATATTTTACTGTGAACATCTACAAATGTCATAAATTGGGGCCTGCCTACACACATCTGCCTGTCCTTCACCAGTTTACTGCACACCACTGCCTCTGCTGTGAGCGTCTCATCAATGTTTCCTTTTACACAGACATGAGATCTAGACTTCTCTCTACGTCAAGTGCTGCCTTCCATTAAGAAATTTACCATTTGCAGTTATTAATTAAATGTCACTTTTATTGTCATAATAACTCAAATAATTTCTCATAGAGATGAATGTATGAAATCATAAATTATGTCTTTTGTTTTCAGTGATGGTGGAAAGTGGAAATATAATTTCTTTCGTGGCGTATATTAATTCTGGACATTGTAAAATTTATAAAAATATTGTAGGGCTCATGAAAGTACAGTCAAAAAAGGTGGTAAGTTTTAAATTTATGTATTCTCTTAATCCATTAACTTAATCTGATGAATAGAGCATGATGAACATCCTTCCATGTGCTTTTTGGACATTTATTATTTGTCTTCTTTTGTGAAATTTCTTTTCAAATTTTTTACTATTTTTTGTTGGGTTTCCTTTTTGCTTCTCACTGAGCTGTCCGATACCAGAATGTAAAATATGTTGCAAGGTAAACAGTATCGAGTTGTGACCAATATGCCAATAACAAATGTGCTTAATGACCGATAAGCCCATGAAAAGATGCTTAATGTCGTTATTCATCAGAGAAATGCCAATTAAAATCACAAGGTATCACTGTAAGCATATCAGATAGGTTAAAACACACTGAACACATGACTTAGAAATTTTAGTCTAGATAATTACTCAAGAGAATGAAATTACATGCCTACAAGAAGATCTACATGAATCTTTATGTGATATAAAAGTGGTTTAATTCAACATCACTTATCTGTATCTCTTAACAGAAAAAAACTAAAAGACTTGTTTATATGGGTCAACTAAAAAAGCAAGAGTCTTTTGGCGAGATTAGCGTTCTTCTTCAGGTTCCTTTCACATGCACAGTGATCACCGGAGAGCAGGTTGAGATGGCCATCATTGAAGATAAGGACATATTTGGTAAATACAGACATGCCTTTATTTTAACTAGTATACTATTTTAGCTGTTAAATTTTGATAAGAGTGGGCATATGTCACAGACACATTGGGACACTTGAGTAAGTGTAGGTGCATGTATGTTATTTATGGAGGTGACACATCTGTAGATAGCCTCTTTGTAACTTCATATTCCATCTGATTTAATTGTGCTACTTTAGAATATATTCGAAATATTTCAAAAGACTGTTTCAAATTACTGAAATGTCTCTTCCAATTTCCAAGTGACTCTTCATAGCAACATTCTCTCTTTTTTCTGGAATACCTTTGTTTTTTATCTCTAAAATTATTGCTTCTGTGGTCCGGTTCAGGTCAAATATGTACTATCCTCCAATGTGCAGTCTAGATCAAGTATATATGAAAGTCTATGATTAAAACCTTCTATTTAAGGCTTTATCTGAAAATTTAGATCTCTGATAATATTAAAAGAACAACGATGCAGCTACCTGTCTTTGGTCCTCAAACGTTATAAATACTCAAATGGGATATACACTTCAGTATAATGGATAAATGAATAGGCGTTAATAAGTCAAAACATAATAGGTTAATAAATAAGAGTACTATTTTATGTGCTATAAAACTGCAAATGTCAAACATTGAGTAAGGAACAAATAAAAGAGGAGAAACTAATATAAATTAACATGGGTGAGATATTTGCTTTGAATACATTCAATTAGAAATATTTTCATGATTATCATGTATGATTTGATTGAATTCCCTTATCCTGAATTTCAGGTATTTTGTATGTGTGGAGGGGGTTTGTCTCTTAAAGACTATGCATAACTCAGATTTGGCTTAGCTTCAAATTTGTGTATTAATTTTCAGAAGTCATAACTTTGAAATCACATTAATTAATTTTCTTTCCTTCTGTGACATTCGGATACAACTTTTCCCTCAAAGTAAGTATCACTTAAAAATAATTACTAACCACCAATTATAATGGCAACATTCTCACTTGAAACAGGTGAGGTTATTCCCTTCCTGTACTAATTATGTTAACTGGTGCAAGGCAAATCCACTGTGGGCTCTTTTATGTAAATCAACATTTCACCCAGGGGAGTGCTTCTTTCAAGCATGTATTAGAATCTCCTTGCCATCTGGCAACCTAAAATTTAAATAGTTGGTGTAGGGTGAGCTTGAGTTGTATTTTTCTGCTTATATTATAAATTTCATTCTATATTGTGTTCATCTGGGACTGAAGCTACTGAGCTGCTGACATGTTGTGTGTCTTATTAGTTATATATCCCCAATAGAACTGTTCTTAAGGACTCTGTTCAGCTTGTTTTTTATTTTTGCATTCTAATTATTTTATATTTTATTTAAAAATAGTAAAAAAATATTTTAAGAGTTAAATCATTTAATTGAAAAATTTAATAGTCAAATTTTGTTGGAAGAATTATTTTCACACATGAACAAAGATGAACTTTATAGTTGCATTTCCATATCCTTTGTTCTGTTTCTATTTCTTGTATCATCTGAAATATGAATCTATCTCTATATAACACCATAGGGCAGGACCCAAGGGAAAATAAAATGTGCCTTAAAAAATATCGAGTTGAAGACAAATGAAAATGTTAAGATAGAATAAGAAATATGAGCAAACCCATGATATGTCTGTCATCTTGCTATCAAGATGACATTGTTGTTTTAGCTGCTAGCTATATTACATTGGTATTAGGAATCACATTTATATTTGAAGTGGTCCATTAAAAATAAGCAAAACTTAAATAAAAGCAATATGTTTTAACAGAGTCCTCAGTAATATGTTGATTATGTTACCTGCACTTTCTAATCTATCAAAGATTGTTAAATGTAGTGGTTTTTTTTAAAAAGAATTATAAAATGTATTCCTGAGAAAAATAAAGTTTTTATATTTTCTTGCACATACAGGCCACACTCTCTGTTTCCATGTAAATCATACTGAAGAGCCAATATCATTTTAATGGTCCAGTTTACCAACAATATTTAGTAAACACCTAAAGGGAACAATCACTACCTATACCTGGGGAAATTAGAGCAGAATCTGAGAAGCATAAAGGACCACATAAAAGTTAAATATTTCCCTGAAGAATTACATACACAGCGATACCGCTGTACCATCATAAGAGAAATGTGCAGTGATTTGTTTTGTAATATTTAAAAATGATTTGAAGAGTGATTTATTTGTTCCTTAGGTTGTTAACTTTTAATCTTTGTCCCTACTTCTCAGACATCACCTGGAGCACTAAATAAAAAATGAGAACAGAGTTATTATTAAGTTTAAGCAAATATAAATATGCTTTATTTTAAGTAAATGCCATTGGGGATACAATTTATCTAGTTATTATTTTTATGGAGGTAATATATTTTTATCCAGGTGCAGAATTGATAGCTCAAGTCATTAGATTATAATTATGTATGCTGGCTATTTTAATTTTATTGATATCAGAAATTGTCATTCTACCGTTAAAACAAGTATACTACTTTATAATGAGAAATAATTGCTTCTTATATATAAAACAAATTGTTATTAATCATATCTCACTCAATGACACATGATTGGAAAAAATAAGGATAGCTCTGTCTTCTGATCTGCTTGGTGAGTCTGGTTAGAGGTTTGTCAATCTTGTTTATCTTTTAAAGAACCAGCTCTTGGTTTCATTGATCTTTTGTATTGTTTTTTAAGAATCTATTTCATTTATTTCTGCTCTGATCTTTATTATTCCCTTTTGTCTGCTTACTTCGGGCTTTGCTTGTTGTTGTGTAAAGTTAGATTGCTCATATGAGATTTTCCTTGTTTCTTGAGGATAACTCTGGATTTTAATTGTCTTTCCTGAAAAAAGAATTTTGAATCTGAGGTGACATCGGTAGTGTTGATCTCAACAAAAAGTCAGCCACGTGTCTCTCCAGCAAACAAGTTTACTCAGGAACAATGAAGAAATGTAGCCCAGAGCGTGCCACTATGGTGGGCCATGACCAAGTCTGCTGGACAAAGCTCAGTGGTAAAGCGGAAGAGGAAGTTGGGAAGAATATATTACAAACAAGTCCTTCCTGTCATGCTTTGTGAAGGACCAGGGTGTGAGAGCTCTCTTTGTTGCCTTCTACTTCATATGAAAAAAGATTTCTGTTTACTCAGTCCAGTACCCACTACTTGACAGTATCTGTTTTTAAGCAAGAAGAATGTCTAAAGACTTTCCATCAAAAAGCCTGGGAAACCATGTATTTTACTATAGAGAGATCTCTTAGATGGCTCAGCAGCAATGAATATGTTCTTATGGAAAAGCTCTACTTCCCAACATGTCAGTATGACTTCTCTGTGCTCAGGCAAGTCATAACCAGCTGCCTCATTGCAGAAAATGTTAATCAAGAGAGTTTAAACTATTGAACAATTTTCCTGAGTAAATAACCTTCCTTTCCTCCCTTTGTTTTGTTTTGGCTTGATGATAAAATTCTTATATAAAAACACATTTCCAAGTTAAAAATAAGCTGTAAAGTACTTTTATGATTCTTTTTACTCATTACTAATAATATTAAAAGGAAAAAATGAAAGTTAATTTGAGTAAAACTTGTTTTGGATTCTTTGGACCAAGTTTTGATTGAAAAGATTATATTTTATATGCCTGTTTCTCAGTATATTATTTTACATCATCCCCAGTGCAACCCCATCAGAGGCTCACAGTGGCTATCCTTTATGTGTGAGCCCACACCTGGCCTATGTCGTGAAGTCTGCCTGTGATGACGCACCCACATTTTTGCTCTGCAAACTTTGAGCCACATGTGCAGCTTGCCTGTCAGCAGTCCACTAGCTTGTTTCTGACCTTTAGCTTGTTCAAGGGGCAGTCACACAATATTGCAGTGTGGCCACTACCTCCAGGAAATGCATTTACAGCTCTCCAGGGGCTCTGGTGAAAGGTTCTGGCTTTCAGTTGGGCAGAAGCAGAGACATTTCCTATTGCCATCCTTTGAGGAGTGGTGGTGAGGCTTACAACAGAGTTCTTTAGAAAAGTCTTTTTCATGATTCACTAACAATCTCCATTCTCAACTACTTTATACCTTCAGTATGGTTGAGGGGCTAGGGAGGTTTCTAGTTCTTCTCATTTATTAAAAAAAAAATTAGTTTCTTGTTAAGAAATATACTTCCTTAAGTCTCAGTAGATTCTCTCACTTTAAAATCTTAGAACATTCATTTAGTGCCAGGCATTATTACATACTTCTCAGGTTTTATCTCCTCAAACTTTCACAGCAACCCATGAGATGTGTGCATTTAACATGGACATGTTTTCACATCTTAGCTATTGTAAATAATGCTGCAATGAACATAGAGGTGTAGACATCTTTCCAACTTTAACTCATTCATATAAATACCCAGAAGTAGAATTGCACTGATAAAAGTGCAATCTTTGATATTTTCTACTTTTCCTTTGATTCTCAAAGAGAATAATGTCAACTTTGCCTTTAATTGTGGTCATTTTCTTTACATAGGGAAACGCACGTTACTATTTCTTTCTTTCTCTCCCTACTCGCCACTTCTGTGACTTGAATCAATTTTTTAGTTATGATTACATATTTACCTTCTACCAGGTTCTTTTCCATAGTAGATAGATTATAAATTTAACAATTATATAACTGTATCAGGTACCTGATATGGGAGATGGATGTATTTGTTTTTAATAATAAAGAGTTTACATATTTCTTTAAATTCATGGGCTTAAAAATTGGCTAGTATTTTTTCTCTCAAGAAAAAAGGGAGTTAGTGGAAATCTAGACTTTTCTGAAAGTGATGATTAATGACCACTAATACTTCTAGTGACCCAGGATTGTGAAAGTATCAGCTTATGGGGCCTAGGTGAAGCCACCAAACATATTGGTGATATTGTAATACATACTTGGCTCTGACTACAAATAAGTAATGTAATTTGAAATGCAGCCAGGCAGAATTTTTGGTTTTGAGGCATCATGGCAACTGAGTACACAATGTATCTCTTGCTTCCCTGGACACAAAGCACTTTGATAACAATAATTAGTTTCGTTTTAGTCCTTAACTTTCAGAGGTTTCAATTCTTCAATTGTGTAATTACATAATGCTTTAATCATGAATTGATTTTAAGCAAGAAATTTGGATGACAGTTCATATAAAGTTATAGGTAGGGTATTATCTCACTTAGAGAATGCTTCATCGACTTCAAAATTATAATTCCCTGTAAATAAAAAAAATAATTATAAATTTTTGGTTAAAAATTTGATGTTACTAAGCTATACCTGAGTGCCTTGCTGGTTTAGCAGACAGTAAAATATTAATCAGATATCAAGTTCAGACCAACCCTAAAATTGATAAAAATTTTGTACTTTTAAAACTTATTTTAGAGTTAGCTCATATAAAACTTAGGCCAAATGTCCATGTAAATCCTATGCTTCTGTATTTTTAGAGAGACTCCAAATCAATGTGTACCCAAATGTAATTTCATGAACTGATAATTACATAGTATTACCTAATAAACTTCAATATTTATATTGCAAAACCTTGCTTAATTGTTGGAAACTGCAATAGTTTGCATCTGATTAAGTGTTAGAGCTCTGATAATTGTAGCCATGCTTTTAAAACAAAGTATTTTTATCTTTTGGTTTCTTGTATTGTTTGGCAAAACTAATCTCCTGCAAAGTACTGGTCCCTTACAAAATAACTCTTTATGAAAAAGAAAATGAGAATGTAGGTAATACTGTACCCCATCCATCAAGGTGTCATGCTGTTATACCCATTTTGTGCAATACTGTACCTTAATGTTTTCTAGAGTATTTCTGATATTGCATCTTGATTAATTGCTAAATATTGACTACAGTTCAAGTTTTAAAGGAAGCATGTAATTCAATAAAATGTGTCCCATAAGTCATTCAATAAAATCCCTTCTATTGACAGAATTATGCACAAACAAGGAAGATTTTAAAATCTGACTCCTTGAACCAAGATCCTTGTAAGAACAGTTTTAGCAGAAGAAACTATCACTGCAAATCTTTTTTCTCATGCTGGCACTCACCTCTTGTACCAGGTTTCTGTGTGGTATGTCTGCAGGGCTGAGAGGCATGGAGCACAGAGGAAGATTGAATTCTTAGCCCCTCCTGCAGGTTGGTCAGAGTCATGTAACTGGATCTGGCAAATGGAAATAGAGGGAAATAGTTATAGCCTGTCAGTGAAAGATGTGATCCTGCGTGATCTCACCCGCTGTCTGGAAGGGATGTGCATCGAGAGAGCAGAACCACCTGATGGTGGGAGCCTGGACTCTGGGACTCTCCTTTTGGACAGAAGTACCCAGAATAACTCAGCCAGGCACATCTGTATTGGACTTTGTGTGGGTATCAAATAAACATTGGTTGAATTAAGCAACCCAGATTTTTGTTTGTTATAGCAACTAGTGAGTGCTATCCTGAGTCATACAATTGGCAGAAAATGCAAGATTTTCTGAGGACTTCTTTCAAAAGTAAAAGTTCCCAAATTAGGACATAACATAAATAGACTTTGCATGATGATTCTTATGTTCTTAACACTTAGAAATCTTCTACTCTGAATTTCAAAACACATTTAGGAATAAGAATATATATATATAAAGACAATATATGCTCCACTGTAGAATAAGTTTTAGAATTATTCTTAGATAGTGTTGTTATATGAATATCATACACACAAGACATGAAAGAGACATACATTCAGATTTTTAAAAAAATTAATACACTTAAAAAATCCCTGGACAAAATATTTTTTAAAATAACTTACAGCTTAGTTACACATTTCCAGAACATGGCCAAAGACCCAGAGTAAACTGCATGTTCTCCATTAGCACTCAGAAGTTGAAGTAGAATTGAGTACATTTTGAGGAGAAAGCAAAAAGTTAGACAAATCAGTAATCAACATCAGCCTTAATAGGCTATGTCAGATAAGGTCTTTTGAGATTTAATATAAAATGACCTAGAGATGTTTGCAGACAAGGTTATCAGTAAATCTACTGAGAAAGTTCATAATAGCCATCTTATTCAAAGGCAAAGAATTCATTCTGTTCAGTCCTTAGGATCAGTGGAGGAATAAACAGTTTCTCTGCCCTTAGGATGTTATGACAGAAGGACTTAATTAAAGCTATTGGATTAAAATCTTGGTTTAGAAACTATTGCATGGTCTTAAAGTAAAGAAAAAAAGCCTTTTAGTGTGTAAGAGAAGTTTGCATTCTTTATTTATTTTTTAAATGCCCTTGCGCATATCAAATCCCACAAAAAATGTTGATAGTTACCATATATCAGAACTTAAGTCTGAGTTAAAATTTTCAAGGTCTGATATCAAGTATTGTGATACCTCCAAGTTTTTTCTTCTTTCTCAAGATTACTTAGTCTATTTGGGGTCTTTTTGGGGACCATATAAAATTTTGAAATATCTATTCTAGATCTGTGAAAATTGCATTGATGTTTTAATAGAAGTTGTGTTGAATCTATAGATTGTTTTGGGAAGCATGGACATTTTGTTGATGTTAATTCTTTCAATCTATGAACATGGTATACACTCCACTTATTTATATCCTCATTTTCTTTCTTCAGTGTACTGTAATTTTCCATGTACAAGTCTTTTACTCCTTGGTTAAATTTATTCCTAGGTACCTTATTTTTTAGTTCTTATTGCAATGGTAAATAAGATTGTTTTCTTAATTTTGTTTTCCAATAGTTCATATTGGTATGCATAAATACCACTGATTTCTGAATATTAACTTTGTATTCTTCTACTTTGCCAAATCATTTATTAGACCTTTAGTTATTTTGTTGGAGTTTTTAGGGTTTTTATGCACAATATTATTCATCTGCAAATAATCACAATTTTACTTTTTTCCTTTCCAATTTAGATGCCTTTTACATCTTCTTCTTGTCTGATTGCTGTAGCTAGGACTTTCAATGTTATGTTGAATCAGAGTGGTGAAAGTGGACATCCCTGTATTATTCCTGATCGTAAAGGAAAACTTTTAGTTTTTGCTCATTCAGTGATGTTGGCTTGTAGGTTTGTCATATAGGCCTTTGTAATCAGAACATCCTGGTACTGACACAAGGAAAGGCCTAAAGATAAAGGGAACAGAACAGAAAGCTCAGAAATAAGCCCACACCTTTATGGTCAATTAATATTTGACAAAGGAGGAGAAAACATATAGTAGAGTAAAGACAGTCTCTTCAATAAATGGTGTTGGGAAAATTGGACAGGTACATACAAAAGAAATTAAATAAGACCACCAACAACTTACACCATACACAGGAATAAACTCAAAATGGATTAAAGACTTAAATGTAAATTGCAAAACTGTAAAAATCCTACAAGAAAAAATAGGTAGCCAAACAACAGATGTCTCTCATGGCAATATTTTTGTCAATATATCTTGTCGGTCAAGGAAAACAAAATAAAAAATAAACAAATGGGATTACATCAAAGTAAAAAGTTCTTGCACGGCAAAGGCAACCATTAACAAAATGAAAAGACAACCCACTGAATGAGAGAACATATTTGCCAATGATACATCTGATAAAGGGTTAATTTATAAAATATTGGAAGAACTTATACAACTCAACACCAGGAAGACAAACAACCCAGTTAAAAAAATGGGCAAATGACCTGAATAGAGAGTTCTCCAAAAAGAACACAGATGGCCAATAGACATACAAAATAAGTGCTCAACATTACTAATCATCAGAGAAATGCAAATTAAAACCACAGTGAGATATCACCGCACATCTATCAGAATGGCTGTCATCAATAAATCAACAAAGAAGTGTTGGCAAGAATGTGGAGAAAAGGGAACCCTCATGCACTATTTGTGGGACTGCAGACTGGTGCAGCCACTGTGGGAAGCAGTATATCAAGTGTCCTCAAGAAATGAAAAAATTAAACTGTCTTTTGACCCATTGTTTCTACTTCTGAGAATATATTCTAAGAAACCTGAAACACTGATTTGAAAGAATAGATGCAACACTATATTCATTGTAGCATTATTTATAATAGCCAAGGTTTGGAAGCAACCCAAGTGTCCATTAGTAGATGAGTGGGTAAAAAAGCTGTGGTACATTTACACAGTGGGATACTACTTGGCTATAACAACAACAACAAAAAAAGAGGAAATCTTACCTTTTGTGACAGCATGGATGGACCTGTAGAACATTATGATAAGTGAAATATGCCAGTCAGAGAAAGACAAGTACCCTATGATCTCACATATATTTGGAATCTGATTAACAAAATGAACTGACGAACGAAATAGAGTCATGAATACATGGAACACACTGACATCTGTCAGAGGGAAGGGGCGTCAGGGGAACTGAATGAAAGAAGGTGAGATGGTTAACCATAAAGCACATGTGCATACCACATAGACACAGACAACACTGTGGAAATACCCAGAGGGAAAGGGACAAGGTGGAGGTAGGCAAAGGCAGGGGAGGCAGGGAAATGGAGATGGAAAAAAGTTTGCTTGAGGCATAGGGTGCATGATGGGGTGTGCAGATGGTGTTACCATATTTCCCATGTATAAGATGCACCTTAAATTTGGGGCCCAAAATTTGGAAAAAAAAAGATGTATTACATAAAGTTATTGAACTCAAGTTTTATTCATCATAAAATTCATACAACTCCTCATCACCATCAAAACTCTGATCCATTAACTTGTCCTCATCTGTGTCTGATGATAAATCACTGTCTTTATGTATTACTTTGTTCTCAGTTCCATCTATAGCATTTGAAATGCCTCAACCATTGTATAAGACACACCTAGTTTTTAGACCACAAATATTTCAGGAAGAAAGGTGTGTCCTTTACATGGGGAAATACAGTATATTGAGTTGTACACTTGAAACCTGCATGGTTTTGCATACCAATGTCATCCCAATAAGTTCAATTAATATAAGTAAATAAATAAATATAAAAGTTATGCTATAGCCTGACCTGTGGTGGCTCAGTGGATAAAGCGTCAACCTGGGAACACTGAGGTCGCTAGTTCAAAACCTTGCACTGGTCTGGTCAAGGCACATATGGGAGTTGATGCTTCTAGCTCCTCCCCTCTTTCTCTCTCTCTCTCTCTCTCTCTCTCTCTCACTCAGTGTCTCCTCTCTAAAATAAATAAATAAAAACAAATAATAAACACATTCACACTTTAAAAAAAAAAGTTATGCTATAAAAGAATTTTCAAAACCTATTCCACTGTGATACTAGATTCCTTCACTAATACTTCCCTAGTCTGCTTATAGGAAATGCATTCTTGATTCTCTATTGTCAGTCCTTGAATCTATTGGAAAGATTTTGGTAAGAGATATACAAATCTCTTGTGGGGGGGGGAGGTAATTGCACTGAGAAATTAGGAAATTATGTAAGAAAAGGAAACATCAAATAAGTGCTGTAAGATAAGTGTGGCTTTTACTAGATCTGAAGGATAGCAGATGAGGATACGTTGGTGGTGGGAAAAAGATAAATAAAATTTGGGAAGAAAATTGTGAATACAAGTGAGAAGACTGGACTGCATATTGACTCTTAAAATGGAGTGAGTAAAGAGGTCGTACTCCAGATGCCCTACAGCCCATTGCTTAATAGAGGTAGCTCACTAAATTATCCACCAAATGAAAATGAGGGTATAATGAACTACTCTTGGGTTAAAGGAGTAATGTCAATGTTAATAATAATAATGATTAACGGTATCATTATAAGATCGATGTTTACTTTTGTAGACATAATCAAAGGGTAGATTTTGTCATCTGTGAATGGACACACTAATCATCCATATTGAGCATTTTAGGAATATGCCGCTGTGCTGGGGGCTGTTTGAAATCAGGACTGCCTTAAACATGACCGATCAGCTCAGTGTTGTGAAGTAAGACCCTTAATGATACAAAGTACTGTTATATGCTGAATTGTTGTTCCCAACTCTACAGGTACTAGCTGTTTAGATGACAAGGTGCTCAATGGGCTAGGGACTAAAAAGAGGTCAGACAACTCAACTTTACATAGATTCAGACCCATCATGCAATTTTAATTCAGAAAATTGAATCCCAGAGAGAAACCATCTTGCTTTGCCATTTACAATTTTTTAACATTCTTTGCACTGTTATTGTTCCCTTCTCTCCATTTTTGCATCCCTCACCTCTGTCTCTCACATGCCACCACTCCCCCTCCCCCACACATTACTGCCAAATATGAAAAGCTCGAATGATTATTCTTTCATCTGCATATTCAAGGCTGTGATGGTAAAGTCTACCTTTCCTCATAGATAGTTTGCATGCTTTCTTTTAGAATACTTAATATTTAAGAACCATGTTTTACTTCTCTGGTTAGAAGGTGACTATCCACACAGTGAAATAAGACATAAATTCTTCATTATTTTTTAATGAAAACATTTAGTTTAGGTTACAATCATTAAACTCATTATTCATTTGATTAAGCCATCTTGATTTTTAAGTGTTTATGACTCTTTCTCTGATGACTTTTAATAAAAAGGAAACAGATCAAAAGAACACAACATACTTTTAGGAGGGCTAAAATAATACCTCTATTATTTTCCTTATTGCCGTGATGAAACAAATCAAGGTGAGACATTATTTACATCCTTTTAAGGAAAGACACTAAACTAACAAATCAATTAAATAAAAGTAAGATAATATTGTTTTAATATTTTGTTCCCAATTTTCTTGCTGAACATAGATCAACAGCTCAAAGTGTTTTGCTTAAATACTTTCTCACTGAAAATATAATAATATGAAATTAAATATATGCTTTGAGCTTGGCACATCTGATTATGGATTGCTAGAAAAAGATTTAGCATCATTGCTATTATAGGTAAATTTCATTTAAAGATTGTGCAGAAACATAATGGCTTGTATGTGTGTGATACAGCCTTGGAATGATTTTTGTCATAAATGAATTTTTTATTTTTATTTTTATTTTTGCTGTGACTCTGTAGCTTTTAGGACCCATGTTCTGGAGAAGAAGAAGAGAAATAATATTTTAGAAGAATACTATATGTAATGCAACATGTCTTCAAAGGCAAAGACAGTTTTATTCTTTATAACTCTTCCTTTTGTACTATATATATATTTTTAAATATTAAGGTTATGTTTAACAATATTGTTGTGTAAAAAATATGTAGTCACTAAAAGTAGTAAAATTAAATAAATAACATACCCAAAAGTAATAAAATTCTTCTTCAAATCTTCCAAATTCTCTCTCTTGAATCCAACTTAATTATTTTCCTTTATTTTTTTTTAAGATTTTAAACATACATTTGTATGAGTTTATATGCAAAAATGTAAATATTAACATAGGTTCAGTTTCTTAAAAGTAAATTATATACATATTGTTCTTCAACTTGCCTTTCTTATTGATGTATATAAGATATGTTACTTTTTTTAAAATTGAATTTATTGGAATGACACTGGGTAACATAATGATACAGGTTTCAGGTGCTCGATTCTAAACACATTCTCTGTGTACCATATTGTGTGTTCTCCCCCCAAGCCTAGTCTCTGTCCATCACTATTTATTCCCTCTTTACCCTCTTCTAGCCCTTCTTCCACCCAGGGAATTAGCACACTGTTTTCTGTGTCCATGAGTTTTTCTCTCTCTTTGTTTTGTCTTGTTTTGCCCAATGCCTCCACCGTGCTCAGCCAGTTCCCACCCCTGACAATGTCAGCTTGCTCCTCATGTCTGAGTCTGTCACTATTTTGCATGTTACATGTAGTTCATTTTGTTCGTTAGATTCCACATATGAATGTAATCATTGGTACTTGTCTTTGAGTGTATTATAGGTCTAATATTTTCTTTAGAAATTAATATATACCACAGTATGGATACTCTATAGTTCATATGAATATTTTTTAAAAGCTGAACATTTATGTTGTATATAAGTTTTGCTATGAGAAATCCTTCTGGTGTAGGTTCCCCAACACTTCTGTTTTGGGGCACATTTATATTTCCATGGGCTGGATCTAGTAGTGGAGTCACTCAGCTCTCCTGTGCGCACAGTGCAAATTGTGTATACAGCGTTCAGTTTTTCGCAGAAGAGCTACCAAATCCTACTCCACCAGCACCGGCAGAGGGTTCAAATCCCCATTTCCTACACCAACACCAACATTGGCTACAACATTTCTTCAGACTTTGCCCATCGGTGGTTTAAAATGCTCTTCCTCATCCTTGGATTCCAGATTTATGAACTTACTTTCTGACTAAAACTGATGGTTAACCCCCAAGTCAATAGCCATGATGCTCTATTTGGATCATTCGCAGATGTGCTCAGAGCCCTGAGCAGTGGGAGCCACCAAAGACCAGCTGAGGAGGAAGGACAGGGCTCTCTGCTCTGCCTCTTGTGCCCACTCTCAGTCTCTCTAGGCCTGCTCTCCATATTTCTGTGCATGTTGGTGGTTTCACTGTTTCCCACGGCCCCTCTGCAGCACTGACGTGCTGTCTGGTGTGTTCAGGCTCTGAAGGCTGCAGTGAGCTCATTAGATAAGCTCTATTCTGGCCTGAGTTACAAGGCTGTGTGCTGTGAGCTCAATGTCAGTGAATCAGCCAACAATATTTATTAAATAAGGTGCACCCATAAAACTGAAACACCCATAAAACATGGTGATGGATTTGACTGATGGATGAAACCGTGACTAGAGGTTCCCGGAATCCTGACCCTGCACTTCCCCTAGGAACATATATACCATGAATAACAAGAGCTAACTATTTGTCATTTTAATTTGCAGTTCCTTAATTATTGACGTTTTGGTAACATTTTTTATACAGTTATTTGACGTTTACAGTTCTCGATTTCTATTAGTACCTGTTTCGATAGCTTTTGTCTGTTTCCATTAAGTTGTTCCCTTTTCATCAATCCATCTGAGTTTTCTTTATATTAGTAGCACTGGAGGTTTTCCTGTGACTTATTGGAAATATTTTTCTCAGTCCACTTGGGTTCAGTTTCTGACATTTTTCAACAGCCTTTGCTTAATGTAATGAGAGCTATCCTTTCTCCCACAGTTTAGGACTCCTTGGTTTTGTGTCCAATAAGTTATAGTGTTTTATTTTGTTCATTTGTTTGCTTGTTTATTTTGTTTTTACCTACCTCTTTGAATTATCTAGAATTTTAAAAACATAATGCAAGGATCATTTCTTACCCCAGTGCTCAGGTATGGCTAATTTTCTTAATATCGTATATTTTATAGTTTATTATTTTATCATTGATTTCAGGTGCAAATTTTTAAAATGTATTTGTTTGGTCTGTTTGTGAACTCCTAACTAATTTGCTTTGTTGCTTTATTGTGTGAAAGGTCAGGACTGTTTTAATTACTCTTATTTTGTAGTATAGGTTTATATTTCTAGGCCATGCCTGTTTCAGTGTGTATGTGTGTGTGTGTGTGTGTATGTGTGTGTGTGTGTGTGTTGTGTTCTATATATTTTTATTTTTTCTTGTGCATTATTTATTATAGAGCTGCAAAATTTCTATATTCTAGTACTGAGCAGGTAATGTGAATAATATTAGTAGAAGTCAGAGGGGTAAATTGCGTGCTCCCAGGCCTGGCCATGTTCATACAGTCTTTCCTACAGGCTTACCTTCTTGCTTGTGGATACTGCTTAGTCTGTCTACCTGACACAGTCCCCGTCCCTAGAGGCTGTGCTTGGATAAAGTCCAGATGCCATTTGTTTTGTAAGGGTGAAGTTGACGTGCTGGGAACTACAGGCGAGACAGAACTGAGCTCCAAACAGCATTTCCCTCCATGAACCGCAGGCCTTCTCTGTTTCTTACTTAGTGTCGGAGATTTAGTGAAGTTACATTTTTTTATTCACAGTCTTCAGAATTTTATGTAGATCACCTTCCTTATAGCAAAACACAGAATAACTTCGAAAATGCAATTGTCGTCATAGCTTCAGTCATGCAATCATCATCAACTGATGCTTAAGTTGTAATCATCCTTACTCCTTAACTTTTCAGGTGTCATGGTCTTTATATCAGATTACACCTGTGTTATAGACAAGCACCCTTCTTCAAGTACTCCTTTGTTATATTAATAAATTTGAAGTGTTTGCATATCTTCTTATGTACCTATTTCCTGGAGAAGCTAAATATCCATGTGTGGATTTTGTTTGTTAAACATTTTAAGGATTAAACTGTTTTTTCCATTCCTGGAACCACCTAATTTTATCCCTGCATGTTGTCATATACTGGGCACTGTTTTAAGAGAAAATGGACCTCCAGAGAAAATAGAATCTGCCTAGTTTTATGTGAGCTGCTCATGGGCCAGCTTGTTGATTTGTGTCAGAAATGCCATAAACACTTTCTTTGTCTGCTTGAGTTAGGTAATGTTAACATGCGTTAAACAGATATTTCCACGACCCCACTCAACTCTTTTAAATGTTATTCGGCATATTTTTACTCCCCGTTGTATACATCTTTATAAAACTACAGACCTCTTTCCACAACCCGTCTTTTCACTAAACTCAACCCATCCTCTCTCCTTATATTCTGAGCGTGCCTTTCCCCACTCCAAGTCTCGGGAGGCCTGTTGGGTTATATGCATATAATCACCTATATAATTCCTTTGTCTCAGAAGTTTCATTTCCACTATGTCACCCATGCTCAGTCCATTAAGTGGTGAACATATTTTGCCCAAAGGTTTCCACATGATGTTCATAAAGTTTCTCTTTTGACTTATTGTGCTTAAACTCCATTGTTAATATTCTTTTCAGGCCAAGAGAGGCAGTAACTATAAAACAAACTTACGGACTTTACTGCTACAACTTTCAGACCTACCTATTCTCCTGTGAGGAGAAAATTGTGCCCTTGGTGGGATATTTGTTCTACGTGTCAGATTGTTATTCTTTAGTGATTAATTATTTAATTAAATTGGGGAAGACTTTCCCCCTAGAGATTGAATATACTAAATAGAAATATTTCCATTTATTTCCTTTACCAAAAACTGAATAACTATATTTTTCTTTTTGTGTCTTTTCTTTAGTTGCTTCTCTAGTTCAACTTAAGAACTCTGGAAATGGTTATTGTTATTTTTGGTGTACCCTTTAGATATAAATATGAGTCATAGAAATTCACAAGCAGAATTTTAAAGCAGCTGCTAAATATATGCTAGTCCTAGTAATGCTATGATTAAGGATGCTGGTAATAAGGATGCTGGGAGAAGCATGCTGAGACTAAGGATACTGGACTAAGGATGTCTGGATGTCTGAGTTTGAAGGTGGTGATAGCCTTGAACAGTAAGCCCTTACATGATATGATTTTTGGGTTACTTAGACACTCTTCCTGATTCCCTTTTCAATTCTCCTCAGTGCCTCTCACCTCTTCAACTATGACTTTTAATTCACTTCATGGGATGTAAACTTATCTTAAAAAAAACAGTGTCATTTTGTATTTCAGAGCTTTGGCCCTGGAGTTTGCTAGGTTCCAAGTGCCGGACAAACACATTATTGGTTCTCTGGATAATTTATGAACCCACTTTATAGCTACCCATGCAAAATGGTCATTCAAACATGAAGGAAAATATTTTTCACAATAGTTAACACTTTGGAGAGCCCCACTCTGATCCTCTGAGAAAGTCATTCACAGTAGGGTCTTGAAGGATTGCTGCTTTGCCAATCTTTAGATATTTGGTAGTGGAAGGTCATGGGCCCTGGAACAGCTGAGGTGCTCATAAGATATTTAGGGTTTGTTGGCAGTGGCTATTTAATTCAGTTGGTAAGGAAATATTTGAATGTTTTAATTGGTTCAGCTGGACTGGATTCCCCTAAGACTAATGATCCCTGATATTAAATTATTGACATCAGTTTATTTCCACATATGTTTTTCTAAGAAGAACAATGGTGTCAGAAAAGGATAAAAGAAAATAATTTACCATTGGAAGGGTGAACAAGATTTGGATCTGCTATAACATGTTGCTTCCTTCACAGGTTAATAATTAGAGGTAACACACCAGAAATGTCACCTATTGTCCTCGCTGAGGAGACCCTGGCTATGCCTCACCTCCCTTGTTCCATCTATGTACCTCCCACCATAACCCTTTTCTATGTAAATTACAGGTGAAATACTGCTGAACAACCTGGTATGAGGACTGAGGGATTGCCACTAATATCCCCTAATGTAGAACTGATTTTCTGAAGCACTCTATCATTCCTGGGTAGAAAATTGAATTGTTTGGGAACAAATTTGGTTAAATTATGGTGTTCTATGTTTTGAATAAGAGTAATGCCTTCAGGGACTTGTGAAGAAATATCAGAATGTTGTAGTGTGTTGATTCTTATGGCCCTTTTTAAGGTTTTTCAAGAAAGAGATAAGGAGTGAAAAAGAAAGGTTTATAATAAACATTTTTCTCCCTTGTTTTTGCTAGTCAAGTTGACCACAGTGCTAGTCATTTGATTCTTCGCAGTGATGAAAAATGTACTGTAATCCTAATTTTGATACAGGAAGGCAGAAAGATAGTGTTCTCAGAGGGGAATATGAGGTGAAAGATGAATCTGGATGCATGCGCCTATTTTGGGTACCTCTGGCTAACCCGTGGTTTCAACTTTGGATGTACATTGTTTTTAAAAAAATAAGGATGCTTTGTTCTCAGTCCCTAAAATTCTTATTTCATTAGCTTTTCACAGAGTGGTTTAAACGTTTCTATAAACATTCTCTGGATAATTCTTGAAGCATAATTCTTTCTCATTGAAGACGTCTCTGGAATATAGCCTGGAGAACAGAATCCTATCCCAGGTTTTGATTTCTCTCTGTTTGAAGCCATTAATTTGTGAAGTAGAGAGTGGTTTGTACCCAGAACTCACTGTGAGGAAACAAATTCTCACATTCAGAGGCTGCACGTTGATGTGATCTTTAGGTGTTGTTTCTGGCCAATTAAACAAACCTGAGACAAACACAGTGGAAGCTTAGTGAGGTTTTTAAGATAATGATGTTGAAATAAAATGTGGCTATAGTGTTCTGTATTTTTATTATGTGATAATTAAATGAATTATTGTACATAATTAGCAGAGTGCCTCACACAAAGTAGGCACTCATTAGAAATATTTATTATTATTATTGTTATAATTGTTATTATTACTATTATAACTGCTTTTTCTCTGACTTTTAGCCACCCTCCTTCTCACCAGCCTTACTACCACTGAGAGCTGGAGAGAAAGTATTTTCTAAGTAAGTTCAGTCGAATGAATCCATTGTGATGTTAGGGTGTGTTCTTTACACACTGCTGCACAGTGATCTAGGACAACAGTTTTTTTGGATCCTCAAGTTCTCTTATTTTATTTTATTTTTTTGACAGAGACAAAAACAGAGAGAGATGGACAGATAGGGACAGACAGGAAGACAGAAAGATGAGAAGCATCAATTCTTTGTTGCGGCACCTTAGTTGTTCACTGACTACTTTCTCATATGTGCCTTGACCAGGGGCTACAGTCAAGCCAGTGATCCCTTGCTCAAGTCAGTGACCTTGGATTCAAACCAGTGACCATTGGGTCATGTCTATGATTCCATGCTCAAGCCAGCAACTCTGCACTCAAGCTGGTGAGCCCGCACTCAAGCCAGCAACCTCAGGGTTTCTAACCTGGGTCCTCTGCATCCCAGTCTGATGCTCTAGCCACTGGGCCACCACCTGGTCAAGCCCAAGTACTCTTCGCTCAAGGAAAAATTTGTTGTTGGTGGTGATGAGAGAGTCTTTGAAGACCACCCTTTTGCACCTCCCCACTGTGACTTACTTACAGTACAAATAGCATTATTTTAACAGTAAACAATCATGACTTATTGACACAGTGTTTGTTTTAGTATGTACCTCAGATGTCCTGACCCACCAGCAGCCCTGTGAGGATGTGGGTTGTTGGCAGATTTCTGTGAGACACCCAGCATCGGACGGTCTTGACAAAGGCCAGCATGAGTGAGGGTATGAGATTGAGAGGCCAGAAGAAGGGGCAGGGAGGCCACCCTCAGGGAAGATGTACATCCAGGAGGGTATCAGGTAAGGGCAGGGCATGAGAGCTAGAGGAATTCAGAAGTTGGAACATCTCTTTTATGGTACAATGCAATCTTGAATTAATGTCTTTGCCATATCTGTCAAACTAAAGCAATTCTGGGATGGATCAATCATTTGTTTTTGTCACTGCCTTGTTACCTCCATTTTTACTTTGGTACTTAAAAAATATTGCAAAATATTGCTTACCTACCTTTAAGTGCTTTTTCTCCTTGTTCTTGACAAAGATTTTGACTGAATCCCACTTCCCCCCTCCCATCATTCCTCTTATTGAATAAGATTTATGATTTTGAAATTATTTTGCAAAAATTAGTTATTTTTATTGCAACAAATTCCTTGAAATCAATTTATATGACCCATGCTGGCCAAAATATTTCTCCAAGTGTCTTTCATATAGGTGTGTTTCTTCTTCATTGTTTTAATGTTTGGCCTATGTGCAACATGGGTAGGCAGTGGCCACAGCATGTCTGTGTGTAAGTTTATATTCACCTGTCTATACACCTGGGGAAGAAGGAGTGCGGTGTCCTCTTACCAGCATGTAAGAATGTGTAGCGACTGCCCATCATTGGTTTTACTGTCTGGATCCTTCATTGGCTACTAACAGGTAATGCTTCTAGTTAACTGTGTTCTGAAGGCTTCAGTTGTTCCTTGATGCAGCAGCATTCCGAAATGGGACCTCTGTTTTATTTCTGTGTGCACACATCTATGTCTGGGGCCACACCTGCTCCCTGATGGCAGAGGTTTGATCACAACCAGCCTGAGTTACATCTGGGAAAAGGCAGGAAAGAATTTCTGAGTCATAAAATTTCTATTACACATCAGCACTGGGTTAAAGGGAAAGTAAATCATGTTAGTTCAGTTAGGAAGTAAACAAATGATTCTGTCTGAATTTCTACTTGGAGAACTTAATATACTTACTGATTGTTGCAGAGAGGAAGGGGAAGAGTATGATGAAATAAATGTTAAGCTTTGGGCTGAGAGAGCCTTGAGTGCAAATCTAATCTCAAACTCTGAGAAGCTGCGTGATCTTTTTTTAAGAAGCAAGTACTTAATCTATATAAGCCCTCTTTTCTCCATCAGTTATATGGCAATAACTTGTACTGCAACATATCATTTTGTAGGTTAGAAATAGTGTAAGAAAAGTGCTTGGCAAGTAGTCGGCATTATCAATGTTAGTATTATTTACAGAGAGATGATTAGGTGAGAATATAATCCTCCTTAGAGTAATATTCCCAAGAGAAACAGGAAAATGGTATGAAAGGCAGCCATTTCCTCTGTTTTGTTACATTACAAACATATGTGGATATATTTAGCAATAAGCCACTGCTAGTTTACTATTGCCCAATATAAAGTTACCAATTTTCTTAATCTTTGACTTTGTGAACTACCTGGATAAGTAAAAGATCTCAAGTTTGGTGCTCTGAAAGGCTAATGCACAGAAGGAATGAAAACAAGGGGCATATCACAAGAAGTCCTTGCCCTGCGCAGCTCTTGAAAATTCCATCCCTGAGGTATGGAATCATTTGGCATGAAATGCAACACACAAAATCAATAGCAGAAGGGAAAGCTATACTTTCCAAACTCTGTGGCCAATACACCCAGGTCACTATTTCGAGAACCTGAAACTATCTCAGAATCTATTGTGAATCACATTACAAATATTAGAAATATTGATATCTTTTTCACCAGTGAAAAGTTTAGATCTGGTGAATACCCAGCATCTATCTGTTCTCTGATAACACATGAAGAGAATTTAGAGAGATGAATCATCCAGTAACAAGATGAAATTTCTGAATATTTGCAACTTCTAATAATTTTTCTGTGGACCTTGAGATGGAGCCCTCTTTTGGGGTTCACCAAACTACAAACATTATTTTAATTGCTTGTATCATTTGAAATGTCTCTTCTTTTAATTATATCATCATACAATTATGAGGGAATTTAGAAAACCATTCATGCAAAGAACTGTATCTAAGGAATGTAAGCTGTAGATTACCATCTTTGTTCATGTAGGAGAAATATATATATATATATATATATATATATATATATATATATATATATATATGAAAGACAGACAGGAAGGGAGAGAGATGAGAAGTGTCAACTCATAGTTGCAGCACCTTAGTTGTTCATTGATTGCTTTCTTATATGTGCCTGGACTAGGGGCTCCAGCTGAGCCAGTGACCCAGTGACTGCATACTCAAGCCAGTGACCTCGTGCCCCAAGCCAACAACCTTGGGGTTTTGAACCTGGGCCCTCAGCATCTGAGGTTGATGATCTATCCACTCTGTCACCACCGGTCAGGCTAAGGGAAACATTTTTAATATGAAAATACTTCATAAGCAACTATACTATGATATTATTGATGTTGATTAACAACATATCCAATAGCAAAAAGGTACCATGAATTCATTAATAACTTAAGTGATATTGTAGCAAAATAAATACTCAATGCATTTAAAAAATAACAAACATGAATTAAACATATTCATTAAAGATAATATTTAGTTTATATATGAGATTACCTGACATGGTAGTAGTGTCTCATGGCTGCCCGTGGCTCGCAGCCTTATACTGAGAACTAGGGTATACAGTAAGTCAGACTTTTATAACTCCCAGGAGCCTTTCCTTGACCTCTCCCAGTTATTAGCACCACCAGTTGGTGTCTTCATAGTGAATCACTAGT
The DNA here is from genome assembly GCA_037038555.1 of Rhynchonycteris naso. NCBI lineage: Eukaryota > Metazoa > Chordata > Mammalia > Chiroptera > Emballonuridae > Rhynchonycteris > Rhynchonycteris naso. The sequence continues at coordinate 210,578,472 of CM072998.1, read as the reverse complement.
CTCACAGGCAATTTTGTGAAGAAATTTTGCTCATTTTTAAGTATTCTTTTTATAAGGAAACACACTTTATATTTAGCATGTAGTCTCCTTGACTGAATATTGTATTTGTGAGATTTATTCACTAGTTGCTTATATTAGTATATTGTTTATTTTTATTGCTGTATAAAATCCTCTTATCTGAACATACTATACTTTTTTATTTTTAATCAAGTCTGTTGTTGATGATTATTGGTGTTGCTCCCAATTTGGGTCTATTATGAAAAATGTTGCCATGAATACTTTGCATCTTAGTAAATACCTTTCCCTGCACCCATTTCAAGTGGACCTATTTCTTAGAATGAAATTTCTAGGTTGTAGTCTATACGTTAGTTCAGCATTGGTAAATACTGAAAAATTATTCTTCAGATTGATACATGCACATTTTCATTCTATCCATATATCTGTAAGAATTCTCATTACTTCCAACCCTTGCCAAATATTGGTATTTTCTACCTTTTTCTTTTCAGTGATTTGGATGGGTAGATATTATCTCACTATGGTTTCCATATGCATTACCTCGAAGAATAGCAAAGTTAAGAAATTTTAAAGTACAGTGGTACCTTGAGATACGAACAGACCAACATACGATTTTTATTTTTTTATTTATTTATTTGTTTGTTTATTTTTTATTTTTTAAATTTTTTTTAACTTTTTTAAGATACAACCTGCGACTTGGTCCGTATTTCTATTCAAGATCTGAGTGAAATACCAAGATACGAGTCGTGATTCAGGAAGCTGCCGTTAGTTGGTGTGTTGGTGCACGGTCCAGTTATCGGCAGTTTAATAATATACAAGTTGACTGACTTACGAGCTTGGTTACAGAACGAATTAAATTTGTATCTCAAGGTACCACTGTATATTTTTTTGTGATTTGGATATTGTTTTTGGATAAGTGCCTATTTGAACCATTTGATCATTTGAATAATAGCTGTATTTTTACTGATTTGTAGATTTCTCAAAAAATTATATATATGAATCAGATATAGATATTGCCAATATTCTCTCTTACTTTTTGGCTTGAGTTTTCTTAATCAATTTAACTACTATTTTCTTTAGACAAGAAGTTATTAATTTTAATGTAACCCAGCCCATCATTTCCCCTCACAGGCTGTCTTTTGTGATTTTTCTTTCTCTCTTTTTGGATTTTATTTATTTTTAGATGGGGGCAGGAAAGAAAGAGAGAGAGAGAAGAAAGGGAGAAGCAGCAAGCCTCAGATCCCATATATACCTTCACCAGGAAAACCCAGGGTTTCGAACAAGTGACCTCAGTGTTCCAGGTTGATGCTTTATTCAGTGCACCACCACAGGTCAGGCCATTCTGTGATATTTCAAGGAAAATCATAAAGATAGTTTCCTGCATTGTCATCCAGACATTTTCTTTATTGTATTGCCTTATCCTTTTATTTCTGTAATATACCATTTATTTATTTAGTTAGTTTATAGTTTGAGTTCTTGATGAGTACCTCTTCATATATTGCTTCTAGTTCATTGTCTCTTTTTTCATAGGACTATTGTTCTGTGTATATTAAACATTTTCTCAATTTTTTTCTTTGAATTTTCTAACCTATGCTTCAAGCTAAAATCTTTTCAGAGCTACCTTGAATTCATTATCCTCTGTGTCTAATCTTGTTAATACCCCTGACCAAGTATTCCATTTATGCTATTTTATTTTTAGTTGTATAATTGCTCTTTGATTTCTATTAGCCAAAAATAGCTATTTACTAAAATGTCTATCCTAAAATATATTTTCTTGAAACTGTGAATTATCATTATTATGAAATTGTTATTGTATAACTGTAACATTTGGATCACCTTTGAATCTCTGTACTTTTTCATATTATTTATTTATTTTTGTCTCCTTTGTTGTGTGTGAGTTGATCTTGTGTTCTGACTGCCTGGTAATATATGATTGAACCCTAATCATTGTGTAAAAATATTGTAGGGATAATTTCCATGTCTGAATGATGCTGTCTCCCTCCAGAGATGATTGAATTTTGTTTATTTCAGACTTATCTCCTGAACCCAGTATTGGAACTGAGCAAATTTTAAGCTGGGTTTCATTGTCTTTTTTTTTAATTTTTTTATTTTATTCATTTTTTTAGAGAGGAGACACAGAGTGAGAGAGAGAAAGAGAGAAAGGAGGAAGGAACTGGAAGCATCAACTTCCATATGTGCCTTGACCAGACCAGTGCAGGGTTTTGAACTGGCGACCTCAGTGTTCCTAGGTCGACGCTTTATCCACTGCGCCACCACAGGTCAGGCTTCATTGTCTTTTTAATGGCTGGTCTATTCAGTCTTGTCCTCATACCTTGAGGGTAGCCTTTAGAATCTTATGTATTAACCAGGCTCCTTACCTGACCCTGACCTCCATTTCTGCCTGGCCTTTCCCTGGAGAATCATGGGAAAGTCTACACAGCTTCTTCACTCTCATATAGACACAACTCCTACTTCTTTCTCAGCCTCCAGGTGCTGCCTACTTAGGAGTCAACGAATGCCAGAAAAGAAAATGGCATGCAGTCCCAGTCTCATTTCAACATTTCCTCTCTTGAGATTTTTTCCCCTCAAATCTTGGTTGTCAGGGTAGATTTCTGAAGACTCTACACAGTTTGATGCATTTTTATTGACTTTTCTAGTTGCTTTCAGTAGAGCTGGCCTGAAACAGCTAGTTCATCATAACCAAAAGCAAAGTCCCAAATATAATGTATTGTTGATAGGTTAGTCACAGCCTGTTCCACAAGAATTGGAAGAAACAATAACTCCATTTACTTGATGACAAAACTTCTTCTCTAACTACATAGGATAAGTTCTTTTCACTTTTTTTATTAAGACATGTTTCTAGTTGGCATTTTCTTTGCTAAATGTCTTTCCAATTTATTCACATTTTAAAATGTAGGGACCCAGATCTTGGTTATCAGGTGGGACCTTGCTGTGTCACAGAGTTTGCCTTCAAATAAGTCACACTTATTTTACTTAAGAGTGTCCCCCAAAGCACAAGAGTAGTAATGCTGGTAATTCAGATGTGCCAGAGAGAAGCTGTAAACTGCTTTCTTGAAGGAAAAAGAAAATTAAGTTTAGGCAGCAAGATGGGGATGGAGTAGGCAGACCTTCCAACTTCTACCTCCCAGAACCAAGGTGGATTACAACTTAATTTTAAGAACAATAATCTGGAAAAACCAACTTTGGGATAAACCAAGAGAAATCTATAACCAAAGAAGAAGCCACACTGAGACTGATAGAAAAAGCGAAATGTGAAGAGGGCTGCCATGCTCCTGGGGAAGAGAGAGGGGAAGGTCCTGAACCCCAGGACCGAATCCTCAGCCTGCAACCCCAGAGTCTAGAAGAGGCATATGGACAGAATTTAGTTGCAAAACAAACCAGGATACTGTGTGCAAGAAAGAGACAGATTTCTCAGAACCAGGATTCATCTTAAAGGGACCGTGCAGAAAACCTCTTTCCCAACCACTCACCTGGGGCTTCAGGGGACAGGGAGAGCTGAGAGGACCAGAATAGCAGGAAGAAAGTGTAACCTAGGAGGCACAGGGAGAAACACTTTGAGGGACAGCCACCCTAACCCCTGGGCTGAGTCACTCTCCAAATCTAAAGTGAATATTTTTCCTGGATCCATCAATATCAGAAAAAGAAAGCTGTTCACCAGCCAAACAGAAGCTCCCCTGCTGCAGTCAGAGCAAAAGATGGCTTAGAAGCAGGACTGTCATGGATACAAAGGATACAGTATCGAGTGCTGAGGTCTGAGCTGCATCACCACCACCACACTGCTGAGTGCTCGCTAGAGGTCAGGCAGCAGTGAGACATGGGAGCATGGTCCTGTCATCAAGGGTGGAAACCAGGGGCTGGCCATGGCTGTAAATGGGGTGCACAAAAATGGTCCAACACACCCTGACCCATGGTTGAAGGTCAGGTGTGAAAGAGTGGTGCCCTCTGCAGTCTCACCTATGAGGGCAGGGTGGAAGCTGGGGACTACCCAAAGCTTGCAGCCTAGACACCGGAGCACAGTCCTGCCCACAGGGGTGGAGTGGAAGAAGGGGGCCAGCTGAGGTTTGCAGTCCAGACAGGTGAACGCAGTCCCACTGGTGGGGGCCAGGTGGAGGCTTGGGCTGGACAGGGCTTGCAGCCCAAACGTGTAAACTCAGTCCAGCCTGCAGAGGCAAGGCAGAAGCTGCAGCAACCACAGTGGTGAGCTGGCACCAGCAACTACCATGCCAAAAGAATGAGGCAGTGGCAGAGGGGGTGGCAGATCTGCAGATGGACCACATCTAGGAAACACAAAGGCAACACCCATTGGTCTTCTGTGGCCACACCCTTCTTATACACACACAAAATGGGAAGGCAGAGAAATGCAACCCAAATGAGTCAATAAGAGAAATCCCCAGAAAAAGATCCAAATGAGATGGAAATAACCAAATTACTGGATGCAGGGTTTAAAATAATGATTGTTATGATGCTCAAAGATCTTAGAGCAACAATGGATGGACATAATGAGCACCTAAAGAAAGAGATAGCAAATATCCAAAAAGACATTAAAATAATAATAATAAAAAAACTAGTCAGCAATGACAAATACAATATCAGAAATGAAGACCATACTAGAAGGAATTAAAGGCAGGATGGATGAAGCTGAGGATCAAATAAACAATTTAGAGAACAAGATAAATAAAAGCAAGGAAGCAGAGTAGCAAAAAGAAAAGAGGCTCAAAAAGTCTGAGGAAACTCTAAGAGAGCTCTGTGACAACATGAGGAGAAACAACATCTGCTTCATAGGAGTTCCTGAGGAGAAGAGAAAGATCAAGGGACAGAGAACCTTTCTGAAGACGTCATAGCCAAAAATTTCCCTAAATTGATGAAGGAAAAGGTAACACAAGTTCAAGAAGCACAGAGTTCCATTAAAGATGAACTCAAAGAGGCATACTCCAAGACACATCATAATTAAAATACCAAAATTAAGAGATAAAGGAAGAATACTAAAAGCTATAAGAGAAAAGTAGTCAATTGCCTACAGAGGAGCCCCCATAAGGATGACATCTGACTTATCAACAGAAACATTAGAGGCCAGAAGGGAATGGCAAAAAATATTCAAAGTAATGCAAAACAAGAGCCTGCAACCAAGACTTCTTTATCCAGCAAGGCTATCATTTAAAATTGAAGGAGAAATGAAAGCTTTCCAGACAAAAAAAAAAAAAAAAAAACTCAAGGAATTCATTACAACCAAACTGATGCTATAAGAAATGTTAAGGGGTTGACTATAAACAGAACAAAGGGAGAAAAATATCTAGTAAAAGAAGAATGTAGATTTAAAGAAAGAAATGGCAATAAACAACTACATATCAATAATCACCTTCAATGTAAATGGGTTAAATGCTCCAATCAAAAGACATAGGGTAGCTGTACAGATGAGAAAACAGGACCCATATATAGTGTGTCCGTAAAGTCATGGTGCACTTTTGACTGGTCACAGGAGAGCAACAAAAGATGATAGAAATGTGAAATCTGCACCAAATAAAAGGAAAACCCTCCCAGTTTCTGTAGGATGATGTGGCAGCATGTGCACATGCACAGATGATGACGTAACACCATGTATACAGTGTATACAGCAGACTAGCCCACAGCCATGCCAGTTGAGATGTGGACGGTACAGAGAAAAGTTCAGTGAGTTCTGTGGCTCACTAAATTTGACTCCATGCCCAAAGTCCAATGTGAATATTGGCTCATTTATAACTAAGCGCTACCACATAGGAATAACATTACTCGGTGAGATAAGCAGTTGAAGGAAACCAGCAGTTTGGTGGAGAAACCCCATTCTGCTAGGACATCAGTCAGTAACGAGTCTGTAGAGGCTATATGGGATAGCTACTTAAGGAGCCCTTAAAAATCTGTGTGTGCATGTGCTCGACAATTACACCTAAGCAAGACTACAGTTCATAAGGTGTTAAAGAAACATCTCTGTTTTAATGGGGTACAAATTGTGGCTGTTGCATGCTATCAAACTGGCAGATAGACCCACACGATGCGTGTTTGCTACAGATATGCTTCATGAGATCGACTTTTGGGGTTATGTGAAGCGACATGTGTACATTGAACATATGAATGACATTAATCACTTAAAACAGAGAATCACAGAGGTTATTCACTCTGTTGCACCAGATGTTCTTACCTGTGTGTGGCAAGAACTTCACTATCATTTGGATGTGTGTAGGTCAACAATTGGAGCCCACATCAAACTGCACTGAATAGGTATGAAACTGGGAGAGTTTTCCTTTATTTGTTGCAGATTTCATATTTCTATCATCTTTTGTTGCTTTCCTGTGACTGGTCAAAAGTGCACCATGACTTTATGGACACACTATATATGCTGTCTACAAGAGACCCACCTCAATACAAAAGATACACACAGACTGAAAGTGAAGGGATAGAAAAAAAATTTTTATGCAAATGGAAATTTTAAAAAAGCTGGAGTAGCAATACTTATATGTGATAAAATAGACTTCAATACAAAGGCTATAATAAAGGATAAAGAAGGTCACTACATAATGATAAAGGGAACAATCCAACAGAAAGATATCACCATTATAAATATCTATGCACCTAATATAGGAGCACGTAAATATATAAAGCAGATTTTGATGGACATAAATGGCGAGATCAACAACAAAACTATAATAATAGAGGATTTTAATACCCTATTAACATCACTGGATAGAGCCTCAATAAAGAAAATTAACAAAGAAACAGCTGACTTAAAGGACATACTAGATCAACTGGATTTAATAGATATCTTTAGAACCTTTTACCCTAAAGCAGAAGAATGTATATGCTTTTCAAGTGCTCATGGTACATTCTCTAGGATAGACCACATGGTAGGGCACAAAACTAGTTTCAGTCAATTTAAAAAGACTGAAATCATATCAAGAATCTTCTTGGATCAAAATGGCATGAAACTAGAAATCAACTACAATAGAATAACTGAAAAACATTCATCAAACACTTAGAGGCTACATAGTATGTTATTAAATAACAAATGAGTTAACAATGAGATTAAGGAAGAAATCAAAATTTTCCATGAAACACATGAAAATGAACATACAACAACTAAAAATTCATTGGACACAGTGAAAGCAGTTCTAAGAGGGAAGTTCATAGCATTACAGACATAGCTTGAGAAGCAAGTTAAAGCTCAAATAAACAACTTAACCTTGCACCAAAAAGAAAAACTAGAAAACAAATAACAAATAAAGCCCAGAGGAAGTAGAAGGAAGGAAATAATAAAGATTAGAGCAGAAATAAATGACATAGAGGCTAAAAATACAACACAGAGGATCAAGAGCCGGTTCTTTGAAAAGATAAACAAAATAGATAAACCTTTAACCAGACTTACTAAGAAAAAAAAGAGAGAGGACTCAAAGAAATGAAATTAGAAATGAAAGAGGAGAAGTAACAACAGACACAACAGAAAAAACAAAGGATTGCAAGAGAATACTATGAAGAACTATAGACCATAAAATTAGACAACCTAGGCAAAATGGACAAATTCCTCGAAACATATAATCTTTTAAAAATCAGTATAGAAGAATCAGAAAACCTAAACAGACCAATTTCCTCAAATGAGATAGAAACAGTTATTAAAAAAACTCCCAACAAATGAAAGTCCTAGGCCAGATGGCTTCACAGGCAAATTTTACCAAATATTCAAAGAACTAACACCTATCCTTCTCAAGCTATTTCAAAAAATTCAAGAGGAGGAGGAAAGACTTCCAGACTACTTTTATGAAGCAAGCATAATACTGATTTCAAAATCAGGTAAAGACTACAAGAAAGAAAACTATAGACCAATATTCCTGATGAATTTAGATGCTAAAATTCTCAACAAAATATTAGCAAACCAAATCCAGCAATACATGAAAAATATCATACATTATGATCAGGTGGGATTTATTCTGAGGAGACAAGGCTGGTACAATATTTGCAAATCAATCAATGTGATTCAACACAAACAAAGGGAAGGAGAAAAATCACATGATAATATCAATAGATTCAGAAAAAGGATTTGATAAAATCCAGCACACATTTATGCTCAAAACTCTCAACAAAGTGGGACTACATGGACAATACCTCATCATAATAAAGGCCATCTATAACAGACCCAGAGCCAACATCATACTCAATGGGCAAAATTTAAAAAATCTCCTTAATATCAGGAACAAGGCAGGGGTTCCCCCTTTCAGCACTCTTATTCAACATAGTTCTGGAAGTCCTAGCCATAGCAATCAAACAAGAAGAAGAAATAAAGGCATCCAAATTGGAAAGGAGGAAGTAAAACTATCATTATTTACTGATGATATAAAACTGTACATAGAAAACCCTAAAGTCACATTCAAAAAACCACTGTACCTGATAAATGAATTCAGCAAGGTGGCAGGATATAAAATCAATATTCAGAAATCAGTGGCATTTTATACACCAACAATAAACTGTCTGAAAGAGAAATTAAGAAAACAATCCCCTTCACTATTGCATCAAAAAAAGTATCTAGAAGTAAATTTAACCAAAGAGGTTAAGACTTGTACTCAGAAAACTGTAAAACATTGATAAAGGAAATCTAGGAAGATACAAACAAGTGAAGCATATACCATGTTCATGGATAGAAAGAATAAACATCATTAAAATGTCTATATTATCCAAAGCAGTCTATAAATTCAGTGCAGTTTCTTTTAACATACCAATGACATGCTTCAAAGATATAGAACAAATATTCCAAAAATTTATATGGAACCAAAAAAGAACACAAATAGCCTCAGCAATCCGGAAAAAGAAGAATAAAGTGGGAGGTATCACAGTTCCTGATATCAAGTTATACTACAAGGCCATTGTACTCAAAACAGGTTGGTACTAGCATAAGAACAGGCATACATATCAATGGAACAGAACAGAGAACCCAGAAATAAACCCACACCAATATGGACAATTGATATTTGACAAAGGATTTAAGAGTATATAATGGAGTAAAGACAGTTTCTTTAACAAATGGTGTTGGGAAAATTGGACAGGTACTTGTAAAAAAAATGAAACTGAATCATCAACTTACACCATTCACAAAAATAAACTCAAAATGGATAAAAGACTTAAATGTAAGTTTTGAAACCATAAACGTCTTGGAAGAAAACAAGCAGTAAACTCTCCAATATCTCTCGTAGTAATATTTTTGCTGATTTATCTCCATGGGCAAGTGAAATAAAGGATGAACAAATGGGACTATATGAAACTGAAAAGCTTTAGCACAGCAAAAGACACCATTAACAAAATAAAAAGACGACCCACACATTGGGAGTCTATATTTGCGAATACGTCTGAGAAGGGGTTAATAACCAAAATTTATAAAGAACTTGTAAAATTCAACACCAGGAAGGTAAACAATCCAATCAAAAAAATGGGTAAAAGAAATAAATAGACTCTTCTCCAAAGAATACATACAGATGGCCAATAGGCATATGAAAAAATGTTCATCACTATTCATTAGAGAAATGCAAATTAAAACCACAATGAGAGACCGCCTCATACCTGTCAGAATGGCACTCATTAACAAAACAGCACATAACAGGTGCTCAAGAGGGTGTGAAGAAAAGGGAAACCTCCTGCACAGCTGGTGGGAATGCAGACTGGTGCAGCCACTGTGGGAAACAGTATGGAAATTTCTCAAAAAATTAAAAATGGAACTGACCTTTGACCCAGCTATCCTACTTTTTGGAATATATCCTATGAATACAAAATCACTGATTCAAAAGAAGAAATGTACCGCTATGTTTACTGCAGCATTGTTTACAATAGCGAAGATCTGAAAACAGCCCAAGTATCCTTTAGTGGATGAGTCGATTAAAAAGATGTGGTACATATACACAGTGGAATACTACATGGCCGTGAGGAAGAAGGAAATCTTACCTTTTGTGACAACATGGATGGACCTGGAAACTATCATGCTAAGTGAAATAAGCCAGGTAGAGAAAGAAAAATATCATGTGACCTCTCTCATTTGAGGAATCTAATGAACAATGTAAACTGTGGAAGGGAACAGAGGCAGAGGTGGAATGAAATGGACCAGAGGGAAACCGGTCAGAGGGAAAGTGGAAGAGAAGATGGGATCAGAGAAGGGAAAGAGATTAGTGAAATTATATATAGATAACAGCATTATAGAAACAGGACAGCAAATCCTGGAGGGAAGGAGGAAAGACACTGGGGGGAGGGGCAAATGGGGGACCTAGGGGAACATAGGGGTGGGGAGATATATGTATATCCAGTGGGACACTTGAATCTACAGAAACACAATAAATTAAAATCATAAAATAAATAAGAAAGAATTTTAAAATAGTAAAGAAAAAATATTGAATAATACCTGACAATAAACAATAAAACTGTTATTTAAATCCACTTCTTTTTTTAAATTTCTTTTTTATTTATTTATTTTAGAGAGGAGACACAGAGTGAGAGAGAGAGAGAGAGAGAGAGAGAGAGAGAAAGGGGGGAGGAGCTGGAAGCATCAACTCCCATATGTGCCTTGACCAGACCGGTGCAGGGTTTTGAACTGGCGACCTCAGTGTTCCCAGGTCGACGTTTTATCCACTGCGCCACCACAGGTCAGGCAAAAACCTGTTATTTAAAAAAACAACAAGTAGGGGCCCAAACTGAGCATAAACTTTCAGTGTCTACCTGAGTGACAGAAAATACAGGGTTCTAATTTCTGCAACTTATGCTTGAGACTCCACTTAATTCATATATCTTTAGGAAACTTTCCAAAGACTTTGAGCTAATTTTCTTTTGTATTCTGATCCCATAGTACTTATTACAATTTTTTCAGGTCTTATTTTAATTATTTTAATTGCTTGTCTATCTCCAGCACTAGAATATATAGGTATCCAAGGTCAGCACCTCTTTTGTTTTCCCTTATTTCTGGCATTTGGTTAAAGCTAAACAAGTTGACTGAGTGAATAAATCACAGAATTTCTTACAATTCCATGATTAAGTTGTCATTCACTAAAAATAGTTATGCTCAGGTGTTACATAGGTACGATTAGCCTAGGTGTACCTTTAAATGTACCTTTATTTCATTTACACATGTACTTACAGACACATTCTATAAATCCTTACAAGCGTTATGCTGCTATTACCAAAAGCTGTTTCATTGAAATATATTAATAAACTCACAGCAGATAATAAGCACCAATAGAAATAAATGTATTAAAATTTTATTGATAAGCATTTATTGACAATTTTTTAGTCTTGTATCTAATAAGCATGTTTTTCCAATTTAGATATTTTTACATCTATATCTATAATAATTGTAATCTAGTGAGGTTGTTTTCTAACTTGCCACTATGTTATATGTACTAAAACATTCCCTGTGAATTAAATGAATTTTCTCTTTAAAACAACCACAGCAGTATTGTGATAAATGTTGTTTTAATGACATTAGAATATTATTTTTCCATTAAAAACTGAGAAGTGGCCAGGAAGTGAATAGAATCTTAAATAATATTGTTAAAACACTATGCAATTTTATTTTTTATTGAATTTCTTAGGGTGACACTAGTTAACATAATTACTATACAAGTTTCAGGTGCTCAGTTCTACAACACATTGCTGCACACCACATTGTGTGTTCACTAACGCCAACAGTATGGAGTTTTAAAGCATAGATGGTTTCGATTATATAAGAGAAAGATTTGACTTTTTTTTTCTTTCATTACTGCAACTGAATGAAATTTTATGAGGATTATTTCAACATTCATTACTATGCTGGGCCACAACTCCACTGAATTGCACTTTCCTGCTAATCAGAGGTGACTTCCATATCTTAGATTTATAATATTAAAAATTCAGGAAAAAATTTAAATAACCTGGTAAGTTTTTCTAGTTTAAATTGAGATGTTCTTATCCTTCATTATTTCTACTTAGGCAAATTGGGAAAATGACATTCATGTTGTGTGTGTGTGTATATATATATATTTCTTTTTTTTTTTTTTAAATTTTTATTTTATTCATTTTAGAGAGGAGACACAGAGTGAGAGAGAGAGAGAGAAAGAGAGAGAAAGGGGGGAGGAGCTGGAAGCTCAACTCCCATATGTGCCTTGACCAGACCAGTGCAGGGTTTTGAACTGGCGACCTCAGTGTTCCCAGGTCGATGCTTTATCCACTGCGCTACCACAGGTCAGGCTATATATTTCTTATAACATTCCAATTCCTCTGATACACTGTGTGATTTTATATGTGTTTTTTCTAAATGTTCAAACTAGGACAAAGTAGCATCTGTGCAAAAGCAGAATGTAAAATTAACAAAAGCTAACTGTTAATCAGTATATTGCTCTGGTTAACCAATATGGCTAGGCTCCTGCTTCTGAAATGTCAGCCAAGGGAGCGGTGTGCACAGGTGACTTTATTTAGACACACCTGTGTCTGAGACTTTCATAGACACCCATCTGTGTGGCCCTATTCAAGCAACAAATTTCCAAGGGCATGTGTGACCAAACTTTCTAGGGTACAATTACCTAGAAAAATATGAACTTGCATAATATTCTAGGAGACACTATCTTTTCACTCTTTAGTTTCTTGCTACTTTACTTCTCTGTAGCTGTATTTTTAAATGATTTGAGTTTTCATTCACTTGAAGGATTTTTTTTTTTTTTTAGAGAGAGGGACAGATAGGGACAGACAGACAGGAAGGAAGAGAGATGAGAAACATCAATTCTTCGTTGTGGCTCCTTGGTTGTTCATTGATTAATTTCTCATATGTGCCTTGACCAGGGGGCTACAGCAGACTGAGTGACCCCTTGCTTGAGCCAGTGACCTTGGGCTCAAGCTGGTGAGCCTTGCTCAAACCAGATGAACCCGCGAGCTCAAGCTGGCGACCTCAGAGTCTTGAACGTGGGTCTTCCCCATCCCAGTCCAATGCTCTATGCACTGCGCCACCGCCTGGTCAGGTGGATTGTTTTATTTCTATTACTCAGGGTCATTTGTTTGAGATATAACTGGGTGAATTTTGCATTCTGATTTAATTACACCCCATGAATTTTATGTGGTGAACCTAAACAGCTTAGCCACTGCTGATATAAAATGTGTATCTTATAATTGTCATATGGTCAGATTTCTTCTATCCTTGTGCTTTTTGTTTTGTTTTTGCAATTCTATTTTAATGTGTCTACCACATGCACACTTGAAAATGAGTACCATGTAATGGAAGACATGTACTAATAATATTAATTAATTAAACATCACATTTACCATTGTTTCTTTATACTTTTAGTTTTTTTCAAAACATTTTGGTAACTAAAGTTAACAATATAATGAAAGTAAACAACTATTTTCCCATTAAAGAAGTATTTTCTATAATTTAGTATTTAGTGTTTTGGATTCCATTTCACAAGCTGTTTCCCATGTATTGTTTAAATGAAGAAGCTTTATTTCCCTAAAAGCCCTGCACTATGAAAGCTGTCCCTCAGCCTTCAGGGACCTGGGTACTGGACACTGTAGGTCTGTTTTTTCTTCTAGCCCCAAGACATTTACCAGGAATCTTCAAGACAGACCCCATAGAGAGGGGTCTGCTGGGCTCTCAGGGGTTCCAAAAGGTGGCCAGCGATGTGAGCCCAGCACAGGAGGTGCTGTCCATGTGGGCAGTGAGTGCAGCAAGCTGATCGTTGAGTGAATGGCATTAGTGTTCCCTGTGGTCGTGTCTCTCTCTCTCCTTCTCTTGAGCATGTCAGTTTCTAACCTCCACAATTAGGGTTTCAATTCAGTGAGTCTAGCTGAGTTCCAAACACACATAGTTCTGTGTGTGTGAGTGTGTGTATGTGTGTGTGTGTGTGTGTGTGTGTGTGTGACTGAAACAGAGTGAGAGACAGAGAGAGGAACAGAGAGTCAGGAAGGGAGAGAGATGAGAAACATCAATTCTTCGTTGCAGCTCCTTAGTCTCCTTTGTTGTTCACTGATTGCTTTCTCATATATGCTTTGACGGGGGGGGGGGAGGGGGGAGGAAGCTTCAGCAGAGCAAGTGACCCCTTGCTCAAGCCAGTGACCTTGGGCTGAAGCCAGCAACTATGCTGTCATGTCTATGATCCCACAATCAAGCCAGCGACCCCGTGCTCAAGATAGTGAACCCCCACTCAAGCCAATGACCTCCAGGCTTTGAACCTGGGTCCTCTGCATCACAGTTTGACACTTTTATCCACTGTGTCACTGTTTGGTCAGGCCAAACACACATAGTTCTAACCAGGACCCTGCTGGCACTTATACTGCTGATCTGAGGAGCATGCTGTGAGAACCACTGCTTTATAGGATCTTCTATGACCATAGGTCACTTTTCATTTCTGCAGATTGTCTGGATTTTCCTGTGTTAGACTCCTGAAATTTCTTACGGTGGTAAAATTGCAGGTGTCCTAGCAAAGGAACACTCTGGCAGTGCTGGTGGGCGTCTTGGAGTGCCTGCAGCCTCATAGGTAGAAATTGCCTCTGGAAAACATAGGCAAGGAAACAAGATATCCTTCTTGAAAGGGAAAAATTAATCTAATCCTTCATTTCTGATCACATAATTGCATATACAGAAAATTCTCAGAAATTCACACAAAGACTATCAGAATCAGTGATGAAGTACCGATTTATGCTACAACATGATGGACTTTGACAGCACTATGTTATTAAAACCATAGAGAAAGCTACATATTGTATGATTCTATTTGTATGGAGTATCCAGAATAGGAATATCTGTAGAGACAGAAAGTAGATTAGTGGGGGGAGGGCAGCATGGAGAATGAGTGCTAATAGGTTAGTACTTGTTTTGAGGGATGAATATATTCCAGAATTAGACAGCAATGATGACTGCCCAAAGTGTGAATATGCTATAAAACACCAAATTATACACTTTTAAAATGTTGAAAGTGGTTAATTTTATAGTATGAAAATTCTACCTCAGTAAAAATATCAGTAGGAACATCTGGCATTTAGAAAAACTGATCCCGTGCTCTTATGTGGTATATTTCACCAAATTTTAAGGATGTAATCCTTAAGGTGAATCCAGAATTAAAAGAATTAGATAATTAGGAAAGTTCAACATGTTTATAAATAAAGACAAATATTTTTAAAAAACAATGGTTAAGGACAAATCACCGTGGAAATAGACACATATTTCAACCTTCATTGAAGGGAAAATACTAATTACATGCCACACGGGTGGGTTGTAACTTTAAATCATTATACTTAGAGGAAAATGTAGTAGCTCCAAATGCAAAAAACAGAAGGGATGAAATTAAGGAGCACATTCCCTGCTTCAAGGTGTTAAGAAAAAGAAAATAGATTTAAATAAAATAATTCAAAGGAAAATAATAAAAACAGAATTTAGTGCTTAGAAAAAAGTCTGACATGGATATGACCAGTAAAATCACAGTGTGGTTCTGAAAACAAGCAAGTAAATTGGGACAGCTCTGGAATGATTCCTAGGGGTATGGGGAGAGCAGGAGAGAGAGAGAGAGAGAGAGAGAGAGAGAGAGGAGAGAGAGAGAGAGAGAGAGAGAGAGAGAGAAACTGCTATCATATTAGATATGAACAGGAGAGAGCGCTACAAATGCTGATGTGCAAAAGCACGAGAAACTATTACAAGCCACTATATGCTGATGAGTTTGACTCTTTAGATAAAATGGACCACCTCCTAGAAACTCTAATTGGTAGCAAATCTGCACAATAAAGAAATAAAAAATGTAAATACTTTTCTGTCTAGTAAAGGCACTGAATTACATCATTCAAAACCTTCCCCCAAAAGCCTGTTTAGTTTGGTCATCTGTGAATTCTAGCAAACATTTAAGGAAGACAGAGGTGACTTTAGCATGACCCCTTCTAAAGAACAGGCGGTGGAACATTCCTAAACCTCTTCAATTGGCCCTTATACTAAAATGTGACCAGGACATTACGAGAAAAAAAAGAATCAACTTACAATCTCATAAATAAGCATTTATGCAAAATCGTAACACAATGTTAGTATACTAAATCTAAAAATATATACAGAGGATTATTTATCACAAATTTTGTTTATTCTAGAAATTTAAGCTTAGCTTAATATTAAAAAATGGATGAATATATTTCATCATGTTTTTTAGAATTAATGAGAAACATTACATACTCATGTTTTAAAGAAACTCTTAGTTTTCCCATTTTTCTGGTCAGCAAACCCAGATGCAGTAGCATTTCTGTAACTATTACCGTTGTTTCAGAGCTCCGTGTAAGCACTATAATAAATGTGTCACCTGTCAAGGGCATTCTTCCTCAAGAAAGCTCATGAACAGCAGGATCATTTGGATCACATGTCCTTCGTGACTTTTCCCTCTGTCCCCCTTGAAGTCTCTCTGAGGTTACAAAGGAAGGTAAACAGTCATCTTTGTATGGCTCTCATAATTACTGAAATAGAGTCAAACCATCTTTCTGCACCCACCTGGGCAAAAGGTTGCCTCCTTCTTTCTTAAAACATTGTTAGAAATGGATGGGATGGTTTTGTTTGTCCGAGGCGACTGCTGCTCAGAGATGGGATCTCCTCACTTTGAATTCCTGTCTGTCACCATGGCTTGAGGTGAGAGAGTCACCCATTTCAAATAAAATCTTCCTATGAAGTGATCACTCAATGCCAGACTATTTTTTTTCTGTTTAGCTATTTAAATACAATTTAAAAGTTAAAGCCTTATCAAAAGTTAAAGGTATACGCACACCACAACTGCTTCTTAACATTAATTTACTTAGTCATGTATTTCTTTCTCTGATATAAATTACTTGATATTTTAAATTACTAATTAAATGCAACATCATAATTTGAGTAATCCATGGTTGGTGTGAAAAATGTGAATATTAAATGCTATATCATCTGTCACCACAATGATATTCTTATTCTTTCTACACCCATCAAATCAAGGGAAAATTCATACAATTTTGGGTTCTACCCTATGTTAACAACAAAAACAAAAACAATAGCAGAGACTACATTTATAACTTACAGTGAGGTATTTATGTGAGTTTTTCATGTCCTATTTACATCCCAGAAGAGAGCATTTCTTTCCATGTCATTCATTTAGACCATAGATATACTTTTAACCTGATATAGATTTATGAGTTTGGACAAGCCAATGACCTTTTCTAAATACATACACTTACAAATACCGGGGCCAGCTGGTAGTTTCCTGCATTACAGGATTATGTGAGTTTGTTCTGTGAAACAAGGCCATGAGGATGTGAGCAGATGTGGAAGAGGGCATGAGAAAAAGCCTGCAGTACCAGGGCACAGGGCCAACACGCGGCCTCCTCTTCCTGATCTCTGATTTAATTCTGTGTGCTGTGTCTTTAGAGTCCACTGTATTGTTTTGTAGGTCCTTTTTGGGCACATGTCTTTTTAACGTTAGTTAGTTTGAATGTGTTCCTATCATTACAATCAAATGAAGTTTAGTGATAAACTACTCCTCTGCTTCTTGGATTCTGTTATTTGGAGCAGTCTTCAAGATATAATGTTATATCATGATTTTTCATGAATATACTCTTAAAGTAGACTATAATATTGGTTAATAGTTTTCCTGATGCCATGTAGCATGTTTTGAAATGAACATCTATACCTTAAAAACATTAGTGGATTTGCCTGACCTGTGGTGGCGCAGTGGATAAAGCGTCGACCTGGGGACACTGAGGTCGCCAGTTCAAAACCCTGCACTGGTCTGGTCAAGGCACATATGGGAATTGATGCTTCCAGCTCCTCCCCCCTTTCTCTCTTTCTCTCTCTCTCTCTCTCTCTCTCTCTCTCTCACTCTGTGTCTCCTCTCTAAAATAAATAAAATAAAAAGAAATTTAAAAAAACAAACAAACAAAGAAAACATTAGTGGATTTTTCATATAGCCCAATACTCAATAAAAAGAAGAGAACATGAAGGTTACATAAGCCTAAGGAGGAAGAATGAATAGAACAGCTTAATAATTGTATGGGTTGTGCATGAAATACCATGATCTCAAATTTAATTATGTGTTAATATTTATTAATATATTATTGAGAATACTTTTGATTCTAGTAAAAAAAAAGAGCCAATTAAAAGGATAAAACTATTAATTATATAAAAAGAAGCAAATTATTTCGTGGTGGTCAGAAAGAATTCTGGTTCTGTTTGTCTTTTCACACATCTGTCCTCCATGTGTTGGCCAGAGTCCTTTGTCTTGTCCCTTCATATGTCCAAGATGCTGCAGACCCTGTGATGCAGTTCAGCTTTGTCCAAAATATAGAGGGTAGTTGTCCCTCTTTTAAGTATTGGAATCTAAATTTTCCCCAAAGTCCCCCCTCCACATACTGTCTCCTAAATCCCATTAGCAAAAGTTTCTGGTGTGCTCTATCAGACAAGAAGACTGTGAATATTCTCTTCTTACCCTCAAATGTGCCATTGGATAAGTTATGACTGTTTTAGTTTGGGTCACATGCCTAGACCTTAGGAACTTAGGGTCTTGGAAAAATAAAAAAGCAAATATCTGGTATTTTACTCTCTTTTGTGATAAGTGTCTGGTCAGGGATAAGGTATTGGCTTTGGGGTAGGTAACCAATAATGTCTGCTACATGTTAAGTACTAAACCATTTCCAATTTCTGATTATGAAATTAGGCATTGTATGCAGTAGATGAAATGGTTATACTACAATTCTTTGTGATGATTTGGGTGTCTTTGTGAATGTAGGAAGAAGTATCAATGAATCATTTTTATTATTGGGAGAAATTCAATTTTATCTCCTATATCAAAATATTGATTAAGATAAGACAAAGAACTTCTCTACTTTTTACCTATTTTTATTACTGTTAATGAGATTCTAAATGTTTTCTTTGGCTTTCCTTTAGAATTAGATCCAGTGACCCAGCAACTTATGCTCCAGACAGCTAAACCGACTTTTGACCATCTCACAGATGTAAGTAAAATATTCAAGTTATAATAATTGTCACTGTTCATGGTAATTAAATGCAAAAAAATCTATTACATGTTAATTTTATAAGCAAGCCTATAATATTATCTACTCTCTAGAATATAGTAGAATAAGATATTTGTGTAAGTTGTAAATGATCCATTTACTTACTCATATGTTTTAATATTACTTATGATAATATATTTGGTAACATGCTGCTTTATAACAGACTTCAAAGACTTTCCTAGCCTGTCTCAACAAAAGCATATAATATAATCAGCCTTACAAAACAGAAAGTCATCTGTTATTTTTTCCTAGGACTTTATAGTTTTAGGCCTTATACTTTAGTCTTTATTCCATTGTGACTTGACTTTTGTGTATGCTGTGGGATAAGAGTCCAATTTCAATCATTTGCATACCAGCAATATGTGCAACATAGATGAACCTTGAGGATCTTATGGTAAATAAAATAAGCCAGTCACATAAGTACAAATACAAAATGATTCCACTTATGTGAGGTATATAAATTAGGTTCATGGAGAAGGGGTATGGGGAGTTGCTAATCCATGAGTAAAAAGTCTCAGTTATGGAGAGTAATACGTTCTAGAGATCTAGTGTACAACACTGTGCTTATAGATAACAATACGTTATTATACACTCAAGTCTGTTAAGGATGTAAATCTTATGGTAAGTGCTTTCACCACAATGAAAAGAGTAAAAAGGTTTTACATTTTTAAGAACAGTCCAAACATTTAAACAGATGTTTAAAGCTGTGAATCATTATTTATTAGTTGTACATGTTCTTCCTATTTTAATAAAGCATTCCTCATAGTTACAATAGGTATACCTTATGCTGATTCCTATAAAACTTGTTTTTATATTAGGTTATAGTATGCATAGAGGTCTGTGTTAGACTATTTAGTTAGTTCATGCTAGAATATTGAATAACTTAAACAATAAATATGAAGAAAATCTTGAGCAATTTTATAATATAATGAAGAACATGGAGAAAGTTTAAGTCACTAACATTCCAGCAGGTCTGAAGAAGGCCTGATGGCCGGATGTAATTGCTCTGCATAAAGGGAAAGAAGAGCCCCAGGCCACATGTCTGCAGTGGGTGTTTGTAGAGGTGGCAGTCTATGATGTGTGATATAACAAAATGGTAGCCAAGTCCAAGGGAAGAGGAAACGGGTTGACAGTTTAACTAAACAGGGTCTTTGAGGTCCAAAACCCTGAAGGGAATTGTTAAAGACTGATGTGTTTATAGTGGGGTTCTTGGTGCTTACCCTTCCTGCTTTCCCCCACAAAACCCTTTGATAAATCCACATGTGTCACTTTGATGCTTCTTTACCATTGAATTTGAACATAGGTTGAGTTCCTCTTTAAGACTAAAGTGTGGTAAAGAAAGGTCCCCCAAATTGGACAACATCTGGGTTGTATTTTGAGAACTCATATGGGATTTGGAAGTGAAGGTGCAGCTCTCAGGTCCATTTTGGATGAAATCATCATGAGGAAAGTGATACCAGAGCATTTCCTCACTGAGGTTGCCAAACGACACAAACCATGATGGTTGTTGGCATGTGACTTTGTAGAAGAAGGACATTGTGAGATGAGCATTTGCCAAGTGCACAGTTTAATACTACAAGACTCAAATAAGGGGCCAAATGTATGCGCCATTTTATGTATCTGAGAGAAGGGATGAAGAAATTTTGTTCTGAAGTTTGATGCTGGCAGTGAATATGGAATTGAAACACAACAGGAAACTGGTTTCTTAAGATAGTTAAACCTTTCCAGGATTATAATGAGGTGTCCATAGTGGATGTCACCTGTGGGGTAGCATTCCCTGGATAAAGTACCCTCTTGTATAATTGATCATCAACCAATTGGTAGAATGATTTGTGGAGATCAAAAGCTACACAAAAATAGAAAACGTATCTGGATGTAATGCCAGTGACATGACACAAATACTTGAATTTGTGGTTAGAATATGTCACTGAGATGCTCAGGAATAGCAGCCATTAAGTATAAAATGAAAGAGATTAAAAAATCACTTGCAAGACCAGTGCTAGGAATTATTTAAGGTGGACACCTGTTTGTGTTGCTGGAAGAATATTATGAAGTGAAAGGTAGATAAGATTAAGATACAAGATTCTGATCGTAAGTCAAAAAGACAAGTAATAAAAGACTCCTGCATATATATTAAAATTTTTGACTTGGTAGTAAGCCTTTTGGTAAAATGATATAGAGGAAACATTGGAACCACCCAGAGATAGTCACTTCAAGAGCAATTTATAAATTAGCTTTTCTGAAAATACCTCGAATTCATTAAAAACCAAAGTCTCCTTCCTGCTCTCTGTCTCTCAGTAAAGCTGATTCAGAAGAACAAAGATTAGAGGTAATAAGGCCTTCCCTCTGCGGATGAAATTGAGTAAGGGACTTGAAACATACGTTATCAGTCCAGACCAGAGTGGCCCATTCATGAATTACTAATACGTGCTCAGCCACCTGAGGTCTAAGTGCTGAGCCACAGGGAGACACTTACCTCCAAGTTTCCATGGGATGGGCACCACAACTGCCCACTTATTCAGTTCTGGTGTGGTGGTCCTCTTTGTAGAACTCACGAGATCCCTTGAGACATGAAGATGCAGATTTTGGAAATAAAACAAAGGCTTTCCAAACCTCTGGGAAGTAAAAACAGGAAGTCATTCATTGGAGTTGTTTAAAGGGTAGAGACCATATTTTTGACCTATAGAAGTCAGCTCATGGAAGTAGAGAGGTTTAGAGTAAAGCAGAAATGCAAAGTTGGGGTTAACATGGAGGGAGTCCACATAAAGATACTTGTGGTCAGTGGACTCTGGCTCTGAGGATGCCATGTAGCAAGTATGTCAGGATTGAACTTCTGAGCTCACCTCAAAACCTCTCCTTCTGTAGCAATAATCATTGCATATTCCATGAATTTGGCATACTGAGCCTTGCTGACACAAGTATGACTTTGCCTGACTCTACTGGGAGGGAAAACCCAGAGTGGATTCCAAGATGGCGGCGGAGTAGGTGGAAGTTCCAACTGCTACCTCCCAGGACTAAATTGGATTACAACTTAATTTAAAAGTATTCATCTTGAAAAATGAACTTTGGACTAAACAAAGAGGAGTCTATAACCGAGGATCACAGAAGAAACCACACCAAAACTGGTAGGAAGGTTGGAGATATGGGAAAGGTTGCCCCACTCCCAAGAGCAAGTGGCAGCTGAGGGTCTGGAGAGACTCTCACTATGGAGAGGATTGCCCTGAGTGGTATGGGTCCTAAGCCCCAGGCCAGAAGCCCCACTCTAAAGCCCCAAAGCCAAGAAGAGGCACCCACACAGCATTTGGAGGTGAAAAGAACTGGATTTCTGTCTGCGAGAAAAAAATGGAGCTCTCAGAGACACAGGCTTTGTCTTAAAGGACCTGCGCAGAAAATCTTGTTCACAGCCACTTACCTGGGGCTTTGATGTAGGGGGAAGCTGAGAGGAATAGAGGTGCATGAAGAGAGTGTAAAGTTGGAGGTCCAGAAAAAGACACAGTGGGGGATTGCCACCGGAACCCCTGTACTGAGTCATTCTCCAATACTGCTGTTGCCATATTTTTGGGTGGAGTAGTCTCCTCTGAGAGGCATCAACTTGGAAAAAAGCAACTACTCCATTCTCAGGAGTCTCTCCTACCCGAGTCATGGAGACTGAATCATTCTTAGTGGTCAGGAAGCAGGGGGCACATCAGTGATTCAGTTTTCTGGTGTTGAGACCAAAGCTTTCCTACACATGCTCCTGAGTCTAAGACTGCTGATTTTGTCTCAAGGTATACTGAGTAAAACTGTCCAGAGTGCAGGCAGACCATACCTCTGGGTCTCAGAGGCCATATTCAGCGAACTTCTGAGGCCACACCCTACTGAGGTCTGAGGAAAGTCTGGACACACTGACCACTGGGACTGTAGGGCAGAGCACACCCATCACCCTTCCTAATCCCTGAATTGCCACAGGCTTTAGACTCTACTAGAGGTTTTCAGTGGCTGAGCTCAACAAAGCAGCTAACAGGCTGTAGGAAGTGTGATGCAGGGAACCCTTGCCCTTTAAGTATACCTTTCCCCAGGCCCAGAATGGGTAAACCCCAGCATAGGTGTGCAGCTTGGTATTTCCATGTGTACCTGGGCCCAGCAGAGGCAGCCGCAAGTCCTGGATTGCTTATAGCTCCAAGAGGGTTGCTTAGGGCCAGTCACAGGCACTGTCTATCTCCCACTAGTCTGCTTTGGGTTCCTGTCAGGGAGGCCCAGGGGTGGCATTTCCAGTGGCCAGCTTGGAGAGCATCAGTTCAGGACCTAGCAACCCTTGTTAGACTGGTATCCTAAGGAAGGGCTCCTCACACCTGGCCCAGCTGAGGTAAGTTCAGCTCTCTGGTAATCAGCACCAGGACAGTGGTTCATGTGCATTGGATAGGGTGAAGCTTCATAGTCAGCTGGCTGCATGCTAGATATCTTGTCCTGCTGGGCTAGATTCCACAGGGGGAAGGGAGAGAGGCTTAGAACATAGATATTTAATATGTGGTTCCCTGTAAGCCTATTGCTGGATCTGATCAAGAGGTATATCCACCTTCTGGAGGGGCACAGTCAGTCCCAGAAGATGACTCTCTCAGTCTTCTTCCCTGAGACCAGGATCTCACCAGCTGTCAAAACTTCTACAGAGGAAACTCTTGCCCACACTTTATCTGAAAGTGCTACTCACCTTGAGGGGAGAAATAAAATTTCAGTACCCAGCAGTAGCTAAGGGATTAGGCTCTGGAGTAGAAGCCATATTTTCCATACTGAGCTCCTGACCAAGAAACCCCTGAAATAGGGGGTTTCACTAACATTGTATTTCCAACTTCAGCTGCCCTAAACCACCAAGTGTACAAACTGTAGAGGGTTTGGTTGGTTGAGGCCAGTCTAAGCCCACATTACAGTCATTATACAGAAGACTCTGTGGGAATACAAGGCAGATGTAAGAGGAGGAAGAGGAGCTGAAAAGTGGAAATTAATCTTACAAAGTTTGGAACTTTTATGGAGCTGAAGTCATCTCTAAACAGGAGGAAGCTGATCCTTATACAAAGATTGGCCCCTCCCACACTATCCAGGCACAGAAAATGCAGACACAAACAGTGGAAAGAGCAGTAGCTGCAGACAGGCAGCTCACAGTGTGTTACAAACAACAGCTGATGCCAACCAAAGAAGATCTAGAATGAACACAACTGGTGGTGGGTGGCAGACAGCACCAACCCTATACTCAGCTCCCTACACAAGCAGCACTCCAAAAGGAGAAATATAGCAAGTACCAGATATTGTGGAGAATAAATATGCCCAACAGGAAAAACATTACACAGTGTCTAATACACATGATCAAGGTTGACCCTTAGAGCAAGCCAGCCTGAAGGCATAACCATACCTACAAAAGGACCAACTGCATTCAATATTCACATGCAATAGGAAGAAAAATAGTACCCTAAAGAAGCATTTCAGAACAAGGAAAACAGTGGCCTGAAGGTCAGTACCAATGAGCCCATCTTTCTCATAAAGACACCACAAAAATTTCAAATTCAGACCGTGCTACCTAATCCACAGACAAAATGGGCAAAGAAATGACACAAATGAGTCAACAAGCGAAATCCCCAGAAAAAGAACTAAATGAAATGGAAGAAATCAAACTACCAGATACAGAGTTTAAAATAATGATTTTTAGGATCCTCAAGGATCTTAGAGCAACAGTGGTTGGACATAATGAGCACCTAAAAAAAGATCTAGCAAGCATCCAAAAGGATATTCAAATCATAAAAACGAACCAGTCAGAAATGACAAATATGATATCAGAAATGAAGACTTCACTAGAAGGAATCAACAGCAGACTGGATGAAGCAGAGGATTGAATAAACTATTTAGAGGATAAGATAAATGAAAGCAAAGAAGAAGAACAGCAAAAACAAAAGAGGCTCTAAAAGACAGAGTAAACTCTAAGAGACCTCTGTAATAACATGAAGAGAAACAACATTCACATCATAGGGGTTCCTGAAGCAGAAGAGATGAAACAAGGGATAGAGAACCTGTTTGAAGAAACCATACCCAAATTTCCCTAAATTGATGAAGGAAAAAGTCATATAAGTTTGAGCAGCACAGATATTCCCATTAAAGAGGAACCCAAGGAGGCCCACACCAAGACATATCATAATTAAAATGCCAAAGCTAAGAGACAAAGAAAGAATACTAAAAGCTGCAAGAAAAAAGCAGTTGATCACCTACAGAGAAGCCCCCATAAGGATGACATCAGACTTCTCAACAGAAACATTTGAGGCCAAAAGGGATTGGCAAGATATATTCAAAGTGATACAAAACAAGCTTCTACAACCAAGACTTCTTTATCCAGCAAGACTATTATTTAAAATTGAAGAAGAAATAAAAACCTTCCCAACAACAAAAAACTGAAAGAATATATTACAACCAAACCAGAACTGCAAGAAATGTTAAAGGGCTTGTTAGAAAAAGAACAAAGAAAAAAAAGAAATTGAGAAAAAGAGGATTGTCGATTTAAAGAATAAAATGACAATCAATAAGTACATATCAATAATAACCTTAAATGTGAATGGATTAAATGCCCCAATCAAAAGACATACTGTAGCTGCATGGATAAAATAACAGGATCTGTATATATGCTGTCTACAAGAGTCCCACCTCAGAACAAAAAATACACATAGACTGAAAATCAAGGGATGGTAAAAAGTATTTCATGCAAACAGAAATAAAAAAAAGAGCTAGGGTAGCAAAACTTATATCTAACAAAATAACCTTTCAAAGAAAGGCTATATAAAGAAGTAAAGAAGGTCAGTACATAATGATAAAGGGAGCAATCCAACAGGAGAATATAAACATTGTAAATGTTTATGCACCTAATATAGGAGCACCTAAATATGTAAAGCAGATTTTGATGAACAGGTAAGAACAATAGCAACACTATAATAGTAGAGAATTTTAACACCCCACTATCATAAATGGATAGATTCTCGAGACAGAAAAATAACAAAAAAACAGTGGCCTTAAATGACACACTAGATCATCTGGATATAATTGAGCTTCAGGACCTTTCACCCCAAAGCAGTAGAATATACATTCTTTCCAAGTGTGCATGGTACATTCTCTAGAATATATCACATGTTAGTACAAAAACCGAGTCTCAATAAATTTAAAAATATTGATTTTATATCAAGCATCTTCTCTAATCACAATGGCATGAAACTAGAAATCAACTACAATAGAAAAACTGAATAACATTAAAACACTTGGAGGCTAAATAGCATGTTATTAAATAACAATTGGGTTAACAAGATCAAAGAAGAAATAAAAAATTTTCTTGAAACAATGAAAATGAACATAAAACAACTCAAAATTTATGGGACACAGTAAGAGCAGTCCTCAGATGGAAGTTCATAACATTACAGACATACCTTAAGAAACAATAAAAAGCTTAAATAAAGAACTTAACCCTGTATCTCAAGGAACTAGAAAAAGAACAATTAAATCCCAGAAGAAGTAGAAGGAAGGAAATAATAAAGATCAGAGTGGAAATAAATGACATAGAGGCTAAAAAAATATACAAAAGATCAATGAAACCAACAGCTGGTTCTTTGAAAAGGTAAACAAAATTAATGAACCTTTAACCAGAGTCATCTAGAAAAAAGAGAAAAGACTCAAAGAAATAAAATTAGAAATGCAAGTGTAGAAGTAAGAACTGACACCACAGAAATACAAAAGATTGTAAGAAAATAATATAAAGATCTATATGCCAAAAAATTGGATTAACTAGGTGAAATAGATAAGTTCCTAGAAACATACAATATTCCAAAACTCCATCTGGAAGAATCAGAAACCTAAACAGACTGATTACAACAAAGAAATTGAAACAGTTATCATAAAACTCCCAGCAAACAAAAGTCCTAGACCAGATGGCTTCACAGGCAAATTGTACCAAATATTCAAAGAAGAACAAACACTAACACCTATCCTTCTTATACTGGGTCAAAAAATTCAAGAGATGGGAAGATTCCCAAGCTCCTTTTATGAGGCAAGCATTATTCTTATTCCAAAACCAGGTAAAGACACTACAAAGAAAGAAAACTATAGGCCAATGTCCCTGATGAACATAGATGCTAAAATTTTCAACAAAATATTAGCAAACTGGATCCAGCAAGACATTAATAAGTCATACATCATGATCAAATGGGATTTATTCTGGGGAGGCAAGGCTGGTACAATATTCGTAAATCAATCAATATGATTCATCAGATAAACAAAAGGAAGGATAAAATCACATGCTTATATAAATAGATGCAGAAAAAGCATTTGATAAAATATAGCACTGATTTATGATCAAAACTCTCAGCAAAGTGGGAATACAGGGAACATACCTTAACATAATAAAGGTCATCTATGACAAACCAACAGCCAACATCATACTCAATGGGCAAAAATTAAAAGCAATCCCCATAAGGTCAGGAACAAGGCAGGAGTGCCTCCTTTCACCACTCTTATTCAACATAACTCTGGAAGTCCTAGCTACAGTAATAAGACAAGAAGAAGAAATAAAAGGCATCCAAATTGGAAAAGAGGAAGTAAAACTATCATTTGCAGATGACATGATACTGTATTGGGAAAACCCAAAAGTCCCAGTCAAAAAATCTACTGGACCTGATAAATGAATTCAGCAAGATGGCAGGGTATAAATTTAATATTTCGAAATCAGTGGCATTTTTATATACCAACAATAAACAGTCTGAAAGAGAAATTAAGGAAATAATCACCTTCAATATTGCAACAATGATAAAAAAATAAAGTAGCTAGGAGTAAATTTAACCAAGAAGGTAGAAGACTTGTACTCAAAAAATTATAAGACATTGAAAAAAGAAATCGAGGAAGTTACAAGAAATCGAGGAAGCATTTACAGTGTTCATGGCTAGGAAGAGTAAACTTTATTAAAATGTCTATACTACCCAAAGTATTCTGAAGATTCAATGCAATTCCTATTAACATACCAATGGCATACTTCAAATATATAAAACAAATATCCCACAAATTTATATGGAACCAAAAAAGTATATAAATAGCCTCAGCAATCTTGAAAAATAAAAATAAAGTGGGAGGTATTACACTTCCTGATATCAGGTTATACTATAAGGTCATTGTAATCAAAACAGCTTGGTACTGGCATAAGACCAGGCATACAGATCAATGGAACAGAACAGAGAACTCAGAAATAAACCCACACCTTTATAGTTAATTGATATTTGACAAAGTGGTAAGAGCATACAGTGGAGTAAAGGCAGTCTCTTTAATAAGTGATGTTGGGAAAATTGGACAGGTGTATGCAAAAAAATGAAACTAGACCACCAACTTAACACCATTCATAAAAATAAACTCAAATGGATAGAAGACTTAAATGTAAGTCATGAAACCATAACTTACATTTAAGAAATTGGAAGAAAACATAGGCAGTAAGCTCTTTGACATATCTCTTAGCAATATTTTTGCTGATTTATCTCCATGGGTAAGTGAAATAAGGGAGAAAATAAACAAAGGGGACTATATCAAACTAAAAAGCTTTTGTACAGCAAAAGACACCATTAATGAAAGAAAAGGACAACCCCACACAATGGGAGAACATATTCACCAGTAGTCTGATAAGGGGTTAATAACCAAAATTTATAAAGAAATTCTAAAGTTCAACACCAGAAAGGTAAATAATCCAATTAAAAATGGGTGAAAGAACTGAATAGACACTTCTCCAAAAAGGGCATACAGATGGCCAATAAGCATATGAAAAAATGTTCAATGTCACTAATCATCAGAGAAATGCAAATTAATACCACCATGAGATACTACCTTACACCTGTCAGAATGTCGTTCATTAACAAATCAACACACAATAAGTGCTGACAAGTGTGTGGAGAAAGGGAACCCTCCTGCACTGCTGGTGGGAATGCATACTTGTGCAGCCACTGTGGAAAACAGTATGGTGTTTCCTCAAAAATTTAAAAATGGAACTGCCTTTTGACCCAGCTATCCTACTATTAAGAATATATCCTAAGAATACCAAATCACTGATTCAAGAGAAGGTATACACCCTATTTTCTTGCATCATTGTTTACAATAGCCAAGATCTGGAAACAACCCAAGTATCTGTCAGTAAATGAGTGGATTAAAAAGCAGTGGTACATATACACAATAGAGTACTACGTGACTATCTTACTTTTTGCAATAGCATGGATGGATCGATCTGGAGATTATTATGCTACTTAGTGAAATAAGCCAAGAAGAGAAAGATAAATATCACATGCTCACTTATATGTAGAATCTAATGAACAAAGGGAACTGAGGAATAGAATAGAGGCAGAAGCCAGGTCACAGGGAGCAGATGGATAGCTGTCAGAGGGAAAGAGTATGAGGGGATGGGATCAGAGAAGGTGAAGGCATGAGTGAAATTATAAATACTTAACACATAGTTACAGACAACAAACAGGATAGCAAATTTCAGAGAGAAAGGGGGAGAAAGTGAGGGGGAGGGAGTTATAGGGGGTTTAAAGGAGTACAGGGAGTTTTTTTGTGAGGGTGTTATATTGAGTGGGACACTTGAATCCATATTAATACAATGAATTTAAATTAATAAAATAAATAAATATTTATTTTCATATTTATAGATGGGGAACTAGTTCAGGCACTTTGAAAAAGAGGTGACATCAATAGATAAAAGATGTAGAAAAAAAAAGAAAAATAAAGAGATGTGGTATATAGAGTGGAATACTACTCAGCCATAAAAAGATGAAATTCTGCCATTTGCGACAACATGGATGGATCTTGAAATGAGTCAGAAAATGAAAGTCAACAACCATATGATTTCACTCGTAAGTGAGAGATAAAACTGAAAATCATAGATACAGACAACACTATGGAGATTACCAGAAAAAAGAGTTGGGAGATAGAAAAGGGTGAAGGAGTAAAATATATGGTGACAGAAAGAGATCTGACTTTTGAGTAGAGAACACCCAATGCAATAAACAGACGCTGTATTATAGAATTGTACACTTGAAAAAAATAAAAAAGAGTGGAAGCTTTCTTTACAGCTAAGTAATCAGGGGACAACAGCCCAGAAGAGGCCACTGACAAGGCACCTGTATCCCCTAGTTGGGACAGTAGTCTAAGCCAGCAGTCAGTGGAGCACTGTGCATAGCAAAACATTTACAGATGGTGGCTTTTGAAAGGTATGTAGATATTTTGTTTGTTTGTTTGGAAAATGTACAAATGAGAAGGAGAGATGTGATTCTCAGGGTTGGTGGGAGTAGGAAGTGCGGGAAAGGTCTGGAACAGCCACCAGTTGGCGCACAAGTCTGGATCTACATCCAGGGGATCTGAGCGTAATGGGGTGTAAGGTATCAAAGGAAAAGACGTTGATCCAGCAGCACAAAAAGCACAGTGGACCAAGGAGAAATCCCTAGTTCAGTGGTTCTTAACCTTTTTTGAGGTACTGACCCATCAGTTTCATATGCTAATTCACCGAACCCTTCTTTAGTGATAAATAAAATATGATTTTTTTTTTCCAAATTCAAGACATAGGTATATGTTTTTTTTTACTGGTGCACAAAATGAGCTGTGCATGAACATCACCTTGCTCAAAGAACAAAACCAACAAAGTGCATGAACTCACAACAAATTACGGTATTACTTTATTCTGGCCTCCGTGGCAGAGGCTTCTCTGAACCCCTGAGACCCACTCATTGAACCCCTAGGGTTCAATAGAACCCAGGTTAAGAACCACTGCCCTAGTTTGAAAGCGGGGCTACAGACAAACTTAGAGGAAAGCACACATTTCTAATTAAACTTTGAGTTGTTTGTAATGTCAGCTTTAAAGGCAACATTGTTTCCCTTAACATCTTCAATTACTCACTAATGACTTTAATGTGAATGTTTTTTATGCTGAGTGGAAAAAGGTGCCAACTCCAGCTTCCAGTCTGTTGGGGCGGGAACAGATGCTCATACAATGGCAGTCATATGTGTGCAATCATGTAGCATAGGACACAAAAATCCATCGGGTTCTCCTGCATCCTAACTATCACGAATGTTTTTATTTTAAAGTATCTGTCATGATGTGGTCACTGATGCTGCTAGAGAGAGTGGCATCTATTCCTCTCCTTTGCACAAGCTAACATTATTTTGTTAACTAATTGTAGAAGACTATGTATCTGAATGAAACACTTGTGTCTTTTCAGGGTTTACTCATGCTGGTCAGCATTTTCCCACAGGCCTAGAAGTATTTTGACTAGTTTATAAAAATGGGGCATTTCAGACACAATTCCATGGTGCTCACCTAATTATTGGAATTTTAAATGAAGCTAAGTTCTTGAGTGTGATGCCACAGAGGGCCTTCATCTGAGTTCACCTTGTACCCCCTCCCCACTTACCTGCTCAAGCTGTGCTTCGTTCTCCTGTGTTTACTTCTAAGCACTCTATCATAATTTTTTACCTTTCATAATTAATCTATAATGACCTAGAATTGACTTTTAGTGTGTGATGTGAATTTATGGTCAAGTTTTTGTTTTTTTTTCATGTTTATCCATTTTTTTCCCCAATTCCTTGAATCAATAAGACCATTGTTTACCCAATGAGTTTCATTGCCACCTAGTTATAAGTCAACTGGGCTACATACTTGTGTTTATGTATTCTCCATTTCGTGTGTGTGTGTGTATGTGTGTGTGTGTGTGTGTGTGTGTGACAGAGACAAAGAGAGGGACAGATAGGGACAGACAGATAGGAAGGGAGACAGATGAGAAGCATCAGTTCTTCATTGTGACACTTGGTTGTTCATTGATTGCTTTCTCATATGGGCCTTGACTGGGGGCTACAGCAGACCGAGTGACCACTTGCTCAAACCAGATGACCCTGTGCTCAAGCTGGTGACCTCGGAGTCTCGAACCTGGGTCTTTCGCATCCCATTCCAACGCTCTATCCACTGTGCCACTGCCTGTGCAGGCCTCCATTTTTTAAAATAAAGGTACAATGTCTATCCATCAAGTATTAATGCAGCAATAACTTAATTTTTGAAGATTATATATAAATTTTTATTTGTTGATAGAGTAGAATCTCCCACTTTGTTCTTCACAATTGCTTTGTTAATTACTCTCCTCTATGAATTTCCATTTAAATCTTAAAACAAAATCTTATCAATATGCACAAAATAAACTCCTTGGACTTTAAGGTGTTCTATTTGTCTTTGCTTTTCAGCAATTTTAATTTGATGTGCCTATCTTTGGTTTTGGTGTTTTTTTTGTTTTGTTTTGTTTTTTAATATTTTTTTTAAATTTATTTTTATTTGTTCATTTTAGAGAGGAGACACACACACACACACAGAGAGAGAGAGAGAGAGAGAGAGAGAGAGAGAGAGAGAGAGAGAGAGAGAAAGGGGGGAGGAGCTGGAAGCATCAACTCCCATATGTGCCTTGACCAGACCAGTGCAGGGTTTTGAACTGGTGACCTCAGGGTTCCCAGGTCGACGCTTTATCCACTGCGCCACCACAGGTCAGGCCTCTTTGGTTTTGGTTTTATTTCTATTTATTCTATTTTGGTTTCAGAGCTTTTTGAACCCAGAGGTCTATAATTTTCATCAGTTTTGGAAGATTCTCAGCCAGGAGTTTTCCAAATGTCCGCCCTATTCTTTTCCCTCTTCATCTCATACTCTTTTTAAAGTACATTTGAGACATTTTCACTCTGCATGTGCTTTCTCTTGAAGCTCCTTTATTATGTTGAGGTGAGTTCCCTTTGTACCTACCGTTTTTTTTTAAATCATAAATGGATGTTGAATTTTTTCCAGTGCTTTGCTGTAGTGATTCAGATGATCCTGTGGTTTTTATCTCTCATTTTATTAATGTGGTGTATTACATTGACTGACTCATAGATGTTGAACCATTCTTGAATCCCCAGAATAAATGTTACTTGATCATGATGTATGATCTTTGAATGTATTTTTGAATTTGTTTTGCTAATATTTTATTGTGGATTTTTGTATCTATGTTCCTCGGGGATATTGGCCTGTAATTTTCTTTTTGTTGTAGCATCCTTGCTTGGTTTTGTTATCAACATTATTCTGGCCTCATGAAATCTGAAAGTGGTACCCCTCTTCTAAATTTTTGGAAGAGTTTGAAAAGAGATGGCATTAATTCTTCCTTGACTATATAATGGAATTCACCAGTGAAGACAACTTCTGGACCTATACTTTTGTTCATCAGGGGGTTTTTGATTCCTGATTCAAGCTCCTTACTAGCAATTTATCTGTTCAGATTTTTTTATTTCACAGTGAGTCAATCTTGGTAGGTTGCATGTTTCTATAAATTTATACAGTTTTTTCTAGGTTATCAAGTTTGTTGATGTCATATTGTTCATAGTAGTATTTTATGATCCTGTATCTCTGAGTATAGATTATAACTTCCTATTTATTTTTTACTTTATTTATTTGAATATCTATTTTTCTTTGTTAATTTTAGGTGAAGGTTTGTCAATTTTACTTTTTTGTATATTTTCCCCGAACCAGTTTTTAGTTTCATTGATCTTTTCTATTGTCTTTATTTATTTATTTATTTATTTATTTATTTATTTATTTATTTATTGGTCTCCATTTCATTTATTACAACTCTGATCCTTGTTACTCCCTTTCTCCTTCTAACTTTGGGCTTAATTTGATCTTTCTTTTATATCTCAAAGTGTAATGTTAGGTTGTTCACTTGAGACTTTCCTTGTTTATTAAGGTAGGCATTTTTAAGTGCAATCAATCTAAAAACACATTTTGTAAAAACATTGTTCTTTGATTCTAAAATAAAAGTCAAATTACATTTTTTTTTTTTTACAGGGACAGAGAGAGAGTCAGAGAGAGGGATAGAAAGGGATAGACAGACAGGAACGGAGAGAGGAGAGAAGCATCAATCATCAGTTTTTCATTGCCGTTGCAACACCATACTTGTTCATTGATTGCTTTCTCATATGTGCCTTGACCGCGGGCCTTCAGCAGATCGAGCAACCCCTTGCTGGAGCCAGCAACCTTGGGTCCAAGCTGGTGAGCTTTTTGCTCAAGCCATATAGGCCCCACGCTCAAGCTGGCGACCTCTCGGGGTCTCGAACCTGGGTCTTCCTCATCCCAGTCCGAGGCTCTATCCACTGTGCCACCGCTTGGTCAGGCAAATTATATTTTTAATACCCTTAGCCTAATCTAGATTGTCCATGTTTTCCTCACTAATGCCATGACCTTTAAAAATATGACAGCAACACTTAGTTCAACCAATACTTAAAGCAGTTGGTTTTGTCTCAAACAAGAATTAAAATAGTAATAATACAAAAAGTTGTCAGAATGGGTAACAGAACTTGTCGTTTATTCTCACATCCTTCAGAATCAGTGATTGAGAATGTCCTAAACAATTATTTTGGCTAGCCCTATGTTCAGATCTATAACTTTCAATCTGTCTTTTAGGGGGAAAAAGGAGTAAAAAATAATAAGTTATTAAATTATTTTTGAAAGCTGTATTGGGTTCTCTATAATCTCTGCTCCTGTACGTACCATGGGCACTCATATGCACACATGAAAGCTCCTCATATAAAGTGAAAATATGAAACCCCCTGTTTTGGACACACTGCAGTGCATTGCTGGGTTTATGGGACAGTTGTGTTCATCCAAATTAGATGGCTTTGGATTTGCTGAATAATGTTCTGTATCACAGCCCAGTGTAATTTGAGGATGTTATTACTAGAAATGTCAGTCTGCTTCTGATTGTATTAAACTTTAAGAATGTAGGTGTGAGTGTAATTTTTAATATTCTTTTCATTAAAACATATGGGAAATATTTTTCTGGTTATAGTCCTAGGATTAGATCTCTTCCTCAGTGAGTACTTTGTTTTCATATCAAGGATGCTGTGACCTACTAAATGAGTCATTGATCTTTCCTTGTGTTGACTATTAGGAAACTGTGGGCTAAATTTGTGTTCCATCTCTAGAAAATGGGCAGGAACATTTGGGCTGTGCCAAGTGTATACATATCATTTGCATCACCTCTTTTATCGGGCCCTCATTTTCCCTCTGCTGTTGCAATTTCTCACTCAGTCTTGATTTCTTTTATTTTGCAATATTGTATATGTTTTTATAAAAAAAGATGCCTCAGAAATGTGAGATGAACTGAGTTCAGATGAATCATTATCACCTAGTGGCAACTGCATAATTTAAATCATTTTACCTTTAACCAATATTATTAAAATGATATAATTTTGCAAATATATATTATATATACTACCGTATTATTTATTTTCATGGTTCAAATAAGAATATACTAAAGCAATATATAAAAATGACCAAGATTATTACCAGAGAATTTTAGCAAGAATCTGTTTTTCTTCATTTGCTTAATGAATTAATGTATGATAAAGAAGAATGGACAGAGAAAATAATTATAATATTAATACAATTTGAAAATATTTTTTAATGAAATAGATAAAACCTGATCTTTCTCTTTATGTACCTTTTAAATAGATCCAATAGGCTAGCATTTAATTAGTTATTTGCCATGGATAATTTATTCTATTACATTTCCAGTCCTAAACATTCTGATTACCATGGATCATTCATACTATATAAAACCCAATTTTTAAATTTTAGTTTAAACTGAAATGTTCTCTAAAAGATAAACAGATAATAAGTGTAAGTAGAAAGAAATTTTAAGATCTAGTGTGACTACCTTATTTTATATTCCTACCAAATCAATTATGAAAATAAAATGTAAGAAGTAAAATGCAAATGTTACATTGCACTATGAAAATCACTGCTTTTAATTAGAACAAATATTATAGTCTCTTAAAGTTACTCTTGATTTACTATGCTTCTCTTTTCATGCGTAATTATTATGAGAATCCTTCTGTTTGTAATCATGGTTTTTCAGAAGGAAAATAATATAAAGCAAATTTCTAAAACTTGGCAATGATTTCTGCTTTTGAAAACAGGTTTTCAAGTTCCCTAAAACATTTCCCTTATTGGAACAACTTAAATTTTTTTTTATAATTTAGAAACTATAAAGAGCATTTGATGTTCTCTGTTCTTTTCAAAGGAGTTTTATTTTTGAAACAAGCCAAGAGAGCCATGCTACTGCCTTTTCAAAGAGCCTTCCAATGTTGCCAGGTAGCATGTGTTGTATGCGGTGCAATAAATATCTGCTCATGGAATGTGTGAAGTACAGACAGTAAAATGCAACTGGGTCACTTTATGTCTGCTATGTGATTATAATTAATGCTGTTAGGTTTTGCTTGTTGTGCAAATGATTCTATCTGCATTTAAAAGAATGACAGAGAAGTTTACCAGAGATGTACTGTTTACATGTGTCAACCCCAGGGAGCTAAAGATCCCAAAATTTCCAACAGGACTGGATTGTCATTAACTCTATCCAGTAGGAAATTAAAGTCCCCAGGTGATAGATTTATTTCTTTTTGTTGTTTCTTAGACATAACTTGACAAGCTAATATATGACATGTCCATTCTATTGTTGACCACATTGATGTATTCAGTGCTCATCATTCCTGTTCTGCAGTGATCTTCTAATGGCCCTACCTATAATTTCAGCACCAAATGTGTCAATTCTAAGAAAAGTCACGATTTACTACTTAAGAATAGAATTCCTTATTCATGTGGCTTTTGTATATATACCTTGGAGGATTAATGTTCTTCATATTTAGAAGCCTTAATAAAATTCCAAATCTTTCATTTATTCAGGTTTTGTTTCAAATTAGTGATAAATAGCTCCTTTTTTAAGTGCACATGACTCAGGTTTAACTTGCACTGTGACTAAGTAGAGTTAAATGAGAGAGATGATTGGGGAAAAGAGAGTCAGACTGAGAGATCAGGTGGTAGAGAGAAAATTTTCCAAGTTGACCGCATGAGGGAGATAAAACAATGATAAAGATTAACAAAGTAGCAGTTACCATAATCCTAAAAGTTTTTACACATAAAAACTGAAGTACAGTATGACATGACCACTGTTTGCTTCACTTTATTATTTGCATTTTCTCATAGACATCGGTATTGAAGTATAATATGTTTATAGAACAAGTGTGCAGCTTTTAAACTGTACAGGTCAGTGAATTTATGTGCAGTGACAAAAGCCATGTGACCACTACAGGGTTCACAAGGTTCACCACAGGGTATGTTGCCCACACACCAAAGCCTCCCTCATTGCTACCCCCTAGCATTTATCTTTCTTCAAAGGTTAATAATCAGTCCTACTTTCCCATCATAAGCTAGTGTTACTGCCTCTTGAACTTCATATACTGGGATTATATAGTATGTACTATTTTGTCTTTGGCTTACCACCCCTCTGCCTTTATAGGATGTCTATGACATTTATTCATGCTGTTATATGTAGCAGTTTTTGGTTTCTTTTTATTGATAAATGGTAGCACTTGTATAAATATGCTTCCAGTCCGCAGTACAAGTATATAAAATTCACCTTACCATTTATGGGGGTGAGGGTTTTTTCCTAGTTTTTGTTTTTAAGAACCATGCTATTGACCCTAGTTCTAGGTTAGATGGAGGAAGCACACTCCTTCCTCTCACTCACTGAATGAAGCTGCAGCCCCTGACTAGAGACATCTAGAAGTGATTGAGCATTCCAAAAGTAAATAGTGTCAGGTAGATTGGGAAGAAGACAAGAATTCAAAGTAGCACCAAGTGAACAGTGAGCTCACCAGAGATAAAATGCAATGAATGTAAGTTTATGCATTTGTTTTAAAAAACCCCGAGGTCACACCTGAGCTGAAAATGCATAGATCTCTTCCTGGTCAGCATTAAAAGATACTTTGAAAATGAGCAAGGCTGGCCATGGATAGCATATTAAGACAGATCTGAAGAGCCTTCCAAAGTCTTTGAAAACTTAAGTGACAGGGGACACACAGCACCCATGAGTGTTATAACCTACAACCTGAACCTAACCAGTCAGATGCCTCTTTAAACAAAAATTGAATAATTCTTGATAGGATTTATACACATGCACATAACACAATATAAAAAATGTACATATAATTTTGGTGAGAAAAATCATGCCAGCTATGTATAATGATAGATTTATTTTACCTTTTTATTCCTTATATTTAAAAATATTCCCTTGAGTCATTGCATCAGAGGGCACATCAACACAACATTTAGTAGATGTCTCAGTATTTCACCATGTTAACTGCATGTAAATGTGTTTATATGTGTATATCTTCTCTCAGATCAAGGAAATCTTTTAAAATTATGGTTAGCTAAGGGTTTTTATCACAACCAATGTTGAGTTTTACCAAATGTTTGTTCTGCATCTTTGAGGAAATATTAACTCTTTATTTTTTAAGATAAGATACTGAGCTTTTTACATATTCAATCAATATTGTCCTACTGTAAATGAAACCAGCTTGGTATTATTTTGTTAGCATACTAAATTAGATGTAGTAATTCTTTATTTAAATATTTTAGCACTTTCTTGCCAAGAAAAGATTGAACTGTGTGAGATAATGTGTTAATTGTGCTAATTAATTTGTGGTAATTCTTTTCACAATATATATGTATATCAAATCATCATGTTATAAACTTTAAATATTTATAATTTTATTTGTCAATTATATCTCAATAAAACAAGGGTAAAGAAATCAAATAAAATACTATTGAAACCATAAAACATTTAGGTACACTGAAAATTAAAAATAATTGTTGGTAAAAACCAAATAAGACTTAAATAAGTGTAGGTATGTATATACCACGTTCATGGATTGAAAGACTCAAAATTGTTAATGTAGCAATCATCGCCAATTTGATTTATTGTTAAATACAATTACAATGCAAATCCCAGGATACTTTCCTTTAGAAATTGGCAAACTGATTATAAAAATTAATATGAAAATGCATAGTACATGAAATAGTCAAAATGCTTTAGAAGTACATGAAAATATTTAAAATAGACGAGAACAGACTAAAAGTTGATGAACCAAATTCCCACACATACTGGAGTGCTGCATTACTAAGGGATATTGGCACAAGAATAGACATGAACCACTGAAATGGGATAGCATAGAAGCAGATTCAAGCATGTATGGTCCACGAAGTCTCCTGAGTACTTTAATGAGGAAAAGATCATCTTTTAAATATATGGTGCTGGAATATTGGATACAGGTATAAAAAAATATAAACCTTGTCCCTTATCCTACTTTATGCACACCATTTAAAGAGTGTCAAAATTACAAAAAAAAAAAAAAAGCATAGGAGAAAAATCTTTGCAAGTAGGAGTAGACAACAATTTATTAGGAGACAAAAAACGTGAACCATATGAAGAAAAATAGTGATAAGTTGAACTACAAAATCAAAATGTTCTGCTCTTCTAAAATTAAATAATGTTAATAGTTCTACAAGTCTGTGAATATGTAAAAAACCTGAACTGTACACTTCAACAGTGTAAATTTTGTTGTATCCAAATTTTACCTTAAAACTTATAAAAATGTTGTGATTAATAAGGTACAAAAATAAACCACACATAAAAAACATATTTGCAAAATATATATGTGATAAAGGGATTTTATTCAGAATATAAAAGCATCTCTTATTAAGGAAAAGCAAAGGAGGATAAACTAATTAAAACATGTTCAAAGTTTTGAACATACATGTCAGAAAACAGCATATACAAATCATCAAAAAGCGCATAAAAATGGTTAACATATTTAGTCATCAGGGTAATAAATAATAAAACCATAATAAAATATTACTACAGATATAATAAGTTATAAAGACTGACAATGTTAAGAGATGGCTGGGATGTAAAATTATTGGAACTCTCATATATTGTTGGTGGGAATGAATTATGAATTATGATACAACCTCTTTGAAAAACAACCTAGCAAAATTATAGAAGCTCTGAATGACGTTATTTTCCTCCAGAGCAGTGGTTCTTAACCTGGGTTCTATCGAACCCTAGGGATTCGATGAGTCAGTCTCAGGGGTTCAGAGAAGCCTCTGCCACGGAGGCCAGAATAAAGTAATACCATAATTTGTTGTGAGTTCATGCACTTTGTTGGTTTTGTTCTTTGAGCAAGGTGATGTTCATGCACGGCTCATTTTGTGCACCAGTAAAAAAACATATACCTATGTCTTAAATTTGAAAAAAAAAATCATATTTTATTTATCACTAAAGAAGGGTTTGGTGAATGCGCATATGAAACTAGGTGGGTTGGGTACCTCAAAAAAAAGATTAAGAACCACTGGTCCAGAGAGAGTAACATTATTTTTCTAGTTAGCAGAAAAGTTATGGGAAGATCACCTTGATTTAATCATGACTGGTCTGTTTTTAGGTTTTCCTTCTAGTGTGTAGACTTCCTTCTAGTGTCTCCACTCAAAGCCCAGGGTTCTACCAAAAACATCTCTTTCTTGGAGTTATGCATTTTACAAATATATTTACAATTGTTCCTAAGATGGGGGGTATGCTTATAAAAGTTCTAGTTTTTTTCCTTTAAGGGACTCAGAATTAAGATTTGAACAGAACTAATATTAATACCTGTGAAACAATAGCAAAATTGGTTCATTTTTTATGGGGGATGACATGATGGGGCTACTGGTACACTTTTGTTTTCAATCTTCTCTACTTTATACTTTGAAATTTAAAAATATTTATCTT
This sequence comes from Rhynchonycteris naso, assembly GCA_037038555.1. Lineage (NCBI taxonomy): Eukaryota > Metazoa > Chordata > Mammalia > Chiroptera > Emballonuridae > Rhynchonycteris > Rhynchonycteris naso. The sequence goes on along the minus strand of CM072998.1, from coordinate 210,537,730 downwards.
CTCAAAATCTATATGTTAACCATGTCAGTAAATTAGGCATCCTACCTACAGATTTTTGTACATCACTAATCTAATCATCCTCTGACTTCCTTTAGCCTCTGTAGAGGGCCAGAACTCATTCTTACCAAGAACAATAAGACCAGAGAGGGGACTGCTATTCTGCAGGTGAACATTATAGAGGATTTTAGATGGAGTGATTCTACACAGAGCATTTCCTGAGGAACAGATAGGCTTTCCCAGGAGTAGACAGTAGGAAGTGGTAAGACGAGCTATACTTTAAGCACCACATGAATCATTGACTTCGCAAGGACAACACAAGGTTGAAATGGGTATTTACGATACACTAATCTGCGAAATAGTCTGGTGCCATATTTTGCAAGAGATTTGATTTTTATATAGTCAGATCTCCTCCCAAACATCACTAGAATTCCATTGAGATTTTTACATAGACGGTGAGTATGGGAAGGTTTGATACTGGGTATTCATGCCCGGTCTACATAGTTTAATGACTTCCATACAGGTATTGTGAAATGATTTAATAAATTGTAATTCCTTAGAGATGAAATTCAATTATAATCTATGACCTTTATGTTTAATTGACCTTTGACATTTTGGAAGGTTGTCTATATCTACATACAGTCACAAAGAGTGTTCCTAGGAAGTTTCCCAAAATCTTGAGAGTATTGCACTATTTTTTTTCTCTTGACTTGACAGAGACCCAGTTCACTGAACTTCTGGGCACACAGCAAGGGACATCTGTTCAGCTGAGCTTTTTTGTAATCGGTATGTTAATTAAAAATGACTTTTCGCTTTTTGCATTTTGTTTATTTTTCATGATACATATGCCCCATGGCATTTCACATTGGGTGTTGTCTTCGAGATCTCAAATACAAGTAAACAAAGCAAGCTATTCATTATTGCTTCCGGACTTAAGGCAGTACATGATGTCATCCTAAGTGCTTTCTTTCACCTTTCCCAGCCAGAATATTCTGGGATTTCCTCCAGGATAAAGATTAGCTCAGCAGGGTTCTTGCATCTCTTACATCTGGCCTGTCTCAGTGTTGCTCAGCTGGGGTGAGAAGGCTGCAGTTTTCATAAAGTAAGACAGCCTGCTTATACTCTGCAGCCAAAAGTATATTACCAAATTCCCTACTTGTAAAGGCAGAATTCTGGTGCAGTGTTTTCATTACTCACACCAACACCAACCACAAAATAATCAGAACTAATTTACACTAAACTAGAAGCCATTCAGCATTAAGCTGGAATGCAGGAGAAAGGAGACCCTAGTCCTTCGGAATAGTGGCTTTTAGAGAGATGTGAGGGATAGTTTGTGAGAAAAGAGAGAAAAGCTATAAATAATGACAGTAAAATGCCGGGCAACAGGAACAAAAGACTGCAGTGAACCTGCCTGAAAAGCTACATAACCTACTGGAAGTTTTTCCTCTTTTTTTTTTTTTTTTAATTTTCCCATCTAACCCCTACCAGAGAGGTTGCCCATTTCTGAAAATGCTGAAGGTTATTGGGAGGAGGAACGGAGCTTTAAAATCATTCTCTATCAGATAATAAGGTATTGAAAACAATGAAGGTTGATAATTTTTATAGACAGAGAGATAGAGGTGGATAGTATACCCCAAAACCTTATATTTTTACACTTGAACACAATAAATACTTAATATTCCATCATGGACCGATACGGACTAAGATGTTTGCTCAATGCTTTCCATTTAATAACTTACATCTTTCCAACAACTTTATGAGGTGACTGCTTTATTATTAGTTCAGTTTTCAGGATAAGGAAACTGAGGTACAAGGAAGTTTGATATATTTGCCAGGGTGATCTCACTATGGAGTCCCATGGCTAGAATTTGAAGCCAGCCTATGGCTCTAGTGCCTCTGGCTGCTCCCTACACAGTACTGCATTTTAAGTAATCCCTTACACGAAGGCTGTCTTTTGTGTTAATATTTCATACTTTGGAAGCTCTAGGTATACTTAAATGAGTCACACTTTGTTTTAGATATGGCACAGTTTGGTTTTTGACCTTTTGCTATCTTCCTGTATTCATCAGTGACATTATGTAATAGTTCAAATGCCTACGCCCTGCATCCCCACCACCAATAAGACTAAACATTTTAAAAGTAAGGGCAATACTTTTATTTTTCATTTAAATAAAATTAATTTATTTCCCAATTACAGTTGGCACACAATATGATATTAATTTCAGGTATACAACATAACAATTAGACATTTACATATCCTACGATAAGTCTAGTACTTCTCTGGGGCAATACTTTTCATTTCAGAAACCCCATAACAGCACCCAGCTTGCTCTCTTGCATAAAGAATGTAAATAAATATCTTTAACTAATTGAAAACAAAAACATAGCGTGAAGTCGTATCCCAATAGTTTAGCTTAAGGATTGAAACACATGCAATAGATTAGACAATCCAGGCAAAATCACCTGTGCTAATGATTTCCTATGTGAGTCAACCATCCTGATACACTTCTCAAGTAATGACCCTCTCTCCAAGCCCACAGTTTCCTGCATTGACTGTACATGTTTCAGACTCCAGCTTTGCTCTCCGGACCCTTTCAGTAATGGCAGAAGGGATCCTGTGTAATGTGGCTTACAGATCACATCCATCCAATGAGTGCAAATGAGTTAGGAAGTCTTGAATTAATGTGGATAACATGATCTCTAAGCTCTCTCTCTCAAAACTAAAACCCATTCGCTCTTATCCATGACTTACAGGTCAGAGTCGTTGGGATTGAGCTGAAACAAACCCACCTATGATTCGACCCTGCTGATGGCAGGGACCTCTCCTGCCATTTACTCTTCTATACTTTGTGCCCTGCTCATATCAAATGTGAGACATTCCTGTATGTCTCATCTTGTTTCATACTGGAAGGGCCTTGGCCTAAATTGTGTTCTTGTCTTATCAGCCTGGGCAGAAGGTTCACCTTCCAGATTTTACACATGGGAAACACTCTCTTTGAAACCTTGCCAAAGCCGCTCACCAAGGGCAGGCTCATCTCTTCCTTCTGGTTCCATTCTATTGCACTTTTGTGCCCGAAACATCATTTAATTTCATTTACCTGTTATTTAAAATTACCTCCAGTTTGCTAAAATGTTAGCTGTTCAGTTGCAACCGTGTCCTCCTCTTTCCTTATCTTTGACCAGCACTGGAGGTTAGCATGAGGTGAGCATGAGTCCACCTAATCCAGAGGACTGATTGCTGTCAATGTTAGAATGGTGGTTTATATTTTAAAAGTTAACTGGTATTTTATACAGATATATCAAAGCATGAACCAGAAAATTCTTGCACATGCCACAAATGTCCTAACTTAATTAACACAATGGTTGTCCCGTAATGCAAACAACGAAGTGCCAATTTTCCAGTAATACATGTTCTTGTAAGAATTAGCATTGATTTAGTCTGGTATTAACACAGGAAAATAAGCTTATTCCTTCTCAAAATCTTCTTGGTTCCCTTATGAGTATTTATCTGACAGCACATCTTTACAGACCTGGTTCTTGTTATCAGAATGCCAGCTTGTATGTTCCTAGTCAGTGTTGGTGTCAGTCACTGGTTACCTATAAGGTGGGCAGTGTTCCTGGAGGCAACAACAAGGCAGGGGTTTTATTTTCATTTTATATACTTGATTACTTTTGAAAGTTCAACCATAAGATACATTTCTATTTTTATTTTAGCAAGGAAAGAAAATAAATAGCATGCATGACTGAATACAGTTCAACTACTGTTTAATCAAGTTCCTTTGAAAGTATTTTATGATGGAAAATATTGGGTTTGAAATAATTGGTTGTTGAGAATGTCTTTTTTATACAGTTTCTTTAATACTCTTGGCTAGAGACAGTGGTTCCTTTTTCAAAAATCTAGACTCATGTTTCACGAATGATGTGTATAGAAAGAAGATAACAAATAAAAACTAAGGTTCTTCATGACCCTTAATATTTTCTCCTCTTAACACAAAACATTGCAGATGAAAATCCATTAGAAAACCACAGAAAGTTATTAATGATCCAAATAAATACTTCCATCTTCCAAATCAAAACTAGCATTTCAATGTGATTTGAAAATAAAATATTTTGGTACATAAAACATAAACAAATGAAGACATCAAAAAAAAAAAAAAAAAAGCAAGTGGGATAAAGACATATTGAAAAGACCCAAGAAACAGAAGCAATTGAAAATGACAAATAAATATTAGCAATCATTGGAAATATGGCTTTGAAATATTTCAACTAGAAAATTAATTATTGATAAGAAAACAGTGGCAGGATTTCAGAAATAAACTATTCCACAGTAACTCTCCAGAGGAAAGAGAAAAGCACATTGGGTGACATGGGAAAAACACAGCACATGGCTATGTTTCTTTCATGTTGTACCTGTTTGTATTTCCAAACGGATGCTGACCTGGGAGGTGGAAGTGCTTGTTCTTGGTTCTGTCCGGGCCAAGCGTTCAGACCCAGTTTCTCTGACCTGGAAGCTGAATGGAAACTCATCACTCACCATTCTCTTTTGGAATTGCTTTGTTCTGAAGGTGCACATTGAAGTCAGCCACTCTGCATGTGAAGAGACAGTCCAAGAGGCCACTTTGTTAGTATATTTATTAATTTAGGATATTCATTAACTGGTTAGTCTCCCAATCAAATGCTCCTTCTGCAGAAAAGGTATTATATATCTACCATTTATATATGTATATGAGATCATCATTATCTTTATCAGATACCACGTGTTTCCTGTTTTGTAGCATATCTTTCTGGTCTGTTGTGCTTTCAACACTTGCATATTTCCAGTCATGTCAAACTGGATTTATCTCACCTCATCTAAAAATGATGCACCTTCTCTAGCTTGGAGCTCATAAACAAGAGATACTAGGAACAAATTAAGCAGGAAAAGTTGTATATTGGAAAAAGCTTTCCTTTAGACATAGTCCTAAGTGGAAATGTACAGTTTCTTTAATAGTGGGTAGGTATAAAATTGAACAGCAAAGTTTGACATCTTATTTTTTTTTCTTTATTTTTTTAGTCAAGAGTACTTATTTCTTTCATTTTCATTTCCACAGTAGCTAACAGAAACAAATCAATTTATTTTCTTTGTAGCAGTGGAATATTAGTCATAGATATTAGGCTCTGAATAATCTAATACTAGACTTTGAAAATAAATATAGCTGTTTGCTTGATAGAGTCATAATTTGGAAGCTGCAGGAATGCTTTGTATCTTTCCCTCCTGCACATTATCAAATGCTAAATACAATTCTTAGAGTAGCAAAGTTCTTGGGGTAAGACAATTTAAGAGACTTTTATCTCTTATTATTTTGACTAATTTTACTGTAAAATAAAAGATACATTTTGTTTAAACAAGTTTAAAATACTAGCCGCACATAAATATTTTTCAATAATTCAAATTGTAATAACTATTTTGCTCTAGGACCACACACATACATACATATATTTTTTCCTGAGAAATTGATGATGTCATCTGAAATCTCATGAGATAACAATACTACCATATTTTTCAAAACAATAAATTCAAGTAACATAATATGAAGATAATATGACATCTATTTGGAATTGCAGGAGAGGTCTGAAGTTTAGGGAATTCATTTTTAGGTTGTTATTTTTACTGCATATTTTTATGTTAAGAATTATATCACAAATGCTAAGTACGTTGGGTCTCATGTCACATGTTTTTCTGGTTAGGAACAGCACAAGCATTTGCAAAGGACAGCTGGCAATTTAATTGAAAAAGCTAAAGAATTTATATAAAGAAAGATACTCATGATAGAGAAAATAATGGATTGCACTATATAAATCATTTTAAAATATTTTATGTAGGAGGTATAAATGGATTCATGTCTCAGATTACGGAATAAGAATTGATGGTTGGAAGTCATAAGAAACTTTTGTTTAGGTTAGTATAAGACAGCCTTTTATAATGGCCTTTATATTCAGTAATGGCCTGACTTATCAGAGCAGTAGAGAAACCTCATCCATTGGAAGCCATGGGTCAAGAAAATTATAAATGGCATTGCAATACTACAGTGCTGATGTAATTACATTTAAGGTTCTGTGTCAGAGATTCTATAATCTTTTCCTAAGTATTGCTTCTATACAGATACAAGGGTCAAAGTCATGTCTTTGCTCCAGATGAGACTGATTCTTTGCAAAGCTAGTCAATGTTTTCCTTTTTCTTTTTCTGGACAACAGATCTTTTTCTACTTTGTGAAGTTAACTCTCTCATTCATTATACCCACAAATGATTTTCTTTCTAAAATTATAAAAGCAGTACCATACAGTTTGATTTTTACTTTCACTTTATCTGTTAGACAAAGTTACTGATTTTTTGGCATGTGAATATTATGTTTAGATTATAAGAATCAAACCCTCCTATGATTAAATTTTAGTAAACATTTATTATAAATTTTAAAAAGTATATATGCAATTACTACTTTCTTTCTTTTACTCTGATGCTTTATTTTTTCAGAGACAGTACTTGGTGATGAATTTGAGAGATTAAGGCAGTGGTAGTCAACCTGGTCCCTACTGCCCACAAGTGGGCATTCCAGCTTTCATGGTGGGCGGTAGCGGAGCAACCAAAGGGCGCCCTGATTACATACTAATCTACTAACTGTTGACCAGTCAAGATCAGGACAGTGGTCAGACTCTGTTACAGGGCATTTGTATTGGGACCACACCCGACCTCTTATGCGATCACCTGGCCAGCATCCGAGAGCGGCCAGGAACCTGACCCTGGGTCCAACCCACTGCCCAATCCGGTGGGCAGTTTATGACAGCTATTGTTGCCCCAAAAGTAGCAGTTCATCGTTTTATTACCCCATAGACAAAGAACTCCATGGTTTGATGTTTCTTTCTATGACAGAAACTGCTGGACAATGGAGACACCAATTAACTCATATTTTCGTCTCTAAATTCCCTGATTTTAGGGTAATAGGGTGACATTCTAGAAACCCCCATTGGACTGCCAAAACTAGCCAATGTCTCACTACTTCACCCTGATCGCAAAGAAGTGATCTCATTGGCCAATACCTGCTACATAAAATTTTATAAAACACACAACGACAGATACTCACTAACTTAGTCCCGTCTGGACAAACTCTTGCTCGACCATGACGTCGCGACCATGTAACAGACTTCAAGCGCATAAGTTTTGTTCATGTTACATAAGTGAAACGAAATCGTTACATAATCGAAACTAAAGTCAGTACGTAGTTAGATTTCTAAGAGCAAGCACATGCTTACAGCTTCAAACAAAATATTGTGAAATATCATGAGCCCATGTCTCAAATAAAAAAATACACACATGGCTATTCACCAGAGTATCTGAAGATGGGTTTCATAGAATCTGTTGCAAATAAACAACATCCAATGTGTTTATTGTGCCATAAAACATTATCCAATGAGGCAATGAAGCCAAGTCAATTGAAAGAACATCTTTCTACAAAGCATCCAAATGACAAGGGCAAGCCCATTGAATATTTTCAGGAAATATATAAAAAATATTAAAATCATTCAACTATTGTTGCATCATTTAAGAAACAACATACAACAAAGATGGATTAATTGCCACTTATCGCATTTTACAAATAATTGCAAAAAGTGGTAAAAGCTATAATATTGGAGAAACTGTAATAATATCCTCTATAAAAGAATTTATCTCAACAGTAATGCATCAGGATATACCTCAAACTTTAAAAACATTGCCCCTAAGCAATAGCTCAGTAAAGTGACGAAATGATGAAATGGCAGTTAATGTTGAAAACAAACTTCTAAGTATTTTCCAAACTCTTCATTTTCCATGCAATTGGACAAATCTACCATTGCAGATAATGATGCTTTATTGATGGCATATGTACGCTATTTTGATGAAAACAATATATTATGAGAAGAATTGCTATTCGCAATAAATCTCATCCCAGATACAGAAGGATTATCTATATTTAATACTGTGAGAACATACTTTACAAAAAATAATATGCCTTTGAATAATATTGTTGCATGCGCTACTGATGGAGCACCATCAGTGGTAGGTTACTATCCTGGATTTGTTGCTTATTTGAAGCAGAAAGTGCCAAATGTTTCATATATTCATTGTGTGGTGCACAGACAACATCTTGTAGGAAAACATCTAAGTACAAGTCTCCATTCATCATTAACTATAATAATTCGAGCTGTAAACAAGATAAAATCCAATGCAAAAAATGATAGAATGTTTCAGCAGCTTTGTCAGGACAATAATGAAGATTTTATTAAGTTACTTTTGCACATAGAAGTTCGTTGGCTGTCAAAGGGTACATCTTTGGCTAGATTTGTAGCATTATATGATAGTGTCATACAACTTTTTGAAAGTAATAATGAGACCAATCTGTGTCAACAGTTAAAAACGATAAAGAATGATGCCTTTTACTTGGCAGATATTTTCAAGAGATTTAACAGTATCAATTTACAGCTTCAAGGAGCTAATAAAACTCTTATAGGTTGCCAAAGTATTGTGCTATTATTTATTGACAAACTTGAGCTACTTCGTCATAATCTATTAAAGAGAGAATTTCATCAGTTTCCTCAATTATCATCTATAAGAGATGATGTAACTATATATTGAAAGATTCAGTACCCACCTCAACAAATTTAAATTGGACATGGAAAAACAATTTGAAGATATTTTTAAATTGAAGGTATATGACTAAATGAAAAATCCTTTTACTGCAAATATTGAAGGGGCTGATACAACTTGCCAAGAAGAACTGTTAGAAATTAGATATGATGAAGAAAGTAAACATAAATTCAACAGTAGTGGATATGAAAACTTATGGCAAAATAAAAAAATGCCGGTCTTATATCCAAATATGTGGAAAATGGTATTCAGTTTATTTATACCTTTTCCTACCTCATATCTTATGGAATCAGGATTTAGTGCTGTTAATCATATTATGACGAAAGAAAGGAATGGCCTGAATATTTCCGAAAGGGGAGACCTTCTTTTGTTCCTCTCAAAAATTGAACCGGATATTCAATATTTACTTTCCCAACATCAGCCTTAGGGATCCCACTAATAATTCAATTAACTAATGTAATTTCTATGTATGCAAAGTATAAATAAAAAAATATATTTAACTATAGTAAGTTGTTTTATAAAGATTTATTCTGCCAAACTTAGCAAAAATCGACATAAAGTACTTGGTAAGTAATTATTATATGCTTTAACTTGCTGTAACTTTGCTTTATAAACTTTATAAAATAAAGTTACTTCCCTCCTTTATAAATCACCATTACTGTGGAACCAGTGGGTGGTTAGAAAATTTTACTACTAACAGAGATACAAAAGTGGGCGGTAGGTATAAAAAGGTTCACTACCCCTGGCTTAAGGGGATGACAAGAACACTTTAAATAGGAAGGAGTAAAATGAGTTAACTCATATTTGCTACCTAAGTGAAGAATCTCCAGTACCTTCAATTGTAAATTATTTCATGGGTCCTTCATTTCTAACAGTATAAAATTGCGTGCTCTCTTAAGAGCATTTAAATAATATATCCAAACTGGGATCCATTTTCCTGCATGTATCAAGGCCCGATAAGACACGGACAGCAGTTAGCTTGCAGACAAGAAAATGAGGATTCATTAAGGAGATGGTACCATGCCTAGAGTCACAGGTGAGCTAGTGCTCAAAGACCTGGCTGCCCCATGACTTCCAGGGATCGAGTTATATATGAAAAAATCATTAATGGGTGACTAACGGAGTTAGGGTCATCGTCTCTATTGACTGGTTGGTGCTAGGGTGGGAGTAGTTGATCATTGCAGCTGTCCTGACATCAGCCATGGAGTTGTTTTGTCCAGCTTCACAAGGATGTGTTCTGTGGAATCATTCCGTTTTCCTGGGACTGCAGCTAAAACACAACCAAGACCAAAGTATTGTCTTTAGTTTGATTGAAAACTCTATTTCTGTTGCCAACAGGTCTAGAACCTTGTTTCTAGACTAAAGGATGCTTATGAGAACTGTCTTGAGGGCTTAATGATTAAGCAAAGCAGAGGGAGGTGGGTGAGTCAGGGCACTGAGTGAGGCCAGTTTGAATCAAAGCAAAAATAAATAAATATATATGTCCAGATTAAAGAAAATAAGTTTTCTGAGTGCTTACACAAGAATTGGAGAAAATGCATGTTGTATGGAACTGCATTAAACAGACCTCCTTATAACAAAATATGGACAAGTCTTACAATGTATCACCACCACCACCAACAAAAAATACTTATTTTTCACTTTAAAGAGTCAATATTGATTTAAATATATTATTTTTTAATGATATGTTTGTTTCTATTTTATAAAAACAAGTCATTATTTAGTTGACAGGTCACATATTTTAGCATGAAAAACAAAAAGAGTGTAGAAGGGCTTCCTTTGTCTTTCCCCGTGTTTCTTGCCCCTCCTGACTGCATTTTTGGCAGCAGCAGGGACATCAGAGCAGGAGTACTTAGTTTAGCTTCCAGGGACAGAGGCCTGGTGGGGGTGGGGTCAGGCAGCTGGGAGAGAATGCATGCACGCATGCACAGGTTCACTCGGCCACCCCAAGGAAGGTGGGCTCCCTCGGGAACCATGTTCGCACATATGTACGTACCTAGTACTCGTAAGATCTCAGACTTCCGAGAACTGCGCGGAGTTCTGTTTTGAGTGGCAGGCACAACCACGTGTTATGAGATGCCTGGATGATCCACATGGAGTGTGTGATGTGCCAGCCCAGTGAACAGGACCGGGAGGAGTGGCCCATGTGGGTGTCTAAGCCGCGTTCTCATGCAGAGACGCAAATAAAATATGTTAAGGTGAGTCATGCCAGGTGACTCCTGGTGGAGGAGTGAGCTATAATGTAAGCAAGGAGAAAGTAACGAGAACAAACTCTGCAGTGTTGCACGGGAGTTCAGAGTGTTAAGTGTGTGTACATGTGCACCTGTATATCTGTGCACTTCTCCACTTGCTGGGAGGCCTTGCGGGTAGCAATGACCACACCTGGCAGCCAAACTGGGTTCTGAAGACCTTCTCCACTCCAGCTCCAGAGATTCCTGAAGAAGGGAATTAAAGCACAACCTTGAAGCATTCTGAGGTACCCCAGAGGAAGGCGATCTCCAGAGTGATGGTTATGCTTCGGCAAGGTACACGGGTCAGCTGGAAGGAAAAACTCGGGTGCCACAATAAATAATGATAATGTGATTCCAGATCTGTGGGATAAAATTGAAACTCATAGAAATAAGTGAATGAATAATTGGATATTTGAATAGTACTTTAACAATTTCAGTCACTTCCCATGAAATGTGCCCCAATTACAAAGGTAAGAAACAGTGCAGTGGCAAACCCTTTCAGATCCCTTCTTAACCGAGTTATCAAAGTTTCCAGATTTTGATGATTGTTCTGAGTATCTAGGAAAACTTCCTCATTTGTAGGAAATATTAAAGTATTTGTGGATGACTGAAACTAGTCATTTTAGTAGGTATACAATGTAAATGTAAGAAACTAACCAATGGAAGAACTAATAACAAAATAATGAAATGTTGTGAGGGGTAGCAGAGAAGTCTTGGCCCGTTTGTCACTGTGCTAAGTTACTAATCATTTGTAAGATGAGTGAGTAGAAAAATATGTAAATTTGATATATCAAGATAAGTTCTTATAATCTTTGGGAAACAATTTGGTAGTAACTAAGAAAATTAAAAAGGCATATAACCACTGATCTAAAATTTCCACTTTGGGTAATTTTCAGACTCACTGGGACACACAGGAAATGGCATATGTTAAAGATTTTTCAATGCAAGATTTTAAGAGTGGAGGATTTTGACTAAATGTTCATTAATAGAGCCTCATTAAATAAACAGTGGTATGTCCATCCAAGGGATACCACTGAACCTGGGGAGTGGGGTATGAAGTATTTCCCAAATATTAATATGAAAAGAGCTTCTATGTGTGCTGTTGTTAAGCAGAAAGACAGGAAACAAAGTAGTATATGTAATATGCAATGTTTAATGAAAACTAAACAACAAAAAAAGGACATTCATTTAGTAAAATATACTGCTCACAAAAATTAGGGGATATTTCAAAAAGAATATAAAGTAATAAAAAAGCATTTAATTTTTAAAATTTTTTTATATTTTTACAGGGACAGAGAGAGAGAGTCAGAGAGAGGGATAGATAGGGACAGATAGGAACAAGGGAAGGTGAGAAGCATCAATCATTAGTTTTTTTTGTTGCTGTTGTGACACCATAGTTGTTCATTGATTGCTTTCTCACATGTGCCTTGACCGCGGGCCTTCAGCAGACTGAGTAACCCCTTGCTGGAGCCAGCGATCTTGGGTTCAAGCTGGCAAGCTTCCGCTCAAACCAGATGGGCCCGCGCTTAAGCTGGCGAGCTCGGGGTCTCAAACCTGGATCCTCCGCGTCCCAGTCTGATGCTCTATCCACTGCACCACCGCCTGGTCAGGCTAATTTCTTTAATTAAACAAGAACATCAGAAAAGAAAACGACAAGTCAAAGAAAGTTGTTTGGTTATGCAAATGAGATGCAAAACCAACTTTTATTTCATTGGTAAAAAGGCACCATACAAAAGGCTGAAAGTACTGGAGAATTTGCACATTCCCTGATCCCCTAATTTTTGTGTGCAAAGTAAAAAGTTAACACCAGCAATGAAAGTCAGGAAGGGATTGCTTCTATGAAAAGAAATGAATGAAAAGGTGGTTGTTCTTTTTGTTTGAATCTTGTTTTGGGTGAAGATTACATATGTATATAATGGTCAAAGCTCATGAGATAGAAAATATAAGAGAAGTACATTTTATTGTATGTAATTTATACTTCAATTAAAAATAACATTGGCGAGAAGCAAGATGGCGATGGAGTAGGCGAACGTACCAACTTCCAACTCCCAGAACCAAAGTGGATTATAACTCAATTTTAAGAACCATCATCTGGATAAACCAACTTTGAACTAAACTAAGTGGACTCTTCAACCAAGGAACACAGAAGAAGCCACATTGAGACTGGTAGGAATAGCGAAAACGCGAAGAGGGCTACCCAGCTCCCCGGAGCAAACGGCAGCCTGGAGAGACCCGCGTGGTGGGAGGAAAGTTTGGCGGAGAAGGAGGGACCGGGGTCCCAGGAACAAAGCCCCAGCCTGCAGTCCCAGGGCCTAGAAGAGGCGTTTGGACAGTTTTGAGATGTGAAACAAGTGAGGGAGCTCCCAGGCCTACAGTGTGGAGTATTAGGTCCCTTCCTACTCTGCTGAGGGCTGCTTAAGGGTTTGGGGCAGCAGGATGCTGAAACGCAGTTCTGTCGGTGGGGCAGAGGCAAAGCCGGTGTGAGCTCGGTCTAGCCCAGCAGGGTTGGAGGGGACGCGCGAAAGCAGTCCGGAAGCTGCGGGCCCGCCTGTAATGCCACCTACGGGGACAAAGCGGGAGGCCAGGAACGAGCAGAAATCTGCTCTGCAACCCTGCGCAGGGCAACCCTGAACGCGAGGACCAGGCTAGAACCAGGGACAGGTGGGGGCTTACGGCTGAGCTCATGCTACCAGCCCCATTCGGCCGGAAAACCGCGGTTTGCCATTATACGTGCGCGAGCGGGCTCCGAGCGCGGGAACAAGGTAGACCCCCAGACAAGTGGAAGATCACAGCTGAGCAGAAGCCAGCAAACATGCCCAGCCCAATAAACCTGGGTTTGCGACCCTGCGCAGAAGGGCCCTGGCCTCGAGGGGGGGGCTAAAGCTCCAGAAGGGCAAAGGCTCACAGCTGAGAGCACGTCAAAAGCCCCGCCCAAACCACAAAACTGGCGAGCAGGCTCTGACTGCGGGTACTGGACGGAAGTCCGGAAACAGGCTGGGTCCGCAGCTGAGCAAAGGTGCTCACCTCTACCCTTGGTGCTGAGGCTTGTGGCTTGAGTGACAGCCCCTCCCGCGGAAGAGAGGCAGAAATCACAGCAAGAACCACAGTGGGCCGGCACTGGAAACGCCCATACCCAACCACCCTAGGCAGCGGCAGAGGGGGTGGGGGGCCTGCAGACAGACCACACCTAGAGAACACAAAGGCAACACCTACTGGACTCCAGTGGCCACAACTTGCTTATACACAGACAAAATGGGCAGAGAGAGGAATGCAAACCAAATGAATCAAGAGAAATCCCCAGAGAAGGACCTCAATGAACCAGATATAACCAAATTACCAGAAGCAGAATTTAGAATAATGATAGTTAGGATGTTCAAAGAAATTAGAGCAACAATGGATAGTCATTATGAACACCTAAATAAAGAGATAACAAGTATAAAAAATGAAATTGAAATAATAAAAAAGAATCAGACAGAAAAGACAAATACAGTATCAGAACTGAAGACCACAATGGAAGGAATTAAAAGCAGGATGACCCACGCTGAGGATCGAATAAGCGAGTTAGAGGACACAATAAACAAAGGCACAGAAGCAGAGAAGAAAAAGGAAAAGAGACTCAGAAAATGTGAGGAAACTCTAAGGGAGCTCTGTGACAACATGAAAAGAAACAACATTCGCATCATAGGGTTGCCTGAAGAAGAGGAGAGAGGACAGAAAATGGAAACTTTGTTCAATCAAATCATAGCAGAAAACTTTCCTACATTAAGGCTGGTAAACACTCTACATGTTCAAGAAGCACACAGAACTCCATTAAAGAGAAATCCAAAAAGATCTACACCAAGACACATCATAGTTAAAATACCAAAGCTAATGGATAAAGAGAAAATTTTAAAACCTGCTAGGGAAAAAAAGGCTATCACCTACAAAGGAGCCCCCATAAGGATGACATTGGACTTCTCAACAGAAACACTTGAGGCCAGAAAGGAATGGCAAGATATAATCAAAGTAATGCAGAAAAAGAACCTACAACCAAGACTACTTTATGCAGCAAGGCTAACGTTTAAAATTGAAGGAGATATAAAGAGCTTCCCAGACAAAGAAAGCCTCAAGAAATTCATTAAAACCAAACCAATTCATAAGACATATTAAGGGACCTGTAGTGAACAGTTCAAAGAGAGGAAAGAATATAGCAAAAGAAGAATAGAGCTTTAAATAATAAAATGGCAATAAACAACTACATATCAATAATAACCTTAAATGTAAATGGATTCAATGATCCAATCAAAAGACATAGGGTAGCTGCATGGATAAAGAAACAGGACCCATACATATGCTGTCTACAAGAGAACAATTCAACAGGAAGATATAACTAGTATAAATATCTACGCACCAAATATAGGAGCCCCAACATACATAAAGCAGACTTTGATGGATATTAAGGGCGAGAATAACAGCAATACTATCATAGTAGGGGATTTCAATACCCCTCTAACAACACTGGATAGATCCTCAACAAAGAAAATTAATAAAGAAACAGCAGACTTAAAGGAGACACGAGATCAACTTGATTTAAGAGATATCTTCAGAACTTTTCACCCTAAAGCAGTAGAATATACATTCTTCTCAAGCGCTCATGGTATGTTTTCTAGGATAGACCACATGTTAGGACACAAAAATGGTCTCAATAAATTTAAGAAGATTGAAATCATATCAAGCATTTTCTCTGATCACAATACCATGAAACTAGAAATTAACCACAAAAGAAAAACTGAAAAATACTCAAACACTTGGAAACTAAATAGCATGTTATTAAATAATGAATGGATTAACAATGAGATCAAAGAAGAAATTAAAAAGTTTCTAGAAACAAATGATAATGAGCATACATCAACTCAAACTTTATGGGACACAGCAAAAGCAGTTCTGATAGGGAAGCTTATTGCACTACAGGCATATCATAATAAGTTAGGAAAAGCTCAAATAAGCAACCTGACCCTGCATCTAAAACAACTAGAAAAACAACAGCAAATAAAACCCAGGACAAGTAGAAAGAAAAATAATAAAGATCAGAGCAGAAATAAATGACATAGAGGCTAAGGAAACCATACAGAGGATCAATGAAACCACAAGTTGGTTCTTTGAAAAGGTAAACAAGATTGATGAACTTTAACTAGACTCACCAAGAAAAAAAGAGAGAGGACTCAAATAAATAAAATTAGAAAGGACAGTGGAGAAATAACAACTGACACAACAGAAATACAAAGCATTGTAAGAAAATACTATGAAGAACTCTATGCCAAAAAATTAGACAATCTTGGTGAAATGGACAAATTTCTTGAATCATATAATCTTCCAAAAATCAATCTGGAAGAATCAGAACACCTAAGCAGACCAATTACAACAAATGAGATCGAAACAGTTATCATAAAACTCTCAAAAAATAAAATTTCTGGGCCTGATGGCTTCACAAGTGAATTCTATCAAAAATTCAAAGAAGAACTAACTCCTATCCTCCTCAAGCTATTTCTAAAAATTCAAGAGGAAGAAAGACTTCCAAACTCCTTTTATGAGGCGAGCATAATTCTGATCCCAAAACCAGGCAAAAACAACACAAAGAAAGAATATTATAGGCCAATATCCCTGATGAATTTAGACCCTAAAATTCTCAACAAAATATTAGCCAACCGGATCCAGCAATATATGAAAAAAATCATACACCACGATCAAGTGGGATTTATTCTGGAGAGGCAAGGCTGGTTCAATATTCGCAAATCAATCAATGTGGTTCACCACATAAACAAAAGGAAGGACAAAAATCACATGATAATTTCAATAGATGCAGAAAAGGCATTTGATAAAATCCAGCACCCATTCATGCTCAAAACTCTCAGTAAAGTGGGAATACAGGGATCATTCCTTAACATGATAAAGGCCATCTACGATAAACCGAGAGCAAACATCATACTAAATGGACAAAGATTAAAAGCAATCCCCTTAAGATCAGGAACCAGGCAGGGTTGCCCACTTTCACCACTCTTATTCAACATAGTTCTGGAAGTCCTAGCTACAGCAATCAGACAACAAGAAGAAATAAAAGGCATCCAAATTGGAAAAGAAGAAGTAAAACTGTCACTATTTGCAGATGATATGATTTTGTATATTGAAAACCCTAAAGTCTCAGTCAAAAAACTACTGAACCTTATAAATGAATTCAGCAAGGTGGCAGGATATAAAATTAATACTCAGAAATCAGAGGCATTTCTATATACCGACAATGAACTGTCAGCAAAAGAAATTAAGGAAACAATCCCTTTCACTATTGCAGCCAAAAAAATAAAGTACCTAGGAGTAAATTTAACCAAGGAGGTTAAGGACTTGTACTCGGAAAATTATAAAACATTGATAAAAGAAATCAAGGAAGATACAAACAAGTGGAAGCATATACCGTGCTCATGGCTAGGAAGAATAAACATCATTAAAATGTCTATACTACCCAAAGCAATTTATAAATTCAATGCAATACCAATTAAAATACTAATGACATACTTCAAAGATATAGAACACATATTCCAAAAATTTATATGGAACCAAAAAGAACACGAATAGCCTCAGCAATCTTAAAAAGAAAAAATAACACAGGAGGTATCACTCTTCCAGATATCAAGGTTTACTACAAGGTCATTATACTCAAGACAGCCTGGTACTGGCATAAGAACAGGCACATAGATCAATGGAACAGAACAGAGGACCCAGAAATAAACCCATAGCTTTATGGACAACTGATATTTGACTAAGGAGGAAAGAACATACAATGGAGTAAAGACAACCTCTTTAACAAATGGTGTTGGGAAAATTGGACATCTACCTGCAAAAAAATGAAACTAGACCATCAACTTACACCATTCACAAAAACAAACTCAAAATGGATAAAAGACTTAAATGTAAACCGTGAAACTATAAGCATCTTAGAAGAAAACCTAGGCAGCAAGCTTTCCGACATCTGTAGCAGCAGTATATTTGCCGATTTATCTCCACGGACAAATGAAATAAAAGGCAAGATAAACAAATGGGACTATATCAAACTAAAAAGCTTTTGCACAGCTAAAGACAATAAGAACAGAATAAAAAGACAAACCACACAATGGGAGAACATACTCGACAGCACATATGATAAGGGGTTAATAACTAAAATTTATAAAGAACTTATAAAACTCAACACCAGGAAGACAAACAACCCAATCAAAAAATGGGCAAAAGAAATGAATAGAAATTTCTCCAAAGAGGACATACAGATGGCCAATAGGCATATGAAAAAATGCTCAACATCACTAATCATTAGAAAATGCAAATTAAAACCACAATGAGATATCACCTCACACCAGTCAGAATGGCGCTCATCAGCAAAACAACACAGAATAAGTGCTGGAGAGGATGTGGAGAAAAGGGAACCCTTCTGCATTGCTGGTGGGAATGCAGACTGGTGCAGCCACTGTGGAAAACAGTTTGGAGATTCCTCAGAAAATTAAAAATCGAACTGCCTTTTGACCCAGTTATCCCACTTATAGGAATATACCCTAAGAACACCATTGCACTGTTCGAAAAGAAGAAATGCGCCCCCATGTTCGTGGCAGCATTGTTCACAATAGTGAAGATCTGGAACCAGCCCAAGTGTCCGTCAGAAGTCGTGTGAATTAAAAAGCTTTGGTATATATATACTATGGAATACTACTCCGCCATAAGAAATGATGACATCGGATCATTTTTAACAAAATGAATTTACCTTGATAATATTATACGGAGTGAAATAAGTAAATCAGAAAAAAAGAAAAACTGAGAACAGCATGATTTCATACATAGGTGGGACATAAAGGTGAGAATATGAGACATGGACAAGAGAGTGGTGGTTACGGGATGGGGGGAGGGAGGGGAGAGTGGGATAGGGAGGAGGGGAGGGACACAGAGAAAACCAGATAGAAGGTGACAGAGAACAATTTGACTTTTGGTGACGGGTATGCAGCACAATTGAATGATAAGATAACCTGGAGATTTTTTCATTGTACATATGTACCCTGATTTATTGGTGTCACCCCATTAGAATTAATAATAATGAGATAGATATATATATAAATAACATTGGCTGAATACATTTGTAAAGGGTTTAGTTAGGGTGGAACCTTAATTCAGATATATCAAATTCTAGGTACTGTGGCATTGACTATGAGGATGGCCCCTTTTCCTCCTTCTCCACCCCACCAAAAGAAGGAAGGAAAGAAGGAAGGAAGGGAGGCAAACAAAATGACTAGATTTCTTTCCTCTTTCATTTAGTCAACCTTTGTTAAGCACCTGCTGTCTCCTTGATCCTAGGCTCTGAAGATAGTGTTAAACAAGTCCAGTGACTCACAAGCTTTTAGTTAGAGGAAAACACACTGTAGAATTTCAGGTGTTCCTGAGAAACTAGTATTTGAGTAAGGTGATAATGGATAAGGGAGAAAGCCACTTGGAATTTTTTGACAAAGAAGGTTAATTTAAGAAATTATTGTGATGGAGCAGATTAGTTACCTTGGCATATTATTGTCTTTTATTTTGTTCTTTTAATGTAGAAATAGTTTTGAACATAATCAGATTAGTTACTGTTTAAAATATTGAATGTATTATTATGATTATTTTTAAGAGAAAAATAATTTTGGCAGCAGTGGAGATTGGAATGCGGGGGCTGGCAGTATTATTCTTGAATACATGAATGAAATACTGCTCTTCCAAAACCAGATGATGCGTCCAGGAATTCTGGGGCTCATCGGTCAGTACTTCTTGCACAGCCGGGGGGTCTAGGGTTCCACTCTCTGCCTACGTTCAATGTGTCTCCCTGGATATCAGCTAATGTTGCACATCTGCTTTCTGTTTTCATTGAAAGATGTCTCATGTGGACTGCCAAAAAGAGGGTGGAGTCCTTCGTTGTTATACAATCCAATGTTCTCCAGCAGATTGTCCTTGAGTGAGGAGTGAAGTCAGAAAATCCAGCCGCCCCACAGTTCATCTGAGGTTTACATTACACCAGGCGTGGGGACAGGCATGGTTTCAAAAGGGAGGGCCAAGCTTTGCAAATCCACAAATAAAAACAAAAGGGGTTTTATGCAGTATTTGTTACCTAGGAGACACTGTACACAGGCATTTTCTGAATGTTGAAGTAAAAACCTAAGTAATGAACTAGGCAAGATACTTGTGTGCCCACTGAACTACCGGGGCCTGAGTGATATGCAGTGTGGTTTGAATTTTCAGGTGATTGGTACAAATTAACAATCCATGTGACTCACTCTTGATTAATTGATGTGATTATTTTATCAACTGTAACAACTTATTATTCATCCTATGGATCAACTGTAAACTTACTATTTGATGTCAAAGACCATATTGCAGAAGAGACATGAGCTGTTGTACATAATATGTCTTTAACATCCTCATTATATGCGATAGTGTATGCAGTCAGACTCATTATCATGTGGTCATTTTGCTCATGCAGGGCTCTGGATACTATTACAGGTTTTGATATGAATAGTAGGAATATTAATTAAGTGGTGTTGTCTTTGCTGCTTAAGAACTCTGTTTTTATATTTAAGTGTTTAATAATGTTCTAAAGTATAAAAATATCCTTCCACATCTGATAACTAAAAGTTCGGTTGGAGACCATTAGTAAAATGGTTGTTGGTTTTTATTTTTTAATACGTATTACATAAAGATTTTTTCAACAAATAGGTAGATAAAAAATAGATGATATACATAGAAAAAAATGGATGGACAGTCTAAATGTGACATAATAGCACTAGAGAAATCATGTTGCCAAATCTTCATTTGAAAACTGGGAGCAGGCCTGACCTGTGGTGGCACAGTGGATAAAGCGTCAACCTAGAACACTGGGCTTGCCTGGTCAAGTCACATATGGGAGTTGATGCTTCCTGCTCCTACCCCCTTCTCTCTCTATTCTCTCTCTGAATTAAAAAAATAAAATAAAAACTGGAAGCAGGTCTAATGTCACCCCTCTGTTTTTTATTTTACAAAATGAAAATGTTATTAAGATGTAAGAATACCTGGAAAACTGTTTATATGTGTGTGTGTGTCTTCATTGATGTAACTAGATTATCTATATATTTGGTAATGATACAAGTAAGCTGGCAGTGGGACTACATTTCAGGACCTTGTTAATCTTGGTAGATCCGAGTCCACCTTTGTACGAGAAATATTGTGAAATAAGGCAACCGTCTCTTTACAGGGGGCTCATTCAGTTCTTCCGGCTACCCATGGTTGTTCACACTCAAAGTCTGCTTCGATTAGAAATGTAGTGATTTGAGTCATGGTACAGAATACTAAGTAATTGAATAAAATTTGGCTCACTTAATTTATTCTTGCGTTTTCTCACAGGAGGATGTCAGAAATGAATATTTGCGAAAGGAACAACAAAAGGAATGGAAAAATTTCAAGGTAAATTACTAGAGATTGCAACACAATGTAAAGGATAATTAATCATTCTTTCCTTGTGGTAGACCATATTAAATTAGTGATAACCTTTTCACAGAGCCTGAATACGAAGCCAAACAAAAATACATTCTTTAGCTCCTTACAGCGTAGCATTGTGTTGTAAAATACATGCAACGTAAGTCTGTAGTAACTCCATTTTTACCCTCTAAACAGAAAGCGAAGGGGATGCAATAGATACCCACCACAATTTATATATGTTGTATCATTAAACCCCTTTAACTCTAATTGTTGCTTTTCTTATTTGTGGGAAGTGAAGACTGGAGGGATTCAGAAGTTGTCCGGTTCACACAGTTATTCCAGTTTGCATCTGCCCATTACAGATACAGTGAGGTTTTTGCAGTTTTAGGGAGCTTTCTACGAGGGCTGTAGAATGTGGTTGGTTAGTGAGGTTAGAATTGCCTTTCTTTTGTGATGGATATGCTAAGAAAAAATGAGTGACCATGGCTATTTTCACACTGTGGTGAGATGATTCCAAGTTGGGGCCCTTTGAAAAACTGACTACAGGAAATATCATTGTTGTTCCCATCCTCACCAGCTCTGCCATCCCCTGTTCAGTACCTCTTCCAAGACCCACAGCATGGGTGAAGGCCTTTAACAATCTCGATTGTGGCCGTATTTAAGTGTATTTAGAAACAAAAAAGAAGTGACTGGTGATTGCGGCACAGCTGAGAAATGGTCTCCAGAATATGTAGAAAAACGCACAACGTAAAGACCTATGACAGCATACCAGCTTTGAAGAAGCAACTGATGTTTATGTTTTTGGCTGACGTGGTAGAATGTGGTATGAGACCCCGTACCATCTATAGAAAGTGGAAATGACAGGCAGGAATTTTAAGTAGAATATTTAATAAAAGTAAACAAACAAAAATACCACTCCAATGGCTTCTTCTCACAACTAGAAGAAGGGTAATGGTTTCCCAAACAGCTCAGTGTCAGCCTGGGCTCTGGGACACCAGTGGCCATGCCTGCCCAGATGCTGTGTGACTCTGTCCTGTAGGGCACTGTGGAGATGCAGGAAAACTCTCCAAATATTTATTTCTGTTCTCTCTGAAGAGTGAAGCCAAGGGTGAGATGGATTCCCACATTACACACTCCCTCCCTTGACCATCTGCGGTGACACAGTCCTTGGCAGGGTGACTTAGTTCTTCCTCTATGCGTCCTCCTTCCCTTTTCTTGATACAGTGATTCTTCTGCGTTCACATTTTGATCAGTAGATGGACACTGACTTGGCTCCCACCAGGCTTGGCTTTGCTCCAAATATTATAGTTTACTCAAAAACTAAGACTCAGTCTACTGTTGAAATATACAGTATCTTTCCTTTTAAATTCTCACTCTTTCTAAAATAAAATTTGATCATCTCTTTAATCCTGTACACAAAAATTTAAAGATAAATAGTATCTTCATACTTTCTAATTTCCCTGAAGGGAAACCAAATGTTTTTAAAATTTTGCCTGTGATTTTGTAATAATTTTTCCCCTGCTGAGATCTCCTGCCCTGCTGAACATCTTACAGTTCTCTCTCTTGTCTGAAAGAAGCACCTTCACCTGAACTACTTAGTAACTCTTTATTGTCATGGTCCAGGAGTAGACTGTAATTTCAATAATGGAGAGAGAGATTGACAGGCACAGCTGGCTCATAGGAACTCGGAAATTATGAAGAATGAATAAAGAAAGGGTATACACCACTCGTAGGTGTTTTCACTGTTGATACAGTGCAGGATTTTGTTGATGTCTGCCCAAATTTATGGGGGAATCCCTGGAAATTGGAAGCTTAAAGGCCTTCATCCAAACTCTTCTTTCTTTAAAAATTTTCTGCTGTCAGAAACACTGCTGTCACATATTCAGAAACTAATTCATGGAGCTCCTAGCTGGATATATCAGGCTCTCAGACTGACCAACGTTATTGCAAGAACCATTCATGAGGGAGAGTCACAGAGTTGTACCTGCAGCTTGTCACTCTTGTCCCCCAAGTCCTAACAGATAGATTATTTGCCAACTGTGCAAGCTCATCTGCAACAGGCATTTTTGTTAGAAGTGTTCCCTTAGACTGTATAGCACTGAATGACTGCTCTTGACAGGACGTCTGTTCTAGAGCCAAGAAATTGCCACAGAGCTTCACCGTGATTTCCCTCTTTCCGTAGCGAGTGTGATGGAGTATTGGAGCACTGAGGCATATTTTAAAACTCTTGTGAGCCTGAGTACATCCCATTTCATATTTGTAGACATTGTTCCTGAAGCAACAGGAGCCCAGCACTTAAACGTTCCCACTTGCTTACCCAGCAGCCTTAAGCAGAAGAGGTACTCTGTGCACCTGTTCTTTGACAGATTCATAGAAACTGGAATGAAAAGCCAGTTGGAAAGTGTATGGAAAAATACACAGTCCTACACATAGTGTGTTAATCAGTGTTTAAAAGAACTGGCCCCCTTTCCCAAAACACACACCCGTGGCTTGTGGCATTCGCCAGTTTTCATGGTGTGAACATTCCCGTCACAGACAAGTTCAAGCTCACAAAGCAATGTCACGATATGGGCCCCTGGGAGAGATGCACACAGTGGGCCCTGTGAGTGCTTCCCGACGTCTGAGAGATCACGCACCTGTGCAGACCCGACCTAACAACCAGGCCCAGGAAATGTGGCTTTTATTTAAGGATATTCATGGAATAAAGGTCATGATGACGGACAGGATGTTATTGTACCAGGAACGGCTAAGGCTGGGACCAGGAAGTGGGAGCTAGCACTTAACATTATGACAGACAATGACATGAAAAGTAGAAATTTGGGGGGAAATAATCATTTCTCAGTATTGCTAACATTTAACCAGAGACATTCTAGGTTTTCCATGTGTTCTTTCCTGTACTCTTTCTGGTTCTCCTGAGCTAAGATTTCGGGTGGAAAGCGTCTTGGTTTTTGCATGTGCTTGTGAAGTTTGTTCATTCCACAGTTATGTCTCCGGCACCCCTGTCACCTCAGTTCCCTGCATTCCTGCCTCTGTAAACCCCTTCGGTGTCTGAGTGAATGTGAGCTCTTCCAACACTTATCTTTTGTGCTAGACCTGCTCTCGACAGGTTTCCTTTTCCAGACATATTTTATCTGGGTTGGTTCCTGGGTTTCCCTCCCTCTTCTTCTACTTTGAGGCTGAGACTTCCTTCATGTCACAACATCACACATGGAAGCATGTTGTGATGGTCCCCACCACACAGTGGTCCTGTCTTACTTAATGCACATGGATACATACGGTCATGGCTCAGTCAAGTACCGAATTGTTATTTATGCTTTATTCACATGTCTCCCTCTCTTTTAAAGTACAGTTTAAGGTACTTGTAAATAGAGACCATTAAAAACAGTAGCATTAAACACAGAGGAAACTAAATACTTAGTGTTAAATTGAATGTAGAACTGGAAGAAGAATAGTTTGATAGGTAAATGCATTTTTAATGCCTTTATCAGATTTTACTTGAATATCCTAAAATATTTGAATCCTTTTAACAGTTTCAACTTGAAACTAATATTATAGTAATAGTTGTACTCTATATAATTCACTCAAATTTATTTTCAGAATAGACTTGTTTCTTTTTTTGCTTAATCTAATCACTTAAAATGAAGTAATAAATATGAATCAGTAGAATTGTAAGTCAGGGCAGATAGTCACTTTAACGTAAAAAGAACTGAAGCAAGTAAAAAAGACTAAAAATACTGTGAAGTATATTTTAAAATGTCTGAAGTAATTACTCCATATTAATTTTCACTGTATTTATAAATTTTTAATGTAAAATATATAATAGGTTGTACAAATAAACATCCAAGTCATGATTCTAGTCCATAACTACAATTTTCATGGGCTAAATAGATTTATGGATTTTGGAAAAGGGGTCTGGTGGGAAGAACCTGGTAGTCTAATTCTCAATAGGCATTTTAAATAATGAATTTGTTACACTTGTTTAGGTTTATTTTAATCAGCCTCTATACTGAATCAATCTAAGAATATTAACTGCCAGTTACTTTCAAGAGGGGATAAAATGGACACAATTTATTGCATATCTCCAAATTGCTGAGAAAGCACAGCTCAAACAGCAAATCCACAAAGTGACTCACTAAGAAAACAAAGCAAAATAAAAATTCTCACTCACTCATGTAATAGCCAATCCAAGTTATTTCTTGTCCGTAAGTTCAGAGCCAAAAATACATAATTCTCTGGGGAGCAGAGGGAACCCAATTTTAAGCAAATATAAACGTCCAAATACACTGGCTGCATATGTTTTTTATTATTATTATTATTATTGACACATATTTGAGTCAGTGTTCACTAACAGCTCTTTGGCCTTAATATCGTGCCTTCATTATATTCCTTCCAGTCAAATTAAGTATCAGTTTATTCTTTTTTCTGCAGGCAACGTTCCATTAGTGCCTTCAGTTCCCCACATAAATCTACTTTCCTTTCTAAAAGTTATTTTGTGGCTCTCTTCTGGACCCTCAGTGATTAACACAAGACCACTAAATTAAACCTCGCTAGTTGTGCTGTCTTTGTGTGCCAAGTCCTTACGTTAATGGACTTGAGGCTGCTGGCTAGTCCCCGTGATTGAAATGGAATTTATAGTTAAGTGAAAATCCTTTTATTCCCCTTATTATACCTACTCTTGGTTGATCTGTTCATCATAATATCCATCGTTTCTTATTCTTCTCCTTGTGTGGTATTATTGTGAAAAGAAAGAGTAATCATTCATGCCCTGAACTGTATCTGTGGCTGTTAGATGGAGAATTGGAGCTTCACCTCCCCTCTTGCATCTCTCTCTGAGAACGTAGTGTTGTTATAAGAAACTCTCCTTCTGCTGCTGCTTCAGATACCAGGCCCCTTGAGTTCAAGGTCTCAGTTACAGGCATGGGTCCAGCGCCACGCACAGGATGCGCACAAAGGAGGCCTGCCATCATTAGGTAATGAAAATGGGTGATTACCTGGACTGTGAATGCACATTTCTCAAGATGTATAAAAAGAAGGAACAGATGCTGACATATGTTGAACACTAAGTTCTGGCTGAGGAACGGGGGTGGAGATGTTGTCGTTAGTTACACTGTGAGGCAATGTCCAAGGATGCCGTGAGGGAAACGGGGAAGGTGCGATGCAAGAGCAGGCTCCTCGGACTCCTCTGACTTTGCTTGCCTGTCTTGCTGATGTCTCACCCTAAACCCCTAGTTATGCTGAGATCATTTGTGATCACTAACACCGTCCTGCTTAGTATTTTTACATTCCTCCTTACTGCTATTCTGCTTTGTGTGAGGGTATACAGAGATCGGGCCCACTGGATATTTTGTAGAGACAGTGGCCATGTGAGCCCTTCCCATCCAAACTTAATTCTGGATTCTGTGATTTACCTGTTTTTCTATCTGATTAAAACATCCTTCAGTTCAGTCCTGTAAGATCTGCTTACTAAGAGCTAACTCTATATGAAGTACTTTTCTGGTTTTAATTGTTCTTTTTTTATTTGGCAACACTTCTTCAGTGTGGGAGTTACTAGCTGTTGAGAACAGCTTTTTCTTTCCGAGCTGAGAATTTATTTTAGATGGTGATGCATGTCATAGAACTTGTGGAGTTGTAACAGTATAATTCACTGTATTCAAAATGAAGCTGTTGTAATTCCCTTATTTTTCCCTTTGTAATGAGAAAAAAAAGTAGGAAAAGTTTTAATGTTAATTTTGTACATTATCTATTGAAATGTCTTATCATGGATATATATATATATATATATATATATATATATATATATATATATATATATATATATATATTTCTGAGATACTTCCTTCAGTGGGAAACCCCCAAGCTCTATGATTCTTCATATAAAGATATAAGTATTTCTTGAGGCCAATTGTAATTCAAAAGTTATTTAAAACTGGTGAGTCATATCATGTCTGTCTAAACTGTACGTAGGCCAGTTGCATATGTTATGTGCAAGGAGCTAGTGTCCCTTTACCAGCAGGTGAAAGATGAAAATTCAGGAATGAGATTTGGGGCAGCAGGCAGAACCGTTAATTAGTCCCAGCTGGAGGGGCCCTTGATAGGAAATGGAAAGCTAGCTACCATCACCACCTGCAAGTGAGAAGCCAGGATATCAGGCCACAGTGAAAGAAGAGGTTTAAAGTCCAGGTAAGGAGACAGTGTTTCGGTGTTTCTTATTTGATTGGCTGTTTGCTTTGAATTCAGAAAGCCGAGCTGGACGTAGAGGATGAGGGAAGAATTGACAAGTGAAATACCTGTTGGGATTCAGCATATAGAATAATTTCCTAAAACAGGCCAATGGGTTCACAGAATTGCACCAAAACTGCGCATGTTAACAATACAAGGGCTTTCTGACATTATTCTCATGTGTAACCAGGTACCATGTAGCTCAGGGGTCAAGAACCTATGGCTTGTGAGCAAGATGTGGCTCTTTTGATGGCTACATCTGGCTTGCAGACAAATCTTTAATAAAAAAGTAATAACATTTAAAATATAAAACATTCTCATGTATTACAATTCATTCATTTCCTACTGCTCATGTTCATGGTTGCGGGCGGCTGGAGCCAATCACAGCTGTCCTCTGAGACAACACCAAATTTTTATTGGATAATGCATAATGTACACAGGTCATTGTGAGGTCAGGAAGTAAACTCCATCCTTTTAATCAAGTAGTTTGCTAGCTAATTGCAGAAACCCTTTTGATGAAGAAGATGGCTAAAAGAAAAAAAGATGGGGAGTATTGTATTTTTCAGCAGGAATGCAGAGAGGAATTTGCCTTTGTGGAGAGAGCAGGTTCTGCAGTGTGTCTAATATGCAATGATAAAATTGCATCGATGAAACAGTCAAATATAAAGCGGCACTCCGACACATGCCATATTACATTTGCATCAAAATATCCAGCAGGGGACAGCAGGAAGAAAGCATGTCAAGAGCTACTGTGCAGAGGGCAAGCTAGTCAGCAGCAACTCCGTGTTTGGACCCAACAAGGTGACTGGAATTTGGCTAGCTTTGCTGGTGCTTTAGTAATTGTGAGAAATGGAAAGCCATTCACAGATGGGAGTATGCCAAAACATTCATGCCTGATGTTGCCAATGAACTTTTTGACGACTTTTCGCATAAAGACAAGATAATCAAATGAATAAAAGACATGCCTCTTTTGGCAAGAAATGTTCACAATCATACCATCATGATGGCTAATCAAATTGAGGCAACACAAGTGAAGGACATAAGTGCAGCACCATTCTTTTCACTTGCTTTGAATGAGTCAACAGACATAAGCCATTTATCCCAGTTCAGCGTGATTGCAAGATATGCTGTTGGTGACACACTACGTGAGGAAAGTCTTGCTGTTTTGCCTATGAAAGAGACAACAAGAGGGGAGTATTTATTCAAGTCTTTCACTGAATTGGCTAAAGAAAAGAATCTACCGATGGATAAACTTATTTCGGTGTGTACTGATGTTACTTCATGCATGGTGGGGGAAAACAGAGGATTCGTAGCACTTCTTCGTGAACATGAAAAAAGACCCATCCTAAGTTTTTACTGCATCCTACATCAGGAGGCACTTTGTGCTCAGATGTGTGGCGAGCAGCTTGGTGAGGTGATGTTGCTGGTCATTCGGGTGGTCATCTTTATTGTTGGCCGAGCTTTAAATGGTCACCAGTTTAAAACACTGCTGGATGAAGATGGGAATAATTATCATGGTTTGCTTCTGCACAGCAATTTGCGTTGGTTGTCAAGAGGGGATGTGCTCAGCCATTTCACGGCTTGTCTGAGCGAATCTGGACTTTTCTTAAAATGAAAAACTTTGAGCATCCTGAGTTAGCTAACACTGAGTGGCTCCTGAAGTTCTACTATCTCGTGGACATGACTGAACATCTGAACCCTTTCAATGTGACAGTGCAAGGCATTGGAAATACAGTCTTATCCCTTCAAAAAGCAGTGTTTGCATTTGAAAGTAAGCTGGAACTCTTTATCGCTGACATTGAAACAGGTTGTTTACTACACTTTGAAAAACTGGGAGAGTTTAAAGATGCATGAACAGCAAGTGACCCTGCTCAACATCTTGATTTCCAGCAGCTAGTGGGCTTCACATCTAATCTCCTGCAGTCATTCAAAGCACACTTTGGAGAATTTTGTGAGTGCACTCGTCTTTTTGAGTTCATCACCCATCCACACGAGTGTGCAGTGGACAGCGCCAACCTGAGTTACATCCCCGGTGTCTCCGTCAGAGATTTTGAGTTACAAGCTGCTGACCTGAAGGCCTCAGACATGTGGGTAAATAAGTTCAAGTCACTGAATGAAGATTTGAAAAGACTTGCACTACAGCAAGCAGAGTTGGCTAGCAAACACAAGTGAGGGGAAATGAAAAAACTTCAACCCGCAGACCAGCTGATTATCAAAACTTGGAATGTACTTCCCATCACATACCACACACTGCAGCATATGAGTATTGCTGTACTGACAATGTTTGGCTCTACTTATGCATGTGAACAGCCTTTCTCACATCTAAAGAATGTTAAGACCAACCTACAATCACGTTTAATGGATGGAAGTCTAAATGCCTGCATGAAGCTTAACCTCACCACGCATCAACCAGACTACAAAGCCATCAGCAAAACCAGAAGTCACATTAATGGTAAGAAGTACTTTATTCATCATTGATTAGCAACCGCATAACAACATTATTAAAAAGAATTCAGAGACTTATTGTACTTTAAAAATGTTGGTCTTACATAAATGCACACATTTACTTGTATTTAGTGTTAAAAATATTGTATGACTTTCATAGAATTATATTTTAAAATATGTGACGTTCATGACTCTCTCAGCCAGAAAGGTTCCCAACCTCTGATGTAGCCAATAAAAGTTGGAAGGTGCTGCCTTAGAGTGTTGGGCTTATATGTGGACTGGTCACTTCAGCAAGAGCTGAAGGCTATGGGTAGTTTTAAATTTCTAAAACACTTAAAAAATATTTTGCTTTATTAAGATATAATCAATGTGCCTGGCCAGGCGGTTGCGCAGTGGATAAAGTGTTTGACTGGGATGTGGAGGGCCCAGCTTCGAGGCCTCGAGGTCGTCAACTTGAGCGCAGGCTCATCTGGTTTGAGCAAAGCTCACCAGCTTGGACCCAGGGTCGCTGGCTTCTGCTGGGGGTTACTCTGTCTGCTGAAGGTCCATGGTAAAGGCACATGTGAGAGGGCAAGAAAAACTAAGGTGTCACAACAAAAAACTAATGATTGATGATTCTCATCTCTCTCTATTCCTGTCTGTCTGTTCCTATCTATCCCTCTCTCTTAGTTTCTCTCTCTCTCTGACTCTCTCTCTCTCTCTTTAAAAAAAAACAAAAAAGATATAATTAACCTAAAATGATAAACTATTTAAAATTCATATAGTGGTGATTGATATGTGTCCGTTGTGAGAGAATTCTCCTTATTTAGCTAATTAACACCTCACATATTCATTTTTTACTTTTTGGGGTAGCATTAAAGTCTACTCTCTTAGCCTGTGTCAATTGAACAATTTTGTGTTATCAACTGTAGTCACCGTGTTATATATTAGATTCTCATCTTATTCTTTTATAGCACTGGGGAACAAAATTTTTGTTGCATCTACCAAAACACTTGTTCTTACCTATTTTTAGTATGCTGATCTCAAATCTGATATTAGTTTTTCTCTGTAAGCTACAGATTTTTTGCAATCAAGATTTTAGGTTTTCATCATATTGTAAAATTTTCAACATTTAGTTTAACTTAATGAAATAGAATGTCTTCTTGGGCATCATCTTTGTGAAAATATAATAATTTATATAATGCAGTAAATACACTAAAAGATATGATTGCATCAGAATTTGTCTACAATTTTGAAATAGGATATATTAAAACACTTATTTTAACCATAAAATATGCGCAAAACTTATTTAAATTCTATTGAGGCAAAAATTTGCATTTGTAGCTCTTGCATTTGTGTATTATTGAGGACAATCTCATTTGATGCTCCAGCAGTAGTTTGCCATTGTTTAGAGCTGTCAAGAAATAGCCGTCATTCTGTTGTACTGTAAGTGGTAACACCTAGCAGACTGAGAAGACTATAGATATCATGACATTAAACAAAGTGTTTGTCTTCGGAAAAAAAGTCCACAAAACTTTGTTCACAGTTCCTGAAATGGGACACTTTAGCTGACCTGTGAAGTACATTCTTTTCTTGAAGCCTGGAGACTAATAACTCAACTGCTTTCTTTGATAGGCCCAAATCTCTTACTAAGTCATTCAATTCAGGTTGGTTAAACTACTGAAGGGTTAATGACTGCTTGGCATCAGAAGAAGACCCTTCAGATTCTGCAACCATTTCCTCATGCATCTTATCAAAATACTCTTGATCACCATATTCACTTTATTTGTCCTTAGAAGAAATAAAACCATTGAAAACTGGAACCGGGAGTGTCTCAGAGTGTGGGACAGATCGTATTGCTGAAGGAATATTAGGATATGAGATCATATGCTGTTTTTTCTTGCCAATGTCCTTTGTATGGATCAGACAGAAATAACAGTCACTGCTGTGGTCCTTAGTTTCATGCCAAACCATGGGAATACCCAAAGGCATTCCTTTGCATTTTCCTTTTGTCCAGTCACGAAGCATTTCCTCACAATTATGATACACAATATGAGGAGCCCAATTCTTGTCTTAATCGCCAGGGGGAACTTGAAAATAGGCAATATATGCATGCGTCACAAATCATGAAATATTGCACTTTTGATGTTGAAGTGTGTAACAGCCACATACATAACGGAAGGTGTCAGGACTATTCTTACATTTACACCTACTCGAAGAAGCCATGATTCAATCTTAAAACAAAATAAAAGATGTTTTTATCAGATAATAATATTTTACATTTAAAAACAACTATAATTATGTTAAAGTGGTGTTTTTAAAACATTAATTGCCTTCTGGTTGTGTTCAATCCAAGAGTCGTTGCCATTTAATTCCAATTTAAAAACCAATGCATGCCATTAACTGTAACAAAAAGAAAATTAAAATTGCATAAAAATTAGAGCATGCACCAAAAAAGGGATTTTATATTTGGAATTATCAATGCCGAAATATATAGAAAATGTTCTAAAACCTTGTGCAACAGAGAATGAAAAATAATTGTTCCCCAGTGGATAGTTTGCACTCTTTTACCAACCTCTCCCTATTTCTGTCACCCTCCATCCTCAGGCAGTCACTTTTCTACTCTCTGTTTCAATGTGTTGATTTTTTTTTATTTTTTAGTTTTTCTTCAGTGAGAGGCAAGGAGGCAGAGAGACATATTCTCACATACACCCCAACTGGGATCCACCGGGCATGCCCCTTTCTGGGCAGTGCTCTGCCCACCTGGGACCATTGCTTTGTTGCCGGGCAACTGAGCTATTTTACCACCTGAGCGCGAGGCCATGGAGCTATCCTCAGTGCCCGGGGCCAACTTGCTTCAACCAAACCATGGCTATAGGAGGGGAAGAGAGAGAGAGAAGTAAGCAAGGAAGGGGTGGAAAACAGATGGTCACTTCTCCTTTGTGCTCTGACCAGGAATTGAACCTAGGATATCTATATGCTGGGCTAACACATGTTAACTTAAAAAAAATTTTTTTTTTTAGGTTCCATATATAAGTGATACCATGTAGTATTGTAGTATTTGTCTTTCTCTGTCTGACTTATTCCACTTAGCACAAAACACTCAAGCTTCATCTATGATGACTGAATGGCAGGATTTTCTTCCTTCTTATGGCGAATAATATCCATTATATATACAGCCCACGTCTTTTCTATCTATTCTTCTGTCAATGGACATGTAGATTGTTTCATATTGTGGTTATTGTGAATAATGCTACAATGAACATGGGAGTGCATATATCGTGTAAATATTATTATTTTTGGATATATACCCAGAAGTGGGATTGCTAGTTCATATGGTGGTTCTATCTTTACTGAATGGTGAGATTTCTATACTTTTCCATAGTAACTGCACCAATTTTTATTCCCACCAAAGCTGCCCAAAGGTTCACTTTTCTCCACATCCTCACCAGTACTTGCTATCTGTTATCTTTATTTATTTTTTATTTATTCATTTCAGAGAGGGGGGAGAGGGAAAGGGGGAGAGAGAAGGAAAGAGGGGGAACAAGGAACATCAATTTCACTATGTGTTTTGACCAGGAAAGTCAGGGGTTTTGAACTGGTGACTTCAGTGTTCTAGCTCAACATTTTATCCACTGTGCCACCACAGGTCAGGCATCATGTCTTTTTGATTATAGCCGTTATGAGAGGTGTGAGGTGATATCTCATTGTGGTTTGATTTGCATTTCCCTGATGGTTAGTGATGTTGAGCATCTTATCATGTTCCTGTTAACCATCTGTATGTCTTCTTTGGAAGAGAATCTGTTCATTTTCCTGGCCCACCCATTTTTAGTTGAATTGTTCGTGTTTTTTTCTTTTTGCTATTGAATTGTTCTGTATATAGTCCAGATATTAACACCACTAGATACATGATTTACAAAGAAATAAAAGGTATCTAAATAAAAAAAGAATAAGTAAAATGTTCTCTATTTGCAGATGACATGATACTATATGTAGAAAAACCTAATGATGCTACCCAAGAACTGTTAGAAAATTTTAAAAATTTGTAAATTTTCAATATACAAAGTTAGCATACAAAAATCAGCTGTATCCCTATACCCTGATAATGAACTCTCAGAGAGAGAAATTAAGGAAACAATTCCATTTACAATTGTATCAAAAAGAAAAAAATACTTGTGAATAAATTTAAGCAAAGAGGTGAAAGACATGTACACTGAAAGCTCTAAGACGTTGAAAAAAGAAATTGAATTCACAAATAAATGGAAAGATATTCTGTCTGTGCTCATGGGTTGGAAGAGTTAACATTCTTAAAATGTCTATACTACCCAAAGCCGTCTACAGATTCAGTAAAGTCCCTATTAAAATTTAAATGGTGTTATTCATAGGAAAAAGAAAAACAAAAAACAAAGAATCCTAAATTTGTATGAAACCAGCAAAGAACACAAGTAGCCAAAGCAATCTTGAGAAAAAAGAACAAAACTGGAGGCTTCATGCTTCTTCATTTCAGACTATATTACAGAATGTAGCAATCAAAAGAGCATGGTAGTGACCAGCATAAAAACAAACACATGGATCAGTGGAACAGAGTAGAGACCCCAGAAATAAATTCACGTGTATTTGGTCAGTTAGTTTATGACAAAGGAGTCAAGATTATACAATGAGGAAAGGACAGTCTAGTGAATAACTGGTGTTGGGAAAACTGGACAGCCACACACCACAGAGTGACACACACTACTGTCTTACATTATACACAAAAATCAACTCAGAATTGATTTAGAGTTATGTTTAGACTTAAACATAAGACAACCTAAAATCTTAAGACTCTTAGGAGAAGGCATAGGTGGTAAGCTCCTTGACATTGGTCCTGACAGTGACTTTTTGGATTTGACACCGAAAGCAAAGGCAACAAAAGCAAAAATAAGTGGGATCTCAGACTAAAAAACTTCTTCACAGTAAAGAAACCATCAACAAAATGAACAAGCAACCTGTGGAATGGGAGAAAATATTTTTAAATCCAATAACTATTATAATAATAAGTTTATATAAGCAAGAAAAGTGTATGATGAATTTACAAACATCAATTAAAAAGATATATAATTTATTCATTTTAGAGAAGAGAGAGAGAGAGAGAGAGAGAAGGGAGAAGGAGAGGAAGCATCAACTCCCATATGTGCCTTGACCAGGCAAGTCCAGGGTTTTGAACTGGTGACCTCAGCGTTTCAGGTCGATGCTTTATCCACTGCACCACCATAGGTCAGGCAAAAAAAAAAAAACATGTATATTTTTGTGACCACATCAATGAAGACCTATCTGTAGCTAGAATACTATGTACACATTTGTGTATTTTATTTTTCTCCTGAGTACTATGCATTTATTGATAAATTGTCTCATATGTTTTCAAGGTAAAAACAAAACAAAACAAAAGAAAAAAAAGCATAACCTAAGTTTGTAAATGAACAATTCAGTTTCCTGAAGAAAAAGTCCTTTGCCTTCGGACGGTCATCAGTTTTTTCCATCTTGGTCTTAATGGAAACTTAATGGTCTTCTTGTGAATCCAAACCCAGCAGCTGCCTGTCCCCCTACCCTTTCCCCTGTTTTCCTGTAGGTGAAACTGGTCGAAATGGAGGAATGACTTCTCTGATGCTGAGCTTGTCCATTTCTCAGCTGCTGCTTTTGATAAAAGACATAGTCATTGGGAAACATAAATGCAGTTTCTGGAGAGAGCTGAGCCCTTGTGAGAATGACAGCCTGGTGCACCAAGTTCTGTCATCAGAACATCAGGGGCGGTTCACACTGGAGTGCATGTTTGAGACTGTGGGAATGTGCTGTGGGGCCTCACCCTCTGTGTTTCATTGGCGGTCTTTGCCCTCCCTACATTGTTTCATAACAGTGACATCTTACATGATTCATATGACCAGGCTTTTAATAGAAAAACCTGCTGGCTTTCCCATGATTTGGGAAGAGAATGCATAGGGAGGCTGCTAGGAAGGTTTTGTCCGTT
This sequence comes from Rhynchonycteris naso, assembly GCA_037038555.1. Taxonomy (NCBI): domain Eukaryota; kingdom Metazoa; phylum Chordata; class Mammalia; order Chiroptera; family Emballonuridae; genus Rhynchonycteris; species Rhynchonycteris naso. The sequence goes on along the minus strand of CM072998.1, from coordinate 210,501,711 downwards.
TTGAAACCAAGCAATAAATCTAAAAAGCTCCGAATCCAATGTGAACCTCAAATGAAGAGTGTTTAAGTTAATTTTCCTGTGCAGTGGAAAAACACGACTGCTGTATTAGCAGCTTCAGCCTTCCCTCCTGCTCCCAGAGCCACTCAGTGTCTCCCCCCGCAACCACGTGTGTGTGTGTGTGCCCCGCAAAGCCAGGCTTTAATTTATTGTCTGCTAAGCTCATTAATTCCAATTTCTTTCTTAGTTTTGTTGCCAAACATGGTTATGTTTCCCAGATAAAAATACTGTAAGAGAGAATGAGGTTCTGACTCAGTCTGGGACCTGGATGGACCTTGAGGATGCCATGCTCAGTGAGAGAAGCCAGACGCAAAAGTGCAAATATGGTGTGACCCTACTCACAGGGTACCTGCAGCAGCCCCGCTCTGTCCTCCATTCATTCACAGAGACAGGAGGCAGGATAGGGGGTCCTGGGCCTGGGGGTGAGCAGTGAGCAGAGTGGGGTGTGGTTGTCTAATGGGGCAAAGTTTCAGTTTGGGAAGATGAAAATGTTCTGGAGATCGGTGGTGGAGATGGCCGCACAGCAGTGAGAATGTGCTTAGGCCACTGGACTGGATGCCTACCACAGGGTAAATGGTAAATGTTATCTATATTTTTCCACACTGGAGAGACAGACAGACAGAAAGATAATATAATGGCATACAATAATGCATTTTAGACCATTTCTAATATTGGACAAAGATAATATTTTTCAATTTTTTCTTTTTAGCTATATTTGATAATTAAAACTTAATGGAATCTAATGAACAATGTGAACTGAGGAACGGAAGAGAGTCAGAGAAGGGGTTAAAAGTCCAGAAGGAAAGTGGTCAGAGTGAAAGGGGAAGAGAGGAGGGGGTCAAAGAAAGGAAAGACATTAGGGAAAGTATATACACATAACACAGAGAGATAGAGGGCAGGATAGTAAATCATGAGGGAAGTGGGGGAAGGTGACGGGGGGAGGAGACAAAGGGGGTATCAAGGAGAACACAGCAGGGAAAGGGGGAGATATATTTGGGGGAACACTTGTAACTATGTAAACACAACAAATTAAAATTTAAAAACAAAAAACAAAAACCTAATGGCCTAAACTGAGTAAGTAGAAACTCTATTACCAAGTCTTACATAACAATAAATAAAAAATATGTCTGTTTTTACAACATAGCCCTTTAAAAATTAATATTTTCCAAAGTAAGTTAGTAAGGATAAAAAGAATAAATGTGGCCAACGTCTAATGTTCCAACTCGCAGCCGCATTGTGTTCATAAGGGGGCTTTAATGGGAAGGTCTTTGCAGCCACTCCAAAGAAGGAGCAGACGTGGAGCAGGGTGTCAGAGTGGTTGGCAGACACTGGGAATGGAGGAGTGTTGGAAGAGCTTCTTGAAGACTTTCCAAGGAGTTTCATGTGCTCCACAGGAGAGAGGAGCTGTGGCTGCTGAGACGGCACCGGCACCCATCAGAGAGCTGTGTGGGACAACAGCTCAGAGAGCAGAGAGCAGAGGGCGGACCACAGACAGGCTGTCTCATGGTGACAGTCACTGCCCGTTGGAGGTGGGTGTAGAGCAGAGCCTGAAGTAGTGTCCCTGTGGAGACCGGCTGTTCCTGCAAAGGCTTACATCACATTAGACCCATGACATTGACACTATCTAAGTAGAATAGGAGTGACAGCCAAGTGTAGGATAGCCAATTTATCCTAAGTCCAAAGAGCGAATTTTGCAGTAGATTAAATTTAACTTAGAAAAATGAAAGAATTGCTACTTTCTTTATACTCAGTGGGACAGCAAATTTTAGGACCCCTGACTACTTTTTCTTAAAAAAAAAACAAACTACTGATATTAAATTTATGTTATATCTTACCATCCATGGTGTCTGTCTATACTTTCAGAGATAGAGTTGTTTTGTTTGGAAAGGGGAACCAGGAAGTTTATAAAATATTATTTTAACTTAGCTGCCTGTGATGATGTAAATGTTTGGTGCTAAAATGCAGTAACTTATATTAAGCCAGTGCTGTTCTAATTTTCCTTCCTTCCATCCTGTGCCTTGTCCTGGGGCCTGGCTCTTGGTCTCCCTTGCTCTCCTTGCATCTTTTATCATAATTATCTCCAATTGGCTTTGCATCTATAGAAATGTAAATGAAGGGTGATAAGTAACATAAGGCCATTTGACACTAACGCTAACCAAATACTATTTCTGTTGGTATCCGCTTCTGACAACAGAGAACCCATGAGTCCCTGGCCCCATCTTCATACATTTCTCTGATGTTCTGCTCTCCTTTTGGTCACAAATTTTCTTCCTTTATATTTTTTAGTCATTATTATCAGATCTTAAGGTTTGTGGGTTTTGTCAACTATTTACTTAAGTAGGGTTATGCTATTTTTAGAACTTTTATTGTGTGATAACATAAAGACTGAATTAATGTCCTGTCTGGACTTTAGCACATTTATTTGTTTGTTTATGTATTTCCTATCCCCTATCCCCCTCTTCTTTGGCAAGCATCAGCTTGTACTCTGTTCCATGGATCTGTTTCTGTTTTGTTTATTCATTGGTTTTGTTTATTTAGATTCCACATTTAAGTGCAATCATATGGTATTTGTCTTTCTCTATTTCAGTTAACAAAATACCCTCTAGGTCTATTGATGTTGTCACAAATGTCTTTCTTTTTTTTTTATTTTTTGACTGAATGATATTTCACTGAATATATGCACCTCTTCTTTATCCACTCATGTATTGATGGGCACTCAGGTTGTTCCCACATCCTGGCTATTGTAAATAATGCTGCGGTGAGTATGGGGATGCATATATCTTCTTGAATCTGTGTCTTGAGTTTCTTTGGATATATTCCCAGAAATGGAGTCACTGGGTCGAAAGGCAGTTCCATTTCTAAATTTTTGAGCTAACTCCTTACTGTTTTGCATAGTGGTTGCACCAATTGAATTCCCACCAGCAGTACACAAGGGTTCCTTTTTCTACACGTTCTTGCCAACACTTATTTGTTGATTTATTGATGACAGCCATTCTGACAGATGTGAGGTGATATCTCATTGTATTTTAATTTGCATTTTCCTGAGGATTAGTGATGGTGGACAAGGGCTTTACCACTTTGAGCTGTATTACTCACTAACATTTCCAAGTCCTAATTTGAAATTTCTCAACCCACAGAAACCTGGTTCCTCACGTTCCAGATATCAGACCTCAGTGAAACAATGCATGTTATAAATTGCATGCACAAAAATACCTTTGTTTAGTTTCAGCCTCAAGAGGATAAACTATATGCCATTTGTAAAGAGTATCAAGATCTCAGAAAAAAAACGCACTTTATAAATTCAAAGTTATACTTTTCATATTCTTTATAAAACTTCAAAAAAATTAGCTTTATTGAGAAGTATTTCATAATTATGAATTTAAAATTTTTTTAAATACATATCATGTATAAATTATATCTTCTATATGTTTTGCTTAGGTGAAAAAAATCTATCTTTACACGTTTTAGGAGATAGTTTCTTTTTTTTTTCTCATCTTTCTGTGGAATTCACACTGTTTGTGCTATTTATAAATTTTAAAGTTGAGTGGTGACAGGATTAATTATCTCCAATCATCATTTCTTTCTAGGATAAGACAGTGAGAGACTCCTTACACTATCACGGAGTTATCCCAGGCTTTGGAAAGTGGAAGCATAACTGGACAAGCATTCCCAGGAACCTCAAGAACCCCTTAATCAGTTATTAAAGATACCAGCTTACAAAAAGCTGGGGTTTCAGCACGGATTAAGCTCTGTTTATTTTATTATCTGAATTCACTATAATGCTCTCCCAAATTACTGTGTACTTCTACATATTCCTGCAGACAAGCTTCTGACTAACTTATTCATATAAATACCTTCCTACTAATATATTTATATTGGACAATGGAATCCTTTAGTTCTTTTTGTTGTTGTTGTTCTGTTTTTTCTTTACTGGGGTCTTATATCATAAAAATAATATTTTCCATAACAATTTATATTGACCAAAATTTTAAAATAAGAATTCTGATATCTAAGTCCCAATGAATATATTTAAATTAAATACAATGCTTTGGATCATTATATTAAATATAAAATTGAAAGGAAAATAAGAAGCTTAAATTGTTGCCTTCTGGCCCTGGCCAGTTGACTCAGTGGTAGAACATTGGCCCAGTGTGTGAAAATCCCAGATTCGATTCCTGGTCAAAGCGTATAGAAGCAACCATCTACTTCTCCACCCCTCCTTCTTCTCTCTCTATTTCTCTCTCTCTCTCTTGCCCTCCTGCAGCCATGGCTTGATTGGAGCAAGTTGGCCCTGGGTGTTGAGGATGGCTCCATGGCCTAACCTCAGGCACTAAAATAGCTTGGTTGGTGAGCAAGGGAGCAGTGACCCCAGATGGCAGAGCTTTACCCAGTAGTGGGCTTGTCAGGTGGATCCCGGTCGGGCACATGCGGCAGGCAGTCTGTCTCTGCCTCCTTACCTCTCACTTAATAAAAAAAAAAAGAAATGTTGCTTTCCAAACCTATAAAACAATACAGTTTTTTTTTGTTTTGTTTTTTACCATCTGAACTTGTTTGCAAATCAGAGCTTCTTTTCTATGTGTTTGTTCTATAGTATATACAAGACGGCTTAGTCCCTTTGGACAGCTCTAACAAATTACTGTACACTTGCTGGTTTGTCTACAGAAGAAATGCATTTCTCACAGTTCTGGAAGCTGGGAAGTCCAAGATCAAGACACCAGGATGGCTGTATTCTGTTGAGGACCCTCCTCCTGACCCAGAACCTGTACCTCCTCCAATGTCCTCACATGCTGGAAGGGGCTCACAGCTCTGTGGGGTCTCATGAGTAAGAGTACCAATCCCATTCATGGGGCTCCACCCTCATGACCTGAGTACCTCCCAAAGGCCCCTTGTCCTAGTCCCATCACATTGGGCATTACAAAGGTGGGGTACAATCATCCAAACCATGTATATGCAAATAGAATTAATACTCATAATATTTGAAAAAAATATTTTTAAAATCAGACTTGCACGTGACTCTAAAATAGCTTACTTAAAAATATATAGCTGTGTACCTCTTCAATCATCAGCATCACCATTTTGATGTTTCCTCTGGTACCCGAATCCTTCCAACTCCTGTGACTCCCGCTCCTGTGGAGGGACCCACAGGCAGTCACATGATGTCTCTCACTGCTCCATCATTTGATGTTCAAACTTTTTATTTTTGATAATTTATGCTTCACAGTAATAACTGATCTATACAGCATCTGAAAAACTTTTAATTTAAATAAAAGTGATAGCAATATAAGTAGAAATAGAAAAAATATCAGTTTACTTTTATTTCCCTTGGTAGAGGATTCAGAGTAGGTTTGAAAGTGGCTTCCACACTGCACGAGGCCCACCTAAGGGACACTTTAAAACTATTCTGATTACCCTAATTTGTCTTCAAATACAAAACGGTTTCAGATTTGCAACCCAGGCAAACTCTTAACTTGACCTAGAACTATAGCAAGTTATGACTTAGAACTTACATAAACAGTGCAAATATTAGTCGCCCACAATTTGAAACTATTGAGAATTTTTGTTACAGATGAATCATTCAGAATTTAGTTGTGGCATGCTTAATACATGCCAGGCACTGAACCAAGCAAAGGAAATTAAAATGTAATCAAAATAAGGATCCTCCTCTTGGGGCTCATCCAAACTCAGAGGGAAAAAAATGTAGCCTGATCAGGTAGTGGCGCATTGGATAGAGCGTTGGACTGGGACACGGAAGCCCCAGGTTTGAAACCCTGAGGTCTCTAGCTTAAGCATGGGCTTCTCTGGCTTGAATGCAGGCTCACCAGCTTGAGCGTGGTTTCGCTGGCTTGAGTGTAAGATCATGGGCATGATCCCATGGTCACTGGCTTGAGCCCAAAGGTTGCTGGCTTGAAGGCCAAGATCACTGGCTTGAGCCTGAGGTCACTGGCTTGAGCAAAGGGTCACTCACTCTGCTGTAGGTCCCTCCCACCCCCAGTCAAGACACATATGAGAAAGTAGTCAACAAACAGCTAAGGTGCTGCAACAAAGAATTGATGCTTCTCATCTCTCTTCCTTTCTGTCTGTTCCTATCCTTCTCTCTGTCTATCTCACACACACACACACACACAAAAAAAAAACAAGTGTAAAATCTGTAATTATGTGTGATAAGTGCAACTCTATCCCTGAGCATGATGGTGTCATTCAGAAAACAGTAAACTACTCAAATTTTCAGAGGATGTCTTGTAATTAAGAGGTAAGAGCTGAGTCCTTAAGAGAAAGTACAACATTTTCCCAAGCACATCTACAAAAGAAAGATTTCCAGATGGAGGATCTGAGTGGCGCTGCAGAGGACTGAAGGGAAACCATGGACTTCAGGGACTGTAGTTACTCAGGCATTCCTAAACCTGGGGGTACAGAGCAAGAATGTCCTCAGTGTTGTGGTGGGTGGTGAGGGAGATCAAGACCAGTTTAGGAGGCCCATGCTAGGGGTTAGTGCTGTCATCCCCATGCTGACGTTTTGAATAACTGATTACTCCGAGGCTTGCATTTTTATTTTCCCTGGGCTCACACCATGTAGCTGGTCCTGAGTGAAATCTACATCCTGATGAAACATTAGGTGCCCTAAAGAAGGCTTGGGCTTTATCTTGTGAGGCCAATGGGTCCTGTAGTTATTTCACATAGGGAAATGATGCCATGATATTTCTACTTTAGGGAGATCACAATGAGGGGAATTGGAATCAAGAACACAGTAAGAGAACAGTGTTGACAGTCCACGTGAGATATGCTGAGGGTTTGCCCTGCACAGTGTGTGCACAATGGGGTAAGAGGGCACAGACTCAGAGATATAGGAGATGCAAAATGGAAACAACTTGGGTCAGTGATAAGCAGAGAAGAAGAGGAAATCTATTGTTTCCACTAAGTTGCCTACACGGATTTTACCTGTTTAACAGCCTACGATGGGGAAACCTGACTAGTTGTATACATATCCCTTGTAATGATGTGAGCATTGAGTCCTGTCTCTGTCCTCTGCCGACCCACGATATGTAATGTTGCACTGAGAAGCTGTGGAAGTGGGTTTGCTCTAAATTGTGCAGGACTCAGTTGTAGATTTTAATTATTTTCAAAGAATAAGACAGAATTAGAGGTAGAGATGGAGTTAGATATAGGAACAGAAATATAATATTTATAAGTGGCACTTTTGTAGAGAGATAAGTAGATAGAGGCAAATAGACAGGTAAGCCAGATTTCTGGGAGTTCTGTTTTTACATTTTTTTTTAAAGTGGAGAGTATCCCTCTTCCATAAAATTCAAACACACAAATCCAACTACTTTTGTTCTGTCTCCCACCCCTAGTACTTAGTCAAACCCCTCGGTTTTCCTCTCTCTTCTCTGGTATCTGTCTTCCCCCACACTCGAGAGTCTGTGTCAGCCCATGGACTCTGAACCCTGCCTCTGCAGCCCTCATAATAACATGCCCTATCCCTCATCACCAATCATTAGCCCTCGGCTAACTTCACTGTGAATGGACCCTCTCCCCTTTAATGCGGGCTCGGTTGTCCTCACATCCATTTACTGTTTTAGGTTATGAAATTGTTAAGCCATGAATACAGGTCAGACCTATTCTCTGCACTCCAATATAACAAAAATAACACAGAACATGTCCTCTCCAACAGAACTGAAATCAGTCATTAACTAATGGGGAAAGTTAGTTATATTGGAGAATTAAGGAGAAAAATATATATTATGTATGTGTATGTATACATATATACAAACATTACAATCCTTTTTTTTTTTTTTTTTGTATTTTCTGAAGTGAGAAGCAGGCGGGTGGCAGACAGACAGACTCCCGCATGCACCTGACTGGTATCGACCTGGCATGCCCACCAGGGGGTGATGTTCAGCCCATCTGGGGTGTTGCTCTGCTGTAACCAGAACCATTCTAGTGCCTGAGACTGAGGCCATGGAGCCATCCTCAGCGCCTGGGCCAACTTTGCTCCCATGGAGCTTTGGTTGTGGGATGGGAAGAGGGAGACTGAGAGAAAGGAAAGGGGGAAAGGTGGAGAAGTGGATGGGCACTTCTCCTGTGTGCCCTGGCCGGGAATTGAACCCAGGACTTCCAAACACCAGGCCGACACTCTACCACTGAGCCAACCAGCCAGGGTCACAAACATTACAATCTTAAGATATGTAATGAAATACTCAGCTTTTGGAATGTCACATGCATCCCATGTTTGAGAGATTAGGATTCTATATATTTCTGGAATAAACTACAACCAAAGGCAATATCAACCTTTCCAGCATCTTCTTTTATTTTTTATTTATTGACAAATAGAACAAAAGTTAATCTTCAGTCAGACCTGAAAGCAGAAAACACCTATTTTCTATGATATTTTTTAAATCTAAATGTCTTCTCTGGTTAAACCCACACTTATAATGTGACACTCATTGGGAGGGAGGGTGCACATCCTTCTCTTTTTAAAGATCTCAAAGTGTTCAACAAAACTTCCATATGGCTAACAGAATTATTTTCACACGTTAACTTAGATACTGTGTAATTATGTTACACAATTGTACATTGTTCAATATACATCAAAGTGTTTCTAAGATTTTTGCAATAATTGAATGTAAGAGGACCTTCTAGACACATACATTTTGATTTTCTTGCGTATAGCTCACTATATTTTATGTTGAATGTACACAGTATTGCTTAATTTGCTGAATTTATTAAATAGCTAGAAGTTGAGAACGTCTTCACAGTCATAGTAATAGTTAACAGAAGCAAGAACTTCAAGCCTTCCACTGGATCAGCTCACTTAACCTCTAGAAAGCCATGTGAAGTAGCTTCTATTGTTTATCATTCCCTACTTTACAGATGAGGAACTGAGCACAGAGGAAGGTCAGAACTTTCATAGGTGTTAATAAACATTCTTTTGTGTTTGTTAGCTTATTTCTGATGATAACCATAAGGAAAAGCCCACATCATACTAAACCAACCAATCAACATTTACCTTCTCAAGGTTTCTATTCTGGTTATATCACATGATCTCATTCGTTGCTGGAGAGAATACATTTGCTTAGTGCTTGGTTCCAGGAAGAGGTCCCTGACCTTCCCCAGCAATCTTGAGTCTGGACTTATGTTTGATTTGAAAATACCATAAACAATAGGGTCTTTTACTAGCATTCTGCTTTTCTGTTTTAATTTCTTTTATGGCTTGCTGTTTAATACCTTCTTCCCATGATAAATAATGCAGCCTCGGGTACAGTTCCTTTCAATCTTTCATGCTCAATAAACCATGAATATATATCAGCTCGTGTACAAATTGCTGTCGGAAGGTGCTTTTCAAGCTCTTGTCTTTTAAATGAAGTAAAATACAGGAGTTGATGCCTGTTCGCATAAATGGAGAGTATTGACAGTACAAAGTGCTTGAATTACCATGAAATTATAGCATTGTAAGAAAATAGATCTGTAAGGTTCTGGACAAACCTCCTGTTCAAGCTGCCTGTATTTAGCCAGGTAAATGTCAGAAATACTTTATGGAAATGTTTTTCTCGTCTCTTTTTGAATATCTCCAAGAAAAAAAAAAATCCAGAATACACCAGAGTACCTCATTTGAATGATTTTTGGTTACAAAAGAAAAAAGAAAACTTTACTTATGTAAAACCAAAATCGCCTTTAATTTCTATGAAATGACTCTTCCTTTTTCCCCTCGAAAGAAACACAAGTCTCATGTTTCTTAGGGCTTCATTATCTTTTTTGAACCAGTTTTTTACTTGTCACTGTCTCTTTTTTCAACAGAATAGCCAGAATTGAAAATTTTTAATTAGTCAATTCTTGTACACTGATGCCTCACAGTAACATTGTTGCTCATTCACTGGGCATTTTGGTGATTTTGAATGAAAGTATTGAATTTTGCTATTTTTTATTGTTTTTCCCCATTTTTGCCCAACTTTAGTGTTCCCACTATATTAACCACAATTTTAGGATCTCTCACTCAGAGATTAAGGGAATGTCCTTTTCTTTGCCTTAAGTAATGATTTCCCTTTCACAAATGGTCAGTAATAATAAAAAGGATTTTGTCATTTTTTTCCCTAAAATGTAAATTTTTCCTATTATGTAATTGCTCTTTTCCTTTTAACAGTTTTATTTTTCAGAGTTTTCATAATCCGGTATTTATTCTATCTCTTAAGCCCATGAAATTCTCTTCTGCCTCTTTCTTATATTCATTGCATTTGTCAGTTGAAGAATAGTGTCCTTCCTGAACATCTTAAATAGACTATGTCTGTGTAGCTCAGTGACAGAAGAAGGCTCTATTCATTGTGGCGACAAAACATACTAGATTTGAAAATGAGGGAGGCAGAATTTTATCATTTCCTTCGAAATGTGATTGCAGGAAAAAAGACCCTCGTTTGTGCCTATTGTATATTCAGTAACCATTTGGTAGTTATGTGTCTGTTTGGTAACTGTCCGTGGTATGTGAATTTTATGATAATGAAATATTTACACAGATGAAGTGTGTTCTTTTAAACTTAAAAGGGAATGAAGTGACTTCACAGAGAAGCACTTTTAAGATCTTTAACCTAGGCAGGAAGGAAAGGGGTATGCGGTTCTCAGCAGCATATTGAAGTGGGCAGTTGAAATTTGGGGCCTGAGGGTCATCCTTTGAAGTCTAAGTAGATTGCTGGAAGAAACAAAGACAGGGATCTCTGTCCATCTTACAGCAACATGCGAATGCTCCGGACTTGGCAACACTGTTCTGAGAATCTGCTCCTGAAGCCTGCTTCTGTTTCTCAAATGTTTTATTTCCCTGTTAATGGTCTTTTCCCCTTCTCTCACTTTCCATACATGTTCTTACCCTGACCTGGTGGTCCTCTGGCCTCAGCACTCCTGGCTGGCAGAAGAGAGCCAGGCTCCTGTCTCCTGACCTTCTGGTTGAGCAGTCCTACCTGGACGGACGGTGCTTTCAGGAACAGTTTGGAGGCTGTGAGACATCCTGCCAGGTGGAGCAGGAAGTAAAGTTACTGCTCAAGGGGAGCTACACAGGGAGCAGCAGACGCAGCCTCTTTAACCAAACAGTGAACAAACCCAGCCCTCCATTAGGTAGAGCCAGACTGCTCTCCAGAGAACTAGAACCCCGTTACCATAAAAAGATGTCTTTATCAAAACAAAGGTATTTGTCTATTTCTCTTTAGCACTTGTGTATTTTAACAGTCCTGACATTGCCATCTCTTGGTTTATTGGGTCATAACCCAGAAATGGTTAGACTCTGCACTTGACAGAGTTACCAAAAGCAATACTTCTCATTCTGGCTCTGATGCTGTCATGTGAATTCCGTGCCATTCTTTCATCTGTTGTGCATCTTTTCTTGGTGGTGTCTGTCCCATCGCCCCAAAATTGACTACTGTAATGGAGTAAGGTGAATTGCTGGGAGGGATGAAGGCATCGCTCCATCAGGAAGCTGGGCTTACACAGAAAGTAGTGAGACTAGGCATCAGCAGATGGGTCTGGTTCTATTCCAGGTATTCCGGGAGTTCTTTCTTGTTTCTTTGCTTTGCTCTGAAAGGTATGGGAGATTTCAAACAGATTTCTCAGGTAAAGAAGATGTGGAGCCAAAGGAGAGAGAGGCAGTGCCTCATCCTTGCTGCTAGTAGTCAGTACTTTTCTCTTCCGCTTACCAGTTCCAGGAAAAGGGGCAGAGAGACGAGGACTTGATCGGTTCAGGCTATGTAGTGCACTGAGCATTTTCACCAAAATTATGACGAGAGTAAGGGGATATAAAAAAGAAGGGAAATGAAGGGCTGAGCCAAGGTGAACAGGTAGAATGAAATATGGCCAGGTAAAGTACCAACATGCCGTGAGGAACTCAAGACCGGTGAGACTTGACTCCACTGTTGTCTGAGCACACGCATGAGCATGAGAAAACTCTAGAATAGAAGCAGCCAAGAAGCCAACAGGTGGGGTTCCAGGTTTAATATTGGAAGTCAGGACCCTCCAGGACCCAGACTAAATCTTACTTATACAGTTATCTCTGTCTGGCTCCTAGGAGAATAACATGATCAAGAAATGTTTGCTGAATAAGGTTAAGTTGTTCAAATTTTAAAATAGTAACAAGACATTATGGTTATAGAGGAATGCTTTGGAATGCTGCTTCTTAAAAGTCAGTAGTCTTCAGCCTGAACAGGTAGGTGGCACAGTGGATAGAGCATCAGCCTGGGATGCTGAGGACCCAGGTTCGAAACATCGAGGTCACTGACTCGAACGTATGTGTTATGATCCTATGGTCTCTGGCTTGAAACCCGAGGTTGCTAGCTTGAGCAAGGGGTCACTGGCTGGAGCTCCCTCCCCTCTGCCCCCAGTGAAGGCACATATGAGAAGCAATCAATGAACAACTAAGGTGCCACAACTATGATTTGATGCTTCTTATCTCTCTCCCTTCCTGTCTATCTGCCTCTCAGACTAAAAAATAAATAAATAAATAAATAAATAAATAAATAAATAAATAAATAAAAACTCAGTAGTCTTCAAATTCCCACCTGAACCAAATGTTTCCTACAAGTGGTAGATTCACACATTGAAAAATCAACAAACAATAGCTAGATCAGGTATAATTTTCTTAACGTACACAAGAATGACCCTGAGCCTCATAATGATCACTCTGGAAGAAGAACCCACATTTAATTTAAATTCAAACATGCCTTCTCCCCACAGAACCTGCAAACTGTAAATCTCAGCAGTTCATAGAGTTTGTCTCCATAAATGAACTCCAGTTTTAATCAAATTCTTTTTGGCTCACCTTTTAAAAATCACTACACTCAGAGAAAATATTCTCCATTGACATATGACAAATGCAATTAAGTGTTTTATTATTTAAGACACTTTGAGCTGCAAGTAACAAAAAATCTCCTAGTGAAGTTTTAGCATAATGATATTACTTTTTCACATAACAACGTGTCCTTAGATAGAAGGCTCCAAGGGTCTTACATTCAGTGTCCCAGATGCATATAAGCTTTCCTCTTTGCCCCTCTCAGCAAGTCAGCTCAACCCTCCCAGGACAACTTTCTTCGGCAAACTTACCCTTCTGTCAGACCTGCAGGTTTTACCTTCAGATCTGGGTATGGGACCAGGTTCCCATGAAATGTCAGCCTGTGTAGAAAAGGATGTGTAAGGAAATCTGGTGTTCTGTTAGATGCAATGAAGACAGAAGGTGTGGATGTGACCTCTAGTCGGTAGGCTTTGAGTAGCCGCTGATGCCAGAAGTAAGACAACTGGACAAGGAGAGCCCAGAGGACTGGGAATAAAGTATTTTGTGTGCAACCAGAAGCAACAAGCACCCTGGAATCCCCCAAGGTCTATAGATGTGGGACATTTTCTGTAGAGATGAAGGTGGCACCTGTGAAAAGCAAGGTGTCCACAGGTCTCAGAAATGGAGAGTGATGTGGACGCCATGCTGGATGAAAGGTGTACGGGGCTGGGTCCACACAGGAATGGTGACAGCAAGAGAAGAGCAAGGAGCCACATACCCTCAGAAGCTGAGAAGCAGGTAAATTCTCACTGGCTTAAAATCTGAGAAATAGAAATTTCACTCTAAACTGAGAGTGAAAAAAGCCAACAGTTAACTTTTTCTTCAACAGAGAGACATCAGCAGGCTTGGAAACTGACATGTCTAGATCCCTGCAGGGATTCAGGGAGAGCCCTGAAATGAGGGTGGGTGTTTGAAAGCTGCTTAAGAACCAAAATCCCTAGCACCCTTTCACACTTGGCTGGCTGGTTTTCCTGCCACCACTGATGAAGTCTGATTGCTGATTCCCAGGAGAGGAGAACAAAGAAGGCTCCTGGGCCAGGACACTAAATATCCAGGGACTTATGTCACACCAACTCATTCAAGAGAAAATCCTGAGTTATGGGACATCTGTATCCAGGACTTTCAAGGGATCAGAAGGCCCCGCATGGGAAAGAAGAGGGGCTGCTCTTCTCTGTGGTGGTTATTGAAGGAAGTCCGAGCAGGGGGGGTGGTAGCAGGTGTGGAGATGTATACATTGGTCATGAGACATCTGCTGGGGCTTGTCTCACCTGTCTCTGCCATTGTGTCACATTTGTAACCTATAGAAGCCAGTAGAGTTTGCATTAACCATATAAAGGGAGTGAATGAAGACCAAGGAGAGGATAAGATCCAAGAAACAAAGGCTGAGACTCACGAGAAGGCAGAGGGGGTTGTTCTGGAATGACAGTGGGGGAACCCTGGTGACGAGATATTTGTCACAGGCCTGACAAGGAGCGGGATGGGCACAAGTGCAATGAAGTGTTCCAGGAAGATGAGTCCAAGGAAAGAAAGTGGAGCCACTCCATTTCCCAATATGTCCCTTGAGGAAAAGTTTACTGAAAACCACTGGAAATAGAAGAAGTTAGAAAAAAAAAAAAAGAAAATAGCACAAGGAAAAGAAAATTTTGACTTTAAGAAAAGCACACAACTGCTAGGATGGATGTTATTGAAAAATGAACAAACGAACAGGAAATAACAAGCACCGGAAAGTGAAAATGCTCTAGTAAAAATAGTATGAAAAACCTAACTGTGCTTCTGGGCCTTAGTCACACACAGTCCGTACTGGTCACTTAGTATGGTGTTATATACTTGCAAAGGTGAGGAGCATACCAACGACTTGTTCCCATCCCTTCCAATTACAGAGGAGAGAGCAGAAACCATAGTCATCAATCGCGTGTCCAGATCACCAGGTTGAACACGAGCATTTACTGCAATACCCTTCTCTGCTGTCGCAGTTTGGCCACGTTTCTTTCTCTCTGTGTCTTGTTTAGTTGTATTCCTATGATGTAATGGAATCATATTAATTTCCCTTGAAATCTTCCTGGTGAAAGAATAGAACTAACAATTTCATTCTCAAATACATTTTGGAAACAAACATTGCATGCAATATCCCAGTTTCCATTTTCAGGATTGTTTTTCCCTCAAAGAATTGTAACACTTATTTTTAAATTATACTGTACATTTAACATTATTTTGTATTAGTTTCAGGTGTACAGCAGGGTGGTTAGACAGTCATATACTTCGCAAAGTGTTTCCCCCAATATTTCCAGTACCTACCTGGTACTATACCTAGTTATCATAATATTATTGACTGTATTCCTTATGCTTAAAAAGTGGGCGGAGAAACCTGTATGGACACTTCTTCAAAGAGGATGCACAGATGGCCAATAGACATATGAAAGAATATTCAACATCACTAAGCATAAGATAGATAGAAATTAAAACCACAGTGAGATACCACCTCACACCTGTCAGAATGCCCTCATCAATAAATCAACACACAACAGTTCTGGTGAAGGTGTGGAGAAAAGGGAACCCTCCTGCACTGCTGGGGGGAATGCAGACTGGTGCAGCCACTATGGAAAACAGTAAGGAGTTACCTCAGAAAATTGAAAGTGGAGTTGCCTTTTGACCAAGCAATTCCACTTTTAGGAATTTATCCAAAGGGACCCAAACACTAATGCAAAATGATGTATGGACCCCTATGTTCAGGTTTCTCCTTAATTTCTCCAAGAGCTTGAGAGCTCTGAGGAGTCTTGTGTTTAACTTGATGCAATGATTCCCCGTTAGCTAGTGTCAGAGAATTGATAACATCTTGGCCGATTTACCTTATTACTAGTATTTATCCCCTCAGCCTTGGCTTCAGCTTGCCTGTTTTTTTGTTTCTCATACTGTGACTTTCTATCTAAAGAAGAGTCGTTAGAGAAGTTAGACGAGTGAGCTCAATTTCCCACCTGAAAGTTTTAGTTACTGGTCTTATATAATCCCCCAAATATAAAGGGTCTTTTTAGGCCAACTGAAATAATTTATTGGAAAATTATAAGTTTCTAAACTTACATAACGAGTTTATGATAGTTACCAGACAAAGAAATAACAATTTTGGAACAATCCTTTTTATTAAACATAAAACATATGCTCAGAACAGCTGGGATTTGCCTTCTGGTGCTCTCTTAAAACAAAGCTGTCTCCTCTTGGACACTTGAGCCAACAGAGTGAAATGCTTTTCTTGGTCAGAAGCCTCACATAATATATCAGACATATCCTGTGTTGCACACCCAGACCTGTTCCAGCAAACATGTCCTCTTTCTCTCCAAGTCAGAACCTTGAGGTCTTCCTAGGAAACCAGCCTTGTGGCCTCTGGTCACAGCTCCAAGGGCTTTGATGGCTGGTAGACTCAGGCTGCTTTGACATTTGAGAGCTGGACTTGTCATTATTTTGCAGAAAGGCTTTGAATTTCAGCTTATTCTCTGTAAGCCTCCTGTCTTTAATTATGCATGACATGAAACAACAGCACAAACTCTCATTGGTGCCTCTCCTGAAACACCCAGGATGTGTGTGTGTGCATGCACATGTGCACACGCATATGAGTATGTGCAAACAGCTAGCATTCAGTTTAGCCCCCATCCCTCAGAATTTGCAAACCGATATATACAAAACAAGTCTGATTAAACAGCGAGCCTGGTCTTTCCGCTGACATGGTTGCTCCATTCTCATTCCCGTGTGAACTGTCTTGGTTTTCCGGGGAATTGGCAGGACGCAGGGAGGTTGTGACTGCTCCCTCCCAGCTTCACAGACAATGTTCATTGCACTGCCCCTTTGTTTCAGACCTTCCTTTCCCAGTAGCCTCTCAGAGTGGGCTCCTTGCTAACAGTATATGATTCTTTGTTGACTTTAAATGATCTTAAACTCTCCTAAATAATTATAGTGTTCATACAAAATATAGATTTATTTTAACAAACAACCCATTACAGTACTCTTCTACACAATGTGGCTTTGCAACACTCTTAATTTAATGTCTCATCCATGAGCATATATACATTTGAATGGTAAGGCCAATATTTAATTTACGTATTTTTTTCCTGGAGGTAAAAACCATTAAGAATTAACTGAGTCATAAAGCCATTGAGGAAGCACAGACTGTACATATTTGACGGGATCCATGAACTGGTGAGGACCACATCAGCCATTTCCTTAAAGCATCTCACCCTGTCTCAGAAACCTGAGACCGGATGGCTGCATAGGCCACACATACCTGCCACACAGATGCCATCAGCGCACTCAGTGTGACTTAACTGTGTTTTTTCTTTTTTAAATTTGAATCCTTAAGTAATTCTTCAAGTTCTCTCATTTCAAAACATTGCTCTGTTGCAGAACTCATGGGCACAGGCTCTTCTCTTATCTTATCATTGCTGGTGTTCCATCACAGGTATCTGCCCAGCCCTCTCAAGAACCAGACGATATCTGACATCATCTGCTCAGAGTAAGGCTTCCCAGAACATGTCTGGTCCTAAACATGTAATAGTCCTTGTTTACATCTCATCCGCATACAATTACGAGGAAAGCGAACACCTGAGGCTGTGTTTCTGCTGGCCAGATGTGGGGTCCTGGAGAAGATAAGCTTATTGGTATGGTAAGGATTTCCATTATTTTCCCTCAAATATTTCACACGTCCGCTTTACTGATAGTAAATCCTTAGACACTTACAAACATTTCAGTGGAACCATCTGTGAAACATACAGCTCAGTCAATAAAAAATCCCGATGTTGGTTATAATGGAAATATTTTTATTTCACTTCAGACATTACTAGAAAGAGTTTCCAATTAAAAAAAAGAAAAAGGTCTAGTTTGGACTTTTGGCTTATCTAGGTATTAGAATTGCTAAAATAAAACCCACACAAACCCTCCACTTTCTGACTTTTCTTATGTGTGAACCCTGTTTGTGGAAAATGAGGATTCTCAGAGGATGACATGGCAATCAGAAACATCAACATTCTGTGGGTCTCACCAAAATGCAAAGTCTGGGTCCCTGTCTCTGACCTGCCAAATCAGATATTCCAAGAACAGGACCCAGAAATATGTCCTTTAGAAGACATTCAAGTGACTCTCATGCACAGTCCAGATGGAGACAGACTACCAAATTCTTAGAATAAATCCCGGTTTCCTCAACATTGGTTGGGAAGCTTACCCATCAGGAAGAGATGTCCTGAAAGGACACAGTGTCACGAAGCTAATGTCACAGGTGGTTTTGCCACACAAAGTGTCACCACCATCGACCTCCAGAAATGATAGGAGGGGTATCTTATTTCAGATCTTGAATTTACAACCCCTAGTGGATTCACTACCATGGACAGCATGAGGCTTTGGGCCGCGCTGTACCAGGGAGACATGTGGATGTGAATGATGAACTTGTACTTTGTAGACCCTTCAAAACACAGGGGCCGTTGCCACGCGTCGGCTCACTGGCTATCCCAAGTGCTATGGAGAGGCTAATTAATGCATTACCCATTTATGGTACATTTTTATAGTGGGATTTCTTAACTACAAAATGCTTTGATCCAAAAATACATTTTGTGCCACAAATGGACATGGGAGCTGAATTTCCTTCTCATCCCTTCGAGATGCTAGGTCCTTTCCACACGTACACAGCGTGTGCACCGTGATCTCTACAGCCAACGACTTGTGTTCTTACATTCTGTGTCTATTTTGGCAAAATAAACTGGAAAGAAAACAGATTTTCAATATAGTAAAATAATTCCATATAAATCTTTAATCCTATTAGTAAAATAAACGGCCGGTTGAACTGCATTTAGCTATCTCATTTAATTCTTCAAGAGCGGATATAAGAAATAATTTATGTAAATCTGATGCTAAAAATTAATATCACAGGGTAGTACTTTTATTTATATATGTTATAACTGCTAGTTTTAGTAGGCCAGTGATTAGTATAAATTAGTTCAATGAATATTCTTGCACCAAAGAGCGAACAATTGTTCAAATAAGTTGTCTATGTTTTATGAGGTAAAAAAGAGCTATAATTTCAATGTATGTTTTATAAACGTCTCTAAATTTGACTGTAAAGTGCCAGAATTATTGTAAAATTTGCCCCAGAGTCTCTATTCAATGAAGATGAGTTATGTAAGGGTATTAAAAATAGCTTGAGCAGATCCCATTATTCTATAAAATAATGACAAGTGAGATTATGAAAATGTATGAAATAATAAGACAGGCCATGTATTACAAAAGGCAAAACTATATTAAGAAATAAGCCATGTGTCTGGGAAGAACAAAAGAACATACAGGGTTGTTAAAAGTAGGTTCATAGTTGTTTGTATGAAGAATAAATAATACGATACTTAATAAATTACCATATGAGCATAAACGGTGTTTCACATGCCCAGATCACCCCCCATCCACACCTCCTATGGTAGTTAATTCTGTTAAACAGAATTAGAGAAGGTGGCCAGGAAATTTTGGAGGGGAAACCACAAAAGTAGATAACAAGAAATTGAAATGAAAAAATAGTAAAGAACATAGGTGTGAATAACTCGTAAATGATGAACCAATGTTAATTTATATTAGCAGATGATATAAAATATTTGCTAAGTGACTGCACGGGTACAAGATGTGGGATTCTGTTGATGTTATGTCTTCGGGGAAGGAAAGCCGTTGAAGGCAGCTAAGTGTTTATTATTGGAACATTAAAGTCCTCCCCGCTCACGGCCATTTGTGAGGTCTGTCTGTATTTAAAAGCCTTCCTCTTCTTTTCTTCAAATCTTCAGGTTGATATGATTCCTGCATTTGGATTTCTTAAAATAAATAAGACAATCAGAAAGAGACAACCTTAAAAACCAGACTTCCTGAGATGGTCAGAATAGGATACTGTTACATCAAGTACACAGTGTCTTAGTTGTAATCAGGGTGACCTAGTTACCCCTAAATGTCTATTTTTTTCTGTGACTGTTTGATAATTACTCAGGTGTATACCTGTCTCATTATCTGTGTGGTGGATCAGCTGAGGATGGGAGGTTGTGACTTCGGTGGCTGAAGGATCGCTGATCTCAGCTTTCTTTATGGTGGACTCTGTCTCAGCAGAGCTGGGCCTGTTCTGTGTGCCCGAGGCCACCCAAGCTATGCTCACCTTACAAGGAGAGAGAGTCAAAATCATTGGGCAGCTGGACAGTGGGCATCAGGGAACACCAGAAGTGTGGGCTGCCTGGCCTCCATTGGCTGCCCGGTTGCCCTGGAAACATCCAGGGAGCAGAGGAGTTGTGGAAAGTGTTGCTTGGACTGGCTCTGTGCCATTAGCTTTGGTAGTAACATAAGAGCATTGGGTTTCCCATTAGAATGGCCTCCATACCAACCAGGGGAAGAGCCCACCTCAAAGATGAGGCCTCAGGGAGGGAAGGGCTGGGGTGGGGGGAGTGAGGAAATGAGGATGAAACAAGTACAGCTGGGTTTTGAAATACCACTTTCTTGGATTAATGAGTACTAAATTGTTGTTTAATTTTCTCCATTTTCATTTTATAAAGGAAATAAATGGCAACAGTTGAAAAAGCAAGCTTTAAATTCCTCATAGCTATTAAGAAGGGTGAAAAGACAGTGCTTAGGTACAAGCTGAGCAAGGTAGTGCATTTTGCTAATCCTGTTTTTACCGTTGTGCAATAGAGAGAATCATCCATCTGTCTCTGCCTTTATAGGATTCTTGTGAGATCAAATGAATTACTAGTGTGGAAAGCTTAGAACAATAGTTCCTGGCACTAGGAACTTAATATATCTTTGCTATTATTTTTCATTTTCTCAAAAATTCAAATCATTATTTATTCAGTACATATAATGGCATGCTCTATCAATGCACCAAAGGCTTTTGTTTTAGGTTAGTTCCTCAGAAAATAAACTTAGATGAAAATTTGCATGCATTGGGGCATGCACATCAATATGATGTTGAACGAGAGTGAAGAGGGTGTCACCGGGCAGAGGGAGGCAGGGGTGTTATGCTGTCTCTGTCTGTAGCAGGGTCTGACAGTCATGGTCAGTCAGCACCGTGGGCATGGTGAATCCTCTTCCCTCCTGCTGGTCTCCAGACACAGGAGGCTGCCATGACCAGCAGTAGCGATAGCTCTCAGTTTAGAAGAATTCTCCTGTGTTCCCTGGTAGGAATTCCTCCCTGTGAGGAAGAGGAGCTCACAATCCAAAGGGCCCTGGTGTTTGGAGAACAGGGAGCTTAAGTTCCCCAATTAGGTCATTGTTAGCAACTAAGTGGGATGGTTCCTACTTCCAGCCCTTGGTTTCCAGATTATGTATTCTGCCCATGGGGAATATCATGTGAAATAATGATCATTAGGTCAGTGTGTGTGTGTCGTATCAGACGATCGTGCCCCAGGCATACTGGGTGGTGTCTCCATGCTGGCAGCCAGCTGTGCCTTTGTCTGGATGTTCCCTTAATTCGCTGGGCCAGCACTCCCAAGTGGTGGGTCTGTGATTCTGTGAAGTGAAACCATGCTCAATTTGATATTGAACGGGAGGCTGTGTTAGCAGGACTAGTGAATGTGGTAAAGAGTAGCCCAGATACACCACTGCCTAGGGTCCTGAAGCAAAGTGTACATCACTCCAGTCCAAAGGGATCCTCATCCACGGAGAACAGGCCCAGAGTAATTAACCAAGATAGTTCTTGCACCTCTCAGGGATGGTGTCATGTTAGGAACGCAGCCTGGATTTTTCAGTGGGTCATTGGAATTCCAGCCATGGAAGCCTTGGAGATTGGGGACCCCTCAGCAGTTCCACAAATAATCTCTGTCCTTCCAGCCACAGCTGCTCTACCAGTGTGACCACTTGTCCCCAGAGGGACTGGCTCCTGTCACTGGCAGTCACCCTGTCTGTGGCATCAGTGTCCCTGCATGGAACAGGCTCTCTGTTGGGTGCTAACATGTGAAACCCAGATCTTCACACCACATAGCTGGACCTGTGTTCTTCTCCACAGTTCATCTTCCAACATTGTTCATTCCAGGCCTCTGAACCCCCAGCCAAGCCATTAGTCACTGCTTAGGAAACTGCATGTTCTTACTTCAAGCCAGTTCCCTTTCTACATGGAGCAGACGATGAAACCTACCTACTTCTTGAGGCTCTGTCTCCTGAACAGTGTGCATTTCCCAACTCTGAGCCCTTCCTATGAGCTCTAGACTGGCAGGTGTCTGTTATGAGCATGTTATACACACAGAGATTGAACCTTTTCAACCATGACCTGAAATGTTCTATGCAGCTGCAGGTGTGGGTGAGGGAAAGGTGTGCATGTAATAGTGGTGGATGACTGAGGGTCCTGGCCAACTCAGCTTACCTGTGCCCTCCGACTCTGCTCCTGCCGCATCTGTTTGGCCAATTCTACTTCTGTGTTGCTGTGGGTCTGCCTGACGTATGACTTAGTTGTTCCAGCAGGAACTGTCCATGATTGGACTTGATGTCCTGAGGCCAGGTGTCTCCCTTTCCTGAAGTCTGGCAGCTTACCAGAGCAACCTTCTGATATTAACTCCAATTAGTTTATCCGTGCTCCCAACATATCGCTGAATTTTGCATGTCGGTTTGTAGAAACTGACTGACAGTTTTCCTTTCTGGTCATGCTTTGTGTCCTCTTAGGAGGCTGTATCATTTCTTCCTAAATACTGGCAGGATTTGTTGCTGATGCTGGGCCTGACGTTTGCTTCCTGGCAAGGGTTTTCATTGTGGTTTTAATTTATTTAATGGCATTAGACTAATCAGGCCTTCTCTTTTTTTTTAGTTAATTTAATAAGTCATATTTTTCCAGGAATTTTCAAATTTGTTTTCATTCAGTTATTTAAAATTTCCTCTTATGGTTTATATATAATGTGTGTAGAATTTTAGTGATGTCCATTTGACATTGTTGGTTTTAACTATTTGTTTCATTTTTTTTAACTAGTTTCTCCAGAGTTCTATCAAGTTTGGGGGAAAATAAAACTTGCATTTTTCCTTTATGTTTTTCTTTACATTAATTTTACACTGAACTTTATCATTTAGTTTCATTTCTTTTTGTGAATTTAATTTGCTGGTATTACTCTGATTTCTTCAGATAAATACTTAGTTCATTGATTATTCAATCCTTTTTTTTTTTTGGAAAATATATGCACCTAGAATATAAATTTCTCAGTAAGTGTACCTACTGTTTGTCTCATAAGTTTGATATTTTCTTTTTTTATTACTATTCAACTCAAAATATAATTCAAAGGACTGTCATAACTTCTTTGGTTCTAAAAAAAGGTTTGCCTGCAGGCACAGCCTCTGCTTTGGTTTTCCTGAAAATGTCTTTGTTTAGCCATTATTTTTAAGGTTGTTTTCCTGGACACAGATTTCTGGTGAGCAATTTTTAGTTTCACTACTGTGAGATTGTTTTGTATTGTTTTCTCCATCTGATTGTTGCTCGTTGTGAGTGATCTGTATTTTTTTTCATGGATGCTTTTAAGATGTTCTTCTGCCTTTGGAGTTAGTAGTTTATTGTTATGTCTGAAGTATGTATATTTTTGTTTTGTTTGAAATCATATTTGGGATTTTTATGGAACTTTAAAATCTGTGGCTGGATAGCTTTCTTAAATTTTGAAAAATTCTCAGTTATTTTCTCTCCAAATATTGCTGTGTTCACTTTTCCCCACTTGGGATTCCAGTTTCAGATACATTGCACCCTGCCACAAGTCCCTCGCCACTTCCGCGTCCATCTGAATATTCATCCTATTTATTTGTGATGTGTTCTAGATATTTGATTTTGTCTTGTCTTCTCCTAATGACATTTTCATCTATGGCTAGTATTCTGTTAGGGCCATCCACTGAGACATAAATTTTGGTTGTTTCAGGTTTAGATCTGAAATTTTCACTTGCTTTTTCCTTTTTATAGTTTCTAGTTCTCTGTTTCAGTGCTCAGTCTTGTCTGGAACATGCACAACATAATTACTAAGGGTCCTTGTCTGATTTCCTTCATCATCTCGATCTTCTTCTGTCATCTGTTCTCTCTCCCTCTCTTTGTCACCAGTCTTTTCTACTGCTGTGCCTGGTTATTTTGTAATGATAGTGTATTTAAATCTGACTCTCGCCAGATGCAGTGACCATTGGCACTCTGGCATCAGGCTGACCCAGTATCCTGGATGACTAAGAATGTCAGTTCCTGCAGGAGACATTCCCTCACCTTTTTCCTAAAGTGCAGCAGTCAAGATCCCAGCCTGCTTCGTGAGGACTTGGTTTGCAAGGCCTGGACTCCAAATTCTGCCCCTTTAAGTCTAAGAAGCCATCAGGAGCTCTGTGTAGCTTCTTGATCCTCATTTCCCACCCCAGAATCAATACCAAAAGTAAAGCTCTAGAACCCATACAACCCCCTTTGCATTCCAGTTTCCTCAAGCAGGCTGCTTTTCATTTTGTGCAGACGATTGAGTTCTCTGCAGGAGATTTCTCTCCTTTTTCTGTTCTACTCTTACCAGCAATGAAAGTCCAATGGAATTCTATCACCAGATCATGTCAAAGTGCTGTGAGTGGGTGTGCCTGTGCACACAAATAGCAGGATCAGACATGTTTTCGTGTGTGTAATATAAAAACGTGCAGCCATGTGGTTGCCTTTGATCCTTCCCCTCCCTCACTACTCAATTAGTAAGCCCATACTTCATAGGGGACTGAAAATCAAGGTGCCTGGTCAGATATGTTGATATTTGAATGATTAAAGAACACTCATTTCTAACCGTACTAAGATAATTCTATTTATGTTCTATTTATGTGATTATAGTCATTATTTATTTCAGGTCTGACAAGTATTATTTGATTACTAGATCTTACCACAGAGGTGCGTAAAATCCCTATTTGATATGTTCTAATTTTTGCAGTCCTTGACTACTTTTTAAAGACATCCTGACTGCTTATTTCTGAAGTGATTCAGATCCAATCATCAAACTTTATGGTTGTACTACATTATAATAAATACTAATATAAAATGGTTTCTAACCCTTTGAGTAGTGAGTTTTTTGTTAACCCTTTGAATAAGAATGTACATGAATGTTTGTACTACTCAAAGGTTAATTTGTGTGATTTCAGTTATGATACATTTGACTATTAAATTGCTTACTATTCTTATAAATTAATTTCAAGTAGTTGGCTAACATTAATAGGCAACATTTCTCTTTACTAATGTTACATCAATTGTCAATCATCTTGAGTTGTAGGTAATTCATTTCACCCTTCACACTGCAATTTCATATCTGCTTCTTTTTTAGCAATTTTTCAGTGCTTTAAAAGAATCTTCTTGGGCCTGACCGGGTGGTGGCACAATGAATAGAGTGTCGGACTGGGATGCAGAAGACCCAGGTTCGAGACCCCAAGCTCACCAGCTTAAGTGAGCCCATCTGGCTTGAGCAAAAGCTCACCAGCTTGGACCCAAGGTCGCTGGCTCCAGCAAGGGGTTGCTCGGTCTTCTGAAGGCCCGCGGCCAAGGCATATGTGAGAGAGCAATCAATGAACAACTAAGATGTCACAATGAAAAACTAATGATTGATTCTTCTCACCTCTCTCCATTCCTGTCTGTCTGTCCCTATCTATCCCTCTCTCTGATTCTTTCTCTGTCCCTGTAAAAAAAAAAACAAACAACAAAGAAAAACTTATTGGTTCAAACTAAATTAATAAGTGAATGCCAAATTTTGCTCCATACTTGTTTTGAAATTGGAGCTTCCCATATACTAACATTCTTCTATGTCACTGAGCATCCAAAAATATGAACAGGGCATAATGTAACTTTCACCTCTGTGATAGCCTTTGAGAAGTTTTGGCCTTTGATAAATATTCAGGCCATATAAACACATAAAGATAAATGGATAAATTGAGAAATTCTTCCAACAGAGCTTGTTTTCCAAATACAAATGTGTTAGATAAGCACCAGTGTTGTATTGTAAAAAATATTAGCATTAAACGATGTTTGTGATGTGAATAAAACCTCCAGTTATTTGCCATATACATTAAAATGTAAATGCCTCATGTGCATGCATGGTCCTCGCAGTTTAATCCCAATAGCTCTGCTGTTTCCCATCATTCTCCTCCCTCTGTGGACACATCCACTTCATGCTGCAAGGATGATTTAAGTTTTCTTGAATACCCTGCATTCTTTCACACCTACACCCATTCAGGAATACGTATTTTACTTTGAATTCTCTTTTTAATCTTTCTGCCATGTAAAGTCCTGTGAAACGCACCTCAAACGTTTTCTTATTCAATTCACCTCTGACTGTTCACGTAAAATGAATCCTATCTCTCTCTTTGATCTCATAAGAACTTGCTCAGGTTTATTATATTCCATCAGCATTTTCCTTGGTGGTTTCTAAATCTCTTTATTTCATTTCATGTCTATTTCGTTTCTGATGTCCAGGGTCTAATTCGTTTAAAACCCAAAAAACAACACGTTATATGCCGATTATATCTTCCTTGCTCGGTTCCCATCACCAGTGTAACAATCTGCACTTCAGGATTTCAAACTTTTCTTATATTTCTGTCTTTGTTTTTGAGTCTATTTTTTTTTAAATCTGGCTTGACCTGTTTGGTGATATATATATATTTATTTATTTATTATTAATTTTAATGGGGTGACACCAATAAATCAGGGTACATATGTACAACGAAAACATCTCCAGGTTATCTTATCATTCAGTTATGTTGCATACCCGTCACCCAAAGTCAAATTGTCCGCTGTCACCTTCTGTCTGCTTTTCCCTGTGCCCTTCTTCTTCTCTCTACCTCACCCTCCCCTCCCTCCCCCCACCCCGTAACCACCACTCTCTTGTCCATGTCTCATAGTCCCACTTTTATGTCCCACCTATGTATGAAATCATGCTGTTCTCAGTTTCTTCTTTTCTTACTTATTTCACTCCATATAATGTTATCAAGGTCCATCCATTTTGTTGTAAATGATCCGATGTCATCATTTCTTATGGCTGAGTAGTATTCCATAGTATATATGTACCAAAGCTTTTTAATCCACTCGTCTTCTGACGGACACTTGGGCTGGTTCCAGATCTTTGCTATTGTGAACAATGCTGCCACGAACATGGGGGCGCATTTCTTCTTTTCGAACAGTGCTATGGTGTTCTTAGGGTATATTCCTATAAGTGAGATAGCTGGGTCAAAAGGCAGTTCGATTTTTAATTTTTTGAGGAATCTCCATACTGTTTTCCACAGTGGCTGCACCAGTCTGCATTCCCACCAGCAGTGCAGAAGGGTTCCATTTTCTCCACATCCTCGCCAGCACTTATTCTGTGTTGTTTTGCTGATGAGCGCAATTCTGACTGGTGTGAGGTGATATCTCATTGTGGTTTTAATTTGCATTTCTCTAATGATTAGTGATGTTGAGCATTTTTTCATATGCCTATTGACCATCTGTATGTCCTCTTTGGAGAGATTTCTATTCATTTCTTTTGCCTGTATTTTGATTGGATTGTTTGTCTTCCTGGTGTTGAGTTTTATAAGTTCTTTATAAATTTTAGTTATTAACCTCTTATCAGATGTATTGTCGAATATGTTTTCCCATTGTGTGGTTTGTCTTTTTATTCTGTTCTTATTGTCTTTAGCTGTGCAAAAACTTTTGAGTTTGATATAGTCCCATTTGTTTATACTGCCTTTTATTTCATTTGCCGGTGGAGATAAATTGGCAAATATATTGCAGCTACAGATGTCAAAGAACTTGCTGCCTATGTTTTCTTCTAAAATGCTTATGGTTTCACGGCTTACATTTAAGTCTTTTATCCATTTTGAGTTTGTTTTTGTGAATGGTGTAAGTTGATGGTCTAGTTTCATTTTTTTGCAGGTAGATGTCCAATTTTCCCAACACCATTTGTTAAAGAGGCTGTCTTTACTCCATTGTATGTTCTTTCTTCCTTTGTCAAATATCAGATGTCCATAAAGGTGTGGGTTTATTTCTGAGTTCTCTGTTCTGTTCCATTGATCTATGTACCTGTTCTTATGCCAGTACCAGGCTGTCTTGAGTATAATGGCCTTATAGTAAACCTTGATATCTGGAAGAGTGATACCTCCTGCTTTATTTTGTCTTTTTAAGATTGCTGAGGCTATTTGTGTTCTTATTTGGCTCAATATAAATTTTTGGAATATGTGTTCTATATCTTTGAAGTATTGCATTGAATTTATAAATTGCTTTGGGTAATATAGACATTTTAATGATGTTTATTCTTCCTAGCCATGAGCACGGTATATGCTTCCACTTGTTTGTATCTTCTTTGATTTCTTTTATCAGTGTTCTATAATTTTCCGAGTACAAGTCCTTAACCTCCTTGGTTAAATTTACTCCTAGGTACTTTATTTTTTTTGGCTGCAATAGTGAAGGGGATTGTTTCCTTAATTTCTTTTGCTGACAGTTCATTGTTGGTATATAGAAATGCCTCTGATTTCTGAGTATTAATTTTATATCCTGCCACCTTGCTGAATTCATTTATCAGGTCCAGTAGTTTTTTGACTGAGACTTTAGGGTTTTCAATATACAATATCATATCATCTGCGAATAATGACAGTTTTACTTCTTCTTTTCCAATTTGGTTGCCTTTTATTTCTTCTTCTTGTCTGATTGCTATAGCTAGAACTGCCAGAACTATGTTGAATAAAAGTGGTGAATGGGGGCACCCCTGCCTGGTTCCTGATCTTAAGGGGATTGCTTTTAATTTTTGTCCATTTAGTATGATGTTTGCAGTGGTTTTGTCATTGATGGCCTTTATCATGTTAAGGAATGTTTTCTGTATTCCCACTTTAGTGAGAGTTTTGAGCATGAATGGGTGCTGGATTTTATCAAATGCCTTTTCTGCATCTATTGAAATTATCATGTGATTTTTGTCCTTCCTTTTGTTTATGTGATGAATCAAATTGATTGATTTGCGAATATTGAACCAGCTTTGCCTGTCCAGAATAAATCCCACTTGATCATGGTGTATGAATTTTTTCATATATTGCTGGATCCAGTTGACTAATACTTTGTTGAGAATTTTAGCATCTAAATTCATTAGGGATATTGGCCTATAATTTTCTTTCTTTGTGTTGTCTTTGCCTGGTTTTGGGATCAGAATTATGCTTGCCTCATAAAAGGAGTTTGGAAGTCTTCCTTCCTCTTGAATTTTTTGAAATAACTTGAGGAGGATAGGAGTTGGTTCTTTTTTTAACTTTTGATAGAATTCACTTGTGAAGCCATCAGGCCCAGGACTTTTCTTTGTTGGGTATTTTTTGATAACTGTTTCGATCTCATTTGCTGTAATTGGTCTGTTTAGGTGTTCTGATTCTTCCAGATTGATTTTTGGAAGATTATATGATTCAAGAAATTTGTCCATTTCATCTAGGTTGTCTAATTTTTTGGCATAGAGTTCTTCATAGTATTTTCTTACAATGCTTTGTATTTCTGTTGTGTCAGTTGTTATTTCTCCACTGTCCTTTCTAATTTTATTTATTTGAGTCCTCTCTCTTTTTTTCTTGGTGAGTCTAGTTAAAGTTTCATCAGTCTTGTTTACCTTTTCAAAGAACCAGCTTCTGGTTTCATTGATTTTCTGTATTGTTTCCTTCGCCTCTATGTCATGTATTTCTGCTCTGATCTTTATTATTTCCTTCCTTCTACTGGTCCTGGGCTTTATTTGCTGTAGTTTTTCTAGTTCTTTTAGCTGTAGGGTCAGGTTGCTTATTTGAGCTTTTTCTAGCTTCTTATGATATGCCTTTAGTGCAATGAATTTCCCTCTCAGAACTGCTTTTGCTGTGTTCCATAAATTTTGAGTTGATATATGCTCATTATCATTTGTTTCTAGAAACTTTTTTATTTCTTCTTTGATCTTATTGTTAATCCATTCATTATTTAATATCTTGCTATTTAGTTTCCAAGTGTTTGAGTATTTTTCAGTTTTTCTTTTGTGGTTAATTTCTATTTTCATGGCATTGTGATCAGAGAAAATGCTTGATATGATTTCAATCTTCTTAAATTTATTGAGACCATTTTTGTATCCTAACATATGGTCTATCCTAGAAAACATACCATGAGTACTTGAGAAGAATGTATATTCTACTGCTTTAGGGTGAAAAGTTCTGAAGATATCTCTTAAATCAAGTTGATCTAGTGTCTCCTTTAAGTCTGCTGTTTCTTTATTAATTTTCTTTGTTGAGGATCTATCCAGTGTTGTTAGTGGGGTATTGAAATCCCTTACTATGATAGTATTGCTGTTAATCTCGCCCTTTATATCTATCAAAGTCTGCTTTTTGTATGTCAGGGCTCCTATATTTGGTGCTTAGATATTTATAATAGTTATATCTTCTTGTTGAATTGTTCCCTTTATCATTATGTAGTGTCCTTCTTTATCTCTTACTACAGCCTTTGTTTTAAAGTCCATTTTGTCAGATACAAGTACTGCTACCCTGGCTTTTTTTTCATTTCCATTTGCATGAAATATTTTTTCCATTCTTTTACCTTCAGTCTATGGCATCTTTTGTTTTAAGTGTGTCTCTTGTAGACAGCATATGTATGGGTCCTGTTTCTTTATCCACGCAGCTATCCTATGTCTTTTAATTGGATCATTTAATTCATTTACATTTAAAGTTATTATTGATATGTAGTTGTTTATTGCCATTTTATTCTTTAAAGCTGTATTCTTCTTTTGCTATATTCTTTCCTCCCTTTGAATTGTTCACAACAGGCCCCTTAGTATCTCTTATGAATTGGTTTGGTTTTAATGAATTTCTTGAGGCTTTCTTTGTCTGGAAAGCTCTTTATTTCTCCTTCAATTTTAAACATTAGCTTTGCTGGATAGAGTAGGCTTGGTTGTAGATTCTTGTTCTGCATTACTTTGATTATTTCTTCCCATTCCCTTTTGGCCTCAAGTGTTTCTTTTGAGAAGTCCGATGTCATCCTTATGGGGGCTCCTTTGTAGGTGATAGCTTTTTTTTCTCTAGCAGCTTTTAAAATTTTCTCTTTATCAGTTAGCTTTGGTATAATAACTATGATGTGTCTTGGTGTAGATTTTTGGGGTTTCTCTTTAATGGAGTTCTGTGTGCTTCTTGAACATGTGGAATGTTTCCCAGCTTTAATTTAGGGAAGTTTTCTGCTATGATTTGATTGAACAAAGTTTCTATCTCTTGTTCTTTCTCCTCTTCTTCAGGAACCCCTATGTTGCGAATGTTGTTTCCCTTCATGTTGTCACAGAGCTCCCTTAGAGTTTCCTCACATTTTTTGAGTCTCTTTTCCTTTTTATTCTCTGATTCTGTGCCTTTGTTTATTGTGTCCTCTAACTCGCTGATTCGATCCTCAGCGTGATTCATCCTGCTTTTAATTCCTTCCATTGTGGTCTTCAGTTCTGATACTGTATTTGCCATTCTGTCTGATTTTTTTTTATTATTTCAATTTCGTTTTTTATACTTGTTATTTCTCTATG
The DNA here is from genome assembly GCA_037038555.1 of Rhynchonycteris naso. Lineage (NCBI taxonomy): Eukaryota > Metazoa > Chordata > Mammalia > Chiroptera > Emballonuridae > Rhynchonycteris > Rhynchonycteris naso. The sequence goes on along the minus strand of CM072998.1, from coordinate 210,470,412 downwards.
TAAGTCTTCATAGTGACTATCCATTGTTGTTCTAATTTCTTTGAACATCCTAACTATCATTATTCTAAATTCTGCTTCTGGTTATTTGGTTATATCTGTTTCATTCAGGTCCTTCTCTGGGGATTTCTCTTGATTCATTTGGTTTGCATTCCTCTGCCTGCCCATTTTTTCTGTGTATAAGCAAGTTGTGGCCACTGGAGTCCAGTAGGTGTTGCCTTTGTGTTCTCTAGGTGTGGTCTGTCTGCAGGCCTGCCACCCCCTCTATCGCTGCCTAGGGTGGTTGTGTATGGGCGTTGCCAGCACCAGCCCACTGCGGCTGTTGCTGTTATTTCCACCTCTTCTCCGCGGGAAGGGCTGTCACTCATGCAACAAGCCTCAGCGCCAAGGGTAGATGTGAGCACCTTTGCTCAGCTTTGGACCCAGCCTGTTTTTGGGCTTCTGCCCAGCATCCGTGGTTAGAGACTGCTCGGCACAGTTTTGCAAGTTGGGAGGGGCTTCTGACGTGCTCTCAGCTGTGAGCCTTTGCCCGTCTGGAGCTTTAGCCCCGCCCTCCATGCCAGGGCCCTCCTGTGCAGGGCCCTTTTGTGCATGGTCGCAAACCAAGGTTTATTGGGCCGTGCTTGGCTGCTGGCTTGCACTCAGCTGTGAACTTCCGATCGTCCTAGGCTCGACCCTGCCCCCACGTTCAGAGCCAACTCGTGCACGCAGGATGGCAAACCTCGGTTTATTGGGCCAGGCAAGGCTGCTGGTGTGAGCTCAGCCGCAAGCCCCCGCCCGTCCGTGGTCCTAGCCCTGTCCCCGCAGTCAGGGCCGGCTTGCGCAGGGTTGCAGAGCAGATCTCTGCCTGTTCCTGGGCTCCCACTTTCCCCCCGCCGGTTTGGTTACAGGCGGTCCTGCAGGACCGCTTTCACGCGTCCCCTCTGCCCCTGCTGGGCTAGACCGAGCTCACACCGGCTAGGCCTCCGCCCCCGCCGACAGAACCACATTTCAGCGTCCTGCCGTCACCATTTCTTCAGCAATCCTCAGCAGAGTAGGAAGGGCCCTAAGTCTCCATACTGTAGTCCTGGGAGCTCCCTCCCTCTAAGCAGCTCTGCTCTAATTGCCTCGGGAGAGCTTGTTTGGCTAGTGTCCTATCTCCCTTTGCTGGTATTGCTAGTTCCAGGGGAAATATTCATTTTTGATTAGAGAAGTGACTTAGCCCAGGGGTTAGGGTGACTGTCCCTCAGAGGGTTTGTCCCTGTGCCTTCAGTCCACACTCTCTTCCCGCTGCTCTGGTTCTCTCCTCTGTCCCCGTTCCCCGGAGCCCCAGGTGCGTGGTTGTGAGAGTGGTTTTCTGCGCTGTCCCTTTTAAAAGAATCTTGGGTCTAAGAAAACTGTGTCTTTCTCAAAAACAGTATCCTCACTTGTTTCCCAGCTCAATACTGTCCAAACGCCTCTTCTAGGCTCTAGGACTGCAGGCTGGGGCTTTGTTCCTGGGACCCAGGTCCCTCCCTCTCCGCCAAACTCTCCTCCCACCACGCGGTCTCTCTGGGCTGCCGTTCGCTCTGGGGAACTGGACAGCCCTCTTCGCGTTTTCGCTATTCCTACCAGTCTCAATGTGCTTCTTCTGCATTTCTTGGTTGAAGAGTCCACTTAGTTTAGTTCAAAGTTGGTTTATCCAGATGATGGTTCTTAAAATTGAGTTATAATCCACTTTGGTTCTGGGAGTTGGAAGTTGGTACGTTCGCCTACTCCGTCGCCATCTTGCTCTCCTGTTTTTGCGTCCTTTTTATTTGACTGACAAAACCTTTCTTTACCCAAAATTTGCAGAACACAGACCTCTAATATTAAGATTACTGCATTGTGACAAGAAGACAAACAATACATACTGTAATGTTTTTACTAGATCAAGAAACAAATTTTATTTCTGAGTAAATTTATTCATCCTGGTAAATATTATGAAATTATGATGTGGATAACAAACAATGACTTGTCTTGGCTTTTTCTTATTGCTGACTTCATGTCTTATTCAGCATTTAAGAGACATTTTTCGCAGCTCTTCAAAACATATATCCTGACAACAATATCCACTTCTTGCCTTTCTATTCTCCCACTTTTTTTTTTTTTTTGTGACAGAGACAGAGAAGGACTGATAGAGACAGAAAGACAGGAAGGGAGAGAAATGAGAAGCTTCAATTCTTCATTGTGGCTCCTTAGTCTCCTTAGTTATTCATTGATTGCTTTCTCATATGTGCCTTGACCGGGGGGCTACAGCAGACCAAGTGACCCTTTGCTCAAGCCAGCGACCTTGGGCTCAAGCTGGTGAGCCAAGCTGGTGAGCTTTGCTCAAACCAGATGAGCCCATGCTCAAGCCGGTAACCTTAGGGTTTTGAACCTGGGTCCTCTGCATCCCAGTTTGACACTCTAGCCACTGCACTACTGACTGGTCAGGCTGTATTCCCACTTTGTGTTGCTGTAAAAACTGACACTTTATGTAATCGTATGCCTTATATTTTTGTTAAGAAAATGTCCCATAACATTATGACTTCAAACACCTTTCACTTGCCTCTCTAGGTCCTTCATGAATGTTAAACTCAAACTTGTCATAACACCTCTTTTCTATATCAAAACTAGCACAAATAAGCCTATGAAATTAGTCTGACTAAATTAAATGACTTTGAGTGGAAGAAATATCTAATTTGATCTTTCCTTAAGAATGGATACATTTCTTCCTTTGTTATGAAAATTGCACACCCTCCACTTCAATCTAAGTCCTGGATGGTGGACGGTTCTCTGAAAGCATTTGAACAAAGCACGTAAATCTAGATAGTGAGTTGATCAGTTGATGCAATATATACAGTTTGAAAAGAATGCATAGCTTCAGTGGCTGAGGGTTCAGGAAATTGCTGGCTGGTAGACCTTTGAAACTTCCTGGAACACTCCGAGGCTGTAGCTACAGCTGCAGCTAATTACATAATAACTCTCCTCCCTTCACTGATTCAGTCAACAAACATTTACTGAGAAGCAACCTGTGTTAGAAGTGATATGTGGGCACAGAACAAATGTGTGTAGAATTGCACACCATGGAAGGGAATGTAGACATTATAGGAGCAAATAGTTACACATTTTCTTTTGGCATCGATAGCCTATTGGGGATTTTCTTACTAGAGATGCTTCCCATATTTTGAATTCACTTTAAAACAATGGTAAGTTGGAAGAAATTCTACCATGCGAGGGTTTTTAAGTTGACAGGTGACATTATTAGATCAGATCAAGAATATAGCTAATATTTACATATATCCAATGTAATACTAAACTAATTTTATTAAATGAAGCCGATTTATTTTTAAATATTAAGGAAGTCTCCTATTGTTTCTGTGTTTTCCCAGTACAACTGCTCATACATTTTAACCTGCCTCAGTGCTGCAGGCCTCACCTGCAGGAGATTGGCTCTAAAACTATTCAAAAGGCAGGCTGAAACCCTGTCTAGATAGCGAGTCATTCATCGGCACTCACTGCTGCTCTTTGTGAGCACATGCTCAGCAAGGCAAGATGTCCCCGGTGCCCTTAAGCTCCTCCTGAGACTTTTGTAACTGTATCGGTTTAGGAACACCTTCAGGAGGTATTTATGGGTACGTGGGGGAAATCCCATAAGGAGTCTCCAAATTAAATAGAGGATTACACAAGAAAGGTTGTGAGCCCCAGCCCTAGATGGATGCCAGAATAAAAGGTTCACTGTAAAAAAAAAAAAAAAAAAAAAAAAAATTAGACCTGCGGTATGCTAGTCTGGAATCAGAATTTATGGAAATAAAAGAAGCACATGTAGGATGAGAAGGACACACTGATAGAAGAAATTATTAGGAATCATTAAGCCTGACCATGGGAATTTGAGAAAAAGAAATAAATGATGGAGCTGGGAACTCAAGAATGGGAAACACAATAGCCCCAGTTCTGTCATATTTTATGTTGCCAGACAATCCTGCTTAAGACAGGGTTTAAATTTTCTTCATTCAGTGTGAATGTGTGAGTTTGAATTGTAACATATATCAAAAAGAAAGGTACAATTTCTTTCTGTATACTTGAGGATATAGAAATGATCTCTCAGAAACAATGTGTTTGTAGGAGAGGCTCGATGCTGGGCAGAGAAAAGAACCCATGGTTGGGGGGCAGCTGGTTATGTTTATCAAGCCTGGGATTCCACTCATATGCTGACTTTGCCTGAGTTTTTAGTAGAGTGGTTTGCTAATAATACAAAAACAATATAATAGATGAGCCAAAAAAGTTCAATTCTATAGCCAACAAACATCATGTTTGTGCCAAAAGATAGGGCTTTTTTTACATCATGCATTTTAAAAGTATGATATTGTTTAAAATAGTGTAGAAAAAAGGCAATGCCTAATAACCCGTCTTACTGAAACTTGAAGGAATGTTTTTTACTAAAGCCAGCTTGTGTTAAAAACAAGAAAAGAATAAACTATCCTATTATTTTTTATCTAAAACTCAGTCACACAAAGAAACAAAATAGTGTTCTGTCTAATATGCATTTTCCTATTTTTTTTTTGCACTAAATGTTTGCATTTATTCAGTGCCTACAAGAACTTTAGGTTCATTTTTTTTCTTTTCCTTTTATTTTAGGGTTATTTCTCATATGCTGTTACCTACAGACGCAGCTGTGCTCAGAGGCCATTGTGTGTGATGTATAGTCATTTTAGGAGGTATGAGCAGGAGAGGCAAGAAGAGGCAGATACTGAAACTTAGGTCTTTATTTTAATTAAAGAAAAAACTGATTTTATAAGAGCTAGACTGTCGTTAGTCAGGTGTCCTCACACAGAGCCTATGACTCTCACCCACCTTGACCTTCTAACATCGTGTAGGGTGTCCTGGTACTCAGAACATCACAGCCATCCTCAGTTTCCTCACATTAGGTGCTACCATCTGAAGTATTTCTGAGAATCTTGGCCCATAGGGTTGCATGCATGGTTTAGATGGCACCAGTGAAATGCATTTGCAATTGGTGCAGATTCTGAAAGGAAGCAGAAACCAGCATCTGAAGCATGGAAAAGCAGTGATGTGTCTCATCTCTGTTCCATCAGTAGGAACTCTGACTTCACCACTTGGACTTCTCCAGTCCTTATGGTCCTTCCATAATTATCTACTTGCTTGGGTACTCTTCCTTCCTGCTCTAAAATCAAAGATAATTTCCATATTATAGACTGAACCTAGTGTGGCAGATGTGGTGTTAATTTTATGTGAAATTAAGAGATGTCATTGTAGGAGAGAAGTAATTTGACTTGGGCTATGACAATCATTTATAATTAAGGTCCGGCTGGAATAATAAAACCACAAATAATTCCTTACATGTTAAAGACATTTTAATAGTCACGACAAGAATATATCTTATCAGCTGTTTATGCTTGCTCTGATTTATGGGAAAGGTACCATTACTAAACTAGGCAATGAGTCCTTGTTTTGGAGGGGGGCACAATTTAAGTTACTTATCACAAGTTGTTTTTTTAATTTTTAAGCTAAAATAAAACTGAATTACATTTTACCATTAAAGTATTTTATGGGTTTTTGTTTGTTTGTTTGTTTGTTTGATTTTTTTACAGGGACAGAGAGAGAGTCAGAGAGAGGGACAGACAGACAGGAATGGAGAGAGATGAGAAGCATCAATCATTAGTTTTTCGTTGCCATTGCAACACCTTAGTTGTTTGTTGATTGCTTTCTCACATGTGCCTTAACCGTGGGCCTTCAGCAGACCGAGCAACCCCTTGCTGGAGCAAGTGACCTTGGGTCCAAGCTGGCGAGCCCTTGCTCAAGCCAGATGGGTCCACACTCAAGCTGGCGAGCTCGGGGTCTCAAACCTGGGTCTTCCACATCCCAGTCCCACACTCTTTGCACTGTGCCACCACCTGGTCAGGCTATTTTATAGTTTTTTTTAATATTATCTGAGTTTAACTTAAATAAATGCTACTGAAAGCAAGAAATTAAAATATATTCAGTACTACAAAGTTTGATTTTAACATCTTTTTTTGCTCTCTGATATTTAATATAAAAACTGATCATGGTCTGACCTGTGGTGGCGCAGTGGATAAAGCATCGACCTGGGAACACTGAGGTCGTCAGTTCAAAACCCTGCACTGGTCTGGTCAAGGCACATATGGGAGTTGATGCTTCCAGCTCCTCCCCCCTTTCTCTCTTTCTCTCTCTCTGTCTCTCTCACTCTGTGTCTCCTCTCTAAAATGAATTTTAAAAAAAGTTAAAAAAAAACTGACCATGTTATGCCAGTATAGATTATTGCATCATTAATATACATAGGAATGGATGTGGAACATGTGAAAAGAATAAGAAATATTAAACAAAGAACAGAACATACTAGAGTACAGGAAGTAATGTTCTCATACAAGACAGCCACACTCGAGGAATATGAGTACATTCACGAAGGAACTTACCACATGCTAGAAGGGTAATTCCATATAAAATTTCTGAATATATTGTTATATTTAGAAAAGAAAATACATAAATTGCATCTCCCCCCAAAAAGAGAAGTTATTCTTCATAATTAGTGGAAAGGCAGATCTTCCAGAAATGAAAGAAAGAATTTTAAATTTGGGAGCCATTTATAAGGGGCACCTTTCTTGACTCAGGCTGTGATGACAGAACACATAGACTGGGTGACTTGACAGTGTGCATTGTCTTTTGACGTTCTGGAGACTTGGAGCCCAAGGTCAAGGTGCCAGAAGACTTCCCTCTCAGTGAGGTGTTCCTCCTGGCTTACAAACTGCTGCTTTCTTAGTGCATCCTTGCCTGGGAGGGGAGGGTATGCTCTGGTCTCGTCCTCCTTGTATTAAGACATGACCCTCATTATGGGAGCCCCATATTCTCCAAACCTAATGACTTCTCCCACCCCCAAATATCATATTAGGAATTAGGGCTTTAACATATGAAATTTTGGGTTGGGGCACAAACATTAGTCCATAACGACATCTATGTCTCTCTTTTTAAAAACTGTTATTTAGAAAATTACATTTAGTGGGGTGACACTGGTCAAAAAGAGTACATAAGTCTCAGGCAAACACCTCTATAGCATTTTAACTGCTGCTGACTGAGTTGTGTGCCCATCACCCAAGGTCAAATCATTTCCATCACCATATACTTGTCTATCTCTATCAGTGATTTTCAATCAGTATTTCACAAGAATTTTTAAGACATGCAATGCCTGACTATTTAGTCAGGGACACTGACCTATTTTCCCATAGATTGTCAAATAAAATAATGACAACAGCCAACGTAAGAATAACTGTCTCATGTGAATGAATCAAAATCATAAAATCATACCTTTTTTGTCAAATTGACTATATATATATATATATATTTTGATATATATATATGATTTTGATATATATATTTAGGTGAGAGGAGGTGAGATGGTTAGGCAGACTCCCACATGCGCCCGACTGGGATCCACCCAGCAACCCCATCTGAGGCTGATGCTCCAGTACTGAACTATTTTTAGTGCCTGAAGATGAAATGGAGCTATCCTCAGCACTAGGGCTATGCTCAAACTAATTGAGCCACTAGGTGCAGGAGGAGAAGAGAGAAATAAAGGGGAGAGAGGGAAGGAGAAGCAGACAGTTGCTTCTCCTGTGTGCCTTGACCAGGAGTCAAACCCAGAACATCCATATGCTAGGCTGACACTCTACCACTGAGCCTTTTGCCAGGACCCAAAAATATATTTCTTGGTGTGCAAACATGTTTAGTAATTAGTGCTCTGAGATGAAAAAGGTGGAAAGTTGTTGATCTATATGATTACCACCAGGGGCAGCAATATTTGAACCATAATATATATGTGAAAACATGTATTTACAAATAAGTGATGCCATGTCAAAGTGTCCTCAATGTTTATGCATGATGGAGAGGCAGTTAAAGAGTACAAACATATGTTTAATATAAGTGAAGCAATGATCAGTGTCCCATCAAATCATAATTATTAATCTTTATTAGTTTATCTGCCTCAGTAACAAGCACTGTGCATTGGCAAAACAATCAGCAAGTACATGATTAATGAAGAGTCAGCCACAGTTATTCTGTGACTAGCAACCAGTTGTATGGTGAAGCCCTATGTGCACTTTCTTCTGAATGACAGAAATGTATCTCTGCAAATTCAAACAGTTCCCAAATGCTGCTATAGAAAGCAATAAATTTCATTTTTTACCATTGACCAAATAGTAGTAAAGTTAGAGTTAAAATCGAAGTTAAAAATTATAGTAAAAGCCAGTGACACTGATATGCATTTCCTTAAATCACTCATGCATAGAATTGGTGGCTTGCTTTCTGGTGTTTATAGAAAGAGCTCATCAAAATGTGTCAGCTGTCTCGCCTGCATCATGACAAGCCTCACAGAAATGCAGGGAAATCTGTTATATTTAGGACAATGCAGACAGTTTTCATTTTAATGTCCACATCTGATAAGGAGAATTAATTTCAGGCAACATCATCTGAGAACTTTGAAGTGGTCATTTCACAGTTTCCTCAACCCAGTATAGACATGCTTCAGGGAAGACAAAGGGTGGCCTCTCTCAGTGCAGTTCACTCCGAGGCATCGGTCTCATGCTATGTATAAGCTGTTCTTCTACCTAGCCATGCATTTTTTTTTTTTTTTTGCCAAATACGAAACTTTCAATAAAATTTGATTAAGGAAAGTGTCCATTGCTCCTGAACAGGCCCCCGAAGGGACATCTCATCAGTGTTCACATTTTGGTGGAGGGACATTGTGAACATTTTCCCTCTGTTTTATAAAAACATTCCAGACTGATAACAAGTTTTCGCTGTGCTCAAACCTAAGTTTTATTGCAGTTTTTATCTCACGAAACAAGATATTCCCAAGAAAATAATATATAAATTGCATTTCTGAGTCATGCAATATTGTAATATGGAACTCTTTTGTTCCAAGTGGAATCTTGCTTAAACGTGTATTAAGAAACCCAGATGTCGTAATTCACTATTATTTGTTTGAAATAGAAAGTCAGTGTTGTGGTGGGGTAATATTCTCATTCTCATTTTTTTCTAAATTTTTTTCAAGCTTTTGTCATATGTTACACAGCTCGCCTTATTTGACCTGCTCTGTGACGCGTTTTGTCAAGAGATCACTTAATTCAAATCTCCATTGGGTTGATTTGGGGAAAAAATCTGTTTGCTCATGGTAGATTTATCTTACTATTCAGTTAAATTTAATATATTTTCTTTTTCTTAACTTCTTTTTATTTATTGATTTCAGTGAGAGAGGAAGAGAGAGAGAGAGACAGGAACATCGAGCTGTTCCTGAATGTGCCCTGACCAGAAATCAAACCAGCAACCTCTGCGCATCAAGACAATGCTCTAACCAACCGAGCTTTCTGGCCAGAGCTTTTAATATCTTTTCATAAGTAGTATTGGTTTAACTGGGGAAGTTGTTCATGTTTTAGTGTTAAAATACTATTAATATTAGAAAATACATATGAATATTTAAAATTTTCATCTGCGTTTGGATCTTAGCTAGGATTTTTAGAAATATAAATGCGATTTTAATACGTTCAGATCTGCTATATTATGAATGTAAACAGATTCATTTTTTTTCATTAAAAATTAAAAAGAAATTCTGAAAATAATTATTTAGTAACCATTGGGAAATTATACCTAAGCTACTTAGTTCCTAAGTCTTCTTATTTTATATTTGTATTTTAAGCAAAATAGGTGTTCGGAACTCTGAAAGATTTAAGATAACAAGTTAGTCTGTGCTGGCTTCATGGATCCTGAAAGAAGACCCAAGGCGCTTGGATCAGAGACATAGGACTTCATTCCTCATGGCCCGACAGGAAGAATGAGCTTCCTGTCTGCATTGGCTCCTCTGCTCCTAATGTCCCATAGGAACTGTGGAGAGCAGCCCAGGCAGTGGAACACAACCAGTAGGTTCAGCCACAGCAGAGGGACTCTGTGCTTACAGAACATCATCTATTAAATAGTTGCTAGCAATCCTGCTCCACCTTTCCCATGGAGGGAGAGATTCTCTTTATTATTCTGGACAGCAGCCAAACCTGCCTTCTTCTCAGTGGGGGACACTGTCTCTACCTCCTGGAGCCATTCACTAGAAAGACACCCATGAAAAGCTATCGCTCTGTGACTCAGAACAGCTCAGAAGATGGGCAGAAACATCTGTGGAGAATGCCAACAGTCACCACTTTTGTTCCAAATATATCTTAAATTTGTCTACATTATATAATCTAACCTTTACTTATACACTTTATCTCACACATTTACATTTTGTGCTTTGTTTCTTCCTATTTTTGTGATTGAATTCTATGTAATTTTGTTTGCACAAGGAACATATTCCTGAGTGAACACACTTGTCATGTCACTGAGGGTCAGATTTGTGTACACCTACTTGGTGCCTGAGACATGTTTTTTTTACCCATTTTAGAAGTGTAATTCTTCCTTTAAAACATTGTGGTAGTCTTATCTTCTGGTATTTTGAATTAAACAGCTGGCCGAGGTCCCCTACATTATTAAACAATAGGTATCTTACACCGATTTTTTGCCCACCACAGGAAGATGGGTGCCTTCGTGTAATGCTCTCAAAGATTTCTGAGGGCTTCACTTTAGCCTTGACCTTGATTTCCTTTCATTTCTCTTCAGCGTGATTGAACCCAAGTCCATGAATAAGCATTGACATCTTATTTCAGTGTACTGGGACCAGGTAGTGTAAGATGTACAAAGCCCTCCTAGACCCAAGTGAGGCCAGCAATGGAATGATGAACCAGAAAGCAGGGTCTTTGCCCTCGTAAAGCTTGCAAAATGATGCAGGGCCATCTGATCAGTTTTGTTTGTTTGTTTTACAGTTGCAATTTTGCAGTATTTGTGAGATTATTTTTATTATTTATTGTTCCTCACTAGACTTTAAACTCCATAATTGGAGCTTTGTTCATTAGTATTATCCACTGATAATACTCCAATTCACATATTGTCACACAGTCATTCTTTTGCCCCATAACTCTGCATGAAGAACATCTTACCATCTTAAAATATTTGATTAGCACTTCTGTAGATAAGGTAGCCTCATTAAGTTTCTTACAGCATACTTAATGTTACATTTCATTTATCTGGGCAGGTTTTTCTTATTTCTCCTCAAACAGAGTCTTGAGGGATTCAGTCTCTGAGGCTGAATCATATGTCAAAACAAATTATTACACGTATAAAAATGTAGACCCCTCCATGGTCAGCTGGCCAAGACTAAATTGAATGTCTTTCCGTTGTCTTATTTCACTATGACTTATCAACTCACTCAGAGCATTTCTAAGCAATAGTTATTTATCATGTATCACATGGTAACCAGAACTATGCTTTTCTAAAATCTTTATTATATCACTTGCCCATTTTCGAGACATTGGCTTTCCTACTTCCTGTGACACATCATGTTACAAGAATGGAGTGCAAGATTATTCACATACAGTTTTCTGAAAAGAAGATACATCTTCCATAACTCTTCTCTCCATACTCTATGCACTGGCCACAAAGGTCACTTTTACTTTTAAGCTTTTATTTATTTGATACTATTTCTCTTTGTCCAGCACTCCATATTGGTGCTAGCCAAAGAATTAATGGTGAGAAGATGTGACAGGGTAAGGCAGTTAACAAAAATAGTGAAATTAAAAATTGTAGAGAACAAACAGGTTGCATAAAGAGGGATTGCCGTAATATGCCTGGATGGACTTCACAAATAAGTTAGGGGAAAGTAAATAAACATTTAAATTCACAGAAATAGGAGGATCCAAAAAATATTGAATTCCCTGGACTAAAAACAAGAGAACAAAAGCAATAACAAGGAAGAAAGGTTGAGACAAACTCAATAACAATTATTCGTGTTTTAAAAAGAGTTACTCCCAAGAGCTATTATGAAAATAGTAATTTGAAACTGGGCACAAAGCCATGAGTCTGGAAACTGAAGTTCCTGGGTCATTATAGGAATCCACTATCAAGTTTACAGGATTGCCACTGTAACACAAATTATAAGCTGGAGAAAATGCAGAAGTAGTTCTTTTGTCTTAAAAAGAGTAAGACATGGGTGTCTGGCTCTGGCTGCCTACATATAGACATTAGTTCCAAACAATTTAATATAGAAAATGCTAATGCACATCAAAAGAAGATGGTGCTATCATGGTCACAATATGCTAGTTAAGAATACATTCAGCCACAGTTTGTCTCTTGAATAACTACAACACTACAGAATTAAGGTATGGAGAATGAAACATCTATTACTTCCAGGATTTAATAAATATAGAGTTGTTATTTTCAGTCTCATTATCTTGGGAAACATCCTCAACTGTATTGTCACTATCACTAGGAGTTAAAATTAAATCTATCTTTTACTTTATACACAAGGCATGATGAGAAGGATGCAAAGTGTGTCTCAAGCACACACCAATGGGCTTTCTAAAGATGGACTAACTTGTTGATTTCAGTCATGATCTTCTTGGGACATCTAGAAGAGAAAATGATAATTGATTGAAAGGTGGATGTAACAGAAATTTAAAGAACCTTTTAAGAAGTGCCAAAATAAAGAGTCAAATAGAATCATGCTTTATTAAGCTTCGTGTATCTAGACTCAAGGTGCCTCAACAGTATCTGTCAATTATGAGAGACCAATAACATATCAATAATGCCTACACATGGCCTGACCAGATGGTGGTACAGTGGATAAAGTGTATAACTGAGATGTGGAGGACCCAGATTTGAAACCCCCAGGTTGCCTCCTTGAGTGCAGGCTCACCAGCTTGAGTGCAGGGTCACTGGCTTGAGTGTAGAATCATAGATATGACCCCATTGTCACTGGCTGGAGCCCAAAGGTCACTGGCTTGAAGTCTAAGGTCGCTGGCTTGAACCTCAGGTCACTGGCTTGAGCAAGAGGTCACTTACTCTGCTTCAGCCACCTGGTTAAGGTGCATATGAGAAAGCAATCAATGAACAACTGAGGTGCTGCAATGAAGAGTTGATACTTCTATCTCTCTCCCTTCCTGTCTGTCTGTCCCTATCTGTTCCTTTCTCTGATTCTCACTCTGTCTTTTCAAAATAATAATAATGATAATAATAATACCTGCACAGATGCTGGCTGAATATGAGACTCAGACTTGTAACTAAGATTTATAAGTGACTTATTTAAAGTTTGTACATTGAGTATTGGAATACATGAATTCATGGCTTATCATGAGCAGTGTTTAGTTCAGGGGTCGGGAACCTATGGCTCATGAGCCAGATGTGGCTCTTTTGATGGTTGCATCTGGCTCTCAGACAAATAATTAATAAAAAAATAATAACATTAAAAATATAAAACATTCTCATGTATTACAATTCATTCATTTCCTACCACTCATGTTCATGGTTGTGGGTGACTGGAGCCAATCATAGCTGTCCTCCGAGACAACACTGTATTTATATTGAATAATATGTAATGTACATGGGTTGTTGTGAGGTCAGAAAGTAAACTTCCCTCCCTTTAATCAAGTAGTCAGCTAGCTAATTGCAGAAACCCTTTTGCTGAAGAAGATGGCTAAAGAAAGAAAGATGAGGAGTATCGTACTTTTTAGCAGTAATGCACAGAGGAATTTGCTTTTGTGGAGAGAGCAGGTTCTGCAGTGTGTCTAATATGCAATGATAAAATTGCATCAAAGAAACGGTCAAATATAAAGCAGCACTTTGACACACGCCATACTACATTTGCATCGAAATATCTAGTGGGGGATAGCAGGAAGAAAGCATGTCAAGAGCTACTGTGCAGAGTGCAAGCTAGTCAGCAGCAACTCCGTGTTTGGACCCAACAAGGTGACTGGAATTCGACTAGCTTTGCTGGTGCTTTAGTAATTGTGAGAAATGGAAAGCCATTCACAGATGAGGAGAATGCCAAAACATTCACGCTTGATGTTGCCAATGAACTTTTTGATGACTTTTTGGATAAAGACAAGATAATCAAATGAATAAAAGACATGCCTCTGTTGGCAAGAACTGTTCACAATTGTACCATCATGATGGCTAATCAAATTGAGGCAACACAATTGAAGGACATAAATGCAGCACCATTCTTTTCTCTCACTTTGGATGAGTCAACAGACGTAAGCCATTTATCCCAGTTCAGCGTGATTGCAAGGTATGCTGTCAGTGACACACTATGTGAGGAAAGTCTTGCTGTTTTGCCTATGAAAGAGACAACAAGAGGAGAGGATTTATTCAAGTCTTTCACTGAGTTTGCTAAAGAAAAAAATCTACCAATGGATAAACTTATTTTGGTGTGTACTGATGGTGCTTCATGCATAGTGGGGAAAAACAGAGGATTTGTAGTGCTTCTTGGTGAACATGAAAAGAGACCCATACTAAGTTCTCACTGCATCCTACATCAGAAGGTGCTTTGTGCTCAGATGTGTGGCGAGCAGCTTGGTGAGGTGATGTTGCTGGTCATTCGGGTGGTCAACTTTATTGTTGGCCGAGCTTTAAATAATTGCCAGTTTAAAACACTGCTGGAAGAAGTTGGGAATAATTATCCTGGTCTGCTTCTGCAAAGCAATGTGCATTAGCTGTCAAGAGGGATGGTGCTCAGCCGTTTTGCAGCTTGTCTGAGCAAAATCTGGACTTTTCTTAAAATGAAAAATGTCGAGCATCCTGAGTTAGCTAACACTGAGTGGCTCCTGAAGTTCTACTGTCTCATGGACATGACTGAACATTCGAACTAGCTCAATTTGAAAATGCAAGGTGTTGAAAATACAGTCTTATCCCTTCAACAAAGTGTTTGCATTTGAAAACAAGCTGTAACTCTTCATCACCGACATTGCAACAGGTTGTTTACTACCTGTTACTTTGAAAAACTGGGAGAGTTTAAACATGCATGTACAGCAAGTGACCCTGCTCAACATCTTGATCTCCAGCAGCTAGTGTGCTTCACATCTATTCTCCTGCAGTCAGTCATTCAAAGCACACTTTGGAGAATTTTGTGAATGCACTCATCTTTTTAAGTTCATAACCCATCCACACAAGTGTGCAGTGGACACACCGACCTGAGTTACATCCCCGGTGTCTCTGTCAGAGATTTTTGAGCTACAAGCTGCTGACCTGAAGGCCTCAGACATGTCGGTGAATACGTTCAAGTCACTGAATGAAGATTTGTAAAGACTTGCATGACAGCAAGCAGAGTTGGTGAGCAAACACAAGTGGGGAGAAATGAAAAAACTTCAACCCACAGACCAGCTGATTGTTAAAACTTGGAATGCACTTCCCATCACATACCACACACTGCAGCATGTGAGTATTGCTGTACTGACAATGTTTGGCTCTACGTATGCATGTGAGCAGTCTTTCTCACATCTAAAGAACGTTAAGACCAACCTACTATCACGTTTAACAGATGGAAGTCTCAACGCCTGCATGAAGCTTAACCTCACCATGTATCAACCAGACTATAAAGCCATCAGCAAAACCATGCAGCACCAGAAGTCACATTAATGGTAAAAAGTACTTTATTCATCATTGGTTAGCAAGAGCATAACAACATTATTAAAAGAAATTCAGGGACTTATTGTACTTTAAAAGTGTTGGTCTTACATAAAATGCACACATTTTTTTGTATTTAGTGTTAAACATATTGTATGGCTATCATGGAATTACATTTTAAAATATGTGGCGTTCTTGTCTCTCTCAGCCAAAAAGGTTCCCAACCCCTGGTTAAGTTTATGAATAGCCATTTTATAAAAAAAAATTCTTGCATTTCACTGGAAGAAGGATTTATAACAATTTTCAAAGAAGAGAAGAGGCAGGTTTGCAGAACTGTATACCACAGACATTTTCAGAGTGAGCCTTCATTGCTAAATCCCACACTATGTTGTCTGCCCAACCCATGGTGCTACATGTGTGATTATGTAATAAGACTCCCTCTAACTACCAAAGCAGGAGCAAATTAACAGCCTCCTAGTGGCCTTTAACTTCCTTGATTCATTAATGTATATATCTTAAAACATAATCTATTTGTTATTAAGTCTGTAAAATATGACCTAATCTTGATTTCAAAAGAAATGGAGCATGTCTTCAAAATAAGCCCTTTTCTTGGAAACAGTGAGTTAGGGATTTTCCATAAAGTGGGCTATTACATCGCTTTGATGACAGAGCCTGTGTCTGTAAAAGAATGTACATTTTCCTGGCGTCTGATGTTTTGCCTTCGATAGGTCTGTTTAAACAGATGTAGCACAGATGTGGAGGCATCAGGCTGGTCAGCACAGTCCTCCATGACCACACTCAGGACTCTGCATTCTCTGACATCTAATTGTTCAGCAAGGAACCATTCTTGGGAAAAATTGAGTACATGGCTCCAACTGATATGTTTCCACCTGCGGCTTCTTTCTCTCTCATAAGTATTTTCACATGGGCTCACTAGAAACATATTTGTGCTCATAGTTCCTTTTTATTTGTTTTAGAAATTTCATAAAAAGTGGCTTTTATAAAATCACCTCCCTAGTGTTAGGAGCATGATGAATTAAAAATCAATGGACTGATTTTAGTCACTGATTTTTTTCTTCTCCAAAGAGTTTTGTGGGTTCATTCACATTACAAGAAAATTGTTTCAATTGTACACATCAAATATACCAATCCATCAAATTATTATTATTTTTTTAAGTGAGAGAAGTGGAGACAGAGAGATAGACTCCTGCATGCACCCTGACCGGGATCCACCTGGCAACCCCCATCTGGGGCTGACCCTCGAAACAATCAAGCCACTGGCTGAGGGAGGGAAAGAGAGAGAGAATAGGGAGAGGGAGGAGAGGAGAAGCGAATGGTCACTTCTCATGTGTGCCCTGACCAGGACTTGAACCTGGATATCCATATGCCAGGCTGAGACTCTGTCCACTGAGCCAACCGGCCAGGGCCATCCATCGAATTCTTAAGTACTCTTTCTTCACCTTGATTACATATATCAGCGATGAATGAAGCTTCTTCCCATATTATATGTAACCACAGAGGCTGTGTTTGTGATCTCTCTACATTAGCATACTCAGCATCCACATATAAGACTGAGCATATATATGATGTGTGCTGTGTATATGTATGTGCATTTGTACGTGCATGTGTGTGTGTGTGTGCAATTTTAGGGTATTGTAGATAAGTGAGGGGATAGAAAATTGGAAAATTTGAAGATTACATATATTTTTATTTCATTTTTGTAGTTCACATCCATAAACCTAATGCTAAAAACCTGCAATTTTGACTTTAAACTATTGCTGTGTTTTTATGAGCCAGGCAACATTTATGAGATCCTAGAAAATATTTCACAAAGCTCCGTGTCTGAATATCTATAACGTGTACCCAAATCAGAGCCAATTAATAAGATTGATAGCGCTCTGCAAAGAGTGTTAGTGACTCCAGAGGGAAAAAGCAGATTGTATCATTTCATTCAGTGCTGGGAATTTGGGTAATGTGTGGTGACAATGAGAAACTTTTCACTCCTGAAGGGTCTGAGGCTGTGTGACCCCAGGGAGGCTGTAAACCATCTAATATTTATCAGGATGTGCAATGTAATGGAAACAGCCTGAAATTGCACCACACCAATGTCAATCCAGAATAGGATAGAAAAAAAAAAAAGGTGATATGATCATATGCCAAATTCTTAGGCTGTTTCTCAGCCTCGTTTCTTTAGGTTCATCACCTGTTGGTTTTTTTCCCCTAGCTCCTTTAGAATTTCTTGTTGAAGTAAATTTATTTTCAAATGCATCATGAAATATCATAATGACAGGTTCTTGTTTGTTGCTCATATTCTAAACATTCATTTTTCTGGAAAAGTCGCCTTCTTGTGTGTTTAAAGTCGGCTACCCATCCATATTTTAATCGGTTTATAGGAATCCTAAATATTAACTCTGGCTTATAAATTCATGACCACCCCACTGCCTGCAGCACAGACAGCACTGACCTTGGGTTTGCCCTGTGTCTCCACAGGATGAAAGCACCATCGAGGAAAGGAGAAAGGTTCAAATATCCTAGTTTCTTAAAATTTTCCTTTACAGGTGTTCACTGAAGACAGATTTCCTTCCTTCCTTCCTTCCTTCCTTCCTTCCTTCCTTCCTTCCTTCCTTCCTTCCTCCCTCCCTCCCTCCCTCCCTCTCTCTCTCTTTTTTTCTTTCTCTCTTTCTTTTAATTTTATTTCAATATCAGAAGATTTTCAAAGCTCTGCATTAGAGGTCCAGAAATTCTCCCAGAGAGTGCGCATGGCAATGGGCCCACAACGGGCTTCTAACCCTTTCCCCAGGTCGTGTCTTCGTCCTGGTCTCTGGCAGGATGCTGGCAGAGCGCCTCCCTCTGACAGCTCTGAAATGCCATGACAGGCACAGCAGCACATGCAGGTTCCCCCCAGATGTCTTCACAGCGGAGGGTCCCTTCCCAATAACAGACAGTGAAGGAGAGTGGCAGACACACTAATTATAGGAACTTCTAATCTCCAATGCATCTCATCATAAATGTTTGTGGTTCAAGGTGGGAAACCTGGCTACTTTACAAAATGCACTTTCTTTAAGCATCAGATTTTATTATTTATTTATTTATTTATTTATTTCTCAGTATCCTTTTTTTGGGGGGGTCTGAATGAATTCTCTGTCTCCCTCTCTCTTTTTCCACAAATATTTACCCGGTACTTTGGTCAAGATACACTGACCGTCTCTCTGCCTATGTGACAGGGAGAGTTTCCATCCTCTGGGCTGTCTGAACACCAGAAATGTTCAGCACCGGCTCTGTCCAACATGGCGTGTTTGTTAAACTATTAAACTATATGGACAGGTGTCTTCTAGAAACCCTGAAGCCATTTGCTTCCTAAGAGCAGTTTTCCCTTGGACATGATTGATTTTGTAAATTTGTTTATATATATATTTCAATTACAGTTTACATTCAACATTTTTCTGTATTTGTTTCATATATATATAGCAAAGTGGCTAGAAAATCATGCAATTTACAGAGTCCCTCAATGTTCCAAGTACTTGCCTGGTCCCACATATAGTTAGGATAATATTATTGACTCTGTTCCCTTAGGCTGCAGTTTATATCCCATGACGATTTGATTTTTGACTGGAACCTTGGTGTGCAGAAATGTTCCTTTGCTCTTTTCTTCCTCACAAGTCCGAGAGATGGACTAAGAGAGGACTACATTAGCCCAGTGACTGAATTCAGAAAGGGCCAAAGAAAGGCAGACAGTGAGGAACAGATGCTGAAGAAAACATGGAGGATGGTGGTCCCAGCCTTGCCCGGAAGATGGTCATCCCTGACCTCCTGTTTGTCATGTAATGAGGCTCTGAGTTTTGTCAGATTCTCCACTGGTCCCTAGACCCACTGCTCCTGCACCTCACTGCATGGCAGCAGGAGACAGCAGTCTCATGGGACTACCCTTTTGGGTACAGCTTAGTGATGACCACATTGCCCAAATGTACCCAGGGGCTCTTGTGGAGGCTCTGGCTTTTCCATCATTACCAACGCCCCTGGCCTTTCTCCTTCTGGGGATGGTGACCCTCCCTGTCCTGACTCCCATGGGTGGTGGGAGTAATCTAAGCATCTAACCTTCCAACATTTAGCAACATCTTGTCACGTGGGAGATGCTCTATTGATTACTTCAGGAGTGCTAATGAGCATGGGCATTTATTTAAAAAGCAAATTCAAGCTCTGTCAGCCTCCCACAGCAGGCATGATATAATAGACCTTGTCTTTTTTATTTTTACCACCATAAATTATTTTAATTTTCATAAGGTTTAGTTACGTACATATAAGGGATAAATTCTATTATGTGGGGTCTTAATAATTCAGATTTATCAACTGAGTAACATAGATTATGGTCTAGACTTACTTAAATGCAAGGTCTGAGGTTCTAATTTTTAAATTAAAATAACTTACAGCTTGTATCCCTTATTGGTTCCTAGTAAAGGTTCCATTAATTCACACTAATTAGGTCTTTTGAGAACAAACATTAAAGTCAGAAAGATAAACAGTTGTTATGAATTTAAGGTCGACTCTAGTTTGCTGAAACTGAGTGATTATTTCTTGATGAGTCTTTGAATCAATCATAATACTGTCTTAAAATTCCAGGCCCTTCAGTTCCGACAGTAGCTAATGCCTGAGTCAAGTTTATACTTTCTGATTCTTCTCACTTGTGATAGCTATAGCACAAGACTGAATTTACCCTTTCAATATTTTATTTTAGAAAGCATATTACATTATGTCCTTAATAATGCCTTTCATTGTTGCTTATCTTGCAACTTGTTTGTAATCATATTTTCTCACTTAGAAGGAGCTTAATCAGTCACCTGTTTTCTTACCGTTTCCTCCCTACTTTCTAGGCACAGGAATTCTTTCCTGGGTTAAGGACAGGATGCAAAACTGAGGCCTAGAATTAAATCAGGGCATAAGCAGCCACACAGAACTCGTGGAGAGAGAAGTGAGAAGCCATTTTCAATAGGGATGACTTACAGGGTCTTTTTGTAAACTCTCAGCCTGGTTCTTTTCCTCTCCTTGAGTCCTACGTGGCTATTGTCAGTAGGTAGGTAGACAGATAGGCAGGTAGGTAGACAGATAAATAGACAATCTGTATCTATATCTTTAGACCTGTATCTATAGATATCTGTATATCCACCTAGATATACCTGATAGCTATTTGATAGATACAGTATATCTTGAATAGGCCTAATTCCAGAATGATATCCCATTCAAAACCATCAGAATTAGTTTTTTGCATAACCAATTTGGAATGGGGTTTATGACCTACATCAATTAATGTCTAGTAATTTGTATGTAATAATTCACAATGGATGGTGATGAGTTCATCACAGCTAGGTTAGTATAGAGCAGCAGTAAGTACCACAGGGGTGGTTTCTCATCATCCTTGAAAATGCTGCTCAGATTGAAGGACTGGGCAGCTACCATGGGCTATCAGGGCTGAGGAAGACTTCCGAGACTGTCCACCTCAATGTTCTCACTCTACTGACAGTGTGAGTATGGCCTGAATATGGTGAGTGGTTTTCCTTAAACCAGACCAGATCATTGCCTTTGCAGACAATTTTATTTCGTAGACGGTTGGCATTCATTCACTGGGATGGGCACCTGATGTTGCATCATCATTCCATCTGTGACTTTAGAAGTTCATTGTCCTCGTCACTCAGTTTGCTTATTTCAAAAGCAGGGATAGTGACAGTTCCTTTCTGCAGGTCTGACTTTAAGATTATTTAAAATAAGATGTGAAAACGGGGAAAACTCAATACATATTGAGTAAAACTCATTGTGTCCTTATAATTATTAGTTATATCAGAATGTCTTTGCCAACTTTTAAACTTTAAAAGAGTTGTTTTTAATTTAAATTTAGTTAATTATTAAATCCAAATCATACTGTAATGTGTATCAATGCTAATATACTTATAGTTTAGGTAACAAGAGTCCTAGAAATGATATTGGCAGGAAATCTGAGGTAGATGTATACAAGGTAAAGGTGTGGGCAGTTCCTTGCCTGTTGTTTATCTCGGGAAAACACCATGACTTAGTTCAAGCTATAGTAAATTATCTGTAAATATGCTAAAAAGGTATAAATATATAGTAAAATACATATAAAATAAATTCCTAATTAAAGTAAGTCTGTATATTTAATTATATATTTCTGGTCCTATATTTGATCTTAAATTTTCAATCTTTGTCAGACTACATTGGTCATTACAAACTATCATTATCTTTGCATTGAATTATGTATAATTTTTAAAAATTATTTATTTATTCATTCATTTTTAGAGAGGAGAGAGACAGAGACAGAGAGAGAAGGAAGTGAGGAGCAGGAAGCACCAACTCCCATATGGGCCTTAACCGGGCAAGCCCAGGGTTTCGAACCAGCGACCTGTGTTCCAGGTTGAGGCTTTATCCACTGTGCCACCACAGGTCAGGCTTAACATATATATATATATATATATATATATATATATATATATATAAAATATATTTATTTATTTTTTTAATTTTTTTCTTTTTGAGAGAGGCAGGGAGAAACAGGAACATCGAGCTGCTCCTGTATGTGCCCTTACTGGGGATCAAACCAGCAACCTCTGTGCTGCAGGAAGATGCTCCAACCGACCAAGCTATCTGGCCATGGCCGAATTTCTTTACTATGACAAAGATTTTGTAGCATCTTCAGTACACTTCCCGATTTTGAAGTTATTTTTCAAAACAATTTGCTAATATGCTTATTATGATATGCAAGCTCTTTTTTCAAATTCAAGACCAAAAAAAAAACATTGTTTCCCCAATCTGTGCTCTTGTTCGCCACATCTATTACACAAAAATGATGACAGCATCTTGAATCTAGTCCATGTTTACTCTCCAGGAGCTTGTTTGCAGTGATACAAATTTTTCTTAATTTTAAAGTACACTTACTTTTCTTCTTAAATCGTCCTTTGTGTAAAAACAAATGAATTTCTTTTGTTTCCTCGCATATCAATATTGCCCCTGTAACACATTTCCCGAAATATTTAATTTATCACCATACTTTAGATAATCCCAGTTTTAACAATTCGGGGTAGTTTTCCTACTGTGTTAATGAGTTAGTTACTAAAACAAGGCATTTGGATGTTTGTTGTCGTTTAAGATCCATTTTCTTTTTTTTTTAGTTTATTTTTAAAATATTTTATTTATTTATTTATTTTAGAGAGGAGAGAGAAAGAGGGAGGAGCAGGAAGCTTCAACTCCCATATGTGCTTTGAACAGGCAAGCCCAGGGTTTTGAACTAACAACTTCAGCACTCCAGGTCGATGTTTTACCCACTGCACCACCACAGGTCAGGTTAGGCAAGATCCATTTACTTGCTGTATGGTTTTTCTCATGCAGCAGTGATAAATAAATGAAAATCCTGATACAAACAAGTCTTCACATCAGTGCTTTGGGTGAAGTATTTTTATTCTCCTAAATTGTTCTATAATAGCAAAATAAGTGAAAATTAAAGTCTAAATTAAAATCTAACCTTAATGAGTTTTAAAGTCAAGACAGATTTCACAAGGGTCAGCTAAGGGATTTGTCACCTAATACTTAGGGATTGATGTGTACGCTCAACAGCCCACTTGGGTTCGTCACTATGTCACAACCAATTGATGGGGCTGCAGCAGTTGCACACCAGGAGGATGTGGGTAGGGAGGCACGGTCCCTCACAGGGACAGGGTGCTTCAGTAGAAGCAGTTGATGGAAAACAAAAACAAACAAATGGCCAGAGTCCATGGCTTGACCTCCCAGCACACAGGCACTCAAAGCCACTGACTCATCCAAGTTTCCTAGAATCAAAGGCCCCACCAGCCTTATTCACCTCTGTTCCCCATCTCCTTCTCTCTGCACAAACTGGCTTCTCCTTCAGCACTCCGCCCTTTTGGCTGCCTCTCCTCTGCAATGCTGATGGCAGGATCTGAGCGAGCATGCCCCCGGTCTGCCTCATTTTTAGTGTAGAAATTAAAGCCTTTAAGCCAATATACAAAAAAGGAAGTCT
Source organism: Rhynchonycteris naso (assembly GCA_037038555.1). Lineage (NCBI taxonomy): Eukaryota > Metazoa > Chordata > Mammalia > Chiroptera > Emballonuridae > Rhynchonycteris > Rhynchonycteris naso. The sequence goes on along the minus strand of CM072998.1, from coordinate 210,446,891 downwards.
CTGATACAAAGCCACTTATCTGAGGCATAAATGGATTACTCATAAGAATGCACAACCCTACATCATGCAACAGTCAAGGGTGTGGGGAAAAGCTTAGTTTTAAAAGGATCTTAGTATTAAAAGGGTAGGAAAGGCTTAGTCTTAAAACTAAGCCTTAGGCTATAAGGACTTTGCCAGCTTACAGCCTGTCTCCCACAACCAATGCAAACTATAAGTGAGAAAACATAAACATCATATTTGAAAACTTATTTGCCCTACAGAAACATTCTTTAATAAGCAGATTTGAAAGCATCTGTACCCTTGTACCATTCCCTAGCCCAGCGGAGCAATCCTGATGCATCTTGGCCACTTGTGGCAGCCCTATGTCCCTGACCTGTGACTGGCTTAGACTGGACTCTGACTGTGGCCAGTGAGAATGGGGGAGAATTTTCTTTCATGTTCTGTGAAGATACACTTCTTTTTTATTATTATTAATTTAAATGGAGTGACATTGATAAATCAGGGTACATATGTTCAGAGAAAACATTTCCAAGTTATTTTGACATTTGATTATGTTGCATACCCATCACCCAAAGTCAAATTATTTTCCGTCACCTTCTGTTTTTTTTGTGCCCTTCCCCTTCCCTTCCCCCACCCGTCCCTCTCCTTCCTTCCCCCTACCCCCAGTAACTACCACACTCTTGTAGTCCATGTCTCTGAGTCTCATTTTTATGTCCCACCTATGCATGGAATCATATAGTTCTTAGTTTTTTCTGATTTACTTATTTCACTCAGTATAATATTATCAAGGTCCATCCATGTTGTTGTAAATGATCCGATGTCATCATTTCTTATGGCTGAGTAGTATTCCATAGTATATATATACCAAGTCTTCTTTATCCAATCATCTATTGAAGGACTTTTTGGTTGTTTCCATGTCTTGGCAACTGTGAACAATGCTGCAATGAACATGGGGCTGCATGTATTTTTACGTACCAGTGTTTTTGAGTTTTTGGGGTATATACCCAGGAAAGGGATTGCTGGGTCATATGGTAACTCTATTTTTAATTTTTTGAGGAGCCACCATACTTTCTTTCATAATGGTTGTACTACTTTACATTCCCACCAACAATGGATGAGGGTTCCTTTTTCTCCACAGCCTATCTAACACTCGTTATTACCTGTCTTGTTGATAATAGTTCATTTTAAAGGTGTGAGATGATAGAAGATACATTTCTTTATTCTTTGAGAAACTAAAGCCAAACCGTCTTTTTCCTTTGATTGCTCTCTGTAAAGCCAGTATTTGCGGCCACCAACAGGGCCACCTGGCTCATGCATGTTCGCATTACATTCGGATAGTTGGTAATAAAACAATGGAGCCAAAAACTGGTGGGCCATCATCTTTAATCCTAGCTTGCACCCGGTGGGCAAGTAAAAACACACACTGGGCTCCAAAACCCATTCACTCAGTGCTCACAAAGCTACTGACTTATCTGAGTTTCCTAGAATCAAAGGTTTTTAGCTCACCAGACTTATTCACCTCTGTTTCCCATCTCCTTCTCCAGCACAAACTCTGCACAGAACTGTCTTCTCCCTCAGCACTTCCCCATCTTGGCTGCTACTCCTGGCCTCCTCCACGTGGCCTTTCTCTGCTCTCCTCTCTAATGCTGATCTCAGGAACCAAGAGAGAGCAAGCTCCCGGTCTGCCACACTTTATAGTGTAGAAATCCAAACCTTTAATCCAGTGGTTCTTAACCTTTTTTGAGGTACCGAACCCACCAGTTTCATATGTGCATTCACTGAACCCTTCTTTAGTGATAATAAAATATGATTTTTTTTTCAAATTCAATACATAGGTATATGCTTTTTTACTGGTGCACAAAATGAGCCGTGCATGAACATCACCTTGCTCGAAGAACAAAACGAACAAAGTGCATGAACTCACAACAAATTACAGTATTACTTCATTCTGTCCTCCTCGGCAGAGGCTTCTTTGAACCCCTGAGACCGACTCATTGAACCCCTAGGGTTCGATAGAAAGTAGGTTAAGAACCACTGGTTTAGGTGTTCTGATTCTTCCAGATTGATTTTTGGAAGATTATATGATTCAAGAAATTTGTCCATTTCACCAAGGTTGTCTTATTTTTTGGCATAGAGTTCTTCATAGTATTTTCTCACAATCCTTTGTATTTCTGTTGTGTCAGTTGTTATTCCTTCACTCTCATTTCTAATTTTATTTATTTGAGTCCTGTCTCTTTATTTCTTGATGAGTCTAGTTAAAGGTTCATTGATCTTGTATAGTTTTCAAAGAACCGGCTTCTGGTTTCGTTAATCCTATGTATTGTTTCCTTAGGCTCTATGTCATTTATTTCCACTCTGAACTTTATTATTTCCTTCCTTCTACTAGTCCTGGGCTTTATTTGCTGTTGTTTTTCTAGTTCTTTTAGCTGCAGGGTCAAATTTCTTATTTGAGCTTTTTCTAGCTTCTCATGGTATGCCTGTAATGCTGTAAACTTCCCACTTAGTACTGCTTTTGTTGTGTCCCATAAATTTTGAGTTGATGTATGCTCATTATCATTGGTTTCTAGAAAACTTTTTATGTCTTCTTTGATCTCATTGTTAATCTATTCATTATTTAATAACATGCTATTTAGTTTCCAAGTGTTTGAGTATTTCTCATATTTTCTTTTGTGGTTAATTTCTAGTTTCATGCCATTGTGATCAGAGAAAATGCTTGATATGATTTCAATCTTCTTAAATTTATTGAGACCACTTTTGTGTCCTAACATGTGGTCTATCCTAGAGAATGTACCATGAGTGCTTGAAAAGAATGTATATTCTAATGCTTTAGGGTGAAAATTCTGAAGATATCTATTAAATGGAGTTGATCTAGTGTATACTTTATGTCTGCTGTTTCTTTGTTAATTTTCTTTCTTGAGGATGTATCCAGTGATGTTAGTGGGGTATTGAAATCCCCTACTTTTATAGTATTGCTATTAATCTCCTCCTTTATATCCATCGACGTCTGCTTTATGTATGTCGGGGCTCTTATGTTTGGTGCACAGATATTTATAATGGTTATATCTTCCTGTTGAATTGTTCCCTTTAACATTATGTAGTGTCCTTCTTTATCTCTTACTACAGCCTTTGTTTTAAAGTTCATTTTGTCAGATATAAGTATTGCTACCCCGGCTTTTTTTTCATTTCCATTTGCATAAAATATTTTTTTTCAGCCTTTTACCTTCAGTCTATATGCATCTTTTGTTTTAAGGTGTGTCTCTTGTAGACAGCATATGTATGGGTCTTGTTTCTTTATCCACACAGCTACCCTTTGTCTTTTGATTGGATCATTTAATCCATTTACATTTAAGGTTATTATTGATATGTATTTGTTATTGACATTTTATTCTTTAAAGCTGTATTCTTCTTTTGCTATATTCTTTTCCCCCTTTGAACTGTTCACAACAGGCCCCTTAGCATCTCTTGCAGAATTGGTTTGGTTTTAATGAGTTCCTTGAGTTTTTTTTTTTTTTTTTTTTGTCTGGGAAGCTCTTTATTTCTACTTCAATTTTAAATGCTAGCCTTTCTGGATAGAGTAGTCTTGGTTGTAGGTTCTTGTTCTGCATTATTTTGAATATATCTTGCCATTGCCTTCTGGCCTCAATTGTTTCTGTTGAGAAGTCAGGTGTCATCCTTATGGGGGCTCCTTTGTAGGTGATAGCCTTTTTTTCTCTAGCAGCTTTTAAAATTTTCTCTTTATCACTTAGCTTTGGTATTTTAACTATGATGTGTCTTGGTGTAGATTTCTTTGCATTTCTCTTTATTGGAGTTCTGTGTGTTTCTTGCACATGTGAAACTTTTTCCAGTCTTAATTTAGGGAAGTTTTCAGCTATGATTTGATTGAACAAAGTTTCCCCTTGTTCTTTCTCCTCTTCTTCAGGAATCCCTATGATGCAGATGTTTTTTCTATTTATGTTGTCACAGAGCTCCCTTAGAGTTTCCTCAGATTTTTTGAGTCTCTTTTCTTTTTTCTGCTCTCCTTCTCTGCCTTTGTTTATTTTGTCCTCTAATTTACTGATTTGATCCTTAGCTTCATCCATCCTGCTTTTAATTCCTTCAATTGTGGTCTTCAGTTCTGATACTGTATTTGTCATTTCTGTCTGATTCTTTTTTATGATTTCAATTTCCTTTTTGTACTTGCTATCTTTTTATTTAGGTGTTCCTAATGACTATCCATTATAGCTCTAAGCTCTTTGAACATCCTAATTATCATTATTTTAAACTCTGCATCAGATAGTTTGTTTATATCTGATTCATTCAGGTCCTTCTCAGGGGATTTCTTGTGATTCATTTGGGTTGCATTCCTCTGCCTGCCCCTTTTGTCTGTGTTTAAGAAGGGTTTGGCTACTGGAGTTCAATGGGTGTTGCCTCTGTGTTCCCTAGGTGTGGTCTGTCTGCAGGTCCGCCACCCCCTCTGCCACTGCCTAGGGTGGTTGGGTGTGGGTGTTGCCGGCCCGGCTGCAGCTGCTGCTGAGGTTTATTCCTCGCCTCTTCAGGAGGGGCTGTGTTCTCGTGCCAGGCTCTATAAGCCTCAGATGGTGTCGACCTTTGCCTCCCTCCTACGGGTGGGACCGTGCACCATACTCAGGTACAAGCCTGGGCACCAATTGCAAGGGTGAGCACTATTGCTCAGCTGTAGGTCCCTGTCAGCCTGTTTCTCCAGCCAGGAGGGGCTTCTGGTGTGCACTCAGCTGCTAGCCTGGGCTTCCGCCCCAACCCCACCCACCTCGGCTCCTTGGCTGGTTCAGGCTGCTGCTATGCGCTCAGCCGTGCACCCGGCTTCTGCCTCACCTCTGCGGGCAAAGCTGGTTTGGGCGGAGCTTCAAGCCTCAGAGGCCAGGTGTGGCTGCGCACCTGCTTGCTCTTGCCCAGCGGTGGATCTCGGCCCGTTCTGGGCTCCCGCTTTTCCCCCACAGGTGGGTTGCAGGCGGGCTGCAGCCGCCAGTTTACTTTCGTGTGTCCCCTTTGCCCCAGCTGGGCTAAACCGAGTTCACACCCACCGGCCTGGGTTCTGCCCCTGCCGGCGGAACCACGCTTCCTCATCCCGCCGCCACCCGCCCTCCAGCAAGCCCTCAGCAGTGTGGGTGGGGGCACTGCAGCTCAGACCCTAACACTCTTTACAGTAGTCCTGAAAGCTCCCTCCTTCTCAGTGACTGTGCTCTAATTACCGCAGCAGAGCCTGTTTGGCTGGTGTCCTGCTTCCCCTTGCTTGTTCCAGGGCAATTTTTATTTCAGATTTGTGGAGTGACTCAGCCCAGTGTTTAGGGTGGCTGTCCCTCAAAGCTTTTCTCCTGTGCCTTCCAGACCTCACTCTCTTCCTGCTGTTCTGGACCTCTCCTCTCTCCCTGTCTCCTGGAGTCCCGGGTGAGTGGTTGTGAGAGAGGTTTTCTGTGCCGTCCCTTTAAGAAGGATCCTGGTTCTGAGACAACTGTCTTTTTCTCACAAACAGTATCCTAACTTGTTTCCCAGCTAAATACTATCCAAATGCCTCTTCTAGGCTCTGGAGCTGCAGGCTGGGGCTTTGTTCCTGGGACCCAGGTCCCTTCACTTCTGCTGGCCTCTCTTCATGCTACAGGAGTCTCTCCGGGCTCCTTTTGCTCCTGGGAGCTGGGTAGCCCTTTCCGCGTTTTCACTTTTCCTACCAATCTGAAGGTGGCTTCTTCATTGTCCCCCTTTTGAAGAGTTCTCTTAGACCATTTCAGTGTTGGTTTATCCAGATGATGTTTCTTAAAATCAAGTTCTTATCCACTTTGGTCCTGGGAGTTGGAAGTGGAATGTCCACTTACTTCATCATCATCTTGGCAGCCTAGACTCTTTTTGAGAAATAATTCCAGACTTGTTACTGTGCTCTGTCAGATCCTGGACCTCCAGCCGTAAGCTGCTGACACTCGCTGTGAGCTGAGAGACCCACCATGCCATGAGGGAAAGTGAACCCTAAGGCTTTATTTTCCAGGGACAGGAGGATCCTGGGGAGATCTACAGGTGTGACCTGAGCACACAGGTTGCACGAAAGTGTGGTGCATGTTCTTGACGTACCTGTGCTGGCTACAGGGCCAACTATGCTAGAGCTTTAGCAGTACCCTAATGGTGAACAGGTCACTTGGAATGGTGACGACACAGAGGACTGTGGCAGTGTGACAGTCTATCCAGGAGAGTCTCTGTAGGTCAGCAGGGACAGAGAGTGTTCCAGTGACAGGTCTCCACTGTGGCTGAACAGAGAGAAAGTCTGAGATCTCCACACTGGTGCCCAGACTTCAGCTGTGAGCTTTACCAGAGGGGCAGGGAGCCGAAGGGACAAGAAGGGAACCGCAATCATCTAGTCTTCATTGTCTCAGGTTTTGGAAAGAGAGCAGTCACAATGGTGACTTCTTTATCCCCACAACAGTGTTTTCTCACAACTAAAATTACTATCTACTCAATGGATGGCATTGCTCATGCTTTGAGTTTTCTGGGTATAAAATATTAGGAGACTTTAGAGGTGAGAACTTTTATTCTGAAAATATAAGTGATGCAACATTGTCAGTTGGCTTGTTAGTAGATATTCAACTACTTAGACTGGAAGCAAAGCTACTCAAATGTTTAAGAGTTCCTCTCTAATTGAGACGAACAGGTGGGAGATGCACAGTGAATCGTCAAGTAAATTTGGGGAACCTGGCAAGTCGCTTCCCTGACCCTTTGTCCTCAGTCTGCTAGTGTGATTGTTGTCCTAGTGCAGTGGTTCTTAACCTTTTTTGAGGTACCGAACCCACCAGTATCATATGCACATTCACCGAACCCTTCTTTAGTGATAAATAAAATATGATTTTTTTTTTCCAAATTCAAGACATAGGTATATGTTTTTTTACTGGTGCACAAAATGAGCTGTGCATGAACATCACCTTGCTCAAAGAACAAAACCAACAAAGTGCATGAACTCACAACAAATTACGGTATTACTTTATTCTGGCCTCCGTGGCAGAGGCTTCTCCGAACCCCTGAGACTGACTCATGGAACCCCTAGGGTTCGATAGAACCCAGGTTAAGAACCACTGGCTTAGGAGCAGTAGAGACTATTCGTCATGCCATCCTCCTGAACCCATCTGTATGTATATATCTTTAAGTCTCTGTTTATCATTTATTTAATTCCATACCTTTTCCCGTTCAAAGACTCCAAAATAAACTCGTCATGGCTGGACTGCAATAACACGGGGCACCAAAACCCACTCATATGTTCTCCTGTTCCACAACCAAGAAAATATTTCAGGTTTTTCCTGGAATCAAAGGCCCTCACTGGTCTTATTCACCTCTGTTCCTCATCTCCTTCTCTTGCACAAACTGGCTTCTCCTTCAGCATTCCGCCATATTGCTCCCTACCTCCTCCACATCCACACGACCTCTCTTCCTTACGACATGGTCTCCTCTCTCCAAAGTGGCCTCCTAGCTCCTCCTTTTAAAACTTTTGGGTGGGACAATCCCTCCCCCAGAACACATTAGCAAAACCAAGTTCCTTCCCAATCAGGATGATAATTAATATTATCACCTGGCAACAGCCATTTACGTGGGCAGCACCATTTTTAACAATCAAAGTGAGCAAAACAATAAAATACAGATTTTACAACTCAATTGCTCAACAGTGTCTTACTATGTAGATGAGACACCCCATAGATTGATTTCCTGTTCCTACTTTGTGTTTTGGTGTAATGAGGAATCATCTGAGACAGTTGTGGCAGCTGCTTTGGGGTTAAGAATTTTAACCCTATTTACCCAGTGTAAGAGACTGAGTACATTCTCTGTGAAAGGAATGGAACACAGAGTCCACCTGATGTCCCAGTGCAGAATTTGTGTCGGCACCAATAACTTCTCCAGCCTGTCTCCAAGGTGTGGGTAAGAGGGACTTGAGCAAGTCTCATGCTTCTACTTCATATAGGATATGTGTTGCCAGGGCAACAGCAAAAGCAGAAGAAGATTTTAAGATTAACTATGTTTATAATGCAAAGTTTTCGGGAACATAATTTGTTCAGAAGTCAGCCAACAATGTATGCTATTGTGAATGCTCTACTTCATTGCAAAGTGTTTAATTTCACTTTGTAGATCTTTTTTATTATATCTAATAGAAATGGCCTGATATAATTCCAGAAGTGTAATCATTGTGTCATTAGGCAGCTCTATTTAAAATACTTTGAGGGAACTTCATACCACTTTCCACAGTGCCTGTACCAATCTGCATTCCCACCACATCTTCTGAACACTTGTTGTTTGTTGATTTATTGATGATAGCCATTCTGACAGATGTGAGGTGGTAGCTCACTGTGGTTTTAATTTGCATTTCTGTGATGATTAGTGACATTGAGCATCTTTTCATATGTCTATTGGTCATCTGTATGTCCTCTATGGAGAAGTTTGTCTATTCAGGTCATTTGCCCATTTCTTAATTGGAGTTCTTTTGGTATTAAGTCTTATTAGTTGCTTATAAATTTTGGATATTAAGCTCTTATCAGATGTATTGACAAGCAGAGCCAAAACACTAATTTGAAAGAACATATGCACCCCTATGTTCATTGCAGCATTATTCACAATAGCCAGAATATGGAAGTATCCCAAGTGTCCATCAGTAGATGAGTGAATAAAAAAGTGATACATTTATACAACCATAAAAGAAAAGAAATCTTATATTTCACAACAGCATGGATGGACCTGGAAATTATTTTGCTGAGTGAAATAAACTAGTCAGATAAAGACAAATACCATATGACATTACTTATATGTAGACTCTAATGAACAAAATAAATTAACAAACAAAATAGAAACAGACTCATAGATACAGAGAACAGACTGACAGCTGTCAGAGGGAAGGTGGTTGACAGCTGAGTGAAAAAGTTGAAGGGATTAAGCAAAGAAAAAAGAACACATACACACAGACAATAGTACAGTGATTATCAGAGGGAAAGGGAAGTGGGGGGTAGAAGAGGCTAAGGGGGAATAAATGGTGATGGAAGGAGACTTGACTTGGGGTGGTGAGCAGACAGTGTAATATACAGGTGATGTATTACAGATTTGTACACCTGAAATTTATATAATTTTATTAACCAATGTCAGCCAATAAATCCAATTTAAAAAATAACTACATGAAAGCCTAATTCAGTTGTTTGCTTTATATTAAAAATACACTGTCAAAAAAAGCTTCTATGTTAATGTTGTCCTGTAACATCTGAGCATCCATTTTGTTCCCGTAATTTTAGCCAGAAGAGCCTAAAGAGCATTTTCAAACAATATCAGACAATGTGGCTGCAGCATGTTGGAGCTAACTGTGAAGCTGTTTATTGCTGTGAGGCTCTTGGATTTGAAAGCGACAGCTGATAAAGATGCTATTAAAAATCTTGCCCGTTAAGGAACCTTATGAATTATTAAAATCCAGATTCTATTATTCCTTCTTAAATTATTCTTTTCAGCTGCTTATTGCCACGTGTACCCACCTCTCTCAGCTGTTAAGCAATTACCCTTTTTAGGGTCAGAGAAAGCACCTTTGGGCCACCTGGCAGGCAGAGATAAGGGCTGTGGTTCAGCCTGAATTGCTGTGATGCAGACGTGGAGATCAAGTTGGGGAGGGAGTCATCACCTTGGGGTTCTCCAAGCAGCTAAAAGAGATTTATTCTGGTGTACTCCCCGGGAAGTCTTCACTTCTATATAGCTTCAATCTCCTCTAACTTCAAAGTGTTGACGTTGTCCTGTTGTACGTGAAATGCCAGGCTGAAAATTAAAGACAATCTTGCCAACTAAGAGAATACACTATGCACAAGATGGATTATCTGCCTGTTAATTTCATTAAAAAAGTGTTCAATAGAAATTATTTTTATTCAAGCCTTTCATAATTAAGGGTTATTCTGAAGCAAAGGTTCTTTTATGTGTTTATTTATTTTTCTGAAGACATCTCTGTATTTCCAGAGGAGAGAAAGGTTTGTTTAGTCAATGCTCCAGTGTAAAAATAAACATAAAATTGTGTCAAAGGCATTTGCTGGGTTAATGCCATGGTTGGGACTTCACTGAACCATGGGCACACATACTGGTATGATCATTTTGGCCAATCCTTGTGTCTGTAACAGTGGATGTTTTCAGGGATGAGTTACATTTTGACCGCAGCCTGTTCGCATGGAGGAGGTAACCCCAGCACCTTGGTCGAAGCTGGGTCCTCAGCAGCTAACTTAGCTACTTAGCCCGGGTGGGGTGGGAATGAATAATGCCCAGCATGATGATAGCAAAAGCTTATTGAAAAAAATATTTTAAAAAATTTTTAAAAAGAAGTTTATGAAAAGAAACAGTTTGCTTTTAAGTCAGCCCTGCATCCAAAGAATTGCAAAGACATCAGCAACAAGCTATGCTGCTTTCCTTGGTGTGAGGGTCTCAGCAGAGCCACCTTTGCGGGCTCCGGAGCACAAGCAGAGGGGCTGAGATATGTCACTGAGCTTCAGCCAGGTGAGCCACAAGACAGATGGTGTATGAGGTCATCAGCAAAACCGGGCACATAGTACATGTCACCTGCATGCACAGATCCTACACATATGTGTAAATGCGGCAGTCTGTTGATGAATTTTTTTAACCAAAGCCCTGAATTTGCACAGTCATTTAAAGCACTGTGCTACCATTCTTCACAAGTGAACCACTGAGTTTTCATCCATGAGTTGCGATTATCTTGTCATGGCAATATCTGTCATCAGGAAGGTTTCTTTAGTGAGTCATGCAATGCAGTAGACAAAAAGGTTAAATGTTTCATTATCCATGCTCTTATTTTATATAATATAATATATGCATAATATTATATATTTTATATATAATATTATAATTTTATAAATTATATGATAATCATCTATCTCAGTGGTTCTTAACCTGGCTTCTATCGAACCCTAGGGGTTTGATGAGCCGGTCTCAGGGGTTTGGAGAAGCCTCTGCCATGGAGGCCAGAATAAAGTAATACCGTAATTTGTTGTGAGTTCATGCACTTTATTGGTTTTGTTCTTTGAGCAAGGTGATGTTTATTCACGGCTCATTTTGTGCACCAGTAAAAAAACATATACCTATGTCTTGAATTTGGAAAGAAAAATCATATTTTATTTATCACTAAAGAAGGGTTCGGTGAATGCGCATATGAAACTGGTGGGTTCGGTACCTCAAAAAAGGTTAAGAACCACTGATCTATCTATATAATTTACTCTATGGTGCCCTGCACTCAGCTAAGTGTTTCCATGTATTCATGTATTATCCCATTTTGTACTTACAGAAAAGTGTAGGATCAAAGTGACACTATCATTACTGGTTTTCGGAAGACGATATTGAGATGTAGGCAGTCTTAAGGGGTTTACAGATTGCACAGAGAGTAAATTGTGATGTTGTGATTCTAACTCTTGCATCAGAGAAAGCTGTGTGTGTTCTGGAGTTTGTGAGGAGTTTGTCTTCTGAGTCCATGAGCGGTCAGTGAGAAAGGGCAACGCATAGCCGTGCATTATCTGTTACTGAACCTGCAGACATTTTCAAACAAAGTATTTGTGAATATATCATAAACTATTGCTGGATTACTTTTTTCAATTTTTAATTCTTTGGAGAGTGTTGTTACAATTTCAGGATCTAGTTGGTCTCTCCTAGTTCCTCTGTCTATACTGCAGTCCTGAAAGATGAGTATTTGTTTATCAACAACTGTTCTATGTACCCTGTTCTCGTCAATACAGTGTCTCTTCTATTCCTTCGTCTCCTCTAGGACCTGTTTTCAAACTCTTTTCCTTGGACCAGGGATACTCTCTTTCCTCAGAAACACAATTTATAATTTTCTTTGTTCACATCAACTGGCTTCTGTTGATATCTGAAACGTTGTGTAGTGCTGAGCACAAAGACATGTGGAGAGGAGTTCCTCTCTGCAGTGAGGGATGAGGGAATGGTCCCTGCAAAGTCAGGTTGTGGTGACGCAGGATAGGAATTCAGACCCATTTAGTTTCAGTCCATTCCCCTCATCTGTCATTCAAGTAGAAAGCAAAGGAGACTTGGTCATGGAAAGCAGAAATTGGCTGAGTCGGTATCACTGTCTTTCCAGAGTTGGAGTCATGCCAGAATCAGTAAAGTTTGAAATGGAACATTCTTGCTATCTTACTGACCCCAAAGTGCTGCCTCTGTTTCACCCTCACAACCCATGTTGTTTGAGAGGAAAGTGGAAAAGAGAGTTTCATGGCCTCTGGTGGACATTAACCTGTGAGGGCTATGGAATTAAGTCTTTAAGATACAGACAGGAAGGAGCAAGAAAAATTCATGTGGTATTTTAGGTGAGTTTTCCAATAGTAAATAAGAGTAATGTTTACTAAATAATTACTTTTGGAAAGGACACACCTAGATGTTGTATAATCTGAAAGTTACAAAATGTGGGGGCCTTTGGAAGAAAACTCATACAAAATTCCAAAAATAATATGACCATGGCCACTAAGACATGATGTGACATGAGGAACCAGGAAGACAGAATGCCCGCATCATTGACATGGGCACTTCTGAGTAATAAGTGGAGGTTGAAGCTCCAGGAATGTGAGGCAAGTCTGTCGTTGACTGAGGCTGAGACCCCACATTGAGCTCCTTCCATCCCCATGTCAAGAAAATGAGGGGAGAAATCAAGACCTGGAAGGCCAGAGCTGCTGCCCGAGGATGGGAGTCCCACTCTTGTACCTCAGACTCCAGAGCCTGTGTGCCCAAGTCCTGTGGTTCTGCTTGTCACTCTCCAGGTTTGCACTTGAGCGTTCCACACCAGCCTGGTACTTCCACAAGAGTGTGAACAATCCTGTGTCTTTATTTACATAGGAAGAAACACATGCAGTGTTTCTCAGATGGTCAAGCTCGACAATCTCAGCTCCAGTATTCGGGTGGAAATGTGTGCATAACAAAATCTAAAAAACAAAATCAGATGGAACCAGACATGGTCCAGAGCATAATGGCGATAATTATCCAAGGAATAGAGACATTTTCTTGTTGAGGAGAAACTCAATCCTCTGTATTTATTATTACACACACAATTCAATATGGGAGGATGAGCTCCTGCATGGCCCAAGCCCTCAAACATGGGGATTTGGTGAACAGGCAGCTGTTTACCCAACTGCAGATAAGAACACCAAAGGGGAGGCAGGCCTAGGACAAGGGGGATAAGGTTCCTCTTTGCTCTTTGAAGTCGCAGGAGGTAAAGTCATGCAATATGTTTTCCTCAGACAGGGATTTTCAGGATGTTTTCCTTGGAGTTTCAAAAATATCAGGACATTCCTGGACACTGCCCCTGCATTCAGACACATCTCCACCTGTGCCATCTACTCTGCACACATATTTCTGAAGGAAAGTAAAGAAATAAAAGCAGCTCCTGTTTATAGAGGAGCCCCAGGAATCGTGTCCTACAGGTGGCAGGAAGGAAAGACAATAACAGCCCAGGCTTGGGGCTTTATTGATACATGTGGAACTAACTAAAATCAAATCAACATATATTTTTCTTAAAAAAATAAATCCCGATGCGGTGTGGGAATAGTGGGCAGTGGTGGCTTTAGGAAATCTACCCTCAGACTTGCCAGAACACAGGACAGTTCATGAGTGAGATATCCCATGAAGGGGACACGTTCAGAGTTTAGAATTGGAACAATTGGAAGGTTTTCACAAATTGTAATTTATTTTCTACCAATTTATCCAGTTGAAAGCACCACATTCCAACAGTTGGTGTTTTTGCATCAATTTCAACTATTCAAGGTAAAGTCATTATTTAAAAAAAAAAAATCTAGAAGTTATGTTTGAAACCGAAGAATAAGAACATTCTGTGTGTTTTTGAGCCGAGATTAAGACAGAAGAAGGGAGCTGAGTCTGCCTGGTGGTCATACGAGCAGGAATGCAGTACCAGGCGTGGGCACATATAGTCCAAGCTCAGTCAATATCTATCCAGTGACCAGATTAAGAAATATTTTAAAATTAATTTTAATGGGGTGACATTAATAAATCAGGGTACATATGTTCAAAGAATACATCTCCAGATCATCTTGTCATTCAATTATGTTGCATACCTATCACCCAAAGTAAAATGGTCCTCTGTCACCTTCTATTTGGTTTTCTTTGTGCCCCTCCCCTCCCCTTTCTCCCTCCCACTCTTCCCTACCCCCACTCCGTAACCACCACACTCTAGTCCATGTCTCATAGTCTCGTTTTTATGTCCCACCTATGTATGAAATCATGCAGTACTCAGTTTTTTTCTGTTTTACTTATTTCACTACATATAATGTTATCAAGGTCCATCCATTTTGTTGTAAATGATCCGATGTCATCATTTCTTATGGCTGAGTAGTATTCCATAGTATATATGTACCAAAGCTTTTTAATCCACTTGTCTTCTGAAGGACACTTGGGCTGTTTCCAGATCTTCACTATTGTGAACAATGCTGCCACAAACATGGGGCCGCATTTCTTCTTTTCGAACAGTGCTATGGTGTTCTGAAGGTATATTCCTAAAAGTGGGATAGCTGGGTCAAAAGGCAGTTTGACTTTTAATTTTTTGAAGAATCTCTATACTGTTTTCCACAGTGGCTGCACCAGTCTGCATTCCCACCAGCAGTGCAGAAGGGTTCCCTTTTCTCCACATCCTTGCCAGCACTTATTCTGTGATGAGCACCATTCTGACTGGTGTGAGGAGATATCTCATTGTGGTTTTAATTTGCATTTCTCTAATGATTAGTGATGTTGAGCATTTTTTCATATGCCTATTGACCATCTGTATGTCCTCTTTGGGGAAATTTCTATTCATTTCTTTTGCCCATATTTTGATTGGATTGTTTGTCTTCCTGGCATTGAGTTTTATTAGTTCATTATAAATTTTGGTTATTAACCTCTTATCAGACGTATTGTCGAATATGTTCTCCCATTGTGTGGTTTGTCTTTTTATTCTGTTCTTATTGTCTTTAGCTGTGCAAAAGCTTTTTAGTTTGATATAGTCCCATTTGTTTATACTGCCTTTTATTTCATTTGCCTGTGGAGATAAATCAGCAAATATATTGCTGCGACAGATGTCGGATAGCTTACTGTCTATGTTTTCTTCTAAGGTGCTTATGGTTTCACGGCTTACATTTAAGTCTTTTATGCATTTTGAGTTTATTTTTGTGAATGTTGTAAGATGATGGTCTAGTTTCATTTTTTTTGCAGGTAGATGTCCAATTTTCCCAAAACCATTTGTTAAAGACGCTGTCTTTACTCCATTGGATGTTCTTTCCTCCTTTGTCAAATATCAGTTGTCCATAAAGTTGTGGGTTTATTTCTGGGTTCTCTGTTCTGTTCCATTGATCTATGTGCCTGTTCTTATGCCAGTACCAGGCTGTCTTGAGTATAATGGCCTTGTAGTAAACCTTGATATCCAGAAGAGTGATATCTCTTGCTTTATTTTTTCTTTTTAAGATTGCTGAGGCTATTCGTGTTCTTTTTCGTTTTCATATAAATTTTTGGAATATGTGTTCTATATCTTTGAAGTATGTCATTGGTACTTTAATTGGTATTGCTTTGACTTTATAAATTGCTTTGGGTAATATATACATTTTAATGATGTTTATTCTTCCTAGCCATGAGCACGGTATATGCTTCCACTTGTTTGTATCTTCCTTGATTTCTTTTATCAATGTTTTATAATTTTCTGAGTACAAGTTCTTAACCTCCTTCATTAAATTTACTCCTAGGTACTTTATTTTTTTGGTTGAAATAGTGAAGAGGATTGTTTCCTTAATTTCTTTTGCTGACAGTTCATTGTTGGTATATAAAAAGCCTCTGATTTCTGAGTATTAATTTTATATCCTGCCACCTTGCTGAATTCATTTATAAGGTCCAGTAGTTTTTTGACTGAGACTTTAGGGTTTCCTATACACAATATCATATCATCTGCAAATAATAACAATTTTACTTCTTCTTTTCCAATTTGGATGCCTTTTATTTCTTCTTCTTGTCTGATTGCTGTGGCTATAACTTCCAGAACTATGTTGAATAAGAGTGGTGAAAGGGGGCATCCCTGCCTGGTTCCTGATCTTAAGGGGATTGCTTTTAATTTATGCCCATTTAGTATGATGTTGGCTGTGGGTTTGTCATTGATGGCCTTTATCAGGTTAAGGAATGTTTTCTGTATTTCCACTTTACTGAGAGTTTTGATCATGAATGAAATGAGTGCTGGATTTTATCAAATGCTTTTTCTGCATCTATTGAAATTATCATGTGATTTTTGTCTTTCCTTTTGTTTATGTGATGAATCACATTGATTGGTTTGCGAATATTGAACCAGCCTTGCCTCTCCAGAATAAATCCCACTTGATCATGGTGTATGATTTTTTTCATATATTGCTGGATCCAGTTGGCTAATATTTTGTTGAGAATTTTAGCATCTAAATTCATCAGGGATATTGGCCTATAATTTTCTTTCTTTGTATTGTCTTTGACTGGTTTCGGGATCAGAATTATTCTCGCCTCATAAGAGGAGTTTGGAAGTTTTCCTTCTTCTTGAATTTTTTGAAATAGCTTGAGGAGGATAAGTTTAGTTCTTCTTTGAATTTTTGGTAGAATTCACTTGTGAAGCTATCAGGCCCAGGACTTTTCTTTTTTGGAGTTTATTGATAACTGTTTTGATCTCATTTGTTGTGATTGGTCTGTTTAGGTGTTTTGAATATTCCAGATTGATTTTGGGAAGATTATATGATTCAAGAAATTTGTCCATTTCACCTAGGTTGTTTAATTTTTGGCATAGAGTTCTTCATAGTATTTTCTTTTCTTTTCTTCTTTTCTTTTTCTTTTACAGGGACAGAGAAAGAGAGTCAGAGAGAGGGATAAATAGGGATAGACTGACAGGAACAGAGAGATGTGAGAAGCATCAATCATTAGTTTTTCGTTGCCATTGCAACACCTTTGTTGTTCATTAATTGCTTTCTCACATGTGCCTTGACTGCAGGCCTTCAGCAGACAGAGCCAACCCCTTTCTGGAGCCAGCAACCTTGAGTCCAAGCTAATGAATGAGCTTTTGCTCAAACCAGATGGGCCCGTGCTTAAGTTGGCAAGCTCGGATTCTCAAACCTGGTCTTCCGCATCCCAGTCCGACGCTCTATCCAAAGCGCCATCGCCTGGTTAGGCTTCATAGTATTTTCTTACAATACTTTGTATTTCTGTTGAGTCAGTTGTTATTTCTCCACTCTCATTTCTAATTTTATTTATTTGAGTTCTCTCTCTTTATTTCTTGGTGAGTCTAGTTAAAGGTTAATCGATCTTGTTTACCTTTCAAAAGAACGAGCTCCTGGTTTCATTGATCCTCTGTATTGTTTCCTTAGCCTCTATGTCATTTTTTTCCACTCTGATCTTTATATTTCCTTTCTTCTACTAGACCTGGGCTTTATTTGCTCTTGTTTTTCTAGTTCTTTTAGATGCAGGGTCAAGTTGTTTATTTGAGCTTTTTCTAGCTTCTCATGGTATGTCTGTAGTTCTATGAACTTCCCTCCCAGTACTGCTTTTGCTGTGTCCCATAAATTTTGAGTTGATGTATGCTAATTATCATTCGTTTCTAGAAACTTTTTTATTTCTTCTTTGATCTCATTGTTAATCTATTTATTATTTAATAACATGCTATTTAGTTTCCAAGTGTTTGAGTATTTTTCAGTTTTTCATTTGTGGTTAATTTCTAGTTTCATGGCATTGTGATCAGAGAAAATGCTTGATATGATTTCAATATTCTTAAATTTGTTGAGATCATTTTTGTATCCTAACATGTGGTCTATCCTAAAGACTGTACAATGAACGCTTGAAAAGAATGTATATTCTACTGCTTTAGGGTGAAAAGTTCTGAAGATATCTATTAAATCAAGTTGATCTAGTGTATCCTTTAAGTCTGCTGTTTCTTTGTTGATTTTCTTTATTAAGGATCTATCCAGTGATGTTAGTGGGGTATTGAAATCCCCTACTATTATAGTATTGCTGTTAATCTCACGCTTTATATCTATCAAAGTCTGCTTTATGTATGTCGGAGCTCCTATGTTTGGTGCATAGATATTTATAATGGTTATATCTTCCTGTTGAATTGTTCTCTTTATCATTAGGTAGTGTTTTTCTTTATCTCTTTCTACAGCCTTTGTTTTAAAGTTCATTTTGTCAGATATACGTATTGCTACCCCGGTTTTATTTCATTTCCATTTGCATGAAATATTTTTTTCCATCCTTTCACCTTCATTCTATGTGAATCTTTTGTTTTAAGGTGTGTCTCTTGTAGATAGCATACGTATGGGCCCTGTTTCTTTATCCATGCAGCTACCCTATGTCTTTTGATTGGATCATTTAATCCATTTACATTTAAGGTTATTATTGATATGTAGTTGTTTATTGCCATTTTATTCTTTAAAGCTGTATTCTTCTTTTGCTATATTTTTTCCTCCCTTTGAACTGTTCACAACAGGCCCCTTAGCATCTCTTGCATAATTGGTTTGGTTTTAATGAATTCCTTGTGGTTTTTTTTGGTCTGGGAAGCTGTTTATTTCTCTTTCAATTTTAAACGTTAGCCTTGCTGGATAGAGTAGTCTTGGTTGTAGGTTCTTGTTCTGCATTATTTTGAATATATCTTGCCATTCCATTCTGTCCTAAAGTGTTTCTGTTGAGAAGTCCGATGTCATCCTTATGGGGGCTCCTTTGTAGGTGATAGCCTTTTTTATCTAGCAGCTTTTAAAATTTTCTCTTTATCACTTAGCTTTGGTATTTTAACTATGATGTGTCTTGGTGTAGATTTCTTTGGGTTTCTCTTTAATAGAGTTCTCTGTGCTTCTTGAATGTGTGAAACATTTTCCAGTCTTAATTTACAGAGGTTTTCAGCTATGATTTCATTGAACAAATTTTCTATCTCTTGTTTTTCTCTTCTTCTTCAGGAACCCCTATGATGTGGACGTTATTTCTGTTCATGTTGTCACAGAGCTTCCTTAGAGTTTCCTCAGATTTTTTGAGTCTCTTTTCTTTTTTCTGTTCTGCTTTTGTACCTTTGTTTATTGTGTCCTCTAATTCGCTGATTCGATCCTCAGCTTCATTCATCCTGCTTTTAATTCCTTCCATTGTGGACTTCAGTTCTGATACTGTATTTGTCATTTCTGTCCGATTCTTTTTTATTATTTCAATTTCGTTTTTTATACTTGTTATCTCTCTATTTAGGTGTTCATAAGACTATCCATTGTTGCTCTAAACCAATGGTTCTTAACCTTTTTTGAGGTACCAAACCCACCAGTTTCATAATCTCAGTCACCGAACCCTTCTCTAGTAATAAATAAAATATGATTATTTTTTTCCAAATTCAAGACATAGGTATGTTTTCTAACTGGTGCACAAAATGAGCCGTACATGAACGTCACCTTGCTTAAAGAACAAAACCAACAAAGTGCATGAACTCACAAATTATGGTATTACTTAATTCTGGCCTCCACGGCAGAGGCTTCTCCGAACCCCTGAGTCCAACTCATTGAACCCCTAGGGTTAGAAAGAACCTAGGTTTAGAACCACTGCTCTAAACTCTTTGAACATCCTAACTATCATTATTTTAAACTCTGCATCAGGTAGTTTGGTTTTATCTGATTCATTCTGGTTCTTCTCTGGGTATTTTTCTTGATTCATTGGGGTTGCATTCCTCTGCCTGCCCATTTTGTCTGTGTGTAAGAAAGGTTTGGCTACTGGAGTCCTATGGGTGTTGCCTCTGTGTTCCCTAGGTGTGGTCTGTCTGCAGGCCCGCCACCCCCTCTGCCACTGCCTAGGGCTGTTGGGTGTAGGTGTTGCCGGCACCGGCCACTGCAGCTGCTGCTGCAGTCTCTGCCTTGCCTCTGTGGGAGGGGCTGTGTTCTCGTGCCATGCTCTATAAGCCTCAGCCAGTCTCGACCTTCGCCCCTCTCCCATGGGTGAGACCTTATACCACATTCGGGCCACAAGCCTGGGCTCCAAGGGCAAGGGCAAGCACTTTTTCTCAGCTGCAGGCCCCTGTCAGTGTGCGCCAGGCTTCTGCCCCTTCCCTGCCAACTTCGGCTCCTCCGCTGGGCTGCTGGTGCACACACAACTGTGAGCCCCGGCTTCCACCCCACCTCTTGGGCAAAGCTGGTTCGTGCAGGGCTTCAAACCTCGGAGGCCTGGTGAGGCTGCGCGCCTGCTCACCCCTGCCCAGCGGTGGATCTCTGCCCATTTCGGGCTCCAGCTTTTCCCCCATAGGTGGTGTCGCAGGCAGGCCCCCAGCTGTCGGACCACTTTCCCATGTCCCCTTCACCCCCAATGAGCTAGACCAAACTCATGCCAGCCGGCTCAACCTCTGCCCCTGCCAGTGGAATCACACTTCCACATCCCACTGCCACCCGCCCTCTAGCAAGCCCTCAGTAGTTTGGGTAGGGGCACTGCAGCTCAGACCCTAACACTTCATACTGTAGTCCTGAAAGCTCCTTCCTTTTAAGCAACTGTTTTCTGCAGGGGAGCCTGTTTGGCTGGTGTCCTGCTTCCCCTTGCTGGATCCAGGGGAAATGTTGTTTCAGATTTGTGGAGTGACTCAGTCCAGAGTTTAGGGTGGCTGACCCTCAAAACTTTTCTCCTTGTGCCTTCCAGACCGCACTCTCTTCCCACTGCTCTGGTCCTCTCCTCTCTCCCTGTCTCCCAGAGTCTCGGGTGAGTAGTTGTAAGTGAGGTTTTCTGCGCCGTCCCTTTAAGAAGAATCCTGGGTCTGAGACAACTCTCTTTCTCACAAACAGTATCTTAACCTGTTTCACAGCTAAATACTGTCTATATGCCTCTTCTAGGCTCTGGAGCTGTAGGCTGGGGCCTTGTTCCTGGGACCCAGGTCCCTACCCTTCTGCTGGCCTCTCTTCCTGCCACATGAGTCTCTCTAGGCTGCCTTTCACTCTGGGGAGCTGGCAGTCCTTTCTGCGTTTTCGCTTTTCCTACCAGTCTCTATGATGCTTCTTCAGTGTTCCCTGGTTGAAGAGTCTTCTTAGTCCAGTTCAACGTTGGTTTATCCAGATGTTGGTTCTTAAAATCAAGTTATAATCCACTTTGGTTCTGGGAGTTGGAAGTTGTTACATCTGCTTACTCCATTGCCTTCTTGCCCCTCCTCCCAGATTAAGGAATTTATTAAATAAACTCCTGGTCAAGAACAGTATGCATTGAAACTGTATAAGAACTCTCAGAGTTGAGTCTGTAGACCCCTGCTGAAGAGGTCCAGCAGGGGCTTACAGGAATGCAGGTGTGTTAATAAGTTAGGGCACACCCACACAGACATAGGATGCTCATTTCTATGCTTGACAGGGGCAGCCACCCCCTCACATTTTCTGCCATGTGTGTGGGCATGGCACTCCACATGCCTAACTCTGAAGTCCATGGTAGCAATTAGGTGTTTCAGGGTGGGGCCTGAGGACAGTATGTCGAATTCAGCTAGTAGAACTGTCTCGGAATGAGTTGAAATGTGTGCATGCTACCATGTTATCAAACTCCTAGCCACTTACTCATAAATTCATGTGGTCCTGGGCCCAATGGGTGCTGGGAGGGAGGGGTAGAGAGAGAGCAGGATAATAAACATGGCATATTATGACTTTATTAGAATAACCATGTGGATATGTAAACTGCCTTTTGAGCTATGGGGGGCCTGCTGAGAAGTTGGTTGGTGGGTGAAAGGCATTTTGTCCCGACACATACTCTGATTCTCATAGCCTTTTGCTTTTGCAAAGCAAGAGAAATTTACCCACAGCATGAGTAAAGCACAGAATGTGTGCTGAATGCTGCCAGCTCTCAGAATCAGGTGAACATTTTTCTCAGAGGAGGACAAAGTCAGAATGACACACCTTTAAGAATAGAAAGGACCTAAGTAAACATTGTGTAGTACAAAAGCTGTCTAAATGGAAAACGGCTCTCACTTTCCCTGTTGAGTTCTGTGTTTCGTATAAGAACTAAAACTCTATTTTTTTAATTCTCTTTTTTTAATTTATTTAATTAATTGTGTTTACATAGATTCTAGGGTAACCCCGAATGCATCCCCCCATATTCCCCTCCACATCTCCCTTGCCCCCCTCCCTACAGTGCCCTCCCCTCTTCCCTTCAGGTTTATCCCATCCTATCGTTCCCTTTCCCTCTGTCCTCTTTTCCTCTGGTCCCTTTGATCCCTCCTCTGTCTCAATCCCTTTTCTCAGTTCTCAATGTTCCTTGGATTCCTCAAATGAGTGAGGTCATATAATATTTTTCTTTTTCTGCCTGGCTTATTTCACTCTACATAATAGTGTCCAGGTCCCTCCATATTGTTGCAAAAGATAATATTTCCTTCTTTTTCATGGCCCCATAGTATTCCATTGTATATATGTATCACTGCTTTTTAATCCATTTGTCCACTGATGGACACTTGGGCTGTTTCCAGCTTTTTGCTATTGTGAACAATGCTGCCATAAACATGGGGGTGCATTTCTTTTTTTCAGTCAGTGATATAGTGTCCTTGGGATATATTCCTATAAGTGGAATAGTTGGGTCAAAGGGCAGTTCCATTTCTAATTTTCTGAGGAATCTCCATACTGTTTTTTACAGTGGCTGCACCAGTCTGCATTCCCACCAGCAGTGCAGGAGAGTTTACCTTTCTCCACATCCTCACCAGCACCTACCTATAATGTGTTGTTTTGTTTATGTGCGCCATTCTGACTGGTGTGAGGTGGTATCTCATTGTGGTTTTAATTTGCATTTCTCTAATGATTAGTGATGTTGAGCATTTTTTCATATGCTTATTGGCCATCTGTATGTCCTCTTTGGAGAAATGTCTATTCATTTCTTGTGCCCATTTTTTTTATTGGATTGTTTGTCTTCCTGGTGTTTAGGTTCACAAGTTCTTTATAAATTTTGGTTATTAACCCTTTATCAGATGTGTAGTCGAATATGTTCTCTCATTGTGTGGTTTGTCTTATTTTGTTCATATTGTCTTTAGCTATGCAAAAGCTTTTTAGTTTGATATAGTCCCATTTGTTTATCCTGTCATTTATTTCATTTGCCTGTGGAGATAAATCAGTAAATATATTGCTTCGATAGATATTGGAGAGTTTTCTGCCTATGTTTTGTTCTAGAATGCTTATGGTTTCACAGCTTACATTTAAATCCTTTATTCATTTTGAGTTTATTTTTGTGAATGGTGTAAGTTGGTGGTGTAGTTTCATTTTTTTGCAGGTAGCTGTCCAGTTTTTCCAACACCATTTGTTAAAGAGACTGTCTTTACTCCACTGTATGCTCTTACCTCCTTTGTCAAATATCAATTGTCCATAAAGATTAAAACTCTATTTTGAATGTTATGTAAACTTTAATGCACATTAGGTAATTATGAAATAAAGCTTACTTTAGTCAAATATTGGCAAAGTGCCCTCGATATGTAGTGCTGTGTAAAACCAGTTGAATTCATTTATATTAATTGATAAAATGCTTCTTTCTTCTTTTTGTATAACATTACCCTGAGAGGTTTTATGGAACATGAGTTTCACAGTGGAAATGTTGGCATACACCTACTTCTGTAATGCGATTGGTATTTTGTATTTCCCCCGGTGACTGAAAGACAAAACTTTGTTACCTATTAAGAGTTTTGATGAGGAAGTATATTACGCTGGAACCCTCACAGGTGTTCTCTCCAGTGCTATGATATTCAGGGCTGACTGTTACTCTGCGGATGTGTTTGGAAAGTGAAGTTAGGGAAGGCATGGGCAGTTAATGGAACTGAGTGATTCTAGTAGTTTACTTAAAATATAAAATTATTAAGGAAGTACTATCCACTGAGCATCATTTTAGACACTAAGACTCCAAGGCTTGAACTACAAAGCCATGGCAGTGAACTCAGGAACAAAGTCACACATTGAGGTTGGGGCTGGAGGAAAAAAGCCACCTCCTTCAATGCTGATGTAAGGTTTAATAAAAACACAACTGTCTACTTTAAATCTAAATGCCTATTCCTCCCCGGATAGTATAAGGTTTCTAACTTCATTATTTGTTTATTGTAGAAAGTTTTCCTACATTATAATAAAATATTTTTAAAGTAAAAGGGAAAGAACTTAATAAACACCGTTTACCCACAACTTTGATTGACCCTATTCTACTTGCTTTACTTTGTATCTATCAAGTTATTAATTTTTATAATCTTTACTGATCCGTTTCATTCAATGCACTTAAATTGTGAACAATAGAAACATCTTCCCTAAATACTTAAGCACTGATGTTGTTAATAAATACTACATTTGTGTATAGTAGTTTTGACATAAAATCAAAATACAATAAAACGTACAAGTATACGGTCTCTGAGCTTAACCAGTACTTTGAAGATACAGAATATGAACATCACCTCAAGAATTCTCGTTCCCTGTCCCAGTAAATTTCTGCCCTCACCTCCAACTCATTATTCCTTCCCAGCATAATCTGCTTTTTCTAGAATATCATAAAAATGGAATGATAGAGCATAACTTCTTTTGTGTAAGGCATGATTCACTCAGAATAATGTCTTCTAGATTCATTCATTTTGTTGCTTATATAAAAAGTCATAGTTTATTTATTTTTATCTATTTTATTTTTCTGCTGAGCAGTATTCCAATATAATGGATCTCCCAAGCTATTTTTTGCATTGTTTTCTGGTGGGTATCTGGGCTGATTTCTGTTATGATTGTTAAACTGCCACAACCACTCTTGCACAGGCTTTTTGTAAACACGCACTTTCATTCTCACGGCCTACTGAGTGCAATTGATAGACATGAGTATTCTCTGTTTTGTTTATAAGAAGCTGCCACTTGTCCCCTGAGTAATGTGGAGAGACGGCAGTTCTTGGTGTTTCTGCATTTCTGCACAAATCCTGCTGGTGAGGCACTGCCTGCTTTTTGAGTCAGACAATCTTTACACAATGTTTGGCCAACAGCTGGGGTGATGGAGGCCATGTCCCCTTCTGAGCAAGGAACAGGTTCACTGTCAGTTATAAAACACACAGGTTCTTAAACCATGGTTTCTGTCTCTATAACACAATTTTTTATTGGTATTTAGGTGTTACAGGACCTCTTTACACTGGTGGACATGTGGATGCTCCCAGTCCTTTCATTGCTGTGAGTAATGAAATGTCCTTTATCTGTGTAGTGTCCAGTCTTCTCCCAGCATCTACAACCGTGGCTGAAAAATTATACACCTGTGAATAGGAGACATCTCAGACCCTTCAAAGATTTTGATAAGCTTTCACATTCTTGCCAACAACGTATGAGAGCTCAGTTGTTCCACAACCTGGCTACCATATAGTCTTTGATTTTTAGATTTATATTTTTCATTCTCATTTTAAAAATTTAACTTATTAGAGATAACATTGGTTAATAAGATCATATAGGTTTTAAGTGTACATTTCTGTGATACATGATCCATGTGTTGCATTGTGTGCCCACCACCCAAAGTCAGTCTTTTAAATGTTATCTGTTTTGATGGCTGTCTGGTGGTACCTGCCTGTGACTATCATTTTTCATTTGCCAGGTAAATAAATAGTGAGACTAAAGACTTTTATGTTAATCTCAGATATCCATCAATTTTCTTTTGTAAAGCTTCTGTCCAAACCTTTTGTCCATCTCTTTTACTGCTCTTTTTAATATTAATAAAACAAAGGAATTTGGTATAGACATAAGTATAGATATAGATTTTGGACACCAATCTTTTGTCTGATATGTTTTGTCAGTATCTATGGCAAATATGTTTGTGGGGTGCTCATTGATTTTCTTAACAATGTATATTGATTAACAGAAGTTATTAATTTGATGCTTAGCTATTTTTTTTCTGGTATGATTATTGATTTATGTAAGCTATATTAAGAAAAAATATTCCATGAGTTACCAAGAAACAAAAATACTGGGGATTTGGCAAGATGGCGATGGAGTAGGCGGACGTACCAACTTCCAACTCCCAGAACCAAAGTGGATTACAACTCAATTTTAAGAACCATCACCTGGATAAACCAACTTTGAACAAAACTAAGTGGACTCTTCAACCAAGGAACACAGAAGAAGCCACATTGAGACTGGTAGGAATAGCGAAAACGCGAAGAGGGCTGCCCAGCTCCCCGGAGCAAACGGCAGCCCGGAGAGACCCGAGTGGCGGGAGGAAAGTTTGGCAGAGAGGGAGGGACCTGGGTCCCAGGAACCAAGCCCCAGCCTGTAGTCCTAGAGCCTAGAAGAGGCATTTGGACAGTATTGAGCTGTGAAACAAGTGAGGGAGATCCCAGGCCTACAGTGTGGAGTATTAGGTCCCTTCCTACACTGCTGAGGGCTGCTTAAGGGCATGGTGGGCGGCAGGACGCTGAAAGGCGGTTCTGTCGGTGTGGGCAGAGGCCAAGCCGGTGGGAGATCGGTCTAGCCCAGAAGGTCGGAGGGGAAGCACGAGAGCGGTCCGGAAGCTGCGGTCCCGCCTTTAATCCCACTTACGGGGACAAAGCGGGAGGCCAGGAACGGGCAGGCCCTGTGCAAGCCAGCCCTGACCGCGGGGACCGGGCTAGGACCAGGGACGGGCAGGGGCTCGTGGCTGAGCTGACGCTACCAGTCCCCCACCCCCCACCCCCCACACGAAGAAACCGCGGTTGGCCAGTATACGTGCGCGAGCAGGCTCCGAGCGCGGGAATGGGGTGGACCCCGAGACAAGTGGAGGCTCGCAGCTGAGCCCACTCTACAATCCCCATCCGGCCGGAGAAACCCCGGATAGCATTCATACGTGCACGAGCGGGCTCCAAATGCGGGGGCGGGGTAGAGTCCGGGACGAGCGGAAGTACACAGCTGAGCGGAAGCTAGCAAACACGCCCGACCCAATAAACCTTGGTTTCCGACCCTGCGCAAAGGGCCCTGGCCTCGAGGGCGGGGCTAAAGCTCCGGACGGGCAAAAGCTTACAGCTGAGAGCACGTCAAAAGCCCCGCCTAACCCGCAGAACTGTAGCGAGCAGGCTCCGACTGCTGGTTCTGGGTGGAAGTCCGGAAATAGGCTGGGTCCGCAGCTGAGGAAAGGTGCTCACCTCTACCCTAGGTGCTAATCTTGTGGCTTCAGTGACAGCCCCTCCCACGGAGGAGAGGCAGAAATCACAGCAAAAGCCACAGTGGGCCGGCGCTGGCAATGCTCATACCCAACCACCCTAGGCACCAGCAGAGGGGGTGGAGGGCCTGCAGATAGACCACACCTAGAGAACACAAAGGCAACACCTACTGGACTCCAGTGTCCACAACTTGCTTATACACAGACAAAATGGGCAGGCAGAGGAATGCAAACCAAATGAATCAAGAGAAATCCCCAGAGAAGGACCTGAATGAACCAGATATAACCAAATTACCAGAAGCAGAATTTAGAATAATGATAGTTAGGATGTTCAAAGAAATTAGAGCAACAATGGATAGTCATTATGAACACCTAAATAAAGAGATAACAAGTATAAAAAATGAAATTGAAATAATAAAAAAGAATCAGACAGAAAAGACAAATACAGTATCAGAACTGAAGACCACAATGGAAGTAATTAAAAGCAGGATGACCCACGCTGAGGATCGAATAAGCGAGTTAGAGGACACAATAAACAAAGGCACAGAAGCAGAGAAGAAAAAGAAAAAGAGACTTAAAAAATGTGAGGAAACTCTAAGGGAGCTTTGTGACAACATGAAGAGAAACAACATTCGCATCATAGGGGTGCCTGAAGAAGAGGAGAGAGGACAGGAAATGGAAATGTTGTTCAATCAAATCATAGCAGAAAACTTTCCTAAATTAAGGCTGGGAAACACTCCACACATTCAAGAAGCACACAGAACTCCATTAAGGAGAAACCCAAAAAGATCTACACCAAGACACATCATAGTTAAAATACCAAGCTAATGGATAAAGAAAAAATTTTAAAAGCTGCTAGAGAAAAAAAGGCTATCACCTACAAAGGAGCCCCCATAAGGATGACATCGGACTTCTCAACAGAAACACTTGAGGCCAGAAGGGAATGGCAAGAAATAATCAAAGTAATGCAGAACAAGAACCTACAACCAAGACTACTTTATCCAGCAAGGCTAACATTTAAAATTGAAGGAGAAACAAAGAGCTTCCCAGAAAAAGAAAGCCTCAAGGAATTCATAAAAACCAAACCAATTCTGCAAGAGATACTAAGGGGCCTCTTGTGAACAGTTTAAAGGGAGGAATGAATAGAGCAAAAGAACAATACAGCTTTAAAGAATAAAATGGCAATAAACAACTACATATCAATAATAACCTTAAATGTAAATGGATTAAATGATCCAATCAAAAGACATAGGGTAGCTGCATGGATAAAGAAACAGGACCCATATATATGCTGTCTACAAGAGACACACCTTAAAACAAAAGATGCTCATAGACTGAAGGTAAAAGGATGGAAAAAAATATTTCATGCAAATGGAAATGAAAAAAAAGCAGGGGTAGCAATACTTATATCAGACAAAATGGACTTTAAAACAAAGGCTGTAGTAAGAGATAAAGGAGGACACTACATAATGATAAAGGGAACAATTCAACAGGAAGATATAACTATTGTAAATATCTATGCACCAAATATAGGAGCCCCGACATACATAAAGCAGACTTTGATGGATATAAAGGGCGAGATTAACAGAAATACTATCATAGTAGGGGATTTCAATACCCCTCTAACAACACTGAATAGATCCTCAACAAAGAAAATTAAAAAAGAAACAGCAGACATAAAGGAGACACTAGATCAACTTGATTTAATAGATATCTTCAGAACTTTTCACCCTAAAGCAGTAGAATATACATTCTTCTCAAGCGCTCATGGTACGTTTTCTAGGATAGACCACATGTTACGACACAAAAATGGTCTCAATAAATTTAAGAAGATTGAAATCATATCAAGCATTTTCCCTGATCACAATGCCATGAAACTAGAAATTAACCACAAA
The DNA here is from genome assembly GCA_037038555.1 of Rhynchonycteris naso. NCBI lineage: Eukaryota > Metazoa > Chordata > Mammalia > Chiroptera > Emballonuridae > Rhynchonycteris > Rhynchonycteris naso. The sequence continues at coordinate 210,417,930 of CM072998.1, read as the reverse complement.
AGAAAAAATGAAAAATACTCAAACACTTGGAAACTAAATAGCATGTTATTAAATAATGAATGGATTAACAATGAGATCAAAGAAGAAATAAAAAAGTTTCTAGAAAGAAATGATAATGAGCATACATCAACTCAAAATTTATGAAACACAGCAAAAGCAGTTCTGAGCGGGAAGTTTATTGCACTACAGGCATATCATAAGAAGCTAGAAAAAGCTCAAATAAGCAACCTGACCCTGCATCTAAAAGAACTAGAAAAACAACAACAAATAAAACCCAAGACAAGTAGAAGGAAGGAAATAATAAAGGTCAGAGCAGAAATAAATGACATAGAGACTAAGGAAACAATACAGAGGATCAATGAAACCAGAAGCTGGTTCTTTGAAAAGGTAAACAAGATTGATGAACCTTTAACTAGACTCACCAAGAAAAAAAGAGAGAGGACTCAAATAAATAAAATTAGAAAGGACAGTGGAGAAATAACAACTGACACAAGAGAAATACAAAGCATTGTAAGAAAATACTATGAAGAACTATATGCCAAAAAATTAGACAATCTTGGTGAAATGGACAAATTTCTTGAATCATATAACCTTCCAAAAATCAATCTGGAAGAATCAGAACACCTAAACAGACCAATTACAACAGAGAAGATTGAAACAGTTATCAAAAAATTCCCAAAAAAGAAAAGTCCTGGGCCTGATGGCTTCACAAGTGAATTCTATATAAAATTTAAAGAAGAACTAACTCCTATTCTCCTCAAGCTATTTCAAAAAATTCAAGAGAAAGGAAGACTTCCAAACTCCTTTTATGAGGCGAGCATAATTCTGATCCCAAAACCAGGCAAAGACAACACAAAGAAATAAAATTATAGGCCTATATCCCTGATGAATTTAGACGCTAAAATTCTCAACAAAATATTAGCCAACCGGATCCAGCAATATATAAAAAAAATCATACACCACGATCAAGTGGGATTTATTCTGGAGAGGCAAGGCTGGTTCAATGTTCGCAAATCAATCAATGTGATTCACCACATAAACAAAAGGAAGGACAAAAATCACATGATAATTTCAATAGATGCAGAAAAGGCATTTGATAAAATCCAGCACCCATTCATGCTCAAAACTCTCAGTAAAGTGGGGATACAGGGATCATTCCTTAACATGATAAAGGCCATCTACGATAAACCGACAGCAAACATCATACTAAATGGACAAAGATTAAAAGCAATCCCCTTAAGATCAGGAACCAGGCAGGGTTGCCCCCTTTCACCACTCTTATTCAACATAGTTCTGGAAGTCCTAGGTACAGCAATCAGACGAGAAGAAGAAATAAAAGGCATCCAAATTGGAAAAGAAGAAGTAAAACTGTCATTATTCGCAGATGATATGATATTGTATATTGAAAACCCTAAAGTTTCAGTCAAAAAACTACTGGACCTTATAAATGAATTCAGCAAGGTGGCAGGATATAAAATTAATACTCAGAAATCAGAGGCATTTCTATACACCAACAATGAAATATCAGCAAAAGAAATTAAGGAAACAATCCCCTTCACTATTGCAGCCAAAAAAATAAAGTACCTAGGAGTAAATTTAACCAAGGAGGTTAAGGACTTGTACTCGGAAAATTATAGTACATTGATAAAAGAAATCAAGGAAGATACAAACAAGTGGAAGCACATACCGTGCTCATGGCTAGGAAGAATAAACATCATTAAAATGTCTATATTACCCAAAGCAATTTATAAATTCAATGCAATACCAATTAAAATACCAATGACATACCGCAAAGATATACAACACATATTCCAAAAATTTATATGGAACCAAAAAAGAACACGAATAGCCTCAGCAATCTTAAAAAGAAAAAATAAAGCAGGAGGTATCACTCTTCCTGATATCAAGGTTTACTACAAGGCCATTATACTCAAGACAGCCTGGTACTGGCATAAGAACAGGCACATAGATCAATGGAACAGAACAGAGAACCCAGAAATAAACCCACAGCTTTATGGACAACTGATATTTGACAAAGGAGGAAAGAACATACAATGGAGTAAAGACAGCCTCTTTAACAAATGGTGTTGGGAAAATTGGACATCTACCTGCAAAAAAATGAAACTAGACCATCAACTTACACCATTCACAAAAACAAACTCAAAATGGATAAAAGACTTAAATGTAAGCCGTGAAACCATAAGCATCTTAGAAGAAAACATAGGCAGCAAGCTCTCCGACATCTGTAGCAGCGGTATATTTGCCGATTTATCTCATGGGCAACTGAAATAAACGGCAAGATAAACAAATGGGACTATATCAAACTAAAAAGTTTTTGCACAGCTAAAGACAATAGGAACAGAATAAAAAGACAAACCACACAATGGGAGAACATATTTGACAGCACATCTGATAAAGGGTTAATAACTAAAATTTATAAAGAACTTATAAAACGCAACACCAGGAAGACAAACAACCCAATCAAAAAATGGGCAAAAGAAATGAATAGAAATTTCTCCAGAGAGGACATACAGATGGCCAATAGGCATATGAAAAAATGCTCAACATCACTAATCATTAGAGAAATGCAAATTAAAACCACAATGAGATATCACCTCACACCAGTCAGGATGGCACTTATCAGCAAAACAACACAGAATAAGTGCTGGCGAGGATGTGGAGAAAAGGGAACCCTTCTGCACTGCTGGTGGGAATGCAGACTGGTGCAGCCACTGTGGAAAACAGTTTGGAGATTCCTCAGAAAATTAAAAATCGAACTGTCTTTTGACCCAGCTATCCCACTTTTAGGAATATACCCTAAGAACACCATAGCACTGTTCGAAAAGAAGAAATGCGCCCCCATGTTCGTGGCAGCATTGTTCACAATAGTGAAGATCTGGAACCAGCCCAAGTGTCCGTCAGAAGACGAGTGGATTAAAAAGCTTTGGTACATATATACTATGGAATACTACTCAGCCATAAGAAACGATGACATCGGATCATTTATAACAAAATGGATGTACCTTGATAACATTATACGGAGTGAAATAAGTAAATCAGAAAAAAAGAAAAACTGAGAACAGCACGATTATATACATAGGTGGGACATGAAAGTGAGGGTATGAGACATGGACAAGAGAGTGGTGGTTATGGGATGGGGGGAGGGAGGGAAGCGTGGGATAGGGAGGAGGGGAGGGATGTAGGGAAAACCAGATTGAAGGTGACAGAGGACAATTTGACTTTTGGTGATGGGTATGCAACACAATTGAATGATAAGATAACCTGGAGATGTTTTCATTGTACATATGTACCCTGATTTATTGGTGTCACCCCATTAGAATTAATAATAATAAAATATACATATATAAAATAAATAAATAAATAAATAAATTAAAAAAAATACTGATGCTTTTACTTAGTAGTTGCTGTTGTTTTAAAAATTGACCTCTTTAGATAATTGTATATTCTCATGCTTTTGTAAAAAGTAATAGAGAGATACCATGAAGTGTAATTGCATTATACATGAGTTTCCTGTTGTGTTATTCTATGAGACAGAAAAGCTGTCATGTCTTACCTGCCACATCATTATGCATTTTCACCGGCCAAGCATGAGGAGTCTGGTTTCTCTGCATCCTCACCAGCATGGGTGTTGTCACTGCTCTTAGATTTCAGCCATTCTGGCTACCTTGGGGTGTTGTTCCAAAGGGTCATCTGACTCCCCTTGCTGCTCAGTGCTGTTGCATTGGCTTTGAGTCATGAGCTCAGGAAAACAGGACTCGTCTCTGTTATTTTAACCTGGTATATGGGAGAATCCAAATGAGAAGTTTATAGAAAAATAAAAACCCATTCTAATACTTAATCCTCCAAAGTAAAATCCTTTTTTGTTTTATATCACCTTCCCAATTTGTATTTCCATATATTGTTTTAAGTTTTTATTTAGAAAATTAAATTTAACGAGGTGGCATTGATCAATAAGAGTACATAGGTCTCAGGTAAACATCTCTATAGCATTTGAACTATTGATTGTGTTGTGTGCCCATCACCCAAAGTCAAATCACTTTCTGTCACCGTATATTTGTCCCTGTTTACTCCCTGTATATTTGTGTGACTGTATGATATTACATTATCCACTCATTGTTCATTCCTGCCTCAACCACCAGAGGGCAGGAATCTTGTCTTCTCCTCCACCATGCTTGTGCATCCTACCTGAGAACAGACATTAGTAAATAGTTAGAAGAGTGTTAATGTGTTTCCTGAATATGTTTACATCCTGAATGTACAAATACCCAATAGATGAATTAAAATAGTAATTATAGAAATAGTAGTTTAAAAATTGTTTCAGTGAGAGCGTTCTATTATATTTAACTAAGAACGGTGCATTAGTCTAACATATTTTTGTTAGTATGGAAGAATTAGAGAGGCCTGAATTAATTCCCACTGATTTGTAAGTGTCCAAGAAAATTCTATTATTAAAAAGGCAGCTTTGCTCATTTAACAAATTTCTAATGGAAAACATTCTTAAATGTTAAAAATCGAACTTCTAGTACAAATAAAAATGTCTTTGTATAATGTTATACTTAATAGACAGAAAACTAAGGAGTTATTTAATACTCTTTGCTTTAGACACAGTTCAGATAGAGTTCCCAGGACAGAACTCACACCCAGTAGAAAAATTAAGACACCCCTATATGCCCCAAATAATATGGATCCATTGAGCTTACATGACTGGTCAGAGCCATGCATTGTAGGCTCTTTCTGCTGAGTCTTTGCACTGGGCGGCTGGACTCTGCTGTCTACACTGCAAACTGGCTGTGTCAGAGAGGCAAGGTCTGAGGGCTGTTCTCCTCCCCTTCCTCCCACTCCTTCTACTTCCTCACTTCTCCCTCCTCCCCCTCCTTTTCCACCCCTCCTCTGTTTGCCCCTCCTCCCCTCCGCCCTCTTTCTTTCTCCTCTTCTCCCCTCCCTCTTCTCTCCTCCCCCCTCCTCCCTGCTTCTGGCTCTCCAGGGCAGAGCACAGGAAGAAGGAACAGATGGACTGTTGTAACTGGAATGATGTGGCTGGTACCAGGGTGCTGTTTCTTCTTTCCTGGAGGCGAGGTGACACATCTTGCTCCACACTGCTGCAGAGACAGGAACGCAACCCTGGATATGCCTCTGGAAATAGCCGTGCACCCCTCTTCTCCCATCAGAGCAGCCAGACCCCACAATGAACTCCTCAGGCTGTGGCCATCACTCTCAGTGCCCTAGGCTAGGGGGCCTTATCCTACCTTCCCTGCTCTGGCTGGACTCCCTCCTGCTCCAAGTGGTAAGCTTAGCTCTGCTCTTGATGGCATTTCTTAAGCCACTGACTGGACTTGAGGTGTGGAGAAGCAGGCAGAAACAGCAACTTCCACTGTCACCCATCTTCAGTCTGTCTTGTTGGTCCCATTCATCACCTCGGGTTGGCTGAGGCAGCACATAGGCTGTCTTTCTGGGGAACCATGAGCAAGCTCTGCATAGCTAGGCTGCTAAGTCACTTTTAATTCTTTGAATCTCTGTGACCCCACCTGAAATTCAGAGACAGCAGAGAAAGTTCCATTGTAACAGCCTGCTACAATTATCATCTAACAAGTAAAGAAACTAAAATTTTTAAGGTGTATAATATTCCAAAATTTTTGCTAAATCTTGACCACATATCATCTTGTTCAGAGGCAGATTTAATGGTGGGTGCACACCTGGTGGATCCCAACTTCTGAAGGGTCCCACAAAATGCCAACTTTATACTTTTTTCTAATAACACGAAGTTTGGTTTCATATGTGCAATTTAACAATAGTACATAATATTATTTATTTATTTATAAATATGGTTAACATATATTTTTATTTTCTCTGTTGCTCTTTCTTTTTAAGGGGTTGAATGTTTTCTTCTGTCTTAAGGGGACTCAACTGACCTTAATTGGCCTCTAATCTTATTAGAATTGTCTAACTTAGAGGAATTCCAAGATGGTGATGGAGTAGGCAGACGTTCTAACTGCCACAACCCAGGAATAATTTGGATTACAACTTAATTTAAGAACAATCATCTTGAAAAACCAAGTCTGGACTAAAGGAAGAGGAGTCTATAACCAAGGGTCACAGAAAGAGTCACACCAAGACTGGTAGGAAGGGTGGGATGCAGAAAAAGCTGCCCTGTTCCCAGGAGCAAGTGAAGCTTGGAGTACAATGGGATTCTCACTGTGGGGAGGTTCAACCTGAGAGAGGGGTTCTCAGTCCTGAGCCTGGAGCCCCACCTTAGAGGCCCAGAGCCTTGAAGCGATACCCACAAAGCATTTGGAGGTGAAAAGAGTCGAGGTTTCTGTCTGCAAGAAAGATGGAGCTCCCAGAGATGCAAACTCCATCTTAAAGGGCCAGCGAAGAAAATCTCATTCACAGCCACTTACCTGGGGCTCTGGCAAGGGAGAGCTGAGAGGAATAGAGTTACATGATGAGAGTGTAAAGTTGGAGGCCCAGGGAGAGACACTGTGGGAGATGGCCACTGCAAACTCTGTGCCAAGTTATTCTCTAATACTGTAGTCACCATCTTTCTTGGGTGCAACAGTCCCTTCTGAGCAGCATCAGCCTGGGGAAAAGCAACTGCCCCACCCTCAGGAGTCTTTCCAGCCCCACTCATGGAAACTCGGTCATGCTGAGAAGCCAGGAAGCAGAGGCACATCAATGACTTTGTTTTTTGGTATTGAGGACAGAGCTTTTCCCTACACACTCCCAAGTCTATGATTGGTGCTTCTGCCTCACAGAAGACTCAGTAAAAACTGTGTAGAATATGGGAAGACCACATCTCTGGGTCTCAAAAGCCATACCCACCAAACTACTGGGGGCCACACCCTACTAAGGTCTGTGAAATAACTTTGGACAGACTGACACCTGTGGCTGAGCCACACCCACCACCCTTAATTCCTAAATTGCCGCAGGCAGGTTCTAGACTCTACCAAAGATTTTTTCAGTGGCCAACCCCAACTAGCAGACAGAGGCTGCAGAAGGTGGGACTCAGAAAAACATGCTTTTAAGCAAACCTTCCCTCAGGCCCAGTGTGGGTAAAAGCCAGCCTAGTTGTACAGTTTGGTATTTCCATGTGTACCTGGGTTCAGTGAAGGTAGCCACAAACTCTGAGTTGCTTGTAGATTCAAGAAGGTTGCTGAGGGCCAGTCATGGGCAGTGTCTCCCACTTGTAAATGTAGGGTTCCCTCCAGTGATGCCTAGGACTGGTACATCCAGCAGTCAGCTGTGAAGAGCATCGGTTCAAGATCTAACAACCCTTTCTAGTGGTTTGTCCTAAGGAAGGATTTCTCACACCTGGCCCAGATAAGATGAGTTCTGCTATCTGTGATCAGTAACAGTATAATGGCTCATATGCATTGGACTAGGTAGAGCTTCATAGTCAGCCAGCCTAGCAGCTGGATATTCTGCCTTGCTGGGCTAGATTCCACAGGAGCAAGGGAGAGAAGCTTGGAGCACAGACATTTGAAGTATGGGTCCCTGTGAACATATTGTTGGTTTGGGTCAAGGGGCTTAGCCACTTTCTAGGATGGTGGGTACAGTCAGCCTTAGGAGAGGACTCGCCCAATTTTCTTGAGACCAGCATCTCACCATCTAGAAGAAGTTCTGTAGAAGACACTTATGTGCTCCACTCAATCTGAACCTGCTGCTTACCTTGCTGGGAGAAACAAAACTTGAGTATCCAGCACTGGCTGAGGGATTAGGCTCTGAAGTAGGGGCCACTTTCCCCATACAGAGTCCTGGCCAAGAGACTCCTGAAGTACAGGGTTCCACTAACATCATACTCAAATCTTAACTACCCTATCCTACCAAGTGTGAAAACTGTAGAGGGTTTGGTTAACTGAGGCCACTTTGAGTCCACACTACAGTCTTTCTATACAAGACTCTGTGGGAAGACCAGTCAGCTGCAAGAGGAGGGGGAGCAGCTGAAAAGTGAAGGCAAATTTTACTGAGCCTGGGTCTTTACATAGCTAATATCATCTCTAAGCAAGAGGAAGCTGAACCTTACACAGAGGTTGGCCCCTCCATTAGTACCCAGGCACAAGAAACACAGACACAAACAGTGAACAGAGCAGTAGCTCCAGGCAGGTAGCCCATGGCAGGTGACAAACAATGATTGATGCCAACACAAAAAGATCAAGAGCCAACACAATTGGTAGTGGGTGGCAGACAACACCAACATTAGACTCAGCTAACTACACAAGCAGTATGCAGAAAGGAGGAGTCCATCAGGCACAAGACACTGTGGAAAATAAATATGCCCAATAGGACAGACACTACAGAATGTCTAATACACATGGTGAAGGTTGACCTTTCAGCAAGCCAGCCTGAAGGGTAAAAGCACTCACAAAATGATCTACTGCATTCAATAGTCATATACAAGGAGGGAAATACTATGCTCAAGAATCATTCTTAGAGCAAGGAAATCCAGTGATCTGGAGATCAGTACCACTGAGGCCATCGTCCTCATAAAGACACCATGACAAATTTCAAAGTCAGACAGTGCTACTTAATACACAAACAAATTGGGTAAACAAAGAAATATGACCCAAATGAATCAGTAAGAGAAATCTCCAGAAAAAGAACTCTTTGAAATAGAAGTAACCAAACTACCAAATGTAGAGTTTAAAATAATGACTTTTAAAGATAATTAAGGATCTTAGAGCAACAATGATGGTCATAATGAGTACCTAAATAAAGAGATAGCAAGCAGCAAAAAAGAAATTGAAACCATAAAAAATAATTAGTCAGAAATGAAAAATATGATATTAGAAATGAAGACTGAAGTAGAAGGAATCAACAGCAGGCTGGATGAAGCAGAGAATCAAATCAACAATTTAGAGGACAAGAAGAATGAAAGCACAGAAACAGAGCAGTAAAAAGGAAAGAGGAGCAAAAACACTGAGGAAACTCTGAGAGCTCTGCAACAACATAAAGAGAAACAACATCCACATCATACAAGTTCCTGAAGGAGAAGAGAGCAAACAAGGGATAGAGAAACTGTTTGAAGAAATCATAGCTAAAAACTTCTATAAATTGATGAGGTAAAAAGTGACACAAGTTCAGGAAGCATAGATATTAAAGATGAACCCAAAAAGGCCTATGCCAAGACATATAATAATTAAACTGCCAAGGTTAGGAGACAAAAAAAGAATGCTAAGAGCTGCAAGAGAAAAGCAGTTAATTACCTACAGAGGAGCCCCCATGAGAATGTCATCTGACTTCTCAACAGAAACACGTGAGGTCAGAAGGAAGAGTAGGCGAGAAATTTTCAAAGTCATGCAAAACAAGCACCTACAACCAAGATTACTTTATCCAACAAGGCTATCATTTAAAATTGAAGGAGAAATAAAAAGCTTCCCAGACAAAAAAAGACTGTAAGAATTCATTAAAACTAAACTAGCAGTGCAAGAAACATTAAGGGGCCTTCTATAAAAAGGAAAAAAGAAATCAAGAGAAGGAGGATTATATATTTAAAGAATAAAATGGCAATAAATAAGTACATATCAATAATAACCTTAACTATAAATGGAGTAAATGCTCTAATCTAAAGACATAAGGGCCTGGCCAGGCGGTGGTGCAGTGGATGGAGCGTCGGACTGGGATGCGGAAGACCCAGGTTCGAGACCCCAAGCTTGCCAGCTTGAGCGTGGGCTCATCTGGCTTCAGCAAAAGTTCGCCAGCTTGGACCCAAGGTCGCTGACTCCAGCAAGTGGTTGCTCAGTCTGCTGAAGGCCCGCGGTCAAGGCATATGTGAGAAAGCAATCAATGAACAACTAAGGTGTCACAACGGCAATGAAAAACTAATGATTGATGCTTCTCACCTCTCTCTGTTCCTGTCTGTCCCTATCTGTCCCTCTCTCTGACTCTCTCTCTGTCCCTGTAAAAAAATAAAAATTAAAAAATAAAATAAAAAGACATAAGGTAGCTGCATGGATGAGAAAACAGGATCTGTTCATATGCCATCTACAAGAGACCCACCTCAAAACAAAAGATACACACAGATTGAAAGAGAAGAGATGAAAAGAAGTATTTCATACAAATGGAAATGAGAAAAAAAATGGGTAGCAATACTTATATCTGACAAAATAGTCTTTAAAACAAAATCTATATATAGTAAGGGATAAAGAAGGTCACTACATAATGAAAGAGGGAGCAATCCAACAGGAGGATATAACCATTGTAAGTATTTATGTGGCTAAAATAGGAGTACCTAAGTATATAAAGGAGATTTTAATAGATACAAAGGGTGAGATTGACAGCAATAATATAATAGTATGAGATTTTAATACCCCACTTACATCAATGGATAAATCCTTCAGACACAAAATTAACAAAGAAACAGTGACCTGAAATGACACACTAAATCAGTGGTTCTCAAAGTGTGCGCCAGGGCACACTGCTGCACCCTGGAAGATTTCCAGGTGTGCCCTATGGTATTCCAGAGAAATATGTGCCTGTTGGGGACCAAAAACCGACAGAGTTTTTGAAGTTTAGATTTTTGGGGACAGAGGTGTGGAGAATTGGTTGTAAGTTGACAGTCTGCCCAAACCCCCACTTCACTTGCCTGATTAGGGTACAAAAGGCTAATAAGCTGTGGTGCTGGATTGTTTACACTACTCCCCCATGTTCCCCAGAAAGACTGGAGGCAAGTTTCTTCTATAGTTTGTTTAGTATAAAGTTAATATGATATGTATGGTAGGGGTTTTGGATTGATGATTAAACATAAGGAATTGTCTCTTGAAGTCCTTTGGATTTCTATAAAAGAGGGATATGTGGCAATATCTAAAAAAGCTTTGAACATTTTACTATAATTTTCAACATCCTATTTATATGAATTAAGATTTTCTACACTCAACACAATTAAGAGTAAAGAGAGAAAATTTTCAATGTATTGATGAGGAAATGAGAGTTTGCCTTTCAAATATATGCCCAAACAATGAAGAAATCACTAGGACACCTCAGGCTCATGTTTCTCATAAACACAAGAATGAAAAAACTTAATACATTGGCACTGGGACCTGCCAAATTTACTAAATATTACTAAGAATGTATCTTTATATATAAAAATATAACATTTTTATCATTTTTAAATTTTTTAACCCTTATTTTTTACAAATTCTAAAAAACATAACAAAAAACTGTAACATAAAAATGTGTTTTAATGTCAGAATAAATTTAATTTTGTCGTATTTATTTTTTAATTACCATAAAAGCATGCTTGGACTTTATATTTCATTCTTTAATATTTGACTTAATTATTATAACATATTTCTCAGAAATTTGTATATAGTCCACCTATAAATATTTGTAGGATTTTAAATGCACCCTGACTTCAAAAAGTTTGAGATTCACAGTACTAGATCAACTGGATTTAATTGATATCATCAGAATCTTCCACCCTAAAGCAGCAGAATATATATTCTTTTCAAGTGCTCATGGTACATTTTCTAGGATTGACTACATATTAAGACACAAAACAAGTCTCAATAAATTTAAGAAGACTGAAATCATATTAAGCATCTTCTCTGATCAGAATGGCATGAACTAGAAATCAACTAGAAAGGAAGACTGAAAAATATTTAACAGTTGGAGGCTAAATAGCATGTTATTAAATAATGAATAGATTAACAATGAGATCAAGGAAGAAAACAAAATTTTTTTTGAAACAAATGATAATGAACATAAAACAACCCAAAATCTATGGGAAAAAGCAAAAGCAGTCCTTACAAGGAAGTTTATAGCATTATAGGTAGACCTTAAGAAGCAAGACAAAGCTCAAATAAACAACTTAATCCTCCACCTAAAAGAACTAGACTAGACAGAGAATAAAGCCCAGAGAAAATAGAATGAAAAAAAAAAAAAAAGATCAGAGTGGAAATAAATGACATAGAGCCTAAAAAAAAAACAATAAAAAAAATCAATGAATCCAAGACCTGGTTCTTTGAAAAGGTAAACAAGATTGACAAACCTTTAACTAGACTCATAAAAACAAAGAGAGGATTCAAATAAATAAAATTAGAAGTGAAAGTGGAGAAGTAACTTCAACTGACATGACAGAAATACAAAGAATTGTAAGAGAATACTATGAAGATATATATGCCAGAAAAATGGGACAACCTAAGCGAAATGTATAAATTCTTAGAAATATACTGTACAATCTTTCAAAACTCAATCTGGAAGAATCAGAAAACCTAAACAGACTGATTACAACAAATGAAATTGAAACAGTTATCAAAAAACTCCCAAAAAACAAAAGTCCTAGACCAGTTGGCTTCACAGGCGAATTTTATCAAACATTTAAAGAAGAACCAACAGTTATCCTTCTCAAGGTATTTAAAAAAATTTAAGAAGAGGAAAGACTTTAAAGCTCCCTTTATGAGGCAAGTGTTGTCCTCATTCCAAAACCAGGTAAAGATACTACAAAGAAAGAAAACTATAGGCCAATATCCCTGATGAACATAGATGCTAATATTCTCAACAAAATATTACAAATTGGATCAAGCAATACATCAAAAACATCATATATCATGAACAAGTAGGATTTATTCCAGGGTGGCAAGGCTGGAACAATATTTGCAAGTCAATAAATGTGATACATCATATAAACAAAAGGAAGGGTAAAAATCACATGATTGTATCAATAGATGTATAAAAATAATTTGATAAAATCCAGCACTCATTTATGACCAAAACTCCAGCAAAGTGGAAATAGAGGAAACATACCTCAATAAAATAAAGGTCATCTATTGCAAACCAACAGCCAACATCACACTCAATGGGCAGAAATTAAAAGCAATCCCTTTAAGATCAGGAACAAGGCACAGGTGCCCCCTCTCACCATTCTTATTCAACATAGTTGTGGAAGTCCTAGCCACAGCAATCAGACAAGAAGGAGAAATAAAAGGTATCCAAATTGGACAAGAAGTAAAACTATTATTATTGCTGATGGCATGATACTGTACATAGAAAAGTCTAAAATCTCATTAAAATAACTATTAAGCCTGATAAATGAATTTGGCAAGGTGGCAGGATGTAAAATCAATATTCAGAAATCAGTGGCATTTTATACACCAACAATAAACTCTCAAAAGGAGAAATAAAGGAAACAATTTCCTTCTCAGCAATAGAAAAATAAAGAACATAGGAATAAATTCAAGTTGAGGTAAAAGACTTGTACTTGGAAAATTAAAAGATACTGAAAAAAGAAATCAAGGAAGATACAAATAAGTAAAGCATATACCATGTTCATGGCTAGGAAGAATAAACATCTATAAAATGTTTATACTACCCAAAGCAATCTATAAATTTTATGCAGTTCCTATTAAAATACCAATGGCATGCTTCTAAAATGTAGAACAAATATTCTAATAATTTATATGGAACCAAAAAAGAACCCAAATAGCTTCAGCAATCTTGAAAATTAAGAATAAAGTGGGAGGTATCACACCTCCGGGTATCAATTTATACTACAAGGCCATTGAAATCAAAACAACATACAGATCAATGGAACAGAATAGGGGTCCCAGAAATAAACCTTTGCCGTTATGTTCAATTGATATTTGACAAAGGAGGTAAGAGTATACAATGGACTAAAGAAAATCTCTCTAATAAATGGTGCTGGTAAAATTGGATAGGTACATGCCAATAACTGAAACTAGACCAACAACTTACACAATTCACAAAGATAAACTCAAAATGAATAAAAGACTTAAATGTAAGTCGTAAAACCATAAACATCTTAGAAGAAAATATAAGCAGTAAACTCTCTGATATCTCTCATAGCAATATTTTTGTCGATTTATCTCAATGGGCAAGTGAAATAAGGGACAAAATAAACAAATGGGATTGTATCAAACTAAAAAGCTTTTGCATATCAAAAGACACTATTAACAAAATAAAAAGACAACCTATACAATAGAAGAACATATTCACCAATATATATGATAAGGGTTAATTACCAAAATTTATAAAGAACTTCTAAAACTGTAACTATGCAATTAAAAAATGGGTAAAGGAACTGAATAGATGCTTCTCCAAAGAGGATATTTTGATGGCCAACAGGTATATGAAAAAATGTTCAATGTCCATAATCATCAGAGAAATGCAAATTAAAACCACAATGAGATACCACCTCACACCAGTCAGAATGGCGCTCATTAACAAAACAACACATAATAAGTGCTGGCAAGGGTGTGGAGAAAAGGGAACCCTCCTGCACTGCTGGTGGGAATGCAGACTGGTACAGCCACTGTGGAAAACAGTATAGTGTTTCCTTAAAATATTAAAAATGGAACTGCCTTTTGACCCTGCTATCCTACTTTTAGGAATATATCCTAAGAATCCCAACACATTGATTCAATAAAAGATATGAACCCCATGTTTACTGCAGCAATGTTCACAATAGCCAAGATCTAGAAATAGCCCAAGTGTCTGTCAGTTGTAGAGTGGATTACAAAGCAATGGTACATATACAAAATAAAATACTATGTGGCTGTGAAAAAGGCATGGATGTGCAATGGCATGGATGGACCTGGATATTATTATGCTAAGTGAAATAAGCCATGAAGAGAAAGACAAAGATCATATGATCTCATATATATGTGGAATCTAATGAACAAAGTGAACCGAGGAACGGAATAGAGGCAGACACAGGGTCACAGGAAAACACTATACTGTTTTGTGCAGTGGCTGTACCAGTTTACATTCCCACCAGCAGTGAAGGAGGGTTCCTTTTGCTCCACAACTTCTCCAATAGTTGTTGTTACTTATCTTGTTGATAACAGTCACTAACAGGTGTGAAGTGGTATCTCATTGTAGTTTTGATTTGCATTTTCCTTATAGTTAGTGAAGTGGAACAGCTTTTCATATGTCTGTTTGCCATTTGTATGTCTAGGAGAAGTGTCTGTCCAGGCCCTCCACCCATTTTTCAGTTGATTTGTTTGTTTGATGTTGAGTTGTGTGGGACTATCTTAGACTAAAAAGCTTCTGCACAGCAAAATAAAACATCAACAAAACAAAAGGCAACTAACCGAATGGGAAATATATTTGCTAACAACATCTCTGACAAAGGGTTTATATCCAAAATATGTGAGGAACTCACACAACTCAACACCAAATGAACAATCCAAGTATTCATCTACATAAGTGTCCTAGTGGAATGGCGAGGTGGCAAACATCTTTATGTTGTAGATGTTAGCACTAATAACGTCAATGACTCTCACGGAATATAGATATTACTAAAAGATGAGTTTGATTTTATTTAAACACTATCATAAACTTCTGAAATAAGTTATTCTATGTATATTAAGTCCTAATCAGTTATTTTTACTAAGTTATTAGTCAACAAAATTGTTTTCTAAAGAGGGACCAGGAGAACAGAAGCAAAGTTCACTTTTGAACCATTTATATCAACGTCTCATCGTGGGGCAGGCTGCATTGGAGATGGTGACTTGCAATGATACCAATCACAAAACTGTAGTTTCTGGAAGATTTTAGTAGGTAATGGGATTTCTTGACTATGTGGACATAGCAATGCATTTAAAAGAAAAGTGTTATGAGAAACAAAGTTTCAAAACAGGTTATTAGACAAAAACAATAAAGTAATTCTTAAAAGGTGGAACTTAGTAAAGATAACTTGTGATTTCAAAAATACAAAGAGACAGAATAAGGATATAGTGTTTTAGCAGACACATTTATTTAATTTTCTTTAGCTGGTAATGGAGATAGAGTGTGTTAACATTGTAATAGCCAGATGCGGATTACCTCCTCACATGAACAGTTAGCATTAGACAGAGAATATTTTTCAGGTAGGCAGGGTATTCATGGTATCCTGGGCTGTTCAGACCATGCCTGAAGATGAAGCAAATTCTGGACACAGTAGTAAGAAGGACCACTGAAGCCAGAACATGTCCAAAAAGAAGTGTCCCCGAGTGAAAACTCTGACACAGAATCAGGTCAGAAACACACCTGGACACTCATGGAAATAAGCAGGAAGTTTAAAGCTGACCTAAGTTGTCTACTGTGTTTCAGCTTAAAGTACATTAAACCTCATCTATGAAGTCTAAAGGGACAGGACTTAGACCAGAGAGGGAGGTCTTAGGCTAATATAGACTCAGTATCTTTCTAGTCCGTTACACTCCTCTATACAGCACACTGTTCTCTGCTCCTTTGATAGTCTACTTCTTGGACATTGGTGATGCTGTATTCTTGAAACCAGTATATTAGGAGTAGAATTCTGCACATTTTATGCAATAAAAAGCCAATGATATATCGGATAAAAGCCAGACAATGTTTTTACTATTAATGTAGGCAATGTACATAGTACAGACCATATCTTATGGGCCCCCTGATGTCAAAGATAGCACTGAAGTCAGAACCTCAGAGAAACTTGCGTAATCATGACAGCCACTAGTTCCTGTCACAGCTCTCTACAGTTTTTTCTTTCTTTGAAATGAGAGTAACTTAGATGGCCAATTTGGATAACCCATAAAACCCCTAAGACTATCTTAGCAGTGAGGACCCCTGAAAATGAGGAGTGCGTTGCATGAGAGGAAGGCTAGAATCTGTCTTGTTTGACTAGCCCCCTGTATAACAGAATGGGCTTATATAAGATCAGTGTTCCCATGGAGAGGAACAAGGAAAGCTAGATCACACATGACAACAACAAGTAACAAACAGAAAAGCTGTTTGAAAGTCTTGCAAAGTAAGGAAACAACCAGACTAAGGGCCCAAGACACCAGGAGGAGGGGAAGCACACTAAGATGAGCCTCAGATATCTGACAAGTTTCCACCCAGGCACTCTCAACCGGGCAGAAGACTTCAGCTCCGTTTTTCTACAGTCTCCTAAGGCAGGGAAGATAAAATTGGAGTGGAGGGCTATGAAGGCAGCCATCACATTACATGGCAAGATCCAAAAAAAAAGAAAAATGAAAAATGTAGTGTGTAGAGAAGTGAGTCTGAGATTTGGGGTTATGTGCTCCCTCGAAGCATCCTGGCAATTCCTAAACTGTGCACAGGATGCAGAAATCTGAAGCAGAAATTGACATATGAGAGGCTAAAAACTAATCAGGGACCTCAGTAGTCCCACATGGATGAGAAAACAAATTGGAGTTCACAGCCTTCCAAAGAAAATGGTCTCCAGGAATGAAACTTAGCCATTCTGCTGCGACTGTCCAGGACACACCCTTGGACTGAGAGCAAATCAAAACAGAGAGGCCTAGAAAACACTTCAAACCCCAGTTTGTAGTCATCTTGATCGGTGACTGGATTAAAGTTATTTCCCACTAATTCACCTGCTCTCCTGAAGAAATATAGACTCCCCAAGCCCCACGAATAATTAGCATCATTGAAAGGTTGAATAGGTTTTCTTATTTTTTTTTTTTATGCAGTGTCTGGAATTCAGTTTTTAAACTCACCAGATTTTCTAAGAGATAAAATCAAGCAGCTGAAAACCAACGGGGAAAGAAATAGAAAATAGAAATGGACCCAGAGGTGTTTCACTTACAGGGGACATTAAAGTACTGTCCTAATCTGGTATCATGTATCCGTGGTTATGATGATGAATGTGCATAGTGACAGCTGTGATTAGTATGTTTTATAAACACTAGATGGGAGAGGTGGAAATTATACCTGAAGAAATGGAATCCATAAAGAAGAACAAAATGGACACACTGGAACTAAGAATATCATAACTGAAATTAAGAAATAGGTAGACTGTTCATCAGCATTGTATTGAGTATATCGGTAGACACTTCCCCACGGGATCCAGGAGAACAAGGACAGCAGAAATATAGAAATGGCCGTCAGAGCCAATAAGACACAATAAAAACGTCTACTACAGGTATAACTGGCATTCAGAAGACAGAAAGATTTACAAAGGTATTGATCAAGACTTTTCCAAAATGACAAAAACATCGAACCATGGTTTAAAGAGGCCCTATTATCCACCTGGAAGGACAAATGAAATTTACATCACACCTAAGTATGTCCTGAATAACTTGTAAAAAATACAAAAAGGAAGGAAGAGATAAAGGGAAAGCTAATAGGGGTGCATTCCCTTCAGAGAAGCCACACTGTTAAACCAGCGTGAGTGCAGCCTGGAGGAAATAAGCTGGCATTTTCAAAGAAACAAAACAAAACAAGTCCATCAAAAATATCCTTCCTCTTTCATGGAAAAGGCCAAATGAAGACATTTCCAAGGGAATAAAAACTGAGCAAACTCACCACGTGCAATGTGATATATATATATACCAATGAGTATGAAGGTGGCACTGTGCAGGACCAGACAGGTAGACCAGTGGAGCTGACTGGAGTGTGGTTGCCACACTATGTTCTGTCATCAGCCACTGCTTTTATAAAGTTTTATTGGGACATGGCCGTAGCCATTATTTACATAAAAGCAGCCTGTAGCTGCTTTTGCACAACAGTTGAGTTGAGTTATTGTGACATATACCATGTGATGCACATGCTAAAATACTCAGGATCTGGCTTTTGGAGAGTTTAAAAAACAGACCCACGTGTATGACCACCTGACTTAAGAAAAACATACCCACTCCTGTGCAACAAGCAAAGATCCATTGTTTCTATGAGCTGTGCTGGGTCTTCTGGACATGCTTAGGGCAAACATCAATCCATTCTTCTCATCACACTCGAAAACAGCTCCAAGATCAGGGCAGATCTAAAGCAAAAGGTCACGTTTACACACTATGTTTCTGGATGTAACAACAGACTAGACTGTGCCTTTGGTTAAGCCAAGAGTTACTGACCATGAAACAAAAGCACTATTGAGAAAAATATGGATTAAATTGAACTCCATTTAAATGAGGATTGCTTTTGCATATTGACAGAAAGCACTGATAGAAGGGAATGAAAAGCAACCTCCAGATTAACAGAAGTTTTTAACAACGGATCAATGTTGTCTCTACCTGCACAAATAGACATGTGCGAAGGATGTACATGAATACACAAAGATGTACTACAGATCAGTGAAGACAAGACAAATTTACAAAAATATATCAGACTATAACAGTGATTTTCCCCCCAAACTGACATAAAATTTTCAATGAACAAGATCAGAAATCCTAAATCAGTAGCCATTTTTGCAGAGCGCACTGAGCTGTGTGCAAGCAACGCCTAGCTTGTCCCTCCCTGCTGATGTGACTTTTATGCAGCATCTGAAAGCTGAGTGGCAGGTGCTAATAATGTTTTACATCACTTGGAGCCAGGCTTTTCCAAAGGAAAGTAGGAATCGTTTAAGTGGTGGCAATATGGGAATTTTTAAAAGGTCAGCCAAAACAAACCTCTCTTAACTTCTATCAGGTGTCAGCAAACCTCTTTCTGTATACAGCCAGGTTGGAAATATTTTGGGCCTTGGTAGTGTGAAGGTGGCCATGGCAGCCAGAAATGAACAGTGGGTGTGCCTGTGTACCAGTCAAACTTTACCCACAAAACAAACTGCCTGCCTGAATGTGGCCAGCGGTCCATAGCTGGCTGACCTCTTTTACTAGGTTGTTCCTGACATCCCATCATTTCTTTATTTTAAGACAGATATCCTTTTTATAAGAAAATAGCTATGTAGGAATATTTCTGAAAATATGCAGAATTAGGACAATTAGAGACAGTGAGGTGCCCAAGGGTGAAATCCCTAAGTGGACCTCTCTGACCTGTACTGGAAACAGTATGTGCTGGAAACAACAAAACAGCAGGATAAGAAACACAGAAACGTTTAGGCTCTCAAACAGAGATTAGGAGTCAGCATATTCCTTGTTGTTTACTTCACCCCCAAAAAACTTCTGCTGTCTGCTTCCTTGAGTTATTTGTGCTGACTAATAAATATCTGAGTAAGTCTGGGATGGCGCTTCAGTCATTCTTTCTGTTGACTGGAGCTGTTGCCTCCCCTCAGGCTCTCAGAGCATGTCATCTGGTCTCCGAGTAGTTCATTGTCACTGCAACACCTCTATATGCCATCAGCCATCACTTACAATTTTATAGAAATGATCTTTCAGTTCCAAAAAGGGCAAATAATAATAATACAGTTATTGATTGACTTACGACCTATGCAACTTACGACCATTCGACTTTACGACCACAATCGCTAGCCAGGACTGCTCCGCGTCTGGCAGTGCAAGCGTTGCCCAGCTGGGCATACAACAGTGCGGACCAGCTTCAGGCAGCACTACCATCTCTGCATGTACCATTTCAACTGTACAGCAATTTGTGTTTTGTGTCTTGGATATTTTTCATCAAACCCCTCCCAAGATGTCTACCAAGAGGAAACTGTCTTTGTCTATAGCCTATTCAACTTACAACCAAATTGTGTTACGACCGGTCTGTTGGAACCAATCGTGGTTGTAAGTCGAGCACTAGCTGTAATAATAATAATAAAACCAACACCAAGAGACCTAGAGGTAAATGAAGTCTGCGTTTGGCACCAGTTACAAGAACAACTGATGAAAAGCAATGTTGACTGGGAACAGATGGCAAACCTCAGGAAAGTCAAAATTTTCTACTTGTTTCTCTCCACTCCTTTATTCAGCTGACATTCCTGAGCCCCACATGTCAGGAGGTCAGGAGCGCTGTCCTGGGTACAGAGTCAGGTACCTAATGAGCATCCGGAAGTGCAGGCCACTGCAGAGCCTTCAGTCCAGTCGGACCTGCAGACACCGAGAGAGTGACTGAGGGTAGCCTGAGGGCTGGCTGCTCAGGTGACCACGCAGGGAAGGCAGCCCAGGGGCAGGTGCTGAGCATTGTCAGGGTGCAGGTGCAGACAGTAAGTCAGCACTGGCCAGGTGAGCACGGCTCAGGAGGGAGGAGTCATGGGTTTATCACTCACTATGCTGTGCATTTTCTAATGTCAGACTCTCACATCGGTAAGAAATTACCATACCGAGGGAACCTGGTTGCACTTGGTGCAGAGGAATAAAAATTCTATGACTACTGATTTGTGCTGCAGATACTTAAGAACCAAAAACAAAAATTTGTACACCCTCTTGAATGAGCCCTGCTGGACCCTCGGCCATTGTTTTGCCCAATTTCATATTGAACTTTCATCTGAACTTTCATATTGAACTTAGCAAATCAGCTCTTTGACACTAAATCAAAGGCATGAGAGGAAAATTTTAGCCATGGTGACACTGGTGCTGAGGGATGAACTAGAAAGCAAGAACGGAAGAAGAAGTAAGGAAAGAAGAGAGGAAGGGAAGGAGGGAGGGGAAAGAGAGACCCGCAACTAGGAACTAAGAGCAGGAAAACATTATCACTTTATTTATGAAGAGCTTGAAACTTAAATGCCACCTAAAAGGCATTTGGGAACTAGCTGCAAGTTAACTGTCACATTAGTGAGAAGAAAGACGAATAGAGTCCCTGAACTATGGTGGCCCCAGTCAAATGCACACTCGGTTTTTATGACTTCTTCTTCACATAATGGGTGCAGCTTTTGTCTGAAAGCAGCAGGGACCCTGATAAACACTGTACCTGTTTCTCTGTGTCGCAGCACTGTGTGGGTGAAACACACAGGTTTGCAAGCCATGGGCGAGAGCATTGTCACAGCAGTGCCCTGCCTCCCAGGTCAGGCAGTATCCACATCCACATCCTCCACCAACCAACACACAGAAAGGCAGACTCATGCACGCACGGCTGTCTCATCAACCTCTGTGTGCCTGTGAGCATCCCTGGGGCTCCAGAGTCCTGAGACCCAAATCCAGTGTCTGGTCCTGAGTCTTTTGGGGAGATTTCTCCTTCGGGTCCTGCAGATGGACCCTGACATATCCAGGCAGTATTTCTCAGATGAATTTGCAGTGCATCACCCTTCAGGGGACCATGGTGAGCTGTTCAGATAACTGGTATAAGCTGTGATGTCATCTTAATAGGGCATACACTGAGGGAGCAGGTGTGCAGGACAGAACACTGAGAGAATCTTTTCCAACTAAGTGATGTCTCTCTAAAAGCTCCCACCATTCGAACGCCAGTACATACGCAGGTGGTCACCTCCCAGCTACCTCTCAGTTTTCATTGCAGTGGTCACCTGTGTAGACTTACCTTTTGCGCATCTTTCAACAAATGTGAGTTTCCCGCTTCAAACTTCTCAAAGCTTAATGTCCTTCTCTCTTTCTGTGGTATGTATCCTGTTGGGATTGTTGTGGTTATTGGTTGAGTATCGTTTTTCCACAAAACGGTGAATCACATGCCTGCAGAGACATGCCTAGTTTCGCCCACCCTTGTGTTTCAGAGAAGTGCCTACAGATATCACATGACAGGTGCTGAAAACTACACACTGAGTGAGTATGGGGATAAGTGGGAGGTTACATGAAATAATAACCAATATCCACTCATCTACTGATGGGCACATGGGCTGCTCCCAGATCTTGGTTATTGTAAATAATGCTGCAGTGAACATAGGTTGCATATATTCTTTTGAATTAGTATTTTGAGTTTCTTTGGATATATTCCCAGAATACTACTCAGCCATAGAAAAGAAGGAAATCTTACCTTTTGCAACAGCATAGATGGACCTAGAGATTATTATGCTAAGTGAAATGAGACAGTCAGAGAAAGACAAGTGCCATATGATTTCACTTACATGTGCAGTCTAATGTATAAAATAAACCGAAAAAATAGAAACAGAGACATGGATACATGGAACAGACTGACAGTTGTCAGAGGAGAGGGGGTTTGAGAAACTGGATGACAGAAGGTGAAGGGATTAAGCAAAAAAAAAAAAAAAAAAAAAGACCTCATAGACACAGACAACAGCATGATGATGACCAGATGGAAGGGGTGGGGAGATAGGGAGAGGAAGAAGAGGGTAAGGAAGGATAAATCATGATGGAAGAAAACTTGACTTTGGGTAGTAAACATACAATATACAGACCATGTGTCATAGAATGGTAGAGTTGAAACCTGTATAATTTTATTAACCAATGTCACCCCAATAAATTCAATTTAATAAAGGAAATAATAACCAATAAATTTATAGAGGGCGGTTGTCTAAATGATTTGATTTTGGCGCCATAATCAAAGGAATTCTCTTGACAGAAATATATAGACAATCAGTTTGCTAAGTGTGCTTAATTTAAAATATTATTAAGTTATTTCTTAGGAATTTGCTGATGAAATGCAGCTTCCCATAAGCGAAGATACTACAAATGTATTATCTTCCTGGGATCTGTTCATTTCTGGATCAGTAATGGGGACAATGTCACTCATGCTTCTTTTCAGTTCAGATCAGTCCTTTGGATAGAGGCTAAGTGAGTGAGTGAAGGAGGGAGGTTGGAGGGAGGAGGAAGAGAACTCAGATCCTCCCCTCACCAGTGAGTGGTGCAGAGGTGGACATGGCTCTAGACTGTCAGATTTAGGAACCTCACTGGTGCATGCTCGCTGTATGTCTGATTCAGTTACTTTAACCCCAATAAGGCATCAGTTTTTTTATATGTCAAATGGGACAATCAACATGCACACGCTGTTAGGCATTGGCAGCTGTGGATGCCAAGTACTTGGAATGGTGGCCATCATGTTGTAAGCTGTAAGTGCTATGTGTGTGCACAAGTAACTCTCCTACCTTCCTCTAAACGTCACACATTTCAGGTCCGGACACATGTTACTGCTCTTTCCAGAATTACCAGTGCCTTAGAATTTGACTGTCTTAGTACGAATATAAACTTGTGGCTCAACATTCAGGAAATACTGCAGAAGAAAGTTTGCATAGCGATCTTGTCGAGATTTCAGCATTTGTAGTTCCTGCGGTAAAGACTCAGATGTGCTAGGATAGATAGCCACACCGAGGAGGTGACATAACAAAGATATGTTTTAGCACAACTTCTTCCTCTATGTTCCGGTTGTTCTGTGTCTTTATGTGCGTCTCATAGATGGTAAAAACAGCAAGCAAGAATGCAGATGCCATTATTTTAAAGCAAACGTGCAGACACACATGCAAACATACACAACATACATCCATCAAAGTGAATATTAGCGTGTGTATACCAACCATATATCCCCCTTGTCAACCCTGTGAGGCCAGAACGGCCACCAGGTGGCACTCAGATTTCAAATGGCAATGTAAATTAGATAAGACATCTAATTACCAAAAATGCTTTATTGTGTCCTAAATTTTACTATACTGAAAACTAGCTCTTTCTCCCTACTCACCTGTCTGAATACTAGGAGGTTCCACAAGTTGTTTTCACTGTATAATCAAGTGAATGCTCACAATTTTTGTGACAGGTTTAATAATGTATATGTAATATTGCTTTATTTTTTAAGCACTACAAATAGTAATTATTTTATTTTCATCCTTTAGCCTAAAATGCTTTAAGGAAAGAAACTGGATTCAACATACTTCAAATACATTGGTCTTCATATCAGTCATTCTATAGACCCTGGAAGAGAAACTGAGCAGAAAGATGAGAAATCACAAACTCAGTGTTAGAACTCTCCACACTCCCATTCTGCTTTCTTCACTCATCAGTGGGTGTATTTTTGGCACCACTCCCTCCCTCAGTGCTTATTCTGATTTTCTAAAATACCCATTATCTCTCTAAAGTTGTCACATTCAAAAGACAAGCCTGGTCTGAGAGAAATACGGTTCAGTGAACAGGAAAGGCATCGTAGAATCGTAAAGCAAATATGCTGGGCTTTCTGTTTCAGGACTGAATGTGTTTGAAGAAATTGAAAAGGAGTTTTCAAATGTCAGTGAATGCCAGTGTACTGTAATCTTTAAATAAGGCTTGGGCATTCGATGGGTGTATCTGTCTTAGTCAATGTTGTATGCCAAACCAAAATGCATGCTCGATTCGAGGCTCACATTTACTGAAAGTTGTCTGCATTTGAAACTGGATAGCTGTATTGATAGTTTATTCCTTCAGTTTTCAAAACTTCATTAAGAGCTAGCTATGCACCAGACACTGTTTTCTATGCTAGAGAGATGAAGGTAGAAACAAGCTCTAAATTCACCAGTGACTTGCATTATATTGCGTTCCATGGGCACTGGTCTGGTCACCACGTAGAATATTTCTGAAGTATGTTCTCTATAGAAAAACAAAGCAGAGTGGTCAGTGGAGAGACTTTTGTAGGGCTTTGTTAGGCTAAATTGTGCCTGCCCAGGAGGAAAAAATCATATAAAATTTTATAGGAAATAGTTACAGGCAGAAAATGACCCAGTCAAGGACCTTGGCAAGTGGCCAGCTGGGCCTGGCATGTGTGCACAGCAGCAAGAACGCTGGTGTGGCTACAATGTGTGTTTACACTTCATGTGTGCTTTCTTGGGAGAGAGGGTGGCGGTGTGGACTGCAGAGTGGGCAGCCCAGAGACCTGGGCAGTGTGGCCAGTCTGTACTGTCTTCATGATGTGATGTGCTGGTAGGATAGCAGAGTGCAGTGGTCTGAATCCCATGGTGACTCTAACTGCTACCCAATCCATTTAGATGGCACATGATGTAAGATCGGAGTGGTACTGGTAAGGGTGGGGGAGGTTGATGGGGAAGAAAAGGAAAATGTTTTATAATAATGGCAATGTTTAGGCTAAATCAATAAGCACAACGGGGTAAATTTTACCAAGGAGACTTTGGAAGAAGAAGGAATACAATATGGGGAAAATCAAGAATCTTATTGTGATTGTGTTATAGTTCCAATTCTTATTAGAACTCCAACTAAAGTTGTTCATTAAGTAATTGGAAACTTAGGCTGTGGGGAAAATCAGAGTGGACATGTACATCTAGAGAAGTCTAGATGGGATGCACCTGGATGGAACCCACTGGTTGAAGCAGAAAGTATAGAGTTCAAGAGCAGTCTTGATCATGCACCAGTTGTGGCTTGAGCAGGTGATAGGACCTCTATAAAGGAGAAATGTGAAATTATAGTTTGTTAAAATGTACCCATGGTTTGTTTAAATCAGGTATTGAAGGTCACATGGTGGCAGAACTCCCTTTTGCTGGAAGAAGAGGATCAGCCTTTGTTCTTTTAAGTCCTTCAATTGATTGGATGAGGCCCATCCACATTATGGAAGACAATCTGCTTTACTCAGATTCTGCCAACTTAAATGTGGAATTCATTCAGATATCACCCTCATGGAAACATCCAGAATGTTCATCAAAATATCTGGGTATCATCATCCAGCATGGTTGTCACATAAAATTAACTATCAAAAGTATTAAATCATTGTTAGAGGGGGTAAGAGTCTGAACCATTTTCTTACAGATTCCGGCCTCAAGATCATATTTTTAACAGACCTTTGTATCCCCTTTGCTTAAATTCCATTGGTCTGCACTTCATCACAGAGAAGCATCAATTCATCATTCCCTTAGTTGTTCCATTTAGTTGTGTAGCCACCGATTGCTTCTCATACATGCCCTGAATGGGGACAAAACTCACGACCTCTGGTGCTCTAGGAGGATGCTCTAACCACTGAGCTCCCAGCCAGGGCTGACACTAGTTCTGCTGGCAGGGCTGGCAGCCCCATCACTGCTGACGGACAAAATTTCCAGAGCCACCAGTACCCTTTGCTTGTTCTCTGCCAGCTTATGTGTGCTCGGCATGGGCAGGGGGTGAACTGTGGAGCCGTGAAACCTAAATTAAAATTACAGCTCATGCCTGACCAGGTGGTGGTGCAGTGGATAGAGCGTCGGATTAGGATGCGGAAGACCCAGGTTCGAGACCCCGAGGTCGCCAGCGGGCCCATCTGGCTTGAGCAAAAAGCTCACCAGCTTGGACCCAAGGTCGCTGGCTCCAGCAAGGGGTGGCTCAGTCTGCTGCAGGCCCATGGTCAAGGCACATGTGAGAAAGCAATCAATGAACAACTAAGGTGTCACAACGGCAACAATAAACTGATGATTGATGCTTCTCATCTCTCTTCATTCCTGTCTGTCTGTCCCTATCTATTCCTCTCTCTGACTCTCTCTCTGTCCCTGTAAGAAAAAAAAAAAATACATACTGTTAATCACAGTCAGCAAGGAACCAGAAACCTTTGGTCAGAGCCTGTTGGCTCTTTGCACAAATTGATGAAATGTATAAGCAAAAAGAAGCCAACTTAGTTAAACATGGTCCTTTCCCTATAACCCAAGGCCCTGAAAAACCCTTCTTAGGTAATTGGATCTTCCTCCCAACTAAAATCCTACCACGGCTTCTCCAGAATTAATTTTTTAAAGAAAAGTAGAACATGTCACCCTGTGTTTTATAACACAGTTTACCCTCAGGCTTTTCATTGCAGAGAAACAGAACAGCACGGAGGCCTCACTATTTATCAAAAGGCCTCTGTGCCTCACTCCCTGTCCCCAGAGAGGGGGGATGTCAAGTGCAATTGACTGCACAGCAGCCAGAGCTCCAGGCAGCGTGGGGCCGTGGGCAGCCAGTGGGTCTGCGGCAGCCTCGTGCCCCCACATGCTGCTATCCTCCGGCTATGCAGCTGGTCCTGGCCTGATGACTGACTGTAAGGGAACCCTCATCATCTCCCTCTGTCCCAGGTGCTGGGGAAGGAGGGTGGCCCCACAGATACTAGCGGTAGGGGCTCAGGCCTTTATTCCCCCACCTGCCCCATCACCTGTCCCCCACCACCTGCCCCCTATTACCTGCCCACATCACCTGTCCCCCACCACCTGCCCCCTATTACCTGCCCACATCACCTGCCTTCCATTCCCTGCCCTCATCATCACCTGCTCCCATCCCTTGCCCCCACCATCACTTGCCCCCACCTGCTCCACCATCACCTGTTCTTGTCATCTGCCCCTGCCCTGGGCCTGCCACAGCCACCAGCCTCAGTTGTTTCATGCAGGGTGAAGGGGAGCCCTTGTGAATTTCTCATTTCAGACACTTTACTTCCCTCACTAAAAGTTCTTATAGATTCTTTCTTATAGCCTTCTTTTCAGTAATTATTTTGTTAATATTCCTCTCAGAGTCTTGAATATAGTCTGAATGGCTATTTTAAGTCCACATCTGTTAATTCAATCATCTCCTCTTGTTACTGTCTTCCTCCCTGTGGCTAGATGTTTCAGTACAGACGTAAGTAACGTCGGGAAGGAATAAAAGAATTTTCCCTCTGCCCTTCTAAGTTCTTCCAGCTCAACTAACAATCATATTAACACAAGACAGATTAACGCTGGAATAAACAGTTAAAGATGTTCTGTTTACCTAAAAATTGAAGGCTAAGTGAGAGGCAACAACATCTATATAGAGTCAAGGGCATCGTTTGGGAAGCACTGATTCAGGCAAAAGCCCACATACAGTTCTAAACAGGGCGAGGGTAGGGGTTTATGAGGATGGAGGGGGGACAATAACATCAACAGAAGTAAGGAAGGAATTTCTGTGGGTGCTAATAACCTGTGTAATTCTTTAGGTCTGCACGGTGGTGCTAATTCTAAAGAATGCCTGTACTTTTCAGTTCGATAATCAAGAGGCCCGCCATTATGGCATTTTACTTTGAAAAACATTCATCTGAGTACCAAAGACTATGCCTGAAAACTTAAATAGTTATGTTTTCAGTTGGATATAACCAAAAGCAATTTTAAAGTGTCTCAAGCACAGAGGAAAATGTTGTTGTGAATGAGGAGTGTGGTGGTTTGATGCTTCCTTGATTATTTTGTGATAATTTAGAAAATTTCAAACAGTTCCCATATTTCTCAATGTTAGAAATGGGTCACAGTGGTTTTAATATTTAAGTCCTATGATCTCCGTTTATTTTCCTGTCCCATTCATTTTCCTTTGAAATTGTGAAAATCTTCATGCAAGGGAAGTCAGCAGACACGTCTATAAAATTAATTTTGATTCCAATGAATACTGTTTAAAGGTTTCGTGCTCGTTCTTTGGTGGGTTAAAGAACACATGTCCACACAGGGTTAAAGACCCAGAGGTCCTCACGAGAGGAATCTATGGTGGGAATTATAAGTGCACAGGTATGGGGAGATACTCTGCATGGTGGTGGTGGGGATTCTAGGTGTGCCAGAATCACATTCCCTATAGAAAGGCTCCAAGAACAAGGAAGTAGCTGTCATTAGTGATTACACTAATTTCCTTTAGATAATTTACCGTTCAGACTAGTCATGTCTGTGTCACTGCATATGTCCCCAGATATGCAGTTTCCTCCAACTTCCTTCCTTTCTTTTATTTGGGGCCATATGACAGTGGGGCTCTAGCTCAGTTTAAGAATATATATGGCAAGAAAACATCTAAACGGTTAACTTCAATAGAATAAAACACACAAGACAACTGTGATAGACAGTCACTGTTGTATGTCTTCAAAACAGACAGCTGTGATTTCTACACCATTGATCAGGTCTATTGCCACCATGTCTAATGTGTGTTCCATGGCAGAGCAGGTATGGAGGGAGACCAGTGCTCCTCTTTGGATTGCTCCAAAGATAACGACAGTTACACCCACATCTCATAACTACAATCGCCAAACTGTCATTTCCTCATGAGAAATCCCATTTTGAAAATGGTTTCTTTTCATTATTTTCAAAACCTTCATGCACTGTGCTTGTTGTAAATGCATGTCTCTTCCTTTTGGATAGGATTACAGGCATTTTAATTGAGAACCCTAATTAAATATGCATGATAATAATTACAGGGTAAGGTTCTCCTGGGTATAAATAATGCATCAAAGGTCGCCCTGTTTGGATGTGCCTGAAATTCAGGTTCCCCTGGAGTAAGAGCCCAGATGTTCCTAGGTTTTCAGGGAATTGATTTTTTTTAAATTTTATTTAGACAATTAATTTTAGCAGGGTGACATTGATCAATTAGAATACATAGATTCAGAGAAAACATCTCCAGATCATTTTGACATTTGATTATGTTGTATACCCATCACCCAAAGTCAAATTGTCCTTCCGCACCTTTTAATTGGTTTTCTATATGCCCTTCCCTCACCCCACCTTGTGTCTCTCCTCCCTTCCTCTCCCCCTGGTAACCACTGCACTCTTATCTATGCCTATGAGTCTCAATTTTGTGTCCCACCTATATATGAAATCATACCGTTCTTAGCTTTTTCTGATTTACTTATTTCACTCAGTATAATGTTATCAAGGTCCATCCATGTTGTTGTAAATGATCCTATGTCATCATTTCTTTTGGCTGAGTAGTATTCCATAGTATATATATACCACCTCTTCTTTATCCAATCATCTATTAAAGGGCATTTTGGTTGTTTCCGTGTCTTGGCCACCATGGACAATGCTGCAATGAACATGGGGCTGCATGTGTCTTTATATACCAATGTTTTTGAGTTTTGGGGGTATATACCCAGTAGAGGGATTGCTGGGTCATATGGTAGTTCTAGTCTTAATTTTTTGAGGGACCACCATACTTTCTTCCATAGTGGTTCTACTGCTTTACATTTCCACCAACAGTGGATGAGGGTTCCTTTTTCTCCACCACCTCTCCAACACTTGTTACCTGTCTTACTGATAATAGCTAATCTAACAGATGTGAGGTGGTATCTCATTGTAGTTTTGATTTGCATTTCTCTAATAGCTAATGAAGATAAGCATCTTTTTATATATCTTTTGGCCATTTGTATTTCTTCCTGGAAGAAGTGTCTGTTCATATCTTCTTTTCATTTTTTTATTGGATTGTTTGTTGTTGAGTTTTGTGAGTTCTTTGTATATTTTGGATAATAGGTCCTTATCTGACCTGTGGTTTGAAAATATCATCTCCTGTTTAGTTAGCTGTTTGTTTCGTTGTCAGTTTCTTTTGCTGTGCAAAAGCTTCTTAGTCTGATGTAGTCCCATTAATTTATCTTTGCCTTTGCTTCCCTTGCCTTTGGAGTCAAATTCATAAAATGTTCTTTATGGCCAACGTCCATGAGTTTAGTACCTATGTTTTCTTCTATGTAATTTATTGTTTCAGGTCTTATATTTAGGTCTTTGATCTATTTTGAATTAATTTTGGTACAAGGGGACAAACTGTAGTCGAGTTTCATTCTTTTGCATGTGACTCTCCAGTTTTCCCAGCACCATTTATTGAAGAGGCTTTCTTTTCTCCATTGTGTGTTTTTTGGCTCTTTTATCAAAGATGATTTGACCATATATATGTGCTTTTATTTCTGGGCTCTCTATTCTGTTTCATTGATCTGAGTGTCTGTTTTTCTGCCAATACCATGCTCTTTTGATTACCGTGGCTCTGTAATATAATTTGAAGTCAGGTATTGTAATGCCCCCAGCTTCATTCTTTTTCCTTAGAATGACTTTGGCTATTTGAGGTTTTTTTATAGTTCCATATAAATCTGATGATTTTTTGTTCCATTTTTTTTAAATGACATTGGAATTTTGATGGGAATTGCATTAAATTTGTATATTGTTTTGGGTAATATGGTCATTTTAACTATATTTATTCTTTCTACCCAAGAACAAGTAATATTTTTTCATTTCATTGTATCTTCTTTTGATTTCCCTTAACAATGCTTTGTAGTTTTCATTACATAGGTCCTTTACATTCTTTGTTCTGTTTATTTCTAGGTATTTTATTTTTTTGTTTTTGCAACCTTGAAAGGTATTATTTGTTTGAGTTCATTTTCTGAAGTTTCATTGTTGGCATATAGGAAGACAATAGATTTCTGTATATTAATTTTGTATCCTGCGACTTTACTGTATTGGTTTATTGTTTCTAGTAGTCTTTTTGTGGAGTCTTTGGGGTTTTCGATGTGCAGGATACTATTATCTGCAAAAAGTAAAGCCTTTACTTTTTTCTTTCCCAATATGAATGCCTTTTATTTCTTTCTCTTGTCTGATTGCTCTGGCTAGAACTTCAAGCACTACGTTGAATAGGATTGGAGAGAGTGGACAGCCTTGTCTTGTTCCTGATTTTAAAGAAAAAGTTTTCAGTTTTTTTTTCCATTTAATATGATGTTAGCTGATAGTTTGTCATAAATGACCTTTATTATGTTGAGATATTTTCCTTCTATACCCATTTTGTTGAATGTTTTAAACATAAAATGATGTTGTATTTTATCAAATGCCTTTTCTGCATCTATAGATACGATTATATGGTTTTTGTTCTTTGTTTTGTTGATATGATATATTACATTAACTATTTTACATATGTTGAACCATCCTTGTGATTTTAGGATGAATTTCATTTGATCATCACAAATTTTTTTTAATGTGTTGTTGTATTTGATTTTCTAGTATTTTGTTTAGTATTTTAGCATCTGTATTCATTAGAGATATTGGTCTATAATTTTCTTTTTTGTGTTGTCCTTGCCAGGTTTTGGTATGAGGGTTATGTTGGCCTTAGTAGAGATCTATCATATCCAATTGTTCTAGTGTTTCATTTAGGGCCAATATTTCTTTATTGATTTTCTGTTTGGATGAACAATCTAGAGCTGTCAGTGGTATATTGAGGTGTCTAAGTATGATTATATTTTTGTCAGTTTTTATTTTTAGTTCAGTTAGTAGATGTCTTATATACTTTAGTGCTCCTTGGTTTGGTGCATATATATTAAGAAGTGCTTCTGCAATTCATTCTCCTTTGCTACTATTAATTTTTGTCCTGTCCCCTTTTTTGTTTTTGTTGTCACAGATTAATCTTGTTTTTATTATGATCTTGTTGGACCTTTTACTTGTGATCTTGTTTTGTTTTGTTTTATGTATCTGGTCAGATAACCCCTTTTAGTATTTCCTGAAGTGGAGGTTTTCTGATGATAAATTTCCTTATCTTTTTCTATTTCTGTGAATGTTTTTATTTCCCCTTTGTATTTGAAGAATAGCTTTGATGGATATAGTATTCTTGGCTGGTAGTTCCTCTCTTCAGTACTTTAAATATTGGGGTTCACTCTCTTCTGGCTTGTAGAGTTTCTGCTGAGAAATCTGATGATAGCATAATGGGCTTTCCTTTATATATTGTATTCTTCTTTTTCCTGGCTGCCTTGAGGATTTTTTCTTTGTCATCATCTATCTGAGCTACATCTCTGTCTTTTGTATACATAATATTTGATTTCTTTTTCCTTAATGGCATTTGAGAGTGGTATTGTTAAAAACACTAATAAGAGATAATTAAAAAATAAAATAAAAATTGAAAAGATATAGTGAAAAATGAAAATTCTAGAATGGTAAGTGGAACAAAAGCTACAGAGAACAAGGAGCAGGAACTGAGGAAAAATGACAAAAGAGATAAAACACGCAAAATGCCACAAAGAAATATATGAATCCTAAATATAATAATTTGTTGATAAATGATGATTGAATGAGAGAAAAAGAAAAAGAGAAAAAAGTAAAGGGTTTTGAAATGAAATCCCCATAAAAATAATAAGAATGAAAAATGTAACAACTATGGATAATGAAGTTCAAAGGAAAAGGAAGGATAAAAAAGGAAAGAAGATAAAATGACCAATATGGAAAAAAAAGTTATAAAAATGTAATTTTTTCCTGGTTTTGAGAGGTAGCTTCTTTTTTTTTTATAGCAGGTCATGCTATATACTACAAGTTTTGCCCCTATGGGGCTCTTGAGCAGAGGTTTGCTGTTGTGTCACTATGGCAATGAAGTAGGGTGGCCCTCAGTCCCATTAGTATGCAGGGCTTGTTAGGGCTTGGAGGCTCTGAAAATGGGATTCTCTGTTTCCCATGTGTCTCTCCACACATCTCTCCCACCTTAATTAGCAGCCTGAAGACTTAGCTGTGAGGTTCGCCCCAGCCACTGCCTGCAGAGCAAGAGGCTCTAAGAGCAGCCAGGTCGTTCCTCCAGTACCGTTCAAAGTACAGTTTTGGGTAAGGCTGTGCCAAACAGAGCTGCCAGCGAGAGCAGGCAGGGCTGGGAGCCGATTGCAGATCAAGCACCTTTCTAAGGCCCCCAGGGCATTTCTAGTACTCCTCAGTGCTCCATGGGTCTAATCCCCACAGGCTT
Organism: Rhynchonycteris naso; assembly: GCA_037038555.1. Classification (NCBI taxonomy): domain Eukaryota; kingdom Metazoa; phylum Chordata; class Mammalia; order Chiroptera; family Emballonuridae; genus Rhynchonycteris; species Rhynchonycteris naso. Next base: position 210,384,079 of record CM072998.1, on the reverse strand, counting down.
CTTCCTTGTGCACTGTTTGGTAGTCCCTAGCAAGCGACGTGCACGCCCAGCCCCCATGACTTCAGCAGTGCACACAGAGGTCTGCACCTGCCCACTTAGGCTGACAGTGCCTGTGATCTCAGTCAGAGCCGGGAATGCACCTTGAAACCTGTATCTGCCCCGTGGAGGTGCCCCTCCTGGGCAGTCCCAGGCCTAGGGATCCCAACCCTTGCGTACTTCCCATGCTGGTGGTAGTGGGGTTGGGAATGCACAGAGAAACTGGCAACAGCCCATGCATATGTGTATCGCTGATAATCTTGGGCTAAGCCCTCCAGCTCGCGGGTCTCTGTGCCCACGCCAGTGGTGCCAGGTGGAGCCACTTGCTCATCACCCGTGATTGCAGAGCTGGGAACACACAAAGCTGCTGGCACTGGTGCCAGCTTCTACGGGCACTCCGCACAGGTAACCTTTGTCTGAACCTGCCGTCTGTACTTGCCCTGCATCTATGATCAGTCAGAGCAGGCGTGTGCTTCCTTCTGCTTGATTGTCCACCCTAACCCAGCTACTTCCCTCTTCCTCCAATCCTCCACTTTGCTCAGATCCAGGTGAAAGCATTCCTTCCTCAGATCAGTGACAAAAATGAAATACCCTGTTCTCTGTCTTATTTCCTTCAGGTGGATTATATATTCAGCTACCTTTTCACCCAATCATACCTTTGTCTGGTGTGTGTATATTTCAGGTGCTCCTGAGATTTTTTTCTCTGTCTTTAGTTGTTGAATTTGTTTAAATTTTAAGAGGAAATATTGGGAACACTCCTCATGGCGCCATTTCTCTGACATCACCTCAGAGAATTAATTTTTAACAGAAAAGCTGTTATGAAGGAAGCGAATACAAAATCAGAATCCTGCTAATATTAGGTATAAAATCATTTAAGAGCCACCAGAGATCTCCCACCTTGATCTTGAGTGAGGGTGTCTAAGGCTTCACAGCTCCTGCTTGCTTTATCCTGAAAAATATTGATTGCTTGAAAGTGTGCATCTTAAACACAGAACTTTGAAAGAAGGCATTATAGCCCTCTCTTTGGGATCGAAATTGTTTTGCATTTATTTCCAGAAACAAAAGCATTTGGATTTTAAGAAGATATCCTGATTTCTACTGTATTTTCCCATTCCAATGTCTGCAATCCGAACACTGAAATCTGGGTGGGGGGAGGTTAAGACGAGTAGAGAGGTAGATTATGATGGAGGGGGACTTGTCATGGGTGGTAGACACAGTGCAGTGTATAGGTGATATGTTATGGATTTGTACACCTGAAACCTCTATGGTTTTATTAAACAATGCCACCCTGATACATTCAATAAAAAATAAAATAAAACTAAAATCTGCCACAAATAAGCACAAGGGCACAGAATACATTTATTGTGGAGGTGGATTAAGAATATGCAATAATACCTTATAAATAAGCAACTTGATTTAACTAGCATTTATCCTGGAATAACATTAAACTAAAATGCACTTAGCTAAGACAGATATTTTAAAGGGTTTCTACAGTGTGTCAGATTTACATCCAATCACCCTGAAGTACTAAATTGATACATATTTCAGTAAAAGTGGCTTTTTGTTTTTTTTTGGGGGGGGGGGCTTTGGTCAAGATGTGTATCACATTGCTGTGGTAAGGTACCAAAGAATTGAAAAATTGATATTGATATTTTGGGAGGAAAAGTAGGGCTTCTTGCTCTGTTCTTTCTTTGGAGAATGGAGGGAGAAGGATGTGGGAGTTTCCCAGTTTACGAGGATGACTGGGCCATTTAGTTTAACTATAGTTTTCTGAAACAATAAAGGTTATCTGAAGAACTTTCTGTCCCTTTTAATAAGAGACAAAATTTACATACTCTACACTGATTTTAACTTCCTTTCTTCCTGGAATCCTGAGAGTAACATATACCTCTAGACATTAGAAGATTTGTGAATGTCTTTGATATGTAAAGCGATATCACTATTGTGTTACCTTATAGGTTTTAATATGTAGAAATGTTTTTATAGATCCTATAGACAAATGTTATAAGCTTGAATTGATTATTGTGTCATCTTCCCATTCCTTTTCCATTCCCCCAAACCTGTATGTGATCAAGTCTGTATAACAAGCTGCAAGGCTATTTCACGACACGCACAATTTGGGTCAGCTAAACCCCATGTCAGTCATATGCAGCCGGCTTAATCAATAAAACCCCTCAAAAATTTATTTGGACTTAGTGTCTCTATGTAAACCTGCAGAAGTAAGGTATGGTACTTTACAACATTGCTAGCTTCCAAATTCTGAAAGGGAACAGAAGTTATATGGACATAAACTGAATACCAACAGACCAGCTGGTACTGCCTTCAGTGAATGCCTTTCCCCTTCCTCTGTTAGGTAAGAAGGATATCATAATGTTTTTTCAGATTAGAGATAAGTTTCTGCCTATAAGAGATGTCAATTGAGATCTAGAAATTCTGAAATAAAATCTAATGTGCACACTATGGCTACATTTAAGTATTATTTTCTACAAAGATTTTATATAAAACAAACATAAAATTACTATGCTTCTTAATCGAGTCATTATCTTTCCATTAAAAAACTCTAAAAACTCAGATCTTATCTGTTGGTCAAATAAGTTTGTAAATATGATATATATGTTTGCTTGCTTATAGTTTGCATTGGGTGTGGGAAACAGGCTGTAAACTGGCAAAGTCATTATAGCCTAAAGCTTAGTTTTAAGACTAAGTTTTCCCCACACCTTTGATCGTTGCATGATAGGGATGTTGACCTCTTATGAGGAATCCCATTATGCCTCAGATAAGTGCCTTTGTATCAGAGACTTCCTTGTTTGTATATTGGATTAAAGGTTTTGATTTCTACACTATAAAATGGGGCAGACCCGGAGCTTGCTCTCCCTCAGTTCCTGAGATTAGCATTAGAGAGGAGAGCAGAGAAAGGCCACATGGAGGAAATGAGAAGCAGCCAAATGGCGGAGTGCTGAAGGAAAAGCCACTTTGTATAAAGTTTGTGCAGAGAGAAGGAGATGGGAAACAGAGGTGAATAAGGCAGGTCAGGTACAAACCTTTGATTCTAGGAAACTTGGATAAGTCAGTGGCTTTGGGAGCCCTGAAAGAAATGGGAAGTGTTTTCCCACTGTGTATATTTCTCACCCACTGGGTGCAAGCTAGGATTAAAGGTAATGGCCCATCAGCTTTTGGCTCTGTTGTTTCATTACCGTCTGTCTGAATCAAATGCAAACCTGCATTGGCCAGGTGGCTGTGATGGTGGCTGTGGCCAAGGGCCATACATTATCCTTTGAGGTACCTTTTTCTTTTTTAATTCAGTGAGAGGAGTGGAGGCAGAAACAGACTCCCGCATGAACCCAAACTGGGATTCACCCGGCAAGCCCACCCGGGGCCTTTGCTCTGTTGCAACCAAGTCAGGTGGAGGCCATGGAGCCATTCTCAGAGCCCAGGAATAATTAGCTCTAATTGAGACTTACCTGAAGAAGAGAAGAGAAAGAGAGAGAGAGAGAAGCAAGAGGGAGAAGGGTAGAGAAGCAGGTAGGTGCTTCTTCTGTGTACCCTGAGCAGGAATTTAATGTGGGACATCTACATGCCAGGCTGATGCTCTACTGCTGAACCAACTAGCCAGGGCCCTTTGAGGTATCCTTTTTCCCAGTTGTATGTTAGTATCAAGAGTTGTTTAGACTTTGGGGACAGTGGGTATATGACCATATGAAGCTGGTTGGGTGAGGTGATGGATTATAGTTGTGACGCTGCAAATGGTCCACTTTACCCTCTGGTACCTTGAGTTTTCTTGAGGGGACCCCTTTCATTCTAGGGTGAGAGGTAAATCTTAGCCTGGCTACCAGTCTTGACCTCCATGCTACAGTGTGGGTGAGTGAACGTTAGACCAATCCAAATTGTTCAGGGACAAAATTCTTGCATTCCCTCTTCTGGAGCTACCCAGGAGACTTATCAGCATAATAATAAAACACTTTAGGAAATAAAAAAGATAATGGAAAAGACAGCAGGGAGTGGTGTCGGCCAGCTTTGGATTGAATGTTCCCCATTGTCTCCTGAGGAGGGGACACATAACAAAGCTCTGAATACAAAAACTGGAGAGGGAAGTTCTAAGCAAAGAAAACTCTAAGTGGAATATTCTGAATGTAAAGCCAGTAGTCAGGGCAACCATCAAAGCCGCCTGGCCAGTGCAGGTTCGCATTAGATTCAAACAGACGGTAATGAAACAACAGAGCCAAGAACTGGTGAGCCATCAGCTTTAATTCTAGCTTGCACCCGGCGGGCAAGAAAAAACACACACTGGGCTCCAAAACCCACTCACTCAGTGCTCACAAAGCTACTGACTTATCCGAGTTTCCTAGCATCAAAGGTTTCTAGCTCACCAGACTTATTCACTTCTGTTCCCCATCTCCTCCTGCACAGACTCTGCACAAACTGGCTTCTTCCTCAGTACTCCGCCATCTTGGCTGCTTCTCCTGACCTTCATGTGGCCTTACTCTGCTCTCCTCTCTAATACTAACCACAGAAACCAAGTGAGAGCAAGCTCCCGGCCTGCCCCACTTTATAGCATAGATTTAAAACCTTTAATCCAATCTACAAACAAGGAAGTCTCTGATACAAAGTCACTTATCTGAGGCATAATGGGAGGATTCCTCATGAGTGCACATCATCCAATCAATCAAGAGTGTGTGGAAAAGCTTACTCTTAAAACTTGCACGTGGGTAACGCCATCTTTAACAAAGTGAGCATAATATATTTTATCTGCCCAACACTGAATTACAGTGAGATGAAGAAGAAAGTGGTCTTGAGGAATGATCTTTTACATGTCAATCAGCAAATCATCTCTGACTTTTAATCAATTTTAAGTTCTGACTTTGTCAGCAATAAATGCAAAGCAAATTGGGTATCTTGCAAATGGCTTTGCCTACTCCCTCCTTGGAGTGTTAAGATTCTCCAAAATAATGTTGAACTGAGAAAAATTTATTGCCTTTGCACTCAGGCCAATACAGTTCTGTTTGGTGAATAGTGTGTGATGGATGGCAGTATGAAAACAATGAGTTTTAAATTTAGCTGACCAAGAACACAAATGAATTCTAAGATGACTGGTAGGTGTTCTTTTTGCAGAACAATTAACCAGACTTCATGCTTCTCACCCTTTTATAAAGTACTGCACCCCAGATTCTGAAAGGCACTGTACCTTATTTCATCAAGTTCACGTAGAGACACTGTAAAGCCAATAGCCGCAGCCACCATCACAGCTGCCTGGCCCATGCAGGTTCACATTAGATTTGGACAGTCGGTGATGAAACAATGGAGCCAAGAACTGGTGAGCCATCAGCTTTAATTCTAGCTAGCACCCGGCGGGCAAGCAAAAACACACACTGGGCTCCAAAATCCACTCATTCAGTGGTCACAAATCTACTGACTTATCCAAGTTTCCTAGAATCAAAAGGTTTCTAGCTCACCAGACTTATTCACCTCTGTTTGCCATCTCCTTCTCTCTACACAAACTTTGCACAAACTGGCTTCTTCCTCAGCATTCCACCATCTTTGTTGCCTCCTCTCCTCCACGTGGCCTTAATCTGCTCTCCTTTCTAATGCTAACCTCAGGAACTGAGAGAGAGCAAGCTCCTGGTCTCTCCCACTTTATAGTGTAGAAATCCAATCCTTTAATTCAGTCTACAAACAAAAAGTCTCTGATACAAAGTCACTTATCTGAGGCATAATGGGAGGATTCCTCATGAGAGTGCACCACCCTACATCATCCAATCAGTGAAGGGTGTGGGGAAAAGCTTACTCTTAAAACTAAGGCATAGGCTGCAACGACCCGGCCTGCCCACCGACTGTCCCCCAAAACACATTAATACCAACGGACATGCATGTGGGCAGTGCCATCTTTAACAAAGTGAGCATAATATATTTTATCTGCCCAACAGACACCCAGTTCAGATAAATTTTGAAGAATTTTATTAAAGGAGGAAATTTATTAAATATGCTGGCCGCATATAGCTTATATGAGGCAGTAATCCCAAATCATGTGCATCTATAATATTCTATGGGCTGGTTATATACCCTTAATTATACATGGTCAGGGAAAAAGCCTGACATCATGGCATAAGTTTATAACCTTTGTTTTCACCTATACAGTTTTGGGAAAAGGATGAAGGGGGAATGGGACACAATTCATTATCAGGTTTATAACACTTGTCTGTAGGATTCATAAAAAGATGTTTCTACACATTAAAACTTACAAGGTAACAGAATGGTAAAAATGGCACTTTACATATTAAAAGATATTCCTATATTTTCTAGTGTTCATTTGCTATTCCTTTGTGTTGGGCAGATAAAATATATTATGCTCACTTTGTTAAAGATGGCACTGCCCACATGGAAGTCCGTTGATATTAATGTGTGTTTGGGGACAGGCTATAATGTAAGCAGGCCAGATCATTATAGCCTAAGGCTTAGTTTTAAGAGTAAGCTCTTCTCCACACCCTTGACTGATTGGATGATGTAGGGTGGTGCACTCTCTTGATGAATCCCATTGTGCCTCAGATGAGTGGCTTTGTATCAGAGACTTTCTTGTTTGTATAATTAGATTAAAGGTTTTGAATCTATGCTATAAAGTGGGCAGACCAGTAGCTAGCTCTCTTGGTTCCTGAAGTATTAGAGAGGAGAGCAGATTAAGGCCACATGGAGGCCAGGAGAAGCAGCCAAGATGGTGGAGTGTGAAGGGAGAAGCCAGTTTGTTAAGAGTTTGTGCAGGAGGAGATGGGGAACAGAGGTGAATAAGTCTGGTGAGCTAAAAACCTTTGATTTTAGGAAACTCGGATAAGTCAGTAGCTTTGTGAGCACTGAATGTGTGGGTTTTGGAGCTCAGTGTGTGTTTTTTCTTGCCCGCCGGGTGCAAGCTAGAATTAAATCTGATGGCTCACCAGTTTTTGGCTCCATTTTTTCATTACCGACTGTCCGAATCCAATGCGAACCTGCACGGGCCAGGCTGCTGTGATGGTGGCCTTGACTATTGGCTGTACACTTTGTTTTGAGATAGATACATTAACTACAGCTTTCAGGACAGGAGGGTTAGTTTCCATGGGGACAAATGGCTGTAAATGGCCCATCAATATAAGAAAAGGTTTAATTTGATCTTTCTCTTCCTGCACCTGGTTAGCTATTCACTTGCTTCCTTATAGATGTGGGGGGAGGTCAGAGAATCCAAATCTCCTTCCCCTCTGTATTTGCAATACAATGCTATCGGCCCTCCTGGTTTTGATGCTAATCACACAAGTACAAAGATCATTTACAAAATCTCTCTGCACACCTAGCCCCAATTAAAAAAATGTTCTTTAAGCTTCCTAAAATATTAATACTAATTTTGTAGCTTTTGGTACCTTACAACAACCTCATGAGGAAACATTGCCCTCTGCTCTGACAGTCCTGCTCTCTCATCTTTATTTGTTAAAATGTGAATGTAAAGTCAGTAGCCAAGGCCACCATCACAGCTGCCTGACCCGTGCAAGTTCGCACTAGATTCAGACAGTTGGTAATGAAACAATGGAGCCAAGAACTGGCGAGCCATCAGCTTTAATTCTACCTTGCACCTGGAGGGCAAGCAAAAACATGCACTGGGCTCCAAAACCCACTAAATTCAGTGCTCACAAAGCTACTGACTTATCCGAGTTTCCTAGAATCAAAAGGTTTCTAGCTCACCAGACTTATTCACCTCTGTTTCCCACCTCCTCTCTACACAAACTCTGCACAAACTGGCTTCTTCCTCAGCATTCCACTATCTTGGCTGCCTCCTCTCCTCCAAGTGGCCTTAATCTGCTCTCCTTTCTTATACTAACCTCAGGAACTAAAAGCAAGCTCCTGGTCTGCCCCACTTTATAGCATAGATTCAAAACCTTTAATCCAATCTACAAATAAGGAAATCTCTGATACAAAGTCACTTATCTGAGACATACTGGGAGGATTCCTCATGAGAGTGCACCACCTTACATAATCCAATCAGTCAAGGGTGTATGGAAAAGCTTACTCTTAAAACTAAGCCTTAGGCTATAACGACCCAGCCTGCCCACAGCCTGTCCTGGAACACACATTAATATCAACGAACTTCCATGTGGGCAGCGCCATCTTTAACAAAGTGAGCATAATATATTTTATCTGCCCAGCAGTGAATCACAGACTTACAGTTTTATCTTGTGTTTGTGAGGTTTGGGGGTTGGGGGTACTTTATGTAGAAATTTCACTGAAAATGGTACAGTAAATCAGACCTTAATTGATTACCTCCCTACTGCTTTTTCTCCTAATTAATAACAGCAACAGATAAAGCAGCTTAAGGATGGGGGTTAACTGATTGGAGGGAGGGAATCAAATTCCCTGTCCACTCAAAGTACCTCAGGAATTGTTCTTAAGGAAGTCAGTGAATTTCTGCAGAAATTTTATTGTTTTATATTTTACCAAACGTATTAGGTAAAAATTATTGTAAAGCCAGTAGTCAAGGCCACCATCACAGCAGCCTGACCCATGCAGGTTCGCATTGGATTCGAACAGTCGGTAATGAAACACCGGAGCCAAGAACTGGTGAGCCATCAGCTTTAATTCTAGCTTGCACCCGGCGGGCAAGCAAAAACACACACTGGGCTCCAAAACCCACACATTCAGTGCTCACAAAGCTACTGACTTATCCGAGTTTCCTAAAATCAAAGGTTTTTAGCTCACCAGACTTATTCACCTCTGTTCCCCATCTCCTCCTGCACAAACTCTTAACAAACTGGCTTCTTCCTCAGCACTCTGCCATCTTGGCTACTTCTCCTCCACACGGCCTTAATCTGCTCTCCTCTCTAATACCAACCTCAGGAACTCAGGAACCAAGAGAGAGAGAGAGCTAGCTACTGGTCTGCCCACTTTATAGCATAGATAATCCAAACCTTTAATCCAATTATACACACAAGAAAATCTCTGATACAAAGCCACCCATCTGAGGCTTAATGGGATTCCTCAAGAGAGTGCACCACCCTACATCATCCAATCAGTCAAGGGTGTGGGGAAGAGCTTACTCTTAAACTAAGCCTTAGGCTATAATGACCCAGCCTGCCCACAGCCTGTTCCAGAACACACATTAATATCAACGAACTTCCATGTGGGCAGCGCCATTCTCAAAAAAGTGAGCATAATATATTTTATCTGCCCAACAATTATAATTCAAGGTCTTGACCATCATGAAGTCTTTTTTACCAATAAGCAAAGCCTTTGACTTAAATACATGTAATATGCAGGAAACACATATCAAAGTGAGTCACCATGGCTGACAGAAATGACAATTGTGTCACCAAGGCCACCACCAGGCATCGCAAAAGTTATATTTTTCTTTGCGGTAAAATTCAGTTTGTCCAAAACACATTTCCATTTTTTTTTCTTTTTATTGAGTTTACTGGGGTGATATTGGTTAACAAAATTATACAGGTTTGGGAAGTATGGTTCTGTTGGGCAGATAAAATATATTATGCTCACTTTGTTAAAGATGGTGCTGCCCACATGCAAGTTTTAAAGGAAGCTTTTCCCCACACCCTTGACTGATTGGATGATGTAGGGTGGTGCACTCTCATGAGGAATCCTCCCAGTATGTCTCAGATAAGTGACTTTGTATCAGAGAGTTCCTTGTTTGTAGATTGGATTAAGGATTTTCAATCTACACTATAAAGTGGGACAGGCTGGGAGCTTGATCTCTCAGTTCCTGGGATTAGTATCAGAGAGGAGAGCAGATGAAGGCCACATGGAGGCCAAGAGAAGCAACCAAGATGGTGGAGTGATGAGAAAGAAGCCAGTTGGTACAGAGTTTGTGCAGAGAGAAGGAGATGGGAAACAGAGGTGAATAAGTCTGGTGAGCTAAAAACCTTTTGATTCTAGGAAACTCAGATAAGTCAGTAGCTTTGTGAGCACTGAATGAGTGGGTTTTGGAGCCCAGTGTGTGTTTTTGCTTGCCCACCAGGTGCAAGCTAGATTTAAAGCTGATGGCTCACCAGTTCTTGGCTCCGTCGTTGTTTCATTACCGTCTGTTTGAATCGAATGCGAACCTGCACTGGCCAGGAGGCTGTGATGGTGGCCTTGCCTACTGCCCTTACAGGTTCTACAACACATCTCTGTACACAATACTTTGTCCACTGCCCCAAGTCAAGTCTTCTTTTGTCACCATTTTTTTTTGTGATTTCAGAAGCCATTGAAATTTTATTGTTTAGGAATTGTATCTTGATTACATAGAGCATTGTAAAGCCAATAGCCAGGGTCAGGATCACAGCTGCCTGGCTCGTGCAGGTTCACATTGGATTTGGACAGTCGGTAATGAAACAACGGAGCCAAGAACTGGTGAGTCATCAGCTTTAATTCTAGCTTGCACCTGGCAGGCAAACAAAAACACACACTGGGCTCCTAAATCCACTCATTCAGTGCTCACAAAGCTACTGACTTATCCAAGTTTCCTAGAATCAAAGGTTTCTAGCTCACCAGACTTATTCACCTCTGTTCCCAATCTCCTCCAGCACAAACTCTTAACAAACTGGCTTCTCCCTCAGTATTCTGCCATCTTGGCTGCTTCTCCTTGCCTCCATGTGGCCTTCATCCGCTCTCCTCTCTGATACTTCAGGAACCCAGGAACCAAGGGAGAGCAAGCTCCTCACCTCTCCCACTTGATAATGTAGAATCAAAACCTTTAATCCAATTATACAAACAAGGAAGTCTCTGATACAAAGTCACCCATCTGAGGCATAATGGGATTCCTCCCTACATCACCACCCTACATCATCCAATCAGTCAAGGGTGTGGAGAAGAGCTTACTCTTAAAACTAAGCCTTAGGCTATAATGACCTGGCCTGCTTACATTACAGTCTTTCCCCCACACCCATCCCACGAATAAGGTCAAATAATATCACCTGGGTGATGGGCTTCCATGTGGGCAGTGCCATCTTCAACAAAGTGAGCATATTATATATTATCTGCCCAACAAGCATGTACATAAAGAGATACAATTAAACTTTGTGCATTTAAGGACTTTAATTCCAGTCAACTGCCTGCTGAATGTAGTTCAGTTAAGTGATAATCTTCATGACCTCTTTCAAAATTCCATGTTAATTCAATACTAAGATAAAAAGAAATCTATAGTAGTACAAATTTCTCCTCTTAATTTTTGGAATTAAGATAATATCGAGTGAGACAGTTTTCATAAAAATAATATTTTTCACAAATAAAATGTCAAAGTTATCATTAGAAATGGAATTAACTACTTCCACCTAACATGTCTGTGTGTACCTTCATAAGATTAGATTCCATCTTATTCCATTTCTTTTCACACTTGTGCTCTACAGGCTACATACATTGCCCCTTTGTGCTAACTCTAAAAATAGCAAGTAACCGAGTGTCTGCCAAGTGACTGGCACCATCATGAGCGCTGGAATTATGGAGAGCATAGATGAACAAAAATGCCTGTGTTTTAGTCAGGGAGGAGGAGGAGAGTGAAAGTGTAGGTGAACAGCCCTGAGTGAATGGTGCAAATATCAAAATACTAAAGTGGCAGACACTTAAATTATAAAACTCACAAGTTCACTTTGTAAGGTAGGATATCATAGCCCAAAGTCCACAATTGATAGAATATTTTACCCCAAATTTCTTTTAAAACTTATCATTTAAAAAATTAGAAACTATGCAAAAATATTTTTCCTTGAATCTTTTCTTTCTGTGGGAGGACTTTTTATGCACACTGAAAATGACAATATCTTTCCTCTAAAATAATCTCTTATTTCATTGACAGTGAATGTATTTCCAGCAATGCAAATAAGGCAACCCAGCCTTGACTTTCATAACCTTATCTCTATTACTGTCAGAAGGAGGTCTAATGAGAGTGGTGGTGTACTGGGCAGATGAGTATCACATTTTGTTGCTATTCAAATAGACCCACTCTGTTTGATAGAAAGGCTCGCACTCTGCCCTGAAATGAAATTCCGAGTACCTGCTGATTTTTCAACATGTGTTTTTCAAAAATCCACTTTATAGTACACAAAAATTTAATACCATTTTCAAATATGATTTTCTCCAGTGGAGAGCTGGAACTCTGACCCCCAAAGAATAAATATCCTCAACTCAACTGGTCATTCGATGTCACTCCTGTTCCAAGCCAACACAGCTGGGTGGATTACTGTTTTCCTTGGCTGTGAGACCAGATCACGTCCAACAAGAAATAAAAAAGCATTCAAATGGGGAATACAGATGTGCGCACCATGTGGAGAAATAACTTGCACTGAGTTAATTGAAATTTATAAGTCTTTTTGAGCTGGCCTGGACCCATTTTAAAAGTCCCTGTCATATTGGAAGCACCTTGCATTGTGTTTATCTTTTACCACAAAGGTGTATATCACCCTTAGGAGTCAGCTTTTGTGGCCCAGGAGTAGAGTTAGTCCCTGTTAAAGCACCAGGAAGTCATTCCTGAAGATGGAATGAAAGTCTACATAAAGAGTAACATAAAAAATATCTTTTATTCTGTTATTCATTATCTATCATCTGTCTATCTCTATCTATCTATCTATCTATCTATCTATCTATCTATCTATCTATCTATCTATTTATCTATCTATCTAGATATAGATATATAGATATTTCTCAAAATAGGAAGACTTACCAAAGAATTCAGACTCATGGGGCCCTTATTCACTGGGACAGGTAGAAAAATTCTTTTGTCAGGCATGTCAGCATTCTGAATTCTTCCTGGTGAATTTAGCCCTGGGATAAAATTAAATGACTATTCTCCAGGAGGCACTGTAATTATGTAGGTGGAACCTTACACTTGACCAATTCAAGAAGCCAGTTGGAGACAGGCAATGAGGTCCATTTGGTTTCTCCTGCTGTATTCTGTGGCGATTTTACTATATTGGGAATATTAGTTGAACAGGCACATGTTAGCCCTAGAACACAGCAGAGATGTTTTGTTCATGAACTCAGGAATGGAAGTAATAAAGTTTGTTTTTTGTTTGTTTTAGACATGGCCTAAAACACCAGTCAACAACTAAATTCAAGTGTTGTAACCAGTTTTGTTCTTGATGCTTGTGACCTTTTCATTCTGCATCATTTTAGCCAAGTTTTCTCTTCTGTGTCGAGAACATATACATTTCAGTTTGTTTAGGATTAGTTAGTAATCTGGAAAGAGAAAACCAATCATGTCATTAACTCAGAAAATGCTAGGTTACCTTCAACTGAAAGATATTTGGCACTATACCAACGAGCAAAACACGGAGGCAAATGTCTGGCATTTAGCTGTCTTTCAATATTGATTTACATGCAGATTGAAAGTCATAAGAAACAGAAAATTATCTAACAGACAAGGGTACTATTTGCAAACAGTTTTTCAGTGACATGCTTGTATATGCTTTCTTCTTTTATCCAGGAAAATTGTTCTGTATTTATAATTTGAATCACTTAACAATAGGGAACTTATAAAAAATAAAAGTAAGTTTAGTAGGTGGAGTGGGAAGCATCCATCCTAGCTTTAATGAAGTTTTCAGTAACTGGAGGTATGGACACATTTTTGAAGGTCACATACTTTTTAAAAACCTAGTATTTATGGCATTAAATTAAAGGCTTCACATATTTTAAAAACACCATGTTAACATTAATGTCACAATATAATTTTGAGAAAAATTATTAATAAAACTTCCAGCAGAGTGAAGGCAATCTGTCCCACAACTCTCGTTTCCAACGAGGATCAGTGTAAACAGGTGGGTAGAATGCTGTCCACAAGTCCACCAAGGTTTTACTCTCCTCCTGTTTCTCATACTGGTATAGGTGCTTCCTCCTCTTTAGGAAAACTTTTTTTTGCTTTTTTTTTTAATTTGATAATTAAGTTTAACAGGGTAACATTGGTCAATAAGAGTACATAGATTTTGGGCAAACATCTCCACATCATTTGTACAGTCACTTATGTTGTATCCCCATCATCCAAAGTCAAATTATCCTCCATCACCTTATATTTGTCCCCCTTTATACCTCCTCCCTTCCTCCATCCCTCTCCTTCTCCATGTTTATTCTCTCGTTTACTGACCACACTGATTCTGCACACAGGAAATCACTGTGATGAACACTCAGGTCTGCACATGGCACTGACTTGTGAGGCCAATTCACCCTACGGAAGCTGATTCAGGGTCATTTCTATAAATAGTACTAAGGTTGCCCCTTGAAGAGAGAAGTACCGGTGGTGCCCCCCGGTACATTCATTTATTTTTGCCTTTACTCCCCTTGACTTTTGGTAACCACTCCTGAAAATGCCACTGCTGAAACACACAGTTTAAAAAAGAAGAAACAGAAGAAAGAATTATGAAATACTACCAAACAAAAACAAAAGACAGAAAAACAAAAGAGAAAAACCAAACAAGACACAGAGTTATCAAAAAGCAATATACAAAATAGCAATAGGAAATCCTCAAATGTCAGTAACTACACTAAATGTGAATGGATTGAACTCACCAATAAAGAGGCACAAAGTAGCAGATTGTATAAAAAGGCAAAACCCAACTGTGTGCTGCCTTTAAGAGACAAAAATAAGCTATGAGGATAAAAATAGATTCAAAGTGAAAGGTTAGAAAACAATTCTCCAAACAAATAATATCCAAAGAAAAGCAAGTATAGCCATACACATATCTGACAATGCTGACTATAAGGCAACAAATGTAACCAGAGACAAAATTATGAAAAAAATCATTTCATAATTATAAAAGGTACATTGGATCAAGAAGACATAACACTTCTTAATATATATGCACCAAACCAAGGAGCACCAAAGTAGATAAGACATCTACTAACTGATCTAAAAATACAAACCAACAAAAATACAATCATACTTGGAGATGTCAATACACCATTGATGGTTCTAGAACATTCAACCCAACAGAAAATCAATAAAGAAATATTGACCTTAAATGAAACACTAGAACAAATGGACATAATAGACATCTACAGGACTTTTAATTCCAGAACAGTGTACATGGAACATTATTCTCCAGGGTACATGAAACATTCTCAAGAATAGGTCATATGTTGGGCCACAAAACTAACATCAATAAATTGAGCAAGATTGAAGTAATTAATACCAAGAATATTCTCTGACCATAAGGATTTGAAACTAGAATTCAACTGCAAAAAAGAAGTAAACAAACTCACAAAAATGTGGAAATTAAACAACATACTTCTAAAAAGTGACTGGGTCAAAGAAGAAATAAAAGTAGAGATTAAAAGATATATAAAGACAAATGAAAATGACAACATGACATATCAGAATCTCTGGGATGCAGCGAAAGCAGTAATAAGAAAAAGTTCATATTATTATAGGCTTATATCAAAAAAACAAGAGAGAGCCCAAATAAACAATTTAACATCACATCTTGAGGAACTAGAAAAAGAAGAATAAAGGCCACCCAAAACCAGCAGAAGAAAGGAAATAATAAAAATTAGAGCAGAAATAAATGAAATAGAGAACAGAACAACTATAGAAAAAAATAGTACAACAAAGAACTGGTTCTCTGAAAAGATCAACAAAATTGACAACCCCCTAGCAAGATTCACTAAGGAAAAAGGAGAAAACACTCATATAAACAAACTCTGAAATTAAAGAGGAAAAA
Source organism: Rhynchonycteris naso (assembly GCA_037038555.1). Taxonomy (NCBI): domain Eukaryota; kingdom Metazoa; phylum Chordata; class Mammalia; order Chiroptera; family Emballonuridae; genus Rhynchonycteris; species Rhynchonycteris naso. Next base: position 210,368,402 of record CM072998.1, on the reverse strand, counting down.
TTACCACAGATATCATAGATATACAAAGGATTATTGTAGAATACTAGGAAATGTTTTTTACTCTTAGGTGATTCCCCTCGAGGCATGGGGATGGAGTTGGTGCTCTTTACTGAATGAGCTCCAAGGGATTGGTCAAGTTTTGTCTCACCCACCACTCTGCTTCCTTGTTTTTTGGGTGAAAGGAAGGACAGACAGCTCTTTGTTGCTTCATTTCTCAGTGGTCAATTTTTGTTTCTTCCTATGGCATATTTATCAAGTTCTTTACTATTTATTTTAACCTTTAAGCAACCAGAAAGTCAATGTTAAATATAAATAATGGAAGAACTTTAAAAGTGGAGATTTGGGGCAGTCAATAGAAACAATGATAATAATTAATATAATAGTAGTGACTAACTCTTAATGAAAACACACTATATACCAGGACCTTAAAGAGTGCTCTATTAAAATGTTTAATTCTCCCAACAGAATTACAAGGAAAATTCCCTTCATTTTATAGGTGAGAAAACTGAGGCTGTGAAAGAGACTAAATAGCTTATCCACAGTCACTAATCAATATGTTTAATGTACAAAAAATGGTCAATTATGTCTACCCTATGTTTATCTAGTTCTTAGAAAATGGAAATACACAATTAATAGTTGCTAAATCAATAGGCTAGTTAACAAATTAATACATTTTAAGCAAGTTTTAGAAAGAAGGTATTTAAAGTTTAAATGGAAAATGCTGACTTTAGTATTAATAATGAAAGCAAACGAAGGTTAAGGAAATATAGAAAAAGTGCCCTTGGAATTAGGTCTTTGAGATCATAACTTGTCAACAAAGTGGGAAGCAGAATGCAAAGGGGGAAGAAAAGATCACCCAGCAAGGCAGGGAATCTGGGTGAAGAAATGTAGTCAGACACTCCCATGTTCCAGCCAACCAAACAAGCATTCCTTATAGAGCAAAGACCTGAATACACAGGCTAAAAATACACTGCTGATGGAAGAAAATGCAGGAGGTAATCTCGGTGAAAGAACAACGTCAGGAGGAGGTTTTCAGGATGGAGAAATACTTCATGATGAAAATTTCCAAAACACAAACCACAGCGTCAAAATTTGATGGACTGAATTATGTCAAGTTTAAGAAAGGTGGAGCAGATAGTGATCACTGTCTACATACCCATCAAAAATCTCTCAGCCTCTCCTATAGCTGGCAGATTGGGGAACTATGTCTGTTTTGATCAATGGGTTTAACACAATCATGATGAACATTAATTATAGTCAGATACTTAAGAAACACTGTGGTTAAACTATGGTGTGTACTGTTCCATCTTCAGCATGACTAGAGGCCACACTGAAATAGCAGAACCAACAGGTGGAAATGTGTTAGAGCCTACAGTCATCACTCTGAAGAGACTCTTAATGGAGACTTAATGGAGATGTCAATACAGGACACTCATCATCACCGAAGGCCAGAAGAAGGTGACTTCCTGTCTGAACAAAAAATAAATAGGATGTAAAACAAACTTCTATAAGTCAACAAGAAAGATACAGGAAGACCAATAATAACCATGGAGCCAAGGACAGGAACCTGTCATTCAATACAGAGAGTCTCCAAACAACTAATAAGTGTTTGATATTCTCATTCACTAGGAAGCTTGTCACTGTGCATTTAAACAGTGAAACTCCTGAAAATAGAAAAACTGGATAATAGTAAGTGTCAGTGAGGGTGAGGAAATCTTGGAAGTTTCAGATACTTTAAATGTGTTATAAAATTCGCCTTTGAAGCTAACCAGTCCAAGACTTTTATTTACTGAGAGTGTTTTGATAACTGTCTGAATTTTATTTGTTGTAATTGGTCTGTTTAGGTTTTCTGATTCTTCCAGATTGAGTTTTGAAAAATTATATGTTTCTAGGAATTTATACAATTCCCTTAGATTGTCCTATTTTTTGCATATACATCTTCATAGTACTTCCTTACAATTTTTTGTATTTCTGTGGTGTCAGTTGAAATAACTTCTCCACTTTCATTACTGATTTTATTTATTTGAGCCTGCTCTCTTTTTTTAATGAGTCTAGTTAAAGGTTTGTCAATCTTATTTATCTTTTCAAAGAACAAGCTCTTGTTTTTTTTATCTTTTGGTTTTTTTTTAGCCTCTGTCATTTATTTCTGCTCTAATATTTATTATTTCCTTCCTTCTACTTCCTCTGGGCTTTATTTGTTATTCTTCATCCAGTTCTTTTAGGTGGAGGATTAGGTTGTTTACTTGAGCTTTTTCTTGCTTCTTAAGGTATGCCTGCAATTCTGTGAACTTCCTTCTCAGGACGGCTATTGCTTTGTCCCATAAATGTTGGGTTATTTTATGTTCATTATCATTTGTTTCAAAAAAAATTTTGTTTTCTTCCTTGATCTCATTGTTAACCTATTCATTATTTACTAACATGCTATTTAGCCTCCAAGTGTTTGAATATTTTTTAGTCTTTCTATTGTAATTGATTTCTAGTTTCATGCCACTGTGATCAGAGTAGATGCTTGATATGATTTCAATCTTCTTAAATTTATTGAGACTTGTCTTGTGTTCTAACATGTGCTCTATCCTAGAGAATGTACCATGAGTACTTGAAAAGAATGCATATTCTACTGCTTTGGGGTGAAAGGTTCTGAAGATATCAATTAAATTCAGTTGATCTAGTATGTTGTTTAAGGTTCCTAATTCTATTAATTTTCTGCCTGGAGAATCTATCCATTGATGTAAGTGGGGTATTAAAATCTCATACTATTATAGTATTGCTGTCAATCTCACCATTTGAATCCATTAAAATCTTCTTTATATATTTAGGTGCTTCTATATTAGGCCCATAAATATTTATAATGGTTATATCCTCCTGTTGGAGTGCTCTCTCTTTCATTATGGAGAGACCTTCTTTATCCCTTACTATATATAGCCTTTGTTTTAAAGGCTATTTTGTCAGATATAAGTATTGCAACCCGAGCATTTTTTTTAATTTTTATTTGTATGAAATACTTTTTTCCATCCCTCACTTTCAGTCTATGTATATCTTTTGCTCTGAGGTGGATCTCTTGTAGACAACATATGTACAGGTCCTGTTTTCTTATTCATGCAGCTTACTTATGTCTTTTGAGTGGAACATTTAATCCATTTACATTTAAGGTTATTATTGATATATACTTATTTATTGCCATTTTATTCTTTAAATATATAATCCTTTTTCTCTTGATTTCTTTTTCCCTTTGCTCTTTTTATAGCAAACCCCTTAACATTTCTTGCAGTACTGGTTTGGTTTTAATGAATTCTTAGAGTCTTTCTTTGTCTGGGAAGTTTTTTATTTCTCCTCCAATTTTACTTGATAGCCTTGCTGGATAAAGTAGTCTTGGTTGTAGGTGCTTGTTTTGCATCACTTTAAAAATTTCTTGCCTACTCTGCTTTTTGGCCTCAAGTGTTTCTGTTGAGAAGTCAGATGTCATCCTCATGAGAGCTCCTCTGTAGGTAATGAACTACTTTTCTCTTGCAGCTCTTAGCATTCTTTTTTTGTCTCTTACTTTGGCACTTTAATTATGATGTGTCTTGGCATGGGTTTCCTTGGGTTCATCTTTAATGAGTGTGTTTGTGCTTTCTGAAGTTCTGTCACATTTTTCTTCATCAATTTAGGAAAATTTTCAGCTATGACTTCTTCATACAGGTTCTCTATCCCTTGTCTTTCTCTTCTCCTTCAGGAACCCCTATGATGTGGATGTTGTTTCTCTTCATGTTGTCGCAGAGCTCTCTTAGAGTTTCCTTAACCTTTTCTGAGCCTCTTTTTATTTTGCTGTTCTACTTCCATTCTTTCATTTATCGTGTCATCTAAATTGCTGATTTTATCCTCTGCTTCATCCAGCCTGCTGTTGATTTCTTCTAGTGCAGTTTTCATTTTTCATATTGTATTTGTCATTTCTGACCAATTCTTTTATATGGTTTCAATGTTCTTTTTGATGCTTGCTATCTCTTTCTTTTGGCATTTATTATGTCCATCTATTGTTCCTCTAAGATTCTTGGGCATCCTAAAAATTATTATTTTAAACTCTACATTTGGCCTGACCAGGTGGTGGCACAATGGATAGAGCGTCAGACTGGAATGTGGAGGGCCCAGGTTTGAGACCCTGAAGTCACCAGCTTGAGCATGGGCTTATCTGGCTTGAGTAAAAAAGCTCACCAGTTTGGAACCAAGGTTGCTGGCTTGAGCAAGGGGTTACAAGGTCTGCTGAAGGCCCGTGGTCAAGGCACATATGAGAAAGCAATCAATGAACAACTAAGGTGTCACAACAAAAAACTGATGATTGATGCTTCTCATCTCTCTTCATTCCTGTCTGTTTTTATCTATCCCTCTCTCTGACTCCTCTCTGTCCCTGTAAAACAAACAACAACAAAAAAAAACTACATCTGGTAGTTTGTTTACTTCCATTTTATTTAGATATTTTTTCTGGGGATTTCTCTTGTTGATTTATTTGGGTCATATTTCTTTGTCCATTTTTTCTGTGTATTAGATGGCACTGTCTGAGTTTCAAATTTGTTGTGGTGTTTTTATGAGAAAGATGGCCTCAATGGTACTGATATCCAGCCACCTGATTTTCTTGCTCTAGGAATGCTTCTTGAGCATAGTATTTTTCCTCTTGCTGTATGTGAGTATTGAATGCAGTAGGTCCTCTCATGGGTGCAATTACCCTTCATGCTGGCTTACTCTAAGGGTTAACCTTGATTATGTCTATTAGACACTGTTCTATGTCTATCCTCTTGGCGTATTTATTTTTTACAGTGTCTGGTGCCTGCTGGACTCTTTATGCATGCTGATTGTGTAGTTAGCTGAATTTAATGTTGGTGCTGTCTGCCACCCACTACCAGTTTATTTGGGTCTTGATCTTCTTGGGTTGGCATCAGCCATTGTTTTTAACCTGCCATGGGCTACCTTTCTGAAGCTACTACTCTGTTCACTGTTTGTGTCTGTGTTTCCTGTGCCTGGGTAGTGTTGGAGGGGCCAACCTGTATATAAGAATCAGCTTCCTCTTGCTTAGAGATAACAGCAGCTCTGTAAAAGCCAAAGGCTCTGTAAGATTTGCCTCCCTTTTTCAGCTGCTCCCCTTCTTCTTGCAGCTGCCTGATCTTCCCACAGAATCTTCTGTAGAATGATGGCTCAGACTGGCCTCACCCCACCCATCCCTCTATTGGTTGAAAGCTTGGTGGGTTAGGGCAGCTGAGATTTTGAATATGACATTAGTGGGGCCCCTAATTCAGGGGTCTCTTAGTAAGGACTCCATATAGAAAAAGTGTCCCCTATTTCAGAGCCTAATCTCTCAGTCACTGCTGGATATTCAAATTTTATTTCTCCAGCAAGGTGAGCAGCTGGTTCAGGTCGAGTGGGGCCATCATTTTTCTCTGGAGAAATTCTTCCAGCTGGTGAGACACTGGTCTCAGGAAAACTGAGAGAGTCCTCTCCTAAGGCTGACTGTGCCCCCCTCCCCGAAAGTGGCTAAGCCCCTTGACCTGTCCCAACAATAGGCTCACAGGAACCACACTTTAACTGTCCATGGCCTAGTAGAATTTAGCTCAGCAGGACACAATATACTGCACCCAGGCCAGTTGACTATGAAAATCCACATGGTCCAATGCACATGAGCCACTGTGCCAGTGCTAATCACAGATAGTAGAACTTGCCTCAGCTGTGCTAGATATGAGCAACCCTTCCTTAGGATACCCCTCTAGCAAGGGTTGCTAGGTTCTGAATCGATGATTTCCACAGCTGATTCCTGGATGTTCCTGCCCTGTGCCTCCCTAGAGGGAACCTGGTGAGACACTACCCATGACTGGCCCTCAGCAACTTTCTTGAATCTACAAACAATCCAGAGTTTGGGGCTTCCTCTGCTGAGCCCAGTTGCTCATGGAAATACCAACCTGCATACCTAGGCTGGGTTTTACCCACTCTGGACCTGGGGGAAGGTCCACTTAAAAGACCAAAGTTCCCTGAGTCCTGCCTCCTGCATCCTCTGTCTGCTGTCTGCTTGTTGGGCTCAGCTATTGAAGAAACATCTGTTAGAGTATAGAGCCTACAGCAATTCAGGGATTAGGAAGAGTGGTGGGTGTGGCTCAGCACTTCGCCTCTGGTGTCTGTCTAGACTTTTTTCACAGACCTCATTAGGTTGTGGCCCCAGTAGTCCAGTGGGTATGGCCTCTCAGATGCAAATATATGGTCTCCCCACAATCTGGACAGTTTCTACTGAGTCTGCCATGAGGGGGAAGCACCAGTCATAGATTTGAGAGAATGCAGGGGAAAGCCCTGACCTCAACACCAGAAAACTGAGTCACTTATGTGGCCCCTGCTTCCTCTCTTCTCAGAACTATCCAGTCTCCATAGGGTGGAGCAGGAGAGACTACCAAGGGTGAGGCAACTGCTTTTCCCTAGGCTGATGCTGCTCAGAGGGGACAGCTCTGCCCAAGAAAGATGGTGACTGGTTGTTGGGCAGATAAAATATATTATGCTCACTTTGTTAAAGATGGCGCTGCCCACATGGAAGTTCGTTGATATTAATGTGTGTTCTGGGACAGGCTGTCGGCAGGCCGGGTCATTATAGCCTAAGGCTTAGTTTTAAGAGTAAGCTCTTCTCCACACCCTTGACTGATTGGATGATGTAGGGTGGTGCACTCTCCTGAGGAATTCCATTATGCCTCAGATGGGTGGCTTTGTATCAGAGACTTTCTTGTATGTATAATTGGATTAAAGGTTTGGATTTTCTATGCTATAAACTGGGGCAGTCTGGGAGCTTGCTCTCTCTCTTGGTTCTGGAGTTCCTGAGGTTACTATTAGAGAGGAGAGCAGAGTAAGGCCATGTGAAGGCCAGGAGAAGCAGCCGAGATGGCAGAGTGCTGAGGAAGAAGCCAGTTTGTTAAGAGTTTGTGCAGGAGGAGATGGGAAACAGAGGTGAATAAGTCTGGTGAGCTAGAAACCTTTGATTTTAGGAAACTCGGATAAGTCAGTAGCTTTGTGAGCACTGAATGTGTGGGTTTTGGAGCCCAGTGTGTATTTTTGCTTGCCTGCCAGGTGCAAGCTAGAATTAAAGTTGATGGCTCACGAGTTTTTGGCTCCGGTGTTTCATTGCCATCTGTCCGAATCCAATGCGAACCTGCACTGACCGGGCTGCTGTGATGGTGGCCTCGGCTATTGGCTTTACACTGGTATTAGAGAATGACTCAGCACAAGGGTTCCAATGGCCAGCCCCACAGTCTCTCCCTGGGCCATCAACTTCCACTTTCCTCAGTCAACTCCAGTCCTCTCAAACCTCCCTTGCTGGAGCCCCAGGTAGTTGGCTGTGAACAAGATTGTCTTCATTGGCCCTTTAAGATGGAGCCTACATCTCTGAGAACTCTTTGTCTTTCCCACAGACAGAAACCTTGGCTCTTATTACCACCAAATGCTCTGTAGGTGCTTCTTCTAGGCTCTGGGGTTCTAGGTTGGGGCTTTGGAACTGAGGCTGCAGACCCACACCTCTCAGGGTGACCCTTCCCACAGTGAGAACTCCTCCAGTCCCTCAGTTACACACTCCTGGGAGTGGGGCAGCCTTTCCACGTCTCTGCCCTTCCTACTAGTCTTGTTGTGGCTTCTTCTGTGATCCTTGGTTATAGACTCCTCTTCATTAAGTCCAAAGTTGGTTTTTCAAGATGGCTGTTTTTAAAGTAATTTGTAATCCAGTTTGGTACTGGGAGGTGGAAGTTGGATCATCTACCAACTCTGTCGCCATTTTGGTATCTCAAGTTTCTTCTTTCTTTTTATTTAAGTGAGAAAAGGGAGATAGAGAGACATACTCCTGCACGCACTCTGACCAAAATTCACCTGGCAACCCCCATCTGGGGCTGATGCTTGAATCAACTGAGCCACTTGAATCTGTAAGAGGGGAAAATCAAGAGAAGGAGGAGAGGGAGAGGAAGAAAAGCAGATAGTCACTTATCATGTGTGCTCTGACCAGGAATCAAACTCCAGATGTCCATGTGCCAGGCAACACTCTATCCACTGAGCCAACTGTCCAGGACCAAAAGAGGGAATTTTGAGCATGGATAAATGTTATGATGGGTTTGAGCTGGAGTGTATGATTAACCAAATGTACTGCAAGTGATGCCAAAGAGAAACATATAAAGGAATAAAATAGTGGCAAAACAAGAGTACTCAGAAGAATTAATAAATTTCCAACTCTGATCATCATTAAGACTTTATATATATATATATTATTTATTTATTTATTTATTTATTTAAGTTTAGAGGAGGGGAGATAGTAAGGAAGATCCTGCATACGTCCTGACTGGAATCTACCTGACAACCCCGTCTGGGCTGATGCTTGAGTACTGAACTATTTTCTGCACCTGAATTTGATGAGCTTCAACTGGGCTATCCTCAGCACTCAGGGCCATGCTAGAACCAGATGAGCCACTGGCTGAGGTAGCAGAAGAGGGAGAGTAGGGGAAAAGGATTAGGGGAAAAGCAGATGGTTGCTTCTTCTTTGTGCCCTGACAGGTAATTGAACCCAGGACTTGATCCTGGGATGTCCATAGGCCTGGCCAATTCTCTATCCACTGAGCCACCAGCCAGGACTAAAAACTTTGTATTTTTAGTCTCATGTAAATGCCATGGAACTAACTTGTTAAAATAAACTCAACTTATAATTGATATAGAGTTGTACACCTTAAACATATAATTTTATTAACCAATGTTATCTTAATAAATTCAGTAAAAAAACACCACAGTTTTTGCATAGGCAGAAATATATGATAAGCAAAGTCAATTGCCAAATGACCAATTTTAAGAAAATATTTGCATTACATATCAGAGATAAAGGGCTAATATCTCTAATATGCATACAATTTTTAAAAATTCAATAAAAGATTGAAAATGGGGTAAACATGAAACACAACTCACAAGACAAGATATAAATATACCGTCTGTGACCTTGGGCCAGGTTCTGTATTGGCAGGGGCAACACTCTAAAGGACATTATTGGGAGAGTTGAGAAAACTGAAATGTGGGCTTGTTGGTTGGATGAAAGTATTTTACTTCTTTTAAATTCCCTGAGTTTGATTACTGCATTGTAATGATTCAAGAAACATCCTTGTTCTTAGGAAATACACTTTTAATGGGCAAAGAAGTAAAATATAAATGATTCAGAAAAGATACATGTGTAATAAAGAAATAAATACATAAATAAAATAAAACCAGGCAGTAAAAAAGAACCTTACTTGACCCAAGCTTTTATTGTAGTATCTGAAAATTAAAAAGAAAGTCACTTATCCCTCCCTGTAATGCTGGGTTCAATATCTTTATTGAATTACCCTCCCATGTTATTAAAAGCCATGAAGAAATATTTCTCCACTTTGAAACATTCCTCTTTTTTTTCTGTATTATCACAAAGCACCAAGAGAGAGAGAAATATCTTTTTAATGCCATGCGAGGTAGACGGGTATTAAATATAACTTTCTTTGGCAAGACTTGTTCGTAGTAGATTTTCCTGTGCTAAATATGTTTATAGAAGTGGAAGTGAAATAATAAGCAAATACTAGTGAGTCACCCATGCAAAATAAACTAGCTTGCCCAGTGACACAAGGAAATACAGTGTGAGATAGTCTGTGGGTCTACCAGGTATTCGGGGAAGTAATCACTGCAGGAAGCACCTCTGGGGTTGGAGTCCAAGTTCATAAATCCTTGGGTTTGTCTAATAGTGCCTAAGCATTCAGATTCTTAAATAGTTTGCATGCTAAGTAAAAATAAAGGGACAAACCCATATTTGGTAACCCCTAGAGGACCTACCATTGTTTGTCTGCTGCAGTAAATTGATGACAATTTTTTTAAACAATACCGTACACAGTGAAATTTGTGACAATAGCCACCAACAAAAGCTCTTATTCTAAACGGTTTGCTCATTTTCAGAAGAGCCTTCTAAGCATGAAACTATGTACCGCCATCTCTTTTCATCTCTGGGTCAAGGAAAGGCCACTCTCTGAGAGTTGTTGTTGATTATATGTTAACATGCACAGAGACCCGACTGTGGTTATTTTAGGATCCAGATGACAGGCAGCTCCATGAAATGATAATGTCGCTATATTGGGAAATGCCTTTGTGCATTGAATGATCATTGTAATGAGGCTGCTCAGAGAAAATGTGATGAAGAGACACGAAGAGATTAGAAATGCTACTGAACCCAGTCTTCTTTAAAAACACACGGCTTATCCCAGACTGGTAGAAAATGGCTGATTCTCACCAAGTAGTATGTGAAGAGCCTGCTTAACCTTGGTCTCCTCTCTCCTGTCAGCAGGCTGCACTGTGACACCTGCCTTCCCCTGATGAGGGCAGTGTTTCTCCTGTACAATTCTGAGCCGACAGCTGGTCCACCATTGCCCCAGGCACTTGTTCATCATGGGCTCAGGCAGGAAATCAGAGCCCTGCTCCCACATGACCCTGGAGTTTAAAGAGCCTCCCAGGGGGCTGTTCTTCTCATGGAATTTGTTCCCATTGACCACATATGGTGAATCCCTTTAGTGGGTTTTCTAGAGCTAAGCCGTCTTTGCCATCCTGGAGACAACTCTGTCAGGTGCACATTATCCAATCAGGAAGATACATCTTATAACAATGTATTACTTTTCATTCAATGCATCTGACATGCTATGAGATTTGTTATTTTTAAGTTGGTATTCTTGAAGGATATTTTTATTAATTCTTAAATCCCCCAAATTTTATCAGTGTATGTATTTATATGTATGTATATATTAAAAATACAAAGATAATACAAGAATTTCAAGAGTTGTGTATATATACATATATGTATATATCTCATCTTACATTTTTACCTATACATATAGATATATAACATTTTGTAGCTTTTTGTAAAAGGGGATATAGATATATAAATATATATACTATATACCATATTTCCCTTATGCACCTTAATTTGGGGGCCCTAAATTTGAAAAATAAAGTATTACATAAAGTTATTGAACTCAAGTTTTACTCATCATGAAATTCATACAACTCCTCATCTGCACGAAAAATCGGGAAATGCAAATAAAAAAAATCTACAGCCACTGTATAAGAAGCACCTAGTTTTTAGATCCCAAATATTTTGAAAAAGGGAGCATCTTATAGATGGGGAAATATGGTATTTCCTTATATAATTCTTATATTATCTTTGAGATGAACACACACACATACATATATGTCTACTGTTTTTTAGTGGATAGACAGTAGATGTTTTGTAATTGCCATTGTATTCAACAGAATGGGTGGTCTGTTTTAGGTGGAGCAGTCACTCACTCTGTCCTGCTTGCTTTTTTATTTCTCTGGCAGTTATTTCTGCTTCCTTTTCACAATTCTAATAATCATGTAAATGGATCATTTCCCTTTCCTCCAAATATGTCATCTTTTTTATTATCATTTTCTTCTTTGTTTTTTTCTCTGTGACTATTAAAGAATTTCTAATTATTCCTTAGCATGACTGGTATAATTTTCTAAGATATGATGGTGTACTTTCTCTCTTGGTATCTCAGGTGCACGTTAGTTTACTAGTGTGTTTATAGTTTTCCTTTTTCTCATTAACTCTAATTAACTGCTAATTTCATTCTGATTCTCAAAAAAACAGTTCTATTTCATGTCTACTTTTATCTTATGTAATAAAGTTTTTATTACTTTATCTTATTGAATACACTGCATATGTATTTAAAACACTTCTTTTTGTAGAAACCCTTGACATATTTATAACTTAATTCCACAACTTTAAGTCAATAGTTTACTTTTTGTTTTGGTCACTGCCTAAATAATTTCCCCCTCTCTTCATTTACCCTTGAAAGAGAGATGGTCTACATGAGTCCAGTATTTGTGGTCTAATTGTGTGCTGAATCTCTTTGTACCACATCACAACCACATGACACACGCACTTTTATTCTGAAGGTAACTGTTGCTGCTCTCCTGGACTGGGTAGACATTTCCTTCTGCTCAGAACCGAGAGAAATGTGTTTCTGACTAGCTCATGTGGAACAAGCGGTAGCTCTTCTAGGAAAGTGGTGCGTTAAATAAAATAGCAATGCCCAGAGTCCACAGCAGCTGCGAGGTTTCCTATACACTTCTGCCTGGTCTCACACCAGGACATTCCCATGATGGCTGTTTATTTTTGTTTTGTTTTTTTTTTGTTATTTTTCTGTTGTTGTTGTTTTTTTTTACAGGGACAGAGAGAGAGTCGGAGAGAGGGATAGATAGGGCAGACAGACAGAAACGGAGAGAGGTGAGAAGCATCAATCATTAGTTTCTCATTGCCGTTGCGACACCTTAGTTGTTCATTGATTGCTTTCTCACATGTGCCTTGACCGCGGGCCTTCAGCAGACCAAGCAAACCCAGAGACCTTGGGTCCAAGCTAGCGAGCTTTTGCTCAAGCCAGATGGGTCCGTGCTCAAGCTGGCGAGCTCAGGGTCTCGAACCTGGGTCTTCCGCATCCCAGTCCGATACTCTATCCACTGCACCACCGCCTGGTCAGGCACGATGGCTGTTTTTACCTGTGGACATATCCCGGAATTTTTAGAGAAGCATAGAGGATCTCAGAGTTTTTTTGTTTGTTTCTTTGTATAATTTTTATCAGTGGGAATTTTTAATAAAATAAAATATTTATTTTTATTTTAAATGATGCGGGTTCTCTCATAGTCTCAAAAACAAAAGGCAAGGCCACTTTGTCGGCTAAGGCCTGGTGTCACAAAATGTGACTGATGTATTTCTAAAAGCTAAAATAAGAATTCACTCACCCCCTGAAGTTTCCCATAGCCATTCTCTGATTTTAAGCAGTGAATAGTTCTTTGTTTAAGAAAAACAGCATTATTAAATTATCTTCAGGAATTGAAGACTATCTGAGTTGCAAGAACTCCAGAATAAAATAAAATCATATGAAGTAAACTAAAGTTATCTTATGAATACCATATGTGTGGATTCCTTTGACAATAGCTTTTGTTGGTTGAGTACGAAAGCAACAGAACAGGAGCTTGTGTTATTGTCTTGAACAGGAGAAGTCTGTAACAATTTGCTGAATGAGAGATTCCATTTTTAAGACCACGCTTCAAAAATGTGCTCCCATGTTCTTAATGATAACATGATCTGAAGGAGAAGAGCCTTGGCCCAGGTTGTGTTGTTGAAACATGGTTTGGAAACACAATGGGAGTCCCTTCACCTGTCTGCCAGATGTGGAGCTCTGCCCTTGGTCCATTCTTGGAGCAGGGCAGTGAGACCCAGCAATGAACCATCTTCCTTCATCTGCATGTAACTTAGTGTATTGTATTGTCTTCAGGGCAGCATTGAGACCCCAGGGGTAAATTGTACTTCACATTATCAGTGTCCACATTGATTGTCTGCTGCAATGGCCAGCCCTGGGACAGTGGGTGATGTTGCCAACCATTCTTTCTGAGTTCTTCCTTGACTCTTTCTCAGCTCTTCTAAATAATCGGTGGAGGCACATTTTGGGACAGTAGTGGATGGTCCACTGACATTGGAATCCTTTTGAAAGGTGCAGCTTTCCCCATCACAGATTTTCAAGACCTCAGAGTTAGCCTTCCTGCAGTGGTGATGCGCACAGTGAGCTTCTGTGTTCATCGCAGGCAGATCCTGTTTCTGTTTAGGGAAGAAGAAACAGAGACAACAGTACCTACTGTGGGAATGCCCAGTTAAGACCCTAAAGTCACGTCATCTGAGATAAACAAAAATTTAAAAATTATGGAAATACTACATCGAGAATGCCAGAAATACTACATTGAGAATGCTAGAAATACTGTATAATAATTTCTAATCATCTCTCTTAAATGGAAAATAGAGTATGTTTATTTTATTGTGTGGAGAGAAATTTTTAACACCCAAGGTTTTCAGATGAAGTTATACCATGGTAGGCAAGAGTTAAGCAACACGAAATAACTCTTGTATCCCTGTTTTGAAAAGCAAATTTATTCATGTCGGATACTTCCTCTGAACGACAGACAGATACCAAAGAATATGTTCACATTTTAGGATGTCAGTTGGCATGTATTTCGTTTCAATAAATATAGGAAGTTGAAGTGTTTGGTTGACTCAGAATCTGTGTCTGAGAGGCAGAGCTCAAATATTGATGAAGAATTTCCTTTCCAACCACCTCATTGCAGCCCAAGTATAAGCAACAAATTCTGGAACATGGGGACCACAGCCTGCCACACTAATTTTGTGCATCTTCCCCCCACCACAGTACCATCAAAACTCTCACTATTGTATTTTTACAACTTTAATAAACTCAATGTGTAAGAGGAAGAAATTATATGCCAATTAAACTGATGCAAAAACTAAAGTACACCAAGTGCCACCTTCTCTATGAATTTTCATGACCTTGATTTGTGTTGAAATGCACATCTTGCTCGACTGCACCGTGGCCTCATCAGCTAATACCCACCTTGTTCACTGTTGTCACTCTTCATCGTCAAAGGAGGCCACTCCTTTCCCCAGGGTTCCCATCACTGTCAGGAAAGTTTAGAATATTGTAACATCCTCTCTGTTCCATTCTATCGACAGCTACCACTCCTCCCACAAAATCTCAAGGCTTGTGCCTTCTTCTTTTTCTTTTCAAAATTATCTGTTAACTCTGGAGTCACAGTTTGATGTTTTAAATGGATTATTGTATCTTACTCATTTTTTAAAATCAACCTCACAGGCTACCATCATTAGATTATCAATAGGCATGGCTGTCATCCTCATAGGTACCCCCGTGGTTAGATCCTGTCATTTGATGTATTGGTTTCTGTTTTGCTTTATTTGTTTGCTTTTCCCATCATCTATCTACCTGGGGAGACTTCATATGCCCATAACTGGATAAAACATTTCACATTACCCCCACCATGTTGAAGTTTCAAAATATTCTGATCACAACATCCTTTTGTTACCCCCATTTCAGTCATCTGCTGGGTTCAAATCCAGCAAGTCCACCCATTCATTACCTCATTTTAAGTCTCATGGTCTTCCAATTTCTTATTTTATTTTCAGTTCTTTTTTTTTTTTAAGATAGTTCAGCAATATTCTCACCAGAATCTTATGTCCCCATGACCTTCCACTACACTTGACTTGCCAGTTCCCAGCTGTGGTTTAAACCAAGGGTCTCTGCATTATCTGGATAAAATTACATAATCTGGAAAAAACTGATCATTTCCAACTTCAAATAGACCCTTAACTACTATTTGGTGGTCTTTTCACTAATTCTAGTTGACTCACTTTTCTATTTTCCTATGTGGTTAGTCTCAGCCACTTTCTCTCACTCAGCCAAGCAAAACCAAACAATATAAACTGTCCCATAAAAAATGAACATATGAGACTTGCTCAGACTGTACGGTAGGCTCACAGTTCCTGGCACCTGTCTCTACAATCTTGAGGAGGATGTGCTCCAGCTCAGCCATGGGAATCCTCCCTTCTCTTGTCCAGAAGCCCTCCATTTCCTCTGGAGCTTCCCACTTTACCCCCTTCCCCTTTCCCATTATCACCACCTGGACCTCTCAATCATCCTAAAAATATATTGCTCACAAAAATTAGGGGATATTTCAAAATGAATATGAAGCGATAGAAAAAAAGGAGCATTTGATTTTTTTTATTAAACAAGAACCTCAGAAAAGCGAACAAGTCAAAGAAAGTTGTTTGATTATGCAAATGAGATGCAAAACCAACTTTTATTTCATTGGTGAAAGGGCATTATACAAAAGGCTGGAAGTACTGGAATATCTGCACATTTCCTGATCCCCTAGTTTATGTTCAAAAGAAAACATTAATATTTAAAATTATCCTGTAAACAAGGAGGGGGAGTGAAGAAGCTTGACAAGCCCTACATCAGCTGGGTGACCAGGGTGAGCATTGACAGTTGTAAATCATGCTGGTAGTCCATAATCTTGATACGATGTTATGAGAGCGACCCCTTACCTCTGTTCTCTACCTTCCCCAAGTCCATACAATCTCATATTAGTCATGAGAAACTATACTCTTCAAAGCTACAAGTTCATCTAACATAAGGAGAGTCAGATAATTTGTCAGTCAAGGGGAGGCTAAAGAGAACTATAATGCATTATTCTGGATGGGATCCAGGAACAGAAAAATAAAATTAGGTAAAAAATAAGGAATTCTGACTAAATTAGAGAATTTGTTTAATAAAAATATATCAATTGTTAAGTGTAACAAGTTACCATAATAATGTAGCTATGAAAAATAGGTTAAATTGTGTGTACTGGTATATGAGAATTCTCTGTACTATTTGCTCTCTCTCTCCTTTTTTTTTTTTTTTTTTGGTAAATTTAAAACTGTTCTAAAATATTAGTCTATTAATAAACTAAAACCAAAAGTAAACCAAGAGTTATGTAGATGAAGATGAAACACTTACCTGTATTAATAGTAAAGTTCGTATTCATATTAACAAATGCAGCTTGAGAGAGTAGCCAGAGTACATATCCTGATTCTAAACACTGGAATAATGAGCAAAGAGAAGATTACAGTGAAAAGTTCCAGGTCCACATTACAAGCTGTGTATATAAAACCTCACCATGAGGAAGATATAGATACCAGTGTTTAGCAGTCCAACAGCTGACCCACAGCAAGTCAACTGAGTAAAAATTACCATGGAAACATTGTCAGCTTTGGAATATAAAGAATAGGATCAATACAATAACAAATTTTGCAAAATGGACTTTTAAATAATAAGTTTGATTCTTCCTCAATATTCCTAATTAAATTTTTAGAAATGATGAGTTAATGGATCAATGGAAATGAATTATTCTCGCTTACCAGTATAAATTCATCGACAGATCACTTAATTTAATTCTTTGGTAGAATAGCATTCTTCCACGTCTGACCATGTTGCTCCCTCACCATCTTTTCTCCTGAGCTTTCTTCTGGCCTCTTCCATTGTCATTGTGACCTAATCTAAATGACCTTTGATGCACCTCAGTGCCTTTTACATTCTGACTCATTCTAATTTGCTAATTTTTCACATTTTCAGTCTGTGCCCATAGGGCGTGAAAAATTACTCAGTCAAATTTGTTACTTGTCACCATTGGAATAGAAAAGACAGAACCACTGAATATGTAGCTTTTTCTGCTGAATTGAGTGCATTTGTCACAGATTCCCCAGTTTCCTCAACCAGACTTTCCAACATCCCAGGACGGTGTCCACATATCTAACAAATCACTTTTCCCACTGACACTGGCTTTCATTATTGAGAACCTGGTGCTAAAAATAACACCTACTTGACCTGCCCTCTTACCAATTATTGTGGTAGAATATTTTCTATAATTATACCACCAAAGATAAGATAGAGTCAGAATATTCAAGATATTGTTATATTTAACATACTGTAATTGTTGATTATTCCCAGGGGTTTATTTTCTTAGTAAAACTTGATAAATTTAAGTACAAATTTATACTCTGTGGCTATACTCTGAGTCAATAAATTCCTTTGAAGTATTGAACTTAGCAGAATATAATTGGAAAGGCAGACATCTCCTCTCCAAATGCCCAAAAGATGTTTCAGATTTAAATATGACAGTCGACTCTGATGGTTTCTCAGTGTCAACATTCACATTCCAACTGAAGTCATCTCTTTGAAAGACAAATCTGAACTTCTCTTGATGTCTGTACTCTTCCCATATTTAAAAGAATAGAATAATTTATCAGTGCTCTTAAGTGGAGCCCAACATACTGTCTTATACCATGCTCCCATGTGCTCTCCAGGGTTGTCACATGAGCCTTCTTCAGTTACTGAATGACTAGTGGTCCCTGCCACAGGACCTTGACATATGATGTATCCTCATCCTGGGGGACCAGCACCACTTAATGCAAGATCACCTTCTCTTTCTTCAAAGCTAGTTCAAACTTCAGGGTTATATGAGTTATACTTAAATAGTTTTATTACCCCACTACATGCTCATACATGTAATGTAAGTGAAAGGTGGCCTGAGGGGCAATAGGAAGAAGAAATCAAGATGGAGAGACAAAAGAATACATGGATTATCATGGTGATGTGGTTCTGGAATTGCATGTTGGAGCTGTGGTCATATGAAGAAACATTTTGGTATTCATAGAAATAGAGGGTATAGAACAGAAGACTCAATTTTTGACTTTGTAAATTTGTTTTGTCTTGGTCCTGTTGACCTAATCATGCACAGAGGGCTCTCTGTGGCATTGAACCGATGGAAGAAGTAACATATCTATACTTTACATCATTACAACCTGAGTGTTCATCATAAGGGGCCACCCTGCATACACAGTATCCAGCAAGGATGGAGAGACAGTCGTGCATATTGACTGTTCAGTGAGACATAAGGAATGGTGCAGTATGGTGGGTGGGTGGTCTGATATTGTCTTTGAAGTCTGGGCTGAAAATACACAAAGGTTTAGCTGTGTGAGGGCAAATGAGTCAGATTACCTGAGTTTATTTCTATCAAATGAGGATAATGCTCATCTGACAAAGCCATTGTAAGAAAAGAGTATGCATACTAATTGTTGAGGTGACCATATTCCTATGGCATATCTATGTTGGCAATGACAGTCACACACCACTGTGATATTAGAGCTGGGTAAAAACAGACCATCTTCTCTGCAAAGTAAGAATATTGCAAATGTTTCCATTATCCAAAATGAACCATTTAGAACATTACCATTTTGGTACACTACTGTTTTAAAATATATATTCTACTTGGATTTATTTCTTCATAACTGACAGTGTTAGTTATTAACATAAGTGAAGACTGCCTTTCCTTTTTTTCCATCAAAGACATTTTCTCTGCATTTTGCAATCACTGCAATCTCACTGGTTTTCTGACTACACAGGGAAAGCGAGGGATCAATATTGAGTTGCCTGAAGAAAACCAATCGAGGTCATTTAAATCAATGTGTTTCACTTGCCGTCACTTATCCTGCACGTTTGCAAAACACAGAGCTTAGCTCACTGAAGCTTCCCTTGGAGTCAGCAAAAATTATTTACAGAAATTCTTTATGTATTTCATTTTAAATGTGGAAAATCAAGACGAGTTATTTTTTATGTTTTCAGTGAATAATTTGTTCTACTTTAAGTGGTAAGTGCATTAAAAAATTTCTTTGAACATGGTTGCAAAATGTTCATATATTGAATTGGGTTTGAACCCTAATATATCTACCCATATATATAAGGGTAGATAACAAAATCCTTGAAGGGAATAGAATAATTGCGTGTTTCTCATTTTTATTTTATATAATATGAAAGTATGTACATATTATCATTCATATAAACTTTAAGTGATTTTTTCCCCTAAAACTAAGAAAACACTGACTTAAAAATAAAAGTTGTGGAACTTCTGTCAGAACTGATATAATAATTCACATAACAAGCAAAAATAATCTTTATAAAAATTTGTTTCAGGAAAGCATCCCAGAGTCAGGGGGAGATAAGGTACCATTTTTAAAATTCTCCCCGAATTAGCTACGTGGCAGAAAATACAAGCCTGTTATCCCTGTGTCAGTCATAACACTCTCTCCCGTTTTACAACACTGTAGACACTCTGGTTGCTTTTACACGCATTATCTAACTCAATCTCTGTAATAACCTGTGAGGTGAGTGGGAGAGGTCGCCATCATCTCAAAGAGGTTAAGTGGAATGGTGATATGGGGCCATAGTGAGGTGGCAGAAAGCCCTCTTTTTTTATTTTTTTAATTTTTATTTATTTATTTTTTTTACCAGAGACAGAGAGAGAGTCAGAGAGAGGGGCAGATAGGGACAAACAAGACAGGAACAGAGAGCAGATAGGGACAAACAAGACAGGAACAGAGAAAGATGAGAAACATCAATCATTAGTTTTTGTTGTGACACCTCAGTTGTTCAAAGCCCTCTTTTTCATGGCTAACCTGTGCTACTACAAATCCTCTTCTAGAAAATACTGTATTTCCCCATGTATAAGATGCACACTTTTTCAAAAAAATTTGAGGTCTAAAAGCTGAATACATCTTATACAGTGGTTATAGATTTTTTTTTACTTGTGTTTCCCACTTTTTTGCGCTTGTTTTTGTGCTCATTGTTGAAGACAGTGATTCGTCATCAGACACAAATGAGGACAAGCTCATGGATGGGAGTTTTTACAGTGATGAGGAGTTGTATGAATTTTATGATGAATAAAACTTGACTTCAATAAATTTATGTAATATATATTTTTTCAAATTTTGGGCTCCAAAATTAAGGTGTGTCTGCTACATGGCAGCGTCTTATACATGGGGAAATACGGTATGTACATATTATAACATGTGGAGGGAAAAGATAAGCACAGTCTTTTCCATGTTTTAATGGATGGATGGGGATCAAGGTGGAAAGTCGGGTGACATGGAGCAGTAGCATGGGCTGATGAATGCTTTGGCATGAGACACCACCGGGCTATAGGGCTATGCCCACTCTGGTCCATGCATGGCAGTCACTGCTGGGGCTCCTCAGTCCTTGTCTCTATGGAGATAATACACCAGTTATCTCAAGATGTGAACACGACGGACTCCAACTCCATTTCTGTGGTGAGAACCACACCCATTTTTGTGGCACATGAACACACAAGGGAAAGCATATACAACCTGATTTATTTTTCGGTGGTTCTCACTGCCGACCGCTTCTCTCTCGCATGAAGAGTGGCAATTCACGAGGACAACAGTCGGAATTATTGCTGTCAGCGCTGAGATTGGGACTTATCCCCTGAGTTTGCAAACCAGTTGTCACTCCCCATTGTGTCCTCCATCTCTTACTTCTTGACTTTTGGCAACGGGATGTCGTTTTGTTTGTTTTTATTTTCATGCCTTCTTCTTTACTGGTAGACTGAAACCTTTAAATGCTCAACATTGATGAAAAAATGACCTTCGTTAAAAGTTTACTTCCCTGAAATGTACTGGCCCAAGTATTGGAAATCTGCTTTAAGCACCGATTTCGTGATGATGCTTGCTGTCTCCTTAGGTGGGCACATCCACTTTTCTGTTTCTTAGCACATTGCCCCAATTATTCTGACTCTATTAAATGCGTCTTTTTTCCTCACTTGTTCTGCTAAGTCAAGCACTATATATTTCTTAAATATAATAAAGAAAAAAAATTTAATATTTTACTCCATTTGAGGCTAATCATTTATCCTGCCACCTGATTATGGGTGCTTATAGAGGACACAAGCCTGTCGGGCCAGAGGCAAGGAACATTGCTACACATAGCATTGAGATAGCAGGAGAACCAGCTCTTATGTCAGGTCCACAATACCATCCCCCTGGGGTCACACAGGTCACAGGAGAAAAACCCTGGAGACCCAAGCTCTTTATAACAGGCAGTGAGCCTGTTGTTGTCGGGGACCAGAATGAGACTCTCTTTGTCCCCCGAGGCTATAAGCAAACCAGGTCCTTGCTCCAGAGAAAAGCGGTAACTCTGACTCCCCATGCTGCTTCCTATGCAGATACCTCGGGTAAACATCAGGAGTAACAGCTGTCAGTGTGTCTACTCACAACATGAGCACCACCCTTCATTTTTTTACCATCCTTTGTACTCTCTTAGCTTCTGCTGAGTTTTCCTACTTCATCAGTGACTGATTAATATGAGAACCATTTCTGTAATTTTTTTATGTAACGCATTTAATTAAGAATTCTCTCAGTAGGACTCCAAGCAACAGAGTAAGGCCATCTTGTAGGGCTACAGGGAATGTGACCCTGACATCCTGAACTCAGCCTGCTGAACATATCCTACAAACCACCAGGCTCTATCTTAACTATCCTGGTGGCTTTCTCCTTAAGGTCCTGTGGTGACCTTCTCATGTGCCTTGAGGCATTAATTAATCCAAGAACAGGTGAATGTGTTAGTAATCACACTGACTCTTCCTGGGCATGCAGGAATGCCTGGGGCTACTGTCCATCCATAAAATCTCATTCAACAGTGAGTTGATGCGGTTGCAAGTGCATTCAGAGCCTTGTGGTATCATCACAGCCAATGTCAGAGACAAGCTTCAAGCTGATTCACAGTTTAGCAAAGATTACTCAGGAGCGCCCAGAGGGACAACTACTCAACCTCTGCTGTTGCAGAGGTTGAGTAGTTGTCCCTCTGGGCGCTCCTGAGTAATCATTGGTGGCCTCATGTGAGAGAACTCTGTGGTCATCTGAGAGTGGCACCATCTACTATCACCTTTTTAACACGTGAACGTCCCCCATAATCTTTGCTAAACTGTGAATCAGCATGATTTTAGGAAGAAGGCAAGTGAATGACAAGAGGCACAGCATCCGAGTACACACAGTGACATTGAAAAATGAAGCTGTTACAGTGACTGAGCCTTACGTCAGCAGGGCCAGCGTGACCTTCTCTGTGGCCACCTAGTGAGCTGACAGCTCTGAGTTCTCATTTCAGTTCAGATGTTTATGGCTATGCCTTTTATTTAGATGGGACTTCCTGAGGAGAACCCGTTCACCTTCTCTGTTGGTTCATGTCACCAAACAGGAGGCCTGTGCCTGCCTGGGGATGAGTGAGGGACAGTCATGGACATGAAGGTGGGGGAGATGCCCAAGGGTAGCGACAGCTACTTGCACTGGAAGGCATGAGAGCTGCAGCTGTGTTCTGAAGTTTCTGGCTCACTTCTATGTGTGATTAAGGAGAGTGGTGATAATCACGGCAACCTTGTTCTGGCAGGAGATGGCAGCAATCAGTATGTCAGGGGACTTGATACAGTGCCTTGTACTGCATGCGAATGTCTTCCTTATGAGAAACGTTCAGGGCTCTGAAAGACAAAGGTCATTAGCGTCCTCTCACCATCCTTGCACTTTCTGGAGTCTACACTTCCCCTCCCCAGTTACCACCACGACTATTTGCTCCTTCTACTCCCCAAATCTGGGTTGTCCCAGTCTACTGACTTATAAATTTACTTTTTTGTCAACCATCTATTACTTGAGCCCAGACATTTTGTCTGGAAAGGTCAGGTGCAAGAAGTGCAAAGTTTATACAAAACTTATAGAGATACCTTTTGTCCACCATTTTGGCCCATGTAGGCTACTACTGGGGGACCTGGTGTGCAGTGTACTGAACCAAGTACCATTATCCTGTGGTCTAGCACCATGCCCATTTAAATAAAAAAGAATCCAGGTGGCTGAACAGAAATTATTTTGAATTATGGTTCCCTTTTGGCTATGCCCTGAGTGCCAACCAGACTGGCCTGGAGTTTGCTGTTAGGGAAAAGGAAGAAGTGCGATGTCCAGGAGTGGTGTGGTTGGAATCTCAGGTTTCTAGAATAGGTTACTATAAGTCCTCACCATTTCTTCATGAGAATGAGCCAGGAAAGAGCCTGGAAAATCTAATGCTGTCCTTGGGACAGCTGCATTCTCTAAACAAAATTGCCTTGCTACAGTATATGCAGAAGGGAGAGGTGACAAGGGGATGATGAGAAGTTTAGACGTCTTTTGAAATTTTGACTTTTGCAATAACACAGCAGGCTGTTATCACCACAGCTATTGCTGATTATTATAATGCCATCATGTTTTGGGCTTTTTTCTTTAAAAAAAAAAACAGTTTCATCCATTCTATCATGGACTTAGAGTCAACAATTCAAACCTGTTCTTCATGGACTCCCAGTGAATTAAAACAAAAACATAGTTTTAAAAGTACAGGTATTAAATCAGCTCTATAGATTCTTACCTCAGAAACTCTAAAATCCTATCAAGTTTTTTGTTTTAACCCTGAAAATAAGTCTAAGTAAATTATACAATATGAAAACAAAAAAAACAAAACAAAACTTGTTTTAAAAATTAGATGTTACACAAACTAAATACTGATGGGAGCCGTGTTACTGACAGAGGCCACCTAATGAAGGACAGGACACAGATCTCACCACTTAAAGTTCAAGTCAAATATCAACAAGTTAGAAAATAAGATGTTCTGAGAATATTACACAATTTAATTACCTTACCTGAAAAAGGATTGGCTTGCCATCTACTGAACCGATTGCAATCACTACAGATCCTGAAACAATATGTGTACCAGACCTAGCAGAGGATGAGAAGATAGTGAGAACATGGTAACTTAGTCTCCGTTCTATGTTGATGTCATGATAGCAGTAATACTTCCTCTATCTCCGTAGAGGAATATTTTGCTTACTCCAGTACCTCCCTAGAAGCCTCTGCCTGGAGGTTCAGCATCTCCTTTAGAGGAACTAGTTTCAAATATCTCCTAGAAGAACAATGGAGACACCAACATAGTACTTACGAATTTTACCTTGAAAGATTAGAAAGGGTCTATCCTAGAGCTGGATGTGACTTTGACTCCAAGAACAAATATTTGAAATGCATTCTGATGTCTCACACTTTTCTGTCTTCATAAATTACATCTCATACTCTAAATTCCCTGAAATCCTTGGAGAGTAGGGTACGGGAGGGATAGTAGATGAGAAGTGAAAAATTCATATCGCTTTCTGAGAGGGATCATTATTAAGTTTTATTAGTTTTATTTTTCTTTGGAAATATATTGAACTTTTACATGTGTGCATAGACAAATAATTAAATTCGTACATCTCCAGCAGTGTCTGTGTTGATTCATGTCCATGGGCTGTAGAGGAATAAACTTTACTTAAACTATATGAATGAGATGACTAATTCTTAAATCACAGCCCTGGTTTTTGAATTAAGGCATATTTGTTTATTTTATTGATTTATAAAGTACATTTCATGTCTAGGTGTCTGCACCAAGGAAGGCATAAAACATTCGCTTTTCTCGAAATACAAATGTAATTGAAAATGTAGTGTTATTGTTCTCAGATATCTTACAATGACAGTCTTCTTTGAGAGACTCTGAGTAGACTATGGAGAGATCGTTGACCAATAGAAAGCAATCAAAAGACAGTTCTACACAGCATGATGTACTGGAGAACTGAATATAGGGGTTAATTCAGTGTATAATAGCCCAAATAGAGTTTTATATCTGTTTCAAATATAATTTTGTGTATATTTAATTTGATAAATATAAGATTTGCTCAGTTTAGCCAGATTTTGGAATTGTTTTCTTACTTAAGTGGCTGAAGGAATTGATTCAATTTATTGCAAAAACTAGTTTAAGGCTATGTTATCTTATTTATTTATTTATTTTTATTAAATGTATAGGGGCAACACTGATCATATAGGTTTCAAGTGTACATTTCTATGATACATGGTCAGTATATTGCATTGTGTGCCCATCACCCAAAGTTCAATCTCCTTCTATCACCATAAATCTGGCCTCTTTATCCTTTACTACCCACCACCCCCTTTACTCTGGTCACCACCACACTGTTGTCTGTGTTTAAATAAGGCTGTGTTATTTTCCCCTGAATTGACTCTTCGATAAGTCTCGGTCTAAAAAATGTTTCTGCCGTGTCAGTCTCACCACTTCCTGCAGCCATGACGCTAGCTTCAGCAGAGGTTTGGAATTAGGCAAGATAATGAAATAGACCGACATTCCAGCCCAGGCCCTAATTTATAGTCTTGTTTGAAATTAAGGTCAGTTTTGCCCTTGGCCCTGAGACCATAGGAACATTGCTCATTTAGACCTATCATTAGATCAGCCAAAAAAATGTAGTTAAATTGCAGCTATATCTGCCCTTAGAGTTCTTCATTTCCTTTATCCCTCCTCCCTTCCCTGCCTTGACACATCTGGAGTTCACGGACTCACTGTTCACGTGTCAGGACCATGCTGGCTGGTGGCTTTCCAGGCGGTGGCTTCACTCTGACACGCCTCTGCTCCGAACTTGCCTTGACCTCCCACCTCTCACTAACATTATTTGTGAAAAAAAGGGTGAGGGACAAAGCCTTTTTTTTTTTTGTAATTTACTTTTTGATTTCCAGTTATCCAAGAAGTTTTCAAGAAGCAGATGCTGAGACAGAGACTAGGGGTTGAGGGAGGTAAGATGTGGGATTAGCACATGAGAAGAAGCTAAGGAAGTAGGTGATTCAGAGAGAGCTGAATTGAAATGAAGACTCCATAAAGCCTTGGGCCAGCCCAGGGGGAGGCTCTGAGATGATGCCTCTCGTTCAGCCTAAATGACCAGAGCCGCCCAGCCTGCCTTGCTCAGTCACAGGCAGAGTCCCCAGGGCTGAGAACCCATGCGCACGTGCTCTGAGAGAATTCACTGCTTTGCCCACTGGTGAGCAGAAGTCTTTCTTTAACAGGGGATCTAGTAATTTATGCTGAAGTTCTCGGGCTAATGACTTAATTTAGTGCTTTCTCCTTTGAATAGGTATTAAGAGGTGTTCTGGAGAAAACAATGTCTTGTGTTCAATTATCCTATGAAACTCCATGTTAAAGAGGAAACACAAAGTTAAAGAGGTTCCTTTTTCTGAAGGATTTATCATTCTCATTACTGTTGATGTATTATCTACTATACAATGAAATAATAAGAGGAAAGTTAGAAAGTGGCTATTTCCCAAATATATTTATATACAGAAACTTCAATTTTCTTTTAATAATTTATTGAGTATCTTTCAGAACACTAATGACCCACACAGCGTAGTTTAAGAAATCGTCTTATTACAGAACATGTATCACACAGAAATGTAAAATTTGCATTTCTCTGTGACTTTTGAAAACAGAGTCTTCTCATAAGGGACTGACTCAAATGCTGGGAATATAAGTACCATGAATTCAAATGTTATAAGAATTTCCTAAGGACACTGTCTCTTTGAAGCCTTCAGAATGAGGGTTCTGCCTACTCTGACAAGTCCCCAGCAAAACAAACAAGGCTGAATGGGATTTTTGCTCAGGGGTAATGTTAATGCTCCAGGAAAACACCCTCAGTGTCCTTTGCTTCAGCATTTTCCTTTAAGGAGACCGGTCATCAGCAGGAATGCTCAGAGAAAACACCATAAACAGAAAACTGGAACACCATGAGAGATAGGGGGGTGTGGTAAAACTATGAATACTGTAAAAATTAAATTGCTAATAAATCAACACTTTTAAGTCAGGGTCCATTTTAAGAAGAGACAAAGGGTTGATTCCAGAAATCACAAACTTGGAAGCAAATCTGAATTCCTAAGGGAAGGGTCTGGAATATCATATTAAACAGCTGGTTTGTAAATGATTGGTAAACACTTAAAACAGTAAAATTTTTCCACAAATGAATCATGCTAAAATAACCCGATTTTATTTTTTAATTTTAATTTATTAGACAATTAATGTAATATAAAAATATGGCTAAGTTTTTGCTAACATAAGCTACACCAGACAACTTACCTTTTTCTATGAGCTATATGATAAAATGTGGGTTGAAGCTAATATCCTAAAGGGTTCCTTTCTAATTGAATAGTGTCCTAAAAATATCGACTGATTGTAGATGCTAAAGTTGAAGGAAGTTTATATTGCCACGCCACTGAACTCTATCTTTGATCTTATTTTAATGCAATTTATCTTAACCTGCTTGGCATTTCTATCACCAACTTTGATGAAAATATTGATAGCATGCTTACCAAATTCTCGAGCAATGCAAAATTAGAGGATTTATTTTATGCACTGACATTCAAAAACCCAAATTAGAAATAGGCAGCATAGCTAAAACGTACAGCCTCAAACTGAGATCAATTTTAGAGGCACATATAATAACTTTTATTGGTCCAATAAATCTATGCTCACATGTAAGCTGGATTGGACTAGAATTTAATAATGTTCATAGAAAAAAGATTTGGAAGTTTTAGTAGATTACACATTTAATAGGCTTCAACACTGCATTGACACTATTAAGAGACTCACACAATTATTACATGGAAATAATAGAATTGCTCTGTTTAGAGATTAAACTCGGACATATTTTACATTGCCTTGGCGGTCCCACATCTGGAATATGTTTGGTTCTGGCTGTGATGTTTTAATAAGGTTCTGACAAACTACAAGCCTTTGAGGTTCAGAAACCAGGGTGTAATTGTGCTACGCCGAGAACATTTGGAGTTGCTGTCGGTGGTCACTTGGAGAAAGGCAGACTAGAAGTTTAAGGTGGTCAGTGTATGTGTGTCCTGAATAAGAGGAAATGAGCTTGCAATGTTATACTCCTTAGTAATGGATCATGGAAATAGGGGTTGAAAGTGTGTGTATTGACGTCTTAGAATGACCATAACAGATTCCCACAAACTTGACATCGTAGCCCAACAGAAATGTTTGAGGTTAGAAGTCCAGAATGCTGTTGTGGTTCCATGCACCATCCCCCCCAAGGCCACAGGGAAGAATGTTCGTATAGCACATCTGCCTGCTACATCTCAGAAAAACTGGGATATATCTGAAATTTCTTGGCTATTACTAAAGACTCATCAATAGAGCGCATGGTTTAGTATAGGGTGTTTTAAAAATGCATCTATGCAAATCACTAAACCAATAGAGAAAGAGCTGCGGCTGAAGAAGGGACAGGAGTTCACAAATGTTTGCAACCTTTCTCTCTCCTTTGTTGAAAATTCAATATTGACAGTCTCCAGATTTGCAGGTGGTGGCTAGCATATGTTTTTTTTTTTATTTGTTTTTTAATACTATTCTTTTGAGATGTTGGTGAATTTTTCTAAATGAAATGGCATCCTGGGAGAATGCAACTTAGTGTCTTTTCTCTGCCTGTTCCCGAAACCCTCTGTTTCCATGAGGACCAGTGAGAGGAGGCTGATGGCAATATGATCGAGGTCCTCCTATCTTCCAACCTGGTGCAGTTGGGACTCACCCGGGGACCAGCAAGAAGAGTGAGCTGTCATCACTGTGAATTAATCACAGGGCCTCGGTGGAAAGATGGTCATTCTCAAAAGAGAGAGAGAGAGAAATAAAATTTT
This sequence comes from Rhynchonycteris naso, assembly GCA_037038555.1. Classification (NCBI taxonomy): domain Eukaryota; kingdom Metazoa; phylum Chordata; class Mammalia; order Chiroptera; family Emballonuridae; genus Rhynchonycteris; species Rhynchonycteris naso. The sequence goes on along the minus strand of CM072998.1, from coordinate 210,339,592 downwards.
CTTCTCTTTTAATATAAATATTTTCAAGTTCTATGAGTTCACATCTTTTCTAAATATCCTTTGCTCACCTTTTATTTTCTGTTTTATTCTGTTTTTATCTATTCTATGCTACTCCATTTTATTTTATTACTTTAAATAAATACTTATTGATACTAATCAAATTAGATTTATGACCTACTTAAGGGTGAAAACAGGCAGTGAAACTGAGACCAACGCCAGTCAGTTTGCCCTCTGCAGAGGAACAGGTCGGGTCCAGGAAGAGGAACACCTCTCTGTGAGCAGCCCTGAGGTGTGGAGTGTCAGAGTTTGCCCTGGAGCAGGTGGTGGGCTTCCGTCCTGGAAACCAGGCTCCCTCAGAGACTGTGCTCGGCTTGTGTGAGTAGGAGATGGTCTGCATAACCTGCTCTCACACTGCCCCGTCCAGGCTAGCAGTTTTCCCATGTTTTCATTTTAAGGAAGTGTAATGATTCATAGTTGCAAAATAATGTTCTGAGGTGGTGTGATGCATAAAGGACTGGATTTTTCAATAAGACTGACATAAACCCAAAATTTTACTTCATATAGAGATTCACTGATGACAGGACCGGGCTGAGCACCCGCAGGCCCTGGCACAGAGGACAAACCTTGCTCCCTGGGGCAGCTCCCTGTTGTCCTCTAAGGTTGCAGGAAGCACTTGGCACCAAATACACAGCGTCCTACCCACAAGGAGCCATTTGGGTCAGGAAACATCCCCATCTATCCTTGTACGAGTGAGTCTGTGTCTTCTCTGACATTTCTCAGGGGCTATAGCTCATAAAGCTCTAGATTCCAGGTTTGTTTATCATGAGCAACCCCAGATAGATGGAGCGCATGCAGCTAAAATCATTCCAAAGATAAAGTCTCTCCAGAGAAAACCATTATTTTGTTTGCCAGTGGGATGGTTACCATGTTTACAAAGAAAGTGAACAGAGTCGGCTTCCTTCTCCCTTGAGGATGCCTCCCCCACTTTGAGAAAATAGAGGTTGCAGACCAGCCTGTTAATTGTGCACCTCCCAAACACCCTGGAGGAGTCTCTTGTTTGTATACCCAGTTTCTGCACATTTCTCTGTACTGTGAGATAAGCATGCGGCAACTGTCCTCAGTGTAAGAAAGTTAAGTGGGAAGCCTGCAAGAGACAGCCAGGACCACTCTTCTGGTCTGATCTAGGCTTAGCCTCACAGCTGACACCTCCCCTTCAATAATTGCCAATCAAACCCTCTTCAACATGAAACACTAAGAAAAATGAAAACCTCATAGTCTTCAGTGGGGATTGGAAAGGTGTTCAAAGCTGCCGCACCTTCTGACTCCTTGATGTGACACCCAAAGTGGCTCATGGCAACCCTGTGAGACCACAGACCTGCCTTGTCCCTTTACTGTGGGTCAGTGGGAAGTGTGGCGTGGGTATTAACAGACATGCTGAGCAGTCCTATCATAAGCAAGATGACATGTCTTCTGCAAATCTCATTGACTCCATGCATAAAATTTAAAATGTATTCTGTTTATAAATAACACTTTATTTTTTTTTGGAATCAAATGTTTATGCAACTATGAGCCTAAAAAGTACATGGTACATTTTAAGAAATCCAGAACTTTTTATTTCTAAAACCACTGGTAATGACATGTAATTAGCGTAAACTGCTTGTCATTGTTTATCACATGTAACATACCGTAAGGTGCAAGGAGAGACATAGTGTTTTCACAACTCACAGGAAGACAGAATTTACAGATGCATTATCACCTCATAAAAAGGGGAATAAATACTTGAGAAAGATTATTTCTAAAGGTGAATCTGTATGTGTAGCTACAGAATTCATGTTTAATAATAGTCTGTAAAGTAGGATTTTCATGTGGCTGAAGTGATAGTTTTGAAGATTAATTTTGTTTCTTTACTTACACCTATAAAAATTATGAAGTTATTGCTGCCTATATAATCACTTCATTAGCAGGAAAGTAAGCATGTATATAATAACAAATTTTATGTCAGTGTCCATACGTGCTTCCAATAGAGAATCAATTTATGTGATTCCAAAAGTTGTTAGTTTTTTAAAGTTAAATGTGCAAATTTTGGTGGAGGATTGCAGTCTAAAGAGGGAAACAGACTTATAAAATGGTTGACTCCTGTGTCTGAGGAAACTCCACCTGCATCAGTCCCAAGATCAATGGTAGACCAGTGGGTCTCACATTTCTCCATCCTAGGACCTCATGGGTGTTTGGGTTGTATCCAGGGACACACTGGCTTGCAGGGATGATAGTGAGGAACAGTTCTACACTGTCTCAGGGACCTCACCTGATGGCATGACATCGGCTATCATGGGACATCAGCACATACTGTGAGTCAGGTTGTGACACAAAAATTGGTTTCTGTATTCCATTTTTAAATAGTTAACCACACAGCATTAGCTGTATTTATTTAGTGTGTTAGAAATTAACATTAAGAAATATTTAAAACCTGAGAATTTTACATTCTCAATTTCAAAGTCTCTAAATATCTTTGGCCAGACTTTCTTTGAAACAGCCCCTGGCCAAAGAGGAAGGCTCTTCATTGGTGTCAGACACCACCAACTCCCATCAGCAGCCACAGGACTGATTCACAAAGAGGAGCCTATGGTCCAAATGGGTGCACCAGGAGTGGGGTTCCTCTGTGCAGGGACACAGAGAGAGTGCTGGTGACAAGGTGCTCTTTCTAGGACAAGTCCAAAGTGGATTTGGAGGGACTGTTTGTCAGGCAGACAAGGCAGGAGAAAGGACATCAGGGATATGACGAGGAATAGAAGCATGGAATAGCAGATGGTGGCATGTCAGTGGGCAGTGGGGGAACCAGGAGAGCGTGGGGGGTACGACAGGCAGAGCTAGGGTTCCGCTTTCTTCTTAAGAGCTGCTGTGGCTTTTCTGGACAACCATAAGCACAGACATATTTTGACACATCTCTGGTGGCAGTATGGAGACTGCATTACAGGTTGTTCTCCTAAGATCAGGGTTCCAGGTAGGCATCAATGGCCGTAGAACAGGTCAGAGCATGTCCTGCATCACGGTGATGGCGGGGGGGGGGGGTTGTGGGGGGAGGGACAAAGGTGTTTTGTGGCTTATGTGAAGTAGGAAATAAGAAACCAGGGGAAACCCCAGGGGCAGAGGGACGTTGTTGAGTACTACATTGGAATCTGGAAGTAAGACAAGATTTTAGAGGATCTTAACTCACTCACACAGGGCAGCTGTGAGTTTAGAGCAGCTGCTGCACCCTATTAGGGAGAAGCAGAAAGTACCTGTGCCTATGCACCTGCTAGAGGAGAGGTCAGGGCTCGGTATTCATCACCTGCATGTTGGTCTGACAACGTCAGTTCAAAGTATTAAATATATACTTTAAACATGCTGACATGGAAGAGGGGCAGAAAGGAAGGGGAACCCACAGAGAAATCTGGGAAGAATTTCCAGAGACACATGTACAACTCATAAAAGTACAAGTGGCAGATACCCATTCCCAGAGGCAGATTAAGGTTGGTTGAGGCCCTGCGTGCAGAAGGAAATATTGGGCCCCTTGAAAAAAAGAGAGAGACAAGAAAAATAAAAATATGTGTTAACCATATTTTTAAATAAATAAAAAATATTATGTGCAATTTACATTAGAAAAAAGTGTAAATTTAGGGTTCTGCAGGGCACTTCAGAAGTCGGGGCCCAGAGCGCGCTCCCAGTGTGCCTGCCGTTAAATCCACCTCTGCCCATTCCATGCCTAGTTTAGCCATGCACTCTACCAATCAATGACATTTATTATCCCGTCAAATCCATATCCTGTTTGTATCATTATTTTCCTTAGTGTACAGATGGAAGAACCCAGGTTCAGGGGAAGATACATCCTCCCAATGTTAAACCAGTAGTGACGGGAGAGTAGAGCCAACGGGGTTTTGAAACAATTATGTGTGAAAACTGTTTCAGCAAACCATGTGAGTCGAAGGGACTAAGTATTTATTTATTTAATTGTGATGACACGAACAAAACTAGTTGTTTCATTTTCCTTGGTTGGAGGCCTTTTAGGATGCAGGGCAACGAATGCAAATAAAAAATACTAGCAGGATATTGGAACACCCGGGTACGGTAGTTCTTGTAATTCCGTGGGAAGACCCAGTGAACATGTCTGTTGGACAATACACTCTGCCCTCTGGAGGAAAATGGGTTCGTCTTTTCAATTCCACCATGATGCTACCTTCACGGGGAACATTTCCCATTATGGCGGCAGGCTAGCTGGGAGAGGAGTATTCATGAAACTGAGAAAGGGGAAATTAAAATGTAAATATTATTGGGCCTTGATGATTTTCTTCTTCTTAAAGGTATATTTTTTATAGTTTGTTCTCTTCCTGCCGCTGTGACGGTGTGGTTAGATTATGTTACACCATAAGTAGGACTGGCTGTTCAGAGGAAGGGAGGCTGGAAGTCAGAGATTGAACTTTAGGAGAATCATTGTTCCAAGTGCCCCTGTGGATTAGAAAAGACAGGGTGTGAAGAGACCCCTAGGTTATTTGAGGGTTAAAATGTTCACTTGTAACCTGATGAAATAGTGACCCCTGTCCAGCTCTGTTCTCCTGGTCCTTGCCATTCTTATTGCTCTCCCCTCTTTTGCTCCTCCCCATTCTTTCCCAAGGAGTTCACTACTCTTAGTCTAGTAGGGTTGGGGTGGGATCTCATTACTGCTCTTTCATATCATTGGTCTTCGTCAATGGTCAATGGATGCAGATGGCTTAGTTGCTTGAATAAAGATGTGGAGGTGAGGTGGGGAGAGGCAGGGAAGAGTGATGAAGAAGTGTGGTACCTAGAGAGAAATGCATGCAGGGCTTGTCACCTTTGCAATGTTATCCTGGAACTAAAAAGAAGAAAAGACATTCCACACACACAGAATAACATGGTATAAAAGGCACTGTGGAATGGAATATGTATTCAATACAGAGTATAAAGATTTATCACTCTGGCTGCTGAGTTGAGAATGGGCTGTCAAAGGTAAGATTTGGGGCAGAATCTCAATTAGGAGGTTATTGCCATTGCCTAAGTGACAGGTAATGAACTTGTCTTAGTGCAGCAGCAGTGGGTATGAAAAAATATAGTCAGATCGGGCTAGATACTAATGTCAGAACCGAAAAGGACTTGCTCCATGAACTGGACAGGAGATGTCAGAAAGAGCCAGGACAGAATAGTTAGCTCCTCCCTGTACAGCTTTCCTGGTGAACCGAGTAGAACAGAAATAGGAATGCTTCGGAGATAGCAAATTTGGGTGTTGGAAATTAAATGTTCCACTTTGGAAATGTGACATTTCAGATGCATTTGAACATCCAAGTGAAGATGTTGAGAGAGAAGGAACAGACTCAGGCAGAAAATACAAGCACTGGGGACAGACTCAGCACATCAGAGTGTTTGAAGCAAGGACACAGAATGAACTCACGTAAGGGGAAAATGTAGATACAGGAAACGGAAGAACCAAGGTCAAAGCCCTGAAAGAAGATTAGTCATTGGAAAAACCCGCAAAGTAGAGAGAAAACTAACTGAGTCTAGAGATGAAATCATGCATTTCAAAAAGCTGGAAACAGTCAGACTGTCCAACTCACAGGGATGATAAATAAGAAAGAGATAGGACATGACAGTTTGTTTGGCAAGAAGCAGGTCTATGTTGAGAATGTTGAGGACAGGGAAGGAAGGGTAGCCTGACCTGGGGGCTGATGAGCAGAGGGGGTGAGAAGTCTATGAAGACAGTTCCTTCAAGGAGGTTCTTTGAAAGGGAGCTGAGACACAGAGAGTAAGTACAAAGAAATGTGGAAAGAGAAATGTAAGGTCAGGGGGAATTTCAGTGTTTTTAAATTTTTCATCTGGATAGTGTTAAGACAGAATGTTGGTGAGGAGACTGACCTGGGAGGTGAAGAAACTGCTGAGACAGGGCATGCTGGCTCACCCCTTTCCGCTTCCTGAGAGGGGGCTTCTGAAATAGCGTAATTCAGCCTAAATGACGGAGGAATGAAATTTTTATATATCCCTTAGTGAAATTTTATGGTGTTTAACAATGGTCTTCATTATATCACTGCTGAGTCCTTAACGTGTGTGATACTGAGCAACATTTTGCAAATGAGAAATGTGAGTAAAGCTAGACAAGACGATATAGACACTTGTCACTCTGTATCGCATGAGTATTTATTGTTAATCAAATCTTGCGAGGAGCCTCTAAACTAATAAAAGATTATAGCTACTTCTGAAAGGTAAGGTGAATTGAATGTCTGTCTCTTTTGCCTTAAAAGAAAAGTGGACGATGAAAGTATTCGAAAATCCCAGAAAATGAATATCACAAAATTGGATAATGAAAAATAAAAATCTTGCTCTAAACTAAGGGAAGAGGAACTTTGGGAAGGAACGTCGAGCAACTCTCCTTACTTGGTAGATTATTAGTGTGGAGTAGGTTACTGAAGAAAGCGATAAAATCTGTGACTATGATGAGCACACTAAAAATGATTTTAGCATTCTGACTGCATGATTAACAGCCTTTACACATTAACTGTGCGAGGGCAGAGACCATTAAGCGCCATATGGGCTCTTTCTTTGGAAAAGCATCATTTCAAAGGTGGAGGATGAAAAGGAATTGAGATATTATTTTATTGGAATCCACAAATCATTTCCTTTTTCCAAAGACACTTAAAATAGTCAATGAGTAATACCTGTCGTTGTTATAATTGAGACAACTGTAGAACTTCCAAGGTGTCCTGGTTGGTAAGGCATGAGTTGTCTGGGGTTAGCCAGCACCAAGGAAGGAAAGATGATCACTCAGAATTGTTCAGGGATGCAATCATCTTGGAGCAGCAGGAATTCATGATGACAACGTAGGTCAGCTGCTCTTAACCTGTATTCCGGAATTAGATCATGGCGCTGTTCTGTTTTCTTATGACACTTATGAGCACAACAGCACAGATTACTGACAAAACCTTTGTATACACTTTTAATGGGAAAAGACCATGATGGAAAATCTTTCAGTAAGTCACTGGGATGATGTGCCATATGAAGACAGCATTATCAAATGAAAGCAGTCTCAAAAAGCCTCCAGGAAGAGTGACTACCTATAATTTCCATGTGCGAAATGAAGAAATTCCCTCTACCCTCAAGGTTATTTTTTTTAGGTTTAATAATTAAATCTACAGGAGACAGAGTCACCAAATTTAATTATATATGGAAGTATGGGAAACCACACCTGGGCTTCAGAAGGGAGTAGGTCATTACAGGATGGAAAGACAAGCAGGTGCTCAGCAATTAGGTGTTTATCCTGCCCTATACACAGGTCATAAAGAGTTACTGAATTATGGACATGGCCCCTAATTCAGATTCTTCTGGGGGGTCGGGCAGAAGTTTCTCTTATACCATCAGGGTGTCAGTTGCCTTTATCTCAAAAGTAATTCACACACCACAGAGACACATCTTGCAGTGACTCATTTTTTTTTTCAGGGACAGAGAGAGAGTCAGAGCGAGGGATAGATAGGGACAGACAGTCAAGAACGGAGAGAGGTGAGAAGCATCAATCATTAGTTTTTCGTTGCAGTTGTAACACCTTAGTTGTTCATTGATTGCTTTCTCACATGTGCCTTGACTGTGGGTCTTCAGTAGACCAAGCACTCCCTTGCTGGAGCCAGCAACCTTGGGTCCAAGCTGGTGAGGTTTTTGCTCAAGCCAGATGGGCCCGTGCTCAAGCTGGAGAGCTCGGGTTCTCGAACCTGGGTCTTCCGCATCCCAGTCCAATACTCTATCCACTGTGCCACTGCCTGGTCAGGCTGCAGTGACTCATTTTGAACCCCTACACCCTATATCAAAAATATGAGTTTTTGAAAAAAGGAAGTTTGAAAAATGAAACTTCTAGTTTGGGGGGGGGGATTCACTTGAAATCCACAGGTGTGTTGAGGGATGCGCCAAGTGTGAACACTGAAGCTGAGCCCTCCGCTCACCTGAGGCTCTGCTGTTTGTGCCAATTGCTTTCTCAACAACAAAAGTCTGTTACTGCAAAGCAATTCTGTCATCCTGTACAAGATAAAATGTTCCATAAATTTGGTTTTACCACATGAAACTATAATGGGAAAGCCAGGTGGTTACTTACGTCCCATTCTGTGCTGGTGTGTGATGTGGCCACTCTGCCCCAGATACCACACACACACACACACACGCACACACATACACACGCGTGCACACGCACACACACGCACACACATGCACACACATACGCACACACACACACGCACACACCATTACAAGTAGGGATCGATCACAATATTAACATACCCTTTGACATTTCCTTAAGAGACTTAGATTAACATGGGTAACTCCTCTCTAAGGGTCCAAATTCACTTAAATTTAAAAAGGCAACACTTGCATTTCTAATATGTAAAACAACAAAAACAATTTTCAGGCCTTTGAATTTGTTACTGTCATTACAGGAAAAAATGGTTAAAACCTATTTTGGCTCATAGGTCGTCTTAAATTCTAACTTCTTTTAACCTAAGACCCAAGTTCATAGCATTTTTAAAGTAAGTAAATAAGGTAGACTGGTTAGATTTGCATCCTAATTTCTGTATTACTCTTAAATGTTGCTTAAAATATAAACAAATGTCATTTTAGGAAGTTGGAAGTATTCGAGCCTCTCCAGTTTGTCATGACAAATAATTTTTTCTGGTTCCACTTTCCCAGAAATATGGATATAATTTCCCAGGGTTTCACCCTTCTACAGATAGTGAGTGTGTTTCCTTGAGTCATCTTCCAACGTTAATGGGTGAAAACAGAACAGTAAGAAAAAAATGTCCATTGACAGGAAATTTGCTTGGAGGTTCAGAATGATACTTGGTTTGAATCTGGTAAATGGACTGAGGGAAAGACTCAGTCAGCTCTCCTACCTTCCTATCTCATCTGAGCTGTACCACTGAGTAAGAACAGGGGAGGTTTCTCTTTATAGAAGCAAACAGTTCATCAACGAAGGAGGGTTGATCAAATGGCATCATTTTGTGAGCCTAGTCAGCGATCGATTTGGATGCTAGACTGTGACTAGGAGAAATGACGCCAGACAGCCCATGCCTCTGATTGAAGATCGTGCCCTGTATGATGCAGTCTTAGAGAATGATTCAGTCTCCTAAAGTCCTAATACCTTCATCTGTAATGTCAAGTAAAATCCACCCTACAGAGTAATAGTGCAGATTAGACATAATGCTTACTTTAGTGCCTGGCATATAATGAATTTTCAATGAATACATTGGTACAGAGGAAATTGGGTAATTAATAGCACCTTGGGCTTTCTGGGTGTTCTAGTGAAGTGGGGTGTAAATCTCACTGTGCAAAGGGATTGTAGAGTGAAGAAATGGAGTGGTCAAAGTCCTGCACTGGGGGTCTCTGTGACCAGGGAACAAAATGTGGTGTGAATACGGGAATGAGAGTCCGAGAGAAGAGGAACAGTTGATGTGGTGTCTCCAAGTCTAAGATATCGTAGGCGTGTAGGTTCTGAGATGTAGCCAGACCCGGTCATGATGTTTGGAGAAGTTGCAGACATACTTGGTGGTTATACTACAGAAACATGCTGCAGGACCCACAGCATAGGCAGCCAGCTTTGTGTAGAGCAGTGATTCTTAACCTTTTTTGAGGTACCGAACCCATCAGTTTCATATGCGCATTCACCAAACCCTTCTTCAGTGATAAATAAAATATGATTTTTTTTTCCAAATTCAAGGTATAGGTATATGTTTTTTTACTGGTGCACAAACATCACCTTGCTGAAAGAACAAAACCAACAAAGTGCATGAACTCACAACAAATTACGGTGTTACTTTATTCTGACCTCTGCGGCAGAGGCTTCTCCGAACCCCTGAGACCGACTAATCGAATCCCTAAGGTTCGATAGAACCCAGGTTAAGAACCACTGGTGTAGAGAATGACATCACTGGCATTAGGAATTCAGCAGCTCTAAAATTCTTGTACAACCACTTATTGGTCAGATGAACCCTTTTTACATGTAACTTAATTGGTTGCATTGACTTCGATTGTGTTTGGGGAAGCTGTTTATGTTTCTCAGAGGTTGTCCAATTTATTTTAGTATCCAGACACACACACACACACACACATACACAAAAACCAGGAATCTCTTAATTGATTCAGATCATCGGCCTGAGTTTCAGTAACTCTGCATTTTAAATAAGAATCACAATAACCATGTAGTACTGACCAGGTACCTCATATGCTAGACTTCGAGGAGCACTTTTTTTGGGCTTAACCAGATGAAGAGGTATGTATTGATTCTAGTCTCTGTGATCATGGGGAACACCAGGCATGTATACCTCAGTTGATCTGGGTAATCTACAGCTTAATCTCTGTAATCTCTGGGGCTTAGAGATATATGCCTGGTGTGAACATTAAATTTCTGGGGAAAACAGGTCAGGCAGCATTTGTGAATTTGGATTTTATTATCTACACCGTCTTTAGCTATAAGGACTGAATATAAATACCATTTTTATCTAAAATGCTCTCATTTTTTTTAACTTTTATTGATTGATTGATTGATTGATTTTAGAAAGAGAGAGAGATGGAGAGAGAGATTTATTTGTTCTACTCATTCATGCATTCATTGGTTGGTTCTTTTATGTGCCCTGACTAGTAATCAAACCCAGAACCACGGTCTATCTTGATGATGCTCAACCAACTTAGCTACCTGGCTGGGGCAAAAAACAGTTTTGTTTTACCTCTACAGTAGATTTTATATGATATGCTCTATAGAGAAAATTAGGATATCTGAGATCATTTAAATAACAAATATTTCTGAATCAGGAAAGAAAAGTGGTTATGTCATGTTTATATCACAATCCATTTATGGTTCTGTATCAACCTCTTCCTTTGTTTTCTTTAGATGAGGATTTTAAGTAAATTACTTGTCTGTAATTATTCAGGAGACATATGAATTCTGGATCCAAAAGCTGGCCTCCCTGACTCTAAATTAAGGGCTATGCTTATAGCCAGCCCGCTCCATCTAAAAGCATGGTTTTCTGAATTATTTTTCTTTACAAGGCAACTGCTTTGATTTTGTCTTGGGTTATGGTGCAGAGTTAGCGTCACTATATAGCTTCACCTCACCCCAACCCACCTTGGAATCTGTGCTCCCTGTGCAGAGCTCATACATGAACATTGTCTTAATTGTAGGGCGTAGAAGGATTCAACATCACTGGACTATCTGTGTGGTTTTATTTGTGTAGCTGTTAATATAAATCCTACAGTTGTGAGTTAAAGACTTGCCTTCAATAATTTCAAATGCTTTCATGTGACCCTGACATGTTGTTTGGACATTTTTTAATTGCCTTTGGTTCACTCCATTGGCATGGCCGAGTGCCCCGGGTATCCTCAGTGCTCACTAATAAATCGCCTCTGTTGTCCAGACAGGACTTGATGAGCTGTATCAAATTTCAGAAGTGAATTATTGGTCCAGCATAAGTCTGTACTAGTCATCAGTGACTTATTTTCAGGTAAATTGCTGGATATTTATTAGCATGGCACATTCTGAAAAGAAAAATGGTCAGAGGTATTTCAGAAGATTAAGTCATAGTAATTCTCTGACTACTACTTGGCAACCCAATGAGAAGTTTCTGATGGGTTTAGAGACAAAGTGCAGTGGCTTCAAGTTCAGAAACAAAGTCATAAATTATTTAGAAGGCTCTGTAAGGAGAGGAAAGTGATCAGCGTTATTTTTCATCTAGAAAGGATGAAATGAGTTTCAGAACGCTGAGCTGGGTGTTCTGTAAGCTTCATCCTATGGAAGGGATTGTTATGTGACAGAGGAGGGAAGAGGCGACACAAGGAATCTGTATGCAGTTCTGATTGGTGGTTCTGAAGTCCGGTCTGTCATTTCTCTCTGAACAGCTGCCTGCATTTTGTATTCCTTTCCTGATTTTACCAATACCAATATCAACACCAAATGAGAAACAAAAATCCAGCTAAGAAATGGAAGATTCTGACTATTGTGTGCATTTAGCTTTATGGACATGATGTTCGTATTTAACTAAACTAAAATGTGGTACATCTACACAATGAAATATTATTTAGTGATGAAGAGAGATGAGCTTTCACACTATGAAAAGATATGCTGTGTAGTTCCAGCTACCTGATATTCTGGCACAGGCACAACTGCAGAGACAGTAAAAGATCAGTGGATGCCAGGGATTAGGGAGGGATAAGCAGATGGAGCACAGAGGACTTCTAGGGCAGTGAATATACTTCATATGATATGGTAATGATGATGCATGTTATTACACATTCATCTAAACCCACAGACTGTCAAAACCAGGAGAGAATACTAAGGTAAACTGTGGATTTCAAGTGATTATGATGTGTTAATAGAGATTCATTCTTGGTAAAGAAAAAAAGTACCATCTAGAGAGTGATGTTGACTGAGGAAGGCTGTGTGTATGTGAGGGCAGGGGATAGGTGGCAAATCTCTATATCACACTCAATTTTGTTGTAAACCTAAAACTGCTCTTAAAAAAAACTAAAGTCTTGATAGATACATAGCTAGATAGATGGATAATTTTTATAAAGTAAATTCTTTTAATTCCTAATGGAGCAACGTTTCACTGTAATTTACCAAAATATATTATTGAATCTACTAAAAAAATGAAGAAATTGCAGCAGCATTAATCTATGATATAGAAAATGATCGTGATCATAATTAAGTATTTCAATTTCTCACTTATCCAATACTTAGTTAAGACGGATGCTTTTCCTTACATAAACTGTTTTGTCAAACCAGTTTTCCCAAATTTCCTGTTACACTAATACTTTGGATGCTCAGTATAAGCACTGAGAATGTGAGATTGTGGCAACATCTAGTCAAGCCTGAGCAGAGGCAGTGCACTGGGAACACCTCCATGCCTATCCTCAGACACTCTGCAAGAGCATGTTAAACCTATGGCCATGAGCAGTCCAGGAAGCCAAGTTCTAGTTAGGATAACTAAGGCTTCTCATGAAGTCAATGCCAGAGAAGTAATTTTATGCAATCCTTTCAGCATATCCCAATTCTAAAACTCCTGCAGGACATTTCTTTAATGAAAACTAGAGGCTTTGATGTAGGACTCAAATAAATCACAACTTTCCCCGCTGGCCTTTGGTTGAGCTCAGTAGTTTTAGGAAATTTGTTTAAACCATCCCTCAGTTATATGATGTTTAAGGGGATTTATCTGTTGATTGTCCAAGTGAAAAAATCATACACGTTGTTCCCATGCATATTACACTATACAATGTTAATTTCCTGCAAGATAGTATATGTTATGTAAGCATATTGCAACATGAATTTATGTACTTTTTTAAATTCTTCTTTTTTTAACAGAGACAGAGAAATATAGATAGGGATAGACAGGAATGGATGAGAAGCATCAATCATCAGTTTTTCGTTGCGAGACCTTAGTTGTTCATTGATTGCTTTCTCATATGTGCCTTGACCGTGGGCCTTCAGCAGACCGAGTAACCCCTTGCTCAAGCCAGTGACTTTGGGTCCAAGTTGGTGAGCTTTAGCTCAAGCCAGATGAGCCTGCGCTCAAGCTGGCGACCTCGGGGTCTCAAACCTGGGTCTTTCCGCATCCCAGTCAGATGCTCTATCCACTGCGCCACTAAGGTAAACTGTGACTGCAATGTGGATTTAAATGATTGATTTATTTTAAAACATTTTGGAAAAGGAGACAGAGAAATTTTTTTTAATGATACAGACAGAGAGAGAGAGACAGAGAGAGGGGCAGATAGGGACAGAGAGGAAGGGAGAGAGATGAGAAGCCAATTCTTCATTGCAGCACCATAGTTGTTCATTGATTGCTTTCTTATATGTGCTTTGACCAGGGTGCTCCACCTGAGCCAGTGACCCCTTGCTCAAGCCAGCAACCTTGGGCTCAAGCCAGCAACCTTGAGCTTCAAACCAGCGACCTTTGGGCTTAAGCTTGTGACCATGGAGTCATGTTTATGATCCCACACTCAAGCCAGCAACCCCGTGCTCAAGCTGGCGAGCCCATGCTCAAGTCAGCAACCTTGGGTTTTCAACACTCTATACATGCTCCACCATCTGGTCAGGCAGGACAAAGAAATTTTTAATCTTTTCAAAATATAAAGAGATTTTATCTTGAATCTCTTCTCAGTTGCATGTAAGTAAGCACAGTTTAGAACAGTAGACTCCAAAACACTGATAAAGGTGGTAAGGATGTATAAGAGGCACATTGGCAAATTTAATGACCTTGAACAAGTCAATCCACTGAACTCGCACTCCTCTATCCTGGGTTCAATAACTAAGTCCCATAGTATAAGCTTTATAGTAATCCTTAGCTTACACTGTATGTTTCCTTTTCTAGAGAAGTATTATTTTACTATAGAAAAGAAAACATCAAAAAGACCTTGAATGGAAGATAATAAATTCATGTTGTAGGCATATCAAAAGTGGTCAAATTTTCATTAACGTAACAATAAAAAGAAAAAAGTTTATATTTTGTCAGTAATCAAGGAATAAATTGACTAAAATATGTAAACCTCATTTTCTCATAGAAAGTTGTGGATAATATCATAGATTAACATGTGAAATGTGAACCTTTAATATAAGAAAGGTTTAAAAAACATTCAATTATTTTTCGTCAATTTTTTATTAATGGAAGAACACACTTAATGACACATCTGATAAGGGCTTAAGATCCAAAATTTACAAGGAACTTATAAAACTCAACACCAAAAACACAATAGTCCAAATAAGAAATGAACAAAGAACTGGCATAGACACTTCTCCAAAAAAGATATACAGATAGCAGATAGACATAGGAAGATGTTCAATGTCACTATTCAGAGAAATGCAAATTAAAACCACAGTAGCTATCACTCACAGCTGTCAGAATGGCTATCATCAATAAATCAACAAAAAACAAATGTGGAGAAAAGGGAACCCTTGTACATTGTTGGTGGGAATGTAGATTGGTGCAGTCACTTTGGAAAGCAGCATGGAAAATCCTCAAAAAATTAAAAATGGAACTGCTTTATGGCCCAACAAGTTTACTTTTGATAATATATCCAAAGAAATCTGAAACATTAATTCAAAACAATACATGCACTCCTATGTTCATTGCAGTATTATTTTCAATAAACAAGACTTGGAAGCAGCCCAAGTGCCCATCAGTAAGCAAGTGGATAAAATACTTTGGTACATTTACACAATGAAATACATCTTAGTAGTAAAAAGAAGGAAATATTACCTTTTGGGGCAGCATGGATGGTCCTAGAGATTATTATTCTAAGTGAAGTAAATCGGCCAGAGAAAGACAAGTATGTAATTTCAATCATATGTAGAATCTAATGAACAGAATAAAAACAGACTCAGAGATACAGAGAACAGACTGACAGCTGTCAGAAGGGCTGGGGGCTAGAGGACTGGGTGAAAAAACTGAAGTGATTAAGCAAGGGGAAAAAAGAACTTTGACAAACAATGGTGTTGGGATTGCTCTCTGGTCAAGTCTATATGTTGATAGAATATGTAAGTGAAGGTTCTGGGTGTGTAGTGAGACAGAGCTAGCCAGGCTTATAATGGACCCCCAACCCAGCTGGGTGATGACTTTTGCTGTCTGTGGAAGAAGGGTCTAGGACAGTGGTTCTTAACCTTTTTTGAGGTACCGAACCTACCAGTTTCATATGCACATTCACCGAACCCTTCTTTAGTGATAAATAAAATATGATTTTTTTTTCCAAATTCAAGACATAGGTCTATGTTTTTTTACTGGTGCACAAAATGAGCCGTGCATGAACATCACCTTGCTCAAAGAACAAAACCAACGAAGTGCATGAACTCACAACAAATTACGGTATTACTTTATTCTGGCCTCCGCGGCAGAGGCTTCTCCAAACCCCTGAGACCGACTCATTGAACCCCTAGGGTTCGATAGAACCCAGGTTAAGAACCACTGGTCTAGGAAGTAAGCAGGGTTTTCACCACCAAGGGACCCTCTCCCTGGTGGACTCTCTTCCCTGGGTCTTTCTGATGAGAGCGCCCATAGGGGCAGAAAGCTACTGTGCATATAGCTCCCAGATTCTGAGCTATCACACTAGTCCATACTTTACCTTTAAGGCTTTTTTTCTTTATCTGCTTTATGGATGGTCTTTGTAGGTGCATGTTACTCTTTGGAATTCAGTTACAATGAGATCTAATATCTCTAATAGTTTCCAAAATTATTATTTTCTCAATTATTTGGATTTGTTTCACTGTTGGGATAGAGTGCTGTCCTCTTGAAGCTTTCTCTGACATAATTAAAGAGCAAACAGACACATATCTAACAATTTTTGTTTGTGAATTGGACATTATAATGATACATAGTAGATATTCTGGTTTCTATATTAAGTTTTGCTCTGGTGTCAGTTAAATTACTATAGGATCACCTTGAGTTTATGGGTTTTGTTTCATGTTTCTTGACTATTTGGTGGAACTTGAGGTATTTTCTAAGCCCTGTGAGCTAAGTAGAATTTCTAACCCCAACACCTGCGGAGGTAGCAAATACAGATAATCCAGAATCTATCATGTTTGACCATCCATATTTTTTTTCTTTTTCTTTTTTTTTTTTTACAGGGACAGAGAGAGAGTCAGAGAGAGGGATAGATAGGGACAGACAGACAGGAACGAAGAGATGAGAAGCATCAATCATTAGTTTTTCATTGCCGTTGGGACACCTTATTTGTTCATTGATTGCTTTCTCACATGTGCCTTGACCACGGGCCTTCAGCAGACCGAGCAACCCCTTGCTGGAGCCAGCGACCTTGGGTTCAATCTGACGAGCTTTTGCTCAAGCCAGATGAGCCCGCGCTCAAGCTGGCTAGCTCGGGGTCTCGAACCTGGGACTTCTGCATCCCAGTCCGACACTCTATCTGCTGCGCCACCGCCTGGTCAGGCAGACCATCCATATTTTTATATGAAAACAGAACCTTGATAATATATTTCTCATAAACAAATCTAGTAAAATTACCAAACAAGGAATCTCTATTCAGTCATATTTTTGCTAAAGTTGATACATGGGGTTATTTGACACACTAAAATAAAAGCTTTAACCCTGAACATCACATCTAATAATGAAACCTTATTTTGTATAACTTAGCAAAGCCCTGTGGTAGTCTTTTATAATCTAAATCAGGGGATCTAAATAATTTATGTGGAAAGATTTATTATTTTGTACTTATAGGAAGATTTATGTGTTATTTTTTATTTTCAGAAAGATAGAGGCAGAGATAGGAGAGATAGAGAGACAGGGAAAGAGAAGGAGCAGAGATAATGAGAAGCATCAATTCATAGTTGCTTTCACTTTAGTACCTTGACCTGGGACTGGACCTTGGACAGATGAGCCCACACCTAAAGCCAGCAACCTCAAGGTTTTGAACCAGGGACCACACTGTTCTAGTTTGACACTTTATCCACTGCACCATCACCAATCAGGGTATGATTTAAAAATACTATATTTCTCCTATGTATAAGATGCACACTTTTTCCAAAAATTTGGGATCTAAGAATTGGGTGCATCTTACACAGTGGTTGTAGAATTTTTTACTTGCATTTCCCACTTTTTCACGCTTGTTTTTGAGCTCATTGTTGAAGACAGTGATTCATCATCAGACACAGATGAGGACAAGCTAATGGATGGGAGTTTTGACAGTGATGAGGAGTTATATGAACTTTATGATGACTAAAACTTGATTTCAATAACTTTATGTAATACATTTTTTTTCAAATTTCGGGCTCCAAAATTAAGGTTCATTTTATACATGGGAGCATCTTATACAGAGGGAAATACACACATATATATATACACACACACACACACACATATATATATATATATATATATATATATATACACACACATATATATATATATATATATATATACACACACACACACATATATATCAGTATAACAAGTAAAGACCATAAATCAAGAAAAATATTCTGAAAAATTAGTCACACATATATTAAAAATATTCACATAACATACTGCTATTTGCTGCTTGAACTTTGAAAGATATTTTTACACAAGTAGTCACATGACAATAAGAAGATGTTTGTTTCCACATTAATCTAATATATTCCCTGGAATTTCCTGCATGAAATCAGCATTTAGTGAGAAAAAAGATTTAGAGTTGGCTAGTATACTATCACATATAGAATATAATACCAACATTTACTTATTGTCAACATCTTTTTCTGGGGGACATACTGCACTATACCTATGTGAACTTATGACCTTTGTCAAGTAGAAATACAAACTTGAAAAAATAAAAATTGTTTCTTTCATATCAGCCTGTATTTTCTCAAAATATTTAATTTAGTGACTAAAAATAAATCAGTGAGGGTTTTGGAATATTCTTTGGTAACAAGAAGATGTTATCCTAGTGGGCATCCAGGGAAAAAACAACTATCACCAGTTCACTTTCAAGTGCACATAAAAGTGTCACAGTTCATGACTGAGAGAATGGAAGGCTATTGTACATCCTCCCCATCCCCACTGCTATCACATTTATTTATTCATAGAATCAGCCTAAACAAAGTTTGATTTGTTTCTAATGGCTAAGCTCAATACATTTCAATTAAATGATCTGTGTGTTTTTAAAGATACATGTCATGGTTGTAAATTGTAATATGACCATTCTTTTAGAAACATAATAATATAATAGGATTCCACAGATAATCCCACCTGCAAGCACAGGGCACCTAGAACCAAAGGAGGCTGACCGTTATAGTTTCCATCAGAGGTGGGAATGGTGTGAAAACAAGGGCTTTCATTCATCTGTTGATGAAAGTTACTTCGAGGTACAAAACTAGAGGGTTGAAGTTTGATTAGACTCTCTTCCTTTTAAAACACATTTACCTCTGTTTTTCTATAGGAGGTGAAAGTAACTATGACATGAAGCGAGCAGTGCCTTCTAATATAACTGAAAGAAACACTGAATTCAAGAATCAAGTAGAGGACACTCTTCCTGGAATGTAAATAATGTCATGTGCCATGACCCAGGCAAAACCTGTGTCCCAGATTTAGACCCTAGAGCAAGCAAGTTTTCTACTGTTTTTTTTTTCCACATCTGGAGAATTTGAAATTAAAATCATAAATCATACATGGTAGCTTAGAGCTAACACATGCTTTGATCTATGAATGTTTCCTTGGAGTCAGAGCCAAGCAAAACTAATCCAGGGGCCTGCCACTCAAATGCTGAGAGCATTTTATCTAAACAACAGAGAATTTTTCTTCCCTCACAGAGGCCTTATCCTTTTTTCAAGAAAGACATAGATAACTTCTCTGCTGAAGAAGCGTGACTCAAACTTTCAAATGACAGAACTAGACAGTGCTTGACCTCTATACTCACAAACAAGAAAAAGGGAAATTTGGCTCTTTTCAGGGTTTAAATTAATATTACAGATATCAGAAGATTCCAAGATGGTGATGGAGTAAGCAGACTTTTCAACCGTCACCTCCCACGACCAAATTGGGCTAAAACTTAATTTAAGAACAATCATCTTGAAAAATAAACTTTGGACTAAATGAAGAGGAGAAGTCTATAATCAAGGATCACAGAAAAAGTCACACTGAGACCGGTAAGAAGGGTGGAGATATGGAAAGGGCTGCCTTGCTCCCAGGAGCTAGTGGTGGCTGAGGGTCCGGAGGGACTCTCACTGTGAGCAGGGTCAGTCTGAGAGGTGTGGGTGCTCAGCCCCAGGCCCAGAGTCCCAGCCTAGAGCATCAGAGTCTAGAAGAGGCACACACAAAGTATTTAGAAGTGAAAAGAGCCAGATTTCTGTATGCAAGAAAGAGACAAAGCTCTCAGAGACACAGGCTCCATTTTAAAGGGTCTGCACAAAAAGATCTTGTATACAGCCCCTTACCTGAGGCTCTGTTGGAGGGAAAGCTGAAAGAACTAGAGATGTACTAGAGAGTAGAGTGTAAAGTTGGAGACCCAGGGAGAGACATTGTGGGAGACGTGTGCTGAGTCATTCTCCAATACTACAATCACCATCTTTCTTGGGTGGAGTAATCCCCTCTGAGCAGCATCAACCTGGGGGAAAGCTACTGTCCTACCCTCTGGAGTCTCTCCAGGCTCAGTCATGGCAAGAGGGTCCTGCTGAGAAGCCAGGAAGCAGGGAGCATGACAGCAATTTGGTTGTCTGGTGTTGAGGCTAGAGTTTTCCCCTACATGCTCCTGAGTCTAAGACTGGTGATTCAGCCTTATGAAAAACTCAGTAGAAATTGTCTGGAGTGAAGACAGACCACGCCTCTGGGTGCCATAGGCCACACCCACCAGACTCCTGGAGCCACACCTTACTGAGGTCTGTGAAAAAAGTCTAAACAGACTAACAACTGGGGCCGAGGTTTGGAGCCACACCCACCACCCTTCCTAATACCTGAATTACCACAGGCTCTAGACCCTACCAGAGGTTTTTTCAATGGCCAAGTCCAACAAGCAGCCTGCAGACATAGGCTGCAGGAGGTGAGACTCAGCAAACATTGGCTTTTTTAGTGTGTGTGACAGAGAAAGACAGAGAGAGGGACAGATAGGGCCAGACAGGAAGGAAGAGAGATAAGAAGCATCAATTCTTCATTGCAGCACCTTAGTTATTCATTGATTGCTTTCTCATATGTGCCTTGACGGGGAGGCTACAGCAGACTGAGTGACCCCTTCCTCAAGCCAGCAACCTTGGGCTTAATCTGGTAAGCCTTGATCAATCCAGATGAGCCCATGCTCAAGCCAGCAACTTCGAGGTTTCAAACTTGGGTCCTCTGCTTTGCAGGTCAATACTCTATCCACGGCACAACCACCTGGTCAGGCTTAGGAACCTTGGCCTTTTAAGTAGACCTTCACCCAGACACAGTGTGGGTACTCGAGTGCCAGCATAGGTGTGCAGCTTGGTATTTCCATGTGTACCTGGGTTCAGCAGAGGCAGCCATGAACTCTGAGTTGCTTGTAGCGCCAAGTAGGTTATTGAGGACCAGTCACGGGAAGTGTCTCCCACTGGTCTGCACCGGGATACTATCAGGGAGGCCAAGCCAGGTACATCCAATGGTCAACTGCAGAGAGCACTAGTTCAGAACCTAACAACGCTTGCTAGAGTGGTATCATAAGGAAGGGCTCAGCACAGCTAACCCAGCAGAGGTGAATCCTGCCTGCTGTGATCAGCACCGGCACAGTGGCTCATGTGCAAAATGGATAGGGTAGAGCTTCCCAGTCAGCTGACCTGGGTATTAGATATCCTGCCCTGTAGAGCCAGATTCCACAGAGAGAAGGTAGAGATGCTTAGAATATGGACATTTAATGTGAGGGTACCTGTGAGCTTATTGTTGAGTCTGGTCGAGGTGCTTAGCCACTTTTTGGAGTGGGCACAGTCAGCTGCAGGAGAGGACTCTCTCAGTCTTCCTTCTTGAGACCTGGGTATCACCAGTTATAAGCACATCTACAGAGGAAACTGTCAGCCACACTCAATCTGAACTTGCTGCTCATCTTGTGGGGAAGAAATAAAATTTGAGAATCCAGCAATGGCTGAGGAATTAGTCAGTGGAGTAAGAGCCTAATCTCCACATTCTCCATACTGAGCTACTGACCAAGAGACCCCTGAAGTAGAGGATCCCACTAATGTTGTATTCTCATCCTCAGCTGCCCTAACCCAACAAGCTTTCAACCTGAAGAGGCATAGGTTGGTGTGGCAAGTCTGAGCCTACACATCTTACAACAGAAGACTGTGTGGGAAGACCAGGTAGCTGCAAGAAAAAGGGGAGCAGCTGAAAAGTGGAGGCAGATCTTATTGAACCTGGGGCTTTTATGGAGCTGCTTTTTTCTCTAAGCAGGAGGAAGATGAACCTTATACACATATTTGTCCTTCCTACTCTACCCAGGAACAAGAAACAGAGACACAAACAACAAACAGTGCAGTTGCACCAGACAAGTAGCCCATAGCAGGTTACAAACAATGGCTGATGCCAACCCAAGAATATCTAGAGCCAACACAACTGGTAGTGAATGGCAGACAGCACCAACATTAGTCTCAGCTACCTACACAAGCAGCACAACCCAAAGGAGGAGTACAGCAGGCACCAGACAAGGTGGAGAATAAATATGCCAAAAGGACAGACACTACATAGTGCCTAATACACATAATCAAGGTTGACCCTTAGAGTTAGCCAGCTTGAATTGTAAATGCACCCACAAAAGGACCTACTTCATTCAATACTCATATACAGCGGGAAGGAAAATACTATGCTCAAGAAGTATTCCTAGAGCAAGAAAATCAGGTGGCCTGAATATAAGTACCACTGAGGTAATCTTTTTCATAAAGACACCTCAAAAATTTTGAAAGTCAGATAGCGCTAATACACAGACAAAATGGACAAAGAAATATGACCCAAATAAATCAAAAAGAGAAATAGAAATGCCCAGAAAAATAACTAAATGAAATGGAAGTAGACAAACTACCAGATACAGAGTTTAAAATAATGATTTTTAGGATGCTCAAGGATCTTAGAGCAACAACACATGGTCATAATGAGTACCTAAATAAAGAGATAACAAGCAGTAAATAGGACATTGAAACCATCAAATACATCAGTTAGAAACAACTCATACAATATCAGAAATAAAGACTGCACTAAAAGGAATCAAAAGCAGTTTGGATGAAGCAGAGAATCGAATCAGCGATTTAGAAGACAAGATTAATGAAAGCAAAGAAGCAGATCAGTAAAAAGGAAAGAGATGCAAAAACACTGAGGAAACTCTATGCAAGCTCTACAACAACATGAAGAGAAACAACTTCTGCATCATGGGGGCTCCTGATGGAGAAGAGAACAAAAAAGGGATAGAGTAGCTGTTTGAAGAAATCATAGCTGAAAATTTCCCTAAGCTGATGAAGGAAAATGTGACACAAGTTCAGAAAGGACAGAGTGTCCCATTAAAGATGAACCCAAGGGTACCTACACCAAGACACATCATAATTAAATTGCCAAAGTTAAGAGACAATAAAAGACTGCTAAGAGCTGTAAGTGGAAAAGCAGTTAATTACTTACAGAGGAGCCCCTATGAGGATGACATCTGACTTATCAAGAGAAACACTCGAGGCCAGAAGGGATAGGCAAGAAATATTCAAAGTGATGCAAAACAAACAACTACAACCAAGACTGCTTTATCCAGCAAGGCTATCATTTAAAATTGAAGGAGAAATTAAAAGCTTCCAAGACCAAGAAAGAATCTAAAAATTCATTAAAACCAAACCAGCACTGCAAGAAATATTAAGGAGCCTACTATAAAAAGAGCAAAGAAGAAAAGAAATAAAGAGAAAGAAAATTATATATTTAAAGAATAAAATAGGAATAAATAAATACATATCAATAGTAACCTTAAATATAAATGGAGTAAATGCTCTAATCAAAAGACGTAAGGCAGCTGCATGGATAAGAAAACAAGACCTATACATATGCCGTCTACAAGAGACTCACCTCAGAACAAAAGACACACATAGATTGAAAGTGAAGGGATGAAAAGAAAAATTTTATGCAAGGGGAAGTGAAAAAAAAAAGCTGGGGTAGCAATACTTTTATCTGACAAAACAGCCTTTAAAACAAAGGCTATAATAAGAGATAAAGAAAGTCACTATATAATGATAAGGGGAGCAATCCAAAGGGGGATATAACCATTGTAAATATTTATGTGACTAGTATAAGAGCACATAAATCTATAAAGCAGATTTTGATGAACATAAAGGGCGTGATCAACAACAACACTATAACAGTAAGGAATTTGAATACCCCACTAACATCAATAGACAGATCCTCCAGACAGAAAGTTAGCAAAGAAACAGCAACCTTAAATGATACACTAGATCAACTGGATTTAATTGATATCTTCAGGACCTTTCACCCAAAAGAGCAGAATATACATTTTTTAAGTGCTCATAATACATTTTCTAGAATAGAACACAAGTTAGGACACAAAAAAGTCTCAATAAACTTAAAAATATTGAAATCATATCAAGCATCTACTCTGATCAGAATGGCATGAAACTAGAAATCAACTACAATAGAAAAACAAAAACATTCAAACACTTTGAGGCTAAATAGCATGTAATTAAATAATAAATGGGTTAACAAGAGCAAGGAGAAATTAACAATTTTCTTTAAAAGATTAAAATGAACATAAAACAACTCAAAATTTATGCAACACAGCAAAAGCAATCCTGAGAGAAAAGTTCTTAACATTACAGGCATACCTTAAGAAACAAGAAAAAGCTCAAATAAACTAACCTAATCCAGCGCCTAAAAGAACTAGAAAAAGAACAACTGAAACCCAGAAATAGTAGAAGAAAGAAAATAATAAAGATCAGAGTGGAAATAAATGACAGAGAGGCTAAAAAACAATACAAAGATCAATAAAAAGTTGGTTCTTTAAGAAGGTAAATAAAATTGGTGAACATTTAACCAGACTCAGAAAAAAAAAAAGAGAGGACTCAAATGAGTAAAATTAGAAATGAAAGTGCTGAAGTAAAAACTGACACCATAGAAATACAAAGGATTTTAAGAAAATACTATGAAGACCTATATGCCAAAAAATTGAACAACTTAGATGAAATGGATAAATTCCTAGAAACATTCAATCTTCTAAAACCCAATCTGGAAGAATCAGAAAACCTAAACAGACCAATAAAACAAATGAACTTGAAACAGATATCAAAAACTCCCAGGAAACAAGTCCTGAACCAGATGTTTTCACAGGCAAATTTTATCAAACATTCAAAAAGAACTAACACATATCCTTTTCACGCTATTTCAAAAATTCAAGAGGAAGGAAGACTTTCAAGCCCCTTCTATGAGGCAAGCATAATCCTCATTCCAAAACCACATAAAGACACTGCAAAGAAAAAAAACGATACACCAATATCTCTGGTGAACATAGATGCTAAAATTCTCAACAAAATATTAGCAAACCAGATCCAGCAATATGTTAAAAAAAAATCACACATCATGATCAAGTGGGATTTATTCTAGGGAGGCAAGGCTGACAAAAATTTGCAAATTAATCAATGTGATTCATCACATAAACAAAAGTAAGGATAAAAATCACATGATTTTATCAATAGATGTAGAAAAAGCATTTGATAAAACTCAGCACTTATTTATCATAAAAACTCTCAGCAAACAGGAAATACAAGGAACATACCGCAACATAATAAAGGCGATCTATGACAAACTGACAGCCAACCTTATACTCAATGGGCAAAAATGAAAAGCAATCCCCTTAAGATCAGGAACAAGGCAGAGGTGCTCCCTTTCACCACTCTTGTTCAATAAAATTCTGAAAGTCCTAGCCACAGCAATCAGACAAGAAGGAGAAATAAATGGCATTCAAATTGGAAAAGGAGTAAAACTATCATTATTAGCTGATGACATGATATTGTACATAGAAAACTCTAAAGTCTCAGTTTAAAAACTACTAGACTTTATAAATAAATTCAGCAAGGGGGCAAGATATAAAATTAATATTCAGAAATCAGTGACATTTATACACCAACAATAAACTGTCTAAAAAAGAAATTAAGAAAACTATTTCCTTCACTATTGCAACAACAATAACAACAAATAAGGTACCTAGGTAAATTTAACCAAGGAGGTAAAAGAATTGTACTCAAAAAATTATAAGACATTGAAAAAAAATCAAGAAAGATACAAACATATGGAAGCATATACCATGTTCATGGATAGGAAGAAAAACATCATTAAAATGTCTATACTACCCTAAGTAATCTATAAATTTAATGCAGTTCCTATTAAAATACCAATGACATACTTCAAAGAGATAGAAGAAATATTCCAAAATTTATATGGAACCAAAAAAGAACAAGGATAGCATCAGGAATCTTGAAAATGAAGAATAAAGTGGGAAGTATCACACTTTCTGATATCAAGTTATACTATAAACCCATTGTAATTAAAGCAGCTTGGTACTGGCATAAGAACAGGCATACAGATCAATAGAACAGAACAGAGAACCCAAAATAAACCCAGTCTTTATGGACAAATAATATGTGACAAAGGAGGTAAGAGCAAGTAATGGAGTAAAGACAATCTCTTTAATAAATGGTGTTGGGAAAATTGGAAAGGTACATGCAAAAAAATTGACCTAGACTACCAATTTACACCATTCACAAAAATAAACTCAAAATGGGTAAAAGACTTAAATGTAAGTCATGAAGCCATATACATCTTGGAAAAATTAATAGGTAGTAAACTCTCTGATATTTCTCATCTCAATATTTTTGCTTATTTATCTCCATGGGCAAGTAAAATAAGGGACAAGATAAACAAGCAGGACTATATCAAACTAAAAAGCTTTTGCACAGAAAAAGACACTATGAACAAAATTAAAAGACAACCCACACAATGGAGAACATATTTGCCAGGAAATCGCATAAGGATGTAATAACCAAAATTTCTAAAGAACTTCTATAACTCAACACCAGGAAGGTAAACCATTCATTTAAGAAATGGGCAAAAGAACTGAATAGACACTTCTGTGAAGAGGACATACAGATGGCCAATAGGCATATGAAAAAAGTTTGTTACTAATCATCAGAGAAATGCAAATTAAAACCACAATGAGATACCACCTCACACCTGTCAGAATGGTGCTCATTAACAAATCAACACACAATAAGTGCTGGCCAAGGTGTGGAGAAAAGGGAACCCTCTGCAGTGCTGATGGAAATGCCGACTAGTATAGCCACTATAGAAAACAGTATGGCGTTTTCTCAAAAAATTAAAAATGGAACTGCCTTTTGACACAGAAACTCAACTTTTAGGAATGTATGCTAAGAATACCAAATCACTGATTCAAAAGAAGATATGCACCCTCATGTTTATTGCAGTATTGTTTACAATAGCCAAGATCTGGAAACAACCCCCATGTTTATCAGTGTAAAAGTGGATTAAAAAGTAGTGGTACATATACACAATGGAATAGTATGCTGCCATGAAAAAGAATGAAATCTTACC
Source organism: Rhynchonycteris naso (assembly GCA_037038555.1). Classification (NCBI taxonomy): domain Eukaryota; kingdom Metazoa; phylum Chordata; class Mammalia; order Chiroptera; family Emballonuridae; genus Rhynchonycteris; species Rhynchonycteris naso. The sequence continues at coordinate 210,312,530 of CM072998.1, read as the reverse complement.
TTTTGGGATGGCATGGATGGACCTGGAATTTATTATGCTAAGTGAAATAAGCCAGGCAGAGAAAGACAAATATCATATGATCTCACTTATATGTGGAATCTAATGAACAAAGTGAACTGAGGAATGGAATAGTGGCAGAGGCGGGGTCATGTGGAGCAGAGGGACAGCAGTCAGAGGGAAGGGGGATGAAGGATGGGATCAGAGAAGATGAAAGGATGAGTGAAATTATATATACTTAACACATCAATACAGATAAAACAGCAAATCCCAGAAGGAAGTGGGGAGGGAGATAGGTGGAGGGGGGTAAGGTGGCTGTAAGTAGGAACAAGGGGGCAGGGATGAGGGATTTATATTGAGTGGGATACTCGAATCCATGTTAACACAATAAATAAAAATTAAAAAAAAGGAAAGCGTTACTCCAGCAATTACATAGGAATATATATATATATATATATATATATATATATATATATATATATATATATCATAATGACAGCTCTGTTTATTGGGATTTTGAATTTTTATGCTGGCTTTACCTTTTGAAAAGCCATGATAGGACATGATAGTACAGAAATGTACTACATATTAGTAATTTGAGTTTTCACAGTTAGCTCACTTTCAAGAAGTCTCAAGCAAAAGGCCTGAATAGATATCTATTCAAAGATAACATACAAATGACCAACAGGTACCTGAAAAGGTGCTCAATATCACTAATCATGGGGGAGATGCAAATCAACATTACCGTGAGATGTTACCTCACATCTGTCAGTATGGCTGTCATCAAAATTATAAGAGATAAAGTGAGGTTGTGGAGAAAATAGAACTATTATGTGATCCAACAATCCTAGTTCTAGGTACACATCCAAAAGCAATGAAATTATCATCTCAGAGATAGTTGGACTCTCATTTAATAGCAACACTATTCACAACAGCCAAGGTATAGTAACAAGCTAAATGTCTGTCGATGGATAAATGGACAAAGAAAATGTGATACACACACACAATGCATACTATTCAGCCGTAAAAGGAAAGAAGTCCTAGCATTTGCAACAACACAAATGAGTCTGGAGAGTATTATGTTGAGTAAAATAAACCAGACAGTGAAAAACAGTGCCTCATGGCATCACATACCTGTGGAATATCAAAAAAGAGTCAAAGTCTTAGAAACAGAAAGTGAAAACATGGTTGCTAGCAGACAAGGAGTTGGGGACTAGGGAGAGGTTAAAGGGGACAGACCTTCAGTTATAAATGGATGACACCTGAGGATCTGATGTATTCCATGGTGACTAGCGGATAACACTATTATATGGTGGACATTTTTGAAGAGAGTAGAACTTAAATGTTCTAAAGAAAGATATTTTCAAAATATAACTCTTATACACACACATACACACAAAGAGTCTTGCCATTTTATGTAGAAAGGGATGTGAAATCAGGACCATCAACATGGAAGTCACATTTTCCACCATATTTCATAACCTGCAAACTATGGGTCTTTTGCATGAATCTCCCTGAAGATGGAAATGATGGCGAGTCTCCAAACTCCTTTTTAAAGGGTCAGGTGGAATGTGTTTTACAGCAAAACAAACAAGCAAAACCATATTTCCAAATATCAAAAATGATGTGCAGATGCATGCGTTTTTGGCAAGTGTTTGTCAAGTATTAAAGTATTACATAGTAGAAGACAGAGGAGGGAAAGCAGACTGGTAGTAACATAATACACTAGTGAATGGTATTTCGTTAAGTCTCATGGGTTCCAGGCACTTTTGTTATGAAATATTTAAGCAACTGAGGAAAAGGAACCTACAGAAAAGGAGCGAAGTGCATAATTCTGTAAAGTGCTAACAAAACGTGGTCAGATACAGAAAGTAAGAAAGATAAAGAGAAGGGAAGATAGAGCCTAATGATGTACAGCAAGACATTGTATATTATGTTGCTACGAATAATACATAAACCTTGTTTAACAATTCATTTGCCCGTTTTCTTACACTTTGTTTTGCAGATTTTCACTGCTTCTCCATTTTGTTGATCAGTCTGGCTATTTTGAACATGGACTCTGTCCTGCGGATGATGGGCCAAATTTATAGTCACCACTGTCAACACTAACAATTCTCCTATTTATTGTTTCTAATGCTTAAAATCTTTAAGCATTGTCAATCTGCCAATCATATGCATTTATTCACACCCGCATACTTTGATAAATATGCACATTTTATAAACCTTCATTTAGACAGAGGAGAGACAGAGCCAAGATAGTTTGTCTTTCTGGCTCAAAACTATACAACCACACAGCAGATCGTGGTCTCACCCGGGTCCTGGTGGACAGGACACAGTTAATCCACCATTCAGCCTTTCATCTGTGTTTCTAAGGGATGTTAGGGCTGTTACTTATTCTCATTTCTAAGTTTAAAGACACTGAATTCTTCTTCCCAAAATCAGTGTCTTTGTGTCACAACAGAAACTTCAAACACAAATTTGATACCAGCTTCATTCTTCCTGCCCTGCACCCTTGTTAATTGCAGATTGGATCATTGAAGCATAACATCTTCAGTGTAACAGTTTCTTTGGTAGGAATAATACAAAGCTAATGTGTTTTCCTTTTTTTTTAAGAAAATGCAACTGTACTTTTTAAAAGGATCTCATCACTAGAAAAGAATTAAGCAATGTAGTTATTGGCTTCCAATTAGCATCAACAATAGATGCTAAGATTTTAAATGTGGTATTTCTAATGGTTTATTGATAAATGTTTCAGTTATTTAAGTACCTACTATGTGCTAGAAATTGTGCTTGAGGCTAAATGGCTGACAAAGTAGCTTTGTCACTTCCACTTATGGGAGTTACAGTCCAGAGGATAGGAATGTAGGTTGGGGTGATCTGGTACAAAGGAGCCAACAGCAACCAGCAGTTTTTTTGTTTTTTTGTTTTTTTTTTTTTTAGCAACCAGCATTTTAATCATTGTTCCGAACTTGGATCTGTGATGATTTAACCCATTCTGAGAAAATGGTCATCATTTCTAGAATGTTTCTAAGCAGAATCTGGATAACTTTATACAGCAGTCACAAGTCAGTCAATCAGCAGGTATAAGTCGTAGAACCACCCAAATGCATGTGGAACCACTATGGGTGTAGTAGCACCATATAGGTAAGGAGGGTGTGTGGTCCCAGTGGCTCAAACAGGCTCATCTGTGGCTCTCAGAGCATGCATACTGTGGCCCACTGACTAGTCAGGACACAAATACTCAGTGAAAAAAATTTGGTAAGTTCATCCATTACTTTCAAAAGAATTGGAGATAGTGAAGGAAAAAATATTATGATTTATTAGCCTAAATAAACATATCTGCTCCTTAACATCCTAAGCATTTTATGTCTGGTAGTGACTTAAAGAAAAATAAGAGTTTTGACTCTGATAGGATTGAAATCTATTAAAATGCATCTCTTGATTTTTCTCTGCCTGATAAGGATTTTAAGCTTGAAATACTTGATCATTTACTCTGAAGCAGTCCGTTTGCTCTCATCTGTGAACCTCTGAGAACATGTGTTCATGGCCTCAGCTAGGAACTCAGCTCCTTTACCTGCCCAGCTTTGTGATGGCTCCATGAACTGCAAATTCAAGGACTTCCAGCATTGACTCTTGACATTCTCAAACTATATTAGCTCCTACATATCTAAGCCTCTCTTGTCCTTACTTTTGAAGACTATTTGACTCTTTTTAGAATTAAATTAACTTTCATTCTTACGTTTATTTACTCTTATAAGTCTATGTCAGTGATGGGCAATCTTTTGAGCTTGGTGTGTCAAAATTCACCAAAAAACCGAGCATAACTTGGGTGGTGTGCCACTTCGAGGAAAACGGCCTAACCGGAAGTCCCAGAACTAGACGCTCTGTGCTGGAATTCTGCTGTTTTGGCCTACAGATCTCCACCACAGAGTGTCTACACTACAGCAAATGTTTTATCCTCGGCTACTGCACCTGGCTGTGCAGGAGCTGAGGATGAAACGTCCTTTTAGGCATGAGGCCCCATACTTCTCATTATGTGGCCACGTGTCATCAAAAATGGCTACGCGTGTCAGTGCTGATACGTGTGTCATAAGTTTGCCATCATGGGTCTAGGTCATTCAGTAGTTTATCATTTTATTGACTTAACAGCTTTATTCTTCTTTAGAATTAATATTTTATAACTGTACTTATTTAAAGAATTGTCCTTGCTTTTGCTTTTATTTCTTTGCAGTGTTAAAATCATATGAATCATTATCAACTATACTTTTACTTTTTTTGGTCTCATTTTTAGCTTTTGTATTTGGTATCTTTAATATTCTAATTACTTTTAATATTTTATAATTTCCTAATTTGGTTATAATATGTTTTTGCTGATTTTTTTATTTTTCTGTATTAAAAAACAACTTCTACTGTTGAATAAGAATGAAGCAATAAGCAAAAGACCAGGGGAAAAAAAAAGATCTAAGAAGCAAACTGGCGAAACAAAACATAACCATCAACAGTATAAAATTGCCATAATATTTGGATTTGTAATTCTCTGTGAAAAAGAAAAGGAAACATATAATGTACACATTCCCATGTATGATGGCCCTACGTATAGACACCCACATACAGACCATTGTTTTGTGGTCCAGTCTGAAACTCTTTATTTCAATAGATGAAATAAAACCATTTACATTTTTTGGTATGGCAACTTTTTTGTTCATATTTCCTTCATTATATATATATATATATATATATATATATATATATATATATATATATATATAAAATTTTATTTTTTTATTTCCTTCATTATATACATATATATATATTTCTAATTGGCAGTTTTTACTATGTGATGTGTTTTTGCATTAATCTATTCTAACACTTTGGATGGATTGCCTTTTTTATTTCAGAGTTTCCTTTGTAATGAAAACTTCTCTCCTTTAATCACTTCTCTAAATCCTTTATCTTCATAGGCAGTGTCTCTTATCTTCCTACTCAGAGAACACTGAGAGTCACCTGTCTCCTCCTCCTCCCCATCTTCTCCTTATTTTTTCCTACCTGGAACTTTTAACATTTTCTTCTGTCTTTATTTTTGTATCACTGAAAGTTTTGATAGAAATAGGAACCCATCCAGATATTTTTCACTATCACATGGCTTGGTATTTTTCTTTGCTTCCTAAAGTATTATTTTTATATACTTAAAGACTTGTAATGTTATTAGAAGATGTTTGTGCTGATCATTTTAAGTCGCTTTCCCCTTTGACATTTAGTGTGGCATTTAAACATCTATTTAAAAGGCATGAGTTACTTCCAGATTTTTACAAAATTAAATTCAGTGTGCTAGTCTGCACATTTACTTTTCTCTTTTGTTTTTGGAGATGATAGTTATGCATCTGATAGATGTCTCTTGCCTATCATTTTAGCTATATTTTCTTCCCAATATTTTTAGTATTTTCCATATGTCATTTTGTTTTTTCTCAATTGTCTTACTCCTTCCTCTGTATTCTTGACTAGGATTGCTGCCATATCTGCTCTTCCAAATGCTTCCTTCACTTTCTTCCTTTCTTTGGTTTACTTTTTGATATGTGAATTTTGCCAGTTCACTTTTCATTTTGTACTATTATAACATCTTTTTTCCGTGTCCTGCATTTATGCTTCATAGATGTGTTTTAAGGTGTGGTTGTTTTGTTAAGGTTTTTTGATTTCCTCATCATGACAGCTTACCTGGACATAATTTTCATTTGCTCACAGACAACATGTTTATTTCTTTCTCTTCAATATCTTATTAGTAACTTCTCACTCTCTCTTTTTTTTACATTATTTTTGTAACTTTGCTGCTCTATATTATTTTTATTTCCTTCCCCATGAGTGATTAGGGTCTTCCTGAACCACCATTCTACAAGCGGTTTGGAGGAGGGAAAGAAGGGGCTACCCAAGCGGGAAATTCAGGCTAGCACAAAGGTACTCTTTTCTATCTTTTCTCTAATAGACTAAAGTTATATTGCACACACACACACACACACACACACACACACACACACACACACGTTTGTCCATGTGAACCTCCTATAGCCTCACACACTCAACATCTCAAAATCATGTGTCTCAAGACCAAGACCATCTTAGCCAGCTCAGCTCACCCTGGGGTCCACCCTGGGGTTAGGAAGCTCTAGGACAGATTCTGTACCCCCTATGGAGACCTTCGCTTGCAACATGCTCTTTTGCTACCAGGACTGTCTGAGATGCCCTGTTCCGGGTTTGTCCCTGCACTGGCGTTTCTCCCCATGGCTTCTGCGCTCTATTTCCTCCTGCACAGCATCTGCCTAATTTCAGCTCTTCCAGAAGCCTTCACCTCTCAGACAAACTGGGGGATTATATGCTCTGCTCATTTTGCTGAACACAGAGTTTTAATAGTTTTTGTTTTCAAATAACTTCCAAGAGGAGGACGAGAGATAAATGTTGATTACATTGGCACATTCGTACTAGAAGTCTATCTCTGGGTTACAAAACAACTCATTTAATTCCTATTTACTACTTTTCATTTGTAGAAATTGTTCTTAATTTACTACAATGAAAGAAAAAGTTCAAACATTTTTCTCATTAAGTTCAGACAAAGGCAAGCGTGCCTATTGCCTCTCATTCTCCCGATTGAACTAAATTATAATTTTGAGTTAACTCAGTCATCAATATCTACACAGATATCATTAGTTGATAATAAAACATGAATGTCTTGTATCTTGTACTTAAAAAAAAAATAATCCCTGGAAGTCTCTCACTATTTTGTCTGCTTTCTTAGTTTACAATGTACTTATCACTAATTCACTCCCAAATTCTCAATGTGATTCTCTTCTCTGGGCATGGATGTGGTGGTTTTATTTTTCATGACGGCATCCCCCTTGAACCCATCTATCTTTCATCCTAGGATTTCCCTCTACTGTCACTCCTGGCATTCTCTGAGTTGTCCTCTCTTTAGATATTCCCACACAATCCTTTTTGTTAGTTACTTACACACTCCTCTATAGTTTTCAAGAAAGGGTATATGAGAGATAATTTGAATAACATGCATGTCTAAATATTTCTTTTATTTTTTATCCATTTTTTAAATTAATTTTAATGGGATGACATTAACAAATCAGGGAACATATGTTCAAAGAAAACATCTCCAGGTTATCTTGTCATTCAATTATGTTGCATATCTATCACCCAAAGTTAAATTGTCCTCTGTCACCTTCTATCTGGTTTTCTTTGTGCCCCTCCCCTCCCCTCTCTCCCACCCTTTCTTCCCTCCCTCCACCCTGTAACCCCCACACCCTTGTCCATGTCTCATAGTCTCACTTTTATGTCCCACCTATGTATGAAATCATGCTGATCTCAGTTTTTTTCTGTTTTACTTATTTCACTCCATATAATGCTATCAAGATCCATCTATTTTGTTGTAAATGATCTGATGTCATCATTTCTTATGGCTGAGTAGTATTCCATAGTATATATGTACCAAAGCTTTTTAATCCACTCGTCCTCTGGGCTGTTTCCAGATCTTCGCTATTGTGAACAATGCTGCTATGAACATGGAGGCGCATTTCTTCTTTTCGAACAGCGCTATGGTGTTCTTAGGGTATATTCCTAAAAGTGGGATAGCTGGATCAAAAGGTAGTTCAATTTTGGGCAAACGAAATGAATAGAAATTTCGCCAAAGAAGACATACAGATGGCCAATAGGCATATGAAAAATACCCAACATCACTAATCATTAGAGAAATGCAAATTAAAACCATAATGAGATATCACCTCACACCAGTCAGAATGGCGTTCATCAGCAAAACAACACAGAACAAGTGCTGGTGAGGATGTGGAGAAAAGGGAACCCTCCTGCACTGCTGGTGGGAATGCAGACTGGTGTAGCCACTGAGTCACTGTGGAAAACAGTATGGAGATTCCTCAAAAAATTAAAAATTGAACTAAAGATTTCTTAAATGCTACTTTGACTAATATATTGGCCAGCATAGCAGGAGAATTCTAAGATGGCTCCTGAGACATCCTCCCCAGGCGCACACAACCTGTCAAATCCTCTCCCCTTGAAGGTGAGAGAGGCTTGTGAATAGACCCCATGATTGAGTTACATTATACGGAAAAGGGTGTTTTATAGATGTTTTAAAATCTCTAGTCAGTTGGCTTTCAGTTTATCAGAAAGGATATCATCCTGTATGGAGCTGACCTGTATTAAGTGATCCTCTTGAAGATGTTTGAGAGGTTTGAAATGAGGGACAGTCTCCTGCTATCCTCAAAGGACCAAATTACCCCATTGTAGGGAGGCCACAATGCAGGTAACAGTGGTGGCCCCTAGTAGCAGAAAGCAGTTTGGTTGACAGTCAGAAAGTGAGGACCTCAACCCTATAATCACAAGGACTGCATTGAACAACAATAAGTGACTTTGGAGGGGACCCTGAGCATCAGATGAGATCACGACCCTGAGCTGACACTTGTACTTCAGCCTGGTGAAGCCCAGAGCAGAGGTGATGAGACAGACTTCTGACGTATGAAACATAATGTTGCTAAAGATCAATGAGCTGTGGTAATTGGTTATGGAGCAATAGAAGACAAGTACAGCCAGGCTTAGAGTTCTAGACTGAAAGTTTGCCCTCAGATTTTGCCAAGTATCATGTCTGTTTAAGATTACAGTATTGCCACCGATAATACAGTGTTGCTCTGACACCTGATTATTTTATGTGACCAGTTGTTTATTTATTTGTTTTCCCATCCCTGGAAACTTTTAGAGTGTATTAATTAAACCATGTGGTCTAAAATACCATGATTATGTTCAATCAATCCCGGTCACTTGAGTTCTTTTATTCTTCAAATTAATGTCCTCCATGCTAAGAAATTTTCTACTCCCTATCCCTGGCTGGTTGGCTCAGTGGTAGAGCGTTGGCCCAGCATGTGGTAGTCCCGGATACAATTCCTGGCCAGGGCACAAAGAACTGCCTATCTGCTTCTCCACCCTTCCCCCTTTCCTTTCTCTCTGTCTCTCTCTTCCTCTCCCACAACCAAGGCTCCATTGGAGCAAAGTTGGCCCCCACGCTTAGGATGGCTCCATGGCCTCCACCTCAGGTGCTAGAATAGCTCCAATTGCAGTGTAGAAATGTCCCAAATGGGCCGAGCATCGTCCCCCGGTGGATCCCAGTCGGGCGCATGCGGGACTCTGTCTGTCTGCTGCCCCCTGCTTCTCACTTTGGAAAAATATAAATTAAAAGAAAATTTTAAAAAAGAAATTTCTTACTCTCCCTTGCCCTCCTCCTCCTCTCTCCTTCCCTCCTCTTTGAGGTCCCATTTTCATTATAATTTATATGCTAAAACTTCACAGCTGCTTCTCTCATTTTAAAAAATTGTGTTTTTTTTTTATAGTTTTCATCTTTCTGTTCTGGTTTTATTTCCTCTGAGGTATCTTCACTTTATGTTCTAATGTTCCGACTGGGTTTTAAAAAATCTTGTATTTTAATTTAAAAGAACCTTTCTTTATCTTTATTTCTTACTCTTCTTTATAGCCTCTATTTCTTTGATATAATATACATTATGTCCTCTCTTCTGAGGATATCAGTTACAACTTTTGTAAATGTTCTTTTGTTCTCTTCCTTGTAGTTGTGTTTTTCACATTCCTTTTGGTTTGATGAGATCTGTTTTTATTTATTTGTTTGTTTTTTTATTTAATATTGGAGGTTTTCCTCGATGAGGGGTGACCCTTGACCCTCCATTTATTATTAATGGTAAAGGACAAAAACGTTCATGGATATGTCCTCGCTTGGGCAGAGACTTTCAGGGTGAACTTTATTACAGGGTAAGAAGCCAGGGCAGGTCATGTCTGTCATCACTTGTCAGCCATTTTCCTTGTCTGGTCAGTGTTCCCAGAAAGGAATCCTCTAGTCTCCAGATAACCTTGGCTACTGTGTCCTCTGAGACACATGTGGAAAAGGGCTGGTGGGTCTTGTCTGTTTTTTCGAATTTTAGTATGGCACCGTCCCACCTAACTATGACTGTAGTCTGGAGACGTAGACTCTCTCTGCTCAGGTTCACCGAGAGCACACCTGCTGTCTTTCTCCTGGGAAGGGAAGAGCTACCTGTACAGTGGCTGCAAGAGGAGAGAATATGGAGGTAAGACGACCGCTTTTTAAATTAATTTTTAATCAATCATTCTATTTAAAACCTGAGTGCGATCTTCATTTTCCTGTAACTTCCATTTGTGAAGTTGGCAGTGAGTCCCTAGCGGTAAATGTGTGTGTCTATCAGCATTCTGTATGTAGCTGTCCTGTTTCTTCGTGTCCCAATTCACACACCATTGGCCTGTCTGCTATTCGGCTTACAGAATTTGTGGACACCTGCTAACAACTGCCATCTCCAGGCACAGTCTCATGATGGTTGTTAAAATTATATGTTACAGTATCTGTACTGTACTTTTGTAGCCTTCAAAATCTTTATGCACCCATTTTATTTTAAGATAAAAAATAAATTCTCAGTTTTCTCACAGAAATATCTCATTAAACTATTGTCAAAGAAGATACATTTCAATAAAATAATTTCAAGTGCTATTGACAGAACTCTCTTGGAAAATTTGAAATTAATTTAATTCATGAATTATCCTGGAAAAATAATGACTTATGCCTATAATAACATGAAACCTTAATTAAATTGGAGTAAACCATTCCTTTTTGTAATTTTGTTTTGTCTTACATTAAAGAGGTACGCAAATTCTTTTTATTATAAGTCCTGTTATTCAGAGAGATCAAGTGTTAAAAAATTAAAATTTCACTGATAAACACACATTCCTTTTGGACATAAACAAGACTGAAATTCTACCTTTCCTCATGCACTTTTATTATAAAAATAAAAGTTGTGTGTGCCTGGTTCTTGGGATTTTGCTGAGGCAAGCATGTCTGGATTATCTGTATTTGGAAAATATGTTTTTGGAGAAGGTTCCCCAGCTTTCAAGCAATGCCACTCTGAAAGAATGGAATATCTATGTGATGTGAACTATAAATACTAGTTTTAACTCTTATAAGATCCTTGAGCATATTTTCTTTGTTTAATGAATGGGTAATTGAATGATGTATGTGATTAAAGATAAAGAATTGTATCACTGAATTCTTCATAAAGGCTTTTATATTGCTGAGGTACACTTAATCCTCTGAGAGTAATTTGTATACTCATGACTCTATTTTATGTTTCTTAACACTGTTTTATTTAACATAATATATAAGCAAATATACTGTTGACAAAAATTAAGTGATACTTCAAAATGAATATGAAGCGATAAGAAAAAGAAACATTTTGATTTTTTTATGAAACAAGAACATCAGAAAAGCAAACAAGTCAAAGAAAGTTGTTCAATTATTCAAATGAGATGCAAGACCAACTTTTATTTCATTGGTGAAAATGCACTATACAAAAGGCTGAAAGTACTGGAGTATCTGTACGATCCCTGATCCCCTAATTTTTGTGAGCAGTGTAGTTTTCCACAGAGATGTTAGGGAAATACAGAGACAGGGAGTTCCAAAAAATAGATGAACATCTTTTATTAAAGGGCTAACATAATTCAAGTATGACATGATGTATTTTACACATATTATTAAGACTGGGCAGGTGACGAGGTAAGCATGCATATTGCCCTGAGAAATAAATGTAATAGGAGAAAGATACAGGAAATCTTTGAAAAATAAAAATGGAAATGGTGGTTAGAAGACACAACTTTTAAAAACCTCCAATGCAGCAAGATGTGAGCATGGGTTTTATTATTTTCCTCTATATTATTTGTCTCTATATTTTTAAAATTTCCACTTGGCTTCTGTTGCAGTCTGTGAAATAAAATCTTTCTACAAAACTACCAAGAAAATTCTCCTGTTGATATTTTTAGCTCAATCAAAACAACAGGAAATACCATTTTGGAGGGAAATGTCCTGCCCAAAGTGTATGAATTTTTGAACAATTGTGCAGATGTAAAAATTTTGCTGGGACCAGCTATCCCATATTTGTACTTTTATACAATCCTGACCTGATGTTGCAATGATGGAGGACTTCCGCCATAATCATCAGCCATTAGAAACTAAACTGTGTTATTGATTGACCTTCAGTGAAGGGCTGCACACTGAAAATCCACTCTGAATAAAATAGAATGGACCTATGAAGAACAGGAACGCCCTTGTGTAGATGTGGCCCTCCATTTGCACTCTTGCCACAGGTGCTAGAAATGTAAGGGTGTTCTCAAATTCTTTATTTCCACAGCCCAACTTAATATCTTCCTCTACATCTATTCTTTTATGTTTTTATAAAGTCAGAGAGAGTGATAGACTGACAGACAGACAGGAATGAAGAGAGATGAGAATCATCAATCATCAGTTTTTCTTTGCGACACCTTAGCTGTTCATTGATTGTTTTCTCATATGTGCCTTGACTGCGGGCCTTCAGTAGACCGAGTAACCCCTTGCTCGAGCCAGCGACCTTGGGTCCAAGCTTGACCGCACTCAAGCTGGTAACCTTGGGGTCTCAAACCTGGGTCTTCTGCATCCCAGTCGGATGCTCTATCCACTGTGCCACCACCTGGTCAGGATACATCTATTCTGCTACACAAATTTTCTAACTTTACATATGACACAATATTCTACTGTTATGTAAGATGAAAACTTCAGTGCCAACCCCGTTCTTTATACCTAACATCTAGTAACCAAGGTTTTATTTATTTGTTTGTTTACTCCATTTCTTAACTATTTTTGGAAGTGACCTTTGCTCAGAGATCTTTCCTGGCAAGTTTTTCCCATCCTCCCACCCAGTAAAACCTTACCTCTATGTAATTTATTCCTGTATGTAGACCTCTATCAGATAGATCTAGCTTATGACCACACTTGGGGGTGTCTAGAACAGTATCTGAGAAGTAATAGCCACTCCCTTAGTCACTTACTGAATTAATAAATCAATTTTCTGTGTGCACATAGCATGTTGTCATTAATTTCATACATGCATTTAAGTAGTCTTCTGCTGACTGTTCAGAAAAGCATTCTCTTAAGTAACAAATTATTTGAACATTCTCTTCGCTTCTTGGGATTTGGGGCTGAGATCAAGACTAGGTAAATTACTCAAGCATTCTCTTATGTAATTAGCTTAGCTTTAGTACTGAATAATAATTCATCACACTAGCAAACTGAGGGTGATGAAAGGCACTTGAATATTCTAAGAAATCTCTTTTCCTCTGACAGTTCTTTAGACTTCCTTCATTCTTGAAAAAACACTCATTCTTTTAATAGCATATGATCATTATTTTTTAAACAGGTTTTCATTTTCTCATGTCTGTTTTATTCTAAAAGATTATTACTTATTAATGATCAGAAAATAATTAAACAATGAGGTCTACAAATAAAAGTGTTCATTAACCTTACATATGGTTTTCAAAATTATTTGACCTATATGATCAAAAGTTCTTTTTATTATGTCTTTTAAACCTACTCTTTCTTGACGTTGGTAAAATAAACATATTAGGTCAAAGAGAGTACAAGTTACTCATATTAAACTCAACCTGGAAATGATACATTGATTAATGTATGTGCTTGTAGACACATATGTTCAAAGTGCTTCTCCAATTAGATTCTCTGTCAGAAGAAAGGTTCTCAACATTTCCAGGGGAATTCCATTACATTTTTTCATTTTTCTCTTCCCTGTAAGGGGAATACAGAAATTTTTCTCCATTCTTTGCTTTAGCTATATTATTTTAGTCTATAGAACAGATGGCTTTCAAATCATTGAGCTGGCTCTTGAGAAATATCTTTGGAAATGCAAGCTTAGTCAAGAAAAACTTTAAGCAATTTTTTATATGGTTTTAATAGAATTAGTTCATGGGACCTAGTTTTGAAAATAGATGACATGATTCATAATTATGATAGTATAAATTCAACTTCATCTATATTTTTAATGAGTAGTATACTTTAAAGGCAGTTAAAAAGATTGAACTTTACTAATGGTAGATCAGTGAATACAAGCAAACCTTTAAAATGAGTTTATTTATTTATTAGTAAATATTTATTTATTATTTAATAAATAAAAATAAGTAAAGATAAATAAAAATAAAATGAATTCAAATAAATTTTAAGATGCAGAGGGAAGAAATTAATTTTAATTCTCATCAACAAGTCTTTTATATTCTCTTAGTTTTTATTACAAACTGCTTATGTTAGCCTGACCAGGCTGTGGCACAGTGGATAGAGCTTCGGACTGGGATGTGGAAGACCCAGGTTCGAGATCCCAAGGTCGCCAGCTTGAGCTCGGGATCATCTGGCTTGAACAAAAGCTCACCAGCTTGGACCCAAGGTCGCTGTCTCCAGCAAGGGGTTGCTCAGTCTGCTGAAGGCCCGCGGTCAAGGCACATGTGAGAAAGCAATCAATGAACAACTAAGGTGTTGCGACAGCAATGAAAAATTAATGATTGATGCTTCTCAATTCTCTCCGTTCCTCTCTGTCTGTCCCTATCTATCCCTCTCTCTGACTCTCTCTCTCTGTCCCTATAAAAACAAAACAAAACTGCTTATGTTATTGGAAATGAGTTAAGCATACCCATATTTGAATATGGAAGAAGTGTAGCTGCCATTTTTTATATACCTATGACTTTTAAATAGAAAAATAGTAATTGCAATGTAAGAACCTCTTGTTCTTATCCCCCAAATCATGTAGTAAACATGTCTCAGTATTGACCATCAAAGCTGATGTTTAAATGATATCATAACAATTTATAGTGAACTAATATAATTTTCTGAGCTATGTTGCTAAATATTTGTTGTTTGACATGCCATTATTTTAGTTATATCAGTACGCTCACCTGGGAGGGAGGAAGAAGTGCTGAGCATATACGTTACTGATGAGATGGGACCGGAACTCGGGACTGATTTCAATAATTGAAAACACCGAATATTACCCCACAGTATGAATGGGAGATGAATGAAAATGTTGAGGCATACCATATCATCTAGGATGTAGAGCTAGTATGTGCTATGCTTTAATGTTGGGTCCATGTTTGCACCAGCACAATTTTCAGATATTTATCTTTTTGGAGATTGACATTCAGTCTTAAGCTTTGGTTCTCTCCAGGGATGTACCAAATTTTGTTGAAAAAGCCCCTGAGAATTACATCAAAACATCTCAAAACTGACTACCCAGCCCTGCCCAGCTGGCTCAGTGGTAGAGTATCGGCCCAGCATGTGGAAGTCCAGGTTTGATTCCCAGCCAGGGAACACAAGAGAAGCGCCCATCAGCTTCACCACCCTTCTTCCTCTCCTTCTTCTCTACCTCTCTCTTTCCCTCCTGCAGCCAAGGCTCCATTAGAGCAAAGTTGGCCCGGGCACTGAGGATGGCTCCATGGCCTCCACCTCAGGTGCTAGAAGGGTTCTGATTGCAATGGGTCAACGCCCCAGGTGGGCAGAGCATTGTCCCCTAGTGGGCATTCCTTGTGGGTCCCGGTCGGGTGCATGCGGGACTCTCCCCATTTCTCACTTCAGGAAAATGCAAAAACAAAATAATAATAAAAATAAAAACTGACTACCCATCCCTTTTCTTATTCCTTCTTACCCCTCAATGGCATCTTCCCACATAAATTCTCAGCCATGACTCAGGAATGAACATAAACAACTGTTTTGTCAGCAAAAGTCTCCTTTAAAAGTTTTCTTTGAGCTAGGATCAGACTTCCTTAAGGGAGAACTATCAAGTAATGAGAAGTTTTATCTCACAAACCCTAAAAAGCAAGAAATGAAAAAAAATGCTTTATTGTAAATAATATGGAATAGTACCTACAAAATAAAATGCAACCATATTGCTTTAGGAGTAGAAAAGAAACAGGAAGAACTTTAATAATTGTTTTAGAAAGATCTGTGTGTGCCCCCACACATGGGCCACCTTCCTGACCTTTTGAGCACATGCTGCGTTAAAGATAACCCATCACATACTAAAGGTCACTTGCCATTAAGCATGTAACAGTTGTTACATAAAAGCGGAGACCAGGAGAACAAGGAAGAAGTGGACCCAAATTATAGAGGAGTTTTAGACTAGCATGATAATGTCTTTTTCTTCCTTAATACAGGGAGACTATGTGATGTAGTTCTGTATGAAAGTCAGTACATTTAGGACACATTTCTATCTGTCTGGGATGGCACAGATACAGTCCTACAGGATAAATAATTAAAACAAGATAAATGAATGATCCTGTATCACTCCAGTCTATCAACCTCATTTTTTATTTTTATTTCTTTAAAATTACTATCTCCTTGAAAAACAAAAAACATTGAGTTTTCTCAGAAGTTTGTTAGGGTGATATCTAAATGGTGAAACATTATATGGAAATGAGGTGATACTTTACTCTGCTCTCTCTGTAATTTGATAAAATGTCCCTGTTCTTTGTTTAGGTGATTTCTTTCTTCATAGCAGCTGGGAGAATTATACAAACACCAAGCCAACATGGTGAGGTTGTATCTGTGATCAATATTTTATGAATAAGTAAGCTTTGCTGTTGTTGCCCTAAATGTTAGATATTTTTCAATTTAATACGTAACCTTTTCTCTTTGCTTTTCTCACTGTGGTCATGAGTTCTTCCACCTGTTATTTCTAAATGTGAACTTGACTCAGACACCCTGTGGTCAGCAGCTCCCACTGTAGACACTAAAGCTCTCTTCAAGAGTTGAGTCAGATAGAAAACAAAAGTGGGTGATCAGATGGTGGGCGTTTCCGTTTATTTCAGCCCAAGTCTCGGTGCAGTCCACCTCTTGTTTTGACTCAACAGGTTGCCAGAGTTTCAAGGTTTTTGCATTAATTTTTAATCAAAATACCTTTTTAGGTCCAGGGAATGAAGAAGCAATAATTACACGCAAAACTGTGAGTAAAAGAAAAAACTTGTGCAAAAAGAACAATGACATTGATAAGAAGTAGTGCCTGAGACCAACCCATCAATATCAGTAGCATCATAAACTTTAACAGTGAATGACAATTGAGAGGAAATTTGATGAGTTTTCAACTCTGTGGCCCTTACT
Organism: Rhynchonycteris naso; assembly: GCA_037038555.1. Classification (NCBI taxonomy): domain Eukaryota; kingdom Metazoa; phylum Chordata; class Mammalia; order Chiroptera; family Emballonuridae; genus Rhynchonycteris; species Rhynchonycteris naso. Next base: position 210,295,501 of record CM072998.1, on the reverse strand, counting down.
CACGCTCCTCACAGAATACATGGACGAGAGGATCCAGGCCCCATGTGTCCTTGGAGTGGAGCCCCAGGGAGGAGCAGGAACAGACCCAGCCATGCGCTGATCTTTATGTCCCCACCCATGGAAGTAGCATGGGTCAGTGAAGGAGGACATGACTGTTGCCTTCTGCACCCCCAACACCTTCTCCCCTGATTTGCTTTCGGTTGATTTATCGCCATCTCTTCCCAATGTGAAAGTCACAGCTACATCCTCAGGTAGATGAGGAGTAGTGATAAGCAGGCTAGGCTCACATAATCCAGCAGCAAAGGGCCAGAATGTGGCTCTTTCTCCAGCACTTGGGCAAGTTGATAAAACTTCCTGATGTTTCCTCATCTGAAAACGAGGGATGGAGCAGCACAGAAATCATGGTGTTGTTGGGACAGCTGAGTGAGTAAAAACACCTGAGATGTCCAGTCTCCTGTGACAGCTCGAGGTACAGATACCCACTGCTGTTCCTAAGGGATAGTCTCTACATTCTGGAGACTGAGGGCCACTTCTTTCCCTCATACGATCTCCCTCATTTTGTCAGCCTGGTCAGCCAGGATGCCTGTACCCTCAGTCTCCTGTCTCCTGTTTCAGGCTCTCCTTCCCACCCCTCTTGGTCACTGTTGACAAACATCTTTCTAAAGCTCAATCTGACCCTGTCATTCTGCTGCTTTGAAATGTTTAAAGGAACATTGAGAATTGATCTGACATGGCCACCAGGCTTCCCCTGGCCATGAACTAGCCCACATAGGTTCTCAGCATTTGGTTCAAGGTGCTTTGCCTGCATTTTGTCCAGTCCTTACAGCAGAACACTGAGACAAGTGTCTTTGTCCCCCATTACAGGTAGGCAGTGGACTATCAGATGGATATGGGGCTGGCCAAAATGCAAGAGCTAGGAGGTAGGGGAGACTGAGCTTACGTCTGCCTTCATCCCTGTGAAATCACCACATCTGCCTGCCAGCCTGCCGAGCAACTGTGCCCTGGACACCCACTGTCTGAGTGCCTGGGTCTCAGGCGTTTCCTACCATCTGGCTACACGTTGGCGTCACCACAAGATTGGGGGCTCCCAGCTTGGAGGGATGATGCTGTTTTCTTCTCAGCATCTCCTAGCACCTGCCAGGCACAGAAGGGATTCTCAGGTAAAAATTCATATTGGATACTTGGGTCAATTAATTAAAGATGAAAGAAGGCAGGAGCGACTTCAGGGGTCTTTCTGGGGAGGAGGGATCTGAGCGCAATGTGAGGAACCTTCTGAAAAAGAAGAAGATGCTAAGAGGTGTGAAGCTAGTCCGTGCCCTCAGATGAGAGGATGAGGATGAACACGGCCTACACCACAGCTGTACCTGGTGTCTCTCCTTTTCTCATGGCCCTTGTTTTATACTCTAGTGTTTTAGGCTTTTTCCTCGTATAAAAGTATAAATTGCACATTTTTAATAACATGCGTTGTGATTTTTGCCTGTTCCCTTGTTATATCCTGTACCTGAAATCATTGTGAGACGGGCTGGAGTTCAATCCCCAGTGGACTTCACAGAACCCAGTGATTTCATTACTTAAAGGTCATTTGTAATTGTCACTGCATTTTGGAAAGAAATTGTGTCATCTGCCCACACAAACAAATAACTTTTGAGAGCTCAGTCATGAGACTCCAGGCCAGATTCTGACCATGCGGGAGGGTGAACTGTTTAGGGTCTTGGATTTGAGATGCCGTGTGTTTATGTGTCATCAGAAATGGGAGGGTGGCTGAGAGGTGATGAGTGTGTCATGTCCACTCTCAGGCTTCACAGGGCTGTTCATAGAGGATGGCTTCACACTATAGAACAAATCAATGAAAACAAAAGTTTGAACTGATGAGCTTAATCAGTTCGGTGACTCACATTTGAAGGGAACAGGTAGGCCCACAGGGATTTTTAGCCAACTGTTTAGTAAAAGGTAGGCTTGCTTTAAAAACAGGCAGTTAAAGTCTCCGCGCATGTGCGCTCGTGTGCGCGCACGCGTACACACACACGCGCGTGCACACACACACACACACACACACACACCCAGGGGATGGCTGTGTGAGAGCAGTTTCTCTGCAGATGCCAGATTTCTGCATTTCTCATGGTTCTGAGTCTCCCATGCCACAGAGAGAAGCTGTGAACCTGTTCATGGCCCTATCTATCCCTTTCAGCAACCCGATGTGAGCAGATGAGGAGCACATGGCTCCCCTTCGGAAGGGAGGCTGACAGACCCTTTAGCAACAGTGAGGCAGAGACGTGTCCACTTTCACCGAGACCCAGAAGTAGTTCCCGGGCCTTGCCAACTTAGTAGACGTTAAGCACAGGACCAAAAACAAACACAGAGAGAGAATCAGGTAACAATAGGAATAGACGCAGATGCAGGTTCACTGACATGTGATCACTTCAATGCAGCCCCTGGAGTTTAGATCATTGATCGTTGTAAATCAGGGAGAGTAGGTAGCTGAGGCTACAGTACCATGAGGCAGTAGTGGTTATTTACTATGATTGTTAAAAGATCGCACTTTGTCAGGCAAGTTTCAATTCTCCTTCTGAGAGGCCGTGCCTGCGTTGCTACGTAATTGTTTTTGGCTGCTAGCCACCTGGCCAAGTTCATTATCCTGAGCCAGTGCCATGGTCCTCGGAGACAGCCCTGTGTCTTCAGAACTGAGTTGGGAGCAGCCCTAGCAGGAGTGAGGAAGGGGTTGCAATCTTGGTTGCTTCCCTTATGTGCGAAATAGGATCAGTCTTTACTGTGGACATAGTGCAATTTATCTTTTCATTTAAAATAGTTTCAGTTTCTCCCTCCAAAAAGATGGACAAAGATTAAGAGGGATTTAAAAAGCTAAGACGATGGTCTTTGTAACATAAATTTACAAAAACATTTTCTTATTACTTGTCTCATATTTTGTAATGGAAGAAGTAGGCTCTAATCTTGGGCTCCACCTCACTACAGCTGCGAGTGTGAGTGTGTGTATGCGTGCACACATGTGTGCTTCAACAAGGACATACATTTCTAGATCTAAAAAATTATGTTGTGTGTCAAAATGATCCAGTACTGGCAGTTTCATTCTGTTCACACAAGGAGGACACAGAGAATGCACTGGAGACTGGGATGTGTGTTCTGTGTCCTTCAAGCCATGTTCAGTTCTCAGCCTGTCAAATCTAGATCAGGTGCACATTGTGGGAGGCTCGGAGCTGTGACCTCACTACCCAGTATGTGACAAGCGACGTCGGCCACCACAGGCACCTGCCTGCAATCACTGTTCATCTGTAAGGGCAGATTTGCCCATAGTTTCTGTTGTGCTTTTGTGTGACACTGGTTTCAGATTAAAGCAAGTAGCCTTTCTCTGCCTGTGGCTTTGCCTCTCTTTAGTGACTGTTTTTTCTTATTATTATTGTCTGTTGATATTTTTTTTAGAGAGAGAGAAAGAAAGGAACACACAGAGAGAGAAACATCTATCTGTTCTTCCACTTATTTATGCATTTATTACTTGATCCTTGTAAGTGCCCTCACTGGGGACTGAACCCACAACCTTGACATATAAGGATGATGCTCCATCCAATGGAGCTACCAGGACAGGGTGGTAAACCAATCCTTTTTTCAGTATTTCCTTCCTTTCCTTCCACTCATACCTAGCACAGTAATTACTGTGCTTGGTTCAGCCTTCAACCATCCTCCACCAAACTGCCATGTCTATGTGCTACAGGAACAGGCTGTGATTGGCTATGCTATATATTACATTAATTTACACTATCATATCAATAATATTTAATGTCTTAATTGGTTGTTCCACCTAGGTGACATATTTATTTATTAACAGAATTTTTTAATGGCTTACCTCCAAGAAGTGGTGAACTCAGTAGTATTAAACACTTTTGTTGGCCTATTGGTAAGATATCCTAGGGTGAAAGTACTTTTTCACTATCAACACATCAAATCTTCTAGACATCTGACAAGCAACATATAATATCAGGCTTATAATTAATGCTCTTAGCATCATATTTCCTGTTCTTGACAACATAGCCCACAAATCTGTTATTCAACCTAAATATTGAGAGACTCTAAGCTCTCATCTCATTCAGTCTCTCTACTACCATCACAAATATCTTAATATGTTGGGTTATTATAGTTCATTCTGTATCTTATAAATAACTCCTAAGTTGAACTGTTTGAAGATAGGAGGCAGAAAAACTCAGTCCCTAGAGTATCAAGTGATACAATTCATCAGTGTGGAAGAGCTGCCAAAACAAGGTACCACAAACTGGGCAGCTTGAATGGAAGACACATCTTTCACCTTAATTATGGAATCTGAGCTCAAAGTGCTGGCAGGGTTAATTGTACTGTGGCCTCTGTCCTCAGCTTGTAAACAGCCGTATTCACCTGGTCTTCTCTGTGTGTGTGTCAGTGTCCTCACCTTTTCTTGCAGGACACAGTTGTATTGCATTAGGATCCAGTAATATGACCTCATTTTTACTTCATGACCTCATGAAAGACCCTGTCTCCAAATATAGTCTTACTCTGACATCCAAGAGGGCTAGGATCTCAGCATATAAATTTAGGGGGAATGGGGATGCCCCACAATTCAGCCCATAGTATAGGATGTCAAATTTGAACTACCCTTTCCAATGAACTTTATTATTTTGATTGAAAATCTTTAAGAATTCATCTCTCAATCAAGTTTTCAGAAACAGACAGACCCTCTCTGAAACAGCAATTGGCAGGATGATTTTAGGACAGAATGTCAGCCTGTTCTCTGTGATTACAAATATACCGCTCACAAAAATTAGGGGATATTTCAAAATGAATATGAAGCAATAAAATATTCCCTAATTTTTGTGAGAAGTGTAGATAATGTAACTAAGTCACTAAAAAATCCATTTTGATATAGAACCTCAAAAATTGTTTTTCTGCGAAGAATAATTCTAGTAAGCCAGTAGAAGTGCTACACACCCAACATATTTCCAGGTGACACCTGACTTGGGGCAGGTAGACAGCGCAATGGAGTAGGAAGAACTTAGTGGAGGAGGGTCCCAGATAGCGCTATCGTGGAGGCCATATTAGACACAAATTGGCCTATAACAAACCTAATCATTAGGTTTCCTTAACAATAAAATGAGGATAATTGTTTCCACTTCAAGAAATTGTTTTGACATTTGAATTAAGGGAACTGAAATCCTTAATCCTGCAGGCATTCAGATAACACTGGTCCCTGCTCTTGGTTACTGCACTGAATTTGGGTGACGTTCAGTTGGCTCCTGCACACTGAAAACTCAGATGACTTCCCAAGGTCCTGCTGGAGCTCAAGCCGAGACCCAGACCTGGAAGGAACCGGCTCGGCATAGACAGTAATGCCCCGCAGTACAGGGGACAAACACACATCTTACTGTTTCTCCTCTGAGGGGTCGAAGGCATGGCTTTTGTAGATTTGTGAGATCTGAGATCGTGTTTTCTCACTTATCAAAATATATTTTCCGTTGGTTTAAGAGGAAAAGAGAGAGAAAAAGAAAAAGAAGCATCAACTTGTTATTCTACTTAGCTGTTTCTTTTAGTTATGCACTTATTGCTTGCTTCTCAGCCTGACCAGGGATCGAATTCATGACCTCAGTGTCCCAGGATGAAGTTTTACCCACTGAGCCACCCACCCAGGGCCTTGTTTTCTGTTTTGTTATTGTTGTTGTTTGGTGGCAGTTACTGCTGTAAAGTAAGGACACATGGGGATTTCAAAACAGAGAAAACCTACAAGACAAAAATGGTACTATCCATTTCAATAGAGCAAACAACTTCTGTAGATGATAAAATGTGTTCATTCCTTTTAAATGTGTTTTCCAAACAAGGTTTGTTTCTTCCGTTGCTACTAAACCAAATAAAGGTAATTTAGACTATTTTGGGCAAAACATTTGAAAAGAAGTCTAGAAAAATATTTAAAGTTACTTGTGTGGAAGTTCTTAAAGAGCCAAAGACAGTCTTTATCCCTGAATTCCCAGGGTCTGACAGAAGAGTAAGGTTTAACGAGTGTCCAGTTGATGGTGAGTTTTCTTCAATGCTCTGTTAGAAATAGTTCAACTGGAGATCACTCTATTAGATTGACATTCTGATGCACACAGTCTGACAGTCACAGTAAAAGGAGATTTAATCACTGTTAAACTTTTATCATTACCCAGAAGTGGAAAAATATGAGGCAACTACAAAACGTTGTCTTTGAGCACGTCATCATAAATTAACCCATAAATGACATGACCTTGCAAGCTAAAAAAAAAAAAATGTAAAAGGGAAGGCCGTTAATATTTCACTGCACAAATCTAAGACATAATGTGCTTCCTATAAAAGTGATGGACAGGCCACTTTGCCATTTTGTCTAAAGCACTTTATGGAAAAACCTTTCTTGTTCATCTGTGTTACTCGACCATCTGGAGAGAACCCTGCCTGCCAGGGGAAGTAGGTAGTCCTTCACTACTGAAAACACTGGATTTCTCTTGTTGCTGCAGCCACCGGCTCAGTAAGAGTATTGATTATAAAACATTCACACACAGTCTTGATAATGTGGAGCATCAAAGCCTGGAGTACAAGAGAAATGAGTGTAGATCGGTTAACACATTATTTCCTTTCGTCTCATCTTCCTGTTCATTGATTCTGGGAACAGCATCAGCACACCTTTTCATCCTTTCATTTTACCCATTGGGGTGGCCTCTGTCTTTAATTCTATTTTGTGAGCCTAGAGAATACCTAGCCACACGGGGACTATGAATTACACATGCTTCCATTTCACATAGATTTATTAAAAGCGTACCACATGCTGTAGTAGACACCACATGTCTGATTGAACACGTGCTCTCATGCCCACGCTTAGCATTGTTTAAAATGTGCCTAAATTGAAACAGGTGGCTTGGTACCTACCTATGTTGGGGTTTTTGTTGTTGTTTGTTTATTTGGGTTTTTTTTTAGTAGCATTGCTAGACTATGAATTTCTGGAGAGGAGAAAGATAAATTTTTTGATGACTACATGAGCATATGGCACGACAGTCAAAGGATGTAACTGTTTCTTCATTTGTGCAAACTAGTCTCCACAGCATGCCCTAGCCCTTCCTGCTTATTTCTGCATAAATGCGCAACCTTCCATCTGGCATAAGTGCCTGCTTTGTATTTCTAAACAAAATGTATTATCTGATATTCTGGGTTTTCTTTCTGGTATTCCTAACACTCTCCTCTCCCCCCACCCCCCACCCCCCACCACAATCCCTTTCCTTCTATCATGAAGCCTGGAAGATGAGGAACTAATTTCCCAGAATCCTTAACAGCAGCTTATAAGATTAGTTCAACACATGCCAGAGGTGGTCACAACAAATTAATATGTTGGAAGAAAAGTCGTCAAGATGTCGGATTTGGGAGACCTTTGATAGGATGTTTTTCTGAGAACTTCCAAATATCTTCCTGACAATCAGTACAGTCTACTCTTGAACAAAGATGGGCACCAATCTTTGTAAAAAAGTTCACATGTAATGTTTGACTCTCCGAAAACTTAACTAGTAACTGACTACCATTGACTCAAAATCTTACTAGTAAGCCTTCAATGTAATATATATTATGCGCTATAAAATAAGAGAAAAAACATCATTAAGAAAATTTTAAGGTTTGCCTCTAAATTTTTTCAAATGGTGACAAATCTCTAAAAAATTTTCTAATATATATATATATATATATATATATATATATATATATATATATATATATATATATTTCACATATTAATGGACCCACATAGTCCAAAACTGTAGGAATATGCTGTGGACAATTAAAGACAGTGAGGGGCCCAAAGCAAAAGCCCTGAGGGACAAGAGTTCAGGGGCCTCTCTGACCCATACTGGAAACAGTGCATACTGGAAACAACAAAACAGCAGGATCAATTCAGCAACAAGACATGTGTAGGCTCTCAGAACAGAGATTGGAAGTTAGCATGTTCCTCGTCCTTTACTTCACCCCCCTGAGAACTTCTTCTGTCTGTTTCCTTGAATTCTATGGACTGGCTAATAAATATCTGAGTAAGGCTAGGGATGACACTTCAGAAGTCTGCTGACTGGGCTGTTGTCTTCCTCAGCCCCTTGGAGCATTTCACCTGGTTTCCAAGTACTTCATTGTTGCCATGACACAAAATCATGTCATTCAAGTGTCAACTGCACTTTGATACTTTAGACAGAAAAGTGGTGGTACCTTGTGATTATCATCACCTCAGAAACCCCTCTCATGATCGAATTTAATCACTACTCTCTTCTGTTCTCCGAAGTTCAAATTATGTTGAATTAATGACACTGTTAGGTACTTTGCCTATATTTGATTTTATATAAACAGATTCATAAATTATAAATTACTCTGTCTAGTTTATTTCACTTAACATTACATGTGAATTTTTAATCAATTTCCAGACCTGTATGTATTTGTTTATTTTGATTGTTGTATAGTATTTTTTATGAGTGAATACGCAGGTTTCATTTATTCTATCTTGATGAGAAAGTGGGTTTCAGTCAGTCTGGAGCAATTACAAAAAATGTTGCTTACATTTTCGGACATGATTTTTGGTGCATATATATTTATGGGTTTCTACTGAGTGTGTGTGTGTGTGTGTGTGTGTGTGTGTGTGTGTGTGTGTGTGTGTCTGATAAATTGCTGGGTCATAACATATGTGCATGTTGACATTTTTTGGCATTTTCTAAAGTGGCTGTGTGTACTTACGTTTCTTCCTTTCAGTGCATATGAGGTCCACTGGTTGCATATCCTTAGAATCATTTGATATTGTGGATATTTTTAATGTTTCCAATAACTCTTATATGAGTAGCGACAGTTCATTGTGATCTTAAGTCCCTTAATTATGATTACTAATGAGGTTGAGTACAGTATCCTATGCTCATTGGCCACTTGAATATTCTATATTTAAATATGATTGTTGAAATTTCCTGCCAATTTTTTTTTAAAATTGGCTTGCCTGTCTTTTTTTCTTATTGAATCATGGTAGTCTGTATATATTCTACTTGTAAGCCTTTCATGGGTTATTTATTGTTGTAATTATACTTTTCCACTTGGAAGCTTGCCTTTTCACTCTCTAATTTTTTGATTAGCAGAAGTTTTTAAATTGTATATAGCTCAATTCCTTACTCTTTTGCTCATGGCTTCTGGTTCTTCTATTCCTTAAGAAAAATTAGTCCAACTCAGATTTATAAACATATGTGTAATTTTTATTTTAAAATTATTTTGTCTATTTCACATTTAGATCTACAATCCAGCTGAAATTGAGTTTTATTATGGTGTGAAATAGAGATTATTTCATATTTTTCCATAGGAATAACTAATCAAGATCAAATCTTTTTTTTTCTTTTTTTATTTATATTTTTCTGAAGTGAGAAGGGGGAGGCAGAGAGACAAACTCTTGTATGTGCCTGACCAGGATCCACCAGGTAAGCCCATTAGGGGCAATACTTTGCTCATCTGGGGTGTTACTCCTTTGTGGCCAAAGCCATTCTAATGCCTAAGGCAGAGAACATGGCACCATCTTCAGTACCCAGGACAACTTTGCTCCAATGGAGCCTTGGCTGTGGGAGGGGAAGAGAGAGATAGAGAAAAAGGACTGGGGGAAGGGTGGAGAAGCAGACAGGCACTTCTTTGTGCCCTGAACAGGAATCGAACCCTGGACTTCCACATGCTGGGTCGATGCTATACCACTAAGCAAACCAGCCAGGGCCAAGACTGAATCTTTTGTTGAATTATCTTTTCACAACTGTTCCACAATGCTAAATAAGGTGTGTGTATGTGTGTGTGTGTGTGTGTGTGTGTGTGTATATATATATATATATATATATATATATATATATATATATATATGATGGATCTAAATCTGGACTAATTAATCTGTTTCACTTACCAATATCACTCTTTTATGTTACTATATCTTTATAATAAATCTTCATATTGGAAAAGTTTGCTTTCACAATTATTTTTCTTCTTTAAGATCTACTGGTATAGTCTTTCTTAGCCATTGGGTTTTTCAAATGACATTTTTAATCTGCTATTCAATTTTTTTGTATAGTTCTTATATTCTTTTTCTGTGTTTTTTCATTACTTTTTCATCATAGACTTTTATCTTCTAAATCAATGTTTCTCTGTTCTATCTAAGCTGATATTAATTTTACCACCTTTAATTGTATTTTTTATCTATAGATAAAAGTCCCAACCTGTTCTCTTTTTTCACTTTCCATTTCTCTTCTAATTTATTAAACTTGTTATTTAATGTTTTAAGGCATCTGGTCATTTACTTTAAATGCCATGACTCATAATTTCATTATTTGTATCTCCTTTGGGATTGCTTCTAATTTCTATTTTTTTCTCTCACTTTTCAGTTCCATCTTGTCTTCTAATCTGCCTGGTCATTATTTAATAAATGGACATTATATATGAAAAATTTTAAAGTTGATTAGGAGCTCTAGTATTTTCCTGCAGACACAAGTTGACTTTCGTTTTATTTGCTATTATATTTTGTTTTCTTTTTGAAATCTATGCAAGAGCTAATAGCCATCTCAGATGCCCTTCATTTGACTGAAAATATTTAAAGCTGGATTGGTCTGTTTCATGTCCATTATTCCTCACAATAAAATATTTTGGAGTGATCCTGAAAGTCTGCAATGGTGATTGGGACTCATACTTTTTAATGGATCTTGGCCTACCCACAAGTGAGTCTCCCCAGTTTATGTCTGACGCTCTGTTCAGCATCTCCACTTTCTGATGCTGCTTTGGCAATGATCATCACTTTGTAGAGAAAAGTGGTAATCAAACAGGGCTTTATCTTTTAGGTTTATACATATTCCCAAAGTGAAATATAGTCATACATTTTATTTAGTGTCTTTTGACTTCACACTTGTAAAAAATTTTATCATATTTTGAAAACACTGGGAAACTATTTTTTTCTTTTTCTGTCACATGAGTTTTTATAACTTTTTCTATATATTTTTGCATTGCTGATTTCAAATCTGAAATTCATTTTCTGGTGCATGCCCTAGTTTTTATGCAATTTTAATTTCTTTTTGTTATAGTTAATGGCATGCATTGGTTTTTAAATTGGAGTTAACAGGCAACGACTTTTGGATTGAACATAACCACAAGGCAATTAATGTTTTACAAACATCACTTTTACACAATTGTAGTTGATTTTAAATGTAAAAAATATTATCTGATAAAAAACACCCTCTTATTTTGTTTTAAGATTGAATCATGGCTTCTTCGAGTAGGTGTAAATGTAAGAATAGTCCTGACACCTTCTGTTATATATGTGGCTGTTACACACTTCGACATCAAAGGCTCGATATTTCATTTGTGACACATGCATATATTGCCTATTTTCAAGTTCCCCTTGGTGATCAAGACAAGTATTGGGCTCCTCATATTGTGTGTCATAATTGTGAGAAAATTTTTCATGACTGGACAAAAGGAAAACTCAAAGGAATGCCTTTTGGTCTTCCCATGGTTTGGCGTGACCCTAAGAACCACAATAGTGACTATTATTTCAGTCTGATCCATACAAAAGGCATCGGCAAGAAAAAACGGCATATGATCACATATCTTAATATTTTTTCAGCAATACAACCTATCCTACACTCTGAGACACTCCCAGTTCCAGTTTTCAATGGTTTTATTTCTTCTAAGGATGAAGAAAGTGAACATGGTGATTAAGTGTATTTTGATAAGAAACATGAGTAAATGGCTGTAGAATCGAAGGGTCTTCTTCTGATGCCAAGCAGTCATTAACCCCTCAGCAGTTTAGCCAACCCAAACTGAATGATTTAGTAAGATATTTAGGCCTATCAAAGAAAGCAGCTGAGTTATTAGCCTCCAGGCTTCAAGAAAAGAATGTACTTCACCAGTCAGCTAAAATATTCCATTTCAGGAAGCGTGAACAAATTTTTGTGGACTTATCTTTCCTAAGACAAACACTTTGTTTACTGTCATGATATCAGTAGTCTTCTCAGCCAGCTAGGTGTTACCACTTACAGTCCAACAGAATGGAGGCTATTTCTTGAAAGCTCTAAACAAAGACTGAAATGTGTTCTCCTACACAACAGTAATGTTTATGCAGTGGTTCCAATTGGTTATTCAACTCATCTGCGAGAAGATTATAATGACATAAAAAATATCCTCGACTTACTGAAGTATGAGGAGCATAACTGGATCATTTGTGTGGAGTTTAAAATGGTAAATTTCCTGCTAGGACAACAGAGAGGTTTCACCAAGTGTCCTTGCTTTCTGTGTTTGTGGGACAGCCTAGCTCAGGAGAAACACTGCACACAGAAGAAGTGGTCAAAACGTGAAGCTCTGGAAGAAGGGATGCAAAATATTGTGAATGAACCTGTAGTTAATCGAGACAGGATCATTTCTCCCACACTTCACATCAAACTTGGCTTAATGAAGCAGTTTGTTCAGGCTTTGAGTAGAGAAAGTGAATGCTTTCAACATATTATTTCTGCTTTTCCTGCCTTGTCTTTCGAGAAGATAAAAGCAGGTGTATTCGATGGACCTCAAATTTGAACGCTAATATGTGATGAAGAATTTGCCAAGAAGGTGAATAAGGAGGAGAAAGCCACATGGCAGTCTTTTGTGGCAGTTACAAAGAACTTCCTTGGCATCAAAAAAGCAGAAAACTTTGAACTTTTGGTTCAAAGGATGCTGTTGGCTTTCTGCAACATTGGATGTAACATGAGCATTAAGATTCACTTTCTGAACAGTCACCTTGATAAGTTTCCTGAAAATCTTGGAGCTGTTAGTTAGGGATGAGCAGGAAGAACGCTTTCATCAAGATGGAAGAGCGTTATCAGGGGCAATAGGACAGAAATATGATGGCAGACTACTGCTGGAGCATGAAACAAGATTGTCCTCAACAAGTACACAAACACAAGAGCTACAAATGCAAATTTTCCCTGAATAGAATTTAAATAAGTTTTGCACAAATTTTATGATTAAAATAGTTTTTTAATATGTTCTATTTCAAAATTGTAGACAAATTTTGATGCAATCATACATTTTAGTGTATTAGTGTATTTATTGCATTATATAAATTATTATATTTTTACAAAGATGATGCCCAAGAAGACATTCTACTTCATTATGTCAAAAAATATTTCAACTAAATGTTGAAAATTTTACAATAAGATAAAAACCTAAAATTTTGAATTGCAAAAAGAACTGTAGCTTACAGAGAAAAACTAATGTCAGATTTGAGATCAGCACACTTGAATTAGGTAAGTGTTTTTGTGGATGCAACAAAAATTTTGTTCCTTAGTGTAATGTTATGGAAATCACATGCAATTAACCATTCTAAGTATTAGGATTTCTTTCAACACCCTTAATAATTACTTCCTCTGGTTACATACTATGTATTGGACCTGGGCTTGGGGTCCAGGAGTCCCCCCATTTCTTTTTTTTTTTAAGTCATTTGGAAGGCAGGACAAGAGTATGCCTTCTTTTATTATTATTTTTTATTTTATTCATTTTTAGAGAGGAGACACAAAGTGAGAGGGAGAGAGAGAGAGAAAGAGAGAAAGGGGGGAGGAGCTGGAAGCTCAACTCCCATATGTGCCTTGACCAGACCAGTGCAGGGTTTTGAACTGGCGACCTCAGTGTTCCCAGGTCGACGCTTTATCCACTGCGCCACCACAGGTCAGGCCCCCCATTTCTTATAAACACATAACTTTTCACCATTACACAACCCATGACCCAGTTACACCTGCAGTGACAGACTGTTTTTCAACCAGTTTTCCTAATACGTGTTATCCATATCTATTAGGTTTGGACATGGTGGGAAGTATACCTCTGAGCAGTGAAGTGCTTTGATGAACTTTCCAACCATTGGCACTGAGGAATTTGACTGCCTTCCCCAGAACTTGGTGAGCTCTACATCAGTTTGGTCCAGAGCTTACTGTGCTGCCCAGTTGCAGTAAAAATGGCTCTTTTTGCTGGACACTAAAACTCACAAAATTTTATAAGGAATAATTTTCAAATGCATAACAAGACTTAAAATACCTAAATTTTTCACCTTTTGCAGTACAGGACTAGCTAAAGTGTTGGCTGTATCACATATAATGATTCATACAAACCTAAGAGAAAGTTAATTTGTATGTAAAATGGCCAATTATGTTCAAAACGGAGACATAATAGGGAAACTGAGTCCCTAGCAAAGGTTAACCACCCAATTCTTAGTTGTAGTACACTTTTATTTTCAAGACAACCTACAGTTTCAAGGCTTTATTCACCACTTGTTATGTTTAAGGTGGTGACACTGTACAATATATGACACACAGAAAAACTTGCTCCTCCTTGTATGAAATTGAGTTTCAAAGAGATTAGACACACCATGATATTAGTGTGTTAAGAAGACAATAGGATTTACACATAGAGAAACACGGGTGGATCTCATTAGCATTGTGTTGAACAAAAGAGATCACATGGGAAAATGTGTATACCATACATATATCATACAGTTTCATTTGTGTCAAGTGCATATACATGAAAGTTAATCTATGATGTTAGAAGCCATTATAGCAGTGACCTTGGGAAAGAGGGTAGTGACTTGAGAATGGTTCCACATGAGGTTAATTAAGGTTGTTTTTCACATTCCTTGTGCTTTGGGTCTTTCTCCTTCCTCATCATGCACCCCTCTGACTGCACTTGAATGGTGCTCCCTCCGTGAGTCAGGCCTCGATGTTGTCTAGTCCATGCCTAAACATCTGTGATATCAAAAAAGACAAGTTACCCTGTTGGTCTGAAGGGGTATGGCATTCTAAAGACAATGGGAGGGGTGGAGCCCACATGGTCAAATTGTCTACCAGGGAGTAGCCACTGTGTTAGAGACATAAACAGAGCAGCACCCAGGTGTGGTTGCAAAAGCCCAGTCCAAGGAGGGGCATTTGAGCTGGACCATCACAGAGGAGTAGAAGGTTGCCACGTGGAGAAGCAAACACAGGAAAACCCTTTATACAAATGCAAGATTATAGAAACGAATAACCATATAATGATGGGGACGGTTAAACGGCCAGACAATGGCCCGGTGAGGTGAACACAATATGAGATTAACCACACTCACTAATTTATTAGAGATAGGTAAAGTGTTTGTCTCATGGGATAGCGCAGGAATATTGAATATGGGTTGATTACCTCCTCAGTCTCCTGTCCAGTAAAATCATAGAGACTGATACAGTGGTCCTTTTTCCTTACAAATATGACTTTCCATGAGTTTAGAATAATCCATAGAATATCATCACTCTCCACCCCATCCTGACCATGAAGGCCTTCAAGATACATTTGCATGACTTCTTTTAAAATGAACAGTTCTCTGCTGGATTTTAGAAAGTAATTATCAATCAGCTTTGCCATTATATGGATAAAAATGAATCCCATTACGTACATACACATTACAATTTTCCTTTCAGGAAACCAACCAAAAAGGTTTCAAAGCTGATAAAGCTACAGTGATACAGTGTTTATTTTGAACAAAGTTATTGAAATTTCCAGTGAACTTTTCTTGCAATTAACAACACTTTTTGGAGAATTTGCCTTCACAAATAATAAAATAATCTTGATTGACGTTTTCTTTTTGTCTAGAAAATGTGAATTGTAAAGCTTAGCCTAAAGCAACCAGACGTAGATGATACATGGGTATCGGCCATTGTAACTTCATGAGTATATATTTTTAAATTTATTTGTTATTTGAAACTATAATCCACATGCATGTAAACCAGAAATCAAAATGTCACCATTTTTTCTTTTAAGAGCAAAAGAAAATAAAGATCAGTCCCACAGAGAGGAAAAATAAAGAAAAAATAAGAATTTAGTTTTCGCTCCACTGGTGCCTGTGAAGGAAATTTTAGCTTCAAGGAGCCTTGTTTCTATCCCCAGAAACAAACACTATGGTGGCCATTGACGAGAGACCCCAGTGGTGACACTGTATGGGCCATTCTCTGAGTGAGCACTTCCTAAACCTGGGGATAAGATTATATTTGGAAGAGCATTGCCGGTGACCACTTGCCAGTTGATTTTGGTTTACTTATGACATCCCGCTTCTTCCCCCACTCAAAGACTTGACACTCCATCACAACCTAAATCTGCCATATCCTCCACTAGCCATCGAGTCTGAGAGCAGAGTAGTTCTGAGATTTGGGCACAATCTTTATTTCCTTCCCTGTCATGTGTTTCGCATGTGGGACTTCAGTGTGGCACTTTCCTTCTCTGTGTGAGTCAGAGCAGACAGCTGTAGGTGCCGTGGCCACGAAGCAACATAAAATCAGCCTCATGTGGATGGGTTCTGCCTCACACGGGGACATGGCAGATACTTGCAAAGACAGTGATACCGCTTCTTTATATTATTTCATAGGCACTGAAATATGGGAAGCTCCCCAAAGCAGTTTAGTCCAGGGTCTGCTATCATTCATTCATTTATTTATTAAAACCTTACTGAATATAGGGCATTGCCGTCTCTTTTTGAACCAATTTCTCAAATCTTACGTTCATAACTAGCTCAGAACTTCTTGGCAAATCTCTTATGCTTGCTCATGTCACTGTCGTGTTTAACAGTTTGTCTAGTCATGCTGGCTCCAGTCAGGATGATAGAGTCATTTTTGATGTGCCCCTCAAGCTCACCCTCACAAAATTTCTTTTACAAGTTTCTCTTTCTCCAAGTGGGCAGATAATGGGGAAATGGGCAACACAGTTGTAGGTGGACTTTGGTGGCAAACAGAGGGCAAAGGAAGCTCTTTGGTTGGGCTCTGTGTGGGCAACCAGGTGGAGTTCAGACTTGCAATGCCAGATTTAAACAAGTTAAAGAAGGAGGAGCCATGATGACAAGACAGATACTTAGGGAACTGGGAGAAATGATTGGATTTGGAGTATTTTGAACCAGGGAAAACAGTGAGTCCTAGCAGCCTTTCCTACCAAAGAATCTTCTGTATCTTATAGCTTTCTATAGTCTTTCTGGACAGCTGAGATCAATGACATGCTTGCAGAAAGTAAGGGAACATAGAATATTCCATTTCTTTTTTTTTTTTTAATGATTTTTTAAAATTTTTTTTTTATTTTTATTTTATTCATTTTAGAGAGGAGACACAGAGTGAGAGAGAGAGAGAGAGAAAGAGAGAAAGGGGGGAGGAGCTGGAAGCTCAACTCCCATATGTGCCTTGACCAGACCAGTGCAGGGTTTTGAACTGGCGACCTCAGTGTTCCCAGGTCGACGCTTTATCCACTGCGCCACCACAGGTCAGGCTAGAATATTCCATTTCTAACATTTTATAAACACTCTGATATTTGGCCAAAATGAATCATTGATTGTTCCTTATATAAGCCTTGCAATTTTTTTTATTTTTGATTTAGCTCTATAGATAAACTCCAATATTTCAATACCTAAACCATATGTTGAATGAACTCAAAAAGAGTAGGAAGGCTTTTCTAGAAATAAATGATAGAGACTTATTCCAGGGTCTGGGAGTTTGCACCCTGGAAGCACAGCTAGGCAAACACCTAGAAGTATTCCAAAAAAAGAAAGAAAAGTTAAAAGGTTTTGTAGCAACAAGTACTTTGTTGAGAATTCTCAGTCCTGCATTCTTAACCCTAGTACTGGTCAGATGGTGATAGTCAGATGGTAGGCGGTTAGGGTGATAGAAGCCAGAAGGTCTGGTCAGTCCCCGTGCTCTGGATAATGGATGTTGGATGGATGTATATGTGGGTCCTTCTGGGAGTGACCAGGTGACCTGGAAACATAAATCCTTCAGGGGGTAATTAGAGGGCTATCTGGAGGTCCAGATGTATATCTAAGCATTGACCATGGAACTGGAAAGTTCAAAAAAGTTTCCAGCCTAGTTAGAATAAGAATCATCTTTCTTCCTACCTCAACTTTCATCATGTTCAGAATTTTAGCAGCTTAGTAAAGTGACTCCATTTTATATGCTCCTATCTTCACCCTTTCTTCACATACATACCAAAAAAAAGTGCCTCAATTTAAATTCGACCTGTCATGAAGATAATTCCAATTTTTTTAACTTGGGAGTAATGCACTTTGTTTTTGTACACTCATTAGCCTTTTTCCCAACCCTTGTAATACCTGTGACTTAATTGTACTACATGGAGTTTAAAATGTACGTGAATCTGTGTGAAAGCTGTAACACATTCTTGAGTGCATTTTCACAATAGCTCGCCTCCTCCTGAGCTAAAGACTTTCAAGTCCTTTTACCTACAATTTCTCATTTTTCATCACTGTTTTACACCTGAGTGTCTAGTAAGAACTTATTGGATATATGAAGGAAGTAGGGAATAGAAACGGGCAGGTAACTCCTGGTCATGGAGAACCACTAACCCACTCTGCCTTGGAGATTTCCTTTACATCCTCTCTCCTCTGACTACTTCAAATATTACATTAAAAATATAGGATAACCTGATGACATAAGTATCAAAGAATTCCCTATGGTTTCTCTTGACTAAACCCAGATCAAGTTTCTAGAAGTGAATCCAGAACACAATGAATAAGCTGTGAGGTCACAAAGCCTTGGAGAAAAAAAAAAAAAGCAACCAATCAAACACACCTTTAAAGGCTGAAAACAGAAGGTGGCTGCCACTCTGCAAATTGGAACCTAGAATTTCCATTTCCAGAATGGAGATTCTGGAGTTTTCTTTCTTTCTTTCTTTCTTTCTTTCTTTCTTTCTTTCTTTCTTTCTTTCTTTCTTTCTTTCTTTCTTTCTTTCTTTCTTTCTTTCTGTCTTTCTGTCTTTCTTTTTTTATTTCTTTTATTACTTCCTTCCTTCCTTTTTTCCTTCCTTTTTTCCTTCCTTTCTTCCTTCCTTCCTTCCTTCCTTCCTTCCTTCCTTCCTTCCTTCCTTCCTTCCTTCTGTCCTTCTATCCTTTCATCTGATCTATGTACTTCATCACCAAGTAGAGTGAGTCAGTTTACCTATAACATGTCAGGAGACTGCCGGTCTAACCGGTGGAGAATGTCTGTCCTGTGAAGCCCCTCTATGCATCTGTGAGAATGTGCTGTTACTACCTTCTTGTGAGTCGAGTGCAACAGACTCTGCTCAAATTACAATGTACAGACATTAGAAAATTTGCAAAATCTATATGTGTGAAGCTAAACTATTATTTATATGAAGCTGATGATCTTTGCTAGAAACTTCAAGTTAACATTTTTTTGCCAAATTTCCAGTCAGCTAGCATGAAATGTTCAAGAGAAATTTGAAAGTAATATACGGTAAAAGTTAAGTAAAAGTACAACTTAATGGACTATATGAGAAATATATTAGTTTTCATATATAAACAAGTATATATGTATACACATACTGATGCTTAAAATTTAAAACATTGGTGAATATAATGAACGTTGCCAGCTGTCAACACTTAAGTGATTTCTCATGGCCAATTTCTATGAAATGTTCACACAACACAGAATGGTTACACATGAAGAAGCTGTGTCTGTCATAGGTAAACCACTTTCATCGTATCAGATTTTCAAGGTCTACATTTTTTTTCAAAAGATCATAGGCCGCCGTTTAAACAGATGGTAGCATGCCATTGGACAAGCACTAAACCATGGTGTCTTGTCCTGCGTTTGACAGCCTTGAAATTGGAGAGACCATCAATGGCTGTCGCCACCTGAGACAATAATGGTTGACACAGTTTAGGAATCGCCTCAATACTCTTTGTCAAGAGTTCACAAAGATAATAATTTTGGAGAATCAATCAAGACACTCTTAGGAAAATTGTTATAGTCTTTAAAAACATTCATATAACAGATAATTATTTTAGTAATATCCAGTGATTTCTCAGAAGAATATTGTAATAATCAATAATTTTTAATTGACTTTATTGGGGTGACACTGGTTAACATAATTATACAGGTTTCACAGCTGCCCAATTCTATAGCACATCTCTGTACTATATTATGTGTTTACCCCACATGTCAAGTCTTCATCCATCACCACTTATCCCCCTAGACCAGTGGTAGTCAACCTGGTCCATACCGCCCACTACTGGGCGTTCCAGCTTTCATGGTGGGCAGTAGCGGAGTAACCAAACAGCACCACGATTACATAGATTTAACTACAATAAGTTGTTTTATAAAGATTTATTCTGCCAAACAGCAAAAATCCGACATAAAGTACTTGGTAAGTAACTATTATTATATAAAGTCGACTTTTGTATCTCTGTTAGTAGTAAAATTTTCTAACCACCCACCGGTTCCACAGTAATGGTGATTTGTAAAGTAGGGAAGTAACTTTACTTTAAAAAATTTATAAAGCAGAGTTACAGCAAGTAAAAGCATATAATAAAATTCTATCCTCCCTTCTTCCTCCCCTTCTCCCCGCCAGCAATCACCACGCTGTTGTTTGTGTTCATGAGTTTTTCCTTTTTTCATTTTTGTCTTTTTTTGTTCTATTCTTACACTTCCTTCACTCAACACCCCAGCCCCCATCCCCAGCAGCTATCAGCCTGGCCTCTATATCTGAGTCTGTTTCTATTTTGCTTTTATTTCATTTTGTTCATTAGATTACACATAGGAATGAACTGAAATGGTACTTATCTTTTTCTTACTGGCATGTTTCACTAGCATAAAAATCTCCAGGTTCATCCATGCTGTTGCAAAAAGTAAAATTTTCTTCTTTTTTATGGCCACATAGTATTCCATTATGTAAATATATCGGAGCTTTTTTATCCACTCATCCACTGATGAGTACTTGAGCTGCTTCCAAATCTTGGCTATTATAAGTAATGCTGCAATGAGCATAAGGATGCATATATTCTAGCTTTTGGTATTTCCCATTATTGGGTAGTATGTCTATTTTGGTTTGCACTTTGGTTGTGCCAAGTTAATCGTAATGTACACATCTGTACAGATTAACAGGTCTCCATTCATCTCTCTGTTGAAAGAAAACCAGAGAAAAGATGTGAATTCAGGTGTTTTTTACTGAGCTGGTTCATATCTATTTCAGGAATCAGTTCTGTCCTAATTGCCTGACATTTCACATTAAATATGTATATATTTTTCTAGAGTAAGAAGGTTGATTTCTGAGTAGCTCACTTAAAGTCTACGTTCCATTTTCCTTACTTTCCCTTCACTTTCACCAACATTTTAAATGAAATTAGAGGACTGTGTTTCGCAACACCACATTAGAACGGAAAGAGGCCATGGGGAGGCTGTTATGTGCATCTGAGTTCACCCAGCTTTAATGTCTTTAGGAACAAGTGGTAACTGAATACACCTCGGCTCCTTGTGAAATTAACAGACTGAGAATTTACATGTAGGTCTAGGATAACACATTAGTGCTGTATTTGTCTTAGCTAATGAAGTTTCCAGCTCCCTGGTGTACAACAGGAGGAGTTAGCCATTTCCAATAAGGTACCAGCAATGCTATAACATCTCAGGCCTCACAGAATGCCCCCTTTTCCAGGAGGAAATGGTCCTTGCATGTATAAAAGACATGAGAAACCCACAGATGTTTGCCCCAAATCGGAGACATGTCGGATGATGTTTCAGAATGCTGAGAAATGTTCCAAACCATTTTAAGAAAAAAATGACCACAAAAGCATTGCGTTGACATAGAGTGGCCCTGGCTGTTTTCAACAACTTGCTGGCGATGGAGGCTTCCCTGCATGGTCTTCTGTTTCATGGTCCCTCAGTGAGCACTGTTCGTGAGTATTTTCATGAGCATCAATATTTACATGCACATGGCTACCCAGCATGCTGTTACAACCTGAAATGTGGACCATTACTATAGCAATCCTGTTAAAGAATCATGCCAAGTGTCAGTGACTCTGTTAGGCACCATCATCAGTTGTTCACAGAGGTATTTTTTAAAATGTAGTCTTGTTCATAGAAATCCAGATGGTAAGAACTAGAAAAGCCTGACCAGGCAGTGGCACTGTAAATAGAGCATCAACTTGGGATGCTGAGGGCCTGGGTATGAGACCCTGAGGGCACTGGCTTGAGTGTGAGCTCATTCAGGCTTGAGTGTAGGCTCACCAGCTTGAGCTTGGGGTTTTCAGTTTGATTGTATGATCATGACATGACCCCATGGTCGCTGCCTTGAGCCTGAAGGTCACTGGTTTGAAGCTCTAAGTTACTGCCTTGAATCCAAGTTCACCAAATTGATCAAAGGATCACTGACTCACCTGGAGCCCCCTGGTCAAGGCATATATGAGAAAGCAATCAGTGAACAACTGAGTGTCACAACTATGACTTCTCTCCCCTTCTTGTCTCTCTCTCTCCCTTCTCATCTCTCTCCCTTCCTGTCTGTCTGCTCCCATCTGTCCCTCTCTCTATCTCTCTTGTTAATTTTTGTGTGTGTGACAGAGACAAAGAGGGACAGATGGGGACAGACAGACAAGAAGGGAGAGAGATGAGAAGCATCAATTCCTTGTTGCGGCACCTTAGTTGTTCATTGATTACTTTCTCATATGTGCCTTGATTGTGGGTGGGGAGGGTGCAACAGCAGACTGAGTAACCCTTTGCTCAAGCCAGCGACCTTGGGCTCAAGCTAGTGAGTTTTGTGCAAACAAGATGAGCCTGCTCTCAAGCTGGCAACCTCAGGGTTTCAAACCTGGGTCCTCTGGGTCCCAGGCCAACACTCTATCCTCTACACCACCTCCTGGTCAGGCTGAGAAAAAACTTTTTAAAAATCTATCAGAAAATAAATTTAAAATCATTGTTATTTTTACCTTCCTTAAAAGGATGAATAAGTATAATCTAAGAAATGAGCATGACATGAACTTGAAACAAATAAGCCTGATATATATAAAAGGCAGTAAATGGATCAATATTAATCTGAGAATCTTGCCTAACAGTGTACATTCTTGAAAACTCTAATTCAATTAATTGTTACATTTATTTCCTCTTGTTATGCATAAATTTATTGCCTAAAATTGTATAGATGGCTGTTAAGCTTATTTCTTAAGAAACGTGGAAGAAAATTTTACCAACCTCTTTAATACACTTAAACTCTCTTCTTCAGAAGGTCGTGACATTACACTCACCCTTTCCCCTTCTTTCCAAAATGTACATTGCTTTACCTTCTTCTGAAATTTCTCTAATTTTATCATTCATCATTTAAAGTGCTAAAACAATACATGCTTTTTAATAACAATCTCACCTCTTTTGAGTTTAGCAGTACAATTTTTTGTCTTTTATAATGAGATTCATTTTGCCCTGGCCAATGGCTCAGTGAATAGAGAGTCGGTCTGGTGTATGGATGTCCCAGGTTCAATTCCCGGTCAGAGCGCACATAGGACAAATGACCATTGGCTTCTCTCCCCTTCCCCCTCTACCTCCCCCTTCTCTTTTCTCTCCCTCTTCACCTCCTGCAGCCAGTAGCTTAAAAGGTTTGAGAGTGGCCCTGGGTGCTGAGGATAGCTCCACTGAAGCACTCTGATGCTAATAATAGCTTGGTACTCAAGCATCAGCCCTAGGTTGGGTTGCTGTGTGGATCTGATCTGAGCACATGCAGAAGTCTGCTTCAGTATCTCACCTTCCTCTCACCTAAAAAAAAAACAAAAAAAAACAAACAAAAAAACAAGACCCATTTGAATTTATTCAAGTCAACCTCTTCTTAATTTCTTTTTTTTGTAATAGAGCTACACTTCTCCTTCGTGTTTAGCTTTCTAGAAAGTAGCTACCATTTGGTCTGCTAGAAAATATATATTAATATCAGGATGAAAATAGTCAAGGAGGAGAGATGGCAAAAAAAGTTTGGGAAAGAAAAGAAATTAAAATTAAGACAGGAAAAGGAATCATGGTGGTTATAGAGGGTCAGTATTATTTATTTGTAAATGCTGAGACAGAAAATGTCCACAAGGATGAACTGCTCGATTAGTAGAAATCATTGCCAAAGGGGGCAGAGATTTATGGTATCATCCAATTTTAAGTGATCATCATTTTATGAAGGCGTCCCTATGGACCCATAAGTAAGGTAATGTGTCCCGTGTTCGTTGTACCCAGGGAGCACGGTCATGGGGCCCTGTTTTGAATTCATGTCTCTAAAATGCAGGGTCCTAGGGGACTTGCCATTTTTTATCCTCAAAATTCAATTAACTCATTACGGAAACCTCTGCCTTATCTGATACCCAAGTTCTATGGTTTTCAGACCCTAACTGAATTTAAGGTATAAGGAAAACGCATGGTAAACCTTTGACTACAAGAGAACAGTAATAATAATAATACTAATAATATCAAAATAATACGTAGTGCAATTTTAAAAGTGTTTTCCCCTCTCATGATCTCTGTTACACTATAAAACATTAAAGGGTAATGACTTCTTAGATTAGCGTGATCACAGTATTGATATGTTAGAAGTTTCTACTTCAGATGAAGCTGCCACATTGACCTCCCAAGAACTGCGGCATAAACACGTCAAGGAGAGTCTAAATCTTTATGCTTTTCCCATTTCTGTGAATAAAAAAGAGAAAAGGGAGAGGAAAAAATTCAATGTCTATGCTCATTCTTTACAGAAGTAAAAGAAATTATTTATTTTTCTTGTGGAGGGCAGGGAGTCTGGAGTTGATGAAGCCACATTTATCACAATCATGGGTCCTGAGTGGACCAAGCCAGCCAGGAGCCAACGACTATCTAAAGTAATCTCAATACCTGGTTTAATGAGACTGTAGGAGAATGACGACCTCAAACTACCAACAGAGAACTAGCTGGTCCCAAGAATTATTTAGCTTTAGTCTCCACTTTGTAACTTTGCTGATTAAGCCAACTTTGCTTATTGCTACAAATGGGCAAAAGAAGTAGTTCTACTATGGCAAAAAATAATCACTTCTTTTCTTTTTATTAATAGATCCATATTTTACAACAATTTTAAGTACTTAACATATCAGAAAGGACACATTCTGACACTATTGGTAGTATCATGATCCATACAGTCGTTATGGCAACTACTAGACTCTCTTCAATTGTGGTATTTTCAATTCATTGTGAGTATACTTAAAAGAAAGTATTAAAAGATAATTTTTAGAAAAAATAGGTAAGATCACAATTTGCACACAGGTGCCAAAATCACCACGTGTGAATATATGAAAACTACGCAGACGTGATTACTGGTTCAGAGGAGGAAAGAAAATAGCACACATTTGCATGGAGTAAGGAGATGTCGAGATGAAATGCAAATGTGTTTTCCACACTGGAAGAGGTTAATTAAAGTCATTAACTGACGAACAGAATTTGCATATCATCAGGTACCTACAACTTACAAAAACTGCAAAATAGCTCAGAGATGTAAGCAGAGCTAGAATATAAAAACCTGGTGAGGCGGGCTACAGAGGACAATAGTTTTCTGCTCAAAAAGTTTTCTCTCCACAGCTCCCCCTCTTTTTATAAAAATTTAAAGAAATCTTGATGTTTTATTAGATTTGGCCTGATTTATTTACATAGGTGCAGCAAACATCTTAATGTGCCATGTGGACCTTTTTAAGATATTTGCTGAATGTTTCATGAGAAAGCTCAGATGGGACCTTAAAAGCCTCCTGAGGCTCAGAAGCCATGCCAGGAGCTCGGCATTTTATGTCACCTGCAATACCTGTTTATTTGGGTAAATTTCTCTTTTTTTAAGGTTTTCAGAATATCCTGCTTTCTGGACCTGTTGGGAAGTAACCTCTACTTTCCTTTAAGAGTGGTCCCATCAAATCAATCATAGTTTCTTCAAAGTGTCTGCTGAGACCTACCTAAATGTACATCCATCTTAAATATGACCTTGTATGCCGAGGTTGGTATAACCAAGGTGCCCAGTGATGTCCTAGCAGGAGGACAAACTGTCGTTACCTCTTTCATTAGCTATATCACTGTGAAAATAAGACTATGCCATAAGAGTTTCCAGATTCTGGAGGGCTCAGGGAGGTAAGATATCATTTACATACGTTTCATGTATTTCAGCTTACTAAAGCAGAGTCTACTAAGTTATTATAAGCTATAGACAGTTTAAGAAGAAAGAGAACGGGCTTCGTTATATATCCAGAGAACAGGACATTAAATCATTAAACAGTATTCCTAATAAAACTTAGCATCATCCTCACTGGTTAATTCAGTCCTGTGTGATTCTGTTTCATTGCGCCTTGGGTGAGCAGTCTCACGACCTCATCTATTCCATGACTAAAATTCCGCGACTCGTGACCCAGCTTCACTGGTATGGTTTCCAAGTTTGCTTCAGTGAGGCCATCAGAAGCCTGGATCCAAAGGTCCTGGGCCACATCCTGTTCAGTGGGCCCTCGGAGAGTCCTCTGTCGAGGACAAAGCCTGTTGATCAAGTTGTAGACTCCCAGGGAAGCATCGGAGGGAAACAGCAACAACAAACACTGTCAGTAGATGACAAGACTTACTCCTACTGATTGTTTTCAAAGCGAGAGGTTTAATGAGTGTTCATGAAGAGACAGACGCAGCCAATAGGGAACTAAAACAAGATATAATGTCAACACCCCCCCAAAAAATGGCTTCAGACAAAACAATTATAAACAAATTCTATTTTCAAAAGAAGGCAGTGAGTTTTATTTCAATTTTTAAAACTGAGTGACATAATCTTTACAGAAAAATGTCTTGATGTAAAAATAGCAACCTTGACACATGATGTCATGATTATACGGAACACACAGAAGAGCAGACCGAGAAGACAGTGAGAATGTCAGGCGGAGAGTCAGTGCCTCCGCTGTGGGTGTCAACAGCTGCACACTATTAAACTGGGTAGGCAATTACCGCGAATCCCCGGTTGAAAGCCTCTATCGTAGAAGATGCTATATTCAAATTAAAGAGGTAATGATGCAATGACATTAACATTTTAAAATATAACTGAAATTGTGGCTGACGCAATACACAGATGAGGCCTAATGACAGTGAAAGGGCGCCAAGACAGCAGGAAATAGAAACACACTGTGGACAGCGAGGACAACAGCAGATTGCCAGGAAGTACCCATTCTGAAATATTCATACGACTAACATTTGCCTAAACCAATCGGAGCATCTCTTCTGATTCAACAACTCTCCCATACAGCTCATCAAGAGGAATCTATCAGATAAATCTCATTATTTCCTCTCTTTTTACAAGGCTGAAGACAAATTGTTGTGGTTTTCCAGCACCCTTCTGGGAAATTTCAGAGGTAGTTTTAGAACATGTGATAGCCTAAATGTTATATGATTTGACTTTATATTTAAAATTTGATTTAGAAAATGTAAACAAATGAAAAGTTATGAAGAGATTATTAACACTTCGAATAGGAAACAGATCAGTGTGCCCAAGAGAAAAATAAATATTGCTACTCATTTCAAAGTGACAATAAAATATTTGAAAATTAAAGATCAAAGGTAACACAAGAATAAAGAACCTTAGCTCTCTCCTAAGTGAGGAACTTTTGTTGTCTTAAATAATCAAGGGCATCAGAAAGTCAACATAAAACATAGAAGGTTATTCTAGTAAGGCACAAAATGTTTACTATCTGAGCATAATATACAGAAAAAACACATATGAATAATACTTCATGTTATTGGTAATGTCAATAAAAAATACACCAAGAAAATAAGTCTCCCAAAGTTGGGCACATTCTGCTAGAAGTTTAAAATATTTCATAGCTTTTAAAACTTAAGTATTAGTGCAAGACAAAAGAAAAAAATGTCCTTTCCCCATCGTGCTCTTCACTCCATTTATTCTGGACCTAACCAAGCCTTCACCTTAAAGTCAATGTCAGAAGATGACACATAGCTTTCCACTGAAATAGATTTTTTTTTCTACAAGTGTAAACCTGTATTTTATACCTGTAAAGTCATCGCCAAAATAGCACCATCAGTATTGACTTGCAGAAGCATCTACAGTGATCATAAAGCTTAAGACTGCTCTGCTGGTTCCACAGGACCTTAGATTCACTGAATATTGAGAAGACACATTAGGAAATAGAGATTCCCACTCACACACCACCTTAAATCCTTTATGTCATAAAGCTGAGCATCCATTGTTAATGGACAAAAGAGACAATCTGCCTTTTCTTTTCTACTTTAGTAGCACATAGGGGAGAGGTCATAAAAGACCTTTGTATACAGACACACTGTATTTGCCAGACGATTGCTTCCTCCAAGATACTGCAAACCTAGACCAATGTGACTAAGTTGAGAAGCTCCATGCCAGTGAGTACAGGGAGCAGGTCCCTTTTCAATGGACATTCGTTCTTTGTAAATTCGCCAAGGATTAGAGGTTATGTCCTGACTTCCAGGATTCCCCCTGACCCAAACTGGAAATTGTCGGTTCTATAATAAGAGTTCTCATCATAACTGGACTACTCTAGCCCATACAAAACTTAAAGGGCACTCTCTTCTACTGCAGTGGTTCTTAACCTTTTTTGAGGTACCGAACCCACCAGTTTCATATGCACATTCACCGAACCCTTCTTTAGTGATAAATAAAATATGATTTTTTTTTTCCAAATTCAAGACATAGGTATATGTTTTTTTACTGGTGCACAAAATGAGCCATGCATGAACATCACCTTGCTCAAAGAACAAAACCAACAAAGTGCATGAACTCACAACAAATTATGGTATTACTTTATTCTGGCCTCCGCGGCAGAGGCTTCTCCGAACCCCTGAGACCGACTCATCAAACCCCTAGGGTTCGATAGAACCCAGGCTAAGAACCACTGTTCTACTGACTTTTTCTGCCTGGTGAAGGTCACTGCTCCGGAGAAAGAGTCCCTGCAGAGCAGGGAGCCCTCTGGAGAAAAGCACGCTAAAATCATGTTGTGTGTCTGCTCACTAAACAGCATCATGATGAGGAAGCTACTGTAGGTGAAACTGGTCTCAGTCCCTTTGCCGAGTTCTGACCCTCATGACTGAGACCTGTGCTGTTAAGTTCGGGTGTCAGCAGCACTGTTGTTGACTTCACGAGCCTGTCTAGCACTCTGAGCTTCCCCTTTCCAGTTTTGGGCAGGAATAATGAAGAAACACTCATATTTTGTTACTGATGCAAGAGAAAGTGAAACAAGGGGCACATGACTTGACTTCTTGTCCCTTTTTCATGATTCCAGAGGCCACTATTATCAGAGCCCACGTCGCTGCTCTGACCACAGGCTTCCTCTGATTCCCAGATACACAGTCTTGCAAATTAGGGACACCTCCACCTGCCCAGCAGGAAGCAGTGACACTGCTGTCTTTCACCTCTTCTGTCACTGATGCCTGTGACTGGTGACAAGTGTGCCCAGCTGATTCCAGGACACAGAGCAAAGCTGAGGAACAGAGGATGTCTTCGAAGTGATGGAGCTGGGTGTGTCTTCTTCATGCTCAGAAGGCTACATTTTAGAAAACATGCTAAGAAGATTGGAGGGAAAGTATTGGTCACAATATTAGAAAAAAATTCCAGGAATTTAGCTTGTGACTGACTTTATCACTGCTGATTAGAATAGAGTCACACACAGATTAACCTTGTTTAAAAACACCATGCCTCTCCACTGTTGTTTTTGTTAAAATGGTTCAAAGTCACAGTGACATTTTAAAAATTATTATTTTTTTATTTCTTATAAATCTATATCCATTGTATCAGAGAAAACTAAATAAAAAGAAAATAAGAAGACTAACAAGTATTTCCATACCAAAAAACTGAAATTGGGACATGCTGTTTCTGTTTCCTTTAAAAATACAGAATACTGTAGGTATAATTCCATGTGTGTATGTGTGTGTCTTCTGTATGATAGTTCACGTGATGCACTATGAAGTGGACACATTGTCATTCTCTTTGCAGGGGACATTAGGCACAAGCCCACCAGTGAGTGTGGAGCTGTCATGCGATGTCATTCATAAGCACATTTCCCGGGTCTTATCTATGTTTTTACTACATCTGCAAGATTATTTTAGTGACTACAGTGCCCTGGTACTAATGTTTGACACCCTTCCTCACCAAGTTCTAAGACATGCTGAACTCTAGTTTGTAAAAGCAGGTGTTTCTAAACAAGGCAAATCTGTGTGTGACTCTATTCTAATTAGCAGTGATAAAGTCAGTCACAAGCTAAATGCCTGGAATTTTTTCTAATATTGTGACCAATACTTTCCCTCCAATCTTCTTAGCATGTTTTTTAAAATGTAGCCTGTACCATCCACAAGGGAAAATCATGGTCATAACTCAGATCCAGAAGAATCCGTGGATTTGTGGTTCCATTTCTGTCAGTATCAGGTCCACTCTGGATCCCAATTCATGGCTCCTCAGTCAAACTGATCAGGCTCATGGCACAGGGCACAGGGTCAGTCATACACTGTAAGATAGTTTTCTCCTCTCATCTGCTGCGTAGACCACTGGCCTTCATATCGCAGCAAAAGGACCATTTATTTAACCAGTAATCTGTCAGACAAGATGAGAAAATTAGTTGAAAATGAATAACCTGACATCCTTACTTCAATAATTTCCTGTCTTACACCATTTAAACCACTCTAATAACACACCACAGGGAGGCTTGTCTACAACAGACCTTTGTTTCTTACTGTCCTGGCAGCTGGAAATCCAAAGTCCAGGTACTGGCAGATTCAACACGCAGTAAGGATCAGCTTCCTCGTTCAAAAACAGCTATCTTCTCACTGTGTCCTCCCATGACAGAAGGAACCAGGAAACTCTCTTGAGTCTCTTTGATAAGGGTCCTAGCCCATTCACAGGGTCCCCTGCCAATGAGTGACACATGTCTCCCAATGGTCCCACCTACTAATTCCATCCCCATGAGGGTTAGAATTGCATCACAGACATCCTAGGGGCACAATCAGTCTGAAGCAGTTACCATGACGAATACAAAAGGATTCAGGAGCCCAGCTGATGGGCACAGCACAATAAGATTTTGTTAAGAATATTTCCAGAAAACCAAGAAAGGATGTAGGGTGTATTTTGCATGCGCCTTTATTTATATGACATAATTTATTCTGCGTTATGTGTAAGGTTTCCTATAAAAACACATTTTTATCTCTTTGTGGAAGAAATAAAGAGTATCACAGAGTTTATTATGACACTATTTGAAAAGGTATATTGACTTAGAATTGGCATATTTAGTTAGTTTTTGCTTCCACGCTTAGAAAGAATGGTGATCTCTCCTTCCTTGTCAATGCGCTATGTCAGAAACAGCCAAATCGCTTGTATAAAGTTCAAGCTAAATATACAATCATTTTGTTCAGAACATGCCTTTACTCTGTGGTTAGATGGCATTTTCTAAATGAGCCCTCTCAACAGTGCTTGGGAAATTTCCTCTAAAAGGTTACTTTCTACCACTTGAAAGGTCATTTTTATCTTGTGAGTATTTCTGTGTCATACTCCACAGGGCATTATTTACCTGCTAGAGGGCCTTTTGACTTCCACTGAAAAAAAAAGAGCATAATTTATTTTATTTTATATTTGTCTTAACCCACCCCTGCTCATTACTGAGAAGTGACTATTCATGTAGAAGAATTGAACAGTGAAGGTGTCAAGAGGGAAATGAGTTAGACACCGGAATGTTAAGTCACTGTCAAAGCACTTTGAAATCCGAAGGGGGCCGCTTTCTGTCCCACGCACAGTCCTACATTATAGACAGGTAAGTATGATGATCGTCAGTGATTGAGAGGAACCAAAAGGCCATGGGCATCGGAGCAGTGACCCAACCTGCTGCATGTCCACAACCCCTGGGGTGCTTTAATACTACCAATACCTGTGCCCTGCTGCCAGAAGTTCTGACTTCGTTTTGGGAAGGGCCTGGGCAGAGGTAGTGTTAAAGACTCCACAGGTGATTCCAAAAGGCTCTCTGGTTTGAGACTCACTTTCTGGACTAGAATAATGGTCCTTAGTCTTATCTTGATAAATGACATTCTTAAGAAATAATTGAAAGTTATGGTCTCCACCTCTAAGAGAATACATGCAAATCAGGGGAGGTTCTGAATATCCCTTGAGCATTTCCCACTCATGCACTTAAAAGAATTTGTTGAATACCCAAGCCACCCATTAATAATCTCTAGTTTGGGGGGCAGGGTGTGAGGAATATTGTAACTTTGCACTGGGTCCAATCAGAGCTAGAACCTCTCACTGATTTAACAGGGGAAGCTTACTATGAAGAATTCCTAACCTGAAACAAAAACTGTAATACATGATATTATTCTGTAGGACATGCCATATGAGGGAGAAAACCTAAAGATGGACCAACTTCGAACAGAACAGAGCCCAGAAATAAACCCATATGTATGCAGTCAGCTAACCTTCAACAAGCACACCAAAACTAAAAAATGAAATAAGTTCTCAAGAAAACTCACTATTCACAGGCAGAAGAATGAACTTGGACCCTTATCTTCCATCATACACAAAGCAACTCTACCTGGATTAAAGACTCAGACATGAGACCTGAAGCCTTAAAACTCCTAGGGGAGAATAGGGGGGAAAGCTCCTTGACATTGAACTTGCCAATGATTTTTTTTTGGATGTGACACCAAAAGCACAGGTTATCAACATAGAAGTAAACAAATGACTACCTATCAGAATGGCTATTAGTAAAAAATAAAAATAAACAAGTGTTGGCGAGGATGCAGAGGAACGAAGAACCCTCGTGCTCTGTTGGTGGGATTGCACATTAGTGCAGCCGCCATGGAAAGCAGCATGAAGTTTCATCAGAACACCAAGAATAGGGCTACCATGTGATCAACCCAGCACTTTCACGGCTGGGTGTTTATTCAATGAGATGAGATCACTATCCAGAAGAGACCTGCACACCCCTATGTGAACTGCGGCTCTGTCCACAATCGTAGAGACATGGCAGTGACCTAGGGTCCATCTGTGGAGGAATGGATAAAGATGTGGCCTGTATGTGCAGTGGAATATTACTCAGCCTTAGAAACAAAGAAGTTCTGCCAATTGTGACTCCACAGATAGACACAGGGAACATTATGTTCATGTGAAATACACAGGTCACAGGAAGACAAAGACTATCATTTCACATGTATGCGAGATCTGAACGAGTCAAACCTATAGAAGCAGAGAGTAGAATGGTGGTTGCCAGAGGTGAGGAGGAGGGAATGAGGAGATGGTGGTCAGTATACAGATTTGTGTTTTGCAATACACGTGAGTTCTGGAGATCTACGCAGCATAGTGCTCGTAACTAGCAATATTGCATTGTATGCTTAAGATAGATATGCTAATAGAGAAAGTCTTACATTGTGCTCTTATTTCTCTTACACACAAAATAAGAGTGATATAAGAAGTGGGAGAAGACTTTGGGACATGATGGATAGATCTATGGTCTTGACCATGGTGATGGTTTCATGGGTGTATACTTATCCCCAAACTTATTGAGTTGTACACATTACCTATTTACAGCTTTTTACATATTAAGTAACCTCAATAAGTTGATTTGAAAGGCAAACAACAAGAAAGGGGACCTTAAGCACAAAGAAGAAGGAAGAAAAATGAAAATGTGGCATGAACAACCCAAGCATTGTGTAAAATCACAAATGACATCGGTTTTTGTGGACACTTTTCCTCCCCCAGCAGATGTCTTCCAGCGTGGGTATACCTGTCATGGCTTTAAGTGTTTCTTTTGGCTTTTCTTTCCTTTTTTCCAACCAGATTTTATCTGGTTCACGTGCCGTGCCATTCTGTCAGGACCTCACTAATTGGTACACTATTTTTAGCCAGGTGTTGATAGCTAAAATAATTATTCTCTTATTGGCAGAGTAATTTTAATTCAGAATATTACCCTCACACAAAGGAGTACAATGGACATTTCAGGCACTACGAAATGAGGTACTAGGGGGCAGGTGAGAAAGCATACCCAGCCATTTTCACACAAAAACTCTAAACATCTGCTCTCTTCGGGGGACCCCAAGCATTGTGTTCTAAACTAAGTTCAATGATGGAAAGAGCAGTGAGCAGGTCTCACTCCAACACCACTGTAAACTTGCTTCTTCACAAATGATACTTGTGGAGCCCCAGAAGTTGTCAAAGGAATCGTGTTTGCAGTAGATAGAGAATCACATCAGCCCACACCTTACAGAGCCCCCCACCCTGAAGTAGTTCAGGCCCGTGTCAGTGCTGGCAGATAAGTCGGGAGCAGCCGGCTGTGCCCATCTGTATGCTGAGTGGGTTGGCAGTGGGAAAGCTCTGAGTACAACCGAGGGCCTTCCACGTGACCCGCAGGCCATCCTGTACCCCTAATGGGAACTGTCCATACAGAGCCCAGACCACCCTCACTAGGAGCCCTAAAGAACCGCTGCTGTGCACCTCAGTATGTGGCTATGAAGCTGTTCCCAGGGAAGAGGTGCGTGCCCTCTGCTATTGCTAGGACGATCACTAATCCACATTGCCAAGGGATCAGCACTTACAATGTTGATTATTTCTCTGTCAGATTGCATTCACACCTTATAAGAAATAGAAGTAATCCTAGCCTGACCTGTGGTGGCGCAGTGGATAAAGTGCCAACCTGGAACACCAAGGTCACCAGCTCAAAACCCCGGGCTTGCCAAATCAGGGCACATCCTCTCCCACCCTTTTCTCTCTCTCTCTTTCTTTCTCTTTCTCTCTCCTCTTTGCTTCTCTATAACAAACAAACAGATAAATAAATAAATAAACCTAGAAGTCAGGTCCCTAATCATAAATGTGAAGATGGTTATACATAAATCAGTAAATGAATGAGTGGATGGATGGATAGATAGATGATGATGATATAGATAGATAGATAGATAGATAGATAGATAGATAGATAGATAGATAGATGATAGATAGATAGATAAGCAAACAGATAGATTGATAGATGCATTGACTGATTGAATGACTGATTTTAGAAGAGACATTGAAGAATCGTTTAAGAAAACCCCTCTGAGAACCTGTCATGTAACTTCACTTCAGGTTTAAGCAATTGCATATGATTTAGGGAGATGGGTTTCTAGAATTAATTTATTTTTCTAGATTCCATGTTTTAACCATATCATCTCTCTCATTTTTCCAACACTCCCCCTCATAAACAGGAAGCATCTCTATTAGACATCTGCATTGTCAGAAAAAAAATTGAGAAATACTTTGAAATAGACAAAAAAAAATTGTTACTGGATGCCTTATAATTCATCCTTTCTCTTTGTCTCAATTTTCATGGTCTTTGAGCTAATTTACAACTCTGTATGTGGTAAGAAACCAGTAACGCAAATAAACACTGTCCTCAGAAATGCAAAGAACGCCTGGTGCAGTGCAGTTACATGCCCTGTGGATAAGTCAGAAGGCATCTGATTGTAGATGCATACCACAGTCACTGCTACCTAAACATGTGTGGTCCTTGGCAGGGTTGGAGCATCTCACTGATTCTTCCATCAAGCAGTCAATTAAATGAGGTCTTTGACATACCTTTATTTTATATTGATAGGAGATTATTATTTTACCTTTGAATGAATTTATCCTTTGACACACCTCTTATTCTTCAGCTCACTCTCAGCCCTTTGATCCTTTCAGTTCCACAG
This sequence comes from Rhynchonycteris naso, assembly GCA_037038555.1. NCBI lineage: Eukaryota > Metazoa > Chordata > Mammalia > Chiroptera > Emballonuridae > Rhynchonycteris > Rhynchonycteris naso. The sequence continues at coordinate 210,260,015 of CM072998.1, read as the reverse complement.
GTGATTCGTTCCACCATCATCCTGACATGCCCTGTAAGGACGCCAGTGGGTGTCACCTTGAGGGGGAATGGTGGACAGAGGTAGAGTGTCACCTCAGATCTGACAATATCAAAGAAAAAAGGAACAGTTCAACCTCAAGTTAGATGACCCGAGAGAAGTCACGACTCCTTAGCATTAAATTATATTTTCCAAAGCTCTTTATATTACTTTTTTATTCACTTTCTCCTCCAAAAAGCAGAGGAAGAGGGCACATTCTGGTGTGTAAATATAGCAAATATGTTACCACAGTTGCCATGTAAATTAAGAGTCAGAGAACCTGTGTGACAGCACCAGTCACGTCTAAGTCCAAGTTTTTATGCTTTCCAGTTTTTACTTTCAATATACAGGTAAAATGCAACCTCATTTTCAAGGACAGTCCTTGGTTTCCTTCTAAGCATTGGAACTCTTTTTTTTAGCACCTTTTAAATTTTCATTTCACTAAAATTTCACTTCACTAAAATTTTACGAATTGAAGCATATATACCTGATAATTTGTAACTTAAACACTTCCAAAGAATGTGTTCTGAAAATCTTCACTATGGTTTAAAGAACAGATTTATTTTTCTCATTCATTTTTTTTTCATATCTTTACTTCAATGTGATTTCTATTCCATGAAACTGACCCATGCAAGGTCCATGGGCCAGTAATGGTTAGTACATTCACCAAGTGAGTGGCAGCCACCACCACTCCTTCCTGCTAGATCATTTCATCACCCTCAGCCAACAGGCAGTCATTCCTCATCTTGCAGGGTGAATTCCCAGCAACCACCATCTAGTTTCTCTAAAGGTTTGTCTCCTCTGGGACATTTCATCTCAATGAACTCACACAGCATGTGGTGTTTTGTGACGGATGTCCTTCTCTCAGCATCATGTCTTTAAGGACTGTCCATGTCGTAGCCTGCATCAGAATTTCATGTCCTTTGATGACAATACAATTTTCTATCATGTGGGTGTTCCATATTTCATTTATCTTCTCATCAGTTCGTGGACATTTGGGTGGGTTTTTTCCCCCACTTTTTAGCTGTTATGATGATTGCTGCCATGAACCCTCTTGCCCCAGTTTTTGTGTGGAGATATATTTTCTATTCTGTTGGCTACACATAACACAGATTGGGATTTCTGGGTCATATGGTAATAACATTTTGAGGAACTTCAATACTGTTTTTCAAGAGTAGCACAATTTTACATTCCCTCCAGTGATGTCAGAGGGTTCTACATACTCTGGCAATATAAGAAATCATTTCATTAATTTTATTACTATTATTACAGTCATCCTTGTAGGAATGTAGTGATATCTCGCTGTGGTCTTGGTTTCCATTTTCCTGTTAACCAACGATGCTGGGTGCGATATGAGCATATTTCTATGCACATATTGGCGATTTGTCTATCATCTTTGAAGAAGTGTTTTTTCTAGTTCTTTGCCCATTTTATATAAGGTTATTTATCTTTTTAATATTGTGCTGTAAAAGTTCTTTATGTATTCTGGATATGAGTTCATTGATATATATTGTTAGTGGTTGAACTGTGTTCATCCTAGAAGAGGTGTAAACGCCCAAGCCCCACTGTTCCAAAAAGGGAACTTATTTAAAAATAGAGTTGGTGCTGAAGTAATTAGTTCACATGGTACCATACTGGGGTAGAGTGGGTCTGTAATTATGTCTGAGTAAGAGGATGGTCATCGCAGCTGCTGAGACAAATACCTAGAAATGCAGATGTGGCTGTGGAATTGGGTAATGGTCCATCTGGGAGAGTCCTGAAGCACATGATAGAAAATCCTAGATTGTCTTGGCAAGACTATTGACAGAAGTATGGACGTTAAGGTAATTCTGCTGAGAACTCAGAAAAGAGAACTGTAGAGAGAGCTCTTAGCATCTTAGAGAATGCTGTCAAGGAGAGATGTTGCTGGAAACATTACAGGTGCAGAAACAACTTCCCCACAGTCATGCTTGTGTGTGTGTGTGTCTGTGTGCATGTGTGCATGTTTATTATAAACTGGCCCAAGTCTCCCTGATACTGATATGTGGGATATAGTGTGTGCACCAAATTATCTTTCTAATGTCAAAATTAAAAATTGAAATTCCAACCATATCTACACCCTAGAGTTTTAGATAAGACCTGTATTTAATTAAGTTTAATGCATTTAAATCTTAAAGTATGTCCATAACTTACACACATACACAGATGTACACATAGACACACACTCACAGATGCACTCACAAATACAGACACATAAACGCACACACAGACACACAAAGATATACACAAGCATGTAGTCTGTGTGCATAGGCACACACTCACACATGCACACAAACTCAGACACACATAAACACATATACACAGATACATAGACACTCACACTCACACATACTACGCAAACATCAGATATGCACAGATTCCAGAAAAATTTTTGACATTTATAAGGAGTCGTAAAATCATTTATGGCAGCTTTTTTAAATAACACAATACTGAAACAAGTGGATAAAGTGTGTGTATTTGAGATGGTGATATTATATACAGGGATAAAAAGCATGAGTAAGAGTTGGGTGCGAAAGCATGAGTATCCTCATACATTTCAGGTTGAGGAATGAAGCTACCGTTAGATGGGTGCTCACGCTCTGACACTTCTTAGCAGGACTTTGGCTGCCTGCACTCCTCAATCCTCCTCTTCTAACAAGTATATTTCAGCCAGGCAAATGGGTGGACTGTAGCCACCACACTCTGGGCAGTGAGGGGCAGCCGTGAGTCCAAGGCCTGGTCTCTGAAGAGCGTGTGTTGGGGTCTGAGCACCAACAAGGCAGGCATGGCTCCTCCATGGTCCACCTGTCCTTCCTGTTACAATGAGTTTCATCCAACACATGGTACTGACCCAGCTTCATAACTAGAGCTTGGGGACAATTCCATACAATGTGGAGGAGACACCAAATATGGGAACGTGAGCACCTTCTGAATGATGTCAAGGAGAACTGCCTGCCAGGTGGTCAGAGCTGCTTTGTAATCATAACAGTAAGAGACGAGGGCAAAACATCTGTCTTGCTTATATTGTCTGTTTTCATGTCTAACAACTCTTCCACTCTTGTCCTACCTAAAACATTCTCAGTGCATTTTAAATGCATTTAAGAAGAGCAATAGCTCTTCTTATGAGTAACATATGACATTCTGTTATTCTTTAGTTTCTTGTAATTCAATATATCAACTTTAAAATTTCAAAATTTATAGAAGAAACATATTAGAAAATATATTTAAAATAGGTACCTAATTTCTATATATAAAAATTATATGAGTTATTGAATTTTTAAATTGTATTTTTCAGCTACAGTATGCATTCAAAACATTATTTTGTATGAGTTTCAGCTGGTTAGACAATCATATACTTTACAAAGCAACCCCCTGATAATTCCAGTACCTCATCCGGCACTGTACCCACAGTTATCACAACATTATTGACTATATTCCTTGTGCTGTACTGTACATGACTGTGACTGTTTTGTGACTACCAATGTATGTGAAATGTTTAATTGATTAACTGTTAAGATGAAAAATAAATTTCAGTTTCTGTTGGAGAGACAAAAGATTACACTTTTTATCTCTAACTGGTACAGTATGATGTGAATTGATAGGCAGATATAATTGATAGGCAGATATTTATTATATAACAAATAACATAACTGCTATTAGTTAAATAAAATGCTAACAGAATTTGCCATCTCTGTTCCCCAGTAAGTAGCACACACTTTCATTGGACAAGGCAAATGAATCCATTTTTCATAAAAAGTCAAACCAAGAATCCTTGCAGGATAGTAATTTTGTGTTGATGAAGAGAACAGCATTGTTTATGTTTTGCTCTTCTGATCTCACTTCTAGTTCTTTCTTGTGAAAACTCCCTTCCATTGTTTGTGATTCTATGGTCTGACAGTCTGGGGTTCCCTCCATTCATCCTGTATCTATTGGGAACTTCCTAAGATTGAGGTCAAACACAGTGATTTTTTTCATACATGGGCAAATGACCTAAGCAAGTTGATGCTTATTTGGGGAAATTGATACAAATGCTAAATGAATGTTTTTTTGTTGTTGTTATTTTTTTAGACCAGCCATAGGGGCTTATTGTTCTATTGCAATCCTAAGTGTTCTATCAGGGAAAGGAGTTTTCTTCGGCCTCTCAAGCGGCAGTGTCCCTGGCATGTTATCAGGGGCCGGCGGCACCTTCAGAAGGGCTAGAGAGCACAGGTCAGAGACAGTTCTTGCTCAGTTTCAGGAAATAAGAAATGTGGGATCTGCAGGGAAGCTATCTGTTGCTCTCAGATGCTGGGAGTGGACATAGTGAAGCTGATCTGACAGGGCACATGAACATTGACAGCAAAGCCCACGTCTGCAGACCTTCTCTGCCCACACACCTGCCTACAGCAGGGGCATGGGGGTTTCTCCTTCTCTTAGTCCTTTTAAACCTGCTGAAACTGGGCTGCTGGTTGTGAGAACTGGATAGGAAGCCGCTGACAAGGAGCCCGGGAAAGTCCAGTGTTCAGGCATTATCCATGATGTGGGGGAGGCTGTAGAAGACATCAAAAGGTTGGCAGGCAAGGCTACTCTGTGCCCACCTGGCCTCTGCTCAGAGGAGGGCATTCTGCAGGCATGGGTCATCAGATTCAGCCTTCCCATAGGCTTCCAGTTATATAAGCCAGTTGGTTTCTTTACTGCTTGAAGTCTTTCTTTCTTTCTTTCTTTCCTTTTTTCTTTTTTATTTCAGTTGAATTTCTGTCTGTAAGAACCAAGTGGGTCCTGGTTAATAGAAACAGAAACAGGATGTTGTAGTGGACCATGGGTTTTATCATGAGGTTCTTTCTCTGATTATAGGATGATAATGCCTCAGAAGTGTATGGTGTCTTAGCTTGGACTGTCAGACAAAATGACACATACAGGGTGAATTACACAATAGACACTTATTGTCTGCCAATCTGAGGTCAGGATGCTGGGGTCGGGCTTCGGTGTGACCTCCTTTCCTGGCTTGTAGGCAGGTGCCAGCACACAGATCTACACATGTCCCTAAACTAAACTCAGAATGAATCACAGACCTAAATGTAAAATATGGAGCCACAAAACATCTGGAGATCAGAGAGGAGAAAATCTAAGTGACCTTGACTATAACAATGACTTTTTGGCTATAACAGCCGAGTTGCTAATGTTCATGAAAGAAATAATTGACAAACTGGGCACTATTAAAATTTTTTAATCTGCTCTGTTAGTGACACTATCAGGAGAATCACAAGACAAACCACAGTTTAAGAGAAAATATTTGCAAAAACCACATCTGATGAAAGGCTTATCCAACATATGCAAAGAACTTAAAACTCGACAACAACAAAAAAAATAAAAAGCCTGATTTTAAAAATAGACACAAGACCAGCACAGACCACAAATGATGTACAGAAGAGAAAAGCTTATAAAAGGGTGCTCCACATCATATGTCATCAGGGAACTGAAAATTAAATCAACAATGAGATACCACTGTACACTCATCAGAATAGCCAAAATCTGGATTGCAGGAAACACAAAGTGCTGATGAGGACACGGACCAACAGGAACTCTCATTCACAGCTGGTGGAAATGTGAATGGTACAGTCACTCTGCGAGACAGTTGGGTGGTTTCTTACAAAACTAAACATACCACCCTACAATCAAAGCTGTCACACTACTTGGCATTTACCCAAATGAGTTCAAAACTGGTGTCTGTACAAAAAACCTGCACACAGATGTTTATAGCAGCTTTATTCATAGTTGCCAAAATGTGAAAGCAACCAAGATGTCCTTCAGTAACTGAATGGGTAACTAAACTATGGTTCATTCAGACAATGAAATATTATTCAGGGATAAAAAGAAATGAGCTATCAAGCCCTAAAAAGACTAAAAAAATACTCTGAAATGCATCTACTAAGTGAAAGAAGCCAGCCTCAAAAGCTACATGCTGTATAATTCCAACTCTATGGCATTCTGAAAAAGAGAAACCATGATGACAGGAAAAAAACGAGTGGTTGTCAGGAGCTGAAAAAGAGGGAGTGATGAGCAGGTAGAGCATAGAGGACTCTAAGCAGTGAACATACTCCGTATGACAATATAAGTGTAGAGACACGTCCTTGTGTGTTTCTCAGAACCACAGAACACACTACACACACTTAAACTGTGGACTTTGGATGATAATGAGGAGAATGTATTAATGTAGGCTCATTGATTATAACTAATGTATTACTGCGGTGGGAGATATTGATGGTGGGGAGGTTGTGCATGTGTACAGGGAGGGAATTTATAAGAACGTTCTGATTTTTGCTGAATTTAGCTGTAAATTTAAAACTGCTCTTAAAAAAAAAATCTATGGCTTGACAAGGCAGTGGTGCAGTGGATGGAGCATTGGATTGGAATGCAGAGAACCCAGATTCAAAACCCCAAAGTCACCGGCTTGAGCGCAGGCTGATCCAGCTTGAGCGCAGGATTGCTAGCTTGAATGTGGGATCATGGACATGACCCCATGGTCACTGACTTGAGCCCAAAGATCACTGGCTTGAACAAGGGGTCATTCACTGTGCTGTAGCCCTCCAACCCCTCTCTGCCAGTCAAGGCACATATGAGAAAGCTAAGGAGCTGCAACAAAAAATTGATGCTTCTCATCTCTCTCCTTTCCTGTCTATCTGTCCTATCTGTACCTCTCTCTGTCCCTCTCTCTCTCTCTCTGTCTCTGTCACAATAATTAAATAAACAAATACAATCTATGTTTTTAAATGTTGAACAGATCTTTAGCGTATGACCTACCAATTGCTTTTCTAGGACTCTGCCCAGAAGATACGGCAGTATATGTCTACACGCAGACTTGCATGCACATGTTTACAGCAGCATCGTTTCCTAGATGCCAAAACACTGGGCCAACCCAGGTGATCATCAGTAGGCTAGTGGGTAAGCTAAATCTGGCCATCCATAGAATGGAAACTGTCAAGCAATGAAAAAGAATGAAATACAGACACGTATTTCAACATGGAATACCTCAAGACATCATGCTAAGCAAAAGCAGTTAGATGCAATACTATACATTGTAGGACTCCATTTATACAATTGTCCAGAAAAGGCAAATGCAGAGAGACAGAAAATAATTAGTGCTTGCTTAGGGCTGGTGGTGGGGAAGGGAGTTCATGGCAAACAGATAAGAGGGATATTTTGGGGTGATGAACATGTTTTAAAACTAAATTTGATAGTTGTCCAACTGTATAAACTTATTTAAAATCTTTTAATTGCACACATGAAATGCGTGAATTTTATGCCTTGTAACTTGTAATGCAATAAAACTGTTTAAAAACGGCAGCATTTTTTTTTAGCAATTTAAAAGCTGATTCTAAAATTCATAGTGAAATTTAGAACACCTAGAGTAAGCAAACCGACTTGGAAAAACAACAATGTCTGAAGCTGTGAGGGCTAATACTACCTGATTTTAAGACAAAATAAAACTACAGTAATCAATATACATGGTATTTGCATCAAGATAGATAAATAGATTGATAGAAATGAATAAAGGCTAAAAATAGATACAATTACATATAGACAAATTATTTTGAACAACATACAAAAGCAATTCAGTGGAGAAAGGATACTGTTCCAATAGGTGATACTGAAACAAATGAATATCCATATGCAAAAGTGAAATTTAATTAATTCCTTGTACCGGGTGTACAAATTAAATCAAAATTGATCCTAGACTTACGTAGAAAACCTAAAACTATGAAACTTTCAGAAGAAAGCATAGGAGAAAATCTTCGAGACCTTGGATTAGGCAAAGATTTCTTATACAGTGGTCCCTTGAGATATGAATTTAATTTGTTCTGTAACCGAACTCGTAAGTCAGTCAACTCGTATATCAAACTGCTCATGCTAGACCCGTGCGCCAACTAGCGGCAGCTTCTGAATCACAACTCATATCTCGGAATTTCTATCAGATCTCGAACAAAAATACAGACCGAGTCGCAACTCGTATCTTAAAAAATTTTGTATGTTGGTCTGTTCATACCTCAATGTACCACTGTATATAATGTCAAAAACAAAACGTATAAAAGAAAAGAATAAACTGGACCTCATTAAAGTTAAAAATCATCTGCCCTTTGAAAGGCATAAGTAGGAGAATGAAAATGTAAACCACAAACTAAGAAAAACTACTTGCAAAGCGTAGATATGATAAAGGACTTGCATCTAGAATATATAGAGAATACTTGAAACCAAACCATAAACAAGGAGGAAAAAATGGCCAAAAATTTGAACAGACATGTTGTCAAAGAATATATATTAGATTTGAAAGAAGCACATGGAAGGTTGCTGAACATCATTAGTGAAAAACAATATATTAAAGCCATAAGATTCCACAACACACCTATGATAATATCTAAATTTACCTCATAGACCGTGCCAAGTGTTGGTGAGAATATGGCTTCTCAAGCACACCTAAGGAATGGTATGACCCATCCAGAAAACATGTAGGCAGCTTAATATGTCAAGTTCACTCCTGATGAATTGTCTTCCCATTTGACTCCTAGGTATTCTGCCCGGAAGAGAGATATGTATATATAAAAACTTCTGTACAAATATTTGTAGCACTTTTATTTGAAATAGTCAAAAGTTAGAAATAACAAAATTGTCCATTAGCAGGTGAATAGATAAAGACTTGTAACATATTGCTACAATGGAATCCCACCCAGAGATCACAAGAAATAAATCTTTTATTCACTTAAGAACAGGGGTGTTTCTCATAATAGTTACGCTGAAGGAGTTAGAGGAGGAAGACTCCACACTGTAGTGATTTATTCCTATAACACTTGGGCATGCACAAACTAACCTGTATGACAGACAGCTTGTCGTGGGTCTCCTAGGGAAGGACTGAAGCTAGGAAGGTAGTGCAAAGCTTCAGAGATGTTCTTATAAGCTTACTGTCTTGGGATGGCGACAGTATCACAGGTGTCAGATTATAAACTTTCTGTGTGTGCCTTTCCTATTCGTCAATCAACTCAGTGAAGTGACAAGGCAATGAGTGGCCCAGGACAAATTCAGGGAGGCAGTCAGTGGCCAAGTCAGACCCAGCAAGATTGTAAGATTTAAAAATTTGAACGAGAAAAGGAAATCATGGAAATGTTGTAAAGAAGGAAGATTACGCATCTTAGATACATGTATTTGTGGGTGAAGGTAAGAGACGTGGACTGAGACTTCAGCAGGCAGTTGTCCCTTTACAAGTAGCATCACCACACTGACAGAGAAGGGGACAGTACACCCAGAGCACCTGCCATGCAAATATGAGATTTCACCAAAGGGCCTGGGCTTGCGGGTATCTAAAGATGGCTAATGACTGATGTCAGGACAGCCGCCCTGCCAGCATGTGGTTGCCCGTCCTGTGTGTGAGGGTGGAGAGGATGGTTAGGGGCAGGGTGTGGCTAGAGAAATTTATGCTCCCAATTCCAAAATATCTTCTCCATCAGCTGGTCCTGTTATGTTTACTTTGCACAATTTTTTTTTTATCTAAACAGAGGCTTAACATGACATCCCTCTTACACAAATGAACAATTTTTTCTCTTTTTTTTTGTGACAGAGACAGAGAGAGGGACAGACAGACAGGAAGAGAGAGAGATGAGAAGCATCAATTCTTTGTTGCAGCACCTTAGTTGTTTGTTGATTGCTTTCTCACATGTGCCTCGACTGGGGGGCTACAGCAGAGCGAGTGACCCCTTGCTCAAGCCAGAGACCTTGGGCTCAAGCTGGTCAGCCTTGCTCAAACTGGATGAGCCCGCATCAAGCTGGCGACCTCCGGCTTTCATACCTGGATCTTCCAGTGTCCAAGTCCGATGCTCTATCCACTGTGCCACTGCCTGGTCAAGCAACAATAATGTTTCTTAAATACTATCCTCTTTGTTCTTCCATGTCTGAGACATTGCCATGGGAACACAGGACAGCATCATTTTTTTCTTCCCCCTCCATTAAAATATATGAGAAGTTAAAATTAGCAGTCAGCCAGAAGGAAGGGGACGCTGGAACGTCATGATTATGAACGGTCACAAATAAAGCTGAGCGCAAGCAGAATTTCAGTAATGAATGGTAACTGAAACCAATGATTAAAGGCTCTTGTACTGTTTCAGGTACCAAAGTAAATCAGCAACGCCAAAGCTAAGGGCTCAACTCAGCTGCCTGTGTGAAGGTTTTCCAAGGTCTCTCTCCTGACAATTCACTTAGAATACTAGTTGTTTCTCCCAAGAAGAGAGGGTAAAAAAAAAATATGTCCCTTAGTGAAAGCCATTTGTAACAAGAAACAATCCTTACTTAAGAAGAAAGTAGAAAGTTCAATAAAGTCATTAGGAAGCTAAAAGTGCTCTTGAGATTATAGCCTTTGAAGCCCGCCCCTGTTCTTTTCATCCAAAACTGGCTGCTCTTGTCCCAGGCATGTGGGATTGATTTCTGTCCTCATTACACATGCGAGGTCCTGCCTTCTTGTCTGACCTAGGAATTTTCAGGGTTTGACCAGACAAGATGAAAGCTAGAATGTTAATCCTATCTGCACCTCATCCATTACCTCAAAGAATTTATCTTTTCTGGTAATAAAATTAGAAATGTTAGCAATGATTTGCATGTGAAAAGAGCCACATTGGCAAAATAGCAAACAGAACCCTACCAACTACAGATAAAGGCGGGATCTCTGCTTAAAACAGAAAAATGTCTGTTAGAATTTTAATAAGATCTATGAACTGCCCCAGGGTGGAAGGAGGGTGGGTTATTTTTAATTACATCAACTGTGTTAAAAATAAATAACATTTTTAAATTCAGTTGGATTGACTTTAACTGGTTCATTTTTAATCATTTTTGTTTACCTCACCACAGACTCTTTTAAAATTAACTTTTTGTTACTGGGACAATTTGTCAATAAGGCACAACTCAGTTCATTGTTTATCACTATGAGGGGCACTATAGTAATATTCAGCCTTCCAATGTGCATTTCAGTGTTTTTTCTCTTCTTGGAAATGATGATTAATTGCACAAATTTTTGAACACTCTATCACACTTAGCTCAATGGCCTTTCTTATAGTATATGATCAACAAAGATATGTTTTAACTCAGGCATGGATTAAAAATAAGAGATTTTTATTTTCCTGCTCTGTCCTTAACTTGAAAAATATTTATTATGCTTAAAATAATTTTGATTCTCATTGACTTTCTCTTCTAAACACTTCGCCAGTTGGAGTGAAACATTTATCTTAATTTGATAATTGTGCTTATAACCACCACTAAATCCAAGCAAGACCACTCAATAGTAGCCTATATAACAAACAATAAGACACTTCTACCAGAAGCCTTTGGGAACCAATGTAGTGAAATGTTCCTTACATTTTTAGATGAATCTTTCTGCAATGCTGAATATTAGAGTATTGATAGATTGTTGAAGAGTTCCAAATAATATATAAAATCAAATGGAACCTTAAAAAAAATCAAATGGAACCTTTATAAAACCAAAGGGGAGTTAATGTATATAGAATTTTCTACATGAGAATAATTTAACTTCTACTTTCAAGGAAGTCTACACCAAATCTAACTTACATTTTCATCTTTGCCTCCTGAATACCAGGCTTCAGAAATTAGAGTTCTTGCTTACAGAACCTGTAGAGGAATAAGGGCCACTTCTAGGTCAACAATTGAGAATGCCTATCATTAGGCTTTCAGGGTAACATCAAGCTCTCTCTCTATTTAAGATGACTAGTGATTACAATAGCCATTCACAATAGCTTTGTTGGTAGCAATTATTTCTAGCATTCCTTTTAAAGGATATGAAGAGTTTTATAAGAGGAATAAGTTGATGACCAAATAATTACAATGGTACCTTGAAATATGGGCAGACAAACATACAATTTTTTTAAGATATAAGCTGAGACTCAGTCCATATTTTTGTTTGAGATCTGAGCAAAATTCTGAGATACAAGTTATGATTCAGGAAGCTGCAGTTAGTTGGCATGTTGGCGCATGGGCCCAGTATTGGCAGCACAACACCAGCATCTTGTTCTTTCTCATGTGTTACCTACAGAATCAAGTCAAATCTTGTGTGCTGTACTCGTTCTTGCATAATTTTTGCATTTTTTACTAACTATTTTTGTGTGCTATTATGGGGTGGAAGAACGTGAGTGTAGAGGACAGTGGTGAGAAGAAGAAGAGAATGATGTTGATAGAAGTAAAGCAAGAAATAATAGAAAAACATGAGAGTGGTGTACGAGTGATTGAACAGGCAAGGCTGTATGACCACAATACATCTACAATTTGTATCATCCTTAAACAAAAGGATGACATTAAAAGCACAAATCCAGCAAAAGGAACTATAATTCTGTCCCAATTAAGGACAAATATCCATGAAGAAATGGAGAAGCTTCTGCTGGTGTAGGTGAAAGAGAAAGATCTGGCAGGAGATACAATGACGGATACTCTAATATGTGAAAAGGCACGTATTATTTATGGCGACTTAAAGAAGAAAGAACCATCAACCTCAAAAGAGGCAGCAGAAGATATGTTTAAGACAAGTAACGGCTTGTTTGAACATTTGAAGAAGAGATCTGGCATCCACTTGGTGGTGAGGCATGGTGAAGCTGCAAGTGCTGACGTTAAGGCAGCTGAGGAGTACATCTCATGTTTTGCTGCGCTTATCGCAAAGGAAGGCTACATCCACCAGCAAGTGTTCAACTGTGACGAAACAGGATTGTTTTGAAAAAAATCCCCTGGAGGACTTTCATCACCGCAGAGGAAAAGAAGCTTTCATAAACCCATGAAAGACCCCACCGTCTGACCCTTGCATTGTGTGCAAATGCTAGCGATGACTGTAAAGTAAAGCCACTGCTAGTGTATCATTCTGAAAATCCTCGAACCTTTAAGACTAACAATATTCTTAAAGAAAAACTGCAGGTTATGTGGCGTGCCAATGCTAGGGCATGAGTTACATGGCAGTTTTTTGAGTGGGTAAATCTCGTCTTTGGTCCTGCAGTAAAGAAATATCTTCAAGAAAATAAACTCCAGATGAAAGCATTACTAATCCTTGATAAGGCTTCAGCCCACCCACCTGTTATTAAAGATGACATTCTCGATGAGTTCAAATTTGTGAAAGTCCTCTACCTCCCACCCAACATGACTTCAATCTTGCAACCTATGGATCAGCAGGTCATTTCCAACTTTAAAGAGCTTTACACAAAGCACTTGTTCCGCCACTGCTTTGAGGTGACTGAGAATACAATTCTAAACCTTCGAGAGTTTTGGAAAGATCACTACAACATAGTGGTATGTTTACGCATTATTGACTTGACATGGCAAGAGGTTACAAGAAGAACCTTCCACTCAGCTTGATGTTGTTGCAGACAGGGACTTCAAAGGATTCGAACTAGAGACCGAGACTGAGGTAGAAGTGTTGGAGAAGATTGTGTCCCTCAGAAAGTTGATGGGTCTGGAGGTAGATGAGAGTGATGTAAACAAGCTCATCGAGGAACATGAGGAGGAACTCTCAACTGAGGAGTTGAAGGAGCTATAGATGATGCAACACACAGAGCTTCTGCAAGAGATTAGTAGTGAGGAGGAGGTAGAGTCGGAGGAAGTGATTTCTACAAGTGAAATTAAAGATATACTGGCAATGTGGGAGAAACTTTCAAGTTTCATTGAAAAAAACCACCCAGAAAAAGTTTCAACTGGTCATACTTCAGCACTTTTTAATGACACTTGTTTGTCACATTTTCGTAACATTTTAAAAGGCAGGGAAGAACACACCTCTTTGGATAGATTTTTATTCAAAAGTCCTGCAAGTGAGAGTGCGAAAGTGCAGTCGAAAAAATAAAAACAGGTGATGATTAAATGAAAAATATGTAATGTTAAGCTTAGGTTAAGTTTAAAGTTAAGAAAGTGCACTTTTTTACAATTAAGTTTTTGTGGTTTCATTTTAAGTAAAGAAAGTGCAGTTTTAGTTTTGTTTAAAGTAAAGAAAATTCAGTTTTAGTTTACATTTAGTGTTAAGATAATGCAGTTTTAGTTTACAAATCTACAGTGCCTGCATCCCTTCCTCCCTCCCTCCTTCTCCGCCATTCACCTCCGTTAGCCACACTCGTCTGTCTCCAAGGTAAGAATACAGTACTAAATAGCACCTTTTTCTTTTATTTCATATATTTTGTTATGAATTGGTAAAGTATACATGTGTGTTTCTTAATTAAAAACATGTATTTTTTCATAATTTAGGATGGTTTGGGGATGTTTCACAGGGCTGGAACGGATTAAATCTATTTCAGTTATTTTAAATAGGAGAAATTTGTTTGATATACGAGTTGACTGATTTACCAGCTCGGTTACAGAATGAATTAAACTCATATCTCAAGGTACCACTATACCTGTTATTTATATCTTCCATTATTTTTTTAAATTTTTATTTTATTTTTTTTCAGAGACAGAGACAGAATCAGAGAGAGGGATAGATAGGGACAGACAGACAGGAACATAGAGAGGTGAGAATCATCAATCATTAGTTTTTTGTTGCCATTGCGACACCTTAGTTGTTCATTGATTGCTTACTCACATGTGCCTTGACCGTGGGCTTTCAGCAGACCGAGCTACCTTTTGCTGGAGCCAGTGACCTTGGGTCCAAGCTGGTGAGCTTTTGCTCAAGCCAGATGGGCCTGTGCTTAAGCTGGCGACCTCAGGGTCTCGAACCTGGATCTTCTGCATCCCAGTCCGACATTCTACCCACTGCGCCACCACCTGGTCAGGCTCCATCTTCCATTTTAAGAGGAAGAATTTGTCTAGGTTTTTCTGACAGCAATAGGAATTAGTAGGCCTACTACTAGGTTCTACATTTGTTTGTCCACAACATCCTCATGGGATCTTGGGAAAATTTCTTACCTCATTCCTCTCTTTATTCTCCAATAAAGAAGTTTAGGCAAGATCTGAGTTATCCACTTAGTAGATTTACGGGCAAACATTTATCTATTGAATAGATCATTTTAATAATAATTTTGACTAGACACACTTAATATATAATTTTTCCTCTCTCATTATAGAACTTTGGATATACATTATGGAAGGTTAAATAATTTTCCCAAAACACTACCTGTATTCCAGTTTGGGTTCAGGTAAATTGTCTAAGGAGGATTTTAGGGGAAGCCTGTTCACTTACCAGAGGCTCCATGCCCCTCCACAAAGAAAGATCCAGTACTTACAGTTTTACTCTTCACTCGGTCCATCCCACATTGCTGATGGCCTAGGTTGGTGGAGGCAATATATGAAGAAGTCATACAGAAGGATTATGGAGGATTGTTTTTCAGGACAAGCGCTGGTTGTGTGAGGAACAGGACCCAGACGACCAAGTGTTGTCTGAAGGCTGGAAGAGGGTGCTCCAAGAGCCTCAGGGAAGATTCACCCAATAGGTTGCGACAGAGCAAACAAGAGTGTAACAGCTTACTAGGTGGGAAAACAGCAGCTATACAACTAAATGCATGCCTACAAATGCCCTGACGGAGATGGCAAAGGTTGGAATGAAGCCTAGGCCTAGAAAGTGTGGAGAGACAGTCATTCTTTCCCGCCAGGAGAGCCCGACCGTTTCGTTTCCTCTTTTCATAAGACATACTTTTGTGATTCCGAAAATGGCAATAAAATGGTGACCTCAGAGGATGTCAGAGTTTTCCCATGAAAAACTCAGCCCACACCTTCCATAGGCTGAATCCTCCCCTCGGGAAACTGATGGGAAATGAGTTGGTAGAAATAAGAGCTTTTTAGACTTTTAGTCTATTTCTGAACTTTTGTTAACAATTCACTTTGGAGAAAACCCAGCACATCATTTCAGAATAGACCCCACTCAAAATATATATATATATCCGATTATGGAAATAATCTACTAATGATCTGCTTTATTACACGATTGTTACCCTCTTTTAATAAGAAGAAAGAGATCTTCAGAAAGCCAGAGAACAGTGGAAAGCACATCACGTCATGTTTAATTTACAACTGGAAGTTGTGGGAACCAGCCCAGCATCTGGGATTCAGGAAATCAACTTAGAAATCACTCAATATTTGGTTTGCTTGTTTTTCTACACATACTGTTATTTCATTCATCTCTGCAATCTTGCATTTCCTTCCATTTTAAGATACTATGGCACATGCGTTCATATTTTTTGAAACAATGCTTATTGACCAGTACAACTAGAAATGATAACAAGCTCATTTTAGAAGTTCAGGAAAACAAAAATTGAAAGCATAAAGAATTTATAAAAAATAAGTAAGAGCCTCCCTTCTGCTACAAAGAGATTCATCCTACCCTGGAAGGATCAGGGATCCCTTTATCCCAAGTCTGATAGGACTCTTCTGCCTCAAGGACCTCAGCTGGCTCCAATATCCAAAAGTTCACAGAGTTAGGTTCATTTACAGAGTGTTTCCCAGAAGATGGGCTTGGAAGCACACATTGCACTGAGCACAGTTAAACAGCCAAAGAAGAATTTTCCAAGTCCATTGCAACAGAGGAGAGAAGGCAAGCTCCATCAGGACTCAATTATGTTGAAACAGGACGGGAGTGTTTCTAAGGGCTGCGCTGAGCTCGTGGGGAAGGACTCGGGGGATATTTAGTGGAAAGTCTGGTCAGCACTGTGTCAGACACATTGAGTTTTTCATGAGTTTGCTAACGTTTTCCCCTGCATTTAGACAGCTATATTTGCTAAGTGATCTTCCTAGAAGTTGGGCCCCTGCTCTCCCACAGCCTGGGAGACAGGGCTCTAGCATCCTTGGTGATGACCTTTCAAAAGAATGGCTCCAGGTCTTTGAGAAAGACATCCTTGGGGTATAAAACTTTCAAGAAAAAATTTAAAAACATTTACATGTCAAAGGAACTGAGAAAGAATTTTTAATTATAAGTCTTCTAAAGTAAATAAATGCTCTAAGAAAAGAGAGATGAGGGCTTAGAGCCTGTCTAAAGCTTTAGTCAGCCCTGGCCAGTGGCTCAGTGGATAAAGCATCAAACCAGCATATAGACAACCTGGGTTCAATTCCCAGTCAGGGCACACAGGAGAAGCAACCATCTGCTTCTCCCTCCTCCCCCTTCTCTCTATCTTCCCCGTCTACAGCCAGTGGCTCAACTGGTTCAAGCATTGGCCCCAGGTGCTGAGGACAGCTCCGTTGGAGCTCATCAGCCTCAGGTGCTAAAAATAGCTCAGTACTTGAGCATCGGTCCCAGATGGGGTTGCCAGGTACATTGCAGTCAGGCACATGCTGGAGTCTGCCTCACTATCTCCCCTCCTCTCACCTAAAAAAAAAAAGTTTCAGTCAAGCTGAAAAGGACAGCCAGGCCCTCTTGGTCACCCCTTTGCAGCAAATGGGATGCAGCCGTGGGCACATGCCCAAGGGACCCACTGGTTCTACCAACTAGACAGCATAATAGGTCAATGGAGCAACCTTTGACAGCACTCCTACAATGCAGACTTGGAGATAAGACTGCAGAAATAGGAACCCATTCCCTGGGATGTTGTATGCACTCTAAATCATAAAAATGACCTGGTGCCATATCCCCCAAGGTAGAGCACACAGGTCCAGGAACCAAGGAGCACAGGTAGGAGCAGCGCATATTACCTCATTTTCTGGGACTCGTACAGGAAATTTGTCCCTGCAAATTCTCTTTTTTTTTTTTCTATTCTAATGAGAGGAAGGGAGGCAGAGAGACAAACTTTCACATGTGCCCTGACCCAGATCCACCTGGAAAACCCACTAGGGGATGATGCTTTGCCATCTGGGGCCATTGCTCTATTACTCAGCAACCAATCCATTTTCTTAGTGCCTGTGGCAGAAGCCACAGAGCAATCCTCAGTACCTGGGGCCAACTCTCTGGAACCAGTCAAGCCATGGCGGTGGGAGGGGAATAGAGGAAAAGAGAGAAGGGAGAGGGGTAGAGAAGCAGGTGGGCACTTCTCCTGTGTACCCTGACCAGAAATCAAACCCAGAATATCCACTTGCTGGGCTGATGCTCTACTACTGAGTATTTGTTACTGCAAATTCAGTTCTGTGGTCTAGAGGTCATGGTTGTCAGAGAGCAGTACCTCTCCAGGGGTCTCAGCTGGTTCGCATTCTTGGTCAGCTGTAGCTGCTCCATCACTTCTGGCTTCTTATGGCTAGAAACCAGCAGGCTCATGCTGGCTGCCATGTGCACCCCTTCTCAACATGAAGCTTATCATTAAACTTGGCCATGGTGGGAATTGCAAGTGGCAAATACTACACATGAAGGCTCCCATCTTACCCTCAGAGTGGGCTGTAAGACATTCAGCAGCCCCCTCACTGACAGCAGGCAGGGAAAGGAATGTCCATCTGAGCAGGAGATTTGACCTTGTTCACCAGTAAGAGGGGCATTTCATCAGTGAAGCAGTGATGATTCACAGGATCTTGACCTAAACCGAGCTCTCCTGATGGCTTCCATGTGTCAAAGCATCAGCTGTTGTTGTGCCCACATATGACTAAGAGATTCTGCACTACGAAGCTCTCAACATTTTGGTCTCAGAAAGGGTTTTTTTCTCTCCTTATTTTCCTAAAACACCAGTTCTTTTCAGGGCAGGAAGGCCAGTGAGAAGGACCACTTCCTTCAGGGGAAACGCCCACCCATATCCACAGGATGTGCTCAGACTTTTTATTTATTTATTTATTTAGGCTTAAACAATGCAATTCCCCTAGTCTACAATACTTGTCCTGAAATCCTGTGTTCTGAAATAAAATCATGTGGGGAAAGCAATTCAACATCTAAATATTGCCAAGTGTATTTCCCCTAATTCTATAAAGCCGTAGTTAGGCTGAAGATAAAAGCCATTTGCATTATACAATGCATCTTCTTCCATGATATCTATATTGGAAGGTATTGTTCTAAGTTAAGTGGGTGGTTATTCTACTTTTTTTGTAACCATCTTGATAATTTTTCTAAAACAATGGATGTCTCTGTTAAAAGTAATTGACTTTTTGATCTTCAGACTTAAATTTGCCACACTTATTAGTTCACTTTCTTTTTATTTTATATAAATTTCTTTTTATTTTATTCATTTTAGAGAGGAGACAGAGAGTGAGAGAGAGAGAGAGAAAGAGAGAAAGGGGGAGGAGCTGGAAGCATCAACTCCCATATGTGCCTTGACCAGACCAGTGCAGGGTTTTGAACTGGCGACCTCAGTGTTCCCAGGTCGTCGCTTTATCCACTGCACCACCACAGGTCAGGCATTAGTTCACTTTCTTAAAAAGAACAACAATAACAAATTCTTCTCTATGGACATTGTGTAACACAAACACTTTTTTATCTCTGAAATGCATTTTCTCAAATGTGTAAACTTCTTAGTTCATATTACAGCACTGCTTTAAACACACTGTTCCTTTCACTTCCCTCCCCCACAAACCATTTATTATATTAACAAATTGCAAATGAGGATATTCCAAAGTGAGATATATAATATATATAACAATTTGCTTACCAAAATATATTGCTACATATAATTTATTATCAATCTCTACATTATATATAGGAAAGTAGTAGCCAATTAATATATCCCTGATTGTGTCCATTTGAAGGGAGTTGTATTAATTCCTGGAAATGTAATTATCATTTTGACTTAAAAAGTATGCAAAGTTCTAAAGTTTACTTCATTCTGCCAAGTGGATTTTTAGTAGAGTGTTTAAAGTTTGTATTTTTTATAACTGGGTGTGGTAGCACTTTTTCCCTTTCCCATCTACAACCAAATCCTGTCTCTAAAAACAAAAATGTTTGGTGGTCATTTTGACTGCTTTTTGTTCTTAGAGCACAGAGATGCTTAGAAACAGACCATTGGCAGACTGGCATCTTCCACATCTCAGAAATGACCTGACTGGAGTGGTCAGAGAGCCCCTGGTGCCTGTAATGTATTAAACTGTGTCCTGTAAAATCTCTATGCTGATGCCCTACTCCCCTGTGTGATGGGAGACGGGGACTTTAGAGAGGTGAATAAGGTAAAATTTGGTCCCGAGGGTGAGGCTGTCATCCCCCATGACTGGTGCTTGTATGAAAAGAGGAAGAGACACCAGTGTTGTGTGAACACAAAGGAAAACTGTGTGAGCAACAGTGAGAAGGGCATCTGTGAGTCATCCAGAAGGGATATGGAGAAAACACACCTGCCAACACTTGGATACTGGGCTTCCAGCCTCCAGAACTACAAATAGACAGATTTCCGTTGTTTAAGCCTCAAGTCTGTGGCACTATGCCATTGCAGCTCTTTGAGACCAACATAGCACCTGATCAAATGGACATGATTCCAGCCACCGCAAGAAGGGCTCAGAGGGCCCCTAACCTGGTTGCTAGTGTACAGTGATGTCTGGAAAGTTACCTTGTGAGCAGTGTTTTTGTACATAGGGTGTCACAGGCCAGGGCTCCCAAAGTTGGTATATCCATCCAGAATGCCCACCACAGTGTCTCGAAAGGTATTTTCCAATTGACTGCATCCAGCAGGCACAGTGCCTGTGATCCACGGAGGAGATTGTCGCATTCATGCAAATCATCCCCAACACCAGGAGCTGTGAGTGGGAGGAAATCTGTTTTAAAGAACAGTGGAGTCCACTTTGCTTAGAGCCCGTCATGTGTGGGAGGGAAGAAGGATGTCCCTGGCGGCTCAGATCTTCCCAAGCATCAGGTCACTGGCAGGAGCACCAGGTGGGAGGCAGCCTTTCCCCTTGGACAGAGCATTAGAGTCTTGTTCCTCACCAGAGAGTGCTCCTGCATCAAACCCTCATGAGTATGCTGGGGTTTTTATATTTCCTCTCCTGTATTTATATGTTTTATTTCTTCATGTTATCCCCTGGCCACTAAATCTAATTTTTCAAATATATTACAAATAAGTGTTTCTCATGCAGTTTTTAATACAGCTAGTGCTCAACTTATGACCACGATTGGTTCCAACAGATCAGATGTAACACGATTTGGTCGTAAGTTGAGTAGGCTATATGTACAGTACTGTGAAATGATGTTATAAAAATCTTTAAGTCAAAGACAAAGACGATTTCCTTGTGGTAGACATCTTGAAAAATATCCAAGACACAAAACACAAATTGCTGTACAGTTGAAATGGTACACATGGAGATGGTAGTGCTGCCGGAAGCTGGTCCACACTGTCTTAGGCCCAGCTGGGCAACGCTTGTGCTGCCAGACGCGGAGCAGTTGTGGCTAGCGATTGTGGTCGTAAAGTCCAATAGTTGTAAATTGCATAGGTCATAAGTCAATCAATATCTGTACAGTGTTCTTATCTTTAAGATCTGTAGCCTTGTCTTATTTTTTGATTCCAGAAATTGATAATTAGCTTGTCTCTCTTCTTGTATTGAACAATATTTTTGAAGCTTAGTAATTAATATTTTTAAAGTATCAACTTCTGACTGTGTAGATCTCTATTGTATAACTAGTTTCTGTTTTGTTGATGCATACAGTCACTTTAAGATTTACTTTCTATTTCTTCTTTTGAATTTAATTAGGTCTTCTTTTGTCTTCTTTAGAAAGGAAATGAATCATTGGTTCCCAACCTTTTTAAAAAATATATTCTAAATTTCCTTTTAAGCACTATTTTAACTCATCCAACATAATATTTCACATCATTTAGTTCAACATATTTTCTGATATGCACTTTGTTGGGTTGCATAGATTCATGGATTATTTATAAGTGTGATTCACTTGGAATTTTTCTAGTTACCTTTCTGTTAGTCATTTTTAGCTTAATTCCACTGTGTTCATGTGAACATATTCTGTATGACTTAAAGCCTTTGGAAATGGTTAAGGCTTGTTTTATATTTGTTTTTAGTTGTTTGGGTATAGTGAAAGTCTTGATATAGATATAGATATACAGGTACAGAGAGATAAAATTGATTAGTATATTTTTCAAACTTTTATAGTCATATATATTTTTTTTACCTATTTTATCAGTTTCTGAATAAGATGTTTTAAAGTTCCCAGCTTAGACTGAGGTTTTGTCTGTTTTTCCTCTTAAATTTGTCACTGTTTTTATATTTTGAATATTTAAACTCTGATTCTAGGTACATACAAATGTAGATTTGTTGTGTCTTCCTGTTGAAGAATACCTTTATTTTTAAGCATTCCTCTTTAGATTTCTGTTTAATAGCATTTGATATATTTCTTTTCAATCTTTTCCTTCAACTTAGTTTTCCATGTTTTATATATATATATATATATATGAAGTGGTTCCATATAAATGATATGTTGTTCATTAAATATTTTATTGAGCATGATAATTTTTTAGTGAATTCTTATTTAGGCACTGTAAATACTTTTTTAAAAAATAAACATTTTGTTTTAAAATTGTAGATTTATAGAAAAGTTGAAAAGGTACTTACTATAAAGAGTTCATATAGACTCTGCATCCAGTTTTCCCTATTATTAATATCTTTAATTAAAATGAATTTAATATAATTAATGAACTATTGGTACATTAGTATTAACTAACATTTATATTTTATATTCAACTTTCCTTAATTTTTACTTAATGTTTCTTCTTTCTCGTGCTCCGACTCTCGATATCACATTAGTCATGTTTCCTTAGGTTCCTGTGATTTGTTAGTTTCTCTGAGCTCCCTTATTTTTATGACATTGACAATTTTGTAGAATGTTTCTTAATTGGGATTTATCCTTTCTTTTTATTTTTTTTTAAGTGTGAAGCGGGGAGGCAGAGAGACAGACTCCCACATGCACCCCAACCGGATCCACCTGGCAATTCTCCTACCCTCTCAGGCTATCTGGGTTGTTGCTCTGTTGCTCAGCAACTGAGTTCTTTTTTAGTGCCTGAGGCAAGGCCATGGAGCCATCCTCAGTATTCAGAGCCAACTTGCTCTAACCGTTCAAGCCTTGGTTTGCAGGAGAGGAAGAGAAGGAAGGAAGAGGGGGAGGTATGGAGAAGCAAATGGTCACTTCTCCTGTGTGCCCTGACCAGGAATTGAACCTGAAACTTCCACATGCCCCAGGCTGACACTTTACCATTGAGCCAACTGGCCTGGACCATCCTTTTTTCATCATGATTATACTGAGGTTATGTTTTTTTGGAGGAAGACTGAGCAGATAAAATGCTATCCCCTCAAGGGTACTATCACCATGATTTATCAGCATTGATGCTAACCTTGATCACGCACCAAAGAACTGTTAGTTGGGTTCCTATACCATGAGGTCACTGTCCCTCCCTCCCCGCTTTCCATAGTGTACCCTCTGAAAGAACATCACCTTCACAGTGCCTGCTTTAGGAGAACAGACTGTGTTCCAGCTCCCTGAGGGTAGAGCATCTATAAATCATTTGGAATTGTCATATGACAAAGACTTGTTTACTCTTCTATTTATTTATTTATTTATTTATTTATTTATTTATTTATATCAGTGTGGTCTCATGAATATTTATCATTTGTTGTTGGTTGGATTGTCTTAGCTTTGGCCTTGGGGAGCTCCTTCAGTTAGCTCCTGCCTGCCTTTGATATAGACCCATCCTTGGGAGACTTTGTTCAGGCCCATCTGCATGTTCTTTACTTGGTCCTAGAGCAGGTCATCATGCAAGGAGATATCCATTTACTTTCATGTCAGTGGTCTGTGTCCAACATCTTGTTTTGATTTTGTCCCACTTGTTCTTTGATCATTACTCCTTCATTTCTTTCTTTTCTTAGAACAATCAGGGTCCTTTTGTTTTTGTTTTTGTTTCTTTTAACATCCCACTTATCTTCCTTTATGAGTATTTTAGTTACACACCCTGTTATGTTTTTATCCATGATACTGAAGCTTTCAATGTGCTCTTTGGTTCATTAGGGCCTGTCTTAAGCATTTTCCCCCTTCTTAAGGAAAGCAAAAACCTTGCAATAGTTTAGCCCAATCAATTCCAGCTCACCTGAAACCTCAATTAATTTCTGCCAAGAAAACTGTCTTCAGTTTTATAAGCTAATGATTTAGGAGGAAAGGTGTTCATTCTTAGATGAAACAGTGCAGTTGGTTGAGTCGCAGGCTGTTCATTTGTCCTTGGCAAGACAAAGCCAGTTTCATAATCTTAACAGTCATTTGACTGTACTCAGGGAGCGTCAAATTGCTTTAAATGGCCTATCTTATTATAATGTGGATATATTAACTTTCAGCTATGTCCTCTAGCCCAAGTTATAACTTGAACTATCTTTAAAGAAATGGAGTTTTTTAATGAAACCAGGTCCACACTGATGTTTATTGCCTTCTTTCTCTTGTAATGAATGTACTTCCTTTTGATAGGATTCTGGAAGATTAATGGCATCACCTGACAATGTAATATCTATAAGTGTGTTTATGTAAACAACACATATAAAAACATTTATATAGCTTCCACCAAAAGAACAAAGATAATTACTAAAACACGTATAAAATTCTATGTGCTTATATATAAGCAACTGCCTTCTGGTAGCCAAAAAACATACAAAAAACATAACATGAACAGTTTAATTTATAGAAAGATTAAACAGAGGTGATATTTAGGCAGCATTAAGTAAATGTACTTCCATGTATATATATTGTATATTGGCTAAATAATCCTCCAGTATTTTACTCTATCTAGGATTTCCTTTCTCATTTTAAATATGCTAGATTTCCTCAGATCCTCTATATATGACTTTTGGCCCAAAACTGAATCTCAGTGATATAGAAGAAAGAGATCAGATTTAGAATCAGACAGACCTGATTTTAAATTCTCTTTCTAACATTTACCACTGGTCTGATCCTGGTCAAATTAATTTCTGTGTACCTCAGTTTTCTCGTCTAGGAAATGGGGATGATAATGTCTCCCTAAATTGTTAGATGGAAAGATTAACATAAGTTCATGTAAGTATGCAGCACATCATGATTAATATTATCATCATAGCTGATAGTAATATGCTCTATAAAAACAGTTGTATTTATAAAAAATATGGGTTTTATATGAAGCTGCCACAATTTTTTTCTCTAAAACACACTTTTAAAGTGAAGAAAACTGAGTTCCTTTTTTCTTTTCTTTTCTTTTTTTTTTTTTTTTTTTTTACAATAATTGATTTAAGGAAGAAAGTATTTCACTGACATTTCATAATGGTCTGGTAGAGTTTTTGCCTATTAAACTTCATGTGTTCTTGGTGTAATTCTTCATCCACTGACTTCTCATAGTAGCCAAATAGCTGACTCCAAGTGAAAAGGTCATCTCTTTTGAGAATTTATTATATTCCCTGTGGGAATTTGGAAGTGCCCCAACTCTAATTTTGCCAACATAACCTTTTTAGTAAAATCTTACATCTCATTTCCTAAAGATGTGTTATAAAACAACATTCTTTGTTGGAGGGGAATGAAGAGGCTCTATTTTTAAAAACACAAAAATATTAAGTATATTAAAACATTAAAATATGTTTTCTTAAATCCTAGTTTTGATTCTCTCTTACGCCCACACATATTCCCATGCACAACATTACGCATACACACTGTACACAAGCCTTTCAAATTTCTTAATAAATTATAACTACTTGATAATAGTGGAGAAAAATACTTCATTTTAAAGGTACTCTTTCTCCCATATCTCTGACAAAGCATCAGATTTCTTTTTAAAGTCCTCATAATTTCATAAGGGGGAGATATAAGGATAAGCTCTTAAGTTTTTATTACCATAACAAATTAATGGCTATGATTTCAACTTTATTTTTTCTGAAACCAAAGTTGAAGAATATTGTTTATTAAATATATTGCTTTTTGAGATAAATATATTTACCATAGAAATCATATTTCTTTGTTTCCTCGGCTTCTGATTGTACGTTGTGTAATAACACATCAATCCTAATTAACATATAAAGTCTAGATAAAATCTAGGCTTCTAGGAAAAGAGGAGAGTCTTCACTTTTTCCAACAACAAAAACTCAGGAATCTTCCATTGGGTTTCTTTAGTGCTTGTCTGCCCCATTAACCAGGACACGTAAAATGGATCCTTCTGTCTGTGGTTCTACAAACTCAACATGGCTCTATCCCATCGCCCCTTAAGGCAGCGTGAGGGGCTGCCACATTGCAGTCCTTGTGAAAAGGAGAAGTGAGAGCAAACCCTGCCTCTGCACACTGCATCATGCACCCTCTGCCCCAACCAAAGTCTCCTTCAGTCCCCATTGCCCTTGCCTTTGTCCTCCTCCCCTTACCTCCACTCCCCCTTCCTTCTCGCTATCTCCTCTTGGTTGTCTGTGTCTATATGTTTTGTATATAAGTCTTTTGGCTAATGCCTTCACCTTCTGCCATCCAGTCCCCTTGTGCTTTTTTTCCAGAGTGCTACATAAATTAATTATACATTTCATAATTGTTGGTTCTTGAATATAATGGCATGTGGCAATATGCAAACTTCTAGGGCAAAAGCAGGCTTTTTGTATGGAAAATAATAAAATCATTAATAATAAATTCTAAAAGAGTAATCACTGTATTTCATTTACTTACAACTATAAACCTACTTTTGCTTTGCAATGTATATATACTTTTACAGAAAATTGCCCATTTCATCTAGGTTTCCAAATGCATTTTACTATTTGCTATGGACTGAATTGTGTCCCCCCAACTCAGGTAATAAACCCTCCAACCTGATAATATTTGGAAATGGGGCTTGTGGGCAGTAACTGGACTCAGGTAATGTCATGAGGGATGCAGTCCTCCTGATGAGATCCATACCCGAAGGGCCCAGAGAGACTGAGGAAAGGCAGATGGGGACAATGCGACCACCCCTCACAAGAAGCCAATCCTGCTGGCTATCTTGGTCTTGAAGTTTCAGTCTCCACAACTGTGGGAAATACATTCCCATTGCTAACCCCCACCATAGTCTGTGGCATTCCGTTACAGCAGCTGGAGCAGAGACAAGCACCCCCCCACCCCTGCTCTTTTCTAAGACTTGCCCTCCTGGGGCAGTGGCTGAGAGAAGTGGGAGGGGCAGATTCATGGGGACCCAGCAGCTTCCTTCGCAAAGTCTCCTTGTTGCCTGTTCATTCCGCTGCTGTATCCCTTCCAGTGGAGCAAACGTTTGCCAGGAGAAATGGAAAGAGCAAGAACCAAGATGGAGAAGTTCTCTCTTTGACACTTGAGCCTCCTTTTTATTTTTAATGAATCCTTAGCTTGAGAATCAACTTAGTTTTACAGAAAAGTTGCCTAAATACTGCAGAGCTCCTTTTACCCTTCACCCACCCTTCATCTCAATTTTAACACAGGATAAAAAAACTATGGTGTGTTGGTCAAAACAAAGAGATTAACACAGTGGTTCTTAACCTGGGTTCTGCCGAACTCTAGGGGTTCGATGAGTCGGTCTCAGGGGTTCAGAGAAGCCTCTGCTGCGGAGGCCAGAATAAAGTAATACCGTAATTTGTTGTGAGTTCATGTACTTTGTTGGTTTTGTTCTTTGAGCAAGGTGATGTTCATGCACGGCTCATTTTGTGCACCAGTAAAAAAACATATACCTGTGTCTTGAATTTGGAAAAAAAAATCATATTTTATTTATCACTAAAGAAGGGTTCAGTGAATGCACATATGAAACTGGTGGGTTCGGTACCTCAAAAAAGGTTAAGAACCACTGGATTAACATCTGTGCATCACTGTGACCCAAACTCCATGCTTCTCCCAGGTGTCATCAGTTTTTTGCTTGCACCTGTTCAGATGCTGTGCTTCATTGCCATGGCTGTCTCTTGGTTCAGATGGGCCCCTCCTGTATACTTGCTCCTCACCTCACAACTGCAGTTCCCCACACTTTGCCCCATGCCTGATGGTGCCAGTTGCTTTGCCTCAGACGCACTCTGTTTTAACTCTGTGGTCCTTTCCAGAAGTAATGAACACTAATTTCTTCTTTCTTCTTGAGGTCTTCCCGAATATACCCACATCCTCCCTAGGAGAACTGACCACTCACTTTGCTGGGCAACATTTTACTTTGTTTTAATCCTGCCCCCGATTTCAGAGGGGACTGTAATGTGTCATTCCCCTTTCTGAGACTGAGCTTTCCCCACCAGTCTTGCCTGCCCAGGTGCATACATGTCACCATTGGTAACAGGGACTTGGTGCTGCAGAAACTCAACATGTGTGAACCCATCCGTGTCCAGTGCATTCTCTCATGTTCCCAAACACAACTGTGCCATAAAATTGACGTGCATTACATGATGTATTACATACCTATGAAAGCAGGTGCTATGACAACCAACATTTGAACTTGTGTGCCTTACCTTGAGAAATATTTTTCCCCAAAGAAATGAGAGCTCTGTAGGAGTGGAAATGCTCATGGGAATCAGTAAGGCCCATCTTTAGTGTGAGGTCCTGCAACTGCAAGAGGCGGTCTCGAGCCTCTCCTATCATCACCAAAGGAGTCCTTAAATGCTAGAAGCTTTGCTCTCTTGTTTATGAAATGCAGATAACAATAATGAGCTCTACTTCACAGGGTTGTTTTAAGGATGCAACAGCATAAGGCATGCCCAGTTTGGGCATATGATAGATAGGCACTGTGTCCTGTCACAGGAATGGCCAACCCAGGAGGAGCAGATTTTAGCAAGAATCTACATACAGTGTCAGAATTCAGGGTTCCGGCTATCCCAGAAAGTGGGTATTGTGTCTAAATTGTACACAAGGTAGAACTCCCGGGGCTAGAAATATTTTGATTCTTTTTTTTTTTTTTTTTTAGTTTTAGTTTTTATTAAGTGAGAAGCGGGGAGGCAAAGAGGCAAACTCCTGCATGCACCCGGCAGGGATCCATCCGGAAAACCCACTAGGGGGTAATGCTCTGCCCATCTGGGAATTGCTCTGTTGAACCTAGAGGCATTCTAGCACCTGAGGTGGAAGCCATGGAGCCATCCTCAGAGCCTGGGGTAACTTTGCTCCAATGGAGCCTTGGCTGCTAAAAGTGAAGAAAGAAATAGAGAGAAAGAAAAGGGGGGAGAAGCAGATGAGTACTTCTCCTCTGTGCCCTGACTGAGAATCGAACCCGGGACTTTCACATGCCGGGCAAACACTCTACCACTAAGCCAACTGGCCAGGACCAAAATATTTTGATTCTTGATCCAAGGGCAGGTTATATGGGTGTTCTCAGTTTTGAAAAATGCACCAACTGTGTGATGATGACTTGAGTACATTTCTGTGTGTATGCTATACTTCATTAAAAATCATACTTAACAGATAGGTGTATGACACTCTCGTTATGGCTTGCTCTGTGCCTTATGGATGGTATTTAGTGCAGTCAGTTAATGCTTCTGGGTGATGTGGCTTCCCAATCTTTAGGCTATTTCACTATCTTACACTTAAAACAAATTGTTTCATAATTCATTTTGTCAGAGTCTGCTTCTTGAAAATATTTTTTTTTTAAATACTAACTTAACAGCATCTTTCACTTTCAAATATGATTGGAAGAGTCTTAAATATATTGATGTTCACCGAGATACTGTTTTTTTTTGTTTTTTTAATGTCAGGGATTTTAATGAATAGAATCATAATATTATTTAAGATATAGCTGTCAATGGCAGAATACATAATCTTAGCAGGGTAATGACAGTCTCATGTTGTTTTTTTAATTAAACCATATTGCTCAGTGCTTTAAATCCAAAAGTTTTTAAATTGAAAGTAAATGGTTCCAAGTTATGTTCAGTTGTTACATTCATGCCGAAATAAACTTCAGATCTACATTCTGTACATTTTGGGGTTCAAAAAACTTAATTGTATGCTAAGTCATGCAAAAATGTACGTCTCCCACACCTCAGCCATCAAGACGTCTATTGATGTGGTGTGATTTAAACCTGCACACAACCGAACACATTTTCTCACCCACATCACTCATAGCACCCAAAGGAACAAGCTCAGAAGACAATTAACACATTTCAGCTCCACATCCCTCCTAGTTTGGGCGTAAAGAGCTATAGTATAAAAGGGCCTGCATGCCCACACACCATATGCCAGGCTGTCCTGGCTCATGGGACAGCGGGGTGCTTGGTACAATTCAGGATGTGTCTTCATTTAAGCTTCGCAAGGTGGCCCAGCTGTTCAGTTTCCTGGGATGGCCCTCACGTGACCCGCAGTTCTGCAGGGTACCACCCCTCGTCTCTGACAGAGCTCACAGCACAATTTTGTCCTCCACTGCCTCTGGTAATGTGGAGAGGAAACAGGTGTCTATGTGTTACCAACCGCAATCTGTTGTCTCCATATCTTTCTCCGAGCAGTTTCCTCCTCAGGCTTAGGCAGAAGTTTATTCTGGTTCAGTGATATGATCCTTCCCTCATCTAGCCGCTGCCATCCCCTGCTCCATCTGTCTGGGCTCCATCTCTGTTCAGCTTCCCCTCCCAGGAGGAAGGCTTGAACTGAATTTACTGCTTTATTTATTAAGCACATTACTGTGACTTCAAAAGCCTTGCAGTTTCTACTTGTTTGTTCTATGTTCTAGGATATTAATTATTTTAAATGCCTCAGTGTTAATAGGGTAAACAAGGAATCATCCCTCTTTCTGTTCTACGTCTGTATTTTCAATAGTAATCATTAATGATAAGATTTAGATTTGGACGGACATGTTTGCCTTGTCCCACAGTTTAACAACTGTACACAGTCTACATAGTCTTCCAAATAATTGATACAACAGTACAGATCTTTCAAACTCTTAAATTGGGGGGAAGAGGAGACTGTATTTGAGTCAGTAAATATGGACCTGGTTATAAACATGACCTCCAAACCATGGTTATCCCTGCTGTAAATATTCAAGAGTGCCCCCTTCCTTTCACTGTTTCCCAGTCGACCCCATAATTCACTTGAGTTAATACACCAATGAATAACAACCAGTTATTTCACTTGTGGAGAATGTTCCGCATGCTAGACTCCATCCAATCAAACATTGCTTCCTGCTTGGAGAAGAATGATGAGGATTCTCAACAGCAGGTGGTTCCCATGACTCTCTCTTAATTTTATACACACACGTACATACTCACGAATACACACACAGAATACACACACACACACAAACATAGTAGTTTGATAATTTTTTATAATATCTGTAACTAATAGTGTTGATTATAGGTATGAATTAGAGCCTTTTGCTGGTAAATGTTTACTGACTCAGGCCTAGAAGGGGGAAAAACCTACAAATTGTGGCATGTTTGGGTTTCTATGGAGTACATGCTCCCACACGACGGGACTGACCATCACAGCATGTGCAGGTAGGCTGTCATTAGAGGACCAATTCCAGGGGCAGAAAGCATGGGAACAAGACACCAGTGAGCATCTGGAGGGCAAAGAAAAGACATCTGCCCCCCACATAAAACAACGGGAAGACTTAGTAAATGAGGCTTTGTTGTAGTTGGGAATGTGTGTTTTGTTTCAATATTCAGATTCAACCACTATACACCAAACATATTTGCCTTCTCTGTCTCGTGTGGATGACGAGATCTTTCTTTCAAAATCATATAGAATTTTTGAACAAAGTAAGGAATTTAAAAATAATCCTATCAGTTTTTGTTGGGCATGGGATGAATGCAATTTAAACTTATTATTTAAATAAATATTTTATTAAAATGGTATTTTAAATTAATTTGAAAAATCTGTAGTGTAAGGCAAAGTTTAATATTTCCAAGTCATGAACACTGTTTTATTTACTTTGAGTTGACTACACAAGAGTACACATAATTTTTGGATAGCTTTAAAGAAATAATATGTTGGATTTGGTGTATGGGCCAAAGGTATGGTGAAATGTGTATTAAAATCAAAATTCATGATATTGAAAAGCAGAAGTCTTTTAATAACTGTCTAATATTTAAAATTCAAATATTACATAGTTTAAAATAAACTAGTTTGCTTTTGTAACTTCTGCGATGAGGTGAGGGAGGCAGTTCTTAGCTGCCACTGGCAAACATTCTCCACAGAAGAACTCTACAGAAATAAAAATACTCTACTCTCAGTGTGAAAGTCAAAGTTGTGCACAACTGTTACTACATTTTCTCTTCCTAATATTCAAATTTAAAGTACTACACATTTTATGTCCCTCAATAATTTTAATCAGAAGCAGATAATTTGTATATTTCCCTGATGAAGAAAACACATTTATGAAATAAACTTTTATTTTTCATATTTAGCTTATTTTGTTATTAGTTTATTTTGTTATTAGTTTATTTTGTCCAACACCATGTTTCTCCCCAAGATGGATGCTGAGGTATGAAGTAAGCACAGTATCTGACTCACAGGTGTGTCATACTGATCATGTAGCAATCTGGGACAGTTACCAGTCCTCTTCTCTATACTGGGAAGAGGCTCTAGGTTACACTGGAAAGGTCTGAGTTAAAGGTTAAAAGACATGCATATTTTAATTATAAAATGTCACATATACAATAAAGAGAAAAATAGCATCAAAAATGAAAAAAATAATGCAAAAAACTTAAAGGGAACAGATTTATTTGCAGATAATTACTAGTCTCAAATTTCAATTGTAACAACCATGAATGTAGACATTTTAGGATGCAATTTTTTAGTAATTCCACATTGATATCCCCACATGCACACATAGATATACACTTCCTTTTTTAAAATTATGATTTGTGGTACATGCTGTTTTATAACCTCTAGGCCAGTGGTTCTTAACCTTTTTTGAGGTACCGAACCTACCAGTTTCATATGTGCATTCACCGAACCCTTCTTTAGTGATAAATAAAATATGGTTTTTTTTTTCCAAATTCAAGACACAGGTATATGTTTTTTTACTGGTGCACAAAATGAGCCGTGCATGAACATCACCTTGCTCAAAGAACAAAACCAACAAAGTGCATGAACTCACAACAAATTACGGTATTACTTTATTCTGGCCTCCGCGGCAGAGGCTTCTCCGAACCCCTGAAACCGACTCATCGAAAGCCTAGGGTTCGATAGAACCCAGGTTAAGAACTACTGCTCTAGGCCTATACTATGAATGTTTTACCATGATAATGAGAATTCTTTGATAACACAGTTTTCATTTTATATATTGTCATTCCTTATATGAGTAAACTCTAATTTTCTTAAATCATTCCCTTTTATTTATAAGCAGTTTCTATTTTTTATAAAAAATATAACTAATACATATTTTTGTCTTTGTCCACATTTGTATTGATTTTTTTTGAGAAAACAATATTAGGGCATTTGTCAAACCCAGACTATGACTTCTGATACATAATGACAAATTTGCCTGCTAAAAATGTGCCAAGTTACACTAACACCAGCAACGTAGGTGCATGTTTTTCAAACTCTCACCAACACTGGGCATTGCTATGTAATCTTTGCCAATTGTATCATAGCACTTTAGAGTAATTATATTTTTGCATAGCAATTATTTTTGCATTAGGTGAAAGCAGCATGCAGTCATGTGCCAGATGCTATAAACCCATGCTGCAAGCACCAACTCACAGGATTATGTGCACCCCTCTTGGATGAGAGGGAATTCCCCAAGGGTTTCTCCCATTTCCACATGTCCTGTGACACTTTTGGTTCTGAACTTTGTTTTCAAGGACACTTATATGGGCAACAACTATTGGTTAGAGATGTGGTTGCTCTCTAGGGCACAGAGGAGCAGGTGTGCTCATGACCACTGTGAAAGAACGAAGTTCTCTAAACCCAGAGTTCCTCAGCGGTGACACAAACCCACCAGGCACACACCTGCTCCTGGGCTTTCTTTATTTTGTCCCTAAGGGATGTGGGGCCAATACAGACATGCAGTTCATTGTGTCTGCTCTGCTGCAAATCATGAAGTCCTTGGTCTCCATCCTCAGAGGCCTGCGCCTTCCATCAACACACACGAACTGCAGCAGGCTCATCTGTTAGCTTGAAATTTGGGTAAAATCACAGGCCCTTCAGAGAGGATCTTGACACAGTTTGGATTCCCTGTGTATTACAGACAGATTTGCTGGCATGTGTATGCAGTTTTAGAAACAGAAAGGCTAGTGTGTCATGCTCATCAACCTTTCAGTGAGCGAGAGAGCATGTCACAGGGGGGAAGGAGAAAGGGAGGAACTGAAAAAGAGAGGTGGACACAACTGTCTGTGCTTATCTTCCATGTTGTGAGGTGGCAGGATGATCCAGTGATCGGAACATCCAGGAAGATTACTGTGTATGAAATTGGAATTGCTTGGTTCTGGTTTCCACATGCTGGTGACATGCATGTTGTTGCTTCGTCTCTGTGGGACAGACTTGGCGTAAGGGATGATTTCAGTGGTTGTGGACATTTCAGGAAGTCACCGTACTGTGTGAGGATATGCAATAGCCACAACAGGGCAGGGCTGGGAACAACAAACGCTAACATCAGGCATGGAAACTGAGATAATCCACCTGCACCTCTAAACCTATAAAACGAAGAAGGCCTTAGCTAGATGATCCTTAAGGCTCGAGGATCTGAGATTCAGATCTGATCTCACACGTTCTTGCAATATTAAATCATCACCACTATGGAGAACAAAGTTTATTTTTATGGCTGGCCATTGTCACTCTAACTAAATGACTGAACATTAGGCTAAAAATGGTCAAAGGCATGTCTGGGATAACAGAAATAAAAAACTTACCTTGTTTTGTAAGAATTGTGTAAAGAGTTAAAATATGTTGTGTGTCCTTAGCCTAATTAGGAAAACTTTCTATTGGAATTTTAAGTTTTAAAATAGTTATAATGAATATTGGGTGAGGAGCAGCCTTTTAAAAATTAATATAAAAGACTATACTTCAATAACAAAAAATAGAGAATTATCAATATTTATGTGCTAAATGTTATAGAGATTTCTCTAGAACACATGTTTTATATCCTATTGTGGTACTCCTAAATTAATCAGTCCCTAGTTATTTCCAATATTTCTGAAAACACAGAAAGCTAATTTATAAAGCATTCTATCAACTAGAAAGCTAATTCAAAACATTTATTGAGTCAAGCTATTATAATGGGTAAAGCAAAGATTACATATAAATAAAATGCAATTTTTCTCCCCCCAAAATTATAACATCAGAAGCAGTTATATAGACACATACACACCAATTTACTGAACAGAGGATTTGGGGTAATAAAGGAGGATAATTTTGTGATCTTAGGAGGGATAATTAGTTCCACCTGAAGAAATTCAAGAACTTTGCTGGGAAGCTGGCCCTTGACCTGGCCCATAAAGGAAGACTGGGATGTTTACTGAAGAATGGTGACAAGGAGAATTTCAGATGGGGAAGAGCATGAACCAAGAGCAGAGACAGGGCAGCTCAGAAAATTGTCAGAAAAAGCTTCATTGTCCAGAGTGCAGCTGAAGATCAAGTGTCTAGGATAGAGTTTTGTTTTGTTTTTTGTTTGTTTGTTTCTTTTTAGTGAGAGAGAGCAAGAGGGGCATACAGAGACAGATCGACAAGAAGGGAGAAAGAGATGAGAAGCATCAGTTCTTTATTGTGGCACCTTAATTATTCATTGATTGCTTTCTCATATGTGCCTTGACTGGGGGCTCTAGCTGAGCCAGAGACCCCTTGCATAAGCCTCAAACCAGCAACCATGGGGTCATGTCTATAATCTTATGCCCAAGCTGGCTACCTTGAGCTCAAGCTGGTGAGCCCACGCTTAAACCAGATAGAGTCTGTGCTCAAACCTGTGACCTCAGGGTTTTAAACCTGGGTCCTCAGCATCTCAGGCCAATGCTCTATCCACTGTGCCACTGCCTGGTCAAGCTAAGATATAAATTTAACAAAAACACAGATGGCAGTCTATCTATGGAACCATCTCCTGGAAGTCTGCAATTTCTCTGTGCACAGTGGGATAACACCTATGGTTTTGAGCTGCCACCACAGTGCACATGTGACAGCACTGATCACACAACCTTCACACTTACTGTCTCTGTGTCTGTCTCCCCAACTGAAATATTGATCACTGTAATTCTGAGAGAGAGAGAGAAAAACAAAAGAGTAAAGTGATTTAACCTCTGTCAAATCTCAGCCTAAACACAGTCTCAATAAATACTGTTTTTCCCTTCTCCAAATTTGTGTTACAAATTGCTAAAATAAAAAGTTAACTGGAATTGGACTCAACTCTATGGAACGATGAGCCTTTGAATCAAAGATAATACATCAGCACACTGGTCTTTGTTCTCAGTGATTTTTTGAAAGCTTAGCAACACATGGGTGAAGGATGGTGTTTTCCCCCATGATATAGTGAATTTATTACAAGAAATCTCTTCTTATATATATATTAAAAAAATCCTATACTCCAGCCTTCATGCAAAATGTGTTCAGCTCTCATGGCCATCTGTCCAGATAAGGACCCCCACTTTAGGAAATATGTAAGTGTATACATATATTTCCTAGGAAGTCTCTAGTCCAAGTTAAGTTGCACACCATTCACTGAAGCAGGCACAGTAGGACTATGGAGCATGGAACACTCAGATTGATGAGTTTCCAGAAAAGAAGCACAGTCATGGGCCAATCATGATGACTGCATTGTCTGTGCTGTAAAAACGTTTGGGGCCATTGTTTTTCTCATGAGAAATCAGTGTCGCTCTTTTCCATTGTTAGATTTACAATAGTAAATTGGGTTCAATTTAGAGAGGGAACAAAAACCCCTCAAAATTACATTGTTGATCTAAATCTCCATAGTCTGGAAAACAGAAAAAAAAGTGTGTCTTGCTGATGGGAGTTCAGGCACTTCTGCCCGTAGCTCGAGTCCAGGAGGCATGCGAGAGCTGTGAGTCTGATGTCCACACTGTGGCGTCAGAAGCCTGCTCCAAGCAAGTGCCAGAGACACCAATGCAGAGGTCAGGGTTTCAAAGAGACACCAGCATTAAACAGGCAGTGGCCTTGGGACAGTTCCTTCTTCATCTCAGGTGGCCAGCAGGCACTACAAGGTGAGTCTGACCAAACTATTGTTACTACTTTTTAAAATAAATGATAAATTTTGAATATCCTGTTTTTACAGAGACATTCAATATTAAAAGCCATAGTCATTTCCACAAAAAGCACTACCCTGAGAATGACTTAAACAGTTCACTGCACTGAACCTCTTCTTCCCTTTGGCTTCTAAATTTACAAGTTCTCGCAGCGTAAGCTGATCTCACTCTGACTCTCCTGATTCATGGCAGGAAATGAACCCAGAGGTGAGTTTGTAAAAACCAGTTGAGAATAGGGGACTGAGTTCCGATTCTGGCAGGGTAACCCGTCTTCCGATACCTCTGCCTTCTTCAGGTATAAAACCTTTATAGACCCTCTTCCACACACACAGATTCCTTAGCAGTAGTAGTTACAATTCGGTAAAGAGAATAAAGAAAAGTGGATCCATCATGATGTTCTCATGGGCTCACCATTTGTAAGCTCAGTCAGCAGGTAATATCTACATGGGTGTTAGGAAGGGGGGACTTCCTATGACACCACAAACGGGTCCCTCCCAGTGATTCCAGTGTGGGGGAGAAGTCTTCAGTGACAGTCCGTAGCAGGCTGTACAATGCTTTTTCTAAATCATAAATGTCTCTTTAGTAGGTATTTTTTTAATCCTTTCTACTTTCTAAGACATTATGGATAGCCAGGCAAGTCTCACATACTTCTCATCTATAGTTTGACACTTACGTGCATTTCTCTGGAGATTTAGTTTCGCTTCAAAAATATGGTTAACTACAAAATAGCAGGAAGCTGTTTTAATAAATTCAAAAGATAACTTTTAAGAGATGATGGCCAGTCTGACCAGGCGGTTGCTCAGTGGATAGAGCATCGGACTGGGATGCGGAAGAACCAGGTTCGAGACCCCGAGCTCGCCAGCTTGAGTGCGGGCCCGTCTGGCTTGAGCAAAAAGCTCGCCAGCTTGGACCCAAGGTTGCTGGCTCCAGCAAGGGCTGGCTCGGTCTGCTGAATGCCCTCGGTCAAGGCACATGTGAGAAAGCAATCAATGAGCAACTAAGATGTCGCAACGGCAACAAAAAACTAATGATTGATGCTTCTCATCTCTCTCTGTTCCTGTCTGTCCCTGTCTATCCCTCTCTCTGACTCTCTCTCTCTGTCCCTGTAAAATAAAAAAAAAAGAGAGATGATGGCCATATAATCAAATTTTGAAATTCTACAGAAAATTGATATGATATATTTGAAGGACTGAAAAGGAATTTTCACATCCATAAATGAAACAGGCATGTGCCATAACTATAGACAAAATGTTGACAATGATGATGTATACTTGTGCTTTATGAAATAAATTTCAT
This sequence comes from Rhynchonycteris naso, assembly GCA_037038555.1. Lineage (NCBI taxonomy): Eukaryota > Metazoa > Chordata > Mammalia > Chiroptera > Emballonuridae > Rhynchonycteris > Rhynchonycteris naso. Next base: position 210,221,795 of record CM072998.1, on the reverse strand, counting down.
AGATGTGAGATGAAGACATCCTTTTTATGTTAGATAAAACATTACCAAGTATTTTATAAAACAAAATCCAAACAATATACTCTATGTGTGTCTATGTAAGGGTATATTGTAGAGTTTCTTTTTAATTTTTTTGCAGGTCTAAAAAATAATCCCTTCTATTAAAAATAATTTAAGATGCACCTTTCAAATCTCCTCCTTCATGCCTTGTTGTCTCGCCACCAAGACAGTTACCAATTCAGGAAACAAAGCGCTTATCAGCCCTCTGTCACACCAAGCTTAACAGCAGACCAGGTGTTTCACATCCCAGGACTCCATGCTATGCCCAAATATTTTCCAATATCCTGAGATATCACACTTCCTCCAGGAAGAGTGATCATAGCAGCAGCACCCGGTGTCTCATCCTACCATCCTCTGAGCATGCCCTGATTTCCAGAGTATCACATGACTCTCTGAGCACCCCAGCCATTCCTCTCTGGCCCCTCCATCTGAGCTGCACTTACTCCCCACACACAATAGAAACACTGGCCCACCATGCAGTTTTCAGCTGTGCCAATTTGCCTAGAGATGGTCTTGATGTGCCCAGAGTAGACTTGATTTTACATTGAAGCAGAAATCTTACCAGGTGTTGTGAGCAGAGGGACACCCACTGTCAGGGCAGGAAATGGCAGGACTCTGGTCCAGGTCAGTGTCTTCCTCGAGGAGATTCGGGAATAAAGTATGATTGATTTTTTTTTTTTGTCATTTAATCTCTAGGTTAGTGGGGTAATACTCAGAGAAAAGAAAGATAATTTCCTTGGAAAGCAGATTTACATGCAGGTAAAGACCTATAGGCCCTAAGTTTCAGAGCTAATGCTAAGATCTATATTCTACTACAGAATTAGGTACATGTTTTAGTGAAAGAGGTTCTCTGTCCCCACAACAAATCACCACTTCTTATATACCTTCTTGTCACTGATGTACATGCACTCATTCTCTTCAAAGACCTCATACATTGAGAGGTGTCATATTGTCTTATGACTTTTCAAAGATTGATTAAAAAAAAAAGACAAGTTATTAAAAACAACTTAAGAAATATCTAGATCATTGGTAGTCACCTGTAAAATCAATTTCACACCTTGTCCCCAAAGCACTTTGTTTGAAAGAAATAGATCTTTCCCTCTGTGCTTCTTAGTATTGGGAATTTTGATTAAATGCATTTAAATATGTATGGATAATTCTCCAAGTGAAAATAATCCATCAACCAAAATACTTAGCCATGTACTATGGATAATGGCATGGGAAATTTATTATTTGGTAGAAAAAAAATCAAATCTTATAAACATGGTAAATATAATATTAAGGACTAGAACTAAATCAATAGAAAGCATGACTTTTGATTGATGCTTGGAATGTGTTGGGTTTTCAAATAAAGAAGGAGAAGGCTCTGAGTGGAGATTCTAACCCACCTGAAAGGAAGACTCCAAGATGAAAAATCACTTGCCAATTCCCGGGTCAGCCTGTGCATCTGTACTTTGTGAAGCTAATAAATGCCCTGGAATGGAAGCCATGTTCATTGACTTCCTTGTTTAAAAGGCCATACTTTCTTCTTTATTTACATATGCACATATGCATTTTCAGCTGTGAGCCCTGCAAATGACAATCCCAAATCTAAGCATTCCAGATAGATATTAGTTTGTCAGACCTGACGGTTTTCAGGAGGAAGAGTTGGTGCAAAACATTTGGTCCCATCCATTAATGCAACTTGATTCATCCTCACATTTAGACTTAGGATGGATGATGAAATTACACCTTGAGTTGTTGTCTGTGGATAGCAAGTGTGGACTCACGTAACAGGTAGTTTTCTGTGACATTTCTTTCCCCACAGCCTGGCAGCCACCAGGCCTTCTAGAGAGACTGCATTATTCCATGGCCAACGTGGGGACAGAAGCGCCCAAAGCCACTGCCCATGGTCTCTCCTGTCCTTAGGGGAGCAGGTACTTCTTCCACTTACCTGTTCCCTGTCACTCAACTTTTGCACTCAGTTCACAGTCAATTTTTTCTCTAGCCATAAATCTCTGCTTCGCTCAACCACATCCTGACATCTCAGCCAAATCCACCTGACTACTCGGCCAAATGGCCTATTGACAGTTTTCTGCTCTACAGATTCTCCCATCAGAGCTCAGGTGGTTGCTGTGGCATCCACTGCTCAGATCTCGTTTTCCTTTGAAATTGCAGAATAAATGGGTTTCCTTTTTCAGAACAGCCTACCAGTTAGAAGAGAGGGTTTAGAATCTGTTTAAATCTCATCTCCCCTCATTAGCTGCTGGACCATGGGACAAGTCATTTAACTTATCTGGGCTGGGTGTGCAGGTAGGACAATATGACACACCTTACCCTAGAAATCAGAGCTGGTGAGCTCTCCAGCCTTTCTCTTCACCACCAGGGGTCAGTTAGCCTGTGTGGGATAATGTGGACACTTGTTCATGGTGTGTCCCCAGTGAATGACAAGCACAAGGGGCCAGTTCTGCCAATGTGTTATCCTTTCCCCATGTGTTATCCTGCTCAGGATTGTGCTCACACTAAGGTCTGCCATGTCCAGTTACTTCCCCGCTTGCTTCCAACTTGGCAGCAGGGCTTGTGGATATTAGCGGATATTTTCTTATTCAATCTAAGGCCTAGATTAAGCTGATCATACAAACTGTCATCTGAAATAGGGAAAGTTTACACCCTGAGACAAAAGGCGTGAACTCAGACTTCCCAGGGCAAATGAGGCCATGTACTGACCCCACATCTGACTGGTTGTACCATTTGCATGTCTGGAAACCAGTTACTAAGTTTGTATTCACCTGTCTGGTGGAATCTCACACTGCCAATCACCATAAATGTGGAATCCTATATAAAAAGAGGGACAGGGAGGGAGAGAAATGTAGCTTTATAATTCCATGAATATTACCTGGAGCTCAGGTTGATGAAGATGGAGGACAACTACAATGGGAGTAGAAAGAGCAAAGCTATGTTGGGTCTTGTAGTTGGCAATGGAGAACTGATGCAAGTGCCTCATAAAATAGATTCAATGACCCTTAAGTTCAAGAATGTGTGAGGTGGGAAATGTCTTGGGAAGCAGAGATTTTGGAAGACATGCAGTGTGGGAGAGTCTGTCGGGAAGACTCCAAGGATGGGCACCAGGAGTGGGAAGGTCGCGGACGCCTTTGGTGATGCTGAGACAGGGCATGGGCTTCTGGAAGAAGTTGGAAGGGGATGAGAAGGAAACTGAGTGGGTGGGGAGGGAACTAAGAAGGTGCAGAGGGACATGAAAGACACTAAATGGAAACAAGGAGTGATTTTCATGACATATAAATTACACCCTGATAAAAATCTTAAAAAGAAAAAAGTGTAAGCCCTGATTAGTTGTTCAGTGATTAGTGTCAACCTGGCCTATGGATGTCCTGGGTTCAATTACTGGTCAGGATCTCTAGGGAAGATGGCGATGGAGTAGGCGGATGTACCAACTTCCAACTCCCAGAACCAAAGTGGATTATAACTCAATTTTAAGAACCATCATCTGGATAAACCAACTTTGAACTAAACTAAGTGGACTCTTCTACCAAGGAACACTGAAGGAGCCACATTGAGACTAATAGGAAAAGCGAAAACGCGAAGAGGGCTGCCCAGCTCCCCAGAGCGAACGGCAGCCTGGAGAGACCCGCATGGCGGGAGGAGAGTTTGGCAGAGAGGGAGGGACCTGGGTCCCAGGAACCAAGCCCCAGCCTGCAGACCCAGAGCCTAGAAGAGGCATTTGGGCAGTATTGAGCTGTGAAACAAGTGAGGATACTGTTTGTGAGAAAGTGACAGTTTTCTCAGACCCAAGATTCTTCTTAAAGGGACAGTGCAGAAAACCTCTCTCACAACCACTCACCCGGGGCTCCAGGGAACAGGGACAGAGGAGAGGACCAGAGCAGCAGGAAGAGAGTGTGGACTGAAGGCAGAGGGACAAACACTCTGAAGAACAGCCACCCTAACTCCTGGCCTAAGTCACTTCCCTAATCAAAAACTAATATTTCTGCTGGAACTAGCAATACCAGCAAAGGGACCCAGGACACCAGCCAAAAAAGCTCTCCCGTGGCACTTAGAGCAGAGCTGCTTAGACGGAGGGAACTTCCAGGACTACAGTATGGAGTGTTAGGGTCTGAGCTGCAGTGCACCCACCCACACTGCTGAGAGCTTGCTGGAGGGAGAATGGCAGTGGGACGCTAAAATGTGGCTCTGTCGGTGGGGGTGGAGGCCAAGCCAGTGTGAGCTCAGTCTAGCCCAGCAGGGGTGAAGTGACATGAGAAAGCGGTCGGGCAGCTGCAGGCCCACCTGTAACCCCACCTGCAGGGGAAAAGCGGGAGGCCAGGAAGGGGCAGAGATCTGCTCTGCAACCCTGGACCCTGCGCAATTCAGCCCTGAGCGCGGGGACAGGGCTAGGACCAGGGACAGGCAGAGGCTTGCGGCTGAGCGCATGCCAGCAGCTCAGCCCCGCCCGAAAAACCACGGTTTGCCGCCCTGCATGTGTGAGTTGGGTCTGAACACAGGGCAGGGCTAGAGCCCCGGATGAGCGGAAGCTCACAGCTGAGTGCACGCCAGCAGCCCTGTCCAACCCGAGAAACTGTGGCGAAAAGGCTCTGAACGTGGGGGCTGGGTGGAAGCCCAGAAACAGACTGGGTCCGCAGCTGAGCAAAGGTGCTCACCTCTACCCTTGGTACTGAGGCTTGTGGCTTGAGTGCAGTGCACAACCCAACCTGTGGGGGAAAGGCGATGGCCCAGGCAGGATGAGGTTTGCAGAGCCAGGCACCAGAACACAGCCCCTCCGGCGGAGGAGAGGCGGATATCACAGCAACAGCCGTAGTGGGCCAGCACTGGCAACGCCCATACCCAACCACCCTAGGCAGAGGCAGAGGGGGTGGCGGGCCTGCAGATAGACCACACCTAGAGAACACAAAGGCAACACATACTAGACTACAGTGCCCATAACTTGCTTATACACAGACAAAATGGGCAGGCAGAGGAATGCAAACCAAATGAAACAAGAGAAATCCCCAGAGAAGGACCTGAATGAACCAGATAAAGAGATAACAAGTATAAAAAATGAACTTGAAATAATAAAAAAGAATCAGACAGAAATGACAAATACAGTATCAGAACTGAAGACCACAATGGAAGGAACTAAAAGCAGAATGAATCACACTGAGGATCGAATCAGCGAGTTAGAGGACACAATAAATAAAGGCACAGAAGCAGAGAAGAAAAAGGAAAAGAGACTCAAAAAATCTGAGGAAACTCTAAGGGAGCTCTGTGACAACCTGAAGAGAAACAACATTCGCATCATAGGGGTGCCTGAAGAAGAGGAGAGAGGACAGGAAATGAAAACTTTGTTTAATCAAATCATAGCAGAAAACTTCCCTAAATTAAGGCTGGGAAACATTACACATGTTCAAGAAGCACACAGAACTCCATTAAAGAGAAACCCAAAAAATCTACACCAAAACACATCATAGTTAAAGTACCAAAGCTAATGGATAAGAAAAATTTTTTAAAGCTGCTAGAGAAAAAAAGGCTATCATCTACAAAGGAGCCCCCATAAGGATGACATCGGACTTCTCAACAGAAACACTTGAGGCCAGAAGGGAATGGCAAGATATAATCAAAGTAATGCAGAACAAGAACCTACAACCAAGACTACTCTACCCAGCAAGGCTAACGTTTAAAATTGAAGGAGAAATAAAGAGCTTCCAAGACAAAGAAAGCCTCAAGGAACTCATTAAAACCAAACCAATTCTGCAAGAGATACTAAGGGGCCTGTTGTGAACAGTTCAAAGTGAGGAAAGAATATAGCAAAAGAAGAATACAGCTTTAAAGAATAAAATGGCAATAAACAACTACATATCAATAATAACCTTAAATGTAAATGGATTAAATGATCCAATCAAAGGACATAGGGTAGCTGCATGGATAAAGAAACAGGACCCATATATATGCTGTCTACAAGAGACACACCTTAAAACAAAGGATGCACATAGACTGAAGGTAAAAGGATGGAAAAAAATATTTCATGCAAATGGAAATGAAAAAAAAGCCAGGGTAGCAGTACTTATATCTGACAAAATGAACTTTAAAACAAAGGCTGTAGTAAGAGATAAAGCAGGACACTACATAATGATAAAGGGAACAATTCAACAGGAAGATATAACTATTATAAATATCTACGCACCAAATATAGGAGCCCCGACATACATAAAGCAGACTTTGATGGATATGAAGGGCGAGATTCACAGCAATACTATCATAGTAGGGGATTTCAATACCCCTCTAACAACACTGGATAGATCCTCAAGAAAGAAAATTAATAAAGAAACAGCAGACTTAAAGAATACACTAGATCAACTTGATTTAATAGATATCTTCAGAACTTTTCACCCTAAAGCAGTAGAATATACATTCTTCTCGAGCGCTCATGGTACGTTTTCTAGGATAGACCACATGTTAGGACACAAAAATGGTCTCAATAAATTTAAGAAGATTGAAATCATATCAAGCATTTTCTCTGATCACAATGCCATGAAACTAGAAATTAATCACAAAAGAAAAACAGAAAAATACTCAAACACTTGGAAACTAAATAGCATGATATTAAATAATGAATGGATTAACAATGAGATCAAAGAAGAAATAAAAAAGTTTCTAGAAACAAATGATAATGAGCATATATCAACTCAAAATTTATGGGACACAGCAAAAGCAGTTCTGAGAGGGAAGTTTATTGCACTACAGGCATATCATAAGAAGCTAGAAAAAGCTCAAATAAGCAACCTGACCCTGCATCTAAAAGAACTAGAAAAACAACAGCAAATAAAACCCAGGACAAGTAGAAGGAAGGAAATAATAAAGATCAGAGCAGAAATAAATGACATAGAGGCTAAGGAAACAATACAGAGGATCAATGAAACAAGAAGCTGGTTCTTTGAAAAGGTAAACAAGATTGATGAACCTTTAACTAGACTCACCAAGAAAAAAAGAGAGAGGACTCAAATAAATAAAATTAGAAAGGACAGTGGAGAAATAACAACTGACACAACAGAAATACAAAGCATTGTAAGAAAATACTATGAAGAACTCTATGCCAGTTCCTGGTCAGGGCACATGAGAGAAGCACCCTTCTGCTTCTCCACCCCTCCCCTCTTTCCTCTCTCTCTTTCTCTCTTGCCTTCCTGCAGCTATGGCTCAAACTATTTCCAGCACATTGGCCCAAGGCACTGAGGATAGCTCCATGGAGCCTCTGCCTCAGGTGCTAAAAATAGCTCAGTTGTGAGCTTGGGCCTCAGATGGGCAGAACATCAGCCCAAACAGTGGTTGCCGGGTGAATCCCAGTTGGGATTCATGCGGGAGTTTGTCTATCTCCCCTTTCTTCACTTGGAAAAAGAAGAAAAAAATTAATTAAAAAAATATTTTAGAAGTCATGATTTACTACTGTGTTTTTATTTTATCAGGTCATCTTTATTTCAGTAACATACTATTTTTTTTTTCAACTAGTAAATCATGGCTGTGCCCTTTTACATGGTTCTGTTGAATAATGGTGCCTGGGTTGGTGATTAATGGCTCTTTGTCATTTGAGCACCTACCTAGGGACATGGCAGAGGCCCAGTCATTGACCCAGTCATCATCAATATCTGTGTTCATTATTTGTACTAAGACATCTAAGGCTACTTAGCCAATGCTCAGGTGACCCAAAACTAAAGTCATTGCTAAGATGATGAGTGAATCAGATTCAAAATTAATTGGACACGTTTGGAATGCTGGACCAAAACTAGGACAGCAACATTTAGCAAGAATGTATGTAAAATTCTACCTGTTATTAAAAATGTGTCGTGTATCTAAGACAAGAGGAGAACCTCACTGTTGTGACAGACATCAAACTTAATTCTTTCAAACAACACAGGCCATTTCTTGCTGGTGTCCACGCCATCTCAGACCAGCGAGCAACAGGCCACTGCACCTCAGTCATGCAGATCTGAGAGCAACGCAGCCCCAGCTCAGTCATACCTGGTCGCTGTGCCAGAAAGAAAGGAAACATCGCTAACTCCCTCGCTGGTTCTTAAGTCTTCCATTCTAAAGCAACACATATCTCTTCTTTTCTCTGCTCAAAGGAACTCAGGTTGCCATACTTTAAAGCAAGAGGACAAGGACTTGCCATTGTTTGTGCTCTGTGCACAAGAGGGGGTGTCATCACAGATCTATGGCCAACAGTACTGACAGCTATTGCAGACAACATAAAATAATTAATGACTGTAGTTGGCTGAATTCTCCGATGACCCCAAGATTCCTGTATTCCACTCTCCATCTGGGGTAAGACTGTGTAGTCCCCCCCCCCACCCCACAGTGTCACCTGAACCTATAGGTGTGACAGATTTCACTCCTGTGATTAGGTTTCTTTAAATGACCAAGGTTAAGGAATTTTGAAGGTGTAATTGATGTCTCAAATCAATTGACTTTGAGGTCATCAAACGGCAGATTCTCCAAGCTGGGCCTGACCTAATCAATTCAGCCCTTCGGAGCAACAAGGTGCTTCCTGAAATTAAAGATTCAAAGCATAAAAGGAATTAGTCTGCTGACTTTGAAAACACGAGCTGCCCAGAGAGGCAGCTGAGTGGCAGGGACCTCAGGCAGCCCACTGACAAAAGCCAGTAGGAAGCAGGGACCCCAGTCTTATAGCTAGAAGCAGCCTGATTGTTTAATGGCCCAAATGAACTTGGAAGAGGACACACTCTGGGGAGACCAGTCTGAGTCCCTAAGACCATAAACTAAGGAGGCCGCACCTGGACTCTGCATCCACGAAGACCATCAGATTGAAATAGTTGTTGTTTTAATCTATGAGGCTGTGGTAGTTTGTTGCTTGGCATAGAAAATGAACATAATTCAAAAAATCAAGTTCATAATATATTTTAAAAGCCAATCACACAAAATACAAACGTTAATGATCCATGTTGGGTAAAAAAAAGGTATATATTTGCATAGGAAAATAATCGTAATACTTATACTGTAAAAGGTCAACAGATGTGGCTAACCCTGGAAACCAACTGGTCCAATTTTATTTATGTATATAAAATCTTATCTTCATGCTATCCTAAAGGTAGTTATTAATAGCGTCCCCCTTTATATAGTGGGATGACATTGGGTTTTTTTGCAGGTTTTCATGTGTTTTTCAAATTATTAGAGTCCATTTTTTTTAGTTGGATAACAATAAAGACTTTTTAGTTTAAAAATTATTGCCCAGAATTTTAGAAGAGAACATTAAAAAAAAAGAAAAACATGCTCAGATTGTGAGCATGTCCACAAATCTAACGTGGTCTAAAAATACTGTGAGACTACAACGTAACATGAGACTTTTATCTAATTTAATAGAGTTCCCTGAGCTAACCTGGAAATTTAGGTGTATCATATTTCATTCTTTTCTTCTGGTTCCCTTGTCTCACCACAAGGCCCCATGAGTCCTAGACAGGAACAAGACTCCAAGCAACAGATGCCATGTCCACGTCTGGCACAGAAAAGTCCCCTTTTCTTGTTCTTCTGTTCCGTTCTATCCCCTCCTTGCTGACTGAACAATCATCTTTGGTGACCCTGGAGGCCCCCTGTTAAAGAGCACAGGTTCCATCAACCTCAGTCCCTGAAACTCTGTAGGAGTTTGGCTTCTGTCTTTGTCCACTCAAGCTGCACAAAACTATAGACAGGGGTGCTTAAACAATAGATATTTATTCTTCAGAGTTCCGAAGGCTAAAAGTTCAAGACCAAGGTGCTGGTAGATCTGGTGTCTGGCGAAGACCCATTTCCTGGTTCATAGATGCCCTCTTCTCTCCCATCCTCATGTGAAAGAAGTAGTGAGAACTCCTGGGGTCTTGTTATAAGGACACTAATTCCATCCATAAGAGCTCCATCCTCCTGACCTAATCACCTCCTAAGTACTCCTCCCTCATACCACCATTTAATATGAGAATTAAGTTTCAACATACGGATTTCTGGGGGACACACAAACCCAATTCATAGTCCCACAACCCTACCCCACTGTTACAGTAATATAATGTTATAATAATTAAATATATAGAAATATAGAAAAATACAGTGGTACCTTGAGATACAAATTTAATTCGTTCTGTAACCGAGCTTGTAAGTCAATCAACTAGCTTATCAAACAGTTGATACTGGACTCACGAGCCAATGGTGCCAACTAGCGGCAGCTTCCCGAATCATAACTCGTATCACGACTCAAGGTACCACTGTATAGAAGATATGTAGAAATAAGTTAGGATATGGTATTAAAAGTCATTAAGACAAGTGAATAAGGCTACACCATGTGAGTGGGAGATAATCTAGTGTATAGAGTTATGATAGGCATATTATGCCTTTTGCACAGGGTCCAACTAGTGCGTGTGTGAAGTTATATATAGATAAAAAGTGACTTGAGCTCTGGCCGGTTGGTTCAACAGTAGAGCATTGGGCCGGTGTGTGGAAGTGCCGGGTTCGATTCCTGGCCATGGCACACAGGAGAAGCACCCATCTGCTTCTCTACTCTTCCCCCTCTCCTTTCTCTCTGTCTTTCTCTTCCCCTCCCGCAGCCAAGGCTCCATTGGAACAAAGTTGGCCTGGGCACTGAGGATGGCTCCATGGCCTCTGCTTCAGGCACTAGAATGGCTCTGGTTGCAACAGAGCAACAGCTCAGATGGGCACAGCATTGCCCCCTGGTGGGCATGTCAGGTGGATCTGGGTCGGGTGCATGCGGTAGTCTGTCTCTCTGTCTCCCCACTTCTCACTTCAGAAAAATACAAAAAAAAGTGGCTTGATGTGACAATCTAGATTAACATAAAAAAGGGTTCCCTGCTAAGAACTCCCAAAAAGTAGCTTGATGTGATAATCCCATAGATTAACACCTGTTAAAAGGCATATGCCAGAAAAAGGTTCTAAAGCTGAGGGGCTCCCAGCTACAGTTAGTTGTCCAGACTCCAACATTGAATGTAGACTGAGAAAAGATAGCCGAGAGGAGCATGGTGACAGGACCCCAGTAAGCTGTACCCAGGCACGCCTTAAGGATTTGTGTGTAATAAACTGCCTGTGTGATTCTTGCAACTAACTGTGTGTCGATATGTTTTTCCTCCTGTGGCAATTGGTCTCTGTACTAATAAGTAGAATTCTTTATAGCTGCCTCAAGAGTAGTCTCAAATGAAGCTGCCAGCCCTGCTGTTAAGCAGGAGTGTCCCACTGCATGGGAAAGTCATTTCTGGGACTCCTGATGGATGTTGAGCTTGGGTTCTACTGGGACACCTACCCATGTGGAACTTCTTGAACAGTTATATGAACAAATAATAAAAATATTATGATATTTTAGGTCTATGACATAAGTTAATTGAGCACATATTTTACTCTAGACCATCAATTTTCAACCAGTGTGCCACAAGAGTTTTTAAAAGATGCAATATCTGACTATCTAGCCAGGACAAAGACCTCATTTCCCTTAAAATGGCAACAGCCAACAACACAACAATAACCGTCCCTTAAAATGGCAACAGCCAACAACACAACAATAACAATAACAATAAGTGTGGAAGAGTCAAAGTTATACCTATTTTTTTTTGTCAGATCAGCAAAAAGTATATTTCTTGGTGTGCCGCAGATTTTTAGTAGTTAGTTCATGTGTGCCATGAGATGAAAAAGGTTGAAAATTGCTGCTCCAGACCATCTGCAGGGATTCCACATACACAATTTTTAATCATCATTGCCCCAATTTCATGCATTTAAAAAGAAATACATCTCCAGAAATGCTGTACTGTCATCTCAGACTTCCCTTCCAACTCGTTAAGGGCTAAGTTTGGCCTGGAATCCATGTCTTCCTGGGTCTAAGTCCATATACACAGTGCCCCACAGAGTTGAAATAACTTACGAGGACTCAAAGAAAACTTGACTGAGTTGATGGAGAAAGAATAGGATTTGGAATGTGTCTGCACATGTTTCTAGCAGGAACAGTTTGAGGAACTCAGAGTCTGTGGCCTAAATGAGGAAAGATCGGCTTGAGCATTTGCAGGCTGGCTGATCAGGGGGAGGAATAGAGTCGTTCTTTGAAGCAGGGCGGGGAGATTTGGGGAAGAATTTCAATTTGGTGTAAGAAATTCTAACAACTCAGCCTGTCTGGCAGAGGGGAGCACTGTGTTCACGTATTTATCTTCCGTGCACTCAGCAGCACTGTGTGCATGTTGTGTGCCGACCAGTCCCTTAGGCACAGACATAAAAAGTAGCATCTATAAGAAGAGTCACGGGAAGGAACCACAGAAAGATTGCTCTGCACTTTCAGGTCACAGAGCCTCCTCATTTTCCTGCTTTTACCCCTAATCTGAACTTTAAAAAAAAAGGAGCCTAAAACCCTGCCCAGACATTGTCTCTTTAAAATGGACAGTAACATCTTCCTGGATAAAACACTGCACATTCATACTTCAAGTTTACAAAAATCCTACCAGCCAAATAAACTATAAAATGAAATAAAACCCAGAATTACCACAAGTTGTCATTTCGACAGGCTTGTTAAATCGATATCAAGATAATACTTGAATTTAAAGCCTTAGGCCGATGTGATTTGAATGGAATGAGGCAGAGCACAGCTATTCCGACCAAGCCTCAGTTAATCATTACTGTTTTACTCAAGGGTCCTCGTGAAAACACATCAGACACCAGGCAGCTTAACCTCCCTCCACCATTACTCTTCATTTCTAGTTGTAACAGTCAAGAGGACATTGTAATTAGGAATTTTTTTTTTACCAGTTAAGATCTCAGTTCCTAGAAATCGCTGCTAATTCTTATATTTTATAATAATAAGCATAAATCTCTTGTCTTTCCATCTGTTGGTGGTTTTATTCACTGAGAAGACACAGAAACTACAGCTGGTCTTCTGATGAACTGTAAAATTTTTTTCAACATAATGAATCAAGTTTAAAAAAGACACTAACAATATTGTATAAATAAATGAGTTTCTCCGCCAATGTGACGGGACTTTTATTCAGGGTCCACTTGATTCTCTCCTTTACGTGGGTTGGGCCCGTGATTGTTACCGTCTAAGATGTGGCAGAGCTCGGCAATGACCTGAGCATACATCTTAGACACATGCTCCCTCCAGCCCTTCAAAGACTATACCCTTCCAAGCTGTCTCTTTTGCCCTGCTTCGAAGTAGAGAAGATGAAATTCAACAGAAATGTACATGGCAACTCATTTCCAGAAAAGCAGCTGCGAAGCAGGGACGGAGCTCTGCGTTGCGCTTAGTCCTAAAGACGCCGCCCTCGCGGAATTCCCACCCTACGGGGCACATTCTCCGGGATCTCAGCTGTCGAGAACTGTTATTTTGCTTGGTGTTTAGTCTAGTTATATAAAGAAGAAATTCCCACGGGATTGGTACCACAACCCGAATCAACTTTCTTACACGAGCCTAAATGTTGATTCCGCAGCTCTCAGGGTCTTGCACTTCAGGGTGTGTGTGAGGCTGTATGTGGGCTTAAAACAGGTTTCAGTGATTCTAGCCACCACATGGCAGGCTATACAAACAAGGTGTGAAGTGGAAGTCAAACTTCTGCACAGTTTGAAACAAAGTTGTCATTTACATTTAAGCCAGGCAGATTCAGCTGCATGATACCAGTGACACTCTAGTTCCAAATAGATGCCTACAACGAGGCTCAGAGCCTGTGCCGGATAGCAGCAGCTCTTGTTTCTAAATTCACTGTGGACGTGGCACAAGGCAGCATACACAGCCCTCAAGGTCATGTCCCATCACCCCCCAAGTGTGGCTGCGGCTTCAGGGTGGCAAGCTGCGCATTTCTTTTTTTGAACTTAACAGGCCGTATGTTGTGCCATTTTGTGAGACTCGAGGTTCGTTAGACCTTCTGTTTGAGTGCCTCCAGGCCACAATTCATTCTGACTCTGCAATTACCGATGACAATTTTTATACACAGCCAAATTTTTCAGTCGCAGTGGGAAGGTTTGCATAATTTGTGGCTTCTTGCCCTCCTCTCTGCTCATCTCACTTTGGAAAACATATTAAAGATGCATTCCGGAAAAGCAGTAATTCTGGAAATGCCATCCTGTTGTTTTTCTTTTTCCCAAAAGAATGGATTCCAGGGAAAGGAATATAGGCAAAGAAAAGATACAAACACATCTTGGGTTTTCATCAACTGTTTGCACTGCTGCAGTTTTTTGTGATGAAAAACAAACTCCGAGAGGTGGGGATGGCTGGGGACCTTCCTTGTTGGTCAGAGCATGGTAAAGCCTCATCTTTCAAAGATAATTCTTTGAAATTTGTTCACTCTAATTTACATTTTTAGGTGAGTTCTCCTCTAGTGCTTTTCAAATCCATCTTGAACACAAACCAACAACCATGAGTTGCTTCCAACTGAGCCCCTTCCACCAATTTAAGAAACACTGCAAGGAAGTCATCAGACAGAAGTTAAATCACTTCTGGCCAAGACTTTGGAGGGAATCCACTACAAACCTGCTGGTTTGCAGAGACACTAATTGGAAGACAAAGGCAGCGCTGTTCCTATGCAGGATCCTGGGGTTTGATGTGTGGGATATCCGGACACATTGACCTGGACCAGATTGTATGAAACAGAAAGAGTCTGTTGTTTAAATAGACAATGTGAAATGGTGGCCACCAACTATTATTTTCAAAGATTATTTCCGGCTGACACCAGTTCACTTCAACACAAATGCTCAAGAGAGATCATGATATTGATGCCCAGGAACGTCGATGTTTGGGTATGTTAGATCACAGAGGAACCTGGAGAAATGTTCAGAAATCACAATATTAAACAAAAGGAAAGGGGATGGGGAATATTCCAGTAATAGGGCAATAATGTAATGGCCTCCTTGAGAAGTGACGCACACCAGAATGGAACAAAGCTTATTCCTCCCTTAGCCTGGAGGAGGCACTGTGTTAATCTTCCAGAATTCTCTTGCAAACCAAGACGGGAATAGACCTGTATGTGTTTTTTACTTTTTGCAAACCCCACATTTCTCTTTGCTCTGATTGCAACCCAGAGAACTGTGTTTCAATCCCTGTCGGGCTGCAGCTGGGTACACATTCGGGACAAATCCCTTGGTCTTTGTAAGCACCCATTTCCTCAAATGTTGGTAATAATAGCTATTTTCAAAGAGCATGGGGGAGGTTCAAACAGTATAACTTTGTAACTGTTCTGGCTTTATAGTAAATATCCACCATATTTATTTGTCTACTCTTTGTTAATTCTGGGTGGATGCAGCATTAACCAAAACTATAGTAACCTTACATTCAACAGAGGATGCTAAATCAAAGGAGAGAGCCCCTGGCAAGCACCACCACCTGACAGGTGATAATCTTACCTTTCTCTGCCCCTCAGCACTGGAATGTGCTACAAATACCCAGATTAATTCAGTATACAGGTTTTGTTTCTCAGACCCCAGGTAAGTTACTAGGATATTACTGGGACCTTCTAGCACCATATTTTCCTTTTCTCAGTATACTGCTCAAGACATGAGTCCTTTTATAAATAGGAACAAACTAGCTGCTCCTCTTGACACAGAGCAGCCCACAAGTCGAGCTGCATGTACCAAATCATGTTAAATCAGGCAGTGCTTCCCCTACAACATGGTCATGTAAGACATTGGAGACATGAGCCATGTTCCCCACACTCATACCTATGCGGTGGCCATTGCCTCACACTGTCCGTCAGGGAAAGTGGAGCCGTGGTATAGGAAGGAGACAGCCATGTGCTTGTGCTCCAAATAGGCCAAATGTGCTTCAGAAAAAGGGCACAGCATTATCTAGAAGGGTCTATAATGGAGACATTTTCTGGTTTCTTTTCAAACTGAACAAATAGCCATCTACAGAAAGCCCAGGCTCCAGGGCCCTCCAGGTTCTGTGAGGGAAAGCAGGGGGTAAGCATTTGACTTGGTGACAGAAATAAAGATGGCAAGATTTGGACAATGGTGTCCAACAGAGTCTAGTAACAGGGAGTAGACCCTGGGGTGGCAGACTCCAAACCACTTCCTAGAGATGACCTGGATTCTAAAATTTGAGTACAGGATCTTCACTTTGTATTTCCAACAACATCAATTTATTTAAAATTGAGTTTCACACAAAAAGTCATGTCAAAATTAAAAATTATTTGAGCTTGGTTGATAAGTACACAACATAATCAACAGTTCAAATGCTATAGAAATGTTTATATGAAACCTATGTACTCTTATTGATCCATGTCACCCCATTAAATTTCATTTTCTAAAAAAAAATCACACACACACACACATACACACGCACATCGACAGTAACCTAAGGTAAACTCTCTCCCAACAAATGTCAGTGTTAATGGATTTCCCCTGATGTTCAGGTTCACTTTGACCTGGGCCTGTTCCTGGTCTACTTACTATTATGGGAAGATCATTACTGGGGATGAGTTAAAGAAGGCTACCCCTCTTATGTGAGGTCAGCTGCCCCCCCTCTAGGCAGGCTGCATCTTTCTCACCTTGGGTCAGCAGGCATGCGTGAGTGGACCATTTGGTAAAATGTACCACTTCTGATTATTATTAAAGGTCCAGTTCAGTAGCATTTTGAACATTCATATTGTTGTGCAGGCATCACAACCTTTACCTCTACAACTTTTTTTGTCTTTTGTACCTGTTACAACTAATTTCCTGTCCTCCTCCCACCATTCCACATACTTTCTGTGTTTTTGAATTTGGTCACTCTAGGAGCCTCATATGAGAGGAATCACACAGGTGGTGTCCTTTTCTGTGACTGCTGACTCAGCATAATGTCTGAGAGGTTCAGTCACATGGTAATATGGGCCAGGATTTCCTTCCTTTTGAAAGCTGAGTGCTATTCCATTGTCTGAAGACACCACAGTGTGTCTCCCCGTTCCTCTGTCAGCAAACGCTTGGGTTCTCTCAACCTTTTGGTGATTGTGAACATGCTGCTAGGAATGTGGGCGTACGAAAGAAAAAAATGTTTAAAGACAGTCCATGAAGCCCAAATATTCTAAGCTCCTGGATTTATGAACGAAGTGGAGCTGGTCCACATCCCACACCGAACAGCCACAGCACTAACGCATCTCCTGTTCAGTGTCGTTTCTCACTATGTCCCTGTGCTGCCTGGGCGGTCCTAGGACTTGTCCTCTGACCATACTTTAGTTTCTGCCCCATCTAGAATCACAGCCAAGAGCCCCGTGTGGATCCTAGAGTGGCAGGATCACACCATTCACTCCAAGATGGGTTTTAGCGGAGGCGGGTTTAACGGCTGGATCACCAGGCGTGAACCCTGGGCCCCGACTTCTGAGGGGCCCCGCAAAACACCAACTTTACACTTTTTTCTAATGACACCAAGTTTGGTTTTATATGTGTAATTTTAACATTAATAGTACATAATATTTTTTATTTATTTAAAAATATGGTTAGCATGTATTTTTATTTTCCCTATCTCTCTCTCTCTTTTTTTTTTAAGGGGCCCAATATTTTCTTCTTTGCCCTGGGCCTCAACCAACCTTAATCTGCTTCTGGGTTTTAGTGCCATTTCTCTAAGAAAAGTCTCAAGTCCTAGTTAATGTGTCAACTGAACTCCTTGCTGAAAAACTAAAATGATCTGAAACTTAAAGACAAGCTGTTGGTTAAGGCGCCCAAGCTGAGCACGACTGCTTGCTATGAAGGATAAGTCCCGTGTCTGGACAGTCTCTCTTGGGCTCATTCACCAGATTCAAATACAGACTCAAAAAGAAGAAACCATGTTAATAAGCACACAAAGGGTGACTCTGGGGACAGCAGTGGGACTCTGTTGTACATTGTGCCAGGTGACCACTCAGCAACCTCTGAATTGAGCCTTTTCCCCTAATTCCACAACCTTCTTCCCAAAAATACACATGGCAGCAGGCAGCAACAGCAAAGCCAGAAAGCGCCCCAGTTCCCTTAGGTGTGGATCAGGGTTCTGACATTCTTCACCTCGAAGGTGTTCAGGGAGAAAGGACAGCGAAAGAAACAGGCAAACCTGATTTCGTGTGGACTTGCTCCCTTCAAAGACAGAAGATTGGAAGACGAGGGAGTTGGGAAACATAGGTGGACGTGATCAATGCTTCCTAACGACCCAGTCCTTACACACTGAGTCCTGGTGAAAAATCTGGCCATTATTCTTCCCTTTTTCCCTGTTTTGAAGAAAAAGAGAAAGAATTGACCATTTTAAATGAACTTGATGGAGTAACCATGATCACACATTGCAACAGAGTTTGATGCTCAGGTCTACATTAGCTGCTGTGCTGATGAGGTGACACTCACTGGTGGCCAGTGTCCTGGAGAGCTGCCCCCTCTCACTACTTCCCAGCTCTCCTGCCCTCAATACATTTCTTCTCTCTTGCCTTCAGGTTCGTAGATCACAGAGGTTCTCTTGGGGACCCACGTTTTAACTTCACCCCATAAACCTAAGCTGAAGTCAGACTTGAGGAACTAGGGTCTCCTGGCCTTTCCCTGACCTTTTTGCTGAGCCTCCTTGACCACCCAGGTCACTGACCCTGTCATTGGCTGTTGGCTTATCTCACTAGTGGCCTAGAATAAAGTTATCAAGCCCACTTCCCCAATACTTTGATCAAAGCATCTTGCAGAAAACTATATTCTCTTCAGTTTCCTGTGAGCCCACAGCACTTGACATAGATGGGAGACTAGATGTGTGCTTGATTTTCTGTCGTCCTGCTTGGTTTTGCCAAAAGGATACATCAGAATATCAATAACAAACAAAGGTTTTTCTTCAAGACAGTCGTGTCCAGAGGATGAGCGTTTTACAACAAAGCCCTCATTATTCAAAATGTTCTTTGGAACTTCTGTTTTGGAATTAACTTTGCTGCCAATTGACAAGAAATATGAAGAACATCTCATTACCTTATGAGCTTGTCTCACAAAGGCCATGATTTCCTCAAAGAAAATAAAATGTTATATTTTAGATATACCGAAGGTTGCAAGCCTCTGTGAGACGTGACCCAACATAACTACTCAAGACAAAGGCTGTGGAAATCTTAGACCAGAGCTTGGAATCAAAACAAAAATAAATGAAGCTGTGCATTCCATAAATGCCTGAAGTTATGTCTACAAAGCTTTCCATTTAAGAGTAAAATATCCAGCTAATTATTTTCTTATGCACTAGCAAAAATCTGACTTGATCTGGTTATTTCATTTACTTATTTTTTATTTTATGGCCAGTTGCTTAAAAAAGAATTAACCCAATTAACCATTGTTGCATCATTTTCTGGGACTCAGTTTTTGAATGATCCTTGCTTCTTCATTCAGGTTATAGTCATTAGCTATTAGCACAATGATAATCTTTCCAAGAATCTTTATGACTTAAAAAAGGTAATTATTCTCAAATAAACTCTTCACAACCATGATGGTCGATATCGTCTCTCTTTCAAACCTGCCCTAAGTAATAGGGTATTAAACTTGAAGTGTTTCAATCCGTATTGTAAGTAGACTTCCTTACACTAAAAATTTATCTGAAATGTTGGTTCTCTGTTTCAAATATTTAAATGCTCAAGTGTTTGTGGTACAGCAGTATAACTTAAATTGTTCATCTAGGAAGATCAAGATAAAATACTTTTTGTAGAAACGCTAGGATGATATAGAATTGAGTGTTACAGTCTTAAGTTTTATGGGAATGATGCCTGACTAGGCGGTGGCGCAGTGGATAGAACGTCAGACTGGGATGCCGAAGAGCCAGGTTCGAGACCCCGAGCTCGCCAGCTTGAGCACGGGCCCATCTGGCTTGAGCAAAAAGCTCGCTAGCTTGGACCCAAGGTCTCTGGGGTTGCTCGGTCTGCTGAAGGCCCGCGGTCAAGGCACATGTGAGAAAGCAATCAATGAACAACTAAGGTGTTGTGACGGCAACAAAAAACTAATGATTGATGCTTCTCACCTCTCTCTGTTCCTGTCTGTCCCTATCTATCCCTTTCTCTGACTCTCTCTCTGTCCCTATAAAAAAAAAGTTTCATGGGAATGAAACTGAGGACTGTGTGTTGGAACACCTAGGAGAGGACAGGGCAGCAGTAAAAAACTCTCAACAGAGAAAGTGACCCATTCGTCATCAGAATTTCAAGGTTATTGTGCTGTTCTGTATGGGTGGGTATGAAATTAATTACTTTCTATTTCAAGTTTCACAAAAAGAAGACAATAGAGCAGAAATGGAGATAAAGACACATAGTGCAGTAAACAAGACTGTAATAAATTGTGATAGTCACTGGTGACAGTACTATTAACCACCCAATCAGGCAAACCCATATATTCAGAAAGTACACATAAACTCACAGGCAGAGCATTGACTGTAATTTACAGCCTGCAGAATATGTTTGTGTGCTGTATTTCTTTAAGAAATATTCATTAAAAACACTGTTCAAGAGTAAAATAAACCTTTCCACATCAAAACATATTCTTGCAAACTGGAAAGATGGAACAAAGACATTCATTCTTTTACGCCAGGTTACTGATGTGACATACACAATTTATGGTGAGCACTAGAAATTTTTCTGGCTTGAGTAACACAGTGTAGTATGTTATTATTAACTTCAATCTCTTATCATCATTTATATATACCAAGGTAACAGGTATCATATTAAAATTAAAATTACTTGAATGTTCATTATCTACAAAATATTTGAAAAACTGTTTCTTTTCTTCAAAAATGCAATGAGGCTATGTTTTGTTCTTAATATCTTGGTTTATTTCAGAATGTGTAAAAAAATTATTTTCACACTGAAGTGCAAATTATCCGTAATAATTATATGAATTTCAGGTTGTGCTACTATCCTTACTTTTGCTTTTGCTTTCTGGGGAAGAGCTGAGTCAGTGTTCTTTCTGGAAATTATTTTTCTTAATAAGACCCACTGCAAGGAGCCCCTAGGTAGTCAGCAGGCACTTGTAAATTGCATGTTCTATTCGAAGGCCCACACCGAACTAAATCCAAAGTAGCCAATAGAAACCTGGCTGCAAAATCTGCTCCAGATTTTAATTTTTTTAAATCAATTTTAGAGAAATAGGCAGAGAGAGAGAGAGAGAAGATGAAGAAAGAGAGAGAGAAAAGTAAGAAAGAGAACATGATTTGCTGTTCAACTTATTTATGCATTTATTGTTTTTATTCTTTTATGTGCCCTGACGGAGGATTGAACCCACAACCTTGGCATGTCAGGATGTCATTCTAAACAACTGAGATACCCGGCCAGGGCATACTCCAGCTTTTAATGTCTTTTTTTATTATTAATCTTAATTTATTGTGTTTTGATGGATTCAAGTGTCCCACTCAATATAACACCCTCACCCCACAACCCTGTGTCCTTCTTTATACCCCCTTTATTACCCTCCCCTTAACTACCATCCCCTTTCCCTCGAAGATTTGCTGTCCTGTTATCTATATCTCTGTGTTATGTATATAATTTCACTAATCCCTCCACCTTCTTTGATCCTATCCCCTCATCCTCCTTCTCTCTGACTGCTGTCCCTCTGGTCCTTGTGACCCTGCCTCTGCCTCTACTCTGTCCCTCAGTTCACTTTGTTTATTAGATTCCACATATTAGTGAGATCATATGATATTTGTCTTTCTCTGCCTGGCTTATTTTACTTAGCAAAATAATCTGCAGATCCTTCCATGCTGTCACAAAAGAAGGAAAAGATTTCCTTCTTTTCATGACCGTGTAGTATTCCATTGTGTATAAATACCATTGCTTTTTAATCCACTCTTCTACTGACGGATACTTGGACTGTTTCCAGATTTTGGCTATTATAAACAATGCTGCAATAAACATGGGACTGCATATCTTCTTTAGAATCAGTGTTTCGGTATTCTTAGGATATATTCCTAAAAGTGGGATAGCTGGGTCAAAAAACATTCCATTTTTAATTTTTTGAGGAAATGCCATACTGTTTTCACAGTGGCTGCACAAGTCTGCATTCCCACCAGCAGTGCAAGAGGGTTTCCTTTTCTCCACACCTCACCAGCACTTATTGTGTGTTGTTTTGCTAATGAGCATCATTATGACAGGTATGAGGTGGTATCTCGTTGTGGTTTTAATTTGCATTTCTCTGATGATTAGTGACGTTGAACATTTTTCATATGCCTATTGGTCATCTGTATGTCTTCTTTGGAGAAATGTGTATTCATTTCTTTTGCCCATTTTTTAAAATTTATTTATTTTAGAGAGGAGAGAGAGTGAGAGAAAGAGAAAAGGAATAGGAGCAGGAAGCATCAACTCCCATATGTGCCTTGACTGGACAAGTGCAGGGTTTTGAACCAGAGACCTCAGCATTCCAGGTTGACGCTTTATCCACTGCATTACCACAGGCCAGACCTGCCCATTTTTTAATTGGATTGTTTACCTTCCTGGTGGTGAGTTTTAGAAGTTCTTTATAAATTTTGTTATTAACCCCTTATATTCGACATACTGGCAAATATGTTCTCCCATTGTGTGGGTTGTCTTTTTATTTTGCTTGTGGTGTCTTTTGCTGTGCAAAAGCTCTTTAGTTTGATGTACTCCCATTTGTTCATCCTGTCCTTTATTTCATTTGCCCATGGAGATAAATCGGCAAAAATATTGCTACAAGAGATATTGCGGAGTTTACTGCCTATGTTTTATTCCAAGATGTTTATGGTTTCATGACTTACATTTAAGTCTTTTATCCATTTTGAGTTTATTTTTGTGAATTGTGTATGTTGGTAGTCTAGTTTCATTTTTGCATGTACCTGTCCAATTTTTCAAACACCATTTATTAAAGAGACTGTCTTTACTCCATTGTATGCTCTTACCTCCTTTGTCAAATATCAATTGACCATAAAGGCATAGGTTTGTTTCTGGGTTCTCTGTTCTGTTCCATTAATCTATATACCTGTTCTTATGCCAGTACCAAGCTGTTTTGATTACTATGGCTTTGTAGTATAACTTGATATCAGGAAGTGTGATACCTCCCACTTTATTCTCCATTTTCAAGATTGCTGAGGCTATTCGTGTTCCTTTTTGGTTCCATATAATTTTTTGGAATATTTGTTCTATATCTTTGAAGTATGCCATTGGTATTTTTATAGGAATTGAATTGAATATATAGATTGTTTTGGGTAATATAGACATTTTAATGATGTTTATTCTTCCCAACTACGAACACAGTATATGCTTCCATTTGTTTGTATCTTCCTTGATTTCTTTCATCAATGTTTTATAACTTTCCGAGTATAAGTTTTTTACCTCTTTAGTTAAATTTACTCCTAGGTACTTTATTTTTTGTTGTTGTTGCAATAGTAAAGGGGATTGTTTCCTTAATTTTTCTTTCAGACAGTATATTGTTGGTGTGTAAAAATGTCACTGATTTATGAATATTAATTTTATATCCTGCCATCTTGCCGAATTCATTTATCAGGTTTAGTAATTTTTTGACTGAGACTTTAGTGTTTCCTATGTACAGCATCATGTCATCAGCAAATAATGATACTTTTACTCCTTCTTTTCCAATTTGGATACCTTTTATTTCTTCTTGTCTGATTGCTGTGGCTAGGACTTCCAGAACTATGTTGAATAAGAGTGGTGAATGGGGGCATCCCTGCTTTATTCCTGATCTTAATATTTGCCCATTGAGTTAGATATTGGCTGTGGGTTCATCATAGGTGGCCTTTATCATGTTGAGGTATGTTCCCTGTAGTCCTACTTTGCTGAGAGTTTTGATCCTAAATAGGTGCTGGATTTTATCAAATGCTTTTTCTGCATCTATTGATATAGTCATGTGGGTTTTTGTCTTTACTTTTGTTTATGTGATGAAGCACATTTATTGATTTGCGAATATTGTACTAGCCTTGCCTCTCCAGAATAAAATCCACTTGGTCATATGTATGATTTTTTTCATGTATTGCTGGATCTGATTTGCTAATATTTTGTTGAGAATTTTAACATCTAAATTCATCAGGAATATAGGCCCATAGTTTTCTTTCTTTGTAGTGTCTTTACCTGGTTTTGAAATAAGGACAATGCTCGCCTCTTAAAAGAAGCTTTGAATTCTTCCATTCTCTTGACTTTTTTGAAATAGCTTAAGAACAATAGGTGTTAGTTCTTCTTTGAATATTTGGTAAAATTTGCCTATAAAGCCATCTGGTCCAGGACTTTTGTTTCCTGGGAGTTTTTTGATAATTGTTTCCATTTCGTTTGTTGTAATCGGTCTGTTTAGGTTTCCTGATTCTTCCAGACTGAGTTTTAGAAGATAATATGTTTCTAGGAATTTATTCATTTCATCTAAGTTGTTCAATTTTTTGGCATATAGATCTTCATAGTATTTTCTTACAATCCTTTGTATTTCTGCAGTGTCACTTATTACTTCTCCGTTTTCATTTCTGATTTTATTTATTTGAGTCCTTTTTCTTTTTTTCTTGATGAGTCTAGTTAAAGGTTTTCCAATCTTCTTTACCTTTTCAAAGAATCAGCTCTTGGGTTCATTTATCTTTTGTATTGTTCTTTTAGCCTCTATGTCATTTATTTCCTCTCTGATCTTTGCTATTTCCTTCCTTCTACTTCCTCTGGACTTTATTTGTTCTTCTTTTTCTAGTCCGTTTAGATGCAGGGTTAAGTTGTTTATATGAGCCTTTCCTTGCTGTTAAGCTATGCCTGTAATGCTATAAACTTCCCTTTTAGGACTGATTTTGCTGTGTCATATAAATTTTGAGTTGTTATATGTTCATTTTCATTTGTTTCATGGAATTTTTTTTATATCTTCCTTGATCTCATTGCTAACCCATTCGTTATTTAATAACATGTTATTTAACCTCCAAGTTGTTGAATGTTTTGCAGTTTTTCTATTGTAGTTGGTTTCTAGTGTTATGCCATTGTGATTACAATAGATGCTTCATATGATTTCAACCTTCTTAAATTTATTGAGACTCGTTTTGTGTCCTAATATGTGTTAAACCCTAGAGAATGTACCATGAGCACTTGTAAAGAATGTATATTCCACTGCTTTGGGGTGAACGGTTCTGAAGAGGTTAATTAAATCCTATTGATCTAGTGTGTCATTTAAGGCCACTGTTTCTTTGTTAATTATCTGTCTAGAGGACCTATCCATTCATGTTAGTGGGGTATTAAAAACCCTTACTACTATAATATTGCTGTCAATCTCTCCCTTTATGTTTATCAAAATCTGCTTTATAAATGTCACCCCATTAAAATTAATTTTAAAAATCTGCTTTATATATTTAGATGCTTCTAATATTAGGCACATAAATGTTTATAATGGTTATATCCTCCTGTTGGATTGCTCTATTTCTCATTATGTTGTGACCTCCTTTATCCCTTACTATAAATTTTGTTTTAAAATCTATTTAGTATCTATTTTGTATATAAGTATTGCTATCCCAGCTTAATTTTTTTCATTTCCATTTGCGTGAAATATTTTTTTCCATTATTTCACTTTCAGTCTATGTGTATCTTTTGTTCTAAGGTGGTCTCTTGTAGACAGCATATGCACGGGTCATGTTTTCTTATCTATGCAATTATGTCTTTTAACTGGAACATTTAATCCATTTAAATTTGAGATTTTTATAGACATGTACTTATTTGTTCCCAATTCATTTATTAAATCTACATTCCTCTTTTTTTCAAATTATTTTTTCTTTTTCTTTGCTCTTTTTATAGCTGGCCCCTTAACATTTCTTGTAGTACTGGTTTGGTTGTAATAAATTTCTTACATTTTTTTTTGTTTTTTTATCCTGGAAGCTTTTTATTTCTCCTTCTATTTTAAATGATAACCTTGCTGGAGAAAGTAGTCTTGGTTGTAGGTGCTTGTTTTGCATCACTTTAAATATTTCTTGCCAATCTCTTTGGCCTCAAGTGTTTCTGCTGAGAAGTCGGATGTCATCTTTATGGGGGCTCCTCTGTAGGTAATTAACTGCTTTTCTCTTGCGGCTTTTATTATTCTTTCTTTGTCTCTTAACTTTGGCATTTTAATTATGATGTATCTTGAAGTAGGCCTCCTTGGGTTTCTCTTTAATGGAACTCTCTGTGCTTCTGAAACTTGAGTGACTTTTTCCTTCATCAATATAAGAAAGTTTTCAGCTATGATTTCTTCAAATAGGTTCTCTATCCCTTGTTTCTTTTCTTCTCCTTCAGGAACCCCTATAATGTGGATGTTGTTTCTCTTCATGTTGTCACAGAGGTCTCTTAGAGTTTCCTCAGTCTTCTTGCATCTCTTTGTTTTGCTGCTCTACTTCTGTGCTTATGTTTATCTTGTCTTCTAAATCGCTGATTTGATCCTCTGCTTCATCCAGCCTGCTGTTCATTCTTTCTAGTGCTGCCTTCATTTCTGGTATTGTGTTTGTCATTTCTGACTGTTTTTTTTTATTATTATTTCAATGTCCTTTTTGATGTTTGCTATCTTTTTATTTAGGTGTTATTATGACCATCAATTGTTGCTCTAAGTTCCTTGAGCATTCTAAAAATCATTATTTTAAACTTTGCATCTGGTAGTTTAATTATTTCCATTTCATTTAGTTCTTTTTATGGGGTTGTCTTGTTGATTCAGTTGGGTCACATTTTTCTGTCTGCCCATTTTGTCTGTGTATAAGGTAGTGCTGTCTGACATTAAACTTTTTGTAATTTCTTTATGTGAAAGATGGGATCGGTGGTACTCACCTCCAGGCCACTTGCTTTCCTTGTTTTAGGAATGCTTCTAGAGGGTACTATTTTTCTTGTTCTAAGAAGGTACTATTTTCCCTCCTGTTGTCTGTGAGTATTAAATGCAGTTGGGTCTTTTGTGGGTATGGTTATTCCTTTAGGCTGGCTAGCTCTAAGGGTCAATCTTCATCATGTGTATTACACACTGTGCAATGTTCGTTTTTTTTGGATTTATTTATTCTCCACAGTGTCTGGTGCCTGCTAGACTCCTCCTTTATGCGTGCTGCTTGTGAAGCTAGCTGTGTTTAGGCTGGTTGCTGTCTTACACCCAATACCTGTTGTGTTGGTTCTAGATCTTCTTGGGTTTGCATCACATGTTGTTTGTAACCCACTATAGGCTAACTGTCTGCAGCTACTACACTTTTCACTCTTTGTGTCTTTATTTTCTGTGCCTGGGTAGTGTAGGAGGGGCCAACCAGTCTATAAGGATCAGCTTTTTCCTGCTTAGAGATGAAAGCAGCTCCATAAAAGCCCCAAGCTCCGCAAGATTTACTTCCACTCCTCAGCTGTTCCATCTCCTCTTGCAGCTTCCTGGTCTTCCCACAGAATCTTCTATAAAAAGACTGTACTGTGGGTCTAGACTAACCTCACCCAACCAACCTCTCTTCAGGGTGCAAGCTTTTGGGGTTATGGCAGCTGGGGTTGGGAATCCACATTAGTGGAACCCCCTATTTCAGGGGTCTCTTGGTCAGTAGCTCAGTATAGGAAATGTGGCCCCTACTTCAGAGCCTAATCCCTCAGCCACTGATGGATACTCAAAATTTATTTCTCCCCAACAAGGTGAACAGCTGGTTCAGGTCAAAGTGGGGTGACAGTACCCTCTGCAGAAATTATTTCAGCTGGTGAGACTTGGTCACAGGCAAGAAGTCTGAGAGCATCTTCTTTTGGGGCTGATTGTGCCCCCCACCCCAAAAGTGGCTAAGCCACTTGACCAGATCCAACACTAGGCTCACAGGGACCCACATTTTAAATGTCCATGCTCCAAGCCTCTCTCCCTTCTTCTTTCTGAGTCTAGCCCAACAGGGCAGGATATTCAGCACCTGGGCCAGCTGACTGTGAAGCTCCTCCATATCCAATGCATATCAGCTGCCTTGCAGGTGCTGATTACAGAAAGCAAAACTCACCTCAGCTGCATCAAGTGTGGGAAACCTTTCCTTTGGATACCACTCTAGCAAGGTTTGTTAGGTCCTGAATCAATGCTCTCCACAGCTGGCCACTGGATGTACCACCCCTGGGCCTCTCTGGAAGGAACTTAATGCAGACCAGTGGAAGATACTGTCCATGACTGGCACTTAGCAACCTTCTTGGAGCTATAAGCAACCCAGAGTTTTTGGTGCCTGTGCTGGGTTCAGGTGCACATAGACATACCAAGCTGCACAACTACGCTGGCTTTTACCTACCCTGGGCCTGGGGGATGGTTCCCTGAGTCCCACGTCCTGCAGCTTTGGTCTGCTTATTGACTGCTTGCTGGGCTCAGACACTGAAAAAACCTCTGCTAGAATCTTGAGCCTGCAGCAATTCAGGGATTAGAAAGGGTAGTGGGTATGGCTACGCCCCCGGTCCCAGGTGTCAGTTTGTCCAGACTTTCTCCACAGCCCTCAGTAGGGTGTGGCCCCAAGAGTTCAGAGGTTATGACCTCTGAAACCAAGAGGTCTAATCTACCTGCACTCTGGACGGTTTCCACTGAGTTTCCCCGTGAGGTGGAATTATCAGTCTTAGACTTTGGAGCATCAGGGTGAAAGGAAGCTCCAGCTTCAACACCAGAAAACCGAGTCACTGATGAGTCCCTACCTCCTGGCTTCTCAGCACAACTCAGAAGCCATGACTGGAGCAGGATATACTCCCGAGGGCAGAGCCATTGCTTTTCCCCAGGCTGGTGCCACTCAGAGGGGACTGCTCCACCCAAAAAAGATGGCAACTGCATTACCAGAGAATGACTCAGCACAGGGGTTCCGGTGGCCATCCCCCACAGTGTCTTTCCCTGGTCCTCCAACTGAACACTGTCTTCACTCAACTCTAGTCCTCTAAACTCTCTTCTACTGGAACCCTGGGTAAGTGGCTATGAATGAGATTTTCTGCACAGACCCCTTAAGATGGAACCTGCATCTCTGAGAGTTCTTTCTCTTTCTTTCAGACAGAAATCTGGCTCTTTTCACCTCCAAATGCTGTGTGGGCAACTCTTATAGGCTCTGAGGCTCTAGGCTGAGGCTCCAGGCCTGGGAATAAGGACCCACACCTTTCAAAGTGACCCTCCTCGCAATGAGAGTCCCTCGGGACACTCAGCTCTTTCTGGATCTGTGCCCTTCCTACCAGTCTCGCTTCTTCTGTGATCCTTGGTTATAGACTCCTTTTCCTTTAGTCCAAAGTTGGTTTTTCAAGATGATTGTTCTTAAATTAAGTTTTAATCCAATTTGGTCCTGGGAGGTGGCAGTTGGAACGTCTGCCTAATCCGTTGCCATCTTTGAATCCCCAATCAGCTTTTCTTTTTTTTAATTTTTATTTAATTTTATTTTATTTTTTACAGGGACAGAGAGAGAGTCAGAGAGAGGGATACATAGGGACAGACAGACAGGAACAGAGAGAGAGTTAGAGAGAGGGATAGATAGGAACAGAGAGAGGTGAGAAGCATCAATCATTAGGTTTTTCATTGCTGTTGCAACACCTTAGTTGTTCATTGATTGCTTTCTCACATGTGCCTTGACTGCGGGCCTTCAGCAGACCAAGCCACCCCTTGCTGGAGCCAGTGACCTTGGGTCCAAGCTGGCGGGTTTTTGCTCAAGCCAGATGGGCCTGCGCTCAAGTTGGCTACCTCGGAGTCTCGAACCTGGGTCTTCCACATCCCAGTCCAATGCTTTATCCACTGCACCACCGCCTGGTCAGGCCCAGTCAGCTTTTAATGTCTTGAACTTTTATTTTCTAAGGGGACATGAGCTTCAATTAAAGTTTAGTCTATGTTTCAAATATTAAAACTTCCACTATTTTTATATTTTATCATCTGCTTAGAAACCAGTGATCATCCGGTAATAGTTCAGTGATCATCCAGTCATAATCCAGTTATTGTCTAGTATTGTGCTCTATAATCAATGTTGTTTGAAGAGGCAGGACATCAGTTAAAATCCCTGGTGTTTGACTTTTAGTCATGTGACCTGAGGCAACTTACATTTCTGACCTTCTATTTCTCCATTTCAAAAAATTGGGGTTTCACCTTATGTGCATAAATCTGAAACAAAATGTGTCATAAAAAAGAGATTGAGATAATAGTTGCTTCTCATAAAACTGTATAAACTGATAACCCTTGAAAAAGGAGCCTTGAGTTACAAAGGAACTTATGTCTGTTCATTGAAATTTGGAAAATGAGGAACTTGGAAAAATAAAACAAAAAGAAACAATGAAAAATAATCTAAAGATAAAATTACCTTTCAGAATTCAGAAAAAAATAATATGGTTAAAATATCTGAAAGGAACTATAGTTTTAAATTAATGAAAATGAAATATCATCTCATGAAAGAATTGCCTCATCTATACAGGAAATAAATTAGCAAATAAAATTAAATTAGTAAAATGACAAATAGTTTCAGCTATATATTGTAAAACAATGGTTTGGATGTTTGTTAAAAATGAACCCATAGTTTTTTTGGAATATACACAATTCAAAACATTTAAATTAATGGTTTCAATCTTTCTTCTCTTTTTGTTTGAAAGTTTTCTACGGAAATGTTTGTGATAGAAACGTGTATTGTCCTCTAGTCTTCCCAGTTTAATAATCAAATAGTTATGTTTTGCTGGTATGTATACTGGGTGTATGAGGCTTGCTCTTTAACAATGGAAGAGAAATATTATGGACTATAGACTTCAAAACACTAAGCAGGAGCCTTCTGACCTCAGAAACATGTTTTCATCAGTTCAACGAGAAGATTGATCCTAGGAAGACTAAGAGAGTCTTTCAGGAATTGGTAATCCAATAACCTTGTTGACGTGTCTATCTGCTATCCCATGTGAATCAGACACATGCAAAGAATAATGTTCATGGAAAAGTGTCTTAACTAAGATTCTCCAGATGTTGGCAATCACTCATTCCCAGCCACATCGTATATCAGGGACCTAAGAGAAGAGTCCCCCAGCCCTCAGCTATTTATCAGCGAGCAGACAGCTGTCCAGGGAGGCAGCCCATCTTGCTCAGAGCTGCCCTTGTACCTATTGGGACATTTGTATATCTCTTTTCAGTGGTTATGAGGAGAAAACTGGTCACAACTTCTGAACACATCAGATATTTATAGCCTATCCAGTTAGAAACACATGGTTTCATTCCTAACTTCTTTTCTTTTTTCTGTTGAGATATTAACCATTCTTTCTCCACCCGGTGGCTAAGTCACAGTTCCAAGTGACAGTTTCAGCTTCTTGGCTCCCACAACCGATGGTGGAACCATCTCCACCCACCCTCTACAGATGCTCAGGTGGACCACTGCTATAATGAGGTATCGATGTTCCTTATTCCCTCTCACCTGAGCAACCAAATAAATATTCCATAAATACTCTGCCTGGAGCAGTCTCTTTCTGATTTTATTTCATTATTTCATAGAGTTCTAGGTCCACATGGAACTAAGTTCCAGGTACGGTGTAAAGTAGAAAATGAGGTTACCGTTTTCTGCAGGACTGTCAGCTGGTGGGCACAGTTTATTGAAAAGATGTTGCTTTTCCAAGGGGGCTTCCCTGCTATCATTGTACTGAAGTGGCATGTCTGTGAAGACACTCCTGGGCCATCTGTCCTCTTCCATTAGACTGTCTGTCAGTTCTGATTTCAACACCACAGTGTGTTCGCAATTGAATGTTGACTCCTGAAGGAATCTCTTTCAGTCTGGTAAGCGAGAAGTTCACCAACTGTTATTCTTCAAAAATTTTTCAGCTATGTTAGGTTCTTGCTGTGTCCATGTAAATTTAGGAACATTTAGTCAATTTACAGGTGTGTATGTAACTCAAAACCCATCAAGCTCTGAGGTTTCAATATGTTTGTTCAGTTTATTGAACACAAGAATGTTCTTAAAATAGTGTAGGCTTTCTCTCTCAGGAAGAGGGAATAGACATGCTTCCAGAACTTAACAGTAGAAAACAAAATATGCAAAAAAACACAAAGAGGCATTTCACCAGAGAAAAAGATATATATAAATGGCTGATGTGCACATGGGAGTGTCCACCTTCTCTCACCATCAAAAAAATGCAATGAAGCCCAGAAGGTATGATTACACACCTTTCAGAAAGGCTAAAATTAAAAAATAGTGCCAACACCCAATGCTGGAAAGGATGTGGAGAAACTGGTGCTCTCGTGATTTGATGGTGGAAAAGTTGCATTGTGCAGCCGATTTGGAAATGCATTCGGCATTTTCTTTAAGAAGGAAATCTGTAACTACTGTGTGACTTAGTGGTTGCATTTGGGGCAGTTAGTTGTCTCTGAAAAATTAAGATTTATGATGACACAAAACCTGTATGTGATTATTCTAACTTGATTCGTCATAGACCCAAACTGGAATGTACCCAGCTGTCATGCAACAGGAGCATGGGGAGGTACATCCGCACCACAGATACTGTTCAGCAGAAAAGAGAGTCAGACTAGTGATGACACCCAGGATGAGACCCCAGGGAATGTTGAGTGAGAAAAGCCCATCCCAAAACACGATGTGCCATGTGATTTTATTTGTCCTGCATTGTCAACATGACAGAATTCTGGAAATGGAATCAGATGGACAATTGCCAGGAGTTGGGGGTGGGGGTGGGGGGGAGGTAAACAGGGTCAGTGTGGTTATGGAAGAACAGTGGAAGGAATTTGTGTTGCTGGTCCACTTGTGATATTGTGTTTGTCTGTAAGATATCACTTCTGGGGGAAACGAACAAAGTGTGCTGAGTTCTCGCTGTCTTATTTCTTACACCTGCATCTGCTAACATCTTCAAGTGCAAAATTAAATTTTAAAAAGTGTTAGAATCATCACACAGAAAATAAAATTGCTCTAACACATATGACATGTAGAGAACATTTACTCTCCAAAACTGTCGTGTGACTCATGTCTACAGACTATAAACTTCACGATGCAGTGTTATGGTTTTTGCTTTGAATAGTTGTGTATTTTAAAGAACGTAATAGAAGCCTGACCTGTGGTGGCGCAGTGGATAAAGCGTCGACCTGGGAACACTGAGGTCGCCAGTTCAAAACCCTGCACTGGTCTGGTCAAGGCACATATGGGAGTTGAGCTTCCAGCTCCTCCCCCCTTTCTCTCTCTTTCTCTCTCTCTCTCTCTCTCTCTCTCTCTCTCTCTCTCTCTCTCTGTGTCTCCTCTCTAAAATGAATAAAATAAAATAAATTTTAAAAAAAGTACTTAAAGAACGTAATAGAAAAATGTTGACTTTTCCCTCTTAGTCTCCATTTCCAGTGCTCTTTTATTTACTCCTTAAAGATCTGAACACAAAAGGAGAGACATACCCAGTCCCTTCCCTTTTTCTAAGTGCCAACGCTGGTCCTGCTCTTGTTTGTGGTGCATGCATGTGTGAGTGTGGATGCTTCACATTTTATTCTGAGTTTACAACTGTTTCTGTGCAGTGATTATTCTGAGAGCAGTTCACTGGACACTTGCCAGAAGTTGAACCTGGTTTTAACACTTCCCAAATTTTAACTTTGAGTAAGTCACATAACCCCTAGTTTCCTCATCTAAAAAGCGAGGAGGTGAGATTATATAAGAAACCTGAAAAATTAAGTGCTAAAATTGTAGTTTTTCATTTGTATCACATATCCATGACATCCCGGAAAAAACTAATGGACTACCGTTTCCCCAAATTCTTCTGTTTTCTACAGCCTTCTATGTGGTCCCTTTCACCTAAGCAACCTAACTGACCCCCCCACCCACTTCTGCCTGCAGTTATTTTGTTAAACAGTCATGTTTGAGCCCATCTCTTCTCTAGGAACTTCTATTACTCAGGTTTCCACATGAACTGGGCAGGCCCAGGTTCTGCCCTCATCCAACCATCTTCAAGTGTCACTCACCCAATGTAAACCTCATTTTCCACAAAACTTGTCCTTGACCCGCTGTCACTGAACCTTCAATTCTCCTTGAAATGCAGTTCCATCTTGTGCTACAGTTATTTTTGTAGCTTAGTCATTCCCTTACACACACACACACACACACACACACACACACACACATACACACTGAGAAACAGGCTAATCTCCCTGAAGGAAACACAAGGAGTCCACACAATGTAGCGCTTTACCTGTTGCAGACATTGGATGACTTAAAAAATGAAATAAAAATGACTGACTTCTTTTGTCTTTCTCTCTTCCAAATGAGATTATATTAATCTCTTCCCACTTTCCCAATATAATATTTTTAAAACTATCTCAGGCCCTCTCACCTCTCCATCGAGATCAGGACTATATGGAGTCCACAATAAAGATGGACACATATTGATGTATGGATGTGAGCTGAGTGTGGAATATGCAGCCATGACGTGATGAACCTCCACGGTGGTACGTTCCATATGAGGGCTTAACTTTACACACAGAATCTCGGTGTTACGTTCAATTCTGGTTTATCCCGATCCTCAGATCTGTGCATCTTAGTCTGCATGGTTCTCGGGTTACTATGTATATAAGTAGTTAGATTGTTGGCATTGTCTAAATGTATTTCAGTTCTGTTCTGTCTCCAAGGCAATGTTTGTTATCCAAATTTCAAACAGATTTTGGTTATGGCTTTGCACTGCCAATTTATGTGCAATTTGCTGCCACTGTTTGAAAATTGTAGTGGATTTGTGACTTTAGAATTAACATATTGTCCTATAAAAAATAGTGCCATATTAGGAAACTAAGTTATAACTAAAGTGGATGCAAAGATGGGCCTTTTTCTCAGTATACACATTTGTACAGATAAAACATAGAAGGGGATTTCTTTTTTTAAATAGAAGACCATAAATTTCTGTCCTTCATAAAAATAAGGCCTTACGTTCTGATTCAAATGATGTGACATCATGATAACAATAATGGGCAACACACTCTGGTAGCCAGCAGATGTGGACGTCCTTTTATAACATGCACTGGAAATTAATTCTTATGAGCAAAAGTGACATAAACATAACATATGTCTGACCATATTTTCAGTCTTTTAAGACATTATGAAATACTGAACTAGTGATCATTATGGCCTCAGAGGTTGTAAAGTCCTGAGTGGTACAAATAAACTATTTCTTCCTTGACCAAATAAATTTCATTTGATGGGGCCATCCATAGCAATTGTTCTCATTCCATCAATGTCTACCCAATGGAAGTATTAAAATAAAATGCATGCAGGATTCAACTGTGTGCCTGCATAAGAAACTTGAGGAAAACAATCCATCTTTATCCCTCTGTCCCAGTCCAATCTCAGTAACCAAGACTTTGGCCTCAGTAAGCAATACCCCAAAGAAGAAAAACAAACTATTACATTTAATGGGAATCAGTGCTGGGCTGAGGTAAACTCAAGAAATTTAGTACCAATGGAAGAGCACCGATGCATAAGGAACTTGTGTGCTCAGGTCATCATGGTCCACTCAGCCGTAACCCATCAATGGGTGGAGCCCAGGTGTCTTCCTCCAGGTTTGCCAGAGCCAAACCAAGCAAGTCAGGTGAACCACTCCCCCAGTCAGAGGATAAAGAAGCAATTATGGTTTTTGGAAGAGTGTTGTGAAATGTTGCTGACAAAGTGATGTTCCTGAAATGTATGCAGCCAATGTCTATAAATCACACTTTAGAAAATAACTCCTAACTTTAAATAATGGATCAATCCAATGTTTAAAACAATTTTGAAAGCGAGTCAAATTTAAAGTTTAGAAAATACGTTGAAAGGAAGTCCACAGTCATCTGTTCTCCAACTCCTGTTTTAATTATAGGAGATGGTTTAAAGATAAGTATACCTATGGTGGAAGTTCCAAACATAAGAACTAGATACCTGGCTTGCTAAATGTCCTTTTCTCAGGTCAACTCTTTGAGGTGCAAATAAAATGACACACAATATAATATTCTGAAAAAAAAAGCCAAAATCTAGAATTTAAATGGTTATTGATATAAATGCAAACATTTTATTCAGGTAAAATTCACAGGATATATAAAATTAAATATTTCTTAGTGAACAGTTCAGTGGTGCTTGGTACATTCACTACACTGGGCAACCGCAATCTCCATCTGGTCCCCAAACATTCCCGTCACTCCGAGTATCACGCTACACTTGTGAAGTAGTTACCCTGCATGGCCAGCCCTCACCAGCCCTGGTACCACCGCTCTGCTTATATCCCCAATGAACGTACCTATCTGGGACATTCTTATGAGTGGAATCACAAAATATGTGACCTGTTGTGTCTGTCCTGGTTCACCTAGCAGCATGTTCATGAAGGTCACACATCTTGTAGCACCTGTGAGGACTTCATTCCTTTTAGTGGTGAATAACATCCCATTGAATGGCTATACCAACATCCATTCATCCTTCCATCTGTCTGTGCATATGGGGCTGTTTCTACATTCTGCATGTTGTAAACAGTGCTGGGATGAACATTTATGTACAAGTTGTTGGATAACTGTTCTCAATTCTTTTGGAGTACAGACTTAGGAGTAGAATTGCTAGGTCATATGGCTATTCTGTATCTAACGTTTTGAGGAATCTCCAAACTGTTTTCCATACTGGCTAAACAAATTTACAGTTCTGGCAGCAATGAAAAAGTTTCCAATTTCTCCCCATGTTGACCAACATTAGTATCTTCTCTCTTTTTTAAATAAAATCACAAATGTTCACTATTGGAATGCAGCAATGTGTACTGAAGAACTAAGCTTACAGCTAATGATTGTGGGTCATGACAAACAGTAGAAAATATTTCTATACATATGGATATTTGTTGGGTTTTTCTTTAGAATATACAGTAGACTTTAGACTTAAAAAAATGTCATTTACAAATGATCATGGACAAATTCTACAGAGGCTATTCCTCAAAACTTCATACTTATGTAAACAAAGGGTTTATCATAGTTTCTCACACCCAGGCTTGATGATGAAATGTGAAAATGGTACAACTGGAGGAAAATGTTTCCATCTTGCTAAACACTAGAGTATGAAAATAAAACAAATTACCCAGGCTAGCATCGCCTTTTATAAGTCCTCCTTGAGACGCTCTGAAAATTAAGCAGCATTAACAATCCTCAGCTGTAGCTCTGACTTCAAGACTCCCAGCACACCAGCCCCCAAGGCCCTGCCGTTACAGGATACATAAAAGGTGAGACCATTTTAGCACAGATGATCACAGAGGAGCAAGGATAACACATTCAGACTCAGAGATGTAAGGATAAGAAACACAGTAGCAGGACGATTATCTTGCTTCAAACTTCCTGAGTGGATGTCTAGTGTGGCAATGTTAGTGTCCTGACCTGGAGAAGGACCTCTTGTTGGGCTCATGAGCTGTATAAAGAATGTTATAAATCCTATTAAATTCTTTCTGACTGATAATAGACTTACATAGGTCCAACCTTACACAATGACCCTATATAAGAATTGGGGCTCTGTTCGGAGAGCTATTTAGGTTTTTGGAAAAATATACTTAGGACTTCATGTGGGCCAAGGAGCTACACAGAACATGAGGAAATGTATCTCAAATTAGACCATAGAGTCAATTTTGTAATATTTTTATGAGAACTCCATCTCTAAAACAATAGCAATTGAATATTGCTTTCTGTCCCCCTCTAACACATATGTCTACATATTCAAACAGCTTCTTGGGCATTTCATGACACTTTTTGAAGCATATTCCCCATCTTTGAGTCACATGTCATAATGTTACTTTTAGGCCCTTCATACATTTCGAGTTAAGTGACTTTCTAAGAACAGGAGGCTACCTGTTAGCCTTTCAAAAGCATTGAAGATAGTATTATTAAGCTTGAGGAAGGTTGTGGGGAAGAAGCCTTGCTAAGGAGCCCCTTTAGGAGAGACAATATTGCTGAGTCAAGGGTTTTCACCCTCATAGTAGGTTTAGGGCTCTTTGTAGCTGGCAGATGTTCAGAGATTCTCTATTTCTGGATGTGCCCTCACAAAGGTAGGTACCCAAAATATCTAAAAATATGGGAGCACTCTTCTGTATCAGTCCTCTCCCAAGCAATCCTGGTAAGGTCACCAGACATGAATATTTCTTCTCTCAACAGAGACTTCAAGTAAGGAGTGTGAACTGTGAAGCTGTTAAGTACTCTCCCAAGTTAACTAAAATCTCATCTTGCCTACAGTGTGTGTGCCTGTCTTTGAGTATGGAAATAACACTTTATTCTGCTTACTTTTCTCTAGCTAGATGGCAATATGACTGCAAATAAACAATAAACACAGCATATCGAAGTCTGAGTCTAGTTAAAACTTCAGCTACAAGAATTTGAATTAAATTCACCTCTGTGACACACAATGCAACCAATAGTTCAAAATCAA
The DNA here is from genome assembly GCA_037038555.1 of Rhynchonycteris naso. NCBI lineage: Eukaryota > Metazoa > Chordata > Mammalia > Chiroptera > Emballonuridae > Rhynchonycteris > Rhynchonycteris naso. The sequence continues at coordinate 210,183,595 of CM072998.1, read as the reverse complement.
CATTTCAAATGCTATAGAGATGTTTACCTGATACCCATGTATTCTTTTTTTTTTTTTTTTTTTTTTATTTTTTTATATATATATTTTATTATTATTAATTCTAATGGGGTGACATCCATAAATCAGGGTACATATGTACAATGAAAACATCTCCAGGTTATCTTATCATTCAATTGTGTTGCATACCCATCACCAAAAGTCAAATTGTCCTCTGTCACCTTCAATCTGGTTTTCCCTGCGTCCCTCCCCTCCTCCCTATCCCATTCTTCCCTCCCTCCCCCCATTCCATAACCACCACTCTCTTGTCCATGTCTCATACCCTCACTTTTATGTCCCACCTATGTATGTAATCGTGCTGTTCTCAGTTTTTCTTTTTTTCTGATTTACTTATTTCACTCCGTATAATGTTATCAAGGTACATCCATTTTGTTATAAATGATCCGATGTCATCGTTTCTTATGGCTGAGTAGTATTCCATAGTATATATGTACCAAAGCTTTTTAATCCACTCGTCTTCTGACGGACACTTGGGCTGGTTCCAGATCTTCGCTATTGTGAACAATGCTGCCACGAACATGGGGGCGCATTTCTTCTTTTCGAACAGTGCTATGGTGTTCTTAGGGTATATTCCTAAAAGTGGGATAGCTGGGTCAAAAGGCAGTTCGATTTTTAATTTTCTGAGGAATCTCCAAACTGTTTTCCACAGTGGCTGCACCAGTCTGCATTCCCACCAGCAGTGCAGAAGGGTTCCCTTTTCTCCACATCCTCGCCAGCACTTATTCTGTGTTGTTTTGCTAATAAGTGCCATTCTGACTGGTGTGAGGTGATATCTCATTGTGGTTTTAATTTGCATTTCTCTAATGATTAGTGATGTTGAGCATTTTTTCATATGCCTATTGGCCATCTGTATGTCCTCTTTGGAGAAATTTCTATTCATTTCTTTTGCCCATTTTTTGATTGGGTTGTTTGTCTTCCTGGTGTTGCTTTTTATAAGTTCTTTATAAATTTTAGTTATTAACCCCTTATCAGATGTGCTGTCAAATATGTTCTCCCATTGTGTGGTTTGTCTTTTTATTCTGTTCCTATTATCTTTAGCTGTGCAAAAACTTTTTAGTTTGATATAGTCTCATTTGTTTATCTTGCCTTTTATTTCAGTTGCCCATGAAGATAACTCGGCAAATATACCGCTGCTACAGATGTCGGAGAGCTTGCTGCCTATGTTTTCTTCTAAGATGTTTATGGTTTCACGGCTTACATTTAAGTCTTTTATCCATTTTGAGTTTGTTTTTGTGAATGGTGTAAGTTGATGGTCTAGTTTCATTTTTTTGCAGGTAGATGTCCAATTTTCCCAACACCATTTGTTAAAGAGGCTGTCTTTACTCCATTGTATGTTCTTTCCTCCTTTGTCAAATATCAGTTGTCCATAAAGCTGTGGGTTTATTTCTGGGTTCTCTGTTCTGTTCCATTGATCTATGTGCCTGTTCTTATGCCAGTACCAGGCTGTCTTGAGTATAATGGCCTTGTAGTAAACCTTGATATCAGGAAGAGTGATACCTCCTGCTTTATTTTTTCTTTTTAAGATTGCTGAGGCTATTCGTGTTCTTTTTTGGTTCCATATAAATTTTTGGAATATGTGTTCTATATCTTTGAAGTATGTCATTGGTATTTTAATTGGTATTGCATTGAATTTATAAATTGCTTTGGTAATATAGACATTTTAATGATGTTTATTCTTCCTAGCCATGAGCACGGTATGTGCTTCCACTTGTTTGTATCTTCCTTGATTTCTTTTATCAATGTTCTATAATTTTCTGAGTACAAGTCCTTAACCTCCTTGGTTAAATTTACTCCTAGGTACTTTATTTTTTTGGCTGCAATAGTGAAGGGGATTGTTTCCTTAATTTCTTTTGCTGATATTTCATTGTTGGTGTATAGAAATGCCTCTGATTTCTGAGTATTAATTTTATATCCTGCCACCTTGCTGAATTCATTTATCAGGTCCAGTAGTTTTTTGACTGAGACTTTAGGGTTTTCAATATACAATATCATATCATCTGCAAATAATGACAGTTTTACTTCTTCTTTTCCAATTTGTATGCCTTTTATTTCTTCTTCTTGTCTGATTGCTGTAGCTAGGACTTCCAGAACTATGTTGAATAAGAGTGGTGAAAGTGGGCAACCCTGCCTGTTTCCTGATCTTAAGGGGATTGCTTTTAATCTTTGTCCATTTAGTATGATGTTTGCTGTCGGTTTATCATAGATGGCCTTTATCATGTTAAGGAATGATCCCTGTATTCCCACTTTACTGAGAGTTTTGAGCATGAATGGGTGCTGGATTTTATCAAATGCCTTTTCTGCATCTATTGAAATTATCATGTGATTTTTTTCCTTCCTTTTGTTTATGTGGTGAATCACATTGATTGATTTGCGAATATTGAACCAGCCTTGCCTCTCCAGAATAAATCCCACTTGATCGTGGTGTATGATTTTTTTCATATATTGCTGGATCCGGTTGGCTAATATTTTGTTGAGAATTTTAGCGTCTAAATTCATCAGGGATATAGGCCTATAATTTTCTTTCTTTGTGTTGTCTTTGCCCGGGTTTGGGATCAGAATTATGCTCGCCTCATAAAAGGAGTTTGGAATTCTTCCTTCCTCTTGAATTTTTTGAAATAGCTTCAGGAGAATAGGAGTTAGTTCTTCTTTGAATTTTTGATAGAATTCACTTGTGAAGCCATCAGGCCCAGGACTTTTCTTTTTTGGGAGTTTTTTGATAACTGTTTCGATCTCATTTGCTGTAATTGGTCTGTTTAGGTGTTCTGATTCTTCCAGATTGATTTTTGGAAGGTTATATGATTCAAGAAATTTGTCCATTTCACCAAGATTGTCTAATTTTTTGGCATATAGTTCTTCATAGTATTTTCTTACAATGCTTTGTATTTCTGTTGTGTCAGTTGTTATTTCTCCACTGTCCTTTCTAATTTTATTTATTTGAGTCCTCTCTCTTTTTTTCTTGGTGAGTCTAGTTAAAGGTTCATCAATCTTGTTTACCTTTTCAAAGAACCAGCTTCTTGTTTCATTGATCCTCTGTATTGTTTCCTTAGCCTCTATGTCATTTATTTCTGCTCTGACCTTTATTATTTCCTTCCTTCTACTTGTCTTGGGTTTTATTTGTTGTTGTTTTTCTAGTTCTTTTAGATGCAGGGTCAAGTTGCTTATTTGAGCTTTTTCTAGCTTCTTATGATATGCCTGTAGTGCAATAAACTTCCCTCTCAGAACTGCTTTTGCTGTGTCCCATAAATTTTGAGTTGATGTATGCTCATTATCATTTGTTTCTAGAAACTTTTTTATTTCTTCTTTGATCTCATTGTTAATCCATTCATTATTTAATAACAAGCTATTTAGTTTCCAAGTGTTTGAGTATTTTTCAGTTTTTCTTTTGTGGTTAATTTCTAGTTTCATGGCATTGTGATCAGAGAAAATGCTTGATATGATTTCAATCTTCTTAAATTTATTGAGACCATTTTTGTGTCCTAACATGTGGTCTATCCTAGAAAACGTACCATGAGCGCTTGAGAAGAATGTATATTCTACTGCTTTAGGGTGAAAAGTTCTGAATATATCTATTAAATCAAGTTGATCTAGTGTCTCCTTTAAGTCTGCTGTTTCTTTATTAATTTTCTTTCTTGAGGATCTATCCAGTGTTGTTAGAGGGGTATTGAAATCCCCTACTATGATAGTATTGCTGTTAATCTCGCCCTTTATATCCATCAAAGTCTGCTTTATGTATGTCGGGGCTCCTATATTTGGTGCATAGATATTTACAATAGTTATATCTTCCTGTTGAATTGTTCCCTTTATCATTATGTAGTGTCCTCTTTTATCTCTTACTACAGCCTTTGTTTTAAAGTCCATTTTGTCTGATATAAGTATTGCTACCCCTGCTTTTTTTTCATTTCCATTTGCATGAAATATTTTTTTCCATCCTTTTACCTTCAGTCTATGAACATCTTTTATTTTAAGGTGTGTCTCTTGTAGACAGCATATGTATGGGTCCTGTTTCTTTATCCATGCAGCTACCCTATGTCTTTTGATTGGATCATTTAATCCATTTACATTTAAGGTTATTATTGATATGTAGTTGTTTATTGCCATTTTATTCTTTAAAGCTGTATTCTTCTTTTGCTCTATTCTTTCCTCCCTTTAAACTGTTCATAAGAGGCCCCTTAGTATCTCTTGCAGAATTGGTTTGGTTTTTATGAATTCCTTGAGGCTTTCTTTTTCTGGGAAGCTCTTTATTTCTCCTTCAATTTTAAACGTTAGCCTTGCTGGATAAAGTAGTCTTGGTTGTAGGTTCTTGTTCTGCATTACTTTGATTATTTCTTGCCATTCCCTTCTGGCCTCAAGTGTTTCTGTTGAGAAGTCCGATGTCATCCTTATGGGGGCTCCTTTGTAGGTGATAGTCTTTTTTTCTCTAGCAGCTTTTAAAATTTTTTCTTTATCCATTAGCTTTGGTATTTTAACTATGATGTGTCTTGGTGTAGATTTTTTTGGGTTTCTCCTTAATGGAGTTCTGTGTGCTTCTTGAATGTGTGGAGTGTTTCCCAGCCTTAATTTAGGAAAGTTTTCTGCTATAATTTGATTGAACAAAGTTTCCATTTCCTGTCCTCTCTCCTCTTCTTCAGGCACCCCTATGAGGCGAATGTTGTTTCTCTTCATGTTGTCACAAAGCTCCCTTAGAGTTTCCTCACATTTTTTAAGTCTCTTTTCCTTTTTCTTCTCTGCTTCTGTGCCTTTGTTTATTGTGTCCTCTAACTTGCTTATTCGATCCTCAGCGTCATCCATCCTGCTTTTAATTCCTTCCATTATGGTCTTCAGTTCTGATACTGTATTTGTCATTTCTGTCTGATTCTTTTTTATTATTTCAATTTCATTTTTTATACTTGTTATCTCTTTATTTAGGTGTTCATAATGACTATCCATTGTTGCTCTAATTTCTTTGAACATCCTAACTATCATTATTCTAAATTCTGCTTCTGGTAATTTGGTTATATCTGGTTCATTCAGGTCATTCTCTGGGGATTTCTCTTGATTCATTTGGTTTGCATTCCTCTGCCTGCCCATTTTTTCTGTGTATAAGCAAGTTGTGGCCACTGGAGTCCAGTAGGTGTTGCCTTTGTGTTCTCTAGGTGTGGTCTATCTGCAGGCCCCCCACCCCCTCTGCCGGCGCCTAGGGTTGTTGGGTATGAGCGTTGCCAGCGCCGGCCCACTGTGGCTTTTGCTGTGATTTCTGCCTCTCCTCCGTGGGAGGGGCTGTCACTGAAGCCACAAGATTAGCACCAAGGGTAGAGGCGAGCACCTTTCCTCAGCTGCGGACCCAGCCTATTTCCGGACTTCCGCCCAGAACCAGCAGTCGGAGCCTGCTCGCTACAGTTCCGCGGGTTAGGCGGGGCTTTTGACGTGCTCTCAGCTGTAAGCTTTTGCCCGTCAGGAGCTTTAGCCCCGCCCTCGAGGCCAGGGCCCTTTGCGCAGGGTCGGAAACCAAGATTTATTGGGGCGGGCGTGTTTGCTGGCTTCCGCCGAGCTGCGTACTTCCGCTCGTCCCGGACTCTACCCCGCCCCCGCGTTCGGAGCCCGCTCGTGCACGTATTAACGCTATCCGGGGTTTCTCCGGCCGGATGGGGATAGCAGCCGTGGGCTCAGCTGCGAGCCTCCGCCTGTCTCGGGGTCCACCCCATTCCCGCGCTCGGAGCCCGCTCGCGCACGTATACTGGCCAACCGCGGTTTCTCCGGCCCGGGGGTGGGGGACTGGTAGTGTCAGCTCAGCCACGAGCCCCTGCCCGTCCCTGGTCCTAGCCCGGTCCCCGCGGTCAGGGCCGGCTTGCGCAGGGCCTGCCTGTTCCTGGCCTCCCGCTTTGTCCCCGTAAGTGGGATTAAAGGCGGGCCCGCAGCTTCCGGACCGCTCTCGCGCTTACCCTCCGACCCTCTGGGCTAGACCGATCTCCCACCGGCTTGGCCTCTGCCCACGCCGACAGAACCGCCTTTCAGCGTCCTGCCGCCCCAAAACCTTAAGCAGCCCTCAGCAGAGTAGGAAGGGACCTAATACTCCACACTGTAGGCCTGGGAGCTTCCTCACTTGTTTCACAGCTCATAACTGTCCAAACGCCTCTTCTTGGCTCTGGGACTGCAGGCTGGGGCTTGGTTCCTGGGACCCAGGTCCCTCCCTCTCCGCGAAAATCTCCTCCCGCCACACGGGTCTCTCCGGGCTGCCGTTTGCTCCGGGGAGCTGGGCAGCCCTCTTCGCGTTTTCGCTATTCCTACCAGTCTCAATGTGGCTTCTTCTGTGTTCCTTGGTTGAAGAGTCCCCTTAGTTTTGTTCAAAGTTGGTTTATCCAGGTGATGGTTCTTAAAATTGAGTTGTAATCCACTTTGGTTCTGGGAGTTGGAAGTTGGTACGTCCGCCTACTCCGTCGCCATCTTGCTCCCCCCTGATACCCATGTATTCTTATTGACCAATGTTACCCCATTAAATTTAATTTCTAAATAAATAATAAATAATAAAAAATTTCAGAAACCACAAAACCTAGGAATAAATTTAACCAAAAATGTAAACAACCAGTACTAGGACAATTATTATAAGACACTAAAGAAAGAAATGGAAAAAGATACAAATAAATGGAAGCTTATACCATATGCATGAATAAGAAACATTAACATAAAAAACTCACCTCTTCTATTTATACAACAAAATCTCTTATATTTTCCAAAACAAAGAAGAACATATATGATCATGAAATATTTCAATATCAACATGTGATCAAAGGTTATATGGATTTGACTTACTCTTTTAAGATTAAATATTTATGGGAAAATGAGATGCAATACAATCTGCCCAGCAGCAATTTCACCATGGTCTGTGTTGCATGTCTTCCCATTTGCAAATCGAAGGCCCTGCTAAGGTCTATGACTGTAAGAGATGGGTGGCTGTAAGACTCATCAACCACAGTATTTTGGATATTTATTTTGAAAACAGCTCTGATAATGCCTCTGTTGTGAAACTAAAAAAATAAAGTCACCGTCTGCACTCAAAAATATTATGTGAATTTAGATACTAGAGCACACACGGTAAAACAGCAACCAGAGAGCCACATTATCTACTCAAATTAATATCATCAGGTGGTAAGGAGGACCTTTAACAAATGAATATATTATCTGCTGAGAGAGCCAGTGCCTCCAAGTCCCTGGAAGTTAACACCTAGGCATTTTATTACCAACTCGCCAGATTTTTCAGTCCAGTGTTAAACAATATGATCACAAAGGTGTGGAGCAGCTTTGGACATGTTGGCTGGGGGACCTCATGAAGATTAAAGGCTCAGATGCCAGAGACCCCATCTCCACTGTTTAATCTTTCATGCCCTCCTTCATCATGGGAGCGTCGGCTTCCATCCAGTAGGTGTGAAACAGACGCTGCAGCTCTTGTTTAAAATTCAGGAGTTATTTTTCCACACTGTCCTCCTGACCTTTCTGCTTCAATTATTACCGCCAGTCCAGTGTTCCTGAAATCCCCTTTCCGGGACACTGCCTGCACTTTCTTCTCATCATCAGCACCTGCTGCTGTGTGGTTTTCACTGGTTGCTCTTCTCTGGCCCCTGTTAGGTGAGTAGCTACCTGCACATGCCCCTGGTGTTCCATGCTGTCCTCATTCCTTCCCACAGCCTCTACTTTGCTGATGTGCAGATGGAATCAAGACTTCAAAGCCTGCACTGAGTCGTTTTACAAGTTCTAAAAATGTATCATCTTTCTAGCTTCTTGCTTAAAAGCTGTACAAGGTTATTCTGCTGTGACCTCAAAATCCACTTGCCCCAATGAATCAAATCACTTCTCTTGTTTTTCAACTTCCTGTTCTTACAGTGGTACCGCCACATACCTGGTGGCCCTTGGGACAGTTGCTGTCCCATGTTCTTTTGTGCCTTTCTGTCATAACTTCTCATGTTCCATCTCAAATATTTCTCTTCTTCTTTCCTCCCTCTTCTACTGTTTTCCTCAGGCCCTCCTCTCCCACAAAAGCCTCTGCATTGATGTTTCCACCTCATGACTGAGAGGATTTGTTCCCTTCCCACAGGTCCAATCCTCCTTGGCTTTTCTAAAACCTGTCCTGGCCTTGTAGCCTCAAAACCAGCTCCAAAGGGCCCTTTTCTGTTTAACAAGACACTGAGCTATGTTTCAGGGACCACGGACCAAAACAGCAAGCCATGCAGCCTGGGCATGCGCAGAGGAGAGAACTTTGACCTCCAGCTGCACCAGAACCAAGGTCTTGCCACCCTCCTCCATGGAACTAAAGGACCAGAACTTGAAGCTAGACACTTTCAGAAGCACAGGGCCTGCCATCTAGGAAGATTGGGTGCTGATACCCCTTTGCCATAATGGCCAAGCTCCAACGTGCCCTAATTAGAACTTGCCTGCCAGGCTTCTGCATACCTATTCCTCCTAAACCCTTGAAAAATCCTTCACCTACTGCAGCAAACAAGATGGATTTGAGGCCCATCTAGGTTTTACATCTTCTCAGTTGGTGCCTTCCCAATAAATAATCCTTTTCTTAACTCAGAAAAATAACATTGAAAAACAACATAAGCAGAAACCAGGTTTATTTGGTCGTTGGCATGCTGAGATTTCTGGGGTGTAGCACTCCAGATATTTAAAGTTTTTGTCAGTAGTTTGACACATTAGAACTCCAATTTAAACTGCCCCATCTTATGGAATAGTCAGAATAACTTAGGATGAGCTAAATTTTGGATTTGTCTGCAGCATTCTGCTGTCTACTCTCTGGCCAGATTCTGCTTTTCCACTGTAATGACAGTCTTTGGAAGGTCAAATAACCAAATGCCGACTCTGTGAAGTTCTCTGGGTAACCTGCGCCTGTGCATAATTGATAATGTGATTTCACAGGCCAGAAACATATATTAATATCAATGCAAATTGATCAATGGCTTCATGGGCTATTTACATTCATTTTTAATATCTGATACTTTCAAATATTGGTTAGTCTTCTAGAAGTAACACAGAGTAATGTCATCTTTGTGTGGTTCTATGGTGAAATTCTATCAGTTGTAGAAAATAAAATTTATATTTATTATTGCAAGATTGTGAAAAATTCTAACTTTATGTAGGAAAATGCTTGTGAAGAAACTTCATGATAAAGAGCGACAAATACAGTTAATAAAATTATCATAAGAGGGCTAATTAGCTCAATAATGCATAACATTTTTAAGCAAACATGTTTATAAATATTAAATAAAAACCTGAGGCAGAATAATAAAGGTAAAATTATAATATAATTTTAGTATTTATGGGATTGTGTACAAGCTATATGTCTATTAAACATTAAATAATAACTAGCATTCTTAATATTAAACAAAAAGATGAGGCAGTCTTTAATTTTTGAATTATTTATTTTCATTTAGGCAGCGGACTTTCCAGTAAAATAGTCTTGTTTGAGAATTCTTTACTCATTGTCAAGATGAAATGAAAACCACCCATAAATTAGATGAGGAAGAAAAACTCCCAAGTCATCTGTGACTGTACTTCAGTCTTCAATTCAAACAGAATGGTGTGTATTAAAATTTTTAAAAAAAGAAGGAAATACTAGAGGAAAAACTGTCCCCCAAAATATATCTAATTTTATGAAATAAATTTAAAAGTGGCCTCTAAAGAAAGAACTAGGAGAAAAAAAATCTTAGAGATTTGTAACTTGTAACCATTAGAATTACTAAATAAAATCTTGTTGGAGTAGTTGCTACTGACTGCCAACAACGTTCCATAGTTCAAAGTGAAGGATTTGGGGTGTTTATTCTGCCACTGCAGCTCTAGCACAGCCAGTGACATCATGGTTATTTACAAGATAACAACAAAACATATTGCTTTGAAATGGAGTAAATGTAACCAAGTGCATTGAACATTTCTGTGAGCATTGTGTCACCTTTGAGATGACAGGGTGCTCGCTCTTTTCACGTAGTACAAAGACAGGTGGGGAATCCAAGAGCTGTTACTACAAGAATGAAGGAGATGACTTTTGACACACACATGTCCTTTAGGGACAGAAAGTAGGAAAAAACTGCCGGAAATGGGAAAGGACCTTTTTTGTGATGTCCTTCATTCAGCAGCCAGAGTCTGTTTTTGTGGTGTGCTTCCTAGAATCTGCAACTCACATGATAGAGATTTCAACACCTCTATGGGGGAAGGGAGGAAATCATTTTATGTGCCAGTACCTACATTTTTTTTCCAATATTCAAGAAAAATTTATTTTCCTTAAATTTTACAATTTTATTTTGAAAATTAACAAGATGACATTGTTCAATAAGAGTACATAGGTTTTGGCTCTGGCCAGTTAGCTCAGCAGTTGAGTGTCAGCATGGCGTGTGGAAGTCCCGGGTTCGATTCCCGGCCAGGGCACACAGGAGAAGCACCCATCTGCTTCTCCACCCTTCCTCCTCTCCTCTTTCTACTTCTCTCTTTCCCTCCCACAACCAAGGCTCCAATGGAGCAAAGTTGGCCCGGGTCCTGAGGATGGCTCTGTAGCCTTGGCCTCAGGTGCTATAATGGCTCCAGTTGAAATGGGGCAACGCTCCAGATGGGCAGAGCACCGCCCCCTGGTGGGCATGCTGGGTGGATCCTGGTCTGGTGCATGCAGGAGTCTGTCTCTCTGCCTCCTTGCTTCTCACTTCAGAAAAAATACAAAAAAAAAAAATGAGTATATAGGTTTCAAGTGAATATTTCTATAGCATTTGAACTTTAGACTCTTTAAAAAAAATTGTATCCAAGCAATAATAAGTGTACTTAGGATTTAACGAGCTTGGTTCTCTCCTGGGTGGTGGAGAACTCGCATGAATAAACACTGCAGGGCTGCCAGGATTCTGCAGGAAGCCAGGGGAAGAAGGAGGCCACGTCTTTCCTGATTCTGGCCCCACAGGATCTGTGGTCCCAGGAAGCGACTGCTTTGTTCTAGGTGCCACAGTGGTTGGCAGAAAGGGAGGACGAGAAAAAAAACCAAGAGGAAAAGGAGCATGCATTATTTTCAGCAAAAGCAATGACATAAACCAGCGATAGGAAGCCAAAAAACAACTGATAAATGTATTTTACCTAAAAACAATATTTTTAAAAACTAGGAAAGAATGCCCCATCACAGGAGTCAGAGGAGTCTGCCCCAAACCCAACACGACTGCTAGTCACTAACTGATCTTGGATGCAGTGCCTAAGTGCTGAACCTTTGAATTCGATATCTGTGAGAATTCCAATAACTCTTTGAAAGGCTGTTTTGAAGGTGAATTTTTAAAAAAGTGCTTCCCAAGGAAGGTTTCTGTCCTGTGGTCTTTCCTCCCCAATATTTCCTCGGTGAGGTATAAAAAGGAGAAACAATAATAGGTGTTCTGAGCCTGTTTTGCATCTCCTGTATCTACTTCTTCACTCAGGTCAATATTTATTTAATGTATTTGGCCCTGGGGGAAGGGTGGCTAACACAAAAATAAAGAACACGCATGGTCCAGGACACAGACACACTAATAAGCCACTGTTTTGGCGAATATGTTCGCTCCTTTACAGAGGAAGCAGAATGTGGAGGTGGTTATAAAGATACACAGAGGAAGCAAAAGCTCGATATGAGGGGGTCAGGGGATGGGGTTATGTGTGACTCTTACTCCACAAGACAGAGAAATATCAGTTCACTGAAATAACATTTCAAGTCTTTGTCCTATTGCACTGAAGGGAATCTTGTTTCAATGGTCATCAGATGGCCTGTGCCTTCTTTAGGAGATTTTCTTAGGAGACTTCAACAGGTTTTTTTGCCACATGTAAAGGATGAGGCAGATGTCACCCATCATCATAACACTTTATCTGGCAGTCAGATGCTTTGTGGGAGGCTGAGAAATAGCCCCATCCCAATGCCTGGAACCTGTGGATGTTACTGCTTGTGGCAAAGGGGACTTGCAGGTATGGCTAAGGATCCTGAGATGGAAAGTTATCTTGTACTATCCAGGTGGGTCCAACATGTAATCACAAGGATCCTTAAAAAAGGTCAAAGAAGGAAGTCACAGTGTGATGATGGAGCAAGAATGTGAATTGATTTCAAGAAGGGGTCATGAGCCGAGGAACAATGGTAGCCTCCAAACTGGAAAAGACCAGAAGATAGATTCTCCTAGATCCTCCAGAGAGAACCAGCCTTGTTGACACACTGGCTTTAATCCAGGGACACTCACTTTAGATTTCCAACTGCCAGCCACCATGTTTGTGTCTTTTGCTGTAGCACCAGCAGGAAACTAATATGTATTTTATGCCGAGCTTGGGTTCCAGGACATTTCACCAAAGTTGGGGATGTAAGAGTTTGGGGTTCTGGGACACCCTATTCCAGAGCAGAATGGAGATCCCCACAGTTGGGTAACCACCCCCATGTTTCTTTTCGAGGTTAGGGAAATTCTTTTCTCCATGGAAGCTCCCAATCCTGCCCATTTCTTTCCAGCATAATCCTAGCTGTCCTCTAGGCCTTTAGGGAAAAGGTTATACACAGGTGAATTGTGAGCTGCAATTTGCCCACGGGTTTGATTTTAAGTAATATGTGTTCAAATTGTATTGAAAATTTGTATTTCCCATTAAAATGCAGATCTCTCCTTTCCTTTGAAAAATGAGAAAGTCTGGCAAATGTGGCATTCCCCGGTGGAATCCATTGTTTACACTTGTCTCCAATCGTCAGGGAGTTTGTGTGGCAGTTGGAAGTCTGCACGGACTTACAACTCGTTTACTTATTTGCCAGGCTTAGTTTGTCACCAACACGTAATACCATTAAAATTCAGGAACGATGGTGTCTTCTGTCAACCGCCACTTGTGATCCTGCATCTCAATCTTCCCTGAGGAAGATTACAAAAAATGGGTCTGGAAACAGTGTGAACAAAATCACTCTGAAAAATAAGTAATAAGTTATTTTGTTACAAAAGCTTCAGAGATGTCATGGCATTTGAATTTCATCTTAAAAGATGAAGAAATAAAAATTTGTGACTAGATGGTAAAATATCATGAACTGTGACACCTCCTTGGACTCAAACCCTGAGACATCTCAGAGGTAGGAGGAATTTTAGGAGCTGGAGAACTAAAGGAAGGCAGGGCTGAAGGTCCTGAGAAAGATAGAAACACCCATTTATATCAGGGGAAACTAAAGGCCATGGTCCGAGGAAGGGCTGGGGGACAAGCTGGGAGGAAGATTTTGAGTTGTGTATTTTTTTCTTTCTACTGCATTGTCTGGGTCATTGGTCATATCACCAGTCTCATCAGCACTGTGAGAAGAATGCTTCTAAGGGAAGTTGTATTTAATGAAGAATACACATTTGATTCATAGTCACTGTTCTGTATATCTAGCTGTCCTTCTACAGGGATCGGCTACACTAAAATGCTGAGAAGTTTTTCCTGGCCATTTGTAAAATGCTGTAGAAGTCTTCCTCTTAGTCACGAATGTGTGTGATACCAGCTTCCTGGACCAGTGGAAAGGACCACACAATTGAGGGATTGTACAAGAAATTATTACTGGTAAATCTTCATGATACTGGGCTGCACACCTATAACAAGATGGATAGAGTAAGTCCCACAGTCTGTGTAAATGTGAGCATGGTCTGTGCTTTAAATCACCCATAAACATGTTAATGTGGCCAAGTGGGGGCTACCTACATGCACATATGCAAACCCAGGCACACACACACATTTTGAAAGGAGGTTAGGGATCCTCTTAGGCTATAAAGACTGTAATGGGGAGAAAAGAGATGCTGAACTTAGTGGATAATTAGATATCAGGATGAATTATATCTTCATGGAGGGAGAAAGTCTAGAGCACAGTTTTCAAAACAGAATGAAATAAAGCAGATGTGATTTATTACCACCCAGAGTGTGATCCAGGGATAAAGGCGTGTGGGTTCACTAAATGCTGTGGCCTGGTAGCACACTCAATGCCTTGCACTTGCAATAGTCTTATGGTGGAGATGTGGTCTTGTGCAAAGCTGCGGGTGACTGAAGCTTGGGAGCAGGAAGTTCCCCAGTGGGACCCTGATTTAATCAAACAGGAGGAGGAAGGACACTGAGGACACCAGGAGGAAGACATCCCCCAGTGCTCACCACAACTCCCTTTCTGCCCCAAACTGTGAGAGGGTGCAGAGGACATCTTTCTCTGCAAATGTCTCAGGGAAAGAGCTTCAGAAGGTGCACTGGGACACACCAGGGATGGAGGGTGGGGGAACATGGTTGTCACAATGTGACCAGCAGGTTTATTTCTGGATCTTCCAAGGAGGAACCAGGAACTACTTTCTTATGTGACCACAGGGAATCCTGGGAATTGGAAGGTTTTACATTGTATATAGGCTCTCACGGAGAATGGGTGGTGGGGGCAGACCTCGTTCCCTGGAACTGTCTTCTGTGCTGGGAAATTAGTATCACTCTGGAGCTTGAGAGGCCAAGGCCAATGGCCAAGTAAAGTGGTACGTGTTCTGATGTTAGTGGTTGACTGAGAAATGTCTTCATCATCCTTAGTGGCTACAAACACATGGAAACGTAATTCACCTGGATTGTCCACTAGGAGTGACAGATCTCACAAGTAAGAAAATTCTCTCCATCTGTCAGATGTCACACTACCATAATGCAGGGATCTGTTTGTTGTACACATAAGGAACTGAGAAGGGAAAAAAGAAAAAGAAAAGCCAGCAGAAATAAATAAGATGAAAGAGTTAAATAAATATGAAGGTTCTAGTCAGCATTAGATGTAACCTACTTTCTCAGAAATAAACAATCCCAATGATTTGATTTTTTCCATCAAATGTGACAGGAAATGCTGAAGCAGTCACTGGGAAAGTTCTGCACTGAGGGCACCTTGGAACTTTCTGTTAAATCTTTGCTGCAGCCACAACTTCCTATTTCCCAGACAACATTGAAATCTCTCTCCTATTCCTTGGTGTGAGGTTCTCTTATTGTTATTCTTTTCTGGGTTGATGAACAAGCTTCCCCTGGCTTTTCCCCACTCACACATCCTTCCAGGGCCCCGCAGGAGGACCTGAACAGCCTTCTTGTGTCTTAGAGTTTTCTACTCATATACAAAATCCAACCTCCTTCAACACAGGTCAGACTTGTGCTTCAAATTCTGCCATTCTCTGTCTCACACATTCTGCCCCATCCGCACAGTGTGCTATTCAAGGCTTGTTATCAGCACGCCCGAAGGGTGGCATTCTATTCTCCACTGATCTAGTGGCAGCCTGCGGGGCTCACGTTCCTGGACCCTGTCTGATGATCTCATTGTGTTTGAACCCGAGTTGTGTCCTTGAACCCCGCTCTTTGACTTTGATAATTGCTTTGCCCTCCAGTCCTTCACGTGTTAAAAAACCCAACATGAGCAGCTGGTTTTCCAGGAGGTCTTCGCTGGTGGCTCTGCACTGGGTCCATGAACTGAGCTGGACTGAGGTTTCTGGAATTCCCTCCCCTGTATTATTCCAACATGGGGCAAGCACGGGGGTTTGCATGAGGTCTGGACAGTGGAGATGCAGCAGCAGCTGTGTTTAGGCTCTGAGGGTCAGTGCAGGTACTCTGAAGGTCAGAGCAGGGCCACCAGCTCCCACCGCTGTCCTCCCTCAGCTCCTCCAAGGCCTGGCATGTGTATACCTTAGACAAAAGATGCTTGCTCCTCTGCACGTCCTCCGTGTCACTGAGGCTGACCATGGGCCAATTCCTCCTTCCAGACCTAGTCTGTTCTTACAGGTTCTCTCTTGTGCTGTGGTCTCCAGTTGCCCTTGCTTCCTCATCCATGTCCCTCTTTCTTTCTTGAATCATGGCCTAGGTGACCTGCAGTAATGGCAGATCCAACACTAAATGCAGAGGCAAAGTTTTGCCTAGACTTCTCCACCAGCAACCAGAATTGTGTAGTTTAATTTCTAACTGAATCTCTCATTCAATATCACAGTGAATCTGCTTCTCCAACTGAAACCAAACAGATACAGAAGTTGTTACTGCAACCACAAGTCTCTGTACAAGATCCTGAGACATAAGTGTTACGGTAATATTATATTATAGTAATTAAATATATAGAAATATAGAAAAATATAGAATATATATAAAAATAAGTTAGAATATAATATTAAAAGTCATTAAGATAGGTGAATAAGGCTACGTTCTCTGGGTGAAAGCTAATCTAGTGTTGTTAGGCAAACCAATGTGTTTTCAAGTGTGAAACAAGTTTGTAAAGTATATTTAGGTTTGCTCACTTGTATTTTGCATTGGTGTGGGGCAGCACCGTATGTATGTGGTCTGTGAAAGACTGTGGGTGCTTGCTCTCAGGACAGCAGATTGTGTGCTGGAGAAGGGGTATTTTTGCCGGGCCTGTTTGGCTAGAGAGTGCTGAAGCTGGTGGGGACCTGTGAATCCAGTTTGTGAGTCTGGAAGGAATTGGGGCTCTGGGGAGCCCTGAGTGAGAGGGAAGCGGTCTTCCCTGCCTGTTTGCTTGTCCGCTGTTATGAGATTAATAAACGGAATGGCCCATCATTTTCTGGCTCCACAGTTCCTTTACTGTCGGCCTAAATCCAGTGAGAACCTGCATGGCCACGACAACGGCAGTCACTGGCCTTACAAGTGTATAGAGATATGCGAGGCAGACAATGCCCTCTGTGCAGGGCCTAGTTAGTGTGTGTGTGAAATTATATAGATAAAAAGAGCTCCCTTCGAGGAACTCCCAAAACATGGTTTGATGTGATAATCCCGTGATTAACACCTGTTAGAATAGAAGGCATATGCCAGAAAGGGTTCTTAAGCTGAGAGGCCCCCAGCTGCAGTTAGTAGGTCAGACTCCATGCCAGGAGAAACTCAGAGGAGTCTGCCGACAAGGACCCATTAAGCTGTCCCCAGGCACGCCATAGGATTTGTGAGTAATAAACTGCCTGTGTGATTCTTGCAACTAACTTGTGTGTCGGTCATGTCTTTCCTCCAATAACAACTGGTCTAGGTACCAATAAGAAGAATCCTCATAGCCACCTCAAGAGTAGTTTTGAAGAGGCCACCAGCCCTGTTGTTAAGCAGGGGTGTCGTACTGCATGGGGAAGTCGAATCGGAGACACCTGATCAACATAGAGCTTGGGCTCTACTGAGACAATAAGATATATGGCTTAGCTTTGGGCAGAGGCAAGAAGGGGCATGTGGAAGGGCACTGGGGACAGTTAGCAGAACCTAACAGGTCCCCAGGAGGTTGTTAGTGAGGCTTAAAGGCAAATAGAAAAATGCTCACTAGAACTTGGAGGAATGGAGAACTTTGTCACAATTGGGGAAATTTTAGAAAAAGTGTTTACTGCTATCATGTAGGAAATAGAAAATGCCCCAAGGAAGAAATGGTGCTAAGAACACTTCCTTGCAGAATGTTTGTGCCAATAAGTGTGTTTTAGCCACACACAGAACTCACAGAGAGAGGTTAGCTTAAGGTAGAATCAGAAATTGGAGACTATCTAAGGATTCAAGGCTTGCTGAATTTGATAATAAAATGAGTTTCTCCTGCCTGCCTCCCCCAAGCAAACTATTCTCTGCTAGAAAGAGTCTTCGGGGCAAATATCAAATCCAGGAAACAGCCAGAAAAGCATGGCCTCGAAGAAGGTCAGAGGGGAAGTAAAGGTGCCCTTGGAAACCCTCTGTGAGGACTTCACAAAAATTTAAATTGGTGGCCCACAACCCTTTTAAGACAAAAGACAAAGACCCCCTAAGGGGGTGAGCAGATCATCTCTATTGAGTCCCAAAGTTCCCAAGATTCTGAAGGGCCTTGTCCCACTGCAGCCTTATGAGGACCCACTGTTACAGTAATATAATGTTATAGTAACTAAATATGTAGAAATATAGAAAAATATGGAAGATATATAGAAATAAATTAGGCTATAATATTAAAAGCCATTAAGGCAAGTAAATAAGGCTATGTCATCTAGATAAGAGTTAATCTAGTGTGTACAGATATATTAGGCAGACTCTGCCTTTCACACAGGGCCCAGTTAGTGTGTGTGTGAAATTATATATAGATAAAAAGTGGTTTGATGTGATAACCCTGTAGGTTAACATAAACAAGAAGTTTTCCTAGGAACATCTTAAAAGTGGTTTGATATAACATTTCAGTAGATTAACATACAGGGGGGGGGGGCTCCCTATGAGGAACTCCCAAAAAGGTGGTTTGAGATGATAATCCTGTAGATTGACACCTGTTAGAAGGCATAGGCCAGAAAAGATACTAAGGCTAAGGGGCTCCCCGGCCACTGTAATCGCCCAAACTCCAAGGTTGAACACAGACTGTCTCCTCGCTGCTCTCACCAAGGGCAGTGGATTAGAGCACGTCCACAGGGCCCTGTAAACTGTACCCGGGCATGCCAAAAGGATTTGTGCATAATAAACTGCCTGTGTGATTCTTGCAACTAACTTGTATGTCAGTCGTGTCTTTCCTCCAGTGGCAGTTGGTCTCAGCGCTGATAAGCAGAATCCTCATAGCCACCTCAAGAGTAGTCTTGAAGAGGCTGACAGCCTTGCTGTTAAGCAGTAGTGCCCCACTGTGCAAGGAGGTCAAATCGGGGATGCCTGATTGACATAGAGCTTGGGCTCTACTGGAACACCCACCTAGAGAAAGGCTAACTTCAAAAACACTAGGAAGTGTGACTTTTGCCTAATGAAATGTAAGATTTTAAAAAAATTTAAGGAATTTTATTATTTTGGACCACAAGTTTTAGGAGCAAGACAAAATGAGATGCGAGTTTTAGAACCCCAAATTTCTGTAGAAAGGAGTAAACTGAGAAAACATACCTTAGAAATGAAGATTTTATAATGCAAGGGCTGCATTTAGTGGAAAGGAAGAATGGCTTGGACTAGACACTAAGATCAGAACACAGTTCAGAGTCCAAAACAAAGGACATACAACATGGACCCTTTCGGTATCAGAATGTTCCTGTAGGTGCAGAACCAGCTCCAAAGGGTCCTTTCTATTTAACAAGACACGAATGTGCTTATAACAGACCAGAGACCAAAACCACAAGTCATGCAGCCCAGGCATGCACAGAGGAGAGAACTTTGACCTCCAGCTGCATGTAAACCAAAATCTTAATCCTTTCCTCCACAGACCCAAAGAAGCAGGACAGGACCAGAACCTAAACACCAGAACCATTTAAAAACCAAAGGTCGGCTGTCCAGGAAAATCTCGTATCGACACCTGTTTATCATAAATGGCCAAGCTGCAGGTTACCCCAATTAAAACTTGCTCACCAGTATTTCCAGTATACCTGTCCTCGCAAACCCTGAAAATCCCTTAAACGGGTCCAGTGACTGAGACCTGAGTCACCACTAGGTCTGTTATCTGCTCCATTAGTGACTTCTTGATCATGAAATCTTTCCTTACCCCAAACTCGGATGCTTTGAGGTTTGGCCTTCCAAAGTGTCAGGCACACGACTTGGGTTCAGAAACAACCCTTTTCCCACTTGATGCACAGAAAGAGGGCTACCCTCGTGTGAGTGTGAACTATGCCTATGCTAAGGGCCTAATGGTTAGAAGGGCCGTGGGCTTCATTTAGCTCTCTGCTGTCCCCACTGAAATTCTTGATATTTGAACAAGGGGTTGTGCATTTTAACATTGCCCCAGCGTCCACAAATCATGCAGGTATCCTAGGGCTCCCCCGCTGTTGAGTGTTTTTATGGGTGTGTAGGGGCAGATAACTTGCGTCGATATCACTCGTCATCAGACTGAAAAGAAGCTATGGAACCATAGCTTCGTCCACACCTGGACCAGGTGCCCAGGTGGCATGGTGAGCCTGAGCTAAAGCCTATTACTGGGATGAGACTTTTAGGGGGCTTACTGTCTGTGTTAGCAAAGGACAGACACTGGCAGTTTTGCAAGATACTTAATAAATATTAGCTATTATTCTTTGCAAACCAACAGTCACAGGCTCAGAACAAGTCCCAACCACAGCCTATCTCCCCTCAGCTCTAAAAATGGGATCGCCAAGTCTTTTCAAAATCTCGGCTCCCTGTTTTGTTTCTGGTTCTTTAATGGGGCCGTTTTTCTGGATCCCTTTTATGTCCTGAGTGGCTTTTCTTATTTCTTCTTCTTTATTTTTTCATCCTCTGGCAGCTCACACCTGCTGGTACCCGCTCCTGGGCTGTGACTTCAATGCCGGCTCCTCATTCTTCCAAGGCTTGGACTGATCTCCACATCAGCTGAGCAGATAGTCTCTACTGCGCAGCATCCCTGCCAGTCCCTGACTCGGAGATCTTGACCTCATGAATTTTATTGGACCCCTGATGTTCTTTTTTCCAACAACCCACACTCAGCCCCAATCCACTACCTGCCCTGATACTCCAACGTCCTACACGCTTTAACCTCTGTCTCAATGGCTAGAGAGAACCTTCTCCATCAGAATTATCCTCCCCAATCTGGTTGCACTTACTCAACCTTGAGCAGTAGAGTCCCAAGGTGATGCAGAACAATTTCTGACTAGTGTCTGAAGAGACTTATAGATCTTCTGTCTCAGGCTGTTACTGAACACTGGTTCATGTACCCAATGCTTTGCAAGGCCAAACCTCAACATGTCCGAGTTTGGAGTAAGGAAAGGGTTATTGATTGAGAAGTCACCAACTGAGAAGGTGGGGACCTCAGATCATCTCACTTGCTGGACCAGGTTAAGGCTTTTAAGGGTTTAGGGGAAATAGGTATGCGGTAGTGCAGGTGGGCACATTCTAATTGAGGGAACTTGGAGCTTGGCCTTTTATGGTAAAGGGGCACCAACAAGGGGTCTTCCTGGACAGCCAACCTTTGGCTTCTGAAAGATTCTGGAGTTCAAGTTCCAGTCTTGTCCTGGTACTTTGGTTGTGTGGGGGAAGAGGAAGATTTTGGCTTCCGAGAAGATGGAGGTCAAAGTTCTTGTCTCTGCATCTGCCTGGGCTTCATGACTCGCAGTTTTGGCTTATGCTCTCTGAAACATAACTCAGAATCTCCTTAAACAGAACAGGACTTTCTGAGCTGGTTCTGAGGTTACAACCTCCCCTCTTTTTGTTGGTCAACCCTCAGTCTCAAGGGAAATAAGGTGACTGGGTCCAGGTTCAGTCAAGAGGGAGGATTAGCTCCGGGATAGAGTCAGACTTGTCTGCCCATCATGCCCCCTTATCCGGCTCTTACAATCCCACACACCCACTTCTTCTGCAATGGTTCTTAGAGGGCACACCCTGGGTGTTTTGTTTAAAAGCATAGCCCACAGCTACGGCAGGGGTAGCAGCAGGCCCAGATGCCCATTCCCTAGTGTGAGATGAGGAATAATTCTTGTGTCTGGTATTAAGTGGGCTCCTCACCTTGATTCACCTAAGCCTCTTCTTGTGTAAAACGAAAATATTTAATGATATCCCATGTTATAGGTTTGCAGTGAGAACTCAAGATATTAAAATTTCTGATGCATCATATGTCTGCTCTCTCCAAAAATGGTAGAAAAATGTTACAGAGTATAATACCAGAAAATCAATGAGAAAAATAAAAGCCAAAATCCACAGAGCACTTATAACATAAAAGGCACTCTTTTGAACACCCCACATACGCTAAGTGGTTCAGTCCTGCAACACGCCTTGTAGCATAGGTTTTACTATAAAGAATTTGAGAGTGACATTAGAGAAATGGCAGTGTGAATAATACTCCTGATCTCTCCCTTGAAATTTCAACAAATTCTACAACTATACGCAGAGAACAGATCCCAGATGAACCTGAAATAAACACACCAGATAGACAAAGGTATGATTGCACGAGAAGGCGGGCCAAAGATAGAATCCACTCACAGAAGAAAAAGCTGGAGGAAAGAGCTTTTCTCTTTTCTCACTGATCTGAAGGAGGGAGGCACCTTCAGAGTGCACTTTGTTTCAGAGCCAGGAAAAGAGGAGAGACAGAAGAGAAGGAGCTGAAATAAGGCTGGCAACTAAGATCAGGAGCAGGGCCAGTTTCCTGTACCTGCTGCACCTTGAGATCAAGGGCACTGGGAGCACACAAAGCCTGTGGTGTGCACTCCCAAGATCTTTGTGTGAATAGCCCTTGGAGATCGGGGTGCAGAGGCATGTTCGAGCTGCCTACACCACCTACAGAGTTTGGACTTCCTGGCATGGAGGCCAGTTTGATCTGTGATCTGCGCCTCACCTGCTCCTGAAGCTCGGGCACTGTCTTGCTGCGCACAGCCCCTGCCCTTCCCAGGACTGTGCTTTGAGGGCTTTGTCACTCTGGCCTCCCAGGCCCACACTACTCCCCTTGTTGGGCGAACAGTAGCTGTGGTGGATCCCCCTCAGCTGAGTCTCCAGGTGGCTCTCTCCTGTGAGAAGGGGGGTGCCCAGATGCTTGATCCCCTGTTCTATTGAGACATGAAGAAGGACACCAGAGGACCCTGGAAGACCCCTAGTTGGCCATTGTTAGAGCCATAAAATTGCAAAGCCCAAACAACAAGCCCCTCCTACCAACGAGACTGTGACCCTGCCTTCATCATTATGATAGCAACACATCAGCAGAACTCCACTCAAGAATCTTGCAGAGGCAAATCTTGTAGTACAGCACCTCCTACCAGAAAAAGGAATAAGTTACCCCTCAAAACTGGAAAAAAGATACAATTTTTCTTTTTGCTTTTTTCTCATTTTTATTTGTTCTCATTTTCCCATTTGAACTTCATTATGCTTAGTTGTTATATTTTTTATTCTTGGTTTTTGCAAGCATTTCATTTCTGATGCTTTCTCTTTTACTTCTTTTTTTTCTCTCTTCTTGTTTTTCTTTATCTCCCTTATTTTTCTTTTTTTTATATATATATATATATTATTATTATTAATTCTAATGGGGTGACATCAATAAATCAGGGTACATATGTACAATGAAAACATCTCCAGGTTATCTTATCATTCAATTGTGTTGCATACCCATCACCAAAAGTCAAATTGTCCTCTGTCACCTTCTATCTGGTTTTCCCTGTGTCCCTCCTCCCCTCCTCCCTATCCCACTCTTCCCTCCCGCCCCCCATCCCATAACCACCACTCTCTTGTCCATGTCTCATACCCTCACTTTCATGTCCCACCTATGTATGTAATCGTGCTGTTCTCAGTTTTTCTTTTTTTCTGATTTACTTATTTCACTCCGTATAATGTTATCAAGGTACATCCATTTTGTTATAAATGATCCGATGTCATCGTTTCTTATGGCTGAGTAGTATTCCATAGTATATATGTACCATATCTTTTTAATCCACTCATTTCTGACGGACATTTGGGCTGGTTCCAGATCTTCGTTATTGTGAACAATGCTGCCACGAACATGGGGGCGCATTTCTTCTTTTCGAACAGTGCTATGGTGTTCTTAGGGTATATTCCTAAAAGTGGGAAGCTGGGTCAAAAGGCAGTTCGATTTTTAATTTTCTGAGGAATCTCCAAACTGTTTTCCACAGTGGCTGCACCAGTCTGCATTCCCACCAGCAGTGCAGAAGGGTTCCCTTTTCTCCACATCCTCGCCAGCACTTATTCTGTGTTGTTTTGCTGATAAGTGCCATTCTGACTGGTGTGAGGTGATATCTCATTGTGGTTTTAATTTGCATTTCTCTAATGATTAGTGATGTTGAGCATTTTTTCATATGCCTATTGGCCATCTGTATGTCCTCTTTGGAGAAATTTCTATTCATTTCTTTTGCCCATTTTTTGATTGGGTTGTTTGTCTTCCTGGTGTTGCTTTTTATAAGTTCTTTATAAATTTTAGTTATTAACCCCTTATCAGATGTGCTGTCGAATATGTTCTCCCATTGTGTGGTTTGTCTTTTTATTCTGTTCCTATTGTCTTTAGCTGTGCAAAAACTTTTTAGTTTGATATAGTCTCATTTGTTTATCTTGCCTTTTATTTCAGTTGCCCATGAAGATAAATCGGCAAATATACCGCTGCTACAGATGTCGGAGAGCTTGCTGCCTATGTTTTCTTCTAAGATGCTTATGGTTTCACTGCTTACATTTAAGTCTTTTATCCATTTTGAGTTTGTTTTTGTGAATGGTGTAAGTTGATGGTCTAGTTTCATTTTTTTGCAGGTAGATGTCCAATTTTCCCAAAACCATTTGTTAAAGAGGCTGTCTTTACTCCATTGTATGTTCTTTCCTCCTTTGTCAAATATCAGTTGTCCATAAAGCTGTGGGTTTCTTTCTGGGTTCTCTGTTCTGTTCCATTGATCTATGTGCCTGTTCTTATGCCAGTACCAGGCTGTCTTGAGTATAATGGCCTTGTAGTAAACCTTGATATCAGGAAGAGTGATACCTCCTGCTTTATTTTTTCTTTTTAAGATTGCTGAGGCTATTCGTGTTCTTTTTTGGTTCCATATAAATTTTTGGAATATGTGTTCTATATCTTTGAAGTATGTCATTGGTATTTTAATTGGTATTGCATTGAATTTATAAATTGCTTTGGGTAATATAGACATTTTAATGATGTTTATTCTTCCTAGCCATGAGCACGGTATGTGCTTCCACTTGTTTGTATCTTCCTTGATTTCTTTTATCAATGTTCTATAATTTTCCGAGTACAAGTCCTTAACCTCCTTGGTTAAATTTACTCCTAGGTACTTTATTTTTTTGGCTGCAATAGTGAAAGGGATTGTTTCCTTAATTTCTTTTGCTGATATTTCATTGTTGGTGTATAGAAATGCCTCTGATTTCTGAGTATTAATTTTATATCCTGCCACCTTGCTGAAATCATTTATAAGGTCCAGTAGTTTTTTGACTGAGACTTTAGGGTTTTCAATATACAATATCATATCATCTGCAAATAGTGACAGTTTTACTTCTTCTTTTCCAATTTGGATGCCTTTTATTTCTTCTTCTTGTCTGATTGCTGTAGCTAGGACTTCCAGAACTATGTTGAATAAGAGGGGTGAAAGTGGGCAACCCACCCTGGTTCCTGATCTTAAGGATATTGCTTTTAATCTTTGTCCATTTAGTATGATGCTTGCTGTCACTGTATCGTAGATGGCCTTTATCATGTTAAGGAATGATCACTGTATCCCCACTTTACTGAGAGTTTTGAGCATGAATGGGTGCTGGATTTTATCTAATGCCTTTTCTGCATCTATTGAAATTATCATGTGTTTTTTTCCTTCCTTTTGTTTATGTGGTGAATCACATTGATTGATTTGCGAATATTGAACCAGCCTTGCCTCTCCAGAATAAATCCCACTTGATCGTGGTGTATGATTTTTTTCATATATTGCTGGATCCAGTTGGCTAATATTTTGTTGAGAATTTTAGCGTCTAAATTCATCAGGGATATAGGCCTATAATTTTCTTTCTTTTTGTTGTCTTTGCCCAGTTTTGGGATCAGAATTATGCTCGCCTCATAAAAGGAGTTTGGAAGTCTTCCTTCCTCTTGAATTTTTTGAAATAGCTTGAGGAGAATAGGAGTTAGTTCTGTGAATTTTTGATAGAATTCACTTGTGAAACCATAAGGCCCAGGACTTTTCTTTTTTGGGAGTTTTTTGATAACTGTTTCGATCTCATTTGCTGTAATTGGTCTGTTTAGCTGTTCTGATTCTTCCAGATTGATTTTTGGAAGGTTATATGATTCAAGAAATTTGTCCATTTCACCAAGATTGTCTAATTTTTTGGCATATAGTTCTTCATAGTATTTTCTTACAATGCTTTGTATTTCTCTTGTGTCAGTTGTTATTTCTCCACTGTCCTTTCTAATTTTATTTATTTGAGTCCTCCTTCTTTTTTTCTTGGTGAGTCTAGTTAAAGGTTCATCAATCTTGTTTACCTTTTCAAAGAACCAGCTTCTTGTTTCATTGATCCTCTGTATTGTTTCCTTAGCCTCTATGTCATTTATTTCTGCTCTGACCTTTATTATTTCCTTCCTTCTACTTGTCTGGGGTTTTATTTGATGTTGTTTTTCTAGTTCTTTTAGATGCAGGGTCAGGTTGCTTATTTGAGCTTTTTCTAGCTTCTTATGATATGCCTGTAGTGCAATAAACTTCCATCTCAGAACTGCTTTTGCTGTGTCCCATAAATTTTGAGCTGATGTATGCTCATTATCATTTGTTTCTAGAAACTTTTTTATTTCTTCTTTGATCTCATTGTTAATCCATTCATTATTTAATAACATGCTATTTAGTTTCCAAGTGTTTGAATATTTTTCAGTTTTTCTTTTGTGGTTAATTTCTAGTTTCATGGCATTGTGATCAGAGAAAATGCTTGATATGATTTCAATCTTCTTAAATTTATTGAGACCATTTTTGTGTCCTAACATGTGGTCTATCCTAGAAAACGTACCATGAGCGCTTGAGAAGAATGTATATTCTACTGCTTTAGGGTTAAAATTTCTAAAAATATCTATTAAATCAAGTTGATCTAGTGTATCCTTTAAGTCTGCTGTTTCTTTATTAATTTTCTTTCTTGAGGATCTATCCAGTGTTGTTAGAGGGGTATTGAAATCCCCTACTATGATAGTATTGCTGTTAATCTCGCCCTTTATATCCATCAAAGTCTGCTTTATGTATGTCGGGGCTCCTATATTTGGTGCATAGATATTTACAATAGTTATATCTTCCTGTTGAATTGTTCCCTTTATCATTATGTAGTGTCCTCCTTTATCTCTTACTACAGCCTTTGTTTTAAAGTCCATTTTGTTTGATATAAGTATTGCTACCCCTGCTTTTTTTTCATTTCCATTTGCATGAAATATTTTTTTCCATCCTTTTACCTTCAGTCTATGAGCATCTTTTGTTTTAAGGTGTGTCTCTTGTAGACAGCATATGTATGGGTCCTGTTTTTTTATCCATGCAGCTACCCTATGTCTTTTGTTTGGATCATTTAATCCATTTACATTTAAGGTTATTATTGGTATGTAGTTGTTTATTGCCATTTTATTCTTTAAAGCTGTATTCTTCCTTTGCTCAATTCATTCCTCCCTTTAAACTGTTCACAAGAGGCCCCTTAGTATCTCTTGCAGAATTGGTTTGGTTTTTATGAATTCCTTGAGGCTTTCTTTTTCTGAGAAGCTCTTTATTTCTCCTTCAATTTTAAACGTTAGCCTTGCTGGATAAAGTAGTCTTGGTTGTAGGTTCTTGTTCTGCATTCCTTTGATTATTTCTTGCCATTCCCTTCTGGCCTCAAGTGTTTCTGTTGAGAAGTCCGATGTCATCCTTATGGGGGCTCCTTTGTAGGTGATAGTCTTTTTTTCTCTAGCAGCTTTTAAAATTTTTTCTTTATCCATTAGCTTTGGTATTTTAACTATGATGTGTCTTGGTGTAGATTTTTTTGGGTTTCTCCTTAATGGAGTTCTGTGTGCTTCTTGAATGTGTGGAGTGTTTCCCAGCCTTAATTTAGGAAAGTTTTCTGCTATAATTTGATTGAACAAAGTTTCCATTTCCTGTCCTCTCTCCTCTTCTTCAGGCACCCCTATGATGCGAATGTTGTTTCTCTTCATGTTGTCACAAAGCTCCCTTAGAGTTTCCTCACATTTTTTAAGTCTCTTTTCCTTTTTCTTCTCTGCTTCTGTGCCTTTGTTTATTGTGTCCTCTAACTCACTTATTTGATCCTCAGCATCATCCATCCTGCTTTTAATTCCTTCCATTGTGGTCTTCAGTTCTGATACTGTATTTGTCATTTCTGTCTGATTCTTTTTTATTATTTCAATTTCATTTTTTATACTTGTTATCTCTTTATTTAGGTGTTCATAATGACTATCCATTGTTGCTCTAATTTCTTTGAACATCCTAACTATCATTATTCTAAATTCTGCTTCTGGTAATTTGGTTATATCTGGTTCATTCAGGTCCTTCTCTGGGGATTTCTCTTGATTCATTTGGTTTGCATTCCTCTGCCTGCCCATTTTGTCTGTGTATAAGCAAGTTGTGGCCACTGGAGTCCAGTTGGTGTTGCCTTTATGTTCTCTAGGTGTGGTCTATCTGCAGGCCCCCCACCCCCTCTGCCGGTGCCTTGGGTGGTTGGGTATGAGCATTGCCAGCGCCGGCCCACTGTGGCTTTTGCTATGATTTCTGTCTCTCCTCCGTGGGAGGGGCTGTGACTGAAGCCAAAGATTAGCACCAAGGGTAGAGGTGAGCACCTTTGCTCAGCTGCGGACCCAGCCTATTTCCGGACTTCCGCCCAGAACCAGCAGTCGGAGCCTGCTCGCTACAGTTACACGGGTTAGGCGGAGCTTTTGACGTGCTCTCAGCTGTAAGCTTTTGCCCGTCCAGAGCTTTAGCCCCGCCCTCGAGGCCAGGGCCCTTCTGCGCAGGGTCGGAAACCAAGGTTTATTGGGCAGGCGTGTTTGCTGGCTTCCGCCGAGCTGCGTACTTCCGCTCGTCCGGACTCTACCCCGCCCCAGCGTTTGCAGCCCGCTTGTGCACGTATGAATGCTATCTGGGGTTTTCCGACCAGATGGGGATAGTGGCGTGGGCTCAGCTGCGAGCCTCCACTTGTCTCAGGGTCCACCCCGTTCCCGCGCTCAGAGCCCGCTCGCGCACGTATACTGGCCAACCGCGGTTTCTCCAGCCGGGGGGTGGGGGACTGGTAGCGTCAGCTCAGCCACGAGCCCCTGCCCGTCCCTGGTCCTAGCCCGGTTCCCGCGGTCAGGGCCGGCTTGTGCAGGGCCTGCCCGTTCCTGGCCTCCCGCTTTGTCCCCGTTAGTGGGATTAAAGGCGGGCCCACAGCTTCCAGACCACTCTCGCGCGTCCCCTCTGACCCTCTGGGCTAGACCGATTTCCCACTGGCTTGGCCTCTGCCCACGCCGACAGAACCGCCTTTCAGCGTCCTGCCGCCCCAAAACCTTAAGCAGCCCTCAGCAGAGTAGGAAGGGACCTAATACTCCACACTGTAGGCCTGGGAGCTCCCTCACTTGTTTCACAGCTCAATACTGTCCAAACGCCTCTTCTAGGCTCTGGGACTGCAGGCTGGGGCTTATTTCCTGGGACCCAGGTCCCTCCCTCTCCGCCAAACTCTCCTCCCGCCACATGTGTCTCTCCGGGCTGCCGTTTGCTCCGGGGAGCTGGGCAGCCCTCTTCGCGTTTTCGCTATTCCTACCAGTCTCAATGTGGCTTCTTCTGTGTTCCTTGGTTGAAGAGTCCACTTAGTTTAGTTCAAAGTTGGTTTATCCCAGTGATGGTTCTTAAAATTGAGTTGTAATCCACTTTGGTTCTGGGAGTTGGAAGTTGGTACGTCCGCCTACTCCGTCGCCATCTTGCTCCCCCCCCTATTTTTCTTTATCTCTCTTTTCTTTCCCTCTCACCTGAAAATCATATTTCATCAAAGTATTATATTTTGCACTCATACTTTTTTGTGGTGTTTTGCTTGTTTTTTACTTTATTATTTCTCTTTCTTCATTTTTCTTCAGTTTTTCCTTCTTGTTCTTTGTAGTTTTTGTTCTATTTACAATTATTGATTGAATTTTCAGTTTTTCACTGTATTTTTTTCAAAAATTATTTTAGTTATCTCTTGCTAGTGTTATTAATAATACTACTCTCAAATGCCATCAATGAAGAAGAAATCATATATCATGAAAACACAAGACAGAGACAGTTCAGATAGAAAATGAAAAATCTCCAGGAAAAAATCTCAATTACATGGAAACCTTGAAGCTAAAAGACAGAGAATTCAAGATCGAAGTTCTAAAAATACTCAATAAGATGCAAGAAAACACTGAAAAGCAATTTAGTGAGCTCAAAAAACAACTTAAGGAACAAAAAGAGTACTTTACCAAGGAAACTGAAACTATAAAAAAGAACCAAAAAGAGAGGAGAAACTCAATACATGAACTGAAAAATGAGGTAACAAGCTTAGCTAATAGAACAGGCCAGATAGAAGAGAGAATTAAAGATAGGAATTAAAGAGTGACATTAAAGACAGGCAATTAGAGATACTACAGAAAGAAGAAGAGACCCACAAATTTAACAAAATGAGAAAGCCCTACAAGAATTGTCTGACTCCATCTAAAAAAGAGCAATATAAGAATAATGGGTATATTAGAAGAAGAGAACAAAAAGGGAATGGAGAACATTTTGAAACAAATAATTGATGAAAACTTCCCAAGACTGTAGAAAGAAATAGAGCCTTGAATTCAAGAAGTCACAGAATACCGAGTTACCTCAACCCAAACAGACATACTCCAAAGCATATCGCAATGAAATGATCACAAATTAATGACAAAGAATCTCCAAGGCAGCTAGGGAAAAGAAGAATATAACATATAAAGGAAAGTCCATTAGGCTATCTTCAGATTTCTCAACAAAAACTCTACAAGCCAGAAGAGAGTGGATACCAACATTTAAAGTACTGAAAGGAAGGAACTACAGCCAAGAATACTATATCCATCAAAGCTATCCTTCAACTATGAAGGGGAAATGAAAACATGTACAGACCTACAGAAGCTGAGAAAATTTATGACCAGAAAACCCCCACTACAGGAAATACTAAAGAGGATTATCCAACCAGATACAAAAAAAAAAAAAAAAATTACAAGTAAAGCTCCAACAAGAACACAATAAAAACAAGGATAATCTGTGACAACAATAACATAACATAGAAGGGGAGAGGATAAAGATGAACAGTAGCAAAAGAGGATGAAGTGCAAAGCACCCATGAGATAATGGACTCTAATAAATATGATACTTTTTCTTTTAATAACTTAATGATAACCACTCCTGAAAATGCCACTGAAACACATAGCTTAAAAAAAAGAGGAAACGGAGGACAGAAGTATGAAATTCCACCAAAAAGAAACAAATGACAGAAAGATAGAAAAGAAGAATCAAACAAAATACAGAACTATCAGAAAGCCATGTACAAAATGGCAATAGAAAACCCTCAAGTATCAATAATTTCACTTAATGTAAATGGATTGAATGCACCAATAAAGAGACAGAGTAGCAGATTGGATCAAGAAGTAAAACTACTTTGAGCCAGCAGGACTCGTAATTGTGCAGGTCTTGAGAGGGAATGGTACAGGATTAGGAAATAAACACAGAGAGAAAAAGAATGAGATTGGGAGGCCTTTCTGTAAATTGATCCTACAAGGGGGAAAAGAAACCCCTGGTTTGCTTTATTATATAGTGCAGAGCTCTTTGCAAAACAAGGAAATCTTCAATTCAAAGTCACATATCTGAGGCATAAACAGGAATCCTCCTAAGGTATAACAGGAATCCCCCCACCATGCATAACATTTCAATCAACAGTTGAACAAAGGGTGAGAGGAAGGGCATGTAAATTGCCTCTAGCAACTAAATCCAGCAAGTGAGGTGGGGGGATGGGCCACAGGACTTTGTTAGCTTACTGCCAGTCCTCCACAAACTAAACTGCAAGGACTCTGTCATCTTGCAGCCTGTTTCCCACACAAAACCCAGCTGTATGCTGCATTCAAGAGACACATCTAAGCTACGAGGATAAAAATAGATTCAAAGTGAAAGGTTGAAAAACAATTATCCAAGCAAATCGCATCCAAAGAAAAGCAGGTATAGCCATACTCATATCTGACAATGCTGACATCAAGAAAAAGGTAACCAGACACTAAGATGGTTATTTCATAATAATAAAGGGGACATTGTATCAAGAAGGCATAATACCTCTTAATATATATGCACCAAACCAGGAAGCACCAAAATATATAAGCCACTTACTAATTGATCTAAAAATACAAACTGACAAAAATGCAAATCATACTTGGAGATCTCAATACACCATTGATGGCTTTAGATTGTTCATCCAAACAGAAAATCAATAAAGAAATATCAGCCTCAAATGAGACACTAGAACAAATAGACATAATAGACATCTACAAAACATTTCATCCCAGAACATCAGATTATACATTTGTCTCCAGTGTACATGGAACATTCTCAAGAATAGACCATATGCTGGGCCACAAAACTAACATTAACAAATTCAGAAAGATGAAATTATACCAAGCATATTATTCTCTGACCATAAAACTTTGAAACTAGAATTCAACTGCAAAAAAGAAGAAAACAAACCAACAAAAATGTGGAAATTAACATACTTCTAAAAATATGACTGGGTCAGAAAAGAAATAAAAGCAGAGATCAAAAATATATACAAACAAAAATGACAACACAACATATCAGAAACTCTGGGATGCAGCAAAAGCAGTAATAAGAGGGAAGTTCATATCATCACAGGCTTATATCAAAAAATAAGAGAGAGCCCAAGAAAACAATTAAACATCACATCTTAAGGAACTAGAAAAAGAAGAACAAAGGCAACCCAAAACCTAAAGAAGAAAGGAAATAATAAAAATTAGAGCAGAAATAAATAAAATAAAGGAAAACAAAACTATAGAAAAAATCAATACAACAAAGAGCTGATTCTTTGAAAAGATCAACAAAATTGACAAACCCCTGTCAAAACTCACTTAAAAAAAAGAGAGAGAGAGAAAGAACTCATAAACAAAATCTGAAATGTAAGAGGAGAAATTACCACAGATATCATAATACATAAAGGATTCTTGTAGAAGACTATAAAAAACTATATGCCACCAAATTTAACAATCTAAAAGAAAGGGATAAATTTCTAGAACAGTGTAATCTTCCTAGACTGTATCACAAAGAAGTAAAAAGCCTAAATAGACCCATAAGCAGGAAAAAAATAGAAACAACTATAAAAAACCTCCCCAAAAATAAAAGTCCAGGGCCAGATGGCTATACTAGTGAATTCTACCAAACATTCAAAGAAAATTTGGTTCCTATCCTTCTCAAAGTCTTCCAAAAAACTCTAGAAGAAGCAATACTTCCAAACACATTTTATCAGGCCATCATAACTCTCCTATCAAAACCTGGCAAGGACAACACACAAAAAAAGAAAACTACAGATCAATATCTCTAAAGAATACAGATGCAAAAATCCTAAACAAAATAATAGCAAACCAAATATAATAACACAATAAAAACAAATACATCATGATCAAGTGGAATTCATCCCAGAAGCACAAGGATGGTTCAACATATGGAAAACAATTAACCTAATGCAACATATCAACAAAGTGAAGATCAAAATCACATGATCCTATCAATAGATGCAGAAAGGCATTTGTTAAACTACAATATCCTTTTATGTTTAAAACACTCAACAAAATGGGTATAGAAGGAAAATATCTCAACATAATAAAGGCCACTTATGACAAACCACCAGCTAACATCATATTAAATGGCAAAAACTGAAAACTTTTCCTCTAAAATCAGTAACAAGACAAGCTGTCCACTCTCTCCACTCCTATGCCATGTAGTGCTGGAAGTCCTAGCCAGAGCAATCAGACAAGAGAAAGAAATAAAAGTCATTTATATTGGGAAAGAAGAAGTGAAGGTTTCCATTTTTGCAGATGATATGATCCCGCACATCGAAAACCCCAAAGACTCCACAGAAAGTCTACTAGAAGCAATAAACCAGTACAGTAAGGTTGCAGGATACAAAATTAATATACAGAAGTCTATTGCTCTCATCTATGCCAAAAATAAAACTCCAGAAAATAAACTAAAAAATTAATCCCTTTTACAGTTGCAACAAAAAATAAATAAAATACCTAGGAATAAACATAACAAAGATTGTAAATGATCTACATACCGAAAACTACAAAGCATTATTAAAGGAAATAAAAAAAACACAATGAAATGTAAAAATACTCCTTGTTCTTGGATAAGAAGAATAAATGTAGTTAAAATGGTCATATTACCCAAAGCAATATACAAATTTAATGCAATTCTAATCAAAATTCCAATGTCATTTTCTGAAGAAACTGAACAAAAAATCATCAGGTTTATTTGGAAGTATAAAAAACCTGAATAACTAAAGTAATCCTAAAGAAAAAGAAACAAAGCTGGAAGCATAACAATACCTGATTTTAAATTATACTACAGAGCCACAATAATCAAAACAGTATGGTATTGGCAGAAAAACAAACACACAGACCAATGGAACAGAATAGAGAGCTCAGAAATAAAACCACATGTATATGGTCAAATCATCTTTGATAAAGAAGCCAAAACACACAATGGAGAAAAGAAAGCCTCTTCAATAAATGGTGCTGGGAAAATTGGAAAACCACATGCAAAAGAATAAAACTTGACTACAGTTTACCACTTGCACAAAAATTAATTCAAAATGGATCAAATACCTAAATAAAAGACCTGAAACAATAAATTACATAGAAGAAAACATAGGTACTAAACTTATGGACCTTGGCAGTAGAGAAAATTTTATGAATTTGACCCCAAAGGCAAGGGAAGTAAAGGCAAAGATAAATGAATGGAACTACATCAGACTAAGAAGCTTATGCACAGCAAAAGAAACTAATAAAAAAACCAAATAGACAGCCAACTAAATGGAAGATGATATTTTCAAACAACAGCTCAGATAAGGGGTTAATATCCAAAATATATAAAGAACTCACAAAACTCAGAAACAAACAAGCAAACAACTCAATAAAAAAATGGGAAGAGGACATGAACAGACACTTCTCCCAAGAAGAAATACAAATGAGCAATAGATATATGAAAAGATACTCATCTTCAATAGCTATTAGAGAAATACAAATCAAAACTACAATAAGATACCACCTCACACCTGTTAGATTAGCTATTATCAACAAGACAGGTAATAACAAGTGTTAGAGAGGCTGTGGAGAAAAAGAAACCCTCATTCACTATCGGTGGGGAATGTAAATTAGTACAACCATTACAGAAGAAAGTATGGCGGTTCCTCAAAAAATTAAGAATAGAACTACCATATGATACAGCAATCCTTTACTGGGTATATACCCACAAAACTCAAAAGCATTTGTACATAAAGACGTATGCACTCCCAAGTTCTTTGCAGCATTGTTCACGGTGGCCAAGACATGGAAACAACCAAAATGCCCTAC
The DNA here is from genome assembly GCA_037038555.1 of Rhynchonycteris naso. Taxonomy (NCBI): domain Eukaryota; kingdom Metazoa; phylum Chordata; class Mammalia; order Chiroptera; family Emballonuridae; genus Rhynchonycteris; species Rhynchonycteris naso. The sequence continues at coordinate 210,148,677 of CM072998.1, read as the reverse complement.
AACAGAGGACTGGATAAAGAAGATGTGGTATATATATACAATGGAATACTACTCAGCCATAAAAAATGATGACATCGGATCATTTACAACAACATGGATGGACCTTGATAACATTATACTGAGTGAAGTAAGTAAATCAGAAAAAGCTAAGAACTGTATGATTCCATACATAGGTGGGACAAAAAATTGAGACTCATGGACATAAATAGGAGTGCAGTGGTTACCAGGGGGAGGGGAAAAGGGAAAAGGAGGGGAGTAGGGGAGAGAGGCATTAAGAGAGACAAATATAAGGTAACGGAAAATGATATGACTTCAGGTGATAGATATACAATACAATCGACTGTCCAAATGATGTGATGCTTTCTTTAAATCTATGTACTCTAGTTGACCAATGTCACCCTGTTAAATTTAATTGTTTAAATTTAAAAATATATATATAATAGGAAAAAAATATTTTGCAGATGAGGAAACTGAGTCAGAGAGCTATTGCTTTGACTAAGGCTCCCAGGTGGTATGGGGAAGTGGAAGTGCTGGGTTCTGGATGCAGACAGGTGGCTGTGGGCCATGTGGTCACCTCTGAGCTGTTTTGATGCATCAGTGGAGCAGAACCTGCTTCCCCCTCAGGTCAGTCCATGACATCTTCCTTTATTCACTGGGGAAAGAGGGTGCATCCATGAAAGAAAAGGGACTTCATAACAATTTTGTATTTTATAGTCTATGTAAACCGAGTAGTGTCTGTCAATCTATTGTCTCAGCTGGCTGAAAATCCAGGCTTCCAGATGTCTCCCTTAAATAAAACCTGTTTAACAAAACAGAATAGAACCTCTATGTGTTGCTAGCCTTCAAGATGACTCAAGAGACTCTCCCCTCTCATCTCTCTCAAGGCTCACCCGTAACCATGGGACACTGGAAATCACAGTGTTTAAATTCAGACCACAGGTCATGGAAACACTGCTCTTCTTCGGGGACTGCGGTGTGAGAAGGTCCAGCAGCCCTCTGGAGCCCACATGGCAGAGACTACAACTCCACCAATGACCAGCACCACCCTGGCTGGCCCAGACTGTGGGTGACCACCATCCCCCGTGGAAATCTCCATGACAACTACATGACAGACCCTACACTAGAGCTACCCTGTAAACCTCTCCCAAATCTGTGACCCACAGAAACCATGGAGCTAATGAATGGTTATTAATAGTGTAAGCCAGCGAATTTCAACCTTTTTCATCTCATGGCACACATAAAGTAATTACTAAAATTCTGCGGCATGCCAAAAGATATATTATAGTTTTTTGGCATATCTGACAAAAATAAATAAAAGGTATACTTTGGACTTATTCACACCAGGTGGTTATTGTTGTGTTGGCTGTTGTCATTTTTTTTTTATTTGACAGTCTAAGAAAAAAAGATCAGTGCTCCTCACTATATAGTCAGGCATAGCATGTTTTAAAAGTTCTTGCAGCACACCGGTTAAAAATCACTGGTGTATGCTGCTAAATTTTGGAATACTATATTCTGTAACTCATACATTCTATTTGATAAGTAATGATAACAATAACAGGGATACCAAGGCCCGGATCAGTTATGGACCACTCAGAGCTGACCCATCAGAAAATAAAGTAAAAGAGTATCAGGGTCTTCAGAAGAAAAGTCCTTGTAAACTACAGCTGCTAGCTCACTACTCACAATGTTGTTGTGTTTTATGGAATTTTTTTTATTATTGAACCACCCATAATAACGCAGCCTTCACGTCATAAGGTGGCTGGTTTGAGTTATAGAATAATAAGATGATTTATTGAGCTATATTATGGATACATGATGGGTTAGTGATGTCACGATTTAGTACAAGCTCAAAAAAGGGTGAGCTGAAATACAATTTCTATAGGTCAAGTTGTCCCTCAGTTTTGCAATGTTTTTAAATAAAGATTACTAAATTTAGAAAAAAGAAGATCAAATTCAACCCACAAGCATGCCAGCACCCACAACCCACAGTAAGCAATGAAGATTTATTGGGAGAACATGGAACAGAGGAGGAATTGAGGAACTATGTGACCCAGAAGTACATGTCGCCTCCATAGTGGATTTTCTAGTGATGCAGGATGGTCCCTTGAGAACACAGGTAAACGGACACGTGACTCTAAGAGCAAACAAGTCTCACAGGGGCCAATGTAGGCACAGGAAGAGTTTCTCTCGTGGATCTGAGTGGCGCTCTGGGGTTGACTCCTGCGGACGCACAAGAACTAATTGTTACAAACCAGGGATTTTGTGGGAAGCCATTGAACACTGTGAACTTCAAATCTGCCACAGTGGGGATATTTCTACCAAAGAAATGACAAATCAGAGCTTTTAATTTGTGTAGTGGCAATGGTTGTTTCTTGTTTTTTTTTGTTGTTTTTTTCCCCAGAACAACATTTGACCAGGACACCACTGGCTACATACAACCTGAGCATCAAATTCAGACAGCTAGAAAAGTAGACAGAAACTTGACCTCAGATTCCTATTGTCACAAGTCTATAAAGCTCACAGTTTAGGCTTAGACACCACTGGTTTTTATTTTTCCATGTGTATCTTGCTCTCTGTGGCCCTTGGCAGCGAAAGCAGATCACTTTTCTGCTCTCGAGTATGGATTTCATTAGGTTATTAAGGGTGTAACAAGGCAAAAGCGGTCTGATCAAAAGGGAAACCTTTTAATCCTCCTGTAACAGATGTTCCCAAACACCAGTACCTCTCACCACACACAGATGGGAAATTGCTACTTGATAGTTTCTGTGACAGAGAGAGCATAAAATATTACAGTGTTTAAGAGTAAGTGATGTTTGCATATCCAAAATAGGTACTATTTTAGATGTTCCTCAATTCAATGATCATTATGATTTACCACAGAAACTCTTTGAAAGAAAATAAAAGTAAATTGTGAAATCTTAATGGTTTGTTATGTAGTTGCTGAAATTCACCCTATACTAACATACAGTTTCATCCTTAAAAGAAAATGTAAAATGTGAACATATAATGGACAAGACATCTGCATTAAGATTCATGGTTTATTTCAACTGTCACGTAGTTTCCACTAAACTCTTCTGATCTGGGTGCTGAAAATTGTGAAGAAAAGATATATAATTATTATTCACTCTGAGAAAACTCTATTTTCAATATGCCACTGCCCATCATCCCAATTTCTATTCTTTGTTTATTTGTCTTTTCATGAAGAAGTAAATTCCCAACAATGAGAAATAATTCTTAAAACTGGAAGAATTTTACTAGGAGACAGCAATGCACAGCAGGACATGTAACACACCCGTGTCACTTCCCGTCAGATTTCAGGTAGAGCTGCACTAAACTGTATATGGTAACGAATGCATGGTTTCCTGTGCAAAGCCCATTCAGAAGGCAATGAAAAATGGCCCATGATTTGTACATAGGTTTTAGTATCATGAACAATGCTCTTTTCGGAAAGCAGTCCATCAGTTACTTTGCTAGGAGTTTCCCAGCGAGTCTGAGAGTTCAACAACATCAAATCTTTGAGCCCTGTTTCTTAGTTATATCTGCACAGGTAAATGCAGACACTGTTTATAACAAATTCATATGTAGTCAACACACATGTGTGCATACAGTATGCAGTGTGTATGCACTCACAAATGGACACAGAAGCAGCAGAACCACATACTTAAGCTCCCTCTAACTCAGAGAAGCATTTGAGAGAAGTTTCTGTATCTACTATCCTCAGCCTTCTCCCCACCCAATGCTGTGCAGTTTCTCAAAAATCAGTTTATGAAAGGAGAGCTGGATAAATAGTGGATGAAAAGCTATTAAACGTTTGAATTTCTACCCTGAAGAGTACCCCCCCTCTCCACACACACAGTATGCATTGCAAACGTTTCACTGTATCTCCTGTTCTCTAATACCCCCTCGCTCCAGGACAGCATCAATAGCTGCATTCACGCAGCTGGATAGCCCAGTGGTCACTCACACAGGATGATTTATTATGTCCCGCTCTCACTTTGGATGGTCTCTGGCTCGGGCCCGGCTCCACGGATGAGGCAGGCATGCACTCCAGCACATCTGGGTGCCCGGCCCCACCGTTGGGGAGCAGAGATGGCCAACCACGCTGGGCTGTGAGACTGGACCCTCTGTGGGATGAAAGGGCCTCAGTGTCGCAACCTGAACACTGTTCTCTTGTAAAGCCTGTGAAAACACTTCATGGCCTGTGGGCACCGAAGCAAAACGCCCTTTGGAGGCCACAGGATGTCACGTCAGGGAACCACAGTGTCTCTTTCAGAGGACAATGCACTGTTGAGCAGTGGTCTGCAGCCACACAGAGGAGGCCGTGTGAGTCAAAGCCCCTCCTTTCTCAACAGCAGATCTAGTGGGCCCCACTCCACAGAGGCCAGAAGGATTTAGGTATACCAGTTACTACTAGGTCAGTCTGTCAAAATACTTTTACCTTATGTTTATAATAGGTGGCTATCCTCAGATTAAAAAAAGAATTAATTGAAAGAAACAGGCTGAATTGAAGGAGATAAAATATAGGTTAGGGACATTTCCATTATATAATTTTTTAAAAAGTCAAGGTATTTCAGCAATATTTATCTTCCTCTGCTTAACAGAAGGCAGCTAAAGTGGGTTTAGGGCTGAAATGAAGATAAGAGACCACATGGAAGAAAACCATCTTAAGATTCTCATAATAAAATGTGTCAATAAAAGTGTCAAGAGCAAACACTGACCCAACGCTCACCACTTTCCAGGAACTGTTTCTGTGTGATCAGAGAAAAATCACCAAATAGGTGATTTTTCATTTTTTTAACATGACCTTTTTAATTCAAAAAGCCCTCACCCAGCACACCATTACACCTGCCTCCTTCTCCCTTGCATGTCTACCCCCTCCAGCATTAAGCCCTCAGGACCATGAGGCCCTAGTCAGCATTAAACAACCTTAAGGATAAAGCCTTGGTTCTGTTGATACCAGAGACTATTGTGTTTTGATTCCAGGCTCAGAAAAGCAATAAAACCAGACAAATTGACACCATGGCTGATATGAGGACCAGATGTAACGACCACTGACCCTCTACCCCAGCACCGCCCAGTCAGGAGAGATCACAATGCTAACTCTCTTAGTCACCATGATTAATGATTTTCTCCTATATCACTCATCCCCTGGAAGCCATCAGGGAGCCATGTCTTGGAGCATTAGCTCACCTGTGTCCCTAGGCTTGGGACACTTCCTAAAACTAAACCCTTACTTTCTTTGCTGCAAGCTCGTTGGGCTTTGATGCACAGGCAAACAAACCTCTTTAACCCAGTAACAGAGAATATCATCATCATCCTCCCTCTACAGATGAGAAAACAGTACTAAAGCATGCATAGGTTGAGTAATTTGCCCTCAAAAACACAATTGCTACCAGTGGTAGCCAGGACGCCAATGTGGGCAGTGGGCGAAGGGTCTGACATCCACTTGGCTGCACTAGTTCCTCGTGGCTCTGGGTCAAAAGCAGCCCTTGTTGAAAACTGCTTATGTTACTTCAAGGACATCCTGACGAAGTTTTGATCTGAATATTATCCTCCCATCCAATTCAATTGTAATTTTTTTCTTGCCTTTTTAACATTTCAAATACTTATTGAAGTTATCTCTGCCCTCACCCAAGAATTCCCCCAAAGCAATTTCATGTCAGGCACTTTCTCTGTACTGTATACAGATGACATAAGCTGACAATATTGTTTTGGCTATTATGACAGCTAGCATCACTCCTACTGAAGATACCCAATAGCAAGATCCCCTTGTCTTCAAAACAAATGTCCTCTTGACAGACTCCAAGGGAACCTACTTTCCAGGGAACATCTCTGCGTAAGAGATAACTTTTATTTGACTCATGTGTCATAAATATAAAATCACAGGGTGTGGTGGGGAACATAGGTTTTAGAGCAGTGGTTCTTAACCTGGGTTCTATCGAACCCTAGGGGTTTGATGAGTTGGTCTCAGAGGTTCGGAGAAGCCTTTGCTGCAGAGGCCAGAATAAAGTAATACCGTAATTTGTTGTGAGTTCATGCACTTTGTTGGTTTTGTTCTTTGAGCAAAGTGATGTTCATGCACGGCTCATTTTGTGCACCAGTAAAAAAACATATACCTATGTCTTGAATTTTGAAAAAAAAATCATATTTTATTTATCACTAAAGAAGGGTTTGGTGAATGCGCATATGAAACTGGTGGGTTCGGTACCTCAAAAAAGGTTAAGAACCACTGCTTTAGAGTTAATTCTACCCGACACCACCACCTCCTGGCTAGGACACTTCAGGTAGATCTTCCCCAACCAGACAACCCTTATTTTGATCTTGCAGAAATGTCCCATGTAGGCTTAGGACAGTAAATGTCATACAATGTCAATCACCAGGAACAGGATCTGCAGGCGTGATGCAGCGTTCCACTGGTATGAAATTGAATTAAACAGAACTACACGTGTTATCTCTGTCATACCTTGAGAGCATTGGTGGTCAGTATCTCACTCTATCAATACAATAGTTTGCCATGTCAAGCCCCATTTTATATTAGATGGACATATCAAGGATCAGAGAAGTCAAGTGGCTTGCCACAGCTGATGCCAAGAAGCTAGAATTTAACCCTGAATGACTCTCATGGTGACCAATGCCAGAGTGAGGTTCAAATTATTGGATCTCTCTGAAAAACAAAAGCAGAAACAAACCATATGTATTTATATTTGAAACATTTAATGATACTACTCTTGAATGCATTGTGTGTGCTCAGGTTTAATTTTTTTCAACAATGATATTTCTGTGCCAGCTCTGAAAATCTACTTAAAAATATCTGAATACTTCAAACATCTTTCTGTATACTTAGACTTCTCAGAATTGTACTTAAAAAATGTTTTGCAAAAGATATAGCCCAATTATTTTACCCTTTTCTTGAATACTTAGAGCATCACTTACAGTGCATGCTCCTTCTGTGTATTTTAAAATAAATATTAATAAGGCACTCTAGAAGGTACTTTGTAGCTCTGTGCCCTTAATTGTTGAATTGTCTTGACTTCAATACTCACAAAGCATTTCTGTTTATTAGCTCTAATGTTAATTACTTGCCACTGAAACAAAATGGATTTTATTTTATTTAAATAAAGTAGAATTCTATATTTTGAAGTTTTGTAAATTCATTTTATGATGCTCAAACACTTTTCCTAGGTGAGTAATTCTGTATTTTTCTGTCTCTAATTGCTTCAAGAAGGGACTTCCATTTCTAAAAAGAGAAAATGTTTATATAGAGATAGTGATCATAAAGCTGCCTTACAACAAAACAAATTCCACCCAAATATCCACAAACACTTCATTAATATTACAATTATGTGCAGCTTTTATGCCCAGAAAATCATCTAGATAAAAATGGAGTCATCTTAATTAGCAACACTATCCACTTGCATTAACCACACTACCAGGTACAAGAAGGAGACAAAACCTGTGCCTCTTTTCTGGTCTACAGGGTTTAAAAGTCATCCCAGTTATCCCAGGTTTATGGGGAAATAGCAAACCCTGAGCAATGATTGCCTAAATCCTCTACTCACCTCATACCACACTTATTTTTTTAAAAAACTCTAATTCTTATCTTTATTTATTTAATTAATTATTTAATTTTATTTTAGTGAGAGGAGGGGAGGCAGAGATAGACTCCCACATGCGCCCAGGATCCACCCTGCAAGCCCACTAGGGGACGGTGCTCTGCCCATCTGGGGTTGTTGCTCCATTGCTCAGCAACCATACCATTTTTTTTAGTGCCTGAGGTGAAGGTCATGGAGCCTTCCTCAGCACCTGAAGCCAACTTGCTGGAGCCAATCAAGCCATGGCTGCAGGAGGCGAAGAGAGAGAGAGAGAGAGAGAAAGTGAGAGAGAGAAGCAGATGGGCACTTCTCCAGTGTGATCTGACCGGGAATTGAACCTGGGACATCCACACACTTGGCCAACGCTCTACCAATGAGCCAACCAGCCAGGCTCAATTTTATTTTTTTGTCTAAATATCTGGACATATCCAAATCCCACCTTTTCTGCATATCTGTATTTCTGTGTCCTATGCATTTGAGAGAACTACTCCCTAGTCGCGGGTACCTCTAAAACAGTTAACTCAGCAGCTCACTTGGGGTTGCCGCAAGACTCCGTGAGCACTTGTGCTCCTGCTTGTGTCTGGGAGTAGACTGACTGCATAGGCAGTGTTAGGGTTACCCCTGAAGCACTGTCATGACTAGGGACCAACTGACATGATTTGGTTGACTTTCACACTGAGCCCTCTGCCACCACGGGAACATATGGTCTGCTTTCCAGGGAGAGTTCCTGTAATGCCGGTGGCCAAGGCCAGGCAGGTTCACATTGGATCCAGGCAGAGTGTAGAGAAACCGTGGAGCCGAAAAGTGTTAGGCCATGCCTGTTTATTGGATACTTGTGAAGACAGGTGAGCAAATAAACAACAAAAGGGAAAGAGCTGATAAACAAAGGAAAATCTGCTATTCGCACTAAGGTCAAGGGAGCAAGAAAAACTTTACCTCACAGTGGCGGGAGAGCAATCTGGGATAATTACTGCCCAGGGAAGCACCTATAGCCCTATATAGGCTATGCACACGTGCCTCTGCCATGTGCTCACGCACTAATCAAGCAAAGTGCTTGCAGCTGGTAAACCCGCGGACAAGTCTAACACGGCTGCTCCACAGTTCTGCATCCTGGAAAGAACGAATGCTCACCTTTGTGAAAACGGGCACAGAAACTCCCTCTGGGAGCAGAAAACTATGTCTGCTGTAGAGTAGAGGGGACGATAAAGAAATGGTACCCAGTCATGGGTTCCATCCATCTCTCAGCTGGGCACCCTGGGCACAGCGACCAACCTGAAAACCACATGTGGACTTTTAAAATCATGTTACTCTGTCACAGACACTCTTCTCAAAACCAAAAAGGTGATAGGTTTTGTTCTCCTAAAACATATGGCATTTGATTCGCAGTGCTTTTCTTTCTTTTTTTTTTTTTTTAAGTTTCATTGCAAGACATCCTTGATCAAATAACAAATTGTATTTTTAAATTTTATTGGTAAGGTCACATTTTCTCACATAAATGATGTCTTGTGTCACACTCGTAATTATGTTTGTAATGCCGGTGGCCGAGGCCAGGCAGGTTCACATTGGATTCGAGCAGATGGTAGAGAACCTGTGGAGAAGGAAAGTGTCGGGCCATACCTGTTTATTGGAGGGCTCATAAAGACAGGTGAGCAAATAAACCAGAAAAGTGAAAGAGCTTATAAACAAAGGAAAATTTGCTATTCACAGTAAGGGCAAGAGAGCAAGGAAAACCACAACTCATGGTGGTGGGAGAGCGATCTGGGAGAATCACCACCCAGAGGAAGCACCCATAGCCTTATATAAGCTACGCACGCATGCCTCTGCCACGTGCTCACACGCTAATCAAGCAAAGTGCTTGCAGCTGGTAAACCCATGAGTGAGCCTAACACAGCTGCCCCAGAATATTCAATTCCAGGTGTAATATGTTCAATCCCATGGTGTTACCTGGGCAACTGCCATGACCTCTGTGACCTTCTGTCTCCTGCAGGAGTGGGACACTTATCAGAAACGATTATTAAGAAGAGTAAATGAACAGGGGGGTGGGAACTAGGCAGAGTAGGGTCTGAGGTATGAAGTAGAGACTTCGCCAGGCTTTCCATCCCATCAAGAGGTCCTGGGCATGTGAGTTCCCAGAATCACCTTCCCTTCGCACTCTGATGCCAACATCATTTTGTCACTATGGCCTGCATGTCAACCTGGTACCATGCTCTTTGTTATGTGTTTTAGTGCACATCTGCTAATGCTGGACTGTCAACAAATGTTCTTCATGATTAATATGCAGGAGCAAAGAAAGGGGGAAAAAAAAGAAAGAAATTGGAAAAAGAGAAGGTGAAAAAGAGATGGCAAAAAAGAAAGTGATCATATGTCCTCCATTTTTGGTCATATGGTTGGTTGTAGCCTTTTTCTAACTATGCATCTCTAGAAGCCGTGATCTGCTACATACCAAAAGCCTTTTATAGGTAGCATTTTTTTCCTGTGTTTCTTTTCTTTCTACCTTTCTCTATGCACTTTTCCCTAACCCTCCAATACCCAGAGTCCTGGTGCTACTTCAAGCCCCCCACTAACGCGTTCCAGAGAGTCCTGTCCCTGCGTTTGGCTGTCCCCAGTTCTTCAAGATGATCTCACGCCAATGAAAGCCCCCATCCTCCTTAAGAGGGGGTTTCAGCGAGGTTTCCAAAAAGAAATTCAGTTACTGAACTGATTTATGTGACTATACGAGAGCCTGTAGCTCCCTCCCGCTACAGTGGTTGGGGATGATCCTAGGAAGAGAAGAAAGAAGTGCACAAAGATAGTTTCAACCAATAGAGTTTTTGGAGACATATACAACAGCAGAGAGGAAAACACACCCAGCATCAGGGAGAAATCTTGGGTGAGGGCAGAGAAAAGGGTCATCTTTACCTGAGCCAGGAAATCTTCCCCGTGCTCCATGGTCAACTCCTAAATACTTCCTATTTTTCAAATTAAATTATTGACATTCTCATCAGCATTATATCATCTGCATGAAGAACTGTGGCTTTTTTTTTTAACAGCTCTGAGAATAGGTTGTATTTTATATACTGACGCCCACTGAGCTAAAGGGACAGATGGGCAGAGCCACAGCCACATGTGGTGGGTGTCATCTGTAAAGCAGATGTCTACTTGCCCAGGAACCCTGCGTTCAAAGGCGGGGATCATCACCCACACAGCAAACCAGGAACTGAGGAGCTGAGTGAAGCCAGGCACTGTCTGCTCTCAGCAGGTTCGTCCCAGCCTGCAGCCTCTCTCTAGGCTGTTCTGTCCTCCATTTCTGGTTCTGAAAAACACTGTGATGTGCCTACCATCACAGCAATGCCCATGCACATTGTCCGCCCAAGGATTTTGCTGGAGAAGAGAAACTACACCTCTTGGATATGATGTACCATTAACAGAGATTCACGGATTTGGTCAGGATACAAACAAGAATCATCGACAGTGTAAACATGGCCAGGGGATGTCTCACTAACCCACACTCACCTGGGTCAGCACACTGGCGTTCAGTAGGGAGCTCAGCCTGCAGGGGACCTGCCATGACTGAATGCCAGCTCATCATAGCTGTTCTAGTTTCTATTCGCAGAAGGACAACTGTGCCCAGTGATTTGTTGAAGCCACATGAACTTGCTGGGCCAAATGCGTGTTCCCAACTGTGTAACCCAAACAAGGTCAAATGGAAGAAAAGAAGTGACTGGGGAGCTGACTGGCTTTTAGTGCTGCTGTATAAAGGCAGGTGCAGCTGTCCATATAAAGTTCCTGCTTCCGTGTGCATGTTAATGACTACTCAGAAGCACCAGGGCCATTCCCAGGGTACCGGCCACATTGGATTTATTCACTTGGTTCCACCATCAGGCCAGCATTTCAAGGCTGGACCCAAGAATGGGAGCTCTGAATGCCTGGCCTCCTGCAGCCACCTGCTCTCCGGTCCAGGGTATCCACAGCAGTCACACTGATCCAGGAGGCAGGCACATGCTCAGACATTTGGACAAGATTCATCCTGTGGCCTGACATGGCTCTCCTGGTGGCCTCTGTTCTGTCTTCTCTTTTGTGCCAGCATACGGAGTACCACATGCTGGCACAAAATCCTTATTTAAAAAAAGAAATTATTTACTTTTACTGATTTTAAAGAGAGAGAGGAAAGGAAAGAGAGAGAGAAACATTGGTTTGTTGTCCCAGTAATTTATGCATTCCTTGCTTGATTCTAATATGTGTCCTGACCGGGGATCAAACCCACAACCGTGGAGTATCAGGCTGACACTTTAATCAACTGAGCTACCTGGTCAGGACAGCTGAAAAGCCTTATCTTCTGTCTTTATGACACACTTCAGATGAAAACCACACAATGACAAAGTTGCATACCTTTTGAGGTACCTATTATCATAAAACAGTTATGGCGCTTTCACAATAAGATGGAAAGAAACGTCCTGAAGCTGCCCTTTTCCCCAGGCCCAAATACTCAACGTTATCACTCTGTAAAATGTTTGGTTCTTAGTTTGTCAGGTTGTTTTTTTGTGTGTGGGATTGGAAAGAAGTGATCTCTAGTTACCTAGAAAAGGAGCCTGTGGTAACTGTCCAGGGACCAATAGCTTTTCTGTCGTTCGCCCTATCCTGGGGCACAGGTGGATGTAGAGGCTTGAAAATCATCTCATTTATCAGTGCTCTACTAGAAAGGATATTTACAACTCAGAAAAATACAAAGCTGACAAAGGGCTGATTGGAAACAAGTCAGAAAGGCCTCATCACTCAGTCACCATGGCCTCGAATGGAGGAAGTGGGGACTGACACTCACATTGAGCTCATTTGGGTGCAGGGAGCATTAGTGCAGCTCAGAAGAATGTGAAGAAAGAACTGCTTCAATAAAAAATGAAAGGAACTCATCAGGAATCCCAGCTGCTTGGGGGGAGCATTAAAAAAATCCATATATTGACCCCATCCCAAAAATTCAGTTTAATTGGAAGGTACCATGCTTTGGTGTACCATGCTTTGGTGGGACATGGGTACAGATAATTGTAGAACTGCCCCAAAGATACAAATGTGCAGTCAAGATTGAGAATTATGAATCAAGTCCATTTATTGGACCTCTGTGAGGACTGTTATAATTGTTTCAATTGACAGATACCCATTTGTGTAAAATTCCCCAATCGATAAGTATTAAATGAGTGAATATATGAACAGGGGTATAAAGGCAGTATTGGAGGAACCGTTCATTTCTTTTTTCTTTGAGAAACACTTAACACTTAACAATGTATGGAATAGTCCTTAAATTTGCAGCAAAACGTATAACAGCATCTTTTCTGCAGAGCTGAGGCAGCCAACAATTTAGGTCATTCAAATTAGGGAACTAATATTCTTAGACTTTGACAGCATATTCCTTTCAGTGAATAAGTCACAGAGAAAATTGAATGCCAGTTACACTACTACCCAGGCCATCCCCTGTAAGGACACAACCTCTGAACACTGAGGACGGCTGAGTGGAAGCGTGCTTGGGAATGAAGGGCCTAGGAGTGGAACAGAACTTGCCATGCAGAAGAACTTGAGAGCGGGGGGTGGGGGGGGTCAAGAGGTGAGACCTCAGCAGCAGAGCAGAGCCCCCACCTGTTTTGGAGCCCGCGTCGAAGAGTCTGGACGGTTTTCCCAGCACAATGGAAAGCCGCTGGATCACTTTAGGCAAAGAAGTGATTTGGAACAATTTACATTTTTTGAAGATTGTTTCATTGACTGTGGAAAGTGGAGAGAAAGGTGAAAGCAGAGATCAGAAAGCACGTAAGCTGTTGGCAGCTTCTGTCAGCCCCATGGAGACAAGATGGAAAACTGGGTGAGGTACTGGCAGTGGATACAGGGGAAACGTAGTCTAGTTTTAAATTATGTTCTGGATGTATAGTAAGATTTCCAGGGCTTGCTGATTGCTTGGACTCAGGAGTGAGAGAGTGGGGGTGGGGAGTGGGGTTTCACTTGAGCAATTATACGTGTTTACGTAAGGAGAAGAAAAATACATCAAACGTGTCATTATGACGAGTGCAAGGAGGGAAAGTTCATCACAGGCAAGGAAAGTAGTCCAGGTAATGGTGGAGGAAGACCTCCCTGAGAAGGTCCAATGCGTGCTGCAATTTGGATGACAAGAGTGTTTGTTAGCAAACACATGGCCCCTTTCTTTTTACCATAATGTTGCTTCTTTAATTTCTGTAGTGAAGGAGTTCATTTGCCTTGTGTTTCTTCCTTCGGGTTCTGGGAGCAGAGACCTCACTGGCCTATCTTATCCTTTCTGATCTAGGCCATAGACCCTAGTCAAGGGCAGCCTATTTAGTTCCTCCAATAAAGAGAGCCACAGTCAAGATTGCACTGAGGTGGAAAGACATATATTGATAGGTCAGATGACTAGCCACAGAATGGGAGCCTTACTGGCTCTGTGTCCTGTAACATTAATTAGTGTGTCACAAGATAACTTATTTCTGTGCTCTACCTCCACTTGCCCAGTTGGAAGGATTTTCTTTCTCACCAATAAGGGCCTGGGGGGAAGGTGTGGTCCCCTTGAAGTTATCTCACATTTCAATTCCAGATGGCAAATAAACCATCAGTCATAAATATATAGAGACCTCTGAGACCTAGGGAGTCTGGGTTGGTTGGAAAGTAACAGCCTGAATTATCATTCCCTTGAGGAGACAATTGTGTGGGCAGAGGCTTTGGAGCCTCACCATCCCATTTGCCAAACCATTGTTCTATATCCCTTAACATCTATGAATAGTTTAATGCTCCAAACAAGGAGTCATTAAATTGGCCTTGTTTATGACTGATGTCAAGAACTTCTGATCCTGTATAGTTTCAGAAGGCAACTAGAAATGTCCTCACTCTCTTGGTCCAAGGAGTTGCATTAAATATTTTTGCAATGGACTTCTTCTCCACCACTCATGTTAATGTTTAGGGTGTGTGTTTATATTTTACATTAAGCCACTCGGGTATCGTTCTAAAGAATTACAGAGCTTCTAGGCCAGATTACCAAGACCAGCATCCATGTTTAAGGACAGGCAAAAAATGACAACTTGGAATCTGTGGGGATGACTCTTGCATGGGGATTTGTCGCTTTGTTTGGGGAGCTGGGCTGAGAACCTGGGCAATGATGCTTTCGTGGAGGAGCCAGTGCCTGCCTGTTTGCTACCCAGGCTCACCCCTACAGGGTCCTTCCAATAACCCAGAATAATAAAGGAGGCTGGAACCCCATTCTTGGGCTGAGGGCTTAGGAATGAGAGCCTGGATCTCCTCACTGTAAAAGGAAACTCGGCTGACCACTGTTTGCATAGCCTGGTCACATCTCTGTTCTATCTTACTGTTGTACTTGGCATTCTTGAGGTTTCCATTCAGTGGGCTACCCATGCCCTAAAACAATGTGTAAGACCAGTGGCCACCACCCTGGCCATGCAGGTTCCCATTGGATTTGGGAAGATGGTAAAGGAACTGTGGAGTCAGAAAGTGGTGGGCCATTCTGTTTATTAAAGTCCCGTAAAGGCTAATGAGCCAGCAAGCAGGGCAGACCATTTCACTTTCACTCAGGGCTCCCAAGCCCTGACCCCCTCAGACTCAATCACCTCACTCATGGGACTCACAGGCTCCCACAAGCAAAACAGAAGGGCAGAATAGCAAACAATAGGCCCTCCTCATGGAGGCAGGCAATCTGCCGCCTGAGGGCAAGTACCCACAGCCTTTCACAGACCACACACATGGCGCTGCCCTATGCCAGGGCAAAATACAAGCGAGTAAACCTAATTCACTCTTTTTCCCACGTGAAACACATTGGTTTGCCCTGCACAAAGGAATTCTTTGATTGATGAAGATAGTATTTCTCAATGCTTCCAAAGTTATCACATATGAAGAAAAAGGGTAAGAAAAAACAGTTTTGGAAGGGGTGGTGACTAACCTGGGAGTTCTAGCAGCTTCAGACTCTACCAGGCAGATGTCAAAATCGAGGCACAGCCCTTTGGGTGGTACAGCCCCCAAGTTAAAATGAATTAAACAGCACAGCAGTTTCTTTCCCTTGTAAGGCAAGATCCAGGAGTGGTGTGGCAACTGCTTACTCAACTCACTCCTGGCTTGAGCTTCAGTCTACAGCAGTGGTTCTTAACCTGGGTCTATTGAACCCTAAGAGTTTGATGAGTTGGTCTCAGGGGTTCGAAGAAGCTTTTGCCGCAGAGGCCAGAATAAAGTAATACCGTAATTTGTTGTGAGTTCATGCACTTTGTTGGTTTTGTTCTTCGAGCAAGGTGATGTTCATGCACTGCTCATTTTGTGCACCAGTAAAAAAACATATACCTATGTCTTGAATTTGGAAAAAAAAAATCATATTTTACTTATCACTAAAGAATGGTTCAGTGAATGCACATATGAAACTGGTAGGTTCGGTACCTCAAAAAAGGTTAAGAAACACTGGTCTACAAAGTCGCTCCTCTTCCACAGGATGCATGCTGGCTTACCACAGACTCCCTGTTTCAGGATGAAGGATGGGGGAAGGATAGCAAGACCAGTCCTCCTGAGAACGTAATCCAAAGTGCCCCACATCACAAAAGTGTCCCCATTGCTACACTTAGTGAAACAGACTGGGAGCCTAGAGAGCATCATCTCTGGCTGAAAAAATAGTTTAACTTTTAGAACACATGACATTATGGAACAGCTGTTGGATAGAGGGAAACAGTTAGCCTTTCTATGGCGGGCCCTTCAATCCCTAAGTATTATGTGCTTATCTTTGCACCCATAGACCACACTCATCCTCTCCAAGAGGTATAATTCCAGCTCTCCAGTCAGTTCATGCATTCAGCTCAAATAAGAAGATGATGATGATACTTATGCACCCCCTCTATGAGACCCAATAGCCTTTTTGGCAGGTCTGCTGACTTCTAAATAGAAAAAGGTCATTTACGCCTTCCCTGACACACGCAAATAAACATGACTTGTACACAATTGTGCAGTCAGAACAAGATAATGTCCCTGAAAAACCATACTCAGAAACAGGGAGAACGGGAGCCACACAGCAGTCCTCGGCCCACTGTGGTTGTTAAATTCCACTGTATGGAAATTGTAGACAGCCCCACTGGGAACACAGGCCTATAATAACCTTTGCATACACACTTGCAGTCTCTGTCAACAAAGCCCTCTGGAAACTTAACAGGTTCCCAGTATATTCACCTCCATCAAATTCTTTGTGCATGCCACCACCCCCAAAGTTCTCACGTATTTATATTTTGAAGCCTAAAGCCTTATCTTGTCTATTTACTAGTCTCTCTGCTTAATCCTCTTTCCTAACTCAATAGAGGCAACCTAGAAGAATCTAGATAATAGGCTTAGGCAAGAGACAATCCCTTAGGACAATATCTGCCTCCAGGGTGGCTTCCTCTCTCAGGCCTAAGACTAAACTGGACGTGTGTGAGAATGACCTGCAGGCACCTCTCTTGCCAGCCTCACAGTCTCCTCGCACAAATGTTTTTGTTTAAGGGACATACAAAAGCCATTTTTGTATTTTGTTTTGACATCAAGGCTCCTAGTTACCAGCCACTCAGCCAGCATGGAGTTGGGTGCCGAGAGCACATCAAGTCCGAGCTGGAGGCACCTCCGTTTCTGCTATAAGCTGATACCCTATAGCCTAAGCTCATTTTTCCTTTGACTTGTTCAAAGCATCATCACATACCTATGTATATTGGCATTCAGGACTCTTTTCAACGTTTTCCCCAGGGGTGGTGGTACCGGTCAGCGTTTGGTCTCATTTCCCAGATGTCATGAGAACAGTTTTACTAAAAGCTTTGGAACAGCCCTGCAGCCTCTCAGCCAGGAATATCCGTGTCTCTGTGGCCCAACTCCAGACAGTTCAGGCACCGAATATTACATATTTCCAAGATGTGTGATGTGAAGACATCACTTTCGTGTGTCAAATTCTGTGGCAGTTGGGATATAGTTCAGCTGTTTATAACAGAAACTCAAAATAAAAGCATTTAAGACAGAATTTTCTTTCTTTCTTTCTAAAGATCAACCTGGGTGTGGGCTATTTCACTTCCAGCTCCTCCAATGGCACATCCTGAGAAAACACCCCCGCTCTCTAAGCTCAGGTGATAGCACTGCCTACTTTCCAGGTTAACAGATGATTAAAGGATATTATGCATAAAACATACTTATATAACCTCTAGTCTGGTAAATATGCAATATTTATGTACTTGCAACCCCCATGGGTAGTCAGTCCCATATATTTTTTATGGTGAAAAAAAATGCTCAAGCGAAATACTACATGAGATGAGCTAGACACAAAAAACATATAAAATGAATCCACGTGTAGTTCAAAAACAAACTAATCACTCCACGGTGTTTGAAGTAAAAATGAAGGTTACATTTGCAGGGGGGGTGCCCCAAAGGGAGCAGGGGGAGGCTCCAGATTTTACTGATTCTGGATGCATGTGCTGAATAAAATACTGTGCTAGGTTTGCACAACTGTATTAAGCTGTAGTCTTGTGATCTAGTCTATGTATATACCATACTTTAGCGAAAGCTTGTGGGTTTTTTTTTTTTTGAGCCTTTCTATAGATAAGAGGAAACACTGACTAGAAGCACTTTCAGTGTGTTATTAAAAAGAGTAGCTTGACTTCCCAGAAAAGAAAGGAAAAAAATAACAGTAAGGCAACAAAAATTCTATGAAAATCATGTATTTTTGAAGACTTTATATTATTCAAAAGTCACCTACTTCAAGACTAATTATCTCATGGATGTAAATGCTAATAAGAGCTGGCAGTATTTTTTGGAAATTTGGTCTATAAAATGAGATTTCATTAATATTTTGTACTGTACCATTCTAAACTAATATAATCTGAATTAACATAAAATGCACAGCATTTATAATCATCAGAGTTTCAAGAATCTCTAGAAAAGACTGCATTTTTCCGTCTCCTCCTCACTCTGGGTGACCCTGGTGTCTAACAGAATATTTATTTAGTAAATACTCAATGAATACATGTAGAAGGACTAATTCTTCAAAGGTGGTTGTAGACTAATGCTAAGCAGGGTGTTGTTCCTAAAGTATTGTAACATGTTTTCATGTTACAGTATTCTATTCTATTACGCCTTCTATTTTTATTATGCCTTCAGTATTTGAAATTCCACACCATGTGGAAAGAAGTGAAAAGTGCTTGTTTTAAACATTGATAAACTCCATGTAAGTATACATGTTTCAGAGGAAGTCTTTCTCATTCGGTCATAAAAATACTTCTCCTGTGGCCCTGGCCAGTTGGCTCAGTGGTCGAGCTTTGGCTTGGCATGTGGATGTCCTGGATTTGATTCCCAATCAGGGCACACAGGAGAAGCAATCATCTGTTTCTTCACACCTCTCCCTTTTACTTCTCTCTCTCTCTCTCTCTTCTCCTCCCACAGCCATAGCTTGAGCCATTGGTTCAAGAGCATCAGCCCTAAGAGCTGAGGATGGCTCAGTGGAGCCTCTGCCTCAGGCACTAAAAATAGAATGGTTGCAAGTATGGCCCCAGACTGGTGTTGCCAGGTGGATCCCGGTTGGGACACATACAGGTATCTGTCCCTCTATATCCCCTCCTCTCACTTGGAAAAGAAGGGAAATATATATATATATATTTCTCTTGAGCCTTAAGATAACCTTCCTGATGTTAAATCGGTTAACAAACCAATAATGTTAGCAAACTTTAATGTTGTTTCACCTTTGAAATTGCTGTAGGGGTTCTGTAAAATCATGCTCTGATTAATACAATGTTTAATATTAATCTATTGGACAGTGCAAAAAAACCCTCAACCTTCCTTTTTCCCCCTATCATGTGAACATACAGTGAATTGACTGACTGACAAAGATTTTTCAGTTCGCAGATGGTATTCCAGCTTTGCACAGACAGGGCCTATAACCGATTACATGACGAGCTGATATCCCCTGGCTTTCCCACACCAACTCCTAAAGCTATAGTCCTCTCTCTGAGAGGCAAATAAAGAAATGTGCTCAATTTTAGTTTATATTTTCATTCCTCTGCCACTGTTCATTTCTGTTCTCTCATCTCAAATCTACCAGCTGCTGCCACTACGATGGATAAACAAATTCACTTGTAAGGTACTTAAGAGAGATTTGTAGCAAGATGTCCTCAAAATGCAGAGGCAACACTCTGAGCAAAGATAACCTGTCATCTAATTTAAACAACTGGTTCAGATTTTCAGAAACAAAGTTAAGGGACTTAAAGTGACTACACGTGAGGTCATTCGACTGAGATGTCTCTGATACCTTGGTCATCTATCTAGGCAACACAGAACCTAAGCCAGAGTCAGTGCACTTGAATCTGAGAAAATGAAATTTAAGAACAGCCAACGACAAACCACCCTCCAGGCTTTCTCAAATAAGACAACAGCTTAAGCTATAACTAATCCAAACAAACAAACAAAAAGCTTACATTTTGCAACAGAATAGATAGACTTAGAATGT
Source organism: Rhynchonycteris naso (assembly GCA_037038555.1). NCBI lineage: Eukaryota > Metazoa > Chordata > Mammalia > Chiroptera > Emballonuridae > Rhynchonycteris > Rhynchonycteris naso. The sequence continues at coordinate 210,128,622 of CM072998.1, read as the reverse complement.
ACTATACTCAGTGAAATGTTAGTCAGAGCAAGACAAATACCATGTGATTTCAATTATATGTGGAATCTAAACAACAAAATAAACAAACAGATGATATAGAAACAGACTCATAGGCACAGGGAACAGACTGATGGTTGCCAGATGAGAGGGGTGAAAAAAATGAAGATATTAAGAAGTACAAATTGGACGTTACAAAATTCTCATGCAGATGTAAAGAACAGCATGGAGAATAGAGTCAATAATACTGTAATTATTATGTACGGTTTTAGGTGAATACTTAAAATATTGGGGGAACACTATTTCAAGTATATGATTATCTAACCGCTATGCCGTACACTTGAAACGAATACAAAATAATATGAAATGTAAACTGTAATTGAAAAATAATTTCATAAAAAACAATTTCCTTGTTTTCTTTTCCATCTTTATAAAAATCTCTCCCCTTGCTCCTGTAGGTGCAGCGTTCCAAATACTTTTGGTTTGGTGCAACTTGCTTCAAATCTAAGTTTACCCAAATAAACACTTGTAAACTTAATGTGACTCAGCTTATTTTTAACAGAGTAAAATCAGTAATATTTTTTTGTGATAGATCAGCTAAAGAATTGATGGTTTTATTTTAAAAATCTGAAGAATTAATTTTTCATTCTGAACTCTGCCAAAACAGTGGGGCCCTTCAGAAGTCGGGGCCTGCCATTAAATCTGCCTCTGGTCACAGTGATGAGGGTTGGAAGTGACTAGGGTAAAATTTTGTGGCCACATGGAGCAACCTACCATGGAGGAGACCAATAGCTTTCTCCAACGGGAAGGCCCAATCAAGTTCAATTAGCAAAAAAAAATCTTACAAGGTTGGTAGCAAATACTCCCCCCACAGGAGTATTTACTTGCAATAAAACTGAAACAGTCTCAGAAAGAAATGGCACTTTTCACTTTGAGAAAATTCACCCCAAATGAGCTTTATGGCTTGTGCTTTCATGCAATCCTTTCCCTTTGAATTCTCTCTGTTGATTCTGGATACCTCAACGGCCTCAGTCAGGATACCTCCCACCATATCATACATTTTCTGGTGACATGCTTCCTTTGTCAGAGTCCCGGGTACAGGCTCACCACTGCCTGACTTCCTATAACATATACCTTCTTTGAGTTACCAAATGACCATGTTCAGGCCTACTGGAACCCCAGACAAAGCTCTCCCTTCAGCAGGGGCCACTGAAGACCATGCAGATTCCTCCACCACCCCTGGAGACTGCCAGAGAGTTTTGTATCTTCCTCGTGCCCATTGGCCATCAGAGAGGTTCCAACAAGCCCACTTTCGGCAGACGCAACATTCTTGGAGGACCAACACTTGGATGACACACCAGTGGCCTGTTTAGTCCCTAGAGGTGACTGGTTCAGTTATAAAGCAGATTCTCTCATCTATATTTAAAAGTCATCCTGACAAACTGACCTTAGTGCCACAGTTACAGCAACTTGGGCCCCAAGAAAGCATTGTGGCTCACTGGATCCAATTTTGGAGCCCAGTGAATTCATGAAGAATAAATGTTCAAAGCCAAAGAAACACACTTAGGTTTAATTGCTTTATGACCTTTCAGCCACAAACCAGGGAACTCAACTCTTACCCTGTGGCCCACTCTTTCGGGCAGGTAAACACGGCTCTCACAGCTGTGCTAATAGTATAACTATGCCAAGCAGTTAATGACACTCTCATGCTCTTTGAGGGTGGCAGTGCAAAGTTCTACAAGGAAGGCCGTGGGGATCCGAAGTTAGTAGTAATAAACTTAAGAGAAGTTTTGGAAACTTCAATAGCCTACTTAAAAAAGAGTGCTTTAAAAACTCTCTTGAAATTTGTGTTTCAATGTGTAAAAGCAATAAAATGAAATTCAACGCAGACAAGAGTCTTTCTTCCATTCTCACCAGGGAATGGTCATAAGCAGCCCAGAAAATATACTTAAAAACCTGTGTTACAGTTCTGCCTGACCATCCATCTCTAAATAGGAATCAACCAGGTCTGTGAGAAAAGACAGGCAGTGAGGAGCAGAAGGCTAGTTGTACAGCAATAACCTACTGCTTTCTGGGAATTCTAAGGGGAAACTGAGGCACAAGGCTAGGGTGGGAATGAGGCCAGGTATGGGAGACACTGAAACACTCAGTGGGTCCCATTTGCTCTGAAACACTTCATTGGAACATCAAACATAGTCATTCCCTAAAACTTTCAGGCACCCAGTGAATGTTTGCTGAATGCCCTTATGTAAAGGCAGTGAAGAATGCAGAGTTCATCACTTTCTAATTATGTGTTCATATGTCACTACATTTGCTCCCTCCGCTACTCTTCCTTATAGAACTGAGGACAAGGCATGGGGTTGGCTGGAGCCACCGTGGCTCAGAGGAACCACACTTCAGCCTTTCTCGTGTCTTGCTCATGTGAGATGTGAAATGTCTCACCATGCTGCGCGTCATGCTGACAGCAGCACTCATACTCTGCTCCCTCGAGAGCCAGGAGCTCATGGGGCTACTGTCCTCGTCATCAGTCCCTGCTCCATTACCTAGAGAAACATCCTAAAGTGTAGGTCCCCAGCCAGCCATGGTGGGTTCCAAGGAGGACTCCTCCATCAGTTACAATAGTAAGAGTTTAGTACGCCTTCATTTCCCTGCTTTGCCACTTAGAGGATTCCTACTGAAAGTTCCACATTCCCATTTCACAGCACAAGATAAGATAGATAGATCAGATCCAGTAAGTTTCTGCTCACATTTTGTTCAAGAAACTCTCTCTTCAACTTTGGTTTCTCCAATATACAGAAGCAGGCTGCTTCCTCGCTTTCTAATATTTCAAATTGTTTTGTTTTTTCTAACTAACATGAATTGGTATGTGTAAGATATTTTTCCGCCGAGGAAGAAAGAAGGGCATAGCCACCAAATGTGGAACAGCAAAAGCTTTATTTAGTAGAGCACTCCCTGGATGAGGTTCTCTGGTCCACGACACAGGGGTCAGAAAGTCACACAGATTCTTCCACTGGGGAGTAATTTATAGGGTCTGTAGGGTGATGGTGAGTTGATATGATGTGGTGAAATTTTATTGGCTGACAGATGGTTGTTCTTTTTCAAAGGGCTTCAGGCATTTCTTTTTGGCTGGCATGGGTATGGGTGGTTCCAGCCAAAGTTCCTGGGCCTGGTTCCTCACGTGACCTTCCCCCATTGCCAACCGACCTCACATTTTGACCTTTTATGTTAGATAGGGGTGCCACTATTCATCTGGCTACTTCCTGCTAGTTAGGGGCATCGTGGGGAAGGGAGGTCAGAAGGTGGTGGTTCTGAGGGGAGTCATGTATATGGGTATAGGAGCATCTGTTTGACCGTGACTCAAGAAGCCTCGTGGATGCAGCCCTGTAAGAATTTAATAAAGAGGAGCAAATATGGGTAATATGCTGATAATTAGAAGAGGACCTAGGATAAGGGCAGCCCAAGTTAGGATGGGTGGCTGCCACCAGGAGTTAAGCAGGTTGTAGGAGGAGAGATCCTTGCGCAGATTCTCTTGTAGACGATTGAGGACCCTGATGTTTTCTTCCATTGGGCCAATCTCATTGAACAGCATTGCTCCCTGCTTTAACTCACTCTGGATGCAGGTTTCTGATGGGAGGTACAGGAGCAACAGGAGGGTCGCAGGGCCCTACCTTTTAATGAGCTGGAGACGGGTAGGGCCCAGTGGTTCCGACTGCCAGCAGTCCTGCATGGGGGCAAGCTTGAAATGAGAGACATGGTACCAAGGTGTTTGCCCTAGGAGCTTAGCTACAGTAAGAGTAGTCAATATTACTGTATGGGGTCCCATCCACCTGGGCTGTAGGGAGCCAGACTGGAGCTCCCTCAGAAGAACCCTGTCTCCTGGCTGAAGGGGGACCGCTGGGTGTGCTTCATCTGGACCACCTATGGGAGGAAAGGTCTGGTCCACATGTTCCCTGAGAAGATGGCGGAGTAAAGACAGAAAGGGGAGGTAGGTGGCAAGAGAAGGGATGTTTGCCTAAAAAAGTAAAATTGGGAATTCAGTGTCAAAAGAAGATTATTAGATTGAGGAAAGAAAGAATCTGAAGTAGTGCGAAAGAGGGGATTCTGTCCAAACTGCATGTCAGGGGTGGAGGGTTTAGCTGAGGTTTCTCTGGCTAAAAAGGGTCTGCGCCGTGGAGCAGGCAGCACAGAGATTAGGACGGGAGCGCAAATGCCAGAAGCCCTGAATGTAAGGGATCTCTTACCATTTCCCAGTATCTTGGCAATAGTTCCGTAAATCAGTAAGGGTATTAAAATTGAAAGTCCCTTCAGGAGGCCACCTAGTCTGGTTATCCAGTGGGTATTGGGGCCAGGCCACATTGCAGAAAAAGATTAGTTTCTTCTTTTTTAGGGAAGGATCAATGTTTGAGAGAATCTGGATAAGACACCCCAGGGGTGTTTTAGAGTCAGGTTTAGATTCATTTGCCCCCATGGCCACCCTCAGCCCGTGGAGTTGTCAGAGATGAGAATTGGTGTCCCCGCAATTCCAGCTCTGGCCAATGGATGGTTACGTAAAGTAGGTGTGTTTGAGACGTTTCCATGGCACACATGCACTCAGAATAGATAAGAGGTCCCTGCCGCAGCTGTGATTACGGACAGGGAGTTTTAGTGGAAAGGACTGAGGGGAGGCTGGAGGCAGGGGGCTTACCGCACAGTGTGCCAAAGTGGGTGGGAGGTCAGAGGTCCTGTTCTTCCTCAGAAGGGAAGGGGAGGGGAGAGGAGCAGTCCCTTGCAGACTTCAAACTCCTTCCGGTTTTCAGCACCAAATGTAAGGTATTTTCTCTGCTGAGGAAGAAAGAAGGGCATAGCTACCAAATGTGGAATAGCAAAAGCTTTATTTAGTAGAGCATATCCCAGATGAGGTTCTCTGGTCTACAAAACGGGTCAGAGAAGTCGAGCAGATTCTTCCACTGGGGGGTAATTTATAGGGTTGGTAGGGTGATGGTGAGTTGATATGATATGACGAGATTTCATTGGCTGATGATGGTCACTCTTTTTCAAAGGGTTCTGGGCCATTTCTTTTTGGCTGGCATGGGTGTGGGCGGTTCCAGCCAAAGTTCCTGGGCCTGGTTCCTTACGTGACCTTCCCCCATGGCCAACCGACCTCACAGTGTGAAAACCAGTTTTGTATGCCCTAATTAACAGGGAAAGGTAGAATAAACGTTGTGAAACAATGCACTGTCCACAGATAAATGTCATTGATTTTATACATCAATTAACTTGAAATTAGCACAAAGGCCAAGCACTGCATTCTGATTAACAGAAAGAACAAACCCCTGTGTGCATTTTGAAACATAGTTGTTGTTATCTCTGACCATTTGGGTTGACTACATGCACATACATTCACACATTTGTTCATTTAATCATCACAAAGAAGCTATTGTTGCACAATACTACCAGTTGGGAAGATGAAGGCTCAGAACATTTAAGAAAAACATTATAAGATAAGGTAGCACATAATAACATGGTCTTTACTGTCAAACCTGTACCAGTTTCATTCCAGAGCCTCTATCAACTTCAGCATTTTATTCAACCCTGCCAAGCCTTATTTCCTCTTCTGTAAATTATGGATGATAATCACAGCAGCGTCTGCAGTTGTGAGATTAAATATGAGCAGGCATGCAAGGTGTTTAACACAACACTTGACATATGGGAAGGAGGTGGTAAATGTTAGCTACCTGCTACTAGCAATATCAGTAATTTACCCGGCAATACGGGCCAAGAAGTGGTCGAGGTGATCATGTCACTTCTGTGTGGGTCTAGAGTCTTTGCTCCTATCCAATTGGTCAACTGACTTGCATCACCTGTAAAATGAGAGTATTCAATATGAACCACTTGCTCTTCTAGTTTTCTTTTGTTTTTTGTTTTTTTTTACAGAGACAGAGAGAGAGTCAGAGAGAAGGATAGACAGGGACAGACAGACAGGAACGAAGAGAGGTGAGAAGCATCGATCATTAGTTTTTTGTTGCTGTCGCAACACCTCGGTTGTTCATCAATTGCTTTCTCACATGTGCCTTGACTGTGGGTCCCCAGCAGACCGAGCAACCCCCTGCTAGAGCCAGCAACCTTGGGTCCAAGCTGATGAGCTTTTGCTCAAGCCAGATGGGCCCACGCTCAAGCTGGCGAGCTCGGGGTCTTGAACCTGGGTCTTTCGCATCCCAGTCCGACGCTCCATCCACTGCACCACCGCCTGGTCAGGCTGCTCTTCTAGTTTTGAGATATTGTAATTCTGGGGCACAAAGAAGCTTGTTAATTTCTCGTTCTATTTCGTCTAAATTCACACTGCTCTATCAGACCATAGGGATCACTAATTATAACAGTGAATTAGTCTTTTTATGAAACTTCAGTGCCATTGTATGCTTGGAATCAGTTATCTAACCTCAAAATTTTGTCCTTAAATGAAGAATGTATTTGTATAGCTCAGGTTGCTTCATTTATAATGAGGTAAGTCTGAAATTTTAAAAAACCATCAGGTATCTGATTTGAATTCTTTAACTAGAAAGAGGCATCATCTTAAATAAAATAGCTACACAGAGAGATCACATTTTGGTTGTGCCCACAATAGACCGTTTTTAAGAAAAAACGTAAAACTTTGAACCACAAAGCATAAACAGTCAGTAGGTTAACAGTTTCTTTGTTTTACTTGTGAAGAGAATTAGGTGCATCTACCCAGAGAGTTGATTGAGTGGGAAAGGCATAACCAACCCCAATACTTCAGTGAGGCTGGCTTACGTGGGGCCGTCTCAACCCTGAGGCATCATGTTGCATCAACGCATCAAATGTCAAGGACACAATCTCATGGGCAGGTACATAGCATCATGGGCAGAGGTGGACTTAACGGTGGGCACGCGCCCTGGGCCCTTACTTTACAAAACCCCGACTTTACAGTTTTTTCTCATGACACCAAGTTTGGTTTCATATGTGTAATGTTAACATTAATAGTACATAATATCTTTTATTTATTTAAAATATGGTTAACATGTATTTTTATTTTCCCTGTCTCTCTCTTTTTTTTTAAGTGGACTTTTTTCCTCTGTGTCCAGGGTCTCAACCGACCTTAATCTACCTATATGTCTTTAGGTTCTGTTCCTTTTAATTAAGAGTTGTACATGGTTAAGAAATCCGGAGAAAAATCTACACCCACGTAGCACAAGATGCCTTAGGTTGCTCCAGCATAAGGACTCCCTCTCATGATCATCCCATGTCCTCATTGCCACAAGACCACTTTGAAGGTTGTTTGGGATATTTTGCAGAATGGTTAGAATAGTATTTGTCAAGGATTAAATGTATCAGCAGATTGCCAAGTGAAATTATTGCAAGATCTAAAGATAGTCATACAATCAATTTCAACGGACTGCACAGATTTATAATAAGAATTAAAATGATTCCTGTGTCAATATCCAGCCCTGGAAAAAAACGTAGAATGTGTATTTTCAAGCACTTACTAGTCTGTGGATAAAGGATAAAGTTAGATTTGCAGTAATAACCCAGATGCCGTCATACCTGGGCACAGAGAAAACACTCTTGCTGGGTGCTGTGGATGTACAACTGAGTGCCTCGCGGTGCTGAGGTGTATCAGGTGTCCCGGCCACATCTTCACCCCAAGGACCATTACCATGACAACACTGCTCCATTTCCTACTGCAAAGCCAGACCACCTCTTCCCCAGACATGAATCTGAAATTGAGGGCTAGAAAAGTCTAGCTACTTTGACTATGAATTCTAACAAAAAAGTTTTCTTATCAAAATGTATATATGACTCGGCATATTCAAAACAAACTCACTTTGCTTCTTACACATTATCCATTTTCATTCTTAAAACATTTTCAATAACATTAAATATTGCTTATTTCTTTGCAAAGTTATTTAAACTAATATAAGCCTATTAGAAAGCCATGTCCTAACTCCCTGTTTTGTTTGTGTGTGTGTGTGTTTAACATTCTTTTTACAAATTTTTTTAGTGAAAGACAACTGTAGCCTTCAGTGCTGGGGCCACCATCTTGGCCACCACCCTGGACTCGGACTCTGTCCTCAAACTACAGCCCAATGGACTACCATTGCCATGTCCACACTTACTCAGCTCCAGCAATCATTCCAAAAGCATAGTCATTGCGACTTTCCCCCTACATGGTCCCCAGGCTCCATCTCTGCCTTGAGCATCCAGAGCAAGGAGTGATCCTCCTGAAATCCAAGTCGATCGTGTCAGTCAGACCACATGCCAGAGATGTCCATGGTTCTGGGTCCACCTTCCGCCTCCTAATGCATCTGTGCCTCTCCTTCCTCTCCCTTCTTCTGGCACAACATGTCTGCTCCATCCCATGGGCATCACGCCCCTCAGACCACCCTCTCAGAACCTGCTCACACCCCCAGCAGATATTCTCTGTGCCTGTCACCTGCTTTGCTTATTTATTATGTCATTTAGCAAACACTCATGTTCCAGGCACTAGTCTAGATGTGAGAGACACAACAGGCAACAGAAATAGTCCAAAACTCTATATTCATGGACTTTATATGCTAGCAGAGCTCAGATTTCCCACAGAAGCTCACTTGTTGGGATTTTAGCTATTTAAAAAAATTTTTTTCCATAAGAATAAAGCTTCACAATAACAGGGAGTTTGCTTCGTTCAGTGTCAGATCTTAGCATATTGCTTGACCCGGTGTAAGAGCTAAACTACATGTTTTATGACTGCACAAGTGACTGAACTGACAGGTTTAAACCAAAAATGAGTTCTACTGTCGTGCTCCCCACAGGTGAGTACTAAAAAAACATCCTTCAGCCAATAGACGAGCTAGTGTTCTCAGCAGTCATCCAGGTTTGGGGAGCTGAACTTAGAAAATGTTTTCAATGCAAGGTCAATATTCCCAATATAAATTATAACTATAATCATATTTTCACTTCATAAAATTAGCTGTTTTATGTTAATTAGTTGGGATTCCTGCAAGCTTGTTGGAAGAATTGGTTGATACGACCCTTCCAGAAAGCAAGTTTGGCTTTATGTGTACGTTTAGCCAGAAATTCAGCATTTAAAAATTTGCCCTGGTCCTGGTCAGTTAGATCAGTCAGTTAAGAGCCTCATCCCAGAATGACAAGGTTCGATCCACAGTCAGTGCCCACATAGGAAGCGGCCAATGAATGCATTACTGAGTGGAACAACAAATGAGTGCTTCTCTTCTCCCACCCCTTGCTCTGCCTTCCTCCCTCTGTCTCTCTGAAAATAAAAACAAAGTTAAGCTTTGGTGAGATAGGTCAGTTGGTTAGAGCATTGTCCCGGAGTGCTGGTTCAATTCCCTGGTCAGGACACATAGAGGAACAGATCAATGTTTGTGTCGCTCTTAAAAATAAATAAATAAAGTTTTAAAAATTAAAATATGCCCTAATAACAAGACCTACAAGTTATGTACAAAAGTTGTCATCTAAATGTTATTTATATGAAAATAAAGGAAAAAATGTTATTTATAGTACCAAAACATTGTAAGTAGTATACACATACAACAGAAAAGGTAACTACAACAAAAATGTTAAATAGACTTTATTTGATCCAATACCTTGCAAGTATTCAAATAATATGTTATAAGAATATTTAATAACACCGAAAAATGATCATCCTCCAAAGCTAGGACAAAAATCATGACATAAAATCATGTAACCAGTATGATCCCCAAGCTCAAATTACCTCATAAGACAATCCTTAAAATAACGATAGTGGATAGTGGTGGAATAATGATACTTTTATTTTGGATTTTATGTATTACCTTTTATCTTCTGTTTAACAATTCTAAATATTCTACCAGTGAGTATGTATTATTTTCATAAGAAGGTTATAAAGTTATTGAATTTTTGAACTGAAAAAGGAATTTAGATGTTACCTCTTGCCATTCCTAATACCTTATAAAAAATAGGATACCTCCACCACCAACCATTCTGTCCATTACTTTGTCCTGTCTTGATCTTTATTTATATTTTTTAAACTACAGCTACTGCTTCCTGATGTATTATTTAATTGTCAGTTTGTATTTGGTTGGTCTTCCTCAGAGCCAGGATTTAGAGTGAGTGTCCATCACTCCACACACCAGTATCTCGGACAGTGTTGGGCACATAATCTGTACACAGTAATGATTTGTTGATGGAATAAACAGAAAAATGGGTGAATCAATGCATCACTTTCAATTGTGAAATGGGGCAAATCTCTTAACTTTGGGTCTCAATTTCCTTACACAGAAAACAAGAACAATAACAGTGTCCATCAAGTAAATATGTAAAGCACTCAGCACAGTGCCCTGCATAGAGTAACTCCCCTAACATGTTAACGAGGCTACTTATCAACTGCAGTTTGTCCATCAGTACTTGACTGTTGGTAGGGAGTCAGAGGCTACAGTCAGGTTCACGTTTCAAACAGCTCTTTACAGAGCACCGCACGTAGGAGATACTATGGGACTATTCATAGGAAGTACAAAATACATTAATTACGTAAATACTTAATTTTCTAATAATGCTTCAGAATTAGAGTCTTTCTGGATAATTTATTCTCAATTATCTAATATGTTTCCATGCTTACGGCCACTGTTGTAGACTAAAAGGAGGTGTAACAGCACACACACTCACATACACACACCTGCACACGTCACCACTTAGACTGTGCTAAATGGGCAGTTACTGCTGTGGACACATAGTGAGTGAAAGGCTCTTTCATGGATTCACTGGGAGCTTCCAAATATGAGGCAGCGTCTCGTCCCTCTCCATCCAGGATGTCTGTATTAGGGACAGAGATCTTGGCAGCTTTCAACACGCTATATGAAAGTGGGTGAGAAAACAGGTGAGGTTTGAAATTAGACATGCCAGGAAAAGTGAGGAAACATTGAGGGCTTTCAAGTACAGCCCAATCATTTTTTTTTTCAAGTCTGTGAACTCGGGGATAGTGCTCTGGTTTGGAGAGCTGGCTGCCTATAGCCAGACTCTTCAATGTCCTTGGTGTCACTCCACAGAGCCAGCAAGAGCCACAGGCCCGAGTGCTCCAACGTCATTGCCCCATTTTTGGACACCGTGTCCCCCGTAATGACAATGCACATGATGATTGTATGACTTTTGTAGGAAGGGTTCAACCTGCTCTTATAATAAAAAGCATGCCAATTTACTTAATACTACTTCCTTGGCTAGAGTATTGAAGTGATGGTCTAATTCACAAATGGAGTGTCCCAGAAAAATATGTTTGTTGAGCACAAGCAGCAATTTGATGGCTTCATGGTCAGCTGCTTACTTCCTCCACTGGCATGAAATGAGTCCATACAAACCCTCTTCATTTATGTCTCCTGAGGTCAAGAATGCCGACATTGCGAATTTTCTGATTTTTAGAGATGGCCATAGTGCGGAGACAAGAAAGGGAACTGAGGACACGTGGTCGTTTCATGGTGACTTTTTCTCTACAATGACTTTATTCTTTTTTTAAAGTTTTTTATTTTATTGATTTTTAGATAGAGGAGAGAGAGAAAGAGGGAGAGAAGCAGGGAGCATCAACCCGTAGTAGTTGTTTCCTGTATGTGCCTTGACTGGGCAAGCCCAGAGTTTTGAACTGGCAACTTCAGCATTCCAGGTCAATGCTTTATTCACTGTGCCACCACAGGCCAAGCACAACTACTTTATTCTGCATCCTGTGCACTTCTGCTACCAGAATCAACCTTTATTCTTTTCATTTTTACATTTGGGAACACTCAAGAAAACACCAGGTTATGTTTTTTAGACTCCATTCAAATCAGTTCTCTTAGCGGTTCTTTTATTATTTTTTATTTGTTCTCTTAGTGATTCTTTTTTCTTTCTTTCTTTCTTTTTATCAAATTTGTTGACAAAGTCTATTCTGATGGAGCTAAGACTATTTCATTCGGCACCTGAGTCTTGTCTTCTTTGTTCTAGTGTGGTGGAAGAAGTTTTAAACTAAATGACATGAAACAGCATTGAACCATACACGGGGCCAGCTGTCAGTCAGCACTCTGTACATCCTACTGATGAAAGGTGGATTTTCATCCAAAGCCAGAGCAGCCAGGACCAGTGCTGGTTTCTTTCCAATAAAGATGAAATACCCTTGGAAACTGCTTGGAAGGACCCCATGCACTGCTCTGTTTGGGTGGCATCTTCTAAAAGTAATAAATTCCCCAAGTCATACTTGAGTCTGCCTAACGGCAGAGGAAGGGACACAGCTTCAAACACACACAGCTGTGCTCCCCTTCCTTCTTCCAAATCTCTGCTGTTTATTGTGGTTTTGGACTGCTTCGCCTTTAGGTTGATGGGATATTGAGCGGAGATGGAGCAGAGCGGGCGGGCTTCCTGAAAGAGGCCATGTGCCCAAGACAAGGGACCACCTCTTAGAGAGGAGCTCATGAAGACCCAAACTGTTCTTTGCAAAGAAACAATGTGATTAGTTTAAGAAAATACTACTGTTCTCATGGGCAGTCAGCCAAGACCTAGGTCTCAGGTGCCTGAACCAAAAGATTTTGAGTGGATATTACGTGACTGGGTTTTACCCATGATTTCTCTGGTCTTGCCTGAGAAGTAACGAAAATTCTTGCCTTCCCAGAGCCTTGGAAACAGAGCCTGCAAGTCCTCTGTTAAGCAAGGGGACTCACATAAAGGTTGGGATCCCATGTGCAGATACCAGAGTCGTTCTTACCATGTCCAGCACAGGCAGCAGGGCCTGGGGACGGGGTACACCTGCTTGTCTGTGTTTCCACAGACATTTGTTCATCTCTCCATCATAATGCTTGGCATGTTATTGTAACAAGTTGTCTCCTCAGGTTGTGCCCTGACAACTGCGCCTAGCATACGCCTGGCAGGATCTAAGGATGTATGCATGGGCTTACTGGCTGAGTGACATGTGCATCTCAACCACATCAGTCCTGTCCCCACATGCTCCTCCCACGGTTGGGCTGATGGCTTAAAAGTGAAATTTGAGGTGTGAGGTTTTGATAGGCATGTACCCCCTGGTATCTGGAATTTTTTTTTCTAGCTGACCAATTAACATGTGCCAAATGGTCATCATGCCTGATCTCCCTTAAAGCCCACAGAATGTGGTACAGTGAGGATAATTGTGCCCCTTTCAGGGATATAAAAATTGAGGCTCAGGAAATGATGTGTCTGGCCTGTGGTCCCTCTATAAGCAAATGGCTGAGTTGGGCCAGTTTTAGAGGCCGGGGTTGGGAGGTGAGGACAAGGACAGGTAAGGTTGCACGTTCTTCCTCTGGATACATCATCCAATATTTTGACTTTTCAATACCTTGCAGGTAGCATGTCAGCAGGAAGTTCCTGAGGCCTGAGGATGAGATGTTCTGGAAGAACTGGGTGCAGAAGATTTGAAGAGCAGATGAAACCAGGGTGCCTTCTTGTTGCTGTTTTGTATTTCCTGGCTGCTCACTCATCAACAGAGACTGGGCCCTCCCTGTGCCTCGCCCAGAACCACACCAGGCTGGAATTTTATATTCCCAACAAAAAGCTCCGCCAGTGACTGCACTGAGTTGTTCACCAGCATTCTTTGTTCCAACTGCAGTGTGTCCTTGGGGATCACATTCTATCTCTGTAGCCACCTGGACCTCAGAAATTTTAATCCAAAAAAGCATGGAAGGGAAAAGAGAGTGGAAATCAGTTGTCTTGCCCCGTAGATGAGTTTTGAGAGGTTGCCACCCAGAAACACCCACATCCTATCCCTGGACCTGTGAATACATTACTTTGCATAGCAAAAGGGCATTTACAAATGTGACTCAGTTAAGGATTTTTAGATGAGGTAGATTATTCTAAATTATTCCAGTGGACCAGATAATCATAATCAGTGGACAGCTGGGTCCAAGTCTGTGAAGAGGTATGGTCATGGTAAGAGGCTAGCCTGGCAGGTGGGGAAAGAGGTCACCAGCCAAGGAATGCAGGTGGCCTCTAGAAGCTCCCAAGGCAAAAAGATGGATTCCACCTTCGAGCCTCAAGAAAGAGCCAGCCTTGCGACACTTTGAAGTTAGGACTTCTGACCTCCAGACCTGTGAGAGAACACACCTGTGTTGTTTTAAGCCCCTGTTTGTGACCATTGGCTGCAGTGACCATAGGAAACCGACATAACCAATGGCTGTCGAGCATCCCCTTCTGGGAGCTGTGGCAGAAGAAGAAGACGCTATATAGGTTTCCTCTCTTCCCAAGGTTTGGACAACTCCAACACCCGGCAGAGGACCTCCAGGGTTTTGGGAGCCATAGATGGCCCATACGGGAAATGGTTCAGGACACAGGTGAAAGTTAAGACGCATGCCTGACCAAGCGGTGGTGCAGTGGATAAAGTGTCAGACTGGGACGAGGAGGACCCAGGTTCAAATCCCTGAGGTCACGGGCTTGAGCACAGGCTCATCTGGTTTGAGCAAGGCTCACGAGCTTGAGCCCAGGGAAGCTGGCTTGAGCAAGGAGTCACTCGCTCTGCTGTAGCCCCCACCCACCCCCCTCCCCCCCGTCAAGGCACATATGAGAAAGCAATCAATGAACAACTAAGGTGCTGCAACAAAGAAATATTGCTTCTCATCTCTCTCCCTTCTATCCTGTCTGTCCCTATCTGTCCTTCTCTCTATTTCTCTCTTGTCTCTGTCAAAAAAAAAAAAAAAAAAGACTCACGACCTTTCTACTTTCCCTGTTGTCGTTACACCAAGCCCTTGAAAATCTTGGTTTCTATTCATCTATCTATAATTGAGGATAAAGCAACGGGCCTGCCCAGCTCAGAGAAGGCCTGTTTAACCTTGGCTGTTAAGGCTTATAAAACGCTGTGAAGATAATAAACACTAATCTTTATTTAATCAACTAGGCGAAACGACAATTAAATGGAAGACCAGGAATGTGCCTCACAGCAACATACCTAATGGAGTTCTTGTAGCTCAAACCAACAGAGACCTATATTTAAAATACAGTTTCCATAATCTGCCCCATCAAAGTGATAAATTAAGGCTTGGGGCTTCCAATTCCTTGTTTATCTCCACTGCTTAAATTCAATTGCTTTTAATTAAAATGGCACCGAGAATGCATTTTCCAATTTAGATGTTCAGAGGCCACTGGAAGGGGGGAGCAGGGCGGGGTTTTTCTGTTACATCCCTTTCATGTAATAATGTTTAAAGAATCATCATTTAATTTCCTCAAGAGTATAAAGAATTTATTTTCTTCTTAAATGAATAGTTCTTGTATCAACTAACAAGTCATAGAGCTGGTCACAAAATTAGCAGCTGCTAAGTGAGGGGTGGGTAGAGAATATTTTGTGATCATTTCTGCTCTGAAATCTGCCCTTAACTTTTTCCTGAGATATATGAGTCATCATATTACAGCAAAAAGAAAAAAAGACATATCCTAATCAGTAAAGAGAGCAGCACATAGTAGATACTAACAGAGTTAATTTAGCATTTCTATGGTGACCAGAGTAGTAACCTGTATGCCATTGTATTTTGAGGATCTTAAGTAAGGACTGAAGCAGCAAAGGACCTTAAACTTGGTAACTTGCCCCCCGGGAATAAAGGTGGGTGGCTGTGCTATGAGTCTGACTCATCCATCCTTTACCTCAGCATTCTAGACACTGAACACCACCAAGCCAGGGGAGACCCATTCTACCTCAAGGCCAGGGACAACCTCCCTCCTTCCCAATTTGTCCTTTGTTCAATCTTCCTTTCTTCCCTCTCTTTTTTCCTTCTTTCTTACCTTTACATTTTAATATAATTTCAGGTGTACAGAAAAACATCAATAATAATATACAGAACCCCTGTATACCATTACTGAGGAATGGGGAAGAGTGAGCTGACACCTGCCACCCCAGACATCAACAATATGGACACTCCTTGTTACTAGTGAGGTCCATGTGATTGAAGTATGAATAGCTTATTATTAGCATTAATTATAGTAGTGTATGCTAATGACACTGTGACAGGATAAGCCCGAATAGAACAGCTATAATAGATTCTGTTTCTGTAATTAAGAGTCTACAAGGTGTAATCCTTTTTTAATACTGATTTATTTCCTTTATTCATTCTGATTATTTTTAAGTTATTTTAAGAAATTTAATTTTTAAAATAACTGGTTTTGACTGGGGGTGAGGTTTGGAGATCAGCTTAGTTTTTCCTTGATTAAATGCTAGAAATAGTCCATTGCTCTATGGAATGCATTAATTATTTTTCCTTAAGAAGGCATATGTGTGCCCTGGGCAGACAATATGATCAGAGTAGATAGAAACTTCAAAATAATTTTATTAACGATGAAATCAACAGCATATTTAATTTATAACTATAATCTATTCAAGTGGCCTTGGAATTTTTAAATTACAAAACTCCAGAAAAAAAGAAAAAGAAAGACATCTGACTGTGAGACGGGAGCACAGAAAATAATATAAGAGACAGCTGGACATGGAGCATATTTAAGATGAAGCACAGACAGTGGCAAATGGGGAATGAGAAAGGTCTTGTTTAGAAGTCCTCAGATAAGGAAAGACAATTCACTTATATCATCATGACTGTGGAAGGAACCAGAAGATGGGTCAGCGGGCAAGACAGAGCAATGGCCGAAGTGAGGTCCTTTGAGCAGGGATGGAGCATATCAGTCTTCAGCCAAGTCCAGTCCCAGTCCTGGGTCCAAGCAATGGACACGCTGCTGGGGTCAGCTTTATCAGCAGGTCCTGCCACACTGCTCCTCACAGGGGGTGGCATGCAGAGGGCTGAGTGGTGGCCCATACAGAGAGGACACACACATGCACACACATCCACAACATGTGCACACCTACACATGCACCCAGCACATAGAAGGCACATGCATATACGCAACATGCACACAAAGCATACACACATCACATACACACATGCAATGTGCACACAGAGCCCACATACAACACGCCCACAACATGCACACATGCATATACACATATACACAACACATATACATGCACCCAAACAACATGCACTCAGAGCACACACACAGTGTATGCACACATACAACACACAAACAACAAACTGACACACACAAAGACACACACTCTGACACATGGAGTCCAGGAATTCTCTGTCCAAGGAACCTGTTTAAAGAGCTGTGTGGGTCTATCCTTGTAAGCCTGGCCCCTGTCATCTGGGATGTGAGGGTGGTAGAGGAGCTTGATGTGTGGCTCTGTGAGATACAGGACAGAGCTGGGGATACAGAAAGAAGGGGGACCGTTACCCACTGAGGGTAGAACTCTAAAGTGAGTCTAACTTCCACAGTTACTGAGGCATTTTTATCAAGGTAGAGCACACAGTGCATTTTACCTTGGCCTGGTGCATGCCACTTAATATTTAGGTAGTTGGCCTATAGGGTCCTTATGCTCTCTGGACCACGCCCCCTACACGCTGGGGTGGAGTGATGAGCAAAACCTGACACTGAATTTCGCCAAGTCCCTAAAGCAAAGAGATGCATTAGGGCAATGCACACACTAAAAATTGTTTGTAATCTGGTTTATTGTAAAGCTTTGTGTTTTGGCTTCGAGTGTCTGTTTCATTTGTGTATCTGAATAGTTGCTCAAGCTAACTTTTCATTAACACAACATGTTTTCTTGCAGAAAGACCTTTGCTCATTATCAACTAATTATTTTTGTTGTCTTTATAAAGTTCTTTACATATAGTTAAATATGGATGCCAGAACCGAAGAAATCAAACATCAAGCACCATCAAGTGCTGGTGCCCAGGTGCTACTGAGCCAATGGCCAGTCCCCTCATACAAATTGGAGGTCCTGTGTGACCTTTTCATGTCCCATGCGATCCATGAGGAAGCAATCTAAATTCTTAAGACTATGACATTTCGGAGCTGGAAGTGACTCTGAATAATCTAGGTTAACAACTTCATTTTATAGGTTAGGGAACGGAACCCAGAAAGACATCCTTTAACATTAACCAGTTATCTCTCCTACACTAGAAGAAAAGCAATTAACTTGGCCTAAAAGATAGAAAGCTCTTAGGAAGTGTTAGAGTTTTAACAAAGTGATGTTTTAAAAACTTTTTGCTCCATAAATGTGTTCCAGTTTTAAGGATAAATGTGGAATGATTTTGAAGGTTGCTATTAAAACAAGGATGGAATCCTCTTGAAGACACACAGGCTTGCACATGTTAAGCTACACTGGCTGATAGCTGAGATCTTGGAAATGGAGCACAGTTCAGAAGCCACTGTGCTCTGGTAGGTCAGGGTAGAGACAGTGGGATGTCAGAGAGCCAGCCAAAGCCTTGCCACTGGACAATTAGCCCAAAGCCAGTTCTGGGTGCAGGGACATACCCACTGGAGGGAAAGGGGCCCAGCTGTTGGAACCGCAGCACAGAACCTGCTTTGTTGCAAACAGGAAGTGACCAAAATGACTACCTTTTCAACCAAAGCAGCAAATCTAAATGGCGCACAATGAATTTTTTATCCACCCTTTAGGTTGCAAACTAGGAAGTCATGGATAACAAGGGACCTCCGTCTGTCACTTCAGGGGACTGTTGAAAAATAGAAGCCCACTGGAGAGAAGGGAGAAGCATAATCAATACTGTGATTAATGGCAGTTATTCCACACAAACATCTGGGCAATTAAATACGCTCTGTCGGAGGTGTTCTGCCTCATGACAGCACAGGAATGCATGAGGCTCACCTCGAACGTCATCATCAGGATACTGAATAATTCACGGCCACAAACAAATTCAAATGGGAGCATTTCTAGTGTCTGATCTAGAATAAGTCTTCTTCTGTTTAGAAGTGAATATACTCTGGGTCACCTCTTCTTCCTGACATCCTTGTTGATTAAGCTACAAGCACTCTGACACCCTGACAAGTGACACATGGGTGTTCCCTGTCCATGTCAACAAACTGGAGTGGCTCCTTATGGAAAATGATAGGTTACAATTTGTTGGCTAAGCAAAGAATACTCTCAGGAAAGAATGAGCCATCAGTAGTAAGTGGCTGTTTTCCAAACCTCAACCAAACACCAACAATATCTGAAAGATTTGTTAAATTTAATTCAGCAAGTCTGAGGTAGAACACAGGAATCTGTATGGCCCTCCATATCCTTAAATGTCCAGAGTAATGAGCATCTTTGAGAAAGACCTCAAAACTATATCTAAGGGCGCATGCTATAAAATCAGTATCTGAAATGTATGATCAAAGAAATAAAACTGTTTTACCCCCCAATAGTGCCACACTGAACTGCCATATTAATCTCTTATCCATATCACCAAATTTTTCTTTTAATGAAACCTTATCATCTTACTAATCCTCTAGAATAATGTAACAGGAAAGCACTAGAACAGTGGTTCTTAACCTGGGTTCTATCGAACCCTAGGGGTTCAATGAGTCGGTCTCAGGGGTTCGGAGAAGCCTCTGCTGCGGAGGCCAGAATAAAGTAATATCATAATTTGTTATGAGTTCATACACTTTGTTGGTTTTGTTCTTTGAGCAAGGTGATGTTCATGCACGGCTCATTTTGTGCACCAGTAAAAAAACATATACCTATGTCTTGAATTTGGAAAAAAAAATCATATTTTATTTATCACTAAAGAAGGGTTTAGTGAATGCGCATATGAAACTGGTGGGTTCGGTACCTCAAAAAAGGTTAAGAACCACTGCACTAGGACAACAATCACACTAGCAGACTGAGGACAAAGGGTCAGGGAAGCGACTTGCCAGGTTCCCCAAATTTACTTGGCGATTCACTGTGCATCTCCCACCTGTTCGTCTCAATTAGAGAGGAACTCTTAAACATTTGTGTAGCTTTGCTTCCAGTCTAAGTAGTTGAATATCTACTAACAAGCCAGCTGACAATGTCGCATCACTTATATTTTCAGAATAAAAGTTCTCACCTCTAAAGTCTCCTAATATTTTATACCCAGAAAACTCAAAGCATGAGCAATGCCATCCATTGAGTAGATAGTAATTTTAGTTGTGAGAAAACACTGTTGTGGGGATAAAGAAGTCACCATTGTGACTGCTCTCTTTCCAAATCCTGAGACAATGAAGACTAGATGATTGCGGTTCCCATCTTGTCCCTTCGGCTCCCTGCCCCTCTGGTAAAGCTCACAGCTGAAGTCTGGGCACCAGTGTGGAGACCTCAGACTTTCTCTCTGTTCAGCCACAGTGGAGACCTGTCGCTGGAACACTCTCTGTCCCTGCTGACCTACAGAGACTCTCCTGGATAGACTGTCACACTGCCACAGTCCTCCATGTCGTCACCATTCCAAGTGACCTGTTCACCATTAGGGTACTGCTAAAGCTCTAGCATAGTTGGCCCTGTAGCCAGCACAGGTACGTCAAGAACACGCACCACACTTTCGTGCAACCTGTGTGCTCAGGTCACACCTGTAGATCTTCCCAGGATCCTCCTGTCCCTGGAAAATAAAGCCTTAGGGTTCACTTTCCCTCATGGCATGGTGGGTCTCTCAGCTCACAGCGAGTGTCAGCAGCTTACGGCTGGAGGTCCAGGATCTGACAAAGCACAGTAACAAGTCTGGAATTATTTCTCAAAAAGAGTCTAGGCTGCCAAGATGATGATGAAGTAAGCGGACATTCCACTTCCAACTCCCAGGACCAAAGTGGATAAGAACTTGATTTTAAGAAACATCATCTGGATAAACCAACGCTGAAATGGTCTGAGAGAACTCTTCAAAAGGGGGACAATGAAGAAGCCACCTTCAGATTGGTAGGAAAAGGGAAAACGCGGAAAGGGCTGCCCAGCTCCCAGGAGCAAAAGGAGCCCGGAGATACTCCTGTAGCATGAAGAGAGGCCAGCAGAAGTGAAGGGACCTGGGTCCCAGGAACAAAGCCCCAGCCTGCAGCTCCAGAGCCTAGAAGAGGCATTTGGATAGTATTTAGCTAGGAAACAAGTTAGGATACTGTTTGTGAGAAAAAGACAGTTGTCTCAGAACCAGGATCCTTCTTAAAGGGACAGCGCAGAAAACCTCTCTCACAACCAATCACCCGGGACTCCAGGAGACAGGGAGAGAGGAGAGGTCCAGAACAGCAGGAAGAGAGTGAGGTCTGGAAGGCACAGGAGAAAAGCTTTGAGGGACAGCCACCCTAAACACTGGGCTGAGTCACTCCACAAATCTGAAATAAAATTTGCTCTGGAACAAGCAAGGGGAAGCAGGACACCAGCCAAACAGGCTCTGCTGCGGTAATTAGAGCACAGTCACTGAGAAGGAGGGAGCTTTCAGGACTACTGTATAGAGTGTTAGGGTCTGAGCTGCAGTGCCCCCACCCACACTGCTGAGGACTTGCTGGAGGGCGGGTGGCGGCGGGATGAGGAAGCTTGGTTCCGCCGGCAGGGGAAGAACCCAGGCCGGTGGGTGTGAGCTCGGTTTAGCCCAGCTGGGGCAAAGGGGACACACGAAAGTAAACTGGTGGCTGCAGCCCGCCTGCAACCCACCTGTGGGGGAAAAGCGGGAGCCCAGAACGAGCCAAGATCCACCGCTGGGCAACGGCAAGCAGGTGCGCAGCCACACCTGGCCTCTGAGGCTTGAAGCTCTGCCCAAACCAGCTTTGCCCGCAGAGGTGAGGCGGAAGCCGGGTGCACGGCTGAGTGCATAGCAGCAGCCTGAACCAGCCAAGGAGCCAAGGTGGGTGGGGTGGGGCGGAAGCCCAGGCTAGCAGCTGAGTGCACACCAGAAGCCCCTCCTGGCTGGAGAAACAGGCTGACAGGGACCTATAGCTGAGCAATAGTGCTCACCCTTGCAATTGGTGCCTAGGCTTGTACCTGAGTATGGTGCACGGTCCCACCCATGGGAGGAAGGCAAAGGTCGACACCATCTGAGGCTTATAGAGCCTGGCACGAGAACACAGCCCCTCCTGAAGAGGCGAGGAATAAACCTCAGCAGCAGCAGCAGCAGCAGGGCCGGCAACACCCACACCCAACCACCCTAGGCAGTGGCAGAGGGGGTGGCGGGTCTGCAGACAGACCACACCTAGGAAACACAGAGGCAACACCCATTGAACTCCAGTAGCCAAACCCTTCTTAAACACAGACAAAAGGGGCAGGCAGAGGAATGCAACCCAAATGAATCACAAGAAATCCCCTGAGAAGGACCTGAATGAATCAGATATAACCAAACTATCTGATGCAGAGTTTAAAATAATGATAATTAGAATGTTCAAAGAGCTTAGAGCTATAATGGATAGTCATTAGGAACACCTAAATAAAAAGATAGCAAGAATAAAAAAGGAAATTGAAATAATAAAAAAGAATCAGACAGAATTGAAAAATACAGTATCAGAACTGAAGACCACAATTGAAGAAATTAAAAGCAGGATGGATGAAGCTAAGGATCAAATCAATAAATTAGAGGACAAAATAAACAAAGGCAGAGAAGGAAAGCAGAAAAAAGAAAAGAGACTCAAAAAATCTGAGGAAACTCTAAGGGAGCTCTGTGACAACATAAATAGAAAAAACATCTGCATCATAGGGATTCCTGAAGAAGAGGAGAAAGAACAAGGGGAAACTTAGTTCAATCAAATCATAACTGAAAACTTCCCTAAATTAAGACTGGAAAAAGTTTAACATGTGCAAGAAACACACAGAACTCCATTAAAGAGAAATGCAAAGAAATCTACACCAAGACACATCATAGTTAAAATACCAAAGCTAAGTGATAAAGAGAAAATTTTAAAAGCTGCTACAGAAAAAAAGGCTATCACCTACAAAGGAGCCCCCATAAGGATGACATCTGACTTCTCAACAGAAACAATTGAGGCCAGAAGGCAATGGCAAGATATATTCAAAATAATGCAGAACAAGAACCTACAACCAAGACTACTCTATCCAGCAAGGCTAGCATTTAAAATTGAAGTAGAAATAAAGAGCTTCCCAGACAAAAAAAAAACACAAACAACTCAAGAAACTCATTAAAACCAAACCAATTCTGCAAGAGATACTAAGGGGCCTGTTGTGAACAGTTCAAAGGGGGAAAAGAATATAGCAAAAGAAGAATACAGCTTTAAAGAATAAAATGGCAATAACAACTACATATCAATAATAACCTTAAATGTAAATGGATTAAATGACCAATGAAAAGACAAAGGGTAGCTGTGTGGATAAAGAAACAGGACCCATACATATGCTGTCTACAAGAGACACACCTTAAACCAAAAGATGCATATAGACTGAAGGTAAAAGGCTGAAAAAAATATTTCATGCAAATGGAAATGAAAAAAAAGCCGGGGCAGCAATACTTATATCTGACAAAATGGACTTTAAAACAAAGGCTGTAGTAAGAGATAAAGAAGGACACTACATAATGTTAAAGGGAACAATTCAACAGGAACATATAACCATTATAAATATCTATGAACCAAACATAAGAGCCCCGACATACATAAAGCAGACTTTGATGGATATAAAGGAGAAGATTAATAGCAATACCATAATAGTAGGGGATTTCAATACCCCACTAACATCACTGGATACATCCTCAAGAAAGAAAATTAACAAAGAAACAGCAGACATAAAGTATACACTAGATCAACACGATTTAATAGCTACAATCAGAACTTTTCACCATAAAAAGTAGAATATACATTCTTTTCAAGCACTCATGGTACATTCTCTAAGATAGACCACATGTTAGGACACAAAAGTGGTCTCAACAAATTTAAAAAGATTGAAATCATATCAAGCAATTTTTCTGATCACAATGGCATGAAACTAGAAATTAACCACAAAAGAAACTATGAGAAATACTCAAACACTTGGAAACTAAATAGCATGTTATTAAATAATGAATGGATTAACAATGAGATCAAAGAAGAAAGAAAAAGGTTTCTAGAAACCAATGATAATGAGCATACATCAACTCAAAATTTATGGGACACAACAAAAGCAGTACTAAGAGGGAAGTTTACAGCATTAGAAGCATACCATGAGAAGCTAGAAAAAGCTCAAATAAGAAATTTGACCCTGCAGCTAAAAGAACTAGAAAAACAACAGCAAATAAAGCTCAGGACTAGTAGAAGGAAGGAAATAATAAAGTTCAGAGTGGAAATAAATGACATAGAGCCTAAGGAAAAAATACATAGGATCAACGAAACCAGGAGCTGATTCTTTGAAAACTATACAAGATCAATGAACCTTTAACTAGACTCATCAAGAAATAAAGAGACAGGACTCAAATAAATAAAATTAGAAATGAGAGTGAAGGAATAACAACTGACACAACAGAAATACAAAGGATTGTGAGAAAATACTATGAAGAACTCTATGCCAAAAAATAAGACAACCTTGGTGAAATGGACAAATTTCTTGAATCATATAATCTTCCAAAAATCAATCTGGAAGAATCAAAATCCTAAACCAGTGGTTCTTAACCTGCATTCTATCGAACCCTAGGGGTTCAATGAGTCGGTCTCAGGGGTTCGGAGAAGCCTCTGCCGAGGAGGCCAGAATAAAGTAATACTGTAATTTGTTGTGAGTTCATGCACTTTGTTCGTTTTGTTCTTCGAGCAAGGTGATGTTCATGCACGGCTCATTTTGTGCACCAGTAAAAAAACATATACCTATGTCTTGAATTTGAAAAAAAAATCGTATTTTATTATCACTAAAGAAGGGTTCGGTGAATGCGCATATGATACTGGTGGGTTCAGTACCTCAAAAAAGTTTAAGAACCACTAATCTAAACAAACCCATTACAACAAATGAGATCGAAACAATTATCAAAAAACTCCCAACAAAGAAAAGTCCTGGGCCTGATGATTTCACAAGTGAATTCTACCAAAAATTCAAAGAATAACTAACTTCTACCTCCTAAAGCTATTTCAAAAAATTCAAGAGAAAGGAAGACTTCCAAACTCCTTTTATGAGGCGAGCATAATTCTGATCCCAAAACCAGGCAAAGACAACACAAAAAAAGAAAATTATAGGCCTATATCCCTGTTGAATTTAGAAGCTAAAATTTTCCACAAAATATTAGCCAACCGGATCCAGCAATATATGAAAAAAATCATACACCATGATCAAGTGGGATTTATTCTGGAGAGACAAGGCTGGTTTAATATTCGCCAATTAATCAATGTGATTCATCACATAAAAACAAAGAAAGAACAAAAATCACATGATAATTTCAATAGATGCAGAAAAGGCATTTGATAAAATCCAGCACCCATTCATGCTCAAAACTCTCAGTAAAGTGGGAATATAAGGAACATTCCTTAACATGATAAAGGCCATCTACGATAAACCCACAGCAAACATCATACTGAATGGACAAAAATTAAAAGCAATCCCCTTAAGATAAGGAACCAGGCAGGGTTGCCCACTTTCACCATTCTTATTCAACATAGTTCTGGAAGTACTAGCTATAGCAATCAGACAAGAAGAAGAAATAAAAGGCATCCAAATTGGAAAAGAAGAAGTAAAACTGTCACTATTTGCAGATGATATGATATTGTATATAGAAAACCCTAAAGTCTCAGTCAAAAAACTACTGGACCTTATAAATGAATTCAGCAAGGTGGCAGGATATCAAATTAATACTCAGAAATCAGAGGCATTTCTATATACAAACAATGAACTGTCAGCAAAAGAACTTAAAGAAACAATCTCCTTCACTATTGCAGCCAAAAAAATAAAATACCTAGGAGTAAATTTAACCAAGGAGGTTAAGGACTTGTACTTAGAAAATTATAAAACATTGATAAAAGAAATTAAGGAAGATACAAACAAGTGGAAGCATATACCGTGCTCACGGCTAGGAAGAATAAACATCATTAAAATGTCTATACTACCCAAAGCAATTTATAAATTCAATGCAATACCAATTAAAATACCAATGACATACTTCAAAGATATAGAACACATATTCCTAAAATTTATACGGAACCAGAAAAGAACAAGAATAGCCTCAGCAATCCTAAAAAGAAAAAATAAAGAAGGAGGTATCACTATTCTGGATATCAAGGTCTACTACAAGGCCTTTATACTCAAGAGAGCTTGGAACTGGCATAAGAACAGACACATTGATCAATGGAACAGAACAGAGAACCCAGAAATAAACCCACAGCTTTATGGACAACTGATATTTGACAAAGGAGGAAAGAACATACAATGGAGTAAAGACAACCTCTTTAACAAATGGTGCTGGGAAAATTGGACATCTACCTGCAAAAAAATGAAACTAGACCATCAACTTACACCATTCACAAAAACAAACTCAAAATGGATAAAAGACTTAAACATAAGCCGTGAAACTATAAGCATCTTAGAAAAAAACATAGGCAGCAAGCTTTCCGACATCTGTAGCAGCAATATATTTGCCAATTTATCTCCACCGGCAAATGAAATAAAAGGCAAGATAAACAAATGGGACTATATCAAACTAAAAAGTTTTTGCACAGCTAAAGACAATAAGAACAGAATAAAAAGACAAACCACACAATGGGAGAACATATTCGACAGCACGTCGGATAAGGGGTTAATAACTAAAATTTATAAAGAACTTATAAAACTCAACACCAGGAAGACAATCCAATCAAAAAATGGGCAAAAGAAATGAATAGAAATTTCTCCAAAGAGGACATACAGATGGCCAAAAGACATATGAAAAAATGCTCAACATCACTAATTATTAGAGAAATGCAAATTAAAACCACAATGAGGTATCACCTCACACCAGTCAGAATGGCACTCATCAGCAAAACAACACAGAATAAGTGTTGGCGAGGATGCGGAGAAAAGGAAACCCTTCTGCACTGCTGGTGGGAATGCAGACTGGTGCAGCCACTGTGTAAACAGTATGTAGATTCCTCAGAAAATTAAAAATCGAACTGCCTTTTGACCCGGCTACCCCACTTTTAAGAGTATACCCTAAGAACACCATAACACTGTTCGAAAAGAAGAAATGTGCCCCCATGATTGTGGCAGCATTGTTCACAATAGCGAAGATCTGGAAACAGCCCAAGTGTCCGTCAGAAGACGAGTGGATTAAAAAGCTTTGGTACATATATACTTTGGAATACTACTCGGCCATTAGAAATGATGACATCGGATCATTTATAACAAAATGGTTGTACCTTGGTAACATTATACGAAATGAAATAAGTAAATCAGAAAAAAAAACTGAGAACAGCATGAATTCATACATAGGTGGGACATAAAAGTGAGACTATGAGACATGGACAAGAGTGTGGTGGTTACGGGGTGGGGGAGGGAGGGGAGTGTGGGAAAGGGAGAAGGGTAGGGGCACAAGGAAAACCAAATAGAAGGTGACAGAGGACAATTTGACTTTGGGTGATGGGTATGCAACACAATTGAGTGATAAGATAATCTGGAGATGTTTTCATTGTGCATATGTACCCTGATTTATTGGTGTCACCACATTAAAGTTAATAAAAAAAAAAATCCAGCACCCATTCATGATCAAAACTCTCAGTAACGTGGGAATACAGGGAACATTCCTTAACATGATAAAGGCCATCTATGACAAACCCACAGCAAACATCATACTAAATGGGCAAAAATTAAAAGCAATCTCCTTAACATCAGGAATCAGGCAGGGATGCCCCCTTTCACCACTCTTATTCAATATAGTTCTGGAAGTTCTAGCTACAGCAATCAGACAAGAAGAAGAAATTAAAGGTATACAAATTAAAAAAGAAGAAGTGAAACTGTCATTATTTGCAGATGATATGATATTGTATATAGAAAACCCTAAAGTCTCAGTCAAAAAACTACTGGACCTGATAAATGAATTCAGCAAGGAAGATGGCAGGATATAAAATAAAATACTCAGAAATCAGAGGCATTTTATATACCAACAATAAACTGTCAGCAAAAGAAATTAAGGAAACAGTCACTATTGCAACCAAAAAAATAAAGTACCTTGGAGTGAACTTAACCAAGGAGGTTAAGGACTTATACTTGGAAAATTATAGAACATTGATAAAAGAAATCAAGGAAGATACAAACAAGTGGAAGCATAAACCATGCTCATGGTTAGGAAGAATAAACATCATTAAAATGTCTATATTACCCAAAGCAGTTTATAAATTCAATGCAATACCAATTAAAATACCAATGACATACTTCAAAGATAGAACACATATTTCAAAAATTTATATGGAACCATAAAAGAACATGAATAGCCTCAGCAATCTTAAAAAGAAAAAATGAAGCAGGAGCTATCTCTCTTCCAGATATCAAGGTATACTCCAAGGCCATTGTTCTCAAGACAACCTGGTACTGGCATAAGAACAGGCACATAGATCAATGAAACAGAACGGAGAACCCAGAAATAAACCCACAGCTTTATGGACAACTGATATTTGACAAAGGAGGAAAGAACATAAAATGGAGTAAAGACAGCCTCTTTAACAAATGGTGTTGGGTAAATTGGACATCTACCTTCAAAAAAAGTGAAACTAGACCATCAATTTACACCATTCACAAAAACAAACTCAAGATGGTTAGAAGACTTAAATGTAAGCTGTGAAACCATAAGCATCTTAGAAGAACCTCTCCGACATCTGTTGCAGCAGTATATTTGCCAATTTATCTCCACAGGCAAATGAAATAAAAGGCAGGATAAACAAATGGGACTATATCAAACTAAAATGTTTTTACATAGCTAAAGACAATAAGAACAGAATAAAAAGACAAACCACACAATGGGAGAACATATTCGACAGCACGTCGGATAAGGGGTTAATAACTAAAATTTATAAAGAACTTATAAAACTCAACACAAGGAAGACAAACAAACCAATCAAAAAGTGGGCAAAAGAAATGAATAGAAATTTCTCCAAAGAGGACATACAGATAGCCAATAGGCATATGAAAAAATGCTCAACATCACTAATCATTAGAGAAATGCAAATTAA
Source organism: Rhynchonycteris naso (assembly GCA_037038555.1). NCBI lineage: Eukaryota > Metazoa > Chordata > Mammalia > Chiroptera > Emballonuridae > Rhynchonycteris > Rhynchonycteris naso. Next base: position 210,099,762 of record CM072998.1, on the reverse strand, counting down.
AACCACAATGAGATATCACCTCACACTAGTCAGAATGGCGCTCATCAGCAAAACAACATAGAACAAGTGCTGGCGAGGATGTGGAGAAAAGGGAACCTTCCTGCACTGCTGGTGGGAATGCAGACTGGTGCAGCCACTGTGGAAAACAGTTTGGAGATTCCTCAGAAAATTAAAAATCGAACTGCCTTTTGACCCACCTATCCCACTTTTAGGAATATACTCTAAGAACACCATAGTACTGTTTGAAAAGAAGAAATGCACCCCCATGTTCGTGGTAGCATTGTTCACAATAGCGAAGATCTGGAAACAGCCCAAGTGTCCTTCAGAGGACGAGTGGATTAAAAAGCTTTGGTACATATATACTATGGAATACTACTCAGCCATAAGAAATGATGACATCGGATCATTTACAGCAAAATGGATGGAACTTGATTACATTATATGGAGTGAAATAAGTAAAACAGAAAATAACTGAGAACAGCATGATTTCATACATAGGTGGGACATAAAAAGGAGACTATGAGACATGGACAATAGTGTGGTGGTTACGGGTGGGGGGAGGGAGGAGAGGGAGGGAGAGGGGGAAAGGGAGGGGCACAAAGAAAACCAGATAGAAGGTGACAGAGGATAATTTGACTTTTGGTGATGGGTATGCCACATAATTGAATGATAAAATAACCTGCAGATGTTTTCTTTGAAGATATGTACCCTGATTTATTAATGTCACCCCATTAAAATTAATTTTAAAAAAGCTAGATTAGAGAATTTGAGAAGAAAAAAGGAAAATAAGAAGCTCTTCACACTTAAACAAAATTACCTATCACCCGAATAGTTTTTTTTTAATGTACATTATATTTATTAATATTCCCACATTATAAATTGAAATGGGTAAAATTGTAAAATATTAATTTACTAATTCATTTTTTAAATAAAATAATAAACCAGTAAAAAAAAAAAAAGAGTCTAGTTACTTGGTAAATAGTGCTTGATTCTGGATCCAGAGTTCTAAAGATTGCTTTGTGTTGAATCTTCCAAAAACAGTGTGAATACAAGTAGGTCCACCAAGTAAAGACAGCCATAGAGCAAACTTTGTCATGAACAGATGGCTGTTTCTCTGAGCCTGTGTGCCCAGCTGTCTTTGACGATTGAGTTAACGAGTTAAAGGGCTGTGTCCAACAAAGGTACGTGCACCTCTTTCTCGATGGTAGTGTCTTCCAAGTGCAACTTGTTAATGCTTTGCAATATTAATTTATATTGAAAATATAAAGGCCATTGTTCTCATTGTGGTTTTAATTTGCATTTCTCTAATGATTAGTGATGTTGAGCATTTTTTCATATGCCTATTGGCCATCTGTATGTCCTCTTTGGAGAAATTTCTATTCATTCCTTTTGCCCATTTTTTGATTGGATTGTCTTCCTGGTGTTGAGTTTTATAAGTTCTTTATAAATTTTGGTTATTAACCCCAGAATAATTTATAAAAATTTATAAAAATTTATAAAAATTTATAAAAATTATTCTGACATGCCCGCAAACAATGAGAAATTTCTTTGGACACAGGGCAGAGTTTCTGTGACATTCATTCCCACACATTGACACACTCTGGCCCTGAATCTCCTAGCTCAGCTGGCCAGGTTCTTTCACCAGGCTGTCCGTGGTGTAGTTGGAAGCAGGAATACTATGGAAGAGTAAGGACAATTCAGTTCCTCTCAATCCAAATGATAGCACAGAGTAACCTCAAGTGATGGCACTGTGGTAAGGTGGACTCAGACCCAGGCCAAGGTGGGGCCAACACAACTCATGTTCTCCAGTAATTGGAATACACTGAAAAGAAATCATCTGTCAGAATCACCATCTGAGTATCACTATGATAATACACCATCATTCTCCAAAATACTTTCAGGTTCTTCACTAACTGATGTGGAGAGGTAATTGGTAGCGTAGTAGCAATCACGATCTTAGAATTGTTCAAGTCTTTGATAATGGACCTAATTTTTCTACGTTATTCCAGGTTTATTTTTGGTATAAAAAGAGAGGCCTGGGAGATCCCATTGGGTTGTACTCATTATAATTGTTCTTCACCTAAATGGGTACCCAACACAGAGACTCGACCAGATGATAAAGGTAATATTCCAAATTCATTAGGAAAATAACCACCACATGTGCCAGGATCATGTTAGCATTAATTGGAATTGAAAACTCTCCCCTAAGGCACTTGCTAAAGTCCAGAGTTGCTATTTAGGTCCTTAGGAATTGGAGTTAAGGCAAAGAGGTGTTATAACGTCACCAAAAGTGTATTTATCTTACTCTACAGCAGTGGTTCTTAACCTTTTTTGAGGTACTGAACCCACCAGTTTCATATGCGCATTCACCGAACCCTTCTTTAGTGATAAATAAAATATAATTTTTTTTCCAAATTCAAGACATAGGTATATGTTTTTTTACTGATGCACAAAATGAGCTGTGCATGAACATCACCTTGCTCAAAGAACAAAACCAACAAAGTGCATGAACTCACAACAAATTACGGTATTACTTTATTCTGGCCTCCGCAGCAGAGCCTTCTCCGAACCCCTGAGACGGGCTCATCGAACCCCTAGGGTTCAATAGAACCCAGGTTAAGAACCACTGCTCTAGAGTAAGGTTACCCTGTGACATGGCCTCAGATGCTTCAAGAAAAGGTCAGGGGAAATACCCTGTCCCTGTGGTGATATCACTGAAGGGCACTTTCCGCATGGTACCTGGTCACACCCTTTCTAGTTCCACAGATGCCAAGTCCACAAACCACTTTGGTTCTGGGGTCTGGCCCAGGATGGCTGAGGAAGCTCCCGTTCACCGGTGGAGGATAAATTATTTTGACCAGTTTTACAGCTCAATAGGACTGTGTGGGATACCCTACTATTTCAGTCTCAGGGACTTTCACAATTAATTCCCTACCTCCAAACACCCAGGGATTTTAATGGTGACCACATACTCCTTGCCTTTAGAAAAGGTCAGTTATTGTGACTTGCACTTCTCTGTTCCTGGAGACTCTCTATGAACTGATTTTAGAGTCCTTGCCGAAAATAGTAAACCCTTTTCACCTGCTGACCACCCCATCCCCCGCCCCAGCACCGCTGCCAATTGAGGACAAGCACTGAAGGATTTTTTTCTGGAGGGGAATGCTCATCTCTCATCATAGGCACAGCCCCTGGCCTCACCTGGTGGCAGGAACAGGTACAGCTGAGTGAGTCACACATGATTTATCCACCCCTGTGTTCCATCTCCGTAAGTGTTCGGGCTCTTCTGTATTAATGCAAGGAATGTTCGGCATCTCTTCTTCAATTATGTGGCCTCCATGTCGATTCCGGTCTTTCTGGAATCCTGCTGCTCAACCTTGCTCATTTGTTGCAGAACCTCTGGTCATTGAACCCATGGCGGTAAATTTAGCCAATTAAAAACACGAACATGCTCTTCTCTCTGTGACCTAGTGGCTTCCAAATCTATGCTCTCACCCATTTCCTAGAACCTGGATAAAAAAGTAGCTAGACTTTGTAATCTGGGGTATGTAAACAGTGTACTCCAATGTTGATATCTTAGTTATTTCCTCTGCAGGGCGTGTTGGAACAAGACTTTTAGACCTGGAGACAATTAAATATGTGAAGCATGAAGCAAGAATATTATGTATTAACTTCTCCATTAAAGAAGTCACCATGAGGCATTTAAACAAGAGAGAAACAACCTCATCAGATTAAAGAAGATACCTAAACTCAAAGTGGAACTGGAATTTGGAGCACTATGAATACTTATTTTTCTATTTATTGTGTTTACATAAATTCTAGTGTCCCCCGCTCCTCCTCCCTGTTACATCCTTCCCCTTTTCCTCCAGGACTTGCTTTTCTGCTCTCATCCCATCCTATCACCCTATCATCCCTTTTATCTCTGTCCGCTTTCCCTCTGGATCCTTTGATCCCGCCTCTGTCTCTATTCCACTCCTCAGTTCATATCGTTTCTCAGGTTCCTCAAATGAGTGAGGTCATATGATATTTTTCTTTCTCTGCCTGGCTTATTTCACTTAGCATAGTAGTTTCCAAGTCCATCCATGTTGTTGCAAAAAGTAATATTTCCTTCTTTTCAATGGCCCCATAGAATTCCATTGTGTATATGTACCACTGCTTTTTAAACCATTCATCTACTGTCAGACACTTGGGCTGTTTCCAGATCTTGGCTATTATAAACAATGCTGCCATAAACATGGGGGTGCATTTCTCCTTTTCAATCATTGATGTGGTGTTTTGGGGATATATTCCTAAAAGTGGGATACCTGGGTCAAAAGGCAGTTCCATTTTTAATTTTTTGAGGAATCTCGATACTGTTTTCCACACTGGCTGCACCAGTCTGCATTCCCACCAGCAGTGCAGGAGGGTTCCCTTTTCTCCACATCCTCGCCAGCACTTGTTCTGTGTTGTTTTGCTGATGAGCGCCATTCTGACTGGTGTGAGGTGATATCTCATTGTAGTTTTAATTTGCATTTCTCTAGTGATTAGTGATGTTGAGCATTCTTTCATATGCCTATTGGCCATCTGTATGTCCTCTTTGGAGAAATTTCTATTCATTTCTTTTGCCCATTTTGTGATTGGATTGTTTGTCTTCCTTGTGTTGAGTTTTATAAGTTCTTTATAAATTTTGGTTATTAACCCCTTATCCGACGTGCTGTCGAATATGTTCTCCCATTGTGTGGTTTGTCTTTTTATTCTGTTCGTATTGTCTTTAGCTGTGCAAAAACTTTTCAGTTTGATATAGTCCCATTTGTTTATCCTGCCTTTTATTTCATTTGCCCGTGGAGAGAAATCTGCAAATATATTACTGCGACAGATGTCGGAGAGTTTACTGCCTATATTTCCTTCTAAGATGCTTATAGCTTCATGGCTTACATTTAAGTCTTTTAACCATTTTGAGTTTGTTTTTGTGAATGGTGTAAGTTGATGGTCTAGTTTCATTTTTTTGCAGGTAGATGTCCAATTTTCCCCACACCATTTGTTAAAGAGGCTGTCTTACTCCATAGTATGCTCTTTCCTCCTTTGTCAAATATCAGTTGTCCATAAAGGTGTGGTTTTATTTCTGGGTTCTCTGTTATGTTCCATTGATCTATGTGCCTGTTCTTATGCCAGTACCAGGCTGTCTTGAGTATAATGGCCTTATAGTATACCTTGATATCTGGAAGAGTGATACCTCCTGCTTTATTTATTCTTTTTAAGAATGCTGAGGGTAATCGTGTTCTTTTTTGGTTCCATATAAATTATTGGAATGTGTGTTCTATATCTTTGAAGTATGTCATTGGTATTTTAATTGGTATTGCATTGAATTTATAAATTGCTTTGGGTAATATAGACATTTTAATGATGTTTATTCTTCCTAACCATGAGCACGATATATGCTTCCATTTGTATCTTCCTTAATTTCTTTTATCAATGTTTTATAATTTTCTGAGTTCAAGTCCTTAATCTCCTTGGTTAAGTTTAGTCCTAGGTACTTTATTTTTTTGGTTGCAATAGTGAAGGGGACTGTTTCCTTAATTTCTTTTGCTGACAGTTCATTGTTGGTATATAAAAATGCCTCTGATTTCTGAGTATTAATTTTATATCCTGCCACCTTGCTGAATTCATTTATCAGGTCCAGTAGTTTTTTGACTGAGACATTAGGGTTTTCTATATACAATATCATATCATCTGCAAATAATGACAGTTTTACTTCTTCTTTTCCAATTTGGATGCCTTTTATTTCTTCTTCTTGTCTGATTGCTGTAGCTAGAACTTCCAGAACTATGTTGAATAAGAGTGGTGAAAGGGCGCACCCCTGCCTGGATTTTGATGTTAAGGAGATTGCTTTTAATTTTTGTCCATTTAGTATGATGTTTGCTGTGGGTTTGTCATAGACGGCCTTTATCATGTTAAGGAATGTTCTCTGTATTCCCACTTTACTGAGGGTGCTGGATTTTATCAAATGCTTTTTCTGCATTTATTGAAATTATCATGTGATTTTTGTCCTTCCTTTTGTTTATGTGATAAATCACATTGATTGATTTGCGAATATTGAACAAGCCTTGCCTCTCCAGAAAAATCCCACTTGATCATGGTGTATGATTTTTTTCATATATTGCTGGATCCGGTTGGCTAATATTTTGTTGAGAATTTTAGCATCTAAATTCATCAGGGATATTGGCCTATAATTTTCTTTCTTTGTGTTGTCTTTGCCTGGTTTCGGGATCAGAATTATGCTCGCCTCATAAAACAAGTTTAGAAATCTTCCTTCCTCTTGAATCTTTTGAAATAGCTTGAGGAGGATAGCTGTTAGTTATTCTTTCAATTTTTGGAAGAATTCACTTGTGAAGCCATGAGGCCCCGGGATTATTCTTTGTTGGGAGTTTTTTTTATAACTGTTTCTATCTCATATCTCATTTGTTGTAATTGGTCTGTCTAGGTGTTCTGATTCTTCCAGATTGATTTTTGGAAGATTATATGATTCAAGAAATTTATCCATTTCACCAAGGTTGTCTAATTTTTTGGTATAGAGTTCTTTATAATATTTTCTTACAATCATTTGTATTTCTGTTGTGTCAGTTGTTATTTCTCAATTCTCATTTCTAATTTTATTTATTTGAGTCCTCTCTCTTTTTTTCTTGGTGAGTCTAGTTAAAGGTTCATTGATCCTGTTTACCTTTTCAAAGAACTAGCTCCGGGTTGAATTGATCCAATGTATTTTTTCCTTAGGCTCTATGTCGTTTATTTCCACTCTGATCTTTATTATTTCCTTCGTTCTACTAGTCCTGGGCTTTATTTGCTGTTGTTTTTATAGTTCTTTTAGATGTAGGGTCAAGTTGCTTATTTGAGCTTTGTCTAGTCTTATGGTATGCCTGTAATGCTATGAACTTTTCTCTCAGTACTGCTTTTGCTGTGTCCCATAAATTTTGAGTTGATGTATGCTCATTATCATTGATTTCTAGAAACTTTTTTATTTCTTCTTTAATCTCATTGTTAATCCATTCGTTATTTAATAACATGCTATCTAGTTTCCAAGTGTTGGAGTATTTTTCATATTTTCTTTTGTGGTTAATTTCTAGTTTCATTCCATTGTGATCAGAGAAAATTCTTGATATGATTTCAATCTTCTTAAATTTGTTGAGACCACTTTTGTGTCCTAACATGTGGTCTATCCTAGAGAATGTTCGATGAGTGCTTGAAAAGAATGTATATTCTAATGCTTTAATGTGAAAATTCTGAAGATATTTATTAAATTGAGTTGATCTAGTGTATCCTTTAAGTCTGCTGTTTCTTTGTCAATTTTCTTTCTTGAGGATCTATCCAGTGATGTTAGTAGGGTAGTGAAATCCCCTACTATTATAGTATTGCTGTTAATCTCGCCCTTTATATCCATCAAAGTCTGCTTTATGTATGTCGGGGCTCCTATATTTGGTGCATAGATATTTATAATGGTTATATCTTCCTGTTGAATTGCTCCCATTATCATTATGTAGTGTCCTTCTTTATCTCTTACTACAGCCTTTGTTTTAAAGTCCACTTTGTCAGATATAAGTATTGCTACCCCTGCTTGTTTTTCATTTCCATTTGCATGAAATATTTTTTCCCATTGTTTTACCTTCCTTCTATGTGCATCTTTTGTTTTAAGGTGTGTCTCTTGTAGACAGCATATGTATGGGTCTTGTTTCTTTATCTACAGAGCTACCCTATGTCTTTTGATTGGATCATTTAATCCATTTACATTTAAGGTTCTTGTTGATATGTAGTTGTTATTGCCATTTTATTCTTTAAAGCTGTATTCTTCTTTTGCTATATTCTTTTCCCCCTTTGAACTGTTCACAACAGGCCCCTTAGCATCTCTTGCAGAATTGGTTTGGTTTTAATGAATTCCTTGAGGGTTTTTGTTTTTGTCTGGGAAGCTCTTTATTTCTCCTTCAATTTTAAATGTTAGCCTTGCTGGATAGAGTAGTCTTGGTTGTAGGTTCTTGTTCTGCATTCCTTTGAGTATATCTTGCCATTCCCTTCTGGCCTCAAGTGTTTCTGTTGAGAAGTCGGATGTCATCCTTATGGGGGCTCCTTTTTAGGTGATAGCCTTTTTTTCTGTAGCAGCTTTTAAAATTTTCTCTTTATCACTTAGCTTTGGTATTTTAACTATGATGTGTCTTGGTGTAGATTTCTTTGGGTTTCTCTTTAATGGAGTTCTCTGTGCTTCTTGAATGTGTGAAATGTTTTCCAGTCTTAATTTAGGGAAGTTTTCAGCTATGATTTGATTGAACAAAGTTTCTACCCCTTCTTCTCTCTCCTCTTCTTTAGGAACCCCTATGATGCAGATGTTATTTCTCTTCATGTTGTCACCGAGCTCCCTTAGAGTTTCCTCAGATTTTTTGAGTCTCTTTTCTTTTTTCTGCTCTTCTTCTCTGCCTTTGTTTATTTTGTCTAATTTACTGATTTGATCCTTAGCTTCATCCATCCTGATTTTAATTTCTTCAATTGTGATCTTCAGTTTTGATACTGTATTTGTCATTTCTGTCTGATTCTTTTTTATTATTTCAATATCCTTTTTTATTCTTGCTATCTTTTTATTTAGGTGTTTGTAATGACTGTCCATTGTTGCTCTAAGCTCTTTGAACATCCTATCGTTATTTTAAACTCTGCATCAGGTAGTTTCGTTATATTTGATTCATTCAGCTCCTTCTCTTGAGATTTCTCTTAATTCATTTGGGTTGCATTCCTCTGCGTGCCCATTTTGTCTGTGTATATGAAGGGTTTGGCTACTGTAGTCCAATGGGTGTTGCCTCTGTGTTCCCTAGGTGTGGTCTGTCTGCAGGCCTGCCAACCCCTCTGCCGCTGCCTAGGACTGTGGGTGTGGGTGTTTTAGCTCTGCTGCAGCCGCTGCTGTTGCAGTATCTGCCTTGCCTTTATGGGATGGGCTATGTTCTCTTGCCAGGCTCTATAAACCTCAGCTGGTCTCAGCCTCCGCCCCTCTCCCTTAGTGGGACCTCGCACCACACTCAGGCCACAAGCCTGGGCTCCAAGTGCAAGGGTGAGCACTTTTGCTCAGCTGCAGGTCCCTGTCGGACTTTTCCTCCGGCCACGAGGGGCTTCTGGTACATGGTCAACTGCAAGCCAGGCTTCCTCCCCCCACTCCCCACCAATCTCTGCTCCTCGGCTGAACTGCTGGTGCACGCTCAACAGCGAGCCCGGGTTTCCACCTCACCTCCGCGGGCAAAGCCAGTTTGTACAGGGCTTCAATCCTCAGAGGCTGGGTGAGGCTGCATACCCGCTGGCCCCTGCCCAGCGGCTGACCTCTGCCTGTTCTGGGCTCCTGCTTTTCCCCAACAGGTGGGGTAGCAGGCGGGCCCGCAGCCGCCAGACCACTTTCAGGCGTCCCCTTCACCCCTACTGGGCTAGACCAAACTCACGCAAGTTGGCTCAGCCTCTGGTCCCACCAACAAAACCGTACATCCACTCCTGCCGCCACCTCTCCCCCACCCTCCAGCAAGCCCTCAGCCGTGTGGGTGGGGGCACTGCAGATCAGATCCTAACAGTCCATACTGTAGACCTGAAAGCTCCTTCCTTCTAAGTGACTGTGCTCTAATTGCTGCAGGGGAGCCTGTTTTGCTGGTGTCCTGCTTCCCCTTACTGGTTCCAGTGGAAATATTGTTTCAGATTTTTGGATTGACTCAGCCCAGGGTTTAGGGTGGTTTTCCATCAAAGCTTTTCTCCCTGTGCCTTCTAGACTGCACTCTCTTCCCACTGCTCCGGTCCTCTACTATCTCCCTGTCTCCTGGAGTCCCGGGTGAGTGGTTGTGAGAGAGGTTTTCTGCGCCGTCCCTTTGAGAAGAATGCTGGGTCTGATACAACCGTCTCTTTCTCACAAACAGTATCCTAACCTGTTTCCCAGCTAAATACTGTCCATACGCCTCTTCTAGGCTCTGTGGCTGTAGGCTGAGGCTTTGTTTCTGGGACCCAGGTCCCTATCCATTCGCTGGCCTCTCTTCCCACCACATGAGTCGCTCCAGCCTGCCTTTCGCTCCAGGGAGCTGGGCAGCCCTTTCAGCGTTTTCGGTTTTTCTACCAGTCTCAATGTTGCTTCTTCAGTGTTCCCCCATTGAAGAGTCCTCTCAGTCCAGTTTAACATTGGTTTATCCAGATGATGGTTCTTAAAATCAAGTTATAATCCACTTTGGTTCTGGGAGTTGGAAGTTGGTATGTCCGCTTACTCCATTGCCATCTTGCCCATCCTGTGTTGTTTTGTTGATGAGCGCCATTCTTACTGGTGTAAGGTGATATCCCATTGTGGTTTTAATTTGCATTTCTCTAATGATTAATGATTTTGAGCATTTTTTCATATGCCTATTGGCCATCTGTATGTCCTCTTTAGAGAAGTGTCTATTCATTTCTTTTGCCCATTTTTTGATTGGATTGTTTATCTTCCTTGTGTTGATTTTTACAAGTTCTTTATAAATTTTGGTTATTAACCCCTTATCAGACATATTGTTGAATATATTCTACCATTGTGTGGTTTGCCTTTTTATTTTGTTCATATTGTCTTTAGCAGTGCAAAACCTTTTTAGTTTGATATAGTCCCATTTGTTTATTCTATCCTTTATTTCCCTTGCCCGTGGAGATACATCAGCAAATATATTGCTGCGAGTGATGTCAGAGAGCTTATTGTCTATGTTTTCCTCTAGGATGCTTATGGTTTCATGACTTACATTTAAGTCTTTTATTTATTTTGAGTTTATTGTTGTGAATGGTGTAAGATGGTGGTCTAGTTTCATTTTTTGTGCAGGTAGCTGACCAATTTTCCCAACACCATTTGTTAAAGAGACTGTCTTTACTCCATTGTATGCTATTACTACCCTTGTCAAATATCAGTTGTTCATAAAGGTGTGGGTTTACTTCTTCTGGGTTCTCTATTCTGTTCCATTGATCTTTATGCCTGTTCTTATGCCAGTACCAAGCTGTTTTGAGTACAATGGCCTTTTAGTATAACTTGATATCCAGAAGTGTGATTCCACCCACTTTATTTTTCTTTTTCAAGATTGCTGAAGCTATTCGTGTACTTCTTTGGTTCTATATGAATTTTTGGAATATTTGTTTTATATCCTTGAAGTATGTCCTTGGTATTTTCATAGGAATTGCACTGAATTTATAAATTGCTTTGGGTAATATAGACATTTTAATTATGTTTATTCTTCCTAGCCAAGAACACAGTATATGCTTCCTCTTGTTTGTATCTTCCTTGATTTCCTTTAACAATGTTTTATAATTTTCCGAGTACAAGTCTTTAACCTCCTTGGTTAAATTTACTCCTAGGTATTTTTGTTGTTGTTGCAGTAGTAAAGTGGATTGTTTTCTTAATTTCTCTTTCAGACAGATCATTGTTGGTGTATAAAAATGCCATTGATTTCTAAATATTGACTATATCCTTACACCTTGCTGAATTCATTTATCAGGCCCAGTAGTTTTTTGACTATGACTTTTGGGTTTTCTATGTACAGTATCATATCATCAACAAATAATGATAGTTTTACTTTGTCTTTTCCAAATTGGATGTCTTTTATTTCTTCTTCTTGTCTGATTGCTGTGGGTAGGACTTCCAGAACTATATTCAGTAAGAGTGGTGAAAGGGGGCACTCCTGCCTGGTTCCTGATCTTAAGGTGATTGCTTTTAATTTTTGCCTGTTGATTATGATGTTGGCTGTGGGCCTGTTATAGATGGCCTTTATCATTTTGAGGTATGTTCCCTGTCTTCCCACTTTGCTGAGAGTTTTGATCATAAATGGGTGCTGAATATTATTGAATGATTTTTCTGTATCTATTGATATTATCATGTGGTTTCTGTTCTTCCTTTTGTTTATGTGTTGAATCATATTGATTAATTTGAGAATATTGTACCAGTCTTGCCTCCCCAAAATAAATTCCATTTGATAATGATGTATGATTTTTTTCATGTATTACTGAATTCGATTTGCTAATATTTTGTTGAGAATTTTGGCATCTAAATTAATCAGGGTTATTGGTCTATGGTTTTATTTCTTTGTAGTGTCTTTTCCTGGTTTTGGAATCAGTATTATGTTCGTCTCATAAAAGGAGCTTGGAAGTTTTTCTTTCTCTTGAATTTTTTGAAATAGCTTGAGAAGGATAGGAGTTAGTTTTTCTTTGAATGTTTGGTAGAATTTGTCCATGAAGCCATCTGGCACAGGGCTTTTGTTTGTTGGGAGTTTTTTTGATAACTGTTTCTATCTCATTTGTTGTAATTGATCTATTTAGGCTTTCTGATTCTCCCAGATTGATTTTTGAAAGATTACATTTTTCAAGGAATTTGTCCATTCCATCTTGGTTGTCTAATTTTTTGGCATACGGTTCTTCATAGTATTTTCTTACAATCCTTTGTATTTCTGTTTTATCAGTTGTTACTTCTCCACCCTCATTTCTAATTTTATTTGAGACCTTTCTCATTTTTTCTTGGTGAGACTGGCTAAGGGTTCATTGATCTTCTTTACTTTTTCAGAGAACCAGCTCTTAGTTTCATTGATCCTCTGTATTGTTTTTTTAGTCTCTATGTCATTTATTTCTGCTCTAATCTTAATTATTTTCTTCCTTCTACTTCCAAGGCTTTACTTGCTGTTCTTTTTCTAGGTCTTTTAGTTGCAGAATCAAGTTGTTTATTTCAGCTTTTTCTCACTTCTTATGGTTTGCCTGTAGTGCTATGAACTTTCCTCTCAGGGCTGCTTTTGCTGTGACCCATAAATTTTAGTTACTCATTTTCATTTGTTTCAAGGAAATTTTAATTTCTTCCTTGATCTCATTGTTGTTCCATTTGTTACTTAATAACATGCTGTTAATTTTCCAAGTGTTTGAGTGTTTCAGTTTTTCTATTGTAGTTGATTTCTAGTTTCATGCCATTGCGGTCAGAGAAGATGCTTGATATGGTTTCAATCTTCTTAAATTTGTTGAGACTCGTTTTATGCCCTAATATGTGGTCTATCCTAGAGAATGTATCATGTGCACTTGAAAAGAATGTATATTCTGATGCTATAGGGTGAAAGGTTCTGAAGATATCTATTAAATCCAGTTGATCTAGTGTGTCTCTTAATTCTGCTGTTTCTTTGTTAGTTTTCTTTCTTGAGGATGTATACAGTGATGTTAGTGGGGTATTGAAATCCCCTACTATTATAATATTGCTGTTGATCTCTCCCTTTATGTCCATCAAAATCTACTTTTTATATTTAGGTGCTCCTATATTAGGTGCATAGATATTTATAATGGTTATCTCTTCCTCTTGGATTGCTCCCTTTATCATTATGTAGTGACCTTTTTTATCCCTTACTATAGTTTTTGTTTTAAAGTCTATTTTGTCATATATAAGTATTGCTACACCAGCTTTTTTTCATTTCCATTTGTATAAAATATCTTTTTCCATCCTTTTATTTTTAGTCTGTATGTATCTTTTGTTTTGAGGTGCATCTCCTGTAGACAGCATATGTATGGGTCCTGTTTTCTCATCCATTTACCCTATGTCATTGATTGGAGCATTTAATCCATTTACATTTAAGCTCATTATTGATATGTTGTTGTTTATTGCCATTTTTTTCTTTAAATCTATATTCCTCTTTTAATATATATATATATTCCCCCTACTTTTTTCTATCTACAGCAGGCCCTTTAACATTTTTTGCAGCATTGGTTTGGTTGTAATGAATTCCTTGAGTTTTTGTTTTTGTTTTTTTGTCTGGGAAGCTTTTAATTTCTTTTTAAATTTTAAACGATAGTCTTGCTGGATAAAGAAGTCTTTTTTTTTTTTTTTTTTTTACAGGGATAGAGAGTCAGAGAGAGGAACAGATAGGGACAGACAGACAGGAACGGAGAGAGGTGAGAAGCATCTATCATTAGTTTTTCGTTGCCATTGCGACACCTTAGTTGTTCATTGATTGCTTTCTCACATGTGCCTTGACTGCGGGCCTTCACCAGACCGAGCAACCCCTTGCTGGAGCCAGCGACCTTGGGTCCAAGCTGATGAGCTTTTGCTCAAGCCAGATGGTCCCGCCGCACTCAAGCTGGCAAGCTCGGGGTCTCGAACCTGGGTCTTCCTTATCCCAGTCTTACGCTCTATCCACTGCACCACCACCTGGTCAGGCTGGATAAAGAAGTCTTGGTTGTAGGTTCTTGTTCTGCATTACTTTGAATATTTCTTGCTAATATCTTCTGGTCTCAAGTGTTTCTGTTGAAAAGTCAAATGTTATCCTTATGGGTGTGCTTTTGTAGGTGATTTACTGTTTTTCTCTTACAGCTTTTAATATTCTCTTTTTATTTCTTAGCTTTGGTATTTCAATTATGATATGTCTTGGTGTGGGTCTCTTTGGATTCTTTTTTAATGGGGTTCTCTCTGCTTCTTGAACTTGTGTGACTCTTTCCTGCATTAATTTAGGAAAATTTTCAGTTAAAATTTTTTCAAAGAACTTCTCTTGTCCTTGTTCTTTCTCTTCTTCTTCAGGAACCCCTATTACATGGATATAGTTTCTCTTTATGTTGTCACAGAGCTCTTTTAAGGGTTTTCTCAGACTTTTTAATCCTCTTTTCTTTTTGCTTTTGTGCTTCCGTGCTTTCGCTTATGTTGTGCTCTAAGTCGCTGATTTGATCCTCTACTTCATCCAGCCTGTTTTTAATTCCTTCTAGCGTAGTCTTCACTTCTGATTTTGTGTTTGTCATTTCTGTCTTGTTCTTCTTTATGATTTGTGTCCTTTTTGATGCTTATAATTTATTGAGGTATTCATTAAGTCCATCCATTGTAGCTTTGAGATCCTTAAGCATCCTAAAAATCATTATTTTATACTCTATATATGGTAATTTTGATTACTTCTGATTCATCCAGGACTTTTTCTGAGGATTTATCTGGTTGAAGCATATGACTTATGCTTCTCTGCCTTCCCATTATATATGACTTGGCTTCTTCCAGTTGTAGTCTCCTTACCTAGTAGAGCCACTTTGAAGTCTTGATTTGTTTGTTTTCTTCTCAGTTTTCTTAACTCAGTGGTAAACTTGTTTACTGATCTCAGCAGGGGGCTTATTTAAAAGTGTATCCAGGAATGGGCTGGCTGTAAACTCTGAGACTCTGCCAGGTACTCTCTGGGGGGTAGGCTGCTTTCTCAGCTTCAGTAGGAGGAGGTGTATCTCAGATCTCCATGGAGACCTGAGTTACTTCTTCTCCTCCTCACTTCCTGTTTTCAGCTGTGTCTTTTTGCGCTGATTGGAGCTGGAAAGCTTTCTGGAGGTGGGTCACCTGGAACCACTTTAGGCTTGTGCTGTGGAGAGATCAACCCCTCACCCAGCTATAGCCACCTCTGCACTGAATGAGTCAGCTTCTCAGGTCATCCCATGCATTCCTCTGCCCATCACCATCTGTCTTTCTTTCCCCCCTTCCCTTTTGGAAGACAAGTCAGACCTCTCAGCTCACCTCATACCTAAGTCCCCAGCAAGTGGCTATGAGTGTTATTTTCTACTCTTTCCTTGTAATGAGAGCCTTCTGGGCTCTCAGCCTCACGCCCCCCCCCTTCATTCTTGGAAGCAGGGGAGCTCCCACCGCATCTCCATACTCCCTACCAGGCTTGGTGTGGCTTCTTCTTTGCTCCTTGGTTTTTGAGACCTGTTCTTTTAGTCCAAAGTTGGTTTTTCACTCTGATTGTTCCTAAATTAATTTGTAATCCAGTTTGGTGGTGTGAGCTGGGAGTCTGTGTGTCTGCTTACTCTGTTGCCATCTTGGTATCTGCAACACTAGGAGTCTTATAATTTTCTCATTTCAACAACGGCTCTTTCCTTGCTCAGGCCAAACTCTGTGCTTCATAGAAGAGATCAAATGAGTCTGTGAATTAATTGGCATTGAAATGCGGAAACATACTGGGTCAAATGGGTTATGTTTCTGGCTTGCTCAGACCTGTGGCTGCACAAGCTAAAAAATTAAAAGTCCTTAGCTTTTAGGAAATGCCTGAGCCAAGCAGATAGAAATTTAACTTGAAACAATTTTCTGTTTTTAAGCTTTCAGGTGTAATCAGAGTGGTGTCTTCAGCCCCTGCCCCCCATCTACTCCCGAGTCTTCAGGTATCCTACCACTAGTTGCGGGCAGCACTCTGTCCTCTATTGCACCTTACTGTAGGAGACACAGGTGATAATTCAGTCATGTGTGCCATCTCTATTAATTATGAATCCTTTTAAAATAGATGGATTTTAACCATTCCTAGTCTCACCAGGATAGACAGAGCATTGCTGGTCCTCTCCATCCATTTTGGTCACATGCATGCCAGAGAAGGCAGCTGTACCTAACTGCAGACAAAACACAAATCCTCTCATAGGTAGTGGGTCACTCACAGAACCACCAGATGGGCGTGGCATCAAATCCCTTTGTGACCTTGCCTTTGTCTTTATCTTTGAACTTGCCTTTCACAAGTCTCTGTCATGCATGTTGGGCTCTGGTTCTAGAATAACTCATTTTCCCAAATGTGCTATATATGCTCTCCCTTGTATGCCTGTCTATTGCTTTTGCCTAAAATGGTCCTCTCCTGCTGTTCAAATGTTATCTTTCACTTTCGTTTTGCTACTTTACAAAGTCTTCTCTGATAACTCCAGGGTTATTACCATCTGGGTTTCCTCATGATCTGGTTGCACCTATACTAAAATATTTCTCACATTATAGCTTAGGTTATGTTTTGCTGTGCTGTGTGTCTCATGGTATGTAATATACTAATTATAATAAAGCTAAATGTTTGAGAAAATTTGACTGTCCTATTTAGCTTTGCACAGCCTATCCCTTGTCCTTGCTAAATTCTGAAATGTAGCAAATACTCAATATCAAATGAACCAACCTCATTTATTTTTCAGAAAGAATATAATCTCACTGTAACTCCATTAAGTTGACATATAACATGTTAATGTTACAAGTATTTTCTTAAAGCACACAAATATTTCATTATCAGACCTTCCACTTTCCCTATCTTGTGAGGAGTCTCACTTTCTGGTGGGATGATTGACCTGGAGTGAGTCGGCATCATGTTTCAATTTAATTTTGCTGATGGTTGCATACTCCACAGTCCTCCCTTTGAAGAAGACTTCACACAGTTAAAAAACCCAAAAGACCTCTGTTTCCCAGGCTGTTATCATCCTAAAATGATCAACTAAATATCTCCCTATGATAAGGGTCAAGTGTCCTTGAAAAGCAGTTGCTGATAGATATTTTCCTGGCTCCCCTCCTCTGCTGAGAAAGGGACTACAAATACCACATGGGGGAGAGGAAAGGGGTTAAAGACACAGTGGAAAGTGCAGGAGGTGGGTGAAAAGAAAAATGGTGATGAAATGAGTGTGACGAACATCCAGGAACAGAGACAAAATAGTTACGATCAGAGCACCCCTGTGTCCATGAAAATTTGAGCATGTTGACCATAGATTGTTTTTGTGCTTTAATGTGAGCTTTCTATTGTCAGTTTAATGCGGTTACATCATTGAAAACATGTTATACAAAAATAAAGCTATAACAAAATATAACCAGCCCCACCCTATCCCCCATTGTCCTCTCTCCAACACCTCGCCTGATACCTTTTTGGCTAATTTTCTTTCCTCCCTGGAATCAAGCAGCTCAGAAAGTAAGAACTATACATCTACTTTTATCTTTAAATCAGTCAACTGTAAACCTCGTCTTTTGATTTCCATCTTGTTAGATGGAAATTAAGCTGCTTTCCTATTTATTCTTTCTCATGCTTGAAATATAATTCATTATAATTTTGGACTAAACGAAGATGTGATTTTTACATTACCGTGCCCTATAGCTCTTTGAAACTGAGAACTGAGTTGGACCTTTATTACAATTTTTCTAAACTGTTTTTTAAATAAATAATTGCCTTGTTTTAAGACTTGCTTCATTTTTATTTATTTATTTATTTTATATATATATATTTTATTATTATTAATTCTAATGGGGTGACATCAATAAATCAGGGTACATATGTACAATGAAAACATCTCCAGGTTATCTTATCATTCAATTGTGTTGCATACCCATCACCTTGGGTCAAATTGTCCTCTGTCACCTTCAATCTGGTTTTCCCTGCGTCCCTCCCCTCCTCCCTATCCCATTCTTCCCTCCTCCCCCCATCCCATAACCACTACTCTCTTGTCTATGTCTCATACCCTCACTTTCATGTCCCACCTATGTATGTAATCGTGCTGTTCTCAGTTTTTCTTTTTTTCTGATTTACTTATTTCACTCCGTATAATGTTATCAAGGTACATCCATTTTGTTATAAATGATCCGATGTCATCGTTTCTTATGGCTGAGTAGTATTCCATAGTATATATGTACCAAAGCTTTTTAATCCACTCGTCTTCTGACGGACACTTGGGCTGGTTCCAGATCTTCGCTATTGTGAACAATGCTGCCACGAACATGGGGGCGCATTTCTTCTTTTCCAACAGTGCTATGGTGTTCTTAGGGTATATTCCTAAAAGTGGGATAGCTGGGTCAAAAGGCAGTTCGATTTTTAATTTTCTGAGGAATCTCCAAACTGTTTTCCACAGTGGCTGCACCAGTCTGCATTCCCACCAGCAGTGCAGAAGGGTTCCCTTTTCTCCACATCCTCGCCAGCACTTATTCTGTGTTGTTTTGCTGATAAGTGCCATTCTGACTGGTGTGAGGTGATATCTCATTGTGGTTTTAATTTGCATTTCTCTAATGATTAGTGATGTTGAGCATTTTTTCATATGCCTATTGGCCATCTGTATGTCCTCTTTGGAGAAATTTCTATTCATTTCTTTTGCCCATTTTTTGATTGGGTTGTTTGTCTTCCTGGTGTTGCTTTTTATAAGTTCTTTATAAATTTTAGTTATTAACCCCTTATCAGATGTGCTGTCGAATATGTTCTCCCATTGTGTGGTTTGTCTTTTTATTCTGTTCCTATTGTCTTTAGCTGTGCAAAACCTTTTTAGTTTGATATAGTCCCATTTGTTTATCTTGCCTTTTATTTCAGTTGCCCATGAAGATAAATCGGCAAATATACCGCTGCTACAGATGTCGGAGAGCTTGCTGCCTATATTTTCTTCTAAGATGTTTATGGTTTCACAGCTTACATTTAAGTCTATTATCCATTTTGAGTTTGTTTTTGTGAATGGTGTAAGTTGATGGTCTAGTTTCATTTTTTTGCAGGTAGATGTGCAATTTTCCCAACACCATTTGTTAAAGAGGCTGTCTTTACTCCATTGTATGTTCTTTCCTCCTTTGTCAAATATCAGTTGTCCATAAAGCTGTGGGTTTATTTCTGGGTTCTCTGTTCTGTTCCATTGATCTATGTGCCTGTTCTTATGCCAGTACCAGGCTGTCTTGAGTATATTGGCCTTGTAGTAAACCATGATATCAGGAAGAGTGATACCTCCTGCTTTATTTTTTCTTTTTAAGGTTGCTGAGGCTACTCGTGTTCTTTTTTGGTTCCATATAAATTTTTGGAATATGTGTTCTATATCTTTGAAGTATGTCATTGGTATTTTAATTGGTATTGCATTGAATTTATAAATTGCTTTGGGTAATATAGACATTTTAATGATGTTTATTCTTCCTAGCCATGAGCACGGTATGTGCTTCCACTTGTTTGTATCTTCCTTGATTTCTTTTATCAATGTTCTATAATTTTCTGAGTACAAGTCCTTAACCTCCTTGGTTAAATTTACTCCTAGGTACTTTATTTTTTTGGCTGCAATAGTGAAGGGGATTGTTTCCTTAATTTCTTTTGCTGATATTTCATTGTTGGTGTATAGAAATGCCTCTGATTTCTGAGTATTAATTTTATATCCTGCCACCTTGCTGAATTCATTTATCAGGTCCAGTAGTTTTTTGACTGAGACTTTAGGGTTTTCAATATACAATATCATATCATCTGCAAATAATGACAGTTTTACTTCTTCTTTTCCAATTTGTATGCCTTTTATTTCTTCTTCTTGTCTGATTGCTGTAGCTAGGACTTCCAGAACTATGTTGAATAAGAGTGGTGAAAGTGGGCAACCCTGCCTGGTTCCTGATCTTAAGGGGATTGCTTTTAATCTTTGTCCATTTAGTATGATGTTTGCTGTCGGTTTATCGTAGATGGCCTTTATCATGTTAAGGAATGATCCCTGTATTCCCACTTTACTGAGAGTTTTGAGCATGAATGGGTGCTGGATTTTATCAAATGCCTTTTCTGCATCTATTGAAATTATCATGTGATTTTTTTCCTTCCTTTTGTTTATGTGGTGAATCACATTGATTGATTTGCGAATATTGAACCAGCCTTGCCTCTCCAGAATAAATTCCACTTGATCGTGGTGTATGATTTTTTTCATATATTGCTGGATCCAGTTGGCTAATATTTTGTTGAGAATTTTAGCGTCTAAATTCATCAGGGATATAGGCCTATAATTTTCTTTCTTTGTGTTGTCTTTGCCCGGGTTTGGGATCAGAATTATGCTCGCCTCATAAAAGGAGTTTGGAATTCTTCCTTCCTCTTGAATTTTTTGAAATAGCTTCAGGAGAATAGGAGTTAGTTCTTCTTTGAATTTTTGATAGAATTCACTTGTGAAGCCATCAGGCCCAGGACTTTTCTTTTTTGGGAGTTTTTTGATAACTGTTTCGATCTCATTTGCTGTAATTGGTCTGTTTAGGTGTTCTGATTCTTCCAGATTGATTTTTGGAAGGTTATATGATTCAAGAAATTTGTCCATTTCACCAAGATTGTCTAATTTTTTGGCATATAGTTCTTCATAGTATTTTCTTACAATGCTTTGTATTTCTCTTGTGTCAGTTGTTATTTCTCCACTGTCCTTTCTAATTTTATTTATTTGAGTCCTCTCTCTTTTTTTCTTGGTGAGTCTAGTTAAAGGTTCATCAATCTTGTTTACCTTTTCAAAGAACCAGCCTCTTGTTTCATTGATCCTCTGTATTGTTTCCTTAGCCTCTATGTCATTTATTTCTGCTCAGACCTTTATTATTTCCTTTCTTCTACTTGTCTTGGGTTTTATTTGTTGTTGTTTTTCTAGTTCTTTTAGATGCAGGGTCAGGTTGCTTATTTGAGCTTTTTCTAGCTTCTTATGATATGCCTGTAGTGCAATAAACTTCCCTCTCAGAACTGCTTTTGCTGTGTCCCATAAATTTTGAGTTGATGTATGCTCATTATCATTTGTTTCTAGAAACTTTTTTATTTCTTCTTTGATCTCATTGTTAATCCATTCATTATTTAATAACAAGCTATTTAGTTTCCAAGTGTTTGAGTATTTTTCATTTTTTCTTTTGTGGTTAATTTCTAGTTTCATGGCATTGTGATCAGAGAAAATGCTTGATATGATTTCAATCTTCTTAAATTTATTGAGACCATTCATTTTTATTTTATTTGTCAATTCTTCCTATACCTTCCAAAACCTCTCAGGAGGTTTTCTCATCAAGTCATTCACATCAAGTAATCTATTGGCTTCACTCTATGTGGGTGAATGAATGCACACAGATACACAAAGATGTACACCCATGCACAAATATGCACACATGCATGCACAGAGATGCACAGTGAAGCACATATATGTGCACACATGCACACACACAAACACACACACGGGAACTCACTTCTGTTAGTGTCATCCACTCTACATCTATTTGGACTATATGCTCCCTGAGCTTATTATGCTAGGATTTCTTTTTGCTGTTATTAAAAAAATTTTTTTTGAATTTCCTAAGAAATGTATCCTCTGTTCCTCTGAAGCTATGCACTGTTTTCCTTCATTTCTTTCGATGCTTTCAGGGAGCACATCCTGTAGCCACTTAGCAGGTTAGCGGGGACTGCACAGCAACATAAGTCACTGAAATGAATCATGGGCACGCCAGCCCCTCTACGCGGCCCCCTGTCTGAGCATTGGTGCTGATGACCTGCTGCAACCCAGGGAACACCTATTACCACCACCCTTTGAGAAATCCTTTTGCATCTTTCTTCCTGTTGCTTGGGCTCCTATTTTCCTGAATTCGGGGTTTCTTTCTTGGATTTCTCACTGTTTTGTGGAGCTATCTTCTCACCGAGAAGAGGAACAGGGGAAAAAACATTTTTGGAGTCATTTTTTTTATTTATGTGATCTGTTTTTATTCTAGCTCACATTAAATTGTCAGTATTTGCCAGTATCGAGAGTTTTTATCCATAATTTCTAAGACATTACTCCATGATCTCAATTTTCCGGTGTCACTTTGGAAAAATCTGAGGCCATTATAATTTTTTTTTTTTGTCTTAAGCGCATTTCCCACCCTGTGTCTGAAAGCTTCTAGAGCCTCCTTTGTCTCTGTGCCCTGAATTTTCACGGTGATACTCCCTGTGTCTATTTCCATCCATTCTGCTAGACATCTCTGGATCCTTTCAGTCTGCAAACTCACATCTCGATAATTTTTCTGATGCCCATGATGATCAAATCTCTGCTTCTTTTCCTGTTCCTTTTCCAGAACTCTAAATATGTGACCACCACCATTCCTGGGCTTCCATATCTGGCCTCTGACACCCTAATGTTTTGCTCTAGAATTTTACTGTATTTTTGTTCTTGCTGTTGCATTCTCTAAGAGATTTAACTTTCACTTCCAACGTATTGAGTTTTGGATAGCTCCTATCATATTTTTAATGTTCAAGCAAAAGATTAAAAATATCCCTCTTTACTTCTACAGAGTAGTTAAGATTGTTTTAAAAGTATTTTTCTCCCTGCACAATGTTGTTTCCTTCCTTCCTGTTGTGTTGGTTTCTTTGTTGGTTTTGGTCACTGTCACCTGTTAGAATCTGTCTTCAGATGCCTAAAAAGCCTTGGTTTTTTGGTCCTATGTGCCAGGGTACACTGCCTACCAGAGCTTTAACAAAGGGGAACCTTGCTGGCTCTTTGGGGGAGAAACCCTGACTACAGATTTTGTCTTTCCTTTTGGGGTGGGCAGATTCATGAGAGAAAAATCCCCACTTTCTTGCCTGAAGGATAACAAAGCAAAACAAAACAAGTGCACCCAAGACTGACTGCTAACATCCCAGAGCTGAGAGTTTTGGCATCCATTCTGCTAACATCCCAGAGCTGAGAGTTTTGGCATCCATTCTGCTAGACATCTCTGAATGTCTAGCAGAATGGATGGAAATAGACACAGGGAGTATCACCGTGAAAATTCAGGGCACAGAGACAAATGTCGATTTGCAGACATTGATGTGTGCCTCTCCTTTTGTTGCGGAACACCGGCGTTCTCCAACTCAGAGAACTTCTTCTCCCTTCACCACATACAAGACTTGAGTTTTTCACTGGAGATTGGAAGAGCTGTCGTCAAAGACATGAAGGCCTGGACGGACCTAGAGTTTCAACTGTTTCAGTCCTTCTTAACCTGGTGAGCTCCTTCACCCTGAGCCCTTAGACCCTGTGTGTGTCCTGGGCTTGATCTTCTTGGATCCACTTAACCAGTGACCACATGTCTGCTTGCTTCCTGCTTCCCAAATCTCGCTGTTGTCTCATCACTTGCATTCCCTATTTTAAGTCTTTGACAAAATATAGAAAAGGAAAAAAAAAGAGAAAATCCATTCTCTATAATTTTAGTAGGGTTTTGGAGAGAGTAAAGTTACATGGATCTGTGCAGGATCCATTTGACCTGAAAGTGCTTTTTGACATGTCACATGTCGGATAAATTCTAGAGTTCTTGGGGGAAAGCTATTGTGGGAACTGGTAATACACGTAACTTTGCTGAGTGAATGTGAAGATCAAATTGGCCTCATTCAATGACTCCTGAGTAAGCAGCATTCCCCCATCCAGCAGACAGAAAGGGGGCCAGAGGCAGCACAACACAACAGGTTAACAGAGAAGACAAGTCAGCAGAATCACCTACTTGCGGGAGACAGAGGTGGACACCTTACTGGTGTCTACTGGTTAAAGGTTACCCTCTTGGGAGAGGCTGAGACTACAGTGAGGTCAGATATTATCTTGATTTGTGGACATATTGGGCTTCACACAAGTGAACCCAGGATTGAGGTTAAGAGCCTATAGTAAGGTAAGTTTATGTAGATTCACAAGGATTATTTAGAAAGTTCAATGTGGTAGGGGAAAGAGCTAAACTCTCTTGTTTGGGTGGAAACCAGCATTTTACTGAGGGCTATTGGGTGGGTGGTGTGGAATCAATCACTGGTATGGGGGTGACAGAGAAGGGAGGAGGGGCTTCCCCCAAAGGGGTGGTCCAGAGACTGTCTGGATGGCAGAGTTACCGTTGGCATCAAATACAGTTAATAATCCAAATAAGATAATCAGAAAAATTAGATTTAATAATATAGATATCATTTGAGGAAATGAGTCCAGAGGAGAGGAGTGCAGGACACAGAGGAGGAAGAGGAGACAACTCTGGGGGACTGACTTGAGGGTGACAGAGCGCATCAAACTAGGTTGAAGCCACACATATTCAAATACTTTCCATAAAAGAATTACAAAAGGCAAACATTATCGCTCATTTCAAAAAATGGCCTGTATGTTTCCCTAAGAGTGGCAGGGATGTTATTAGATCCCACATAACCCTACCTGTATTTTCCTTTTTCTCCACAATATCTTTTTCTAATCTGGTCCCTGACTGTGGTAAAAGTCAGGTGAGGTGGGTCATTATCACCATGTGCTTTGATGTCAAATAAATAAATAATTCAGGTGCCTAAGAACAATAAATGCTCTCCTGGGCAAGACTGATCATTCTCACTTATTTTCTTCCTCTTTGATAATAAAAACCAGGGAGATTCGTTTCTTGGCTTCAGCCTGATATAGATGGTTTCATGTCTGTAAGAGCCTTACAAAAAAAAAAAAAAAAAAGAAATAATAAAGGGTATCTTTCTTTTAAAAGCCTTCTGAGGATAATATTAGACTGTAGTTAGTTGGCTACACATGAAGGCTCCGAGGTGCTGACACATCCCCAGAGCCCACCAGCTCTTCCCTGGGTGCCTTCCTTCCATTCTTTGAGGTGGGTCTCCAAGCTCCTGGGAAGCTCACCCTGGATGCAGATTTCACACAATAGGGTTCCCTGTCCCTGTAGTCTACTGCTGCAGACCATTCCCTGGGACCGTAGTCAGTGCCCTGTGTCAGGATTCCTCCCCTCTGTGGATCACAAGCTATGAGATCCATTTCTTGGTGCACAGATCTGACCTTTTGCATGAGAGAATAAAGCACATGTTGTTTGATTCCCAACACACATTCATTCCTATTCCTCCTAAAGTTCAGAGGACTCTCTGGGCACTCAACCCATCAGTCTGATTATCAGAAAGCTCTTGGTCGAGTACTTGATTACAGGCCACTACTTGATATTCTAGGAAGGATAACATTGAGATGTTAACTTTGGAAGTGTTTCTCCTTACTCTGTGTTCTCTGAGTCGATCAGTTCTGAGTTCCTGACCGCCCTCCACTACACCCCTATTGCAAAGATAAACAAGGGGGAAAACATCCTCCCGCAAGATTCTCACAGAGACTTGGTATGATAATTAAGTCCTCCGATTATCTAGATCAGCAGTAGTCAACCTTTTTATACTACACCCTCCACTACACCCCTATTGCAAAGATAAACAAGGGGGAAAACATCCTCCCGCAAGATTCTCACAGAGACTTGGTATGATAATTAAGTCCTCCGATTATCTAGATCAGCAGTAGTCAACCTTTTTATACCTACCACCCACTTTTTTATCTCTGTTAGTAGTAAAATTTTCTAACTGCCCACCGGTTCCACAGTAATGGTGATTTATAAAGTAGGAAAGTAACTTTACTTTATAAAATTTATAAAGCAGAGTTACAGCAAGTTAAAGCATATAATAATAATTACTTACAAAGTACTTTATGTCAAAATTTCACTAAGTTTGGCAGAATAAATCTTTATAAAATAACTTACTATAGTTAAATCTTTTTATTTATACTTTGGTTGCTCTGCTACAACCCACCATGAAAGCTGGAATGCCCACTAGTGGGCGGTAGGGACCAGGTTGACTACCACTGATCTAGACCATCATGACTCATGGCTTTATACAATCAATTATACCCACTTATCCAAAAGTGATTTTTATCTTTTTCAAGTGGTGATGGACTCCTCACATAGCCTGGGCTCACTGGCACTTGCCTGCAATTTGCTATATATAGTCACACTTCCTGCTCCCATTGTTGGTCTGTCGTATCATCAAGTTAGTAGTGGGACGATTCTCCTGTTGATGTGGCCGGTTTAATATACTTGCCAATTCAGGCAAACATAGAAGACATTTTTTGGCATAGATTATTTAAGCATTTCCCTTTTCCATTTCATATTGGTGAGGAAGACATAGATGGTAAAGGCTACCTCTCTAGCTCACAGCCTAAATGCTTACCACAAACATATATACAGCACTCATCGAGTAAAACCACAGTGTCCATGGGCCATTTCTCCGTTCTCCTATTTATTGACAGTTGTTTAATTACAACACAATGAGTTGATGGTAAAACATAGAAGATGCCATAGTATAAAAGCCATTTAACCCTGCTCGAGGTTAAGACATGTACAACAGACAAAAACTGCCCCGCCCCAAATCCCCTCCACTAGTGGACACAAAATAAATAGAAATCAATAAATATAGAACATGTACATCACTGCACAGTCCTTAGCGCTCTGATTGCCAGGCTGGGGACCATGCGGATGATTCTAGTTTGTGACACGCATGTGGTTTAAGGTCCCCGTGGCAGTCAAAGGGTTACAGCGTTGTAAACATAAGGACCTGGGAGGGAAGTTCAATCATGTTAATGGTCTATGGCGGTGAGAGTAATAGCATGGCCCCTTGACCTTTAATGACACAATATAGTAAGGAAAAGGAATTAAGAGAAATAATAGCTTGGCGAGCCATGACACAGACTAGTCAACTGTTTTATTTAACAACATGCAATGAGACCTTGATTTACTAAAAAAAGACAACATGTGAATAATCAACACTGTTCAATGCATCGATTGATGAAACCAATGGAAAAAAATTAATGTAAGCACCACAAAATTTTGCCTGATTATATCTGACAGTCATAATAATACACTTTAGCACCATATATGTAGCCTTATATTTGCACACAAACAAGCTTTGTGTTTGTCAGTGGAAGCTATCTGAAAAAAGAAATACATGTAATATGCTAGACTGAAGATGGGACACATGTATAGAATTCTGTGCAGACACCAGGGACGACTGCAAACCTGGAAACCCGTCCCGCAAACAAACACGTTCTCTCTTTTCCTGCGCACAGAAAGCCACCCAGCATCAACAACTCAATGGACTCACGTTGAGTGGAATGGGGACAATCCAGAAGCTTAGCGTTAGGTTGAATACTTTCTCCATAACTGGGAAATATCACTGGAATGAAAACAGAGATGAAGTATTGTCCAACGACCAAACGGTAATGGCCTAAATATTTAATATTCTAGTGTTTCTCTCTGCTTCACAGTTTAATGCTATTCGAAGGAAGTCTGTATTAATTTTATGCATTAAATTCCCTTAACCACCATAGAATATGAAAAACACAATTTTCCTAAGAAGCTACAAAATGTGTAGTTTACCCAGAAGGCAACCTCCTCTGCAATTGCTTGCTTCTCATTCTGATTCTGAAAGAGAAATGTCTGCGCAATTTTTAAAATATATATATATATATATATGTAAATATACATATATATTGTATTTATTTGACAAACTAAATTTATGGGAGTCTCCTCCACCTTAATCTATCTAGTAATATATTTTATATATTTCCAAACCTATATTACCAGATAGCTTGTATGGACGGCGATAATTGCATTCATTATCATACCGACCCACTATCAGAAACAAGATAATGTTATACAGGTAAACAAGTTTTAAAACCTTGTTACGATAGGTGTCTATACTGATGAAGCAGGCAATTTTTCTCAATGTCAATAGTTCATTCTTTAAAAAAAACAAAACAACCTACGCACTAATTAGATTTTATGTTGTCGAAAACTAAGTGTATTTAAAGTCATATCAGCCCCAAATTGAACTAGTAAACTCCATTTATTTCCCTCCTATAATATAAAAACAAGATATATTTGTTTACAATTATACACCTAAAAAAATCTTTCAAGACTTTTTTAAGCCTGAAGCAAATTTTTATGGGTGAGTCTGTGGAACCCCTGAAAATAGAAGTCCCCCCACAGAGATGCTGATAACGTCCAACATTAGACAGCAACAGGCTGTCCAATACCCGTCCTCTTATTTACTCTCTTTAATATACATGTAATTTACACAAAAAGAGAACTAGACCCATGGAGCAAGTCGATAGGCGCTCCTGTACTCATGATGTATCTTAAACCAACACTACATGATGGTATTTACTTTTCTATGTATGTGTGATGATTTAAGACAATTCTCCCAAAGCAAACTTCTTTAGCTGGCTTATCAACAGACATTTCATGTTATTCAGGGGAAAAGCACTCAATAAAAGGTAGACCACAATGTAAGAGACTGGGGTGGGAGGAGTAACTAAACTGGGTCTACATTTTTGCATGAAACTCTGTGGGAGAAAGTTGAGGACAAAGGCATATTTTCTGGGTACCACATCTGCGGCCCAAGACTTTTCACTTCTGCCTCTCACAAAGGTCAGGGAAAATCACATTGGAGAAAAGGAGAGGGTGAAAATCAAAAGAAATGTAATGAGAGGCACAGACTGTACCCAAAAGGACAAATGACTTAACTCCTCCCAACCATCCATATTTCTGTGTGATAAACAGAAAGCAAACAGGTAATTTCAGAATCGGAGGAACAGGAAAAGCCAGCATATGAACACACTTGTTTGGAAGTCACAAAGTAATTAAGATGGTGAAATGTTGTATTTATGAGCCTAAAAAGGAGCAATGGATCTCATGTCAGATACAAAAGAACTGACAAAAAGAACCAAAACACTTAATTTTATCCAGGCAACAGAATAAATTAGCTGTGAGAAGACAGGCAGTAATGTGGCCTTTGGTGATATTATTTCTGTGGCAGCAAAAACTGTGACACTGATCTTAAGATGGAATCATTCATTCAAGTAAAGTATGTTTTACCTTTGCAACTGAGCAGTCGATCTATCAAGTTCATAGTGGTATTACGTGTCAAGGGCATTCCACCTGGACACAGTCTTGCTATGGACCAAGTGCTCCAGAAACGCTTTCTGAGTGATACTTTTTCATGGAGAAAAATGAGTGGCTGAAATACCCGAGAAACATCTCCGTCAGTCAAACAGGCCATCACTTACTTTATTCATGCGGCCCGCCCTTCTTTCCAGTTCTCGCCTGTGAAGTGAGGGTTCATGATCTCTTGCTCTGGAGCTGAGTGGCCTTAGGTGACACAATGTCACATCCTTGTGTTCTTATTTCCTTGATTTTTGTCTCCCGTCTTCAGGGCACAGAAGGCCAGCTCTATCACAGAGTGTATGACAGCTATGTGGTCAGCAACGGGTCTAGTTTACCCTGTCTTTGTCCTACACTGTCCTGTGCTCCCTTGAATGTGAGGACATGCTGAGTGCTAACTTGACCTGTAGTCTCAACCAAATGATGGTATAGGCTAACACACACTGCTCTTTACGCTGGAGGCATACTCTTCAGGTATCTTGATAAATAACTATCTTGCATATGGAGCTTGTTATAATTATGATGCAGTGACCATGGATTACCTTATGTGCTCATAGTCCTTCAGGGGCTGTAGCTGGGAGCGCCTGTGCAGTGCTCTGTCCCAGGACTCGGGACTCACGTCCTTCCTTGGGGTAAAGAATTAGCACTGCTCAAGAAATCACACAGCCATGCTTCAGAACTGGAGGCTGCTACTTCAGGACTTGACCAGAACAGTGGCTGAACTTTTACATCACGTAAGGTTTCCCACTCGATTTCTGTGGATCTGCCTGGGCCGGTCTTTGTCCTTAGGCTTCCCATGCGATTGCTGTACATATCAAAGGAGACACATGTATAAAATACCGAGAGATAGCAGTAAGTGGGTGTAATTGATCTGACCCGAACTCAGCAACGTTTCAAAATGACAGCGACACAGATGAGAAATGATGTGAAGAGCCCGTGGAAGACAAAGCTCACGATTCTGTGAGATGGGGATGTGAAGGCAGCCCCCCCTGCTCCTGTGCGGAGGGTTTCCTGTCTTGTGATCATGGGGCAGAGTTCTGTCCCAGGGAAATGCTTTCCTCAGGTGAGGCTAGGATTCCTTTTTCCCAGTTGAGGTGACTGGGCGCCCAACAATGACATCTGCAGCCCAAAGGTGGTGCCTGATGGTCAGCTGTGTGGATGGAGGAGATTCTCGTGACCCCTGGCTCATCATGCTCACTCATCACCAGTGTGACAGACTGAAGTTGCATTTTCCTCTAGTATTTTTATACTTGCTAAAGTAAAACTTCCCGTTGTACTCAAGAGTGTGCTGTAGAGCAGGTATTTATATTTTACAAAAGAATTTTTTTCCCTTGTCCTCCATTTTCCTTCTGCTTAATCAATATCCTATTTGGCTTTCTTGTTGGTGGTGTGGTGCTCGGCCTCTTCAGTATACAAACTTCTAATTTTTACAAGGTAACTAATAAAACTCTTCTCGTGCAGCTATGGTCCTCTCCTAGACCACAAGGAACCAATAACAGATTGCCCAAGTCAGGCCCTCCACACCTGTGGCCATAGCACACCCACGTCCTGGAGAAGCAATGAGAGGCTGCGCTCCTGTGATGTCACTCACTTGCCGCCTTCATGACATCGCAATGGTTGAAGTCACCGACAACCACTTGGAATAGCTCGTCTGAATTTCACGTGTTCAGTTTAGACGGCACGTCTCTGCTTGACATTTGTGTTATTTTGGAACGGGCTCTTGAGAGTGCTGAACATTAACTCTTTGCTACGTCTGCCAAGAAAGATTTCTCCACTGTCCATGAGGTCATTTCAATCTATGTTACAATGTCACAGACTCAGGACTGTCTGTCAACCTTGGCCTTTCTTCATTTCTGGAAATAATTTCAAAACTTACTTTAAAAAATTCTTTCCACAACTCTTGTTTTAACTCAGTCTAGTTGTCTATGACATCATTCCTCTCTCAGACAGCACTTCTGAGTCCTGAAGGACACTGTTATGCTAAGATGTGCATTTGTACAAAGTTGGGTGCGCATTTGCACCACACTAGACATACCAACACAACATGCAAACGTGAAACTGACTATAACCTCCTGGGACCCACACCACATATCATCCACATGTTGGAACTACGAGGGAAGTTGGGCAAAGTCTTCCCCACCCCACGCTGCATTCTTAAATTAACCCTCCGAAAGGGGATAAAAGCAAGCATGTCAGGTAGGAGACAGACACACTGCCTGTCAGCAGAAAAAGATGACAAGCAACCTGACTCCTCAAAGTAATATCTGCTTTAATTCAGCAAGTCAGCCTCTGTCCCTTATCCCTTAGCAATTATTTTTGTAAATTATTATTTAGTAATTGATCACATCTGATTCAGAAAAGCCTTGCCCTCAGGTCTGTGACAGAAGTTGTCCTCGCTAGTCTTACATGGGGTGGAATTCACCCCATTAGCTCTAGGCCTGGAGCAGACTTACTGTTGTAGAGAACACAGGCTTTCCGGCGATCTTGGTTCCTCACTCAGTACTGTTAATAATACGCAGGTCAATAACATTAGGCTAAAATGATAAACTACGCAGTTAATTATGTAAAGAACATTGCTTTGCTTATGATAAGCACTGAAAAGCCATGAAACAGTG
Source organism: Rhynchonycteris naso (assembly GCA_037038555.1). Classification (NCBI taxonomy): domain Eukaryota; kingdom Metazoa; phylum Chordata; class Mammalia; order Chiroptera; family Emballonuridae; genus Rhynchonycteris; species Rhynchonycteris naso. The sequence continues at coordinate 210,067,986 of CM072998.1, read as the reverse complement.
GAGAATTATTTTCAAAGTTTGTGTGTTCTCATTTCAATGTGGGAAGCTCTAGATGTGACTTGAACTTGCCATGTCTCAGTGATGATATGAAGGGAACTGTTTAATAGGTTGTATGTCTCTATTGATACTGAACTGGTACCATATGTGGCTCACCCATGGAAATGTATTTGAATTACAATCCCGATATGCTAGGTCCATCGTCACACTCCCTTTCACGACTCCATTAGGAATGAGACTGTTTTCTCCAAACCCCACAGCGGGAGAGGAGTCAGCAACCACCCTCAGAGTGCTGGGCATGCAATAAACAATAAAACCCCGTGTTTGTGATTACTTGTGTGTGTGTCCTTGACGCTTTCTTATCCCTTGTTGTCTCATAGCATAAATAGCATAAAGGTTCTGGGAAAGTGAGAAGCTGTTCACGCCTTTTCCTCTCACCTCCATCTCATCTTATGTGGAAGTAAGTATGACCCCATGCTTGTCTGGGACACTCCGGAAGGCAAGCATCACAGCTGAGTCCTTCCCTTCCAAATGCACCATTATTGTAGAGCCCTTCTATGCCTATAATCTCAGAATGAACCAGGATTTTGTGACAAATAAGTAGCGAGGCAAACGACTGATTCTTTAGTTTCTTTCTCATTTTAAAGGGAAAAAAATAATCAATTTTCCATGAAGGTTAATGAAAATCCTCAATGATTTACACACATCCCAAAATGACATAGTTCCTCATTTCAGTCTTTAGTGAGATGTAATTTCCTGTCATTTTTTTCTCCTCTGGACATCAAGGTCTTGAAAGCCTCCAGTCCTCCCACCGGCAAACACTGTGTAAACAAGCTTGTCCATGCAGACAGCCCTCTCCGCACTGCACTGTTGTGATGGACCCTTAAGCACACCGGCATCGGCCCCTGCGGGAGCCTGGAGTCAGCTGGCAGAGGTGCTGCCCCCACACACAGGGTCTCCGACACCTTGCCAGATCAGCTGCATCACACAGCGTTGGCCATGAGGCCTTCCTCTTTCTGAACCGGTCTTTTTTCTGAGCCTTCCACCAGACATGTCCAGGGCATGAGAAACCACAGACAGCAAGGCCCTGCAGCATGCAACTGCAGTTGCAATGTTTCCCTGACCCAACCATAAAGCGCCGGATCAAAAGGTGTTCTAGTTCTCAGGCCATGTGGAATATAAATGTCAATGAATGTCAAGGCAGCTCGACAATCCATTTCCAAATAAGAATGGATACCTATACTCATTAAAATTCATCTGGAAATGTGTATTATTAGCAAATGAGTAAGAAATTCTCACTAGTATAAAATTCCTGCTTTATACAAAAGCCACACTGGCCATTCAAGTAAATTTGAAGGGGTTTCTTCCCTTATAGTTTTATATTTATACTAAAACGATGACTTTAGACTTGAAATTATATAAAAGAAAAATTAAAAGTCATTTCTACCTACAGGACATTTTTTCCGAGTGCATTGGTACGAGCCCAGTGCCTGTCTGCACGTCCGACACCCACCCCCTTCTCCACCTGGAGCAAACAGCTCACCCTCACTGGGTGCTTGGAGGAAAATCCACCCTCCAATGTGGAAGCAACACCAGACGTCCTTCCATTTCTGCCAGTTTGCAAGTTAAAGGTCAAAGGGCAAAGACACAGAACTGGATTGTTCAAGAGAAATGTCCACAGACGACAATGTTTACACTGTTATCAGACAGTCAACAGATCAACAATCAAATTCAAGGCAAGCTGTTCATTGTTTCAAAAGCTAATCCCCTAGGAAGCTGGCTTTCCCCTGCAAAGCCAAGCCCACGTCTGAGTCACGGGGCGGTCCCATCCAAACGAACACCTCTAATGAGCTCACAGCCCCCACGGCTAGAAAGCCTTTCACCGGAAAAGCCACTCCTAAAAATCAAGAAGGAGGTCTGTCAGTTGCTGAGTTTTCTCTACGAAAAATATTATTGATACAAACCTGCTGTGCAGGTCACACGAAAATGACGGTACCACTGTCAGGGACAAATGATATTCTAACAGAGAGATAGATGCTTTGGTGGTGTTTTGGCTCTGTCAGCGACCAGACGGGCGGATGTATGCTGGAAGCCACATGAACCCTTTGAGAACTATGGCCGCCATGCAGGATGATCATCGCCTTAGAGTTGGCGTTTTCCCTCCCTTTAACAGTGGCCGTGGGCGGGGCATGTCCAGGGGCCGGCCGGACTCCCATGCAATGGTTTTTAAAACAGAAACTCAGTATGTCTAATCCAAAGGGGGGGAGGGGCGGGGAGGGGGACGACTTAAACTATAAACATCAATTGCTCAAATAAAATTTCACTCTTACAAGATACTTAATAAAATACCTTTTTTATTTGCCAGGAAATGTCTTGGCAAGTCACATGGTCAGTGCTTGTCATGGATGCATTTTCTGTGTTACCATAAGTCACTTAAAATACATGGGGTTATAGGGTATCTGTTTTAAAAAACAAACAAACAACAAAACCCTGACCTTCCTGAACCTGAGACTGTTGTCACCATTGCCCCCGCCGCTCAGAATCCACCAGGTGGCAAGACCGATTACCCTGCACCTCCGAAGGCTGATCTGATAGTTCTCAAAGGGTTCCACTGCTGGGCTAAAATGTCACCTGGCCTTATAAGCAACTGTCACATTGTCACACCACGTCAGGGACACGCTGCTTCTCACTCTGCTATAATAGATATTCCTGACAGACCCAGGGGACTCTGGGGCAATGGCCTTAAACAGCTTGGCGGGGGCGGGGTGTGGGGAAGTGTCCCACAACGACAAAGGGGGGCTGTGGCAGGAAGGGTCTGGAAATGCTTCCCAATGGTTCCAAGTCCTGTTTGAGTCGAGTTCTGGGCACAGATGGGACAAGACGCGAAGGACGTGGCTGAGAACAGCTGCAGGAAATGAAACATGGAGGGTTATTAAGGCTGTTACTATATTGCAGAGATTTTGGCCCCTTGTTGTCTGGAAAACGGCTGTCCCAACAGTCTTGTCCCGCCACCCCAACGCAGGCCAGTGCGGCAGACAGACTTTCAGGAAAGGTCAGAACGCTCTCCTCTTTGGAGACAAAGCTGTTCTGGGCCTTCACACGTTCCTGAAAAGTTCAACTATGGGTAGTTCTGTTTTACCTTTTCAACATTTTTTTTTCTTGGCTGAAAAGCAAATATGTGTGGGTATTCCGTTTTGCTTCTCTTCCCCACCCCCAAATATGGGCTAAGACTTCAGAAGGGTGCTTCTCCTCAGAACATGGAGGGAGAACCTTTTGCTTTGTTTCCTCTTCCGGAGTTACCCCTGAATATGTACTGGGCATCAAACGTGCAGAGGAAAGGCCTAGAACGGAAGGACAAAGAAAGACGAGGGACCGAGGGGCGGCAGGGACTTGCATCATGGAAGCATCCCTGCGACTGAATTTCCACTCATGTGCAGGACCAGCAACCCTCTGGTTTGAAAGGTCAGCCCCGAACGAGGCTGCCACCAGCCGGCTCCAGGCAAGGAACCAGCATTAACAGCTCTTGTCTTGAATCTCAAGTGACCACAAACTCCTGGAAACGCAGACAGGGAGCCCCGTGTCACACCCACTCCTGCATGGAGCGTTTACAGTACAGTATGTGTCTGGGCGTCCCTTTGCTCTTGAACTGGAACACTGTATACACCAGGACCAGCAGGCATAAGGCCAGGATGCACGGGATGACAATGGCTATGGCTTTCACAGTGCTGGCTGTGTTGTCCAGTTTTATGACAATGTCGACGTCATCAGGCGGGCTGTGTCCTTCTTTGTGCCTGTCCGTGGGTCCGTCACAGCCCATAAAGTCCTTCAAGATGGATCTGGGATACCCGGGCTCTACCTTGAGGATCTGGTTGTTGAATTTCCAATACTCCTTTCCTTTGTAGAAATACGTAAAGCCTACGGGTGTGGGGGAAACAACACACACAGGAACCTCTTATTGCTGGAAGTGGATGTGCACAGACAATTAAATCGACTAAATAAAAGACAAATGTTAGGGCCCCTCTGATTGTGTAGGAAAAGGAGACTGTTCTGACCTTAGCAGCATGTGTACATGAATCTGGCCACTGTGCTCTGAGAATGAATGGTCCCCTTGGATGCCTGGGGAGCCCCAGCCATAGAGAAGTGCTCTCTGCTGACGGTGTGAAAACACCAAACTAAGCACTTCTACCCTCATCTGCGCTGGAGCGAGACTCCATCCACCGCTGGCTTACAAGACCGATGGTCCAGAACGCACGCCAGTGTGACAACATTCACCTGTGTCGTAGCTACTGCCCCACCTTACAAACTGAAGCATTGTCTGCCTCAGGCTGTGACCGAGGACATGCACAGTGTCTCCAGGGGCCCCCGCACAGGGAGTTCTAACCATCTTAGCACTGCGAGCAGCTGTGATCCTCAACCATAGGTCTGCCTTTGTCATGGGGATCAGAAATAATAACAAATAAAAATTCATGCAACGAGAGGTTTTTCCTTTTGTCTGCTAGGAATTTTAATAAGTAAACAGGCATTTCTGGTATTCTGTGCACTGACCTCATTTTCAACTCGCTCTTGTCCTCATTTATACACGTTTCTTATTCACTGAGCCTACATTAAATTCATGTCGCTCAACTGTACTTTACAGAACTTCTAAAGCCGTTATTAATCCTTTTAAAGAATTAGTAGCATATAAATAGATTTACAAGTTCATCTTTACCATTTCTCTCTAACATATATTTCATGGAGGAGGGGGTGGTATGTGGGAGACTCAAGGACCTGGCAGCATATATGATTTATGTTGCAAACCATCAGGGATGCAAAGAGCACACTTTGCAAGCTTATGACAAACTACTAATATGTGTGTGTCTTTCTCAGGACAAGTTTTTGTTGGGTAAATGACCCAGTTTTTTTTTTTTTCTGTCCCCAACTCTTTCATATATGTTTCTTTGTGACTACCCTTCTTGGATTTAATTCTTGATTTCTGATAAAATTCAAGAGACCGAAAGAAATGTTTTAATGTCAAGATTACTTAAAGATTGTATTTTGGGAGCTATTTTGAATCGGATGCCTACTTTAGACTTAGTAATTATTAATGAGGGTTTTTTCCCCTATGTTATTGAGCCCTTACTATGGAAGAAAAAGCCCTGTGTTCAAAACTTAGTAGGACCTGGCTGGTTAGCTCAGTCAGAGCATTGTCCTGAAATACCAGGGCTGCAAGTTCGATCCCAGGTCAGGGCACATACAGGAAGCAACCAATGAATGTACAACTAATCGGAACAACAAATGAATGCTTCCCTCTCTCTCTCTCACTCTTTCCCTTCCTCCCTTTGTCTCTAAAATCAATCAATAAAAAAAAAGAAACCTTAGTAAATGACACCTTATAATTCTCACAACCATTCTGTCAAGCAGAATTAATTACCTATATGGTTCAGGCAAAGATACTGAGGCTCAGAGATAAAATAACATGACCAAGCCCCGATGAAATCTTGGAGCAGCCCCAGAGCCTAAACACAAATGACTTATCTAAGACTGGGTCCTTCAGAGATCTATCTTTGAACAAATACTCCTTGGCTAAACAGGACAGGCTGCAATAGATAGCACTCCCCAAACAAACAAATATAAAAAAAAAACTCTTACATCTGTCAAAAAATTTTGTCAAGGACAGACTGTCACTCCAGATCACTTTCTTTTGGAGCACTCTCTGTCCAATGCTATCAAGTCTGCTGCTGCTTTTTATTGAGAAGGGCAGTTTTGCAATCAGAAGCAAACGTGCCAAGTGAGAACAAGTGCATGGAGGTTCAGATTGTTCTGCAGGGAGCTGCTTTGTGATTACCCTGATGAATCCAATGCAATTACTCCACAGGCTTGGGTGAAGCACTGTGGAGGGCCTATCAAGTAACAGTGCATTGGACAATCGTAGTTGAACAATGGCATTGATCTAGGACTCAATAGACCTTGCAAACAGGTGAACGTACTTCTTACAGACTGGAAGCCAACAGCTGTGGCTGTGTCTACATCTTTAAGTTTTAGTTCAAGCTAATTACTATGGAGCTATCTAGCATCCTACAGAAGTTCAGAAGTCTCCATTTTTATGTTTATCAGGTCTGCAGGCCGATATTATATATAATACTACAAATACAGAAGTCGAATTGGAGTTCTGAATACACATCTTAGGAATAAGAAGTCTAGTCAGTAGGAGTTAGAGAGAAAATGTATTTGGAAAGAAGTAGCCTAGGACCTTCATAATAAGAAATCTGTCAGACCTGAAGCCAACAAAATTCATCTCAGTAATTATTTTTAGTATATTTTTTTCTATTTATGAAATGTTGGTTGGTTGAGAAAATGTTTATGTACTTGTTCATTTTCCATTCAAAGAGTAGATTTGATGGAATAACCTGGTAAATGTTATGCTTACTAAGGCTAGCCACTTCTGAAAATTTTTAGCTAAATTACCTCTTTTGAGAAATTCAAAAGCTAGAGTGGGGCTGCAATTGGCAAGATAAAAATGCAACAGTGTTAAACATAGAAGCCTGTATTAACCTTAAAACTGCCTTTTCTAAGGGGAGACCATAGAATACCCAGGAGGTGGGTATGAACTGCAATAACCATAGAAACAGTTTGAAGGGGGGCGATGGTCAAGACCTCTGTAATAACTAGGTACTGTGCCAGATGGGTACTAGACCTACTGAGGGACCACCACCTAAGTGATATAACTGAATGCCAACTGTAATATAAAAAAATAAAAATAAAGAAAAACTCACACCTTACAATAAAACACTTTTGACTGGTGAGTGCCGAGAAAACTCTGTTTGACTCAATTCTGCACGAGTCAAATGTAATTTGGATGGTTGCAGTTATTTTCGGGGGGCAGAGAGCAAAGAGTAAATTAAGAAAACTATGACATTAAGATGGTTTCATGAGAAAACCATGACGATGATAGCTGAGGAAGCTATATTCCCAGGAAGTCTGGGCTTCCCTGGTGTGACACAAGGGAACACTGATCCTGGCATGAAGGACCACCGGTGACTTTAATGACACAATGTAGAAAAAGATGTTTTAAACTTTTCCTCTTCTTGGGAGACTGTGTTTGAGCACATTATTCAAGGTTGGAATGTTCCAGTTTCCAGTCATAGATATATAATCTTACCACTTTTTTTTTATTTTTTATTTTTAAATTTCTTTTTATTTTATTCATTTTAGAGAGGAGACACAGAGTGAGAGAGAGAGAGAGAGAGAGAGAGAGAGAGAGAGAGAGAGAGAGAGAAAGGGGGGAGGAGCTGGAAGCATCAACTCCCATATGTGCCTTGACCAGACCAGAGCAGGGTTTTGAACTGGCGACCTCAGTGTTCCCAGGTTGACGCTTTATCCACTGTGCCACCACAGGTCAGGCTAATCTTACCACTTTTATTACCAGAAGAGCTAGGTAAAACTAGCTGATATCGCTGGCCTCATTTATAATTAATAAAGAATGAGGTAAAGAGGTATTTGTGTAGGACAAGTAAATTAAGTAATGAAGTCATATAGCACAACTGGTATACAGCTGGTTCTCAATCATTAGCCTCTAGTAGTCATATTTCATTGGTCAACGTGGCAGAATTAATATATATTTTGTATTACAGAAAGGCACTTTCCCCTAAAATACAAAAAACATCCTTCAAGAATCAACAACGGACATTTACGGACTTTTAAAAGAATTATCATTAGGATAGAATTCCAAGGAAGAAACTCCTACACTGGGACAGACAACACAATTTGGGACTCTATCATCTCTGATTTTATGGCTAACAAATGTCTCTGGCATGGATTTAGCCTTACGGGGAATTATGTTGAGTCTAAATATAAATACCAGCATGTTTACTTCATAATTTGAGCTTGCTCTCTTTCATACAAACATCAGAGAAGGAACTGAAAAGTCTGATTTTAAGGGAAGAAGCCACATCATGAGATTTGAATAGAAAAAAAAAAAATAGAGAATTTGTGTGGACAGACTAGACTGAAACCTTGCAGATTTGTTCATGTTGCTGCTCACAGAGCAAGGGTTTCATACACCAATGAGGTCTTCTCTTCAGGGAGTGAAATTTTAGAGTCATGGTAGGGACAAAATTAATTTCAACAACTAACGTCTATTGAACGGTTCCAGTGTGACTGCCTTTGAAGAGGTTATAATGTAGTGCTCGCTTCGGCGGCACATATAATGGGCATGTAAGTTGATGGCTGTAAACGGAGATTTTGAGTGCAAGGGGATCAGATGCCAAGAGAAGATGTTCAAGGGGGATTTCCCGCAACATGAAAAGTGAGCTCATGTTGACGGATATCAAAAAGGGAGCGGGGACCAGGTGAGGTACAGAAGACCAAGATAGGCCGAAGTTTAATCAGCAGTTTTCTGGATCATTTGTAAGCACTGATTTTCCCAACATGGTTTGTGTCTCTTTCAGTGGTCTACAAAGTTATTCTTTGTTATGTGAAAAGAAAATGATGTCTGAAGACAAGGAAACCATCTTTCTCCTTATGGAGTTTACCTTTAGGTAGGAAGATGATCTTGTTCTTGGATGCATGTTAGAAACTTTTCATGCTATTGAGGACCTACAGAGGTACAGTATTTTTTATTTTGGCCCCTATTAAAAATCGTTTGGTGGGGTATTTTTCTTCTGTATATTTCAGAAGGTGGTCTCTTCCTTTGTTCTTCCTTTGTTCTGGGAAACTGTATTTAGATTTTGTTTTGAATTATTGTGATATGATTTAATCCTATTTAGTAATCCCTACACGAGGAGAGTTGTATTCAGCCTTGACATGTGCCAACGTCAGGGCATATGGATTATCCATCACTTGGCTCACTTCCCACTTAGGATCTGGCTGAGTCTCAAATTCCTGGGAGGGAGCACAGGGGATATAGGCCACTCTGACCTGTTTCTGGTTATTAAGCAACCATGCCTTGCCCTTCTGAGCTGGTTTCCTCCTGGTCTGCTGGCTGTCTCAGCCGCAGACACACGTTAAAAGTTACACCCTCACCGTGCCCCATGTGAGGTGTCTCCATACCTCAACAGCAGTTACAACCTGTCTTCTCTGGGATCAGCTCCTGACCTGTGAGTGTGTTATCATCTTCACGTGAAGTTTAATAGGAAAACGGGTGATGTGACTTCAAAAGTGTCCACACCCTTCACTTTAAAAAATTACCTTTTTTTTTTCCCTTATAAACTAAAATAAATTGAGGTTAAAAAATATCTGGAGCAGACTATTAAATGTAACTTTTTTTTTTTTTTTACAGGGACAGAGAGAGAGTCAGAGAGAGGGATAGATAGGGACAGACAGACAGGAATGGAGAGAGGTGAGAAGCATTAATCATTAGTTTTTCGTTGCCGTCGCAACACCTTAGTTGTTCACTGATTGCTCTTTCACATGTGCCTTGACCGCGGGCCTTCAGCAGACCGAGCAACCCCTTGCTGGAGCCAGCGACCTTGGGTCCAAGCTGACAAGCTTTTCGCTCAATCCAGATGGGCCCGCGCTCAAGCTGGCGAGCTCGGGGTCTCGAACCTGGGTCTTCTTCATCCCAGTCCGACGCTCTATCCACTGCGCCACTGCCTGGACAGGCTAAATGTAACTTGAGGAAGGAAGTTTCTATGTGTGGTAACAGGATGTAGTCCCCACGCGCACTTCCTAATGACCTCCCACGATGAAAGGCTAAGCTGTTGTATAGAAACATGAGTCACAGATGCATACCATTCTCCTTGTGCACGAAGGCTCCCTGGGGAGAGTCAGGGATCCCCTTCCACACCGTGATGGGCTTGGGATAGCCAGGGTCCATGGTTTTCATTTCTTCACTGTACCTCCAATACCTAAAAGAGGAGAAAGTCAGCAACAACAACCCATACATAGGGGAGGAAATGAGGTCTGCAAACAGCCACGGTCAACATTCCACGTTCCTGCCATGTGCCACCTGCACACCTGCTAATGACATTCAGCATGGCTTCAGATCGCGGGAAAGACAGCAGAACAAAAGCCTTCACTCCATTTCCATTAAAGCGTACCTGGAGCCTAAGTATGTTGTGGTGCATTTATTCCACCTGCTAAAGCTAATAAAAATGCTAGCTAAGCATATTTACAATTACATAAAGGTAGCAGCAACCTGTATATAAGTTTGAGGTTTCCATTTCTAAAAAAATCTTACGTAAGCAGCAGGACATCTCTTTAAATAATCCTCAGCAAAATTTTGCTTCATGTATTCATTCAATGCCTACCTGGGTCCCTACCTGGCTATACTGCAGGTGCGAGAGAGACAACCTTGAACTAAACAGATATGCCCCTGCTCTTGTCAGTCTTCTAGTTTAGGGTATCTTAGGGTAATAAACAAACAAACAAAAACCCCAAATAAAACCAAGTTATCAAAAAATACACTACACTAGCAAGGTAGAAAGATCTCTAAAAATGTGAAGTTCTGCACAATTAGTACTATGTCTAAGTTTACTAGGCAGGTGTTTCTACCTGTCAGATGCTGTAAACCATAAGATGAGTTTTTAAATTTAGCTAACATAGAAGTCTGGGATGATTAAAATCCTAGGGACAATAGGATTACACCTGCATGTGACTGAAGAGAGATCCCTGGCTGGCTAGTTCAGTTGGTTAGAGAATTGTCCAGATACATCAAGGTTGTGGGTTTGATCCCTGGTCAGGGCATACAGAAGAATTAATCAATGAGTGTATAAATCAATGGAACAACAAATCAATGCTTCTCTCTCTCTCTCCTTCCTTCCTCTCTTTAAAATTAATCAATAATTCTTAAAAACTCAATAAATAAAATCACTGTATGTACTTAGGAACCAGGTTTGTTCTCTAAGGAGCAGAGATCACAACATTCATGTTATATGTTCTGCAGTGTTCTGTGGCTCTAAGGTAAAATCATACATCACATTATTTTATCTTATTTCACTATGATGGCTCCACAATCTTTTAGATTGCATGTTATATTTTACCCTATGATGGCCCTGTCATTCAGTGCGTACACGGACAGAGTCCTGGGCATCATATAACTCAGAGATAATGACTTGGCCATTCTTTACGGCTTTTGAATGTTGCAGCGATGAAACAAACCGACATTGTCTGGTTGTCTGAATGTCACTGCTTGTCCTCTCTTCACAAACTTTCTGTATAAATCCACCTGCCCTTCTTGCTCTCTTGCTTCTCAAATTCCCCCTCTTCATGAGAGTGTGTCTTTCTTCCTCCCTGTTTCCCTCAGGCATCGCCTCCATTTGACATCTCTGACATTATGCTGAGCACTTCTATTACATCCTGGGATGTAAGATCCATGGAGACCACAGTTCAAGGAAATGCTAATAAAATGTGAATTTTATCCTGCTCTCTTGTAGAAACAGAATTTGGTATGAACTTGGAATAAACGTGTTTCTCCCTCTCTCTGCTAGAAGATAAGGCAGTGCTCTAATTTGGGACCATTTCATAATCTGCAAGCACTATGGGTGGGCTGGGACCCTTGGGCTACCTGTGGTGTGTGGGGCTTTGACACAGACCCAGCACACTCAAGCTCAGTGGAACTCCTCTCACCTTGTCCAGAGCTGCCTTCTAAAAGTGCCAAGGCTGATTCAGAAACGCAGCTGGGCATTTTAACTCCCAACATATTGGAACATATATCAACATGGATGAAAAGCTCATTCCACTGATTTTATTTTTCCTCACTGATAAATAAGCTTAGGGGTTCATTGAGATGTATATTAACATGTTTGGACAGAACACTGTATAAATAAAACATTTGGTGGGTTTGAAAGGTAGATACCACAATGGAATACATTTTGGACTTTTGTGCAGGACTGTTAGCAAATGGTAAAGGCTATTCTGATGAACCTTACAGTTTTTCTTCTGAGACGTCTGTGATCTCGCCTGCAGAATTATGGCTTCATCTAGCTGACTCTTTGAGAGAAACACGGGGAATCAGCACTTCAAAATAAATGCTGATTAGGAATGAGATGTCTTTCATTATTTTTTAGACTTGATCATGAGTCATGTCCGTAAGAAACAGAAGTTGTCCTTGTAGCACTATAGAGTACTATATTTAAGAAATGTTATAGAACATTTATTTAAATTTCTTCTGTGAGAAGAACAACATGGTATGGATAAATTTGGAAAGACAGGCTTTGATGGGAAGTTGATGGATCCTGAACTCCAATTGAACTAAAGTGGCCTGAAGGGTCATTTCACAGGATGCAGCAATTCTTCCTTTTTCTGTTTCATTTCTCTACTCACAGTCAAGACTGCTTGCTTCCGTTAAGTAGCCACGAGCACACTTTTTTCCTACCCAAATAATCATACAAAAATCTCATTCTTCAGGAATGTTCTTACAAGTGCAACAGAACTGAAATAATCAATTTGTATTCCGTTAAATAATTAAGAAATGACCCTGGCTGGTTGGCTCAGCAATAGAGCATTGACCTGGGGTGCGGATGTCCTGGGTTCGATTTCCAGTCAGGGCACACAGGAGAAGCACCCATCTGCTTCTCCACCTCTCCCCCTCTATCTCTCTCTCTTTTCCTTCTCTACTGCAGCCTAGGTTCAATTGGAACAAGTTGGTCCCAGGCACTGAGGATGACTCCCTGGCCTCATTCAGGCTCTAAGAGGAGCTCAGTGGCTGAGAAATGGAGCAGCGCCCCAGATGGGCAGAGCTGGATGGATCCCAGTCAGGCATATGTGAGAGTCTGTCTCTGCCTCAGCTCCTCTCACTGAATAAAAAAAAAATTAAAAAATAAGTCACATGGCCCTGGCCGGCTGGCTCAGTGGTAGAGCATTGGCCTGGCATGTGCAAGTCCCAGGTTTAATTCCCAGCCAGGGCACACAGGAGAAGCACCCATCTGCTTCTCCACCCGTCCTCCTCTCCTTTCTCTTTATCTCTCTTTTTTCTAACTGCAGCCAAGGCTCCATGGCCTCCGCCTCGGGAGCTAGAATGGTTCCGGTTGAAACAGAGCAATGCCCCAGTTGGGCAGAGCATTGCCCCCTGGCAGGCTTGTTGGGTGGATCCTGGTCAGGTGCATATGGGAGTCTGTCTCTCTGCCTCCCCACTTCTCACTTCAGAAAAATACAAATAGGAAAAAAAGCCACATACATCGAATAATGACTTCATTACCACACAACTCAAGCTGGAAGAAACAAAGGGACTTCTCTGCTTGACTTCTATCTGGTCATCAGAAAAATAACAAAACAAAATAAAACAAAACTGGATCTATATTTTGACTTCCTCCTTTGAAAATAAATTTCTCAAAGGTTAAGCTTAGAATAGAGAATGGCAACAGAATCTCGGACGTGTTTGTGAGAAGATGCTGGGAGATGATTTAGAAATGTAGCCTTTCAGAGCTAAATGCTGTGGAGATCAGCAAGCATCTGAGCCTCAAATTACAGCATAGGAAGAAAAGGGCAGGAAGGGACCTGAGGACATGCTCTGCGCCACGTACTACACGGAGAAGCTGGAAATTTACAGCTGAACTTGCCGGGTTGTTTGTGTGTTTATGAAACCATTGTTTCATTGTCCGTACCTCGTGAGGCCCCTGCCTGCAATATGATTCTCAAGTCAAATATCTCAAGCCTGTGTCTCCATTCCATCTTTCCAACATGTCTTAAAGCAGAACTATGCGGGTGGAAGAAGACGTAGAGAGAAGTAAAGACAAATAAAATCTCAATACGGCATTTCTCAAAAATAAAAACATGCATAGTAAAAAATATAAAAAAGGTGAAAATCAATACATATTTTAAATATACAACCTAAGGAAGAAAGACTCCCTTGTTCTGTATGTGAAAGAGATGGCCAGTTGTTGCTTCTGCATTTGAGTTAGAGAGCATGCGTCTTCTCCATCGACTTTTAGTCCAGGGTGAGTTATTTGTTGTAAGTACATAAATGATACTTTGGAATTTTATCATTACACAAATACGAAGCAATCAGTTTATAAAACACCTGTAACTCATAAACTTCTAGAGGACTACTTAGAAAAATTAACTGACATCCTGCTTTAAATGTTTTTTTAAAACCTATAGAGCAGTTATGGGAACAGAGCTTAAAATCAAAGTACTACATCTGTACACTGTGTGGTATTTACATGTATCTTCTCAAGCAGGACATCAAGGAACTATAAAACACCTTTTCTCATTCACTATAGTCTTTATTCTACTGTAAATCTGGCATCTAATAATCCTCATTGATTTGAATGATTGGAGGTCATCCACATTTAATTTCTAAATTTAAATTTTTCAATGCGTGCTAAATTTTTAGAATGGAAACATTTTTAAAAGTAATGCCTATAGGTGTGGAAAAAAGGCTATTTGATAATGACACAGTTTTTGTGATCAGCTATGAAATTCTTAGGGCTATAAAAGAAATAAAAAAGTAAAAAGAAAATAAAGATAAACCCCCAAAACTAGAACTCTCCAACAACTCCATACTGAACCTAGTTCTAAGCAATGAAACCTGCTGAGGAATTAAACTCTAACCACCTTGCAGGCTGTTATTTTAGAGATGATGCTATAAGTGTGCAGGCTTTTCCTTAGCGGTCACCATACTGGTAATCAGTTCTCCACACTCCTTTCCTGCTCTAGCACACTTACATTTTCCTCAGAGCATGCACGTTTTGTAGTGATCAGTGACATCTTGTACTTTAATACAATTTTTGTTTGATGAATCTTCCTTCATGTGGTTTAGTAAAAATCATTGGGCAAAATCTGTGAACAGGCCCTGGCCAGTTGGCTCAGTGGTACAGTGTCGGGCCGGCCTGTGGAAGTCCCTGGTTCAATTATCGGTCAGGGCACACAGGAGAAGCGCCCATCTGCTTCTCCACCCTTCCCCCTCTCCTTCCTCTCTATCTCTCTCTTTTCCTCCAGCAGCCAAGGCTCCAGTGGAGCAAAAGTTGGCCTGGGTGCTGAGGGTGGCTTCATGGCCTCTGCCTTAGGCACTAGAATGGCTCCAGTTGCAGCGAAGCAATGCCCCAGATGGGCAGAGCATTGCCCCCAAGTGGGCATGCTGGGTGGATCCCGGTCAGGCGCATGTGAGAGTCTGTCTCTCTGTCTCCCTGCTTTTTACTTCAGAAAAAAAAAAATCTGTGAACAAAGTCAGTAACAGAATAGGTTTACAAGTATGCATTTGAATCCACAGTGGCAAATTACAAGAAAAGATAAAAGTCAATGTTTGAAATAATTTGCAATCAGGAATTGTAAATCGCAAAATAAACAAGATTTATTTCTTTCCCTAAAGTTGGAAACATTTTACAGGGTTAAGCTATCATGAGATTATAAGGGTGACTCAAATACAGCTGTTAGACATTAAAGTCTGTTGTTCACATGTGTGTGTGAATGCATGTGTATGCACTTTAAACTTCCTTGTAAAATGGACACTAAGTCCTTCAGCTTACCAATGAGGTTCTATATGAGTGTCCTATTTTGACCCAAATTGTGATAGTGTAATTAAAACTTGTTTTTCCAACTGTGTCATTTTTTAACCTAACGTTAAATTAATAAAAAGCAAAGCCTCCACCTTGTATGTTACACATAATACACATCTACAGTGGCCAGCTGTACGTAGTAGCTATGGCAAATTGTGAGACGGACAGTTCACTAATTTTTACAAACCCTGTTAGTAATGTCATGGAAGGAAAAGAAATGACAGGATAGAGCAGGGAAGAAACACTGTACTTCAAGCTCAAAGAACTTAGTCCCGTATGACAAGGTTGGCTCACATATAACAACCATTGCCGGTGCCTAAATAAACAGTGTCCTAAGAAACAGAACTCATGACTAAACTAAAATTATTGGAAAATGCTCACAATGAACTGGGTGAGAGTGTAAAAATGTAACTTTTCGTATAAAAGCATTAAAAAGCCTCTGCTAAAAAGAACTTTTTAAATAAAGGAAGTAAAATGACAAGAAACTGTGCTGCGGGAATGCGTAGATACTGTCTCCACAGGTTTAAGGCGCCTTAAGTTTACAGAGAAGAGAAAGAATACATACCACCTATTTAAGTTCATAAGAAAAGGCAGAGTAGAGGAAGAATTATGTTGACTCCTATTTTAAAATACATTAAAAACATTTCGATTTCCAATTTCAGTAATTCTTGCATTGATATCCATACAACTAATTCTTCCACCAAGAGTCCGTGCCTACGACAGATGGGAAATCCTGACTTGTCTAAACACTACTGTGCTGCTTTCCTCAGGTGAAGTGTATACTGACCTGTTTCCCTTGAAGAAATAGGTTTTCCCAACATCCTCCCACCAGATGGCCGAGTCGATGCCATGAGGGGGAATTCCACTTCCAAGAGTAATCAAGTCATGAGGGTAGCCCGGTTGAAGCGTTGTGTCCTTGAACACCCAGTATTTGTTACCTGTGCAGAGTAAGTGCAAATGCAGAGTACACTAATTTAATGTCAGAAATCAGACCCTATTGATGAACAATTGCATTGAAAGTTACTAATAGATAAAAATAAAATGTTCACTAGGGGGATGGAGGGGTTGGGGAGAGGGAGATGGGGAGGAAGGAGTGGGGGAAAGGGAGTCAAGAGGGACAAACAGAAGGTGATGAAAATGATTTGACTTTGGGTGAAGAGTATACAACACAATCAACAGTTCAAATGCTATAGAGATGTTTACCTGAAACCTATGTACTCTTATGGATCAATGTCACCCCGTTAAATTTCATTTTCTGAATAAAATTAAAAAATAAAAAAAGAGAATGATTTTCTATGACACCCGCCTGATAACTTCAATAACTATGCAGCAGCCATGTCTGGAACACAGAGTTTATTTTTGAAACATCTATGTTCTTTTCTAAAGTGGATATAATGAGCAACTATTTAATAACCCAATCAGAATTTGTTCATTAATCTAAGACACAGAGTTCTACAACTTGCTACAATGACATAGTTCTGAACCAAGGGTCAGGTATGAGTTTCCTCTGGGAACCAGAGGTACTGTTTTTGCTGGAGACTGAGCCAGTCTGGTGTTTTGTGCGAACTGACATCCTAGGACTGCTGTGCTGATAGGAACTGCCTCTCTGTGAGCACGATTCCTAGGCCGACCCCTTCCTTCATTATCAACATTCACAAGTCCCTCCAGCCCTACAATGTCATCCTGCTTTGACCGGGTTTCTGCATCTAGCTGGTACCCATCCTCTATTTAAGGGTGGTTATTGAGGGGAGGAGAATTTTAACTCTACCTTCATTCAAACTTCCAGGACATGGAAAAAAAAAAAGGCAAACTACAGTGCATTTTATTGCTGTTTTGGAATTATCTACAGAAAACACAGTCTGTGTGCTCTGCCCCCAGGTGGTCCTGTCCACACTCCTTGCTGGAGCATGCTGCCCATTATCACAGTCACCTTGCTGTCCGGCACTCCCATTTAACACCAACTGGCTGGGTCAACAGCGCTGACCAACGAAACAATCCTCCACTCTCACATCCATTTTTAATTGAGGTATAATTGACACAGAACATTATACTAGTTTCGGGTGTACAACGTAATGATTCTATAGTTGTATATACTGGGAAATGACCACCACAATAGGTCTAATTACCATCTGTCATATTACAACTTTCTTTTTGTGATGAGAACTTTTAAGATCTGCTGTCTGAGCACCTTTCAAATATACAAAACAGTGTTGTTAACTAGGGTCACCATGCTGGACACGACATCCCCAGGACTTACTCCTTTTCTAACTTACTTGTCTATACTCCTTGACCTTCCTCACCCATTTTGCCAACTCCTACCCCTTCCTCAAACCACTCTCCATTCTGGCAATCACCAACCTCTACACTGTATCTATTAGTTTTTATTTTGTTTTGCTTTTTTAGACTTCACACTACATAAAATAATCTAATATTTCCCTTTCTCTGTCTGACTTATTTCACTTAGCATAATACTCCCTAGATCCATCGATGTTGCCACAAATGGAAAGACTTCATTGTTTTTATGGTTGAATAATAGTCACATATACGTGTGTCTGTTTATCAATACCACTTTTTAATCCACATATCAATCTACCTGCTTACATATCATGGATATTGTATTTTTTTGTGTGTGTGACAGAGAGACAGAGACAGAGGGACAGATAGGGACAGACAGACAGGAAGGGAGAGAGATGAGAGCATCAATTCTTCGTTGCGGCACCTTAGTTGTTCTTTGATTGCTTTCCCATATGTGCTGTTTACTAGGGGGCTACAGTAGAGCAAGTATCTCCTTGCTCAAGTCAGTAGCCTTGGGCTCAAGCCAGCGACCATGGGGTCATATCTATGATTCCATGCTCAAGCCAGCGACCCTGCGCTCAAGCTGGAGAGCCTGCGCTTAAGCCGATGAGCCCGCACTGAAGCGTGCGACCTTGGCATTTCAAACTGGGTTCTCCACATCCCAGTCCGAAGCTCTATCCACTGCACCACCGCCTGGTCCGGGGTATTGTGGCTATTGTAAATAATGCTGCAATGAACATGGGAGTGCTTATGTCTTTTTGAATTAGTGTGTCGGGTTTCTTGGGATAAATACCCAGAAGTGGAATCACTAGGTCATGGGAAGTTCCATTTTTAATGTTTTAAGGACCCTCCGTACTGTTTTCCATAGCGGTTGTACCAATCTGCATTCCTACCAACAGAGCATGAGGGCTCCCTGGTGCACAGAGCACGGGAAATGTACAGAGAAGCCCAGTTTACATTTGCCCAGGTGGCTCAGGAGAAGAGAGTATGTGAGAAAAGAAAGGTTATAGTTCTTCCAGGAACTTTTTATTATTGTTTAAATTTTTGCTCTTTTCAAAAGGTGTTTGGAAATACTTCTCTGTACTGTTCTTGTTTTCCATCAGTAATAGGAGGAAATGATGAGATTTTCATTGTAGAAGATCTCAATTTGCTTTTTTTCCCCCTGTTAGGAGCAAACCCCAGGGTATTTTTTTAATGCAGTTATATTTTATTTAAAAAAAAAGCAAAACAAAAAGCTCATCAGCAAACATTAGCTATCAGGTCACATGATGAGATCCCAGCAGTTAATTGTACACACAAAAAAAGAAGAAAACAGGATACCTGCTGAGTATCTGTGGCACAAAGGAAATGACTCATGATTATGAGTTATACATTTAATTTTCCAGTATTTACTAAGGAGATACAATTATACAATTCCTTTTGCATCCTGAGGTGGTAAGATTTTCACATGACAAGGCTAACGTGACTTTATTTCTACTTTTCAGATTTTGAGTATGTGAGATTCATATTCAACTACTTTCTGTTAACACAACAGAGGTGGGTTTTTTACTACCTTACCATCAAACAGTCTGGTTCTCAAGGAAAATATTGCTTCTTTGGCAGAAGGAAGGCATTTATTCAATTTCATAGGAGGTTGACACGGTCAGGAGCAAGTGGAAAAAGCTTGTTCTACTAACAGAGTACTAGGCAGAAGGTAGAGGAAAATACCAACAAGTCTGATTAAAGACAGAGAAACTTTATAAAAAACAAACAAAAAAAACCCCTTAATCTCACCTAATGTCTGGGTCTGGAATGTTATAGATCATATATACTCCCGAAATTCTCCTGTGAGATCCATCTCTCCACTGATCATTTCTTCCATCCATACATCCACTCATCTATCCATCCACCCACCTAACCAACCACTGCCCCACTCACCCTTCAATCCACCCATCCATCGCCCCATCCACCCTTCAATCCACTCATCCATCATCCATCCATCCATCCATCCACCCACCCATTGATCTCTCCACTCACCCTTCAATCCACCCACCCACCCACCCATTGCCCCACCCATCCTTCAATTCATTCATCCACCATCCATCCATCTATCTACCATCCATTCATCCATCCACCCATACACCCATCCATCCACCATCTACCATCCACCCACCCACCACCCATCCATCCATCCATCCATCCATCCATCTCATATCTATTCAGAAAGAGTCTATTACAACCAGTCCCTGGGGGAGCTGTGGACACAATGACAGAAATACTCAAGGTCCCCACCATTGGCAGCTGAAGGACCAGCAGAGGGGCCAGACACTAAGCAAAAATCCCATGAAGAATTTTTAAAAGGCATGCCTAGTCCTAACAAGGAAAAGGGTCTAATGACTTTTAAAACGTTAATCAAGATTACAGGGCCTCTTCTAGAAGCTGGTTCATACCTGTTTTCCTAACACCCTTGAACTGAGCCACTGGTACTGATGGGCATTATATTGTTCAGATGTTCTGGATTAGAAAAATGTTTGGGAATCCAGCCTAAGGCAATTATTTCACAGGTCAAAGAAGTGACATGCTTAAAAACGCACAATTGCTAATAGATTTTAACTCCAGTCCAGGTATGTTAATTCAGCACTCAGCTTCCTATTCCATACTGACTCTCAGAACTGAACACGTCTACATGCCGTCTGCTTTCAGAATTGCCGATGACTTCGTGCTTCCTTCCCCGTGATCAAGTAGTGACTGCACGTGTTGTGGAAGTGTTTGTGACTTAATCCACTGCACCAGTGCATGCCTTGCTTGCTATAGCCTCAGTCATCAGATACTCTTAGTAATACTAATTCAAAAATTCAAGTGCATTGTTGTTTCTTCAGATTCCACAACACTCATTTACATATTTCAAATCTTCACTTACAGTAGCCACTACTGGGGCACCAGTTGCTGTCCTTGTACGTACAATTATATGGGTAAACAGCCACACCTATTTCTTTACAGACTGTCTAGTCCCATTTTCACAGCACAATGACAGGGTTTAGTAGTGATGATCAAGACCATATGATCTGCAAAGCCAAAAGTATTTAATATGTGGCTTTTACAGAAAAGATAAGAACATACTTTTTTTAATGGCTGGATAGTCTTCTTATAAAATAAGTTAGATTACTCACTGACTTATCTATTGGGTTTGTGGTTTGTTATTCATCAATACTGATATACTTCAGGGATTTAAAAATATTTGTCATAAAGACCATTTTTTTCGACTATGGTTTAACGAAGTATTCAACAGCTCTGAAATCAGAACAAGGGGTTACAGATCTTCCAGTGGTTTGCTGTGATTCCAGGCAAGTCACTAAATGTAAGCCTTCCTTTGTTATGAAATTACAGGTAAATTGCTATGAAAGTATAGGTAAATTATCATGGTAGGTTTTTTAAAAATACACAAGG
Organism: Rhynchonycteris naso; assembly: GCA_037038555.1. Lineage (NCBI taxonomy): Eukaryota > Metazoa > Chordata > Mammalia > Chiroptera > Emballonuridae > Rhynchonycteris > Rhynchonycteris naso. Next base: position 210,046,855 of record CM072998.1, on the reverse strand, counting down.
TTTGGCCTCTTGGGTTTTTGTTTGTTTGTTTGTTTTTCTTTTACAGGGACAGAGAGAGAGTCAGAGAGAGGGACAGATAGGGACAGACAGACAGGAACAAAGAGAGGTGAGAAGCATCAATCATTAGTTTTTCATTGCCGTCGCAACACCTTAGTTGTTCATTGCTTGCTTTCTCACATGTGCCTTGACCGCGAGCCTTCAGCAGACTGAGCAACCCCTTGCTGGAGCCAGCAACCTTGGGTCCAAGCTGGCGAACTTTTGCTCAAGCCAGATGGGCCCATGCTCAAGCTGGTGAGCTCAGGGTATCGAACCTGGGTCTTCTGCATCCCAGTCTGATGCTCTATCCACTGTGCCACCGCCTGGTCAGGTGGCCTCTTGGTTTTGATAAGCAATTCTTGTAAATATACTATATAAACATGAAAAATTCAAGGAAGTAGCACAAGTTGCATGTGACAAACCTATTTCCTATGTGTGGCAAGACCACTGAATATAAATTCTTTTATCCGGTGGGCATTGGGCATTGGTTTTCCACTGCCTTCTAAAGAGACATTTGTAATTACATTCATCTATTCACCATTGAGATTCCCTTGCAGGTTGTCTGTTGTACTTTGTAAGAAACAATGTCTTTCTACCTCAAAGAGTGCCAAGGCTCCCTAAACCTTCAGAAGTGTTGAGCTGTGAGCAGCTTAAGAAACTGCTGCTTCAAGAGCATTTGCATTGAAGTGACAAGGAGAGCCATACAAACCATTTCTTAACCAAACAGTGCTCTTCTCTGCCATCTTCCAGGGTCCCCTGATTTTCACAACGCTTCCTTTGGGATGCACATCTTTTGTGTGCCTTCCTTATTCCTGAACATTATCACCCTCCTTTTCCCTATCTCAGATATTTTAACTCTGTAAGTGAATGTTGCCTCTTGAAATGGAACTGTCAGCAGGGATGTGAAGTCTTACCTGGAAGTTATTAAGTGATGGCAGTAATATGAATTTTGAGATAGCTTTTCAGCGACTGGATTTTGACAGTCACTGGTTTTGAGAACCCTGGCAGCTTCATATTTTTTAACATGGATTTCCAATTCTTGAAGGAGACTGTAAGAGCCCCACTGTCAACAAAAATTCTTGATATTCTCATCTCACAACCGTTTCGCCTGAACATGACTGGTAGGGAAGACTATAGGCGAACGGCGTGTTGTGCTCACAAAAACACCACTTTGGTTGGTACACAGGGCTCACCTGAGGGATGCTGACCTAGCCGTCTAGCATGGGGTGTGCAGTGTGTCCAGGTGCTACAGGAAAGCCTATACTTCCCATTTTCTGTTTCTGCAGCTCTCTAATTAAAGAAACCAACTTTTGAATGTAAATAGGGGGAAATGGCCCACGTTAGCTTCCAAATATCAAGCAGAGAGATGAGGGGGTTTAAACAATGCCAGGTACCAGTCACATGTACCAAACCAGGTGGCCAGCTCACACCCAGCACCCAGCCTACCACTCAGATACAAGCAGTGACACATCAGCCAGAGAAGGGAGACACTATGACCTGGTTTCTCAAACAGGAAAAATAAATACACATACATTTACAAATATGAGGTTGAGAGAGAGAGATAAAAAAAAAACACCTCTTTAAAATACTGATCTACTGATACTTTGGTCCACAAAAGTCTGAGGGTTCTTGTAAGAAAAATATGTGATAAAATGTAAGTGAAAAATAAACAAAAATTAGGAAAAACTGGGGACCTTAGAATAGAGAGCAGAGAGCATATGGCTCCTCTCCTACAATACCCCTGGTTGGACATCCGGGGGCCGCCTGGCCCTCCTCGTATCACACCTTTGAGACCTGGGGCTCAGGCAATGTATACACAGAACTATGCTCTGGTTCTTGCTTCTGTTTTTTTGTCTCTGATTGAGAGCCTCATGTCTTCTACCAACGTGCCGAAAGGCAGGTGAGCTAACTTGTTAGCTACAAATAGGGTAAGATCCCACACCCTTCAGAGTACTTGAAAATAATGATTTCACATATAGGTGGGATATAAAAATGAGACTCATGGCCATAGATAAGAGTGAAGTGGTTACCAAAGGGTGGAGGCTTGAGGGGGAGTGAAGTAAAGAGGGACAAATATATGGCGATAGAAAATGATTTGGCTTTGGGTGATGGGGGCACAACACAATCAACAGTTCAAATGCTATAGAGATGTTTACCTGAAACCTATGTACTCTTATGGATCAATGTCACCCATTATATTTAATTTTCTAAATAAAATTAAAAAAAGAAAGTATAGTGACATACAATTATTTTTTTGGATAACGAATGGTCTTGTATCCTGCACCTTTTGATAGGTAATTGGTCGAGTAGACTCCATTTTCGACACAGATAATCATGTTGTCTATAAATAGTCTTCCTTTATTTTGCTTGCCTTATTACACCAAAACCCCCAGGAAAACATGGAGTTGTTAAGTTAGGATATCCTGCTTTATTTTTAATCTTATTGGGAAATTCAGAGACTAGATTTTACCTCATTGGGTGAATATCTTTGTACCCCTACAAATATTATTTAGCTTTATTTTAGGACTTACTAAGAAACAATTTGCTTCAGCTATTTTAAGATTTGTTAGTTAGGACTGACCAGTGCCCATTCTGGGATAATTATCCCTCACCATTGAGCAAGACCCTGCTCAGTTCCGCCCAATGCCCATAGACAGGTGGCTGGTGGGAACAGATGCCATTAGACCCGTGTGTTGGGCACTGTTCTCTTTAACCCTACCGAGTGACATGCTGCCCAGATGTCAGCAGTCTCCTTACACGCACGCATGGCTCAGGACTTTCTTCCATTCTCTTGGGGGGTCTGTCTGCCCACCCACGGGTCCTCCTCTGGGCAGTGCTCTTGCAAGTGTTGGGCTTGCTTGTTTTCTGACTCTCAGGGTTCACTGTCCTTTCTTTCTTGATGTTCAGTGTCATGAAAACCATTGTTTTATACACTCAGCTCCATTTTTGGTTGTTTCGGTTGTGAGGGGTGGGGGTGCTAAACTTGACCCCTTATTATTTCATCTTGGCTGAAGGTCGAGTGCACCCTTAATCTATTACTTACTATACTTAATACTACCCAAAGCAATGAGACCGTAAAAATGCAGAACTGATCACATCTACACAGGATGGGTGCTTCGTGTCTGTGTTTCAATAATTTATGTGCTGACGACTCCCATGTCATGTAATGTAATACGCACACATAATTTTGATCAAAGTTCAAAAATTCTGTAAATCACACCAAAACACGATGCTTTTGTTGTACCTAGCAACTTCCCACTCTTTTAAACATACTTATAAAAGTTCATTTGAATAAACAACATGTTATGTTTATATTTATATCACCAAGACAATATTTATACTTTGTAACTAAACCTTTATTTATACTTACACCGAATCCACACCTTGGAATGCATATGCAAGAGGAAAGCAAGGCTGATACTGAGTATCTCTGGGAAGTTTGAGGCTAAATAAGTTATATCCCAATAGTGGGGAGCAAAAGCTAGGCAAGTAGGAGTACAGATGAGGAGAGAAACATAGAGGAAGGTCTGTGTGACAAGAAAAAGAGAAAGATGTGGACAGAGGAAACAAGGCCACGAGGGCCACGGAACCAGCCACCGAGGAGGAGCTTCGATAGTGAGCAGCCGAGGTCCCCGTGCAGTCTACCGGATGGGACCAAGCACTGACGCAGTCAGCCCCTCCCACACAGCTGTGCTCACTGGTCATTATGTTCCAGGCACCAACTTGAAACAGAGGTCAGCAAGCTGACTCGTGGCCTGTTTTGGTCCAGCCCGCAAAATGAGAAAAGTTCTTACTTTTTTTTTTTTAATCTAAAAATAACAATAACAAAAGAAAGAAGGATATGTAATAGAGACCATGGCTGCCAAGGTTAAAACACTGGCTACTTGATCATTATGAGAAAAGTTAGTCAGCCCCGGTGTCAGGTGCTGAGAATATAAGAGTATATGGAAGAAAAAGAAAGGGGAGCAGACGCTGGTCGTGCTGAGCTAACTTTCCAGCGGAAGAGTATAAAGGAGCAATAAGAAGGAAAATGCAGAGCGAGCCAGGGGTTGAGCAGACATCAGAGCGAAGGATCTGGACTGCCTCCTGGTCCAGAGAGCAAAGGGGCAGATAGTTGGGATGAGGGACAGGGAGAATATCTGGACTTCTGAGGTGATAAGTGTCGTAAGGAGACTGTGGCAAGCTGAGACAGCCATGTGACTGTGATCTGACCACAGGAGGGGGGTGATTTGTCACCTGATGCCCAGGGTCTGTCCTGCAGTTGGGGAACTGGAGACTAGGGAAGGGGACGCAACATCCCAGCTCCCCTGGACACGAGGTCTGACATCGGGGTGCAGTGTGTTCTCAGCTGCGCAGTGCGGACTGTAACCCGGAGGAAGGATGCACCACAGGGTCCTGACTGAGAAGGCTCTAAGACCAGACCTCCCCTGAGACTCAGCACGTCACAGGAGACCACTGACTGGAAATTGTTCTAGGTGACGGGCAAACACATGACCAGAGACAAAGCTGTCCTGTTGTCACATCACAAAATAAGAAACACCATATCAAGTCTAATCACACTGACCTGTGCTGCTGTTACTAACTACCTTCAGTCTCAATCCTTTTTCTTTTTTTTTTTTTTTACAGGGACAGAGAGAAAGTCAGAGAGAGGGATAGATAGGGACAGACAGGAACAGAGAGAGGTGAGAAGCATCAATCATTAGTTTTTCGTTGCTGTCGCAAAATCTTAGTTGTTCATTGATTGCTTTCTCACATGTGCCTTGACCGCGGGCCTTCAGCAGACTGAGCCTCCCCTTGCCGGAGCCAGCGACCTTGGGTCCAAGCTGACGAGCTTTTGCTCAAGCCAGATGGGCTCGCGCTCAAGCTGGCGAGCTCGGGGTCTCGAACCTGGGTCTTCCGTATCCCAGTCCCCCGCTCTATCCACTGCGCCACCGCCTGGTCAGGCCAGTCTCAATCTTTTACCCAAATGTTTCTTAAGTAGCTACTCAACCTCCAGTAGTGAATTCCAAGACCTGCAGACACGGGAGAAAATGCACCCTAGGTCCGCCTCTGGTGGCATCCGTGTCTAACTGCTGCAGGGAACTTCACAAGTACTATGCTTACACAGGATGTGTGGGGACAAGGACACAACCATTCCATGAGTGATGAGGACAAAGGCAAACAGATAGAAGTCAGGCCCTGGGGCCATGAGAGCAGTACAGGACTGTGGGTGTCTCCAAGAGAGAGGTGGGACAGGGTCCCAGCATAGCCCACCAGCCCAAAGCCTCAGGCTAATTCCTCCCTTCCTTATGTGCCTGCTGCACAGGGGAGCAGAGAAGAGTGGAGGGAGGGTTATTTTCCTCCAAATACCAGAACGTTGGACATTTCCTTCCTGTGTCCACAGTCCTTGTCCACATCATTTAGATGATTATTCCAGGTATCAGGAGGGCAGAAATAGTGACCGGTATACTAGGAGATGCAGCAGATGACATTCACTGAGGGGTGACAGGTGCTGTGAGGGCCATACCCAGGAATTAACTTCATCCTCAAACTAATCCTGCAAGGGCGAATAACACCATCCCGTGTTCCGGGTGGAGAAACCAAAGCAAATGAAACTGAGCAGCTGGCCCAGTTCACACAGGCAGTAAGCCCGTGGAACCAGTCTTCACTGCAGGCCCCAAGTGTCCTTGTAACTAAGGCCCTGACCCTTCCTCCCAAGGAGCTATCTGTAAAAACAAAATAAATTCAAAGGATACACTTTCCTGCACTTTCCCTGTCCATGGGTTGGACCTCACTTAAAATATTTTAAGCGTTTCCCAAATGCCATGTTCTCATTTCCCTCAATCACTACAAATTCTTCTAGTTTGAGTCTGAGAATAACTTCTTTCTTTTGTTTGTTTTGGCAAAGACCCCCTTCTTTCCCAGTTTAAACTCATTTTCTGTCCTTTAGCTCCTGGGCAACATAGCGAATCCTGTCCATCCTTGACCTAGTTACCCCCCAACTCCTAATTCAGCTCAGACATGTCTGCTCACGTGACCCCCACCCTCAGCTCAGTCAGGCTCCTCTCCCTGGTTTCCCCCATAGACATAAGGTTTATTGTTTTAAATATTAGCAAGTTTTGAGGACGGAGTACCTGTCACCTGACTAAGTTCACTTTTGTGTGCGGAGCAGGTATGCCATTAAAACATGTTACTCCGATAATTACAAACGATAAATTTCATGGGGTGAAGTGTATTTTTTCTACCTATACCGTTTCCTTGTCTTTATGAGTAATCTCCTAGTTTACTGTAAAGTGTTTAATATAAACTGCCTAAATCAAGTAAGGGTTCAGACATGAAATAGATTTCACTGCATAAGACAGCAAGGAATTCCAAATACTCCTAAAACAAAAAGAAACAAAACAAATCCCTCAAACCCCAAACTCCTCAGGTAATGGAAAAATGGCTTTTAAATCATTCATTCGTTCATCCATTTTACTATTCTGGTGCTTTGAAGCAAAATCTAAAAATGCTACAAGATCACACTGACCCCTACCTAGACTTGACTTCTCCGTGAGCTACCATATGAGAGCACGTAAGTACGAGAATTTAACGTTACCTTTGATGTTACTTCATTCCTGTTCCTAGGCAGCACCTGCGGTTCCTTTTGTGAGATGGCTTAGCTGCCTACCCTCACTCAGCACAGTTCCCTGATCTGCCCCTTCGAGGGCAACCGGGCCTTGGACACAGTGATCCAAGTGCAGCAGAGCAAGGCATGGGCGCTACTTACCTTTGAAGAACACGAAGTTCCCGTCATTGTTTTCATACACGGCGTCGATACCCGGGGGCAAGCCACGCCAGAAGTACGTGATCTGCATGGGGTACCCATCCATCACCCTGTTGTTCCTCACTCGCCAGAACCACTGGTCCTGCAAGCCAAGCACAAGAGCACTCAGCATGGGGGAACCCTGGCGGCAGCCACGCCAGCTTCCTCACCAAGACAGTCAAGGACAGCTACACCCTGGCCCACTACAACCCCAGAGCTTTTCGCGGTACACCTCCTAACCTCTAACCCATGCAGTGTGGTTGAAAAGAATGTGTGAAAACACTCAGTTTGGCATTGACATCATACCTAGGGCTGCCCAGGTGGAAAGAGAGAGGGAGCGCAGACCAGTCCCTGCTTGCTCTGTGGTCACAACAGCTTTCCAGAGCATGAGAGCAGCTGGGGACAGGGAAGCACCTGGTGTTTGTGGACAGCAAGTGCTCCTCCTACGGGGTTGGGGGCACCTCTGGGTCCCCCACCTTCCACCAATCATCTCAAGGAGGCATCATGGAATCCTGTCATCAATCATTGTGTCCTGCTTGGAAGATAAATTATACGGGCACCGCAAATGGACAAAGTGATCTTGAAAAAAAGAATCATCCAGGTGGATTTCAATCTGCGTCAAACCCTGTCCTCTGTGCTCCCACAATGCCTTACCACGTGGGGCCATTGGGTGGATGGCTTCTTTTCCCATGCAAAAATGTCTTAATTTGATGTAGTCCCATGTGTTTTCCTTTTGTCTCCCTTGCCAGAGGAGATGTAGCAGAAAAAATATTGCAATAAGAAATGTCAGAGATTTTACTGCCTGTGTTTCTTCCTGGAGTTTTATGGTTTTGAGTCTAACATTCAAGTCTTTATTTAACAATAAACTAACAAACAAAAATGAAACAGATTCATTAACACAGAGAACAGACTGACAGCTGTCAGAGGGGAGGGGGTTGGAGGGTGGGTGAAAAAGGTGAAGGAATTAAGCCCAGAAAAATAAACTCAGAGACTCAGACAAGAGTACAGTGATTGCCAAAGGGCACAGGGGGGTAAAAGGGGAGGATAAATGGTGATGGAAGGAGACTTGACCTGAGGTGGTGCATACACATTACAATGTAAAGATGATATATTATAGACTTATATACCTGAAACTGAAATAATCTTATCAACCAATGTCACCCCAATAAATTCAAATAAAATAAAAAGAAATAAAAATTCTGGAACTATGCATGGTAATGGATGTAAACAAAGTTAAGTGTGGCCACCATTCAGGGACTGTAACGAGTGGGAGAGAGTGGTATCATTAGCACACCTATCAAAATTACCATCCCTTCTTTTGTGACCTGAGGAAAAACGCATCATTTACGACAAACACTGTCCTCCTGCTGAATGAATGAAGCACAGGGTCCTTTCCACTTGAGGTACACAGGGCAGTGCATCCAATTTAACTGTGTAAACCTCGGCTCCAAAGTGGTCACCTCAGCTTGACTGTGTGGTGAACACACGGGACAGTATACAGATGAGCATTACAGCATTGTGCACCTAAGATGTACAGAATTTTATTAATTAACGTCACCCCCATAAACTCAGTAAGAAAAACAAAGTGGCCTCCTCAATCTTTTTCTATCAACTCATCATGTTTTATTTTCTTTGTACTACCCATTGTTCTCTGAGACTATCTTGTTCATTTACTCCCTGTCCAGTCAGAGCACGGGTCCCTCTGTTCCATTTAAACAAGGCCCTTCCCAGCCTTGGCCCCATGCCCAGCGGAGAGACAGAGAGGAAAACTGAGCAGACGAAAGAGAGAGAAATCTAGTCTTCGACCTGGGCGCAGGGCTGGCTGTTCATACTTAGCCCCAGTGTCCCCACAGGAAGCCTTCCTAGCCTCCACTCTGCCCCCAGGCACCCCCCCACACCCCGTGTGGACACAACTCACTCATTCACCAGCCCCTTTGCTCATTCCTCTTGTTTTCAGAACATCATTATCATTCCTTCTCTCTCAGATTTTTTTAAAGCCTCAATTCAGGCTTCACTCCCTCCAGGGATGTTTACTGGAAACTATGCCTGTAGTCCCCAAAGACTCTCCCTGCCCTTTGGGTGACCCTTTTGCTTATTGAGCAGAATCTAAGGGCTGGAGGGCACCATTGAGTACTATGCTTCTGCTTCCTCTCTGGTCATACTCTTTCTGCCAGACCTCACCCTCCGGGGCGGGACCCAGGGGGCTAAGTGTTGTGGAGAGTAGGGAGACAGCAGCAACAGACACAAAGCAGAAACAGAGCCACCACACAGCACTAAAGGTCTGAAGCCTGGGGGTGGGGGCAGGAGGCTGCCAAAGTCACTTGTCAACAAATTAGGTGTTAAAGGCCTGTGCAGAATTAGAGGTTTGCTCCTGAGAGATAAGGGTGGACAGAATTCCACAGAAATTCCTAAACAAAGAGCCCTTAAAGATTCCTGAGCGAGGTGATTCAGGGTTCACAAAGGCTGTTGCCACCACAGGACAGGCTAATCCTCATCACCATGACTAATTGCTTTATGCTAATCTGCCCTGGGAAAGCCTTTCTGTGGCCATGGTTTTGCTGGAGCTGATTTACTTAAATGGGGAGCTCAGGAGTTAACTGTCCAGCCTTAGGATCAAAGAACAGTTCTAACACCAAGTGTGTCTGTGTGAGTGTGTGTGCATGTGTATGAGTGTGTCTGCCTGTGTGTATCCGTGTGTATAAGAGGCTCAGATCATCACAATCATTAGTAGCTGGGTAGCCCTGAGTTTCTGCTTCATTTTCACCCAGTGCCACCCAAATGAATCAGTACTAGTGTTCACTGTTGAAGAAAAAGAGGAGAAACTTCTCCACAATAAATTAAATAAGGTTTCTTATTAAATAAGGTTTTTTTTTTTTTAAAAAAAAGAGATGCGGGGAGGCAGGGAGACAGACTCCCGCATATGCCTCAACCGGGATCCACTTGTCAAGCCCACTAGAGGGCAATGCTCTGCTCATCTGGGACGTTGCTCCATTGCTCTCAAGGGAGCTATTTTAGTGCCTGAGGGAAGGCCATGCAGCCATCCTCAGTGACCGGGTCAAATTGCTTAAACCATGGCTGCGGGAGGGGAAGAGAAAGAAAGAGAGAGAGAGAGACGTGGGAAGGGTGGAGAAGGAGATGGATGCCTCTCCTGTGTGCCCTGACTGGGAATCAAACCCAGGGCTTCCACACACTGGGCCAACACCTACCACTAAGCCAACTGGCCAGGGCCAAATAAGCTTCCTAATCACTCAGACAAACAAAAGAGCCTTGAATAACTACTGACGTGGTCCAATGATTTCTGGACATTATTCTGAGCGACAAGGAATCTAAGGACAAGAGAAAATAACAGTGATGCACGAGGTTTGATGCTTTGTGCAAGTACAGAAGCTTCACGCGGTCATTGTCCTGCACGAAAGAGACGACACGTCTTCCCCTTGGAAGATCTGCAAATTAAGAGGGATTTCAGAACCCTCTGTGAGGAGGGATGGTTCTGCCCTGGCCTCCATGGCAAACCACAGAGGCCTTACAGGAAAGGAAGTCAACGCATATCACACCCAGGGACTAGATCACCTCTTGCTTTGCAGTATTTCTTTGCTATCGTTTCTTCTTTTTAAGTGATTTCTCTCTATTTTTTTTTTTTGACACAACATCATGAATACCTACACTCCCCCCGTAGATATTTTTCTTCCTCCATCAGATTCTTTCTACTGGGATTTCTCGCTAGTCAAAGATAGTGGGAATTATTTCTGTGAACACAAAACTCATCAAGGAAACAGAGATTGAATGCACTTCAATTTAATGGGCTTTTATACACGGTTCTGGTTCACTTCCTGCCTGTGTGGACTGTGGTGCCACTGCCTCCGAGTCACTGCAGGGAGGAAACTGTATTTCTGTCTGTGCCAAAGAAGAAACAGATGAGAAGGCGTGGTGGCCACAGCATGACTGATTCATTCTAAATGCACTGCATTTGAGATTTTCTTTAAACCAGTGTATTTCACACGAAGGTATGAAAATTTCTTTTTTACCTCTTATTAATACTTCAAAACTGTGGCTTCAGAATTTTAAATTCATTTATATGGTATAAGGCACAAATTTATTTACAGTGAATTCTCTGGATCTGCCGTCCATATGGTAGCCATTAGCCACATGTGGCTACTTCATTTAAATTACTTATATATAATTTGAAAAATCAGTTTCTCAGTGACATCAGATTTCAAGTGCCCAAGAGCAACATGTGACTACTGGCTGTGTCCTGGACAAACACACACAAGTGTTTATATTGAACTGTGGGCTGCTTTAGTCCTCAATGGCTGTTACAACATTCTCCCATGATATTTGTTTTGAGGCTCCTGAATTACTGATAAAATAATCCCTAAATGCCATAATGGGCCAAGTCAATGGAAGAATGTTGACGCAGATAATCTTAAGGCATCTGTATTTCTTGTGCCAACTGTTAGCAGAAACACTATAACTATATATTAAAAACATTTTTAAAAAGTCAATTACAGTTCACACGCAGTATCAGTTGTGGGTATACAACACAGGCGTTAGACATTTACTGTATATGCCTTCAAATGACCCCCAATAAGTCTAGTACCCATCTGGCACCCTACAAAGTTATTACAATATTATGGCACCTTACAAAGTTATTACAATATTACATTATCATATATAGTCAATTACAAAAATACATCGACTATATTCTATGTGCTGCACTTTAGATCCCTGTGCCTATTTTGTACCTGTCAATTTGTACTTCTTAATCCTTTCCCCCTTTTCAGCCAGCCCCGCACTCCCTCCCATAACTATTGATCAAGAACTTGGGATGTTCCCTCCACCCTGCCGGTGTGGTCAGCTGAATATTCATGGGTATCACAGGCAGAGGCACCATTACTACGACTTTCAGAAGCAAAAACATTATTCAGCTGTGGGTCTAACCACAATGTTCTTTTCTTGTGTCTTTGCACTGCTGGTTCCTGTTGCTGTCTAAACCTCAGAGAACACGTCACCTCTTCGGAAGGATCCTCCTTGGCTACCCAAACTAGACTAGCCCTGCGCAGCTGGTCTTAGTACCCAACTTCTACCTCCGTCATCCCATTACTGCATTTCTTGATGGCTTCTACACTTAGGTGTATTTATTTGATTTCTGACTGCACCCGCCACTCAAATAAATCTTGTTGTTGTGGGAGAAGGATTTTGTGGTGCTCGTTGCAACATCCCAGATCCTAGGAGGCTGCCAAGCTGAGGCAGGCACCTTGTAAATATTTATTGCATGAATGAATCAATCGATGCATTGGGCAAGAAAGGGAGATGAAAGTCATTCACCGTGGAAATAAGCTATTGTGAAATATAAAGACATTTCCTCAAGTAAAAAAAGACATTTACTTTTCTCTCCCAATTTGGTCTTTGCCATTTATATCCTCCAAACTTCCTATCTGACGTATAGCAACTTTAAAGTTACGTCGTGTGCACACACTTCACCTTTATGAAAGTTAACCAAGAAATATTGGCCTACACTACATGAGGCTGGTCATTTGTAGCAATGACCTGCTCAGGAGATGGTGTCATCTCTTGGGGACACTGGGGACAAATGCAAACCTACTGAAGAGTGCTGAGGACATGGAAGTCTCTGATCTTAAATAGTCTAAAGAAATTCTGCGTAAGTAAAAGTTTTGAAGATGGCTGATTTTGATTGCACGTTGTCTAGAGAAGGGGGTAAGAATAGATAGATTTTGGTCAGGGGCATTTCAATCCTATGCAGGGGTACGTAAGACCTGAAGCCTACCACATGTGACCAGGTACAATATCAACTAAGTACTGAGCTACAGAAACACGATGGCTCCAGGGACACCATTAAGGCCATCTGAGGGCTCCAGAAGCAGCCTTTGATGATTGCACAGTGTATAAAGGACAATTACCTTGGGTATAAATAATTCCTATTCTCTCTGTGATCATTATAGTTGTCACAGTAAGTGGATAAGTAAGTTGTCATCTCAGCTCACGCGTCAGCCAGTCTTTAGTGACTATAGTTTGTCAACAGTTATTTCGAGCTTGAGCCACTGAGGCAGCCGGCCTTGTAAACCAGGGACTAAAGCTCAGAACACTGCGCCCTTTCTCATGGAACAGCAGGTGGCCTCCTTCCTGCCTCTTGTCGCATCCCAGAAGTGCACAGCCATTTCGATTTACGCTGCTTTCACTTTGTTTTCTATCCGCATTTTTGTTAATTCTTTGCACTTCTTTTAAAAATGAGATTTAACACAGCAGTTAAAAAAAAGAGCAGTTAAGAAAATAACACAAATAATTGCTGTTATTTTATAATAACCCCCAAACTAGCACTTTTTACAGCAGGAGAGACATGTTTTGGGGCCCTTTCCTGGATAGGCAGGTTTAATGCTGCAGGGTCACACCTGGATTTCAGGGGCTGTCCCGGTTTCCCTTGAGCACAATATACAACCTTATTTCCTTTTCATGTAAACACTAGCAACCTCCACAATGCTATTACACTATCATCCTTGGAATGCAGAATCAAAGACCTTCAGGACAACAATCTCTCCACGCTGTGCCAGAGGCAGCCCGAAAGCACCCTGTGCTCCCACTGTGAAGTGAAGGACCCTGACATTTAGTCCATACAAGGCAGGTCTGTCTGCGGCCCCCTCTAAGGCGGGGTGAGATCCTGGAAAGAACAGAAAGGTCTCTTTATGTCATGTATAACACAAGCATATATTGTGGGTGCCTGGCAGTGCTAGACCATATATTTAATGTAGGATAATTATATTAATTTCTTTTTGACAAACATGCCTTAGTCCAAAATAACTACCCTATGGTGGTTTCCTGTTTGTAACCTAACAAAGTCCTTACAAATAACAGCTGATGTTGGGTAGCTACAGGGTCTACTGACAAATATGATTACTACCCAAACAATCTAAGATTATTTTCTGTTATTAACGTGTGAATTAACATATGAATATATTCATTCTAATTATCTGAAATCATTGAAAGTGATTAGAAGAGAGAGGAACCAATATTAACTAATTAACAATAGTGTTAACTAATTTTTTAGTTAATATTATTTTTATTGCCAAGAAGGATGGGCAATTGTTTTATTGTCAAAGTTGTTTGCTGTGTTCTGTCTATTCTTTAAGTTTATGTAGCAAAGACCTGGGTTTGAAAAGTTTTCTTATTTTTATGATGTATAAGATATTTGACAGAATATTTCCTGGTACTTCCCATACTATTTAATGCATAGAGCATGCAGCTGGGAGTCAAGGTGGGCCACATGATTACAAAATTATGGACTGATCTCGTCAGGTACAAAAACAAAAGGCAGAGTTCCACGGATTTTATGGTGCATTTGTGTTGTTCCCCGCAGCCCTGAGCAGTTTGGCGGGAGGCAGGAGAACAATCTGCTGTTTGGCGGGAGGCAAGAGAACAATCTGCTGAGAGGCGTTATAAAAAAGCTTTATTAATTTTGTCTCAAAAATCACCTTAAATTTTCATGCAAGTGTGTTGTAATTATTATAATCACAGAAGTGAAATGTTCACATAATTTTTTAAAATTAATTTCTCTTTTCCACTGGAAACAAAGGCCAAAACAGCCCAGTGCGGGGTGGGGGTGGGAGAGACAGACTACAACTCTAGTTCTGGTTACCTGCAACTCAGGGCAAGTCAGGCATCCCTGGGACCTCAGGTTCCTCCACCATCCATACCCCAAGAAAGGGATATCTGAATGCCTCTTTCCATTAGCATAACACCAGGGAAATGAGGGGAGTTGACATGTTTCCAAATATGCTAAAACCTAGGAGAAAATTCCAAGGGGCACCTATCCTATTTACAAATATTTGAAAGATAATGAAAAAAAGCCCTCTGGATGAATTACTGTGCATTGTTTTTACAGTGATGTTCTGTGCTCCCACAATGCCCTTCAACACCGAGCATCGCCCTGAAACATTAGTCTACGTCTGATTACCTAATGAGTCTATGGAAACGCCAAGAGCGCCCTTGCAAGTACCGCCTTGAATAGTGCTGTCAGAGTACTGGATGAGCCTTTGAGGGACTTCCCAAATCACGGATTATGCAGGACTGATTCAGTTAACAATGAGCTGTGTTTCACCTCCAAGAGCTAATCACGGCACAAGGCGCTGGAAACGGTGGTAAGGGCCTGGCATAAGGAAGCCACAGGCACTAACTAGTCTTACCCTGAACACACGTTTTACTCTCTGTACCTCACAAGGTTCTGAAACACTAAATAGAGCTAGTCCTGAAGCATTGTCAAAGGGAGAAACAGTCAAAATGCTGTTTTTTTACATTGTTGTACGACATTCATTCCATATGGGTCAATTAGCTTGCATCCCCAATGCTAAAATTCAGATAATTTGAGAAACAAAAGTTCTGTCTTGAGTTTGGGCCAAACGTATCTGGAAGAGAACCTGACTGAAACAACGTGAGGATTTTTGGAGACATTTTTTTTTACCCTGGTTATTGGGACTAGTTATAACTTTCAATGAAGAAATATTAATGGGTTTGATTATAGGTTGCTTCTCTGATCCTATGGAGATTTATGGAAGAAATGTTTAATACATAAAATTATTGATTAAAAAAACCCCTTAAAGTCATACGTGGCTATAATGCATTAAAATGGACTCAGTACTTCAGTGTTCTTATTTCAAATTCCAGTGTCACTGGAAATGATATTTTGAACAAAAGTGAAAAATTTTATTTTCTGCTATCTTGTTTCTTTAGAGGGTCACTGTCATTTTTGTTTTATGGTATTTCCATAATAAACAATATAAATAGAACTAGCTCAAAGAATAATAAAAACCAAGAAAGAAAAACAAGGAGTTGAAGTTCCTGGTCTTTTGTTGACGGCCACAGGTCTATAATTTACTGCGGGACTGACGTTTTGTCTCGAGACAGCCCATCAGGAAGACTGACTGAGGCCTCCCCAGCGGGCAACAGGGGCTCTGCAACCTTGTGAAGTATCAGCCGGCTCCTGAAAGTCACATGCTCTTTTAGCAAGTGCTGCCCAGATATGGAGTGTGAGGGCACATGTTTTTTTATTAAGTGAGAGGCAAGGAGACTGGGAGGCAGAGAGACAGCCTCCTGCATGCATCCTGATTGGAATCCACCTGGCAAGCCCACTAGGGGGCGATGCTCTGCCCATCTGGGGCCGCTGCTCCATTGCTCTGAACGGGGAGGTATTTCAGCACTTGAGGCGAGGCCATGGAGCCATCCTCAGTGCCCAGGGCCAAACTGCTTGAACCATGGCTGTGGGAGGGGAAGAGAGAGAGATAGAGAGAGAAAGAAGAGGGAGGGTTGGAGAAGTAGATGGCCACTTCTGTGTGCCCTGACCAGGAATTGAACCCGGGACTTCCACATGTCAGACCAATGCTCTACCGCTGAGTCAACTGGCCAGGGTCAAGAGAGCATGTTTTCATGTTTACATTTGCCAGCCAGACACAGTCATGATTGGAAACACAGAAATCATCCTAACATTATCAATTCTAACTTGAAAAACACTGAAAGTGTGTGTGTCTATTATGCTCAGCAGAGCAATCTCACCTCAGCCTCTGAAATTGGAGTACATTCTTCTGCAGTGACCATGTCCATTCCTGAAGTGATACCTGCCTGCCCCACGTTGATTCTGGTTCTGCCTCTGTACGAACACAGAACAATTTCTGAGGTTACCTGTCATGGCCCTTTGTGTGACCTCTGCTGAAATAGCTGTTCCTTAAACTTCCTGATAATACTGGAAGTTTCCTGGTTCTGAAATACTGAGTCGGGGGAAATGCATAATTTTAGTTTAAATTTTTA